>JAIXND010000657.1:2720000-5440000 GCA_023646645.1 Varanus salvator macromaculatus
CTAGCGAGCCCTTGGCAGGTCACTCCTGGCAGTGAAGTCAGCCTTACTTGGCTTCCTTGTCTAGTGGACCACTGGCCCAGCCCATTCAGCATGTCTGCAAGCTGTCCCTTGGCGTGTCCCCAGAGGGGCAAGATCATGGCAACCCTGCACAGAGCCCTGCTCAAAAACACGACGACACGGCTCCCATGCCAACATTCGCTGCCAAATGGAAACGGCTTTTCTTTAACTCTGAGTGGCTGCCGCCTTGTTTGAATGCCCATGTTTGTGCACACAGAGCCTTGCCCTGGTTTCGCTTCGCTTTCCATGCGCATGATTTGCATTGAGGTGCACAAAGCAATCGAACAAGGATGCCGTAGTTAACATCCTATTTGTATTTCTGTACCAGCCACCCTTCTCTCAGTGCACACTGCTCTTACTTCCATTCCTATGGTGTTGTATTTCCCTTGCAAATATCAGCAACTTCTCTGCGGGGTGGGGGGGCATTTAAAATACAGGTGTGTTATGCAAATTGCAACAAAACTTTACTCAAGAGTTAGAAGCGTTGTTCCATTTACGCAAATGCTCGTCTCTTTATATGCAGTTTTCTGGCCCCTGCACATTTTTCAGGTTTGGTTTGGGATGGATGCTGATTTTTCCTGAAACAAAGCGGCCGCTGGGCTTTCCTACCGCCCTAGCACTAAAGGAGCATGTCGGTTCCATTAGCCTTTTCACCTTGCTGCCTTGCCTTCCTCCTGGCTCATTTCCCGCTGGAAGCCATTCTTTCTTGCCAAACGCTCAACATGTGGAGGCTTTAAAGGTGACTGAGCAGTAACGCTTGATGTGAGATCCGTGCGAAGGAGGTGGTGGTAGTAATTGCTTGTAACCATGTACTTGATCGCTTTTGATGTCTGTGCCACGCCCAGTATGTGTTGGACAGTTTGTCAAGCGTGGCCCAGAGATTGGGGTGCAGTGGGGAGAAGTGTGTTCCCCATTTGGGAACAAGAGGGTCTTGTAGCTCAGGAACCACCACCTAGCCAGGCTCATAAAAGGTCTATAAGACAAAATGTTTCTTTAAGCTGATGTGGCAAAGCGTTTAACTCTTTATGAGGAAAAGAAAATAGTTTTGAAAAGCTGTGAGAGGGTCGGTCCGTTGATGTCGCATCTGTCCTTGAGGTCTGTGTGTTCTGCTTCAGCCGCCGCAGAGCACGTGTCCCTCAAACAGTGATGCCCTTCGTGTTCTCATGCGTCTGGGAGAAGTGCATGGCTTCCCTGCCCCACAGGCCGCCACCTGGATGCAAGCATGCCCCCACCCCCATGAAGGTCTCTGTTCCTGAGCTGGCAGACGGGTGCTGCCAAAAGCAATGGTTGCAGACTCCCCAGGAGAAATGCGGGAGTCTGATCAAATGCCCTTTGGTTCCTCTGAAACAGTGTCTGAGGACGCACTCTTTGCACAGCTGAGCATCATGAAGATGCGCCAGAAGATCATGCTCAGAATCCTCCTAGGACTGGACCACTCTCCAGACACATCAGCACTTCCCATCTAACACGGATCTCTGTCGATCTGTTCACAGGGTCTTCGATAAGCAGCGAGTCTTCTCCAGTTTCTTCTCCGGCTACCAACCACAGCTCTCCTGCAAGCACACCCAAGCGAGGACCGATGGGGCCCCTCATTGTCCCGCCAGGAGGCCACACTGTGCCAAGCACGCCCCCCGTCGTGACCATCGCCCCCACCAAGACTGTGAACGGCATCTGGAGAAGTGAAGGGCGGCAGGTAAGCCATGCCATGCACGGGCCCGGCTGGAGTGTTGGGGCAGGAAACGGTGTTCCTAAAGTGCCAAGCCTGGGGGAAAGAGAAAAAAAAGGCAGGATACAGTAGGCGATCATAGGCAGACCTGAGAGAATCTCTGGGCTTCCTAACAAAAATATTTCCCTCAGTTTCTAACCAAAAAAGCTAGAATGCTTTGCTTTTTAATAATAGGGTCCTATCACTTTGACGTGCTGTATTGAAGTACAGCGTGAGGAGGGCCTTGCCAAGCAAGAGCAGAGTGAGGTGTGGCAGGTGGTCACTAACGGCAGGGCTTTTCCAGTGGTGGCCCCCTGGTTGTGGAACGATCTCCCCAGAGAGTCTCGGCTGGGACCTACCTTGTGCTTATTTCAGAACTTTTCTTTCTTAGCCCTTCGGTTTTAAAAACCGCGTTCGTGTATTTTCTGATCTTTCCACTATTGGAGGCTTTAATTCTTGTTTCAATTTTATGTGAAACGGGTGGCTCCGTATCTTCGCAGGGCTGTTGGATTTTCGGGTTGCAAGCCCTGCCTTGAAATGCTGCAGAGCGTAGGAGGACCAGGCGGTTCGCCTTGCGGCAGCAGCAGTGGCACAGAGAGCTAGGAATGCATTTCCGGGCACATTCGTCTCCACACATGCAGGGGACGCATGACCCAGAAGGCCGGGAATTCAGGGCAAGTGAGGACCACAGGGGCCAGAGGAGCGAGCTCGAGTGGGCTGGGAATTAGCTACAGATGAGGTGCGCAGGAGCCCAGGGCCAGAGAGTCACTGAGAAGTTGGCAGTCGAATACCAGATTGGGCAGCTGAAGCCAGACAGGGTAGGGGTGGGGGCAAAGCACTGTGCGCACTGACATTCCAAGTTGTTGCTCGACAGACGAGTTGTTCCGCCGGCCAGCAAGCCTTGAAGGGAAGGTGTCACGGGACCTGATGCCTCTCCTTCGGGCTGCGAGGTCAGGAGCGGCCGTCACCCTCCGTAGCCTGAAGTGCTGCGCTCCGTTCAGCCACGACGTTTTCTTGCACACGTAGCCCCAACTTAAGCAGTGGGACTTTTGGAGGGGCGTTTATTTACTAACAAGGCACATGATTGTGCCAGGAACGCATGTGTACTGTAGCTGCACGTGCCCGTGAAGGACGCGGTGTGTCTCCATGCACGTCGCAGGCACGTGTTGAGGCCTGACAGGTCGGGCTGGGCCAGGCCACCTGGGGGGCACTGTTGCCACAGTGATGAGTAACAGATAGCAGCTTACTTGGGAGAAAGCGAAGGCCCGTGCTCAAGGATTTCTGCAGGGTGGAAGCTCCACTCCCTTCTCAGCACAGTAGCCCAGCCTCACCCTTCGTCTGCATAAGCTCCCCCGCTGTGGTTTCGTGGCCTGCAGAGTGGACTCTCCTTCCCATGTTGCATGCCCCCTCAGCCATCTGTTCTCCAGGCCAAGCATTCCCAGTTCCTTCAGCCTATCCCAATTCTGTCCTGCAGGGTTAAGACGACACAGAGGTTCCTTAGCTCTCACGTTCCGGCTTGCGTGTCCCTTGAAACACAGAGCAGGCCAGGTGCAGGGTGGGGCTTAATTTGGCACAAAGATGCCGTGGCTTCTTATTTCAAGATCCTGTCAGTTCCAGAGAAAGACGCAGCCTGTGTGACCAACAGCTAGTGGTGCAAAGCAACATGTTGTATGTGTAGCAAACGTTCCAGCCCGGGGGAGGATGGCAGCATCCACGTCAGCACCTTGGATCGGGCACCAAGTGTGTGGAAAGGCGGTTGTGAGTAGGCGAGTGTTGCCCAGAGCCTGTGCAGGCAGGCCACTGGTGCAGCCCGGTGCAGGTAGGTTGGAGACAGCCCTGCTGCCTTTACTGCCTGCATCTCGCTCCCTTACTCATGGGCAGACAGCAGCAGGGAGCTGAAGCATTTGCTAATTAAGAATCATTGTTAGTGGTTATCCTTCCCTTGTATTTTACCAGCGCTTCCCAGTGGGATCACAGCTCTTGGAAATACTAATTAAACCACAAACAGAAAAGGAGAGGGAGGGGAAGAGAAAGCAGGACCCCTGGTGCTTGGAAGAAGTGCAAATTATGCCGCAGCACAGAAAAACACACATGCCCCGGGCTCTGATCACGCTGGAAGGAAGAAGCAGGCTTTCTCTGGCCTGCTCCGCAACACTTCCCACCCTGTTTGCTTTAGCTGTGGTCTTCTTCATTGTTATAAATGACATTGGGAAAAGCAACCTAGGTTAACTAAGTGCAGCTTATTGCTCTCTGCATAAAGAGGGAGTTGCAATTATCTTTACGTTCTGCGACTGCAATGGGCTTTAAGGAAAGGCACAAGGAGGGAAACTTCTCTTTTCTCTCGAGCCGAAACAGCACTTTCCTCACACAATAGGCTTCCCTGCAAATAATGCTCATCATCCCTTTGGCACTTCATTGTGTGGTGCTCCTGAGCCTTCGCTCCAGGATTCCAGGACTGGACCTGCCTATCCTCCGCCTCCTGATGCGAGCTCTTGGAGCATATTATGAAGCATTGTGTACACAGGTCTTTGCACACATATGCCTCAATTTGAACTCTCCATAAACCAGCTTGACTTCCCTGCAACCTGCAGCTGCTTCCAGCCTTCCTGATGAATCCAATTTCACTGTTCCACATCTCTGCAGAAGTCCGTCACTCTAGGACAGTGATGTCAAATCTTTTAGAGACTGGGTGCCCAAACTGCAACCCAAAACCCACTCATTTATCACAAAGTGCCAACATTGCAATAAAACAAGAAAACGGAGGTTTTAGTTTAGAAAAAACAACTCACAGCCAGTCCAAGCGACTATATATCCGTGGCAGTGCAATGCGAAAGCTTGGACGAGTTGCGGCTAATGAGTCGTGGCTCCTGATGTCATCGCCTGGCGCCACGACTCCTTTCGGAGCATGTGCATGGCCCCTATGTGCGCTGTTATCCAAAGCATGGCTGCTGGGGCGACTTGGCCCATGTGCTGACAGAGAGGGCTCTGCATGCATCGGTTCGCCCCCACTGCTCTAGGAGAAAACCCTTCATTTCCTTTTGGAATGTTCTGCAACCCTTGAGAGATGGCAATAATAATTCTGCTCCAACAATTTGGTGCTAATGAAGTACTAATGCCACCAGGGAGCGCTCTGAGTAGAGAGAAACCGGGCAGACGCCACAGATGATATGGCCAATTCATCCTAGTACGGAAAGTTGATTGAAGCTTTAATTCTCTTCCTGGTGGATGGGGAGAACAGAGCCCAGTAACGTGGTAAAATAAGATGGGGATGGGAGGAGAGGAGAGGGCCGGGGCACCGGAGCTCTGAAATTCTGAAATCAAAGTGGCGGCTTGCTGCTGGCGCCAATCCATCAGAGGCTAGCATTTTTTCAGAGATAATATGGAGTCTTTTGAAAGGCTGAGTGGAATGAAGAATTGTCTATTTTAAAGCTAATAGGGCATGTCCCATGGTCTCCGTGGCAGAGATTGCGCACTAATCACCAGAGAATGACTGATCTTCCCACTCTCTCATTCCCGCTTACCATCCCCTCCTTCCCATCTTGTCACACTCTCTCCTCTCACGTCGCAAACGCATTGCAAGTTGCCGCTAGGAATCGGATGCAGCACAGCATCGCTTGGGCGGCTGGCCCAGAACGGCTCTTCGTGTTCCTTGAACGGGTGTTTCCTTTGCCCAGCTCGGTTTGAAAGATGCAAGGGGCTCTTGGTTGGTTGAGAACAGTGGCTTCATCTCTCAAGGATCCAGAGAGGTTTTTGTGGCTGGAAGCCCAAGCTTTTCTCTGCTCCAAAATATACCTATGAAGCCCTTCAGGATTGAATGCAAGTCTTCATGTTGCTATAATCTGACCAGGGTAATTGGCACAGCCAAATTACTTAGCCAAAAGTACAGGCTGTGCAGATCTGGTCAGAATCCAAAGTGTGGTTATGTGTTGGGACGGTAGCCTTCTCAGGCTCCCCATCTGCTTTGTGCCTTCCAAGTCCCTTCTTTCTCAGAGGGAGACGGGGAGCACTGGCCTATATGGCCAGGGTAGTGGGGAAAGGCAGACATTTGACCGGAAGCAAGAGCAACCTCGAAAATTATCTTGAGGTCGTTGAATTGAAAGCAATGGCTTGATAACCCAGGCAGGTAATGAGAAATGCATTTCTTGTGGAGGGGTTGATTCAGAAGGACAGTAACGGGCTTGTTTCACTGCAGCAGCTGGGGTCCAGTGTGTGGCTTGGTATCTTGGCCTGAGAGCCAGCCACTGCCTCCCAGTCTGTCTGTGGCCTCGGGCAACTCACTTGTCTCCCCTTCTGGTCCAACGCCCTCAGCGGAATGCCTTTGCAAAGCCTGCAGGTGGCAGGGCATGAATGCCATGCGACTGGTCGCTTCTCTCCAGCAGCCCTTGCTCAGAAAGACTGGGAAGGCGCGCACCCAGTTTGCACGAGCCAGAGAGGAGGCTGCATGTGTTGTCATCGCTTAGGCTGAGCTGTCACGGGACTGCGCCTCTGGCGTCCAGAAATGTTGCGTGCAGGGACTGCGTGCAGAGGCAGCGGGTCTTGCCAGTCGAGCTGGAGTGAGGTGGAACGCTCTGAAAATCCTACTGGCACTGCAGGTTGTAAGCTGGGCCAGTGTGATACTACAATCCCACAACTTCCCACTGTGTCAAAATACGTTGATCCTTCGCATCTGTGCGAGAAAGCAGGCCCTGGCCTGGCCTGGCCTGGCCTCACAGATAAGAAGCTGCCACACACTGTCGGTCCACCACAGCCTTCCTGAACTGGTGCCTTCCAGATGTCTTGAACTACAACTCCCAGAATCCCTAAGGATCAGCCATGCGGGCTCTGGCTGCTGATCGCGGAAGTCCAGTGCAACTGGAGTGCACCAGACTGGGGAAGGCAGATTTGCTGCAATCCAGATGATTGTGTACCAGAGGCACCAAATGTAAACTGCAAAGCTGTGCCCAGTGTCATCCAGACTCCACACCAACCCAGTTGGCACGTGTATAGGCAGTATATCATCAAGGAATTAAATAGTTTCAAATTTAGTACACTGTTCTAGTCTCTTAGAAGCTGGTCTAGAAAAGATTCCCATTTACATATGGTGTATATGAGACAGATCCAAAGACAAGAGACTTACTTACGAGACTGAGTCAAAACATATCGAGAGCAGTAGATCAGTAAGGAAAAGTGAGCCAAGCCACAAGTCTGATCACAGACTTTTGGTCAAGGAATTAAGCAGGATCCGTAGGGCCTAGTGAGTCTGTCTAAGCGTTTCGTTTCATTGCTGGGATATTTTATTTCTGTGTCTCCTCCCAGCACACCCTTCTGGGCTCAGAAGCACTAGAGCTGTGCTGCTGTGCTTGTGTGACAACAATTCATCGCAATACTAACGTGATGAATTGGGTAATAATGAGGAAAATCTACACAAATTAGGGAAGCAAAAATTAAAACTGCCTGATGGGTTGCTTATTCTATCAGTTTCCAAGTCCTGCAAAGGACCCAATCCACGATCAGACTTTTCAGCACAGTCTTCTAAAGTTGCACCTTGGACTTGGATATTTGCAAGTCCAAAACATCAAACTATTTACCTGTGGCAAATGCTTCTTCCACTCAGGCCCCTGAACTTCCCTTTGCTTCTTTAATCCTCCTATCCAGATGGTAGGACTGCAGGGAAAGGGGAAAGACCCGGTATGGCAGCTTGATGGGAAATGGTGCTCCCGACTTAATTCAGTGCATTCCTATTCCAAAATCTAGAAACAGCAGCTGTTTAAAACCATTAACTGTTAATCACAAAATTCAGGCTGAATCAGCTGCACTGACAGACGAGGACTCTCTTCCCCCTTTAGTCCCACAAAAGTCCCCACAGCCCACCAAAATGCTACTCCATCCCTGCTGGATAAGCTGAGCTACGGCATGAGGAAGTTCCCCTGTAAATCAGGCTGAGAGATCAACCTGAAGCAGAATCCTTCCTCTTGCAGAATGCAAATCCTCGATCCAACTCGATATGTTTGCAATCCAAAGGCAGAGGAAAGAGCAAACTTGCTGTTTCCAGACTGCCAAGAGGGCCTGGCTTTGCGTATGGAGCGTCTTCTGCTCCCGGGCCGCCTCCTCCATCTTGTCACCTATCTTCTGATCAAAATAAAATATAAACAGAATGTTAATTGTCTTATTTCCACTGGTTACTGTTAACCTAATTGGAGTGAAAGGCCAGCTATTCAGACGGGAGTAAATGGGTCGGCTGGACCCACTTTTTCGGTACCTAGGCAGATCCTGCCCCCAACCCTCACCTCACCTTGTGAGGCCCTGAATTTCACCACTGGGGGGGACTCTCACTAAGTTGACTCCCTCGCAGAAAAGTCCTTTTGCAGAATGGCTTTTGGGGCCTTCTCCCAAAGGCAAATGGCCGATCTGGGTTGCTGATGTTGCTTTCTGCGAGGGGCTCGGTTCTGTTTCCTGCAAGCCGCCAATGAAATGCTTGACTAACCCGTTTATTTTATGGCCACTATCAAAGGGCTAGTGGATTTATATTTGCTGTGCTGTTTCAGGCTCCAAAGGCGTCTGTATCTTCTCGGGATGATTAATGGCTCTGGGGAACAAAGCAACCAGTAAATCTCCGAGGCAGGAGCAGCGCAGCTCCCCTCCGCTTCCACCGCTCTCCCTCCTCATTACAGCCAGGCCGGCCGCGTGCAGCCGCCTCTGTGTGCATGCAAATCCAGCCTCTGCCAAGCAGGGGAGGGCCCACCCCTGCATTTACAGCAGCCGCTCCCCACTGACCTCCTTTTCCCTGACGAGAAGGGGTCAAGGGGGGCCCTTCAACAAAGCCCTTCTCTTCTGTGCGCCTTTTCTCCTCCAGGCACAACTACTCTGTCTCGGCTTTCATCGCGGCCACCTTCCATCACCCTCTTGCCTCCGCCTCCCTCCCCGGTGCATTGAGATCATTGTCTCATAAATGTACCTTCTGGAGAAGGTCGGGCGGGCTGGCGGGCTGGCTGGGGAGGAGGGCTGGCTGCCTAGCGCTCCGGGCACGTGCTGTGTTCTGAGAGCGAACAGATGTTGCTTCTCATTAAAAATTCCAATCAGCGGGCCCATCTCTTTGAATTAATTATGGCCGATGTATCTTCTGAAGAGATTATGAAAATCTTGAGATGCTCTCAGCTGCTTGCAGAGTGTTTGTTGTGGTCATATTTAGTAAATACACTTGACTGATACAGGCAGTTCTCCCGGTGGCACCTGACGTTGAGCCGTTCGGTCCTGATCTCAGGCACGTGTACCAAGGCGTCGCTGTCTTGGGTAGCGCAAAGGGAGACAGTCCAATTTCGGAAAGATGGATTATCCAGACCTCTGGCTTTGGGTTCTAGGCCTGTAATACCTCCTGTTGCAGTTTGGAGCTCTTTGCATAAGGAAATTCTCAAGTCCTCTTTGGCTCCAAGTATTGTGGATCATGGACTTGGCTCCCTTGGGTGCCATTTGTGAAGTTTACGAGGTACCAAACTCCACAGAGGCACTTCTAAAGCAATAGTGTGGCCTTCTGCTGCTCACCAGGCTGCTCCCAGTCCAATTCAGACACTCTTCTCTACTTTCTACCCAAATTCGTCAGTGTCCCAGTGTGGGTCACTGGAGTGGCTCCCCCACATGTACACTTGGCCCTCTGTTCTTTGCCTCAGCGTGGCAGGCCTTGATCCTGTTTTTGTGGATCGAGTGAGTGGCAATGGTGTGGAGGGTCTGCGGCACTCTCTTTCCAACTGCTTCCCGCATCCACAAACTGCTTTTTCCCCTGCCTTGGCACACGTTGAGGGCGCTATTGAGTGTGGCCTGCCTCCCACAGCCCCCTCAAAGCCATTAGAAGGGTTTTATCGTTTTAAAGGAGCCAGGGAGAGCGTTCCAGGGCTGCTTGGCTCCCATCCAGGTGAAATGCACATTAAATGGGCCCGCTGGCCTTCTGGGCTCGGTGAGCGCTGCCACTGCCGGTATTTTAATACCTAACGTTGGCGGTGTGTGGTCTGGCCAGGTCAGCATTTGGCGGCTGGCTTGGGACGTGGCCTCCCCTCAGAAGCGAAATGGGATTTTTCTCTTGAGTCCTGCCAGCCCTACAAGTCCATTAGGTGGTTAATATTTTATCATTCGATAATGACTGGCAAGGCTTGGGGAGCAGGTGGGTGGCTAGGCTCCCTCTTCCGCATCCCAGGGAGTGTGCTCCATGCCAGCTACAAGTGGCTCCCAGCAGCTTCCCAGCCCTGCCTCCTTGCAGGGTGTTGTTGAATCGTTATGGCAGGTCCACACGCTGGCGGGTGCTTGCTTGCGCCAGCAAAAGGAGTAAACAGGCAGCATGGATAGGAATTCCCAGGCTTGTGGATTCTGCCCTTTTGAAAGGCAACTTTCAAAAATGTTGTGCAGGTATCTGAACAATTTTGAGGCATTTCTTATTTTGGAAATAAAGCGCCATCAGAGGGCCAGTGCATAAAGCTTTGCTTTCTCTTGCTGACCTTGCTGGTGGCCATGGCCGCATTAGTGTTCAAAGCAGTGCAGAGTGTTTGAGCTGGGCAACCCAGCTTGGCCACCCTTTTCCTGCCACCTTTTCACATAGCGCAGGGGCTGTTCCCATGTAATGCTAAGCTACCATGACTGAACTTCCCACTGGGCTTAATGGAGTGTGGTGGCTGCCATTTTGAATGTGCAAGCACTGGCGGTCAGAGCTGGCCCTGCCCTGCAAAGAGTCGTAACTTGTTTGTGAATCATTTGAAGGTTGCCCATCTGCACATTATTCCATGGATGCACAAAACAGAAGGCAGACGTCCCTGCGAACGCCCGTGTGCCCGTGGGTGCCATGTACAATGGGTCACGAGAACTGGAGGAGACTTTGTAGGCCATCTAGCCCAAGCCCTGCTCATATTATAACATCTTTTGCTTCGCTCTCTTCCAAGCTGAGCATACCGATTCCTTCACCTTTCCCCGTAGAATGTATTTGCAATATCCTGGTCATCTCCATTGCCCTCTTCTGAACGCGTTCCAATTTGTCTATATTCTCCTTAAGGTCAATGCCTAAAACGGACACAGTACTCACAGGGAAGCTGGCAGAAGTACAGAATAAAGTGTTTCAGGAAGGAAGGTTCTTTTATGCTGCCTAAACTCAGCACTACTCTTTTTATAGCTGCATCACACTGCTGGCTCACGCTCTTCCTGCACTCAGATACAATATGGAGATTTTTCACATATGCTTCTGCCATCCTTTGTCCATATTTATAAATGCGCTATGGTCTTGCTATCACAGAAATGTAAAAATGTGCCATTTTCCCTTGCTGAATTGATTTTTTTTTCAGTTTTGGCTCAAAAATTTCTATCCTGTCGGGGTCATTTTGAATTGTATTCCTGTCTTCTGATTTGCTTACTATCTGTAAGTCGCCCACAAACCTGATAGGGATGGCTTACACTCCTTCAGGCAAGTCATTGATTAGAGTGTTGATGAGTGCCAGGCCCAAGGCAGAGTCTTGCAACACACGGTTAGATACCTTACTTCAGTTTGACGAGAAAATACTCCTGAGCGCTACCGTCTAGCTCACATTTAACCACTCTGCTGTTGTGAAATGTTGTCAAATGTTTTTTCAGAAAATAAGATGAATGACATTTACAGCATTCCTACAATCCTAATAACAGGGTTAAAGACACACAGTGAGATTATTAGTCTGGCAGGATCCATTCTTGATGGATCATAAAATAGATGGATTTCATCTAGGCCCCTCTTGCCAATGCAAGAAATCCACTGCTACAGCTCGTTGGATCAGCCTTCCAAAGCCCTCTGTTCCATCACGCTTCCGCTTCGTGCTTTCGGAAAGTTATTCCAACAGTTTGGTCGAATTCCTGTTTCTTGTATTTTGAATTTACTAATGCAAATTTTCTTCATCCATACAAATCACTGTACTGTTATCAAGATGCTTACAAATTGGCTCCTGCAAACGGGTGTTAGGCCTGATATTGAACTCAGATCGACTGGTCTACTTTTCCAAATCCTTGTTTGCCCATCTCTAGTTCTGAGGCACCATCTCATGGCCACAATTTCTGTTTCCTGAATATCTAGATGCAAGTCCATGAAACAGAACTTCTCTGACAAAGTAAACATGATGCTGCCACTCCAGCCCAGGCTCACCCTGAAACGAGATGTAAGGGCTCTCCATAGTATTGCCTGAAATTTCTCGGTGAATTGCTGGCATCGCCATGTTGGGTGGCTATAATTTCAAGGTAGCTGGGGCAACCCGGTGTTCCTCCACTTCAGCATCTTTGTCACCTCATAGCATCAGTATTAAGCAATGGGCAAATTAAAATCTTCATAAATTTAAAGGAATTGAGTAGAGATTGGGGTACTGTTTTCCCATGAATAACTATATTCTTGAATAGTGTCATATGATAGGCAACTAGTAAACATTTTTTGGAATCTCTTCCTCTCCATCCGGCGATGTCTTTTGGATGTCCTAGAAATCCTTAGTTGCATTGACACATTGGTTCCATGTCGCTTAGACCTGCTCCCCTCTTAGGATAGGTATTTATTTATTTTATATGCCTTATTTATACAACTTATATGCCGCCCCATCGCATGAGCCTCAGGGTGGCTTACAATAATTAAAATTGCATATAAAATACAAAAAATCATACATAAATACAAAAGATAGAATAGAATAGAATAGAATAGAATAGAATAGAATAGAATAGAATAGTGGATCCAGCCTGGTCAAATAAACGATTAACAATTAAAATAGCGTTTAAATAAAAAGGTCTGAACCCAGTGAGAGTATTAAGTGCCCCCATTTGGAAATTGCCTGAAAACAACTCACTTGGTTCTCTGGTTCAAGACGCCGCATGACCTGTCTAATCCCTTTGGCTAGGACTTTACCCTGCTCGCTTCTTGTCACTGGGGGTTGCCTGTGGAGCATCTGCTCTGCATATTGAGTGGTGAAGGTGCTGCGAGGCCACCATGCAGGCCCAAACCAGATGCTGCTGCCACTGCCTCTTCTCCCATTTTGCCCTTTGTTTTGGAGCTGCCAGAATAGATGTGACTGAACGGCACGCAGCTGCCTGTGCAGCTCATGCCAGGGCCGGCCAGTTGAGGCCAGGCTGCTCTACCCCACTGGCAGGTTCCTAATGCGCTTCCCACATGGATCACTACTGCCAGCATCTCCAGGACGGCATGGAAGCAGCTGCCATCCCAGACGATGCCAGACCCACTCCAGGAATTGCTGGCACAGGGCTGTTTCGGGGGCAAAGACCGCGAGAGTTGCAGCTGGTCAAAATGCAGGACCGTCTCTCTCAGAACTGCATGTACATTTCTGGATTGTTGCAGAACACACTCCAAAATAGATCCACAAGAAGAGCAATGCTATGCCAGAGTCCTGTTGTCAGACAAATACTGCTGAGAAGTCCACAGGCAGGCTATGTGCTGCAGCTAAAAGATGCTTCACTGGGTGACCTTGAGTTCCAGTGCAGAGGGAGGGAAAAATATAGCCACCTTCTCCATTCCCATTCATACAACCTTATCTTCATTCCCCTTGGTTATCTCTTCCACTCTGCTTACTGGGAAAGTGCCGAGGCTCACGACACAGTGCCAGTGTCAAGGCCAACGCAGGAGCTCCTAGAGCCATTGCAAGACATTGGAGCTACAACCAGAGACAAAACAGAGACAGAGCTGAGATTATGCTGTTGGCCCAGCAAGATTGCAAAGCCAGGCTCCCAATGTTTGTAGCACAACTTGGAGGCAACTGAGAACATCAGCTCAGACTAGACTGGAAGCCTGTCAGGTTGGCCCCGCTGTTTTTTTCATGTAAGCCAGTTTTTGTTTTTCAGAAAACAAAGCAGTGGATCCAAAATAACATTTTGCACACAGTTTGGCAACATTTCAGACTTCCTTTCTAAACACACACAGTTGCACTTTCTGCAACTTGACTTCAAAGGTTCTTTTTTTTTTTTTTTAAAGTAATTTTCTGTCCATGACTTCTAAGACAAGTATAAATGTCCCTATTTAATGCTTCTTAGACCTCTGGCTGTGATGTGATCTATGGTTGAGAACGCTGAAAAGCCTTCACATTCCAACCATCCCATAAAGACCTACATGGCCACATTCGAAGAAGCATGGAAGGTAGCTTTCAAAACCTACGATCATTGTGTGGAGCAATTTTTGGACGCAGCTTTGGATGGGCGCCTGGTCAGACTGCAGTGCGGGAGATGTTTGTAATCTCAGCACACGTATCGGCAGGCCCAGTCTGCTACAATCTAGTGGCACCTGCCTCCACACGACAGGGGTGTTCTGTAGCGTGTTTTGGTAACAGAGGCACCGTGCGATACATCTGCATTCATTTTCACCAATGAGGCTCTCACATCAAACATCTGCTAACATGTACGCAAGCCTACGTCATCCACACTGCTCTTTTGCATAGAAGATGTCTCTCTTTCCTTTCTCTTCCGTTGTGACGGCAATCTGATAAATATCGAGAGTTTCAACAGTGACTTATGCCTTGACAACACAATCATATTGCAGGGAAGTGTATCCATTGTGTTCAACTAACCATCGGCAGCCACGCCATCTACTTGCGAGTTGTTCGGAACTTTGCTCCTGTCTGGACTGCAACTACTTGTGTGGCCTCAGACCAGTCAGTCTTTTCCAGTGTGAATCTCTACTCTGTCGGATTAGGAATGTGGACAGGATGTAGCGAGGGCCAGCCCTAATAAGTGCTTTGCAGATTAAAAAAAATGGCAGAAGCGTTTCTTTGGCTTGCGGCCATTCTCCCAGAAATTGCAAATTCCTGTGGCTTGCAGGAGCCCCGACACCCGACGTGACGCTCACAGTATGGGGTGCAGTCCCATTATTGGATGGGTGAGCAATAACCCTCTCCCATGTTTGCCCAAACACTTCTGCACCTTTTGTGTCTCTTCCAGCTTTCCTCGGGTGGAGTGCCGGTTATATTTGTTTACGGCTCCTTTTCTTTCTTAGCAAGAAGCTGGGTCGCGGAGCAGTGGTGGAAGCGGTGGCGGCGGCGGCAGGGACCGCCTGATAGCCGAGGCACCGTTGCCCCAGGAGAAAGCTAGTGGACCAGCGGTTCCTTCTCATTTGCTTGGGACTCCATACTCCTTTGGGATCCCACCCAACGCCATTGTGCAAGACTCCCGCTTCCCACCTCTCAAGTAAGTGATGCCACAGCAGGGGTCCGAGGACAAGTGAAATGGCCATGGGCTAGAGGGGCCACCCATTCTTCTCTGAGGGGCGACCATCCTGGGAAGTGATCCCTGCCTCATCTCTGTGTTTGCTTTTGTCCGAGGGTCCTTCTGCATATTAGCTTTTACATGATAGCTTTTCATGGTCTCTGCGCATCACCTGTACGGGCTTTTTCCCTGCATATTAGGTTTTACATCACAGTTCCTCATTTCCAGTTGCAGCACTGCGATACTATTTTTGTGTGTAATAAATTAAGTAATCATAGAAGGAAAAGTCTCACTAAAGTTTGCTCTATCCTCTTAAAAGACTCTGTCCATCTCAGCAGGGAGTTATTCTGCAGCACTGAGGGGAATACAATTAAATAAGAGCTTCGCTCGGGGGGCGGGGGGAATATCATCAGCTCATTAATACTGGCCAAACTTGACCAAACTCACTCAGGTCCTGAATTCCTGTTGTTCCTACGATGCAATGGCACAGATCAACCGTTCACTGGCAATCAGAGCCGGAAAAACTGCTCTGATTCCCTTTTTCCATGTGCAGCTCAGTGTGGGAGGGGCACAAGTGTCTTTGTGAGATTCATTCATGGCCCGTGTGGGAGGCGCACTCGGAGGAGCTGCTGCAGATGTGCTGAGCTACTTCCTCTCTCCACCCTCCTCTTTCTTGTAGCAGTCTCCAGCGGCCTGTCCACCACGTGGTGCCTCCCAGTGCAGTTACGGAAGACTACCTGCGAAGCTTTCGACCCTATCACACAGCTGAGGAGCTCCGCATGTCCTCCCTGCCTCCCATCACTCTGGATCCGGCGACTGCCGCGGCGTACTACCATCCCAGCTACCTTGCTCACCATCCCTTTCCTCACCCAGCCTTCAGGTTAGACGCAAACGCCAGCGGAGAGACGTTGTGTGCTCCGTCGTGTGGGGTCCAGAATTTGATGGAGCCGTTGGGCAGTTACCCAAGCATGTCCTTCGGTTCCACTGTTAATAGACAGGTCCTCGACACAATGGCGGGTTCTCCAAGGGCTTCGGCGCAGTTGTAATAACGCACAACAGGCAATCACTTGAAGCAGCAGCAGGACTCTTGATGCTGGTCCTTTAATTTCTGCTTCGAATGAGGTCCTGTTGCGCATGGCTGCCTCCGCCCAGCTTCTGTTGTGCCCTGGTCGGCAAGACGTGCTGTGGCCGTGGAGAGCTGCGATCGAGCACAGGACTCGGAGCACAAATACCTTTAAGACTACCTGTGGGAAACCTACGAATCTGCCTCTGGTTTTTTCTTTGCGACTAGCAAGTCTGCCATGTCGTAGAGACTGTTTATCCGGATGCATAGCAATGGATGGCTGTCGGGTGTGTGTGAAATTGTCCCTTGCGAGATCAACTGGGGAGGTCCCTCTTGCGGTACTGCCACCTGCTGTGATAGGTGTTAGGTGTGTGAAAACACAGGAGTGCGTCCTTTCTTTCTAAGCTCTCCCTGTCTCTTGAATTCCCTTTCCAGGGTCATATACCTGGTGTCTGAGTTTGGGGCACTGCATGAAAACATGCCTGTGTGTGTTTTACTTCAGGTCTTTCAACAGAGGTTGCAATGCCTTCCGACTCTGCCACTGTTTTGAGTATAGTTTTCAGTGTTGGCATCCCATTGCTAAAATTATGCTAGCTGCCTTGATATAATGCTATGAATAAGGCAGAAGGACAAATATATTCAGTAAAGATGGGGTGGGGGAAAGAAAGGGACGTCCTCCTCCTCCTCCTTCTGTTTGTTCTCTCTTCGTCGTTGTGAAGCTGGAGCTTAGCTGGGAGGGCCATGTGACTTTCAGAACTGATTTCCTGTGGATTACAAAGGCACTGCCCTGCTAGTAGCTTCAACGCTCCAGACATTTCCAAAGCCAGAAACTTCACTCACAGCTCTGGGGCTTCTGTTCCGAAGCTGAAGTCCGTGGCCCTACCTTTTACCCCACCTGAGTGATTCGGATGGTCTTCACTAGCAGCACCTGTTCATTGAATGCCTCTCCAGCTGTTTCTGCATATAGCAGATCCATCTTCTTGGATCAGAGCGACCAAGAGATCAGTCCATCTCATTGGACTAGAATGAGGGTCTCCTTGCTCGCCAGATTCTGTCTGCTGGGTAGACGAAAATTACGGTGGCCGGAGCTAAGGAAGCTGTGTGACTTCTTTTGATGGACGGCTCCTTTCTTTTCAGGATGGATGATTCCTACTGCCTTTCAGCTCTGCGCTCACCTTTCTACCCAATTCCAACTCCTGGTTCTCTCCCACCCCTTCATCCATCAGCCATGCACCTCCACCTGTCAGGAGTGAGGTACCCCACCGAGTTGTCTCACTCGTCTCTCTCCGCCCTTCAGCCTGAGCGCATATCCAGCCTGACTGCAGAGAGGTATGGAACCAGTTCGGTCTCCTTGCAGGTTTTGGGGACGACGTGGGAGCTTCCCCTTTGAGCTTACTTGAACCTTGCTTGTTCTCTTGGTTTTTGCAGGCTGCAGATGGATGAGGAACTAAGGCAAAGGGAGCGCGAAAAGGAGCGAGAACGGGAAGCTGATCGCGAGCGAGAGAGGGAACGGGAGAGGGAACGGGAGCGGGAAAAGGAGCTGGAGCGGGAGCGAGAAAAAGAGCGGGAGCGGGAGCGTGAGCGGGAACTGGAGAGGCAGCGGGAGAGAGCCCGGGAAAAAGAACAGAGCATCGTGAAAGCCATGGAAGGCCCCTTCTTACCAGTGTCAGAGTTGCATGGGATAAGAAGCCATCCTCCAGAGGAGCGTGTCAAACCATCTGAGCAGCTAACGCCAAATCGAGCAGGTGAATCCGATGCTGCTTTCCTTTTGACGGACAGGGGCAGCCAGGTCTGCTTGCCACAGACGTGATACGGCCGACAAAAAGCTGAGACGTGGCCCTTGGCTCCGGGGCATTAAACATGCCTGAGGAGTGTTGATTCTGTGTGGGTCCTGAGCCAACTGTGGTGCTGGTTTTGGTTGTGATGGTTGCTGTCAGTAAAAGTGCTCATGGAATAGTTGTGTAATTTGAAGTATTCTGCTCCCACATAGGCCCTAGTAGCTGGGGTGTGCTTTGTGTAGTCTGCACATCTGTAATTTGCACGTCACGTGAGGAATCTGGATTTTGCTGTAGAACTGGACATCAAGATGTTTTCTGAAGCATCCACACAGACCATAATTTTGCACAGCAAGCTCCAGGGAGAATCCCTTAATTTGGCCACTTTCTGATGAACCCTTTCAAACAAGCTGAGAGATGCCAGCAGATCATCTGTCCTGTAAAAATCTCTCTCCTCACTGGCCATCCAATGTCAACCTTCCTTCCTCTTCCATTCTCCACTTCTGCGTAACACTGAATGCAGTTCACTGCATTATGCATGGAATCTGCACAGGGAGAGCGACCTCTTCATATTTGCATGAAGCATTAAATCATAGCTTTGTTTAGCATATGTTCATGTTTAGGGTTAGGGAACAGATTCTTGCGGCCAAGCAAGTCCCCGTTCTAGAGCATGTATGTTCCCCACAAGATCTGTGTGACTCTGTTTCCCCCTGAGTTAGACTCCATTTTTGTCCCACACAGGCACTGCATAAGTGATGTAGCCCCCAGTTATCCTGGTGCTGCCTTCAGACTGGACAGAGATGCTTTGACCAGTCAGCAGCATCCCGAACCTCACCGAATGCGAGCCTGTTGTGCGTGTGAGCATTTGCATCTCTTTTTCTTCTTCACAGAGAAATCCAAGGATTCTTCTGCTCTCCAGACCCCCAAGCCGGTCCAGCATCCTTTGCACCAGACATCTGCCTCGCACCATCCGGTGCCCAACTTAATTTCCAGCCACAGTATCTTCCCCCTGCCCGGAAGCAGCACGGCCACGGCCCTCCTCATCCAGCGCACCAATGAGGAAGAGAAGTGGCTGGCGCGGCAGCGGCGGCTGCGGCAGGAGAAGGAGGACCGCCAGTCCCAGGTGTCAGAGTTCCGACAGCAAGTGCTGGAGCAGCATTTGGACATTG
Source organism: Varanus salvator macromaculatus (assembly GCA_023646645.1). Taxonomy (NCBI): domain Eukaryota; kingdom Metazoa; phylum Chordata; class Lepidosauria; order Squamata; family Varanidae; genus Varanus; species Varanus salvator. Next base: position 2,738,931 of record JAIXND010000657.1, read on the forward strand.
GGCGCCCCCCCGGACAGATGGAAGTGGAGCACCGACCAGAGAACCCCCGGTAAGGCTCGCCTCTCAGCAGCTGGATTGCACCGGTCTCCCTGAGCCGACCAGAAGGCACCCCAGCGGAGGTGGCTGCTTTGCTTGCGAGGGAGCAGCCCTCCTGCCACTGGGGGGAAGCCACCTCGGAAGGATAAATGAGGCTCAGCATCTTCCTCTGGCTGCACGCGATCTGAATTTCAGTGGGCCTGAGCTAATGCCATCTGACAGCTGCCTGGAAGCCTGGGCAGAATGAGCATGGTGGCCGCCATCCAACTGACGGTGGCCAGGTGTCACTGAGACGGTTGTCACTAATTGGTGCCATCTTTGGCAGATGGGAGGGGGCAGGGACTGGGCCTCGGAGACTTAGTGCTGAACGGGGTACAGCAGTGCTGGCGCTGGCACTTCCTGGCTTTTAACATGTGGTCCAGGAGGAGGTGAAAGAGTCCAAGGTTGGCTTTTAAAGCCTCATTGCCCGTTTGGCCAGGAGCAAGATGATTGTCAGGGCACCAGAACAGGTCTTCCCGGTGCTCCAACCATATTCTGCAGCGCAGTCACAATAATCAGTAATGGATAGGCTGCATTTTGTGGTGAACATGGCAGAATGTTGGCTTCAGGTGCTGGGATCATTACAACAAAATCTGCCAATTATGCCAAGTCGTAATCCGGAGAGATCGGATTTTACCATCACATGACCCACATTATGAATAGCTAAGCACCTGCCCAGAGGTTTGCATCTCAGGTAAATAATTTATCTGAAATACATGGCAAGAAGCTTTTAACTAATGACCTGAAGTATTCAGGTTTGGTTAACCAAAAAGGCAGCTACCTTTAGAATCCATTAGGCTGTTCGGATGTCATTTACTGAGAAGCACATCCCCCTAACAGTCAGTTTGTGCGTGTGACTGGAAGCAGCGATCTTGATGTTTCACGAGTGCCGTCGTCTTGAGTCTTGCTGGATTTCTAGGTGCTGCCAACAGCCTTACTAACCAAACGGCTCGAACATGGACCTGTGGATTTACTAGTGAATGCGAATAATCTTGGATGGCGATATACCCACGTGAAGCCGGGCGAGGCTATTATTATTATTATTATTATTATTATTATTATTATTAACAGATTTATAGGCCGCCCATGAGACGTAGAGAGATCAAATAAACGGGAGGAAACATCCTCCCTCCCCTTAAGGAGCACATTTGACAGAGGAAAGGCCCAGCTCTTACTCAGCAGCGAAGCTTCAGGGTGGCCTGCGAAGGCCGCTGCCTGCTTTGGGCTGTTGCGATGGTAAACCACATTACAAAGCCGCTATTGGGCAGACCCACAAGAGTGTTGGCGATCGGCAGGTGCATCGAGGACCGAGGCTTCTCGTTTCCGCTGCATTTTGCCTGAAGAGCACTAGGTGTCACTCCAACCTCAGACTGCCGCAGACAAAGCCAGAAACGCGACTAGGTCTGTGTTTTCGCCATGAGGTCGGACGTGTGTCCAGAACACGTTGTTGAGTGCTGCACATCTGTAATGTGCACACCTGTCATGGCACAGGTGTCCTCCAGTCCCGTGACTTTTCCAACCACGAGACGTAGATTGTCCTTTGGTAGTGGCAAGGAGTAACTTACCTTTAGGACTGCTCCTGGTGCACTGTGCTTATTCTTGTACATCCCTCTCTCTTGCAGATTGGGACCAAGCCGCCCCGAAGCAACGAGCCGAGACCAACCACCGCATTTTGGAGGGCCCCCCCCACTCATTTCCCCCAAGGCTCAGCACCACCCTGTGCCCACATCGCTCTGGAATCCTGTCTCCTTGATGGACACCACCACTGAACCCCGAAGGATACCAGACAGTCACCCTCTCCAAAGCCATGCCAGCCAGTACGAACCCAGCCGGCAAGCCATTCCCCTTGTGAAAGTGGAGCGGGTATACTGTCCGGAGAAACTCGAGGAAGGGGCCAGGAAGAGAGAAGCCCTGGACAAGTATCAGCCAGTCAGAGAAGCTGGGGGAACAGAGCATGGGGGCTTTTCCCATGGACCCTTCTTAGCAGAACTGGAGAAATCCACGCAGAGCATTCTGAACCAGCAGAGGGCATCTCTCTCCCAGACTGGGCAGTTTGTGGATACCACGAGCAACAAGTCTGGGTCTCCTTACAGACATCCCTTGCCCAGGGGCCAGGATCCCGTGTATGTTTATGATGAATTCTTGCAGCAACACCGCAAGCTTGTCAGCAAACTGGACCTGGAAGAAAAAAGGCGGAGAGAAGCCCAGGAGAAAGGTCAGTGTTGAAGGGGCTGCAGTATTTCCATCACTGTAGCACCCTGTGTTCTGAAGAATGAAAGGGTATGTTTAATTTCTGCTGGGTTGTGCTGCTTCCTCAAGTGTAGGAAGAGCTCGTTTCTAAGTGATGTGTCTTCATGAAAGCCATGCCCAGCGCTTAGAACCATCAGTGTCCAGGCTCTTCTTGCTTCCCTTCAGGAAATGATGTTTCAGTCAAGCATGTGGGTTCATTCAAGTTGCGTTCCATGGTTTGGTTTGTGCTGAGGCATTTGTGTAAGAAACAAGCTTGCCCTTCCTGAAGACTGATATCCTTCCTTGGACAAGGCGACAGAGGGGAGTAGCTCCCCAGCAGCCTGGCCTTCATTAGCCTTACTTAGTGCATTGGCTTTGTTTGTGGCGTTTTAAAGAACCCTTGTATGTTTTGAAGCAGTGCAGCTTTGGAAACTTCAGGGCTTTTCCAGTGGACATGCAGAGATCTCAAAGTGGGCTCGAACAAGCTCCCTCCCTCATTACACTGGCTTTTTTATTGCCTGTGTGGGGCTGAAGGCCGCTTGACAGCAGTGCCTAGCGCTTCCGGCCCAGCATCATTGTGCTGCAAGGATCCACACACGCTGGAACCCTTCAGGCAGCACACTTCCATTTGGAGTCCATTTCACGGTGGCTGGAAAAAGCACCCAACTAGATCTTCCTTCCGATGGAGGCATCTTGAGGAGCAAGTACTGGATAGCCATAAAACGGCTCTCCTTGCCTATGCAGGCAGGGCTCCACCGTGGTCGGAATGAAGGGCACCGCTTTCCCGAGCAATCACTGGATGGCTCTGTAGTTTCCAGGAGCAGGAAAATCTGCTCCTTCGCCCTGCACAAACCCTTCTCTGCCGGGCAATCCGTCGAATATGCCCAGGGCTGCGGTTGACTTTGCAATGCCTAGTAAGAGTATAAAATAAGGGGAAACCAGACTTTTGGGTTTTGCCACTGCCTTGGTAGCGAGGAGTCACACATCTCTTGAGGAGCTAATTGACTTTACAGTGCAGCAAGCAGCTCCCTCTCCCCACTGCATCTGCAAATCACCTTGAACACCCGAGCCAAGCTGCTCAGTAGATCCTGCCTCCAAGAGAGGCCCAATTAATAAATGATGAACTGAGACTAATAAAGCAGCTTTACATACTCATCTGGAATGTACAGCCAGAGTTAAAAAAGCAAAAGGGAGCAAAGCAAAGCACTTAGTTGAAAGTGAGGGAATCCGGGTAGAGAGAGGGCAAAACTTTTGCCATGTGCTGCCGCAGCCTTCTTCCACGTTTGTTTTCTTGTCTCGCGCATGTCTGCTTCCATCTGCCACATGAACCAAACACACCAGCTAGCAGCATGATTCGTTGCTGTCCTACAGGGAACATGAGCTTGGTCTCCTGTACAGTTCAGGCATGTGCGGAAGCGTGAGAGGATCCGTCCCTGCTGGGCACAGGTGCTCCCACCATAAAAAGGGATGTAGGGAAAGGACTGAGTCTGGGCGTCTGCCATGTAAGCTTGTTCCGCACTGGCCAATCGTGAGCAGCCTGGCACGCTGGTGTGCCTGGCTGGCTCACACACACACAGGCGAGGTGAGGGTGTCTGCCGCCACAGGAGAGTCTAAGCACAAGTAGAGTCACAACCTTTCCTTTTGACAAACAGAGCAGTGTCGCCACACATCCCAAGACGCCTGTGCCGATCTCACTCGTACGGCGGCACCAGCAGCTGGCTTTCATGTGCATTATTTTCTTCTGATCCAATCTGACCCTCGTTTGCATAATTTCTCTCTTGCAGGCTTGGAGCATCCCTCAGGCAAAATCAATACAAACCCGAGTTAGTCTGAGCCTGTCTTTTCCAGATGTGTATCTGTGGCAGGGAGTCTCCTTCCCGCCCCGGGGATGCATTCCATTGCCCTCGCCGGTGTGTTTTCTGGCTCCTGCCTGCGCTCTTCTGAGAACACAGAACAGCCATGGCCGTGCATTCAGCAGCCGCTGAGAACAACGCAACGGGACGTAAACAGTCCTGGTCGTTGCTCCAGAGCAAAGCGTGTTCTGCCACAGGGTGTATCTCGCTTCTTAGCTGCAGAGGAGCTAAAAGAATGTACTGTGCCTTGACAGCACTCAGTAAGGGGGTTTCTGCTACCAACATGTGTCATGGTTGCTGTTCTGCCTTGGACATGCAGGTTATTATTATGATCTGGATGACTCCTACGATGAGAGCGATGAAGAGGAAGTACGAGCCCATCTACGATGCGTTGCAGAGCAACCGCCCCTCAAGCTGGACACCTCCTCTGAGGTAAGCTCCGTCTCATATAAAGCCAAAGCATTTGGGGTCTCGTTCAGGGACTTGTTCAGCGCCTCCACAGATGTGTGCCAGGAGCGACTGGTCAGAAGTGTCCTGGCAAGGATGCCGTTCGGGATGGACGTTCCTCTGTGCCTGCACCTGTGGGGCGGCTCACCACTCCCAGACAGGATCAGACCTTCAGTACAAACGTGAAGGTGTGCACTGCCTCACCTTCATCAAAAGAATGTGCTTGATTAGAAAATGGTTAGCCTGTAAAATGCAACGCGAAGAAATTTATTCCAAACAGATTGTGCATTAGCCTCACAAATCTGAGTTCTTCCACACGGTGCTCAGTCCTGCTCGAACCGGTTCGGCGCAAGAACATTCTGCATCCCTTTGGCAGCTGAATATGGTCAGGCTCTTGGGTGGACGTTGATACATCTCCCTGCTCCTGTGTAACTGAAGTGTTTGCATTTGCGCAAAAGTTCCATGACTGATTGCCTTCCCTGATTGCATCATCCAGTGCTTCCATGCTCACTTCAGCCAAAGAAAAGTGCTGATGAACGTTCTTTCGCTATTATGCCCTTCCAGAAACTGGAGTTCTTACAGCTTTTTGGACTGACCACCCAACAGCAGAAGGAAGAGCTGCTGACTCAGAAGCGGAGGAAAAGGAGAAGGATGTTGCGAGAGCGGAGTCCGTCCCCACCAGTGGTCCAGAATAAACGTCAGACGCCCTCTCCACGCTGCGTGCTTTCAACGCGTTACAGCCCCGATGACATGAACAACAGTCCCAACTTTGAGGAGAAAAAGAAGTTCCTCACCGCCTTCAATTTAACTCACATCACTGCTGAGAAAAGGAAAGGTACCTATCAGGGTGCTGGGGCAGGGGGAAAACAAGTAGACTCCTCTTGGACTAAGTAACAATGGGAAAGTGAGATTTCACAAGATTCATACGTCCTGAGGCCTTATGAAGGAACATACTAGTTCTGCATCTCCAGAACCTGCAGTTTATGGTCTGATGGGTGCCTTTTCTGTGGAATATCCCCACCTAAATTCACATCTGCACAGAATCATATGCAAGGGTCATGCAGGGTGTAAGAGCCCATAAGAAACTGGATCATAGGCCCACCTGTCTTCTGAAAGAAAACCTCAGCTTACACAACCCATCCACATTGGGTCTAGCAAATTATTCAAGGAAGCGTGGTATTTATAACCTGATCCGACCGTTGTGTTCATCTTCTTATTTCATCCTGTGTTGCCCAAAAGGGAGACTGCAGCTTGGTGTAGCGCTGTGAGGAAGAGTATCAACTGCAAACTGGGACATGTCTCATGCAGATCTCATTTTAACCATGCACTGAGGCAAATACCCCTCTCAGCTTTAGCTTCTTCAACTGCAGATGTGGAGGTGACATTACTATCCTCCTTGCCAAGACAGATGGCATGTGTTAACTGGTCTGATAACTTTTAAAAGGTGCAATGTACATGCAGAGCGGTAGGGTTTTATTTTTTCACTAAAGTAGTAATGAGAGAGCTGCTCTCCTAGGCTGTATGTTAGACCTGCCTCTTCTCATTCGGCTACTGAGAAAAAAGATGTTTCTCTCTCTGCTTTCCATCCTGCAGATAAAGAGAAGCTGGTGGAGATGTTCCATGCCATGAAACAAAAAAGTGCCTCCACAGCGCTGCCAGTGAAAAACTCCCCGCAGGACAGTCCCAGTATTGTTCAAGCTGGTAAGCAGTTGGAAATGACAACTCTGTGACAGCCAAGGATTGGTGGTCCTGCCACCCTGTGGCTGACGGATGTCCTCGTGGGCTTGATCGTCCTCTATCTATGGCTCTTCGCGCGTGTGAAAGAGACAGGCTGAGTTCAGGGAAATACTATTCGAATATCACCTGCTCTGCATGTAGGATAAGGGAAGTGTGTTCCTGTTGGTCTGCCAGAGAAGAGCAGAAAGTAAACTTCTTAGAAATGGATCTACAGAATGTGCCTGTGCACATATACTCAGGAGTCCCACTGATTTTAACGGGCCCTGCACTTAGTTCAATGTACGATGGATGACAGACTATGCAAAAGGTTGAAAGGAAAAATGCCACTTGTGTCTCATCTCCAGCTGCTTCTTAAATAACCCTCAAAAATAGGCAAGTGTCAGAAACCACAAACATGGAAGGATGTTTTCTGTAACTGTGCCTACCTCACAATATAGTGCATATGGTTTTGGTGCCACATACAGCCACCCATTAGCACACTTCCTCAAACCAGGCAGTTAATTCTTGGAGCATAGCAGTCAAGTGTAATACATCAGCTACATATGAGTTCAAATTTACACATCACAAAGTTATTTTAAGATATCTTTTGGAATTGTGTGTTATGATTATACAAAAAGATGTCTTGTCCAACTCCGTTATGTGATATTTCATTCATACTTATGTCAACAAATTCCAGATCACTTTCACAGAGTACTGAACAGAAATTAATTTATTTTTCCAAACTTCTGTCTTTAGCCATGCATCTCTTGACAAAGGGAATTCACTTCCAGAAGAACAACTGTGTAGAACAGAAGTTGCTCAGAGTGACATTGTTATTTGTTTTTCCCCCAAGAGCCACAAATACAGCCAACTGCTGTGGATTCGGATAAACCAGTCAGCACTGCTGCTGCTTCTCTGCCAGACACTCCGAAGACAGCTGAGCCCTGCAGAATAGAACAGCTGAAGCCGCACGAATTTCTAAGAGCCAAGGAGCCTATTCCTGTCTCCGTTGAGAAGCCCAGGTTGAGCGATGGGCACACGGCCAAAAAAAGCCTGAGCATCCTCAACTACGTCCGAGGCTCTTTGCCGAAGGACATCCCTGTGCCTCTGTCACACAGTATGAACGGGAAGAACAAGCCATGGGAGCCCTTTCTAGCCGAGGAGTTTGCACACCAATTCCATGAGTCTGTGCTGCAGTCCACACAGAAAGCCCTGCAGAAACACAAAGGTAATGAAAACGCAGGCAGTGAAAACTGAGGCAAGTGCTTGCCGCATGTCGCGTTGAGAAGGAAAATTTAGGACTCCGAATTGTTGGTACAATTTTAAAGGTCGGTTCAAGTTTAAGTTTGAATACCCAAAGGAAGACACAGCTTCTACTTTATTTTTGCTCTCTATATATGCAAATTTTGCACAAAGCAAAAAACTTCATTTTAAACAGGCAAAAGTTGTGATTGAAAAATGTGCTCATCCGATTTGTGAATACAAATGAAATCTCTCTACTTTCAGTGCTTAAAAAAGCTTCTGTAAAGCTTCTTGGAATATATTCAATTCATATTCATGTTCAATTCAGGATGCATTTGAACATAGGAGTGCTCTTCCTTTTTCAGGAATAACCGTTATGTTAAAGCAGGATCAGCTGTGTGCCTGCTCTAAATTCCAACCTCATTCATTTAAGGGACAAACCGTGCGCCTGCGAAATATTTTACAGATGTTTAATATCTGTGCTATCCATCCCTTGTATTCCTAGATCAGACTGAACATTTTTCAGTAGGTGGTAGTAGTTATGATAACTTAATGAAACATACCTGAAAATTCACTCATTTCATGAAAAGCTCATTAAGTTCAGAACTTCTGCATTGAAGTTGTGTGCAGGTAACAGCCATTACTGGGAAATGTCGTCAAAAACAGAGGCAGCCAATAGGAGCAGCCGGTTTACTACCTGCAGGTGGTGATGGTTATGGGCCATAAAATGTTGTCACAGACTGGCTGTAAGAGAGATAGTAAAAATCACTTGAGAAGTTTGAATGAGTGATCTTACTGACACAGCTTTCAGTTAAGGTATCTTGAGTGGAAATTGTTAAAACACTGATGTCCCATTTTCAGAGTTCTGGGATATTTTTCAGCCTGATTGGAGCTTGACCAGCTGCAGCCCATGTTTCAGGCTGTTCTGCCATCTTGATCATTCTCTCACCTCCCTCACCTCAGTGATTCCTCAGTGGTTCCCCCATTATTCTTTGTTTTCCCCATTATTTCATGAAGGCTCCATCAGTGGAACCTTGCAGCCTATTTCCTGCTGTGCAGTACTTGAAGCATAGCTGGAGGATGTTGCGGGGGGAGGACACAGAGTGCATATTGCAAAGATGGATTATTGGTGCCTAGCACTTCCTTTATGGAGATTTTGCTTCTCCTGGCTGCTTTCTAGCGTCTAAGCTGCTTTATTGAGCTGTTCTTATAGGAATACATGGGCTGTGCTTACAACTCCTTTTTCATCCAAGATAGAGTTGATTGATGGATGGATGGATGGATGGATGGATGGATGGATGGATTGATTTTTATCCTGCCTTTTTCCTATAAAGGGCTCAAGGCAGCTTACATCATTCTCCTCCATCCTATCCCTACAGCAACCCAGTGCACACCTTGGATGGATAAGCAGTGGAGAATACCTTACCCATCCATTCACAGAAACATCAGTTAGTCAAAACAACCTTGGAGGAGCGTGTGCAACTTATGCTTTACCTATTTCTGTTTTGCCTCTTGCATGCTGGCTTCTAGGTAATGCAATGGCACACTCAGCTGAGCAGAATCATAAAGTTGATGCCTCCATCCATTATAACATTCCGGAACTGCAGACCTCAAGCTGGGTGTCTCTGCCTCAGCAGAATGGCCAGAAAGATTCCCAGCATAAGGGGTTTATTCCTCCAGAACATGACAAAATCTCTGACTCTGAAGAAGACAGTGGGGAAGAGGAGGAAGACGAGGAGCAGGAGGAGGAAGAGGAGTACCACCGCAGACCAAAATGGCATGGGATTGAAGCAATCTTTGAAGCTTACCAGGAACATATAGAAGGTAAGTTACACCAATTCCGGAGAACTTCATAACGGCTGAAGTTGTTTTCCAACAATGCAAAGAAAACAAAGAGGAAGGTCATCATATCCATTTGCTACGGTTTTGAATGCAAAGCATTTGCATAAATATTCTTTGGCACTATAATAAGAATTTCCCAGTGCAGAACGGGGAGAAGGTTATTTAAAATAAGTGAAAATCCTGCCACAACTCAGCTTTCTAGTGGACAAAAAGCAACTGTGAAATGACCAGGAGACACTAGATAATGTGAGGAATCATTTCAGGTATGAATCGTTCCCCTACAAAGGGCGTATCTGTAGAGGGCTTATCCTCCGCCTCTACTTCGGTGCATTCATAATACTTGGAGCTTTCTCCTTTGGTGGTCTCATTACATTGGTTTGAGCCTGTCAATAATTTGTCAAAATCACCCTCTTTTCAATGAAATTTTCATCCTCTCTTAGGGTTAGCGGTGTGCCCGAGGGTAGGCTTAGGGTTAGCAAAACGAGGCGTCCTGGCACCATTTTCATGGTTGGAACGTGTTTAGAAGGGGCAGAAATGATGAGCGGTGCAGAAAAAGCCACTCGGGGAGGGCTTTTTCAAAATTGCCCCCTTTTCAATGGGACTCTAGCCCTCGATTAGGGTTAGGGGTGTGCCCCAGGGTAGGGTTAGGGTTGGCAAAACCAGGCATCCTGGCACCATTTTGATGGTTGGAACGTGTTTAGAAAGGGCAGAAATGATGAGCAGTGCAGAAAAAGCCACTCGGGCAGGGCTTTTTCAAAATTGCCCTGTTTTTAATGGGAGTCTAGCCCTCGATTAGGGTTAGGGGTGTGCCCCATGGTAGGGTTAGGGTTAGCAAAACGAGGCGTCCTGGCACCATTTTGATGGTTGGAATGTGTTTAGAAGGGGCAGAAATGTTAAGCGGTGCAGAAAAAGCCACTCGGGGAGGGCTTTTTCAAAATTGCCCTGTTTTCAATGGGACTCTAGCCCTCGATTAGGGTTAGGGGTGTGCCCCAGGGTAGGGTTTGGGTTAGCCAAACGAGGGGTCCTGGCACCATTTTGATGGTTGGAACGTGTTTAGAAGGGGCAGAAATGATGAGCAGTGCAGAAAAAGCCACTCGGGGAGGGCTTTTTCAAAATTGCCCCCTTTTCAATGGGACTCTAGCCCTCTCTTAGGGTTAGGGGTGTGCCCCAGGGTAGGGTACGGGTTAGCCAAACGAGGGGTCCTGGCACCATTTTGATGGTTGGAACGTGTTTAGAAGGGGCAGAAATGATGAGCAGTGCAGAAAAAGCCACTCAGGGAGGGCTTTTTCAAAATTGCCCCCTTTTCAATGGGACACTAGCCCTCGATTAGGGTTAGGGGTGTGCCCCAGGGTAGGGTTAGGGTTAGCCAAACGAGGCGTCCTGGCACCATTTTGATGGTTGGAACGTGTTTAGAAGGGGCAGAAAGGTTGAGCAGTGCAGAAAAAGCCGCTCGGGGAGGGCTTTTTCAAAATTGCCCCCTTTTCAATGGGACACTAGCCCTCGATTAGGGTTAGGGGTGTGCCCCAGGGTAGGGTTAGGGTTAGCCAAACGAGGCGTCCTGGCACCATTTTGATGGTTGGAACGTGTTTAGAAGGGGCAGAAATGATGAGCAGTGCAGAAAAAGCCACTCGGGGAGGGCTTTTTCAAAAGTGCCCCCTTTTCAATGGGACTCTAGCCCTCGATTAGGGTTAGGGGTAGGGTGTCCCCAGGGTAGGGTTAGGTTTAGCAAAACGAGGGGTCCTGGCACCATTTTGATGGTTGGAACGTGTTTAGAAAGGGCAGAAATGATGAGCAGTGCAGAAAAAGCCACTCGGGAGGGCTTTTTCAAAAGTGCCCCCTTGTCAATGGGACTCTAGCTCTCGATTAGGGTTAGGGGTGTGCCCCAAGGTAGGGTTAGGGTTAGCCAAACGAGGCGTCCTGGCACCATTTTGATGGTTGGAACGTGTTTAGAAGGGGCAGAAAGGTTGAGCAGTGCAGAAAAAGCCGCTCGGGGAGGGCTTTTTCAAAATTGCCCCTTGTCAATGGGACTCTAGCCCTCGATTAGGGTTAGGGGTGTGCCCCAGGGTAGGGTTAGGGTTAGCCAAACGAGGCGTCCTGGCACCCTTTTGATGGTTGTAACGTGTTTAGAAGGGGCAGAAATGTTGAGCAGTGCAGAAAAAGCCACTCGGGCAGGGCTTTTTCAAAAGTGCCCCCTTGTCAATGGGACTCTAGCTCTCGATTAGGGTTAGGGGTGTGCCCCAAGGTAGGGTTAGGGTTAGCCAAACGAGGCGTCCTGGCACCATTTTGATTGTTGGAACGTGTTTAGAAGGGGCAGAAATGATGAGCAGTGCAGAAAAAGCCACTCGGGGAGGGCTTTTTCAAAATTGCCCCCTTTTCAATGGGACTCTAGCCCTCGATTAGGGTTAGGGGTGTGCCCCAGGGTAGGGTTAGGGTTAGCCAAACGAGGCGTCCTGGCACCATTTTGATTGTTGGAACGTGTTTAGAAGGGGCAGAAATGATGAGCGGTGCAGAAAAAGCCACTCGGGAGGGCTTTTTCAAAATTGCCCCCTTTTCAATGGGACTCTAGCCCTCGATTAGGGTTAGGGGTGTGCCCCAGGGTAGGGTTAGGGTTAGCCAAACGAGGCGTCCTGGCACCATTTTGATTGTTGGAACGTGTTTAGAAGGGGCAGAAATGATGAGCGGTGCAGAAAAAGCCACTCGGGGAGGGCTTTTTCAAAATTGCCCCTTTTCAAAGGGACTCTAGCCCTCGATTAGGGTTAGGGGTGTGCCCCAGGGTAGGGTTAGGGTTAGCCAAACGAGGCGTCCTGGCACCATTTTGATTGTTGGAACGTGTTTAGAAGGGGCAGAAATGATGAGCGGTGCAGAAAAAGCCACTCGGGGAGGGCTTTTTCAAAATTGCCCCCTTTTCAATGGGACTCTAGCCCTCGATTAGGGTTAGGGGTGTGCCCCAGGGTAGGGTTTAGGGTTAGCCAAACGAGGCGTCCTGGCACCATTTTGATTGTTGGAACGTGTTTAGAAGGGGCAGAAATGATGAGCGGTGCAGAAAAAGCCACTCGGGGAGGGCTTTTTCAAAATTGCCCCCTTTTCAAAGGGACTCTAGCCCTCGATTAGGGTTAGGGGTGTGCCCCAGGGTAGGGTTAGGGTTAGCAAAACAAGGCATCCTGGCACCATTTTGATTGTTGGAACGCGTTTAGAAGGGGCAGAAATGATGAGCGGTGCAGAAAAAGTCACTCGGGGAGGGCTTTTTCAAAATTGCCCCCTTTTCAATGGGACTCTAGCTCTCGATTAGGGTTAGGGGTGTGCCCCATGGTAGGGTTAGGGTTAGCAAAATGAGGCGTCCTGGCACCATTTGATGGTTGGAACGCGTTTAGAAGGGGCAGAAATGATGAGCGGTGCAGAAAAAGCCACTCGGGGAGGGCTTTTTCAAAATTGCCCCCTTTTCAATGGGACTCTAGCCCTCGATTAGGGTTAGGGGTGTGCCCCAGGGTAGGGTTAGGTTTAGCAAAACGAGGGGTCCTGGCACCATTTTGATGGTTGGAACGTGTTTAGAAAGGGCAGAAATGATGAGCAGTGCAGAAAAAAGCCACTCGGGGAGGGCTTTTTCAAAAGTGCCCCCTTGTCAATGGGACTCTAGCTCTCGATTAGGGTTAGGGTGTGCCCCAAGGTAGGGTTAGGGTTAGCCAAACGAGGCGTCCTGGCACCATTTTGATGGTTGGAACGTGTTTAGAAGGGGCAGAAATGATGAGCAGTGCAGAAAAAGCCACTCGGGGAGGGCTTTTTCAAAAGTGCCCCCTTTTCAATGGGACTCTAGCCCTCTATTAGGGTTAGGGGTGTGCCCCAGGGTAGGGTTTAGTTTAGCAAAACGAGGGGTCCTGGCACCATTTTGATGGTTGGAACGTGTTTAGAAAGGGCAGAAATGATGAGCAGTGCAGAAAAAGCCACTCGGGGAGGGCTTTTTCAAAAGTGCCCCTTGTCAATGGGACTCTAGCTCTCGATTAGGGTTAGGGGTGTGCCCCAAGGTAGGGTTAGGGTTAGCCAAACGAGGCGTCCTGGCACCATTTTGATGGTTGGAACGTGTTTAGAAGGGGCAGAAAGGTTGAGCAGTGCAGAAAAAGCCGCTCGGGGAGGGCTTTTTCAAAATTGCCCCCTTGTCAATGGGACTCTAGCCCTCGATTAGGGTTAGGGGTGTGCCCCAGGGTAGGGTTAGGGTTAGCAAAACAAGGCATCCTGGCACCATTTTGATTGTTGGAACGCGTTTAGAAGGGGCAGAAATGATGAGCGGTGCAGAAAAAGTCACTCGGGGAGGGCTTTTTCAAAATTGCCCCCTTTTCAATGGGACTCTAGCTCTCGATTAGGGTTAGGGGTGTGCCCCATGGTAGGGTTAGGGTTAGCAAAATGAGGCGTCCTGGCACCATTTGATGGTTGGAACGCGTTTAGAAGGGCAGAAAATGATGAGCGGTGCAGAAAAAGCCACTCGGGGAGGGCTTTTTCAAAATTGCCCCCTTTTCAATGGGACTCTAGCCCTCGATTAGGGTTAGGGGTGTGCCCCAGGGTAGGGTTAGGTTTAGCAAAACGAGTCCTGGCACCATTTTGATGGTTGGAACGTGTTTAGAAAGGGCAGAAATGATGAGCAGTGCAGAAAAAGCCACTCGGGGAGGGCTTTTTCAAAAGTGCCCCCTTGTCAATGGGACTCTAGCTCTCGATTAGGGTTAGGGGTGTGCCCCAAGGTAGGGTTAGGGTTAGCCAAACGAGGCGTCCTGGCACCATTTTGATGGTTGGAACGTGTTTAGAAGGGGCAGAAATGATGAGCAGTGCAGAAAAAGCCGCTCGGGGAGGGCTTTTTCAAAATTGCCCCCTTTTCAATGGGACTCTAGCCCTCTCTTAGGGTTAGGGGTGTGCCCCAGGGTAGGGTACGGGTTAGCCAAACGAGGGGTCCTGGCACCATTTTGATGGTTGGAACGTGTTTAGAAGGGGCAGAAATGATGAGCAGTGCAGAAAAAGCCACTCTGGGAGGGCTTTTTCAAAATTGCCCCCTTTTCAATGGGACACTAGCCCTCGATTAGGGTTAGGGGTGTGCCCCAGGGTAGGGTTAGGGTTAGCCAAACGAGGCGTCCTGGCACCATTTGATGGTTGGAACGCGTTTAGAAGGGACAGAAATGATGAGCGGTGCAGAAAAAGCCACTCGGGGAGGGCTTTTTCAAAATTGCCCCCTTTTCAATGGGACTCTAGCCCTCGATTAGGGTTAGGGGTGTGCCCCAGGGTAGGGTTAGGTTTAGCAAAACGAGGGTCCTGGCACCATTTTGATGGTTGGAACGTGTTTAGAAAGGGCAGAAATGATGAGCAGTGCAGAAAAAGCCACTCGGGGAGGGCTTTTTCAAAAGTGCCCCCTTGTCAATGGGACTCTAGCTCTCGATTAGGGTTAGGGGTGTGCCCCAAGGTAGGGTTAGGGTTAGCCAAACGAGGCGTCCTGGCACCATTTTGATGGTTGGAACGTGTTTAGAAGGGGCAGAAATGATGAGCAGTGCAGAAAAAGCCACTCGGGGAGGGCTTTTTCAAAAGTGCCCCCTTTTCAATGGGACTCTAGCCCTCTATTAGGGTTAGGGGTGTGCCCCAGGGTAGGGTTAGGTTTAGCAAAACGAGGGGTCCTGGCACCATTTTGATGGTTGGAACGTGTTTAGAAAGGGCAGAAATGATGAGCAGTGCAGAAAAAGCCACTCGGGGAGGGCTTTTTCAAAAGTGCCCCCTTGTCAATGGGACTCTAGCTCTCGATTAGGGTTAGGGGTGTGCCCCAAGGTAGGTTTAGGGTTAGCCAAACGAGGCGTCCTGGCACCATTTTGATGGTTGGAACGTGTTTAGAAGGGGCAGAAAGTTGAGGCAGTGCAGAAAAAGCCGCTCGGGGAGGGCTTTTTCAAAATTGCCCCCTTGTCAATGGGACTCTAGCCCTCGATTAGGGTTATGGGTGTGCCCCAGGGTAGGGTTAGGGTTAGCCAAACGAGGCGTCCTGGCACCCTTTTGATGTGTAACGTGTTTAGAAGGGGCAGAAATGTTGAGCAGTGCAGAAAAAGCCACTCGGGCAGGGCTTTTTCAAAAGTGCCCCCTTGTCAATGGGACTCTAGCTCTCGATTAGGGTTAGGGGTGTGCCCCAAGGTAGGGTTAGGTTAGCCAAACGAGGCGTCCTGGCACCATTTTGATTGTTGGAACGTGTTTAGAAGGGGCAGAAATGATGAGCAGTGCAGAAAAAGCCACTCGGGGAGGGCTTTTTCAAATTGCCCCCTTTTCAATGGGACTCTAGCCCTCGATTAGGGTTAGGGGTGTGCCCCAGGGTAGGGTTAGGGTTAGCCAAACGAGGCGTCCTGGCACCATTTTGATTGTTGGAACGTGTTTTAGAAGGGGCAGAATGATGAGCGGTGCAGAAAAAGCCACTCGGGGAGGGCTTTTTCAAAATTGCCCCCTTTCAATGGGACTCTAGCCCTCGATTAGGGTTAGGGTGTGCCCCAGGTAGGGTTAGGGTTAGCCAAACGAGGCGTCCTGGCACCATTTTGATTGTTGGAACGTGTTTAGAAGGGGCAGAAATGATGAGCGGTGCAGAAAAAGCCACTCGGGGAGGGCTTTTTCAAAATTGCCCCCTTTTCAATGGGACTCTAGCCCTCGATTAGGGTTAGGGGTGTGCCCCAGGGTAGGGTTAGGGTTAGCAAAACAAGGCATCCTGGCACCATTTTGATTGTTGGAACGCGTTTAGAAGGGCAGAAATGATGAGCGTGCAGAAAAAGTCACTCGGGGAGGGCTTTTTCAAATTGCCCCCTTTTTCAATGGAACTCTAGCCCTCTCTTAGGGTTAGGGTGTGCCCAGGGTAGGGTAGGGTTACCAAACGAGGGGTCCTGGCACCATTTTGATGGTTGGAACGTGTTTAGAAGGGGCAGAAATGATGAGCAGTGCAGAAAAAGCCACTCGGGGAGGGCTTTTTCAAAATTGCCCCCTTTTCAATGGGACTCTAGCCCTCGATTAGGGTTAGGGGTGTGCCCCAGGGTAGGGTACGGGTTAGCCAAACGAGGGTCCTGGCACCATTTTGATGGTTGGAACGTGTTTAGAAGGGGCAGAAATGATGAGCAGTGCAGAAAAGCCACTCGGGGAGGGCTTTTTCAAAATTGCCCCCTTTCAATGGACACTAGCCCTCGATTAGGTTAGGGGTGTGCCCCAGGGTAGGGTTAGGGTTAGCCAAACGAGGCGTCCTGGCACCATTTGATGGTTGGAACGCGTTTAGAAGGGGGCAGAAATGATGAGCGGTGCAGAAAAAGCCACTCGGGGAGGGCTTTTTCAAATTGCCCCCTTTTCAATGGGACTCTAGCCCTCGATTAGGGTTAGGGGTGTGCCCCAGGGTAGGGTTAGGGTTAGCCAAAACGAGGGTCCTGGCACCATTTTGATGGTTTGAACGTGTTTAGAAAGGGCAGAATGATGAGCAGTGCAGAAAAAGCCACTCGGGGAGGGCTTTTTCAAAATTGCCCCCTTTCAATGGGACTCTAGCTCTCGATTAGGGTTAGGGGTGTGCCCAAGGTAGGGTTAGGGTTAGCCAAACGAGGCGTCCTGGCACCATTTGATGGTTGGAACGCGTTTAGAAGGGGCAGAAATGATGAGCGGTGCAGAAAAAGCCACTCGGGGAGGGCTTTTTCAAAATTGCCCCCTTTTCAATGGGACTCTAGCCCTCGATTAGGGTTAGGGGTGTGCCCCAGGTAGGGTTAGGGTTAGCCAAACGAGGCGTCCTGGCACCATTTTGATGGTTGGAACGTGTTTAGAAGGGGCAGAAATGATGAGCAGTGCAGAAAAAGCCACTCGGGCAGGGCTTTTTCAAAAGTGCCCCCTTGTCAATGGGACTCTAGCCCTCGATTAGGGTTAGGGGTGTGCCCCAGGGTAGGGTTAGGGTTAGCCAAACGAGGCGTCCTGGCACCCTTTTGATGGTTGTAACGTGTTTAGAAGGGGCAGAAATGTTGAGCAGTGCAGAAAAAGCCACTCGGGCAGGGCTTTTTCAAAAGTGCCCCCTTGTCAATGGGACTCTAGCTCTCGATTAGGGTTAGGGGTGTGCCCCAGGGTAGGGTTAGGGTTAGGAAACGAGGCGTCCTGGCACCATTTTGATGGTTGGAACGTGTTTAGAAGGGGCAGAAATGATGAGCAGTGCAGAAAAGCCACTCGGGGAGGGCTTTTTCAAATTGCCCCCTTTTCAATGGGACTCTAGCCCTCTCTTAGGGTTAGGGGTGTGCCCCAGGGTAGGGTACGGGTTAGCCAAACGAGGGGTCCTGGCACCATTTTGATGGTTGGAACGTGTTTAGAAGGGCAGA
This sequence comes from Varanus salvator macromaculatus, assembly GCA_023646645.1. NCBI lineage: Eukaryota > Metazoa > Chordata > Lepidosauria > Squamata > Varanidae > Varanus > Varanus salvator. The sequence goes on from JAIXND010000657.1 coordinate 2,756,665, forward strand.
AATGATGAGCAGTGCAGAAAAGCCACTCAGGGAGGGCTTTTTCAAAATTGCCCCCTTTTCAATGGGACACTAGCCCTCGATTAGGGTTAGGGGTGTGCCCCAGGGTAGGGTTAGGGTTAGCCAAACGAGGCGTCCTGGCACCATTTTGATGGTTGGAACGTGTTTAGAAGGGGCAGAAATGATGAGCAGTGCAGAAAAAGCCACTCGGGGAGGGCTTTTTCAAAAGTGCCCCCTTTTCAATGGGACTCTAGCCCTCGATTAGGGTTAGGGGTGTGCCCCAGGGTAGGGTTAGGTTTAGCAAAACGAGGGGTCCTGGCACCATTTTGATGGTTGGAACGTGTTTAGAAGGGGCAGAAATGATGAGCGGTGCAGAAAAAGCCACTCGGGGAGGGCTTTTTCAAATTGCCCCCTTTTCAATGGGACTCTAGCCCTCGATTAGGGTTAGGGGTGTGCCCCAGGTAGGGTTAGGGTTAGCAAAACAAGGCATCCTGGCACCATTTTGATTGTTGGAACGCGTTTAGAAGGGGCAGAATGATGAGGGTGCAGAAAAAGTCACTCGGGGGGCTTTTTCAAAATTGCCCCCTTTTCAATGGGACTCTAGCTCTCGATTAGGGTTAGGGGTGTGCCCCACGGTAGGGTTAGGGTTAGCAAAATGAGGCGTCCTGGCACCATTTGATGGTTGGAACGCGTTTAGAAGGGGCAGAAATGATGAGCGGTGCAGAAAAAGCCACTCGGGGAGGGCTTTTTCAAAATTGCCCCCTTTTCAATGGGACTCTAGCCCTCGATTAGGGTTAGGGGTGTGCCCCAGGGTAGGGTTAGGTTTAGCAAAACGAGGGGTCCTGGCACCATTTTGATGGTTGGAACGTGTTTAGAAAGGGCAGAAATGATGAGCAGTGCAGAAAAAGCCACTCGGGGAGGGCTTTTTCAAAAGTGCCCCCTTGTCAATGGGACTCTAGCTCTCGATTAGGGTTAGGGGTGTGCCCCAAGGTAGGGTTAGGGTTAGCCAAACGAGGCGTCCTGGCACCATTTTGATGGTTGGAACGTGTTTAGAAGGGGCAGAAATGATGAGCAGTGCAGAAAAAGCCGCTCGGGGAGGGCTTTTTCAAAATTGCCCCCTTGTCAATGGGACTCTAGCCCTCGATTAGGGTTAGGGGTGTGCCCCAGGGTAGGGTTAGGGTTAGCCAAACGAGGCGTCCTGGCACCCTTTTGATGGTTGTAACGTGTTTAGAAGGGGCAGAAATGTTGAGCAGTGCAGAAAAAGCCACTCGGGCAGGGCTTTTTCAAAAGTGCCCCCTTGTCAATGGGACTCTAGCTCTCGATTAGGGTTAGGGGTGTGCCCCAGGGTAGGGTTAGGGTTAGGAAAACGAGGCGTCCTGGCACCATTTTGATGGTTGGAACGTGTTTAGAAGGGGCAGAAATGTTGAACAGTGCAGAAAAAGCCACTCGGGAGGGCTTTTTCAAAATTGCCCCCTTTTCAATGGGACTCTAGCCCTCGATTAGGGTTAGGGGTGTGCCCCCAGGGTAGGTTAGGGTTAGCCAAACGAGGCGTCCTGGCACCATTTTGATTGTTGGAACGTGTTTAGAAGGGGCAGAAATGATGAGCAGTGCAGAAAAAGCCACTCAGGGAGGGCTTTTTCAAAATTGCCCCCTTTTCAATGGGACACTAGCCCTCTATTAGGGTTAGGGGTGTGCCCCAAGGTAGGGTTAGGGTTAGCCAACGAGGCGTCCTGGCACCATTTTGATGGTTGAACGTGTTTAGAAGGGGCAGAAAGGTTGAGCAGTGCAGAAAAAGCCGCTCGGGGAGGGCTTTTTCAAAATTGCCCCCTTGTCAATGGGACTCTAGCCCTCAATTAGGGTTAGGGGTGTGCCCCAGGGTAGGGTTAGGGTTAGCCAAACGAGGCGTCCTGGCACCCTTTTGATGGTTGTAACGTGTTTAGAAGGGGCAGAAATGTTGAGCAGTGCAGAAAAGCCACTCGGGCAGGGCTTTTTCAAAAGTGCCCCCTTGTCAATGGGACTCTAGCTCTCGATTAGGGTTAGGGGTGTGCCCCAGGGTAGGGTTAGGGTTAGCCAAACGAGGCGTCCTGGCACCATTTTGATTGTTGGAACGTGTTTAGAAGGGGCAGAAATGATGAGCAGTGCAGAAAAAGCCACTCGGGGAGGGCTTTTTCAAAATTGCCCCCTTTTCAATGGGACTCTAGCCCTCGATTAGGGTTAGGGGTGTGCCCCAGGGTAGGGTTAGGGTTAGCCAAACGAGGCGTCCTGGCACCATTTTGATTGTTGGAACGTGTTTAGAAGGGGCAGAAATGATGAGCGGTGCAGAAAAGCCACTCTCGGGAGGGCTTTTTCAAAATTGCCCCCTTTTCAATGGGACTCTAGCCCTCGATTAGGGTTAGGGGTGTGCCCCAGGGTAGGGTTAGGGTTAGCCAAACGAGGCGTCCTGGCACCATTTTGATTGTTGGAACGTGTTTAGAAGGGGCAGAAATGATGAGCGGTGCAGAAAAAGCCACTCGGGGAGGGCTTTTTCAAAATTGCCCCCTTTCAATGGGACTCTAGCCCTCGATTAGGGTTAGGGGTGTGCCCCAGGGTAGGGTTAGGGTTAGCAAAACAAGGCATCCTGGCACCATTTTGATTGTTGGAACGCGTTTAGAAGGGGCAGAAATGATGAGCGGTGCAGAAAAAGTCACTCGGGGAGGGCTTTTTCAAAATTGCCCCCTTTTCAATGGGACTCTAGCTCTCGATTAGGGTTAGGGGTGTGCCCCACGGTAGGGTTAGGGTTAGCAAAATGAGGCGTCCTGGCACCATTTGATGGTTGGAACGCGTTTAGAAGGGGCAGAAATGATGAGCGGTGCAGAAAAAGCCACTCGGGGAGGGCTTTTTCAAAATTGCCCCCTTTTCAATGGGACTCTAGCCCTCGATTAGGGTTAGGGGTGTGCCCCAGGGTAGGGTTAGGTTTAGCAAAACGAGGGTCCTGGCACCATTTTGATGGTTGGAACGTGTTTAGAAAGGGCAGAAATGATGAGCAGTGCAGAAAAAGCCACTCGGGGAGGGCTTTTTCAAAAGTGCCCCCTTGTCAATGGGACTCTAGCTCTCGATTAGGGTTAGGGGTGTGCCCCAAGGTAGGGTTAGGGTTAGCCAAACGAGGCGTCCTGGCACCATTTTGATGGTTGGAACGTGTTTAGAAGGGGCAGAAATGATGAGCAGTGCAGAAAAAGCCGCTCGGGGAGGGCTTTTTCAAAATTGCCCCCTTGTCAATGGGACTCTAGCCCTCGATTAGGGTTAGGGGTGTGCCCCAGGGTAGGGTTAGGGTTAGCCAAACGAGGCGTCCTGGCACCCTTTTGATGGTTGTAACGTGTTTAGAAGGGGCAGAAATGTTGAGCAGTGCAGAAAAAGCCACTCGGGCAGGGCTTTTTCAAAAGTGCCCCCTTGTCAATGGGACTCTAGCTCTCGATTAGGGTTAGGGTGTGCCCCAGGGTAGGGTTAGGGTTAGGAAAACGAGGCGTCCTGGCACCATTTTGATGGTTGGAACGTGTTTAGAAGGGGCAGAAATGTTGAACAGTGCAGAAAAAGCCACTCGGGGAGGGCTTTTTCAAAATTGCCCCCTTTTCAATGGGACTCTAGCCCTCGATTAGGGTTAGGGGTGTGCCCCAGGGTAGGGTTAGGGTTAGCCAAACGAGGCGTCCTGGCACCATTTTGATTGTTGGAACGTGTTTAGAAGGGGCAGAAATGATGAGCAGTGCAGAAAAAGCCACTCAGGGAGGGCTTTTTCAAAATTGCCCCCTTTTCAATGGGACACTAGCCCTCTATTAGGGTTAGGGGTGTGCCCCAAGGTAGGGTTAGGGTTAGCCAAACGAGGCGTCCTGGCACCATTTTGATGGTTGGAACGTGTTTAGAAGGGGCAGAAAGGTTGAGCAGTGCAGAAAAAGCCGCTCGGGGAGGGCTTTTTCAAAATTGCCCCCTTGTCAATGGGACTCTAGCCCTCAATTAGGGTTAGGGGTGTGCCCCAGGGTAGGGTTAGGGTTAGCCAAACGAGGCGTCCTGGCACCCTTTTGATGGTTGTAACGTGTTTAGAAGGGGCAGAAATGTTGAGCAGTGCAGAAAAAGCCACTCGGGCAGGGCTTTTTCAAAAGTGCCCCCTTGTCAATGGGACTCTAGCTCTCGATTAGGGTTAGGGGTGTGCCCCAAGGTAGGGTTAGGGTTAGCCAAACGAGGCGTCCTGGCACCATTTTGATTGTTGGAACGTGTTTAGAAGGGGCAGAAATGATGAGCAGTGCAGAAAAAGCCACTCGGGGAGGGCTTTTTCAAAATTGCCCCCTTTTCAATGGGACTCTAGCCCTCGATTAGGGTTAGGGGTGTGCCCCAGGGTAGGGTTAGGGTTAGCCAAACGAGGCGTCCTGGCACCATTTTGATTGTTGGAACGTGTTTAGAAGGGCAGAAATGATGAGCGGTGCAGAAAAAGCCACTCGGGGAGGGCTTTTTCAAAATTGCCCCCTTTTCAATGGGACTCTAGCCCTCGATTAGGGTTAGGGGTGTGCCCCAGGGTAGGGTTAGGGTTAGCCAAACGAGGCGTCCTGGCACCATTTTGATTGTTGGAACGTGTTTAGAAGGGGCAGAAATGATGAGCGGTGCAGAAAAAGCCACTCGGGGAGGGCTTTTTCAAAATTGCCCCTTTTCAATGGGACTCTAGCCCTCGATTAGGGTTAGGGGTGTGCCCCAGGGTAGGGTTAGGGTTAGCAAAACAAGGCATCCTGGCACCATTTTGATTGTTGGAACGCGTTTAGAAGGGGCAGAAATGATGAGCGGTGCAGAAAAAGTCACTCGGGGAGGGCTTTTTCAAAATTGCCCCCTTTTCAATGGGACTCTAGCTCTCGATTAGGGTTAGGGGTGTGCCCCACGGTAGGGTTAGGGTTAGCAAAATGAGGCGTCCTGGCACCATTTGATGGTTGGAACGCGTTTAGAAGGGGCAGAAATGATGAGCGGTGCAGAAAAAGCCACTCGGGGAGGGCTTTTTCAAAAGTGCCCCCTTTTCAATGGGACTCTAGCCCTCGATTAGGGTTAGGGGTGTGCCCCAGGGTAGGGTTAGGTTTAGCAAAACGAGGGGTCCTGGCACCATTTTGATGGTTGGAACGTGTTTAGAAAGGGCAGAAATGATGAGCAGTGCAGAAAAAGCCACTCGGGAGGGCTTTTTCAAAAGTGCCCCCTTGTCAATGGGACTCTAGCTCTCGATTAGGGTTAGGGGTGTGCCCCAAGGTAGGGTTAGGGTTAGCCAAACGAGGCGTCCTGGCACCATTTTGATGGTTGGAACGTGTTTAGAAGGGGCAGAAATGATGAGCAGTGCAGAAAAAGCCGCTCGGGGAGGGCTTTTTCAAAATTGCCCCCTTGTCAATGGGACTCTAGCCCTCGATTAGGGTTAGGGGTGTGCCCCAGGGTAGGGTTAGGGTTAGCCAAACGAGGCGTCCTGGCACCCTTTTGATGGTTGTAACGTGTTTAGAAGGGGCAGAAATGTTGAGCAGTGCAGAAAAAGCCACTCGGGCAGGGCTTTTTCAAAAGTGCCCCCTTGTCAATGGGACTGTAGCTTTCGATTAGGGTTAGGGGTGTGCCCCAGGGTAGGGTTAGGGTTAGGAAAACGAGGCGTCCTGGCACCATTTTGATGGTTGGAACGTGTTTAGAAGGGGCAGAAATGTTGAACAGTGCAGAAAAAGCCACTCGGGGAGGGCTTTTTCAAAATTGCCCCCTTTTCAATGGGACTCTAGCCCTCGATTAGGGTTAGGGGTGTGCCCCAGGGTAGGGTTAGGGTTAGCCAAACAAGGCGTCCTGGCACCATTTTGATTGTTGGAACGTGTTTAGAAGGGGCAGAAATGATGAGCGGTGCAGAAAAAGCCACTCGGGGAGGGCTTTTTCAAAATTGCCCCCTTTTCAATGGGACTTTAGCCCTCGATTAGGGTTAGGGGTGTGCCCCAGGGTAGGGTTAGGGTTAGCCAAACGAGGCGTCCTGGCACCATTTTGATTGTTGGAACGTGTTTAGAAGGGGCAGAAATGATGAGCGGTGCAGAAAAAGCCACTCGGGGAGGGCTTTTTCAAAATTGCCCCCTTTTCAATGGGACTCTAGCCCTCGATTAGGGTTAGGGGTGTGCCCCAGGGTAGGGTTAGGGTTAGCAAAACAAGGCATCCTGGCACCATTTTGATTGTTGGAACGCGTTTAGAAGGGGCAGAAATGATGAGCGGTGCAGAAAAAGTCTCTCGGGGAGGGCTTTTTCAAAATTGCCCCCTTTTCAATGGGACTCTAGCTCTCGATTAGGGTTAGGGGTGTGCCCCACGGTAGGGTTAGGGTTAGCAAAATGAGGCGTCCTGGCACCATTTTGATGGTTGGAACGCGTTTAGAAGGGGCAGAAATGATGAGCGGTGCAGAAAAAGCCACTCGGGGAGGGCTTTTTCAAAATTGCCCCCTTTTCAATGGGACTCTAGCCCTCGATTAGGGTTAGGGGTGTGCCCCAGGGTAGGGTTAGGGTTAGCCAAACGAGGCGTCCTGGCACCATTTTGATGGTTGGAACGTGTTTAGAAGGGTCAGAAATGATGAGCAGTGCAGAAAAAGCTACTCGGGGAGGGCTTTTTCAAAAGTGCCCCCTTTTCAATGGGACTCTAGCTCTCGATTAGGGTTAGGGGTGTGCCCCAGGGTAGGGTTAGGGTTAGCCAAACGAGGGGTCCTGGCACCATTTTGATGGTTGGAACATGTTTAGAAGGGTCAGAGATGATGAGCGGTGCAGAAAACGCCACTCCGGGGGGGCTTTTTCAAAATTGCCCCCTTTTCAATGGGACTCTAGCCCACTATTAGGGTTAGGGGTGTGCCCCAGGGTAGGGTTAGGGTTAGCCAAACGAGGCGTCCTGGCACCATTTTGATTGTTGGAACGTGTTTAGAAGGGGCAGAAATGATGAGCGGTGCAGAAAAAGCCACTCGGGGAGCGCTTTTTCAATAGTGCCCCCTTTTCAATGGGACTCTAGCCCTCAGTTAGGGTTAGGGGTGTGCCCCAGGGTAGGCTTAGGGTTAGCCAAACGAGGGGTCCTAGCGTGATTTTGATGGTGAGGGGTGTTCATCTGGGTAGGGTTTGGCAAGTGAAGGTGAAACCATGGCACACATGCCGCAGTGGCCACGCAGCGCCCTCTGTGTTGGCATGCATGCCAGGTCGTCCCAGCATCGCCCCAGCAACTGAGCATCGAATAAAAGCTCACGTAATCGCCATGCGCATGCTCAGATAGGAGTTGTGGTGTCCAGCGATGGGATCACGAGTTACAACTCGTCTGAGCTTTCAGCGCACTTCCCAGGACAGATACATATTTGCTTGAACTGGCTGTGAGTTTTTTTCCCTAAACTAAAACCTTAGTTTTCAAGTTTTAATTTAGTGTTGGCTCTTTGCGATAATTAGGTTGGTTCTGGCTTGCCGTTTGGGCACTCGGTGTGTAAAAGGTTCTCCATCCCTGGTCTAGACCCAGATGCCTGGTCTACATTTGCATTATGGTCCAGAGATGCTTTTGCTTTTTATTGTTCCACACTTCTCCTCCTCTTCTCCCTGCAACTTAAACTCATTGGTCCACCTGTGACTATTCCCTTAACTTTGTTACACCAAGATTGCTCCACATTAACTGCCTGAGCTTTTGACCCCATTACTCTTTGCACTGCTTAAGACACAAATGCTAAGTTGTTTCCTGAGCATCAGCTGCTATAATGCCCTCTAGTTTTATCACAGCAGTAAATCTTACATTTCTGATATCTTGCAAGTTAATTACATCTCTCTCAGATACTTATGAACAGGATTTAAATTGCCTTTTAGAAACCTGTAAGGCAGTTATTAGCATCAAAAGCGATTCTGTAAAGTATTCCCATAAACTGTACCTTTTATGATGCAAGGCTGCTACCATTAGTCTTTCCCTCCCTTTCAAAGAATTATACTACTTTGAATTTCTCACTGCCTTTAATTTCTCAAGGAGCAATGATTTCAGTCCTTAGATAGTAGAAGATAGTACGCCTGGACAGATTTCAGGCTGCCTCATAATACTGTGCTTTTAAGATTAACACAGTCAAGAGATAATCTCTCCTTCATATGTCATGGGGTTATGTATCGATGAAACAATCTTACTCTTAAGATCTCTAATAAATATTTCTGGCTTCTGAGGTCACAGAACCAGAAAGTTTTCAGTTTGAATTCAGAGTGGTTAACCTTTAAAGCTCTAAATAGTTACGTCTCTTAGGCAGCCTTAAAACTAAGGTAGGAGAGAGACTGAATTCAGAACCAAGCAGGAAGCTGATTGTACCTCATCCCACAATGTGGGAGTACTTGCACTCCCAGCTCATATTCTATATTGTAATTTACACAGAAGTAGTCCTACACTTTGTAGGGAATTGTCAAAGTGCCTAGTCTAAAACATACACATTCCAGCCCTAAAACCAGAACGTGTTGGGAATGCAAAGTACCCCAGAATAGGCATAGGAACAGTTACTAGGGTACTTTCGTATCCCCCAGAATGGGCTCCAAGCAAGGGAACAAAAGAAAATTCTTTTAAAATCACTGTGGTCTCTTTAAGACTTGAAGCTTCTTAGCACTTATATTTAACTTAAAACTTAAAGTTTATATCTTTGGCCAGGACATCTCTAATTACATTGTTTTCTATGGCTAATTGTGTATTTATTATTGTTGTGAGCTGCACCGAGGATTCGGCAAATGGGGCGGCATAGCAGCTCGCTAAATAAATAAAAAAATAAAAAAAAATAAAAAAAAAACCTTCAGCAAACAGAATTAAAATCCACTTGGGGCAATTTAAACTCTAGTGGGTCAAATTATTGCTGTATAGAGAAAAGGTCAATGTGCCAAGCATTGTTATGTAGGAGTTTTGGTTTGCTTAGCCTCAAGAATGATTAAATACTATTTGATTGAAACATTCCTGGGAATTTAGGCAGGACCAAAAGTTTTTCATATGCAGCATTGTTTTCGCCTGATGCACTTCTGCCTGGAATCCGAGATGCATTCGGGGCACATCTCCTAACCAGCTTGTAAATTTGAGCTGTTAAGGCTTTTTCTGTGAGTGTAAATGAAGCGCGTTGGTTGTTCCTCTCTTGCTTATTCCTCCCTTTATGCATGAAGTGTTCAGTAGCTGATCACCGGGCTTGTACGGCCTTTTTAACCACCACGCCACCTTGCAGAATTGCCCTTCGAGTTCCAATAGGAAAAGAGCAAACAGGGCACCCCTTTACTTTACACGCCACCTTAAAGCCTCACTAAGAACGGTCTTTGTTGAGAAAACGGCATAGCCACAGAAAGGACCGTGCTGTTCCCATGCATCTTGTTTTTTTGGTCTTACGAACTACTTTGTGCTGGATTTTTAGCTCATGTCAATTGTGTTTTTAGTATGATGGTGGTTTAATTGCGATGCCTTCATTGTTGTATCCCTTGTTTTATTATTTTGTACTGTCTTGTCATCTTGGTTGCCCCAAGAGAGCAATCCTGTGGCCCATAGACAGCATCTTAGTAGCCACGGGGGCCATTTCAGATTCCTAGATTAGAGGTCAAAGGCAGCGCTCTGACACTGGCGCTCCAACCCTCCTTTCCCCACACAGCCAACCCAGGAAGAACTGGGTTGGCTGCTCCCCAAGTTCAGGAATGCAGCCTTAGAGGAGAAGAGCGGGCATTTCAGCTTGGGGGTGGCCAGGATCCAAGCTGCCTCAATGCCTTTCCAGCCTTCTTTCTCCAAAACACTCCAGCCAGAGAGGCAAAAACTGAAATAAGGAAAAATAATCACCTCCCTGAAGGGCTCTCACTTCCACTGGACTGCAACTCAGTAACAAGCTAACACAGTTTCTCTCCCATGAAAGGAGTAATTTTGAATGGCTTTTGGAAGATGGCACCATCATATACACTAACAAGCAGGGAAGAATGATATGCTTAGGGAGAACTGAGGTTTGCAGAAACATAAAATCGTTAGAAACATTTAATGAACAGCATGGGGAGGACTGAGCATGCTCACTGGGCACAGAATGGGGGGGGCAGAAAACTAGGAGGGATGAAGCGGCAAAGACCCTCAATAGGAGCACTTTCCTCTGCAGTGAGCCCTGCCTGTACATGAGAATTCATATTCATGAAATTAGTCCCTTGATAGCAACTTTGATAAGTACTTAGTAAACAAAATCCAGGAAAAGCTGATTTTGGAAAATCATGTTTATTGTAGGAAGGAAAAAAAACTTATGTTGAGCATCTTTTCACTGCTGGAAAGAACTAGGAATTTAGCTGTAAAGGCCATCTGTTCATTTCTGACTGTTCAGATGTAGTTTCTCAACTGTGCGAATTCAGCACGAAGGCAAACCAGAGGTTTAAAATGGAGAATGCCACTCCCCCCCCCCCCGATGCCGCGGAAGCGTCTCCTGCATGTCCTTGCTTCACAGACAACCGCCGGCTCGCTCAGGCGACTTACCCGTCTGAATTTCATTGCAGAGCAAAACCTGGAGCGGCACGTCCTGCAAACCCAGTGCAGACGCCTGGAGGCCCAGCACTACAGTCTCAGCCTGACTGCGGAGCAGCTGTCGCACACCATGACGGTGAGTTGGGGCCCGGGCCCGACGGGGCTGCCAAATGGAAGCCGGGACCACCTGGCCAGCTACCTGAGGAAGGGGGCCCAAGTCCCAGAGCGGCGCTTGCTCCAGGCCTTCGCGCTGTCTGTGTCCTGGGTTGCACTGCCTGAAATGTCTTTTCTCTTCCCGTGTAGGAACTAAGGAACCAGAAGCAGAAGATTGTCTCTGAAAGGGAACGACTTCAGGCCGAACTAGATCACTTGAGAAAGTGCCTTGCATTGCCTGCAATGCAGTGGTCTAGGAGTTACTTCAAGGGGTATCCCAGGTGACACTCCCTTGCACTAGGCCGAACATATAGTATAGAAATAATAATCTATTTTATTACCTGGAATATTTAATATTTTTCACTGGGAGGTTTGAAGCTTAAAAATAAAAGAGAATGTGCCATGCATGGAGCAAAGGAATGTGGGATCCAGGAAAATCCAAAACCATCTCTTGAAAAGATGCAACCGTCTTGCTACACTCTGCAAGTAGCCCACTTGAAGAACTCTGGTTTGGTTAATTTTGAAAGGGTTGTTTTCCTTCTGCTTCCTCTTTTTTTAAATCTTATTTTTAATCCAGAGAGTCCACCAATGACACTAACGTTCGCCTCCCGCTGAAGGGGCGGGGATTGTCTCCGTACATGATGCTCCTTTTTTGTTGCCATATTAAGTCAGTCGATGTTGTTTGGATCTGTACATTTTATTCGTTCTGAAACACAGTTTTGCAATCCATGAGGATGCCAGGTACACACCTGCTTTTGTTAGAATGAACTGGATATTTTGGATACAAAAATAATTGCCTGCAGAGTAACAGACCTAGCAGAAGAAAGTGCAGCTTCCACACTTGACTTCCCATGCAGCCATCAGCTTTTTGCTGGACGTGCACTTCACTTGACAAATAAAAGCGAATAAACAAACTGAAGGTACCGTTTTATTACTGGGAAGGGGAGGATGTACAGAACAGTGCTATACATACAATACACACAGATTATGTACCCCAGTGGGTAGAATTTTCATACACAGATTTTGCAATTAAAGAGTTGAAAAAAGGTGCTTCAGCCTTGTACTGTGTATATATTTAAAATGTTTTGTATGTTTTATTACTTTAATTATTGTTATAAAAAGCTTGCCATTTTCAATATGTTTCTGCTTTTTTTTTTTTTTTTTTTTTTTGGTTTGGCAAAACGGTAGCTTGCTTTTAGTGTTTGTACTGCTGCTGGTCAGGACATGGAAAAATATTGACGTGTTTAAAAAAAAAAAAGAATTTTAAAGAAAAAGCTTTCCACTGGGGCACGTGCTATCACTCCTAAGTATTTTGCAATGTGTAGCACCTGGTTAGTGGTACAGTGAATTCTCTCTCTTACTATAAAACCAGGCATTTCCCCTTTTCGTCTGCTCCCTACCTTACATTTCTTCAAGTACTTGAAATACTGAATGTCACATGACCAGCTGCTATTGAGACTCCAGGGTTGCAGTCTAAGGAGACCACGATTTAGGGACTAAATTACAATCCTCACAGTAAACATCTAGTACTTGCTCAGTTCACCAACACTGACCGAAATCACAGCAGCATCAACTCTGTGAGGTTTCCAAAGAAGAAAGGTTTAGTCCAAAAACTACAAAAAAAGGGGAAAAAAAAGCTTACGCAAAGGAAGGAAAATCTTGTGAAGTGTGCCTCAAACTAGCTGTCTCCAAACTGCTTCTCACTCACACGAACACACACAGAGTGGTATGTTGCGATCCCATTCTCCACAGGGTGGACTGGCTGCATGCTACACCTGATTAACACCCATGTTGCAAACAGCACAACAGGCAACTGACCTGCCCTCACTATCATGTGTCATACCTGCAGCCCTGTAGTTCCATCGCTGGAAAAAGGCTCCGGTGTCACCGTCCACTGTGAGGAGGGTCTCTGCACTGTCTGTATCCACGCAACAGCCCGTCATTCTTGAGTCAAAAGTCATGGATCCTCAATGCCCACAGCCCTTACATGACTTTTAAGGTCTATCTTACCCTGGCTCTCACAGCAACTGCCGTAAATCCGACCCCTCTGACCGGTCACCAAGAGCTGATGTGCATGGCATTTTTTTCTTACCTAAATAGTGCCTGTTCAAATTTGAAATGAAACTCCTTTCTCCGGCAAAACATCTTGGCCATAATTTTGCTATTCTTTCCAATACTTCATTAATTATCACTATTAACTGTAACAGCAACAGCAAAAGGCATTATCGCAGGGCGAGATAGATAAGACATCCATGTGGCAACTGATACTTGGTCTGGAAGTTCGCTGTAAGAAAATTCCAAGCTCCAGTTGTCTGTCAAGGCTGCCTCCTCGGCTGTGTGAAGTGTGACAAAGCAATACATGTAGAGAGTAGTCCATGTCTCTTAAAATAACTTTGTAAGTATCTTAAAAGTGTCAGTCACAAAACGTTACAGGCCCGGACTTTTTATATTTGCTGAGTGGACCATACACAAAAAGTGAGGTTCAGTCCCCACAAGCAAGTTCAGAAAGGCTTTCCCAGCCTTAACTATTCAATTCACCACCAACCAGTTCTTGCTGACAGAAGTACGGCACAAGCACAACACTTTGAAAAGACACATATTACAAACCCTGGGGTGTTTTTATCCTTTTTTGTACTCTCAGATTTTACTTGCTGATGTGCGATGTTGGTTGTTGCTATAGAAAAACTATTTTGCTGAACACCTAGAATGAAAAGCAAGTTCATACATTCTTACCATACTTGGTGATCAGCTGCAAAGGACAACAATGCTTCTGTGCCCTTTAATCGCTTAGAAAATCCAGCTGGGGCAGATTCGTCACCCTTCGAAAAAGCTAGACCTACCATAATTCCATTTTCTATGCAACTTTTATGAATACCAAAGCCCTGACCACCCTCCAAAAAAAGTGTATCTGTTATAAGCAGGTACACTCAAGAGCAAATTTGGTCCCAAGTTAAAAAGTCTTGTTCCTAGATGCAAAGAGCATGCATGTGTGAGTTTCTCTTTTAATTATCAGGTGATCCTTCAACCAGCGAAGCCTGACAGGTTCTGTAATAGTGTTCTGCATATCCTTCCTTGATATACTGTGACAATCGGCTCTGATGGAGCATGAGAGAAAAATAGCAGGAAAGAGCAAAAGTCATTTATTATTTTTTCCTGTCAATACTGTTAGGCTCACCCATTTGCCTTCACCAGGAAAAAGAAACCTCTACCTGTTTATCATTGCTGCCATTTTATTCCATAACTGGATTTTGCCAAAAAAAGGAAAATGCAAAACTATACCATAAACTTAACATCAGTTGAAAAGTATTATAGGACCACAGCAGTACTCACTCTGCGGTAGCATTAATGTTCGTTGCTCTTCAGGTTTCAGTTTGGGCCAGAAAACACTTCTGGAACCATTTACAGTTGCTAAGCTGTGTGGGAATTCAATACATATTTGGAGTAGTAATGCAGGAAGTTCCACTACCTTTAGACCTCTGAGAAAAAAGATGAGCTGAAAATTAATGGCTCTATTAATAAATTTCTAACCAGATTAATTTTATATTTTCTTCCCTACTTCTACACTATCCAAATTGGGGGTGAGGCGAGGGGCATATGGGCTGCTATCTTCACAGCAAGTTTATCAAAAAGTTGCAGTGTCTTTCACATCGGAATGGACCGCACCTTTTGCTTCCTAGTTTTACCAATGAGAGAGTGGGCAGGGGCAAACATGGGCATAGGAAGAGGGAGGCCACTGCACCCATGTTTCCAAATATAATTGCACTAAGTGTAGTTTCTCTCAACTGAGTGAAATGCAGGCTACATTCTGTGGGAAGGTGTTGGCACCACATCACTTCAGCATTTGCAAGCCTGACAACATGTGCTGCTTAAGGGCACACGCGCGAGCCGACTGGCTTGATTTCCTGATAGATGGATAACAGTCGTGGAAACTGAGTGTGCACTTTGTCAAACTCAGTTGGATTCTAATCCAGCCTCAGACAAGGGTGCACAAGATGCCGGGTCGGCATCATTCCCCATTCAGTGAAAGTGCCCATTATTTGAAATACTCCTTTTCCTTATATAATGCAAAATCATAAATGCGGAGGCTAAAAATGGACCATTAAGAACTCACAAGACCCTACCATGGAGAAACCCATCCTTCAAAGAGTTCTCTCCTTTTCTAACTTTAACAATGGAAGGCAATGTATTCTCCTCCCATAACTCACATCCAAACTACCTGGCCCTGGCCCACTGCTTAAATTCTCAAACATTTGCCCTCCCTTGACCCAAGGACCATGCTGACTTCTTGTTCTAATGCGAAATTTCTCCAGCAACAGAGCATGAGGGGAGAGCAGGAGGATAAAGCCCAGCCTGCTGGGGCAGTTTAGATGCTGTGAGACAAATTTAACCTGTTTTAAGTGTACTTGTTTGAATTAAATGTAATGTAATATATTATTTGTTGAATGTAGTAATTAGGTATTTATGAATATATTGCTGTAATTTCTGACAACATCCAAAAATAAACTGTTCCTAAATCATGACAAAGGATTATTTTCCCAACCCCAATGGTGAAAAAGTTACACTGACTGTGCAAATTAAAAACAGCAGCACTAACCACATTTAAAGGCACCTTTGGAGGAAAAAGATCAAATCCTGCAGCACTAGCAGCTTCATCCAGCTTTATATGGCATTTACACCATATAAACACCTTATAGCTAACCTTTCAGCCAGACCAATAAGGTAGGTCATGACTGTTCCTGCAATGAATAAACTAGAAACTTACTAGAAGCTAGAATGGCTAAAGTTAAGCAATGACATAATTTCCAAAAAGCTAACAACTATCACAAATAAACTTTAAGTAGCATGGAAAAAGATGCAAGGGATAGTAGATAGCAAATTGTTAGAAACCATGGCAGTGTACGAATATAACACCTGAATAAAATATATAATGCATTTTGATTCTATTTAAAGACTATGACTCGTACTGTGAATCGTTTTGGGAGCACAGTAAAACCAGGTTTAAGTGGTGTGTTTGGACAGAATATGCTAGTCCGCTATGAGCAAACTCTTGCCCCACCTTTAACAACTTCATGATGCAGTATTAAAAATGTGTTTGTAAGCAAAGGTTCATTCTCGGAATGTCACATAACACTGCAAATAAAATAGAACAACAAAAGAAAAGCTCACTAAGGTTAATAAGAAAAACAGATGGAATTTGCACCAGAACTCTTCATTATAAAGATCAAGTGATTCAGTTTCTGGTGAACCTTTCACTAACACGTACACAAGTGCAGTCTGCGCAGTTCAAACATGTGCGCTTCCTTATCCGAAAGGCCCCACGGAGAGTCAAGAGGTCCGAGTCCTATTGTAGAACGCACCCACTGCTGCCTAGGCCAACCTGTCCCACGAACGAGTCTTCATGTAGCTGCATTTAGGCCACAATCCTACTATTTCCTCCGCTCAACTGGCTTCTAAGGAAGGCTATAAACCAGATACCAGCAACATTTGCTGTATGACTAATGGCCAGTGTACGATCAAGCACTGAATGCCCATGGAAACCAGCTGTAACTGCAGGTCGTCCCCAGTAAATTAAATGAGACCCTTCACAGCAGGGATAAAAAGAACACAAACCAGGCCCAGTGATGTGCCTTGTCTTGCAGCCCCATTGTCTCTCCCTCTGAGCAGACACTTGCACAAAAGCAGTGCACTTCAGTAGCTGCTGTCAAGGCAACCAGAGAAAACCCTTTATCTCGGAGGACAGCTGACAAACAAAGACTGCAATCAGTGATATCATGGTGGAACTCTGGGTCCTGTTGGAAAGAGGGACTGGAATACACACATCACTAACCAGGTAGGCCCAGAGGAGTGCTGTGCTACTGGACCTTAGGTGCCGGAACCAATTTGCTTCCTCCTCCTAGAGGAAGGATAAAATCCGGCACAGAAGCAAAAGCTACGGCCAATTCGTCTGGAAAGGCAGCCACACAGGACGTTGGAGTGTTGTTGGCCAAGAGCATCTATTTGTTGGAGGAAGGTAACATACGCCTCCATCGCTGAGGACAGTCACACCATTTTGTAACGATGGCAAACTGGGCAGGCTAGAACACCGCAGCCTTAATGTTCCATTAGCTTCCAACTAGTTCAGGCTATCCAGAATGACGTTGCACTGAATCGGTCATGATACAGAGTTTTTGCTTTGAATAATTTGCCAAATAGTATCACACATGCGGTTGCTTAAGACTTGGGAACTGCCAGGAACACATTTCATGGAAGACTGCTGCCTTCAAAAGTCCTGGGATTGGGCACTCTCTCCATGCTGGAGACTGGTACGGAGCTTGTACATGTGATCTAATGCTTGAGTAAGGAAAGCCCCAGTGGTGTTGATCTCCATCAGAGTCAGATTATCCAGCTTACAAGAGACAAGGAACAGACATTACAAAATGACAAGATTCATGAGATTTGCAAAAGCGTACAAAAAATAACAAAATCTGGTTACCCCTGAGAGGCGCCTCAGAATCTAAGATTCTCTTTCTTTAAGCCAGCAAGATTCTAGCTCATGTGTCTGCAAGGGAAGAGCTTGGCAGCATTAATGCCTGTCAACCAACGACTCGGCGGTGACTCGACGGCATTTCTGGTAACTGGGGTGAAAAGAATCGTCCGCTTACTTGCCAAAATTCGTCCACAGCATTTGACAAATATTCCAAATAGGGCTACAGCAAACATACCACACTCATCAAGCCTACCCAATTTAGGACTTTCTTTCACAGAATTTAGAATGTGGCACTGAATCAAAATGCCACACCTTGACTTCAATATATTAATGTTAATACCAGCCACATAAAAAAGGTCCTAGACCAGTGGTGGTCACCCTATGGCACGTGCCACGGCGGGCACGCAGAGCCATCCGTGTCGGCACGCGAGCCAAGTCGCCCCAGCAGCCGAGCATCGGATAACAGCGCACACAGGGGCCATGCGCATGCTCGGAAAGGAGTAGCGGCGCCAGGTGATGACATCACAAGTCCACTCGTCTGAGCTTTCACATGGTCAGTCAGTGCGCTGCCAGGGATATGTATATATTTTCTTGGACTGGCTGAGAGTTGTTTTTTCTATACTAAACCCTCAGGTTGCATTGCAGTGTTGGCACTTTGCGATAAATAGGCGGGTTTTGGGTTGCAGTTTGGGCACTCGGTCTATAAAAGGTTCACCATCACTGCCCTAGACCTTTGACCTTCCTAGGAATTGTAGCCCACTGTATCTGGTGGCACCAGACTGGTCCGGACAACGTCAGATACATAAAATCGCCGTTGTTCTGGCAAGCACCCCTAACTTGCAAATTTAGGATGGCCTCTCCCTGAACACACTCCCATATTCAAATGCAGAATCGCTTCATGGCGCATACAAGCGGCATGGAGATGCCCTTCTTGGGCTGGTGGAGGCCAGGGTTCAACAGCGGCACAGCACCCTTTCAAGCCATCACGCAACACTAGGCAAACCTGTGAGCGCTGGTGTGTGACGCCTCGCCACACGGACAGTCCAAAGGACTTCCAGGGCGAGTGCAATTCAACAATAACATTCTGAATCCCACTGCAGCTATTCGGTGCTAACAGGAGGCTATGCAAAGGACAGCATAGAAATGTTTTAAATGAAGAAATAAACAAACAAACAAAGAGGAGCCTAAGCAACACTTACATTTTCCATAGAAATTCTGATGGTTCACAGAACAACCTGCTTCAACATGCACTGAAGTACTCTCCCAGCTTCCTCAATAAACTTAATTTATTAGATGTACAGCCCACATTTTTCTTATAACAAACTCATAGCATCTTAGATCATTCACCTCCTCCTGCTCTCAATCTTATCCCCACAACAACCACCCTGTGAGGAAGGCTGGGCTGAGAGTCTGTGACTGGCCCAGAGTCACCTAGTTGGCTTCAAGGCCTGTGGGAACTAGAACCCAGATCACTTGGGTTACGCTCTTAACCACTACACCACACTGGTTGTCATGGCTTATGAATGCATCATAGATTTCTCTTACCCTGGCATGAGCTTCCTGCTGTCTGACAAAGCTGTCTGCAGACAACCGGAGTTTGGCTATCCGTGTGTCCCATATATCTTTAACCAAGGTTCGGATTTCATCTGCCTTTGGAATATTATCCACAGCACTAACAGAGAGGGGAGATTAGTAAGAACTTTCTGCAAGGGACCAGAGTCACTTCACATGTTCAAATCCCAGACACATTCAAGATATTGCTCAGCTTCTAAAGAAGCAGCAGGCATATGGGTATTTTCTCATACTACTCAACAGGAACTTGCCATTAAAACAATCTAAGTTTACATTATGAAAGTTTTTGTTACGCAATACGCTACCCAGGTAAACAAGTCAGTAAAGCGCTATACCAAGAGAAGCAGACACTTACATTAGGTAAGCACCCCAAACCAAGGGTCCCCAGCCTTGTGGGGATGTAGGCACATTTGGGGATTTGAGAAACTGCCATGGCACCCATGGAAGATGTGGCCAGTCCCATAATGGGTTTGGGTCAGTCAATGGTTACATAATGTAGCAGGCAGGGAGAGAGAAACAGCAAGAAATTAAAGAGATGGTGAGGGAGAAATAGTGAGACTGCAGACTGGGAGAAAGGGAGGCGGGGATGGCTAGAGTGGGAGAGGAAGACGACTAGGAAAGACGTAAGGGGATAGTGAAGCTAGAAACCAGGAGTACAGGAGGGAAGGGGGAGAAATCCATGTGGTGAGAAGACTGAGTAGGGCAAGAAACATGCTGGCCACCAGATAATCCGCAACAGGTGCAGCAACAGGAAGGACGAGCTGACACCCTTAAATCTTCCTTTTTAAAAATAAAAAATAAAAAAACCAAGGGGTCAAAAATGGCAGTTTGTGGATGCAGCAGCAGGTCCCTGCAGATGGCTTGGGACCTGGGAGCAGCGCACCGGGGGTGCCTGCCCTAAGACACTTGCACCTGGTTCCTCCACTGGCCCAGCATGCAGCTCCTTCTCCCCAGTAGTCTTATGGGCAGTGACGCCAAGGGCCATCGGGTCCCCTGGCACAGCCCGGTTTCCTCCCCAGTTTCAAGGCTCCAACTGTACAGACTCTGTGCTGTCACCATCGAGTCAGACCTGACGAAGAGCTGCTTTACGCAGTCCAGCACGCACTTTGCCGGTCTCAGGTTTGAGCCTGGCATTCCAGAAAGGGCAGGAAAAATTCCTGACTGAAATGCTGCAAAGCTCCCTCCAGTCACTGTCAAAAGCAGGAGGCTAGAGCTGACGCCAGGTAAGGCAGCGCCTCATCTAACTATGATGACCTCCGAGTTGGACTAATACATGAATTATTCTGAAATGGATTATTTTTTTCTTATGACCAATATGACTTTTTGCCTAAGTCCTTTGTATACTGCCAGCATTAGAATTTGCCCATCAAATATCTTTCCACAGAGAACAAAGCAGTAGTATTACATTGTGAAACCTACTCACTAGTTCAACAGCAACTTAGTCAATTCCATGTAGAAAGGACTAGGCATTGGGGTGAAAGTGTCTTCTTTGCGTTCCTGATCTCGAATTTGCTCTAACTTTTCTAGAAAGTAAGAAAAAGAAATTTTGCATATTGATCCTGCAGAATGAACACTGCATTTAAGGAAGTCAGCATTCTAATGAAAGAGCCAGCGCAATAAGGAAAGCAATTAGCATGTATCTGTTTCAGCAGGCAGTCATAATAATGAATAAAAGCACAACTGACTTCTAATAGCAGGCGGACTGCACTGTACGTTGTCATTTTTTTTTTCAAGAGAGCTAACTCCCAGATACGTGTGTATAAGATTGCAGACTTGGCCTCCTAAAGTAAATAGGTACCTCTACTAAAGTGAAGACATTCACCACCAAAGACCGGCATGACAACACCAGAAACTAGCCAGCTTGGCAGAGTCCAACTTAGCATGAAAGGACCATGCGCCCACTTGCTACTACAGACTTTTGAAAAGAAAAATGTATTTAGGAATGCTGCAGCAGAGAGTAAATACAAATATGATTTGCTGTGAATAAGAATATTTAAAATCATATTGAAACACACCAGCTGACATGTGACTTAGAACACTTGATGTGTCATAAATCAGCACTTATCTTAAAATTTAGAAAAGAATCAAATGAAACACAACAATGTGTACGTACAGATGCAGTCAGTTAAAAAATGGTAAAAAGCAGCAAAACGGTAGTTTTAACAATTAAAAAGCCAAACAGAGGCCATTCAACAGCCAACACCTTATTAAACTGGAAGTGGCTCTTCCTTACCTACATCCATCCATTCTGGCGGTATCAGTCGACACTTTTGTCTCTGTTTCAGGTTGATAGCCAACCAGAGAGGTACTTCCACAGGCAGCCCAGGATTAAAGGGACCCAAGTCCCCCTAAGGAAGAAATTCACAAGAAATATGGAAAGATGTTTTATTTATCTATAGTAGTTTAATGCCACTCCTCAGCCAAAAAGACTCCCCAAACGACTCGCATACAATGCCACCATTTTTATTTTTTTAAATTTATTAAAAGCTTTTCTATCCTGTCCCGTCTCTCACTCCCATCTATTCTAACCCCCTTGCCTGACAAATAGCGCTCGAGAGCTGGAAATCCTATGCAGCTTTTTGATCCACTAAACATCTCACCGGAGATGGGCAACTCCAGGCGATGGCAAACGCGGTGCTTAGCAATGCGGGCAAGGGCGGATTTTACTCTGCAGCCTGATGCCTCAGGCTTCTGAAGGGCGACCGTCTCAGCAACGCGGAGTCGCCGATCCAGGGCCCCCCTCGTGCCAGGAGCGAGAGCCTCGCTCTGCACATGCTCCGATGGCCCACGGGCCTGGCGGGATCAGCCACGTGCCCCCCGCTCTCGGCGGGGCGGTGTGCCCGCGTGAAGCGCTCCCGCGGCCGGTTTCCGGCGACTGCGCTTCTCGCTGGCCGCGCGCCGCCCGCAGCCGCCGGAGCCCTGCCGAGGCAAGAGGCCCTCCCGCCCAGGCCCAGGCCCAGGCCACGCTGGGGGCGAGCGGCCTCCCCGCCTCCCCGGCGGCGGCGGAGGGCGGCCGACAGCGGGACGAGGCCGGGCCGCAGCCAGGAGGGGCCGCCCGCGCCCGCGCCCCGCGCCCGCGCCCGCAGCGCCTACCCCGATGAGGTAAATCCGGTCCAGGCTGAAGTTGGGGATGATGGCGACCGGCTGCTGCTCGGCCAGGAACTCCACCTCGGCGGCGTCCATCGGCGCGAGGCAAGGACGGCCGCCCCGGGAGGCGCGTCCCCATTGGCTGCGGAGGAGCACGCCCCGCCTCTCCCTGCGCCTCGTCGAATGAACAGCTTCCGACAGGCGGCCCCTGTCCATTGGCTGCGTGCAGAAGAAGCGGCCCCGCCCATCGACGCTCTGCGGCGTATGGAAGCCTCCGCGTTTCTTCGAGCCGTCCGCGCACGCCTGCCATTGGCTGGGGAGGAACGACGATCCCACCCGCTATCCGCTCCTCGGCGTATGAGGCCTCGGCTTTTCCTCTCGCGCGAAGACTTGGCTTGAAGTAGCTCTGATTGTCATTGGTTAGGAGAGGAAGAGCCGCTCCCGCCCACCTCTTATCTCTGGCGTATGAAAGCTTCGGTTTTTCCCGGCTGGTTCACTCTGTCCCCGCAACAGTATCTGCCATTGGTAGGGGAAAAAAAAGCAAGCTCCGCCCACCGCACGCTCTTCATCCAATAGCCCTCTTGCTTTCGGGCGTGGACGCACAGCTATTGGCTAGAAAGTTGGCTATGTTTATTTCGCACCTTTTCCCGCTTTTTCATGCGACGTGCCTAGCTCCTGTTCTCTGATTGGATTGCTCGCCAGATACTTGTGTCTGATTGGCTAGTGTTCGTGGGCAGGGCTTGCCAACATCAGCTCCCCGTTCAGTGGCTTGCAGGCGGCACCAATGGGAAGAGCACAAGGCATTCTCGAGTCCCGCCCACTCGTTTTCCCCAGTATACTGCCTCTGATGCGGCGGATTATTTATTTCTTTGTTTATCGCCGCACGACCAAGGCTCTCTGGGTGGTTTACACAGTCGGTAAAAACAGATGATCTGTCTCATCACGCTTGCTAGGACTGCACCTCCAGGATTTGTGCCGGGGAGGCTGAGCCTTGCACTCCTGCTCATCTGGGCCATTCAGCTCCCTTGGGACTTGCTGTGCCAGAGGTTCTGCTCATGCAGTCATAGGAACTTGGGTGGTGGTCCCAGGAAAATGCTCCGCAGCATCTCTGATTTGCACAGCCTGAATGGGGTACTTCCACAATGACGGGCCAGATTCAGCCTTGCTCATGTGTTGGATCCCGACAGTAAACAAAACGCTCCCAGCATATCAAACGCTGCATCTTGGAGATGGCACATGTGTTTTTCAATTCATTGCTAAACCCAAAAAGAAAGGTGGAAAAATCCCATATTCTTCCTAATTGCTACCCCCAAAAGACACACACACATGTGCACATAATGCAGAAACTGTTTAAGGAAGAAACCACAAGCACGATGCAAAGTTAATGTATGTACATTCATTTGCAATGTTCTAAACGTGTGTGTGTGGTTTTTTGTTTTGCCTTGGGCAAGACACACAGAATCCACTTAGGCCAGAGGAAATGGGAAATGCAACACACAAATGAGGATGACATAGGGAACCAACACGCATGTGCAAATTGCATTTGTACATGCAAATTGATGCCAGTGGCTGCAGTTCTGCAGTCTTTCGCCCCCAGAGCAGACATTCCCATCTTCCAACGCAGGACTGTCCCCTGCTGGCTGGCAAACTGAGAGGATTACCCTCCGTAAAGCGGGGGCCCTGGACCGTCCCAGGAGGTCTATAGTGTCACCGCTATCACCACCAGCCGCTCTTGCCTCTCCTTCCCATCAGGATTCCCACTTGCTCGCTTGGCAAGCGAAGAGCAGCGGCGAGTCAGCTGCCCCCCCAGCTCCCCCCCCGCACATTGTCTGGGCAGGGGCTTTTGCCGGTGGGCCCCTCCTGAGGTGTGAGCCCTTAGGAGCTGCCCGGCCAGGCCCTGCCCTTGAAGCCAGCCGGTGGTCCTCGGCCAAGGCTGCAGAAAAAGAAAGCTTTCATTAAGGGCTAATTTACAGCATTGTCTGCTGAGCTGCCATGTTGCCAGCTCACCATGGAAACAGAAAGCACTCCAACTATATTAGCGGTGCCTCGTCCATCTAATTGCCTGCGGAGAGCAGGCCTGTTTCTCTGCTTTTATGTCCCAGCAGCCGACCCAGATGCCACAGGGAGAAGTGGAGAAGGTGTGCAGCCACATCGCCTCGTCTTCCCATCCGCGTGTCCCTTCTTCCAAAAGGGCAACGCCAAGGTTCTCGGCTGTGCCTGGACCAAGATTAAAAGTTGTAGGGAAGAGTCGCCAGAGTGACCTTTCTGTTGCTGCCAGAGAAGGCCCTGCAGGGCCTGGGTCACCCCCACTCTCCCGTCCCCTTCTCTCTCTCCTGCCCTGCCCCACCAAGTCCCGCTGTTCTGATCACAAAGGCCGGTGCATTTCGTGCTAAACTGTCCGTTCGGTTCAGCACGAAATGCACATGGCTGTTGGCTACTTACGGGGGTTCTCCAGGGTCTCTGTAGCCCAAAGGGTGCAGGGATATGTCTGCACCAGAATTCTCCCGATTCGTCAGCAAAATTCACTTCCTCCTCCTCCTGAGGACGTGCAGCACCCCTAAAACAAGCCCACGAAGCGGCAAGGACGAGACCACCCTGTGCAACGACCCGGCCAACGCCTGAGGCGCTCCTCAAGCACCCTCAAGAAAGGCTTGGAGGATGGCAGTAAGGGAGAGCAGGGGCTCTTTGGTGGTGGTCCCAGACTGTGGAACGCTCTCCCCGCAACTCTGCCTGCCCTCTGCCCTGCTCCTTCGCTTCAAGGGGGCACTTCTGGGGGTTCCCTTCAGTGAATGGGGTCAGCGTTCTGCTGGTGGGACCAGTGGTGAGATGGGCGACGCGCAGGGGGGATCCACGCTCCGGGAACAATCGTTGCCAAGCCGTTCGGCTTGCAAGCTCTTCCGATGCAGCGCTGCACCGGCGTCTGTAGAAAAACTAAGCAGTATGTTGGTTGAAGTTAAAGGCTCTTGGTCTCGCCATGTGAACGGCAAAGTTGCTTTTAGCACAAGTCTTTTGAGAGCAGAGGCAGGAAGGCATGGGGAAGGCCTTGCAAATGCCATCGCCAGACCTTCGAACCATCACAACAGCACCGCAATAGCTACTGCTGGCATCGAACCCTGGACGGAGCTTGAGCGTTGCCCCATCCTGACAAATCGAGGGTTAGGTCCTAATACAGCCTGCCTGCGAAGTGCTTCCCCCTCGTGGCTCAAAGTGTTATTGCAGGCTTCAAGCATAGGATACATTAAATTCGTTAAAATGAATCAATGATGTGTTTCAACAAATCACAGATGGAAGGATAAAAGAGCTGTCTTTGCTCAGGATTCACTTAAAACGGACAGCAAGTTTCAGGTGTCTACGTCTTACAATCTTGGTGCTATGGAACCGGTAAATGGACAGAAGCATTCTTTGATTATTATAAATTAGTAAGGTTGTTGTTGTTTTTTTAAACAAAACCTAACGAAGCAGGAAATGGAGCGGCAATGAGCTGCTGCCCTTGTCCAAGAAGTTTTTCAAAACAAAGTACTAAAACAATTCTGCTTCAAATCTTGAAAGAGTCACCCGGGCCTCCTTCCCCAAAATAATTCCCGCTCTGTGCCCTTTCTCTGCCTCCATTCGGTGCATGTTTGTAGCATTTGCTTTGGCTAGAACCCAAAGGAAGAGCTTTTTCTGCCTGCATTTCACTAGATTGAGCTGCCTCTGCCCAAAACAGGAGCTCCCCCAGTCAAAGAAAGAGCTGGAACCCTAAACATCCCTTCCCACCCCGGCCACCCCCACCCCTCCAAACGTCCAGGAGGAAGTGTTGCCCACGACCCATGCTGGATTTCGGGACATCACAGAGCGTACTTTAAACCCTTCTTTCCTGCATCCATTTCTTCAACGACAGATCAGTTTCCCAAATTATCCTTTCCAGGATTTGGTCACAGGGAAAGGAACCCGCTGCATTGAAAGCCCATTGGCAGCCTGACTCTGGGAAACAGTCATCTGAACTTTCCAAACCTCGTTGGAATGCCCTGCAGCGCAGCCAGGCAACCTATAAATGGTTCCGACATGGTGTGAATACACTTTTGTGCCCTTGCCATCTGCTGCCGCCGTTAAGAAATACATTTCCGTCTGCTTTTACACCCTCTCCTTACGCACACGCAGCTCCCAGAGGCTTCCATGAGCCCTCTGCCTTAGCAGTGACGTCCCGTCATTTTCTAGGGTCGTAACCGCGCTCTCAGCTGGGCCTGGGGCACGGGTCTTGCGGCTCGTCCTTCTGTGGCAGATGCTACTTTTCTTTCATGGGAGGAGACCTCTCAGCTTGCCTGCCATTCATCTAGGCCTCTCTGGCTCTCTCGTTTCGTCTCGACCTGGAACCCACATGGGGGAAAGCAAACCCAGGGAGGGCTGTGAGGAAGCCCAGCTCGAAGGGGGCTGCATAGCTGGGGAAACCCATCGGGCCGTGAATCCACTTTGGCTGAACACCCAAGGAGCTGTCCATGAAGCCAAGCGCTGTCCCCAGGTTCAGTCTAGCACTGTGGATGGCTTCCGAAGGGTTCACACTACAAGCCGGAGTGGATACACAGCCCCACTGATATCACAGCTACCAGCTTAGAACCAGGGCTCTCAGGACCAACACCTTTTTCCTAGAACGACAGCATCAGAGAGACTTTGCAGGAAACACTGCACGGCAGCAACTTGGCAAGGGCATTAACTGACTTACTGTAAAAAGTGCGTGAACAGATTAGGTTGATTCTTCAGAAAAGGGTAATCTGGAAGCACCCTGAGTAAAGTAGCCGCACAATTAACTTACTATTATTACGTAGCATTTATATGCCACTGTTTTCCTCTCGCAAGGAATCCAAGCCAGCTGCAGGTTTTTCCTCCTCTCCGTTCTGTCCTCACAACAACCTTAAGAGGTAGGCTGCATGTTTGTGACTGTCACAAAACTGAACAACACTCCTTGAAGTCGGAAGATCCAGTTCTGATCTCTAGGTGAAAAAACAGTCCTCAGACACTGTTCATGGTGGATTTGACCTGATTTCAACAAAGCAGACAAGAAACACATAAAAGCAGGTGGAAACTTTTAATGTGTAATAAAACCACGAGGCTTTATACGTACCCCCACCACAAGACTTGGAAAGCCTTACCTTTAAAAAGAGAAACAAAAGCAAGCACGCCAGTTCATGCTGGCTAAAATTCATGCTAAGGCTGAAACAAACGATTCAGCCTGGTTTCACACAGAATTAAAATGCTTGCATCCCGTGTCGTGAAAGAATTTGAGCAGCGATAATGGGGAACAATACCTGGAAAGTGACGATATTGATTTCAAATATTACAAAAAGGGGGAAGGTAGGAAATCGCATCCAATTTTCTTATACAGTGGATAGTAATCGATTAGATATGCAAGATTCTAATGCTCATTCCGACAATCAGTCCATCTCTTAGAAGTGCAGTGAAATTCCCTAGATGGCGCACGGTTGTACACAGCGGCTGGCTGGGCTTTATTTGCCGCACAGATAGGAAGATCTCGATGCAGCTGAAGTCAAGTCCAACCTGATGGGCTGTTGGAGGTTCGGCTGATGCTGAGACTAAAGATTTGGTTGTGGAAAAAAACAGAGATGGGTCATTTTCAAAAAACATCGACTACAGTCAGTCATCACTGAGCATGTTCATGTGCCGTCTTTGCTCATGTAACGGACAATCAGAACCCTTCATGCAATTGGTGTGTGCATGCTTTCTCTCATCTGCTGTGCTGTGACATCCTCACGGCTTCCCTCGGCAAAGGCATGAGATCGTGGCAACTATTCCGTTTCTCCAGCACTCCGACAAAGCGCTGTGGTGGCTGGGACAGTGTGGGCGAGTGGGCTGCGGTGGAGGCACCGCTCAAAACACAATCCTCCAGTTGCACACACTGCCCGCTGCGTTCTGCATTCTTTCAAGCTGCCTTGTTCTTTACTGGGGCAGGCTTATCTCCACGAAGAAAGATTCGCCCAATCGTAGCATTTCCTCCTTTCTGTTCCACTAACTCTTGCCCTGAGGGAACCCTGCTCCGGAGGAGCAGGAACAAGCGGTGGCTGCACAACCCTGCTTCGGTCGCTTTCGGCCCTTATCGACGGGAACAGCCAGTCCCTGTGCAGTCCCTAGGAGACATTTTGCTGCTGTGCTCACCAAACCCTCCTGCTGAGCCATCGTACCTGATAGATTACGGGTGGCGAGGAGGACATTTCTGCCCATTCCCCAAAGGCAGGCAAGGGCAGGATAAACACGAGAGACCTTGCCAATTGGCATTCGACTCGACTGAGGCCTCGGCTAAGGCAGGTTGTGTTCACTCGCCAGGGCGGGCCTTGCCCTCTTACACAGAGGGCAGCGCTCTCTTCGAAAGCACCCTCTCTTTTCAGAGCTGTCCGGCCCAAGTCTGCTCTGAAGAGAAGCGCCGCGAAGGAGAGCGCAGGCCTCGGCACTGCCCAGCACCCCCTGGGAGCACCTGGCCACGAGGCGTAGCGGCTGCGTGGGTCACCTGCCACAGTCTTCCTCACTCTTTGAACTATAGGAACGCTTTCTAGCTTCGCATATGAATCAACACATGCAAGTTTCATGCAAACCATGTGTCATCTTTTGCCTTCCCCTGGTGAGGCGCAGGGGGCCTCGCCCTTTTCCCCGGGCCGAAGGATGCCACTGAGAAGCCAGGCCTTCCGCATCGAGGCACGTCTGCCCCTGCTCCCCTCTCCCCTCCTGCAACTTTGCCCCCCCCCACCCACGCTGCGGGCATTGCTCCTTGCACGCTTCTAACGGCACAAAGGTCCGCACAGTGAGGTCCATGTGGCTCCATCAAGGCATCTTCCCCAAACCTGCTGGGAGGAAGATGACAGCAAAGGGAGGAGGCTGCAGGGAAGTCCAGAGGCACGGAGGGGCTCCGGAGCAGGCCGTTCGCAGAGCCGGGCTCTTGAATGGCAGTTCCACCGTTCTGCTCGCTGCGGCTGCGGCTCGGCGGGCTGCGGCTCCAGCCATCTGGCTCAGCAGTTGTGCTGGGCTTCCTCCCCCACCTGCCTGGCAGCGTCCCCTGACAGCGCCTTCCCCGTGGGAGTGGGGGGCGTGATGATGATGTCTGGGACTCGCAGGTGCTTGACAGGCCCCTGGCTGCTGACACCAGTGGCGCTCCCTCTGCTGACGCACATCTTAAAGCCTGAGGGAGGAGGGAGGGAGGGAGGGAGGGAGACAGAGAGACGGAGAGCGTCAGAACAACCGGGTCGCGGAGACACAGCAACTCTCGCCTCTCGTCAGACTAAATGAAGGGTGTGCGTTTGCGGTGCACGAAGGAGCCCGTCCTCCTGGCGGGGTGGAGAAGAGTCAGGAGAGACGGTGAGAAAAGGCTCTCCATGGAGGCCGCTGGTCAAAGTGTGTAGCGTCGCAGAAATGCGCGCCTTGCACGAATAAACCTGAAGGCCCCAGTGGTGCGTTTACACGGCAGGACGAGCCCGTCTTGAGATGGGCAAAACTGGGCTCCCGGGTGGCGAGCTGGGCACCCACCCCAAGGGCCACTCCATGGGCCGCCCAGGCAGCAGGAGGGCAAGTGCAGCAAAGCGTCTTGGCTGTGCTGGCCGACGGACTCGCTCGCCGCGTCCCTGCGCTCTTGATGGGCCCCATCGCCTGCTTGGGAAGACGCAGCAGCCCATCCTGAGTCCTGGCAGCGCAACACCCAGCGCAGGGCGGCTTGTGGCTTGCATGGCACGACAACACGGTGTGGCTTGGCACCTGAGATGCATTGCTGCGCATCCATCTGCCAGTGTCGAAAATCTGCACTGTTACCTGATGCTTGGATGGTGGGGTGATGCTGGGGTGACTTGACTCGCATGCCGACAGAGAGTGCTCTGTATGCCCGCTGTGGCACATGTGCCATAGGGTCGCCACCACTGCCCTAACCCTACATTGCCCATTCTAAACACATTCAAGCCATCAAAATCAGGCCAGGAAACCTCGTTTTGCTAACCCTAACCCTACCCTGGGGCACACCCCTAACCCTAACAGAGGGCTGGAGTCCCATTGAAAAGGGGGCAAATTTGAAAAAGTCCTCCCCGAGTGGCTTTTTCTGCACTGCTCATCATTTCTGCCCCTTCTAAACATGTTGCACCCATCGAAATGGTGCCAGGACGCCTCGTTTTGCTAACCCTAACCCTACCCTGGGCACACCCCTAACCCTAATAGAGGGCGAAAGTTCCATAGAATGAAGCACTTGGCTCACGTGTTGACAGAGAGAACTCCGTGTGCCCGGCGTGGCCCGTGTGCCATGGGTTCGCCGCCACTCCTGTACTGTGTCCAGATGAGCAGGCCATGCATAAACTGCTACTATTCCCCTGCAAGCCCCTTCTTAGCGTCTCTATCAGCAACACCTGAGGGAGCAGTGGTGACAGATGCATGTCGTGTCCAGCAGACACGCACGTACATGCAAGTGCACGAACACGGGAGGGGTCATGCAGTGCACATCCTGCCCCATTCACACACGGCAGCTGCCTGCAGAAGTCAATGCTGCTCATCAAAACGCACCTCCCGCTTCCTCTGCCAAGCAGGCACAAAACGCCCAAGAGCAGCTTTCGAAAACAGGCACAGCGAGCGAGAATTCACACGCTCCTCCCGAGCAGGGAAGAGCGTGCTTTTGGTCACATGCGCGGAGCCCGTTGGGGCTGCCCAGTCCGCTCCAGGCTCAGAGGCTATTTTCCTCTCCCTCGCTGCACCCCTGACCTGTCGGCAGAGATCTAAGCTTGGCTCGTCAGGCCCGACCCGGCCCTTGCAGCTGCCGCTGTGTGTGTTCTCTGCTCCCTGTGACGTTGGCAGGTCTTTCACTCCCTAATCCTGCAAGATGGATCGCTCTACAAATGCTCAGACATATGGCCGGGCCATGCTTCGGTACCCAGGTTGCAGCGTGTCTTGACAGCCCTTCTACGTGGGGCGTCTCCATGGTAAAGGAGACCCCGTCTACATTTAGCCAGGTGTGTTGCTCTGAATATTAATGATGCATCCAGCAATGAGATACAGCTACCTAGCAATTTTTATATTTTTTTCGATGACCCCTAATATGCTGCGATTTCCTAGAAGCGCAATGTTCAACCAAAGATGTCGGAAGGCTGCCCTCTGGTGGACATCGGAGGTGTCCGCACTGGCATGCATTTCTGTGTGTGAGCTTCTGTGTACACATGTGTATCTATGCACTTTCTCACGCACAGAGAGCGATAGGCTCACTGATTAAACTAAAATTTATGCCAATTAGAATATTGCAAACACTACTTTTCAAAAAACCACAAACAGAACAGGCAAAAAAATAAGAAAAAGCCCTGTGTCAGGTCACAGGCACTTCAGCAGAAATTCAGTACTGACATCTTGGCTCTAAACATTAATCTAAGATTTAGTACAAGGCTTATGAGTTGAATTGGCATCTGGATATGATTGATGATGATATGATGTACGTTGAAATTGCAAGCAAGAGAGCATGGCAGGATCTTCAGAACACCGAATGATAGATGGTAGCTGTTTATCCTTCAAAGATTTTAGCCTAAGTCTCTTTGCAACTATAAATGCTATTTAATAGCCAGGGTGCTTTGCATAAGCTCTCTGTTCCAGTCCTGTTCCAGAAACAACAGAGCGGTGCTGAGAAAGAAACTGGGCAGAGAGACACTGGGCAGACTGCGAGGCTGAGGGTGCAGCCAGTGCCCTCCCAGGAGCTTATCCATGGTCCTGAACACAACCCAGAGTACGTTCAGTACCATGGAGAGCTCCTTAAAAGTCACAGGGCCTTCTCCACTGTGGCTCCTCTCACAGAGGGACGGGTATCCACAAAGTTTCATTTTCAGTGAAGACATCGCTCTTCTTCCAGGGATGTTACGTTTTTATTATCATACTTGTTTTCTTGTGCAAGCTGCCAAGAAACTATTGTTACGGGACAGAATATGGACACCTACCTATCCAGTATTTGCCTCTATTGGGAACCTGTGTCAAACATGAGCACAGCGCCCAGCATGAATTGAACTGGTGCTAGCAATTGTGAGCACCAAGCCAAGGTGTTGGGACTTTATTCTGGCTTAGTGAACTGAAAAGATTTTAGAATGCGACTAAGTCAGTCTCAACTTCAAGCGTTTGAATACCAAGGAAGGAGGCCCTTGGCTGAACGGGGCGTGAGCCTGTCCTGTCTGATTTCATAATATTTGGATAGCAGAACATCTGGCTTCTCTTGAGATGCAGCAGGGAGGGAGGCAGGGAGGGAGGCAGGGATTTCATCCCCCCCCCACCCTGCCTGATGCATGAAATTTTTCCTGCTGCTTCAGATTGAGGTCATTTCCCATTTGTTCAGATGAAAAATGCTTTGTTTTTCAGATTAGGTGGCTGATGCGACACAGAGGCAGATTCCTTTCCCTCTCATGTGGGTGTGGGGAAAACGCATCTTGTAAGGTGGCACTTGGAGAATTTAAGGAATTCTTCTACTCCACAAATACTTTTTAAAAATCCTTGGTCTGATTTATTAGGGGCCCCTTTTTACTTGACCCAAATCTCGTAGGTGATTAAAATAATCAGCCCATTTATGAATGGCATTGCACTGCTTTTACCTAACAAAATTTTAAATGTTAAAAAACGAATGAGCTAGCTAGCATAACCCCATACCTGTCGGCTCGTAAATGCATTCAGTCAAGTTCAGCAGGGCCTGCTTTCAGGTGAATCGCTACAGGCCACTCTATCGCTTACCTGGGAGTAAGTCCCACTGGTGTTCAGCAGGACTAACTCTTCAGCAGGTAAGCAGAGGGCTGCGTTATGGATGCTGCGCAGCAAGAGAGCTCTTCCTTGAACTGAAGGCATTTGCTTACCTGCAAGCATGTGGCAGGACTCGATGTTTCCAATAAACGAAACGGAAACAACAGTAATTCTGAAACTGGGTGCTTCTCCTGTAACCACAAACGAGAAGCAAATTTGCCCACATCGCTAAATATGTAGAAAATGTTCATCTTAAAATGAATCAACCACTTTCACTTTGTGAGCAAAACATATTATCTTCAGAAGGGAATTATTCTTTGTTTCAGAATTTTGAAATTCCCTGCGAGATAAAACGCCATCTTTTATTTTAAGCACAGATGGAAGATATGCTTTTCTTAAAGCACGGAGTACACACCCTCAATTACTGAGTGAGCTCTGCGGGGACCCTGAACTAGTTTCTAATTGAGAAGATATTGCCAAGTCTCTTCTGGACTTCCGTCTATCCATGAGGACTAGCAGCGAAAGAGATCTTTAAGAAACCATTCTGTTGTCACAACAGAAACGTGCTCTTGGACGTACACATACAGAGGTTCTTGATTTGCAGGGGTGGAGAGAAAATGCTTATCCGGATCAAAACAGCGTTGCAACACTCCTCTCTCTAAGCATGTTTACTTGGAAGTAAACTCCACAGGGTTCGATAGGGCTTGGTTCCAAGTATGCTTGCCTAGGGTCGCAGCCTTGCCCACTTTGGTCTGCCAGCTACCCTTGACGACACAAACCAGGGTATGAACGGGGCTTTGCTGGGGAGCATGGATGCATGTTTGCACAAGTCGGATTTCACCGGGAGCTCAATTCCTGACCAACAGGGGCACCTGGAGCTGGAATTAGTCCTTGAACCCAGGGGAGCTTCCTCACCTGTCCTCCCTCGCTGGCTCGCCGTGCGACCGCATTACGGCAGGGGAGTTTTGCTGGGCCGTTAGGTTGCAAGATGCTTGTCTCATCTGTTATTAATGACAAGGGATCTTCTTGGGGGATCAATGAAGGCCTCTCTAGTGCACAGCCCTGCAGCCGGGGCTGTGGCTGGATGCGTTAGTCACCCAGAGAGGAGCGCTGGACGGGGGCATGTCCAGGCTCTGCATTAGTCTTCATTCACAAGCTCGGTCTTGTGCATCACTTCCAGGGGAAAGCTTCCCCGTGGCTTGCTCCGGCTTTGGAGGGCAAAGCGCCCGCTCCTCTGTGGCTCCACATTCTCCCCACTGCCGTGCCCCCCATCTTCTTCAGCACTGCCCGTGGAGCAGCCAGGTAGCGCGCTGATCGTGTGGGAAGGATGCTTCAGGTGGGCGTGTGCTTTTCTTCACCTGGGAGGCACAACCATGAAGATTGCCCTCTGCCGTTTTCCAACTCTGCTTTACAAAACCCTCTGAGCATGCAGTTTTGCACGTAAAATTCTCTTCCATCCCATCTCTGTCAAGACTGGAGCAATCCCGTGGGATGCCACTCTGTTGCCCCATCGCTTACGCCACTTGCCACGAGGAGGCCGTGCAAACTGCTCCTTTCTCACCTGTTGGCTATCACCTGGCTGGGTGAGCGGCAGGTGAGCAAACCAGCAGCCGAGTTCGAGAAGCACGTGGGCCCTTGGGAGGCACTCAGCCATGCCCTGCCCAGAGCCTGGGGTGCTCCTGCTAGATCATCCATGCCTACACTACCTCCATCTTGTCTGGATCCAGCTTCAGCCTTTTGGAACCTCGTTCAGTCCCAGGCTGTGGCAAACACCAGCTGAGACATGCCAGTGCCTTTCAGGCATTGAATGATGGGAACAAGGGAAAGTGGAGAAGAGACCCCTGGGTATCATCCACACGCTACACCAAACCTCTGAAGGATGCGTGACCCAGCGACCAGCCTGAATACAGGCCAAAACAATGTGAACGAAGAACACAATGGACTAGCAAACCTAAGATGTAGCTGGAAGGAATCATCTTTTGAAGATGCACCTGCTCGGTTTAACATTAAACCTAACTTTTTCATTTTTTAATCTGCTGTCCACCACCCGGTCTGCAGCAGCTGTGCAGTCCCTGGTAGGCATATTTAGGAAAAGAACTGAAAATAACACCATCAAAATCATGCGCTATTGTGTGGGAGAGGACATTCCTGAGTTGGGGAAAGCAGAGAAGGGCAGCTGCCGGGGCGAAGGGATTAAAGCAACTCGTGTATGAGGAGTGAGCCGAGATGGGTTCACCCATCCACCCAAAGGGCATGCCAGGGGGAAGTGGTCACGGGGAGCTGGCATCCTAGGGAATGCAGCTCTGGAGTCCGAGGAGCGATTTCGGAAGAGCTTGTACAGCAGAGCTGCACAAAAGGTGCATCTCTCAACTGAAAGGGCTCTTAGGGCTGACCTGCTTCGTGGTTTTGGCCTTCCGTCTCGTAGCCTGCAAAGGCCAACGTTCAGCTTGTCAGAGTCAAGGCAGCTGGTCTCTGGCACTCTTTGGAAAGGGTCCACTGGGAGCGTCTC
The DNA here is from genome assembly GCA_023646645.1 of Varanus salvator macromaculatus. Classification (NCBI taxonomy): domain Eukaryota; kingdom Metazoa; phylum Chordata; class Lepidosauria; order Squamata; family Varanidae; genus Varanus; species Varanus salvator. The sequence goes on from JAIXND010000657.1 coordinate 2,791,608, forward strand.
GGCTCGCCCCCGTGGAGTGGGGCCCCTGCGTCCTGAAGCCAGGCTAAGGGGGTCTCCTCAAGGGATAGAGGGAGGAGAGGGGCATCTGCCACTGACGGGGAAGCAAGCGCAGAAAGAAGCTGCTTCCCAAGAACCGGAACTCTGGGAGCTGCCGCCCGCCTTGGCCCGTGCGTTGGAACGTGAGGCATGCATGAGCAGTCGGACCTACATTATTCATGTTTAATCTACTCCGAACACACACGGCTCTTTCCTGTAAAGAGCTAAGAGCTGCTTCCTCCGGCTCCTCTCAGGCAAGCCCCGGTCAAGGAAGCTTTCTGAGAGCCCATCTAGCCCCACATCGCTCGGGGACCCCCACGGCCCCTCCCAGGGATTTCTGTGTGTTGCATCCTGCCTGTGTGCGAACGGGACGCATCATTTCTGCAATGCTCAGTTTTTTATGCTCCTCACATGTTCATTCTCCCAGGGAGGCCGAGGCCGAGGTGGTGCACAGGGCTTGCCTCTGCGTCCTCTTAGGCGTCTGGTGACCCTGCGGGGATGCGGGGGGGACACTCTCACTTGTGCAAGGGCGCAGCTGGCGGGAATTCGAACTCAGGTCTCCCGGGTTCCCTTGCCTCCTGGGACGTCATAAAGGGTGGGATACAACAATGTTAAAGCAAGAAAGTGGGAAAGCAGGAAAGCAAGCAAACGTGCTACTGCCCCTCATGGCAGAACTCGCCTGGCCCGCTCCCCATGCAACCCCTTCCTCCCTACTCCAGCTGGACCCAGCCCGGCAGTCCCGCCCTGCCGGAAAACAGAGATCTTCAAAGACAAAGAGCAAAACTCTAGCAACACACCGCCTTGAAACATCTAAAGGGCAGATTTCCCAGGACCGAAAAATAAGGTGCGGCAAACTGCAACCACAGCGGTCTATGGTCTGGCAGGCAGAAATTCCACAGGTTCTGATATCGCCAAAAGCGTCACCTGTGGCACTTCTGCCTGCTTTGGAAGGCACAAGGGATCCTACTGGGCTGAGCAAGGGCTCCTGCAGGCCATTCGCTGCTTTGAACGGAGCAGCGGCAGCTGAGTTAATTGAATGTCATCCCAAAGAGCGAATGAATAATCCATGATGCTAAAGCAGCACCGGGGAACCCTTCCCTTGCCCACCGCGTCTTGCTGGGGAGACGGCTTTCAACAGACCCTCTGAAGCGCCACTCCCTGAGGGGGCGGCCCCGCTTGGCACAGTGTGAGGCCGCTCCTGGTGGAAGGCAGGCAGCGGGCGCCCGGCCTTCGGCTCTCGTGCGAGCAGCTGGCACGCCCCGGCACCGGCCCTGAGCGGCTGTAAGAGGCTAATGGCGGATGCAGTGTTCAGCACTTGTCCCGGTTACCCAGCACGAGAGTTCAGCACATTGCAAGAGGCAGAGGGATGCGACTCTGTGAGCAGCCTTGGCACCCAGTTCAGACGCGGCGGCGGCGGGGGGGACGACCGTTGAGCATCTCTCCGCGGCTGTCGGGTTCCTTTCGGCCACCCCGAAAGGGGCCTGCCAGGTTGGAAGCGTGGCACATTCAGACCCCCACAGGGACCGGGCCACGTGTCCCGGCATGCGAATGAGCTTCTCCACCAGGAGAACTGTGCCACGGACCCACTTCTGTGGCTCAGCAGAAGACAATTTTGCCATGGACACACTTTGGGGTCCCCTGCGGTCCAGGGCAGTGGGGCGAAACTGGACATTTGTCCGCCCAAGCTGGGGGAAAGCGGGCGCCTTCCCGTATCACGCCACGCTTGGGCAGATGGTTGGCTCTCGCCCGGCGCCAGGGATGGCACAACGCTCCCCTGCGGTCACCAGGTGCCTTGGAGGAGTCAGGGCGACTTGTGTGCCCTCCAACCCCTCCGCCTTGCCTCCTGCCCCACACCACCTGCCGCCCGAGGCAGCCGGCTCATCCTGCCCAACGGCAGGGCTGGCCCCGAACTGGCCACAGATCATCCTGAGTCTCCTGATCTCCCTGAATGGGCAGCTGACCGTTCCCTTCTCCCCCCCGCCTCTTGGGTACACGTTCCTGGAACGAGCTTGCAGGCCGGGATGCCTCTGCCAAGTTGGGTTTTAACTAGATGGAAAAATATATACATCGCATGCAACTCTGGCCATTCCTTCCAGATCTCTTGTGTTTATTACCATCATAAAATTCCACTATCAGATTGCACGGCCTGAGTCAAGGTGGCGGGAACACGTGCCAAGTTTTAGGATGGAAGGAAGGAAGGACGGAAGGGCAGAATTTGGCCACAGTCAGACCTGATCCATTAGGGAAGATTCCTCATGGGTAGTTGATTTCTAGAGAGATGCACTCTTAGCTCAAGTTGCCTAGAAGCCCAGTCCCAAACTGACAAATAAGAGTGGGCTACCACACGGATAAGAGAAAGATACTCTGCACATGTTCAGGGACTGCTTGGTTTACACTGAAGCGTAATCACGACATTTATCAACTTTCAAAACCCAAAGAAAAATGCTTAATTGTTGAAGCTTTCCCTCTTTTAAAGAGTCATTTTTACTGATAAATATCTAAGCCGATTACTTTCAGCTTGGCCCAGTTCTTGTCCTTGTACACAGGCACTTCCCAAAATCAACATTCCTTGCTCCAAGAGATGAGAACCAGCTTGAGAAAGCACCTCTCCCTCTCTCAGATTTCTTTCATGCCCAGTTTCAAGTTGTAAAGTCATTCATACACAGGTTACATTTCATCTAAAAGTGTGGATAGACTGCCAGAGTTAATTCTTTCTGGGAAACATTTGGGAATTATCAGGACAAACTTTGAAAGGTCCAGCTGCACTATAAAGTGTTGGCTTACGCCAGGGTGTAAGACCTTTTCCAACCTGAGGGACAAATTGCATTTTGGATAAACTCATGGGTGAAAGCAGAAGTGGGCAGGGCCAACAGGAAGGAGAGCAGCCAAACGCCAAAACGCTTAATCTTCCAGCTCTTGCCACCATGAACTAAGCTTTGGGAGATCATTCCCAATGGAGGGACAACAGCTATGCCAGGGAACAACAAAAGGGCGGGTGGGCAGGGGAGAGGGACTGGTCCTCTGGGAAGTCCTCCAGGGCCCACCTGGTGGACCAGCCTTGAATGGAGACCTTGCAGTTCAGCATCGCAGGCCTTTGCTAAAGAAGATTTCTTACCTTTCAGGCAGGAGAGACTAAGGCCCATGTTTTCCTCCTTCTAACATGTCGGAGAAGTCAAAGATGCAATGTCCGTCGCTGCTCCTTTGCCTCTTAGATGCTGGAAAGTGAGAAAGCATTTTTTTTAGTTTGAAAATGAATAGAAGTGGCCCAGCATTGAGAACTGTTTGCCCTGCCGGGAAATGCATGTAAGGCGTGTTCCCTGGAGTGTTGTGATGGATACCACCTTTTATTTTTTAAAACGGCAGCAAAACAGCCCGAAGCATGCAAATGAGGACTCTAACCCCCAACCGGCTTGATCCTGCTTTTCAGAGCCACCCTCAAACCAGAAAGTTTTCAAGGGAAATACATAGGAACACCCCTCGCGCTCTAATGCTCCAACACTGAACGATTTGTCACATTCAGCCCTGGTTCAGGCACATGCTGATTTTCGGCAGCCCTCAATGCACCCTGAAAACGACTCATCAAACTTCTCGTATAAGTGAGGACAGATTCACAGATCTCCCTGACCCATGTTGGCAATAACCCCCCCCTTTTTTATGGAAGACACAAACCCCCACTGAGAGCCCCACAACCTCTACAAACCATGGCTTGTCAGGATGGCTAGTTGCTCATGAACAACCCGTCCATGAGACTGGTCAGGGTTTGCCTGACATGAGAATGTTGGGTTGTCACCCGTGATGGGCTTAGCATTGTGCGAACCCAGGCAAAGTCTCTTTTTCGGACCACATTTTTACCTGATGGTACCGCCAATAGGAAGACCACGAGGCTGGCAGAAAAACCTTCCACCGCCCCCCTTTTCACATGCAGAAAAGCAGCGCACATGGGAAGAGGTGCTTTGGAAACCACACCAAGGAGGCGGCCATCTCAGCTAGTAGCCACTGGCAGGCCTTCTCAGTCAGATCTCTGTGAGGTTCGGTCTAGCAGACGACGTTCCTTCCCATCTCTGCTATCTTTATAGGACGGGACAGTGCGGAGAACACGTCGACAACGGACTGTTAACTCAGTCACCCATGAGATGCAGATCTGCATTTAATCTTCACACCCTGATTAGTTGCTATGATGCCGCCGTTACACAGTGCGGCAGCCGGCTATAAAACGCTGGTTCTGTTCGATTTACGGCTTGACATTCTGCCCTCGCGAGGGGGTGGGAGCCGACGTGACGTGTCCCGTTGCAGGTGTGGCAAGAGAATCGCCTGAGTTCTCAGCTCGGAGGGGAGTCCCCCCACAGTGTGCGTTTTCCCTGATATTTCAGCTTCTCTGTGTTTGGTGGCTCAGTAGACAAAAGCTGCCACGGTGACTGCAGGGCGCACGGCGGGCGGGGGGGGGGAGCATCACCCCGGGGGCCAAAAACGGCTCTCCTGGGGCTAAACCTGCCCTTGCCAGAGTCCTGAGTTCGTCCTCGGGGGTTCCCACGCCCCCTGCCTCCTGCCTCCACCCCAGTCGACAGGTAGCTCTTGTGCCGGTTTCCTCCCCATTCTGAAGCCTGACTTTCCTTTCCAGCGTTTTGTCACTGGCAAAAAGAGCTCCATGCTAAACTCGCTGGGACTTTTTGCAGAGCTTCTCCTGTGCTGAACTCAGTCCTTGGGCTGAAGGAGCTTTCCTAACTCTGGCAGAAAAAGTAGGTGCAATTCTCTCTTCTAGCAACTGAGACGGCTGTGGAAGCCCTGTGAGAATGACAGAGGAATCCTGTGGAATTCAAAAAGTTACATTCTCCTACACCAGACTACAGCAGTCCTCCAACACACGCTTTTGCTGCAGTCTCTAGCATGTTTTTCTGGCAGGAGTTTTGTGTGCTTCACGGCAGGCGGAAATTCAACAGATGGTGCTTCCTCCAACCATCACCTTGCCATGCAGAGAGTAGGGCATTTCAGACTGCCGTGCTCCTGTTTGGTGCACACGGACCTTTCAGTGACAACGACAAATGGTGACGACCAAATTGCGCATCTCGGCCTCCTGGGCCATTCGCCGGTGGCTTCAGCGTAAGGCAATTCTACCTCTGTACAAAAGGAATCATGACTCTGAGAGAGGTCATGACTTCCTTGTGCTTCTTGCGTCCTCTCTTAAATTTAGATTGCAAGCCTTCGGAAGGAGGACTGCAAGGCCACTTATCTTTATAAGAGGCACCGGGAGCCCTTTTGCTTCGGGGGTGGAGTAGCAATGATGCCAATAAAAACATAAAATTAAATGTGGAACACATCCAGAAGTCACTGTACAAGTTGTGACACTGCCATTCTTTTACAGAGCTTACTTGTAACGCCTTCGGAATCATAGACACTTGAATTCCGGACTGGCCTCACCTTCTGAACAATATTTCAGGACAGCCCAGCAAAACTGAAAAGTGCAGTTTATTGATTTGCTTGATTTTGAATTGTTTGATTTTAAATTGTGTTTGCCTGGATGTTTAATACTGTCTTTTTAAAAGTCTCAGTCTTGTGGAAGCCATCCAGAGAGCTTCGGCTATTGAGCTATATGGGCGTGTGAAGAAAAAGATGAAGATGAGGAAGAACGCCTTGGTAGCACAGCTTTCTTTTCCTACAGTGCCCAAAAAAGATGCGGAAGGAAGGCGGGATTCAGTGCCCATTCGTGTTCCTCAGCAAACTCTGGACGTCACACTGAGAAATCCTCATAAAATCTTTAGGTGAAAACTGTCGATCTTGTCTTGGAATTTCTTTTTGCAAATGCTGACTGTGGCTACACTGTGGTTCCACACGAGCATCTCCTGTTTTCATTACGTTACTAAATGGATCAAAGGATCCATTGGATCAATGGACCAGTGGAAAAGCCTTGCATTTCATTCCAAAATGAAACCTGATTCCACAGGTTCCAAGAAGGGAGAGATGCGTCAAGTCCTGTACGAAGGCAGTGTGTGTCCAGTCCTTGGTTATGGCCAGAACATCAGACCGATTCTATTCTGTCATTTCTGATCTTAACTCTTAACCATTTTTCTTAGCCAATGATGTCCAGAAATCCTCTTTTCCCCTGGATCCTTACATAATTTCTTAGGACAAGTTTCTCTTTTGTCCGGAGGCAAACTCAGTCTAGATATCAATATCAATGCCTGTTAGAGTCATTGAGAAAAAAGAGCACTCACCATTCATCCTAAAGCTGTCAGAGTGGCAGAACATGGAAGAGAAAAGCATATTGGTCACGCCCTTACCTTTTAAAAACTGCTGCCCATTCAGTCCATCTCCTGCCTGTGTAAGAAAGCCAACATTTTGACTTGGCAGAGCTTAAATCTGAAATCAATGAGGCTACATAAAACTACTGTGAAATTCAATATCCTCATTTTTAACCATTTAATTTTCTAAGTGGAAAGATCCACAAACATTAAAAAGAGTACAGAAAACTACAGGAGATATTTATCCAGGAACATATCCTAAAAGCAATTGTTCCCACAGGGAAAGTCTCTGCTCTGCAAGCCCATTGAAACAAACATGACGTAAATAAAATCCAGGGCTGGCCCTGCCTTGAGGCTGAGTGAGGCAGGCGTCTCAGACATCAGATGCTGGGGGGGGGGCACCCCCCCCAAAAAAAACCGCACTCTTCCTTGAATGCCCAGCCATGTCCTTCTCTTGGGGAACAGAAAAGACCTGGACCCCCAAAATGAGCCTGCTTTCTGAAGTGCAATGGCACACGTGAGCTCCGAAGAAAGATTCGACTACAATTTTTGATAGCTGCTACACACGGAATGGAAGGTGCAGGAGGAAGGCTGGCTGGCATCAGGGGAGTTGTAGTCCAACACGTCTGGAGGATGCCAAGTTGGGGAAGGCTGTCCTCACAGCTCACTTTCTAGCACCGCAAGTGGCACCGGGTGAAAACTTTACGCCTGCAGCCGTGATCAGCTGGGTGATGCCCCGGAGAGTCCCTGCCTCGAGCAGGGCTTTCCGACGAGCTCATGGAAGCCCGGCTTGGGGAAGCTGCCTCTCCCACCCGCTCGCAGACGGGCAGGAGCAGCCCGAGGCGTGCCGAGCTGCGGAAAGTGCCGGAGGGAAGGCGGCCACAGCCGGAGCGCTGCCCCACGTTGCGGAGGAGCTGCGGAGCAGGCGTGGCAGCGGCGGTGGAAAGTTCTTGGGGCCGCTCCGGCAAATGCGGGGGACCCGCGCCCCGCGGGCCCCCGGGCTTTGGGAGCAGCGCCCAGCTTTGCGCCCGGGGCTCGGCGAGGCCGGCGGCACCCCGAGGGGCGGCGAGGCGGTGGGGCGCAGAGGAAGCAGGGGCAGAACACGGGCGCGCGCGGCCGGCTGCGCGCCCGAGCTCAGGAACGGCCTCCTTGGTGCCCCCGGCTTCCCCGCGGGATGCCAACCACCCGGGCCGCGAGAGGGAGCGCGCCGCGAGGAGCCCAAGCGCCCCGGGATGCCGGGGTTCTCCGGCGAGCCGCGACTCACCCGCTGCGCGACGGGCGTCCTCCTCCGGCGGGGCCCCTGCTCGTTGCGCCGCCGCCGCCGCCGCCGCCAGGCAGCCCGGAGAGTGGGCGCCGCGCCCGCGAGCCGGAGGCAGGGCCGGCGATTTGCATAGCGCTGCCGCGGGGACCACCTCCCGCGCTCCCGGCGGGCGGGCGGCGGCGACGTGGGGAGCTGCGCCGGCCCGGGGCGCCCGGAGCCGCACCGCCTGGCCCGGGGGCGCCGCGGCGAGGATGCCCGGCGCGCGTGGCGCACGCCCCGCGGGCGGGAGCCGGGGAGTCGGTGGTGCCGGGCGAGGCACAGCGACGCGCAGGGATCCGGGGCTGCCGCCCCGCCGGGTGCCAGAGGCGGCCTGGCACGGGGAGAGGCGGCCGCTGGTCCAGCTGGCCCTTGCGCGTGGAGAGGTCCTGCGCAGGTCTTGGGCCAGGAGCGCCCAGCTCCCGGGAGTTCCCTCCTTGGAGGAAGCGTGGCCCTGCAGATGGCGCAGCACTTGAACCCCCATCAGCCCCAGCCAGCATGGCGACTGGGCTTGAGAGTCCAGCGCTGCGGGGGGACTGGAGGTCTTTAGGTCTCCACGGTGCGGGAACGGCACGCTGCAAGTCCACAGGCGCATGGTCCCCCTCGCGTCGCTGCCGAGATTCGCATGCAAAGCGCTGGTGGGCTCCAGGCCACGCCGCCCTGTGGCTACTAGCCCTTGCCCTAGATGCCAGGCATGCTCAAGACCTCTGCGCCGAGTCGCCCGCGCACCCAGGTGCACTGCAGCACCTTGCAGGAAACGGCCTGCTGGGAAGCCAGGCAGGTTCCACAGAGCCCCACTGTCTTCCTCACTCTGGAAGGCACCTGATTCGGGGAAGGCTGATCAGCTCCACGCGGCCACCCCTTCCCCAAAAGTCTGGGCTGGGAGAAGGCTCTCCTCTGAACAGGAGGGTCCAAGTCCAGAAACCATACGAAGCAAACACGCTCCTGACCGTCTCTCTCCCTGCCGCTCCACTTGGAACAAACTTTTTCACCTGGACACAAGCAACCAACAATTCGTGGAGGCCACTGGCTTCCAAGGAACACAGGTATACACACATACCTGCCTTCGCCACCAGAGCACCTCTTAAGTATTGGATAGCAGGGACTGAACTAGCCTCTTGGGCTCATCGGGAGCGGTTTTATACTGGGCCAGAACCTGGGTCCACCTAGCTCAGAACTGCCCACACACACTCTCCAAAATTTCAGGCAGGCTTACCTGGAGCATCTACCTGAAGATGCAGAGCAAAGGCTCAGTCACTGAGCTAAAGGCCTTCTTTCCTTAGGGCAGCACACCTTCTGCAAGCAAAATACCTGGGGCACCACTGCAGAGACTATGCTGCAGTTTAGGTGCATACAGAAAAGAAAGTTCTGGTTGCCCACAGTTCTGCCCAGATAGTAAGAAAAATGTTTTTTAAAGTAATTTTTGGAAACGTCTGCAAAAAGTAAGGGATTTTTTTTTTTTTTTTAAAGTGGGCAACCAAGCCTTGTCGCTCCAAGATGCCATTCCCTGGGGGCTTCTACCTGGACCCATGGCTCAGCAGCCTGGAGATGACTTTCCACTGGGCAGAGCAGGCCTGTTTTCAATGATCTCCTGTTTCTAATGCATCGTTTTTATCCTTCCATCTTATCTTTGTATTGTGCACCACTCTGGAATCTGTCTAGATGGGTCATATGCAAACACCCTAACTCAATAAATAGACAACTAACAAACATTGATGCGCAAGCAGCGGCCTAACGAGGCACTTGCACTTCCACATTTCCGGGGTCTAGGCTGATTTATTCTTACGCGTGTATTAGGGCTTCTCTAAACTTCACAGGGGGCAGTCAGCCAATCGATTTTTTAAATCCAGTTTCTCATTTGCAACTTGCTGCAGACCATCCCAAAAGAACTGGAGAGCTAAATTCCACGTGAGGAGAGACTAGGAGGGCAAGAGCTGCGGTGAGTGTCAGCCCTGCCTTCTGTGCTCAAAGTCACTCTTTGCTTGGCAAGCAAGTTGAGGACACGCAGAGCTCCGGGAGTAATTCTGGGCTGGGGACCTGCAGGCCTAGATTTAACAATGCCCATACAGCAGGTCCCCACCCCCAGCCCCTTTAATAAGCAACAGACCAAAACATATGCAAGGCAACTAACATGTACCTTGCCCCTCAGGCAACACAAAGGCCGGAGGGTATCTTTGGTTCAATCAATCAGAGGATGGCCAAGCCTTTTAAAAATTAGCATTGTGGGAGACAGCAGATGAATGATGCATCCCGATGCTCCTAATGAATTTCTAGAAATTCCAGGGAGTGTCCCAGGCTGTGGCTGAAGGTTCAGACTCAGGTTTGGCTCCTGGGGATTCTGGGTTCATTCACCTGCTGCCCATCATGGAAGAAAGCACACAGATGAGGCAGCGAGATGGGATGAGCAGAAAGAGAGGGGGATAAATGGCCGTGGGGGGTTTGGGGTTTGCCCCTGGAGGATCGTGAGGTAGGGCAGGGAGCCCCCTGCCTCAAACTCTGCAGACTGTGGAGACAGCTATGGGAATTACCCCAAGGGGCAAGCTGCACACTAATCCCTCGCTCCTGGAGGAAGCTGAGGCGGCTTTGTGGCAGATGGAAAATCTCCCTGTTCTTGCTCTAATGTGACCCCTGCTGAGATGCATGCCCGCTGCTCTGGCTGGGGCATCCTGGGAGTTGTAGTTCACCTTTTCTGCATAGCATTGCATCTTAACTAAGACATCTCCGGTGAAACATTCTTACACTTAATGATTTTTTTTTTTTGCTAATTCCTTCTTTACTGTCCTTCCAAGATTCAGTCTTCTAACTTTTTGGCTGCAGCCTGTTTGAAATGAAGATGGACCAGGGAATGCAACATCTTTTTCAATTTAGAAAATCATCTAGAACCCCAAGATGCTTTTTTTGGTTGTCTTTACTAAAGATGGAAAAATAGAGTGAGGTCTTTTTTTTAAGAAAAGCTATTCCTGAAGGATTTCCCCTCCTCAGAATGCATATAGCAACCCTTCCCATGGTAGTTACCTCCTCTGTGAAAAGCAAATACCCTGGGACATTTTAACAAGATTTCGCTGAGTGTTTGGTGCTCAAAACAGGGAATCCTTTCAGCAGTCACTGCCAGCTGAATGCAGCCTACATAGTCCTTCTCCCAGAACCCTTCAGAAGTGTGGGACTGAAGCGTCCATCATCCTTAACCAGCATGGAATACTAGACCTTTGGGAAAACAGACCCAAGTATTTAGGAATGGCTGATTTAGAAATAGAGGGCCGGGAAATTTGTCAGAGAATATTTCAATATGCAAGTATTCAATATGCAAGATATTTCAATATGCAAGTATTACTTTGCATTCACACCTGTGTAAGGCGTCCCGAGCGCTTGTCGGAAGGACGGGATATAAATGCTTGTGATAAATAGATAGATAGATAGATACCTCTGGGGTGCATTTACTGTCTTCTTCTTGCAAGAAGCCCAGGGCATCTTTCAAGGTTCTTCTCCTCTCCATTTTATGCTCACAACATTCCTGCAAAGTAGGTTAGGCAGTGAGTCTGCGACTGGTCCAAAGCCACCCAGTTAACTTTACCGTCGAGTGGGGACTAGAACTAGAACCCAAACCTCCCAAGTCCCAGGGTAGCACTCTACCTGCTGTGTCACACCTGCTCCCATGCTCATAATGAACCAGGAGCCATACAAGGAGGGCAACATTGCTGCTCTGGTTCACCAAACCACGGAGGTATAACCCACGGCAATGCCTGCCTAAGACTCGGCGGACGTACGTATGATGCACTTCCCACAAAGAACCGGAGGTGCTGTCCAGTCTGTTCCAAACAGACCATTTAGCTCTGCTGGGGAGTGTTTACTTAAATGAAAGCCGAGCAAAGTCTTACCTGAAGAGCATATCCCAATTCATATGCTCGAGCATATCCCGAGCTGTCACCACGGAGAATTCCTCCAGCACCTTCTGGCACTACTAGAGGGCTTCTCTCCCTTTCCAAGAAGCAGCAGAGCAGCTCAGGTGACTGCAGGCAGAACAAGGTTCGACTCCTACGGACACTGCTTTCAGAGGTCACACATTTTAACATCTAAGCAATCTCAGATAAAAATGCGTTTCTGCCCTAACCTTTGTTCTGCTTTCTGTAGTACAAAACTCCAGCCTTCAGAACCAGGGAAATACCTCCATGGGATGCAATTTCAAATCAATTCTGGTAACAAAGGGGAACATGCTCAGAATCCTAAGTTATCTCTCTAAAAGCAAGGCTGAATTCATCCATTTTATTTTCAAGGTGATGGGGCAAAGCAAGAAAGCACAGGTAGTCAGCGAAACATGTTTCTTTTGACACAAAAACCTCAAATGGTTACTGCTTAAATTGTAGAATATGTTATAAATAAAGGTTAAATTGGTATAAGGTCCATAGAATATAAAGGACAGAGAACAATGCACATAAAACAAGGACCAGGAAAATACCACACACCTTTGGCAAGTGGTAAAGTTAAAAAAGAAAAAGCATAAAGTGAAAGTTGTACATTTAAGAAGGACTAATGTTTTTAAGACTGTTATGCTAAACCAGTATATAACAAGCTTCTTCTGATGGACAAAATAGGCTCAGTACCAACTGCAAGGGCTTGAAACTCACTTTGTAAAGAAACATGGGATGTTAACAAACAGAAGCACCACTCATGTAAGACCCACAGCTGTGCTTGTGTACAACTCCAGATAATTTCAACGCAGCTTAGACAAGTGACTCCGACTTCCATCTGTTCATACGCCTGACCGTGGCTGATGCCACATGGACAGGGATCTGAAGAACCATTAAGCACAGAAGGAGTCAGGCGGCTTTTTCAACCAGAGGCTTTTTCACTATCACCAAACGAATCCCAAAAATTCAACCCGTGACTCATGGAATGGGCAAAACCATCTGGAGTGAAAGCAAACTGAGGTGTGGCGTCTTATGTCTGGTAGGCAGAAAAACCGCAGCACTCCCAGCATGACTAGGAAACTTGGCAGCATCTGGCATATATTGCTTGTCAAGCCATTATTCTTTTTCTGTGGAGGATGTCACCGCGACAAGCGTCGTGGCATCCAACGACCAGCAGTTAGCACTGAGAATGACAGCTGGTGTCCAACTGGTCACATAATTTTCACTCATAGTTTAGATTTGATTTTTTAAAAATAAAACTAGCAATTAACTCTCTGAAAGATATTTCATAAATCTTTTTTTTAAAAATTATTCTCTGAAGGTTACAAAAGATTAGTCAAAACTTTTTAATAGGAATAGTTTGGACAAGCAGCTCTCTTTCCTGGTTGGAGAGGTACAGTGACACGTAATGAGGTGGAAGAGGGGAGTCCACAGAAGGTTGTGAACTACGGGTGACACCCCAAAGATTCTTATTAAAAAGATCTGACTGCATAGCAAGCGCACCCTTCTCCCAGTGAGGTGTCTCACTCATTGGCTTTCCACCTGAAGGAATCGTTAGTACGCTAATTACATTCAAACATTATTTCTGCCCCCAAAACCCCTTCTTCATCAGCACAGTGGAAATGCCAGTAAGTCAAGTCAGTGGGAGTATCCCTAGCAGAGGTGTAGGACGGCTTTATTAATCTCTGGGTTTGTCCAATCATTCCGGATGTCATCCAGGTGATTATCAAAATCCACTAGTGTTTCGTAGGACCGGCTATCCAAAAGGGAGGCGGAGATTCTCTGGGCTTCTGACCAGTCTTCACAGTAATCACTAGGAAGCAGGGGGAAAAAAGGAAGAATTAACGGCCTTCAAGAGGAATCCAGCAGCCTCCGTGTCCGCTCGAGCGAGAGCAAGGGACATCCATACACAGAATGGCAGGCAGAGGCTCAGCTAAGCTCTTTAAAAGGGACATAAACGCTCTGCAGGAATGGAGAGTGAAGAAATGCATCTGTTCAAGTGGGAAGGTCTGTTACAAGCATACTCACAAATGTGGGTCTTTGCATCTCCATTTGTTCTCGTGCTGCTCGTACACGTGAACTGTTGGTTCTACGCACTCCATTGTGAATTTAGTATTGTCCACCTGGTGCAGAACAAAAAGTGGGGACTGGTTGGCCTTTTGTCAAAACGGCCGCATCAAGAGCATCTGTAAAGGCACGGTGCTATGCATCGCATCTTCAGTGCTCACAAGCCCCTGGACCCGGAGGCTTGGAAGCACTGTTTGCTCAGGCACGTTATGTGAGCTTCTCGTCTCTTGTCACTGTTGCCCTTTCTGGTTTTTATGATGAGAATGTTGTTTTATAATTTTGTTGACTATACTGCATGATGATTTTGATCACAGTCTTGAACAATGCCCGGGCGCTACGTGCAAGCATTATGGACAAATAAACCGCATTTTTGGAAATAATGACAGAAAACACGAGGCAAGCAGTCCTTGGGGGATCCGACTCCTAAACCATATTCTGGGTCTTGGCTGGACATGACTTGCCTGCTTAGCTTAATATAAATAAAGGCAATGGAAGAACCTGGGGAAGCTCCAAGGAATCCCAGTGCTTTCTGGGGAAAATTTTACTTTAGGATGCAGACTGTCCTCCTAGCCAGCTCAGGGCTGCGTAACAGGCACTCAGTTTTCTGCCATTCCAAAACGCCCCAAGCCACGGATGGAATCAGCCACAGCCACGAGGTAAAGATTAAATGAGAAAAGAGATGGTGGGGGAAGCTTATATACCATGATGAGCGCTGGGTCGTTGAAACCTTCCGCAATCCTAGATGCAACCTTTTCAGCGACCTGGTTGGGACTGCAAAAGAAGGGCAAGTTACTCGGGGGTCTGCCAAGATCCATATCGATCAGAATGAAGTAAGAACAAAACTGCACATGGCTCATTCGAAATCTAGCAAGCAAGACCATGCTGAAGTAATGAGACTAAACTTAAAAGACAGATGAGCCGAGAAATCTTCCTTCCATATGTGCTCAAGAGCAGACATCTCTCTATCGACTAAGTAGGGGAGGTGGGGAGGGGAGCCAGGCGTACTCTGCGCCTTGCTCGCTTCGCCTGCGCAGACCCTGCTGTGATCGGCCTGCCAAAAGGCCTCCGCGCATGCTTCTGGCAACACACCTGGCATCCTTCATGCGCTCATTAGCTTGATAGTATCCAGCTATTACGTAGCTGTTCTCTTTGCACCATGAATCAATCTGCAGGGAGACATAATAAAACAGCCATAAGCATTCAAAAGCTATCGCAGTGCCAGATGAAATTACGGGGCTCTTGGTGGAGAGGACTGGCAGGCAAGTGGCTTCGGAGGACGACTCGATGCCCATCGCAATGGCCATCGGCTCACACGGGCAAACGCTACTTCCTCTGACAGGATAACACCCCCAGTTTGCAAAATCAAAACCTCCCACCACAGATGCTTGAAGCCAGGTGGGCCGTGAGGTGTGTCAGGCCGGTTTTGTGTGTTGGGTGCCTTGCCGTGGCATGCCTGGCATGCCAGCCTCACTCTGCCTCTGCTGACCAGGTCTGCGCAACATGACAAGCCGCTGATGGGGACGAACATTTCACAAGGGCCGTCCACATGAGCTGCAGCTCACAACTGGGGCTCACAGCTTGCCATCCGTACACTGGACACAATGACCTACCTCCCCGCTGCTGTGAAGGCCAACACAACAGCTAGCGCAAGGGCACTCTTAAAACAGCAAGTCCCAGAATATACATGGCCACCACAGGAGGACTCTCCTTATAACTCATCACAGCTGTTGGGAGCCTGCTTGATGGTGGGCACCTCTGGCAACTGGGCTGCCACGGGAGGTGAGGCGAAGGAGCAGAACATGCCCAGAAGACGGACTAGAAGGCAGGGCCAGGAGCGAAGCCCCAACACAGTAAACCGCTCCTTTGAGACCGTCCTTCTCAGGGCCACCAAAACCCTGTCACAGCAACGCCAACTTCTGGTGGGAGAGCGAGAGAGCGATTTAACTGACATCTTGGTGGGTGCCAAGAAAGTTGTTCTGGGGTTTTTACAGTGGCCAACCATTTGGAGAGGATGCTCAAGACGACGGGAGGCAGCACTATGCAGGAGGTCCCCCTTGCCCTCACCGCTCATGCAGTGCTGAGGTAAACGGGCAGGTCCAGCACAGAGGGGTGGGCACGACTGGGGAAGGGAGGCAGACAGGTGGCCGGCGCAGAAGGGAAGGGGATCCCTCGCCTGCTGCTCCCCCGACTGTGTCAGCAGTGCGAAGCGGAGAGCTGGGGCAGCCTGAACTGGCCAGGATATTCCTGGGGAGGGGAGGCTGGCTGGTAGCTCCACTCCAGCTGGCCTACACTCAAGACTAGCAGACCACCCGGGGGCGGGGGGGCCTGGGACCAGCATCTGGAGATAAGGTATGGATTCTGCAGTGATTCCCGCCTGTGCTCGCCCTGCTCCCACCTGCACCAGCCACTTTAATTAGTGAAGGCATTTGCATAAAGCTCATACATTTTATCCTAATGTAGCATCTAATCTGCCACAAAGCTTTTATTAAAATAAAAAAACACTGAGAACTAAAGGCACTGGGTGTTTGGAGGCACGCTATGAAACAAGTCATTTACCCTCATTCAGATGCTGGCCCGGTTTCAGTGGTTTGAATTTACCATATTTGTTACTCACAATACGAGTATCTGATTAAGATAATCCAGTGATTTAGGGAGGTGGAAAAACCAGCTAGCAATTGTATTTTTGCTCTCAACTAGTATCTTGAACAAAAGGAAAAAAATTAAAGTGGATTCCAGAAGGGTTTTAGATGCTGGACTCCAGCTTCCTGCAAAACACATCAATCTCCATGGTTAGCAGAATAATTACAGCCCTGAATTAAACTGTCTAAAAGCAGAACAAAGCCACACAAATAATCTCTTCTAAAGGAATGACATGGATTTATGTGTTTCATTAAATTGTCATTCACTGGCATTGTTATACTTAAAGAGCCAACTGCCACTGCAGCTCATAACCTCTGTTGCTAGGATTTATAGATGCCATTTTAATTGTTAGCAAGTTGGGATCTTGTAACTAAAAACTATACACCCAAGCCAACCATTTGTGTTCCCAGCAAACATTTAGAAACTTGTCAGAATTCTTCTGTTTGCAACTATCTAACAAAAACAGCTCCTTTTCCACTAGGAGTTTGAGGGAGAGAAAGACAAAAAAAAAAACAAAAAACAATGGATCTTCTCTGGTTTGTCAACAACTGTTTCAAACAAGTTTTTGTTTGTTTTAATGTTGCAGAACTCAGTAGGAAACAACCAAGGGTGCAGAAAACGTTCAGCAAACGAAGTGCAACATAGCTATGCCCATTTGTTTTTCGTGTAAAGAAAACAACCGCACCTTGTTTATCTGCACACATGGAGCCCTTAAACAAACACTGTTCCATAGTGCAAAATATTTTTGCTGAATAAAGAGGCAGCAGATGTGTTTGCTTTGCAGGCCAGTGCTTAAGTTTGGGAGAAAGGTTTGCAGATCTTCCTTTGCACGTAACTTCCCAAAAGTTACAAGTCCAAGAGCCACATCTCAAATTGGCCATTTGTGACCTCTGTACATGCACAGAGAGCTTTTGCTAGGTCCTGTGCTGGGTGGCCTGCGGTCCTTTGGCTCTCCACTGGCGACTGACTATTAATAACCAGGCCCTAATGTCCCAAGTAGCAACTTTGTTTTTGCCTTCTCTGTGGCCCATAGAGGTCAGTCATCAAGTCCCCTTCATTGGGAGCCAGTGTGGTGTCGTGGTTAAGAGCCTGGGACTGGGACTCAGAGGATCTGGGTTCGAGTCCCCGCTCGGCCATGGCGCCAACTGGGTGACTTTGGGCCA
The DNA here is from genome assembly GCA_023646645.1 of Varanus salvator macromaculatus. Classification (NCBI taxonomy): domain Eukaryota; kingdom Metazoa; phylum Chordata; class Lepidosauria; order Squamata; family Varanidae; genus Varanus; species Varanus salvator. The sequence goes on from JAIXND010000657.1 coordinate 2,808,952, forward strand.
GTCAGACTCTCAACCCAACCTACCTCACAGGGTTGTTGTTGTGGGGATGAGATGGAGGAGGGGAATGATGTAAGCTGCCTTGAGCCCTTTGTAGGAAAAAGGCAGGCTACAAATCAAAAAAATAAATAAACAGATTGGTACACAGCAATCTGAACTGCGAACAGCTGGGAGATGCCTGGTAGAGAAGGCGAGGCCCTACGGTTCCCAGCTCCAGGTTTAGTCTGCCTTTCTCCTTAACGAAGTTACTCCCAGGATCAGTGGCAACAACTGGACTGTTGGGCAAGTGGCACAGGGATTCCAGGGGTGCTGGGGTGGGGAAGGCGGCCAGTCATGAAACGACGACGGGCACCGGCTGGTCACAAAACACCCATTTCACGTCAGAACGGTGGGTCTAAAAGAGAGGCTTGCTCCGAATCTCAAGTGCAAGGCAGAGGTGGGGCTTAGCTCCAAAGCACAAGACCCCCCCCCCCGGCTGATCCCAAACAAGGCTGGTGCCAGGAGGCAGCCCTTTGCATCGCAGCGTGCTTCTGCTGAACAGAGCGATCTTTCTGCAAATCAAGAGGGGCGCGGATCCTAATGGGGACCCCAGAAGTAAGTGAAAAAGACGTATGCCGGGAGCTCTTTTGGGCAGAAGTAATATCTCAGTGGGGTTTTGTACTTCCCATCCAGGGCTGCTTTTTCCCTCCATGGCTGGGCTGACGGGGGTGGGTTGGACCAACACCGAAGTCTGGAGAACACAGCCACAGGTACAGCTTAAATCCCAGTCTTTCTATTATCAATTTGCACAGAAGCTGTCCTCTCTGGCTGCTCCTTCAAAAGCCACAGAGCAGCAAAAGAAGAAAAAGTTACCCGGTTTGCATAAGCTCCTTGGCCTCCTAAAACATAATGCACTTTCCCGGATTAAATCTCCTGAGACTGCCAGGTATTCTGATTTACAAGCCATCCTGATCAATTAACTGAACACATTTCAGCATTTCCAAAGGGGGTAACAATGACTGAATCTTTTTCAAGTACCTTATGTTTTGCTCTATAAGACTCACTTCCCCCCCCCTCAAAAGTAAAGGGAAATGTCTGTGCGTCTTATAGAGCGAATATGTGTGTGCAGTAAGTCTGCCAGACGTGCAGCCCATGGGGAAGGGATGGGGAATGTGCCTGTGATGATGTGCCCATTTGATTCAGAGTATTTTTTTTCTTGTTTTCCTCCTCTAAAAACTAGGTGCGTCTTATGGTCAGGCGCGTCTTATAGAGCGAAAAATATGGTACATCTTCATGCAAACACCAATGTAATTTCGCATCCACGACTGCAGCCTTCCAGACCCTGGCGCTCCCTAGGTCTTTGGACTATATTCCCAGCATTCCTGACTGTGCTGAAGGGAACTGATGGAAGGCGAAGTTCAAGCATCTACAGGCACAATTGCAGATGTGTGTGCAATCCATTATGGGGAGAGAATCCATCAATTTCCTCAGCTCAACTCCCTGGACACAGGCCTGCTTTCCCTTTTCCCTAAGCCGGCCTCATGCCGAGTATTTGCAGGAGTGTCTGGCAGGAAGTGAATTCAAGCAACGCTCTGTCAGCTTTGCGTACTTTGCACAGAGAAGTTGCGAGCATTCCCAAGTGTTTGTGGGCCTCATCTCAGTCTGGCTCACTTTCTAGCACACGCCCAGTGTGGGGAAAAAAAACTGTGGCAAGCGCAAGAGAAATGCCTGCACAAACTAGCTGCAATCTCCTTTTCCTTTTGCAGTGCAGCTCTTTCCATTGCACAATTTCCTTTCCTGCCACAAGCATTTTAAAGGCATAGCACACAACGAAAGCCAGGTGCTACCAAGTCTACCAAGCTGCCCTTTTCTGCGACTCACCAAGGTCTTTCCCTTAGCCCACGACCCACCAACGACAAACTGGAATTCTGCCTGTACATGTGGGGTCTAAATTGCTCGACCAGATGTTTGGGGAAAAGTCCACCAGCACAAAGGCAACCATCTGGCTTCCTACCTGTCCTCAGCACCGGCCAATACCGAGCTACACAAGGAGCTCTAATCTAGATCCCCGGCCCTCCCGTTTGTGGCGAAGCTGCTCAACGCCTCGCCAGGGCGCAGCCAGCCCAGGCTCCGCGCGTTAAGAGGGGCTCGGATCTGACTGCTGTTCTCGGACGCGAGGCGTTTGTTTGGCTGCACTAGAGGCGTCTAGCGAAGGGCGGGACACAACGGCCTTCCATAAAGGAGATGCACGAAGAAATACGCACGCCGCCCCCCCGCCCCCCGCGGGCCGCAGCCCCCCGCCGCGGGCCTCACCAGCGTGAGCGCCACCTCCAGCATGGGCGCCAGCGCCAGGCCGCCGTGGAAGAGCGGGACGCAGTCCACCAGCAGCGCCGGCTCGCGCTCGCGGCCCCGCGGCGGCTGCCGCTCGGCCACCAGCAGCCCGTTGACGGCGCAGTGCGGGTACTTGGCGCCGTGCAGCACCATCTTGCAGTAGGCCTGCGTGCTCAGCTTCATCTCGCCCGGCCCGCCGCCGCCGCCGCCGCCGCATGGGCCCGGCCCGGCCCGGCCGCCTGGCTGAAGGAGCCGCGGCCCACTCGGCCCGCCGCCGCGCCGCCGCCGCCGCCGCCGCTCCGCTCCGCTCCGCTCCGCCGGCCTGGCGAGAACGCCGCCAAGCGAGCCGCCTCACGCGCGGGCGGCGGCCCTTCTAGCCCGGGCTCTATGGCTGCCGGCGCGGCGCGGCGCTTCCGCCTGCCCCGCGTGCGGAGCACCTAGAGCCATGGCCCGTCGAGTGCAGACAGGCTTCCTGCCGCCTCGAGACACTTCCGCCGCGACCCCGCCCAGTCCCGGCCTTTCCGGAGGCAGGCCGCGTCAGAGTAGGCGTGCCTGCGACGCGCTGCTGGGACGGGCGGAGAAGGGTCCGCCCTCCACGCCCGGAAAGGACAGGCTGCTGCTCAACCACAGCTGTGCTCGGGCGCCAGCGATACGAGAACGCGGCCCTCTTTGATTTTATATCTATGGAGTCGCCCGTCTCTGTGGCCCGCCGTGGTGCGTAGAGCGGCAGCACTTCCGTCCCGGCGCCGGGTCCGCCGCGCTCCCGCGAGGCCCCGCGCTCCCGCTTTCTTCCGGCTTCCGTCCTCCGTCTCCGCGCTTAGAGGGCACGAACGGCCTCGGGTTAGTGGCTGATGGTGGCGGGTGAGGAGAGGCCTCGGTGTGGCGGGAGGAAGAGATCGCGGCGGGATGGTGGGGGCGATGCAGTGCGGCGCCCCCGCAGAGCCACGCGCAGCCCGGCGCCTTCCAGACGTGCCGGACTACAGTTCCCATCAGGCTCAGCCACGACGGCTGGGCTGCGTTCCCATCCTCGCCAGCCAGGATGGGACCGCGGTTCCTCTTTTGGCGGCTTCACTACAACCGCCATCATCCCCAGCCAGCAGCCCCATCCGCCTTGGAATGATGAGATTTGTAGTCAGCGCAGCTAGATGAATGGTGGACGTCAGCTGCCAGTCAGAGGCTGCAGCCCTGAAAATAGCAGCCACCCACATAGGATGGGGCTTTCTGGGCAACGAGAAAAATCCCAGTCTGTGATGGGCTAGGCTTCTAAAAGCACCATAGAAATACTTACATATTAACATTGTTGAGGAGTTTTAATCTCCTCTTGTCCTTTGCTGACCTTTTATTTTCTTTTTCCTACTTCCTGAAGCTGCTCACTTTTCTAGAGATTGTGCTGTTGACTGATAAGTAATAGACCTTTTATGTGACAGTATATTATCTTTTTTTCTGTGATTTAAAAAAAATCTAAACCTGCATATTTTGTAAATGTTGCAACTTCGGCTGTGTTTTAGTTTGTCAGATGACTGAGATGTGAGACTTTGGTTTTAGAAGAACTAACACATGGTTCTTCTAACTGAAATAGTGAATTATATTTGCAGGATTCACAGTAATTGCTGATGAACGAAGTCTTGTCTTTTTTGTCTTTTAGGATGTTGGCTTCAAGGGCATTTAGCCTTCTTGGCAAGCGGTCCATTTCTACTTCAGTCTGTGTAAGAGCCCATGGGCATGGTACGTCTACTGTTTAGCTGTCTTAGCCTGATTACGTTAAATTATTTTCATCTCATGAATGCATTTTAACATTAAAAATGTTCTGCAAAGTGTTCTTATTGTAACAGGTCTCCAAAACAATAGCTTGCCTGTGTCTGTGCAGCAAATTTTATGGCTGAGGGCAGGTTTAAACCTGTCCTTTCCTAATGGCTTCTTGCTTCTAGACTTAATTGTTAATCTTTTTTTTCCTGTGGGATTTTTGCTGTTCTCTTTCAATCTGAAACTAAACTTGTGCTTAGAAGGGTGCCTTTTTGGCAATATGGTTTCTTACTTTACTAGGAATAATTCAATGAGGTAAAAAGAAGCCTGGCAGAAATATTAGTGAAGGAGTGTTGAACCTTTTACAGACCAAGGGCTGAATTCTATTTTGGCGACTCTCAGGACCCACATTCCAGGGGTGACTGGGGCCAAGGGCCATAAGATCGACATGTTCTAGCTTAAAGTTCATACAGGCCGCAGCCAAACTTTTGGAGAGGCATTTCAGTATTTTAGGATGGTAAGGAAAACTGCAGGGAAGCTGAGAAATCACCCAGGCCTTTGGAGTTTGTGGGGAAGGAGTGGCATTTGGGAAGGGTTGGGCTGATACCCCAGGTAAGTAGAGTCTGGAATCCTGTATCAGTGCATACATGTCTTCTCTGAAGCCTGTATTTTGATAGTGACACCCAAAGTTTCCTGGTATTGTATTCATGTGCAGCTTTGCCTTTTCTCTGCCAAACAGGTATTGTGAAAACGGAGGATTTCAGTTTGCCCTCCTATGTGGACCTTCGGACTCTTCCTTTGCCTGAAGCCACCTATACGAAAGTCCTCTCTTCTGAGCAGAGAGCGCTGAAAGAAAAAGAGAAGGCCTCGTGGAGCGCTCTTTCTGGGGATGAAAAGGTTGAGTGTAAGTATAGTGAAGAAGCCGGATGGAAAATGAAACATTGGAGGTGCAGGAACAGTGCTTTGGCTTGGTGACTCTGAATACATAAATACGTGTTTGCTTGCCAGAGTAATGCTGCTGTCGCAATTTTTCCTTGTTCTTCCCCCACCCCAGTGTACCGCATCAAATTCAAGGACACCTATGCAGAAATGAACAAGGGATCAGCTGAATGGAAGACCATAATTGGCGGGGTGTGCATTTTTCTTGGCCTCACCGGTTTCCTTTACATTTGGCAAAATAAATATGGTAGGTACTTGGCTCTTGAAAGGACTGTGTTAATTGTCAGAGCAGCGCCAACAAAAGCATCCCAAGAAGGACTGCTTTTTAAAACCCCTCCCATAAAGGTTCTAAGGGTAAACGGAGGAGCAGGGACAGGTACACACACAGACACGCATGTGCTGCTGTGTTATGCTGAATAACATGCAAACAATTGGAAAACAGTTCTGGGGTTACACTCACAGGAGAGCTTGTACCTGCTCTTGTATCTTGGTTCTACTTTCGTAGGTCAGGCAGCTTTTCACGTTTCTGTTGTCAATCCAGTGCGTCGTTTCTCTGATTTTAAGCTTGGAGAAAGGTTGGGTGGGCTGTGTTACTGAACTTGCTCAGCGTGCTTTGCAATTTGCAGTTACTGGACCACTCCCTCACACTATGTCGGATGAATGGAAGGCCATGCAGACCAAAAGAATGTTAGATCTGAGAGTGAACCCGATCGAAGGCATCTCGTCCAAGTGGGACTACGAAAAGAACGAATGGAAAAAGTAAATGCATTCCAGAAATCTCCGCTCCTGTCATGGCTTGAAATTCTGAAATGATTCCATCTTCTCCACATGACCTTGCTGCTTCTGTAGTGGGGGAAAACCCTTCCATTGAGAGAATCCCTAATAAATGTCTGGTTTACTTGAAAAAAAAATACTTTTCTTTTTGAAAGTTTTCTGCCTAGCCTGCAATGGCTTGTAAGTTTGCAGAAGTTAAAGTTGCTGTTGTCATCTGGTAGACAGATATGCAGAATTGCAATTTCTGGGAGGAAAACAAGTCCACAGAGATATAACTTCTCTGGCTGTTATTAAAATGTGCACAGCAAAATTAAACATTGTAGTTTAAAAAGACACACGTGGTTAACATCTCTTTATTCTGTGTAAGGATGGTGATGTCTTTGTCAAATCCTTTGGACAAAGGGTTCTACGTCTGGCTCCTGAGTTTCCATTTGTATATTCTTTCATCCACTTGCTGATATTCTGGGACATCAGCAGGGTCCGTTGATCCCGAGTTCTCTGACGCATGTGCATGTGGTGTCACTCTTATCAACACGCAGTGCACCATAATCTTAAGACCTGCAGGAGAATCCTTTTCTCATCCTGTATTTCAGGGCAGGAATCCAAACACTAAAAAGATTCGCTTGCAGTGGAGTCCTTAGAATCATTTGAAAGGGCCCTCCTCCGTGGGCCATGCCCTACATGACATGTTCACAGCTTCTGCTAAGGCAGGAATGCTGAATCTCTTTCAGCCCTTAGGATCAGGGAACGTTTAGGAATGCCATGTTCCCATGGAAAATGGGACCAAGAAATAGTAACAGCTTATTTATTTATTTATTTATTTATTGGGTTTTTGTATGCCGTCCCATTCGCATAAGCCTCGGGACGGCTTCCAATATAATAAACAACATATAAATAATACATATAAAATTCAGATTCCCCCTGGCTGTAGAAATTAAAACCAATAAATGATATTAACAGTTATTAAAATATTGTTGAAATAAAAAGGTCTTGGCCTGGCGCCGAAAAACAAATAACGATGGTGCCAGGCGGACCTCTCTGGGGAGTGCATTCCGTAAGTGGGTGCCACCCCATTTTAAAGCTTTTTTGCCCAGTAACAGCCTTCTGGGAGGTATTTCCACCTTTCAGAAGGGAGCTGGGTAGGGAACTGTGTAGAAAGTCACCAAATGGGCCCTGGAGGAGGTCTTGGGAACTTGTATCTTGCTTGGCCGGGGACCTGAGCTTTTCCACTCCCGCTAAGTCAATGCAGCCAGCAGTGCATGGATATCTTCTTGCTGGCTGGCAGGCCTCCCAAAGCAGGTATAAAGTTACCCCAGCGTGCCTGAAACATGTGGCGTGGGATGTGTTCGGGTCAAGTTGCAAAGCGTGCTGCCTGGCAGCATCGAGGCGTCGCTGCCGTCAACAAAGAAGCTGTAGAACATGGCTCCCTTTTGTGTGAGCAGATCTGATCAATTAGTTTTACAAGCTGCCCTTTAAGGCAGCTTTAGACGGAACAACACAAAATCCAGACCTGAGAAGATGCGAACAGAGATTAGGGTACCTTCGAGTGAAATCAGCGTGCCTGCTCGCATGCTGGCTTGTGGGCGAGTTTTCCCATCTTTAGGCCAAGCCGCAGAAGACGGGAGACGGGCCCGCCACAAGCTTTCTCCACACCCTGCGTTGTTTCGGTACACGATTACCCCCCAAAGCCTTGAGTTGTGTGTCGATCGGGATACGTTGCAGTAATTTGCAGAGTGCCCCAGATGGATGTGGAAGGGCGTCCCCACACCCCACAAGCTTAGTGGGCCGTGCAGGGAAAGACAGAGAGGCGAGTGGCAACGTGGGGAGGAGGAGATGAGCACGGCGGTCTGGCACTTCAGCCGAGGAAAAGCCCATCCTTCGGCACCAGTGGCCATCTGGGACTTGGGGCAAGCGTGCCCGGGCTCGCCCGGCAGCCCTGAGGGAGGCAGCCCTCGCCCCCTGCGCCCTGCGGACCTCTGCGCGGTGCACGGGCGAGAGCTGCCCCGCCAGCGGCAGGGGAGCCCCGTCTCTGCCGGGGCCCTTGACGGTGCGAGCCCCGGGAGTGCGCAGCGCTTCACGGGAGCGCGGCCCGCTCTCCAGCAGCCCGGCTTCTGCGCCTGCGGAACCGCGGCCGAGCGGGCCAGGCTCGGGGGCCGACGGAGAGGCCGGGGTCCCGCAGCCGCCCTGCGCCCTTGCAGAGCCCCGCCTCGCCGGCTGCCGGGCATGACTGGCACCGGCAGCTGCAGCGGGTGCGTCACGGAGCGGGGCAGCGCCGGGGGGGGCGGGGGGCGAGGACGCCCGGGGCGCGCGCCCGCGAGGGGGGAGGGGGGAGCGATGGGGAGGCAGCGCTGCCCGCCGAGCGCGCGCGATCCCGGAGGCTGCCGCGCCGCGCCCCGTCCTGCCCCTTCCCCGCCGGCGCGATCCCGCGCAGCTGGCCGGGGGCCGCGCGCCCCTTGCCCGCCCGCCGGCTGCGCATCTCCTCGGCCGAGCCAAGGCGAGCCGAGCCAAGCCGCGCGTCACGGGAGGCGCGCATCGCGAGGCTGCGCCGCGGCGCCGCCCGCCCTGCCGGCTCCGCTGAGTCAGGGGGAAGCCGGGCGGACAGCTCTGCGCGCTCGCCGCGGACCGACGAGCGGCCATGGGGACCGGGATGAGCAAGGTAAGCACCTGCGCGGCGGAGCTCGCCGGCCCGGAGGCGCGTGCGGGCGAGCGGCCGGGAGGGAGGCGAGGGGCAGGCTCTGGCCCCAGGTGGGCGAGCGTGGCCGCGCCGCGCCGCGCCAGCGCGAGGAGATACGGGGGCGGCCAAGGGCGGCCAGTCCGAGGGTGGCCTCTGCCGGGAGCTCACTGGGTGGCTCGAGCGCAGCCATCCCTCCTCAGCCTCGGGCCTCCCCATCTGCAGAATGGGTGCAACGATCGGGCCGGTTTGTTAGTGGGAATATTGAAAGAACTTCCCAAATGTCACTGCACGGACGTCCTCCTTGTCATGGGCAAGCTGACATCCGGAGGCAGAGTCTCGCCTGCCTTCGGCTCATTCGGCCGCTTCCAGGCTGCAGGCGTGCACAGCAAGCGCAGCTCCAGCGCCGGGTCTCCACGGGGCTTCGGCTGCCTGCCTGGTGACACAGGACAACTGAGCATATGGGAGGCATCCTTCTCCAGCCTTCTCCAGCGTCCTGAAAGACCTCTCCCGGCGGGTCTTATCCCCTAGATATTGGAGGCCTGGGGAAAGGAGGTGGATCCTTGCGGGGCCACACAGACCCCTGCTGGGGGTCCCCACTCCACTTCCTGGATGTGGCCTACAGAAAGGAGCAGAGCCACTGCAAAGCAAAGACGAGCCCGGCTGGATGAGCCAGCAGGCGGCCATGGTAGACGGTGCTGGAAGCCTTCCAGCTGAACTAATAGGACCACAGTGCAGCCACCCAGCCACCCATGGACCACACTGCACCCCTCCCTCCCTCCCTCCTCCATCCTTGCATGGACCACACTACACAACTCCATCCACCAGGGTGACCAAGGCAACCTCAGCCCCCTGTGCTCTTTGAAAGCTCACCAAAGTGGGCACAGATCACCGGTTTCATCCAGAGGATCTGGTGGTGTGATGCCATCCTTCCCCGTCGCCACAGCCGACATGGCACACAGCAGATCCCTCATGCCAGGGGAAGCTTCTTTACTGAAGGCTTTATTAGTGCTTGCATGGCTCAGGGAGTTTGGGCCGTTGGGCCAAAATGTAATCAATGTATTACAAAGACATCATATGTAACAGTTGAGCATCGCTCCTTGAGATACCTTGTCCACAGCCTCATGAGCCACACGAGGGATCCAAAGCAACTGGCCGTGTGTTTGCCAAAGATTCATCACTGAGGAGACCTGCTCCATACTGGAGACCCAGTTAGGATGAATCTGAGCAAATTGATCTACCAAAAATGGATCTTTCTATCCCTCATGATGGAAAAGGTTATCTGAAAAAGATGTGCAAAACCACTTCTAAAAACAACAATATGGTGCCTTGCACAAATATTCACCACTCCATGCCTTTCACTTTTCCACATTTTGTTGTGGAACTGACACAGATTTAATTGGCATTGTGGCCAGATGATGTACACAAGATGCTGAATGCAGAAGATCCAAGTTGTAGATAATTGTGGCACAAATTTAAATAAACAAAAATGATTTGGCTGTTGTTGTTTGCAGAGCCTGAGTTGAAATTTGGTAGAAGCCAAGTATCTGGGCAGCAATGAGAGCTGTGAGTCTTCCCGGATATGCTTCTTTCAGCTTTGTACAGCTCTTTCCTTTTGTATAGCATCTAGCAGAGGATTGTCCCATGGATAGTTCTACCCATCTCGGCCGCCTCTCTGACTTGAGGACAGGAAATGCAGGGAGTCGGAAATAACGGAAGCACGACCAGTGGAAAGCTTATGATAATTCCTGTAGGAATCACAGATTTGCAAGAATGGGTTCTTGTAATTAGGCTGCAGTATTCCATACATTTTGCCCATGTTATCCATTTTTAAATGTACAGTCAAAGGAATTACATCAGTGGGAGTGCATGTTACTGATTTGTTTACTGTGCAATGTAGGAGCAGAGTTTTGCTTCCATTGCTCTCCTGAAGGAGCTGGGAAGCACAAAGTCTTTGCTCAGATGCCTCCAGGTTTTGGCAAGCATTTAAAAATAGCACCCTCATTTCTGCCGTGGATGCTCTCTCATTGCCAAGTCCTTGGGCTGTTTGCAAGACACCGCTGCTATAGAAACCCCAAACAAAGCTCCATGTCTCAGAGTTGCACCCCTTGCTTATAAAGTCAGCCCGTGTCTGTTGGAAAGGTCATGGTGTTTAGCTCGTCTGTTTAGAATAAAACTGCTTGTCGCTTGCCTGGGACGGGCTGGTGAAGGGCAGATCCAGAAAGCCGCTTTCTCAAAGCTGCTGTTTCTCACCCCACTACCTCACTTTCTCTCTGACTACATTCAGTGCTCAGTTAGGGATCCTCAGGATGTGATGGCCTGCAAGCCACATCAGGCCAACGATGAGGAAAAGATGCAGCTTGCTCTGCAGGGACACCCAGGGGGCCGTGAGCGGCGGCTCGACCGTTTCGGCCTTGCAGGGGGGCGTGGAAAAGGCAAGCTTTCTTGTTTCGTGGGGCAGCATCGAGCACTGTGCAATAGTGCATGTGAGGTTTGTCTCCACACATCAGCCTTGCTGGGTGCGTGCCAAAAGTCTGTCCTTCAGCAGGGACTTGAGCCTGGAGCCAGAGCCTGGAGCCTGTCCCCTTCCTGTCTGCACTGGCCTCTTTTGCTACCCACCCCTGGGGGTGGAGTTGAGTTTCAGGCCAATGGCCAAATCCTTCGCCCTTGGGGTGTCCCAAACAGCTTTCCTTGTTCTAGGGACTGATCTGGCTTTTCTTTGGTTTAGAGATTGGCTGCAAGTACTTTCAGCTGAAATAGGGAGGGTACGGCTAATGGGCCAGGATAAAAGTCTAATCCATCCATCCATCCATCCATCAGGGTGGTATTTTTGGCCCTGTCCTCCTTTGCCTGCAGCTCCACCCCTGCTGCCATGCGGTTCTCAGGTGCTTCTCCAAATTGAATTGGATCCTCAGGCTGCACGTGGTTAACATACAGAAATACTAAGCAAAACACTCCCCACTTTTATCTTCTGATGATGCCATTATAAGCTGTGCCACCAGCTGGCTGAGTTTTTATTCTCTCCATCCCTCCGACTACCTTGCTTTCTTTCCCCAAGGAACGCGAGGCCACTTAATGCTCTTCTCAATTTTATCCTCACCACAACCCTGAGAGGCAGGCTGAGAGCCAGTGGCTGTTTCAAAACCACCCAGTTAGCATCCTGGCGGAGTTGGAATGAGCACCCGGATCGCCCAAGCCCTCGTGCGTGCAACCCACACTAACTTTGGATAGCTCTCCCCAGCAAAATCCCCCATTTTGGACACGAATGGGCCGTACTCCGAATCAGGCATTTCTGCTCCGTGTCCTGAGTGTTCTGCTGATACCCATGGCACTAATTTCTTCTCTTGGCCTCTCCTTAGGTTGTGGAGGGGCTGTACCTCGGGAACATCAGGGGTAAGTTTTCCCGGCAGCTCTCCTCCTAGGGGGCATGGCTCATGAGCTGGTTTAGGGGACTCTGCTTCCTTTCTTCCCCGAGACCCTTCCTGGCCTGCAGAGCAGCTGTGGGAAGCTGACCTGAGCTTTCCATGGTCTATTTTTATGCTTCACTTTCCGCTAGCATCCTGGTCATTCTCCAGTGACGACGCAAGAGTGCACACGCCGGGTGATATTGCATGCACGGCCAAGCACTGAGTGAGAAGCTGCTAATCCTGCTAATAGGAAACTTTAAATAAATAGAAACATAGAAACAGAGTGAGTCAGAAGGGTCCTCCTGGCCATCTAGTCTGACCTCTGGCACCAGCCGGCTCCGCTAAATAAATAAAATAAATTTATTTACATAAATAAATACAATCCTGGGAGAGCTGAGGGTCCCTTGACAAGGACAGAAGATTTAACCTGCTTAACATTTGCTTTGTGTTGCGCTCTGCCAGGGGCCATATCCAGGGCCGTTCTCTATACGCAACGCTTGTCTTGGAAAAAAATGAAAGTATGCTTAATGATATTAAAGTGTGTTTAAATATATACTTGATTTGGAAGTACTGTGTGGCATGGGCAAGCCCAGACTGGGAGTCTACCTCCTTCAATGAGGTCTAGAATGATGAATACCCCTGTTTATTCTTCTGGGGGCTGAGAAACTTGCTGTTTACAGATTCTGAGGACAGAGAGAACCTGGTGAAGCACGGGATTACGCACATCATCTCAGTGCACAACAATGCCAAGCCTGTGCTGGAAGTGAGTATGGGGGGGGGGAAACAGAGACCCTCTGGAAACATGCGGGGGGGGGGGAACCTGGAGGAGGCATTTTGGGCCACAGTTTTGCAGCATCACTGCTGAAAAATGGCCGCAGTGCCTGGGAGGATCGACTTGCGGGCTCCTCGCCTAACTCATCCGTTTTCCAGATTGCCAAAAGGGGACTTGGCACAGGAGAAGGGAAAGCCATGAGAGGGCAGTGCAGCGTTGCAAAAGATCATGTTGGAGGTTTCCAGAGTCTGTGCATGTGTGGAGAGACATTTCATTTTCTGAATGGCATTTCTGCCTAATAGATTTAATTTCTTTTTGGCCACCAAGCCCTGAAAGCAGTTTAGCTCATTCAAAACAAAGCGAAACACAAATATAGATATTTATTTATTATTTGTTTAGAATATTTATATGCCATCCTTTCTCAGAGCCTCCGGACGGCTTACATAAATAAATAAGAATAGTAGCATAAAGCATAATGCAAATAATGTTTTGTATTAGTGTAGAGAGGCAGTGTGGTGTAGTGGTTAAGAGCGTGGGACTGGGACTCAGATGATCCGGGTTCGAGTCCCCACTCGGCCATGGAGCCAACTGCGTGACTTTGGGCCAGTCAAGACTCTCAGCCCAACCTACCTCACAGGGTTGTTGTTGTGGGGATAAGATGGAGGAGGGGAATGATGTAAGCTGCCTTGAGCCCTTTGCAGGAAAAAGGCAGGGTATAAATTGAAAAATAAATAAATAAATAAATAAAATAAAATTCCAGATCCACCCTGCTGCAGATTAAAACATATATAGCCAATATTAAAAGTTATTAAAATATTGTTGAAATAAAAAGGTCTTAGCCTGGCACCAAAAAACAAATAACGACGGCACCAGGCGGACCTCTCTGGGGACCGCATTCCATAGGCGGAGTGCCACCCATACCCGCTTCTTTGATCCTCATGTGACCTTGCTGGCTGGGGATAATGGGAGCTGCAGTCCAGCCCAGTGCTTTGGAGAACTTCAAGTTGCGGGAGGGGGTCTGAGTTGCTGATCGAAAGCATCTGTGTTGTGGAATACTTCTTGGCAAGAGGGCAAAATGATTTCATAAGAGGCACTCTGGAATAGAATTTCCCAGGGGCTTCTGCAAAGTTGGAAGTAGGATTGTGAGCTCTTGCACCTTTGAAGAGGAGTAGGATGGACAGAAATCTATAGGTGGAGCGTCCCATGAGATGGTGGGGAGGAATGCTGAGCACAGATTAAGTCCTGCAGGTAAGAGTGGCAGAAACCCAGGCCTGGCTTGGCAGAAGGCAACCCCCCATATTCAGTGCTTCCCGCCAGTCTCACGATGAGATTGCGAGTCTTCCACTCATAGTCCAACAACCCCAAATCCAGCGCACAAGAATGTCTCCACATCTCCTCCTCTGGATTTCTTTTCAAAGCATTTCTTTTCCATCAAATTGAATGGATATGGTAAAAAGGGAAGGAAGGAGAAATGTTTGGATCCAGTCGCTTCACAGAAGACCTGCTGCTTGTGGAGGTGAAAACTGCTAAGATTGATGTGCTGAGATGGATCTGGGTGACTTTGGATCGTCTTCTAAGCCACGGGACGTAGCTTTGAGGAGTGCAAGCCGGGGCACCTTCAGAAAAGAACCTCTGCAGCTTTGCCCGTTTTCCCTCCCGTCAGAAGTGCTGTGAATGACACATTTGGGTTTGCCCCACAGAAAAATGGTCAGAGCTATTTGGAAAGCTGTGAGTTTGAATCCTATGGAGGGTTCGTGTTTCTGGGGAGCGATGTAAAAGAACACCAAGTTTCCTGGAGCAGATGTATTTGTGAATCCCAAGAATCGTTTAAAAAAGAACTCTAGGAAAGCCTTTTTCTTGGTAGGAGATACCAAGTCATGTGGAGGAAAAAGAAACTGGATTTAAACAATAGCAGGGTAGATTTGGGGCAGGCAAAGCCGCAGCTGCATTTGACCACATCTCAGCAGACATACCGGACAGATGGCGATTCTACACGGAGGTCTTACAACACGATAGAGTGAATGAGGCCGGGGCAAAAAAGAGGAACTGAAAACACATGGATCTATTGAGCAATGTGTCAATCACAGATTTGGCAAAAGAACTGCAGAGCCCTGCCCGATTCCCATGCGTGGCTCCGGTCAGGGCCAAGCGATGGTGCCCCGTTTCCAGAGGACAAAAGGAAACCTGGAGAGGAGCGATTTTTCCTGGTGCATCGTTCAATTGCTGGGGTCAGGCATGAGGAAGTGGGTGAAGTGAGGCTGCTGGAAAGTGAGCAACTGCTGGCTGGTTTTGCTGTTGCAAAGGGGTTGCAACATTATCCACAAAAGTATTTTTGATTTGTGGTTGTTGTTTTGAGCCGTCCTTATACTGCAGATGAAGCTGGTTTGGCAGAGGGGGGGGAGCACGGGACTCCTTTCACACCCCCACCAACACACTCACACACATCCGAGATTATCACACTGTAGCCAGTGACCTCACACTGGATGTGTCCCCGCTCTAGGAGGTATTTAGCCTGGCGCTCAGTCCAGCCTTATACCCAAAGCTCTTCTCTTCTTGTACATCTGGACACTGGGACCTGCTGCCCACTGGGTCAGTGTGTCTGTCTGTGGTTGTCTACTTCGTTTCAGAGCATGGGCGATCCCATTCCTGCCACCTGAGCTCCAACTGGAGATGGCATGGATTGGACACGGAGCTGTCGCCATGCAAAACCTGCTTCTTTCCCCTCTCCTGCGTTATTCTGCCTTTGTGCAAATGAGCCAAGCTTGTGCTCCCATCAGAAGCAGGATCGAACGGCTAGAGGGTGAATGACCCATTGCAAGTCCAGGTTATCAGTTTCTTTTTCTTTCAGTGGTGATCTGGCACGGCAAGATCTCTTTTTTGGGTCTGCTGTTAAGGGCTAAAGGCAGGGTGGAACTCCCTGTGCTCTTCACGTGCAAAATTCTTCTACCACTCAGGCCTAGAAAAACCCAGTAAAATGCGAGGGGAAAATTAGGGGAAAACTTTCCCGTTTTTCTCCCAGAGCTTCTAGAAAATTTGGTTCAAAAATTCCTCTTTCCTTACTGCTTGTCTTCCACACCGTTTCGTATTTCCAAGCTCTAAGCTGGCATTCTCCGTTCCGCCAGCCTCTAATGCTTGGCGCTACAATTCCCATCCGTTTCAAGCAGCATGGTCAATGGCCAGGGATGATGGGAGCTGTAGTTGCTCAAGTCTGAGGCAGGCTAGCTGGGAGTAGGTCAGTCTAGGTCCAAAGTTGGTTGAACCCAGGACCACCGTGGCCCCCAAAAGCAAGCACGGCTTGTTTGGGGTATATAAAATCAAGCGTTTTTTCTCCAGCATGAAACAGAAGAACAAGCGTTGTTTGTGATTATAGTCTCTCTCATTTTAGGACATGACGTACCTCTGCATATCAGCCTCGGACTCCTCGAATCAAAACCTGTAAGTCCTCTTTCCAGCTTTTGTAGGCTGCAACATCCTCGCTTGCTTTAGCAGAATGCCCTTCTGACCTTCCGCAGCTGTTGGTCACAGAGCCCTTTTCAAATTAGAAACACACTGGTCCATATTCAATAGAGAGGCAGCCTTCCCTGACCTGGGAGCAGCACCTGGGGTAAGCATGGTTGGTCACCCGCTGAGGTCCCTCTCCCCAGGAGGGGCCCATCTCTTCCCCATCACAGCCTGCCTCTCATTCTGGTCCAGGTAGTGGCCATGAAGAGGAGGAGGAGGGTATTCCATGGCATCCTGGCTCTCCCTCCATCCATCCATCCATCCATCCATCCATCCATGGTAGCTAAGATGGCAAAGCAGGCGACTGGGGACCATGGTGGTGTGAAGGGGAAGGGGCTGCATTGAACAGGGCTTGCCCACAGGACCCCAGACCCTGCGGCAGCACAGCAAGGCCCGCCAGATGTGTTGAATGTGTTATTTTCAGCCAGCAAGGTCATCATCGCCTGGCGGGTTTTTGCCCCGTCTTGTACGCATCCATAATTCACCTTTTGTTTCCCCACTCGAAAAAGCCACCTGCAAAGCCATCGCCAAAAGCAAAGCACACAGCTTGAACCCGCAGCCGATGCTGTGCCAAGGAGCTGTGTTCAGAAGGGGAAAAGAAAAAGACAAGGGAAAAACCCCAGACCCTCGAGCAGCAGGTGCCCCGGTGTGCGCACAGGACTGCTCAGGTGTGAACAGGGTGAACTCATCAGATCACTTATCCAGATTTTCAAAAAATTGAATGCTGTTTTTAGATTGTGCATTTCCCATGCAAAGTGGGGGAAATTTGTTTTCCCTCCAGCAGGGCAGCCCTGCTGCACAGGGGGACAATAGAAACTGAACAATGGTGGTTAGATGCATTGTTCCCAAAGGATTTCAGAGACGTCGCTACTACTACCACTACTCAGGGCGTGTGGGTGTAGGAGAAATACTCCTCGGTGCAGGACTCTCTCGAGCCAAGGGCTTCTGGTGCTACTAATACAAGACTCTGTGCAGGATTCCGTCTTTTTCTTTGGATGTTTTTCTGGTGAGCAAAAAGATGGACGAATCAATGGGAAAATGCAGGAGGCTTCCAGGACGAGGACAACAATGACCAGTGTCTGGAGCCCTTGCAAAATTCCATGAAGGAGGCAGTGCTGAAAAACGCCATTTGGACAGGAAATCTGTAGGACAGCTGGCAGGGAAAGTAGTTTGGATTTTGCTGAGCTCAAAAGACAGGGGGCCAAGCACAAATTCACCCTGCTGCATCTCTGAGTTTGTAGAGAAACACCCGCTCACTGTGATCAGGACCAGCCGGGTGGCATAGATGACCCATCCGTGGGATGACCCATTGAACAAGGGAGAATCCATTAGCTCAGTCTTGTCTGTTCTTTTGACATTCGTATCTTGCATGCCCCCCCCCCCTTGCAAGCAACTCCACTCTGTGCAGCCTTCTCCTATTTCATCCTTACAACAAGCCTGGGAAGGAGGCTTCAGGGCTGCAGGAGGACTAGAACCTGGGTCTCCCCAGGAGCAGTTGAGCCCTTAAATCGTGACACCACGTGAACCTCCTTCAGCCTCAGGGCTGGGTGGAAATTTGGAAAACTCTTAGGGACAACATTCCAGTGAGGGTGGGGCTGAAGGTACCAGCCTGTTTTACCTTCAAGTTCAGGCTGCCAGAGTGTAAGTGTGTTGACTGTTTAGGATGTGGAGAAAACGGCACCAAATCCAGAATTGCAACACCTGATGGGGGAAAGGGGGAGATTCTCTGGGGACCCCAGGTGGGTCAGGCTGGGACCCTGAACCTAAGGTACAGTCTCGGGTTCAAATCCTGATTCTCGTTTAGCTGGAGCTTCCAGGGACCGAACCTGGAACTTTCTGTATGCGGAGCCGATGGGGTGACATTAAGCCTGTGAGTCGGTCTTTACTGGGCCAGTAAAGCCACTGGTCTATCCAAGCCACTGTTGTCTGCTCAGCTGGCAGTACTTCTCCAGGATGTCAGGCAGAAAGAGGGCTCTTCTGGCCATGCTAGGACCACAGTCCAAAGCGGGAGATCTCCACTCGCTCTCTCAACCAGGCAGCAAGAAGCCCTTCCTGGGACAAGGGACTTTCACTTGAGAAGTGGGCCTGGAAAGCCCTTCTTCAGCAAAACTGAGGTACCCTCCTCCTCCTCCTCCTCCTCCTCCTCCTCCTCCTCCTCCTCCTCCTCCTCCTCCTCCTCCTCCGCCTCCTCATGCCATTGCAGTGTGCGTGTGTATGTGCAACAACAGATACCTCCAAGCAACAGGCCACAAGGAGGAAGTTTAATTTTTCAAAGGCTATTTTCTGCACAACGCTTTAGATGCTGGATTTCACAACTTTGGTGACCTTAGAAAGGGTTTTCCAAGAAACCAGCAGGGCAACTTGGAATGACTCTTTGCCAGCCTGCCCCAGGTGGATGCTGCTCATACATGTCGGGCTGTCATTCTCCTAAATCGCCGGCCAGAATGGCTCTCAGTTGGGGATGATTGGAATTGGACTCCAACACATTCGGAGTGCCCAAAGTTGGACAAGGCTGTGCTGTGTTAACCTGGTTTAGAACCATTGGCCTGGTTTCAAATGAGGCAGATGCAGTTGGTTTCTAAAAGGGTCAGGATGCTATGAACACAAGCACTTTTGTAATACGATGGGGGAGAAAAGCTTCACAAACAAACAAACAAACACAAGCCCCATCTCCTGCTTCTTGAGCCAAAGTAATGACCTTCATCCCTCTTTGTGCCCTCTTAAACATATATTAAAAGCCTAGAACAATCTATTCATAGGTGCATGTCTTGATCACACATGGAATAGGGCAAGCCTGTCATTCAGACATCATTATAAACCATGGCCCTGCTGTGATGGGGATGAGCTTCAGTGACCCCTGGGCTAGCGCAACTTTACCTTCCACATTTGGTGCAGCCACGAGGAGGTCAGAAGCTGTGGTTCTGTTTGTGAAGAACTCCAACTTGTTCTGCCCAAATCCAAGAAACTGTAACTTGCTGGTTTGTTTGAAACAAGCTGACTTGCTTCCTTAAACCATAGTTGTGATTAGCCACAGTTTAGGGCTTGGAGAGATCAATAAACAGTGGCCAATCCAAAACACATTGGAGTTGTCCAGTCCAGGCGTGATCCCAATGGCTTACTGCAGCTCTTTCCCATCACAGTTAATCAGGGATTGAGGAATGGGTGGCCCTCCCAGTACTGTGGATTGCAATTCCCACCATGCTCAACATTGGCTAGGCTGGCCAGACTGCTGGCAGCTAAAGTCCGCAGCAAGAGGGGAACCACAAATGGCCCACAGCTTGCCTTGCACCACAGGGCCATGGACCTTGCTGGCTTTCTCCATCTTCTCAGGCGAGCTCTTGCTAAGCTTGCTGCGTGTCAAGAAGGCACTCTCCCCTCTCGTACGCAGTTAGAGTGCCCACGCTTGGCTTTCTCTCCCATCCTCCTCGTATAAGGAGTCCACAAGATCAAAGGTGATGCTGAGGTTTCCCCCTGCTGCTTCAGAGGGGTGTTCCGGAGCGGCCTGTGTGCAAGGCACGTGTAGCAATGACGGCAGGTGTGGTTACAGGACTGTCACGCCATGCAGCAAGGATGGCGTTCCGCAAGGATGCTCTGCCGGGTCAGGCGAACAGAGCAGCAGAAGCTAGCTACCCCCGTCCTTCATTGCCACAGGAAGAGCTGGCTTGCTCCACCATAAATGCATCAGATCACCCTGCAAGCCATCGGATACCGTGCTCTTTGCCTCATCTCGGGGCAATACGTTCCAGCAGCTCATAGTACCTGGAACCATCCAATCCACTGGATGAGAGTGAAGAAAAATTGTATTTATTTATACAAACGTTTGTATCCCGTCCTTCCGCATAAGCACTCAAGATGGCTCACATAGTATATGTAAAATGTCCTTTCTGTCTTACCCACTTTCTGCAAACTTTGCCTAGGCAGAAAAATACATGTGTGGGATTACTGAATTGGGACAAAAATAATCTGTTTTCCTCCTCGGTTCCTAGGATGCAACATTTTAAGGAGTGCATCAGGTTCGTGCACGAATGTCGCCTGCATGGGGGCGGATGCCTCGTTCACTGGTGAGCGATCCTTTATTCCTTCCTTAGGATGCTGAAGCTGCATGTTTGCACACTTCGACGCTTCTCTCCCAGTAGGAATGCGCAGGCTGGGCCAGGAAAAAGGATATTTATAGTAGATGGAACATACGGATGGGTTGAGGACTTAGAGGCTACTGTTCGATACACACTTAACTGAACTCAGTGAGAATTAGCTTTGAGTGAACATCAGGGTGACTGTGCCAAATCTCCAAACAGAAGAACCGTAGTCAGAAAAGAGACAAATGAAGACACCGAGTTACACGATGTCTGTGCAGGGATATTGCCGTTTTGGAAACTCTGCCTCTGATCCCATGCATGTTTGGGCAGAAAAGTGTCTTCCAGTTGCTTGGCAGCACAGAATTGCACACAGTTTCAAGTTAAATAGAAGCAACACAGTTTTCCCCAGCAGAGAAGGCTGGCTGGAGGACCCCAGGTCCGCTCGTTCCGTGGCGTCCGGGTGCAGCCAGGCCTGGACTTTAAATGAGGACGCCTGCAGACGGAGGACCATCCTCTGCCAGCTCTCCAGAACAGAGGACCCTCCTTTGAAATAGGATGCATGGCCACCCGAGTGCTTCTCCCTCAGTCTGATAGCCAGAGGCCTACATGTCAATGCCAAAACTCTGAAATGTGACTTGGCAAGAGGGTGGCCGTCACGAGACACAGGAAGCTCCCGATGCTTTACCAAACCGTTGCTCCATCTAGCTGAGCATTTTCGGCACTCTTAGGGGTTTGGGGAGGGGTTTTTTCCCAACCCTACCTGGAGAAGCTGGGAATGGCGCTCTCCCTTCCCAATGATATGGCTGAACGCCATTGCCATTGTGATGGGAATTTTCTTACAGCTCTTTTGGTAATCTCAAGACTTTGCTTCTGTGTTTTGCTCTGACAGCTTAGCCGGAGTTTCCCGGAGCACCACCATTTTGGTGGCTTACCTCATGACGGTGACCAACCTTGGCTGGGAAGAGTGTTTGACGGCCACCAAGGCAGTTCGCTCTTACGTGAGCCCCAACTTTGGCTTCCAGGAGCAGCTTCAGGAGTATGAAATGACTTTGCTGAAGGAGGTAGGCATTCGGTCATGGTATTTCACCACGGTCTTTAGAAACCATGATAAGAAACAATGTTTTCTTCTAAAGTCTCCATGTGCCACCATGGTTTCTTGTGTTGTCTGAAGCCAGGTTTGTGGTTTCCATGGTCCCTGCAGCAGCCATTCCAAGCATCCTGTCTCTAGGAAGGCAGGACGTGCTCCAACGGAGCCAAGCTCAGGGAGCCAAGGTTCCCTTTAGATTCCAGGAAGCACTTCCTGACAGTCAGGACCCCGAGGGCGTGGAATGGGCTTCCATGGGAGGTCGTTGAGGCGCCATCAGTGAGGGTGTTTGCTGGGCATGGTGGGCATGTTGTGGGCAGAGCCGGCTGGAGCCGGGGGTCAGACTAGATGGCCTGGGAGACCCCTTCTGACTCGCTGTTTGTATGTTTAGGCATGGCCCAGTGAAGAAGAGGCAGGTGATGTAGGCAGGGAGCAGTGCACCTTGGGATGGAACCTCAGGTGTAGCAGGGGGTGGGATGTATGTCAACAGCAGGAGGACTTGAGTGGGGAGGATGGAAGCCACAGTAATATAGACATTAGGTGATCGTCACACTGACCATGGTGAAAATCAGCAAACCGTGGGAGCCACGCAGGGCCACTTGTCCTGTTGAGTGGACACAGCCGTTGTCTTCCTCTCTGTAACCATTGGTAGATGCTGCTGCA
This sequence comes from Varanus salvator macromaculatus, assembly GCA_023646645.1. NCBI lineage: Eukaryota > Metazoa > Chordata > Lepidosauria > Squamata > Varanidae > Varanus > Varanus salvator. The sequence goes on from JAIXND010000657.1 coordinate 2,830,889, forward strand.
CAGTGATACGGGAAAATGCTTTGTGCACTTTGATTTTTGTGAGGATGCTAAGCCTTCGTTGCAAAGTGCTCTTTCCTCTGCAGCCTTGTTTGTTTCTTGGTAGGCAAAGGGAAATTCTGCCTCCCGCCCCTTGCCCTGCTTTAGCATCGCTGGAGTTTCTCACTGGGCAGTGGAGCCCTGAGAGTAGGACTTCGGGGCTGCTGCCCGGGGGCCTTGGAAGAGGAGGATGGCCCCTTCGTAGCATGGCTGGCTTGCCACAATCTGAAGCAACTGAAGCAACACTCGCTCCCTCCTAAAGAGACGCCCCTGCCCTGGCCCTCCACCAGGGCTTTCTATCCAGAGGCTGAACCGTGTCTGACAGTCCCAGTGCAGCGAAGCATCGGCTTGCCTGGGTGACTGCCCTCTGTGTTAACTTCCTTCTCAGGAAGCATGTGTGTGTTTGTGTGTGAGATTATTTTTCTTGTAGGAAAATACCCTGCTGAAGCTGGGTGCATTCTGAGAAAACCGCGTGCTGGCGAGTGGGCTGCGCGGGGTGGAAAGCACTTCTAGGCACATGATGGAGCGGTGCCCGCCGAGGAGGCCTTGGGGGAAAAATGCCCAGCGGCTTGCAAAACTGCTGAGCCTGGGTTTCCCCCTAAGGGGAGAGATCTCCACCTCCATGAATTCAGCTGATCTGGGCAGGGCACACACTCACCCTTGCAGGACAAAACGATCCCACAGGCAGGGAGCGGGGCCGAGGGTGGGAAAGGTGCCTCTGGGCATGTGGAGGAGCACTTTTCAGCCCAAGGGCATTCATAGCCCTGCTGCTGGCCCTGGGATTGCCCAGATCCTCTGCCCACACACAGAGAGATTTTCCTGTGAATCACCCTTCCCCTCTTGTGGGTGGACAGTGCGGCCTGCACAGAAACTTCCTCACAGCGTGGCTGCACAGGAATTAAAGGCTGGAGCGGGACGTCTCACAGACCACGGCACCGCCATCAGCAGCCTCCAACGCTTCCCAGTAAGCGAACTTCCCGGTGCTTCTCTGCGTGTGCTCGCCACCGTGAAGTAACTCCTGCAGACTTGGGATCCGATGGTGCGATGTGGATTTGGTTAAGAGGCTGTTGTTGCTTGCAACAAAGAGTTTGTTTACTCACAAACCTCTCTATGTGGCTTGTACAAAGGAGAAAGGTTGGCACTTTTATGCGGGATATCGGTGATAGAAAAGGAAGGTACATTTTTAGCTGGTTAGCTCAGCAGAGGAAAGAAGGACCACAGAGCTTCTCTCCAGGCAAGAGAAAGCTAACGCTGTGGATGTTTTTGTAATTAGAGTTTTGAGAGTTTTTAAAGTAAGTGAGAGAAGAAAAAGGAAAGTACAAGTCACATAAGCTCTGTTGTTAGTTAAATAGGGAGTCCTTGAATATCGGCTTTCACTTGGGAAAGGCATGACTGACAAGGAATAGCCATGAGCAGGAAGTGGAAATGTAATTGGAATTGGAGTCCGAAACACTGGCTTGTCTGGTCTCATTTAAATAATGCAAAACGGGGGTGGAAGAGAGCAAGCAAAGGATGCTCACATGAGGTGGGGGGTATAAGTCTCATGCACAGAGGAGAAAATAGAGTTATTTCTCAAGTTAGTCCCTCGGCCTGCCATGCTGGATCTTCCGTTGAGCTGCCACAGGGGAGGAAACCAACCAGTCTGTCACTAGCGGCACCTGCAAGCAAAATTCTTGCCTGCTTTTCTGATTACAAGCAATGCACGGACTGCCCCCAAGCAACAGGTTTCTGCTCTGCACAGGGCAGATCTGTCATTGCAAGAGAAACACCAGAAATTCCCACTGGAAGTCCCCCAAAATTTGGTGGGAACCCATTTAAAGCAGGACTCATCAGGGGACCATAAAACACCACTATATGAGAGAGAGAGAGAGAGAGAGAGAGAGGGAGTGGGGGGGGGGAGAATTCATACTGGCTGCTGGCTGCTTGTGGCTGCATGAGTGCTATGTTCATCATTTCCCACATTGTCACTCACATGGCTTCATGTGAGTTTCTACACTGCTTTTTCTGGGTTGAATTTTACACATGGTGCACCCTTTTCTTTTTAAATAGAACATTGAAATGGCTCGACTGCCTTACCCAAACGAGTTAGCTATGATTCTGCACTCGATGACAGAGCTGTTTATTTTGCTTATAATAGTCAGAATTTTGCATGTTGAAGAGACGGGGCTGCAGGAGGGAAATAAACTGGTTGACAGTGTTAGAGAAGAACAGAAATAATCGCAGACTGTTGTCTTGGGCCTTCAACACAGAGAGAGAGAGATCTATAAATAGGAGTCGTTTTCTGATGTTAAGTGAAGCTGCCTTCCAGGTGTGCTGGACCACAATGCCCGTCATGTCCAGCTGTTAGGAGCTGGGGATTATGGGAGTCATGGTTGACACATCCAGGTTGGGGGAGGCTGCGTCAGGGCCATATCACTGCCTATATTACATTTCAGCCATGTTGAGCTAGCTGAATGTTAGAAGATGGGTTGTCACATCAGTCTTCCCACCTGGAGAGATCAGCTTTCACATGTCACTACGTGCCCGTGACAACTATGGCTGGACCAAGCCGGTGCCGTTCATGTGCATGCAACTTTTCCTCCAAGGACCCCGGGCCAGTATGAACCCGGGACCTTATCTTACCTTTCACTCTCCTGGGTGGCATGGGCTGCCGCCAGTCGGTCTAAACCTTCTGACTCACTCCGGTGCAGGGATGGGCAGCCACTACTGGGCAAATGGGGGGTCAGGTTTTGTTCCTGGCTTGGACAACAACCGGGGGGTGGATGGATGGACTTCCTGGCCTGGTATAAGACAGCTTCCTTTGTGGTTGCATGTGTTAAGAAACTGTTTCTGAAGGAGACCTGTGATGTCGCTGCCATTTGGGCTGTCCAGCTGTGCTGGCACCCGCCCGCCCTGCTGAGCGTGAGTGCTTGCCCCCCCCCGCACAGACTGCCTCCATCCCGGCTCTTGGCCCAGTGCTCCCAGCTTACCCCACCTCTGGCCTTTCTTCTCGGCAGTACCGTGCCTGGATCCAAACGGAATACGGTAAGAATCCGCTCAATGACCAGGCGGAGCTGCAGCGCTTGCTGACGCTGCAGGAGGAGAAGGTCAAGGAGCAGCAAGCCGGGCTGAGAGAGGCCACCTGGATGCACCGTCCGAGCCCGCCGAGTCCCCACCCGCACACCACCTATGCCAACAGCAGCCGGTGGATGAACAGATAGCACGAGCTCTTCCAGCCAGAAGCCCTTCGGATGGGTCGAATGGCGCCTCCTACCATCTTGAGCCATCGGGGGGGGGGGGGGGAGGAGGGCTGAAGTCCAGTGTGCCTGGAGGGAACTGAGGCGGGGGAGGTGCCTTAGAGACTTGGGCTCAACTCGCCCAATTTCGTGTTAGAAAGAGCAGTTTGGTTGTTTCGGTCTGCGGTGACTAGTGAGTAGATGCATTGCCTCTTGGAAAGAAGCTCTCAGTGGGCATTCTCAGGCGGGGAGAGCCAAACCCCCTCTTATTTTGCAACCTGGCTCTGAGACAGAATCACCTGATGACCTCACCTGGGTAGGCTGCCCCAGCGGATCTCTTTGAGCGGCACTGCAGGTGCTCCACTTTTGCATGGTTCTTGAGGGCTTCCGAGGGTCCAGGAGAGCTGATGGGGATGGTCTGGAGCCAACGGTCACCATTCCAGGAGGAGACACTTGAAACGCACTCACACTGGCACCTGGCACGTTGAGAAGATGGCGGCGGACTCATCCTTCCAGAGGGGAAACGTCTGCCAGCAAGACTGAGAGCACGGGCACTTTTCACTTTTGAACACAGCCATCGGTAGCACTTCTTCACTACTCTGGGTCCCATGTGGCCGTTTGTTGGAAGTGTGTCTTCTAATTCTTGTGGACTTTGGCCTGGCTTGGCTAGCCCATGGTTTAGTCAACTCAGCTTCTGTTTGGCAAACAATCGAATGGACAGCGGTTTGTTTTCTCACTTCCTGGGTTGTTTGTCTCCTTTCCCTCCCTGTATCCCAAATGCCTTTTATACAGGCAGAAAGTTGCACTTCCCCAAAATATCCTGCATCAGTTTAATTAAATTGCAAATGCAACAGGGTGAACATGCCTCAAATGACTTTGACTGTGTTTGTGTCAAGGGCTTCCAAAATCCAAACTTGATGGTGTTTCCCAGTGAACTGGGAATGCCCCAGTCTGCACTTCCCTGGAGTAACGTCAAACCGCACGGAGCTGTGTTCAGTGTTTGTCCGCCCAATGCCACGTTCTCACTTCAGTCCAAAGAACCTTTTCACCTTGAGTGCTGAATGGAAATATCTCCCCTCAATTCCAGCGGTGGGTGGAACGAAGGGGCAGGTCCAAAAATCCTCAAAGAGCGGCTTGTTTTAGCTTCAAGCACTTCCCACCAGGAAGTGAAGCTTTTTGGGAGGGGGTTCAACCATTCAGAAGGGGGGAAGAAGGCACGAAAACCACGGAAGACTGAATTGGGCTCCCAAGTCCGAGCTTCCAGTTTAATGAATGCTTCTTATGTATGTATTGTTGTTGTCCCAATGGGGAGAAGGGGGATGTTAAAACTGGCATGAGATTTGGAATTCTCCAGCATCTAGTTCACTGTTGGACAACTCAGACGGGCTCGACCCAAGAGGAAGTGTGAAGATTAGTAGCGGCATCTCCTAGGTGCAGACCACTAGAGAAAAGTTTAAAGAGACTTGCAAAAGGTTGCAACTAGTCCAAGATTTAGCCCAGCCTTAAGGCTATTGGGCCTTGACTCCTGCAAAATTTTCCCTCTTTGCCAGGGGTCAGTTTGGGGCATTAATGGCAGCAAGAACTGGACCACTCACTCATGGAAACATCATGGGGACTGTCCAGTTGATTTCCGTGACTTCCAAGCTAGCACCCGTACCATTTCAGATCCAAATCACACGAGCCCCGCTAGCTAGGGAAGGAGGCATATTTCATCCACAACATGGTGTGGACGGCCGGCAAGATTTCTGCCTAGAACCCCAGTCTGACAATTGATCTGCCTCATGGTTGCTCACTTGGGCTCTGTGCCATTGGAACTTGTGGCAGTGGCTGCCAGAAGAACTGGTGGTTTGCCACCGAATTTCAGCCACAAGCAGTTGCGAAAAGCCAAAACCGCTAAATAGATCTTGTTTTTGAGCTAGCGTTGGCTGGTTGTTTTGTTTTCTGGCAAATTGCTACTTTTTTGCCTCCCTCATATTAATCATGCAGCAGATTAGTTGACAAAGCAGGAGATTGGCTTGTGAGGGCATCTGGCCACGCGTGTGAGAAAATAGCCCCCTGAAATCCCCAAAGTTACCTATGCCAGATCTAGGAAAATGAGCGTCTTCTGGGCTTTTGGGGATATTCTACTGCATCGGTCTCCCTGGCCTTTCAGAATGACAGTCTTCCAAGCAACTACCAGAACAATTGCTGCAAGACAATGCGAGCAACCTCCTTCCTTGGTCTGCAACCAATCCGAGAAGCAACTGCAATTGCAAATTCTGCTGTTAATCAAAATGGGCTAGGGAGGAAGTTAGAAAAAACACCAGACAGTATGTCTGGCTACTCTGTAAACGGCTCAGGAAGCCAAGAGTGGAACCCAGCCATTGGAAAGAGGCTGGTGGGAATAGGAAGTTGTAGTAGATATGTGATAAGCAGAGATTACATTTGCAATAGGCGTTACCAACAGACAGAGGCTACGTAAGGATATGTGGCTCAAATACAGGCATTTGGACTGGGACAATTCTGTCTTGTCACTCCTTGCATAGGATGGCGTTTTCCTAAATGGCACATTCTGTCTTCTGATGGGAAGTCCCTTCATAAGAAAATCAGGTACAAAACCAAGTTGCAAGCCCCAAATCTCCCCTGTATTCCTGTTTTTCTCAGGCAAATAAAAGAGCATCGTCCCAGCTGTAAAAATGATGCTTTGCTGTGATCCTGGTTGTCTCTCCTAAGCTTGTATCAACAATCTTTCCAAAGCTTCAATCATCAAAACACATTTAGGGTGTGACCCTTGCTATGTTTTTAGACACAACCGTGTCTCACAACACCTGGCATGAATGGCTGGGGACATTTTTCTGTTTAAATTTGCAGAGAGATTTGCATCTTTATGTAGATATGACTTCCACTGAAATCAGTAAGACTTTTAAATCAGTGTGTTTGAAATCAAGGCACTAGAGACCAGTAATAATTCAACTTCTAGGTTTCCAGGAATTTGTTCAGTGGCTTCTGATGAATCTTGAACATCTAGGAAATAGGAGGTGATGGGGGGGTTTTTTCAACCCAGGCCAGGATGATGTGGATTAATTTCACTTCCTGGTATGCTGCTGATTCCCCACAGAGCAAATATTTTGGAATGACCTTCTCATCTGGTTGTAGTCACCCTGCAGCACACAAAGAGAGGGCAAGGAAGAGGAACGGAGCTTGACAAAGCATTTAAACCATGATGATCTAAGTTTCTAGTGGGTGGAGAGTGGCCCTGGACTGTGGCCGGCACTTTGCTGTCCTTTATTGGGGCCCTGCGATTCTCTAGGGCTCTCAGCCACTCAAGAGATGTTGAGCCTCTACACCGGACGCCCTGGATGGCGTTTAGAAAAGTCTGGAGGTTAACTCAGCACTACACTGGATTGAAGGATTGCTTTGGCTCACACATTAAGTTTACATGGCCTGCCATCAGCAAATATTATCTGGCGGCTTACGGATCAAGGCAAACACAGTGGCAAAAATGCAAGATGAATGAGAAACTATAAATATCTTGCGTTTTAAAGAAAAGCCCCTTCTTTCCAACAGGGACAGTCTAAAACCATCAGCTGCTCCAATTAAGTAGCAGCGCAAAGTGCTCCAGCCCAAGGAGTGTTTTAAAGGAAAGTCTGGGTCAATGCTTAGGTCTCCACCTGGCACAGAAAAGAGCATCAAGAAGGTGCGTGGGGGGGGGGGGCTCTTTGGAGAAGCTCTTCTACGGGGGAGGACGTCCTCTCCACTGCAGGGGCAACGGGCGAGGGAATTGATTCCCCCTGCTCCGCAAGCAGGAGATCTACGAAAATCTCTGGTCCAGATGCCAGGGGGACCACTGCTGGACCAAGGTTTTACTCAAGCCCAGGCAGGTCCAGATGTTTCTCTGAGCTGCCCGGAACTCACGAGGGGACTCTTCCGGAAACAGGGTGATTTTAGGAGCCCTGGAAAGCAGTCTCTCGACTTTGGCCCGCGTGTGTGTTCGGAGGGGTGGTGGAGTTTTTGCTCGCGCTGCTACTTCAGCTCTGAGAAAAACCTGCTGGCCCAGCATCAGGAGATTACGGGAAATCCTCAGACCACCAGCTGGTCTCTTTCCAAGCAAGCAACGCTCGCATTTCCGACAGGACGCACTTCCCACAACCTCGGCTGGAATCACGCCACTGCGCACACAGTTGACCAGCTCTCTGCCCGCTTTCGGCAGGCCCGAGTGGGCTCCGCTCCGCATCACTTCGAGCGCGTTTTGGCAACGCGCGAAGCGCGGGAGCACAGTAGGGCTGGCGACGCTGCGGGAGCGCTGTGGGCACGCCAGAAGCCCGGGGGTGGTGGTGGTGGAGGGGAAAGCGGAGCGCTCCAGGCTGGCAGGGGTACCCCCGCTCCCTTCCCGATCGCCCCAAATCTCCGGAGATTCGGGCGCACGGAGCGGCAGCACGAGGAAGCAAGGACCGGGATGGGAACGTTGACCCGGGAATGGCGAGCCGCCCGGGCGACTGCAGCAGGCAGAGAGGCGCGCGCCGCCGCCGATTTCTCGGAAAGGAAGGCGGTGCGGAGAAGGCCATCTCCGCGGCCCTCCTCATTGGCCAGGTCGCCGCCGCCTCTCCAGTCGTCATTGGCTGCAAGTCCACCGCGGGGTGGCAACCGCGCATCCTCCCGCGCACTTCTCGCCGGAGCTGCACGGTATATATAAAAACCATATAGATGGGCGGGCGAGTATCTCTGTAACCTCTTGGCGCAGCATCTGGCGGCGATAACGGCAAAGTGCGGCTGCAAAACGCACGGATGTGGAGGTCAGCGGTGTGTGCGTGTGCGTGCGTGCGTGCGTGCGTGCGTGTGTCCAGGCGGGTGCATAGGAGAGCGAAACATCTTGTGCCCACTTTCTGGGTTAGCAGAAGGGCTGTCAGACTTACCTCTTTGCTTGACTTTTTCTTTTGCACGGAGAAAAAAATAGCTATTTGGCTCGGAGGGTTGCCGCTAATAGATTCCACAACCCTCATTAGTTCCTTCCCGGGTCGGTCAATCTTACGCGACTGGGGCTTGATTTTGCATTTTCCCCACTGCCCTACATCTGAGCTTCGTTCGTCTTCCTCAAAGTTGTGCACGCTCATTTGTGAGTAAGTCAGTGGGACTTTCTTGTAAGTGAGCGTGCCAAGAACTGTACTGTAACGGAATACTCTTAGGAGTGTCTACTCGGAAATAAAGTTCCGTTGGACTTATTTTAAGGTAAGCCGGCCGCCTGTCTCGCTCCTCCTTCCGCTCTGTGTGTGTGACTGTGGGTAACTTCTCTTCAGCGTACTTACTCAGAATGCACTCCATGGGTTCCTTGGGACTTATTCTCACGTACATGTGCGAAAGAGACACGCACCGCCTCGGGTTCTGCCAATGTGTACGTCTGAGTGGTAGGGTGGGGCGGGAGTGAAGAGGCAAAAACCCAGTCCTTAAAACCCGTTGCCAGCGTTTCTACGAAAAAGTGCAACAGAAGTTATTCATTAAGATGTAGAAGTCATAATAAGTGTCGCAGTTCCTCTTTCCAAGCGACAGGGTCCGTGAGAGGGATGGATTCTCTTCTGACTTGTTGCTTCTTTGCAGGGAGAATAAAAGTCTTTTTTAGAAGGAGTACAAGGAGTTTTTCGTTTGCACTTAAATTTGGCTCCTCTGCCCTGAGGAGCTTTCTTGAGCTTTCACCGCCACCACACTTCAAAAACCTCGGAGACGCCCTGCCCGTTTCCTTTGTTTTATGTCTTCTAATAACCATTTGCCTCAATACCGCATCCTAACTTTTTCATATAGAATTGTTCCTTAGTGCAGTCTGATTTGTTGTACATCTCTCGAGAAGAAGGCTGCGATCCTATACCTTGGGGATATGGCCTATTGAAGGTCTGGATAGGGGCGGGCAGGATTGCTGCTCACTTGGGTTGAGAGTCGCCAAGGGGAGCCCCCACTCTCCGCAGTGGGTTGTACCCTGCCTCATTTTACCCTCTCACTTCCCTTTGTAAAACACCAATAACAGCAGAAAATTAGTTTTCTTCTTTTTATCTCTGTCTTCTGATTAGATATACCAACTCCCATTAATTCCAGGAATAAACAAGCCGTTGCTCATTAGGTTTGGCTCCAAGATCCATTTCAAAAGAACTCCTTATCAAGGGAAACGTTTCATGCGTCTTGATTAGAAACTGTTTGGACTGACTTTTCTGCTACGGCTCCCTTCACTGGGGGCAGAAACGTGTCCCCAGCCATTTTTATTAAGAAGCACGAAACGTGTGTGTTTCCTCAAAAGGCATCGGAACTGCATCTGCAGCTGACAGAGTTGTTCTGGATTTTTCTGTGTTCTCAGCCTCCCTATTTGTGGGTGTGCATGTCCCCCTGTCACCGGACCACGAGAAGCCCCCAGCTTCTTGGGGTGGGGGTTAGATCAGGGACACAGCAGAGGCAAAAGGTTAAATGTTTATGCATTTATTTATTTGTGGTGTTTGTATGCTGCTCTGCTTCCAAGCAGGGAAAGATTTCACAAAGTGAAAACAAATGGAAAAAGAAAAGCAATCTGTTAAAAACATTAGAACATTAAATAGAAGGGACCGTCCTCCCGTAACACCATGGGAAGTCCGTTCACTCACTGTAGAAAGCGATTCTACTTTTTAAGCTTTCTAAAAAATGCAAGAGGGTGGGATAGAGAATTTTATGAGTACTTTGCCTCGTAATGGACACCACTCTGTGCTTGACGAAGAGGCCCACAAAAGCCAGGCCATGTCAGATCGGCTGTCCTGCTGCCCTTTTAGCCGGTCTGAGGGCTTCCCAGAATAGACATGGCTTGTTGGGATTAGATGAACCTCTGTCATGGTTGACCTGAGTGCTGCTTATATCTTTAACCTGGGGCTGGAAGACCTTGGCTGACATTGCTGCAACATGGTGACTTGGTTGGGGTCTGTGCACCAAAGAGAGGGACCCCAACATGGGCGACGGAGCCCCTGTGTTGCACACAGACAGTTGCAGGTTTAGTCTCGGACATCTCCAAGTGGGATTGGGAATAACCCCACCTGAAGCCCTCAAAAACAGCTGCTTAGAGGACTTTTCCCCAAAGTTCATTGATCAACTGTGGAACTCACTACCATGATATGTGATGATGGCCCCCAACTGGGATGGCTTTGAAAGGGGATGTGACAAATTCCTGGAGGGTTTATTTATTTATTTATTAGATTTATATCCTGCTTTTCTCTTATAACTAACTCAGAGCAGCTTACTTCATACTCCTCCTCCTGTTTTCAGTCTTATCCCCACCTGCAAGGTAGGTTGGGCTGAGAGGCTGTGACTGGTCCAAGTCACCCAGTTGGCTCCATGGCTGAGCGGGGACTCGAACCCGGATCTCCTGAACCCCATTTCCGTGCCTTTAACCACTGCACCACACTGGCTTGCTCATGAAGCGATCCATGGCTATTGGTGCCGATGGCTCCCGGAGTGTGACCTCTGGTAGCAGAGGTGGTAGGCGCAGGTTGCCAGCTCCTGGAGCATGTGGCCAGGAAGACTGCTGCCAGGACTCATGCTCTGCTTACAGGCTTCCCAGTAGGGCACATAGTTGGCCTCTTGGTGAGCTGGATGCTGGACTACGTGGGCATTTGGCCTGATTCAGCATGGCAGGCTTCCTGAGTGTGGTGGACCGACGGTGTGCCTTGATGCCAGCCAGGATTAGGCTCCCACCCATGCACCACATTTATGAAAAGAGGGGAGAGGATATACATCACTGACGGCTCTTCTACTACTGTAGGACTTTGTTCCACTTGGAGAGCCAGTTGGAGCTTGAAGCTGATGTTGTGCAAGTGGGATGAAAAGGGCTGAGCCCCACTGGCACCAGGGGTGGCGCAGTGCTCAGAATGTTGGACTGGGTCTCGGGAGAGTTGGGTGCGACTCCTTACTCAGCTATGAAGCTCTCTGGCTGACGTCGGGACGGTCACTGACTCTTAGCCTACTTACAGGACTGCTGTCAGGATACAGTGGAAAGTACCCAAATCATATTCCCTCCCTTACACTCCTCAGAGAAAAAGTGAGAAACAAGTTTAACCAATCCGTGACAGTAAGCCTGGCATTTTGCACTTCATTTCATTTCATGCTCATGTTTAAGTTTTTTAAGCTTTAACTTATTTTACTGGAGTCACCAAAAGGGCAAGATCGCATGCTTAAGTCAGGAATTAGCATTGCTTAGTTTTGCTTTACATTGCTTTTATCGACCATCCATTTAAAATGCTAGAATCTATTTCTCACCTCCAAATGCAAAGGCTCCTTAAGACAGTTTAGAAAAGAAAAGGAGAACCATCAAACAGTCTTACAGTTAACCAAACCGCTGCATTAAAAACCATTTCTATTCAGAGTAAAATGAGCGTCAGAGGATAAAGCTAGACAGTGCAAAATAGGAGAGCTGTACCAATGAAAAAGGGACTCAAGCATGCAGCTCTTCAAGGTCCATTTAAAAATGGGTGCAGAGCCAAGTGTAGTGACTCTTTTGCTCACATGCACTGCATGTCCTGCTGCCCGATTGACTCTCCCTAAGGCCCTTTCTTGCTGAAATCCTCTCCCTACAGTCCTTTACAAATAGGGGTGTCTTTAGCGGACAAGGTTCTTTAAGGGAATCCACAGGGAGCTGAGCCCTGGATGTTTTTTGTGCCAAGCCCTGACCCTGGTTTAAAATGTAGGTGACCCTGCACAGGATCGGCGAGCGTTGACGTTGAACCTCTGGCCATCTTCGACTTTGCTAGACGGCAGGGCGGGACAGACTAACGGATCTGGGAGGCTGCTTACAGAAGCTCTTTCCATGCAGAATGTGTGACCGAAACAGTGGAAGAAGGCTGCGGCAGTGGCTGATTGAACAGATCGATAGCGGGATGTATCCCGGGCTGATCTGGGAGGACGATGAGAAGACCATGTTTCGTATTCCATGGAAGCATGCGGGCAAACAGGATTACAACCAGGAGGTGGACGCATCCATCTTCAAGGTATTGCCAACGTGACTCTTCTTCTCGAGTCGTCGTTCTTTGTAGAGAATTGTTGGTTGCTTAGTTTAGAACACTCTCTATGAAGTTTTCGGAATCCTGTGTGGGTGAGGTTTTGCTACTCAGCCCTCTATACATGTTCTTTCTGTTCTGCATGGGGCTTTAGTCTTAGATGTGTTCAGAAAATTGTAGGGTAGAAAGAAAAGGCTTTTTTCAGCACTGCAATTGGAACTACCCTCCCTTTTGTCCGGCAAGTCCTCTCACATGGTGTGTGTGGAGTTTGGGTGCTCGTATGAATGAAATATGGCACGGCCTCATGGGTCGGGACTGGCTTTATTCTCTTTGTGTAGAAAGTGTGACTGTCTGTCTTACTTGGATCATTTCTTTTTGGGTTTTGCTTTTAAAACGTCACTATGCCAAAGAGTCTGTTAGCTGTGCAAAGAGTGCTATAGAGACACCTAGTGACAGAAAAAAGGAATACGGCACTACAGGAATAATTTTTTAAAAAGCAGCTATATATTCGAGAGCTCTATAAAACCTTTAGAATGGTGAGCCAGAAGGTTAAGTGTAGCTGTGGTCTTCACTCTGTGGGACAGTGAGGAGAAGCCCGGAAAGGGTTTATAAAACTGGGTGCCCATCAACACACCTGCGTTTGTGGGGATCACTTTGCTCTCAGACTTCCTTGGGAGAAATCCTTCTTAGCTTAGGAAGGCCTTCCCCAGTCTGGCGCTTGTGGGAGGTGCAGGTGGGGAAGACTCAGGTTGAGAAACCTTCTTGCTTTGTCCGCTAGGCATGGGCAATATTCAAAGGCAAATTCAAGGAAGGTGACAAGGCAGAGCCGGCCACTTGGAAGACGAGGTTGCGCTGCGCCTTGAATAAGAGCCCAGATTTTGAAGAAGTGACGGACAGATCCCAGCTGGACATCTCAGAGCCGTACAAGGTCTACCGCATTGTTCCAGAGGAAGAACAGAAATGTAAGTGTAACAGAGCCAGGCTACATAGTCAGGGTTTCTATCTATCCTCCCGATAGCTGAGATCTCACAGTGCGGCCTGTGTGGATGCGGCAGCTTTGGACACAGGCATGCAGGCGAGTCGTTGCAGAGCCCCTGGGCTTGTCTGTGCCCACAGGGGCATTGCCGGTTCATTGGCATTCATGGAGAGGGTTTTCCCGTAAGTGTAATTGCTATGCAGAGGGGGGGAGTTCCTTTCTGGGGAGGGCAAAGGGTACAGGGAAGGGAGGGCTGACTCTCCCCCCCCCCCCCAGCTGGGACAGGGAGGTAATGCCTGCCCTCCTCACAGCATGATAGATAATCAGAAGGAAAAATGCCCTGCTATCTCCCATGGGGTGATTTTTTCTAAGGCCGGTTGCCTTGCAGAAGGGAGGGTGGGGGGGTGGTCACAGAATCTGGATTGATGCTTCTCTCCCCAGCTTAAATCTCCCATGGAAATCGCAACCAACATGGAGATTAAGCTGAGGACAGAGCGTTTCCATTGGTATCAATGGGGACTTGGGGGTCTCAGGAAGAAATCTGGGGACATGAGAAATAGCTCTGGGGATGGATCTCCGTGGGCCGAGGCCTGGTCACGGAGGATGCCAGCCCCCTGTTTCAAAGCAACCAAGCAGCTGTTTCCGAGGAGGGACATATTAAAAACAGAGCAAGTCACTCTGAATGTCTTTCCATAAAGGAAAGTGCTGAGCACCTTTCCCCATGAAACAAATAGTTCTGTCGTGTTCATTCGACCCAAACTCAAAAGCGTGCAAATCCATTTTTAGGCTTAACCGCACCTGTGTTGCTACAGGAACCTTTTCCCATGGGGCGCCCTGTTGTACGTGGCATTTGCACTTCCACGGATTATCACAAGGTTATGATACTGGCCGGTGCTGAATGCCCACACTGCAGGCGGGTGGGCTCAGTCCTGCTCCCCGCTCTCTGTGCATCAGTCGTAACGTGTCGTTAGTCCTTTCAGATCATAGGTTTTGGTCTAAAGCTGTTATTCATCTGTTCTTATGATGAGGTTATTTGTAACTGTAAGGAGAAATCCCAAGAGAGTTCCCTCTGCCCTCCAGAGCAGCCGATAGAGCTTGCCACGCATCAGGATTTGATACTGTGGGCAACTGCATGAGTACATCAGAATGGTTTTTACGTGCGATGTCCCCCAGCCCCTGGAGCTTTCTTGGAAGCCTCACTTGCTGAATGAAGGCAGGGCCAGTGTGGATTCCCTGAAACCTCTTGCATAGTTATTCAGAGAGCTTTTGTTCTATCTTTGCTCTTCCTTCCAAAGCAGAGCAAGAGAACATATTTCCACCCCGCCTCACCCGTTGGCCCTCTGTTAATGTAAAAAAGAGTGGTCTTTTGTGGTTACAGTCACAGAATGCAGAACGGCTGTCTCTGAAAGCTCCGGTAATACACAAGCCGCGCTCTGTCGTATTTTTATCTGTGGTTTTTTTTTTTTGGTGTGGTGTCTTTTCAAGCATATGACACTGAGTTGTCAAGAAATTTACTGCTTAGCACCTGACCCTATGCTGCTTTCATGCAAGCGCTCATCTTGCAGTGTCTTTGGAAATCCCTCCTGCCTGGGAAGTGACTTTTGGGTTCGGGGTCACATCAGCGCTTGGGTGATAGCAGGCGGAGAGCGCCCGGCCCTTCCGGGAAGTTCGCTCACCTCTCCTTTCCATTTCAGACCAGTTGGGCCCCTGCTCAGATGGCATTTCAAGCAGGGCCTGGGGCCCTCTTGGCTCCCTGAGGTTCTCAAGCAGTCTTGCCTCCTTTCCCTCAACTACTGAGTTGTTTGTGGTCTTTCTGGCTATTGTGCAGGCTTTTCCCCTTCTGTCTCTCAAGGCCTCGAATTGTCAGTTCAGAGTTTTAAACCAGAACAGGCTGGCGTTTTTGGATCAGCCCTTTCACAAGGCGAAGTTGTCTCTTAGACTGAAAGAGGTTGGGCATCCCATTTGAAAAACAATACCTACTCCCCTTTGCTTTCTTTTCTCCTGTCTCCTCACCATTAACCTGAGCACTGCAGAGCAACCATCTCAGAGGGGCATTTTGGCTTCTTTTAACATGAAAGGATGTACAAATATATCTCTGTTTTTCTGCAGTTCCTTTGGTTTCATGTGAGAAAACCTCAGGAGTGTTTCAGATGAGGCTTTTTCTGTGTACTTGTCCTGATCATTTGTAGAATTTTATGCAGGACCAGACAGAGTACCTTCTGTTTGTAGCTCCCCTATTGTTTTCCTACCACTTTGTCCATTTTTCCTGTATCAGGAAAAGGGAATCTGCAGCAAAAAAAAGTGAGAGTAACTGCGTAACGCTGCAAAATGCCTGGGTGGAGCTGATGGGAACTGGAGTTCCAAACCTCTTCAGGGTACCAGGCTAGAAAAGGGGGAAGTAGAGCAAATTCCTGGAGGAAGGTTTCCCTCCTGCCTTTTCTTAGCAATGGACCCGCCATCCCGCTCATGTGCTCTCATTCCCCTTCCCTTCCCTTCCTCCACGTTCTCATGCCCACTGGTCAGTCTGTCTCCGCAGCAGCAGAAGCCCCATCTTCTTCTGATATAGCCTGTAACATGATGGCTCGCAAACTGTATTTCTTTCCAGGCAAAATGGGAATGGTGAATGGGTGCGGCTTGAGTGAGGTCCCAGAGATGGAGTGCAATGCTTCTGCCATAGAGGACTTGATGAAAGAGGTAACTGGCTTCCCCCGACCCTGTGCGGCTAAAACCTCTCTCTCTCTCTCTCTCTCTCTCTCTCTCTCTCTCTTTCTCTCTCAATTGTTCATCAAGGGTTCGCTTTTCTCCTTTCTCTCAGTGTAGTAACCAGCCTTCCCTTAGTCCAGTAATGGTAAAGAGCATTTGTACAGGAAAGAAAAGTGGGGTAGGGGGAAACATAGAAACAGAGAATCAGCGTGAGTCAGAAGGGGCCTCCCGGGCCATCTAGTCTGACCCCCGGCTCCAGCCAGTTCCACTCACGACAGGCCTACCATTGAAACACTGAAAACCAGTCCCTTCTTCTCCACTGATGATGGACTGTGCCATGAAATACTGATCATCTATCTTCTATCATTTATATATTTATTTAACAACGATATTTTCCCTTTACCCAAAAGCTGAAGCTCTCTGGGCAGTTCAAACAACGTAAAGACAATTTAAGGCATGAAATGCAGTGCAGAAAACAGTATAACTAGTTAAGACTATGGCATAAAATACAAATCAAATAAGTGGAGTAAAGCAGCAGCACGGAGATTTAAAATGCAGTGCTGAATTTTAAACAGCCCGAAAGTAGACTTCCTGGGCGGATTCCTGAGCGCATCAGCTGCTCAGCACCTGGGACTGCAAGGAGTGTGATGTAGGGGCCAGGCGAGTCTTCCCGGGGAGCTTGTTCCAGAGTCAGGTGCCACAGCAAAGAAGCCCCTCTTCCCAAGAGCTCCCCTGCTGGCTTCTCATGGGAAGGAAAGTCGGACATTATGTGGGTGCAACGTGGAGAAGCGCATTTGCACCCATTTTGCAGCTAGGATAGTGCAGACCTGTCTGTTTTGACACATGCGTGTTATTGTGTGTATTGCAGTGGATGGACTGGGGTGATAAATGTTAAAATTCCACTCCTGTCGCACCCAGAACAAGTAATCCAAGCTCACTTTCTCTTTTCATGAAGGCCAAGATGCAGGCAGCTGGCAGCTCAAAAAATTCAGGGGTGCCAATCTCAGGGCTTACCTTGGAAGCAAGAGCCAATAGTATCCACAGTTTCTGGAAAAAGCACACACAAAAGGTGGGACTCGTGGGCTGGCTTGGAATCGTACATTTCAGAGGAGATAGCAGGCGATTGATCTCCAGGGTGCAGGCTTAGTTGCAAAGGGGAGGCAGCAAAGCAGTTAAGAGGATAAATGCTCTCCTAGCAGTTTGACAGGACAAAATGGAGGATAACCTTTTTGCTTAAGGTGCGATTGAATGCTGAGCGCTGGGCAGTAAGGTACCTAAGCCAACATCGTGAAAGCAGTGCAAAACCTTTGCCCGGGAAGTGAATAAGAGCGAGTGCGGCAGAGTGCTTAAAGTCTTGGACTGGGACTCGTGAGCTCTGGGTTCTGGTCCCCACTTGGTCGTGAAGCTCATGGGATGATATTGGGGCAGGAACAGACTCTCAGCCTAGCCTACCTCACAGGGTTGCTAGGAGGATGAAAAGGAGTGGAAGAGGCAGATGATGTAAGTTGTCTTGGGTTCCTTGCAGGAACAAAGGCAAGGTAAAAATAACATAAAGATCGATGGGGTTTACTGGCTTTTTAGTGGTGGCATGATGCAGCAAGGAGAAGCTAAATCAACCATTTCTGATCGGTTGCCCGGCAGTGCTTTGAATGACAACTCCTCTTATTCTCAACCCGCTGACCAATGGTCATCATGCCAGCTGGGGGCCCCTGGGAATAGTAGTCCGAAGGATGTAGCGGGGAAGGATGAAGGGGGTTGTAGTCTCACACATCTGGAGAACACCTGGTTGGAGAAGGCTAAGAAAAACCCTCACCCTTAGTTACTGGAGGAATTGATTGCCAACTGTAGGACAAAGTAGGACATCTTCAAGATACTGCAAGTTTTGCACAGGGGAAAACATGTGGAAGGATTTCTCCCTGCCACATGTCATTGTGGGAGCTGTGTGCAGGATCATGCCCTTGTAAACCTTTGCGCAAGACACAGTGCTAAGTTTTTAGGATTCATTGGATACGATCTTATTATAGTAGAATCCCATTTGTTTCGGTGGACCGCCTCTAAATGAGACTGGCACTGGGTACAAATCTTCATAACCCTTTCTGTTGGGAAGGATTCCAGGCACAATCCAACACATGTTCAGACAGAGAAATGTCCTGGATTTCCATCTAGCTGCAGCATGATTGGAATCCCAGGACCCTTCTCTGATAAACATGTCCAAGGTCACTCAATGGAGACAATCGGTCGTGCAAAGCAACAGAAGAAGCTGTTGGGACAGAACAGCTACTGATCTGTGCAATGTCAGTACAGATGTCTCAGTAATCCCCCTGCTTCCCCCTTTCCCTGTCAACTCTGCAGCCGACCTCAGGAGTGGAAGAATACCTCGGCACGATAAAGAGAAGCCCTTCGCCACTGCCAGAGACTTGCCGAAATCCACCAATCCCCGACTGGTGGATGCATCAGTCACCTCCTGGTAAGAGCAAAATATGTCCTTCAGAAGGTACTGTGAAGGAAGAGGTGAAGCAGCCTGGCATCTTCCTCCCCTTATAGCAGGAGGTCATAAATTCCCCTAGTGGTTGGTAATCGGCTTTGCCTGCAGAGATCGCCACATCTGAGGATCTTGGGTAAAAGCACTAGCAAAGAAAAATCCTTGGGAGTGGCTGCAAGTCAGAGCAGCTGGCACTGGCCAAGGGTCCAATTTAGTGGGGACATGAGAGAGGGCCTTCTTTGTGGTGGCTCCAAGCTGTGGAACTCCCTGTGTTCTCCTCGTGTTTCTATATAGAACCAGATGTTTCTATTCAAGCGGTGTGGTGTAGTGGTTAGAGCATGGGACTGGGACTCAGACGATCCGGGTTCAAGTCCCCGCTCAGCCTTGGAGCCACCTGGGTGACTCTGGGCCAGTCACAGACTTTCAGCCCAGCCTACCTCACAGGGTTGTTGTCGTGGGGATAAGATGGAAGAGGAGATGGAAGCTGCCTTGAGCCCTTGGTAGGAAAAAGGCAGGCTATAAATCGATCGATCGATAGATAGATAGATAGATAGATAAATAAATAAATAAGCAAGCTGTTGCCAAAAGGGTTTCTGTTGATTTTAGTGTTATTTTTATTTATTTTATGGTAGTGTTTTTACATTGTATGTTTTGTTTGTTTTGATGATAATTTTAACGTTTATTTAACTGTGTTTTTAAAATTATTGTTCGCCTCCTTGAGGACCACTGTCCTTGGTGGAATGAGACAGTGTATCAAATCAATCAATCAATGATTGATTGATTTGATTGATCAGCTGAGTATGAGGCAGATTCTTAGGGTTCTGCTGCAGGGAGCTAAAACGTTAGCAGGTGAAAATCACAGTTTGGCGACTAGCAGAGAAGAACTGCACACAGGAAAAAACAAACGCTTGTGTAACTTTTTTTCCCCTTTTTCACTTGTAGCTCTGTCCCTGATGAGCGGCTTCACGAGTTACGAGCCACTTCATTCAGGTACGCTAAAAGAAAGCATTGCTTCCTCTGTCGGTTCGCATCCGGTGCAGTTCGCCTCTGCTTTTCTTTGCAACCTGAGGCGAGTTCTGCAGGCTTGCCTTGCGGACTAGTCAAAGGAGCCAGGGACTCCTTCTCCTCCCACATCACGCGGCTCTGGCTGAATCAGGCCAGCTTCCTTGCGACAAAGGGAAACACAATGCAGATGGATTGTGTGTACTGTGATTCCTGCGAGCACACTGGCAATGACTCGCAGTACCATGGAAATGCATGGTTTTCTCCTTTCGAAAAGGCCGTTCAAAGGGGTTTGGGGCATGTGCTGTACAGCATACGCGGGGACACAGGCTTGTCCCCAGGAGTTTACGGCCGGAAATTTGAGATGGGGGAATGATGCTGATTTCTATATTTCATTTTTATACTGTCCCACAGCTAAAGTCTCTGGAGAGTTTACAACAATATATAAAACTAAATAATAAAAGAGCCAGTGTGGTGTAGTGGTTAGAGCACGGGACTGGGACTCGGGCGATCCGGGTTCGAGTCCCCGCTCGGCCATGGAGCCACCTGGGTGACTCTGGGCCAGTCACAGACTCTCAGCCCAGCCTACCTCACAGGGTTGTTGTTGTGGAGATAAGATGGAGGAGGAGAATGGTGTAAGTTGCCTTGAGCCCTTTGTAGGAAAAAGGCAGGATATAAATCCATAAATAAATACAATACGATACGATACGATACGAATACTTTAACAACAAAAGCCTGTTAAAGTGAATGTAAAATTCATTTAAATCAGCTAAAAACATGAAGTAAAAAAGACTGCAAAGGAAAAGAATTACCTGAGTAATCTCTTGAGGACCCTGGATAACAAATGGATCTTTCAAGTCCTCCACATAAAGGGCTGTCTTGACCTGGCACTAAAAAGATGGCAAGTTTGGCACCAGGTGGACTGCAGGAGGGAGGTTGCTTCAAGGATGGGGAGACCACCAAAGAAAAGCCCCCTCCCCCCCCCCCGTTTGCACAGCTTGCAGTTGGACGTGATGCTCTGACAGCTACTGCAGTCCCAAGTTGTGTGGGGCTTTATAGGTTAAAAACGAAAGAGTGGGGTGAGCAAGGCAGGCAATGCTTGGAATGGAGCTTTGAGTCCCATTTGCTTCGAGCCGGTTGCAGGCTGAATTCCAGCCACGCCTGAAGACGGGATTTGTGCTCAATGCTTCCCCGAGGGAACCAGAGGAAAAAGCTTTGAGGAGGGAAGTGGTGGATGTGAGAAAGGGGGCCTCCCAGAGGTCTCCCCCCACAAAAGAAGTGGAATTCACCTCTTGCAGCCCTGCTTTGACCCTCCCCGCTGCCACCCCCTTGTCGGGATGGCTACCTGGCCGCGCAGGTGCGGAGACGGCCTCCCGGCATCCCTCTGCGGTTCCTTACCTCCCGTGTCTCCCTAGGCTACTCCCAGATGGTGATCAACTTCTATTATGGAGGGAAACTGGTGGGAAGCACCACCACCACTCGCCCCGAAGGCTGCCGCATCTCCCTCGGGGAATCGCCCTACGTCCTGGAGAGCTTGGAGCACGTGCGGTTCCCGTCGGCGGACGTGATCCCCAACGAGCGCCAGAGGCAGATCACCAAGAAGCTCTTTGGGCACCTGGAGAGAGGCGTCCTGCTGCACTGCAACAAGCAGGGCATCTTCATCAAGCGGCTCAGCCAGGGCAGGGTGTTCTGGAGCGGGAACACCATGCTGTACAAGGACAAGCCCAACAAGCTGGGCCGGGACGAGGTAGTCAAGATCTTCGACGCCAACCACTTTCTCAGAGGTCCGTGTGAGTGGTTTTTTCCTGGCAGGTTTGCTTTCCACCCTGGATGAGAACCTCGTCCTGCAACCTCCTGTAACTTAAAACCAAGTCAGCACTGACATGCTGTGCTGGGGTAGTCCAGAGAAGCAGCAGAGTTCCGCAGACAGTAGAAATGACATCAAAACAAGGATTGCATGCCGCTTAATTGATTGGTTAGTTACACCGATCCCTGCATTTCTCTCCAAGAAATGCCTAAGCCCACTTAGTAATCTTTGCCAGGCATTGCCCCAAACTTCTAAAAATATTTTTCTTTCTTAAGGACTAGAAACTTGCCTTTGAAAGCAACTGAAAACCTGCCTTTTACACTTGCTTTGCTTTGTCACAGCATTGCAGGATGCGTGAGGTCACAGCAATCTCTTCTGTCCGCTGCCAGACCTTAAGTTGCTCTCTCGGGAGATGAATTAGTCAAAATTCTGAACTTAGTGATGGATTAAAAGAGGGGTGGAAAACTTGTGGCCCTCCATACCTTGGTGGACTGCAGCTCTCATAAACTCTCGCCATTGGCTTT
This sequence comes from Varanus salvator macromaculatus, assembly GCA_023646645.1. Lineage (NCBI taxonomy): Eukaryota > Metazoa > Chordata > Lepidosauria > Squamata > Varanidae > Varanus > Varanus salvator. The sequence goes on from JAIXND010000657.1 coordinate 2,852,606, forward strand.
GTTGGCTAAGGCTGATGGGAGTTGCACTCCAACACCAACTGGAGACCCACAGGTTGCTCATTCTTGGATTAAAAGCACTCTTATCTTGGTGAAAGCTATAAATATGCGAGTACTTTAAAAAGCAGAAGGGGAAGCTGGTGCTGTGGTATTTGCTGTGTGTGTGCATTTCAGGCTTCTGCAGTTGCCTATAGTGGGAAAACAGTTCACGCCTGCCTGTGACACATGAAATGTTTGCTGTTCTTCTCTTGCAGAGTTTCACCAGTACTATAACAGCCAAGGTCACTTCCCAAACAGCAAAGTTATTCTATGTTTTGGGGAGGAATTTCCAGATGCCACACCTTTACGGTTCAAGCTGATCCTTGTCGAGGTAGGTTGCGCCACCCACATGTTGGTGGAGGTCTGTCCTGATTTTCATTTTGGAAGTATTCCCCCTTTCCTACCCCTGCTGACTCTCAAACATAGAACAGATCTCAGGTTTTATTTTCAGAAAAAACACTCAAGGAGTTAGCCCTCTTGGTTTGGGGAGAAATGTTTGCTGCCAGGTTAAAAAACTGCTCTGTGCCTGGAGCTGGATTGGCTGCCTTTATTCAGTTTGCTTGGCAAGCGCATCTGAGCTTCCTGTTGGGATGTGTAGTTTGGCTCCACACGGAAAACTGCTCCGTATTGGCCTTTGTGTGTCTCTCCTACTCCTCGATGTTGATTTGATGCTGATGGTGTGCAAGGTGCAGTACAGAGGGCTCAGGACTGGCCTAGGCACTTGAAAAGCTGTGCTGAGTGTTCCCTATTCCCAGCTCATCCCTTTTTCCGTGTGTGCTGTGTGAGCCAAAACGAATCACTAGACCAGAGAATCTGTTTAACAAATCACAATATAGTAACCATGCACCATAGAGTCTCAGCTCTTACAATAAAGGGACAATGAGAATGGCCTACCATACAGGGCTGTTGTGCGGGTGTTACAGAGAGAATGTGTCTGAATTGCTCTGAACACCTTAAAGCACTGAATAAGTGCCACAGTACTTCCTCCTCCTCCTCCAGCCAATTTCTTTTAATGATGTATTTCAAGTCTTCCTAATTGTCCTTCTTAATTGTCCTTAAGTGGTACTACTTGATTCAAATAAATCTTGTCTTCTTCTGACTGCAGATTGAGCAACTCTGCATCCGACAGTTGATGGAGGAAGCTGGGAAGAATGACAGCAACACTCTGATACACCCCGTGGGAGAAGAGGTGCATTATGACCAGATGTACCGGAACTTCCAGGATTCTTGTGGACCTCACCAAAGACCCATTTTCAGAGAGAATCAACAGATCACTGTTTAAAACTCCTGTTAGGAGGGGTGAGAGGTTTGGGAAAAGAAAAGAAAAGAAAAGAAAAGAAAAGACAAGACACCTTAAAAAAAATCAAAGGATTTGTTTAAGATCAATGTTTATAGCATCATTCATTGAACATTTCCCTCTGGAAAAATTGCCCTGGTCTTTGCTAGAGTGATGTAATATTGTGTTTGGGGCAGGAGAGTTTTCCCTTTACAGCCTAACTTAAATGACATCCATTTGAGCATTCCTTGGGGTTTCCACACTACAGCCTTACCCCAAAGTCAGCTTAAACCAGCTTAAAACTGTCCAATCTAGCTTCACGGCATTGTGTGGTTTGGTTGAAAGGAAGGAAAGGAGGTATGTGGATGGGAAAATGGTGTTGATTCAGCCATTGTGTTTCTGACAAGCGATATAAGCCCTGGGGTGTTCCACTCCCCCAGTATTAATTTCTTCACTCAGGACAGGCTTTGAAGGGGGTGGACAGAGGGCCTTCCAGGGAGACCCCTCCTCTGTCTTGGCCCCAGTGGGCTGCCCGTCTGCTGGATCTAACCACTGTCTTCTAGAATTTCCCAGAATGCCCAGAGCAAGGCTAGGTCAGGGGCACTGTGGGAAATTAAGCCTCTCCAGAGCTGGCTGCCTGGGGGAGCCAATCCCCAGAAGCCGGACATGCCAGGTCTGGCATGCAGAGCGCAGTGGGACATGGGGCATCGTGGATGGAGGGATGAAGCTCCGTGAAGTGTAATGCTTTCATTTTGGGAAGGGCTCTGGGCATCTGTGGGGGAATGCCCCCTTGTGGATCTGTCCCAAATCACATGCCTTTTTGAGTCAACCAGTTCTGGGCACCCAGGGACAAAACATGATCCCACTGCTGGGAAAGCTGTGTGAGCAATCAGGCTGAGACGGTCCTGAGTGCATCTGAAAAGGACAGGTTCACTCATGCACACACATGGTTGGATTGCTCATCCAGCGTGAACCCATCGTTCAGTGCGCCTGGACGAGGACTTCTGCACTCAGGCATCTCTTGATGGCTGTGCCAGCTCCAGTTTCAGAATATTGGTAGGAGACAGGGACCCAAGAGGTGAACTGATCCTGGGTACGGTTGTGCTCTCTTGGCCGCCCCGTCTTCCCCGGAGAGGTGAAAATTCTGCTGGCTTTATTTCCACAGTCAAGTGGCCACGTCGATGATGCAATGCATCTGTGGTTTTGTACAGTTTTTTGTTTACTCTTTATGGCTAGGATTGTTTTGTGTTAAAGTGTAAAGTTGTTTGCAAACCGATCATGGGAATCCATGCATGGGCGGCATGGCCTTGTCTTTGTCCGTGCTGTCTGGTCTTGTCCTCTTCACTGGCTCCCCTCAGGTTTGAGCAGAGATGGGTTTTCCCCATCTCCTGCCACCAGGCGTCCGTGGGGTGGTGTTTTTTAATTATTATTTTTATCATCATCAGCAGGGACCATGATGTTCTCCAGTGCCACCCACCCTCTGCCTCCTGGTTCCCTCTGAGCTTAGCTGTAGCCTTCACAGTAGCTGAAGGAATGATGGATCTTCCTGGAAACAATTGTCAGCTATCCCTCTTGAAATGTAAAGTATTTGGGGGTGGCTTGGTCTTAAATGGACCATTCAGACCCATCGGCTTCCTGAAAGAGCTGGTGGTGATGCAGATGGAAACTGCTAGAAGGTTTCTGGATATGGCTCAATGCAGCTGCCCTCAGTTTTGGATCTTTCTTTGGGGTGCAGCTTTGGGGAAGGTCATGGTGGCATCTGTAGGTCAGGATTTACTGCTACACCAAGGTCATGATCCTTTTGTAAATTGGAGATTGCCAGAGACTGAAGTGGAACCTTTCTTATGCCAAGTGCAAGGTTCCCTCTTTTATTTTTAAATAGCAAACTGTATTTCCTCTCTTCTCATGCTTTGCTAGCCGGGAAGGTTTTCTCAGCAAGCAGAAAAGTTCTGACTGAGAGGCTGGAACTGGTCTGTTCAGTGAATTGTGTCTCTAATGGGGGAGGGAAGGATGCTAAAATGGAAGACAAATGCTTCATTCTTGCTCCTTTCTACTCCACCAAAGCTCAGAAGCTCAACACTGTGAAAGTCAACTTCATGATAATTAGGTAAGCTTAGATAGTCCTGTTGGTTCGTGGCATCTGTTGGGATCAAGCAAAATGTCACAGATTGGCAAACTGAGTTAATAACTATGGTGTTATGGGCTCTTATGGGGTAGAAAGAACACAGGTCCCCCCTCAGCCCAGCACACCTGTTAAGGGCACAGAGTGGCCTCCCATTCAGTGGAGGGGCCTCTCAGCGGGTGGAGAAGGTTGCAAAGGTGACATGCACTTTCTGTTGAAGTGAATGGGTGAGGGTAAAGGGTCTGTGTTGGGCAGAGTTTCTTTTATGCCACGCTTGTGATGTGTGTTGATGTATCCAAGGTTTAAAGCAGCCATGGGGCAGGCGCTCAAGACAATTTGCCAGCGAACTGAAAATGGGATGGTTTTCTGTTATATTTCTATTATATTCCTAATGCAGGTATAAAAGAGGAGTATGCCGTGAACCCAGGGAAAAAGCTATTCAAAACACTGCAATACTGCAAGGGCTATGGAGACCGCCAAAGGATGCATTCTAGATCAATAGGCCGCGGTGTTCAGTGTCTGTACAGATTAGAAATGCGTACAAGCTATCACTAATACAGATCCAGCCTGCTTGGGTGTTTGTGCACACGTGTGTGAACGTGTAAATGTGGGAGCCGAGGATGTGCGAAAGCTTTCCTATGGGGGCAAAGATGAACGGTGGAATTTATGCTCCTAGGCGCGAGTGTGTACACGGGAGTACACAGAGAATGCCCAACCAAGTCACACGTGCACACCTCTTGTAGGCTCGGTATTTATTTTAACTGCTTGTTTAGAATGTTTTGTGATTGTTTGACAGTTGCACTCACCAATAAACAACGTCCCTTTTGTAACCCTTTGCCTCTGCTTCTGTTGTCTCACATGAATTTTGGGATTTGTGGGGGCTGAGGTGTGCAGGTCGGCTTTTGGGAGTGGCAACTGGGTTTTTCGTGGGGAGGGGGTTGACGTCCGCCTCTCTTGTGTCTGGTTTCTCAGAAGCATGGAGCCTATTGTCAGAAAACAAATGCCTACTTCTCCCTTCCCACTCCTTTCTTCTGCTTACAAGGCTGGATTGCACAATTTGGCCTCTCAGACCATTTCCAAAATGATCCTCAGCCTCTGCTTTCTTCCTGTCTTCTCACTGCTGTTGAAATCTGGGACGTTCTGGTAAGGCACTGCTCTTTGATTGCTGCAAGAGCCACGAGCCACGGGCTTCTTCCCAGCCTGCTTGAAAGAACGCGGACGCCAAGGGAGAGCAGCTGCGAGGCTGTGAGTGGGGAGGCGGCAACCCGAAACGGGGCTTGGAGTGAGCATTGCAGATGGACGGTGTCAGCTGCCGGGCTACACGTTACTCTGAAAAAGGCACAGACGGCCATTGCCATTGGCCACGTGCAATTTGCTAGCCCAGTTTGCAGTACTGGTGAATTTCTTCCACTCTAGGGGCTGAATTCTGTTTTGGAGAAGGGTTTAGGGCCACAATCCAGGGACGGGTGGCGCTAAAGTGCTCCACATATCAGCATGGTTTAGCTAAGTGGTCTTGATGGCAATAGCGAAGTCTTAGGAGGGGCGGTCCAACTTTCCCTACAGAGCGCACTGGAAGGCTGGGGTTGGGCGAAAGGGGCAGCTGGTGGAAGGGGGCACAGTCTTCTGTCAAATCCTGGAGGGCTGGATCTGGCCCCCAGGCCTGAGATTCTGCACCCCTCCTTTAAAACCTCTGGTTTGGACCCATACCTCTTGAAGGACGGCTTTCACCTATAATAACTTGCTACACACATCAGCAGAGGCCCTTCTCATATATCTTCCTCTGAGGCCATTGACGCTGACAATACAAGAGGGAAGGCCTTTTGGGTGCAGTTATGCAATCAATAGCAAATAGAAATAGAACAAGAAAGAGAACTCCTCCCCAGAGTGAGCTTGCATCTTCTCCAGGGTTGTCATCGTCCTCTTTTCAAGCCTCTTTGCCGGCCCTTTCTTAATTTGGGGCTGCTTGTTTTCTTTCTGCCCTTATGAAATGCCGCTGTTTTGTTCTGTTTCTCTCATCTGGTACCGGGAAGGGGTCCAACTGGAAAGGTTGGCCTACGAATAATTTCAAATAAATAAATGTAAAACATGCTGTCAGTTGGTGAAGTGCTTCGTGCAGTGCAAAAACGGAGAGGAGAAGAAGTAGGTCTCGGACTTGAAGCAACACGAATCAAATACTGACAGTGAGAAGAATATGAGACTGGAAGAAGAGAAAGGGGAGAGTGCAAGAGCTGCAAGAATGAATCAGAGTAAATGCAGAGGGTTAAAGCGATTAAACCACAAACTGAAATGCAGAGTAGGCATTAAGGCAGGGGAGGAGACCGGCAGATATTCTCCCAATCAGGAACAACTGCAGCTTTCCCAGTGTGTGTGTTTGGACTTGATGGTCCTTTGGGAAGTTCTGGTAGAGCAAATCTGGTGTATGAGTCCATGGATTGCTGCCTAGCGACCTTGCTCAAGTGTAAAACGAGGCACATGCTCAATTGCACGATGAATAGGAGAGAAAATGCAATTACTCTCAAGCCTGAATTATGCAGCTTCCCAGAGTAAACATCAATAACGGAAGTCATTTGCAAGAGAGAATTCATTTGCATCAGTCTCATGAGAAACTAGAGTTTCCCCACCTACAGATGAGAAGGTGAAATGGTGGGAGTTACAATGAACAGTACTCACAGGATGTAAAGCGAGGCATGAGGGATCCAAAAAATGCAGAGCTCAGATTAAGAAAAATAGCCGTTTCTACTGGGGAGCTGCTTGTCTTGTTTCAAGGGCCTGCCAGTGTTTGCACGGTGAATTTACTTATGGTCTTTTAAGCCAGTGTAGACTGGATTTCCTGCACCTATAAAACACCAGGGTATAATCATTATCAAATTACAGCTATGACCCTTGGCAGGGAATGGCCTGCAGTGGAGCATTGGACCTCACTGAGCGAGCCTCACTTTCCAGCTGGGATACCAGAATCTCTTTATCGTTTCCTCCATCAACCTCCAGACAAAACATTCCAGCAGCGTTTTTCTAGCAAATTGCAGGGAGAAGCTTTCTGCATTAGGCATTCATTGTGTCCTTGTCATTCTGTACTCACAGGTGCTGATGGGTTCTCTAGACCATGTTTTGCTCCTGGTTGTTCAAGAGGACTTTCTCTGAGGTTTTGTTCTTAAGAGCAGGGGAAATTCAGTATTGTTTTAAAGTGAAAGAAAACAGTTTTCTTCACTTGTCCATTTGCAGTATTCTGCTATACCACAGTGCCACCTAGAGGTCATGCAGCAGAAAAGGGAAAGCTCTTTGCGTAGATGTACGGCCTCTGATTAGCAAAGTCCAGAGAAAGGGGACTTTCCTATCAACTCCTTATGTGACCCCTTTTTGGAGGTGCCAGAGATTGAACTTTTGTTCCCAAAGACCTGAACTTTACTGCTGAGCTAAAACTAGAGCTGTCCGTGAATATCCTCTCAAAATTTGTGGACAGCTAATGGGGAGGGGCAAGTTTCTTCAAGGGATCAGGAATTCTTCAGTCATTCCTGCTGGTGGGACTCCTGATGAATGGGGTTACAGCTGCAGCTGCTTCTTGCTACCGCTCCACGTGGCAACAGCCGCAACCGTCTGTACTAGTCTGGCTCCCATTTTGCATCCACCTCACTGCAGGTACTTCCAGGAAACAGGTGGGGAATGAGGCAACTTTTCCTCCCTTCACAGAGTCTTGCAATCATTTGTTTCTGAGCTGAGTTGGAACAATGTAATCACTGCCAGCGCAGCGGAGAGCTTTGTGCACGAGTGTTTTCTATTTCACATCTCTCTATGGCTCAGCAGCTTCCCATGCTGCCGCTCTGAAGGAAGCTCTCTGCAAGAGGGATGCATGCAGATGTTCCTCCGGGCTTCCAGCAGCACGCAGGCTGCTAATGGAGTTGCTGCTTGCGGGAGAGATGCTCTGCGCTTAGCATTGCTCCAAGGGATCGTACTGGGAGAGGGAAGGTACCCATGGTGTAAAAGCAGCTGCTGAGTGGGAAGCCAACCACGGGCCACCAGAGGGAGAAGGCAGGATGGCAAAGCGTGTTCCTGGGCCGCCTCTTCAGCAAGGTAAGTAGAAGCAGCCCAAATTTCTCCCGTGGGAACCCCTCTCACGCCTTTCTCCTCCTTTGATTTCCTTTCTGAAAGCAAATCCGTCTCTATCAAAAGGAGTGTGAACGCATGAAAACAATCTGTGCGAGAAATGTTTGGCACAAGGCTCACTAAGCCCCCGTCACATGTCAAGTCTGGTTTACATGACTGCTCCTCAGCCCCCGAACAGGCCAGCCGAATGCAGGGGCCCAGAGCGCTGCATGCCGTTTCCTCATTCCCTCGCACACATCGGGGGCTTTAAGGAGAGAGGGGCCGATCTGGCTCCGTTTCAGAGAAGCCAAGGCAGAGCAGGGCAAGGGAGGAGATGTGAAAAGGGAAGCGGTTGGCCTCAAGGTCAGGAAGCGTCTTGGCGATGCGAGGTCCTTTCCACACCACGCCACTGCTGTCCGCTGCCGGGGGAGAGGAGGGCTGCACTCCCTGATCTTGGACAGGACGCTGGGCTAGACGGTCCCTTGGGCTCATCCGGCTTGGCGCGCCTAACGCTGTGCTGGCTGAAAACATGTGCTGTGAAAACATCATGGGCAGCGGTTGCCCAGGTGCATCTTCTGAGCTCAGTCATGCCACCAGGGAAAGAGCGAACATGCAGCTTGCACAGATGGAGAGGAGAGGAAGGGAAGTCCAGGCAGCTCTGGGCAGGGGAGTGCTGATGGTTGTGGGTCCCCAGGAGGTGCAGCCCATCCCTTCCCTCGATCTGGCTGCAGGCTCTCCGAGGAAGGCAGAGAAGCTCAGCAAGAATTTCAGGCCAATCCGGCTCCCGGCACAGACCTTCTCTCCCTCACCTGCTGCCCTCTAGCAGGGCTGAGTGTCAATGCCCATCATTGCCCTGCTGGTTGGGGATGGTGGGGGTTGAAGTCCCAAGCTGGAGGGAACTGGCTTGGGTGGGGGGTCTGCTCCCCATATTGCGCCTGCTGGCTTGGCCATATCTGCTCTGAGGCTGACGGCTTGCTAGCGAGCCTTGGTAGTTCAGGAGGCAGAGCCACCAAGGGAGGGGCCCAGGAAAGGCACCTTGTGCTTGTGGACTCAGCGACGTGGGGCTGGAGATGTTGCAGCACGATGTGCTGTCATCTAGGGCTGGAGCCACCTCCCACGGCCGATTCCAAGAAGCCCCCTTTCCTCCTTCACCTTCATCCTTTAATTATTTGTTTATTATACTTGAGGAACTTTAAGGAACTTGTGGTGGCTTGCGCAACCCTCTTCCTCTTGATCTTACCCACGCGACACCTCTGAGGTCCCCTTGGATGGCGAAGCCCTCTGAGCATGCCTTCTCCGCCCTGAGTCATCTCCCCATCCCATTTTTCTTCCTTGAAGCTTTTTTGCAAAACTTCTGCAAATCTCAGGGCTCCCTCCCCCGGGACCAGTGAGACCTCCCAGCTGAGCATGGTCTGTGCTGCTTTGGCCCCCCAAGAAACGCCGCCTAGAGAACTGGGGTTGCTCTCAGCACAAAAACTGTTGTCTAGCAGGGTGTCGGAGCTCCCCATAGTCCAAAGCTGGAATTTCTCATCGGAGAAGCTTTTGGGGGCCCCATTCCAGTGGTCCGTGAGGCCAAAGGCAAACAGGGGCAGGCCAAATTACCACAACGACCAGCCACTTTAGCGGAGACCTCTTCCTGCCATAACAAAGCCTTAAGGGAGGCGGGAGAACCCCTCGGAATGGGAAGGATTCCTGCCAAAGCAGCTGGAAGTGGTCCTGGGGCCAGAGGATCCCGAGCGAATTATGTGCTGTATATGCCACTGTCCACAGAAAGGATGGCGAGGGAGCAGCACTGTGGCGGGTGCACCTGAGCACCGTGTGGTTTCCTGGATGAGGTCACAGGCACACGTGACCTGGCACAAGCCACCCTGCACCCCCCAGTGTCGCCCTGATCGCCCATGCATTGTGAAGCATGGAAGAGTCAAAGTGAAAACCTGCAAAAAGAGCGAGCTTTTCAGGGTGAGGTGCCGGTGCGCGGCCTTACATCCCTCTCGTACCTCGTGAGGGAGTTATGCAATTCATGCGCAGCAAGCTTCGTTTGGGTTAACTCTTTCCGCTTGAGGTGAATGCACTTATTGTTCAGAGGAAGCTTGACACTCTGAAAAATGAACAGGAAACCAAGCATTTTTTGCTCTGAATGCTCCGTTGTGCTAAATCTGAACACCGTTCCATTATTTATAGCCCTGGATCAATTTGTCTTCAGTTACTCTCCAGTGCTTTTTGCTGTGTTGGAAACAGGCTACAGGGCCTGCTCTGTGGAGGCACTCTGACTGCCGAATCTTGTCTCAGGGGAGGCTTGCTGTCAGTTTGGCTTCGGGCAAAGATCATTATTTTAAGCAGGCTGGTACACTGCTTGGTATTCCTGTGCTTCTGGTTACTTGCATGCTTCTCTTTCAGGCAGCGATGTTCTATTGTGCTCGTTTTAATGCTTTTGTCTCATTATAAGGCTTAGTTTTTGTAAGCCAGCCTGGCAGCCAGCAGCAAGCCTGAGTATGAACCGGGGCTGCAGAACTGAAGTGCCTTCCCAAAGTCTTTCTTACTGGCAGCAGGAGCTTTAAGTGAAAATATGCCGGGTTCCCTTTGGTATTTGAACCTGTTCCTTTTGCTTTCGGTCCTGCCTCCCTCTGGACTGTGAAGCCCAAACAGTTCTCTGAAATAGAATTTGGCTCCTGGGCTGAAATGGGTACAACTACCCTGGTGTAAACAGAGCTAGGAAATCATATGGAAAGATGCATGCCTGACCAAGAGACTTACGGCCAACATTATGCGGAGGTGGCGGCCCATAAGGTCTGTGCTAGGCCACCTTCCACTTCACATCGGATGAAGCACAAGCTGAATGTGGGCTTGAATATGAGTTTTAGGATTGGTCATCCCCGACTATGGCAGGGGAAGAATGGCCACACATTTGTTTTTAAGCTGTCCCCATGTCCGAGAAAGCTGCAGCGGGTTTCAGAGTGTCCTTCTGGAAGAAAGAGCTCTTCATGGCCAGAGGAGAGGAGAGGAGAGGAGAGGAGAGGAGAGGAGAGAGGAGAGGAGAGGATGGGTGGATGGGCTGCAGAAAGGTTTCTTTGCATGTGATTTAAATGTCTATGGAAACAGTAAAACAATTATGCAATCCATTTATATTAATAGCTATCGTTACACTATTTGTGAATGTGGAGATATATCATTTATACATAGATATATCATTTATACATAGATATGTATATATATGAATGAAAGAGTTGAACTTCTGTTTTGAACAGTCTTTCAAACATTTATACAAGTTAAGGCCATCGTAATCTCCCAAAGCAAAATCGTAGACTGACAATTTTGCCATTATATGAAATAATCCTCCAGTTCTGCAAACCATTTCAACGTGTTGGTGCAGCTGACATTTTCTAGCATGCGGACGGCCCCTGCCTCTGTCCCTGCCATCTCCACCTGAGAGCATTGCAGGCCACCAGGCCCTGGAGTAGCGTTCTGCTAACTGGTCCTCCTGAATGTGTTGGGCTACAGTCCCCATCATCCTCAGCCAGCATGGCCAGGCCAGCTCCCATGATCTCCATCCGTGCTGGCTGGAGGTGATGGGTACCTGTAGAGCAGCACAGAGGGCAGTGTTCGGGGGCAGCTGCCCCAGGGAGCTTCTTCCCAGGAGCAGAGGGGGTAATCATTGTGGGGCGTGATCAGCCACATGGGGCAGGTTAGACTAGACCTAACAGCATGGATTCCATAGGGGTGTTCCTTCAGGAGGGGGTGTTTGGAGGAGACCAAGCTGCACCCCTGAAAGAACCCAGGAAGGCTCTGTTTGCCTGGAGAAGAATCTCTACAGCTTCCGGAGATTTCTTTATAACACTGCCATCTTAATCAGCAACCTACTCGCTTTATCTTCTGTCCTTGATTCTGTAGTATTTTCCTCTTGAATGTGGAAAACGTCCACCAGCAACCGACTGAATGCAGACAGGTTCTGAGCTTGGCTTGTTGGGCCTCATGACACCCAGGTCAGAATCGCTCGACCACTTTTTCAGTCTCAAAATATGCTATTAAAGGCGGGTATTTCCAATGGTGAAGCCAGGTGACCGGTATGAGCGGGTGGTGGTGGCAGTTTCCAAACATGAGTCATTTGGCAATTGTTTAAAAAGTGAAAATGTGAAGTCGAAAGCTCCAAACCTGGTGGCCACTTCCCAAATCCCATCATCATTGAAGAAGAGACACCTAAAAAAGCATCAAGACTTAAAACTGGTGGGATGTTCTCTCTACACTATTTTTCAGTGAAAGGGGAAGTGTGCAGAAGAAAGTTTCAGATATTTTGACCAAATTGTCTGTTCATCTTCCCACCTAGATCGACGAGGGGAAAGGATTTGGTCTTGACAGCAGCGGTGAAGGTGGGAGCTCACCCAGGTTGTGGCTCTTGGTGTCATTCCATGAACAGATCCTTCAGAAGCCCACTGCTTTCTCCCGTGCCTTCCACGGGATCCACTCCAGCATCTGTGACACGTGGCAGGAACCAAATCATCGCAACACCAATACTGAGGTTCCTGTGGTTAGGAGAGTGGTCGGACCCCATCACAGGTGCCATGGAAAGGAAAGGACAAACACGAATTGGAGAACTCAAAAGCTCTCCTGGAGAAACCAACCACCCCAGCATCTGGTGCAGATGTGCTTGTGGATGGAAAGTCTTGTGCAAGCATGTCAGATGTGCTGTCCCATCTTTACGTGAGCGTCTTTTGGAGACGGGCCATCCTCCTTTCAAGCTGAGTGGAGAACATCGGTGATGGTCTTTTCTTTCTTTATATAGGCTGCTCCAAAAACCAAATCATTCAATTGCTACTTCCACATTTTCACTTGCGGCAGTATAAACACCTTGTCGACTTCCCTACAGATGTTTCAACCACACACACGTCCACCTTTCCCCTTTTTGGCAGATGTACGTACTTATAAACACCCTCACCCCCTGTATTATTTATTCATGTTTCCCCTCTTTCCATTTTCGGGCTGTCTTGAACTGAAATAATAAGGAATAAGGGGAGGAATTCAAAGTTTGTTCTTTTATTTTATTTCTACACTGCCCAGGGACCAAATCTCTCTGGAGGGTATACAGTGGTTCATAAAGTATAACATACAATAAAAACAGCACTAGAAAATAATAAAATTATTTTAAATAATGTAAACAACTAAACCCAGCCCACAGTGCCAGGCCTGCTCCAAACAAGTGTAGGTATCTTCCATCCTCTTGTGCTTTTTGAACTTGGTAAATGCCTGAGCAAAGAGGGTGCTCTTAACCTGGTGCCAAAAAGATAGCGAAGTCGGGGCCAGGTGGGCCTCAGGGTGAGATCATGCCATAATTTGGGGGGCTACCACAGAGTAGGCCTCCTCCTTGTTGCTGTGACCCCTAAGGTACCTTGCAGGTGGCTTTCCAAGGAAGGCTTCAAATGCTGAGCACAGGGACCCAGTAGATTGCGGCTGGAGCAGATGTTGTATTAGTCCCACGTGAGTGAAAGAGATTTTGAAATCCCTGAGAACTCAGACCTGTCCAAGCTTTGCAAAAGCAGCCGCTGTTTAAGCGAAGAATGGGAGAAAAGCCCTGTTGCACTTGGGCAAAGGTGCCCCAGCATCCTAGCCTGAAGCGTCCAGGAAGCCCTCACGGGGGCGTGAAGCAGGGGCAGCTCTAGGTTGTTGGAGACAGTTGGCCAATCGGATTCTAAATCAAGCCTCACAGCTGTGCAATGTGGTGCTCTGTGTGCCGCCCACGGCTTAGCATTTGCACATTTGCTTTCATGTTCATGCCCAGAGGTGAGCTGAGCGTGACCCTGCAATCCTGCCCTCCTGTTGGCAATTTAACATTTAGAGATCTAGGAGGGAGAAAGCCGCTGAGATCAGGTTTCCATTTTATTCTAGTGATAAATTCTAGTGATGTGCAGAAGCCATCACTATTCTGATGGCCTAGTGATGCACATCACATTCCGCACTAGTGATGTGCAGAAGCCAAAGGTCAGTGATGCCTCAAATAGGGGCAAAATGGAAACGTGATGATGGTTAACCAAGTCCACCATAAAGGATGGTCCCTGTTAAAGAGGGTCAGTGGGAACACATATTACATAAGGTTCCCCGGGGTTCTGGCCATCATGGTCACTGAAAACAGACAAAGAATGTAGCTTAGTGCTGCATTTCGAAGCAGCGGCTTCCCCTTTTTCCACTGTTTTCTCCAAGTGCAACTCTATGCATGCATAAATCCATCAGTAAAATTGCAAAATGTGAGAAACTAGAGAATATATAGCTCAACAGCACAAACACAGGCCTTTAGTGTGTAAAATTACCGTATTTTTTGCTCTATAAGACTCACTTTTTTCCCCCTCAAAAGTCAGGGGAAATGTCTGTGCGTCTTATGGAGCGAATACGTGTGTGCAGCAAGTCTGTCAGATGTGCAGCCCATGGGGAAGTGATGGGGAATGTGCCTGTGATGATGTGCCCATTGGTTTCAGAATATTCTTTTTCTTGTTTTCCTCCTCTAAAAACTAGGTGCGTCTTATGGTCAGGTGCATCTTATAGAGCGAAAAATACGGTAAATAAAGTGTGATTTGGAAAATGACTGCAAATGGTAAAAACATTCTGGAAATTTGAAACAGTAAAGAAATACTGTAATGCAAGTTGCCATGTATCATGAAGACTAAAGCAGTTTAAAGCTCCATGGATACTGATGCAACAAGGCACCTCTTTGTCCTTTGATGAACTCTAGATTCAGTTCTTCTCAGTGTACAGTTTCCATCAATATGTTTCTCCAAAACATTCTTTCCATTGTTGGACTTGCTAATCTTTCTCAGTGCTACCAAGAGAGAAATACAAAAATAGAAGCTAAAATGAATTCAGGTGGAGTCCATCCTCCATCTTTCAGGCTCAAATGGCAGACTGAATTTCATTCAGTACTTCCACATCTTCTCTTCCTTCCAAGATCTCCAATTTCTTTAATCATGGCCTAATACGTTTTCTATTATTCTGTGAAGTAATAGCAAGGATCATTCATCCATACCAAGGGCCTTTAGCAATGCCAAGATATTGCTTTTCTACAGTCAGCTGGAATAAGAATTCAACTGATGGTTCTTAAATTAGCACCATGTGTTAGGGGACTTCTATAATGTCCACTCAGAAACAAGTCTCCCTTAGCAAAGGCCTCTTGCCCCTTTAATTGAAAGCTTTCTGTTTATTGCTTCTGCCTCTAATGATGATGCTGTTTTGGAATGAAAAAGAAGACTTCCCATTGGAGAGCCAGTATTTCTTCTTGAAGATTCTGCCTCCAGCTCTTCATGCATATCTTATCTTGCTGCATCTCAGTATCACATTAAGCAGTTGTGTATAAATATCTCTCAGAGATTGTCTGCTTGATTTTAAATTAGAATTTCAAAGTCTGTCAAATGTATTACTATGCCTTTTCCAATTTGAGTTTCCCTTTTTAATCTTGAGGCTTGTTGATGATAAAGGAGTCAATCTATGTTTTTCCCTTCATCTTTTAATTCATGCCATGACTTAATCTGCCCTTGTTGGTCAACCACGTCTCCATAAGTTATAAGATTGTTGTTTTTCCTAGAATGTTTTCCACAATGTGACTATTGGGGACATTATAGGACAGACTGGAGGGCTAATTCTTCTTGTGGAGTAGCACATTTTTATTAAACCGTCTCTACATACATGACAAATCTAGACAGCATACTAAAAAGCAGAGACATCACCCTGCCGACAAAAGTTTGTATAGTCAAGGCTAGGCTATGGTTTTCCCAGTTGCAATGTATGACTGTGAAAGCTGGACCATAAGGAAGGCTGAGCGCCAAAGGATTGAGGCCTTTGAGTTGTGGTGCTGGAGAAGACTCCTGCGAGTCCCTTGGACCGCAAGGCGATCAAACCGGTCAGTCCTAGAGGAGATCAACCCTGACTGAGCTTTAGAAGGCCAGAAACTGAAGATGAAACCCAAAAACTTTGGCCACCTAATGAGAAGGAAGGACTCCCTGGAGAAGAGCCTGATGCTGGGAGCAATAGACGGCAGAAGAAGGAGGGGACGGCAGAGGATGAGGTGGCTGGATGGAGTCACTGAGGCGGTTGGTGTGAGCTTGAGTGGACTCCGGGGGATGGTGGAGGACAGGAGGGCCTGGAGGAATGTTGTCCATGGGGTTGCAACTTCACTAAACTACAACAACAACAACACACATGACTATTATTTGAAGTCAATGCTTTTTAAATTGATTCTTTCATAGTTGATTTTGTCTTCTTCCCTCTAGGTCTGCAATTTCCAATTTCACTAATCTTTTATTGAATTTAAAAATCCAATCTGTAATCCATTCTGGGCCTGCCACATAATAGTATAATTTGATGTTTGGTATTGCAAGGCCTCCTCTTTTGTCCCCCATCTTGTAGTACTTTAAATCTATCCTTGGTCTTGTTTTTCCATTTCAAATAAAAACATTCAATTTTCTTTAGGGCAAAGAGTGCTTTGATGCTATTTTATCGTTTTCGCAAAAACAGTTTTCCCATAGCAGGGTTCCCCTCTGAATATGATTACTGGCATTAGCGTAAGTATCCTAGAGAGTGTCACATTTGCAAAAAAGGAAGGATATTTTTTGTTTTGTGTTCTTTTTCCTTTTTTTGAAGTTATGCAGTCCTTGAAATAAGGAGCTTAAAATACTCCGTGACGGTTTGTGGGGATATTATGAAAGAAGACATCTTGGTAGGAAAGGGTAACAAAGGCTTGCATGGTGGTGGAGGGGAGGAATAAAGGGGGAATTAAAATAACTGATTTAATGTTACCCACAGACAATTAAGTGCAGCTGAATTTTCTGAAGAGACAAGAATCGAAGGGAGGAGCTTCCGATGTGTCTTGAGGTGTTCTCATCTTGTAGCATTGCAGGAATAAGCCTTTTTCATGCATCCATCCATTTACTGGATTTATATCCCGCTTTTTTTCCTTTTAAAGAACTCAAAGCGGCTTACATCATTCTATTCTTCCTGCAGTCACGATACTCACACCGAGTAATGCAATTCAACAATTCTAGACTCTGGACTTAAAGCTCCTTTTAAGAGGGCATGTGTGGTGTACTGGTTAAGGGTGTGGGACTGGGATTCAGGCGATCTGGGTTCTAGCCCTGGAGCCAATGGGGTGACTTTGGCCCAGTTGCAGACTCTGAGCCCAACCGACCTTTCAGGGTTGTTGTTGTGGGGATAGTACTGATAGCAGCAGCAGGAGAATGATGCAAGCCACTTCGAATTCTTCAAAAAAGAAAAAGGCGGAATATACATGCAATAAATACATCTTTGCTCCCTCTTGAGATGTTAGCATCTTTTTTAAAAGTCTGTTAAGTCAGCCATGCTTTCTCTGTGTGGGCCCCTTCTGCTCCCATGCTGCCAAATGGGCCCCAGATGCTTGCCCTAAATATGGATTGTTGCTGAAATATGGGTTATCCGGCTGTCTGAACCCAGCTACACTAACAAGCCATGGCTTGCAACCACAAACAACCCATGCAGAGAACACATGGAGTGTTGGCTTGTGAACCATGGGTCGTTCACCATGGCTTGTTATCTGGGCTGGGTTCAGACAACACACACATGTTTCAGCGATAACCTGCAATTCACAGTAGCCCATATTCAACCCACACCGAACCCTTGAGAATGGGCTGTGGTGTTGTCTGAACCCAGTCGTATTTGGCACCCTAGGGAAAGGTGCTTTCCACCACCTGCTCTCTGATTTGTTTACTGCAAGGGCAGAATCTGCATGCAACATGCACTTCTGAACTGCACCCCCCGAGGTCAGCTCAGGGGAAGGAAGGCCTTGCGGCGAGGACACTGAGCGAAGGCAGCATCCACAGATGCGGCAGCCCGATACTATCTTGCTCAGCTTAACTGAACCTGCTGCTGTGGCTGCAGATGGAGGAATCCCGCACAGCCATGAGCCAGAGGGCATCCTCTGAGCAATCCAGTCAGCCTTCTGGGGCAGCAACATCCATCACACCCATTGGCTACCCAGTTCAAGTGTCTGCTGCTAACTTTTCTAGAGCTCTTGCTCTTCCTAAAGAGGCTCCCAAGTCCCACCTTAGGGAAAAGAGCCCTGCCGTTAACCTTGAGCACTTGGCTTCACTAACAAAAATAGGCACCTTTTTGGCATTGCCCTGCCAGATCCTCATTAAACATCTGGCAAGTCATTTCCCAAACCCTCAACAGGGTGTCTTCCGGGCTGGGTTGTTGTTGTTTAGTCGCAAAGTCGTGCCTGACCCATCATGACTCCATGGACAACATTCCTCCAGGCTCTCCTGTCCTCCACCATTGCTCAGAGTCCACCCAAGCCCACACTCACTGCCCCAGCAACCCCATCCAGCCCCCTCATCCTCTGCCGCCCCCTTCTCCTTTTGCCCTCAATTGCTCCCAGCATCAGGCTCTTCTCCAGGGAGTTGTTCTTTCTCATTAGGTGGCCAAAGTATTGGAGCTTCATCTTCACTATCTTCTGGGTTGGGTAGCAGCCCTAAAAACCACTGAGATCTAAAGATGCCTCCTACAGACAAATTTGCATCTGTTTCCATACATGCTATTCTCTTCAGTGGTGCATGTCCATCTGGGGGGCGAAGCTGTGTTGCTGCAGCTCTGTCAGACCCAGTGGGATTCCCCCCAGCCCTGACTTCAGAGCCAGAACATTCAAGAAAAGCTGGCATGAAATAGCCTAAGGCTTGATGTGCTCACCTCCACCTGGGTGGACTGCAGCGTAATGTTTGTTGCGATGGATTTCTCCCCCCCTCCGTGCAGTTTTGGTAGCTTAATGTGTTTCTTTACAAGCTTATATACAAGTCCTCAGCAGGGTTCTTAATGCTGGCCTGTGCATCTCCTAGTCTTAAAGGATGAGAGAAAGGTTGTTTTGAAGAGACAGTACAGTGCAAATGTAACCCACGTGGCATCAGGGTCTATCCTGCAGTTTGGGGCATCAGCAAGACATTTATTGCCTGGTTATTCCTTCTCAGGCTACTGGCAAAAGCCTCAGAAGCCTGGATCCAGGATAGCCACTCGCCCATTGCAAATATAAAAATAAGAAAGGAAAGGTATCACTGGAAAGGAGAGTCACAGTTTGCATAAAATGTGAATATTCTAACTGGTGAGCAAAGATGCAGATCTGGAAAGAATTTAAATGGAAGAATACAATGCCTCTCAGTGTTCGATGGGGCATGTGTGCCCATGTGTTGCCATGGGCAAGTGATGGTACAAAATGTGGATGGGCAAGTTTGGGGCTGCCACTGCACCCGCTCCTTGAGGCTCTTGCGCTTTGCACGGGTCTTGAACTCTGTAAAGAAGCCCCCCCCTCCACTCTTTGAAGTCCAGGCGGCTTTTGATGGAAGGCAGAAGAGGCTTGCTCGCCTGGTGGACGGAGTTTTGTGTGAGCCAAGTTCCAGCCACACACCCTTGTGGAGAAGTAACATGGCAGCCGGAGCCAGGGAGTGTGCCGCGGGAGCTTTCTGTGGGAGAGGAACTTGGGATGAGCCCAACTTCTTTAAAAAAATGATAAAAGGGCCCCGCCGGCCACAAGACGAGCTGCTCCCTCCCCTTCCGAGCTTCGAGCTTCTTCCCCTGATCTTTGACCGTTGAGAGGTGGAGAGAGAGAGGAAGGGAGAAAGCATGAGAGCGAGAGAGCGAGAGCGAGAACAACTCTGTGTGTGTTTGCACACCCACTATTCTGACATTGTGTAATGGACCTACCACTCTCTGACCTTCCCTCCCAGAAAAGGAAATGTAATGTAACCACATACCAGTGTGTAAGAATTAGACTCCCCTTTACAAGAAACAAACGAGCAGTTTGCTGTCTGGTGTCTTAATTAAGCCAAGCCAGGCCCACATCTGGTGTTTCTCCGTCCTTTGCAGCGTGCCCACCGTCTAGTCCTTCGTGTACATCCTGCAGGCCCATGTACACAGCAGTTCCAAATGTTGCAAGCGTCTTTGGATAGATTAATGCACAGCCCAGATGTGAAGTCTGAGTGGATGGTAGTAAAAATCGCCGAACATAGCGGTTTTTAGGACCTGCCTTAAAGTTCTTGCTTTGCTGGGGAAAAGGGGGTGGCGTGTTGCCCAGCATGAAAGGCGCTCTGTTGAATGAAAGGCACCACCATTTCAGGAACTGGGAAAAACAGCGCTGAAAGTTCAGGGGGAGACTGGCCTTGTGTCCTCTTTGACAGAGGGTGATCCTCTATTTGAAGGCATCCTGTATTAGAAGAGTGGATTTACATTTCTGCTTTAAACAAGGATCCTAAGATGCATTGCCCTTCCAAAGCTAGCATCCGAGCAGCAGATTGAACAGACAGGAACAGAGGTCATTTGGTCACAGACGTCTATACTGTGGTGTATATTTATGTTGCTTTTCCCCCTAACTGTGCAGAGCTGTATGAATTAGATGCAGATTGATGTAAATAGCTCCTCTCTTTAGTCTCAGGTGATGCATTTAATCACCTCTTTATTGGCAATTTGTCAAATGGCACCCTGCCATTTGGAAAATGGGGGGGGGGGCAGAGAAATTGAGTATTTTCCTCGCTGGTGCATCCCTCAGTGAGCCTAAATGTGGCCAGGGTTCCTCAGGAAAGTTAGGCATGGAGCTGATGCCCAAGGTTATCTTCCGGTATATCCAGTTCAGTGTCAGAGCTTTTGCTTTGCATGCAGAAGGTCAAAAATCCAACCTTGCCTCCTTTGGGTAGAATCATGCTGTAAGCCGTCCGGAGACACAAGTAATTGGGCGGCATACAAATTTTGTAAAGCAATCAATCAATCAATCAATCAGAAAAATCTCTTACCTGAAATCCCGGGCAGCCAATGCCAGTCCGTAGCAACAGAAGTGCACTAGCTAGATTGATTGTCTTACTCTGTGAGCATTGCTGTGTTGTCTACCTGGGCAGGTGGTTTCTCACAAACACAACTCCCAACTGGTGCAGAAGACCAAGAAGGAGGGGAGCCCACATGTCAATCACACTCAAAGCCAGTTATGCCGATAAATAGGGCATGGCCCAAAGGCACAGGACGCAGCCCCCTTGCTGAGGCTAAGGAGGTCTGCGACTGGCCAGGGCTTGGAGGGGAGACCGCCTGGGAGTCGCATGGAGCCCTTTTGAGTTCCGTGATGGTGGCAGGAGGGATAGCAATGGAATGAACTAAACAAGCAAGAAATCAAATGGGTGGAACTGCGAGTGGAGTGGCCATTATCTAGGGGCTGGTTTCTGTCATACCCTGTCCTCAGTGGTACAAAATTTTCCCTCGTGTAGCGGTTTTGGGGAAAAAAGTGGAACAGAAGACTCTTGAAACTGCACATGCAAATAAACCTTGCCATATCTGCGTGGGGACCTGCCCGGTGACGCTGAAACAGGAGTCTATTTGCCCATCCGTGTAGCTCACTCACCTGAGCCCACAGTGGTCTTCCCCAGCATGGTGGCCTCCAGATCTTTGGGGCCTCAACTCCCATCATCCCTAGCTAGCACAACCAATGTACTGTATTCTGAAAAATCTGAATACAGGGCCTATGCTGGGGAAGCTGGTGCGCATGGGCAGGCCATGTCTGTCAGTGGGTCTGTCTGGCCAGGGCCGGGGTGGCTCCAGGAGTCCCCTGTCTTGTGCTCACCTGGAGATGCTGGTGCTTGGAGCCAGGACAACTTTTTCCATGCTCAGTCATGGCCCTTCCCTTCCCTGTTGATGCAGAATCGGGCCAGAGCTGGGGGTTGCTCAAGACTGAGTCATCCTCTGAGCCAGGACCGGCCCGACGATAGGGCTGCGTGAAGCAGTCGCTCACCTGTGCTCTGCCCCCTACGCTGGCCTGCTCCTTCGGGGCGTGGGGAGGACTGGGGGGAGATCCCACAGCCAGTCCATGTGGTCCTTCCACCTGCCGTGGGGCAGGGCTCCATCTAGCTCTTTGCCCAGGTGGCAACGTGCCTTGGGCTAGTGCTGGTCCTTTGATTCATTCCTCTCGATGAAAAGCTGCCTTTCACTCAAAACAGACTAAGCGTATTAATCACTGGATATTTCATGGTAAGCTGCAATGCTCGTCTCTCAATAGCTTTCCTGAAATGATTCAGGAAAGAAAATATTTGCTTCGGTTTCTATTTTAGATCGCGCTTCAAAGTCAATCTGCCTATCTGTGTTTTGAGTAATGTGTCTAGAATGGACCCAGCCGATCTACAAGATTTTAAAAATCATGATAAAATCTTTTAAAAATTGGACACAAGCTAAAAGGAATAAATAAAATTTATTTTACAGAGACTCTCACCCATGCCAGGCTTTTTTCCCAATGATCCTCTCCCATTCACCCTCACAACAGCCCTGTGAGGTAGGTTAGGGTGAAAGGTGATGATTGGCCCAATGTCTCTAAGTGAGCCTCGTGGCTGAGTAGGGACTACAGCCTTCCTCCTCAGACTTAGCTCTATGCTCTAACCACTACTCCACTAGCTCTTAGGGCCAACACAGCCAATAAATGGAGGCACAGACTCATTCGATCCCTTCTAAAGAGTTTAGTAGCAGTATCGCTCAGGGTAAATGAGAGCTGGTGTCCTCCAGTTGGTTGGGACTATGACTCCCATCAGCCCCAGGCAGCATGGATGATGTTCAGGCATTCTGGGAGTCATAGTCCCAAACAACTTCTTGGGGGCAGTGGGCTGCCCTGATAGAGTGTCGTGAAACCAAGCGTACTCTTTGAATGGAACCTACCCATTCCTAAATCCTCCGCTAACATCGCTGCCCTGCCCCTTGTGTTTGGGGGATGAGATATTTCGCAATGCCCCTCGTCCCTCCCATGGTACCATTTGCCTACTTCATGCTTAAAGCTTCCTCTTTGATTTTAAGGAAAAACAATCCGACTGCAACCTTATAGGGTGGCGAATGCTTGCCCCCACTGGTCGGCGTCAGGAGCTGCCGGACTAGAATCAGGAACTTTCTGTTGCCTGTGTGACTGAACAGCAATATTGTTGGGTGTCTCCTTGGGAAAGCAAAGGGGCTTTGCATGGCCTCCACCCACCCTGGCTGGCTGCCCCGCACTCCTAGAGAGGAGTGAGAGAACCTGGCTTTGTCACACAGCTTTGAAGGCTTGGCTCTTCTGTCTCCTGGCTTCTGCTTCTTGGCTCTGAATCTTGTGGGGCCGAACAGGAACAGGATGGCATCCTGTGGGGCTGAGAGGTGCTGGGGCTGGGAGCCAGACAAGCATGCCTGTAAGCTGCTCCAACCCTCAGCAGACTGGAGCTGAACCTTAAGTAGGGGTTTGCTTTCTCAGGAGCAGCTGTGGCCACCGGTCGTCTGTCTGTCTTCTTTCTTCTTTCTTTCTTTCTTTCTTTCTTTCTTTCTTTCTTTCTTTCTTTCTTTCTTTCTTTCAAGCAGGGTGGGCAATTGAGGACAGTCTGGGGTCCAATTTCCACCCTGAGACTTTGGTGCCACTACAATGGTTCCACTGGCAGAAAATGAATAGAAAGGGTGGTTTTCTCCTGAAGTTAGCTGCAAAACACTACAGGAAACTGAAGGGAACATGTTTAGCTTCAAAACAAGCTGAAAAGGGGCCTCAGCAGAGGGCCACCCCTGAAGTTTGGTGTAAACAGCAGCTCATTTGAATTTCAGCAGCCCGGAGGAGGAGGCTGTGGAACGGTGTCTCCATCTCTGCTCCACCTGGTATTTCCAGTGGAAAGATTTCCCGGGGAGACACTTCAGCATGAAGGCACTTGGTGTAGCATCTCTGTCTGCCTGTTAAAGCCACTGTCCGGAAGGTGCCTTGCAAGTTAACTTCACGGCCAGTCTGCTGAAGCCACCTGGACACTGAGATCGTGGTGGGAGAGCACTTCCTGGGAGCTGCCACACAGTTGCGAGGCCTCCGCTTTGGAATGCTCCCCAAGAGAGGCTCACTGGATGCCGGGTGAGTCTCTTGCGCTTTTGGCCCTTTAGGCTGCCTGCTCCATCGAGAAGCACAGTGAGAGCAGAGAGACCATGGGAGGAAACCCGAGAACCACAGGGGATGGAATGGCGCATCCTGGGAAAGCGCATGGCTGGTTAGCTGGAAGACTGAACAAGAGATGTGTTGGCACCAGATCCGAGGGCTTCTTGCCAGGACACCCCCAGTGGCACCTTCCGCAGTGAGCCAACGCTTGCTCCTTGGCCTCCTCCTCCTCATGGTGGCCACTGGTTTCCTTGAGAGGCAGAAGCCAGCTGGCAAGGAGGCCGGGCTTCTCCTGCTATGCCTCCTCACCCCACAGTCGCCAGGGCTTGAGTAAGACGGGGGTGAGCGAGCAGCTCGCAATGGTGATGAAGAGGAACAAGTCTGGGGGCTTTTGTTGCAGGGGCCCAGCTTTGCCGCATTCCTGGACAGGAGCATCCGTCGGCGTCGGCGTCGTCGGCATCATCATCTCTATACTGCCCAATAGTCAAAGCTCACAGCAATGCCTCAAAACACAAAAGAGAGACAACAAAACCTAAAGAAAGTAGGGTAAAACACAATATAAAATTCTACTATGCACACTGATAAGCGGCTTAAAATTCCAGCATACAAAAGTGAAAAACAATGTAAGCGTCGGAAACAATTGCAATGAAACTGGACCAGGCTGGACCACATTTCACCCATCCTATGGCACCAAATGCCTGGAACAGAAGGCAGTTTTAGCATGAGACCAAAAGGTATCTACTGTATGTTGGTGCCAGGTGGGCCTCAATGGGGAGCGGATTCCATAAGTGGGATGGGGGGATTGCAAGATTTGTTGCAGGTTCCATTTTCAATTATAGCAGTCGTCGGCTTCTTCTTCTTCTTCTTCTTCTTCTTCTTCTTCTCTTCTTCTTCTTCTTCTTCTTCTTCTTCTTCTCCCTCCTCCTCCTCCTCCTCCTCCTCCTCCTCCTCCTCCTCCTCCTCCTCCTCCTCTCAGGAGCAGGCAGGTAGTCCTCACAGCTCCACTCAACCATCTGCAGGCACACTGAAGCAGCAAAACTGGACAGGCATCACTGGTCCCTGTGAGCCATGATCAAAATATGAACAGAGACCATGCATTTCGATATAGAGACTTGGTTACAGCTCTGCCACAAACATGCTCCACACAAGCAAATCAAAGGGGACAGCGAGCCGAGTGGTGATTTCCGCTTTCCGAACGTTGATAAAGCAGTGCCTTCTGCAAGGTCATTTTGAAGGTGGCGACGACGGTGTGGGGCAGAGAAGGTTGTTTCCCCTGTTTGGGAAAAGACTGTTTGTTGTTTGTGAGCAGGCTTTGGCCGGATGCACTTGCCCTGCCTTTGTTTGCATGATCAACCAGCTGGAAAGAGCAGGGTGGCAAGAGAGCCGGATATTGCCGGCCCAAGGTTCTGCCCTGCGCCCTGATGTTCCCCACTTGCCACCGCTTGCCAGCTGCACTGCCCACATTGCTCCTGTTTCAGCAAAGGCCTTGCAGTTAACCCCTGCCCGGTCTCCTGGATTCCCCTTCCCTCAGTGCCATACCGGTCCTACCTTCCGTTATGCCCCTGGAATGTGTTATCCAGCAAGATAGCAGAGTGCAGTTGTCTCAAGTTAGGTTTTCTTGATGGGCTGCAAGCTCTTTGGAATGCTTTTTTGGCTAAGACAGCCTTCCTCAGCCTTGTACCCCCGGGAAGCTGCACGCTTCAACTCCCATCTGCTCCAGCCAACATGGCCAATGCGCAGAAATTGTAGTCACTGTGGATTTCTGGGTGATAAAAACCTTGTGGACTTTGCTTTCTTCCGGGGTGTGCAAACAGCACGGGTGCTTGGTGTTGGACTGGGGACCCAGGATACCTGCTTGACCTGGGTGGCTCAGCCTGGCTCAGCCTAACCGTACAGGGTCACTGTAGCAAAAGTAACAACGGAGCAGAGAGTGAC
This sequence comes from Varanus salvator macromaculatus, assembly GCA_023646645.1. Lineage (NCBI taxonomy): Eukaryota > Metazoa > Chordata > Lepidosauria > Squamata > Varanidae > Varanus > Varanus salvator. The sequence goes on from JAIXND010000657.1 coordinate 2,877,938, forward strand.
AATAGAGGCGGCTTCCTCTCGAGAGGAGAAGGGGCAGGATATTAATGCAACGAAATAACAGCAACAGTCATACTAATGAACTTTCCCAGGACGTCGGCTTGTGCTTGGTGCTGACATTGAAGGTCCAGAAATGGACTGACCACTTCCTGTTTCAGGAAAGGATTCACTTGGCTGGATGCTCAGAACTCGAATAAACAGATCCCCATTGCAGGGAGAAAGCGAGGTTCAGGCATGAGCACTTGGGGTACGGTTCTCTCTCTGGCAGGATTTTGTGTGAGGAGAGGTGATTCAGCCAGGTATACTTTTAGCTATAAGATGCTCTCAGATACAGGGTTAAGCACCTCAGCAAGAACTAGGGTTCTTTCTGCTCTGGATTATTCTCAGATACTTTTAAAATGGTCTGCAAGCCATTTCCGCTTTCTGGGAGACATGTGCATCGAAACCAGAAGATGGTGAGAATTTCTAACCACACTCAAGGGCAGCACTATCTGCTATTTCTTTCTCATTTAAATGAGGAATGTGGCTTATTACCATCTTGGTAACACACTGGGAACAAAACGGCTTTATATATTATATTTCTATCCCACCTTTTCTCCTGCAGGAAACCAAGGAGGTTAATATAATCTCCCTGCCCTGCCCTGTTTAAGCCTCACAACAGCCCTGCGAGGTGGGTTAGGCTGAGAGTCAGCGACTGGCCCAAACTTACACAGGGAGCTCCGTGATCAAGTGGGGATTTGCACCCAGGTCCCAAGTCTCAGTCCAGCACTGCAATGGCTGCATCACAGTCACCCTTTAACTACAGAAACAAGTTCCAGTCTCGTTATTATTGTGGGAAATCTGCCCCTTAAAATGTGGGGTGCTGATCTTTCAGCTGAGCGCTGTCCACACGAGTTGTGTTTGGTCTGAAGGATGACGGCAACGGAACAACGTGTACCTGTAAAAGCCAAATTATAACATGGCAGAAAGGAAACATCCCCACTCAGATCTTGTGAGATCAAATTTCTTTGATGAACGTTTTCATCCAGTTTGTCTCAAGAGGGAAGGAGATGGGGCGTCTTTTTTCATCCACAGGTGCCTGGCTGGGGGATGCTGGGAATTTCTTCTGTCTAAATGTGCAGGGGACAAAGTCCTAAAGTGGAAAAGACAGAAGAGCCGCATGATGGTTTTCGACCAATGCCTCGGGGATCGCTCTGTTTGGAAGCCCCTCAGGGCAACCATGGGAAGAATTCCATGCACCTGCCAACACTTGATATTAATTTTAAGTGCCTAGTAATATCCTAGCTCGCATGTTAATTTTTTTTAGTCCTGTCTTTTATTACTTTCTTACTTACTTACAGCACTTGTATACCAGTCCATGTCCAGACAGACTCTGGTAAGGTGAGTAGTCAAACTAGAACAGATAAAAGGATATAAAGCTGGATTTTAAAAATGCAGGACTAGCAGAAGAATGTCCTCAGATGACTTTGGTGACAGAACCGGCTGGCAATGGAGCAGATCCTTCTCAAAGTCCCGGTCCCAAGTTGGATTTACACCAGTACCAGAAACTTAAACCCGGCCCGATAGTGAATATAACCCTAAGTCATGTCCTGAGGGGGTCTCACCAAGCCCAGCCAGCTCTGCCCTTTCAGTAAGAACACATTTTTAAAGCACTGAGGCTCCACAATGGGAGAAAGAAAAATTTCTCCTCGTCCCACTGCTATGAAGACTCAGGAACGCACGACCGGGCAATCTGGCATCAGACCCGTGCAAACTGTTGAGTGTATTTCTTTTACATACTTAGTGGAAAGTAAATTCCACTGATGTCAATCGTACTGATTTTCACACGATAGGATTTGGGGCATGAGCAAATATAAATCGGAAACAGAAACACAGCCTTTTCCTGTAAATCAGTCTATTATACTAACAGTGCAGTTTCTAGGCTTCTGGTTTCTTCTGACTTCCTTAAACTTTCAGTTTAATCTTTTAATTAACACAACTTAATGTTGGGGAAATCCAAAACTGGCTGCTGCAACTTCTACCAACAACAACAGAAAGCTCGACAAACAACTGAAAATAAAAATTCATTATGGCCATTCAGAATTTTCCCCTAGCTATTACGACAATTCCCCGTCCTATATTACTACTCTGATTTCGAACTTGTTTCTGGGCCCAACTCGAAATTTGGGGGATGAACTTTTAAGACCCAGATGGCACAAGTGTGGGATACCACCTGCTCAGATCACCAGATGCCCTTCTCTATTTGTGGTTTCTAAAACCCAAATGTACCATGCTGAAATACCACAATGGGGTTCCGACAATACGGCCAACCTACAGTGGTGAAAAAGCCCACCATGGTCTGCCATGCTTCAAGAACCCACCACTGTCTCAAGCATGGGAGAAATGCAGTTGATGGGTACCAGGGAAACGTCCTGTCCTGTGGAATCCCCTTTCCTGGGAAGCTTGGCTGACGCTTCCTTTTAACAATGCTTTGCAATGTGAACTTCGTATAAAGAGAACCTGTATAAAATGTTTTATAGATGGTACCTGTTGCCAAATAGATTAGCTAAGATGCTCCCAAATATGTCAAATGGATGCTGGAAATGTAAGCATAAACTGGGTACTTTCTAGCATATGTGGTGGACTTGCGATAATGCGAAAAAGTATTGGATTAAAATACATAAATGGCTTGAGGAAATGTTACAAAAATCTTTAGCTTTTAAACCTGAAATTTTCTTATTAGGCATTATACCTGTTGATATTAGTAAACAAGAAATGTACTTGATTTTACAAGTAATTATTGTGGCTAGGATTGCATTTGATCAACACGAGAAAAGTGAGGAACTACCCACTGACAAACTGATCTTAAAAAAGATTCTGGACGGTGCAGAAATGGATAGATTGACTTCATCACTGAAGGAGAAAGAAGATACTGATTGCTATCAAACTTGAGACTCTTTTTATTATTGGCTAGAAAAACGGAACTTCGTATAGATTATGTTTCTATGTTATCATAAATGGAAAAAAAATGTGAGGGCTGACCCAGCAGGCTCGATGTTTTTGCTGGTTGATGTTGTTTTTAGTTTTTTTGTTTAGTTTTGTTTTTAGGACTAAAGATTTTGAATAAAACTTATAAAAAAACCCCAATGCTTTGCAATGTGGGTTCCATCTGATGCTTTTGTTTTCCTTATAATTCTGGTTTTCTTACATGGTTGTTGTTCCTTTGGAAACTTGCTGCATTTTATTATTGGCTTTAATTGGGTTGGCTGTCCTTGTGTTTTCCTGATCTGCTGTGCATACAGATTACGCTGGGGTGGGATTCATTTGCTTGTTTTTGGGATTGTTATCTTGCCTTTCCAAACTATTTATTGTTTTAACAGATGTCTACAAATGTTAAAGCGCTAACAAACAAAAGTGTTACAGAAATGTAAGAACAAAATAATGTAACAGTAATGAGAGGATAAAGCAGCAGATCCTTAAAACTTGAAAAATCTTTAACAAGCTATGTATTTCGTTGCTAATTTAGATATGAGTATATTTTTTTAATATATTTGATTAAAATTTTTAAACTAGCACTAAAAAAAAAACCCCCATCAAACATCACAAACATTGGATTCACTGGGTCAACCGCCTACTACGTATTTTTTAACATTCTAATATCAAATTCAAGTTAATTTATCATAGTTTGAAAAACATCCCTAAATTTACGCCAAGTCCCGTTTCTCCAGCCAATTATAAAAAGATGATATATATTTTTTGCTTTTGTCTTCCCAAATGGAGGTGCCCAATGCTTCTAACTACTCAAATAATAAAACAAAGGAAAAACACATCAAGAAAACGACAAATCAGTAGAATTCAAACAGCTGCAATCAAACACATGTAGAACCATTCTAGCTAGATCTATTCAGAAGTAAGCCCCATTGAGTTCAATGGGATTTACACCAAGGGTTGTGAACATTGGATTGCAGTCTCAAGCTAAAAGAGGCAGGGCTCAATAAGGGAAAACTGTTTTGTCAATCAGCTGAACATGATATGGCTTGAGGCTGCTGTTCCAAACTCTGGATGTGCCCAGCTGGCAGGACCAAACTTCGTTTTGGAGTTCCCCATGCATCAAACACTATCCAAAGTGCAGTGGAATTTGCAGGCAGCAAGGGCTGGGGACAAAATAGTACTTCGAAATCTCTTAATCTCTGCAGTCTATTCTATATGGCTGTTAGGGAAAATGAGTTACTAGACTTGTTTGAAATGATTGTAGAAGGAATCTCATACTCTAAAATAATTACGAACTTTGTTCTTTTTAGGTACTTTCTGTTCTTGCTTAGGAAGAAAACAATGAACTCTTGCATTCTTCCTGCATTTTATGAAAAGATCAAACCAAATTTAAGTCCAGAGCTTCAGGTCCAGCCTTAGTTCTGCTTAAAGTAGACCCGTGAAATCAGATGCCCATAAGCAAGTTCTGACTCACTGAATTCAGACTGATTTCTGAGTATTTTCTCAGTACATGACACAATTTGGAGCTAACAATAACTTCAGGCATCATCCCATGCAATTCAGTCCGAAAAATGTGGTTTATTTTATTTTATTCTATTTAGAGTATTTCTAGGTTGTCCATCACTTCCATCTCTGGACAACTTACAGTTTACAATTCCCAGCATGGCTCACTGAGGCATAGTGGGAGTTTAGGCCTTTTTAAAGGTCCAAACTTGCATAGGATTGGGTCCTAAATGATGTTATTATGGTTAGTTGGAAATCTGTTTGCACATTTTAGATTTGCAGGAGCTGCTTTCGGCAAATGATTAAATGCTTCTCAGGCCTGCAATGCCACTGCGTGTTCTGTGCAGGAATATTCTCTGAGACGGGCCAGGAAACGACAGTTAGTGCAGAAGGCAGTTGCTGTGTGGCATCTCTTCCTCTTGCTCAGATGTCAAATGCCAAATGTCTCGGGGCTGCTCTGTGCCATCAGGATGTCTCCAACTTAGGGCAACCCAAGGAGTGAGGGCGCCCCAGAAGGTTGTATCCATGGCAGCCCTGCTCAGCTCTTGTAAGTTCAAGGCTGTGGCTCCCTTGAAGGAGTCTATCCATCCATCCATCCCTCTCCTCGTTGGCCTTCCTCCTCTTCCTCTGCCTTTGACTCTCCCCAGCATGGGTGTCTTCTCGGGGAGTCTCGTCTTCTTGTGATGGGCCCAGAGTCCAACCGTGGCAAATGCACCACGTTTGCTTCCGGGGAAAGTTTATTCATTTATTTAGAATATTTGTATGCCGTCCTTTTGCAGAGCCTCAGGACGGCGTACATAGATAAGAAGAACAGAATAAAACAATACAAATAAAATGGGCCAGATGAGAGATGGGCCAGGTTTTAATGTAAGTTTTAAATGATTTATTATTTTGCTTGGTTTCTTTGTTATTGTTGTGAGCCGCCCCGAGGCTTGGGTGCAAGGGGGCGGCATATAACTATGTAAACAAACAAATAAATAAAATAAAAATCCAGATCCACCCTGGCTGCAGATCCAGTTCTGGCTTGATTCGACCCGGGACACACCGGTTTGTCTTCCTGAGTGTCCAGGGTCTTCTCAAACCTCTCCTCCAGCTTCAAACTTGTCCATTTTCTTCCTGTTGGCTTTCCTCACTGTTATCAGTCCATTTGCTGTTTTTAATTCCTAGCTTGGAAGACTTTTTATTGCTGTTTTTATTACTTCCTTTGATTTTCACGTTTGCTTTTAATGAATTTTGCACATTGCCATGAGATTGGTTAATGAAGATGGTACAGCAATCTGTTAATAATAGTGGTTAGTTTTAATGGTCAGGAATTGCTGATCAATTTTTGAGAGAAGGGCTCCCCCTGGTGGACGTAATTCAGAGCGCCCTCCTTAGGCCTTGCCCGGCAAAGCATTTCCGAAATCTGAATCCAAATATCTTAGTCTACAGAATGTGATGTTCATTGGCAAGTTTCCTAAAATATTCAGCCTTTTGCAGGAGGCTCATGTCCAGAGGCATATTTTAAATGCAGTTCAGGCATCTAATGGTCAGACAGAAGGAAACTTTTGTTGGAAAAGAAAACACTGCCCAGTAATGAAAACTAAAAACCAACTGGAGCAGTTTGGGATACTTTAGCCTGCAAAAAAAGGAAGTCAGTTTTGAGGGGATACAGGACAGAGCTATACAAAATTATGCACACAGGGAGAAAGTGGGTAGAAATAAGTTTCACTCCTTGTCTTATAATAGCCTTACCCAATGGGGCTGATTAGAGGGAGATTCAGGCAGAGAAAAAGAAGGAATTTTTAATGTGGCACATAATTAGACTATGGAATTTTCTGCCACAAGAGGTAGTGATGGCCACTAATTTGTATCGCTTTAACAAGGGATTAGACAAAGATATGGAGAAGAAAATGATCAATGGCTACTAATAAGGGTAGGTATCTAGGATCTTCATTATCAGAAGCAAGTGGCCTCAGAATTCTGGATGTGGGTGAAATTAATTTTGCCCTTTCAACCACTAAGTGAACCGAAACTCAGTTACCTTTCATAATGTGTGCGTCTCTGAATTTCACAAGGGGTTTCTCCAGGCAAAATTTGTGAAGAGAGATGCCTATAATAGGGAAACTAATACTGGAAACATAGAGCAATATGAACAATATTAGGAATATTCCTTGCCTAAAATATGTACATTTGGCAGAAATGCAAAAACACTCAGATTAGGAGACATGTGCAGCAAAAATGTTTATTGGATCTTCATGCAAAGTTTTGAAAAGATGATTATAAGCATTTGGGGTGAGCTGAACTTAAGACTAGAGAAATTCTGGAAGTCTGTGATAAACTGAGCTCAGGGTTGGAAAAATGAGAAATGGAGAGGAGCTGAAGTTGATGGGTGGTAGGCAGAGTCTGTCCCGGACCTGGCGGGTACCTTGCCAAGTGTCCCCTGGTGCAGTTCGCAGGCTCACCACACGGGGCAGGTGCCCATGGATGCTCGCAGCTCCTGACTCCATGAAGCAGCATGACAACACACCAAATTCTTCGAGTGGCTTACCAGGAAATGCTCCCCATGTGATTCAGGAGCAGTTCCATGGATTTCAACACTTCCAGCTGCATAACATACACACAAATGGGTGAAGAGCGAGGGAAACCGCACGTTCGGCAAGAAGGTAGATATTCCAGAGCTTCCCTGTCTCTTTTGCCTACTCATTGACCTTCTTGGAAATATTCCGTTGCATCTTCTGACATCTTAAGCAACTCTTGTGAAATAATGGCAGGTTTATGTTGGAGGCGGAAAGAAGCATTTATAGGAAGCGACTTCTCCCCCACCACTCCACTTACAAACCTACAGAAGGTCCCAGGGGAAATGGATGCAGTTTCTGGAACCCGGAGAATTCATCCGTCTTGCTGTGCCTGGCATAAATACAGGACGGCCGCTCAGATGCCTCTCTGTGTGGAGGAAGTGATGTCATAGGTGCCTCATTTCGGAGAAGGCTGTGTCTGTGTTTCGTACTGACCTCGTATAGCCTCTCATTCTTCATTTCTCCTTCGCCCTTCCTCCGAATCATCCGGCGAACAGCTCCACTCTTGGCCAGCCATCTCCGGTCCATCCCTCCCAGCACAGGAGGCAACTGGTGTGCATCCATTTTTGGACTGATGACGAGTCCCATTCTCTCAGTGAGTCTGTCTTCTTGCCACCGTTGCCACCGACCACTCTTCGTCCTCATCCTCTTTCCCAGTTATTGATTTAATGTCCATCCCGCACAACAGCCAAAGCTCTCAGTGGGTTCACAAAAAGAAAAAAGAAGAAAAAAGCCCAATAGAAAACCAATAAAATATACATTGTATTAAAATATATTGAAACATCATTAAAAGTTTACAATACAAAATTTAAACACACATATTAAACTGGCTACAAAAATAAGATCATTTAAAAACGAAGAAATATATTCAGACCTGTTATCAGCTAGCAGGCCTCAGAAGCTATTTGAATGCCCTCCAATGGAAGGTGGATTTTACCTGGCACTGAAAAGGTAGTCAGGTTGGTGTCAGGTGGAGCTCAGTGGGTAGCTTGTTCCACCCCTGAAAAGGCCCTTCTCCTTGTTGCCACCAACCAAGCCTCCCCCAGAGGTGGCAGTTGGACAGCAGCCCCAGAACCTGATACTTCTGTCCAGGTAGAAGAAGGTCTGAAGAGGTATTTTGGCCTAGAGGGAGAAGCAGGTGAGCAAGCAATTGTAGTGATGAAGAGGAGGAATAATCCCAGGGGCTCACATCACTGGGTGCCTGCTGGGGCCCTTGGCAAGTCCTGGACCATGCCTCCCTTTGGAGCCGGCCTTGCTCACTGAGATATTCCTCCTCCACTCCTACCTGGAATGAACGACAGACTACAAGATCCTTCAGCCTGCTTCTCCACAACTGCCTCACTGGTGAAGCTAACCCAACTCATTTCCCCCACCAGTGTGGGTTTTCTAGCAACTTCTCATGGAACGATCCTTTAAAAGGGGACGGGACAGATGGATGGAGGTGGTGTCCATCAGGGTTGATTAGTCAAGACGTTAATTATATGCAAGCTTCAGTGGAAGAGGCGGTGCACCTTTTGATAGAACATCAGCAGGGAGATGTCCTTGTGCTCATGGCCTACTTGTAGGTTGGTTGTCCACCCTGTGGACAGAATGCTGGCCTAGATGGACACTTGGTCTGGATTCTCCCCCAAGTTCTTATATTTCTCAGAGTGCAAGATCTTTGGGAAGGGGGCATTGCTTGGTCCCGTGTCACAGCTCAGAGATGGTTTAAGCAACGATGCCTTGACTCACAGCGGAGCTCATAGCTGAATTTTGATTCTGGTAAGAGATCTGCCCAGCTGTGCTTTCAGCTGATGGCAGTGGGAAGGTTTTATGGCCAGCAGCTTCCTGAAGAATGTGCTTCATCCTCTCCAGGGGGAAGGACCATAGTGGACTTTGCAGGCCAGTAGGAAAGGGCAATTCTGGTTCAAGCATTTCAAGGAAGGAGAAGAATGCCAGGACTTTCCTTGTCCTGGAACGGGGCTCCCATGAGATGGGCCATGAGAAAATGTTGATTGTAGCACAACAGCTCCTAAAATAAGATCAAAGTTTCCTTCTGCTCCTCCCCCTTAGTGTATCTCATGGAGACGCAGAAGCAGAAGCTGTGGAGGGACAAAGAATGAAGATAATCAAGGAATGAATTCCAAGAAGGATGACGAGGATGATAAAAGCTTTAGAAGGACAACTCCCTTGAGGAAGCGCTATTGCTGCATTTATGACCAGAGTTGTTGAATTGCTCTCCTCTGCACTACGGCGCCCGGCCCGGCCACTGCACTGGTTTCGGTTTATTGAGATGATAAGCTGCCCAGGGGAGGAAACGATCCCACTTGCTAATATCTTTCTGCCTTGCGGGGATGCTAAGAACATAAAACGAGCCCAAGGGACCATCTTGCTCAGCGTTCTGTTCCCGCAGTGGCCGAGCAGCTGCCTGCAGGAAGGTCCCAAGCAGGTCTCCATCCCACTACAATGATCGTAAAGGATTTATTTATTTATGCCATACCTGAACATCCCAAAAGATGAGGTCTCTGGACAGTTCGCATAAATAAAAACAATTATGAGAGCGTGATAAAACATAATGTAAAACATGATGATGATGATGAATAATTTTAATCTCTATACAACCCCGCATCCAAAGCTCTCATTTGCATGTTTAAAACTACAATATAAAACAGAAGGAAACACCAGCAGTAGCATAAAGATCTAGTATATGAATCAAAATATGCAACAACAGTTTTTTTTTAAAGCAAAACTGGAGGGACGACAATTCCTGGGAGAATAATAAAGATGTTCGCTGGCACTGAGCCCTGCCAGGCAAGCCTCTCAGACACAGCGCATTCCACACCTGGGGTGCCACCACGAAAGCGGCCCTTCCCTAGCAGCCTCCCGTCATTTTATTTGGTGGGGCAGGAAGATATGGAAGGAAATGTTTCCTGCAGGAACCTCGACCTGAACCACTTAGGACGGAGTGGCTAGAAGCCCTTCAAGCTGTGTCTGGGAACAGCAGGGCAGCAGCTCCAAAAGCCCGGGCATCATGCACTCATATCGGCCAGTCCCATTGCTAACCCTTTGGGTGTCAGATATTGACTCAGCTGGAATTTCTGGCCTGGTTTTGAATTCCATCCCACACAAAATGCATTGCAGCCGTTTGAATGACGAGGACGATAACGATGCCAACTTCTTTCCATCGTATTTCTTTAGAAGCTTTGACTGGAGAGGTGCAAACGTTTGTCTCCCCCCTTTTCATCGATCTGAATGTCCGTATAAACTTTATGGAGCTTCCCCCTCCCCCCCCCCCCGGTCGCCTCCTTTCAGCTGAAGATAGCAGAATTCTGAACCCAGCCTCTTCTGCTATTGCATTAGCTGCAGCCATCTAGCAGGAAATGTAAACAGGAAAATCCATGGAGGAGATAAAGGGTAAATGTTCTGCATGGGAGGGGATAGGTCAAAGAGCCGTAAAAGCCGTCTCTGCGGTGAGGATTGGCTTTCAGGCGATGCTTGCCCCCGAGTTCACTTCTCCTTCCAACGGGATGCTGGCCGCGTCTCAAAGGCATTTTTAATGAATCCTGACAGACAGATCCCTTTTTGGTGATCTGCTTCCCCCGACTGGCTCTTAGGAGTGACATGCAGGCTCTTAGAAACGAGAGGCCGCACTTGTTGCTTCGCAGCGAAGTGCCAGGGAGCTGGAGGAGGAGAGAAGCAAAAGGCTCGCCTTGTGCGTGTTTCCTCCCCCTGGTTTGCCGCAGAGAACCTCTCCTATGTTCTCCGGTGCCTTGACTTTGGCTCACATCCCAGACTTGTGCTCTCTCAGAGACGAGGCAGGTTGGTCGGGCAAACGGGCTGCCCAGGAACGAGGAGCGGAGGGAGGACCGTGGGTTCTGCAGCTGTGGCTTTCCCAGTAGGTGTCAGAGTAAGGCTATGACAAGGAGAGAGGAAGGTAGGAACCGGACGGTGCTGAATGCGCAAGCCGAATCCGGCGCTGGTACTGCCGCTGGGCACAGCAATCTCCTGGGAGGTTTCCATGCACGATTCAAGATGTTGGCTCGGGTCGAGAAGAACATTTGGGGCTGCGTGGTTTGGGGCTCCTTGAGGGGCTGCCTCCTTCCCGGTGAACTGGCCCACGAAGCTCTTAAGAGGGGCCTGCTGAGTTTGAACACCACCAAATCTCGTCCACGTTGTGTACACACCATGGCAACATGGCAGCTGCCTGGGGGAAGACCACAAGAAGCACGTGGGGGCTGCACCAACACCCAGTTTCCAAAAGCTCATTCCCTCTGTTGGTGGAGCTGGAAAATTTGTCTGCACCCCTCTGCCAGCCACTCATAGTCTCGCTTGCCTCACAGGGAGGTATGTGAACCATCTTGGCTTCCCCATGAGAAGAAAAGAAGGCTGGATGTCCATGCAGCCACAGCGACAACAGTTTTCAAGTTGTCCACACCTGGTGGCAGCGCATGCCATCATTCAGCTCCATCAGAGAGGGCCTCTTTGGGTGAGCTTGCCTTCGGAAGTGGGATGGGTGGACAGTGCCGATGGGGCCTTCCTGGTGGTGTTTCCTGACGGTGGATTCCGATCTGCTGGGAAACCAGTTTGTTAGTTTTTATGTTTATGTGCCAGGCAATGCCTGTTGGATTCTGCTTGGGTTGCTGCCCTTTTTGAATTGCTGTGTTGCTTTTTTAAAGTGATAGTCTTATTTTGTTGTTGCCATCTCTCTTAGAAGTGGTTTTTGGGAAAGGCTAGGTGGAAAAATTTCACGTGAAAACACATTCTATACAGCTGTTCAGGGAGTCTCCCTCTTAAGCCGGAAGGGGAAGCCCTGGGCTGCTTGTGGGAATGAGCACAAAACCGGAATGGTGGAGAAGGACCGAGATCTGGTGGTGAAGCCCCCACTTTGCATGGCGAAGGTTGGATCCAGGTTGGAACCCCAGCCAGGTAGGCCTGCAAAAACGCCCACCTGAAACCCTGCGGACCCAGGTCTGCGTGGCCAAGCAGGTCACAGGTCTCACCTGGAACACGGCAGCATCTGATGTTCCCATTCAGAGCCATTTTCGAGCTTGCCGGCTGGTGGCACCTGAAGGCAGAGCAGTCTGCCTCCACCTGGTACTCTCAAGATGCTCTGTAACAGAGCTCCCAGGAAGGTTATCATTGGTTGGCCATTGGCCATGCTAGCAGGGACTACTGATGGGAGTCCAGAGGATGCTAGGCTATCGTGTACCTCTTGCGTCTCTGGATGTGCCCAGCACTGCTCCTCCGCATGTTGGACAGAAGCCTTGTCTCTAACAAATACACCTCTAGTCCAAGAGCTGAAAACCCTCATTCTTACGGCCAGCTATTTTCAGGCTCCCTGGGCCTTGCCCAGCATGGAAGGAATGGATTCTGTCCCAGGCTCCTCAGAAGGGCTTGTTTCTGCTGGGGTAATTGGAGAGGGCACAGGGGTCCTGAACAGCTGGAACGAGTCTTTCTTAGCTCATTGGGAGGCAGAATGCAGGCCCTGTTCAGCCGCTTGGCCTAAATGTTCTCCTCTAATACGGGACTGGAGAGACTCCAGAAACTGGCTGTGAAAGGGCAAACTGTGAAGAGATACGTTTCACCGAACATCACGAAGGCTCCTTTGACCCGTACCTGTTTCATAGGAGCAGCTATGAGCTGGTGGCTGGAAGGTCCCCAGTTTGCGACTTTCACTGGAATGCCTTATACTCTGAATGTCCCATTTTCCCCGATAAAATGGCATTTAGAAATTTGCTTATTCATCGCCTTTCTTCGTGCATGCCGAGGTCTGACATGTCAACACCAGAGATTAAATCCGGGATCTGTTCTCTATGCAAGGAAGGCCTCTTGGCTCCATTTCTGAAGACTTTCTTCCCCCACTACAGCTCACCGTGCCACCCCCTGCCCACAACTTTTGTGTAGTATTTTCAGGGTGCAGGGAGGGTTGAAGTGTTGCAAAGAGCCCTGCATCCCATCATCCCAGTCACAGACCCCAAAATCTGTACCCATCTTGCTAGTGCTGGGCAGCTACATTTCTGTAACACATGGAAATAAAACCAGGGCAGCTTAAGGCATAAAGACACGTATTCCCTGGATGGCGAGGGAAGGAATATTTTAAAGTTCAGGCTGCGGGGAGCACTTGACACCATTTGCCATCAGATCTAAAGAAAGCAGCTTGCTCCTTTGGCTTCTTCCCTCTAACATAACGAATAACTCACAGTGCTGCCTCTTCCTATGTCTCATTCCTGATCCCGCAGTTAGAAACATAGAAAACATAGAAACAGAGCGAGTCAGAAGGGGCCTCCCGGGCCATCTAGTCTGACCTCCGGCACCAGCCGGCTCCGCTCACGACATGCCCACCATGTGCATGTCCAGCCTGTCTTTGAACACCCTCACCGATGGGGCCTCAACGACCTCCCGTGAGTTCATCCGTATTAGATTCTGCACCTTTTTGGCTGCCTCTTCTTTCTTTCAGGGGGAGGCGAGTCAGTGCATTGGAGGTTACGGACGCACAGGAGAAGTGCTGTGAATCTTGAGAGAAGGGCAACATTTGCCAAGTAGCCCAAGAGGTGCAATGGAAGGCTTGTAAATGCACGATCTATTATAGCTGGGGAATCCTTGTGGGTTTGGTTGAATAACTGGCTCATCCGTAAGGACACAGGGACTGGGTTTAGCCAACGGGATAACTCATCCACAAGGGTGAGTGTGTGCTGTAACTGAACTGTAGACTTTGGGTGAGGAATGGCTTGTCTGAACTGAGCCGAGATGACAAATCATGTTGAACAGCCCACAGCTGACAGCCCAGAAACAAACTGTGGCTTCCCTTCATGGGTTGTTTGTGGGTAATGAGCTGGGTTCAGACAACTACGACCTGCAGTAGGTCATTTGAGCCAGGATTTATGGATAAGCCACTTACTGAAACTAGCCAGGACTTGGAAAGCATGGTGGACCGTCCAACATGCCGGGGTGGCGTAGGAACAGTGCACCCAGGGGGACAAGTGGGGTAAGTACTGGGAGGGCAGGGATGAGGCACTGGCCAGATATACCCTCCCAGGCATGTTGGCTCTCAAACATGCCTGGCTATGCCTGAGATTAACCCAGGACCTGCTTCCAGCAGGGCTTCCAGTGGGGGCCTTTCCTAGCCTTCTCCGGGCATTCATTATGCCCAGTTTGGCTTCTTCACCCAAATCTGAGTCCCTGGGGCCAGAAGCATCCCAAAGAGGAAGGTATCCCCAACCAGGAGGGCATGGATTTGTACACAATGTATAGATATAGGAGTGAATTTAGAAATAAGTATTGGGACTTGGTTTTCTAAAGGAGCGCTTGCGTCCATATTTGCCCTCCCGCCCCCTGAGATTGGCGGCAGAGGCCCTCCTCTGGGAGCCCTTCCGTGAAAGATATTAGGAGGGCGAGTACCCAGAGGAGGGCCTTCTCTGCAGTGGCTCCCAATTTATGGAATGCGCTCCCCAGAGAGGCCCGCCTGGCGCCATCGTTATTTGTTTTTCGGCGCCAGGCCAAGACCTTTTTATTTAAACGTTATTTTGTTAATTGTTGTCTCTATTTATTGGTTTTTATAGTCCTGTCGAGATGTATCTGGATTTTTAAGGTCTATTGTACATTTGTTTATTTGCTTTGTAAGCCGCCCCAAGGCTTTTTGCAAAGGAGACGGCATAAAAATGCTCTAAACAAACAAACAAACAAACAAAGACATAAATCTTATGCATTAAATAACAGTTAGTCTCACCTCTATGTGGAAGGCTATAACCAGTTTAGACTGCCAGCCCCTGCCAAATCCTATTGGGCAATAATTCTTCACCTTTAAACTGGAATGGGAGAGAGCAATTTCTCAAATAGAGATGGTCTCTTGGCAGCCCTTCAAGCAGGAGACTATCCTTTGTACAAGAGGTCACTTGGCCCTTCCCACTGCTGACTTTGAAGGGAAACCTGGGCGTTTAGTCCTTGGAGCTTCGCATCTCTGGAAAGGGTGAGAAACAGGGCAATCATCTGCCCCGGAGCCCAGCTCAGTCAGAAACATGGCAAGCTGGGATGGGCAGGAGAATCTCTCGGTGGACTTTGGTTCAGACGGCTGTCAGGGAAAATGTCTGGAGGCAGGGGAAATGTTTAAGAAGAGGGATTCCCAAAGAGATCGGGAAGAGAGGACTCGTTCAAGGCAGCGTCTCTGTTTATTTACTGTTTTGAGGGCATGGTTTTGAGGTGAACTTCTGCGGCTCCGTTCATATGAAAAGAGCTGGGGAGGCCAAGGTCTGAAGTCACCTCTTTCTACTTTTGGCATCCTCTTCTAGAACACTGCCCAACCCTTGTTGTCCTCCGTTCTCCACAATTATGCCCATGAACTCCAGTGCTGGATCATTAAATGCTTTGGAAATGTAGAGGGCGAATTGGGTAGGCTCTGGATGGCTGGAGGGGCCTTTCTCCACCCAGGTGGCGGCACATGCTCGCATACAAGGGCAGGATCGCACTGGCAAAAAGCCCAATCCTATGCCGGGATGAAGCGTGTGCGAAGTGTAGATCCTTGAACCACATTTGGCATGAGGAAGGCAGGACCCACTGGGGAAGACAGCCATGCGACTTGAAGGCGGCAGCAGAAAAGGAAGGCCAGATATGACCAGTCTTTCATACACTGATACACAATCAGTGATACTGATACAATCAGTGCACCTACACTGATGTTTATGTAGAGAAAAGAAAAGGAAGAAAGGAGACCTGCCATTTTTGCACTGGAGGCTGGCTGGGAGGGCCAGCGTGCTTGCTTCCTCACAGAGCTGGTTGGCCCCTGCAGAACACAGGATATTGGGCTAGACAAGGCCCCGGGCAGGGAATCTTTGCAGTCACTCCAGTCAGCCCGAGCAGGCTGGCAGTGGGGAGCTGGAGTTGCAGCAGAGTCTGGCAGGGGGCGCCCACTCTCCTTCCCTGGGGTAGATCTTGCTCTGATCCAGCATGGCTCTGTCTGGGTCCTGAGCAAGTGTTCTGGTCAGTCACTGGGGAATGCACCTCCTTTGGATAGTCCTGACCCAGGAGAGCTGAGCACCCCATGAGGATGCCCGCGGGGTCGCAGTAGACCGGGCAGTAGTCGCCGGTCCTTCTCTGCCGAAGGAGGTTCTTTCAGGCTACGGGGACAGCGCTGGCTTTTCATGCAGGGGATCTCAAGTCCTGTAGCTCTAAGGACAGAGCCCTCCCTGCACATTTGGAGGGCCTTTGCTGATCTGTGTGACGCCCCCAAGCCCCTGCCTGGTGGCCTCCCATCGTCTCCAGGTCCAATCATCTCCCCGCTAGCATAGCCATTGGCCACCTGCGTGGGGAGGGCCGGGGTAGACAACTCTGGGCCTGGCAGACCCATGGTCTGGTCTCTGTGAAAGGTCATTCCCCATGAAGAAGCAGAACCAGCAAGCTGTTCTGTCCATGC
The DNA here is from genome assembly GCA_023646645.1 of Varanus salvator macromaculatus. Taxonomy (NCBI): domain Eukaryota; kingdom Metazoa; phylum Chordata; class Lepidosauria; order Squamata; family Varanidae; genus Varanus; species Varanus salvator. Next base: position 2,894,351 of record JAIXND010000657.1, read on the forward strand.
TTCTATCTGTCCATCAGACCCTGCAGGAACACCCACCGAAGAAGACTGACATTTCCCTGGCTTATCTCTGCCCACAAATTCCTTCATCAGCAGCATGTTGCGGCGCCCAGCGAGCGTCTTCCCGAAGCCATTATTCCTTAGCTTGGCCCTCAGAGGGAGCAACGCCTGACAAGATGAAGGATATGCTCTCCCGGATCGCGTCCTGGGAGCCCGCTGCATCCCAGAGCCCTCCTTGGTGACGCACTGTGCCTAACGGAAGGCGTCCTTTTTCTCATAATCTGGCCATTGCCAAGATAAATGCCCATGTTTTACTGGAAGACAAAGAAATCCTTCTCAGTGGCCAAGCATGAGAGAGACTTGCCCCCAAGGCAGGTCTAACTTTCACAGAAGAATTTTTGGAAAGAGTGGCGCGACAGAGCCGCCTTTGTGAAGCCAGTTGCTGCTTCAGGCTTCGAATCTACGGCATGTACATTTGGGCTGGGAGGAGCTGGACGTGGAGGTGGAGGCAGCCCGTCCGAGTTTGCCCCAAATGCAGCTTCCCCTCCTCTCCTGTTCTTAACCGTCCCTCAGACTCCATGAATTAAAATAGACGCGAATGGATCCAGCCGCATCGCACTTATTCAATGGCGTCTGAGCAAAAATGGGCAGCTCACAAACTGGGAAGTGAATAAGCCAGGAAAGAATGTACATCCTCAAAAGGTTTCTAGCTTTCTAGATGTGCAAACAGCCTCTTGGAATCCTCCGTTGTATTTGTGGACGGAGACACTGAGGGGAAGCATTCCATGCATTTCTTGATGGGGAAAAGACATTCTCCAACTGTGAAGTAGCTCGAGTCCTTCCTTTGTCCTACATGTGTGCATTTTTGCAAGTGGCCTGACTACCTTGCTCCACTTTCCACAGTACCTGGGACCTAGAGTTAGTCTGGCGCACAGTAGGGGGAAAACTCCGTGAAGCCAGAGTGGCAAACGTTGCAACAGTGGTGCCCACACGTGTCTGCCTGACTTGTGGCAGAACACTCCGTGCCCGTATTGGCCTTATCAGCCACCTGCGGACACACCCTGGACAACTCACAACCCGTTGGATGTCAAGGTCCTCATCGAAAACGATGGACGAACATCATCATTGGGCGGAAAACAGGAGGCAGCTGCCGCAAAAAGATGAACTTTCAGTGAAGAACATTCTGAGGAAATGAAGCCCCTTGTCCTTCTTTTCTTAGGGAAGTGGAGAAAAAGAAAAGTCCCCGGCACGAAACAAAGCTGTTGTTTTTTTAAAGTAAGAGATCGCCTAAGATCCATAATTGTGACATGCAGGTTCCAACGTGGCAGCCCACAATTTTCTAGCGGCATCCGCAGCGGTTTCTCAAAGCCCTGCAGTGCTTGTGGGTCCAAAAAGGCTGGACAACCCGAATGTGGATGCAGTGCCACTACGAACTTTCTGGCTTCTGTTGGCTGCACAGTTGCCAGAGGAAGGAAATACAGGCAGGAAGAGACGGTGCGAATTTGCATTATGCAAGAAGAGAGGGCGCATTGACAAAAGCTGCAATGAGGCTGCGATTTGGCTGGCATTTACAGGTCTTCTTTGCATCTAAACAAGCACAGGCCTACTCCTTAAATTTTCCCTCTTCCCTCCGCATCCCACTTTCTTTGAGTGTCAAATCTTTTTAGATTTTAAACCTGCTGACAGGGCCTCTCTTATTTTACCAATTATATGTAAGACCCTCCAGGAGTCTTTTGGTTGAGGAATGGTCCAAGAATACTTTAAACAGCGTAATTTAAAAAAATATAATTCTCCTATAGCAGTTATTATTCAAATAAAGAATGCTTTAAAAACCACAAATGGGCAAAACAGCTAGACCTCTGTGGGTCAGACATGTGGCTTCTTTTAATAAGAATACTTAAAGTAAGCCAGCAGTTGATGGGCACATGTATCACCCAATCACCATCTCTCTTCTGGGAGGTACAGGGCAACCTTAAACCTCTCCTCTGCAAATTTGCCAGACTTTTGGTAACATGACTTTTCCCAGCAGTTGTATCTGGAAATGCCTCTTCCTTCCTTATTCCAAGGGACGCTGACACGCCCTCCTATGTTCAGCAGCCGCTGCCTTGACGCAACCTGCTAACCTCCCACGGAAGTCACCAGAGATGCAGCCTTTCTTTGGGTGCTCCTCGCCTGGAGCTCCATCTGGAGCTGTAAAACGGCGAGACATGAAAGCTCCGGCTCAAGCAAGGCCATTCGCTTATTGTCATGCCTCTGCCTTGCCGCCCGACCATTTCCCTGACGTTCAAGGGCTCTTCTTATAATGACAGGAAAACCCCAAGACTCCATTCTTACCAGGCAGCGCAAAGATCCCAGAAGGCAACGCTGTGCATGGTGGAAGGGTCATTATGGGTCCGAACATGCCAATTCCAGCCCCCGCCCCCCACCTCCATGTTGTTGTTTCATGCCGGCACAAGGAGGAAGTTTGCAGGATGTTAGGAGTTTCCTGTTTCGGTGACCCACCAAGCAATCGCATGTAAATATGTCTCCTGCTTACCACACCCTAGCGCCAACCTTTTGGCTCCTGTCTGTAGTCCGCGGCCTTTAAGATTGATGTGTTTTTCAGCCAGAACAGGGCAGAAACCTACACAATTGCTGGAGGTTTTTAGGGTGTGCTGTCTATGCATTCGGTGCGGCATCAGGCATGTTCATGGACATCAATGCGTCTGCAGACCTCTTTCTTCACACTCACCAGACTCCCCCACTACCAATTTTAATTTAATTTAGTTTTTTAATTGGGAGACCGCCATCCTACAATGCAAAGTGCCGCCTTCCAGTGCCACCTTTTTGGGTTCAGCTGGGAGGGTTTGTGGCTTGGAGTCCAGAACCCACCTCTGCCTTGGACTTCAGGTTCCTTGGAGCAGGTTCCATGGAAAGGTGGAAGCACTGCACCCCTCCCAGCCCCAAAACTTTTCTGACTGGTTTGCTCCAGTGAGAATCAGCACAGGGGGAGCAGTGATGCAGCAAGATGCTGCTTGATCCTGGACTTAAAGACCTTCCGATGCCCCAAGTGTCTTTGCTGTTGTAGTTGGCACGATCTTCCCCGATGCAGTCAGTCTCACCGGTTGGGCCATTCCGGGCTGCGAAGACATCATCTTAGCGAAGGAATGATCCCAGAAGCCAGCATAATATTGCCTGCTTACAAAGCCAACAATCTTACATTCCTGCACCGTGGACCCTCAAGAAAGCGGCCTGGAACTTCCCATTTTTAAAAACTGCCTTGGGTTCTTTTCCCTTCCCAAGGCAGCCGTCTGCTTGATGAGAAATGGCTCCCCGAGGCAGCGTGGAAACACAAAAGAGCATGTAATTGAAATCATAAATTATGATCAGTGTCACTGGGTCTGCCAAGAGGTGCTGTGGACTGTGCCGTTTTGAGGCAGTGCTCATTTAATGCGCTGACAGACAGCCGGTGGAGATAGCGGAGTATTGTTCTTGCCGCACTGTGGCTGCTCTGAGGTCATGCACATTCTTCACCTTAGGACAGTGCCAGGCCTTGAGGATGGGTGTTAAGGTCTGGCTTGGTAATGACAACCTTGCTGCACATGTGTGCGTCGCAGCCTGTCAGGCGCACAGATCTCCACTTTTCCCATCCCGTGTATCAGCTGCAGGCACCACCCATGGCTTGTTATGAACAGTGCAGTGGTTAAGAGCGCCGGATGGGGACTTGGGAGAGTTCCACTCAGCCAAGAAGTGAGCTGCTCATTCCTTTGGGCCAGTCCTGGATTCTCCGCCCGACCTACTTCACAGGGTTCTGGTGAGGATACGACTGAGAGGAGGGGCAGGATTATAAAAACATCTTGATTTCCTTGGAAGGAAAGAAGGGCTGGACGGAAACAGAATGAATACATAATAATATGAATAAAGGGACCCATGGTTTGTTGTTGGGTTGTGAACAATGGGTTATTCACCATGGTTGGTTATCTTGGCTTGGTTTGGACAACACCATAGGTCACAATGCAACAGCAAACCATGGTCGGATGATAGTTTATTTATTTATTTATTTATTTTTCGATTTATATCCTGCCTTTTTCGTACAAAGGGCTCAAGGCAGCTTGCATCATTCTCCTCCTCCATCTTATCCCCACAACAACAACCCTGTGAGGTGGGTTGGGCTGAGAGTCCGTGACTGGCCCAGAGTCACCCAGGTGGCTCCATGGCCGAGTGGGGACTCGAACCCGGATCGTCTGAGTCCCAGTCCCACACTCTTCACCACTGCACCACGCTGGTTTACACATAACCCATACTCTGCTATACCACTGTGCCACCTTGAGGTTGTGTAGGAGAAAAGCAGGCGAGGAAATATTCTTTATGACTGGGTTCACACAACACAACAAGCAATCATGCATGCTTACCATGGCTTATGGTTTGTTTTGACCATGATCTACCTGACAGACAATCAAGTGGTTTCTACATTATCCCGGTTTCCATCCTTCCCACTCAACCCATCCACTGGTGGCACACGTCCCATCAATCCATGTGCCTGAAATTCAATCCCGAGCTGCATTGCTCCTTGCCTCTCTCCCCCATCTCTTCCTCATTAACCTGCATCTTGGTTACTCGGCAGAGAAGCAGAGCATCAGTGTTTCTTATCAGGGCTTCTCAGGACCATATTTACCCTGCTGAAATGCCGCGACTAGGTTTGGAAAATGCGAGACCAACAACAGACCCCAGAGAGGTCTGCCCGGCTCTGTCATTATATGTTTTTCGGCACCAGGTTAAGACCTTTTTATTTGATCGACATTTTAATAAGTTTTAATAGTGTATATTTACCATTATATTTTAACCGCTGCCAGAGCGGGTCGATAATTTATTTATGTTCGGTGATATTTGTAAGCTGTCCTGAGGCTTTTGCAAAGGACAGGATATAAATATCCTAAATAAATAAAAAAAAAATGGTAACAAAAGTGCCATGCGTGCTTTTGCTGTCCGAACCTGGCCGAAGCCAGTCATTCCACCTTGCTGGGAAGCGGTCGCTCAAGACCAGCAGGTGGGTGATCGGAAAGTTCTCTTCTGGTGTCCTCTGCTAACTCATGCCCTGGCACAAGGGGTTATCTTCAAATTTGCTGCCTCCCGTTCCTTCCCCGCGTGACGGATTGCCCTGCTCTGCCTGACAACGCTTCTCCCTTGAGCCTGCTGATCCTGCCAGCTACTAATCTGAGCAACAAACTGAGGTGGATCAACTCGCAAGAGCATCCCGGTAAAGCTGCGGCAAGGCCAAGATGGTGGATGCAGAGGGGTGCCTCCCAAATCCCCAGATAACCGCCCTGCTCTTCAGAGGAAGGTCTGGCGGTGGGAGCCGGCTTCGTCTGGCAGGAACACGCAGCCCAGGCAGCGGCTTTCCACGTAATTCCTGGGCCTGCACCATCCATTACAGGCTTATCTGCCCTGCCCTTTGGCACCGCGAGGGCAGGGCAGGGGGGAGAAGAGAGAAACCCGGGCAACGGACCCAGTACGGAGGGTGTGTTGGCCGGGGCGTGATGGCTGAGGGCAGCCACGGAGGGTGTGCTGACTCATGCTGGAATCTTTATTTTTAGGAATGAGAAGTGAAATATATGTATGCACAGGGTGATTCTGGGTTTTTAATTGTATTATTTTTTATGTATTATGCTTATTTATTTATGTGAGCTGTCCCGAGGCTATGAGCAATGGGACAGCATACAAAAATTCTCAATAAATAAATAAATAAAATATATGTATGTATGTTGCTCACTTGTTATTCATGTTTTGTAAAAGATAAACAACTTTCTCCTCCATCTTTCTTGCAGGCTGGTCCTGCTGATAGCTGGGAGAATTGTTTTTGTTATTCAGGAGTGGAAGAGAAATGGAATAGGAGTCCAGCAGTAATACAGCACAGGATTACCATATTTTTCGCTCTTAGACGCGCCTGACTATAAGACGCAACTAGTTTTTAGAGGAGGAAAACAAAAAAAAAATACTCTGAATCAAATGGGCACATCATCACAGGCACATTCCCCATCACTTCCCCATGGGCTGCACATCTGACAGACTTACTGCACACACACATTCGCTCCATAAGATGCACAGACATTTCCTCTGACTTTTGAGGGGGAAAAAGTGTGTCTTGTAGAGCAAAAAATACGGTAAATGGTTTAAATGGCATGCAGGCTTCTTCCCTGATGTTCATTCTGGCATAATTTGGGAGGTCTTTTCCCATGGGCCTTCCCCATAGAACTGGGAGTGCCACCAAGGTGTTTGCAGCCTATCAACCGGTTTTCAAATGATGTGGGGAAGAGAAGGGAATCCTGGATGAAATGGACTCGTATCCGGTGACCTTTTAATCCTGAGAACGGGCAGCAAAACTGCTTTGGGCAGTGACAAAGGTTGGTTGTGTGAAGGGGAAGGCAGGGTCACGTCCTCCATTCCAGGCTCGTTTGGGAAAGAGAGAGGGGTGCTGTTGGAAGAACTGCTCCATTAGAACAAGGGTGGTGCAGCAACCTGCGTGAATGACCATGGCGGCCTGCATTTTAGCCGCTAGCAAGCAGCCAGCAAGCAAAACATGGAATGATTTACACGGGAAGCGGTTGGCAGAACATGCACTTGGAAGGCGATTTCCACCCCACCCCTCCAACTCCCGAAATCCCTGATGAATAGCAGAGAATTCAATGGTTAAAGCAACTGGCCTTAGTTTTCTCTTCTTTTATACTGCAGGGGAAATGTGGAGAACAAGGCCAGGTCTGTTTTTTCCCTCCTTGGAGAAGTAGGACCTACAGACCTTATGAAGGTGATTGTGAATGGCGAGCAGTCTTCAGATGTGGATGTTTGTTTACTTGGGCTGATGCATTCCAACTGCATTTTTGCAAATCTAGCATGTGCAGGGGTAGGACTCCACTTGGTTCCCCAGAAAATACAATCAAAGCACCACCCATGGAGAAAGTCACAATTGTTTCGGCATGAAGTGAAGGCCGCTTCTTGAGAAAAAATGCATTTTTCCCCAGAAAATGCAGTCAATTCACCACTCAAAGGGAAGATTCCAATTTGCCTAGGTGTGAAATAGAAAAATGCCATCTTGGGATGGTGGTGGTGGTGGTGGGGGGACATTTTCCAGAAAATGCAGTCAACGCATCATCTCAGGGAAGAATCACATTCCCCCAGGCAAGAATTGCATTTCCCCAGGCAAGAATCGCATTCCCCCAGGCAAGAATCATATTCCCCCAGGCAAGAATCACATTTCCCCAGGCAAGAATTGCATTCCCCCAGGCAAGAATCGCATTTCCCCAGACTTTCTGTAGGAAGTGGGAAGCACTTTGTGAATCAAATGCCCAGGAAATAAAGTGAATGTACCACTGGCAGGAAGAATTTCATTTCTCTGTTTACAATCTATTGTGGCTTGACAAGTACCGCTCGTCCTTCCGAGATGCTCTCTCAGACATTCCCGCTTCTGCCTGTGAGCAGGGCCGACCTCGTTTGCATCTGGTCACCCTTGAGTAAATTTGATTGGCTTCACTTGGCATTGCTGGCATGAAACATTTTGCCCTGCCACTGCTAAATGAGTTTTCAAAACCTGACTAGTTGTGTTTGGCATATTGGCCTGCTCCTTCATTATGGTGTAAATCGATCTACCTGCCACACTTGCAAGCCTCTTCCCCTTGCCCTCTCTCCCCCCTTCCCCTTTCCGGAGTGTATGAATCGAATAAAAACAAAAAAACAACCCACACCGGATTCAGAATGTTGCGTTAACCGACCACCACCACCTTGGCCCCTTTCTTGGGCCGATTCCCATGTTAGCCGAGCCTTGATAAATCAAGGGCGTTCAGTTGCAAGCGCTGCTCGTTGCTTGCCATTCAAAATACCACTTGTGGCTTTCAAAGCTAAGTGAATTACGGTGCCTGCGATAAACACCTCTTCCTCAACAACATATTCGCACGTCCTTCTCCCTGGGGAGGCTTGTCCGAGTACTTGGGGTAGACAAATGCCAGAGTTACTTACGATTATTTCATTTTTCTGCGTGTAATTCCTAGCCAAAAGCAGCTTTGGGGTCAGGGCTGCCGCGGAGAAGATTTAAGCCGCCTCTCCGAATGGAATAAGGAATGTGCCGTGGATCAGATGCGAGGTCCCGCACTTCGGCACTCCGCTTGCGGGAGCCGTCGCCGGATGGCTGGCCTGCACAAGCGGGCCTGGGACTCGAGAGAGACCCCGCAGGTTCCACGGAGCTCTCCAGGGCTGCCTCCTGGCTGGACCTCCCTCCGGGGAACTGCCTTCCCCCTGCCATCATCCCCGGCTTGCGGCACCCCTCACTGCTGGCGGCCCTTGCTTGGCAGGTGGGCTGGCAGCCCGGGGCATCTGCCGCCTGCTTGGGCCACAGCAAGAGATGGGTGAACAAGCAGCTGGCAAGGAGGAAGGGGGCTGCAGCTCTGGACTTGCTGGTGGGCCCCTGGGATGGTGGTGGTGCCTCTGGATGGGGGCTGGGATGTGGCTCTCAGCTGGGGCTCGACCCATGCCTACTGCTGACTGTCAGAAAACAGGAGCTGGATAGGAAGCCGGCAGCGCTGCACAGAGCTTTTCGGGAGACTGTGTGGAAGGGGGGGGGGTCCCTTCCAGGTGCAGTCTCTCCTGGAAATGGCCCCCTGCATTGAGCTGGCTCTTAAGCTGAGAAAGAACCCCTCTGTCTTGGCACGGAGCGACGCCTGCGGCTCAGCAGATGGGTCTGGGTCACAGAAAGCAGCCTCAGGTGCCGGACCCCGGGAAGCAAGATGCCAAGCAGTGCCTCTGAGCATGGGCTGAGTTGGACCCCGTCTCTCAGCCCCAGCTGCAGTGAGATCCCTTCCCACCGGTCCTAAGGGATTCCCAGGGATTCCCAGATCTCCGAGGCGCCCTTGCTGCAGGCCGGGGTCCCCTCCGAGGACCACAAGCCGCCTTTGTGGGCACCGCTCCGGCGGGAGCCGAGCGCGGCGCCTCCACTGCCTTGCACGGAGGGGAGTCACGTGAGCCCCTTGCCAGGTCACCCCATTGTCTTGCTGCTGACCCCGCCGTTATAGAGAGCTTCCTTCTATTTAAGCCAGTGTTTTTCTTCCTTAATTTCAGGCCATTAGTGCTTGTTCTGCCCCAAATTTACTACCAAAAATTAGCTTCCTCCTCCCTTCCGCTTCGGCTGACAGATGGCAGTGATGTGACACACGGCTGGAGATTTATATGCTCGCGAGAGTCTGGGAAGCCTTGCAGGCCGGGCTGTTCAGGCCGATAGAGCGGGCTCAAGATCTTTTCCTAATCCCTTCCGTGACGTATGAAAGTGAGGACTTTCACAACGTTGACTTTGCAAAAACATTTATGAAGCAATAAACCCGTGCCTCTGAGCACGGGCAGAGTTTACTCACCGTGTTTGCATTATTACACCACCCAATGGGCCCCTCGCCCCACTGCTTCCCGGTGACCCATTAACATGAATTACCCCCAAGAGACCTAACTTCACCTGCATGTCGCTTTCGAGACAGGCTAATGGAGGCACCTGTATCGCGAAGGCGCTCAGTGGGGGAGATGGTGCAGGTTTGTGTTCTCCAGGTTCCCCGGCTGTTCCTTTCCAGGGTAAGGCAAACGATTTCATTTCTGCTCAAAGGAGCGCTTTAAACTGCGTCATCATGGATTAAAACTGGGCGAAGGATGTCGGTGGAGATGGGTCAGCCCCAGAGGCACGGCCACCAGGATAACTCTCGACTATGGGTTACGGGAGACCCTGAGCTCCACCACTTTAGCCTCCGGATTCCCGGTGGTGTGAAGGTGGGCTGCTTTTACCCCCGTCCTTCACTTTCCCTGCCTTTCCACATGTTCCATCACACCACCCCTAGGTGGCGCTTTGGTATAGTGGAATTGCGAACCCCCCCCCCCCTTTCTTGTTCCCGTTCTTCCTCCGTTTCTGGATAAAGTGGTGCTTTCCTCAGTCTGAAAAGAAAGAAGCCACAGAAATGCTTGAAAAGTGTGCGACACGCCCCGGAGGAGGACGAAGCTGTGCAAAATACCTGCAAAATACCCTCTAGGAGGAATCAGAAGCACACAAGAAAAGCTTTGTGCGGGAAAGCTGCCCACAGCGTTGCCGGGGAAATGAATCCACTCCCAGCTGCGTTGAGGACCGCAGCTAAGCTTAGAGAGAACGAGGAAGCTTGCGGGACGTGAGGGATGATGCCGAAGTCCAGCTGATGAAGACGTGCCGGCACTGTGTCCCTGTGAGCCTGGTTCCACCACACCACTGCCTCCTGGGAACAGCAGCTGTTTTGTACAGAACCTCCAGGCTCAGAGGCAGTCTACCTTGGAATCCCATATCTTGACAGGGCAACAGTGGCTCCAAGAGGGCTACAATGCTCAGGTCCCACTGCAAACTTTTGCATTCAATCAGGACAGGCGTTCAATCCAGCTTGACTCTTCTCATGTTCTTATGTCCCGGCACCAGAATGTGATATATCTATTTATTTGAAACCAAATGAAATCCCAGGCACAGCTGTAATGGCAGGGTCAAACCAGCCCTAGCAGCGCTCTTGCCTTCCTCTTCCTCCTCCTTTAAAATGTGCATCCCAGGATCTCAGCACAGTGCATACAATATCACACACATGTAGTCAATATTACTATCTATCTATCTATCTATCTATCTATATATTTACAAAAGTCATATAAAAACCATTTTAGAAGCACAGCTTCCTTGGCAAGCATTTCTTTTGATTTCTGCCCCGAATCCTACTGTCCAGGGTGAGTGCGTTGCACACACGTCCCGGTTTGACAAAGTGCCCGCTGCTTATCTCGGACACGCCAACCTGTCCGGATGACAAATTTGCGCTCTGAAAAGTGGAAGGGCTGACAGCTTCTCCTTGCCCGGCTGTCTTCTGTTTCAGATTATCTTGCCAGCAGGTATGACAGCTGCTGCATGAAGCCGGCCTTCTCCCCAGAGCTGCCCTCTCAGTGACCTCAAACCTGAGCCTGCCGAGAAGAGAGCACCTTTCCTGCGGAGCCGGACGAAGGTTGTGCCTTGTGCTGGTGCTGGTGCTTTGCAAGGGGGATGGGACCCATGTGCCATAAAGGCAGGGGGACGATCCCCTGAAGAGCACATGGAATAAACCATGCTCAGTGCATCGGTAAAGGAGTGCGGGAGAAGGCATCGCCCTCTGGCAAATTTCCCTGGCTCTCTGCCCCTCAGCAAAGGGGGTGAAGGCAGCCGTGACTCCCACACCAGGCGTGGCTGCCCAGCTTGTGCTGGGACACCCTGTGGCCGGCAGTGCACAGAAATGCTCTTTACCTGCCCTGGCTCTCCAGCTGTCGCCGGCGCACGGCCAACCCCTAGAGTATATTTTCAACATTATGTGGACGTAGGGTGGAATGGGGAGCGCCAGGTTTTCAGACTCAGCATCCCAGCCTCCTGCTCAAGACTTGCTCCCTCTCCTTTCTTCAAGGCCAGAAGGGCATACCTTTGCACCCCAAGTTTAGCACCCCAACTTTTCATTCCCCCAACATCCATGGCTAAGGAACATGCTCTTCTCTTCTCTTCCTTTCCTTTTTTGGGGGGAAGCAGGGCTAACTGCACACAGATTTGTTCTAAGTGGTTTTGCACATCTGCAAATAATAATTTTGCTATTAGTATATAGGATTTATTCCTTGCCTATCACCCTGTTTTGCCAAGGGAATGTGGGCTGCGTTCGGTCCTGTGATGTAGCTTGGCCTGAATGATGGTCAGTCAGCTTCTTAGCTGAGTTTTTTAAAGAGTATAATTCATGTTTTAATGTAAAATGTCAGTGAAAGAAAACCACAAAGGGAAAAAGGAGGCCGATGCATCTCTACAGAACTGGATATCTCCATTTCACCTCGTGTGCATGAAAGGTGTGATTCAGACAGGATTGTTTCCAGGCACCAGTGCCCATCCGAGCAGAACCTGGGCAGCTCCTTGGTGCAGGTCTGAGCCGAGGGGCTGGAAGCAAGAGGCAAGGCGGCAGGGATGGAGGGGGGGGAAAACTTGGGTCAGTTCCCACGGAGTGCAGCTCAGAGCTCTCAGCTCAGCTCACTCGGTGTTAGCGATGGCGGCAAGGAGGGGGTTCCTTTTCTACCACCATTGCGCCTGCTCAGCACCATCCAGCAGAACCTCTCCAAGACGTTCGTGGGCTTTCAAAACCTGGACTGGGGAGAGGGATGGTAGAAGCTTCAGCCCTACTTCTTGGAGAGGAAGCTGCTTGCATTCATCGTGACGTGGACGCCAGAATTAGTGGGGATGCCTGACACACCCTCCGCTTCAGTTGCATTGGAGGAGCATGGCTGAGTCCGGTAGGCCATCTTTGTGCCTGCCCAGGCTTTGGTGGCCGATCGCCTCTCCCTGGGAGCGGATATCTGGCTTGGTCCAGGAGGGTCCCTTCTCAGTGCAGGGTGTTATACTAACTGTAGCCTTATCTGGACAGCAGCAGCTGAGCTACGGCTATTGCTGTCGTGGTCACCTCTCATCTGGATTCATACAACGTGTTCTCCCTGGGGCTGCCATTGGAACCAGCGCCAGCATGGCCAAGTTCTAGAGAAGCCCTCTGTCTGGAAGATCCTTGGGTTTCTAGCCCAGCCAGGTTCACTTCAGCAGTGTTGGACCGAACTCCCATCACAGCCAGGGCTGCAGTCCATCAGAACTTGGAAAAAGCTGTGGGACCAAAACCAGAGATAGGCTGGGGAAGCCCATCTCTGTATTTTTAATGGACATTTTATTAAAACATCGTTTGTACTTTTGTTTTTCAAAGGCCCCACAACAGACCGGACTTCCCCTGGCACTTTCTCAGCACCCCTCCCAAAAGGTGAAGAGAACCTCAGCTGCCTTTCGCCTTAAGCCGAGTCGAGCCTTTTCCCCAGGGAGGGAGAAAAGCCAGCCCTGTCCTTTTTATCAGCTGATGTTTCCAGGCTGCATGAGCTTGTGAAACATTTCTGCTTTCATCCCGACACAAAATCCATCATGCGGCATCTGGAGGGGGAGGGAGAAGAGGAAGGCGGACGTTGTAACTCCCCTGTTGCTCCCGTGGTACTTTCATCCGGCACGGACCAGTGTGGGTGTATCGAGAGATGCCAGTGTTCAGTGGCTTGTCTCCTCCATCTGAATGCAACACAGACTTTGAGATAAGCCAACGACGGGATCCTGGAATTAGAAAGGGTCAAAGTGTGACTGTGTTGTAGGACAAGAACCGTGTTGCCCTGGAAGGAAGGAGGGATGTCCACCATTTTGGATGGCTCTGAAAGGGGACAGGATTACTTCACGGGGGGAGATTAAGGTCCTGCTTGTATATGCTACTCCAGAATCAAAGGCCACAGCATTTGCTGTGAACTTAGGTGTTGGTGCACCTCCTTGCAGGTTCCTGTAAGCGATCGGCTGAGCACTGTGTGGACAGAACGCCGAGCTTAGCTGTAATCCTCACAGTAGCTGGTGGGGCAAATAAAGCAATGCTATGACTCAAGTTATTGAGGGCTTCTCCATGCTCTTTGAACCATCGACGCTTGCCAAAATAATGTCCTGTTCCCTGAATGTTGAGCAAAGAAAGCCTCCAGCTCAGGAAGTCTGAGAAACGTCATCTTAATGCACCAAAAATCGGCCCTCCATCTCTCCTGTATCTGCTGCATCTTTCTTAATAAACAACAGCAGGGGAATTGAAACCAGCTGAGCGATGTCAGTGCTGGGGTTATCAGAGGACAGACAGTAGTTCCTTTGGCCAGGCGGACAGCTAAGGTCCTGGGGTCAAAGGCCAAAGGTCATCCATCAGCAAAAGCCTCCTGTGCAATGGATTGAATCAAACCTCCTCCCAAGTGGCAGCTGAGCAAACTCACTGTGCATTAAGCTACAACTGCAGCCACGCACCTCAGCCCCCAATGCAGGCATCGGTTTTATCCAAGGGTCTTTGGCATCTCCCCTCCCCCACGAAGGGAAACTGGTTCCCTAAAGCTGCAGGGTGAGCTCTTGCAAGCACTGTAATGCGCGGTTGCCAACTGAAACAAAGCACCCCAGGGGTCTTGCAGATGCCAAGGCAGGGAGAAAGAAATTCATCATTCTAGTCATTGTTAAAAGCTTTTCAACATCTCTGCAGGTAAAACCCACCATCCTCTTGAACGTCTCGGTGTTGCTGTCATCACGTTTTGCTTGCCAATTCTCGGATAGATTCTTTTTCTTTTTAGTACATTCTTACAGGCGGAGAGCAACTGGAGGACACACAAGCAGGGCAGACCTCACTTTCTGCAGCTCTCTCCATCACCCGCATGGGGCAAGATTTGCAGCTTCACAGGAGGGCTGGTTCACAAATTAATCCATAATTGGATGGATTATTCGACTGGGGCCATTGATTGGTGATAAAGCATATGGGCTTGCATACAAAGGCCCCTGGTATTCAGACTAAGTATAACGCAACGTCTTAGGTTTTTGTGAATGACTGATAATTGAAGCCTGCCGGTCAATGTTGTTATTTTTATTTATTTAATTTATATCCTACCTTTTTTCCTTTTAAGGAATTCAAGGTGGCTTACATAACTCTCTTGCTCCTCATAACAACAACCCTGTGAGGTTGGCTGGGCTGAGAGCCTGTGACTGGCCCAAAGTCACCCAGTAAGTTTCATGGCTGAGTGGGGACTGGTACCCAGAATTCCTGTGGCCCAGTGCCATGTTCTTAACCACTATACCACAATGGGCTTTTAACTGACTCTGTTAAAAACACGCATTTGATGCATCTCTGGGCAAAACAAACAATTCTATCTGTGACATTAAATTTGGGATTGCTCCGGTCCACCTTTGGGAAATCGCAGTTCTGAAGTGACGAACTTGTTGCTTGTTTGAACCTGTCCTGGCAAGTCTTGTAAAGCAGCCTGCGTGCTTGGGGGCAAAATGGAAATTCAGTATAAGACATTGAATCTGGAAAGATCTAGCTCCATTTTTGGTTTGGTTTATATTTCTGCGCAGCTCGTAGCACCTGGGGGTGGGGGAAGAGGCTGCTCTTCTGGAAATGTGTCAGATCTTGTATAATCGCAGTTGGTGATTGCGAGAGGCACGCTAAGTTACATCCCTCTTGCTTAGATCAGCCAAGAATAACAGCTAGTTCTGCTGATGGCTTTTTTTTGGCAAGCATTTCGCCCGCTGAAAGAGCTTGCAAGTCCCCAGATGCCCCAGATGGTGGCAGCAGGCAATCTCCCTGCTGCACGAAATGGAATAGAAAGAGGGAGAAAACAGAGCGAGAGAAAACGCATCTGAGCCTGTAAAGAGGTTCTCCTCCTGTATGATGGCGAGCCATGCCGTTGAGGGTGCAAGTCTCCTGAGCCACACGGGGAGCTCAAGGACACAGGCTGGTGCCCAGCATCATCGCTGGATGTGACCCTCTGAAGGAGGTTTTCCTCTGAAGCTGGTGTCTTAAGGGCATGGGAAGAGGCAAGGTGCCGCTGGTCCACCGCTCGGAATATGCTTCAGCAGACATTTTCGACCACCTAGAAGAAGTGTTGGAAGCGGGAAGGAAGGAGGCTGGGGATGAACTCTGTGCCTGCCTGGCGTGCTGTCTCTGCTCTTTTTCAGCCTACCGTCCAGGTGCTCACTGTGGACAGAAGATGCTGAGGAAGCCCTGCAATTATCTCTTCTTAGGGTTTATGTATCTTTAAACTGGACTTAGGCTGGACTAGGCAACCTTTCTAACAGAGAATGTCTTTGAACAGAGGCGAGGGTCACAAAGTAGGACACCTGGCCACCCAGAAGTAGGACACTTGGCCACCCAGGAGTCAGTCCCACTTAGTGCATTGGCATTTACTCCACACTGAATTTGCTAGGGATTTTTGCCTCTGAGGCGTCCAGTCCCAGGACGATTCCTTTCTCAGATGCAAACCTCACTACAGTCCGTGGGGCTTTTTCTGAGCTCGGTGTGCATCGGACGGCAGCTTTCGGCCAACAAAGCCCTCGGCAGCTTCCGACTGGATGCTTTCCTCTCCTGTGGAAAGAAGGCACTGTTCTTGCAATATATTTTTACCCTATTAATTACATACCTTCAGGAAATTTGTCTTTGGAAGCGAGTTGGTGTAATTCCACTCCAGCAGCCCTCTGCCACACTTGTGTGGGAGTTTTTCAGCGTTCCCCTGCACAATCGCAGCTTCTGTGATTGTTGAGTTAGTCTTGAGAGAGGTCAATTATCTCTAATACCCCGATTTGTTGCCAGCCTTGTGTGCTTTAATAACAAACACATGGGCTTGTACCCCACACCCTCCAACCTTCAACCGCTGCATCCCGGACTGGGTTAGAAGCATGGACCACACTTTGCCTCATCTCACAAGATTTATAGAAATTATATAAATACATTGCTGGTCTATCCAATGCAAGTGTGGATATGGCCGTACTACAGATTTAGAAGATGAAAGAGACCAAAGAGCAGTTTTAAAATCGTCCTCAGCAGCAGGACTGCACCCCAGTGTATGGCTGTGTTCTAGTCCCCAGACCTTGTCCTCTTGTGATCTGCTCGTCCCCGGCCTTGATTAGAAGCAAAAGTGGAGAGATCTATACTGAGAGCTGGTTGTAGCTCTGAAACACCAAATATTTCCAGGAGCTGCATGTGAGGTGTGCCATATTTTGGGGATGCAGATATTTCCACTGCTGAAAAGGGGCCCACTCCTCTTTAATAGCTACTGCTTGATCCTGTGGGATCGACCTTATTGTAGGCCATCCCGAGACGGTCTGTAGGGGACGGGGATGAAAAAGTGTTAATAAATAAGTAAATAAATCATCCTCTTTGGAGTTAGGAAGGGCTCTTCCCTTCCATCAGACTGGCGAGCAATCTGCTCCCATCACTTCGCCTCAAAGGGGATTTAAATTTCACATGCAAAGAGGGTCTCTCTCGGTGCTGCCATTCTCCCACTGTGGACAGTTGCACCCTAAGACATGAATTATGCTCTGCCTCTGCAGACCCCCGATGTCTGGGGGAAAAGGACCCTTCGCTGCGGATGCCGTGTGGAGTGTGGCAACTTCCGCGTTTGCCGTTCATGTCTGACCTTGTCTGTTTGCATAGCCGTGAAGGGTGGTGGCAGCCGGGAGGAATGGGCAAGTGACAAGAGGCGATGCGTTTGCTGCAGACTGCCTAATTAGGCAGCATCTGGAGCTAATTAAATGTGGAGTCACGAGCAAAGGAGAGTGCTGTCCTTATCGTAGCAGGAGAAAGATCCAGACAGAAGAAAAATGGATGCCGGGATAGGGTTCTTTCCTTGTAGCCCTGCAAATGCAGGCAATTGCCGGGCCGGGAGGGGAAGGAGATGGGATGCCGTATTCTTCCTGGAGAGACTTGCATGGGGAGTTTGCATCTGGCCCTAATGAGGCCAGAGGGCTGCAGACCCCTTGCAGATATCGCCCAAAGCCAGAATAATCCAATTAGCAGAGAGTGACATTTGAACTGTGTCGCTCAGTTGTAAAATGGATGGCTAGAAAGATCTTCTTTTGGCATGAAGATTACTTAGCATTGCAGATAGCGTGCAATATTCCTTGGCTTTTCGAACGAAAGAAGCTTGCTCTAAGCTACGTGTGTGTAACCTGCTCCTAATTTCCACTCTGGCTAGCTAATTAGCGGGAAGGCCTCAGACATCAGTGCCCTGTGAAGATTTACCCCTTCAGCTGAGCCTGAGAAATGAACAATTGCCTTTCACTTGTGTAAAAGGAACTGGGAAGCATCTGAGTCGGAGGAGGCATTTTCGGCTGGAGTTTAAAGATATGTTTGTGTATCTCAGACAGGGAGAAATAATTAGCACCTCGGCTAAAATGGAGGAGCCTTTGGCGATGCATGGAAACAATTCCTCTTGGAAGTCCTGGCCAACGTAAGGGCCTTGCCAATGTTCAGCTTGCCAGCACCACAGTCAGCTCACAACATGGAGGTGGCCACATGGCCTGCTTTAAAGGGGCCAGTCCTCTATTGAAAGGGCTGTCCAGTGCAAATCCAGTGCAAGGAAAGATCCACACGAATGGGGAGGAAACCCATCAGAACTTACTAACTGGATAATATGCTGAGCAGATGCAGGAAGGGTAGATTAATAATAATAATAATAATAATAATAGAGTATTTCTTACTTCCCACATTCAACTTTCCAATGTGTGCATCAGCCAAAAGTGTAGGGATTTTTTTTTCATTGCCACTCCTTGGAATGCACACGTCTGCATATTTAGACAGAAACATGTCCTGCAACTCTGAGAGTAGAAGGACTCCTTTCTTTCAAAGTACACTCAGAACTGAACCCCAGCTGATGTTTTCGGCATTTGTCTCTGCAGTCCTATGTCCAAGCACTAGTCAATGAGCCACAAACCACCGTTTCCTTAATTTTCTGGCACTACTGAGGGCGCAGGGACCCCCTGGCTTTTCTCTGGTTAAGCTGTTTGTTGCTTGCTGTCTTGGGAAGACAACTTTGGGAAATGCTCAGTCGCTTCCAGTGTCTAATCCTCCTTAATCTCTTCCCCCCTCCAAAAGCCTCCAAATGACCTAAATGGAGGAGAAAAGTGTAGTATTGGTAAGTAGCTCATCAAGGTGCTGAGACAATTCCATTCTCCAGGCAGACTCTTTGGAACGACACCCACGTCTCGGAGGTAATAACCTTCCGAAACTTTAAGCCAAGAAACCATGGAAAAAACTCGGCAGGCAAATGCATTTGGGATTAGAGCTTAAATTGTCCACAAGTCGCTAATAACCCTAATCACACAGCAGGCCCCTGATTGGGGTCGGGATTTCACATGGGGCAACTTCGGCAGCTCGTCTTTCGTTAGCTTGTGAGATGAATTAACCTGAAGAGAGCATGTCAAGAGACAGAGGGCAAGAGATGGAAAAAAAAACAAGACATGGACAAAGAGGCTTTTACTCAGATTCTCTTGTCAATTGTCTCTTGATTGCAACGCACCTCTTCTTCCAAAGAAGTCCGGCTGGTCTCCCGCCCCCACTTGCTCTCCCCCTCCCCACGGCAAGCCTGGCTTTTAAAGCAGAATCTGGCAGGGCCCATTTTTAACTTGCTGGATTTGTTGCTGACTTAGACAGATGCTGTTTAGACAGCCTGATCTGGTGGGTGGTCAACTCAAGGGGACCATCGTGGTAGAGTTTATAATAAGCCAGGAGCCTAAATGGACTGTTGAAGGCCGACTAGAAGCTTGAGTGAAATGACAACATTTAAATTATGGAAGCAGAAGGGGGGAGGCAGCGGTGCTGGGGGTGGGGGCGGCGGAAGGAAAGGAGCCTGTCTTTGTGCACCAGGGGAACCCCACCCTCTGTCTTACCGAAGGAGCGAAAGTCACAATAAATTGCTTCTACAAAAATCGGCATTCACCAGGGATGGCAAAATCGCCCTCCCGATAAAGTAAACGTCGGTGTGCGCTGTTAAAAGGAGGCAGGGGAAAATTAACAGAATAAAATGACTTTCCTGCATCACGGACAAGAAACAGGAGAGCTTTTACTTTGCCCCCGTCTCGTCTTGTTAGGTGGAAAACTAATATTTGAGCATTCATGGTCCAGTGAGGAACACTGGTGTGTGAAAAGGAGCACCTTCGAAGCCGGCCAGTCCCAGGGGGGCGAAAGCTAACACATGCCCCGTTTTGAACAGCCCTGGCCTGTGAGGAGGCCTCTGGGCTGGATTCCCCATGGCCAAATGTCGGGGTTTATGCTTCACTTCAGCCCTGCTTGGGTTTCATGTCGCTCTTTGATTTGTAAGAGCGTATCTGTGTCTTCGCCCCCAAACTGGGAGCCGGAGCGCATATATGGGTTTGATTAAGGGCCCTCTCTCATTACAGCCTGGCAAGAATGTTTTATCTGATTATTTTTTCTACCCCAACTAAAAATGAGGAAATAGGATTCTTTCCAGGACATATATTTGAACAGAAATGGGGAATTCTCCAGGAGCTACAGTGACCTTCCTCCTCCAACAGGGTGCCCTCCAGATGTCTTGGGCTGCAGCCCCATCATCCCCAGGCAGCAAGTCATCTGTGGACAGTGGGGGCTGTAGTCCAACACAAAGGCATGCTGTTCCATATGTGCTCATTCAAGCACTATTATACCGAACCCCTAAAATATGGATGGGAAAGAAGCGATGGGAGGAATGTGCCTTTGCCAGAATGGATTTCATCATCCCATGCACCCGAATTTTTCACATCCACTTAAAAAAAATCTGAAATTCATAAAGCAACGTGCTATTCAGATAAATGAGATCCAATATTGAGTTTTTCCTGTCTTGGGGTGCAATTTTATGGGTCCCAGAAACCATAGAAGACAGTGGATCTCCTTTTGGCAGGAGGAGAAGGAAGTCTGCCTGCAGAAGTCCCGACTGGACAGTGGCAGAATTTGCCATTCCTGTCCTTGTCCCGCTAGCCATGCTCCAAGTTGAAGATGGGCGTTCTGGGGACATTTCGGGGGAGCTGGAGAAAGGCTCGCCCTGCCCTGGACATGCCTTTCTCACTTTTGCAAGATCTCCATAAGCTTAGGAAGTGGTCAGTTTCCACCCCGTCACGCACACACATGAGATGCATGGACAATTTGTCTCAGTTCGCTTTTGATCAGGACTTGATCACTGAGCTCACAGCTTCCCGACTCAGACACAACCTGCAGCTGAAGGCTGCACATTTCTGAGCTGGCAGTGCGATCACGAACCACCCAAAGCATGTTTGTGCTCTTGCACAGGAAACATTTGCAATGTATGGCTGTGAAAGTGGACCATAAGGAAGGCTGAGTGCAAAAAGATTGAGGCCTTTGACCTGTGGTGCTGGAGAAAACTCCTGCGAGTCCCTTGGACTGCAAGGCGATCAAACCGGTCAGTCCTAGAGGAGATCAACCCTGACTGCTCTTTAGAAGGCCAGATAGTGAAGATGAAACTCAAATACTTTGGCCACCTAATGAGAAGGAAGGACTCCCTGGAGAAGAGCCTGATGCTGGGAACAATAGATGGCAAAAGGAGAAGGGGATGGCAGAGGATGAGGTGGCTGGATGGGGTCACTGAGGCAGTCGGTGTGAGCTTGAGTGGACTCCGGGGGATGGTGGAGGACAGGAGGGCCTGGAGGAACATTGTCCATGGGGTTGCGATGAGTCAGACACGACTTTGTGACTAACAACAACAACAACAGCAAACATGCACCTGAAAAAAATGCATGCTTTTGAAAAGTGTGCACAGCGATGCTTTAATCAGTGGGAGAAGAACCCATGCATCTCAAAGGGATGGATTTTCATACAGAAAAGAAAACAAAGCTTGCAATCCGAAATCGACTCAAGCTGGAACGAGCTTCAAGGTAGACTTTGGAGAACTTTAGCAAGGTTGAATTTTTCTGGTTTGCACATCATTTCCTTGATCCTGCACATGTGTTTCTTCTGTGAGTCCCCTGGAATAGCTCTGCGTGGGGACTATAACTGGGATGAACAGGCTGGAAGAATTTTATTAAATATAGGAAATTGTTGCAAGTGTGGTGTGCTGGGTTGCATGTTGTACTCAACGGATCCAGCGTCAAGTACTCAGTTGCTAAGTAACTTTGTGCCAGTCACTCACTCCCAGCCTTGCTACCTCACAAGATTGTTGTGTGGATAAGAGGAGGAGGAGGAAGACCATGGAAGCCATCTTGGCCTCTTCGAAGGAAATATGTCAGGATATAAGTGAGCAAATTTAGGAACTGTTTTTAATGCCCAGGCAGACTATTGTTTTGATGCAAATTCAAAAGAACATTTTACTTTGTTATGAATATTTCAAAATAAGCTGTGACATATGCAAATAACAACAACAAATTTATTAAATTAAGAAATGATCCTTCCTCCATGTTTCCACCTGGAATGAATATCTTACCAAAGCTAACAACCATTCGATAAAAATGCATTGGCTTGTTTGCGTAAAAATAATGGAGCCAGAGACAGAGCCGAAGTGAGATTTGAGTGGCTGCTTCTTCTAATCCTGGGCAAAACTTCGTAGCAATCTGGCTAATTTCACCATCATGTTATCACTCTGCAATATGTCAGTGAATTCTTGTACAAACACGACTTTTCTCCCTGCAGAGCCCCATGTTTTATCACTTCTGCTCACATTATCATAAGTGATCATGAATCTAATCTGAATTGGCTTTAAAGGTAGCAAGTGGAATGACAAAATTTATCTCCATCGATGTGATGACGGCATCAACAAATAGTTTTGGCACCACATGCTCTGCTCCGGTGAAGGAGGGGAAGCAAGCAAGCAAGAATACTCTCCCCCAGGGATTGCACTTCCAAACATTCTCCTGGGATTGCAGGTTATAGCCCTACAAAAGCATTAGTGCAGATTCCAAGAAGGTTAATGCGCTGAGATCAGCATCTGTGTTTCCTGTTCTCAGAGAAGAAGACAAACAGTCCCCATTCCAACCACCAAATCCAAAACATCAGTTTTTATGGTAACAGGAACATGGGAAGTTGTTGTGCTGGAATCCAACCTCTGGTCCATCAAGTCCAGATATGAAGCATGACTGCCAGAGACTCGCCAGTGTTTCCAGTGGAATTCTTTTCTCCGTGATCCTGGAGAAGCTGTGGATTGCACCCAGGGACTTCTGCTTACCATTCACACTGGAATTCAAATCAGGTTTCCCAAGCAAACCCAGCCTGGAAGGGCTCAGAATTTCAGGCTAAGCTTTCAAATGTGGAAAGCAAGGGGAATTTTGTTCTGCAGAAGAAATGTAATGATAAAGTGGAATGGATAGTCACCATAGTTGAAGGATCTCTTAGGTAGACATGTCCTTTCAAGATGATGAAGAAGAATTTGATGACTCCAAAACACCTGGAAAGGACCAGTTTGGGGAAGGTTGATTTGACTCAGACTTCCTTAACTGAGATTTCCCAGGATTCCTGACCATTGGCCATGCTGGCAAATGGGAACTAGAGTTCAAAACATTATGAGGGTACTAGGTTGGGGAAGGCTGATGATGATAATACGTGATTGAAAAACCAATGCCATCCAATAAAACACCAACACCAGACGACCAAGTGCTACATCGGTGTAATTCCACAGTTATGGAATGATTGCTCTACTGAGACTTGCTTGGCACTTGCTTGGCATCTTCATTGTGCCAGGATAAGACCACACTCTTCTCCCAGGCATTCAATGGCATATGATGGGATGCCATCAGTAAACCAGATTCAGGCTAGGCACCAGGAAAAATGTCCTGCCAGAGCAATATGACAGTGGAACCAGTTGATTGTGAATGTCTCCCACACTAGGGACATTCAAGGCGAAACTGGACAGCCCTCTAAGTGGGATGGTGTGACCTGGTGTCCCACACCGCTGGGAGGGAGCTCTTGTTGGCATATCCTCACCGTGGCCTTCTCAGCGGCCCTGCCTAGCTCCTGTTGGAGGCAGGATGCTGCCCTGAGTGGGCTTTGCTCTGATCCAATGTGGCTCTTCTCAGGACAGAGCAGAAAGTATTTTGTGCTTCAGCTCAGTGCTGGCTCCTGGTTTCTGAGGGCCCTTTGGAAAGGCAGAGCGCCAGGGAGGTAGGAGGCCACAGCATCTGCGGATCCTCTTCTCACCGCCGTGGCTGTCTTGGCCATCAAGCAGGCTGCAATGGGGAGAGGGGGAGCAACTCCAGGGAGGTCTTCTCAGGGGGTCCTTGGCAAAGGCCCGATCATGGCTAGCACCCTCGATTTCTGGCCACCTTAGCTTGTTCAAAATGGGAGACTGGGAGGAGAGAAGCAAGAAAGAAGGAGCAGGAACTGGTGAGCAGATGGGTGTGTGGACAGCTAGGCTGAAATTAAGTGCTGATGTCCTGACAATGGAGAAATATTGCAGGCTGGGCTGGGAGGTGATTTTGAAGATGAGGAAGAAAGCAAATTTATATTGGCTATCAAGGATGAAAAATGAGGGCTAATTGAACATCTGCTGCTTGTTTACTCAACCTGCAGTGATTTCTACCAATGTGACGCACTGATCGCTTACACCTGTGCAGTCACTTTGTGTGTGATCCTGTCACCAGTGAGCCTGACTGACCTCAGATGGACAAGTTTGGGTTGCAGCCTTGATAAATCGTGACTTTGTGCTGTTTGCTCGGGTCATTTCTGTGCTGCTCCTCTCCAGGCATAACTAAATCCAGGTCACGGGGGTGCTGGAGCTGCCATATTCCCTCCGCTCCCCAGTCAATGCATGAAAGATACATTTGCAAATGTGTCTATGTAAAGAAGGCTGTAGTGGTGTAGTGGAACCAGGGCTCACAGGGCTGACGCACTGGGACGTTTTGATCAGCAGGACTATGACATCCTCTGCCACCCCTTCCAAGGCTTTCCAGTTCCCCTTGAGTTTCACTGCATTGCTCATAGCAGCTGGCAGAAAATGGGACTTCCCAGAAACATGACACTGTTATGAGTTATCCCTGCAAAGTCTTTTGGTGTGGCTTGGTCTTGAACAGCACATAAAGACCCAAAGATTTGCTGCTAAAAGCAGGGGGAACCGCAAAAATGGATTGTGGACTTGGAGCTTTTCCATACAAAGCCTCTTGTGCCCTTGCTAGGGACTGTGGACTAAAGGACACAAACAGCAGTTTCCATCTTAAGCATGCTATTGCTAGAGGACCACGAGAAGGACAAGATGGACATGGCTCCCATGTTCTCCTTGCTATGTCCACCTGGCCTGTGGATGTGCCACCCATGCCTCTCACAACCATAGAAAGGAGAGAAGAAAATTACTCATGAGCTCATCTGCATCACTCCAAGCGAGGCTGCCTCTTAAATCCTTCTCAGCTGATCCTGTAATTTGCCCTGGGGTGAGTTCCTTGATTATCCTTCTTCAGGAGATCATCCAACAGCCTAATAGTGCTTCGCCACTGGGAAAACATTTTTTCTGATATTCTGCCCAGATGTGCCTTACTTGGATCTATCCCATCGCTTCACGTTTTATCCCCCAGCATCGTATCCCTTCAACCCCTTGGGTGAAGACCTTGAAATCAGCTCTGGCATCGCCACCTGGTCTCTTCGGGCAGGTGCCAGGACCCAGTGCCAAAGGGGGTGCCTGCCAGGGCTTCTTCTCCACAGACCTCCAGGGGCTGCAGCCACCGCCTTAGCTTCTCCCACATGCAGTGCCCTGCATCTTCTTTTGTTCCGAGGATTGTGGGTTAAAAAAACGACCTCATACCGAAACGGGACAGCCGCCCTGGAAGGATAGCATTTTTGGAGCGCTGCATTCTAGGAAAGCTCAGAGAGTGGCCACAAGCCCAGTGGCGGCCCAAGGCATTTTGCTGCCCGCAGTGAAAAACAATATGGCACCACTTCCCATGCCATGTGCAGAAGCCGGCCAGGTGTGGCTGAGCGCACCTCCGGCACTGAAGTTGGGCAGCATTCTCCGTCGTGGCTGAAGGCAGCAGACTACTTCAGTCTATGTAGGGCCATGTGGCTCGTTGTCTCTTCTCAAACATCCGTTGCCTCCCTCTGCCTATAGATAGGGCTGGTTGGTGGCCGTAACCATAGCTCTCTTCAGCGCCCATCATCTGGTACCCGGTTCTGGTCTAGCAGCTGTTTGAGACTTCTTCCTCTGCATCTCTCTGGTAAAGTTTTCCATTCCGTTCCTTCTTTTTTCCTTTCTTCAGTGGGCGAGACAAAAATGCTGCCTTGTCATGCAGACCTATTATGGTGGTTGCTGGTCTTCCAGCCAGTCAGACGGTGATTATGGATGGGAGAAGGACTTTGTGGTAGTCACCCACAGGATTAATCTGCCCAAGTGGACACTCCCCTGACCTCTAAGTATATACACAAAGCAAAACCGTCATTACTGGAGGACACCAGGGAGTCTAATTCGGGTTTCTTTCCAGCTACCCAACTGCAAAAATGCCCTTTAACCAGGAGAATCATCCCTGGCCTTGGCATGAACACACAAATCCATCAACCTACTTTATGCCGACTCAGGTCCTTGGTGAGTTTGGCTGCCACTGATTGGCAGGAAACGCACTCCAGCTTTTCAGGCAGAAATCTTCACCTTGAGAGAAAGAACCTTCTGTCTGTAAGGCAAATGCTCCGTTGTAGACCAGTCACCCTGCGGATTACCCAGAGGACATACTGGAGGTGAAATAGCAGCCGGGAGGATGAGTCTATCCCTCCCAGACCCTTCTGGTCTTCACTGGTTGTCTGTTTTGCCCAGTTTGGAAAGAAATACCCAAGCTTCCCTGGAGGAAGAGTCAGCCGACTTGAAATGCGCTGTGTGTCCTCCTCCTGAGGTCTCCTTTCATCATGCCAGAGTTTGGTGCCTCCCAGCTTCCTTTCCGTGCATTCAGCAAAGCGCTGGTTAAGGCCACTGCATTTACTCTGCGTTTACACCAGACAAAAGCAACCCCCGGTTTCAGGGACAGATGCCACCCATAGGATCTCATCTGGTCCACTAAGCTTCTTCCCCAGGCCTTGCATCATTTCCATTTAAATTTCTGCCACGGCAATTCGTAATTCTCCAGCAAGGAAAGAGGAATTCGGCAGTTTTTACAGAGTACACAAATTAACTATGATCTGCTGTCCCCTCCAGGATGTAGCAGAGGGGCGAAACATGACCGATAGGAATATTATTCCTTTTGTTCTACAGGATTTTTAAAAAATCAGGCATAGCACACACATTTTGTAGCACATCTCTGCAATCAAAGGGGCTAGAAACTTACTTAAACAAAGAAAAAGCAGGCAAGCAAGCTGAGATTCCCAGCAGGCTGGTTTTTCTTTTCTTTTCTTCTTTTTTTCTTAGCACCCCCCTCTACCAGGTCAATCCCTCCTTCTGTGGCTTTGCTTTGTCAGTGCAGAATTGCCCTAGCTAATTTGGATTGCATCTGAGTTTTCCAGTTACCGGGGGTAGAAGTGACCCCCTTTGAGCTGTTCCAATCAGCACAACATGTACGTATTAGCAAAGAACATGGCATCTCCTTCGCCTGCTTAAGTTACAATACACAGTGCGGCTGCTTAAAGCATCCTTTCTGCTCTTTCACGTGAACCGAAACCCAAACCCTGCTTGGGAAAGTGAATTTGCTCCCTGGAAAGCCTGGAACAAGTTATGCAGCACAGTTGAGGCAGCTGAAATGCTTGCCATGGTACCAAAAGGCAAACAGCCCGAGCTGGAACCGAAGAGCTCAAATCAGACGCAGCTGAAGGAGCCCTTTGGGGCAACCTCCTCTTTTCTGAAATTCCACGCTCCGTCTTGTCACTCGCTCAAACAGCTGCTGGCCAACGAAGGCGATGAAGGAAGAAGCCAGAAATGCAGCCGCTTTCCAGATCTTTGGTGGAGTGGAAGCTGCTTTTCAAGCAGAAGGCGCCCCTGTTGCCAATCCCAAATCGTATGATTTGTGTCTCAGATCACTTTGCCTAATGTCAGCAGATCCTTTTATTTTTCACATGCGAGGGGTGGATATGTTTTGAAAATTTTCAGGCTTCAGAGACAGCGTGCTCTGAGTTTTCTTGCCAGTGTTAAAAGTGGGGAAACACAGAATCGTTCTCCAAAGAACCAAACCATGCTATTGATGAGGGGCCCTGAGCCAGAGACCCGCTGGGAAATTCTGGCACACCGGATCCCAATCCGGCCCCCATGAGATCTGCACATGGCTTCCCCACTTCTCCTTCTCTGCCTCCGGACTCCATTCCCCTTCTCCTGAAGACTATGATTAGAAAAATTATTATGAGCAGCACATTACTTTGATATCCCACCTTTTCCCCCTAAAGGTAAAGGTGAAGGTTTCCCCTTGACATTAAGTCCAGTCATGCCTGACTCTTGGGGGCGGTGCTCATCTCCGTTTCCCGGCCGAGGGAGCCAGCGTTTGTCCGCAGATGGTCTCCGTGGTCATGTGGCTGGCATGACTAAACACTGAAGTGCACGGAACGCTGTTACCTGCCCACCGAAGTGGCACCTTTTCATCTACTTGTGTTTGCAGGCTTTCGAACTGCAAGGTTGGCAGGAGCTGGGACAGAGCAATGGGAACTCACCCCGTCGTGCAGATTCAAACCGGCGACCTTTTGATCTACCAGCCCAGCAGCACAGCGGTTTAAACCACTGCGCCACCTGCAGTCCCTTTTCCCCCTAGCGGGAACCAAAGACAACCAGAAGGCTTTTCTTCTGCTCCCCTTCAGCCTCACCACAGTCAGATGACAGGAAAGAATGGCATGCGCTTCTTTCTTTAAGGCATGGGTGGGCCACTCATGGGGCTTGACTGGGTGCTTCCCCCAGAATGCACCGAGGGCTGAACCTCTGACGGGGGAGAGAATCACAGCAGTTTTTCCAGGAAATGAATGCATGAGCATCTCTTGTGTGCAAGCCAGAACATGCTCTTGAGACAGAGTCTGTTTGCAAAGGGGCTGAAGATTCCCTGCAGGTCTTGCTTCCTTGTGTTAGGGAATCCCAAAATACCAGCTGCTGGGATTCATAGGGAGACAGGACAGATTTTGTGACAAACCTCAGCAGTTTATTAGACTGAGCCCTCAGGTACCCTCTGCAGAGAGACACCTTATGAACAATGCTGCTGCATAGAGGTTCAGACCAGCTACAAACTTCCAGAACATATGCAGAGTGTTTTATAGGTTCTGAGTCACATGACATAGCAGCAGGGCAGGTGATGACGACATAAGGGGAGCAGAGTCAAAAGGGACAATCGTGTTGATTATAAGAGACAGACTTAATAATTCAGGAAGACAAGAATCTAGCTATGAGTTTGATTATGCAAATCAGGGAGATTGCAATGCTGCTAAAAAAACCTTCTTTGGCTGCCTTACCAGCTGTTGCTGATCCGCACAACAATAGCCACACTCAGGCTGTGAGTTTCAGTCACTTAAAGGAACAGCAGTGCTAATCAGTAACTTGGCTTGGAATTCTGTGGCTTTCTGAGAAAGGGGCGTAGGTTTGATTTTATAACTCAAAGGCACATATAAGCAACCTTTTCCTACCAGGATTTATTCTGGATTTCCCAACACTTGCAAAATCAGCCAGCATTTTGCAGTTGCTGCTGCTACTCCAGGAGTAGATTCAGTGGTGGTGGAAACAAGACCTTTGCACAAACACCTCGGGGCAAAGTGTGGTCTGAAGTCTGCATATTACCTATCTCTGCTTTGAGATGCCGTTTCCTTCCACTGTTTCCAGAGTGTTGAAGGACCATCTTTGCATCAGGATCTTTGTCTGAAGTGGTCCTGATTGAACTCATGCTACTTGTGTGTAAGTCCCATCAAAAACGGGGGAAATTAAGCTTGTGATTAATTCACCCCACTGGTTTAAATAAGGGTTGAGCATGTCTAAATGAACGTTTGAGATCTGTGGAGACAGAACTTGGTTTCATCTTTTGTAGAGGCCAAGATCTGGATGTTGGTAGAGTCCATATTTAGCAGCTGTAGTACACAAGCTGGGCATTAAATACCATTTTGAGCATGAATTATTTTAGAAGTAGAACAGGCATGATGATATAACCTTTATCTCAAAACTGGATTTCCCAGTCAATAAATTTTCTCACATGATTTCCAATGGAGAGAGAGAGAGAGAGAGAGAGAGAGAGAGAGAGAAAGAGTGACTCTGTGGGTTTATTGCTTGCTCTTAAATGTTAAAACTATGCTATTTCCTCCCTTTTAAACCTTTGAGCAAGGGAGATAACATTCGCATGTTCCAGGAAAAAAAAAGAATGCTTTTGCAAAATGCTGTCTCCTGAAATTCCAAAGAATCTTTCCCATTTTAACATAGCTTTTCTTGCTATTGCTCACACACTTCTGCTGATGTAAATTTTCCAAGAATTTGAAAACATCAAAAAAGGAAACATTTTCTGTCTCCCACAACGCATCTTAAAACAATGTTGGCTATCTCCAGCCTTAGGGTGACGTTCTCAATTTCATGTGGGACGTCCAATTTGAGGTGGCCTTTGGCTATGTGTGTCATGTTGAAGAAAAATGGAATAAAAATACAAGAAATAGCACATCCGTGCTTTTAAACAGGGCAAAATCCCCAGAAACCTTTACACTTGTCTCCTTCGACTGAGTACCATCCAGAGAATTCGCACTTCAGCTTCCATCAGCCTAGCTAGTAAAGCCAATGATCAGGAATGCTGGGAAATGTAGTCTGAGACATCTGGGTTGTCTGAGTTCGAAGAAGGGTGATTTAATCAGAAACGCAGAATGACAAGGCTCAGCAAGGGCAAGCGTTCTGTCGTGGCAGAAACAAGCGAGAGAGGCTGCCGAAAGAGAAACATTGTACAGAAACACTGAGAGGTGGTGCGGTGCAGTGGTTCAGAAGGTTGGACCGGAGCCCCAGTTGCCACTTGCCCACGAAGTTCACTGGGTGACTTGGGCCATTCCCTGCCTCTCAGCCAACACTACCTCACGGGGCTGTTGCGGCAAGAATCCACTGGAGTTGTGAGCCATGTTGAGTTCCTTCTGAGAGAAAGAAAGCAGGGATATGAATGTAGCATAGCAAGAGCAACGTAAGTGCAAGGAAACGGAGGTCTTGCTGCTTCTCTGCTTAGCTTAGGTCAAGGTGGGAACGTCTTCCAGCCAAGTGGCCCAGTTCAGTTCTAGAGAAGCTCTCCAGGGCTGTGATCTGGGAGTGGGT
This sequence comes from Varanus salvator macromaculatus, assembly GCA_023646645.1. NCBI lineage: Eukaryota > Metazoa > Chordata > Lepidosauria > Squamata > Varanidae > Varanus > Varanus salvator. The sequence goes on from JAIXND010000657.1 coordinate 2,924,843, forward strand.
GGAGCAAAAGGCAGAGGCGGGGCCAAAGGAGGAAGGCCCCACCCACTTCCTACAGCCTGATGGCTTCTGATGCCAATGAAGATGCTTTAGAAGAAGCGTTTCAGTGTTGGAGAACTGGAGGAAATGGTGTTTGGGGAAAGGGATGGGGCCATTTCAGTGACCTGGGGGGCTGGACTGAGATCCCAGGAAGGATGAATTTGGCTCCCAGGTCCAAGCTCACAGAGATGAAGGGTTAATGCTGTGGCTTCCATTCCTCGAAAGCTCTGCTTTTCCCTAATGGAGAAGGGAAAACCAAAAAGATAAGACCAGTTCGGGTTCGGGTGGATGTGGAAGGTCCCTAGCCAACAGCACCCCTGCTGGGAGTGGAAGACTGGGAGAATACCTCGGATTTCCAAATTTAGAGTGCAGGATCGGCCTGGCATAAACAAAAGGCCAACATCCCTGGGAGATGTTAGTGAGATAGGAGCAAGAATTTTGCCGTCGTGACTAAATTCTGATCTTTTGCAGTCAGCACGCAAATGGACTGTTGGTGTGAGGAAAAGAGACGCTTCCTGCCCATTGGTGCTCTCCTCATGGGTGGTCGGGGTTTAAAATGAAATATACAGGCTGACAAATGTTTTTACAAAGGCCAGATTATGAACTGTAAACCTACCGTCAGCTGGGCAGGGGAAAAGACCCCCCCCTCCAATGCCTCTTATACCATTTAAAGATTTAGCTTGGCTTCGACACGAAAGCACTTCATCTTGCAGAAGCAATGGGGCTTATAGTTTATAAATTGCTGTTTGCTGTTTGGGCTCTCCTAAGCTCTGGACCATGAGGAATCTATCTGCAAGGAAACAAATGACCTTCCCACATTTTTCTATTTTTGGTTTTTTGGGGAGGGGGGCAAGGGAAGGACTCTGAATTGTGGAGAAGACAAAGGATCTCCAAACAAGGTCCCCTCGGAAAATAGAAGGATGCGAGTCAGCGCTCTTTGATGAAAAATGAGATCCAGTCGTTGTGCATTCCAGCTTCATATCCCGTTGGAGAAGGCTCCCATCCATGTGCATTTTTTGTGTTCCTGCTTGATGCAACATGTGTTGTGCGTCAGGAAAACAAAATAGCAAATGGCTTGGCTTGTGCTTCCCTGTCTAAATGGGCTCTTGACTTGGTCACCGCTGAGGCTTGTTGGAAGAAGGGCTGCTTTGCAGGCGTCCAAAAATAGCCCCTGTCTTCCTCGACTCCCCCTCCCTCTCCCCTTTCCTCCTGGTAGGAACCTCTTGAGAAAAGACTTGCGTCAAGTAGAGGATCCTAAAATAACATCTTTGCCATTCAAATGCAAAGCACATTGCGTTTCGAGTGTACAGACCCACACCAGAATGGATGGACCATGATGGGGTCCCAGCCTGAGGCAGGGGGAGGGAGGTGGGGCAGTTGCCCCCACACCGGTGGTGCTGTGTACATCTGGAAGTACCACGGCCCCTATAGCTACATCCCAAGAGAGGGGGCAGAAATGCAGGCCACAGTGTAGAACTGCGCCTACGAATCAGTTCCAACGATTTCTTCTTCTTCACCAGGGGCAGGTCTTTTGCAACGCTGAGGGGTCTGAATTGCCCTTTCAGGACTGAGGTCCTTCCAGACATGTTGTGCTGCTGAAGGGACGGCCTATTATTGCGGGGAAAATTCATTTGCGGTGAGAATTGCCACTGAGCGCAGGGGAACAGGGGGTGGGAGAGGACGGGAAGGGGGCCACTTGTCTCCAGGCATCGTCCCCCAAAGAGAGGAGCTGCTTCACCAGACACACAAGTGGAAAGAGGGCAATGAGTTGAATAATGCTTGCCTTGGTGCTCATGATGCGCGTTCGCAAACAGTGCCTATCACTTGAATAGAACCAGCACTGGTCTGCTGGTTTACGTGTGAATCTGCCCAGTCTGCCATCCAGGTGCAGTCTACTCACGGGCAACTCAAGGGCCCCGATCCACTCGCTTATCCTTATCTCTGAACTGGACACAGATGCTTCTGCCCTTCAAATGGACTGTGGTTAATGCTTTGAACAGACGGCATTTCTGTAACAGCCCTTCCATCAGAGGACTGCCTTTGGAAAGGAGGCACACTGCCTGAGTGGCAAAGCTGAACCCAGTGTGAGAGGCAGTGTGGTGTAGTGGTTAAGGGCATGGGACTGGGACTCAGGTGATCTGGGTTCGAGTCCCCGCTCAGCCATGGAGCCAACTGGGTGACTTTGGGCACAGGGTTGTTGTTGTGGGGATAAGTTGGAGGAGGAGATGTAAGCTGCCTTGAGCCTTTTGTAGGAAAAAGGCAGGATATAAATCGAAATAAAATAAATAAATAAAACCCGGATCTCTCCACTTTGGACTCCAGGTTGGCTTTCATAGAATTGAATGTGTAACAACACCAACAATGTGAAATGCAAATATAGTCCCAAGGTGGTACATGGTTATCTTTTATCCACAATGCTCAAGAATAAAGAACATTTCTCTGCAGATAGGAACCTAGCAGAGGTATTATTTTGTGTTTTGTATGGTGGATCATGCAAGTTTCCACCTAAAATCTAAGAGTAAAGTCCAGGGACAAGTCTGCTCCCTAAATAGGACATTAATTCGTCCACATTATACCCAGGAAAACAAAACAAAAAAGGCACTCACTGCAGCAAAAGCCATGTTTTCTACATCCTTCCAAATTCCTGGAGAAAATGTTGGAATTCGCCTCCCCGCTGAATAGGCAGATACTTTTGCTGGGCATGAATTTTCAGTAATCGTGATGCACATTCCCCGGAATTTCTGCTCTTTCTGCAATTTCTCAGAGTGAAAATGCATGAAAATAATTGCTCAGTTTGATGATGGAACTTCCAGGGGTATTTTTCTGGGCAGCTTTAGGTGGATAAAGAAAACTGGAGCAGTGCTTCAAATGCCGAATCTACTGAGGTGTTCGTTTATTTTAATTGGAAGATCTTTCAATAGTATGAGCATAAGGATTAACTGTTAACAAAAAGTTTATTTTGGTCAGTTCCTCCATTTTCTAGTATTACTGACCCAAACCTCCCCTGCAGCTGCCCCCCAGTAAGTGCAAGAAAAGGTCAAGAGCTTCCCTCCAGTGCTTTTCACAAGAAAATAATCTTTTTTTCTTTCTTTAGTTGTATTAGCTCTCTGGCAAGTTGTTTTTTCTCTCTCTCATCCCATCATGTTCCTTCTTCTCATGTCTGGCTCTCTTTCATCTTCAAGATATCTCAGTCTATTTTAGTGTACCCTCGAGAAAGAGGGATACGTTTTAATCTGCACGTCCCCTGGGAGGCCTTTGAGAAAAAACTGGAGTTCAGCCTCAAATTGAAGCCAAGGCACGAAACCAAAAAGAGATGAAAGAAATAATGACAATCTACAATCCTACGGGCATTTACCTGGGAGTTACTCCTACTGAGCGAAGTAAGGTTTACTTTCTATGTCTTTGGGTACTTAGAAAATAACAGCACAAATTTGTTTATCAGTCGTTCTTATTTTATTTTAAATCTGCCCTTTCATATCAGGGCAGTCTACAAAAATTTAAAATAAACCCACCAGGAACTCGTTAAAAGAATAGATTTTGATGTCAGTTCTTCTGCTTGCGGTTTGCTATGCTGCGTTCTTGTCAGTGACTTTATTAGGTGAAAGCAGGATGGTTGCTTTGCTCCCTGTTAGCCGTTGTTCGACATTGTCCTTCCCGAACCAGAGGTGCTGAACCTCCCTCCACTGAGGGCCACATTCAGGGATGTTCTCAGGGTCCGGATTTCAGTGCTGGGTGGCCAAAGGCAAAGGGGGAAGGCCAAAAGAGCATCATGTGGGAGCTCAAAGCTCTTACTGCTGCTGACTAAACCTGAGTATAATTTTAGTGCCTGTCCACATTTCGTTTTCAACACATTATATGGACATCCTAAAGTTGCGTCTTGTGGATTGCAGAATAAACTCTCGGGAATCTACGGCAGACTCTTCTCCCCCTTCTGCCAACCCATTTTAGGAAGCATTGAACCCCCTTATCAAATAGCTGGTGTTTGGGTGGTATGGGAGACATTTATAGGGGTAGGTGCGCTTGAACTACAACTCCCATGATCCTTAACCAATGGCCATGTTGGCTAAGACGAATGGGAGTTGTGCTTCGAAAATAACAAAGGCTTATTAAAGGACAAGAATAAAACTAGATTTATTTTTTTTTAAGAACACACTTCTAATCACAACAGTGATTTGTTTAATCTCTGATTCAGGGTGGAGGATGGTACAGAAAAGCTTTTAAATAAATAAATACATACATAAATTAAAAAGATGAGGCTCAGATTCAGCAAAAGATAATTAAGATACATCTCTGCTCCAAAGGCTACCTGAAATAAATACTCTTTCCCTGCCTGTGGAAAGGGGGATACAGGGGGACGGGCCTCCTTTCCGAACTGGGGGGCCACAACAGAGGAGCTCCTGTCTGTTATACCAATCCCCTGCCCTCAGGGACTGTGCCAGCCTCCCCACTTTCCAATATCTGAGCATCTTAGTTTGCCTCCACCCCATTCCTGCTAGCGACTGAGGAACAGGCAAAGAGCAGAACAGCCAAAAACCATGACACAATCTGTGGTTGGGGGAAAGAAAGGTAACTTTCCGCACCCAGGTGATTTTTCTGTTGTTCCATTTTGGTGACTTTGGGAAGATACCAATCCCGGCTTTGTAGCAACCTTTTCTTTTAATGAAATGAAACGAGACGACAGTGCAGGCTCAGAAGTGGTTGGAATGGTGTTCTGAGACCTACGATTTCTTACATTTGCTTTGCTTAAGACTAACCTGAAGTGCCATGGGCTCCTTCATCTTATCCTGGGGCTCAGCATCTCCCAGGATGGTTCCCCACACATCCTGCAAGATGGGCTGGTGCACCGTTAAATCCATTTGCCCTCGCTGGTTAATAAAATGTTTGATTTGCGGCGCTCAAACAATAAAGGCTGCTTCCATATTTATCTGTATGAAGCGACATCTGTTTATCATATACCTCACATCCGATAAGAGACCTTCCCCTCTTTCCTCGTTCCCAGATTAAAGATCCCAATTAATGTAATTTGCTGGGATGTGCCCACAACACAGCTTTTAAATCAGTGTCATGCAAGCGTCTTAATCCTGCTCGTCTGAATTGAGATGAAAACCAGCATGACAAGGTCAGGCTGTACAAATTGATGGATCTTTATCCTTTTAACCTTACAAGTGCTGCAGAAAGGGGAGCAGTTTCATGGTTAGTTCCTTTCAATTACTTCACTTCCCTGCACGGACACATGTGCCGTGAAGAATGGCTTCGTACGCTCTTGGCCTTCTGATAAAATTACCTTTCATGTCTGAAGCAAAGGCCTTGCTACATCTTTTTCCTTAACTTGGCCGTTTATTCCAGTTTCCTTTCCTGCTCATGTTTCTTTTGAAACAGAGAACTGTCATGTACCATTTTTCTTTCTTTTTCATGGAAAAGTTTAGAAGGCAGAAAACTACCTCCCACAGTCAGGTCTACTTTTAATCTGAAGTATGGATTCATACCAAAATCATGAAATGAATTTATCTGGGTTTTTTTGTTAAGGGATTTTTTAAAGCTCTATTGGATTTCCAGAGAGGAGCACAGTTTAAGTATGTCATGATATGCAAAGACTGTATAAGCAGAGAGAGAAAAACACAAGCAAGCTCTAGCCACAAACTTGTGCCAGCCTAAAAAGTCTCGCTGGAAAAGGGTAAAACGTGAATGGACCACAATATGCTTGCAAGATAAGAGTTGATATTTAGGGGCCGCTGTGGAAAGGGCTTTAAATGGAGGCCTGCCCCATTCATAGGCCAAAAATAATTTTTAAAAGGATTGGGGGATTGCTTAAAGCAGCAGTGAAGACTATCCTGGCCTCCAGATATGGCTATACCATCTCTAGTGAGCAAAGCCAGAACTGAAAGCGTTCCAAGGGCTTCATGGGATGGGGTACTTCCCTCTCACTTGCTTTCCTTTGTCGGAAAAGGCAGGATATAAATCGAAATAAAATAAATAAATAAAACCAGATCTCTCCACTTTGGACTCCAGGTTGGCTTTAGAAACATAGAAACATAGAAACAGAGCGAGTCAGAAGGGGCCTCCTGGGCCATCTAGTCTGACCTCCGGCACCAGCCGGCTCCGCTCATGACATGCCCACCATGTGCATGTCCAGCCTATCTTTGAACACCCTCACCGATGGGGCCTCAACTTTCATAGAATTGAATGTGTAACATCGCCAACCATTTGAAATGCAAATATTTGCATCCTGCTCTGGTGCTCCCCCCCTCCCGCCCCGTCTCCTTGCATAGTTCGACTACTGCTGAAGTGAAGGAAGCTGGGGGCAGCTCTGAGAAAGGAGCTCCTTCCCACTCCGGTGCTCAAAAAGGCACCAACACTGGGTGGAGGATTCTTGCGTTTTGCTCTGCCTGGCAGATCTTCTGCTTCCGGGAATAAAACGCAAAGGGCATCTTGCGTGCTGGATGCTGTCCCACTCCTGGCTTGGCCGCTGGAGGATCATCTGTCGCGCGGCGTTCTGTCCCATCCGGCACCAACCAGACCCGGGCCTGCTTAGCTTCAGCAAGCCGGCCATGTCACACGCACCCCCTTCGGAGACTATGCCGATGGCATTCATCACTGACTTGCCGGGTCCTGAATCCGGCTTGCGAAACACCAGCCTTCTCCTTTCGGCATGGCTTTGCCAATTCCACAGGGCAGCGATCGGCACGCAAGGGCGCAGAGTCTTTGCCATGCTTTCCCAAAACACATCCCGGAGAGAGGCCCGGTCTCTGGCAGAAGGATACCTTGGGCAACAGGTAGGGCTGTGTGGGATGGGATTCGCCAGATCCTCTGGGCTCAGCTCCTGGGACTCTGGTCTGCTCGCAGCAGCCCTTAATCTGACTTCTTGGTGAATGTTCGCAGGACATTGCCAGAAACTGGGTCTTGAATATCGTGCTAGCAGGGCCGTCTCCCCTGCTATGCACAGCTGCCACTTGTGGCTGATGCCGAAGAGGGTTGCTGGTTGCACAATGGGATGTCCGCGAAGCTTTGCGGGTGTCTTCTCAGCTCGTTGCTTTGGGACAACTGGGCTGATGGCAAGAGAAAGCTTGGGAATGCCTGGAGGGACGGACCTGGAAAAGGTCCCTCTCCACCCACCTACTCTTGTCTTGCCAGAAAGGGACTGAAAATAGCCTGGACTGAGACCCACGGGACAAGCGCACAAGCAACAACTTTTCTGATCATTGTCCTGTGCTCTAAAGTCCCTCTCAGTGTGTCTTTAAAGGACCGTCTGTTAAGGAGACCACCTTTTTGTACAGGGGAATGTATGGGCAGAGGACGAGAAGCCTCTTCATGTCAGGAAAAGAAAGAAAGAAAGAAAGAAAGAAAGAAAGAAAGAAAGAAAGAAAGAAAGAAAGAAAGAAAGATGCAAGGGTGAGGGACAAGCAGGAGGCACATGTGGACAAAATGCCAGGTAATCGGGGGAATCAGGTGGAAGGGCTTGGGCGGTGCTCAGGTGTCATCCCGGAGATTCTGGACTGCGGATAAGAGCTCCAGGGCTCCAACCCTAGTTGGCTGCCCTCCAGCAGTAGCTCTGTTGCCGGAGGTCCTTTAGGCGGAACAAGAATCCACTCCGACTGCAAGCCAACCTCGGGGACCACAAGATGGAAGTGAAGACAATGAAAAACAATTTCAGGTGGAGTTGCAATGTATCATTTTTGACTCTGTTTTAAACATTGAAATGTCAGTACTTAGTCATGGGAAAGCAAGATGGTTATCAAACTCCATGTAATTGCCAGTGGACTTTTTTTTCTTTTTCTTTTTGCAAGATCTGTTTTTGAACCATTGCCATTTTCTGTTGGCAAGAGCTGAAATGCAAGGGAGACAAGAACACATCTATTTTGGATCCTTATTTTGAAAAGCCTTCGGATACCATAGAAATCCGCTGGCACAAGCCGGCGCCATTGGACTTTTCCTTCACAACACTGGCAAATAACTCATATCAATGGAACACATACCACGGAAGTGAAGACCAATAATTACTCATATCAATGGAACACATACCACGGAAGTGAGAACCAATAGCGCTTCCATCAGCCTTGGCAGATGTATACAATTCCCCCTTTGATCTCATAGGATGCCATATTTAGATGACATAATTTTTGCCCTAGTTATCTTCCTTGATAACTAGGATACAAACAGATAACCATTTTTGCAAGCTAAAATTAGCACGTGCACATGGCAGATAAACAGTCCTTTAGGAAAACACCATCTTCAAAGCAGGCCGGCGGGCATGGGCTTTATCCGTTTCAGCTCAAGTCCTTTTTTGAATCAAAAAATCAGGAATAACCTTGGAATTACATATGCAGAAGACCAGAAAATCAGAAGGGCACTTGAGCTTCTGATTTCAGTGGTGGCAAGAAGGGAAGATGGGCAAAACCTGCAGTGGTAGATGTTCTTGTAGTTCGCCGAATTATAAGCTAGCTTTTTAGGAAAGGATGTGTTTGCAATGTTAGCCTTTGATGTCCCTCCCTGCTTATTTGACTGGGCCAAGAGATCCAAGAGGTATGCCTTATGCCACATCTCTTCCAGCTGCATAAAGATCTTAAGTTTTGCCATATCTCATTCCCAACATCCTTTGCCAGATTACAAGGGATTCCCATTGAAGAGTTTGAACCATGACACAATTCTGAGCTAAGTCATTTTCTCTTTGCCTGGAGTCATTTTTATACTTAAGCAGAAGGTCATCATCCCATTGCTAAATGGCTGCGTACCAAAGTACAGTGTGTCCGCTTGACTTTGCTAAGTTCTCTGAGCTGTGATTTTCTGTTGTGTTATCCTGGGTAAAGATCTGAGGAGAGTGACGAGACTCTAACGTCGTCTTGTTTGCTTCGGCTGCAGCTAAAATCAGGAAGACTCTGGGCATTCTGAAGCGGCCAGTCACCAAACTGATGCCTGATTTGGACAAACATCTTTCTTCGAAAAACAGATACCACTGCTTTGAATTTTGTTTTAACTGGAGTGCATCCATTAGTTCTGCAGAACTTGCAAGGCTCTTGTCAAATGGTTTTGGCCACTGGCGCCAGCAAATAAAGCAAGGGAACAATTCTGCGCTCCCTGAGAGGAGGACTCAAGTACCACCAGATGATGTGGTCTCTCCTTGCCACTTCTGGAGAGAGAGAGTGTGTGGTGATAGGTCCACTCTGTTGCTACTGATGCTCTGCTGGTGGTCCGGCCAAAGAAAGTCCAGGTAGCCCACGGGTGGCATAACAGAGAGGCCCTAAATGTGCAGCCCCCTCATTTCAATGACACACCTCCCAAACGGGCCCAGAGCTTCCCAACCCATAGCTCAGGATCCCCGAGATTTTCCACAATCTATCCAGGGAGACAGAAAGGCCAACGAGTGTGTCCCGGGTCAAACCAGAACTTTCCCTGGAAGCAAACGTGGTGAATCCAAAATGGTTGGACTCTGGGCACATCACAAGAAGGGGAGACTCCCTGGAGAAGACAACCATGCTAGGGAGAGTCAAAGGCAGAGGAAGAGGAGGAAGACCAACTATGGGATGGATGGATGGACTCCTTCAAGGGAGCCACAGCCTTGAATTTACAAGAGCTGAGCAGGGCTGTCCAGGACAGGGCATGAGTTCATGAGGTCCCCATAAAGGGACAAAGCCATAAAGGGGGAGTGGAGCCCCTAAAACAGGGCTGGACAATCTGTGAGCTTCAAATTGTGAATGCTACACATGAAAAAGCTCTGATTTTTATCTGCATCCAAAAGTGTCCGCATCCTTCCATCTTAGCGGCTGGCTTTCAAAATCCTCTGACCCTAATGCAAAAAATGAACTTGAGAAGGGAAACTTGTAATCGCCCCCGAGTAAACGTTTGGGGGCATGTAGAACTGTTGCTCTTCTATTCCCCAAAGAGCTCAGATTTCATGGGAGGAGAAGCCAGACAGAGGGACCGCGAGACGATTAGCCGCAGAAGTCCGACTTGGGGGCTTTCGCATTAACCTGTCATGTCAAAATCTCAATGATAAGACGGCGAAAATCCAGAGGATGGGGGAAGTTCATGCTACAAAGCAAACAAATACCAATACCAAGTCACTTGATTTTACTAATTATCTTAGCCTGTGGCATGTTTTCACCCCTTCCTCCCACAGTCCCAACCCTTCGTATGCGGCGACGAGATGAAATAGCAGCTGGCATTTTTGAAAACCATCCTCACTAATGGCAAGTACCTATAATCCATGGATTCTCTCCCAAGAATGCACAGACAATGAATTGATTTACTTAGCATTACAAATGGGCACTTGTACAAAGAAAATGGTCCGTGACGTGGGGATGGATTTGGCTCTCTACCACAACTAGGTGGCCTTTTTCGAAACTCAGCCTTGCAAGCAGAAACAAGAATGAAAAGGCCCTCTTCTACAGCCAGCGCCTCATCTAGGAAGCCCCTTTGGAACCGTTTTGGTGGGAACAAAAAAACAGCATCGCAGCCTCTGTGTGTGCTGACATGTGAGTGTGGCGCTCTTTGCACACGCTTCCTTTCAGTAGAAAGAGCAGCTTTGCACACAGCGAGGGGTTTCTGGGTGGATCTCTTTTTGCCTCACCGAATGCACACTCTGGTAGGGAGAATGGGTGTCAGGGAAAGGGCTCTGTCTACTGCCATAGGCTTCTTATGGGGATTACAATATAGTCACAGATGAGAAAACGGATCCTCTGGCATTGCCCTCAAGGATAATCTAGGGCTGACATGAAATGCAACCTACATCTGAAATTGGAGAACGTTTCTCTGGTTTTTTTCCTGGTTCTGCCAAAGGCACTCAGCATTTGTAGAAGAATCCTGGATGGGCGCCACCTACAGGTGGTTAGAATGTGTGCAATTTATACCTCAATTCTCCCATAGGGCAATAATCCTATTTAACTGTTCAGGCAGGGGATATGCTAAACATGTGAGGAAGGGGAATGGGCTAGATCCACCTCTCTCCATCAATCCATTTGCACGCACAGGGATGTTATGAATCCTTCCACGCACAGGGGCTCTCCACGAATCTGAGGCGCTGGAAAATCAGGGTGCTTGCTTGACTAGGGCCATTACTGACCGCAAATCTGCCATGTCTGATTGGGTTTTAACTATTCAATAGCCATCTGCCTGTTGGCCAATGCATCCAGCCATGCATCCAGCAAGCATAAAATACCGCTTGAGAGTGACATCTGAACTGCAATGTAGCAGGAAAACATATCCGTTCAAACATTTCTTGCAAACGTGGCAATCAGGGACATAGACAGCACCTAACTGAATATCCCTGAAGTCGCCACTGCACCGCATGTGCAGAAGGGATGCAGTGCCAAAAGATGCAGGCAGAATCCTGTGCTTTGCGGCTTTCCAAAGCTCAGCTTGAGTGGTGCAAGATAGACCGGCAGTTTCATTTCCCTAATCATTTCTGGCTTCCTCTCCACCCTCCTGTGCCGATGGCAGAAACGCAGCTCTTTCCTTGCTACTGTCATTAAGTCACCCTGCTTTGTTAGGAACACTGACCGGCATCCGTAATGTCTGCGGGGTGGAGGGGAAGAAGCAGCAGAGCTTCCAAAATTTGGCCCGGCGTCTCCAGGGGCAGACGACCTTCTGCACTGAGTGTCTTCTCCCTGCCCTGCGGTAAATGCACAATGCTGGAGAAGAAGGCCTGTCCAGAAAGACCCCGATCAGCAGCGTGTTTCAGCTCTTGCGGTGTGGGGAGTTATCATTACAGTGCCCCTTTCTTTTCTTTCTCAAAGATTTGCTGGCAATTGCCTTTGGTATAAAGCAGTTTCATGAGCACCTCCCTGGGGTGTAGAAGCCTAAAGCCCATAGTCCCTAGGCTAGCTGGGGATAATGGGGCTTGCCTTCCAGCGAAGCCCAAGGTTCACTGACGTCTGTCATAAATGTGAGGCTCTGGAAAAGCTGCAGAGGGGGAGTGCTGCTTTGCCTTCGGTCTTTGGCTCTTGACAGCAGGGATAACAGCATGTGGCACAAGCGAAGACAGAGACTGGCCATCGGGGATCGAGAGACTCTTTTGTCTCGGGCTCTGCCGAAGTGCACACTTAACCGTGGGGATGTGTCTGCAGTGTCAGCCTCTAACACTTCCCAGAGCAGACAAACCCAGCGAAGGAATGACAGTGCCCACCCTGAAAGTGAGAAGGTAAAAGTTTATTTTTGTATTCCCCCCCCTGCACTCTTTCTCTCTCTCCCCATCTCCAGCATGTAACAAGACCACCAAGAGGGGCCTTTCCCCCACACTGTGTACCATTCACATTTGTCATTTTTTTTAAAGTTTCCCTGAGGTCATCCACCTAGTTTTCCCTGCCCCCCCCCCCAACAGGAAACGTGTTTCAGATGTTTATATGTTAAAAAGCAAGACAGCTAATCTGCCCACTTAACAGGCACTGGCAACTGGCAGGGAGTCCCCCTGTTCCCAATGCTGCAGCCACATTAATAGCTTTCAGTTCAAGTTACACGTTCACTCAATAATAGTCTGAGATCCAAAATATTGGATAACCTCTGCTTCCTTTTGGGACTGATTGGAGGTAGCTCCACTGCAGCAGGAACAGCGGCATTAAGTTCCGAATTTAGAATTATTGTTTTTCAAGAAAGAGAGAGAGAGAGAGAGAGAGACGGAGAGCGAGGGGGGGAGAAAGAGAAAGTGAGGGAAAATGCAGTCCTAGGCTGCTCAGAATGTCGGTCTTCAATGTGCTTGTGGGTTTTAATTGTGCAAATATACTTTGTTTGGATCTAGGGAGATAATGTCTGTGTCCATGATTGGGTCAAAGCTATGGGCAGTTAAAACTGCTGCCCTGCCAGCTTACAGTCAGGAGTCATAAATATGGTCAAGACTGCACTGTGTTAATTTCATTAGGAAAAGCTCATCCTGCTTCCCACCCTATAGACCTTTCCCCTCTGCGCCTTCGATCAGGGATCTGAGGAAAAAAACATTCAGTTCAAATTTGAATGCAACGTTACCTAATTTTGCACATTCGAACCACTATTTGAACTGAAACTTGGTTATGTTTTGAAACGTGCGCTTTCGGTGATGGAGTTTTCCAAACAAAATAACTATGCCAAAAGGCAGATGTTACATGAAAGAATCTTTAAAAATGCATAGGAGGAAAGTTGGTTACAAGATGTCTGTGTTAGGCCAAAACTGCATATTTGAAGAAATACACCGACATTGCATATGAATTAGCGTAAAAGATTTTACACAGATTGATCAATGCTCAAGAGGAACTGAATTTAAGATTGAAGGGAAGAAGAACCAAAACAGAAAGAGTCATCCATCCTTATCTATATAAAAGGACAGACTTAGAGGGGGTATGAACAATTAAAATACCATCTTCCAAAAGAAGTCACAAAATGATCTCCACAGAGCTGAAGCAGATGGTTTGAACTGAATAGTGCATGTAGCAAAACTCAGCTGTCTGATAACAAAATGCAGTGTTTGCTCACTGATGATAATTATCAGTCACGTACAGACACACACACACAAGTACAACACAAAGACACACCGAGCGCATGTGTTTCGGATGGATTTCACCAAAGCCGTAACGTTGCCTTTGATCCACAGCTATGTTGATTCATTTCCTTTTAGTCAGGAATCGCTGGATAACAAAACGGAGCTGCTGAATGCATATCTAAAAAGGAGATTATAAATGTGCTAGTTCGGCCAGAAAGATTAAGGGAAATAATATTGAAAGTAAGAGCAGCACACAGAATTGTAAGCAACCTGTCTGTTGTTGTAATGCTCATGCTCACTCAGTCTTGTTCTTATTCTTTCGGTGCCTGCCGAAAGTTGATTCAATTCTAAAAAGGCATCTATTTATTTATTTGGGGTGTCCCAATGTAGGAGTGACAAAGTCATCAAAATGCAGCTGTTGGAGTCTCTTGAGGTGTTCATCTGCTGAACTGTTGTGAATATTTGCTTACCATGAGACACGACAACATTGGACCACAAAGCATGGCCTATTGTTTAGAGACATGTCTAGGGTTCGAAATCCCTTTAAAGTGATCTTCTTACTTGGATGATTAAACATGGCCACACAAATGTGTTCAAGGGCTGTAATAAACAAAGCAGTCAGAATGGTTTAATATTTACAGTTAAAAAACAATGTTCTACCCTAAACACATTTGCTCACATAACCCATATTGATTCCAATATAATTTCCCAGTGCAATCCTTCAATTATAGTTTTCTTTAAGAAGATGAACTTAAGAGCCCTGGTGGATCAGCCCCAGATTCCTGTGTCTAGGGGAAGATGGGTCTTAAAAATGCACATGTGGAGATGGATGAATCAGTCAAGTTCAGTTTCTTATCACGTCTGCCTGTCCTAGATCCACTGTAACCTGTATGGGACCCACTGAGGATTTTGAGGACTCATTTCCATTGGGCACAGATGTGAGGATACAGCAACTTCCCTTGGGAAAGAGGGCGGGAGTGGCATTTCACCACTCATACGGTTCTCAGGAATCGCTCCAGCCCTCTGATCAGTTTAGTCGCCCCTTTCTGAACGTTTTCCAGTTCTGCAATATTCTTTTTTTAGGTGTGGTGACCAGCTCTGGACGCAGTCTTCCAAGTGAGGTCACGCCATAGATTTGTGTGTCAGTTCGATGATCTGGGCAGTTTTGTTTTAATTTCCTTTCCTAATTTAGCCTTGCACGGAGTTTGCCTATTTCACAGCAGTTGTGCAACAGGGCGGGCATTTCACTGGCCACTACGACCCTGAGACCTCTTTCTTGGTCAGTCACCGGCAGCTCAGGTTCCACCAATGTGCATCTGAAGCTGGGATTTGATTGCCGCAGGGGTTATATACACTCGGAAGAACACATGAAACCCACGTATGTTATCACAGAACCGTGTTTATCAAAAGCATTCCCCTGCTGTTCTTCCGTGCGCCATACAATTTCCTCTAATCTAAAATACGAAGTTTAGGGATTAAAAAAACCCCTAATGCAGCTAATCAATTATCTTGTATTTTTAAAAGTGGGATGACATCCTTGCCCCCCTTCTCTTCCATTTGAGCAGCAGGCCTTGGAATGTCCAACTGTTATGGATTGTGGAAGTTAAATAGCGTCCACAAATATATTGTAAAAATGTGTAAACCAAATGCGGTGATATTTTCCACACGAACACCTGGAAGGTGTAAATCAAAAATATTGTAAACACTTCGGAAGGGAACATATGACAGGAACACTGGTGTGCTTTATGATGCAGCTGATTGTGCGATGGAAGCCTGAATCGATTAATCAGATTACGAAACTTAGACTAATAAACAGCTCTCCCACGAAAAGGAGATATTCTGTACTCTCCGAGCCTAAACCGATTCACTCCAGCAGCTGTAATGAGCACCCGTTCAATCTGATTAAATGACTGAAAAAACCCCTCAGCAACCTCATGTGTTTTCTTTTAAAGGGGGGCATTAGGATTGTTCCAAGATGCAGACACCTCATTTTGCACCCTACATAAGAGTGCAATAGTGGTGTTTAAGAAGCAAGATATAAATGCGATGCGATTATCACCATGATTGGGAAGCTTCAGTAAAGTGTTAGGCATGGAGTGCCCCCATTCAGGATTCTACCCATTCTTTTCTCATTCTCCCTTCCCCTTCCCCTCTTTCTGTTTTTTTTCTCCCAATAGTCAGTTGCTTTACCTTGGCCGCCAAAAATGGGCAATCAGTGAGCTGCTTTCGCCCGTACCCAAACCTTCCTGATTCCTCCCTCATGTGGGTCCATCGTGCCATTTCCCCCAGATTTTAATTTTTACATTTTTAGCTTCCCAGTCTCCAGCGCTCTCTGAGCTGGTTGTCAACAGTGAAGAGAGGAAAAGTCCACACAGAGCATTAAACATTTAAAATGTAATACACATGTTGAGCAAATGCAAGCAACGCAGTGCAACAGAATGCAAAGCAACACAACAAGCGGAGCAGGAGCAGAGAAAGAAAATAAACAACATCTAGAACCTGATTTATGTGTAAAATGCTGGAAGAAAGGAGGCTCTTCGCCCGGCACCGAAGAATAACTGTGTGGAAGGCACTGGGGTTGCACTCTTTGGGCAACTCATTCCATAAGGAGGGGACATGATTGAGAAGGTCCTCTTTCTTGTGGTCATCTGACCAGGTTCCTTCAGTGGCTGCACGTGGAAGAGAACCTCTGGAGATGACCTGAGAGTCTGGTTAGGTACCTACAGGAGATGAGCCATTAAGTGTTCTGCTCTGGTCCCAAGCTGTCTGGGGTTCTCCACACCAGTGCAGCATTGAATTGGACTGAGAAATGGTCTGGAAGCCAGTGGAGATGACGAGGCCCTGGTATCAAACGAAGATATTGGCGAGCCCAATAGGGGTTCTCCTCTGAGCTAAAGTGAAGTGCTTCTAACCATCCTGCGCACATTTCGATAGTCCCCAGGCCACGCTGATGCTTCTGAACTGTTGCTTCACGTAAAACACACTGCAATAACTCAGCCAGGAGATCGCCAGAGTGGGGCACATTAACACAATCGTCAGAAACGGACGGAACAGCACTTCAGTGATGACAGCGTTGGCTGCACTATGGCCTTTATATTGCACAACTGGAAGTAACGTTATCCGATCCAAAGAATTTAGATCCGCTGACACTTGATCCAAGAACGCCACGCCGTGAAACTCAAGCCACTGAACGCTGCGGGTGCCTGCCATTTTATTGTTCTGAATGTTATCTTGTCAAGATATGGCATGAAACTTTAAATATTTACTTTTTAAAATATATGGGCTGCCAGGTGCTGTTAGCGACATTCTAATATAATTTGAGGAGTCGAATGACTCCTTGGTTCCCACATTCATTAAGATAATAAATATGCATCTGCTTTTAGCATGCCTCTAAGCCTGGGCCTGCCCTATAGATAAGGTGATATTTTTGTTAACAGAAAGTCATTTTTCATTTCTCAAGCAGGCAGTGCTTTTAAGATGTCGGAAGGGTGCCAAAAAGGGCGACCCAAATGATTGGGGGGGTGCTGGAACAAGCCACCCTACGAGGAACATAGATTTACAGCATGTGGGGTCTTTGCTTAGAAAAGAAGAGGTGAGAAAGGGAGAGAGACAGGAAGGTTGACAAAACCACCTTGGGTGGAATTATTTTCATCTTCTCCTACAAAAACAACCGAGAGGTTTTTATTGGTGTTGTAATGCCAGAATCAATGGCAGGTTACATGATCCACATGCCAAGCTGACCTTCTCACAACTTCTGTGCTGTAACACCTGGAAGTCAGCAGAGGAGGGGGCATATAGTTAGAAAAAACAAGCTTCATCGAAACAATCCACATCATTACTAAGACAATTAAAAACACAACAATAAAAGAAATGAACTGCATCGAGCAATTGAAACCTCCTTTACCAACAGACCAGCATACATGCCAATGGCCTGCCATAACAACAACAACAACAACAACAACATTTATTACATTTCTACACTGCCCCTTAGCCACTTAGCCAAAATGGCTCTCTGGGTAGTTTGCAAATGATTTAATAATCAGCAATGTTAAAAAAAACCCATCCTGGCTTGTGTTGTCTGAACCCAGCCACTGGAGGAGATGGCCACTATGTATGTTTGTAACATTTAACCCCTCTGATGAAGCAGGTGCTTGTGGCATTGAATATCCTATTCGACATGCTGCAAGATTCTTAGGTTGTGTTTTTGCTACAGATTTAATTATCTTCCTTTAAAAAATAAATTACAAATATATACTACATGTTTGGTTTGTACCTTTGTCCATTAATTGAGTAAATTCTTAAATCTTTTTAAAAGACCTAACCAATTCAAACAGTGTAAATAAAAACTACCTTTCGACTAATCAAACTGCAGATACTGCTTTTGTCCGGCGGAACCCTCTCTCTGTGCATGTTGAGCATGCTGAAACCAAGAAATCGTGTGAAGTTCCTGTCTAATGACAAACAACAATACAAGCAAAACAAACATAAACTGGTCCTTGCATGACACATGGAGAAAAGATGGATGCAATTAGTCATGTTTCTCGAAAGTAACATCTTAAAGATCGCCCACACTTCCCTGCAAAATTATCCCCTCTCCCAAGAGTGGATGCCAGATGGAATAACAATCCTTTCAAGGGGAATGCTGCCAGCTCACAGACCTCGCAGAATAAAATGGGAAAGTCCAGAATTAGACATATGAGAAAGTACCTAGGGGCACCTTGAAGTTATAGGCTATGGCAGTGGTGTAGCGGAGCCAGGGCTCATAGGGTCAAAGCCCTGGTGACTTCTTGATTAGCAGGGATGCTGGTGTCATCTGTCACCTGTCCTAAACTCTTTTCTGGGTTTACCTGGAATCCTCAGAGCTGGCAAGAAAATAGATTTTTCCCAGCAGCAATTTACGAGTGTTGGATGGGAACTAACCCTGTTGTAATGCCAAGTATTTGGGGAAGTCTTGTTCTTGGATGGGTAATTAAGACCTAATAGCTTAACAAAAGGCATGAACACATTTGAAATCTGCATTTTTGGAATCTTCTTGTGGGCATGGCTTTGGGGAATGCTTTGAGAAGTGCCTGCCATTCAAAATTGACTATGACATCACTGGGCTAGATCAGTATCACTTGCAATCTCAGGATGTAATCTCTTTATTGTACTAGACTTCAAAAAATCCTTTCTTCTCCAAACAATGCAAGGAAGCATTAAACAGTGATGAAGCTTGACTCCAGTGGGGGTCCTCCCTGAACAGGGATCTGCTCCTGTGTGTTCCAGGTCCTCAGTCTAAAGACTATCAGCAGTGTTGGATCTACACACAGGCTGAGTGGGCTGCAGCATGGGGTCCCATAATCTAGGTCCCATAAGCCTCTCCCCCATTTTTTAACAATTAAAAAAATAAATGTACCATTAATTTTATTTCATTGGTAATGATTAAAATTAGGGGCATATCTAGGTGAAAGATTTTCTAGATAAAAAGGATAAAGAATGATGTACAGCCAACAATGTCTCAAGATTGCTTGTCTGATCTAAGCCTC
The DNA here is from genome assembly GCA_023646645.1 of Varanus salvator macromaculatus. Classification (NCBI taxonomy): domain Eukaryota; kingdom Metazoa; phylum Chordata; class Lepidosauria; order Squamata; family Varanidae; genus Varanus; species Varanus salvator. The sequence goes on from JAIXND010000657.1 coordinate 2,943,845, forward strand.
CTCTGCAAAGAAAATAAACTGTGACTTAATGATTTTCATGATATGATTGAAATGCTTGCATCCAAAATTAGCTCAAAAAAAAAATTGTCCTCGCTTAGTAAGTAGTGTGATGTTATAACATAGCTATGATTCACCTATGAATGTTCTGTGTGGACGTCGCCATTCATACCATACTTTGGCAAGCTTATTAATGGTTATGCATTTATGAACAATCTTTTTATCAATGCTAAATTTTCAGCAATGCTCGCCTTTCATTGAGTAGATAAAGATGAGAACGAACTTTTTTCTCATGATCAGGAGCTATTAAGTTTGGGCCTCCCAAGGTCTCCTAGCCCAGGGCCTTCAGGGCTGGCTTTCAGGGTCCCAGCACACTGGAGAGAGGAGAAATGGGTGTAATTTTCTGTGTCCCAGGCCCCAATCTCAGCTGCATCCATTAACAATGGGTAGGGGGAGTTGAGCTGAACTGTGGTGACGCTTGAAGGTGTTTATGAAAACTGGTATCCCCAAATCTACACAATCGAGATGGGATGCTCGGTTTGTAAGATTTGCTTGTGCTAGGATGCTGCCTTGGATGGAATCAAGCTACTGGTCCATGTGGCCTGGTATACTCAGTATGGACTGGAACTGGTCCAGCCCTATGTGGAGCTGCTGAGACTGAACCCAGGACACCCTACATACAAGGCACAAGCTCTCCCACTAAGCCATGGCCCCTCCTGTAACTGGAAGTAGCATTAGGGTAGATTATGTTGGCTGAGTGCCTGCTGACCCAAGCTTTCCTCATGGAAGAGAGAGAGCGAGAGAGTGCGAGAGAGAGCGAGAGAGATTGCACAGAAAACTCTAGGGCAGGGGTCTCCAGTGCAGGAACCAAGCACACCAAGGTAGCTGTGGGGCCTCCAAGGCACCCATGAAGTTCTGCTCCCTGCCTGCTTCAAAAAAATAATATTTAATGCAACCCTTTGGGAAAACTTTATGGCTCTGGGTACTTGTTCTTATTCTTGGTGTAAGTCAGCTGTTGGTGGGCAGGTAGAGAAAGACAGAGTTCTCTTCTGGCACGGCTCGGTCTTTCAATCTCTCCCCACTCCTGGCTATTACCCCCTTCCCTCTCCCTAGCCATCTCCTTTCCCGCATTGCTCCCGCACCACCCTGTTGCCTTGCGGTCCCTGGGGCAGGCTGGTGAGGCCTTCCGGCTCGCAGCTTTTCTTTTGAGCAGTACAGGAGCTCGGCAGGAGCTCTCCATGGTGCTGAACTGCACCCGCAAGAGAGGCCCAGCACCATGGGGCACCATGAATAGCTCCTATAGAGCTGAGAAGAAAAGCTGCAATGGGCGAGAAGCCCCCTGACATGGAAGTCTGCAGCGCCCCTGCTGTTTGCCCTCCCCCATTGAGCATCCCTATAGGGAATAGCATTCCCGATTCGCTCTCTCCTCAGACCTATTGAGCCAAGCCACATCCCCTCTGGGAGCCATTTTGTGTCAGTGTCCACAGCAGCTTCTCACATTCCCAGGTGTGCCCTTTGTTCCGGAGAGGCTGCGGAAACCCGGTATAGGGTTTGTACCTGGAGAGAATGGAAAGAAGACCCAGACTTGGTGGGCAAGAGCAAAGAAGTTGGTCAGATGTGGGAATGGTTCTTCTCAGGCCTTATCCACACATTTCCTCCATTCCCACCTGCGACACCGCAGGGGCCTTCAATTAACTTCTTAATAATCCCGGGGGGACTGCCCCCAACTCATGCGCAGCCCCTTCCAAAGGGCTTGCGTGCAATTTCCGACCGCTGCGCTCTTTCTGTGTGTTCTTGAGGATGATGTTTCTCGAGTTACTAATTCTCCTAATTGTGCAGCTGAACTAAGAACAGTCATTGCTTCCCCGAGAAATTACATTCTTAATACCATTAGTGGAAACATTGTGGTAAACTAACTCATATCCGCTTCAACCAGTGATGCAGTTTTGCGTTATAAAACAAATCAGGACTGAGATGAGTTGATAAGTGTTTACCTCAAATTTGTTTATCTGATCAGAGTTGCTTGCTCGGTACAATTGTGGGTGGGAAGCAGGGAGGAGGAGCTGTGGGGGCTAAATTTAGCTTTTACCAGGAGTTTTGCTGAAGGGTTTGCTTGTTTGCATCTTGAAAACCCTACGCAGTGGCGTAAGCCGCTGAAAAGAACCTTTGGAATACAGCACTGAGGTCTTGCGCTCTTAAAAACGCTCTTCCCGAGATGGTTGCGGGCACTGAACATGTGCTTAGAGAAGTGCCTTTGAGCCTGTCTCATGCATATTTGCTTGCGTGCATAATGAATTGACGTAATGTGGGAGATGAAGCAAATGCTGTTGAGTTTTCTTCCTGCAGCATATTTGCTGAGGTCATGGCACTCCGAGGGACCTGGGCGGAATCGAACGGGGGCTTTGTTCTGCTCCCGATTCTCTTATGTGCTACCATTTCCACGCAACGGTGGTGCGGCACTTCTGGGGCCACCTGAAAAAAGGAAGGAACTGCATTTCTGGAAGGAGACAGGCTGATGGAGCTTGCTTACGGGAGTGCAAGGTTCCCTGCTCATTTCCCTTGCTGAAGGGTGCTAAATTTCCCTTGCTGAAGAGGCAATGGGACCCAGGCCTTCGAGTCAGTGGGCAGATGGTTGGATCTTGCCCAGGGCCTTGGCTTCAAGCTGCCCCCCATTAGATTACATTGATGGATGAATAAGTAACAGAAACAATGGGGAAACTAATTTAAACACAACAATAGACGTTAGCAGTACCCACCCTCTGAAACACTTTTCGCAATGAACATGGGGCAGGTTCCCACAGGTTTAACATTCAAACATCGTAAACCTTGGTTCTTTACAAAGACTTTCCTGAAGGGCAGCACACGCCGGAGTATCCAAGCTTTTTCCTGATGGATTTGGGTGAGGTTGCGTTGTTTTATTCTTATATTGTGCGTAGCCCATTGGTTTATGCTCGCTGCTTTGATACCGCTATGGAAAGTGGACCTATCTGCCGCCAAACCTTCACGTTAGCATAGGCAAAGGTGACGCCAATTGCGATCCCTTTTTGTTCTCTTTCTTGATGATTCATAAGTGGCCACCCTGGAAGATACTCAGGGCTTGCTTGTGACCCACGTCACTGTGGAAAAAATTCCCTGAAGGCAGAAAAAATTGGAGCCACTGTGCTGTCAACATGGGAGATGCTAATGGTGCTTTTGTTGCCTTGTGAAAACAACTTGTTTAGTTAGAAATCATATTTTCCAAGGTGTTTATTTGGTCCATTGACCTAATCTTGCTATGTTGTCCTTTAGGAGGGAGTTTTTACAAAAGCAAGATATAATACACTGGAAACATAATATATTACGTATGAGTGCATTGATATAATATAGATATTAATGCAATAGAAATATAGTACATTAATATAAAAATGTATTTGTTGCACTGCTCTGAATAAGCATCCCTTCTCTTGTTTGGGAAAAGGATTCCAGACGGGCCCACCACTGGACAGACCCCGTGAGTTACTTGCTCATGCTGCTTTGGGTTCAATGCAGAAGTCAGATGGAATGGGTGAGAATTCAGGCATCACTGTCCCTGAATCCAGCCTCTCTTTCTAGCATCTCTCTCCCACATGAACTCATCTGTTTGATGGGTCATTCCCCTTCTCTAGATTACTGAAAATTGAGCAGAATAGAATCACAAGGGAGAAACAACCGACGTATTCCTTTAAGGCTTTGCTTTGAATCGGCTTCACAACTGTGCCAGAATACTACATGGTGGAATTGTTAAACCAGATTAGAGGGAAGACAATGCCTCCTTCCTTCACTCTGGAGCCTGGCACTGCCCTCACTCCAATCTGGCTTCATAAAGGTGAAGCCATTTCAGAGTGAGGGCAATGCTCTCTGCCTTTGCTCTGGGGATCGGTGGGTGAAATTCCCAGATATTTGATCACTTGGCACTGATAGTTGGTGGTGAAACATTCTGAAGGCATCACAAAGTGAAGGCAGAAAATGCCTTCAAAGGGTAAGGATACCCAGAAAAAGAAAACAGAAATGCATGATGGAACTTCTTCATGTTCAACATTTTCCCAACCTTACTCCCATTTATTTGAGGTTAGGCCCCAAGCACAGCAGCTCAGAGCATGAGAAGGGCAACGCATTTGAGACTGGGCTGAGACAAATGACTGCCTTTTGCACATAATGAAGCACCACAAAGACACTTTTGTTGATGCAGCTCAACAGGGGTCAGAGCAACTGAGTGCCCTCCATCTGATGTATTTTGGGGGCAAAAAGGTGTATTATTTCAAAATGTTCATGCCTAGCTGGGCATGAAGAATCTGCAGCAGCACCGTTGGCATGAAATAGGTGGGCTGATCCACAGATTCGGCTAAAAACCGAGGCGGTGGGATGGAGAGGCTTTTAAAGGCCTCACTAATGTCTCGCATGTGGCAAAACGCAGCTGTGGGCTCGCTGGATTCTTTCAAAAACAAGGACCTTAAAAAACAGGATTCATTGGTTACATTTATACTCTACCCCCCAAAAATAGTGCTGATAGGAATGAAACATGCGTGCAATTCAAATTGTAATAAAAGATAACAAAGTGACTTAGCATCACATTCACTGGGCCTCTGAGTAATCACGAACCAGTGCACAGACTTGCTAGCAAGTACCTTTACTATGCTGATACGGCAGCTTTCCTCCAAGGAGACCAAGGTGGCGTGCAAGGTTACACCATCCAGTGGCCTCCATTGGCCATTGCATATTATCCTCCTAACAACCCTGTGGTGTGGACAAGCACAAGATTTAGTGCCTAGCTCAAGGTCACCCAGGGAGCTTTTCATGGGCAGAGTGGGGATTTGAAGCTGGGAATGATGGGAGTTGTAATCCAACACTTCTGGAGGGTGCAAGGAAGGGAAGGGCTGAGATTCAGACATCCCTCCTTCCTTTGGCATCCTTCTGTCATGAGGGAAAAGTAAGGAGTATGATCTCATGCCTTGGGAAGGATGTAAAAGCAACAGGAGCCCTCTGTGCCCCTTTGGGCAGAGATGCAAAAGCTTGGTGTTTCAACGGGGGTCTGCCAAGAAATGCCTGCCTTTTGGAGGGTCTCGGAAAGCAGGATCATCCCTCACTGGTCCTGTGAGCAGGGGTCTCTGTGTGGTAGCCAAAGTAGTTTTTGTCGGGCTCCCTTAGCTAACACCTCCCATGTTTGCCATTGGGTGCATCTTACCTGGGATGTTCCTAAGGCCCACTGGAATGCCGAACCCCTCCAATTCGTTTCATTGGGGGTTATGCAGAGGGATTCCTTGGTGAATTTATACCCCCAGGTGCATAAAACGTCGAGGAATGGACTGCAGAGGAGGGGTGGCCAGGGGACTCCACAGGCTGTTGCTATTATTTGGAAATGAGAAAGAACGGTAGGGGGAAAAATGCTGGGAGATGCTAAATTAAAATCCTGTTTTAGGCAGCTGAAGAAAAAAGAGACTCTAATAAATTTTCCACTTAAAAATGAGGCATCATTTAGGAATTTCATTTCTGCAGCATGGCATCATTTAATTTTGTTGCTCGTCTTTCTTAGCGAGCGACCGCAGAAATCGTACACCACGGCGAGAGCGGTGGGTGGCAGATTGCTTCTTCGCTGCAAATACCCTTCCCCTAAGGCTCCAAATTGAAAGCATTTCTGTCTGTTTAGGGATCTAGTCCTCAATCTGTTCCAACGAAGCTTTTTAATTTTTAAAAAGCTGGCTATTGTGCCAATTACTGGATCAAGAAATGCCTCTTGTCAAAACCCCTTTCATTGCCCATTATTGTTTTCCCCCTCGAACTGTGTGTGTCTACACTTGCATTATTTTAAACCTCTTTGGTCTCCCTGTTTTTGGATGATTCCTCTTTGCCTAAGATAGGTAAGTGCCATCAATCTCTTTGCCCCACGCCCAAGCTGACCTTCTGGTGTAGAGAATCCAGGCCAGACCATCTGGGGTACCTCAGGGCCGGATCCGAGCATGTCCACGGCTTACAGTGGCCCACCGGGGTGACTCCTTTGATTTGGAACATCTGCTCTACCATCACACAGATATTTTACAAGGTTATCTTCCTGTGCTTTTTATACTAGATTTTATTTGCTAGCTGCATGGAGGAGGAGATGCATCAGGTTCATGGCACCCCAGAGGCTGAAGAAAGTGATCCTATGTTCCCTGGGAGAGAGATCCAGACAGCAGAGAGGAATTGCTTGGAAAATGTGATCACCATGAGAAGCAGAGATGGAAGTCTGCCCTCCCTCTGTGCCACCTTGAAGCTGGTGCAGATGGAACAACACTGGGGGAGAAGGAACTGGGGTACCATGGTGGGAAGGAGCGGCGGTCCGGGTCATATCTGGTGCTCAGGAAAGCTCAGATCTGTATGCTTGGAAGTCTCTCTCCCTCTGTGCCTTTAAAGGATTTTGTCTCTTAAGGATACCTTAATTTTTGGAAAGGGATGCGAGGTCAGGAGGGAGGAGGGTATTTGATCTCCAAAGAAAAACCTCAGGCAGAAAGATTGAGGAAAGGTGGGACTCATGTACAAAGCACCAGCTCCTCCAGGGGTGGTCTATGCAAAGAGAACCCCAGGACCCTTTGACCTTTGCTTCACCAATAGCCCCCCCAAGCGATTCAGGCCCCAAATAATGGATCCAGCACCCCAGCCCTCTGCGACTGGTGCCCAGCACTGCCTCTGGAGGTCAGAAGAAGGGATATTCTCATCTTCACAGCCTCTTCCCCTCCTCCCTGCAGCTTCTCCTGCCCAGCCTGCCTGTTCAGAAGCTTCTGCAGCAAGGGCAGAAGCTCTCTGTTTAGCAAACCCAGAGAAAAACCAGAAGAGCTCAGAAGCTCAGCGCTTCATGCTGGTGGGCCACGAAGGTCCAGAATCGGAGCAGAAGGCTGCGAAGCTCCTTCCGGCACAAGCAGCAATCTGCCAGTGCATGGAAGATGCTTACAGGCTGCCTGGGCCTCGAGTGCTGTTTCACAGGAAGAAAAAGCCGTGACTAAATCAAAGCTGGCCCAGAAGTTTCAAAGGGCCTGTGATCAGAGGAATTAATCACTTCATGGTGTCTTGAATTGTTGCTTAATTCTGGATTGTTTTGGTTTTTTTGAACAGGCGTAGGGGTCTTTTTAAAATTGGGACATCACTGATGATTAAGAAGGCAAGTTTCCCTGGCTTCCTCAGGCCTTGACGATGTTGAGCCAAGGTTGGCCGTTTCCTTCCATGCAAGAGGGACCTCTACATGTGGATGCGCTGGATGCAGAAAAATCATTGCTACCCCGCTCTGGGTTTTTACGAAATGCCTTGCGCTGCTCGCCGAAAACCGCAGGCCCCCTCCTCCTCTTGTCCTCTCCGTCCCAGCCCAGCAAAATAATTATCAGATTACACATAACTTTTTACACATTCCTTTCTACTTTGAGATGCTCGTTTTGCCGTCCTATGAGCTGTTGGAATGCTGGAAGAAATAGGCTGAGTAGACCTCTTCTTTGCCGATATATTTATGACGGGCCTGTGGTTTTCTGCGAGCGGGTGGTGCTAACTTGTCAGGGCGTGCATTTGACTGGAGACATATGTAGTTTAAACAACTCCACCACTGATGCGCCTTTCCTTTGTACGCTTCGGAGAGCTGGTGTGTCTCAGCCCACACTTCTTAATGTACAGAAGTCAGGAGCGCATGAGAAATTCAGGCCCCACTTTGACCATATAAGTGCAGGAGCATTTCAGCGAGGTTGGCAGCGGTTGCCAGTTTGGCACCAGGGCACGGGGGGCCTTGAGGCTTGGCTGCAGAAAGTGTTTGCTTCCTCCACTGTTCCTGCAGTGGTTCAAAATGCCTCAGCCTGAGAAGGATCCTGGAAGAGGAGAAGGATGCATTTCTTCTCTGCCGTTTCCTGCAAAAAGAAAGACCCCATGCACACGCCGAGGGGAGCGCCCATGGGTGCCCGTTGCTCTGATTCGGGGTGCCAAACTCTTGTAGCCATGCTGGGGTGGGGGAACTGCACCCATCCCTAGGGGTCCCACAAAATTCCAGGGTTGTGGAACCCAGCTCCAGATGGCCACCCAGAAGGCAGTAAGGAATGAGCTGCCTTGTAGCTACACATGGGATCGGGGGTCTGTCTCCCTTACATTCTCTCTCATCTCCTTTGCAAAAAAATAATAATAATCACGTGTAACTTTGTCTTTAAAAGGCCGGCCCTCTCCACTTTTGGCTGCCTTGCTGGAACAACTCCGCTCTTGTCACGCTCCAAGGGGTCTGGTCACGAGGCATCGGGGCGACAGAAGCACACTCAGTTTTATTCCCTTAGTCACGCAGAGACTCTGACTTAAACGAAATGGAAACTGCCAATGCTTGGCACTCTGTTTTTTAAATCAGGGTTGCAGATCATGATGCTGTTCCTTCAGTATATCAGGAATGCCGAAAATTTCGCAAAGTACGGAATGGCGATTGTGGGGGTGAAGAGCCAGATACTGGCAAGGGACCACTGGCGAGAGACCAGCATTTGGAACGCAGCAAAGAGAAAAAGGAATTTCTGCCAGAAATGAGCACGGCATCTCAAAAGGACTCCCGGAAGACAGAAGTCCAGGGTCAAAAAGTACCTAGCCTTACCGCCTAGGTTTTCTGCAGGGACAAACGAGGCCCAGAGGCAGAAATCTGTTTGTGAAAGGATGTGGGCACCCACACAAACATTTCTCTGAAACCTGGTGTGTGTTTTCATGGTATCCTATCCCAACCTGCCTTGCAGGGCTGTTGTGAGAATAAATAGGATAACCACCAGCAGCCCCTTTCTACAAGGGGTGCATGTAGATGGAAGTTTGTAGGGCCAAAGGTACATTTTTTCTACCTTGCTGCATTTTGTTCTTAGTCAGGATAGCAGAAGCAGCGGTGGGAAACCCCCGGAACGCTACATTTTGAAGTCACCGGTCTGGATCCCCTATAAATTCCTTTGAAGGAGGCAGTGTGATTGCACTATAAAAGCCTTGTCTGGAAACAGCCGAATGTGGCTCTTGCATCTGGATACAAATATGCAGGCTGGTTCTCGCTTATAACGTGTTACCCTGTTTTTCTCATGCGTTCTTATTTTCTTGTATTCCACCTTGGGGAACTTTGCGGGCAGCTAAAAAATGGTGTAAAACCAAACAATGCCATAAGCAAACATTGTCTCTAATGTTCTCAGAAATGTGAAAATTGAATGGAGCCATCCTAATCACAGAGCTCCTGTGACATATCTAATTGCGTCTTCACAAACAGCTGATAATGCCCAGGGATTTTTATGAGTCCCCTGCCTGGGGCTCGTATCAGAGACAAGAGAGACAAAGCAGCGTTTTCGATCGGTTCGGGTTTTGCCTTTTGCTTTCTATGCCGCTGCTGTGGAATTGCTGCTGTGTGACGTCTTTCATGAACGCAGCAACACGCCGGCACCATGGTGTGTTCGGTGGTTGCTCAGCGTCATTTGCATTATTCCCGAAATCCTTTGCAACAACAAACCTGTCAAGGATTCTATAATTACCTTCAACCCAAATCTTGGGGTGGGAAGGCTTACCTAAGGACGCTGAAGGTGCAATCCTATGCAAATTTAGGCAGAAAACGAGGCTGAGGCTGCTGGGACGTTCAGTCCCCGTTCTGCCTAAGCCTGCATAAAACGATGCTTTTAGGCTGTGACCATAAACGGGTTGGGTGCACACATTTGCCCAGGAAATGCCACTCCAGATGTGTCAGTTTTGGAGTGGATGTGAACAGGAGTTGCAAAATCTGCCTCCCATAATTCCTTTACTGGGCAAACTTTAAAAAGTGTCCCATTGGTATAGATTTCTAATTTTTTTCTTTTGGAAATTCCCTTTGGTAGCCTTGGCTTTATGGTGAGGATTTTTCAGCCCTCAGGAGTTCAAAGCAAAAAGGTTCCTACCCACGGCAGCACCGTTTGAACTGGGGATTTTGCGATTCTTAGAGCGGCCCTTTAGTACAAGGCCAAATTCTTCAGCCGGATTCAGGGCCAAACAAACCCTTCAGCCAAACTGAGGGCCAAATTCACCTTTGGGGAAGGTCTTGGGACCTGCTTCCCAAAAACTAAGCAAAAAACCAAAGCAAACCTAACCGAAACGAAACGAAACGAAAAAAACAAACACATGAAAAAAAGAAAAAACCAGTGTAGCTTAAAGCTGCTTTTTTACTTCAGCTTTAGCTGAGGCATTTCAGAATTTTAAAATGAGAATTTGGAATTCACTGCACAAATGCTGGGCAGCCATGCCTGGTTTAGCCACTGTGCTGCTCCGGAAGAAGCATTCATCAGAATAATTTTTAAAAAGGAACTGTAGAGACTACCCAGTACCACTTAGGCTAGGTTGGCTGCTTCCGCAATGCCAAAAATGTGGAAGTGCATCTCCTCCAGAAGAGGACGAATGAGTAACCTTAACCTGCACAACACGGGCATATGCTGCTTTATCTATAAATATCCAAATTGCAAAAGAAGAATTATAATTGCAATAGAAATGCAATATATCTTGCCGTAGTGGGAAAGACTGACCGGGTGGGAATCTTTGAGGAGGGCTAGTAACATGCTAGCAGAGCGACTGTCCATCTTTTATTTATTTATTTATTTATTGATACGCTTATTTATTCTCCACGTATTTATAGGCCACCTATAGTGCCAAGGACATCCAGGGCTTTTTGGTGGTGGCACCCCCAGTCACAGAATGTCCCCCTTGGAGGGGCTCACCTGTGCCCCTGATGGACTTTTGGGAGCCGGGAAAGACTTAAAAATTGCCCAGGCCTTTTAGTCCTTCAGTTTTATTTTTAGAGGTGTTATTGTGTTTAGACCTTTCCTAACCGCTGGTTCCTATTCTGCTTTTATTTTGTTTCCAACCTCTCACATTTATACAAAGCTGTCTTGGGTACTATTTTTGGGTGCCGAAGGCAGGGTACAAACTGAATAAACATATAAAACTGGATAAATGTTATATTTTGCATGTTGTATTTTCAGGTTTTAGGTTAAGTTTTAGGGCTTTGAGTCTTGGGTTTGGGTGAGGGTTTGGTTGTACAGAAAGGCTGTAATTATGACAATGACCAATATTATTACTACCACTATAAATTGGGGGTATCTATGTGCCAAAAGGGAATGTTTCCAAGAAGAATATAAGGTGGAATAAGGAACCCATAAAAGCTGCTGAATCATAATTCAAGGTCCGTTTTATCAGCTCTGACACTCAGACTGGTCTTGGAATTCCCTTATGTAACACAATATTTCAGTCTCAGAGCTATTTCCTTGCCTTCTCTTTATAACGTGTACTGCTTAGTATAATTGGATCATCGATAATCCCAGAGTTTAGCAATGTCTCCGTAAAGGCTAATAAATGGAGTGCATAAGGATTTACACAAACAAAGCCATCTTGTATGGCTATAAACCCGTAATACCCATACAAGCGGCTTAAATATTCAGTGTGTCAATGAAATCAGACCGCATTTTTTGCTTTAAACGTCCACCGAAACCTTAGACCTAGGCTGGAATGAGGCGGGAGCCGAGCTTCGAGTGGTGAGGAGCTGAGCCACCCATTTTAAAGCAAGCACTTTATTTGGTGGAGTTTACGAAGGCTCTCTTGAAATGTACCTTCCGAAGGGTCAGTGGGAAAGGTGCACCTCAAAGCCATTTCTCCGTGCCGGGAAGGAACAGCCACTGTGTGTTGGCAGCATGTTAGACTTCCATGGATCTGATCTCTGTTCCAGTCTGGCTTAGACCAGTCATTCCCTTGCACCCTGCTCTACCTTACAGGGTTGCTATAAAGATGAAAGAGAAGATGAGTTACAGCTGGAGCACCTTGAACAGATGATGCTTTAAGTGAGTGTCAAACAGCTACATTCCCCCTTCAATTTTTTCTTTAGAATAAACGCAGGGGACGCAAACCATAAAAGACACCCCAATGCGCTTGGTACTTGGCTTCCAAACCAGATCAGGGCTCTGCACCTCCAGCAAATACAAGATGAAAGAAAGAGACATGGCACCTAGACGCACATGCAGAGGGGTGTCGCATCTGGCCCTCGGGTCTTAATTTTTTGCAAAAGGCAGCAAATTGCGTTGTGCATTCTGCACTCGTTCTCCTGCCCCATCAATGAGCCACGGCATTTTGCAGAATGCAAGAGGACAAGCTTGTCCCAAGGCGCTTGCAGATGGAAACTGACAGAGGGGAGATGACGGAGGAAGGGAAGGGAAGAGAAGCGGAGCCAGTCGGGGGGACGCAAGAGACTCCGTGTTGGTTCCAGCAGGGTCTGAGCCTGGGAGCTGGAGGCCTTCGTGGGTGGGGGTGGGCCGAGGCAAGCTGTGGGAGACTCCGATGATCCTTCAGGTCTTGGGATCAGGTTCTGCAGGCGGAGATTGGCCGGAGTTCGTCTGGCAGCCGGGGCCACCCCACCTCCCCTCCCCTTCCCCCTGGCGGTGACCCGCGCTTTCCCCTTGCAGCGCTGCTGACCTCCAGGCCAGCGCGGACAGGCGCCGTGGGTGGGAGCAGGCCAGGGGAGATCTGTTTTCCCAGGCTTTCTGCCATCCCCATCAGCATCCTCAGAACGCCGGAGCTTTGGCAGGAAATCTTTCATTACGGGCGCGTCCTTGCACAAGACGGAAACTCGGGGACCTGCTTTCTCTTGCTTGCTTCTCCCTTCTGGAGCACGCAATGGGGACAACCCGAAGTGCTCTCAGGGAGCTTCCCTTTCTCCATGGGGGGAGCTTTGGAGCAGACACGTGCCCATGTGTGGCTGAATCCTCCCTGCTCTGTCCACAGTCAAATGCACACTTCTGCACAGACACACACGTGTGTGAGGTTCTGGTGGAGATGCCTGATTCTGTCAAGGAAGACATGAGCCAGGTTAAGCGCCCCAAGCTGGGTGGAGGGGGGTGGGCTGCCCCTGACCCACTGGCATTCCCTCCCCAGAGATAAGGACCCTGGCTTGCTTGGTGGCTGAATTTCACAGGGCTTTGAAAATCATACCAGGCTTTTGACGGAAAAGGTTTTTCTAGCACTTGGTGGGGTTTAAACTGTATTCCATTGCAAAGTGTACACCATTTTATTTCTAACTGGCTTAACTTAATATTGTTTAAAATTTGTGTGGTTTTAGATTGAACGTTATTGATTTCTATAATATGCCATCTTGGGGAGACTTCAAAACTTTGCAAGTACAGCAATTTATTTAGTAACAACAGCAACAACAACAACAAAGAAGAGGAGGAGGATGGTATGCTGTTTAGGGAAGCAAATTTTTGCTGCTTCCCTAAACAGCAAGAACAGGGGCACTATTTTAGGGTGCAAAGCAAATGAATATATTCAGGGATGAATTGCTCCCTCGTCTGTCCCTCAAATGGCCATGATTACTTAATTTAGTTTTACGCACATAAGAGCAACACAAGGAGAGCATCCCTGGATCAGACCCGCATCCCCTTTGCCGCAATGGCACCCGGATGCCCGGAGCCTGGTGCATTCAGTGCTTCCGAAGCGCACAGGGAGTTCCGTATTGAGACGGCAGATAGCAAGTGCCTTTAGGGCTGTAGGCAAACGGGGGCTTCTGACAGTCCAGAAGCCCCCTCCCAATTTGGCACGCTCAGAAGCGTTGGGCAACCACCCCCATCATGCCAGATTCTCTCTGATGGGTTTACACAGAACAATTCATCCAAGAAAGCGAAGTGTGGCCCAGCAACAAAGCGAGCTTCCTGGTGCATGCGCTCTGATATGTGTTTGCCTACTCCCGTGCTGGCTGGGAGTGATGGGACTTGCAGTCAGGGGAGGGGAAAAGGAATCCTAGGCGGATGGTTGGAAGGAACACAGAGAAGGGGCATTGTGTACTGCAGCATTCGGTTGTAGCGTCAGCTGTGCGAGATGCTGAATAGCCGGACCGGCTCTTCTTCCACGGGAGCCCTCGAGAACGAGCGCGCATCGCTCCCCATCACCCGGTAGCAGCGCCAATGCCACCCCGGCCGGGCGTTGTGTGAGGGTCGTTTTCGTCCCATCTGTCCTGCCAATTTGTAGTCTCAACGGAGGCTCCTAAATTCTCGTACGGTGTGTGAGAAGGGAACAAAAGCACCCCCCGCCCCACCAGCCACCCGTCCTCCTAATCTATCGCTCGGCCTGTTGCATCCTGCAAAAGAAAAGGGACGGACTCCTGCCCCGAGGGGCATGCAATCTGCATTTCGGCTGTGGAGAGAGACGAGAGGAAACAGGGAGGGCACGCAAGGTCTCGTCTACGTTTGCACGCGTTCTGTGCCCGTGGCGCGCTCTCACCGCACGTTTCTTGCACGGCTCAGACCCCGGATCGCCTCCCCGGCCCCTGATGCTCTGGCGCCGCCCTTCCCTGGCTTTACTTCGCGGGAGCGGAGCGGGGGCGCAGCCGGGCGCACGCTTCCACCGCGGAGTTTTCCTTGCCCGCCTCGGTTCGCGGGAGCGCACGCCGTTGCGCCGAGGGGCTTCGGGCCACGCAGGCTGCCCGCCTGAGCCTCATCCAGACCCTCGCGCACCGGCCAGCGCCAGTCCCTGTTTCTCCACACCGGGGCCTCGATTTGCGCAGCAGCCGTTGCAAAGCATCGACGTCTACCTCGTCATCTTCGAGGTTACACAGAATGCTGCGCGCCGCAAATCACAGAAACGGGCCAAATAACCGAAAAAGAACCTTTCCGGCTGAGATGCTCACACGCGCGCGCAAATGCCTGCGCTTAGACCTTCGCTTCAACCGCCTCTGCAGCCTTCTTGACGAACGTTTCTGCATAATGCGAAAGCTGGTGTCGCTCGATTGCAATTTAGAGAGCGCTCAAATCTGGAACGGGGGTGCGGAGGGAGAAAACCCTTGACCCGAGCCTTGAGGCGCGCACGCATGCACACTCACACGTCCTGCAGGGCAAGCGTGCTGGGCCGAGTTGCCTGGAATGCAGAACACGTGTCTTTCCGAGGAGACGCGCTTCTCCCCCCCCCCCCACGCAGCCCCGTAGGGCGTTTCCCGCTTTGGGGTTGCATTCAAAAGGGTTAAAGACCAACCCAAAAAAATCCCGCGACCCTTCTGCCTGGCTGCAGCTCAAGAAGCGCCTGCTCTTCCGAGTGAGGGATTGGGAAGGCATGACTATGTGGATTACTCTGTTCCATGCGGAAAAATCGCGGGTTCCTGGCATGGATTGCATCCACAAGCTCACAAAGCCCGTCTCCCTTGCTTTAGGCTGGAAATCCGGATCGGGACTTCCCTGTGCGGGACACGGAACGACCATTCCGATGCGTGATTATGGTGAAGGACAGGTAACCTCGCTTTGTGTAACCCTAGGCATATTTACTCGGAAGTAAGCCTTTCGCAAGCGCATGGGATTGCTGGTGCCCGCAGCTACTGCAGGAGGGCTGACTCGGAAGCCAGCCCCATCTAGTTGAATGCGACTTACTCTGGAGTAAATGTGTATAGAAATGCGGGTGTAATTTTATCCCTAACCTGCTCTAAATTTAACGATCATACCAGATCGCCTTGTCTACACCAGCGTTTGGACAACCTAATTTTACCCAGTTCTCATCCATCCTCTGATGTTTAAGATTAATAATTCTAATCATTTCAAGTCCATTTACTTCAATACGTTCCAATTTTGGTTGAAGTGAGGAACTGGTCTGCCCAATGCCATCCAAGCCTTCCACGAAGCTAAAACAAACCCCTGAGTAAAATCAAAAAGCATTGTTCTCGAAGCCCAGCGTAACCAAGAAGTCTTTTTCAAAGATTCAAACTACTTCTCCCAGCCCTTGCTCCAGTGCTCAGCCTGCAAATTAATTCTTGGTGTGAAAAAAACATTCCTGTATAATAACAACAAAAGCAGCAAGAACAATACAAACTCTAGAAAATGTTTATAAAATATTTGTAGTTCCCAAGATCAAGTTGCCAATTTTGATCTCAGGCTGAAACACGTCTTGAAGGATGCTACCTTGAGAAATAGCATGACATAGAAATGGTGTGTGCATGTTCTGCTTTTTGGGGAGGGGAGCAAAAGCACCTCCCCGCCCTTTCATCCCATCCAGGCAGTCATGAGAATCCAAAACCATCCTCTGCTTAGAAAGTTGCAACCCCGTACCTGCTTACCTGGCATTGGATAGCAGGTATTGTGAGTCCTTTGAATGCCGAGTTCCAACCTAACCAGGTGCGCAGAACCGGAGAAGAAAGCGGGGAGACCCCCGACAGTTGATCCTGATTATTGCTATCCTTAAAAAGCCATCACGCGCTGCCCATTTCTCGTTACAGCCTTTTTTAGATGCGGTGGAGGAACGCCGTGTTAATGATGCTGCTGAAATGCCACAGGCATGTAAGAGCAACAGCCTTGTGGCCCCTTGAAGATTAATATATTTCTTCTGGCATAGTATTTGTTTTCTTAACATGAAATAGGCTACGGTGCCCAATAGCCCAGACTCCCCAGATGGTCACAGAAGTATTTGTGGGCAACGCCACAGCAGATGCTGCTTGTGGTGAGCATCCATCAAAGCTTAGGCCATAAGAAATGTGTTTGTTAGATGTTAAGATGCCTCATTCGTTTCACTGCAACAGACTAAGAGCATAATCCTGTGCAAGTTTAGACAGAAAAAAGGCCCATACCTCCCAGCATGCCCCAGGCAGCTCTGGCTAGGGCATGCTGGGTATTGTGGCCCTTTTCTCAATTTCAGCTTGTTTAGGATTGTGCCTTAACATGGCTAGGTCTCTGCAACTTGTGGAATCCAATGCCTGTTTAGACAGAAAGAAATCCTACAAGTCCCAGAATTCCCCAACCAGCTGTTAGGAATTCTGGGAGCTGCTGATCATGAATGATGCTACCAAAAGGCATTTGTTTCATTTGGGCTTGAGCGGATTTGTTAAACAATCACAACATTTTAAGTGATTTTAAGAGTATTTGGAAAGAGTATTGGATTCTGAAGCGATCACACGATTGACAAATGATTGGAGCTTTGCTTCTGTGTCTATAAAGCACGACTTTTTAAAAAGAGAGGTACAGAAAGTAGTACCTATCCACAACTTTGAACCTGTGACCTAGAATTTTCTCTCTCTTCTGATTCCAGAGCACTAGGACTGGATTATCTTTGGGGTAGACTTGCTCTTTGTACACCCCAAAGCTGAGCTCCCCACCATTGAAACAGCTTAGAGAACTTCTCTGCCAGTATTTTTGAATTTTTGAGTCCAACTCATTTCAGAATTCATTGTGGCCTCTAGCCAAACTCTGTACCTGATCTTTGCAGAGCTGACTTTAAAAGAGAACTGAGACTTGACTTTAAAAAAGAGAGAAGAGAGGAGAGGCAAAGCAAACCTCACTCTTTTGAGGCTGTTGCTCCAGGAATACTCGTAAGATAAGCAAGCAAGCACTGTGGTCTCATTTTCACCCATCTTCGACCTGAGCCATTAGAGGTTAATTTTAGGGGTCAAAGGACATATTTGGAGGTACAGTGGCTGGCGCCCACAAGGGCATTACCCCAATCTGCAAATAGTCCTGACTCCTTCTGGCCGATTTCCTTTTCTCCAGGCAAATTAGATAACCTCACGACTAACATACTGCCCTTTGGGACGCTGATGTTGGTCTTGCTTACCAAATTTCAGGGGCTCCCATTCTGGGCCTAAGCAGCTTGCAGGGAAGATGGAAGAAAGCAGCCAAGTGATCTCCTTCTCAAGGAGTGTGGCGAAGAACAAACGGTTACTCTTCTGGGGATAGTATGTTAAAAAATCACAGAGCAGCTATCAGGGACTTGGCGCACTTTGATGCCAAACCGCATAGGATGGGAACAGGATTACATTAAAATGAACGAGGTTTTACTTCTAAGCAACGTAGTCTGGACTGGAATTGTTTGTCCTCTTTCCTCTTCCCAGGGCGGCAACAGCAAGATGTAATCAGTTTAATTAGTAGATTCATTAAAATTCATTTAAAAAAGCTTTGGACAACAGCAAATTTTAATTAGCAAGTCATTAAGGGCATGCATTCATTGTTTGGGGCTGTTTTGGTTATTTGGTTATTTAAGCCAGAAGAAACACGGAATGTTAAAAATAGCCCTTGGCTTCTAATAGCTTTTGTTTATTGGCAGCTACTAACAATTCTCTCAACATCTTGAAAGAAGCACAACACAGATGTTTGAATCACATGCAGATGTATTTAAATTGGGCAAATTGGTCGAGAAAGGCTGGACATGTCTACTCTGAAGTAACTCTGACTGCATTCAGCTGGGCTTACTCTCAGGGAAGTGACTACAGGATCGCAGCCTAAAAATTCTGACTGATGGTGCTTGATGGTTTTCTTTTCTTTGTGTTTCAAGTTTTGCAACCTATGCAAGCTGGATCCAAGGCTTGTCTTCTGTTCTCATCTTCAGCCCATGTTTGAAAATCAGACGTAAAGACATGATGCACATTCCAAACTAAATGCAGCTTGTGAAAATGCTAGACTATAAGCATCTTCAAACAAGGGTCGAAGACCAGGCTCTGGAAAGAACTACAGGTGGGCAGAGCATATGAAATGGCCCCTCCCACCACCCCTCCCCCATAGAATCGGAGCACTTCTTGCCATAATTTTTGGACACGATCCTATGCATGTTAAACTGGCAGGACCCTGTGTGTTTAGGCAGAAACCAGTCCAAGAAATAAACCAAGCCCAAAAAGCTTGCTCCATAAAAAAAAAACCACCCGATTACATTCTACAGGCATCGCTGACTGCAGGTTTTCTTGCAAAAGACTGACATAATTAGGGGGAGATAATGAAATGAATCAGGGAACAATGAGGAATGTTTCCTTTCCCGTTTCAGGCAATGTTCTGACATTACACAAGGGTGACATTCATCACAAAATATACTTCAGAAGCGCTACTGGAATCGTGGCCTCTGTTCTCCCAACACCTCCCAACATTTCCCATTTTGGGCTGAAAGGACTCACTGGGAAGAGGGGAAAGAGCAGCAATTTGCAGGCAAAGCAGTGTGATGTCCTGACTGGAATGGAGGCTGATGGGCAGGCTAGAAATATAACAACAAAGAGCAAATAGCATACATGCAATTTGGTAACAATTT
Organism: Varanus salvator macromaculatus; assembly: GCA_023646645.1. NCBI lineage: Eukaryota > Metazoa > Chordata > Lepidosauria > Squamata > Varanidae > Varanus > Varanus salvator. The sequence goes on from JAIXND010000657.1 coordinate 2,962,844, forward strand.
TAATGGGGAAATTTTGCAGGGGAATCCCACCTTTCATTTCTTGATTTATTTACAGTGTTTCTATCTGGCTTTCTGAAACCCGACAGAAACTCTGCTTTTGCAGTGTAAGGACAGTTAAAGATAAAAATAACGCAGTGCCCAAGACCAAACATATATAATATAGTTTTAAAGACAAGCGTAAAGAACCATAGGGCAGTATGCAGTGGGCCATTTTGCTTCTGTTGGTTCTGAGCTGTGGGACTTTTGCATAAAAAAAGAGCAGAATCCTGGAAACAGACAGAAATGCTCCTTGCTTAATTAGGACAGATTGACAGAACTTCTTTCCGTGAGCTCCACTGACTGGCCCCCTTCCAAAATTTCTTTATTAATATATTTGTATCCCACCTTCTTTCCTTTTGCAAGGAACCGAAGATGGCTTCCTCAGGTCCCTTTCTCGTCACTGTATCCTAACCGGCTCTGTGAGGTCAGGGAGTAGCCCAAGTTTCCCCAGTGAGCTTCACAGGTTAACGATGTGCTAAGTGAAGAAGGCCTTCTAGTTATCTGCCTGAAATCTCCCACCACTCAGCTTCATGGGATGACCCGGAATTCTCCTATTGTGGGAGAGTGAGAAAAAGTCTCTTCTCTACTTTCTCAACATCTTCTGTACGTTTCTGGACACTTCTATCATTTTGCCCCCTATTCACCTTTTTAAAGTAAACCATCTAAGTGAATTCCAGGGTTTAACTATCTGCTTATGTCTTATCAAGACATAGATAAGGCCTTCCACATCATCCTTCCCCAGCCTGGTGCCATCCTGGTTTGTCTGACTACCAATCCCAGCATCCCAATATGACTGCTCTTGACAGCCCATGGACTATCATACCTAGCATGTCCCTCACATCTCCTGGAGCAAGTTCATGCTCCACTCATGACTTTTTCCTCCAACCATGAGTTGATATGAAATGTAATAACCTGATTAGGAACATGAAGGCAATGTTTCTCTGTGCCAGTAGTGCTTCCACTTTCCGTTTTCCGAGGATTGTGATCCTTGGGTAACATCAGGGCATTGCTTGAAGGTCAAAAGTGAATAATCTCTTCTCCTTTCTTGTCAAGGACTTGTGCCATTGCCTCTCACTAGTTTGCTAGCCTGTTGCCACAAAATCCACATAGACTATGATGCCTTTAGAACATAGATTTTTTTGTGATGCAAAGCTTCACAGGGCCAGTTTGCTTTGGATGTGTTCCTTTTCTAGTCAAAATTATCTGCGGACCCAAATGCCTACAGAGATACAGAACATCCAACATAGTTTGCAAAAACCAACCTTGTGAGAAACTGCTTAGAGTCGTTTGGAATATCAAACATTGATTAACCAAGATCAAGCGATGTGTGAGCCAGTTCATCGCATCCCCTTTTTATGTTGCATAGCGCACACTTCAGCCCCTGCGTGGTTCAGAATGAGAACGAATACAACTTGCTGCAGGAACTCTTGCTTCGCCTTGGGCTCTCCTTATAAGAAAATCATCGCGCCGACTTTGCCCTCCGCGTGATGCAGAGGTGACGCTTTGCACTGGTGTACAAACACCACAGATGTCACGTAATGCACTGCAGCACGTGGGAGTTGTGGCATCCAGGCTGCCTCAGGTTCGTGCGTCCGTCATCCCCAGAAACAGGCGGTCACTCGCACGCACGCACAAGCGGGCCCTCGAACATGCGCACGGGCCGTTGGACACAAACGCAGCTCAGTGCCCACCGCGATGACAATCCCCAGATGCACCTTCCTCCCGTCTCCTCCCTCCCTCGCTGGACCCATCGGCATATTTTTATTGCCAGTGTCAGGAACATGAAAACTCTTTCTGCCAGCACTCAGCGCGGAAAATTTATGAGCCCGGCCTTCTGGAGCAAGAAGCTGGAGAGGAAAAAAACGTGATGGAAGGTGCTGGTGGGGGAAAGGGCTATAAAGGGTTCGTGGTGATTTATGCTGCAGTCTGTTTGCAGAAGCATCGCTCCCCTGGATGACATGCACCATGCTTTCTCGCGCTCCCCCCCCGCCCCGCCCCGCCCCTCTCCTTTGGCTTTCTCGGCCTTACTTTGGGGTCCTGAGTCAGTCCAGCTGGTGGAAGACAGCGATGCGAACTCAGTTGGTGCAGACGGAGCTAAAGTAAACAAGTGTGGTCATCCGACAGGCAGTTAGCAGCCTTTGGACAGATGAACGGGGTTGGAGGGGGACCACACACGCACCCTCCCCCCGGACCACACAGGGGCCAGACTGCGTAGACTTTGCACACAACACAGACAGACACTTACGATACGCTTTCTACTGCCAGCTAGAAACATAGAGCATCCCCCCCCATCGCCCCTGGGCTGGAAGGGTTTGTGAAAGAACCTTCATGCCCTGTTTCTGGAAGCCTCTTCTGCCTGGGATCGAAGGCTGGTTGGTGACATCTGGCTGCCGGAGGAAGGAGGAAGAAGACGGGACCCCTGAAGTTGAACGGCGGGACTTGGTGTCCTGCAACAGCAGGAGGTTGGACCTGATGGCCTTCGTGGCCTTTTCCAACTCTGCTGTTCTGTGATTCTGGGATCCCTGGGACAGGAGTCAGTTGCATGGCTCTTAGGTCCTACTCCAACACGGCCTCTTCTGCCCCTGAGGGTGGCAAGCTGGCTGAGGCACACACAGCTCTGTCTCCAGCCCCAGGGCCGCCCCGCTCGATTCAGACACCCACGGAGGCATCTCACCCAGCCTTACGGCAGCACCAGCCCGGCTGAGATGAGCTCTGTGGTCACCGCCATCACCACTTGCACAGGTCCCCGGCGGCTGATGCTGGCAACAGCAGTAACGATAATGGGAAAAGCGCAGTAGGAATAGTTTTTGTTTCCTTTCTATGCAGTGGTGGAATTCGAACTCAGGAGGAAGTTGGGCCGCACCAGTGACAGACGGCCCTCACACGCTGCCGTGATCGAGATTAACCAAATGTGACAAAAAGCCCTGAACAAGAACGAGACGCTGATCTGGAAGGGGGACACGCAGGAATAAAGAGCGAACGTGTTGCTAAGCTGCCTCCGCTTTGCTGCAAGGCCTGTTGGCCTGTGTGAGGCGTGGAGACCAGTGAGCCGGGATGGTAAGGCGCACAGGTATATCGTTCTTGGGAAGATCCATTTTCCCTTGTGGTAGGGCTGGATTTTTTCAGTTTGCATTTTCATGTGAGCTTCACTTATTTTCCACTTGCAAACCAAGATGGAAGCAAAACTTGCGTATTCCTTGAAATGCGCACATCTCAGGATTTCATAATAAAGTTTTCCAACAATAATTTAACAACCCACTGAAGTGCTCCTGCTCATGAAGGGAATGTTAGGAGTGCATTGTGTCTGGGAAGGTCTCTCAAGAGTGGCTGTGGATCAAAAACGCAGGGAAATATACAAAACATTTAGGAATGTTTACACTTTTTTTAAAATAAATTTTAAATTTTTAAAATACTTTTAAATATTTTAAACTGTTAGAATACTTTAAAAATATTCTCAAAGTTTGGTTGAACCAAAGGCAAGACTGGAAATACAAGGAATGGAGAGAAATCAAAGCTGATGGGTTTATCCTTAGTTACTGTGAGAATTATGATTCTGGTCAGAGAGACTGGGGGTGTTAAATTCATAAAGCCCAACTCCATCCTGCCCAGATGCTTTCCAGATGTGACTACATCTCCCATCATCCTTATCCAAGACCCACCACAATTTGTATGCCGATGCTTTTGAATGATAGATTGAGTTTGACCTCTCACCCAAGTCCAAAACCAACCACAGCTGCCTCGAGCATTATTTTCAGTAGGAAGTCAGAAAATAAATAGCAAGTCCATTGCTCAACATGGATTTGAAATCATGACTCCACAGTGCAAGTCTGACCATGGATCAGCTGCATCAGGATGAGAGTCAGGGGATGACTTACTGGAACACTGCAGGACAAAGGTAGTTGTCAGAACCAGTATAAGGATTCAGAGGTACCATAGCAAGATGCTGCAGAGAATGTTCTAGAAAGACAACCAAGTCCTGTCCAAGGTGCAGCATGTTCTGCCTGGAAGCCTTCTGACCTCAAAATAATGAGAACTAGAAACTTGTCCTGCCTTTCGAACCATGAACCTCACTTCCATTGCGCCAGATCCCAGATTTCGCCGTGTGTAGCGGACACAAAGAAGCATTTGCCCATAGCCTCAGGCATTGCAGGAAATTCCACCACATCCGCCCTGCAGCCCCCTTTTCCTCTAGTAGCAGGCCTTGCAATAAAACTTCTAGCAGTGACAATTCCATCAGATGGGTCCTGTCCCGGAGGACAAAGTTCTGCCTCACCCATTCGGAAAGCCCAGCGCAAAGCAGACCATTTACCGAGAGGCTAAAGAAAGCTATTTGATGGAGCCGCTTTTTTGCTGTGGGGAAGAGGAGAAGTCCCATGTCTGTTTCATAGGCAGGCAGGGAAAGAATTCCTGGTGCAGCAAGGAGTTTTTGCTCTGTGACCCCTGGGAGCAGGCTGGGAAGGGAGCTTTCAATCATTCTGACACCCCCAAACTACTGCTTTAGCTGCATGCCCAGGCGCTCCTCCAGGGCCGCTTCCCATCAGCGGATCTTCAGCAGGTTACAGAGATCCCAGGCTTCTGCCTGATAAGGTTATTTGTGTGGGTGGGAGGGAGGTGTTCATTCTTGGCCCTGCAGTTCCGAACAGTCAGCTGCATGATTAATCTCTTCATCTACCCAAGATCTCTGTTTCCCAAAAGACCAAACAAGAGGGCAATTGCCAGAGGCCAAGCAGCTTTGGAAAATGCAGCAAAGTGGAATCCACTAAAATGTCAGACTGGACATCAGGCGTCCTGGCTGCTCGTTGCCACCTGGCCGCAAAGATATCTGACTAACTCAGAGCCAGTTGCTGACTCTCAGCCTGGCTTTCCTCATAGGGTTGTTCCTGTGTATTTAAAACCGAAAGGATAAGAACTTTGCAAGGAGGGGTAGAAATGACCCATGCATATTTTTAAAAAACACCTTATTCAATTATTACAAGAGGCAATAAAACTTTGAAACTTGGTGCCATCACAGAGACGGCCCCGCTGTGTGTCATTCGGTATTACACTTCAGGCAATGCAGCTGTTTGGCTACTCCTGACCCCGGTAAGGGAATGTTGGGCGTGGTACGCTGCCAGTTCAAATGGGATCAGAAGATCGGATTTGCATCCTGGAACGATCCCAGGACCTTCTCTGATGTGCAGAATTCTGCAGCAAACAGAGTCATGCAGGAAGCACTTCCTCAAGGCAGAAGTCTGGAGAAGTGCACACCTCTTTCTTGGACTGAGCAGCAAATGGGACAAAACTGGAGAACCTGCTGCACAATCTCTGGCTGAAGGCATGCCGTGGCAACATGCTGGGGTCGAGGTCGCAGCAGCGGAAAGGGAGCTGGGTTTGGTCCCCGCTGGAGGGGAAGCCGACTGGTTGGCTGGCCTTGGGCAGACGTGACCCGGCTTACTTCTCAGAGCGCTTGTGAAGATAAAATGGGATCGCGACACGGGCTTCTCTAAGGGAGGTGCAGGGAGCTAAAGATCGTTTGGGCAGATGGCAGACCTGCTTCCTGGTTTCAAAACACACCACTGTTAGCCCAGACAGACTGCGGCCGTGGGTAACAGACCGGCCAGGCAGAGAACTGGCGTTGGCATTGGTGTCGGATTCATTCTGGGAGGGGAGATAGAGGAAGGACAGTCCTCCATATCCAATTGCTTCAGTGTTATGAAAGTCGGTGGGATTGTAAAATAGGTCCCTGTCTCATCATTCCTCTCTGCGGCCCTGTCAACATCCTGCAAAAAGCACAGATGTTGGTGTCTGCTCAGGAGGTGCTTCAGTTTCTGCTGGCAAACATGAGAGTTGGGACCTTCTGATTGCCAGATCTGCCCTTAGATACCAGAGGGAAATCCAACAACAGGGCTTTTATTTATGGATCCAATCCCTTCCTCCCTTCCTCCCTTCCTTGCTTCCTTCCTGACCACACCGCTGGAACTCCAGAGTCAGAAAGAAGAAGCAAGGAGCATGTTGTTAAAATGGCAGGAACAGCCAACGGGCCCTTGAGCTGAATCTGACCCACCTGGTATGCAATGTGGCCCTTTGCAGTTCATCAGCTGGTGATGCAGCCTTCCCCTGTGCTGACCCGTCCCCTCCCAGGTGCCAGTTCTTACGTCTCTTTTGCAGTTAGTGTGTTTATTTCCTCACTAGCCACTCCAAAGGTTTCATTACTGGCAGTAGGAACTTTCAGCTAAAATATGTTGGCTTTTGGGGGTACTTGGGTCATGGTCCGTTTCCATTTCCCCACTTTTGCCATTGTCCTAACACATGATTAACTGTGCCCCCCCCCCACCTCCCAGAACCTTCTCTGAAATGAAATTTGGCCATCTGTCTGAAAGATGCTAAACATTCATGGTTTATAGACTGTTGTCCCCTCTCAACTCCCCCTAACATCTCTACCATGTTGCCAGGATCACTAATGCCTGATGCTCCCAAACGTGAACTTTCTACCTTTGGGAGAACTTGTTCCATGTTAATTTCCCTGTCCACAAAACCCCTTGAATTTCACAAAGGATTCTGGGGCTTATTCTAGGACTTGCATTCGGCTGTTGATCTACTGGTGTTTCCATAGGATTCCTCTCCTAGCCCTGGTTAAAACGTCTTTCTCCAAAATGGGGCCGTCACAGCCAATCAGGGATCCTGTAGCGAACCATATGATGGTATGGTGCTAAATAACCCATCAGATTTATCTATGAGCTGACATTATTAAGAAATAGTTGATGCCACCTGACCTTGTCACCAGTGGGGAGAAAGGGAGCCCAGTCAGAAAATACTTCCTAAATAGGGAAGTCTGTTCCCTTTGCTGTCCAAATGCCTGAATTGTGTCTGTGTGTTGCCTTTTCCTTGGATTCCTCCTTTTGCAACCCCTTCTTTCGGGCCAGACCTTCCAGTTAAATTGCGAGAACTGCTCCCAGGAAACGTTCAGCATATATATGCTTCCAACATGAGCCTTGCTCCAGGCTTCCCCAGGCAAAAGTCTCCCTTTGGGGAATCTTTGCTGCCAGGTCTGTCTGAGGATCAAGAGGAAAGGGGAATCTTGGCTTGGAAAGGCAATGCCTGCTGGGCGAAGGCACTGTGCACCAGGAATGTTTCGGAAAGCAGTGACTCAGTGCATCGCGACTCCTGGCATGTTGCGGGGCTGACAAATGACCCCGGTTTCCTTCGGCTGTCGCTCCGGGAGTCCAGTGAATGACCTTTGAGGGGCTTGCTAGCATGGGGGGTGGGGTGGGGGGTTGGAGATGTGTTCCTGCAACTCTTCTGCTCTTGCCTCAGCACTGGCCTCTCTGCCTGCAGCTTAAGTGGGAGAAGCGGAGAAACAAGGGAAAGGGCAGCTAGGAGGTGGGGCGGGGGGAGAAGAGGTGCTTGGAGTCGCTTGGTCTTTGCATCCGCCCGCACGCCCCCAATTGCCAGCTGCTGGAGCGATTTGCGTGTTCGTATCTACTGTTTGGGTGCATAGAATTGGAATTTAAAGCAAGCCATTTGGTGCTTACTAGAAAGGATCCAGAGGCCTTGGGAACTGCACCCGTGGCCAGAGACCGCCTTTTGGGCAAGGACGACAAGCAAGCAAAGCAGACTCGATGTTTTGAGAAGGGAGGGTCTGTTAATGGAGCAGAGGGCATGATTTGAGATCCCCCAAACTCCATTTTGAATTGGACTGTGCCCTAGAAAGGGAATGCTCAAATACTATCTGAGGAACCCTCATGTCAAAATCTTTCTGGCAAGCTGGTCAATCATTTCCTGCAGAGCAGGGCTGGGCAAGAGCCCGTGTGGCCCCAGCCAGCCCGGCAAATTGAGTAACTAGGCAGCAAATTTGGGTGGTGCATTTGCCACAGTAGCAAGTATGTGACTTAAAACCCACATTTACCCAGTTGTACCCAAAAAGCATGTTTTTAATATTATTTTCACAAATTTAGGGGGTTTGTTTCTTTGTGAGGATGTATTCCTCTAAAGTATGCATATTTTGATTGAAGTATTCCATTGCTAACTCCAGGGAAGAACGGATGTTGCAGAAGAGCTGTGTTCTGGTTTGAATGTGCAAACTTAGGAGAGTTCATATTAAAGTCTGTCTCCCATGTCATGCACAGGGTCAGTTTTAAGCTGCCCAAGATCTTGTTCCATTCTGTTCCATCCTGTTCTCTCCCATTTTGTTTCAGTTCGTTTCGTTTCGTTTGTCTCGTCTCGTCTCGTCTCGTTTCCTTTCCTTTCCTCAGAATTGGAAGCACAGAACCCCCTGACACAGAAGAAGCACCGAATACGAACAGGATTAGAAAGGACATCTCGTAGACTTCCTCCTTACGCAACCCCATCAGTGCCTGCCTCCAGTAATGTTGGAATTTGGCTCTGTTTGCAGTTTGAGAGGAAGCTGCACAATTGGCTCTTCCCTGCTCTTTTTCCTGATGCGGACTCCACAAGAGTTTGCTGGAACAATACAAGTGGAATGGTTCCCATCCTCATTTTTTTAAGAGGGACAAAGAAGCTCAAGCAAATGAAGATTTAAATTTAGACCATGGCCCCCACTCCTGCATTCGGCCACTGACTGTTTTCTATTGCATTTTCATGCATGAGAGAGAAACATGTTATTAGCAGAACAGCACAAGTCCTTTTCTCCCCATTTCGCTGCAACTTTGCAGGTGCGGCATCTGTTTTGGATAACTTTACAGAAATTGGTAAGTTTGTGAAGGATGTCTCTATCAGCTAAGGACATGTGCACTCCACACTGAAGGTCATTCCCACTTTTTTTCACACACATAATTTTGTGTCTATTTTTGTGTCTATTTTCCCAAATGTACATATCAATCATACATATTTTTCAAATGCACAACTTCATTGTGCAGTCTTCCAATATGTGCACTTTTAGAAAGCAGTTCTCTTCTGCTGCCCCCATGGAATTGTACTATTTGCTCAGAAATATATGGATTTTAACCACAAGTTAAATTTTATTTTAAATTTTAGAGTTTTTATTCAGGTCTGACATTTCTCATTGGCTGAGTCTCTCTCTCCATCTCTCTCTGTCTCTCTGTCTCTCTGCGTGTGTTTCTTTAAAGGCTTTTAGCAGAAATGTAATCATGTCTTTTAACCTCATGAAAATGGGCTTTGTTTGTAAACTCCCTTTTGTTATCAAAACTCTGATTCATGTCCTGATCCTTGAACCTTTTGGTCATGCTGCAAGATGAGCCAGAACACGCGAAGAAGGCCAAGATTATCCAAATTCTTACAGATAAAATCCCAGAGGATCTTAATAAAAAGAGGTTGGGCCAGGTACTGCTCAGGGGAACTGGGTTCAAATCATACCAAAGTCCGATAGTAGATACTCCACTGTGTAACCATTTGCTCAGATATGGAACCCCCACATCTTCATTAAGCTTGGCTTACAGTGAAGTGAAGTGGCAGGGGGGTGGGGGGGGGGAAAGCCACGTATTTTGCATAGGCAATCCCAGACATCAGTGCATCTCTTAAAATTTGATTTAAGGCAAACTTCCCACCAAATATACAAAGCATCTGGCATTCGTCTCTCTATCATCTTTTCCCTCCCTATCAGCACAGTCCCTAATCTGTGGTTTCATTCTTTGCTACACAAGCCGTGTGTCCTTTTTTCTTCCTTGAACAACAACAAACCTTAATAATGGTAAGATGGTCCGATTAACTGCCGAGGCCCCCAGAGGCCGCAGAAACACAGCTCTCTGTCTCATCTGCATACCTTTTTCATTTATTGAATTGCTGAAGGAGACGGCAGTCCAGATAAGTAAGAAATCTGATGTGTGATTGAGTTCCAGCAGAGGATCGGGTCTGAGGTGGGTGGAGAGTCATTATTAATTGGTTTCAGTTACTGTAGGCTCAAAAGGCGGAACTCTGTGTAATAGGTTTATCTTCTGATCTCCATCTTTTGATCCAAACCAAACCTTGGCAGCTCATATAACTAACAGACACATGGAAATCGTATGTTGCGATAACTCCCTAGGAAAGCTTTGGCAAGCCATTCTGGGCTGGTTTCTTTCTTTCGTTCCGGGAGGGTGGATTCCTGAGTCAGCCCCAGAGAGCCCAAAGCAGGGCTGGACAATGTGGTGGCCACAGATGCCAACGCTCCCCTCCTGCACCCGGATCCTTTCTTGGCACCGGCAAGCTGCCTTATCCCTCCCCCTTAAAAAACACATTGACTTATGAATGGTTGAAATAGGTTTCCACCGATGCTGAAGATGGTGGGTTTGAAGGAGTCACTGAAGGTCTTGCAACTCAAAGCTCTGCCTTGGATGCAGTCATTTGGATGGGTTACTTGTCTTTTGTGGCCATTTTGTGGTGGTGCTCAGGATTGCTCCTCGAATTGCCAAAGGTGTGCCACTGGCCATGCTAAGAAACCGTGGCTTGAAGGGAACCCATGGCTTCTCGGTGGTTGTGAACTGTGGGCTGCTTACCATGGTTTCTTATCTCACCTGGATTCAGACAATACAGTAGCCCAAATCTGATAACAAGAAGTCACAGCTGAAGAACAATCCACATTCATTCTATAGAAACATAGAAAAAGAGCGAGTTGGAAGGGGCCTCCCGGGTCATCCAGTCTGACCCCCATTTCCAGCCGGCTCCACTCATGACATGCCTACCATGTGCATGTCCAGCCTATCCTTAAACGCCCTCACCACTGGGGCTTCAACCAGCTCCCATGGAAGTCAATATTCATCCCTTGGTTTGAACCCAGCCATGGACTCTCCGTGGCACCAGCAGGCCATGCCTGTTGGTCTCAGTGATCAACTGATCGCAGTTATAAACTGTAGCTTTGCCTTTCCCCACAAGAAATAAAGAGAGAAAGAGAGAGAGAGAAAGAAGGAAGGAAAGAAAGGATCCCTGTTAAGTATGCATAAAAATTTGAAATGCAAGGAAAAATAACACGAGACATTCAACACCCATGAAATAAAATTGTCAGGGATGTCCATTCAAAATAGTCTAAATCACAGTTAAAAACTGCTGGCAAACTATGATGGTCTGCAATTTGGGTTGTTCCTTTTTCCGACCAATGCATCTAGCGTCCTTTTTTCAACGCGTCAAGCGGGTGCAGGGGGAAAGGAGGGGTGAGCAAATGACAACATCCATTTAGGTGATTTCTGCCCTTCGTTAACATGAAACAGAATCAGATCTGTAAATGAAGAGGAAGGAAAAGAAGGGCGAAACCCATTCTGAGTTGGCTTCTAACCTTCTGTCTAATAATCTTAACTTGGTCCATTTGTCGCCTTTGCTTCCCTGCAATCTTGTTATTGCATTCGCAAAACCCAAAGTCATACGGAATCTGACCTCCATCCTTCGGTCCCTGTATGTCTCACAGGGGGGTGTAGGAAGCTGTCTTCATGTCTGCACCTTCCCAGGGTGCCAGAAATCACACGGTGACATTGGAACCCCTGGTCTGGCAAGCCCAGCATTGTCAACACTGACTGGCAGCAGCGCCTCTCCTGGGCTTTGGGTGCAACCAAAGACCTTCTGCAGCAAAGCAGGACCTCTGCCAACTCCGCCCTAGTTGCACCTTGATGCCTGTGCACAGCATGCTGGGAATGCATGTACGCAGGTACAAAAGGTGGAACATCTGTGGAATGCGCTCCCCAGAGAGGTCTGCCTGGCGCCGTTGTTATTTGTTTTTCGGCTCAGGCTAAGACCTTTTTATTCAAACAATATTTTAACAATGTTTAATATTGATAGGTTTTAATTGTGCAGCCGGGGTGTTTCCGGGTTTTAACTGTATTTGGATTATATTTATTTATTTGAGTGAGCCGTCACGAGGCTATATAGCAAGGGGGCGGCATACGAAAGCCTTAAATAAAATAAATAATAATAATAAATAATGCATGGCAATGGATTCCCCGCTTCAGCCATGTGTGTGTGGATGGGTGTTTGTTGAAGAGCGAGAGATCTCAGTCAGCGATCTTTGGTGCGGAAGTACAGGCAGTGCCAGGACTCAATAACGGACACTGTTTCGCACTGCAGAAAGTTGGAGAGCAGCTGACCTAGCCCTGAATCAGCCTGAAGGCAAGTAAATCAGAAGCCACCAAGCATCACCACATCATGAGAAGGAAAGACTCCCTGGAGGAGACAGTCAAAGGCAGAAGAGGAGGAAGATCAAGCAAGATTCGGGCTGACTCCGTCAAGGAAGCCGCAACGTTGGACTTGTTGGGGCTGAGCAGGGCTGCCAAGGACGGGACGTTTTGGATGTCCTTCCTTCGCAGGGGCACCTCAAGCCTGAGATGACTTGATGGCACACAACAGCGGCATCAAGCATCACAGGAAATAGATCATCCCTAGCAGGGGTGCAGAACCTCAGTCTTAGGGGACAAATACCCCAAATACCAGCCAAGATATTACTGCCAGTGACTGAGCTGTTGGAAACCTATGGAGGAGGAGCAGGAAAAAGCCGGGAATCCACCATCTCACTGGTGGCCACGGGAAAAGGGCCTTGGGTTGACGCAGATTGGGACCCTGGGTGGGCCGGCTCCTGGTTCAGCCTTCCAGGGAACCCCAGGGGGCCGTGTCCCCTTCTCCTGGCCCTGACATCCAACCCACCCAATGAAGCAGAATGTCCTGTCACAGGATTTCAGCCAAATGCATTGCATTAAAAGGTTAGGCTGTGGCGACGTTGGCCCCTTCCAGCTGGACAAGGGACCTGCTGACCAATCGGTGCAGGGTTTTTGTACAAACAAGATTTTGCTTTTTGCTCTTTCTGTTTGGCTGTGCTGCAGACTTGGAGACCGAGTTAAGCAGCGGAGACAGTTTGCCCGGTAGTATGACCTTTCACCCGCTCTTTTTTAACTAAATGGACTTAATTGCTGCATTTGTCTGTCATTTGAGCTACAAATAATTCTACTGAGGTCATCAAAAGAAAGCTTGGCTTTTTAGCCACCCCCAGAGAACCTCTAATTTGATCCTTCAGGAAAAGAAAAACAGGGAAGGCTGTGCTGGAAGCCTGATGACAGCGGCCTGGTCGAACGGGAGATTTACCCCCCATGTGAAATTACACCTTCAGCAACATTGGAGAGCACCTCTGATTTCGCCCTGTGCGAAGGATGGGTGTACTTGTCAGTTTTGCTTTCTTGTACGTTCAATTTTTTGAAAATATTGAGAGTCATTCATTCATTTATCTATCCCTCCATCCATTCATTCAAGTCTTTTCATTCTGCTCTTCAGCCAACAAAAGAGCTCCTGCTGTGGGTCATTCAGTAAAACAAGATAGTCCCCGGCCTCCAGCTTCCAATAAAAAGCCAGAGCATGCAAGGAAAAGAGGTTGGTGAGGGAAGAGGACAAATAATTATAGAGCAGGCAGGGCTGGTGGTGGTGACGGTTGAGGGACTCCAAACTCTTCAGGCACCTGTTCTACCAGGGGTTGGAGATCTTGGGCTGAACATGAACATGCAACCTGTGTGAGCAGCTTTCTCAGTCCAGTCCTTGCCTTGGAAAGAGGTTTTAGATTTTAATCCTGAAGATTCTAGAGAATCTCCAAAACTCTGGAGACTTGGTAGGTCTGTCGTAAGGCATTGTTTAGCACAGAATTGGAATGATGAATTCTCTGACCTCCCATTATTAGCAAGTGAACCAACTTAATTTGGGAAAAACTAGTTTTGACTTGAACTCTCCTCCAACCTTTAGCACCCTTGCCAAGTCCTTGGCGTGCTGCTCTCTGCTGTTTCCTATGAACTTGAATAGAGGTTTTCCTGGGAAAGTCTAGCTTTCCTGTCAGATTTCCAATAGCCAATTTTCCCGGGGAAAGGCCAAGTTCTCCTTCCGCACCGGATCAGCAGGGCAAGTGTAAAAATAAAATGATGTGAAGAGAGAACTGGAGAGCAAACAGGATTGCTTCTCTGAAATGCCCTTTTTTCATGGCGTGGACAGCACCTAGGTTCTTGCAGTACCATCTTCATCAGAAAATGAAAGCTATGTTCTTTTTCAATGTCTGCCCATCACAAAAGGTCTAGGATCATTTCCTCTAACAGCAAACTCAGGTGGCAAGCGATGACAGAAATCGAGGTGAAATAGGGCTGCTGAGAAACCAGAATTGTTTTCTTTGAGGGGACCTCGAGGTTTGCAGAAGCCTAGCTCTGTAGCCTCACCTCCCTCCCCCCCCCCCGGCAACACCCCAAATTTCAAAACCACCCATCAAAAGCTGACGGAGCAGGACACAAACTCAGAGAAGCCTGGAAATAAAAATAAGAGGATGCGCTTCATAATCCAACCAAATAATGCTTGTTATTAGACATATATGACAAAATGTTGCTGCAGGTCAAACTCTGGGGTGATAGAGGAGCATCCGGGCCTTCTGCCCTTTCCACTGGAAATCTACAGGCACCTGGTGCTTTTAAAAGTTTGCCCTGAAGCTGTAGGGATTGTCATCGACAACAGGAAAGGCGACTTGTGACCCTCCAGCGGTTTTGGCCCTCAGTTCCCATCAGGTCTTGCCACCATAGCCCATGGTGAGGGATAATGGGAGGTGTAGTACAAAACGTCTGGAAGGTGACAAGGTGCCTGCTCATGATGCGCAGAGTCAGATCCAGCTGGTGTTCGAAGTGCTGTGTGCCAAGCGAAGCTGTTCCACTCAGCTCTTCTGGACATAGGGTGGCTCCAGGCGGTTGTAGGGTGGCATTTGGCAGGTTTAGCTCCGGTGTGCTTGTGAAATACACAAAAAGGTCATTTTTGTGGTAAGGAATTGCCTATCCTGAGTCAGACCCTCATCTGTCTAGCCCCGATTTGCAAACACGGACCAGAAGCAATGCTCTGCAAGGTTTCAGACAGATGTCTTTGCAGACAATTCTGGGATTGAAATGGGGGTGCTGTTCAGGCAAGGCATGTGCTTGGTCTGGACAGGCCTTGAGACCCCTTTGACCCCTTTGAACAGGCCTTCCTCTGACAGCTCCTCAAAGAGAGGACTGTCCCCTGTAGCATAGGCCATGTGGCCGCCCTGTTTCAGGAACAAGTGCTAACTGCCTGGGTATGCTTCGTTTCACACTTCTCCCTGCCCTCTTTCCTTTCCTTCTTCTCCTTATAAAGGCATCCCTCCAATTCAGCAGCGAAAGCCCCAGTGACGCGGAGGGTCTGCGACCTTTGGGCAGCTCAACTCTCGCTAACTAAATAAAGGCAGCCCCAGTGAGAGCGAGAGAGCGTGCGCAAGAGTAAATCAGAGCATCTGACAGAGACCACCTGGTA
Organism: Varanus salvator macromaculatus; assembly: GCA_023646645.1. NCBI lineage: Eukaryota > Metazoa > Chordata > Lepidosauria > Squamata > Varanidae > Varanus > Varanus salvator. Next base: position 2,978,072 of record JAIXND010000657.1, read on the forward strand.
TGCGCTTCCTTCTCCCATGGAGGAGCACCACAAGCCCCATGCTCTTCAGCTCCAGGCTGCACTGCCCCGGAAATCCAAGGGATGGCGCCATAATCAGCCCTACAGAAGTGAAGGGGGCGATGTACTGTGCGCAGTTTTTGTGTGCTGTTTCTGAGCCACCTGTTTGGTCCCAGCAAACAAGACCAGGGAAGATGCTGTGAGCATATGTAGACCATGGGGAAATTGTGCTATCAACAACCCATTTTAAGCTCTCCTAAACACACTTTCCACCTTGGTAAACCAGAAAACACACACACACACACATGTGTCTAAACACTGAAGGCAACGTTTGTGAACTTTGACTATCAAGCGTTTTCATCTGTTCTCTGGAACAGATGCATTTGTAAACCGACTGCAACTGTTTATCAGGATATTTTGGGACCAAGTGATACACAACGCAGTAGATGGAGGGTGCAGTTTTGGATCTTAACACGGGAGGGGGTAGAGTAATATTTTAAAAATGATGCTCTCCTGGTGGCAAACTTAGCAGGATAAATATATGAAATAAATACACATCTGGCGTACATTCTCCAGCAGATTGGATCAAAATCAAGAATATGAGCTGACCTCATTAAATGTTCATACTCCACCACCCCATTAAGACTAACTGTACTCTTTTCCTTGGTCTATGGACTGTGTGTGTGCCCAGGCACAATTCTTTACTCCGCTGTCCACTATATCATTCTCCCAAAACAAAATTTCCATTTTATTACATATCTCAACGCACAGGGTGGTCAACAAATGGCATCGTAACATGTTCACTTTCAGATGTGTATGACTGTGCATCCCATAATGTGGCAGCAGCTGAGAAAATTTGAGGTGGCGTGATGAAGCAAAAGACTGCAAAGGGGATTCTGTCGTTGGATAAATTAAAATAATCAGGGATGTTAAATGAGAATTGGGATGCCCAGATATTAAAGTTTCGTGCTTGCATGTTAGATATTTTAGCTAGCACTGCTTGTAAGGACCTGTAGCTATAAGTGTGGAACAGGGAGGTTGGACCCAATGGCTTGATAACTCCCTTCCAACACGACTTCTGTTCCGTTCTGTTTTTCCTGTTCTGTGATCTTTGAGTGTGTGTCTGTTTGTGCTTACACGCATTCCTAGAGGATGCTTCTGGGAGGTGAATAATAAAATTGCAAAGCTGACTCACAGGTTGGGTCGATTTGAATGGAATCCATTAAAATGTAAATGTGTTTCACATTGCACAACTTCCAGGACAGGTCTCTTTCAAAAACTGCCAGAATGCGAAGTAATCTCTAATTTTCCTTACCTTGGGGAAGGTGGAATATTTTCTAATTTAGTAGGAACGCTGTAACAGCTTCACAGATAAAACAAATTGAAGGTCTGGGAGTAGAGCTGGGTGCTGACAGATTTGAAAGATGTGTTGACATTGATTTCTGTGGAGCGCTCCCTGCCTTGATTGCTAGAAGGAAGGCTCGTTCCATTGTTCCGCCCTGGGAGCTAGAAGGTGTGTTGGGTTTGGAGATAACTCTAGAAGGAAAATCATGATATTTCTTTTCATCAGACGTGTCCTGTGGGAAGCAGCATAGCTCGTCTGGCTAGCACAGAGCCTTGGACAATTCCCTATTCTTGACCCTTGGCTTGTTTGGCATTTCAGCGAAGGGTTGAGCTAGGAGTAAATTTTAAAGGACAATTAAATATTTACTTCTCTGATCAGACCCATTGATGGAGTCAGCATTCTTGCATTCTTGAAGATGTTCTTTGCGTAAAATTTGGGTGGGCAGCCCGAGTTCCAGGGGTCTGATATATATGGAATACATACATACACACACACATGTGTGTGTGTGTGTATGACCCATGGAAGGAAATGGGGAGAGAAAAATCCCCTTCTTATCTCTAAGCAGTGAAGTTTTCAGGAGCAATCCTATACATATTTAGACAGAAACATGTCTCACAATTCCTAGCATTTTCCAGCCAGCCATGATGATAATTTGTAGGACTAGCTTGGGTCTAAACATGCTTGGAATTGAGTCCTTGTAGCATTGGACGTAAGAAAGGGCCCTTCCTTTATTGCAGTAATGCCACATGGAGTTAGATTCAGTACTCATTTTAAAGAGGGTGTTTTCTAAGCAGCCTTTTCTAAACTTGTGCCTTCCAGATGTTTTCATCTACCATCAAACTGGCCAGTGTGTTGTGCACGATGGGATTTGTAGTCAGATCCCCCAGAAGGCATCTGGCTGAGCAAGGCGGTTCTAAAGCAAGGAGCAACAACCCCATCAGGTCTTAGCCACTACAAGCATTTGTGGTGTTATTTGTCAGATAATGTTGACCCCGTGTCTTTAAAAGGGCAGATCTGCCAGTCTGGAAGAACATGGGCATTGGAGTACACACCATAGGTTTCCAAAGAGCTTCAGAGAGACCTCCATGAGTTCTGTTCCTGCTTCTTTCAAATGCAAGGATAAGAAATCTCGGGATCCCTTTGGACCAGGGAGCAAACAGATGCACTAAACCTGTGTGATTGTGAGCAGTGTGTGTGTGAGAGAGAGAAGGGCACTGTGTGTGTGTGGGTGTGTGTGTGTGTGTGAGAGAGAGAGCAAGTGAGCTGAGGACCCTCTTTGCTTCTGTCTCAAATGTTTTCTAGATAAAAATCTGCCATTTTCTCCCTCTCATGGTGAAGGAAATGGTTCCTTGTTTAAACATTGCACCTTCTGCCTGGTTTCCTTCTATTCTTGGGCTGCGATCCAGACAAATTCCCTCAAGGAGAAAGACTTGTGGGGCAGCAGAAATGTGTGAGGAAGGGTGGCAAGAGATATTTCTCCGGGAAGCTGGAGTTGTCGTTACAAGCCTGGCCTTGGAGTGCAAATCATTCAGGCAACTTGTGTGATGTCTGGTCCCAGGATTAGCCAGGATGGAAAATTGCATTGCAAGCTCGTCTGTTCAGTTTCATTGGATCCTTCCCTCCTGCGTCACATGCGAGTCTTTTCATTCCAGGGACTCTTTGCCCTACAGTGCCCACTGGAGCTGGCAGCCTTCGTATGGAAAGCACCTGGCCATGAAAGGAAATTGGCCTGTGGGGCTCATTTTGTTAGCCGCTCAAGTCGGAAGCACCCGTCGGTCATGTCTGAGCCACGAAAAAGAAACACGGGAAAGTTCAACTCAGTTGGTCCAGGCTGTTCAGTATCATGCTTTCCCAGCTCTGGAGGTTTTGGACTATAACTCCCATCAGCCCCAGCCAGCATATCCAATGGGCTGGGACAATGAGAATTCTATCCCCAAATATCTGAGTGGTACCACATTGTGGAGAACTGGACTAAGCCACAGGATGGGGATGACTTCAAGTCCTTTTCTCATCGGCCACATACAAATTTACGAACATAAAATTTGTGGAGTCCATCCTTTTCCTGCCCCGACATCTGGTCTAAATCTTCTGTTGCTTACGGACAATATTTTGCTTGTGGCCTGTGAACGGAGCCTTTCCGAAGCTCTAATAGCCTCCTTGAGATTTTTGTGCCGAAACGAATTTTGTGCTGTGCTCATTCAGATGTAGAACGGGGGTTTTATTTATTTCAGTATGTTTACTCATCTTTCTATGATAAAATCAGTCTTGGTACTCTTTGCAAATAATTTAAGTACACCATCTTATAAATGTTTAGACACCCAGCAAACCCAAGAAGCTCTGCTAAGACTTTATCCTTTTCAGCATCAGGCCAAAACCTTTTTATTTCCCATTATTTTAAGACCTAATTTTTATTTTAGGTGGGCTTTTATCATAGATATTATGCTGTGCCTTTGTTGCTGTGTCATCCTGAGACCTTTATGTATAGGAGAGGGTATAAAAGTTTTAAACAAACAAACAAGACAATGCTCTCTCCCCTCTATTTTCACGAGTGCATATAGTCTTCGATCCACTTTTCTCCAATATGCCAATTTTTCTACCCATGTTTTAATTGGACAGCTCCACCGCAAAATCAAAATTGCAAAAGCTAACCTAGGCTTGGTTCATGGTTATTGAGTTGGAAATGCAACATAATCTGTGTTTGTATGAAAAGACTGCAGGGGTTGCAGTCAGCTGGGTAATGTTTATTCCTTGTAGTGCTGTGACTTTAATGATGTTTTAATTTATTTGTTGTTATGCTATGCTTTAATTAAGATTTTGTTTTTAATATGGATTATATTCTGGGTTATTCTAAATGCTGCCCTTTTGTTCTGGATGAAAAAGATGTACGAACCTGGGGAAGGATATCAAAGACGTACGAACCTGGGGAACTTCTGCACTTCTCTCCCATCCTTTTCCTGCTGTAAAAAACAAGGAAATGGTTACTCCTTGAATTGGGACCGACTTGGCTCCGTCATGTTCCATCACAAACAGGTTTATGCTGCTAATCTGATGCTTGTGTGCAGAGGAGCTTGTATCTGTATACAGTTATGCACTTTGCAAGTTTTCATGTGTCGATATAAAAGCTGCCACAAGAAAAGACTTGCTAATGCTTCTTTGTTTATGACTGCACCGGCTCCTTGTAAGAATTGCCATTGTTTGACATTCCCAGATTTGCCGGTGCTTGGAGGTTTTGCAAAAAGGTTTTCATTCATAAGTGAATTACCAGAAGCCAGTGGAAGTTTTAGCCTGTTTACTGCCTATTCAAGCCCCCTTTTCTTCAGCATAAACAGAGCTAATCGCTCTATATCCTCTGTATATTGTTTCTTAATATGAATGAAGCGAAGCAGGCTAACCAGTAGTCGTTCATATTATTGTCTAACGTAAACTCAGCATGGGCTTTGAAGGGTTTAGCTTGCAAGCTGTGAGCAGAGCTGAGTAACAACAACAAAAATCCCTATTGTTAGCGCGGAGCGATAAATATTCTGCGAGAGTCAGGGAAAAGGTAGCCTCGTGACATGCAAATCTGATCCGACATGCTGCGATTTGCTGCGAGCTTTTCTTTTTTCTGTAAAAAACGTGTAAAAAGCAATCAGCACAGGGTGGCTAAATGAGGAATAAGCTCGCCCTGTTGTCCAACGTAAATAAAACCTGCTGCTAGACGGGGTATATCTGCAATCAAACGAGGAAGGGAACAGTAAGAAATATTTGGCCATTTTTGTTCTGCCAAAAACCCGATGTGGGTAACATTTGTTTTTTATTTTCCTTTTATTAAATCACTCTTCAAAACCGCTCGCAAAGTTTAAGTTTATACAGTGACAATTAGTTTATGGTGTTTCTGAAGTGGATTTAGATTTGAGTGATAAAATTACAGGCCAAAATTACAACCATGGTGGAAAATACTGGTTTGTGTTTGACTTTGCATACCACAACTGAAAGATCACCAAGCTTTGCCCATAAGCAGAAGGAAGTCATGATAATAGTATATGTGTTTCGAACACACAAACTGGATTCCAGAACATGCCACGGAAGACTTGCATAAAGCGGGCAGGGGATAGCCTCCCTTCCTTTCATTAATGGGGAAAATAGATTTGTTCTCAAACGGGCAGGTTCGGAGGAGGTAGCTTGAGTTCAGGGACTGGATCTGCAACGTTCCTGGGGCGCAAAGGGGTGTCTTGGTGCATAATTTGAAGCTAGTGCATCTTAGACCAAACTCACCCAAAGGCTCCCCTGCAATGTGAAGGAAGCACAAAAAGGGCCGGACTTGAGTGTGGGGACCCAATTCAGGCAAAAGTGAGCACTCAGAGGCCTGCTGGTCTCCTGAGAGGTGTGGGCAATTCAATCCTTTATTCAGAAGTAAAGCCCACGGAGTGTATCCAAGCAGCACTGCGGGCAATTCAATCCTTTATTCAGAAGTAAAGCCCACGGAGTGTATCCAAGCAGCACTGCACAATAGTGGTGGAGTGTCAAGTCTTGCTTCAGCTGTAGGCAGCCTGGGAGCCTCCGCATCCTTTGCATGTTGGCTCCCATCTGCGTGGCTGATGGTAAGGGACAGTGAGAGCCAGAAGCCCAAAAAATTGCAGGATTCGGGGTTGCTGGGTCCTGCTGTAAATCCTGGAGTGCGACTAACTCAAACATGGTGCTCAGAGTCCCCCGACCATGGGAAATTTAGCAGGTGGATCTCGGTGAAAGGGTCTTATTGGTGGTGGCACCACTCGGAACAGGAAGGGCTGCCCAGGCCCACTGTGGCACATTTGTGGATGCCTGTACTTCAGTGGTATTCCTTGGTCCCGCAGGGATCCATCTGTCACTATTTACAAGCCACGGCGGGTGTTCAGGCTTTGGGCTAAGGAATTGCTGAAAACGGAACAAAACAAAATCATCTACGTCTTTCCAGGAGTTCCGCTTGGCAGGGTCACGTGTGGAGCACCAGACGGCGCTGAGCCGTTAGCGTTGGTGTGCTTTCGAAATGCCCTGTTGCCATTCCTGCTCAGAGAACCGAGTGCGTCACACGCCATTAACAGTGGGGGCAGACACTCTACACACCTGATTTTTGCCTGGCCTTCGGCATGAAGGAGGTCAAGCCCTTTTCTTCTGCATTCACAGTCCCAACAATGCCCCCACCCCCTGAACAAAAAGCTGCTATTAGCTGCAAGAGTCTATGAGGGGTGCAAGCCAGAAAATTGGCGTACCCAAAAGAGGGATCCAAGACTAATTCAGACCAAGCTCACCTAACCTGCTGCTCTTTGGATGTGTTGGATTTCAACTTCCATCCATCAAAAGATGGGGATTTTAGTCCAGACTAAAGGGTGAATTGAGAAGGAACCTAATGCGAAGCGAAAACTTGTTGGAAAAGACCCTGATGCTGGGAATGATCAATGGCAAAAGGAAGGGGACGGCAGAAGATGAGGTGGCTGGATGGAGCCACTGGGGTGGTGGGTGTGGGCTTGGGTGGTCTCTGAGGGATGGTGGAGGACAGGAGAGCCTGGAGGAATGTTGTCCATGGAGTTGTAATGGGTTGGGCACGACTTTGCGACTAAATAACAAACAAAAAAGTGAATTAGATTTGTCAAATATCCCCCAGACTGGGATGTACTCATGCAGAACACGTTTGAATCAGCGGCATTGCCACCTTGAACGTTAAAATTATTCCTTGCATGTTTGCACTGCCATCTCGTGCATCACTTCTGCTTGTGTGGTGTGCACTTGCCTCCCCATCGTTAGCACACTCAGGGCAGGTTAGTGCCGTGTTCAGTGTTGCTTTCGGGTGGCTTTGCGAACACTCAGACTCGATGTGCATGTTGGATTGGCCTCCTCCCCTTCCTTGGAACAGTCAGCCAAAGAGTCCAGGTGGACCTTAGCACCGGGGGAATTTCCAGCACTTTGGAACTGCAGGAGGTTCTTGGGCTGACGCTGTGCCGGCTCGCACTAATGCCATGGTGCTATTTTCCAAGAATCTGTCTAGCCTAAATCTAGACATAGTTATTAGGGTTGAAAAGTAGCTATTAGGGACCTGGAACTAGTTGCTTTGGGAAGCTGTGGGATCTCGTTCCATGGAGGTTTTTAAGTGAGGGGTGGGCAGGAGGGGGGGCAGCTTGGCTAAACATCTGCCAAGGATGACTTTGGGCTAGAAAACTCTGTGGGATGCAACATTTTGACTGGATGGCTCGGAGAGGGTGCTGTACAATTTTCTGAAAGTGATAATTTAAGGCTAATGAGACTTCACGTAGGGACCCAAGTTCTCAGATGGATGTGTTGCGTAGATGGAACCTGCCAAATATGGAGACCTCAAGCCCACGAGATCTTTTAAAATGTCTTACCTGTGCATTATGCCCACCTGTTGATTGAGATCAGTAGAGGAGCATCTCTTTCAGCCTGAGGATGGGGATCCTTCTGGGACAAGCTCTTGGAAGTTGGTAGGCGTCTTGGGAAGGGCCGATGGCAAAGGAGAGGCTGCAGGGGCAAAGGCAGCAGGGCCAGATGGCAAGGATGACCACACACAGCTGCTCGAAGTGCTTCCTGCCAATAATCAAACCTTTGGAGAGATAGCCATCCTTCAGGAATGGGGAAAACAGTCCAAATGCCAGGAGATGACCAAATAATTGGTGGTCAGGGCAATGGGTGGGCCCAGGGGATGGAGTAGCAGCAATCTGGGGACCTGGGGGGAACAGAAGGGGACTCTGGCTAGGATAGATTGGACCCGTGAGCTTGCGGTTCTATACCTTTGACCTTCAGGCTGTAGCTGTTAGGTATTTCTGGAAATGTACCGCTCCAGGATGCAAAGATGGCCCTTGCCTTTGATGGCTTCAAAAGAGGGTTATACAAAAACCTCCAGGATAGTTTTATTGGAAATGCTTAGTTGTTATGGCTGGGTAGGACTTCCATATGCAAAGGCAGGCTACCCGCTGGGAAGCAGCAGTGGGCGAGGGATTTTAGCATCATGTCCTGCTTATGCATGCCCTGAAGAGAAGCAGGACTATGGATGGAAGGATCGTCGGTCGAATCCAGCAAGGTACCTAATAATGGTGGCTTCCATCTAGAAGAACAGGGACTTAGAATGTCCATATTAGATCAGGCAGAGTGATTAGCCACCTTTCTGGGGAAATCAGGCAAAATTAGTGGGGTGTGTTTTTTGGGGACCACGCTGCATCCATCAGGTGTGTCGATCCATCTGGTCCTTTGGGAATTCTTACATGGCCACCCACAGTCCCCCTGGCCAAACCCCACCAACTCTGCCAAGACAAAACTATGAATGCATTTTGACACAGCCAAAGTGAAGTTAGGTTACTAAGATTGACAATTCTGAAAAGAGCTGAAAAAGAAAACAAGACCCTTTGAAATGCAACTGTATACTTTTCCATCCCGCATTACAACCTTTTCTCTTTCTTCCCTACCTTTCCAGGTCACGTTTACACAAAAGAGCCCTAAAATGAGATCTCCTTGTGTTTACATTCATTTTCCAGAAGGGGGTATCTCATTTTCACAAAAGCGTTCCTGAGCATCCCAGCTTAAATTTTACTGCTCCAAAGGCACCTAGTTCATAGCCCTCTGGGGTTATTCGAGTCATTCAACCTACAAAATAACAGTATGGAAGAAATTCACGTGTGATGGTCCACAGGTATGTTTGTTCTGATGGATGCATGTCCATCTGGGCCTGGACTGTATCAGATTATCACTCCCAAAAGCTGGCTTCATCCTGATTGCTAATTTGCAATTTGTTTATGCCTTGAACTGAAGTGAAGCAAATGTAATGAGGTTGGGGTGTAATTGCCGGGGGATCTGTGATTGCTAAATGAAAACAATTTACTGAGAGTTGGGAAAAAGCAGGGTTTCCAGTGGCAAGAGTATTGATGCCAGGCTGAAACCAAAGCCTTGGAAGGACTGAGATGCTCTTTCCCTGCCAGCGCGAGCCCAAGACATTCTGCTGCCTGAGGCAAAGGGCAAGATAGCGTGTTTCCCGTCCCAGTGAAGCTGCCTGGGTTGGCAGTGACATCTTTCTTCAGCAGAGGAACTGGACAGCCTTCTCCACTGCACCTGAAGGCAGAAGGGTCTGCTGCTCGAGGTAAGTATCTCACTCTCCTTCATGCCAGAGCCGGCCCTGTCACATTGCAAGCACCCAATAGCGGATTCCCAGCCAAACTAGGTTGCCCAGAGTCGTTCGATACACAAGGGCATCAGGGCAAATTTTGCATAAACTGGAAAAACAAGTTTGTTTGTTTATTTGATCAAATTCCAGCCCAGTAGAGCAGCTTATTTTTTTTTCCTGGGTAATGCACACAGGAATGCAAAATAACAACATGCACTCTCATGCACTCCTTTTACCTGCTGTAGAAATTGCATTTTTACTCTTTCCTTAATTATGAGTTCCTACATAGATGGTTTTACTGTAGGTGTTCTATAAGCATGCCCATTATAGACTAATAATTATAATTAGGAAATGGCTGGCTTCAAACAGCACAATAACGCACACTCACAGGTTGAGAATGGGCTAAGTGTGGGTTGTCATTGATCCATGGTTTGTTGCTGAAATGTGGGTTATTGTGTTGTCAGCTATGCTAACAAACCATGGTTTGTTAACCGTGAAGAACCCACAGTTCACAACCCAACAGAACATGGTACTTCATGGTGGGCAACCTACTTTGGAGGTTGGAGATTTCCATTGCGATCCTATAAAGTTCAAAGTAAAATCTGCAGTGGGTGAGGACCCCACAGTTCACCTCACCATTCACCATCCTCCTGAAGCGGGTTAGGAGGGTTCAGATCTTTTGTTCCATCAATTGATCCTTGTCTTCATCTATTGACTGGCAGTGATTTTCCAAATCTCCGTTCTGGTGCTGCTCCTGCCACCTGGTCCTTTTCCCTGGAGGTGCTGAGGACGGGACGTTGCGCTCCACCACTGACACGCACCCCTCCTCATCCTTGGAACTGGCCAACTCCTGGCTTTCTGAACACTCCAAGCGTGAGATCATTGCTTGCCATTTCTTATGAGCTCACACCTTCCAGTGTCTACCCCTCTGCTTTGTCTTCCCACTTCATTATTCACCGGGAACCCAGGCCGCCTCGGAGTCACAGGTCAAGGAATGCTTGCTGGATGCTGCAGGGAAACCAGCAACTCGCCATTTGGAGCAACAAGGAAGTTTTTCTCACCCCGCTTTGCCACGGACCTCGAACACTCGCTTTCGGGGCTGCTGAGCCTAAATCAAGCACAAGCTTCATTTTCTAATCCCATCCCAAACTCTCTCTCTCTCTCTCTCTCTCTCTCTCTCTGTGAGAGAGGAGAGAGAGAGAGAGAGGTAAACTCAGAAAAGTTGTGTGGGGAAGCAGGTTTAAAAACTCCCAGACTAGTTTAAGGAACTATTGATCAAAAGAGTTTAGTTCAAGAAGAGATGCTTCTTCCCAAAACTAGATAGAACTTATCAAGACTTTATACTATTCCACAGTATAAACTTTGTTGACATAGAGCAGGGCTGCCTTTCCTATCCTGCTGTCCTCCAGGAGGACTACAATTACTCCTCAGTTCCATCCAGCCTGGCATTGGCCAAGGATGATGAGAGTTGTAGTCCAAACATCTGGATGGTTATGTATCTCTCACATTTCTGCATCATCCATTAGCTGAACCTCTCCAGGTGGTTTTCAGCCATCCCAAATATTGAACCCACTTCCATGCAGGTTACTTCACCGAAAACTGCAAAATTCCATCATTTAAGGTACCAGCCTGGGAGTTTAATAAAATTAAAAGCTTTAGGTATTTTTTCTGAGGAAGGAAGCAGCATGAACAAGATATTGTCCCCCCCATCCTTGAAAAACCTCCCTGCTGAAGTCAGCCTGGCACAAATTTGCCATCTTGTTGGCATCAGGTCAAGTCATCCCTCAATTCCGAGGCCTCTTAGGGGCTCCAGGGGCCTGAAGGGATTATCCTGGTGTGTTTGGTTCTTGCAGGGGCTTTTTCTTGAATTTTAGCTATTTTAAATTAATTTTAATTTTGCAATTTAATTACAGCATTCCGTAACACGTAGTCTTAAGCCATGTTTAATCACACGGGAATGTTGTTCTCATCCCACCGCCATTTCACAGGTGCTACGGCACGACCCAGACAGCAGGTGGTGCTGTGGGTACCCAAAATCCAAGTGTTCCCCCCACCCCACCCTCACTCTACCCCACCCTCACCCTTTAGGATCAAATGCTTTAGAGAGTAGAAAGGAGTAAAAAAAAGGGTGGAAAACTCCATTTTCTACAGTATCCCAGCCAAAATGTTCACGTTGGTCAGTGTTTACCAAATTTCGGAGATCTTCCAAATTTCAAATTCTGAAACACTCATATTCCGAATTTGGACTTTTGGGGATCAGATTTTGTGAGTGAGGCTGAATTTTTCTCCCCTCTTCTCCTGATCTAAGAAGCGATTTTGTTTCGACTTTCTTTTTATAAAGGTTGAAAATAATACTCATTTCAACGTTCAGCATTTACCACTGGAATTCCAAAATGGGAGCTGGCCAGCATTTGAAGCTTGTGATCAAGAGTAACCACATTCACATCTGGAGGGTCAAACTGCACACCCAGTTGATTGCTGAGGGTTGGAAGACCATCCCTCAAGTTGAAGAACGGCTGGGGGGTGGTCCTCGGCTTGGGGTCATCCCCCAGACCCAATTTAAAGAGAAGAACCCCCTGAGAACCAGGGTCTTGCAGTCACTCACTGACTCTGGACAGCAAAGTCACATGGTCACAGTATAATCCATGGTGGTGAGATATACACTATCTCCCTCTAATTAAAGCGATTTTCTACATTTGAATATTCACGTATAAATGAGCACATGCACAGTTTATCCCAGACTGTGCTTTCCTGTGTCCCCTTCCCCATTTTTGTGGTGAATAATCTCACAATTTATTGGTCCTGCAGTGGCTTGCATACAGGTAGTAAAGAAGGCAGTTCCAGGTAGAAGGTTTACCACAAAACGTTGCACAAGGAAAGGAAGATGGTGAGGGGAGAGGGGATAAGATTCTCAGTAGATGTGTTCATCTTGGCACAGGTTTTGAGAATGTGCAAATTTGTCAGGTCATAGGTATTGAAATTATCCTGCTGTTACACAGGCAGGGCATTAATGTGTGGATTGCTTGCTTGTTTTCTCCAAGTGAAGGAATGTGAGATTCTCAGTTCTTCCTTAATATACGAAAGCCTTTCCAGGATCATGCAGCCCCTGTTCCACTGCCAGCACACTGGGAGGGAGCAAGGAGTTCTCGTAATATCAAGCAGCCCTCACAGGGGTTAATCTGTGTTCGTGAGAGCTGATTTCATTAAGACACTTGGCTAAAAACTTGGTGTACCAGAATTCTGACTAATTGCTGGGTGTTATTGGCAGATGGTAAAAGTGCACACAGTGCCAGGAGATCAATTCAGCTTTTAGCTGTGTGCCAGCAAGTGAGTTATCTCCATTTAGAGTGATTTTATATCACTTCTTAATCCTATTTGTAAATGTGATCCCCTGATGACACAAAGCATAAGACTTTGGCTCGGAGCACAGAGTTCATGAGATGAAGCTGGAAGGCTATGAAGAACCCTTTGAGAGAAGAAGTCTTTCTTCGTTCTTTTTGGTACCCGCTCAACACTTTGTCACAGATGCAGGCATGAAAGAAAGACGTTGCTTTCTTTTCTCCCACTCCTTCTTTTAAGTGTTATCCTAAAAGGAAAGAGGGAGAACAAAAGAGAGGCCACCTTGGGGACATTTCTGCTACAAGGGCAGGGTGCAATGCAAAACTAAACAGAAAATAAATGGAATTAACTGCAACTGAGAACGTAAGCACCTGGTTGGATCAGAGGCCTTCACTATAGCATTACCCAGCAGCCAATAGCTCAGAGATAGAGTGCCTCTACCCCTGGAGGTTCCATGCCTAACAGGCCATGTAATCTTTAAGCCTAGAGACAGAACCACAACTCCACAGTGTTCGTATAGGGAATCAGTCTCAATTTTGGCAGTGCAAGAGGCACAGAGCTTGAAGTCAGAAGGAGTTCCCATAGTCAAGTTCCCAGGAGATGCATATATTACACTGGGATATAGTCCTGCTTTTGAAGGATTTATAATGAAAAGAGCCAATGCTCTGGTTAAAAACTCTGTAACAATGTTATGCTATGGTCAGAACACATGTGCCATGAATGCCTTTATGTTCTCTCTTCATTAATTCTATCAGTTCTGTGACTATTTTAAGCGTCTTTGCTTGATGATTTTCCTTTCGTGCTAGCAGTATTATGACATTCACTCCCCACTCTTTTCTTCCTGCAGGGAACCCTCTGAGGGAGGTGAGTCTGAGAGTCAGTGCCAGGCCCGGTGCTTCCCCGTGAGCACAGCAGCCAGGCGGGACTGGAACCCAGAACTCCCTGCACCACACTGGCATTTTGACTCGGAAAATGCAGGGCAGCAGGAACGGGAGCGGGTGGAAATCGAACAGGGACAGAATGAGGGCGGGATGAGGGAAGTGCTTACTGTTTGCAGTTTATTGGCAAATGACCAAAACAAACAAACCCTGATAACTCTCTCTCTCTCCCTCTCTCCCTCTCTCTCTTTCACACACACACACACACAAAGAGTCATCACAGACATCCAAACCGACTCACCAACCAAGCCACTAAGCAAACCTCACCGTTTCTGCCTGGCTGCAGAGTCCTACCTGCAAAGCGCAGAAGCCTTCCAGCCAAGGGCCATGGCCACTTGAAATGCAGTTGATCGCCTTCATTCAGAAATGTTGCAGGAACGGATGAGCGTCTGAGCAGTCTGCATGCAGCAGAAGCCCCATCCAGGAAGAGAGAGGCTCCAGCGCCCCACCTTGGCTCGATGATTTTCCTCATTCTTGGGCTCCCTCTGTGTGCATCAGTTGCATGCTAGACAGCCCAACTTGAAAGCCTTGTTATCACCTCTTTCACGTGCTAGAACAAGGGAGGTCTGTCTCCCTGCACTCCAGCAGAGGACGCTATCGCCCCTGCGCTGGAAAAGTCCTGGAACTGTGCTTCCTTGCAGTCCACTGTGCCTCTGGCAAGGAGATTGTCTCTTCCAGCCAGTCCAACTCAGCCTCAAACCAGCATGCTGAAATTTCTTGGAAAATTCTCCAGGCTTTCCCCAAAGGAAGCCTGCATTACAGAGCCCGTGTGTACCTCTGACCTTGACTAAGTTTGCACTTCCTTTGAGCTCTTTTTACAGAAGAAAGCAAGAGAGACCGAAAGAAGAAGAGGCAACGTTTCGATTCCCTGAGTGGCTGTGAAAGCAGGCGATTGATAGTGGCCTCACAAGACAGGCACCCCGCCAGGCCGAGGCTGCCCAGAACTCCGTGTGCGAACCTTGCCAGTGGATTCCAGCCCAACATTTTGGAGCGCAACCTGCCAGCTCCTTAACAAACCCAGGCCACCGCTGCGGGGAGCTTGCCAACCGTCACAGGCTCCAGCGAGGTGAGCTGGGCTGCTTGGCATGCCCTGGAAAGGTGGGCCCGGGCCATCTGAGGCTTTTCACAGTGGCCATGTTGCCATGCACAACTCAGACAATGGAGCAACGGGCCAGCTGCACAGTCCAGGTGGCTGGGAAGATTTATTGCTGGGGTGCTGAACCTCCTTCAGCCTGCGGACCAAATTCCTTTCTGGAGACACCCTTGGGGGGCACATTCAGTGGGAGGTGTGGCTGAAGGCACGGGGTCCGGAGAAAGTCCCAGCATATCGGAGCCGAAAGTTCCTACCACCAGTCATGAAGCTTTCAGGGCGGCATTTCAGCCTTTCAGAATGGAATGGAGGGGAGAACACACCCAAATGCCGGATTATCCTGGGCATTGTAGGTTGATGCTGAACAGTCCCGACTAGTGTTCACATGCCCAGCCTCTCGATCCATCGCGGTACCCAAGGTTTCTGGGAGAATGCACAGGAAGCCAGCCTGAGGAATGTGCATCACTCTGAACAGCCTAGCAGCCTCTGGCAAGACAAGATGGGCCAGAAGAGACGACTTACTAGTCGGTGCCACACAGGAAAGAAACAACACCTAGTAAAGCAATCTGCACGCACAAATTACCAGAACACACTTTTACCATTTTGAACTCAAATTTGGTTGCGGTCCTCCGTTTGAAGGACTGTGCTTTGTCAAGTAAGACCTATGGCTGTCCTACTCCCACGAAGCGAAAGCTAATTTTCTGGAAGAGCTATACCCAACCTGTGGCTAGTGCCATTCTCAAAGGACTGGTCCTATGGGACCCAAATGAAATAGCACAAGGAAACATGAATGTTGGCAGAAAGATACTTCTGGTTCCATTTCTGTTTAAAATGTTTGGAAGATCCAAGGCTGGCATTTGAAAATGTTACAGATTTGGGACATTAGGTGCTAGCACTCTCTTTCCAAAGGGTTGGTCTTACACTAGCACCTTGCACAATCAAACATTTGCTGTGCTGGTAGGGCTGGTGACCGCTCCAAGCCATCTGTGGCTAGCAGAGGATTCTGGGAGTTGCCATTTTAATGCCCCACAATGGCCTAGAGGTTGGCTTCCCCACATTTCAGGTCAGTTGGTACTTGGAGAATTTTGAGAGTGTGGCATGGCCTCAAAGGCCTTTTGGCCTCCTGTTTTTTCCTGAGAGAAGTCTAAGTCCAGAGTACTGGGTTTGGCCACACAAAACCCCATGCTTATGGGTTGAGTATAGGCTATTGTTGGACCATGGGCTATCGTGTTGTCTGAACCCAGCTGAGATAACAAACCATGGTGGACATCAACCAGTTCACAACCCAACAACAACAAGAAACCATGGGTTTCCTTCACGGATTGTTTGTGGATAGCAAGCCATGGCTTGTTAATGCAGATGGGTTCAGACAGCATGATAACCCAAGTTTCAACAACAACCAGGATTTCCATGGCAACCCCATCCAGCCCCTGAGTGTGAGTTCTTGTGTCTTAACCCAGTCAGTGAATGGATGACTTCACCATTGCTTACCGCAGTCTCTGCATCAGTGAACTATTATTTTTGAGAAGCTCTGGCTCACATGTGAGACTTTAATCATGCGCAGCATGCACCTTTCCACTGTAGTGTGTGACCTTCCCATTTGACCCATCACAAATATGTGAAGAGCAGTGACTTACGGTCCAGAGTTGAAGGTCCCCGAATAGGGTTTGCCAGCAAAGCCAGTGGCTTGGCCAATACAAAGGCAGCCCTTTACATTCAATGACCCTGGGTTCAAGGAGCTCCACCCTGGCTCTCTTTTCGGGAACCCGAGTGTCAGTTGGCACCCATCGAAGCTTTCCTCCTCCTGCTTAACGGCCATGCAGGGCTAATTTTCACAGGGCAAAATGACAGACCGAGAATGCTTCGCAAGAGCTGGGTCACAGATGATCTCAATTGTCCTGAGGGCCCTTGTCCCACCAGTACCAGAAACGAATATTTTCTTTTCCTACATTTCCACCCCCTTCCTTCTTCCAATGACTTTCAGCAGCCAACAGAAATCAGATGCAAGAGAATGAGTTCATCTCTTAAAAACTCAGCACTCTGTGTACAGCTTCCAGTGGGTCAGGACTTGTGAGCAACGAGAAACTTCCCCAAGAGAAACACGATCTTTTGATAACAGTCCAGCACAACAGCAAAACAAACGATCGGGGAGAGTGCGTTTGAAAACTCCCCTCATCTCGCAGATCAGTTCCCAGCTTGATCCTGGAAGAGAATTTTCTGGGGCTGAACTGGGCATCCTATGCTGATGGGGTTTAACTCTTGCTGATCTCAGATTTAGAGGGTGAACAGACATAGTCTGAGGAAATTGGGGTTGCCCGGATGTTTTGGACCACGACTCCAGTCTTTGTGGGCCAAGGTCCATGCTGGTTGGGGCTCATCGGAACTATAGATCCAAATATCTGGATCCAGATGTGGGTCCAAATGTCTGGATCCAACGGTAGATCCAAATATCTGGAGGGGACCAGGTTGGGGAAGGCTGATTTAATGGACATGCAGCCATATTTCTTTATGCTTCTTCTTGCTGTAAATGGCAGGACCCCCAGTGAATTTTGCCATCAGACCGTACCTCATCGTAAGATACTTAGTTTGTTGTGACTGGCAAATGGACCTCTTTGGAGCTGGCCCTAATTTAACAGGGAGGGGAGGCTGTAAGCAAAAGGACTAGCTAGACAATCTTGTTCGTATTGTGTCTACCCCACCTGAAGCCCTGCGACAAGTGGCACCCGTAGGCATGGCTGCTCTCACGGTATCTTCTGAGGGAAGGAGCTGCTCGCTTTGTTCCCATGAAGGGCTGCCCTATGGTGGGGAGATGGGGGCGGCCAAAAATCTCTCTCACATCCCTGCTCCCGGACTTCGAGCTCTAATGGCTTCAAATTATTTATTGTTAATTTTGAATTATTATTTTTTTTATGTATGTGAGCCGCCCCGAGGCTTCGGCGATGGGGCGGCATAGAAACGTGCAAAATAAATAATAAAAATAATAAATGAAAAATAAAGCCATGTACTGGTAAGGGAAAGTCTTCCTCCTAGTGACCAAAGATGGTACTGCAGGTGTCATTGAGCAACAATGACAATTTATTTATATCCCCTTTATTCCCAGAGATTGGGACTGTTGGCAGCTAAATTAATTCAAATTCACTGATAATTTTAAAAGCCTGATAGTCCTGAATTGCACACCTCTAGGTTTCCCTTACTATGCATGGCATAGTTTTCGGATCTTGGCTTCACGAGCAGGGTGCTGACAGAGAAGCACACACTGCATTTGATTTTGTGTGTGTGTGTGTTTGCCATTTTACTATTAAAATAGTAATCAAGGTGTTTAACATTAGACCTGTATAAAATTACATATGAAAAAGATTACAAGGCACCCGAGCAGAGTTATCTATTCACTGTCCATGAACAATAAAATGGCAAAGCTTTATAAATCATGAGCTCAGCATCTAAAAGCTCTTTTTCTCTAAAGTTTTCCATGTTTGAAAGACGAGTAGAGCCTGGTGCAGCTCTCCTGGCAGGTGGCCACCTTGTATATGGTTCTCCTTTCCCATCTCTTGCTTAAGGTAGTTTGTGCCATGAGTTGACTAGATTTCTGTACTGCCCAATAGTCAAAGCTCTCTGAGCAGTTTGCAAGAGTTAGCATCTCCAAATGCAACACGATAAAATAGATCCCTTTAACAGCCTGAAATAGGGCAATCAGAAATACTGTGCAGCTTCTCATGTTTCGGGTCATTGCGACGCATCTGCTTGTCCATCCAGTCTGTGCCCGGGTACCAACTCTTGATGGACATGTTCCTGACAACTCTGCTTCTTTAAACTGTGCTAGACAGGACGGCTTTCAAAGCAGAGACCTTTAAAGGGCAGCAGAGATGTACACTCTGGCACAACCGAATCCCAGATTGCACGCCAAAGCTCATGCTGAGCCAAGCCTGTATCGAATCATAAATTTGACCTTTCCTTTCCCCGTAAAAATCCATGCCTCTTTTTACGCCTTGATTTTCAAAAGGACGCATCCATCTTTAACGTGTGCGTTCTTTCTCACCGATTCAAATGTACATGCTTCTGTGCACACTTTTCAAAAGTGCACAATTTTGCAGGCACGTTTGTTTTTCAGGCACGTTTGTGTGAGTTTCAGATGCATTTTTGGGGTATCCATTAATTATATAGCAAGCTTGGACTGCTGATCTTGAACGTGTGAACTGAATAATTCTTGATAAAAATGAATGGAAGCAAATTCCTCTGGTATCCTGTGCGGATGGTGCCCAGGTCAGGAATACCTCCTACCTAAGCCTGAGGAGTCTGGGCTGCCAGGCACAGTCAGCATAGGAGAACTTTCTGTGTTTTGGACGAAGGCTTTTCCTCTGTAAAAGAAGACACATGGCAACAAAGGCAATTGCAGTGAGTCAATAGCAAAAGAACGATGTCTTTTAAACAAATAGCAAGAAAGGAAGCGAGGAAAACAAAGACCTCGTCAAGAGAGCAGGCTATATTTGCCTGCCTGGCTTCATGTGGACTAGCCTCTTGCTCACTTCCAGGAATTTGTACGTCCCCTTTCCAGCACTGATCAAGGCTCAAAAGTCTCACAGGATGTGGTGTGCTGTTTGGGGGTGTGGAGGGAACTGCAGGAAAAGGAGAAAGGATACGTTTCACAGAGGTAGAATCACCAGCCGAATCTGTAACTGCAGGTCTCGTGTATTAAATTCATGTATTTTGGTGTTGGATTTCCCCAGCACAGTTTAGAATATGTGTTAAGAAGCAAATACTCCCAGATGCTCCTGAATACAGCTTGTTGTCAGATTCCATTGACTGCCAGTTTCCATTTAAATCAAAGCAAGTTTCTAGACCTTAGGTTTCCAGGGCCGGTTTTGAAGAAAGGATTTCTACATGGGGCCCTCACTGATGAACAAGACACCAGCTCTGCACTATCTGAGATTTGTTTATCCTTTTATCTGGCATGCTGATTGCAGCAGCTCAGCTCCAATTCGGCAGCAGGATGAAACCCGAAACGGCTTATCCCTGTAGTCTAACAACATTTTTCCTAATCTCAGCATCTTTTTAAAGCAGGTCCACATGTTTACTGTATTTTCCAGTGCATTCAAAATTGAAGGCCACGCTGCAGAAAGCGGTATGAAAATTCTCCTAACTGCCGGTGCTCTCCATCTCGTTTCACTTTTAATACGGATCTGGGCAATCGGAATCACGACCCAGTCAAATTGCTAGCATAGTTCTTCGGCTGCAGAAAAGTCTTTCCTCCACCTATCATCTCCGTTGTGAGTATGTTTTCTTTTGTTCAGTGCAAGTGCAAATCCACATATTTCTTGCATATTTCTTGGCTATTTCCAGAGAGGGCAATGTGGTACCTGGAAGTTAGAGCCCTCACTAGGGAGACAGACAGCTTCCGGTTCCATTCCATGCCATCTCCAGGTAGGGTTGGGAAAGACCCTTACCTGATATTCTGGAGAGGCACAACCAGCTGCTTGTAGACACTACTGGCTACCAATGCATCCTACATGAAAAGACCACTGATGGGATTTCAGAAGCTTCCACTGATGCTGGGAAGCAGGGACCTGTCCCCCAGTGGCATCTGGGAGAGCCATTTTGTGAGAGTGCTTGCAACATTGGCTGCAACATAGATTTCTCTATGGGGTTGAGTCACAGACTCTGGTGGGAAGGAGACTGTTTAGGCAGATTCCCTAATCTGTCACACCCCAAGGATGCAAGTCCAGGGGTCCTTGACCTGGATGGCTTCTTGGATTACTTCTCCTTATGAGTCAAGGTTGTCGTACAATGCTGGAAGGATAAACAGTGCCTGCACCCCAATAACCAGGGGACTGAGGACCTGTTGAGTCCCTCAACCTTTGAATGGGTGGTATTTAGAGCAGATCAACACTGACTGCTCTTTAGAAGGCCAGATCCTGAAGATGGGACTCAAATACTTTGGCCACCTAATGAGAAGGAAGAACTCCCTGGAGAAGAGCCTGATGCTGGGAACGATTGAGGGCAAAAGGAGAAGAGGACAGCAGAGGATGAGGTGGCTGGATGGAGTCACTGAAGCAGTCGGTGTGAGCTTAAGTGGACTCTGGGGCATGGTGGAGGGCAGGAAGGCCTGGAGGAACGTTGTCCATGGGGTCGCAAAGGGTCGGACACAACTTAGCGACTAGCAAGCAAAATTTAGATGTCACCAGTGCATTGCTAAAGGGATATCTGACTTGTCTTTGCTGAAAGCGTTGGATAACTAATTCTACCTGAGTTAGTCTATCTCCATATATTTATATATACATATATGGAATACATGGGCGTAGAATTTCTATATGTATTGATTACAAGTGGTGGATTTACCTTTATGCAATGTAAGCAATTTGATTGTTTTTAATCATTTCTAGTTTCATTATAATTTTATGACATTCGCAATACATTTTTTATTAAAACAATGGAAAGAAAGGGCCATTCTTTCCTGTGTCCTGAAAGCAAAAACAGCTGCACGGAGCATCTCCTGAGACAGAGAGATGTGATTCAACCTGCATGAATTCTTCTCCTGCCCTGAGGCGGAGATGAAGATACAGAGATCTGGGAAAGAAAGAGAGAGAAGTTAAAAATGGCAAGCATGGACATTTTGAGTCCCAGTAGACCTCCGGGAGTTTCTATTTTTATCTCTTGGGGTTCTTAGGCTGACACTAAGTGTCAGGGCTACACTTCAATTTGTCAGGCGCCACCTCATTTGTCAATCGCCATGTGGCATTTCTGTTGTCAAATACTGCGGGATTCGCGCTGCAGCATCGATCAAACGCCTGACGCAAAGAGGACAAACAGCTGCCCCAGTGAAGGTTCCTGTCAGTGGGTGGATTAGGGTCCTCCAAAAAATACATCCTGGTGGAATGGCTGTCATCTCTTTTCCTGGGTCAATGAAATGGTACAAATCCAGTTTTCGTGGCAAAAGAAATCCCTCCCAGCGGTTGTACCTGGGCTTAATATTGAAAAAGCCCAGAGCATTTCAGTCTTGTCTTGTTTTGCTGCCTTCTCATCTGGGGATTAATTTTATAATAGGGAAGTGCTGGAATGTGAGTTCGGTAGGAAGCCCCCTGCTGTGACCTGGAGCCAGGGATCTAGAGTGGTCTAGCACTTAGAATGCAGACCGGGACTCCGAAAATTCCAGCTCTAGTCCCCACTCCACCACGAAGCTCATTCGTAGACTTTGGCCCAGTCATAGGCTCTCATCCTCACCTCCCTCGCAGCTTTGTGGTGAGTACACAGCAAAGCAGAAGAGAGGAATTATATAAACTGTCCTGGATGCCTGGCAGGAATAAAGGTGGGAGAAAAAATAATTTAAATTTGATCAACAAAGAATAACCTCAGGGAGCAGTGCTGTGATTCTGCATCTTAGCTATGACATTTCTTTCAGGAGCAACTTGGCTCACCCTTTGCTTTGCTCCATCCTTCCTCACTGTGGTTGCTCGTTGCCTTTCCCCCCACCCCATGTCCCTTTCTGTGGTCTTTTGAGGACTGCAGAGCTTCAGGTAGCAGCCAGAACAGAGCAGGATCAAAACACGATCTTGAGTCCTGCTGGCTGGAACTCTTTGTTACTGGAGCAACAGTAGGATGTTGTCTCAGTAGGGAGCTAAAGCCTCATGTGGGCTGACAAGAACAAAGGCCTCTAGCTCATTCCATCTTCTTTTCCCATGAATGCCTCTGGGACATGGTGAGACTTTCTTAGGGATGGAAGATGGCAGGAGCATCACAGAGTGATGCTTTCATTTCCACCATGCCCTTTCCATGGTGGTGCTGAGGACAGTCGTCAAATTGCCACATATGCCCATGGGCCCCCGAAGCTGACCTACCTCTGCTTTAAACACACATATACATCCATACATACCTAAACTGGCCTCAGATTGTCACTTGGACCCACCAGATTGTATCCCTCTTCAGGCAACTGCCTTGGCTTGCCCTTGCTTCCAAATTCCATCTCTCTCTTTCTTTTTCTGTGTTCATACCTTGGTACACCTTCCCTGACGCATGGAACTTCACCTAACATAGGTTTATATGTACTGTTTTCCAGCGGGCTGTCAAAGCAGCTTACAGAAATGGGGAAACATGAAGTATAATAATAAAAACACAGTAGAAGAGGTGGGTCTCACGTGTCAGCCGTGTTGAGTCTCATTTTCCATGAGGAGCTCTCCCAGGTCCTGCAAGATTCTACCTGTCGATGGGGGACTCTCATTATCGCTTTTCCTGAATGCAAGTTTGTTTTGGCCTGCATCTTCCTCAGTTGGCAGGCTGGGCCCAAAGCGTCCTCACAAACCTTTGTGCAATGTTTCATGCACATCCTTCCAATATGCATATTCTACATGGACTTTTCCTAGTGTGCACTCTTTTGCAATCCTGGTTGCCATAATGGGTGCATCTTCGTGTGTTCTTTCCCCTAATGCAAGCATGCGATGCACAGAATTCCTTGGCAGAGCCTTTCGTGCGCATATTACGTTGCGAATTCCATCGCCGCATGCTGACAGGTAGTGTTCATGCCCAGACTCATGCACAGCTGCAAATCAGGGAGAGCCAATGCAAATCCAGACTGGCTGGATTTCTCTTCCACCCCTGCCACGGACATGCTCCCTGCTGCCTGCTTTTGGGTGTCCTTTGCTCAGGATCACTCCAGGCCATGCTCAAGTCCTCCGAAGTTCTTACTTTGCTTGGAACTGGAAATGTTTTCATCTCATTCCCCTCTCAGGACTTTTAAGGTAGTGACATGAGAGGGGCTATTCTTGAAAATTTTTCACTATCACCGGAAGTCATGAGCATTCTGGAACAGCTTTGCCTGATCATGTGCTTTCCAGATGTGTTAGACCACCATTCCCATCATTCCCAGCCATATGGGCCTGAGGCAGAGAGAGGTCTTTTCCATCACCATGCTTTTTGCTCAAGATGCCAGGGACTGAGTCTTTGAATATGTTTTATCTCACACTATGGCTCTTACCCTTAGCCTAAAGAGATGCCAGAAAATTACAGCGGGACGACACTAGAGATGTTTACTGGAAATCCCCTTTTCCAAGGCAACTGTACTGAAAAGTTGCATCACATGATTAATTCCAGGACAGCTTTCCCCATAATATCTCTTCAGTACCTAAGACAGCATGTAGGGTTCCGCCTACAAATATATCTAGAGCTTGTGTCATGGAACTGCTTGGTAGATGAGATGCTCACAAGCCTGGGGAGTCAGAGCTGCTTTGGGTCTACTCCCGGGCCCCATGTGAGGTCCCGAAGGAAGCAGATCATGACAAGAAAGGAAACTCAGGATGTCTCTGTCTGATTTTTCATGCAACGACTAATCCCTTAGCAAAGCAAAAGTGTTGTTTGAATTGGAAATAGATGAAATTTTAAGCCACAGGTACAGTTTTTTGTTTTGATGATTGCAATTTGTCTGTTAGATCAGGCAATGATCTGTAGCCCTTGGCTAAATGGTGATAGAATTTAGACTATTTCAGATGCTTTGCTGCCCAAAGATTCTCTCCTGTGTGAAGGCACATACCTTTTCTGCTTCAGGACATGAAATGTGTCCTCTTTTCCTTTTGGATTTCTTTCTTGTTTTCTTGGCATGCTTCTATGGATTACCATATCCCATCATCTAACAATCCTATCTTGTCAACGTCTTGCGCAGTGCAAGCTTGTTCAAAAGAGACTTGCACCAGGAATGTCATGCCCTCATATGCCAGCATCTCAATTAATCCTCTCAGAAGGTTTTTTTTAAATGTTTATTGAGTTGGATATAATAAAGGAGAGTCAATCAAAGTCTCACTGAATCATTTCTACGTGGAGTAGTTGCCTAGGTGAAAAGCAAACAAACCTTGAACTGGGGATGAGAAGAAACACCCTGTTTGCTCAGAAAGACAGGGAAGGTGGGCAAAGAGAGCCTGCGTTTTAATCTCCAGTAGTAGCTGCAGTGAAAGCAAGGATGGCTAACGGATATTATTATATGTGGACCTTATTCATCCGACAAGAAATATACGGAGGTCATCCCGTTAAACCTCACAACAAGGCCCGACGGACTAGAGAGGTGCAAACTTTTTGGCCCAGAGTGCTCTATCAGTTAGTACTCGGAGGTTGCACATTCTTCACTAATAATAGTAATACTAGTAGTAGCAGCAGTAGTAGTGGTAACAACAGCAACAACAAGAATTCATGTCTATAATACCCAGTGGCTGAAGCTCTCTGCACGCTTGCTAACAATGCATACAAAGTAATAAAATACAGTATGAAATGTGTTGTTGTTACATGCCATCAAGTCATCTCTGACTTACTGTGATCTATGAATGAATCCCCTTCAACGTGTCCTTCTCGGCCTTGCTCAGCTCTTGCAAATTCCAGGCCGTGCCTTCCGTTGCGGGATCAATTTGTCTTGTATTTGATCTCCCGCTTTTCCTTCTTCCTTTGCCTTTCCCTTGCATTATCGTTTTCTCCAGCAAGACGTGCCTTTTCATAATTGGGAATGAAACTGAGTTGGGAATACAACTGTTTAGGGACTTTTGCTTCCAGGATAAGTTCTGGCTTGATTTGATCCAGGACCCACTTGTGTCTCTCTGTCTGTCTGGGGTATTTGCAAAGCTCTCCTGCAGCACCATGTTTGGAATGGCTCAATTTTCTTCCAGTCCACTTTGCTGTCCAGCTTCCACACCCCTATCTAGTGGTCGGGAATAGCATGGTGTGAATGATCTTGGCCTTGCTCACCACTGAAACCTTTTAACACTTGATATTTTCTCGCTTCCTCATTGCTGTCCTTCCAAGTCTCAGCCTTCTTTGTTTTTCCTGGCTATATTTGCATTGATGACTGAGACAAGGTATGTGAGAATCACCCACAATTGCAATTTCTTCATTGTTCACATTAAAGTTGTGCAATTCTTCTGTAGTTGTGATTTTTTTGTTTTCTATGCAAACACAGTTAAAATGGTGTAAACAGTCAATAAAAATGTTAAAACAGAGATTAAAACCATTTGGACAATTAGAACACATTCAGTAAACTAGACTAGATAAGAGAGAAAAAATACTGACATGAGCACCCACCCTTAAAAGCCATCAAATGGCTTGGTACAAAGGGTAGTCTTTATTATTAATAACAAACCATTAAATGACATGGTCTACCTAGTTGGAAGTTGAACTTGGGGTCTCCAGCTTGGCACCTACCCATGTATCATGATCTTTCTGGAAGGCTTCATTGAAATATACTCTTAAAGTGTGCTTTGGTTTTCCCCTTGCAATACAGATCTACATACCAGGGTCTCCTGGCTGTTCCATTCCTGTGCACATAGATTTGGTGAAAACCAAAAAGAGGGCCTTTTTGGTCATGGCACCCCACATTTGGAATTCTCTGTCCCTTACAGTACAACAGCTACCAATGCTAATGGAGTTCTGGTGGCTGTAAAAACATACATTTTTAACTAAGCTTCTGTGGATTGGAGGATCTGCTTTATTGAGACTCTTTGTCTGTATTGTAGATCCTTATTTTCAACTTTAATACTTGCATTCATGGAGTTTTCTCGTCATCCTTGGATTGTTTAATGAAGGACAGTGCACCAATATTTTAAATAAATATGCAAATAGGGACAATTTTGCTTTGTGCATAGAAAATATTATGGCTTTGGTTTTGGAAGGAGACTGGAATTCAACCATGACAACATTCGGCCTCTGTTTCAGAGCATCTCTGGGTTTTTCAGCTCGGCAGGTTTCGCTGCTCTGTACCATTTAAAGTGCTTGGGGTCTCAGTGGTGCTAACCTCGGGTCCAGAAGACACATCCTTTTGGGACTCATGACAGGGATGCCGTCCCCAAAACAGAGAGCTTGAGGAACACGCTGTTTCTGCTAATTTCCCTTTGACGCACATTTTCCCCATCTGTGTTTCTTTTTATAAAATTACATTTTCCAATTGGGCAATCCCAAAGGTGGCAAGCTTCAGAAGAAAATTACAAAGAAATAAAAACATGATTAAAAAAGAATCAAGCGAAGCTTGTGAGTCTAGAGAAAAATATCTAACATGAATTTTATGCCAAAAAGTGTCTTTTCCACATCGAGAGAGACCTCCATCTCTCTCACCCCCCTCAAAGGAAACGACATTACAAAGGCAGGAAAGGACATCAAAGAAAGTTTGCTTGGCAAGTTTGTATATATGTAAAACTGACTGTCAAGAGTACAAAGGAATCACTAAGATTTAGAAGGCAACATACACTGGGAGCGCCTAATGCCTTTACCTTTTGAGCCTGACGGTTGTTGCCAGCAATGGGGGGAAAGCTGCCCATTCACATATCAAAGGGAAAACATCCAGGACCGGGTGCTGTTTACTGGAGGAAAACCGCCATTCTTCTCAGTGGCAGGCGGATCTTATGGGTGCCCTCTTCAAAGAGCTGTTTTGCACACCAGATCTTGGGCTGGCACAATTGAGTCAACATCCTGCGTTCCCTCTTGGGCTCTCCCTGGGAGTCGCGGTCCTGATGCTGGGGCTGGAGGGCCGGCAGCTGCAATCCAGCCTGAGTTCCATCCTCAGCATCTGGCTGACAGCAGAGAGAAGCAGCTCTTGGCTAACTGGCTGGAGCTGGGGGAGTGAGAAGACGAGCCGGCTCCGTCGCTCTCTCCACGCAGCCATGTTGCTGGAGGCGCAATGGGCAGTTCGATGGGCAGGTGCAAGGGCTCCAAGCCAGAGATGAAAAGCCCCTCTCCTCCAGGGGTGCACATCACGCTTGTGCAAGGTTGCGTCAGAGTGAGGTGTCCTCGTGTGAGTACACAACTGTACACACTTCTCACTAACACAAAGTGCACTGGAGAGGTTCTAATGGAGTTACTGCCCTGTGATTTACGAAACTACAGGGTTTTTTGGGAGAAAGTTTCTAGTCCTCAGCAGAGGGGGAAGCAGAACCTTAGCTGTTGGAATGTAGCTGCAAAGCCAGGCGGAGGTCCTTCAGGTAGACGATATTCATGAAAATGCCACAGTTTGGGGTAAATTACACCTGGGAGAGGCATTTATGTCTCTCCAGTCAAGAAATGAAGCACTGCATACTTGCATAAATAGCCTGGAGTGGGTTTTTGTTTTGTTTTATTTCTGGACAGAAATACTTCCCTGAATGAGGTGCAAAAGCATCCCCTACACCAATGAAAAGATAAAACTTCTCATTGCAGTGACAACCAGTTACCAATATACACAAAAAGGTGGGTGGCAATCCCAGAGGTCCTTTTGACAGCTCATGGTGGCAGTGATGAATCTGTGAAGTTATCTAATTTTCCACTGTTTTAATTAGGGGCCTAGACTTTAAGACCTAACAGCTGGCTTCCTTGTACTGCTTTGTGTTGCCTGACAGAGAAAAATTTTTCAACTGAAACTTCAGCCAAGCTCTTGGCCTGACCGGAGCAGTGAAACTGGGATTCATAAACTTGCGGTTGGAAGGCAGATTGAATTTTGAACGGCTCCTCAGCCGTCCTAACATGCAAAACGAACGGGTCACGCCGTGGACTCTCTTTGTACTCGGCAGCACTTAGAAGGGGAGGTGTGTGTTGGAGGGTTGAGCATGGAGGAGATGGAATCATCTTTGGCTTGCGAGACCCAACCACCAGCCCAACTTCTTCCAGAGGGGTCACTTTGTGCTGCTCCCAGGTGCATTAGCTGCTTGCAAAACACATTAGCATGCTGAGCTGTATCTCCACAAGATTGCTACATTGGATAACTCACTCATCCTCAGAACGGCACCAGCAAAAGATAAGCAAAGGCAAGGAACAAATTTACACACATGGATAGGTCTAGATGCTAAACTGGAAATAATGAGCGTGATTTAAATCGAAACACCACACTTCTCCCCCTCTTGGAAAAGACAGTGACCTGGATGCCTGCCCTCTTCTGGAGTCCAGATTCGGCTTCAAGGCCTGGCACCACTCCTTTATTTATTTATTTACACACATTTACACATTTATATGCCTCCCCCAATTGCAACCAGCCTCGGCTTTATAAGGTCCCCTTCCCCCCACTTTAAATGAGTGAGGACTGGGCAGCCCTTCAAACACAGCATGTGAAAGACAGTGCTCTGTAAAGCGAAGAACATTGCCACCTCTGCCTGTGTCCCACGGTGGGGCTTCCTCTTTGCCAGGTGACCAAGCCCTGCATGAAGACAAAGGGTTGTCCACCCAGAGTTGGCCAGCACTTGGACAGCAGACTCGAGACCCCCGGTCGCCATCTTCCACACGATGCTGGCACCACCTCTTTCTGTGGAAGTGATGACAGTCATTGCTCAACGTGCATTTATCCCTTCAAGGAAGTGCATATGGATTTTGTGCAAAACAGTGGCTTTTTTGGGGGTGATCCATGTCCCCCTTTCTGGCAACTCGTAAGTGGCAGATCCCATGGCTGCAGGAAAGTGAATGTGTGTGAGTAGGTCTTGTGGGTTCAGTGATCTTATCTGGACCAGGAGAGGGAAACAGGGTAGTGATAGACTGGGGCCTGAAAGTGGTGGGATTGGGGCCGAAAGTGAGCAGGGCTGTGCTTTCTTTCTCTTTCTTCTGGAACCCTGCTTTCTTTTAACTTCTCTGCCTTCCCCACTCAGTGAGCTGCTACAGGAGAACAAGTCCTCCTTCTTAGAGGTCTAAACTGATTGCTCAGGAACGTAGCAAACTCCAGGTGCTCAGTCAGGCCACGGGTCCATCTATGCCGGTATTGCCAACACTGACTGGCAGGAACAGCTTTCCAGGATTAAATTCAGGATTCCCTACCTGGAGATGCTGTTGACCAACACCAAGCCTAACTACGTGCAAAGCAAGTTCTCCAGCTGCTGAGTTATGTCCTCTTTCCTGTCACGATTCCCCGGCTTTTGCAACTTCTGAATGGTCTGATGCAGTCCTTGACTGAAAAGCATGTCTCTCAATGCATTCCTAAAATGCATATTTTAAAAGAAAACATGTCTGTACACTTGTATTTTGAAGGGAAAAAGTCCTGTTTTAAAGAGTGCCTTTTGGGAGAAAATGCATTTAAAATATGTATCGGAATGTTGGTTTTCATGTGGCTTTCCCCCATAATTAAATGCAAATTAATGCAGAAATGGGATAGAACACAATACGAGTGAACAAACGCAGACCACGCTTTGACTCGTGCATCTTTCCTTTCACAGGCTTGTGTGCTTCTGCCCAGGGGTTAGAACGCGGTTTGAAATTCCTGCTGCATTTTGCTATGTCTGCAAAAAGCTGGATGCTCTTACAATATGTGGAACAGTCCCTTCTGAGCCATGGGTTGAGAATTATCCCATGAGGATACCTCTGTTTATGCACACAAGCCTTTTGACAATCTTCTCCTTTGTTGCCAATGAGTGATGTCCATGTTTTTGCTTCTGAAACCAAAGCGAAGAGAACCATGGAAGGGCCCGTTTCTCTCTGAGCAGCACTTAAGTCAAAGTAGCTCTGTAGATTATCACTTGGTTACTTCTTGGTTCCAGCTACCTCTCATTTAAAAGGGGCATCATCTCCAAATGGAGCAGGTACAAAGTCAAGCCAGAGCATCCGATCATTTCGTATCAAGGGCCCGGCGGTGTTTGTCAGGGGCTGGTGGTGAGTGAGTGCTGCTAATGGAAACAAGTGGAAAACCATCCCATCGCAAAAACGATTGAATTTGCATGCACACTGGTTTTGGCTAGCACCCTGGAAATAGCATGAGTGGTTGGACAGTACTGGATGCTCCCAAAGACTGGGAATGGGAATGACATCTTCTGTTGATCCCTCGCCTTCTCCTTTATGGGGAGAATGAAGGTCTAGTTAAAGGGTGTTGCTGGAGAAAGCTCTTGGATGAAACCCACACAACATATGCATGAGAGTGAACCTCTTGCAGCCAAAGTATCTCTTGTACCTTAAAGACTAAAAGATTCATTATGGCCTGGTTTCAACAGTGACACGAAAGGGATGGGGAAAGCCTAACTATATCCATCCAGTATGGGGGAGGGCAGGGCAGGAGGGACGTCTTTATTTGGTGGATTTAAAAGACGAAGGAACACACCTCAGCTCAACTGGAAGCCTTATCCTAGGCACCCACCCATCTTCTTTCAGAGGGTCCTAATTGTGTATGGAAGGAAGTGTCCAAAGTGCGACCACACCCTAGACAGGCTCGTGTGTGTGTGTGTGTGTGTGTTTGTGCATGTGTGCACTGAGATAGAATTACATGATCATAGAACTGAAAGGAGTCATTTGAGCCATGGGGTCTAACCCCCTGCTCCATGCAGGAAACCCAGAACATCCTGTGCACATGGCTGGTGTGTTCTGCTTTTCCCAATCTTTTGAAGGGCTCCAAGGCAACAGTTTGATTTGAGCCTCAAGGCAAAACCCCGTAGGAGGTAGAGACCAGTTTCTCCCAGGTTTCCTTTCTTTCCTTCATAAGTTTGGTTCATCCCAAACATGGTACACCTTTTTAAAAAATTGCGTGGAAATGTGTCTGCCTTTTTTGCTAATTTCTTCTAAAATATGCATTTGGAATGCACATGTGCAAACATATATTTGCACACACATTTCTGCTAGCACTTTCCCCCATCAAAATGCATTTTTGGATGTTATTTTCACTACTATATGAACTTTGGTGTGTGTATATGTATACCTTGTTAAATGGGAGCACTCCATTACAGATGCTAGAGGAGTGACTGTTTCCAAGGATGGCTGAGTTTCAAGTTGCATATCAGTTTGAAATTGTGAAATGCAGGAAGTTCACACTGACACTGGAATCAAATGAATCCTTTCCCCGGTCCCAGGTAGAAGGACTACCTTGGGTTACTTGCTGGATCTCCTTTGCTTTTCCATGTATCTGTCTTGAACTGCTCCTGGGATTCTCTGGATCAAATAAGACCTCGGGAGATTACAGCTGAAGCAAATGTCAGCTGTCACTTCAGAAGGCCCCGGCCATTGCCAGATAGGAAGTTCTGGGAAGGAGATGAGTTTCTTTAGTGGAACAAGAGATACAAGTGAGTGACCCCACTGTGTTTACAAAGAGCTGCTGAAAGGACACTGGATAATTGCAATTAGCACTGGAAAGGGACTGCTGACTGCTGTCTTGAGTGTATCGAGCCGGTTTTTCACGGTGTGCGTTGGCACAGTGCCATCGGATGGCCTAGCAGCTGTTTGGGATTCACAAGAACTTGGACATTCGGCCCAGTCCGGCTAGCACAACTCAGACTGAGTGGCCCAGCTGAGATTCTGATCCTTGCCCACCTGAGCAAGTCACTGGGCCAGGTGTTGTCTTGGCTGCAGCTATTTCCCAAGGTTGCGTTTGAAGAAAGCATGTTCCTTACCCTAAACTTTTTGGAGGAATGCCCCAAGAGAGAAGGCAAGTGTTTATTGACAATTGTGTCTCATATATATGCTCACATTTTAATGGGATCAATCTGTTTGGTAAATGACAACTTGGGAATTAGGTTTTCTGGCATCCTCCTTGCAGACATCGTTCTGCATGCCCCCCATCCCTGCCACCATGGTTGGAAGGAATTCAGGGTTTCCGTAGCCATATCTCTTCTCTTTGAAACCCCGACGCTCCACAAGTTGGGGCCAAACTAGACCTTGGCTTACTTACCTCCGGGTCAACACACTTGGACTGGGACCACAGTGTTTCAAAAAGTGGAGATTTAAGTTTCCTCCCTCCCATTTTTATTCTGAGACCCCCTTTTAACCAAGGATGGGGCTCCACTGTGCCCAAGGCCCAGCAGTTGCGTGTCAGCTGCTGTGGGGTTCATCTGTGAGTGAACATGCATGGAACTGCATTGCTGCTTGGCAGGCCCATGAAACGGCTGATTTCCTTCTGCGAAATTGGGCAGGACCAAACTAGGGTTTTGCTGCCAGGATTTCTGATTTTCAGAATAGCGAAATGTTATGAAGCTGAGCCGAGAGTGCAAGAAGAAGCTCAGAAATGCTCATTGTGGGAGGATGGAGTCTGTGCGCATCGTGAATGCTTCGTGGGACCTCAGGAAGGAACTCACATCCCCTGGATTCCATCAGAAATGGTCACTCAGTGGGTGCATGTGTGTCAAAGGTCATTTAAAAATTGGGTTGATTGACTGATTGATTGCAAAAGTCTCCTTTACTGATTAGAGATTTAAATTACAGATGCTCAGATATGTTGCTGCTGTTTATGCAGCACATCAAAAAAGTTCTCCATGTATTCTTCTCAGAGTGAGACTTCCCAATACAAAGATTTGTCCCTTAAGGCCATTTGATTTCACTAATATGCTGCCCTATAACAAAACAAAACAAAACACAAAACAAAACAAAATCCCCATGAAAGCTCGCACAAGGAAAGGAAAAGGAAACAAAGAAGAGAATTTAGAATTGCAACTTACATATGCAGAACGATGATTACCTTCTGGAATTCACACTTCCTTGATTTTGCAGTGGAGATTCCAAAATACAACTATTAGAGAAGATTGAAATATGTATTATGTCAGGAAGGCCACTTGCAGAATTATGGTATATATTAGGCAACAATGCATAGAAAACCAACTTTGCTGGGACACATTCTCTGCATTTGCGATGAACTGAGGTTAAGATTGGAAAAATGAGAAACCGAGAGAAACAGAAATGGAAAATTCGTCCATAGGGGGAACTGGTGGCACAGTGGCATAACGACGCTGGAACTGTCGGCCAGAAATGGTCGGCACTCCAGCGGTTTGAGCCCTTCTTCCGCCAGACGGAGTGATCTCTCGTCATTCACCCCCAACTCCTAGCCAACCTAGCAGGTGAAAGCATGTAATGGGAGTAGATAAATAGGTACCACCTTGCTGGGAAGGTGACGGTGCTCTGTGAAGTCGAGGTGGCCACATGACCATGGGATCACCTTCAGATAGCGCTGGCTCACAGCCTTAGAAACGGAGACGAGCATCGTCTCCTATTAGCTACTGACTAAGCAGAGTAAAATTTGCAGGGATTACAATACCTTTGCCTTACTTGAGTCCACAGAGAGATGCTTCCAGTCACAGTCTAAAATAATGGGCCAGAGGGAGCAAACGTGCATCCCGAAGGGCAGCATTGTATGTGCACAAGATTACTTCAACCTGTTCAGTGTCCCGGTACACATACACACATCTCTGAAGCAGTGAATTAACATTGTCATCCATGCGTAATTCTTCAACCGAGGAGTGATGCTGAGTTCCCCTTAGAAGAAATCCAGAGACTCTTCCCCTTGAGAGAAACTCCTGCCAGCACATCACTTCTCCTCCTGGGACACCTGTCAGAGAGGAATCGGCTTTTGTAAAGTAAACAACCGACCTTTGGTGAGCAAAATCAAGGAAGGGAGAGGGCCTGCCAAGTTCCGGATATCCTGGACGGTGGTCAGGAGACTTCCTTCAGCTGTCGGGGAGAAAAATGTCACCCTCTTCTAGCCAAATCCACTTTGTTTGCAACTTCAGGGATACGGATTCCTCTTGATGAAAAAAAGGACACACTAGACAGCCACTTGTAAGATGCTTCCCAAAGGACTAGGACATCCTTATCTCTCTCGGTCAGTTGTACAGCCAGAGCACCGGAGCCGCTTGGCTGGATGAGTCCAGGGTCCATGTAGGACAGCATCTTTTTCCAAAAAGACGGCCAGCCAGATGCGTTGGGGCACGTACAAGTAGGGTGTGCCGCCATTGTTTATCCACAGTGTCTGATACTTCCTCTGTACATCCATGTTCCACTTGGCTGCCGCAGCCCAATGGACATAGTGAACATTACGCTCCCAAATGGGATCTTTTCTGAAATGGAATGGCTGCCTCCACACTTTCTGGCCAGGAATTTCATACACTTCATGTGAAAAAAGTGCTTCGAGGTGGAAATTGCAGGAAAGTTGGTTTGGGCTCAATGTTAGGAAAAACTTCCCAATGCGAAGAACTGTCTGACAGAGGAACAGAGTGACTTTAGCTGCTTCACCTCTTCACTTTAGTTTTAATTGTACTTCTTTCTTCATGCCCCTCAGCAAACCTTGTGAGTTGCTTCATGAGGGCAGTGTCTTCTGAAAGTGTATGTGCATGTGTCCGTCTGTCACCACCATAGCTCCAGGGCACGAAACTTTAGGCATCATAACATGGTATGCATACCAAGGGGACTGTAGAAGGTGGATTTCAGAGTTCTCTGGTTTTAAAACTTCTTAATTAACTAGAATTCATTTAAACGTGGCCATGTGTTTGAAGAGTTCAGTACCATCTTCAGGCACTAGGAGGAAGAGTTCTTTAACCCATGCATCCTATCTCTGGATGCAGTTGAGATATGTGTCTCTCCCTCTTTAGTGGGCACCCCCCCCCCATAGGAATGGGACGCTCCATCCCAAGAGTCAATGCAGTTCTGGAAGGGAAGTGGGGCACCTGAATGAATTAACGATCTTACATGATCTTACACTTGACTTGTTGGTCCTGGTGGAGATAGCACTGGTATTGCTGTATTGTTTATTAGTAATTATTAATTATGTTCATTGTTATTATTTTAATTGTATTGTTTTAGGTAGTTTAATAAAATTCAATTTAAAAAAAGGACTGGAATGCTCAGACCCTTCTTTCTGGGGCTGTACAAATGTACTAGCAATCATGGTGACTCAGATGCGGTGAACATAATCTGTTGAACTCTGACAACCCTGTCCGTTTGCTTGCAGACTTTGCCACATCAGACAAAGGGCTGTTCCAATCCATGCTAAACTGGTCTTGAACAGAACTTAATGAAGCTTTACCAAGCTGTTATTCATAACTTCCCTCCTGATGTTTTGCTCTTCCACCTGTTCCATCATTTCCTAGAAGGCCCAAGTCGAAGCTTTTGCAGTATCAGACTTTGGGCCATTCCAACCTGCATGAAGCTGAGCCTGACCACTAGAAAACAAACAGACATACAAGTGAGGTCCTATGGGGTGTGCATGCAAGGCCCTATGACCTGTCGGAACAAGCCACAGGCCGTGAAAATGTGGCATTTCTCTCTTGTCTAGAATTTTACCATCCGTGCAGATTGCATGGAACGGGATTCCGTTTTTGCAAACGTTCTGTCCATGTATGTGTTTCCCCCTATGTGCAGTTGCAGATCCCCTGCTGTATCTCTGTTTTTAGTATTATAGAAGTGCCAAAATCCGCTTGGCCTCTCTGCCTTATTCGGCTCCATTTCCCACTTACTCTGTAAACAACGTCTTGCAAAATCTTGACCTAACAGGGGAGGGAAATTCTCATATTTGCTGTTCCTAATTTCAGTAGCTCAGATCTAATCAGGGGGAAGGAGTAGAATGAAGACCAGAGCTGTGTACCCAAACTTGTCTCCTTGGATGTTTTGTTTTCTGCTTTCTCCTTGGGTGTGTGTTTCAGTGCTCATGATACAACAGCTGCATTTTATGCTGAACCTGTTGGGTGTTTCATGTTTGGAAAGTGTGAAATTACCCGGATGCCAGTGAGGTGGCATTCCAAGCTTTGTGTCTTCTTCACAACGAAGAAAACGTTTCTCTGATTGCCTGCCGTCTCATTCCACAAATAATATTTGGCATGGGTGTTTGTGTCCTCTGATTAGTGCAAAAGTATCTCTCCGTGACAAGAAACAGTTTCACAGTTTCACAGCCTGAATGTGAAGTGTATTTAAAAGAGAAAAAAAAACTTTCGTTGGTGCCTCCCAAACTTAATTATATATATTTAGCTTGGCACGAACAGCAACGGAATCATTATAACGGAGAGGAAAGCCAGGCAGACTGCTGGGGGAAGCCAGTTTATGCTTTGCAAACGATCCTTTCAAGTGCAAAATGATAGTTGAATCCACCACCTTAAGACTTCATAATTACTGAAAAGTATTTAGTTACTTCACTGAAGGGTGGAGAACATGGGCATCTTGCTCAGCTGCCACCCTGTGCCAAATCTCCTCATTTCCAGGCAATGACTCAGACATTTTCAGAAGTCACTGTGGGGGTTTTGTTTTTGTTTTGTTTTTGTGTCGTTTTACCAGGTAGGTGTGTGTGTGTGGTGGGGGTGCAAGTTAAATCCGTATGCATACATATAAATGAGCACATGCAAATTTTATGCAAACGTGTGCTTTCCTTCATCCCTGCTTCTTCATGATGGACTTCCTCCTTCCTCCTTCTTGTGGCCAAGCCATGGGGTTTGCTTTCCCATCCCAAAGAGTCAGATGGTGGCATCTTTCCTGGAACTAGAATATCTTGAGTCCTGGTCCAACTCTAGCTGTTGTATCTCAGCGGCTTTCATTGTTTTTAACTTCCTGCACATAAAGCTACTAGTGTGTAAACAATGGACTCTATTTTATAACTCACGGGAACATCACCTTTTGTGTCCTGGCTTTATCTAAATCTCTCAGCTTCTGCAGACCCAGTGGTTCTGACATGAATCAAACACTTCACATTAGTTGCTGTTGTTGTTGTCATCTCCGATTTGTGGTGGCCCAGTGAATGAAGGGCCTTGAGACAGCTCTGCTGAGCTCTTATCATCCCAAGGCCGTGGTTTCTTTGATGGAGTCCATCCAACTCATTGTTGGTCCTCCTCCTCCTCCTCCTCCTCCTCCTCCTCTCCTCCTCTTCTTCTTCTCTTCTTCTTCTCTTCTTCTTCTTCTTCTTCTTCTTCTTCTCTTCTTCTTCTTCTGCCTTCGACTTTCCCCAGCATGGTTGTCTTCTTCAGGGAGCTTTGATTTTTCATGGTGTGTCTGAAGTACAGCAGCCCCACGAAGTCCTTTTTGCTTCCCAGGAAAGTTCTGGCTTCATTGATGCAGGACCCGCTGGTCCATCTTTCGGTCAGTCCAGGGTATTCACCAAGC
This sequence comes from Varanus salvator macromaculatus, assembly GCA_023646645.1. Classification (NCBI taxonomy): domain Eukaryota; kingdom Metazoa; phylum Chordata; class Lepidosauria; order Squamata; family Varanidae; genus Varanus; species Varanus salvator. The sequence goes on from JAIXND010000657.1 coordinate 3,015,634, forward strand.
TCTCCTCCAGCACCATGTTTCAAACACTTCTATTTTCTTCCTACCCACTTTCTTCATTGTCCAGCTTTCACACCAACACATCATTCTCTTTTCAGCTAAATTATTGTCATTCATTTACATATATATCCAAGGTGGCTCAAATGATCCCCCTCTTTGTACTAATATACTGAATGAATACATACAACTGTCTAAAAATGATTCCACTAGGTTCTCTTTGTTACTCAAGGACAAACTGTTCTTCGGGCTTAGTCTAATGATGGGGCATTTATAAATTACCAACTGGTTGGTTTTGTGATGATTTCTTTGCTGCAGCTTTTATTTGTTCTTGTTTTTGTTTTAATTTTCTTTGGTGTCTCAATGCCTTTTGTATATCATATTACAATCTCATTAGGAAAGATGCCATCTCTCTCTCTCTCTGTCTCACACACACACACATACACACACACACTCCTATATGTCTATTATTTAAATAAATTAATCAGTGGGGGCATCTGCTGGGTGTGTGTCCATGGGCAGTGGCTACATCTAAGGTTTGTCAGAAAATGACAGCACTACTTCTGTGTAAATGACCACACAGCCAATGGATCTGCTTTTCCGGCAGGGCTCTGATATTTTCCGATTCCTGACCACCTTTGCAGCACTGCGTCCAAACAAAGCAGGGGTACCGAACCTCTTCAGCTCGAGGGCTGAACTCTGTTCCAGGAAAGTTCTCTGGTGTGGGATGGGCCAAAGAGAAAGAGGGCCCAAGACAAAGCGTGTTGGGGGCCAAATTAAAAAATACGTATAATGGTATGATTTAGCTTAGAACTCTATTTGCCTGGAGCTAAGCCTCAGAGAAGGCATTTTAACTGCTTAAAGTGGGGAGAGAAGGTACACAAGCTGCAATCCACCACATGCCTGCCTGTTTGGGGAAAGGAATGGAGCCAGGGGAAGAGCATGGCTGGCTGGAGAAGCCCAGCCTGCCAGACTGGGGCTCCAGGTGGGCTGGATTGGTCTCAAAGCTCTAAGGCCCTGCATCCCTTTTTAGCTTTCCGTAGCAAGGAGCTTGAGAAATGGGCCCCAACAAACCGCAAGCCAGAGGTGGCTGGCTGCAGCACCAGGTGGAGGATTTCATGGATTTCTGCCCTTCCTTTTCCATTGTTCTTCTTCAGTCCCTTCGGTGAGCTATCCCTCGCGCTTTGGAGAACTGAAGTCCTTCCCCTCCATCCTGATCCATGTTTTGAATATATTGCAAAGAAACAGGGGATGACCAAGATCCGGATCAGCAAACCATTTCCTGAGGATCCCCAACCTCATAAATGAGGACACAGAAGGCCTGCTTTGAATGGAACCGATTAATCTCCTCGTTGTTAGTGAGGAAGCCCGGGGAAATGCAGGTGTCAACAGTCCCTATGTTATTTTTGGGAGACCGTGAGTTGAAACACTCGCAGGAAGTGCTCAGTTCCCCTGGCAGTATCCTGAAATATTATTTTAGGCTGCAGAATGAAGAGTTGTGCACAAGGTTAGGATTGGCTTTCGTCATGCTTTTTGGGGCAGGGCGTTCTGTTTGCAAGGAGTTTGCCTAATCAATACAGTCCACCTGAAAAACCGCAGAGCAATCCTCAGGGAAAACTCATAGGCACAGAGATGCACTGAGACACCAGCTACACACAAGTGGACTGCAGACTGGAAACCGTACGCAGAGGGGAGCAGAGGCAGCCACTCAGAAAGGAAGCTGAACGACCCTTTCTGAAATCAACGTGGCTGATGGAAATGAGTGTCTGTCTCAAAGGCTGGAAGGGTTTGCAAAAGCCCTTTCCGAGGGGTTTCCCCTGCCCTTGCCCTGACTGGGTTGCAAAAATGCAGGAATGTCTGGTTTAAATTGCATGGAAGTCTTTTCCAGCAGGCACTTGCTCCTTGCCAGGTTCACAGGGCAGCCTTGCATTAGACAGGCTGAAGCACCAGCCAAGTATTCACGATTTAATCTACTATGCGTAAGGTAGGGTGGGGCCTTGGGTAAGATACCCTCCTCAGGTAATCCGGGTTCTTAAACCTTATTCAGGTTCTTTTGCGTCACTCCCTGGCTTGATCACGAGTCATTCTGCTCATTTCTGCTACACTTTATCTCCCAAAGATGGGAGTCCTTCAAACCGATTACAGTCTTCTGAAACTGTATGTTCAGCTGTAAGGTCTAGGAATATATTTAAGCTTTTTTTTTTTTTTAAAGATGGATTTTTGAACTTTTCAGGATGAATTCCCCCTTCTCTCCCAGGGTTTGTGTGTGTGTGTTTGTGTTTATTTATTATGACACAGATCCCCCTTCTTTTTTCTTCTGACAAGGTGGTTCCTCTTGACAATAGTCAGTCAGTAAAACATTAGAGAAGATGCAACAGCAGCAACATTAAAATAAGACACACATCAGATGAAATGATCGATGCAAATATAAGGGGGGAATACAAAACACACACAACCCATTTAAATACTGGCAGAAAATATGATGGGGAATAAAACACCATGATGAATTGAGAGCTGGTATGGCACACTGGTGAGAATATTGGACTGGGGACCTGGGAGATCCGAGTTCTAGCCCCACTCAGGCAAGAAACTCATGGGGTGACTTTGGGCCAGTCACTCACTCTCAGCTCAACTGATATCACAGGAGAAGAGAAGAACCTTCTTAACCATCCTAGCTTCCTTGGAAGAGGAAGAAAGGTGGAAGATATATGTAATAAAACAGCAACAAAACAAGAACAACATATTGTAAGTCTACACATCAATAAAAATTTCCAAGGAGCTTTTCAGAAAATAAAATGCAGAACAATTAAACATGCACATAAATGCAACACCTGAGAGTATAACAGGTAAGCCAGACCAAAACAATCAAGGGAGCTTAAATTGTGCTTAAAAGACCCGAGAAAAAGGAAAAATAGCAAAGTAGGCACCAGGCAGATTTCTCTGGAGAGACCATTCCAAAATGAGGGAGGTAGCATCAAGAAGGTCACCCCCTGGTAGCACCCCATCTGACCTTAGAAGGTGGGAGAATCCATAGAAGAACTTCCAGTGGACATTTTGATGTACATGTAGGCACAGCTCTTTAAATGTCTTGGCCAGGGCATGGATTACCAAAGCCAAACTATTTCAGGATCACTTAATCTCCTAATCTACCTCTAGACTTGTTTTATGCTTGGAATAATCCATTTTGATTTTTTTAATGTCTTGTGCTGCTCTTGGGAGATGCAGGCATCACATAGGTTGTGAGAAAAGCCAACATCCAGCTACAGTACCTGCAGCATTCCCAGGAATGGAGATAACGGAGCTGCCAGATACTAAAAGCCAAAGGCAGCTAAGCATCCCAGCAAGATGTAAAATGCGCCTTACTTTACCTTTCTCATCCTGGTCCAACATATCACTCACCTTTTCCATGCTGTCATTTAAAAGAATCTGTTAACCCACAGCATAATCTCTATTTATTAGACATCTGTTTAAACATGTGTTCAGTGGGACAGGAATGAATCATGTTGTGTGGATTATACAGCATGGATGCCTGCCATGACCAACTGGTAGCCATCCTGAGCCTCCATTGTGGAAGAAGGTGGGACAGGATGAAGGCTGGCTAAGAATCCCTCCACACCCTCTGACATTCTACTGTCTGTTGGACAAACTAGACTTTGCTTTCTCGGCGCCATTAAATTCATGTCTGTCTTCATTTGTTATTAAATTCATACCCAGCTCTTCTGCCCAGTATCTTGGAGTGACAGACATGGTAGCAACCCATCCATTTTATGACCCTTGCACTGTAGGTTAAGTGGAGATTGTGTCTGGTCCAAGGGCACCTAATGAGCTTCATGGCTCAGTGGAGGTTGAACTTGACTCTCCTGGGTGCTAGTCCATTGTTCCAACCCAACCTGATGATGGGTTGAACTGCAACTGCTGGCATTCCCAGATACTGGCCATGTTGGCCGGAAACTATGAAAGCTTCAGTCTAAGGGATTTGGAGGGCCCAAACGTCTTTATCTTTTATCCCCGCCCCTTTCGTATTTGGCCCCACCCACCAGGAGTTCCCCACCCCTGATCTATCCACCACTAGACCTCTCCTTCATGTGTGTCTCATCCCCTTTGGAAGTCCTCCAAACTTGTTGCTATCAACATACCTCCTCGCAGAAATGGTCCATGTTAAGGCTTAGGGTTTGGGGACTTTATTTCCCTTCTTTCGAGTCTGCTTCTGGTCTAGCGCCACCACAAGGAGAGAGGAAGAATTGAATACCTTTCTAACTACCTTTCCTTTTCTCTCTGCTTTCTCCACACAGGCACAAGATCCTGGACGGACAGACAGACTCTGAATCTTTCTGTATGTTTTTCGTTTTGCTTGTGGCGGGCTGCAACAAGGATTTGGGCTGCGGCAGATATCTGGTGGGTAGAGATCCTTCCTTCCTGATGCGGAAAACTGGGTGGTCTTCTGAGTCATACCATAGCTGATGAACCTCAAGTCTATGGGCCAGAAGCCGCCCTCCTGGGGTCTCCAGAAATCGGCACCTCCTTCCTTTCCCCCCAGCCCTTTCCTCCAGACGCCTCCATCAGATCTCCCCACAGTTGCCATTTCCCACAACTAAACAAGCCGTGCTGTGCCTGACGACCCGGAGACGGATGGAGTAGTGGGAAACGGTGTGGGGGTGCAGAATGCTTGCTACCTCTCCGTATTTCATGGCTTCAAGAGCAGCTGCCAAAGCATGCTAACCCTTTCCTAGAAACATAAGGTTTGCTGCGCTGGATTGGACACACCATCCTTCTAGTCCAGCAATTCGAGTTGGCCCGAAACACGAAGCACGTTGCAGCGCAGAGAGTGTGTTGCTTCATTCCATGGATTAGATTAATCATACGTCCCTAATCCAGTCATGGGATACAAGCTAAGCTCCATTGCTGGTCTTTATTTTTTCAATTTTATTTAGATGCCTCATCTCATATTTCTTTCGATGAACCATCAAAAAATGGACCTGGCAGGAAATTTGAATCTCGGGTTCACCGCTTGGTAATCTAACGAGCAAAAGGATGTTCGAACATTCACATTTCTGCTTGGAGCGCTGTTGGCTACTGGAACAGCTTGTGTGCATAGTTTGGGTGCATATAGATTCCACATTGTTTTGAACAGTGTTCACAGAATCAACCGGCCAACTTTAAATATAAGTTCTTCCCAAGAGTCATTTGGGAAGCAATTTCTTCAATTTGCGATTCCAGAAGATTTCTTTTCATCGTGTGTGTGTGTGTGTGTGTGCAAGAGAGTGTGCGTCCACACACACACACGCACACCTCCACCGAATGATTCCTTCCAACCCATGGTTTTAATTAGCTCGCTGGGAACCTACCAAAAAATCCAGTCACCACGAAGTTGGCAGCATCACAGACAATCTTACAAATTACTTAGTTAGAACTAAAAGCTTCAGAAATCCCTTGGATTAAGGGGAGGCCCAGCTAGGCCTTGTTAGGACGAGTCGGGAGAGGAAAGCTGTTTTTATTTATGTATAAGTGCTCATCAGAGTTAAGTATGACAGTGCTTGGGGATTGCATAGTCCTTTTCTTTTCCCTTCTGCAAAGGCACCATCAAGTACTTTCAAGGTCAACTACAGTGCAAGACAAAAAAAGAACCATCAAGTCAGGATCATTCTTTCGAGAAGGACAAAAATAGCTTGATTTTGTTTATGGGATTCAGCGCTAACCTGCCGTTCCACCCTGAAAAAGCCTGCCAGGCAGTTTACAACCTGAGAACAATCTCATTTCTGCAAACAATCCAGGACATGAGGACTGAAACCTGAAGGTAGTATCATATTTCCGTGTTTTTGGCACTGAGATGTTATACGAAACAAATGAAGCCGGCAAGAAAATGTTGCATCCACGGTCCACTTCTTTTAGGACAGTCCCTGTTCCGGGTCCCTGTCAGTCTCTCATTCCTCATACTAGAGGCCAAAAGAAGAGCAGGGGACCCATCAGAAAACACCCCACAACACCCCGTGCTTTTCTCTTTTGCTTTTGCAACAGATGCCAACACTTCATAGCTACTGTGTTTGCTCGGTTTTTACTTGTCTATTGTGTCTTTGTGTGTGCGTTGTGCATCTTTCACAGTTCGCTCACATTTTGGCTGCACTCCTGCTGGCTCTCACCATCTGAGCTCTCTATTAGAAAGAATTATGATTTAAAGGGTTATGCATTGAATTGTGTCCTATTTTAGGCTTTTAAATGATTGTGAACCACCCAGAGAGTTTCAGCTGCTGGGCAGTGCAGAAATGTAACAAACAAATAAATGCACAGGGATCACAATTGTTTTAAGATTGTATATACGAAAAGGCTTTGCTTCCAGGATTGTAATATGTGACAACTCTCGACATTAAGAGTCTTTCACATGATCCAAATAGTATCACCTCACCTTGTTTTTACTTGCCTAAGTTTATATGTAACACACGCACAAGAAACACAGAGCCACATTCACCAGAGAGTAAGAGCCTCACCATGGTTGAATTACTGGGAAAACTCACCAGCTGGTGATCTTACTGTTTCAAAAATGGTCCCATGTATTGTTACTTCTACCACATATATGTATAATTGACATTAATTTCAGAAGGGCCCGACTCCATTAAAATGAACCAGAAAGCTGTCAAACCATTAGCTACTTGCTGGATAAAGAACACTGATATTATGTCAATTTTCTGCAGGATTTTTCAAATGAAGACATTGCTAGATAAAAATGACAAGATAAAGCTTGTTCTGCACAGTACACAGTGCCCAGCGAATGGAAGCTGCAGTTTGCAAGCTTACATGTAAACTCGGATTCAAGCGAATTAACCCTGGAAGGAGTCTTTGAAAGACTTTTCTCCTTGAGAATCTTCCACCTTCCTCCAGAATACCCTGACGTGGTCCATGGGCAGCGTGGAAAAAAATGCATACGGAAAGATTAGCGCCCAGAAAGATTTATTTTTTTAGCGCTCAGTAGGGTCATTGTGAATCCCCCCTGCTGGTTTCTTTGCAGCACAGAGAAAAGTCACGCTAGTTTTCCAAGGGAATTTGCGCCCAGAGCCATTTGCGATGCTTGCAAAGAAAGAAAAATGTTCCCATTCATGAGTGTGAGAGGGAGAAAAAGGAAAAGCACATGGTTCGTTAGAAATAAACGCAGTCCTGCTTGAGAGCCGCTGGAAACCTGAACGCACCTCACTATTTGCTTAATTCTCTCTTCCTTGCGAATGCTACCCAGGGAGGCTCTTTCTTTTCTTTGTAGAACCGATTATTTATCATTAGTTTCATGCTCATCGTCCATTGTCTCCCTTTTGCCTTTGCAGCTGCCCTGGTTAGACTGAGATACGATGATTTGCACTGACCCACCCACCCAGTTTCATGGCCGATGGCTCACAGGAATGCAAAGCCAATGCTGCATGCGCTACACGGAGCACTGTTTTGGAATCGGAAGACCAGCTCTGGACTCGGGACAAGAGAGATGTTGTCCTCCAGGCCTCTCCACAGGGCATCGCTGAGGCTAAATCACCACTTCATGTCCTCCTCGTTTTGTCTTTCTTCCGCTGCAGCTTCAGGCTGAGAAATGACCCTGGCAGGACTTCACACTGTCCTGGAGAGCGGAGCTTGCTGGATCCAAGCCAACTGCTTTGCCCCTTTCCTTTGCCATCAAAGCGGCACGTGGTCCCAGTGCTTTGAGGGCTGTTTGTAAAATGTTTCAAGCCGCAGTGGACTTCAGGCTGTGCTCCCTCCACACATACCCCTCCACCGCCCAAGACAAAATCATTTTGGGCACAAAGAAACCTCCCCACTGACCTCAGAAAGTTTGGAACTGGACTGATTGCTTGAGATGTTTCAGCTGAATTTCTTAAGAGCAGTACCATTAATCCTGTGTGTCCAATCCACCCTTGCTGGAGGAGACTCCAAGTCCCTTGGACCGTAAGATCAAACCAGTCAGTCCTAGAGATCAACCCTGACTGCTCTTTAGAAGGCCAGAAACTGAAGATGGAACTCAAACGCTTGGGCCACCTATTGAGAAGGAAGGACTCCCTGGAGAAGAGCCTAATGCTGGGAACAATAGATGGCAAAAGAAGAAGGGGGCGGCAGAGGATGAGGTGGCTGGATGGAGTCACTGGGGCAGTTGGTGTGAGCTTAAGTGGATTTGGGGGATGGTGGAGGACAGGAAGGTCTGGAGGAATGTTGTCCATGGGATTGCAATGGGCCAGACGCAACTTTGCAACTAACAACAACAATCCACCCTGATTCTATGCACACATCTGCAGAGCTATTAGGTTCATGGGTGGGGAAAATCTTTCATGAGGTAGGGTGCGATCCTCAAATGTCTTTCAGTGCACTTTCTTGAGCAGTCCTCTAAGCAGGCGCATTTGGAGGAACAGGGTGGTGGAGAAACAATTCACTCCACATGTCCATGTAAACGTATCCAAGGTTGTGTTTTCACATCTAACCACCAGGCATGCTGAGTCTCTTCTGGCCTGAAGGCCAACTTCTATTCCAGAGAAGATCTCTGGGTCCTCATTTCGAGGTTGCACAGGCAGAAGGCAAAAGGGATGGGGTTACAATTCCAAAAACACCAGTATATTTTAGCTTTTACTGCTGCTGAAGTCTTAGCAGGGGCATTTCATCCTCTTGGGATGGGGAAGAGGGGAACCTGGAATGGGGACTTAAATGGGTTGTGGTCAGTAGGAGCCCCTGGAGGGCTGGATGTTGTCCCCAAGCCTGGGGTTCTGCCCCACAGCTCTATGTGAACTAAAATCTAGCTGCCGTTCTCAATTCGCTTTCTGGTAAATTTTGCGAAGAACTTCTCCAGTCAATGAATGCATACCAAAATGTGTATCTGAGGAGAAAGTGTATCAATTAGTGAAAATAGTCCTAATTGGGGAAGTACCCTCAGTATATCTGGCAACCATATACAAAAATATACATATTTGGGGAAATGTGTACAAAAATACACATTTTGGTCTGAACTTTCTTTTTTAAACTGATAAGGAAATAGGATGAAATGAATTTAGGATTGGAAAAATTAGAAATAGAAAGAAAACACAAGTGCTCTATTTGCCCATCCCAATTTGCCCACCCCTCCAACGTTATTTGCATTGGCTCTAAGCAACACTGCCTCACTTTCTTCGTGTTAACTCTGATAGAGACATGTTGAAAACACAGAAGCATCAAAATCAAAGGCTTCCTGTTGGAAATTATTTTCTATCCCCGGGGCACTAAAGGGAACAAAATACCTAAGATTAGCGTCTTTCTTTTTTTAAAGATGGAAAAATCTAAAAACAATCTGTGGGAGGTATATATCGAAGGGGCTCTTCATAAACAATGTCATTTTCAGATGTATTTCTTACCACCGTGAGTGTTTTATTTCTCTCCCCTCACCCCAAAGTAAAATAGACACCTAAATTTATCATCCCAGCTTCCCTTGATATACTAAACTGAATATGGAGATTGCAGGGCTAATGAAATCTATGCTACGTGAAAGATGGATCCTTTAAATCAGGAGTGAACAGATTTCGGTCTTAGGAAATATACCCCTTTCCCCCTTAGAAATCTGAGATCTACCAGCCAGAGCCTGGAGGGAAGGATTGAGAATCCTGAGTCCAAAATTAGCACTGAGTACCAGAATTGAGCTTGTCCTTCCACATGAAAATTCGCCAGGCAGTTATTTAAACTGCTTCTGTTCTCAAATAACTGGGTATCTGAAATGCATGACCCGCCTGAAGATCAATAGTGTGGTCAGACAACAAGGGCATTTATGGGGACCATTCTCAGCCCTTCAATAACCTCATGGGCTGCACTCCCCCCTTGCAGGTACCCTGACTTAAAGGCATTAAAAATAGGGTCTGACATGGCTATGGAGCACCTGAAGGTGTGAACAAGCTAATTTTGCTGGTGAAGGCAAAATCCTTCCACACCTTTTCAATGGTGGTGTGCTGAATTTTTGACATGTGTGCGACTGCTTCCAAAAGTTTTCAAAGCAGGCACTAGACGGACCATGGTTTGGTTGCCTCCATACGCAGTGTGAACACTCTGAGCAGATTATCTTTGTACTACACAGTATGATTACTTTTAAATAGAATTATTATTGTTATTGGATAATAATGATTATTGTCATGACCCTCCTGCGGTCATTGCACATGATTTTGGTGCTTCCTCGTGGACTCGTGGAGCAACCACATGTACCTGGACAAGAACATGCATTGTAGTGACTCCCTTTGTCTAGAATTCCTGCCAGGAAGTCAAGCAAGCACCAACCCTGTGTTGTTCTGGGGGTCTCTCTTTATTTCAGGAATCCCTCCTTCGTCAAGCTTCCACAGTTTTAATGTTACCCCTTTTTAATGCTCTGTCTTCTTCTTCTCGTCTTCATCTTCGTTACTGTTCACTGATTCAGAGTTTATCTAGATATGGAGCAGTTTATAAAGGCAGTAAATTAATAGACATTGCCCAGGAGAGCTACCTCCTAAAACAACCCTAAGGTGAGTAGGATACTTAGCTCACCTGTTCTCCGAGCATGAACACCAGACTTGCCCAGCACGGCTGAGAGAAGCTCTCACAGGCAAAGAGGACAAAAAGATTCTTGCTCAGTGCTGAGGAGCCTGAAAGGAGGTTTGTGTCCCAGAAGCTCCCAGTTCAGAAGTTGAGAACTGGCTTCACCAGTCATGGCAAGATTAGGATAAGAATCTTCTGGAATGGCCTACTCAGAGCTCAGGCTTGCTTAATGGTAGGTCTGGCTCTGTGTTAGTCAAGCTGAAGCAGTTTTTCATGGAGACAATGTGGCTTTAGCTTAATCCCAGGATAAGCAGCAGTGATTTCAGCTTGCAGTGAAATAGATTCAACTTTCTTTCTTTCTTTCTTTCTTTCTTTCTTTCTTTCTTTCTTTCTTTCTTTCTTTCTTTCTTTGGTTTGCTTCCTGTCCTTGAGACCCAAGGTATGATCTGTCCCTGAAATGCATATTGGGGATTCTTTTATTAATGCTGTTCTGTGTAGCAACATACTCAAACATCTACCCAGTGACAGATAAATCTAGGCTTATCGGGGCTTGAGAGTTTTATGGCTCACTTAAAGGAGATGTAAAATTTCATGGCAGAAGGGGGGAAGAGCGAGGAATGTGGTGGCATTCCACAGGTGGCTCATGTCACAGGCGTTCTCAAAACTGGTGGGGTTAGCTGTTTCCTGCCGCTTCAACAGGAAGTTTCTTCCCTGCTAGATAGTTGTTGTGGTTGCATGCCTTATATGGCTTGAAATGGAGAGCGGGAGCCCGCGTGGGGCTGGAAAAGAGATCAGTTATGTGAGTGGTTGAGAGGGTAGATAGACATGGAGCAACGCAACACGCAACTTCCTGTATGAGTGACACCGTGTGGTTTCACGCTGCAGGTACCTTCACCTTCCGGTCTGTAGAAAGGCTGCACCAGGGCCAAGAAAACTAGTATGCCAGGTACTCCTCAAAGGAGGTACCCAGTCAAGTCAGGAGCTCAAAGGCTCTGAGGCCAACCCAGTCTGAAGAGTATCTGTCTTGGACCTATGAAGTGTAGGGTCACCAGCATCAGCAGAAGACCCAGCTATGCATCTGGTTGGATTGCGGAGTGCCTTTGTAATCCATCGGATTTCAGAATTGACAGATTTGTCCATCTCCAGGGAAGAGCCAAGTTAGAATTCACTACCATGAAACAAAACTAAGAATCAGCGAAAAATGTGGAAAGGAATAGTTGTACGAGCAAAGCCCCAGTTGCAACAGGGTAGCCAGGACAGCTGGCATGGGTAGAGCCACTCTAATATCTTAGAATTCCTCTAATATTAATTAATATTAACTAATATTTTGCTAATGAATTAATATTTTACTGTGCAGGGAGAGATGCACCAAACTACAGGGCTTCTCACACATGGCGACGTCCACTGTTCCTGGTAGCTCCCCAAATTGGCTGATTTCTTGTTGTGCATACAGATTCCTTTTTGAGACAATGGAAGCTGTTCCCTAATTTTCCACTGTCCCTGCTAGGGCACATCTGGATGGGGCTCCTTGAAGAATCAGTCGAAAGACACTGTCTTGCAGCTCCAGTTTTCCTTCTTGATCGGAGTTTCGGTGGTAAGAAAAAGGCGGAAGAAGCAATAGGAAAACAGGAGTGACACAGGAAAAATGGATAATGACTGGAGAGAGGTTGGGGAGAAATTATGCGGCTCAGATATTTGGTTGCTTAATTATGCACTTCTATATTGGCACGTGACCCAAAATGTAGCTATTCTTCCACAGATACACTTCTCTGACTTTTGCAGTTCGGTTCTGCAGAAAAAGCTGCATGTTTATTTGGGGTAGATGCATTCCCAAGTGTGTATTTAAGTGAAAAACATTGAAAATGCATAAATGGGAATGAGAGACAAAATTGCACATAGAAATATGCATATTAAGTGATATTCAAACATGCACACTCGTTCCATGCAAACTTAAAAAAACCCCAGTATTCGGAATAAATGGGACTTAAGAATGAGAGAAACCAAAATCGCTCTTTGTCCAACCCTGTTTCTTGATCACCCTGATAGGCACAATTATACAATACAAACCACTGTGTGAATGCACTCATGATCTTCCATGTTTACCATTGCTTGGATTATTATTTTATTTTGATCGTTAAATGAATTGGAGGGATCTGTCAGAATTGGAAAAGGTGGGGCATGCATATACATTAATGAACAACAAACTGTAGAGCGCTTTCTTAACCAGAGAGTTTTTCAGGCAGGTATCAGGCTGAGATGAAGTCCTATTTTTTCTTAATTTGTCTGGGCTTTTGTTATGCTGATTCAACACGTGTGATTCCATTCGCGTCGGCGTAAGTTCCACTGTATTCAGTGAGCCTGACTCTTCAGTAGGCGTGCATCGGATTGGGTTGTCATCATCGCTATTTCTCCGGCTGGGCTGATCTGGCTTTGCCTTGAGTGCATGATTTCCCTGTATACTTTCTGCTGCAAGCCACTTTGAGGATTTCAGTCAGAAGGTGAGGGGCAAATAAATAATGTGACTCACTATAGTGCTGACAAGCCTGCAGAAATATGTGGACTCTGAAATATGCAGCAAAATCTTGGAAGCTCGCTCCTTCTGGGTATTTTAATCATGACCTTGTCATGTTCAATAGTTTTTAGTAATGTCTCATTCCTCTGAACACTGGTAATTGGGGCCAGTTTAAGTGTGCTTGTTAAATAAGATGCCTTTCCTTTTAATTTTGGGGAGGCCAGGGGAAAGAAGGTCTTACCTTATAGCTCACTCAGAGCCCTTTCACAGTGGTTATAAATATAGCTGACATTACAGATGGAATTAATTGTCCATCTGACACTAACTGGAAAACTGAAGCGGCCCTTTGCAATAAGTCAGCTTTGCCTGAGCATTAATTCATATGAACAGATAAATTGATTTTGAATTTACACCTCTGTCGGAGTTTGTTTGCTTCACCTCCTAATTATTTCAGGCATTGCAGAATGTTCGGCATCTGTTCACCTCACTATTTGGGATGTTGCCTTCCATATTAACATGGCCTCGCTGGTTGGCATTGAGAGGCCTCTGACCACCTGGGCACATGGTGGCAGGATGCGGCCCACACCTGATGATCCGGTGCCAGAGGATAAAAGGTTAAGGGTCCAATCTGGTGGCTGGGACATGCGAGGAGTTGCAGGACATCATTCATTTTGGTCTAAGCCTGACTTGCGCCACAAGTCAATTCCACCATGCTTGGTTTTCCTTCCTGCAACTCCTCCAAGACAGAGTCCAGCATCTTCCTTGCACATGGAATTCTTGGAAAACTGCTCCAATTAACCCATGAGTGGCGTGCATGAAGATCACCATTTTGCTGATTCTGTCAGAAATAACTGGAGCTAGTAAGATTTGGTGACCATCTGCTCTATAATGCAGCTAGATTTTTCTATTTTTGGTTCTGTTTAGGATACATTCTTTACCTTAATTGTTTTTAAACATGCTCATGTTTTAAACATGCCAGATACATGTTGATGGAACTTACCCAGTACTGACTGCATGATACATGTGGGCTTCAGCTTTTAGGCAGCTCGGGTTCAGAGTTCCCCAACCTTCAGATGTGCTGTGATACAACGCTATCATCCCCAGCTGAGATGATAAGAGTTGTAGTACGACACATCAGGAAGGGACCAGATTGCGGAAAGCCGTTCTGGCTATTCTGCAAAGGTGGGGGAAGATTTCTTTGTCTGAAGAGGGGGATGATTCTGAGATGCTGAGCTCTTTGGGGTAGGAATTTCTCCTTCTGATACTATTTTAGAAAATGCCCTACTCGTTAATGGCACCAGAAGAACCAACTGAATAAGGGATGCCACAGGTTGCCTTTCCTGCCCTCTTTGTAAGGTCGCCAGGTCTTATCAGAAGGCTTCCAAAGGAGTGGCCAAAATGTCAGGGTTGGGGAAGTGGAAGAACCAAATCTATGTATATGATCCATTTCTTATTTGGTCAAATATTGCATCAGCGCTTTCTCTTGGTTCAAAGCAGCTAGTTCGTGGCCATCATAAAAATGAGAATCCTTCAGGCAGCAAGTGAACATAACAGGAGCAAACTCTGCAAGCCAGCAAACAACAGTAGTAAAAGGAAAGTATTCACTGATTGGGGCTTATTTAAAGAGAAGAGTTTGGAACTGAGGTCAGAGGCTTGCTGGATCCACCATGGAGATATTCCAGAGTAAAGTCCACCATGCAAAAGGCCTAGGAAATGCTAATTGGACATGTGCTTTCTACACAGCTCCATTTCCAGGTCAACCAGCCATTCTTTGCCCCTAGTTTCTCAAGGTACTAGCAGGCGCCGCCTTCTTATTTTTTAGGCTCCACCCCCACGATCTTAGCGCCAGACCCCTTGGAGGGATCTGGATTGCTTGTATAGCCTTACTTTCTCAGGTGTAGAATCTCACACAGGTGGGGGCTTTCTGCTCGAGAGAGATCAAGTTCGGAGCAATCATGTCGATGTTGACAGGCAGAGTTTTTGCTGAAGACCCCTTGTGGCATTTTGGCGAAGTGGCACGTGGCATTCCCGGCACACGAGTCCCACCAAACAGCCCTCTGTGTGCTTCGTAACGACCTGGAGCGATTGCTCCGTGATGCTGTCAGCCTCACATGCACAGATCCATGGAGCAGTGCTCAAAAACTCCCATCAAAGTGCTTGTCAGGAGCTCCGTCAGGGCGGGCGGACATATGGTTTCATAATATCCCCTTAGATTTTTCAAGGACCAACTGGAATTTTGGAATGATTTAGTTTACAGTTCCCTTAAGTAACATTATCTTGTTAAAGACATTAACCCTGGCCCTTTACTGTTATATATTTGCTTTGTTTTTCATCCTAGGGAGCAACCTGTAGGAAAGACACTCAACAGGAAGAGAGAGGTCAAAGGTCATGAAAACATTGATTTTCAAGATGGCTGAACGGCTGTCTTGGGAGCACGGTGCAATTATGAAAAACAGACATCTCTGTTTAACCTTCCTTTTTATTAAAAACAAAAAACCCCAAAGAACAATGGCCTTCGAGTGTACTTTAACAGCTAATCATGTCTGTACAGATACAACTTCTGAGTAACTGTACTTACTGTTTTGATAATTTGCTTTGTGCCAGCCGAATTTGTTTTACATATTATCAGATAATATGGATACAGTGAAGGAAACTGGAAGATTAAATAAGAGTTGCCTATAATGAGACAGTTATAATTTTTTAAAGAGGAGCAGGAGTTTTACTAATGTTCACATGGCGACGGTGATACACTGCAGTTTGTAAGCTTAGTTTGTTCCAGATTAAGGAAGATCAAATTTGTCCAGACTTCTTCTGTTTCCATTAAAAGGCTTTTGGGAAGGTGAGGGTGTCCATAAATCAAGGTATGCCAGGAGATTACTGGATGATTTGCAGCGCCAAAGATTTGGGTGAGAATTTCTGATGAGCAATTGGTTCACAATAGTTCTTGACTCCGTTTTGGCTGCTAGAGTCATTTGTATTTGCATTTTTACTGATATTATTGGACAGCTTGTAACAGTCCTTCGGCTCCATCCTCAGGACTGTTTTGCACCTGGCTTTACCTGCAGCCTCTGTGTTGCATTTGTGTTTTAGTTGGTGGACTTTGGCTACGACCTGTGCTATGGTAAAAGGACCATGCATCAGCGGACGGTGAAGACAATAGCAACCCAAACGATTGGCAAAGTGCAGCAGCTCCCTAGCATATACAGGATGCCTCTTTGGGGCCTTTTAGGTTAGAGACAAAGTCCAGAGTGGGCAGGCGATGGGGAAACAGTCTATTTCACAAAATTCTGCATGATCTATAGCTGATGGACAGATGATACAACAGCCAGCCACGGCCATCCAGTGAAGCTGAACAGTGGGAGATTTAGGAAGTCTTCACACCGCACATCGTTAAAGTGTGGCACTGGCTCCCATGAGATATACAATCAGAGCAACTGGCCGAACCTAGTATGAGTTAGTTCTGGGATATTTTAAGATTTTGCATCGCATTTTATCTTGATAGCCATCCTTTTACGACAGGAAACCATGGGATGGAGGACCTCGAGCATGGACCAGAGACAAATAGGGCTGGTGAGAACATTTCTATTCAGTGACTCCCTATCCAGAAAGAAGTGGGGTGGGGTGGAGGGAAGCGCTATGCATTTGGAAAGGATGCAAGACGTCGTGTTCCAGATTTTCTTATGATTCTCGGCGCAGGCTTTGCAGAGAGATGACCTCAGCTGTGAGCAATGCACTAATTATTCACACCTGGCTATCTTTTTGCACGCTGCACAGAAGAGGAGAGCGACTGGACCAGCATCTTGCCAAAAGGGCATGTGGTGCTCGAGGGAGTGACTGCATCACAAGCCATGTCCAAGGCGGACACTCAGATAGGGCCATCCCAAATATATTCGTGTCATGCCCAGTTCCTCATCCGTGTTTGTTTTCTGCCTGTTGTCATTCAGTTTGATAGAAAAAGAAATGCTTTGTGGAGGCAAACTTTCCAAAGAGAAGAATGTTTTGGAGAACGGCAGATGGGTGGGTTTAGGTTCTGGGGTTTACCTTGCGTATGAGAAGGAACATGTCTAGGATGGTGGGACATTCAGGACTCGCCCAGGTGGACTTGCCCACTTGGCCATGAAGTTCACGGGGGGTCTTTGGGCCAGCCATTTAGCCTCTGCCTAACCTTCCCAATTCCAAAGGGCTGAAAAACAGGTGAGTGAGCCAAAAGGAGCTTAGAAACATAGAAGCAGAGCGAGTCAGAAGGGGTCACCCGGGCCATCTAGTCTGACCCCTGGCTTCAACCAGCTCCACTCATGACATGCCCACCACGTGCACGTCCAGCCTATCCTTGAACACCCTCACCAATGGGGCCTCAGCGACCTCTCGCGGAAGCCTAAAGTGCTTCAAAGTGGAAGCTTCAAAGTGATCTGTGAATTCAGGTGAGCTAAAGAGGAAGCCTTTGGGCAGTGCTCTGGCTAGAAATTCCACCAAGGCTACGGTGCTAGGCCCACAAACACTGAGAAGTGAATCTTGGATCTGCTGGAATTAAAGCTTCCTTGTTCTCTGGCAGATCCCCAGAAAGACTGAATGAATACACCAATCCAGGATCCGGCATATTTGTTTTCCCTCTGTGCATCCCTAATTCATATCTCTGTATACAGACTTGGAACTCTTGAGTAGGTTTGATTTACATTTTACAGAAGGTGAAGCAATTTCTTATCCAACTTGGTCAGATAGGACAAAATCAGTTGCCATGCAGGAAAATCGGTGTGTGTGTGAACATGGGCAAAATTAACCCTTCCCTTGAAAATTGCCTGCTTTATGGCAATGAAGCTGACAGGGGGAAAAAAACCCTTCTGTTTGGCACCCAACTTCATGAGTCCCAACTTGCCAGTGCTCATCACTCTAAATTCAAGTACTTCTTGAGAAATGTGCTAGAAAGTTGCTGAAAATATCCAACACTTCCAAGACCAAGACAAACCAGAATGAAACAAAAAACAAAAAGCAAGGCAAATCGTTCGGATTTGGGCAAAATAACAACATATCTGTTTTGCAAACATCTCTCTCGGTGGCTTCCCTAATCGATGGGAAACAATGCTGCAGAATTTGCTTTTCCTTTATGCCTCCAGCTAAGGGGTTTAGGGGAAAATCCTGTTTTTTCTCCTTTTTCAAATTTGCTCAAAACCCAGTTTTGCTCAACAGGTGTTTGCGCTGTCTGAGGTTACGTTGTTGATATAACCCCTGCTCCATTTGGAAGAATGAAAAATTTCGCTCCGTTTCATTGTAAACAGACTCGGCTTCTATTAAACACAAAAAGGAAAGGTTGCTATATTACTCATGTGTTACAGGCCTCCCTGCCCTTTAGTGCATAGAAGCCAACAAAGAGACATGCTCCGCATCTTTATACACGTGTGCGCCAGGCACAGTCTTCATGGGTAAACCCTCTCTTGAACCGCCGAGCCAATTTCTCGTGCCTTCGCTGTGTGGGGTCCTTATGTACAACATGCGGTCTGACGATATCACTTTACAAACATGAGCCTGGAATCACGTCCAGGTTTTATCTGCTATTCCTTGCCAAAAGAATTCCATTTTGATGTCGATACTTTTTTTAACAAGCATTTTCCCCCTTTTTTCTTTGACAAACAGCCATGCAAGGAAAGGGTCGATCATGGAAAGACAATCTTTTATTGTGACAGCAGCAAAGCCAGGAACTGATGTTAAAAGTGCGGGAGGCAATGTCGAAATCCCTTCCCCTCCCTTCTTCTTAATGCATCTGAGCAAGGGACTGGGTGGTGGCGAATGCGCTTAATGCGCTGCAGCGGGGGAGGAAGGAGTGCGCCATGATGCAGGCCTGTGTGATAGTTCAAGGGCCGCCGGGACGTTTGCTGAAGCGGAAGGGGGTGCCACTCTATTCCCTGTCTAATCCGAGAGATATTTGCAATAAAGTCATCACCCCATTAAAGAAATAGAACTTGATTAATCAAAGGAGCCAATGGCAGCCGTGGCAAGCAGCCTTTTCGGAGGGCTTTGGCTCAAAGTTTGGGGTGGGAGGGGAAAGAGACCCTTCGCCATCAGAGGCCTCTCTGATCCAGGCCTAAGGCAGGGCCTTCTCGAAGGACGCTCCCAGGGGCTGGCAGTGTTCGGACCCCTCTCTGTCGACCTCCTGCTGGCCGGCCGTGGGCTCTTTCTGCAGTCTGCCTGTCACGGGGAAGAGCGATAGCTCTTAACCGATGGATGCCATTTATTTCTCGAATCGCAGCCCTTTCAATGGTGCTTTTAATGCATTTGCCATTTTGCACTTGCATTTTATTGTAAGCTGCTTTTTGGGGTGTGTGGAAGCAGGATGTAAACGCACGACTTAAGCAAATAAATAACGTGTCGATAAAAGCCACGGAATACGGGAGCCTGGCTTCTCCTGCCTCGTGCCATTCGCTCCCCAAAGCCTGCTCAGGGGTCTTCCTTGAAGTTGTCTGTCGGTCATCATGTATGCAAGCATATCAGACGAGTCAGCATCCGCAAATAGCAGGCAAATCTGCCCCCTCATTTTCCGCGAGGCCTCCTCCCTTCCCCTCTCTTGCTCTGCCTCTCACTTCTACCTGCCACACCAACTGGCTCTCCAAGCTGGCTGGACTGGTGCCTGAATCTTACTCCAGCACCAGCAATGTGGGGCATCTTCCTGGGCCCCCAGGACAGGAGCTAATTTATGGATGCTGGGTAGGCAATGTAGCATGTGAAGCTGTGAATTCCAGAGGAGGAGAAGGGCCAAGGGGTGGCTGCCGCCGTCCCTGGCTTCTGCCGCCCGGGGCTGCTGCTGCACTCGAGCTAAAGGCAGGGCCGTGCCTGCCAGCATGAGCCTCTCTGTCTTGGGCCTGAAATCCTCAGTTCCCCTGAGCAGACCTCCCCACACCGGGCATGCATGCCTTCCCTCACCCCACCCCCCCGGGGATGCTTGGCTCCCAGGCCGGCCAGCCTTTGAACCTGCCTTGGGCAGAGGGTGCCGCTCAACACAGTGCAGCAGCAGAAGGAAAAGTACAGATGGGAGACAAATGTGTTTACACGTTCCAGTTCCTGGAGCGACAACATCCCACTCTGAAGACTCCGGCCTGGCATGCAGGGAAGCTGCCATGCGAGGCCGAGTGCATAAAAGGGCTGCCTGCGCTTTGCTGAGCCGCAGCACATGGCGACTGACGGCATCCTCCCCCCCCACTGCTTTTGCCTTAACATAGCGCATACGCACAGGCCGCATGCAATGAATCACCCGCTGGCTTCAGGCAAGCTCTTAAGGATCCAGAGACAGCGAGAAAAAAATTCCATCCTTGCTCAGGGAGTCAGGAAAGCAGGTGTTATTTTCCATAAACCAACCTCGGTCTGAAAGTGAGTTGCCATAAATTGCTCTGGGGAAGGGAAGTTTGCAGATGTTATAATCTCTTTGCCTTTGGTGGGAAATTCGGCTAAATGGATTTATTGCAGGTGGGGATTTTGCAAACCTGGTTTTTCTTTGTCTTTCTTCTCGTTCAGATTCAAACTGGGTTTGTTTGGAGCCAGGACGTTGCTCTGGACATCCGTGCCAAAGCTTGACATGATGCAAGAACCACGAAGGGTACGTCTCTGGTCATGTGCATCTCTCTACTCCGCACTGTGTGACCTCACAGGGTTATTTATTTATTCATTTTTAATGATGTTTATATCCTGCCTTTTTTCCCTGCGGTGAACCCAAGGTGGTTTCCATGATTCCATTTTATCTTCGCAACAACAAGGTGACTTAGACGGAGAGCCAGGGACTGGCTCTCATTCTGTGAACCACATGGACAGCCCAACTCCCAGTGCAAGACTCTAACCACTGGCCGTCACTGCATATCAATTGCTGCATATTCATACATATATGTTTCTTCCATATGCACATTTTTAAAAGACTAATTGTTAGTAGTAAGTTTGGCCAAATAAGTAGGTTTTGCCATTTTCAATATTCAGGTCAAAATGTGTGACTTTGTGTTAGTTTTTGTTCTCCAAAAAATGCTTGGTCTGTGCAAATGTCAACCTCTTTGGATGTATGTATTTTAGGAGCATAGGAGGTTGCCTTGTACTAATTCATACCTCCTACCTCCTAGTCTAGTATTCTCAGTGCTTACCATCAGTGGTTCTCCAGGAGTTTTAGGCAGGAGTTTTTCCTACCCTGCCTAGAGATGTAGGGAATGAATGTGCCCCAAATGTGCTGCCATTAAGCGATGCCCCATCCCTTTTTAATGCTGTTCCCTCAGAAAGTACTCTGGTCCCCCTCCTGGATTAATCACATTTGTGATCCCATCCAATCAGGGACCACATCACAAACAGGATCCCACCCAATCAGGGACCACATCACAAACAGGATCCCACCCAATCAGGGACCACATCACAAACAGGATCCCACCCAATCAGGGACCGCATCACAAACAGGATCCCACCCAATCAGGGACCACATCACAAACAGGATGTTAGGTAGCCAATCAGCCCCAGCAGCATGGTATTGTCCTCAGTGAGGTCAATTGAGAGTGAGGGCAACAGAAATAGAGCAGCGAGCGTTCTTGCCAAGACTGATAAACACTGTCGAAAAGCAGAGGCTTTGCCTGGCACTGCCCAAGCAGTTCATAAAAAACAGTGAGTAGTGTTGGGTCCGCTGTAACGAATACAAAGATCCCATAAATCTGCCGCTTTCTCTCCCGGGGGTTTCATCCTTGCAAAAGCTGCTCTGAGCTTTCCATCCCGCTGGAAGTGGGCGGGAAAGGGTAATGAAACCAGACCCAGTTCCTTTTTGTTTGAGGTGGCTTCTGATACATTCTTGGGACGTCTTTCATACTTTGGCTGAGGTTAAATCTGGATCTGAAAGTGAGTACAGTCACCCCCCGGGGCCAGACATCTTGGTGGCACACAAGCACATGTCTTCTGGCTTTTATAGATATGCTTCTCCATGCTGTGAGTAACTTTCTCTTCCCCTCCTCCAAGCAACTCTGGGTTGCAACGCAGAAGATTCGAGAGACCACAACAAGGGGTTCCAGCCGGCTTGCGGTTTCCCCAAATCCAGCAACTCGTCATTAAAGGCACCTCAACTCATGAGTCGCTTGTTGATGGAGTAATTTGCCCTCCCAAAGTTTTCATCACAAAAAATGTTTAGAAGTAATTAACGCTCATCAAACCCAGACTGATTAGTTCAATCGACCTCATTAGAGAGAGAATCAGTATGGAGAGGGGAGGGGAGGGGAGGGGAGGGGAGGGGAGGGGAGGAGGAAGTATTCCTATATACCAGAAAGCTAGCCAAGGGCCTGCAGACTTCAACCAGCACAGAGAGAGACTCTATGTATCACACTCACAAACACACACAACATGCCAGCAATGGCCACCCATGGAGCATCAGGGCAAGCACTGAAACATGACACGCATGATTTTCAGTGAAATTTGGGAAAGGGTTTGCACTGATATCTCTTTTACGGAGACCTTCCATGGGCAGCTTTTCAAGCCCCTCTCTCTCTTCCGTACAGCATTTTCTGGGTCGGCGGATGCGATGTATCATTTCTTTTTATACGTTTCTTTATGGAACAGTAAAAGCAATCAGGTTTACAAGGAAAACTCGGTTGGATTGCAGAGCCGCGTAACCGGAGAAGCAGTCTTTCCTGAGCAGCTCTTGCTGGAACGGCGCTTATCAGTTTGCATGCAATAAAAACAGACAGGGAAGGGAGAAAGTGTGTGTGTGTGTGTGTGTGTGTGTGGCAACTTTTGCAGGGAGGTGCATCGTGGATGGAAAAGAACAGAGGCTGGAGGGTCTGGAAACGGAGCTGCAAGCAAGGGTGGGGAAGGGAGAACCAATGTGGTTTTGGACATGTCCACACCGAGACTTGGGTCGGGTGTAGTAGTGAGAAGCAGCGCCCGCCATTGGCCGCCAAGGAACTATCAATCAGGGCGGCAGTCTTCCCAATTCCACCCTTTCATCGGGTCTAGACAGTAAGAAAGAGCCGTGCGTAGCCAAAGGAAGCATCTCCCACCCCCGCAAAGCTCCGCTTCATGGTCTTCTGGAGCTCCAAAACCCATGTTTTAAAACAGATGACATAATGGGCCGAGCCTGCCAGGACTTCCAGCCGTGTGTACCTGTCCAGGAAATTGCAGGTCTCCTCCCTGGCAGCGCGTGACTCCGTCCCCAACCCCGGCGCTTACCGATTCGTCAACAAGTACCCACAAAGTGCGCCCAATGTGGGGGTGGCCCTTAAGGTCAGTCCAGAAGCTGGAGCCAGTGAGGAATGCAGCCTCCAGCTATGTGCAACAGCCGCTCCTTTCAGCAAGCAGCTCCTTTGCTGAGGGAGTCGCACTGGCTGCCTAACTGCTATGGGTCAGGTTTAAGGGCTGGGCCCTAGCATGGAAGACCCTCAAAACCTCGGGACCGGGATTCTTGCAAGAGCAGCTCCTCCCTTATCAAACTGCCTGGTCACTGAAGCCATCGGAGGTGGTGTTCCTGGTAGTTCCACATGGAGTGAAGGCCTGACTCAAGTCCAGCTGAGGAAGGGATTTGAGTGTGGTGGCCCCAGTCCTCTGAAACTGTCTGCCTCTGGAGATCTGGCAGGTGCCAACATGGTGTTGCTTTCAGTGCCTCCTGAAATAGCTTTATTTCAGGATGGCTTCTTGGCCAACCGGCCATGGTTTTGATTGGTTCTGTTCCTGATGTATCGTTTTATTCTTTGCATCTGTTTATTTTTGTAGTGTGCTGCTTCAGGATCTGGTTGGACATGGAGCAATATGGAACTGTTACAAATATATACATGAAGTCATCCTCTTCAGGTAGGGATGCTAGGACTGGTAGTCCCATACATTGGTCTGAGAAAGGCTGGTCCACCCCCTCCCCAGCCAGGACAGCTGTCTCCCAGTGCCCATTATCTGAGCATCCCACTAAAGGTGGCACCAACGAGGTCAGCCATGTCTTCCCCAAATGAAATGCAGGAACGGGGGAGAACACCCCTTGCCAGAAAGGTGACCATGCAACCAGTGACAGGAGACTTATAAGCAAGATAAGCACTGGAACCCTTAACCCCTACTCATTCTCTGAATTTTTCTTCTCCTTTAATTTTTTTCCCAAAGCAATTTCTTTTCTACGGAATTGAAAGCCCAAAAATATGTGGAAAGGTTTTCGGCACAGTACGAACCGACTCTTCCCAGTGTGAGTCATCTGGCACAACATTCAGTCCTTCCCAGTTACTCTGAGGCTGTGTCACGAAGCTCTGCCCAAGTGCTGTAGCAACATAAAAACCTTGGGGGGCATTCAGAACTCCGGGGGCCAAGCCGGCAGTGGGGACACTCCGGGTTTTAGGTAGCTCCTTTCTCCCTTCTTGCAATAGTTTCTGACAACCAGCTGAGGAGAGTTGTAAACCGCTCCCCTGTGAGGAGAATAAACCCCAGATAAACCAAATAAAATCAACCCCTCCCCGAAAGAAAGTCATGCATCCGTTTCCCCTGAGATGAACTATGTGGTATGGCTTTCAGTAAGAAAACAAAACGGGATAGGAACAATGGCAAGGGAGACACGGATTCTGCAAAAAGTGCTGACTGGGCTCAGTAAACCTATACCAGCTGATGGTCCCAGTTAGGTCCAGATTATTTTATATGGGACTTGGAGCATTTGATGGTGATCCCAAGCACTAGGTAAGCTATTTTGCATGGAAGTGAAAGGCTCATTCATCTATGGCTCCTCGTGAGTAGCCCTAGGAAAGTCCCTGCTGGAGGGTGTTGCGTGTTGAGGCCCAGTCTGCACAAGAGCATCTGAGGTGCCATTGTCCACGTATGGCCTGTGAAACTATCTCCAGATCTGGCCACCTCAAGATGGGGCTACTCAGCCAAATATCTCATGTTCCTACCACCCCAAGACTGCCCACATCAAAATTTTACCACCTCATTCGACCACCTTAAGATCCTTCCATCTCAAGAGTTGATCTCCTCACAATCCTATCACCATGTTCAAACTCCTTCGCATCCTACCAGCCCAAAGTCTGAACACCTCAAGATTCTTCCACTTCACTGGACTTGCTCAGGATTGGCCACCTCTGTTCTACTGCCTCTTTTCTGACAACCAAAGTTCGGAGCACCTCATGTCTTGGACTCCTCATTCTGCTGTATGGTCTGTAGACCAGAAGTGGATAGCTTCCTTTCTGAAGAGATCTGAGGAGACACCACGGTGAGATGCTTGATTTGTAATGCCCAATTTTCCCCACGGCCAGTTGTTGCTTTTACTGCAGTCCTTTGGTGTGAGCATACAGGTGCAAACTCCCCTTTGGTGGGAATTTTCTTGGATGGTCAGAAGCAAGCACCGCCTGTTGTATTCTGGGAGGAAACGGAAATGGCCACATTTGGTTGCTGCAGGAATTGAGCCGCCCCGTGCCTGTCCCTCTCCAGACCTCCAGCACTTGGTCACTGTCTGAAAGAACCCATTCCTCCTCCAGTTGCTGTGAAACAAGCAGAGTTTTTGTCAGTGGGACGTGCTTCAAAGTCTCCTCAACTTTAATGGTGTATGACATTTCGGAGGGCAAATATGGCCCGACTAATCATATTCTAATAGGTCTTCCTTTACAATTGGACTGGCTCGGAGTGCGCCCAGTAATATTTTAATTTCTGAGCTCTGATGAGCTTAATTCTGAGCAGGTATTCAGTTTCTTCACTTACAAACGGGGGCTCCCAGATGTTTGAGGCCAATGGGCTAAAAGGAATGGCAATACAAATATAATATTTAATACAAAATGTCAGTTTGGGTGTTCCACTCAATTTCCTGGAGAAAATCTTGAAGAAAAAAATACCCTTCTTATTTAGGCTGAAGACCCAATCAGTTCCATACCTTGGTCCCTGCCCAGTTGCTATGTAATTCCACATAACTAAGTTCTCTGATTTCTGAAATGCAAATATGTAGCAGATGTAGGTAAAGTGTGGGTGGGGGTGAGGGGTTGGGGAAAGCTTCCTTTCTTGCAAGGCATCAGCCTCCTGCTACAAGTTCCCTAGGAAAGGTTAGTTAGTCCCTAACTTCTGCAGAGAAATATAAAATGCCTGTGATTAATTAGGGATCCAAGTATCTTCTTCTTTTGCAAAGCTCCCAACTCAAAGAGAAAAGGGCAGACGCTCTTCCTTGACTGCATGAGGAAGAGATGCTTGGCCCTGCCTCGTCAAAAGCATTCATATTTGAATGTGCACCCAGGCCTGCGTATGACAAAGCTACAGGGCCTCCCCTTTCTATGTGCATATTTGGTTTCCTCTGAAATGTTGCAGCATATGCGCCTGAAGAAGCGAGGCAGCTGTGCAGGCTGCCCTTACTCACGCAGCTTCTCTTCCAGTCTCGAGCATGGTGGAGACTGATACCTGATGGAGAGGATGCAAGCTAGAGAATGAGCAATTACGGAGAGCCAGTATGTGTTCCCTACTCTTCTTGGGAGTCTGTCCAACTGTCCAAGTATTTATGCACAGAGACTGATGGCAAAATCCAGTTTGGGATTTGCTGGAGTCTGGATACTGGTATGCCAGTACATAGGAATTAGCTGTGTGTTTACTTTCTACCCTGCCACTCAGTATATATGCCCACCTGCCCCTTGAGATCAGTGGGAGAGGCCCTTCTCCGGGAACCCTCTGGGAAGGATATCAGGAGGGTAAATACTTGGAAGAGGGCCTTCTCTGTTGTGGCGCCCCATCTATGGAATGCGCTCCCCAGAGAGGTCCGCCTGGTGCTGTCGTTATTTGTTTTTCAGCGCCATGCAAAGACCTTTTTATTCAAACGCTATTTTAATTGTTAATATTATTTATTTATTTTATTTTTTGGTCGACTCATAATATATTGCTTTATACTGTGCTTATTTATTTATTATTGTGAGCCGCCCCGAGGCTTCGGCGAATGGGGCGGCATAGAAGCTTCCTAAATAAATAAATAAATAAATACACTGATGAATAAACCAGAGGCATTCAAAGTTCCCAAGAACGGGATCTCCTAAAACTGGAACTTAGGCAACAGAAGTGGTGGGTGCAGAAGAGTCGGCTTTCCTTTGCAAAATGCTTCACTTGAGTTTTGGTGACAAACAGCTGGGGGTTTCATATAGGATGGAGCTATCATTCTGCCCTTGGTGATAGAGAGCACTGTGTTCAGTCTGAGTAAAACAACAACAACAACAACAACAACGCAACAGCAGCGGTGGCGGCAGCTAAAACAGTGAAGCCAAGAAAGGCAAAATGAGGACAATCGCTGCAAAAAGACAAGATAGAGAAGGGAAGCATCTTTTTAGGCTGCCGTGAAACCGAATCGGCCCTGCTTCAGAAAGTGTGGCTGAGCCATAAAACCCATGTTTAAAAGCCTGCTTGTAACTTTAAGATTAAGGGTGCAATCCGGCACATGTTTAGACGGGGAAAAATCCTACAATGCCCTGGGGTTCCCCAGTGGTACGGGCCTGAAAGATTACATGATGACGTGACGCGAACGGAATGGTTTGATTGTGAGAGCAATTTTCTCCTGCTCGGCTGGAACACCTTCCAAGGCTGCCTTGAACTTGCAGCCACTTCAGTGGGGGACAAAGAAGCCCAAACCCGCATGACTAAACCTTCTGAAGTATTCCCCTTGCCTTATGGGAATGCCACTTCAGCTGTGGCTGAATTCCCCCACATGAAAGCTAGGATGGGTTTTTTGCCCTTGTCTGTGGCTGCCCTGATTACAAAGCCTCAGAGATCTTTAATTAATTTGGTTGGACTTTGTGTATTCCTTTCAAAGGAAACCATCAAAACAGCATTTGAAACTCATTAGCTTTTTGACAGGGATGCTCTCATAACTTGCCGGGTTGTAGCATCACCCATTTTCATCAAAACACGGCATCGCAGAAGCCACTCACAATCTCGGGACATATTTTCCCAAACCACACATGAGAGCATTCTGGGTGCCTGCAGGCTGAAAATTACAGCCTTTGTGAGCCTGTGTGCTTGTCTGGAGAAACACAACACGCTTCTAGTCCTGAGTGTGGCAGAGGAAACGTGTGGGCTCGTTTGGCTGACATCTCCACCGGAAAGGCAGGCCTGGTCATTAAAGCTGCCTCTGTGTCCCTTCCGCACACAGCCTTGCTTGGCTGGGGGACCAGCCTGCCTCCCCAGTCTGGTGTACTTTGGATGCTTTGGACAGGGGTGCAAAGGGTCCCTGACAGGACCCCCCCCCCCGGACTTGCTCCTCCTCTTCACCCTTGGAATCCGGAAGACATTTTGGAGGAGTACAGTCATAAGTTAGAGAGGACTTGATGGTCCATCACACACACACACACACACACACACACGCATGGATAGAATTAAGATCTTTAAATTAGCTGGAGGAGGATACTGAACGATCAACCCAAGAACACTTACCAAAAAAAGAAAAGAAAAAGAAAAGAAAAAAGCCCAGCGTTTGCTAGGTGGCTTGTCTTCTCTGACATTTTTTCATTTCATTTCATTTCATTTTTTCATTTCAATTCAATTCAAAGTATTTATTTGATGCTTTTACAGGCCCTCCCTTTACTGGTGTCTTGCGATAATTTCCAACAAGCACAAATAAAATAAAAATGGCGCAGCATCCAGTGATTAAATATTAAAACCACAATTAAAACCAATTAACATTAAAATAATGGGAAAACAAGAAAGAAATAGAAAGTTGTATTTCTTGGCTTGATTTTGCATGGAAGGAAGGAAGAGGGCGGCCGAAGGTGGGGCAGGGTGATATCAGGGAGGGACAGAGAAGGGGGGCCCTGTGCCAACCGAGAAGTTCTGGGATGGGGAAACCAACAGTTGGGGGCAGTTCATTTGTTTTCAGGCCTTTTCAGTACAACTTTGGAAATGATTATTCATCATGTGCTTGTAAAAAAAAGAGGAAGGAGAAAATGTAGGAGGCAGAGAAATGTAGGGGGCAGGCCCCTGGATGCGACCCCTGGCACAGACCCAGGGAGGGCCTTTGGAGGAGCGCGTCCTGGAGATCGTCCAGGCAACTGGGTCGGGGAGTTTGGAGAGTAATCCAGTCCATGGACCTTGCAATCTTTTCACCCCTGAAACAAAGCATGCTTTCAAAGAGAGGGCCGCCCCCTGAAAGCAGGACACATGGCCACACTGGGCTTGGTCCACCTTTCCTTAGTTGGTGGACAGAATGAGGGATGCTTAGATCTCTGGCTGTTTCAGGGCTGGGGCCCTTTCCCTGGGACTCCCACCCTGAGCAGCCCTTCTGGGGACTTTTTCGTGACTTTTAGAAGCAAGATCGGGACTGTTTTGCTTTAAAAGGACTGTGGGTCGTGGAAGGCAGCAGAGAAACTGGCTTGTTGACGATTTTATGTCTTGGCTTGCAGTTTTATTGGTTTCACCGAGATGGCCGAATTTTACTGTACTTGCTTGTTTTATACGCTGCTTCCAGAGCCCGTTATGCAGAGTTGGGGCTGTAAATGTTGTGGTAAGCAAATGCATAGCTTTAAAAGGCTGGCTGTTTCTTGAGAGACTTCACCTTCAAAGGCCGGGTTCATCTGCCAATGATTCAATGAAAGCTCGCTCTCAACCCTTGAGTGCGGGTAATGGCGTCATCTGCACCCAGGCAAGGTCAGCATCCCATCAGCCGTGAAGCTCATCCAGAGACCTTGAACCAGCCGCCATCTCTTACCATAAGGTACCTCGCAGGGTTGTTGTGAAAGTTAAAGGGACTGGGAAAGGACTCTGTGTACTGCTAAGAGTTCCTGGAGGAAGGGCAGGAACGAAATGCGATTAAAGAACAGGTCTTGAAAGAGATTGGAATGATCACAGCTTCAAGAAGCGCTGCTACGTGGCATGGCCCTCCTCATTCTTGTAAGAAACCCTTATTAGATCAACATCGCAGCATCTCTTGCTGCTGCTTTGGTCCTTTGAGGGATGGCAGCGGCTCGAGTTCTCCCACCCTTCTCTGCGTTCCCTTTCAGCAGGACCTTGCCAGACGAGGAAGTTCCGTGCTGAGGCGTAATCAGCCTCAGTGCTTTCCTCTTTACGGGTGTGCATAAACATCATGTTGAAATTGTCACTCTGATTTAGGGAAGGTTGGCTTTTTCGGTTAGTTCCGCCCCGTCCCCCAATCTATAAACACTGTGTGTTGCTTTCTTTCAAACACTGAAACTCCTCCACCAAAGAGAAATCGAACATGAAACATTTCAGCAAGATTCTTGCCTGCTAACATGGAAGTCTTCCTGAGATGAACGGAGGGGCGTGAACATTGGTGCCAAGGATTATCTTGGTTTATAATTGAGGCAAGACTTGATGTTGGGTGCTGTTGCATACGCGGTGTGGTAATTTTGATTTTATTATGGCTTTTGGCATTATTTTATGTCTGCATGACACAGTGGGCTGTGGTGGGTTAATTAACACCTTAATTAACACCTGTGGGGTGCTCACAGTCCTCATTTGGAGTCTGCGACCTCTGATCAGGGGTTGCGGCATGCAAATCGCAGCATGCAAATTAACCCAGCTACTGAGTGAGGGTTGAGTGTAGGTTGCTCAGCCCTCGATTTACCCGTGTTGGCTAGGTCGACAGGACATGTGGCACCCGCTGATTGCTGACTGCCAATGAGGGCTACCCAACCACACTTAGAGGGCAATTACCAGTCCTGATTTAGAAACAGCAAATGTGACCTGGTAGATTGCTTAAAAATGGCTTAGAAAGTGATATGGATGATAGCTCCGTTAGTCATGATGGCTATCGAATGCTCCCCATTTCCAGAGGCAGAATACCACCAGAGAACAGTGGCTGGGGAGAATGAGAGTGCCTTCAAGATGTTTGGAGGAGGGCTTGCTATTTATGTATGTATTTATTTATTTGCGTGCCACCTGTTGCCGAAGCTCTCTGGTTGGAGTTCAACAAAGCTCACAGGCATTGCTTGCTGAAGTTCCCACCAGGTGAAATTTCCAGGTGAGCTTCCCAGGGGATAACATTCCAAAGCCACCGCCAACAGAATCCTCTCTGGCGTAGGAATGGTTGGATCTTATTAAATCCATTCTGTTTGTTCTGTGGATCGTCAGGCGCCTTTCATTCTACCTTCTTTTCATTGACAAAGCAGATTTCGAAGACCAGAACGTCATTGTCCTTCTGCTAGTGCACACTTGTGCAAATATGTTATAACATATAAGTTATTGAAAGATAGCACAATGCAAAACAGGACAACCTGCCATGACCAATAGTGAAAAGTCCATTTCTCTGACATCCCTACTGTGAATTGAGTAAGAGCTCTAATTCCTCCAGGCTTTTCATCCTTTTACTTCCATTTTCAAATGTGTTATTGCTTTTTTTATATTTTTACACAGTTGCTGGCTTTTATTCTTATGTGAATGGGGCGGCATACAAGTTTCCCAAATAAAATAAATAATAAATATTCTGGTTTTTAACCTGATTTTATTCAGGTTTAAACCTCTTTTTGATCGTTTCGCAATTTTAGGTTTTCATATTTGAGAACCATCCAGACGTCTTTGGCACAGAAATGGAACAAATTATGTGAAGCATGTCAGGGTCAGGAATTATTTCTCAGGCAGAGCTCCCTCCCGCCTCCCCACCAAGAGGGTGCCTTTAATCGTGCCTCCTGTTCAAGAGGTCCCAGTAGCAAGTCTACGTAAGAGTATTTCATGGCCACAATGCTGCAGTTCTGTTAACTCACCACCTGGGGCAGTCAGTTGGCCAACCAAAGGTTCCTTGGTAGAAACCCTGGTTAAATCCGGCAGCGGGCATCTTCCGTCATGCAACTCTGTGGGTTTGTTCCTTTTGATATAAGTGGGGCAGCCTTGTGGGTCCGGACCTCTGGAGTATGCCTGCCTGCCTGCCAGACATCCAAGGGTTGGGGCTGGGATGCTTTTTGGAGAAACAGAGGTCTTGCTTCCTACTTAGAAGAACAGGTGACTGTAAAATGCTGTAAAATACGGAGAGTTCAGCTTCGCCTTTCCTGGGAATCGTTTTGCACACCGAAAATAGAAGCATCGTTTAAGTGTAAGCATCTCAGAGGGACATAATGACCCCAAGGCAGATGAAATCACTTAAAAATTTTGAAACTGGCTGCGTCTTCTATTTTAATTACATGGCGTAACTCTATTCTGCGGGAAGCAATTATGTTGCAGTTCTTCCCACACACAGCCTGTGCCCACTGGTACTTCACAGAGACCGAATGAATCAGGGAGATTTTTTTAACGATTGAATCTGGATTTTGAGAAAAGGAGACGGGATGCTACCATCTGAAGTGTGGTGCTCCAGAAGGATCACAGGAGAAAGATCTGCCCAAAGGATCAGCGGGCTGGGCGGAAGAGCTCAGGCACCGTGCCTCGCTGAGGCATCCACCCCCCGACCGTTCCCCAGTTTGTTCTGCTGCAGCCTGGGCCTGACGCAGATGCAATTGGCTTTGTCACCACTCGATGCACACAAGCTTCCAGGCGCTGTGAAGGTGCAAAGTACTGTCATTGCGGCACAGAAGCAGGCAGGAACTAGCCGGCACGTGTAGCTGCAGAAGTATCCTCCCGTCGATTCTGGCTGGAAGCACCTGAGGCAGCGACGGCAGCTGCCAGTCTTCCTGGGACAGCCTTTGTCGGCTCTGCACATCTGGATGCCACCATGTTTGCACAGACCTCCTGGCACAGCTGCCCGGCTAGGCCAGGCTGGGTGGGGGCCGCCGGCACACAGTTCTGAGTCCGGCTGAGGTCTGGGCTCCGGCTGAGCCGTTTGTGGCATCCAGGTTCCCGCCCTGGGGCTGCTCCAGCATTACTGGGCTCGAATGTCATACCCCTGCTGGGAATTAAGCCCCCAGCCCAGTCCCTGGTCGCTTGCAGACTGAAAGGGCTCCATCTACAACCGCCCTGTCTTTGCTCCGTCCGTCCTGCCCTGACCCTGCCCAGGCTCCCTGAGAGGAAGGCGCTGTCAAGCCAGTGAGCTTCCTTGGTTTAGAGCCACACAGAGTAATTGGCCACAAGGCCCCAAAGTCCCTTTCAGGTCTCATAAAACCAGAGAATGCTTTTCCACGTGTTTACTGTTTTTCCCACATGCCCTTTTGCAAACTCAAGCGGGACACTGACTCGGCAGCGGCTTCTCCTTGCCACTTGGACCGACTGGCTGCCGCGGAAAGCAGGAAAATGATGGCGCTTTGGCCTTTCTGTAGTGAGGAATGGGAATTTTGTTTGGGTCCATTTCTGGAATGGGGCCTTACCAAAACTGACCACTGTCTTCATGAACCAGGTGGAACGTACTTGAGGTTGAAAGCTGTGGTGAGAATTGAAATAGATGGAATCCAGTATCCGGGACCAGGGATCCCTATCATTATTACTTTAATTTTCAGACTAAAACCCAGGGTGGATACACCACTTCCGCCCACCACATGGCACGCAACACCAAGATCCTCTCCATGCTGGGAGTATTTGTATGCATAACTTCATGGAATGCAAGAGAAACCAAAACTGATAGATTTGTCCATTCTTCCTTATATTCATTGGCCCTTCTGAATCTACCCAGAGCCAACGTTTAAGCACAAATAACATCCGCATCACAATCCCACACATTTTCGAAAATGTTGGAGACTGTGCATTCCTATATCCAGATGCCATATTTTTGTAGCCAGTGATTATACCATGCAGCTGTGATCATTTTCCAGGCCCTGATGTTAAAATATTGTCTTGAAAGAGCTGATGTTTTAAAATATTTTATCGTTTTTCCCATCGTTCATATTTAGGCCCTCGCTTATGTCTGTTTGCTGGATACCTCAAGCTGTTTTGGCTACAACTGCTTAAGCCGTGCCGGTCATTTCTCTCTCTTCCCCCAAAGCTGAAATATGGATGGCTCCAGAAGTTAGAGGTTGCTTCCACAGATCAGTCCCCAATATAGCATCTCTGATGCGAAAAACCATGGTGATGACCAGGGGCTACCCAAGTCCCTCACTGATGAAGAACTGAAGATGAGACCAAAGGCTCACTGATGGCTATACAGTGAATGGAGCCAGCTATGCCAAAAATATGCATTTTAGTGTTTTGGGTTTCATACCAAGAGAACTATCATGGTTTTAGGGTTTCATAGCAAGAGAACATCCTCCCTTTCTCATGGCCATTCATCTTTAAACTGGCTCTGGACTGGACATCTCCAAGTAACGTACCATCCTGTGATAGTCCTTCAAAGAGAGGGCTGCTCTCAGCAGACGGGGACTTGTGGCAGCACTAATTTGGATGGAACGATGGCCCAGCTCAGCATCCATCACTGCTCCGGGGTCGACCACGTGCTTTGCTTGCAGAATAAACCTGGTGGCATCTCACAGCCGGGCTGGCTAAAGAGCTCCGAGATCTTCCTGAAGGCCTCGGTTGGATGACCAGCCCGTGCACAAAAGATCAAGGCAGCTCCACGGGTGCCTCGCACAGACCAGAGGAATCCATTTCAGTGGGTGTGTCCCAGAACGTAGGCCGACTCTCTGTGACAAGTTGCTGTCCCCTGTGCCCCGACTCTCCTTCCCATCATCCCTTTCTGCAGCATTCCTCAACATGCCATGGGCAGCAAAGAGTGAGCCCTGTTCAGAGCTGGCTGGGCGCTTCCAGCCAGCAAGGGCGTGAGTGTGGGGGCGGTGGAGAACCACCACTTCCCCGTCCAGAGAAGGCTGTTCTTCTCGTGGAAAGGGGCCTGCTAGTCTTCTAAACTGCGGTCGGAGTCCCAGTCCTCACTAGCCCTGCCTTCAAAACGAGCCCATATGAAAGGGCTCCTTTGTCATAATGGAGACAGGGATTACAATGGACTCCTTCTCCGTTTGCCAAGCTATCACTTACTAGGGAGCCCGCAAGCCAGCCCGGTGCTACACGAGAAGGAAGGCAGCAATTTCTTAGTGGTCTCTTTGGCGTGCTGGTAGTGATCCTGCGACCGATGCCTTGCACTTCAGACCGGTTTCTCCCCAGCCTCTCCCCCCTCTCAAAATCTATGAAGAAATGCAGGACCGCTGGGTTATTCCGTCGCCAAGTCGGTGCACTGATCCAGAGTTAATCTTTCAAGAAAGACCTCTTGTTTGTGTTGGTTTCCGTAGCAAGGAACATGACGTGCTGCTAACCTGCGGCGATGGGTTTTTTCTTTTGACCTCCCCTTTTCAGGCAAGGGATGGTGCAAATTTCTGTCTGAAAATCCATGCAAGGTGATCTGCAAGGCTGTGCCATAAAAAAGAAAAGAGAAGGGAAATTATGTGCAGAGAAAGGAGCCGAATTACAAATTATGCAAACAAAGCAACTTCTCCAAGTTTCCTGAGTTTGCAATCCCCCCTCCTCCAGTTCTGCCAGTTCGGAGAAGGCAGTGGGGGAAGTAGGAGGTTGTGGGGGAGGAGGGAGAGCAATACTGAAAGTCATCCTTGAACCTCTATCCTCTGTAAAGCCTTCTCCCCACAATAGCTTCTGAAATGTAACCTTGAATTTCCCCCTACACTGTCTTTCAAGCCTAACTTTGAAGCCATAAAGAGAGGTGGAAATATGTCTTTAATTAAATAAATACCAGGGTTTGGGACATGATGCATTTATTTGTTTAAAGTAGGTATAGGTCACTCTTTAGGGCATGGGCTAAATTTAGCACCCCATGGAGGTTGTTATGACAGGTTATTGATGACGACATCAAATGTATTGAATTGATTTGCAGCCTGCTGTTCGTCCAACAAAACGACCCTTGGGGTAGCCGCTTTCACTGTCAAAGAGGTTTCTCAGCCGCCTGTCGAGGATGTGGGCTTCTGATGCTACAGAAGCTCTGCAGAGTCAGTCAGGTTCACAATAAGCCAATCAAAGCAGCCTTGTGCTTTCAAACCCGCAACGTGTTCATTTTAGTGTAAATGGGCAGAGGGCACAGCTTTGCTCGGAGGCTCGGGGCATAAGATCAGACACCAGGTACGCTAACAGCAGGGAAAAGACCAGGCATGGGGCTCGGTCTTTTGCATTCAGGCTTAGTTACAGGGTTAATAGGTTTCTGGGATGTAGCAAGGATGTATGGACCAGCTCAGCGTCCTTGTCCATCTCACCTCCATCTTTCTGGTTTTGCAGCAGCGGTTCGCAGTTGACTGCTACCTGGTGATCGGGATACATGAGTCTGTGCATTTCAGTTCTGTGCTCTTTCCTCGTTCCCTTCAATGACAGCAAATACTTATTCGTTACAGACTGCTTGAAAATCAGCTTACATCCTCATGAATCTCTTGCCTAATATTTTCATGCATACGCTTGAAGTGTGCACCACTATGCACATGTTTTGCACAGGTGTGTCTCCTGAAAGCTGCTTTGCCAGCCACAAGGCATTTCTGGTTCATTATCCTGTCTTGATTAAAGCAACGTGAGAACTCTCAGATGGACAGCAAGCCAGGGTTCAACAGCGACCAACTCTCAGAAAGAGGGAGAGAGGAGGATGTACACAAGGTCCCTTAATCTGTTTCCGCAGTGCCTCTTTTTGCCTTCCTAAGACAGTGGCCAAAATAGGCATTCCCAAACCAGCACCTTCAGCCGTGTCAGACGGCAGCCATTGGAGGTGGTGGGCATTGCAGTCCACCCCACCTGGAGAGTGTTGGTGGGGAAAGACTGTTCCCTTGGTTGCCTGTGGCCGGCGGCAACATCTTCGGCCCGGTGTTCCCTGAAAAGAAAGGGATTCTGCACGTGAGAGAAGGAGCAAAGTGCTCCTCTTGAGCAGCGCCTCTTTCTTGGGAGGGGGCCTGTTACAGGAGCAGTTCCAGGTGGGACAGTGCCGACTTTTTCTGAAGGGATAATCAACGCAATTATATATGGATGGAAGGTTGTAAAAGAGGATATGGGATTGATCATCCAAGACTTGGTGAGCGGAGACTATAATTTATTTTTCTTTCCTGGGGTTTGTGATGGGGAGAGAGGAAGAGAAGGTTTGTTCTTCCAGAAGATTTATTTCATTACATCTGCAACAAGTCAGGAAGAGATCAGAGTAGAGAGAGGGTCTCTCTCTCTCTCTCTCTCTCTCTTCCTCTCTCTCTTTCCCCTTTTCCTTTTTGGTTTGGGGCCTACTTAGAACAAAGCTTGGTTACATGAGATAAACAAAAGAGAAAGAAGAAATTATCAAAGAGGGAGCTGGCCACAGACTATATTATATGAATTTTACTTGGTAACTTGGGCAGCTTAAACCAAATTCAAACCAGATTGACCTCTGCTGGGTAAGTGTACACAGGGGATCTGAGAAGCCACATGGTCAAAATCATTCCACAGTCTTGGGTTAGAGCTTATAAAGCAACGCCTGACACATCCCACGGACTAGTGGGAATCTCAATTTTCATTATCACTCAAAGAGTAAGAGTCTAAAGCATGCAGTTATTTGGCAGTTAATGCATAGCTAATATAAGCAAGAGGGGATTTTGTACTTAGGACCTTACGGATTCTGTGCTCATTGAACAGAAATGCTTTTACCGGGCTACGTTATGCAAGTTATCTGGTAGCTTGCATGAATTTAAGTTCTATGCACAATGCAGCATCTTCTCGTACTTCCATCCTCAGTTCCAGAATTTGGAAGGAGCAAAAGAATGATGGGCTGCAAAGATCGTTAGGGGAGCTGTTTGGCATGACAACATGGGTATGGCATCTTGACCACTAAAGTAGGAAGAAAGCTGTGAGAAATAAAAGTTTCAGGTGGCCACAAATCAGTAGAAATTGCATTAAGAGTTACGTTTGTTGCATGCATCTAGGAGAACTGCACTCCTATCAGTCTTCAGCATGAGGGCTAGAAACTTGCATCATATAAATCAAGCAAACTTCAGGCTGAGAACCTAGCATATGTCCATTTAAGAAATTGTTCTAAACTAGGAAAGACAGTGGAACTTCAGGTGTGATAAGAATGCAAACTCTAGGCAATAGTCTAATCTTATACAATGTAAGCTGTCCCGAGGCTATGCGATGGGACAGCATACAAATGCTCTAAATAAATACAACATACATACATACATACATACATACAGTTGAGAATCAGTAATTCAGAAAATAGCAACCCAATGGATCCAAGAATGAGAGCGTCTTCTCCTTGAGGAAAAGCTAAAGCATCTGAGGGCTCGAAGTGTCAGGGTGGAGAGGCGTGTTTCCCTCTCTTTCCTGATCCTCAAACACATGGAAATAAAAAGCATTGGTAAGGACAGGCAATGCATCTATCAGATGAGGTGAGAGCCACTGAATTCAGTGCCTCTAAAAGCACAAAAGACACATGCACCAGGATAACTCTATCCTGGAAGCCCTTTCCTTGCTCCAAGGCAGTTGTCTTCCAGTACCATGGAATTAGGGCTTCTCTTTTATGCCTGATGGCTGGCCACTGTGGGAAACCGGTCGATCGACTACCAGGGAAGGGGTAATCCAATTTATTTCCGTTTGTTTCGGACCCCAGTTTATCCCATTTGCACCTCCTGGAACTGGATGCGTGCCTGGATGCAATCTGGTTTGTTCATTCCTGGGCTTGCAGGATACAGTGCAGAAGCAGGAACAACTGAAGAACGGACACACAGAAAGACTCCCCTCCCCACCCCCAAATGCGTGCATTTGAAAATGTGCACACACGTGCTTTCGTCACGCTGCGGAAAAATAGGTACATTTCAACACTGCCCTTAAGTGATATGTTCCTTTGGGAATGTGTGCCTAAAAATATACGTGCATTTTTATGCAGAACATTAATACTTGCAATTTGACACAGACAAATGTCAGAATGACCTTGGAGGTGGAAAGGAGAACATCAGTGCACTCAAATGTGGCTGATCTGACCCTTCCATCTGATCCTTTTAGGGCCCTCTCCATATGCTTCTGTACTTTAATACAGAGAAAAGCACACGGAAACACCATAAAATGTTCATAAAAGGTTTAGAACAGTTTTGAAAGCAATCTTTTTCTCCATGGACATCAAACTGCTGTGCTTAGTTTTCAGTTACTGCACCAAACCTGTGTGTGTGTGTGTGTGTGTGTGTGAGAGAGAGAGAGAGAGAGAGAGAGAGAGAGATTGAAATATGATTTATGATTTCAGGGGTTCTGCAGCCTTGATTGGTCTGTGTTAAGTCACAACTGAAAGCAAATAGCAGACTTTTATCAACATGCAAAAGATTGTTCACCACAGAGATATAACTTCACAATCAAAACAAGTCTCTTGTCTTGCTCCTGAATGTTTCGTACAGTATCATGTCTACATTTTTTTCCCAAGCACTGAAGTTGCAATCTTAATTCCTATTTACTCAGAAAAAAGCCTCTTTGAAATGCACAGAGCTTACATCTGAGTAGACCTACCCAGGATGGCACTGCAAAGCTTTGCTCTTAGACACAGTTACCTGGAAGTACTTGCTCTGCACATGTTTGTTTTAATTGAAATTATTGCTTTCCTTCTTTATTATTCTTTCTTGTATTTTTATGAGTATCTGGAGGAATTACTGACACTTAAATAAATAAATAAATGAATAAATAAAGGTGGCACCATTGAAAGACATACCTCTGGCTTTCTAGACATTGTTCCAATGTATAGCTCCTGTAGTAATGAAAAATAGTCTTCATTTCTCCGGTGATGGAGCTCAGGCAATTGTCGGGAGCAATGTTACTTCATGCCTGCAGTCTTTGAGTCACTAATGAACCATGAGACTAAAAGGAATGTAAAGGAGCATTGAGGATTTGCTCAATTAAACAACAATCTTCCACAACACTGCACATGGCGCTCATGGGCACCCACGCAATCTCCCCTCGTTGCTAAATGTATTAATGGGAATGTCCTGGCATCACGCAGAATACAAAGGTGACCGTTGCGAGAAGAGGCAGAGGTGTTTCAATGCAAAGAAAGGGGGTGTGTGTCCAGGGGAGGGCAGGCCGGAGGGTGAGGGGTCTTGGGAAGCAGCCAGGTCCTAGGTGGGATGGTGGAAAGAGCCGGGAATTTTCTGCTTGGGGGAGAAACCGTGGAAGCTGGAGTAAGCAAAAGGCAGCTCTGCATCTGTTGGAAGATTCTTGGGCAGTTTGCACAAGATGAGGATGTTTGTCTGACTCTCAATCATTTAATAACAAAAGGCAGAAGTGCTCAGTTCCTCGTCTTCCCCCAGAAGAAGTTCTATGACCTTCCTGATGAAGGGAAAGTACAAGCTGAAGGAGCAGGAAGGCATTTGATGGGCAAATGGTCAAGAATCATGTAATTGGGTTGAATGAGCTCAGAT
Organism: Varanus salvator macromaculatus; assembly: GCA_023646645.1. NCBI lineage: Eukaryota > Metazoa > Chordata > Lepidosauria > Squamata > Varanidae > Varanus > Varanus salvator. Next base: position 3,055,744 of record JAIXND010000657.1, read on the forward strand.
CTCCAGGCCCTGATGAACGCCATCCTACAGTCATAAAGGAGCTGGCGAAAAACCCTCTCAGAACCACTGTCTATTATCTTTGAGAAATCATGGAGGAGAGGGGAAGTGCCAGGTGACTGGGGAAGAGCGAATGTTGTCCCCAGCTGCAAGAAAGGAGAAAAAGAAGAACCTGGGAACTGCAGACCGGTCAGGCTGACTTTAAAGCCCGGGGAAATCCTGGAGCAGAATATAAAGCAGTTTGTCTGCAAACACCTTGAAAACCATGCGGTGATGACTAGAAGTCTGTCCCAGCAGCCTTCTGGCCACTTCCAATTCTACTGTTCTATGATTCTGCGAACAAGCACAACCACCACAGCGACAATGAGAAACTCCCTCCACCTCAGATTTCTTCCTGAAATCAAGAACCTTTGGAGTGGAGGGTGGGGAAAAGGAGTGGCTTTGGGCAAGGAAGGATCTGTGTGAGATCCAGCTCTAGTACTGGAAAGCAATTGCATTGCACTTGCTATTTTAACTGGAATTATTGTGTTCCATCAAGCTTGCCTCCACCTTCTTGATCCTCTCTGTTTCATCTGGATCCAGTGGATGGTACCACAGTTGGCTGCAGGCTGGTGTACAGGCTGAAGTTCAACAGGCCTGCTCCACTCCATTGCAGAGAGGCAGAGAATCTTGCACACCTCAGACAGGAAAGCCCAATTCCCTTTTCCCAGACATCCTGTTTGGATTTGGCTCAGGAAAGCTCCAGAGCAGATTATAAGCTATCCAGATGTGTTGGACTTCAACTCCCAGAAGCCACTGCAACAGTGGCCAAGGGTCAGGAATGCTGGGGGGTGGAAGTGCAGAACATCTGGAGATCCCGCCTCCCACTTTCAAGATTTAGAAGACCAATAAAGTGATGTTAATTGAGTGCTTTTAAAGATTTGTGTCCTGAAGGAGAAAACAGAACGGGCAATTCAGCCTTAAGAGTTAATGCAGCGGCTTGGCTGATTTTTTTAGAAACCGTGCCAAACGTTACAGCATGAAATGACAGTCCCAGGAAGATTGGTCCATGCAACACAATAATTTTAATCTTCCACTCAATACAACTGGTACTTTAGCGCTAAATATAGAACTGTAATGGTGGACTCTCTGATAGCGTAGCCAGAGAAATATTCAACCCTGGCTTTAATTGCAGGATGAAACTTGGCTTAAGGGTTATCGTGTGGTTCCTGAGGCTCAACATTTAGGTAGGGAGAACTCTTGCTTTTTCTCGTTTAGAAAGCCTTGAAACAATGTCAAAGGCCTTTGTTCTTTTTGTTGCATGGACTTCTAAGGTTGGATGGAGACTGTGATGGATGGATGCATGCCTTTTAGAAAGTCAACTGTCTCTACAACTCAGAGACCTGCAGGGTGTCCCAGACTTCACCCTTACATGGGAAGAAATTCAGCTTTAGAGTGTGCAGGAATGATCTGCTGAGTGGAGTGGGAAAGGCAATCCCAAGCAGCATGCCTAATGGTTAGAGAATATGGATGCTGCAAGCCACTTTATCTGGAAGGTCTCGGGTTCCTTACCCTATCATATAAAGAACCAAGCCTCGAGCAGAATTGATTCAGGGACACCATGGACAACCTCTTTGGAGAAAAACTCTGGGATTATAGGAGACAGAGCAAGCTGACTCAGTTGGACTTGTGTGGGCCTTCATTATTTTATTGTACATTCTTGATTTCCCAGAAAATTTTGCAGAACTCGCTGGCATGGCCTGGAAATGAATTGAGAACTGCAGATCATGCAAAATCCACAAAAATGACCTGTAAACTAAATAAAAGAGTTTTAAACAAATCTGACTGGCATTTCTCCCTTGGATTTTAATGCAGTTTAGCTCTTGGTAAGCTACATTTCAGTCATTGGAATGAATGTTAATATGCATCCAGATGGCAGGTTCTTAGCACTTCCAGTCCAAAAGCATTGGGCAGCTCTTCTGAATGAATTTTCTCCCCTTTTCTCAGGAAAGGAAAAAAGATGGAAGAAGTATTGCGAAAACATGAGAGGACAGCAAAGTGAAGGCAATGTTGCTTGGACTCTGTAAAAGAGGATGAGTTAAGCAACACAATCAACTCCTCACCTAGAAGCATGCTTGTACTCTGAGCGGTTGTTTTCCCCACAAATTAAGTGAGTCTTGTCCTAGACTCAGACAGTAATTCCAGGGCCCCTGGGAGGGATTCAGAGGGGGAAATCCAGCTTCCGGCTTCTCCCTTCCCTGCTGCAGCAATAGATCCATGGGGGCAGAGAAGGTGCAAAAAAGGCTTGGAAAAAGCAGTGTCACCTGAAAACATTTTGCTGCCTGAGTCAAATAATCTCCCCTCTCATTCCATGTTCACCACACCTTGAAAGCAATGGACTCGCTTAGGAGCTTCGGTCCAGGGCCTTCCCTTCAGGACTTTGCTGCTGCCTCCCAGCTTCTGCTGCCTGAGGCTACAGCTTCGCTCACCCTAATGGGAGGGCGGGTTCCAGCAAGGTGTATTCTGAGAGTCTGCAGGGTCCTCCTGCGCCCTTGACATTAGTCCTGGAGCTGGTTGTAGATTGGTTCCTTCCCTGTGGCTTTGAAGGGAGGAGGTTTGTCCTAAATTGCAGGGGATGGGGTGAGGCGAGACTGAGGGATCTGGGTCTCTTCAGCCTGGAGAAGAGGAGACTCAGAGGGGATCTGTTGGCGACATACAGGTATGTGAGGGGGTGTCACATGGAGATGGGGAGAGGCCTGTTCTCCCCTGCAGAGGAAGGCAGGACGCGCTCCAACGGAGCAAAGCTCAGGGAGCCAAGGTTCAATTTGGATGCCAGGAAGCACTTCCTGACAGTTGGGACCCCGAGGGCGTGGAATGGGCTTCCACGAGAGGTCGCTGAGGCCCCATCGGTGAGGGTGTTCAAAGACAGGCTGGACATGCACATGGTGGGCATGTCGTGAGGGGAGCCGGCTGGTGCCGGAGGTCAGACTAGATGGCCCGGGAGACCCCTTCTGACTTGCTCTGTTTCTATGTTTCTAAAAACAAGCGACCATCTCCAGTGAAAGAGGGGGAAACACAAGTGGTTTCCCATCCTCCAGCACCAACGGCCTCATATTGGCAAGGAGGTAGGACAGCCCTGTGCAAGAACTTCACATTCTGGCAAGGTAATAAAGCACTTGTAGATAACAAATGGCTTGATAATTTGGGGGGCTACACAATTATGATACAAATGAATAAAGAATAAAAGAGGAAAGATAGGCAGCGGAGGCCTTTGATCAAAACCCAGGCATGTTTATAGATGTTGGTAAAAGATACTGATTCAAGCTACTCCACATGATTTGGAGAAACTTATTTTGTCTATTACAAGATCCATGTTTATGTTGGGTTAGTAATTATTAAGGTCAGTGTTGTCCCCAAATTATTAAATGGAAATAAAAATAGGAGCTCTCCCTCTGTTTACATAGCGACTCTCTCCAGGGAGCTGAAGAAGTGGCATTCTGATCTCTGGTGAGGAACAGAGGACATGGGCTGCTTATGGCCAATGCGGTGGGATGGAAGTCCAACAACCGAGCAAGCAGGTCGTGGGCACATTCTCTGATGGGGCATGGTCATTGTTGCGTCTTTGGAGAAATGAAGCCTCATTCACTCCAGACTTGCTCGAAGTTAAGTGACATGCAGTCTGCTCTGCAGGGTAAGGTCCCGCTCTCTCAGGAAGTTGTCCATACCTGCACTTCAGCAACCATGGCCTTGACCACACGTGGGTGTGAGAATCTGTGTGCATGTGCTCAGCTGCTGGCACACCCACCCACACATGCTTCACAAACACTCACAATCCCTTAACACAGATAAGGCAGAAATGTTAAGGCGTCTTGAGCGCACACTGCCACTTCGCAAACCAGACAGACAGCGGGAGACCAGATTCAGGCCTTGTTGGGGATAGGATTTAGGTGGGATGTGCCAAAAGCAGACCGAACATGACTGGACTCGAACCGACCCTGGATGCGGGAGGAAGGGGAGGAGGGAGGGGGAAAGAGGCACATGACCTGGGTGGCTAGGAAGTGTCACCATCGACTGAAATAGCTGATAAAAGTGAAGATGGGGAGTGGGCTGGGGGAAGTGGGAGGGGGAGGAGGTGGCAGAAGCATGAAGCACCTGTCCGAGGCTATTTTGGGATTAGCCAAGTGCTGACAGACGAATGGTGAGATGAATCAGTCCCGGCACTGCTGTGAGGGCTGCGGGTTGTCAGCTGATGGTCGTGCAAGCTTTCTTTCATCTCTGGTGTCCAGAGCATCTTTGGAGCTGTTGGGTGTGTGTGTGTGTGTGTGTACATGCATGCACACATATAGTTATGAAGATATTTCAGGTGGCGATGGGTGTCATTTCTAGCATCCACCCACAGGTAGGCAAAGTTTTTCAAGAAAACCAATTAAAGAAGGTGGCAAGAATTGATTTCCATTCATTTGATCTTCAAAACGCTGCTCTGCTTTGCTGTCTCTTTTTATTATTTCCTTTAAAAATGTTCACCTTCGCGGCTTCAACTTGATTTTCTTAGTGTTACATTGCATTATATACACACCTCTGATCTTTTAAAGAATGTACATTCTTCACTCAAACCTTTTATTCTATTAAGTAGTGAAGAAGTGCTACTAGTAAACAGATACACACAAGATCAAACAGATAATGGATGATACTCTGGGTAAGAGGAAGAGTCCTCCTCACCGCCTTCCTCCCACCCTCCACACACACTATTTGTAGCTCAGAAACATGTGCTTCAGGGTAGTCTGCTCCTCTGCATGGAGGCTCCATTTAGCTCTCATGACTCGGGACATCAGAGCAGGGGCCATCAAGTCCTGCCTCCCTTTTCCCACACTGGCCAGCCTCTCAAAAGCCCTTGAAGGAGGACAGCAAGACAAGAGCTCCACACCTCTGTTCTTGTACAAAGAATTACATTTCAACATTACACTGCCTGGGACAGAGAAGCCCCCTGGGGCTGTCAGCACTAACTGACATTCTTGAATTTGTCCAGCCTTTTGTGGCATCGCATCTTCTAGCAAGCGGGTTGAGGCATCTGTAACCTTGCAGATGGTCATCTGGCAGAGAATTTTATCGAGTTCCTAGGAGGACGTCCCGCCAACCCAGCCTGTGAGGATCTGGGGCACGGACAATGCCCCCTTCATGTTACGCCCTCGTAAACTGCCCAGGGAATTTCAGCTTTTGGGTGCTGTAGAAATCCAGTAAATGGAATGGAAGCCGAGAGAGGCTGCAGTTCGGACCGATGATCTTCTTTGCTTGCTCTTAAGGCGAATCAGCGCGACCACAAAAGGAGAATTCGACCCAGGCACCTCTGCTACGCGTCCCTCCCGCAAGGACACGGTCGCTTCCGGATGGACAACGAGTGCTTCACACTCCACACCAGCAAACTTCCACGCCGAGCTGGGTGCCAAGAGTCTCCTCAGGAAACCCAAGCAGAAGCGTTGGGTTCTAAAACCAAGCCAGAGCAAACCAACCAACCAACCGAACACAAACTCTGAATCGCACCAGAAAGGGGGTCTCCAAACCGTTGCAGCCGCCAGTGTCTCTGTGGGAGCTTCTGACCACGTGCTCCATAGGTTCCCATTCACTTTGATGGGATTTACAGAGAAGCCCCCCCCCCCCACCTCGCAGAAGCGCTGGATGAGGAGCGCTCAGGCGCAATGGGAGGCAGGGCAAAAGCCAGAGGGGGTTCTTCACACCAGCTCCACTGAACTGAATGGGAACAAGGCTGCCTTTCATTTCGAGAAGGCTTGCCCAGGGGAATGTACTGCTGGAATTTCTTATTTTATTTTTTTAACCTGCTAATCCTTTTTTACCAGGGCCAATGTTGGGAGAATCCCGATTACACTTACATGCTTATGAAATGTTCAGCCAGACTTGGATGTTCGGGACTACTTTGATGCGGATGGCTGCCCGCTTCTTTTCTTTTTTTCATTTTATAAATGTGAGGGATGGATGTACGTTTGGGAGCTGGATTCAGCTGTAGTCTGCTTAGAACAGACTTACGAAAACCAACAGGACTCACGTTGCTCATGGTTAATTTAAATCTGTGGTATTTTAATAGTTCCATCCTAAATATGACTATATTTGGATCGAACCCTTAGGACACAATCTTGTGTAGGTTTATGCAGGGGTAAAAACCGTATATCTCCCAGCCAGGCTGTAGGATCCCCCCCCCCCCATCTAAACCTGCATAGGACTGCGCCCTTTTTAAATATTTGAGCCTGTTGTTTTCATCTCCTGTATTTTACATTTTTGTTTGAAAATATTACTGTATAAGTTTACTGGATGAGGCTGTACCTCGAAGGGCAGTGTAAAAATATTTCAAGCAAGTTACAATCTAAATTCCATTAAGAACAGCATTTAAAAAAAAATCTACCTTGGGAGATGAACTCTCTGTCTTTCTCTTTTCTCATTTATGCAGAGAATAAAACAAAATAGTGAATTATTCCTTTCAGTATGATTTATTTAAATAGACATTCCAACGTCGCAGATGGTGGACATAATAATAAAGAATAATGATGTAAAAGAAATCTATAACAGTGCATTGTATATATTTTTAAAAGGTGCAAAAACAATCCTGTTGAAATCCAAGTAAATAAACAAAACTGTAATTTTATATTCGCTAACCTGAGAGCAAACCCCTTTGAACACAGAGGGACTTACTTCTGAGTAGTTATGTGCAGCCCTCCATCTCTGATGTGAGGATGATAACAATACCTGCCAACCTGGCAAGCTTGTTGTGTTGTATTCAGATTTTGCGTTCCCTTTGAAGAAGGGGAAGCTACAAAAATATTGTTATGCCTTCTTAGTTGTCCTTTGACCCATTCAAGATACTACATTATCTCTTAGCCAATGACAACATTGTGCTTGGAAAGGAATACAATAACAGTTCATTTGCATTCCGTAGGAATTACCCTGAGATGAAACGCGAAGGACCATTCAGATGGGATGTGTGAATAGGGGAAAGGATTCCAAAAGATATATTTCAAAGAAGTGGTATATACTGAGGCTTTAAGGTAAATATTGACTGTCTTATTTCTAAAATAATACGTATGAGTCATTACAATATTTATATAAATATTTACAGTATTTATATTTCAGTCCCTGAGTCAAACTACAATACCTTAAAATCCCAAAACAAATCCCAGACAAGCACAAAAATATTCATAGGAAGTAAATTAACCCATATGACATGGGTAAAGTGAGTGTGAAGCCCCAAGAAATTTTATATGTTTTATCCAAGGGTGGTTTTCCTCCCAAGGAGCACACATAGCAACGCAATCCTACAGGGGTCTCCTCGGAAGCAAGTCCACTTGCATTCCATGGAATTTGCTCCCAGGAACATACTGGACCGCAGCCTTTGGGCGCAACCCAATGCATGTCTTTTCAGAAGGAATCCCATTGAATTCAATGGCACTCACTCCCAAATGTGCGGCTACTGCAGCCTTAATTGCTCTAATGTACTTTGCAGTTGCGCTGCCCGTGTGAAATTGCTCATAACATGTTTGGCTGGCAGATCATATTTATTTATTGATCCACCTACACATATTTATCTGTCTCTCCCTGGGTCGCCTCTTCCGCTCTTTTTCTGGGATGCTGGGAAAGAGACGCTGCTCCAGTTGAAGGCATTGCTGATTCGGGTACCCAAAGAGGCCCTGGGTGCACGTGCCAATTGCTCGTGGGAACCTTTAGGGGAAAGCAATGCCTCCCCTGGTGTGGCACCAAAATGTGATGATCCTCCTAGATCCTGCACTGGACGGGGTCACGCGCAAGAGCTCTGGAAGCCCTGGGGTGGGCCGGCCACATCTGCGAGCGCTGCCCCCTTCTGCCTTTTAAGGACTGCATGAGACCGTGTCCTGAAGGAGAGCAGCTTTCTTGGACCTGGTGCTTCCCACAGGTTCTGAACCTCGGTTCCCCCGAGCCCAACCAGCCTGGAGCTCCAGTCCAAAACAGCTGGAGGACACCGAAGTGGGAAAAGCAGATGGGGAGCGTTGCAGAAGAACCAACCGGTGCGAAAAGGGCTTGTGCTGAAATGTGATTAACGGGGAGCAAGAAAAGATGAGCTGCCCTGAAATCGAGCAACATCGGCTGGGGCGGGAGGTGTCAAAGCAAATAATTCCAGAAACAAACAAACAAACAAACAAACAACAACAGCAGCAACAGGGCTTCGCCTGCTCTGTAGATTTGATGTAGCCCAAGCCGGCGCGCTTGGGGGCCACCCGGATCTGAATGGGAGGCAAGCGTGGCTTTGATTGTCCGGGTGGAAGCAAAGCCGATCTCAGTTTCGCAGTGAGATCCTATTACGGATAAATCTCATTTTGTTCTCAGGCCAAGTTACTCCTTTGGTCTGGATCTAGTGCTGCGGCTTAAAGTCAAGTGCTTAATTTCAACCTGGGCGCACGTTTGCATCTTTGCGCAATTCCTGCAAGCGCGCGATCTACAAGTGACTCGCTGGATCCAAGCTCTGCTATTCCCCGTGGTTTGTTTGTTTCAAGACTATATGGAGGGGTTATTCCTGGACCTCGTGGTTGGAGGCAGCGATCCTGAAACAGCTTCCTCCAAGCCTCGAACCGTCCTGAAAAGAAAAACGAAAAGGATGCGCGGCCTCGATCCATCCTCTCTTGAGCAATGCACGCTGTGGAGCATCTTCCCAGAAAGCGGAATCAAACCGACCCTACGGGATATTTTTCCCCGTGAAAAAGTAGGGGGCTTTTTCTTGGCCTGGGGACGGGGGAGGCTGAAGTCTTTGAGGGAACAGTCATTTTTGCTCTCCGAAACTGATTAGTCTGAAAATACACAGTTTAGATGAATCCAGCAGCAACAGAAAATGAAAAAAAAAATCAGGGCATTCCGTGGTCTGTTTGTAATCTTATCCCCCTTTTCATTAACATAAACACGGCTTTAACCCAAATATACAGGGCCACCTACCACGCTAGGAAACCGACCGGCGGAGACTATTTCGCCGCTTCGCTTGGAGCTGCGTGGAATCTGTGGATGGGTGGGAGTGGGTGGGCAGGGCGGGTGGGGGTGCGGGACCCAAAACAGCATTTACATTGGCGGATTGGAAGGAAGGGTGACAAAGGAGGAAACGAACCGCCGTGGGGCGGGTGCCTCCATTTTTGCACACATTCCCGAATTCTGGGGAAGCCAGGGAAGTCCCTTAAAAACCAGCCCCCTCCCCATCTCACAGGAAAGGAGCACCCTCCGCTGCTTTGGCGAGTCAGCCCAATTTCTCCCCTGTCAGCCAAAGAGCTGCGGGTGCCAGACGCCTTGGAATGACTCGCGTTTGCCCAGCCTTAGAGGAGGAGGAGATAACGAGTGTGCCTCTGAGCATGGGCAAAGATGCTTTGGGTAGAACCGAAGCAGTCGCCAGGCTCTCAGATGCTCGGGGAGGGACCACGGAGGTCTCGCCCCTCTGTCCCCGCAGGTGCGTCACTTTAGCATATAGCCTGGGGTCGTGGAAGGTGTGGGCAGCATTTCTGGGGCTTGCGCAGCTCTGTAGGATAAGGCTCTTCTAGCCCTGAATGCAGAAGTCTCTTTCTTTCGTCTGTCCCCTGGACACGCGTGTCTCCTCTGTGTGTGAACCAAGACAGAAAGGCCGCGGGATTTTTATTTATTTATTTATCTATCGGGGTATTTTTTTTAATCCTGTCCAATGACGTTGTGCGTCTCTGGACGGCTTACAAATCAAACGCCCAATCAATACATATCAATCCATATAAGATCACCCTCCGCATCCTAGTACACACGCGGGTACACAGCATCGCTTGAGCCCGGGTGGGATTTTCGGAGGAACGGATGGGGAAAGGGACCGATCCGTTGTCTCTCCTGCAGACCCGAACCGAGTGCAGTTCGCCCCCCCACCCCGAACGGCGCGCGCGTCTTCACGACCCCGCATCCCCAACCCTGCTTTCGGCCTCTTGCTTGCTTGCGTGTCCTACTGCAAGGCCTTCCCTTCCAACTGAATGGCGTTTGGATGGGGAGCGGGAGCGGGTGGGGGTTAAGAGTTCCCTTCTGGCAGCCCGGACCCGTCTGGGGCTCGGCGATTCGGGTTCTAGTCCCCATTCCCCCTAAAGCTCACTGGTCACTCGCTGACTCTCGGCCTTGCCCACCTCACAGGGTTGGTGTGACGATAAAATGGAGAGCACCTTGTGAGCCAGCCTGGGGATGGGGGCGGGGAGAGCGAAATGACGTAAATAACTAAATAACCCCGGGGGTGGAGATGGCGCACCCTCCCAGAGGCCGTTGGATTGCAACTCCCATCATCCTGCACCCACGGCCATGCGTGGCGGGGAGGATGGCCGTGCCGCATGTTCCTCATCACCGGAGCCTGAAAAGCGCGCAGTGCCCTCCCCAACCTCGGGGGTGGCGGCGAGGCGAGGAGCGTCCGCCTCGACCAGCCATCCTCCGGGCGCTTTCCCTCTGCTGCGGAGCTGCTCGCCTCGCCGCCCTCTCCCGGGGCTCACGGCTCAGCCCCTCGCTGACCGTGCTCGAAGGCGCCCTGTGCCCGGGAAGGTTACCTGTCAGGCCTGCGCCCTCACAGGTAGCCTAAAAAGACCCCCCCCCCATCTGAGGCCAGGACAACTTTTAGCTGCAGAGGGGAATAATTGCCCCCCCACCCCCCGACATTAGAATTTCCAGCCCTCCTGGAAAGGTCCGTTGAGCGAAGGCACCAGGGCGACGCCAAGAACAGTTTCCTTGGACCCGGAGTCGAGCCACTTGTACTTCTTAGAATGATTTTGAGTGCATACTAGATTTTGAGTATATATGGATGCGCCTTTCCCCCTCAGTCGTGTCGGATTGAGTCTCCGGGGCGTCTGGGGCTGCTGGGAGCTGCAGGGCCTCGTCTCTGGCGGAAAGAACCCTTTCCCCTCTTCCTCAGGCTCAACACGTGCAGGGACGCCGACAACCAGCCTTCCCGAACCCGCTGCGAGGGCTGGGGGATGCTGGGCGGGGTGACCCGGCACGGCTGCAAGGCGCAAGGTTAGGAAGGCCGCCCTGAGGGTGCCTCCCCGCGCGCCCTCTGCTCCCGGGGAAGGCGAAGGTGGAGGCCGGGGCAGAGAGGAAAGCGAGGGGTCTGGCGGCTCCACGAAGGAATGGGGATGCGCCGCGGATCCTGCGCACGGAGCGGCCGCCCCTGAGCCATTTCCTCGCGCCGCAGCATCCTGGTCATGGCCCTGGGATGCTTGGGCCCTTCCTCGCTCGCCCTTCCTGCCCGTACCCGCCCACCCCCTTCCGCGCAGTCCTCCGCAGACAGGCCGTGAGCGCCTCTCGAGCTTAAGCTGCGCGTTTTCCACGCAGCTCCCGGCCAGACTGTTGGCCTCGGACTGGCAGCGCCTCGACAGCGGCTCCAGCCAGATGTTGCCGGGCTCCAACTCCCACCCGCCAGCAGGGCTAACGGCCAGGGATGATGGGGCTTGGAGTCCAAGACATCTGCAAGGCCGGTCTTCCTCCTCCTCCTCTTCCTCCATGCGGAGCCCAGCGGGGCGGCGTTCGGTGCCCAGCTGGGGCCTGCAGTGCGGCGTCCGCATTGCGCGCGCGCGGCGCCCCGGGAGCCCCCGAACAGCCCCCGGTAGGCGGGTCACGCGGCGTTCGTCGTTACCCTCGCCACCAAGTATATAAGCAAAGCAGGTAAGGAAATAGGCCTGGTTTGCAGGGGGAGCAGCCGGGGGAAGCAGTCTTCGCCCCCTCGTGTAAAAAACCGATACTTTTAAAAACTCCTTAAAGTGTTGCCTTTAAAAGGCCTGCACAACGGACGAACTGTGCTTCCCCACCAGTCTTTTTAGGCGGGCTACAGGCCTGCCTATAAATCAGACCAGCGGAGCGCTGCGCAAAGCCCCGTCTCCCCCCTCGAGCCTTCTCCCGCTCTCCTCGATGGATTTCAGGAGGGGACTCCCTCCGAGCCCCCTCCCCCCTCCCGCTCCCTCCCCCCCCCCGTCACTGGCCGCGCGTGTATTTGTTTTCGCACGGCTTTGCAGCCTCGGCGCCCCCCAGGCCCGGGCGGCGGATCTGACACGCGCGCTCCCCAGGCGCCGCAGCAACACACGCACGCGGGGCGCGAGGGGGGGCTAATTGTTTTTGGAATGCCTTGAACTGACACCGCCCGCCGCGCCTGCCTGGGGGGCAGGGTGGAAGGCGAGGGAAGCCAGGCCTGGGGGCGGCCGAGGGGGCGGGTTCCTCCCTCCAAACCAGCCCCCCCTCCTTCCGGGGCGATTTGCAGGGACGGTCCTGGAGATGCGCCCACCGGTTGCTCGGATGCATTAGAGGGACTCCAGTGCCCAGCATCCCCATCGCAGCCTCGCTGGCAGTTGGAGCCCGGAGCACCTTGAGGACAGGCTGCCATTCCCCTTTACGTCGGCCTGTGGGTGAAACCGAGTTCTGCGACCCGAAGTTCCCAGGATGATCGCGAGTGACTCCGGATTAAGGAAAGTGACGTTCCGATGTTCGCACATTCCAAATGTTCTTGGAGTGCAAGTTGCATATGACTACGTTGGCTGGAGCCGATGGAAACTGATGTCCATCAACATCTGGCGGACCATTCGTGTCCCCCACCGCTGGGTGTAGACCCCAGGCACAAACAGTACAAGTCTCTAGAAGTCTACTCAGAAGTAAGTCCCACTGATTTCAACAGGGCTTACTCCCCGGGTTTCCCTGGAAGCAAGGAGGCCTCCTTCTGAGTAGACAGCTTGCAGACTAGCACTGTTCGTCCTCGGGGAGGTCACGAATACTGGCTGGGTTGTGTGAATTCACCAGGCTGAACAGAATAGCGGACAGGAGATGTAATGCGTTCCTCGGCGAGCTACAGACTGCAGATATCCATTTTCAGAATTCTCAGCACCATCATCTCTCAGATCATATTTCTTCTTGAAGGAGTGCAGATCCTTTCTTGCGCGGGGTTTTTTTTTCTTTTTCTTTTGGGTAACAAAAATAATCTCCAGCTACAAAATGTTTCCTGTCTGTTTCGCTCAGGGCCCCCGCAAGCGAGGCTGTACCTTCTTGGCTGCTCTGCTGCAGGTGTCTTTTCCAATTTCTCTTTCTTCTTCCCTCCAGGAGAAAGGGCGTCAGGACTTACTATCAGTGCATCGGGAAAAACTGACTTAAGTTTCCATGCTGTGCCTACAGACGACATGTGCAGAGCTGCATTCTCAAAGCACGCGCCCTCTGCTAAACCGTGCGCACACTTAAATAAAAGCACTTGTCAGAACTCTCACACACGAAGTCCCTTCTGGTCACACCAGTGAGTGCCAGCTAAACATAAAGTGTGAGTCTTGCTTTAGGGATATTGTTTTACGCACGTGTAAATCTGGGCGCGTCTCATCGAGACATGAACGGACGAAGACTTCTCCGATCATTGATTAAAATGCTTTTAATCCTATTCCTTCCTAAATAGAGATCCCCCCCTCACCCCGTCCAATCTGCGCGCGATGGCGTGGTGGACTCCTTGACTTTCAATGCAAGACATAAACATCTCGCGCGCAGTGACAGGAGGAGTATCTTGCGAGGAGGAGGAGGAGAAGCTGCAGAGCCGCGGATTCAGGATGTCTTGCAGAGGGGAGGGTCCAGATGGGGTGGCCCTAAACTCGTCTTTGGGGGGCCAGCCAGCCTGGCGGGTTGAGGTGCGCGGTCCCAAGGCACGACTGCGCATAAGGCCTCGTCTTTGGTTCGCAAGGAAACGCTCTGCACGTGCCTCGAGGACTCCTACTTGGCCTCGTGTGAAGCGGCCCTGGGATTCTGAGCCTGGCTGAGATTCGGTGCAAATGAAGCCCGGGGCAGGGAAGGTGGAGCGGGTGCTCCAACAGCCACTCCGATGCAGCACCGCACACCTGTAACATTAGAAATACAGCTAAATACGAAGAGCCGAGGGAGCGGGCGGCTGGTATGACCATTTGCGCGCAAACAGGAGCCGGGAAACGAGGGGAAATACCTTCGTATGATTTGATCTTTCAAACTACATTACACATCCTGGGTTTGCAATCTGTTTTTCCCCCTCTCGCCCCTTCACCTCTCCTCACCCCGCCCCCACTGCAGGAGAACCCGTCATTAACCTGAAAACTGGAGGGAGCTTTCTCCTCGCTGAAAAGAGCGGAATTCTCCAGTCCATAATATCCCTGCAGTTTCTAAAAGGGAGATCTGTCAATATTTTGCTCCGGAGCTGCGGCTTTCTCTCTCTGCTTGAGGTGCGCCAGGGTGGGGCGCTCGGGCAGGCGTCCAGGGCCCCTCTCCAGCGCGGGGAGCAGAGGGGAGCCCCCAAATACCGCCAGGGCTGGCTCGCCAATGGGTCCCATGCCCACCTGAAGTCCAGAATCCAAAATGTTTCTCCGTTCTGCTTCTGTACCCTTCCTCCCACCCCGAGAAAACCACCCCCCCGCATCCAGGCCAGGTTCCCCCCCCCCTTTTGCAGCACACGTCTAACCGTGCCTACTCGGGAGTAAGTCCAGCTTGCAAAAAAGGGACTGACTGTCCGGGAAGGGGGTTTAAACTAGTAGCTTTCGCCCTTCGTTTCCAACCGCGAGAAGCAACCAGGCGCTCAGTTTCTACCCAAAAATGAACGGGAAGGAGGTGCCCTTGAACGCGAGATGGTGCCCGTAACTTTGGAAGGGAACGCGGAACGCGGCTTGCCGTTCTCGCGTGTGGGGCGTGGGTGAGATGAACGGCCGGAGTCGGAGTTTCTCTCTCTCTCTCTCTCTCTCTCTTTTTTAGTGAGACCTGAGTATTTATTTGAACGGAGAGGTTATGGGTCCTGCTTCTTGTACCGTAAGGCTTTTCAAGGGTTGCTTTTGGGGGTTGTGTGAGCGCACGCGCCTGCGGAAAATCGCCTTTATTGGTCCAGCGGCCCCCAAGGACGGAAGGAATGCGCACCACCAAGTTTTATCTAGAAGGCGAACGTGCCTTAAGCCGCGGAGGACAGCAAAGGCGAGCAGAGGCGTCAGGTTGTGAAACTGATTGCAAGGACGCACTGAAATGCCACCCGCGCTCCACCCCACCTAAAATCTAATGGCAAACTCCTAAAAAGAGGAAGAGGGTTTAGAGACGAGGGAGAAAGGAGGAGGAGACGATCGCATATGCGCAGAAACGCACGCGCAAACCGAGTAACGCAAACGCGCAAGGTTCCGGAAGACACAGAGCGCTTGTGTCATTACTTTAGCTGGGTAAGAATGCAGCCTCCGCCGGCCTGGAGACTGGTAATTGGGCTGCGGTGCTTCGATAGCTCTGGCAGCGTGGCTTTTCCACCACTCCTGCAGTGCAGGCATTTTGCTGTTTGCCACCCGACAACCTGGCCAGGTGGATCACTCTTGATAAAGCCCTTGGTACAGGGTCTTCCTTAATCCCTGGAATTAATCGTCTGCATCACACCGCTGTGTCGCTTTCACACCTGGCCTACTGGGCTAGTTGCTGACAGAACCAGTTGCAAAACTCTCTGTCTGTCCAGGTAGTGTGGGCTGCCCATTGTGCATCATAATTTATGGGATTTTCGTCCACATCAGAAAACTGGGTATATTCTCTTTTTCTCAGTCTTCCGAGGGGATAACTGAATCCATGCTTTCCGGTCTAATTGCACCTTAAAGACTACCCATTTATTCTGATTCGATAGCGTAAACACTGCCTAATTAATGCATGCATTAATGTTATATATTACATTGCATATACCACTCAATTATATCTATCTGGTATACATGAAGCGTGTACAGTGCAGGACTAGTTTCGAAGAAAACGGAGCCAGAAAAGTCCCCCTCGCACAGAGCTCTCGCGGGGTTAGAGGAAGAGCTGACACGTTTTATTAACACCTTTCTTGCTTCGCATATTTGCAGATTCGCTCTTTCTGCAACTGCGTGTGGCCAAAAAAAAAAAAAAAGTGGGGGGAGGAAAAAGAGGCGGGGGACAACTCGGAAGGAAAGAAGAAAGAGAAGGAATCTGGAGCCGTGGTAGACTGCAAAACTTGATTCCTGGTCCATCCATTCCTACTTGTTTTCTTGACTGCTGGTTAAGCACTTCATCTCTCTGGAAAGAGACTGTGGGGTGGGAAAGCCCTCCGCGAAACCCACGGCGTGGGCCACGTCCCACGCTCCCCGCCCACCCACTCAGGAATCAATGAAAAGATTTGATCGTTCGATCCTGAACATTTTTTTTCATGGAAAGTTAAGGCTCACTGATTTCCATCCAATGTGTTTCCACTTACTTTTGTTTAGAGAAGAATTATCAACCAACGGTTCCACTTTAATCCCAGGAAGCGATTAACAGTCAGGGGTATCTCTGGGCACTCATGAAGTTTTGAGGAGCTTTAAAGAAGAATATGCAACTTATAGTATAGCTTGTTTTTAAAGTCTGTTTGGAGAGAAAGGGGGGAGGGCAGATCACGGAGTCCAAATATGTTATCAGCGATGAACACCAGCGTCCAAGAATTGCTCCGATGAAATTTCAGCCTTTGATCTATGATGGATGAATTTGCACATTCATTGTTAAGAGATAATTGATTCCCGGCCCCTTTGAGGCAGCGATATTCTTGCTTTAAAAAATTGGCTACCGGTTCTTTATAATTAAAAAAAAAAAAAAACTGCCTTATCATAGGAGACATATTTAAGATGTTTGGATTTCATTTAAGGGTTTATTCTTTGGGGACACTCAGTTGGACTGAGCCCTGGATTTCAAGTGGCGGTGAAATTCTTCCCAGATCTCTTCAGAACTAAGTCTCATTGAAATCAATGGGACATATTCTCAGGTGAGTAGGGTATCGGCTTTGTAGCCCTCAGGTGACCAAAGCAACCATCTCCTTCCACAAGGAAAAGTTCCACAGACAGGAGGGGAAAATTGTTCACATCTCCCTTTAAAATTGAATTTTGTATCTAGATCCTGGGGAAATTTACTGAGACATCCTTTTAAATAGCCTGTCAGAAGGTCTGGGATATAACCTAGAATATGATATCTGGAGATTTCAAATTAAATCGTATATATATTTGCTTAAGGGAAGAATTGTGAATATATTACTGGTGTAGGAAAGAGTCATCAGGGGTGTTTGATTTTCTCGTCTTCCAGAGCCTTTTTATTGCCATTTTCAGTGGACACCCCCCCGAAAAAAATCAAACGTAGGCATTGTATAAATCTCCACTTATAAAAGTTCATATTACTTAGACATAAATTCCATCCAGTTCAAAGAGGGTAAATATATATCTAAGATTATAGCCTAACTCAATTATGAAATATAGAATACAGTGTTATTATAAATTCATGTTTCTAAGGTAGTTGCTGACAGTTTCTTTACCTAGCTTCCATAATTTACATTTGATTAACGCTAAATATTGCATTAATAACAATATTAAAATATCATTATATCATTTGAAGGTACTCTTCTCCTTGTCAAAACTGATTTATCCTTTGGAAGTCCAACATAGAATTTAAAAGGATATGTTTAGCCTTAGAAATTTTAATGTCATAGAAAAATTGCTGGACGATGTTCTTGAGGTCACGTACAATTGACACGGAAATTTATTTTGTTGAAATAATGGCATTTGGATTTTAAACATGTTATTATGGTTGTTACTATTTCAATGTGCTTGGCGTTGTACAGAATACGGTCTGTTTGTTTTTAAACCCAGAGGATCTTACAGTCTAGGAAGCAGCCTTCCCCAACAGGTGCCCTCCAGATGTGATGGGCAACAACTCCCATTATCCACTGCCAGATTTGGGGGAAGTCTGGCACAGATGCTGGGGAGAAATGGAGCAGGGCGTTTGTTGGTGACAACAAATTGTCTCCACCGATTCGCATCATGGTTGCGTCTCAGTGTCTCCTTTTTCGTTCTCAAGCCAAGCAGGGAAGCAAGAACACATTTTGGAAGAGGACTTGGGTGTTGCAAATGTCCCCTTCCTGGTTTGCAAAGAACATCCCTTTCGTAGCAGCCCCAAAACGACCCCTCTAGCAAACACATCTTCCAGCTGGATGCCCCAAATGGAAGAAGCAGTTCCCGCCTCTCTTTCAAATATATCCTGACCATCAGCACACGAACAAACAAACAAACAAACAAACACTCATCAAGCTATTTCCTCTAAAAAAAAAAATAAAAATGGAAATGAGACTGTGCCATTAAAAAGAAGTTTTAAATAAAAGATGCCCTCTTTTTCTCCTGGAAAAGGGCCATTTAAAAATACTGGATATTACAATATAAGGATTTTGATTGATTTATTTTTTAATAGGACTGTCTCTCTTCTTTCCTTCCCCCACACCTTTTTTTTTTTTTTTGGTGCGGTATGATTGTCTATCTCTCTGCCCCACTAAACTTTGCCTTAGGTGTGAACGTAGTGGAATTAGCAAATCTTAAACTAAGGTGAGGTTGGAGAGCTCAAATGAAAAATTAAAACAGGATTTGAACCAAAAAGTCTATTCCATGTCACCAAACTGCTCTTGATAGAAGAATCTGGGATGCAAACAATTCCCAAACAAACAATTTTTAAAAATTATCACCCATGCACATTCAGTCCCCACTGCCAGCCCTCCGAATTACATGGCTTGGTGGCACCCTGCCACGTTAAAACGAAGACTGTGCACTCTCGGGTAAACCCTATTGATTTTGATAGAATTTGCTTCCAAACCAATCCGTCTAGTTTTAAGAGAGTGAATAGTGTTGTTGGAATGGGGCTTGGGCAATCCAGGTTCGTGTCCCCATGAAGTTCATCTTATGACTTTGGAACAGACAGGGACAATCAGCCTATCCTACCTCACAGGGTTGCTGTGAGGCTAAAATGGAGAAGAAAAGGAAGATCTTGCAGGCCACCTGGGGTTCCTTGCAAGAAAAACCATATGCATCATAATAATTTTCAGAAATCCGCAGGAACACAATTCCTTCATGCGTACAGGCCTCGTGGTTTTTAACTTGCCTGCTTTTGTCCTTGGTTTATAAATTTTGTACTAAAAGTGTCTGTTTTTTAATGGCTTTCTTCCTTTTCTCTTGAATTTTGTGTTTCTTCTGGGCTGGCGCTACCACCGAGAGAGTTCCGGCCTTTGGGCAGTACAGAGAGAAATATACTTGCTTTTCTCTGCTTAGACTTTCAGGAAGCGAAATCCCAGCCTGAGCAACGATTCGATTCGGCCAAAGCTCCTCTTTGCGGCTGGCCCTGGGGGGCTCGCAGCCTCCCGCGGTCCCTCTTCTGAAGATCGCCGGGGCTGCGCGGCGTCTGTCGCTTTGGGCCGGGCTCCGTGGATCGGCGCCACGTCCTGCCTTTCCGGACGCCGCGATCTGACGCGCAAGGTGCGCGCAAAGAGCCCGATCGCGCTCAAGGCGAGATTCTGGAGGGGCGGCGGCGAATTCAGGCGCAAAGACGAGCTGAGCAAGACCCCGAGGCTAGCGAGCTGAGCGCTGGCTAACGAGGCCCGTACCCGCTTACCTGGGAGTAAGCTGCACTGAAGTTAACGGGACTTACTTCCGAGAAGCCCGGCTGCGGTTTCTGCGCGCGGTGGCTTGGGCACCGCCTTCAGACCCGCGGCTCTGTGCGCGGCAGGTCCCGCCGAGCCCAGGGGACTTCTGCCGGATAACTGCGCACAGTGGGTTGCAGGCTGGTCAGGAAGGATTCGGGGAGCGAGAGGAGAGGGCGCTTCCCCAACCTGGCGCCCTGCAGGCACGGCCGGACTGCACTTCCCATCAGCCCCAACCGACCCGGTCGAAGGCGGGGGTGATAGGAGTTATAGTCCTGCCACATCTGGAAGGCACCTGGTGCGAGGAGGGCGGCCTAGGAGAGACGAAACGGAACTCTGAAGGCCGCCCGTCAATACAGAGGATTTTTCCGCCAGGACTCGCCATGACACGCCGCCCGCCTCCACCTCCGCACCGTCTCTTCGGCTGCCGACGCATGAGGGGCATCAGCGGGCTGATCCAGCCTCCCCGCCCGTGGAGCACTCGAGAGGTGTCGGACTACCACCCCCAGCATCCCCCGCCAGCCATGGGAGTTGCGCTCCAACACATCCAGGCGGGCACCAGCTTGGAGAAGGCCCGGTTCATTGGCACGAGCGCGCCCCTCCTCTTCTTACTGCGCGCAGATGGCCCCTTTCTCTGTGCGGGTCTACTCAGAGCGAAATCCTGTTGCGCTCAATGGGGCAGCGGCGCAGGGGGATGCCGTCAGGGCCGCGGCTTTCCGCGGGGCGGCGGAACCGCTCCCTTGTGCTTTGTTTTTAATAGGTATTCCCCGCTGGAGCCCGGCACGAGATTTTGCCCTTGACAAAACTCAGTCTGTCATCCGTGACAAGCGCCCGTCATCTAACGTCATGCTAACGTACGAATTAATCGGCCATTAAACCCCCCAAAGCAAGCAACTCGACTCAAGACCCAATTAAAACGTTTCACGGGCTGCCACTTCTCCCGGCTGTGGAAGCCGCTTGACTTTTTAACGTTCTCGTGATTATTATCATTATCGTCCGCATCTCAGCCTCTCCATTTATTTTGGTCTGTACAGCGCCGTGCACACAAAATGCCATGTACTTGAAGTGGTTGGGTTGGGTTTCCAGCTCGATTCACACAGAAACCGGACCACTTTTGGGACGGGGAGGAGGGGGAGATATGCGGGAAAGCAAGAGTTAAATCGCTACACAAACAGCCCAGGTCCTATGCACGTGTTACTCGGGAGTAAAGCCAAGGACACTCAATGGGCACACACTCTCAAGAAGCAGGCGCTGCGTATTTTTCGTTCATCTTAGACATGTCTACTCGTAAGTTAGATAGAGTGCATTCAAAGAGCTTCCTCCCAGGAAAATCGACATTGCAAGCCCAGCTGCCTTCATGGACTGTTGGATCGACTGTTCTGTGCGGTGCAAAAGTCAGCTGACCAGATGTTTTTGGACTTCCGCTCCCAGAAGCCCCTGACAGCAAGGCCAGTGGTCAGGAATTCTGGGAGCTGAAGTCCAAAACATCTGGAGATCTCCATTCTGCCCACTCCGGCCTATTTCAGCCTTCCCCGAACTTGGAGCCCTTCACATGTTCTGAAGCACAACCCCCAGCATTCTTGTCCACTAGCTGTGATGCTGGAGCTGCTGGGAGCTGTAGTCCAAAACATCTGGAGGGCGCCAGTTTGGGGCAGGCTGGCCTTCCCTAATCCTTGAGAGCGATCTCCACCGAGTCCTATGTGGGTGATCCCTTTTACACCCTTTCAGAAGGACTCTGGAGCAGGGTTCTTATCGTGCCCCCCTCCCCCTGCTCTGCCATACAGACACGCACCCTCTTCCCCAGAGCAGGATTCCGGGCTAAGCTCCAGGAGCTGGAGTGAGATAAAGCCGGGTGGCCACACGCACACAGATCGGTGCAAGTTTTGGAGAAGCCTTTCCTTCCCGCTCGCTCGGAGATTCTCTCCTTCTGTCGCAATCCCCCACCTCCCCCCTTCTCTCTCTGCCTCTGAATGGAACAGAGATTTGGGCCACCGCCAAAAACTCTGAGAAGCATTCCAGTTATGATAACCCCATAATCAGGGGGATATAAATACCTGGGGTGGGGGGAGACAGAAAGCGATGAGAAGAAGATGCAAACAAGGAGGGCAAGAAGCAATTCACCTTCAGAGCAGGCCCTCTGGTTTTGCAGGGAAGGGTAACCCCAGGAAGGCACCCACTTCAGCTTGGGCACCTCTGGAGCGGCATTGAACTTTGCCTGACAAGCACGCCAGCAAACCAACCAACCAACCACCAACCAACCACCCACCCACCCACCAGAAATAAGCAAGCAAGCAAGCAAGCAAACACCATAGAACCATCCTGGTCCATGAGGGGGAGCGTGGAGCAGCTGGGCGAGACCTTTCGTAGAACTAACCACAGTGGCACCAAACTTGGCGGCCTTTCGAGTTCCCCAGAACTCTTCCCCCAGGTGGTATTAGAGGTGAGACAGGGAGGCATCCCGGAAATGGGCATCTCTTCTTATGGATCAAGGGGCAACTGAGATGCAGCAGCAGCACCCATGAATTAAGGGAGAGGGACTTCGGGGTGGTGGGAGCGGGAAAGCCCTGCCCTCTTCGCTTGCCTGTTGACAGAAAGTCCACGCTCCCAACTGGAAGAGGCTTGGGCATGTTCCTCCAGGCACCCAAGGCTAGAGAAAACAAGGCCTGCAGACAATTGCAGATGGGGGCGAAAGAGTGAGCCCCCCAATGCCCCTAATCTTTCTCTCATTCTGATCCAGTGTCTATAACATTCTCCTGAACTGTGCCAGACATTTTGCTCAGCCTGGGCTTCCCAGAAACATCCAGTCCGCAGAGACCCCTGTGGATCCTGTGGATCTTTTTATCAGAACAGCTCTTCTCTCAGCACAGGACTGGTCAAGCTTTCCAGTGGCCCAGAGATACTGTGACCAGTTCCATCTGAGGGAAAAATCAGCGTTATTGTTAAATAACAAGTATATCCTGCCATTTTTCCTCTTGTGAGGAACCTGAGACAGTTTTTAGGATTCCCCTCCTCTCCATTTTGTCCTCATGGCAACAACCCTGTAGAGTAGCTTAGCATGAGAGTCCATGACTAACCCAAAAGTCACCCAGTCACTGAGGACTAGTATCTTGGTCTCCATGTCCCATCTGACACTCTTAACCACCACAATGCACGGGCTCTCCTCCACCATCTTTCCTCAACACAGTGCCCTCGGAATGTTTTGGATGCCAATCCCCATCAACTTCAGGAAGCACGGCCAATGGTTATGCATCCTGGGAGTTGTCCAAAACACTTGGGCGGCACTAGACTTGGGACAGACTAGGCGCCTGCAGACTAGGAGCCTGTGCGATGGGTTGGACACGACTAACAACAACAACAAGGAGCCTGCATGCATGCAAATTTGCACATAAATACAGGCAGTGATTCCTGTTGCACCACTAGAAGTACAAGCATCCCCAGAATACTTTTGCTATCATCAGAGATACGGTTGTGCTTATTTTTCGTACCTTCGAGCTTGAATTGGCCACTTTAATCTTTGTAATTCATTGAATTGTCCTTTGATGTTCACCTTTCCAGCAGCCCACCCTAGCCTAGTGTCTCCCAGAGGTGGTGCACTACAGCCCCCATCATTCCCCACTTCCATGGTCATTTCCTGGGAATTCCATTTGGAGGGCTGCAGGAAGGTGCTTTTCTAGTAATGAATCTACGGATTACGTAGTTTGCGCGTCCTGTGAGGAAATGCTGCCCCTACCCAGAGCACGTAATCGGGCCAGGGTGGTGCCAGGTGAGAGCGCTGGACGGCCACTTGGGGATCCCGTTCTGGTCCTCTCTGAGCCACTGAGCTCCCTGCATAAGTTTGGGCCAGCCACCAACTCTCGGCCGAACCTCCCTCACAGGGCTGTTGTGAGAACAAAAGGAAGAGGTACAAGAGGACCATGCACACTGTCTTGGGCGTCTTACAAGCCCAATGTAATAATAGATGACGATGATGATGAATGCAATGTGAGGCTGACCACGATGTTTCCCCAAATTGGTTGAGGTCGTTGGCTGGGGGTGGGATTCCTCCACGTCCAAGTGACCAGCGGCCAGCAATCTGCCTTGTCCCCCTCAGGGTATTTGGGAGGATCAAGAGGAGAGAAGCAAGGCCATGCAAGTTTTTTCCTCTTTGCAAAAGGTGTTCAGGCTAGGCCTCCATGTAAAAAATATATCAACGAACAAACGAGGAGGTTCAAAGGGGGCACCGCAACCTACGCCTGTCAATAGACTGAATTATTCATTGTGAGTGTTTGTATGCACCGTTTATAATATGAATTCCATGAGATGGCAAGCGGGTAACAGACACCCCCTTGCGAACCCCACAAAAGTAGCCCAACCTTGTAGCCTGCTTGCATCGTGCCTTGAGCTGGACTTGTGGTGATCAAGCCCCCTTGAAATCTTAGGGGGCTTACTTCTGGGTCAGAGGTGTCATGGTCAATCTTGACCATGTTTTCAGTCCTGCCTGCAACAGAATCCCACAGCTCTCCTTTTCACCTGGAGCCGGTCTTTTGTAAATTTGGTCCATAAATTGCAATATTAGATTGCTCCCAATAACTTTCTGCCTGCTATTGGAGGATGGCAGCTAAGATGTGGGAGGACAGGGGATTCTGGGGGTGCCCACGCTCCAACGGGCCCTGCTGGTGAGATCTCCATCCGACCACCAGTGGAATGGATTTGAGTTGGGTTAGCACAGGACCGCGCAGGGCAAAGCCTGCAAGTTGATGTGGCCCATCCACCTTCTCCAAGGTGGTGCTCCAGAGATGTTCTGGATTTCATGTCTCATCAGCCCCAGCCAGCTTGGCCAACGGCCAGCACTTCTGGCAGCCTTCATCCACAGAACATCTGAAAGGGGCATCCAGTCCAGGCCGGCTGATACTACACACGTTCCCAGAAAGTGGGGAATGGAACAGAGGCACTTTTCTGGCCTAACCTCTCCAGGGCTCAACGAGGAGATGCCAACTGCTCCTTCCAGGCCAGTCACTGCTGGAACTCCAGGCCAGAGAGAGCAGAGGGAAGTGGCAAAGGGTTTTTTTGTCTTTTTGGTTGTTGTTGGGTTCCTTTTCTCTGTTTTGTTTTGTTTTGCTTGGAAAGCTCCATACAGCTTTTCTGCAGAGGCCTGCCAAAAATCTGTCCAGCCTCTCCTCTCTCCACCTCCCTGCCCCCCTTTGCTCGATTGCAACTCCTTGTCAACACCTCGAAGCTCAAACACACACACACACACACACACACACACACATGAATGAACCAACTGGTCAGACTGGGTTCCGCCACTCACTTCTGCATCTCGCGCAGGCGGCTAGGGTCGCTGTGCAAGGACGCGCTCTTCTCCTTCCCCCGTGCGTGTGCGTGTGCGAGTGAGAGTGCGTGCACGCGCACGCGTGTGGACAAAGGCTCGCGCTGGGGGAGGGAAGGCGTGTTCCCCGTCCGGGCCCAGTTCGCTGGTGTTAATGAAAACCAGGGCTGCGAGGGGCAGCACTGAGTGCGGACGCGCGTCTCACTCTGGCCGCCCCGTGGGTGGTCTGACCTTTGATAAACAAGCGGGCCTCTTTCCAAAGAAGCAGCCCCCTCCCGCCCCCCCCCCCGGCCTTCCTTTGCCTGCAAAGTCTGCCTTCTACAATACTGGCCAGATACATTTCCAGCTTCGAATTTCAGCCTCCCCTGCCCCCACCCGCAAAAACCCACCCACCGCCCCAATCTTTCCAGCAAAGACTCCTTCACTTAAGCAATTAACTAGTAAAAATACCTGCAGGGGAAGAGAAAGCGGCGGGGGGGGGCATTATAATGCTCCGACTTTTTTTTTTTTTGCACAAAATTTTGCAGAGGGAGGAAGTGTGGCTGCAGACTTCGGGTGTATGGCGTGGGACACACAGACACACATATTTATATGGCCTATAGGGATGGGGGGCATCCCATCCGCGGATGGGTCTTCTTGCAAGTCTTGCCAGCCGATCGCGATACCCCCTTTGGGATGAGAGCCAGAGAAACCATTTGTGGGTCCCGCGGACATTCCGCATCAGCGTATACATCTGAAAAAATTATTGCAGCTGGTAACTTTCCTCCACATCTGGAATAATAAAGGAGACGCAGATATGTATAGAAAGCCTTCCTCTTCCGCGGAATCTGAGAAATCATTTTCACTCCGAGTCCTCCCCGTGTGTCCCCGCTGGTCTCCCAAGCCCAGCCGCCTCGAAAGACCAACAAGTCGCAAAGCACACCCTCCCGGAAAAAGCCTGAAAGCTTGAGGGGTAAACACGAGCATGCTTGCTCACGAGTAAATCCCACCCGGCTTGCTTGAGAACAGCGCAACGCTTCAGGTCTTTACTCCGAAGCAAGCCCTGGTTGCGTTCAATGGGACCGACTCCCAGGTGAAGGAATGCAGGAGCACAGTGCCTTCAAGGCAGCCCTGGATGCGGCCCATGCTTACTCGGGAGAAGTCACCAGGTTTACTCACGAGGAAGAGAAAGGGCTTCGAGAGAGCAAAACGCGGCAGCCCATGTTCTCTGGCCCTGAAGTGCTTAGATGTAAACCAGTTTAGTTTTATAATTGGCTGTTCGGAGCCTAACATCCCCACGACATAAAAAGGCACCTGACCGAAAGACAGAAGCTACCGCAGTTTTCTATCGATGACACTTCGGGAGAACAGACCCTTTGACTTCGATGACAGCCATTCGGGAGATGCTGGGCAGAGTCAGGCCCCTTTGCTCACATCTTGAAAAGGCGGATCTCAAACCAAACCAAAACCAAACCAACCAAACCAAACTTTTCTCTAAGGATTCTAGTCCTTAAGATTCCTGTGCCTTTTTTGCCCCAGCTCGTCCCTCCTGTACCAGCTTGAAAGTGGGTTGAAAATAAATTAAAACAGCACCAGCATCAGCACCACATTATGACACTGTAGTGCCTTGGTACTGGCCCCGAACCATCTTTTAAACAGAGTATAAAGGCAACTATTCTGCCCTGCACGGTTTACAACCCCCAAAAGATGTTCTTTCCTGTCCTTTCTCATTCCACTTCCACTTCTTTGCCCTCTTATTCCATCCTCCTTCGCTAGGTTAGCCTGACATGATTCTCTGAAAAGCCGTGGCATTTTACACCCAACCCAGTACTGTGAAAAATCGGCCTGCTTTTTTTTTTTTAAACTATCGAAATAAATATCCCTGAGGAAGAGGAAGAGGAAGGGCAATGCTTTGCAGCTTTCCCCGAACGGTGGATCCGGCCATTCTGCTGCAACTCATACCCTGCCCACCCCCCCGCCACCCCGCAGAAGTTCTTGTCCGTGAAAGCTTAAGTAGGTTTTCTTAGAAGTAAATTGCAGTAAAACCAATGGAAGCGCCGTTCAAATTACGAACAGGGTTTAGGGTAGAAAGGGGTTGGTACGAGTGACAGCAGATGAGAAATCTCGAGAAATCCTCTACACTTTTCCAAACGTGTTTCAACACCGGCAGCACATCCTGAGACCACGTTCTTTTCAGCGGGAGAGACTGCAATCTCGTGCAAGGCTTACTCAGAAGTAAGCCTCGATGAGTTCTATAGGACTTGCCGTCCGCTACGTTTGCCTAGGACTGTGGCCTTAACTTAGCACATACCCTAACTCACCCCTGAAAGGGAATGGGTGTTTTAAATGCTCAGTCCTGGCTGGATCGGGTCCATGCGCGCTTGGACAGTAGGACTTCTACGCGTCTGCGCGTCCACTGCAGGGCCACGGGTCGGCTGAGCTTGCGTCCCCCCCACCCTAAATCGGGCCTTCGACGTGTTTGCTCTTGGCTTAATTTGGAGCAAGCCCCATTCATATGATGCGCATTTATGTTATATTCCAACCCACCCAGAGGGTCATGATCCCGGCGCCGTGGAAACTGCAGAAGGACAGCTACCTTTGGAAGCGTGGGCACATTTTACTTCCAAGTAGGCGTTCCCTTCGGGGGCTTTCGAAAGGGGGTTTAGAAGCCAGGATTCAGTCCCAAGCAAAGGCTCAGGGCTGAGCCTGAAACTGCCTTTTGCGGGGAGCGGAGATTCGGGTTTTCTGAGCCTTGAGACCTGCGGGTTGGTTTCCCGAGGACTTTCTTGCGAGTCGCCAGGGCGTTGAGGGCTGTGACCTGCCAGAGGAGCAGTGCCACTTGCCCCATTCCCGTAAGCAGGCCGTCCATGGCTGCACTGGCCAGAAGGAACGCTCTGGCCTAGGAAAAGGCAACCCGTCTTTATTCTATTTTTCCTAATAAAGGGAAAAAAACGCCTCCACGTCGTAAAGCTCCTTTCCCACGGCGCCCCTGCGGCTTTGAAGTGCAGGCTCGTCGTTAGGACGGTCGTTGTGTTCACCCACCAGAGCCTCCCTCGGTCAGTTCCATGGTTTGTGACGCAGCCCAAGGCGAGCGTAGGCGCGCAGGCCTCTGCCCCTAGCTGCCTCCAATCCTAACTATGCGCTGCTCTGCCCCGTGTCTGGAAGGGCCTCGAGCCGGACTTGGGCCCACGTAAACCCGCATAGCGTGGCGTGGCAGGTTATTTTCCCCCACTCCCTGCTTTAAAAAAAGGACGTTTCTTCCTAAGCGCCAGAAGCCCTCCGGAGAAAAGAGAAGACGCCTTTCTGAAAGCTGTGCGGGGAAGCCACCCGGTCGCTTCTTCGCTTCCTCGCCCCCGCCGGGGGACGCCCGCAAAGACGCGGGAGCGCGCGGGCCCCGGGCCAATCTCAGTCCACAAAGCAGTTAAGCGGAAGCTGGCGGCCGCCAAGCCTTTCAAGGAAGGTCTGGCCAGCCTTGTGCCCTGGGACTTGTCTGCGCCTTTGAATGCTCCCGGTGTGCTTATTTTCCCAGCGAGGGTGCCTCCATGCTTGCTTGTCATTCCCGCGGGATGCGAGCGCCCGAGACGGCAATCTTTGCCCGACGACCCAGGTTTAGGCGAAGCGATCTTACGCTCTGCTTTGGAGGCCGGGGATGGGAAGGGGGCTTACGCCCTTGTAAGTAAGCGCAATGCCTGCGGCCTTAAATCAGCAGATCCTTTGCTGTGGACTCGGCACCACGAACAACAATGCCAGGGGTGTGTTGTGTGTGTGTGTGCTGGGTTCACAACCTAGGGTCCAGCCGAAGCCTCCTCCATTCATTGCAAGAGCAGCACTCAGATCCGCCCTTGCCACGGAAAGACACACGTTCTATTATTTTGGCTTGCAAGGAGCGCTCTTTCTCTCTGGGTTTGTGTGTGTGTTGCGGGGGGGGGGTCATTCAATCATTCCATCTTCCTCCCCCCTCCCCACCTCGAGACATCCCTAGGCGCCCACCGAATTTCTACAGCAATTGTGAAAGGTTCCCCTAAACTTTTCCGCAACTCTCCTGTATCCAACCCACACCTTCGCTGCCGCCACCTCTTCTTTTCTCTGGGCTGGCCTGGGAGAAAGGAGGGGATGGAAAAGGAGGAGGAGGAGGAGGAGGAGGAGGAAGAGAAGAGAAGAGACGGTTTCCGAAGTGAAATCGCTCTTGCTAGTCTCACGAAAGTGTGAGGCGCCCCATAGGCGCGTCGCGTCTTGCTGTAATGATCCGCTCGCACAAAGCGGCTGGGCATCTTACATTTTCTTTTAAAAGGAACGAAACGAGGGTAATCCTTTAAAACGCAAAAATCCTAAACATAAAAAATTGTCAGGACAAGGGGCGGAAGCGCTCCCTGCCTCGCTTTAGGATTCTTGCTCCGAGAATGAGGCGACGGCGCTTTTCATCTTGGCTTCTTTGCCTAGGCCCGGATCGGTTTGGAAGGAAAGGAAACGGCCGAAAGGCCGCAGCGGATCTGCGGGTAGGATCTTTCTGCACCCCCCCCCCCTCGCCCAGCCCCGGCATCCCCACTGGCGATTGAAGTGCGAAAGTCCGGCTCCGTGTCCCCCCACCCCTTCCCACCTCACACACACTTAGACCCCCTTTAACAACTTAACTGTGCTAAATTTACCACGCGCGCCTGGAAAGAGGGTGACAAAAGCTCGAAGTGACTTACCTTGATGAGTGAGTGACAGGCTGCAAAGCGGATGGAAAAAGTCTCCCGGGAGTTTAAAAATCAAAGTAAAATTTAAAAAAAAGATGGGGGCATAAAACCCCTGCTTTGGCCACCCACTCTTCTCTGGGAGCGGCGGGAGACTGGATGCGTTTGCGGGGCCTTCAGCGAGCACGTGTGTATGCGTGTGCGTGTGGCGTTCCCGGAGCTCCCGAGAATTCAAGAACAGCCAGCGAGTCCAGCAAATTATAATTATTATTTTACGGAACAAAAAATGTTTGGGGCGAGGGGAAGGAAAAGGGGGAGAAAGTCCTAAACAATCTGCAATATAAGCTATGGGGCACTGCAAGGAACTTCTGGACGTCTTCATTCTATTAAAGAAGGCCCGGGAACATGTTTACGTTGCGCTGTATAAACTTCCTGTCCCCTTGTGTCTATCTCGCAAAGAAATCAGAAACTTGATTTTTTAAAGTGGGTGAGTTCCAAACCTACCGCCTTTAAAGAGAGATTCCCCTGGTTCTTTAGGGAGGGAGGTCCGAGAATCGCTTTATTTTTGGTGTGTCCCTTTTGTGTATAAACAAAACTACGCAGCCTTTTTTTTTTTTTGCAATGCATTCAATTCAACTGGTCAGTTTCTAACAAACATCTTCCCAGGGCTGGGACAACGCGGCGTGTCTGCTCTCTCCCTAGATGCACGGGTGTGCGACTCAGTGTCCGTTCAGACACACATGCGTTTTCTGTGCTCCCCACGACACCCCCCCCTTTTCTTTTCCCCTGTTCTTCTGCAAAACGACGCCCACGGGGGAGAGTTTTCTCACGAGTTTCCCCAGCGGGTTTCGCATAGTAATTGCGCAGCAAAGAGATGAAAGGCAGAGAGAGAAGTGCCAGGGATGTGTGGGTAACTGGAGAAGGTTCAGATACAAGTGTGGTCTTTCAACACGTTTGAAAATGGACGAGCCAAAGTTGTCTCTGGATACTTTGGATGGAAAAGCCTCTTTCTTCTTCTGTCCCTCCGCCCTTCTTCTCCCAGTCCGGAGCGGCTGAAACCAGCACAGTTAAGTCCTGCGATGCGTGTCTACGCTCTTTCCCAGAGTGGGAAAGAACAAGAGGGGGTGGTTGGCGATTCGTCAGCTCCTTAAGCCGGAATACCTGAGCTCCAGAGCCCTGCAAGCGCAGATTTAGCGGCGGAACTTCATCGACTGAAATACGCCGCACTTCAACCGCGGGAGGAGAAGGATCCCGGGAGGTGACATCAGCCAAGCCCCCTTGACGGGAGGGGGCAAGTCCCACTGAGCATTCCCGAAGGGTCTCCGGATCGCATCTGGAAGGACGACGCCTCAAGTCGGTTGGAGAAGAGCTTCCGCGCAATCCACAGAGGATGGCATCAATGCGCGCCCCTGCACGCGCAAGAGAAAACTCCACGGGCGCTGCGAACTTAGACATTCAGGATATGGGGCAATGCGTGCGCGGCCAGTGGGTCGGCTTGAACCCGGAAAGCAGGCAGGCGGGGGGTGGGGGATGAACACGTGTCCACGTTTCTGCGAAGGGTCCTACGGGGTCCCGTGAGGGTGGGGGGACCCTTCTCCCTCAGGCCAGGTTGGAGAGGTCGAGGGGGCGACCCTCCGCTCGCTGTCGGAGTACCTTTCAGCGCCCACCAATGCGGGCTGGAGATGCACAAGGGGGGCGAAGGAGGAGGAGGGGAGGGGGAGGGGGCACCGGGGGGGCGGGGACTTCCCCTTGCCTCTTACGTCTCGCTGTCAGGAGCCGCCAGGCGCTCGCTGACTTGAGATAAAGTTAAAAGCAACCGCTCCGGTTGCAGCAGAACGACGGCTCGCCGGGCTGGGAAGCAGAAGTCGTGCTCCGTGCTGGCAGAAGCCCGGGGGGGGGAGCTGGAGGGAAACGCCTGGCAAGGTGGGGGGGCAGCAGAGAAGGCCTCATCATCCCGCGAAAGCCTGGGAAGCGGAGGAGGGGGAAGCGGAGGACGGAAGAAGAAGTCGAAAGTAACGCCAGAAGAAGGGAGGACTCGCTGGACGCCCCCACCCCGCCCCGCTCGTTCGGACAGCTGGATGCAGGGAGGGGACCGGCAGCCCCTCCGCTCGCGTGGATCGTGCGGACCGCGGGTGGGTGGGATTTGGAGGCGCCCGACTCGCACGCAGGGCCTTCCCTCGCCAGCCGGGGCTGCCTCCGCCGCGCGCCCGGCGCTTCCGAAGTCAGGCAGTGCTGGGATCCGTCCGGCGCTAGCCCGAGGCCGCGGTAGGGCGCGGAGCAGGGCGATCCTCGAGGCGCCCCGGCGGACGGCGGATCCTCCTCGCGCCCCTCTCATTCGGGGCTGACGCGCCCTCGCGAAGAGCGGGGCAGGGCAGGCGCGGCGAGGAACGCTCTGGCGCGGCGCTGCGGCAAGCGCGGTCCCTCCCGTCCGTCCCCGGAGCCGGCCCTTTGGGGAGGGGGTGGGGAGGCGGCGGCGGCGGGGGCGGCGGCGGGGGCGGCGGACGGGAGCCGTCGATGACCGCAGGGCTGCTGCGCGCCCCTTCCTCTCGACCCCCCCCGCCGCCTCCTCCTCCTCCTCCGCCGCCGCCGCCTCCCTTCGCCGAGGCCGGCGCGCTCCCCATGACGACAGTGCCCGAGAAGGCTCCGCAGCCGCCGCAGCCGCAGCTCGGGGCCAGCATGGAGTCCGCCTCGTCCACCACCTCCTCGACGCCCAGCAGCAGCGGCGGCGGCGGCGGCGGCGGCGGCGCCAAAGCCAAGAAGACCAACGCGGGCATCCGACGGCCGGAGAAGCCGCCCTACTCGTACATCGCGCTCATCGTGATGGCCATCCAGAGCTCGCCGTCCAAGCGCCTGACGCTGAGCGAGATCTACCAGTTCCTGCAGAGCCGCTTCCCCTTCTTCCGCGGCTCCTACCAGGGCTGGAAGAACTCGGTGCGCCACAACCTCTCGCTCAACGAGTGCTTCATCAAGCTGCCCAAGGGGCTGGGCCGGCCCGGCAAGGGCCATTACTGGACCATCGACCCGGCCAGCGAGTTCATGTTCGAGGAGGGCTCCTTCCGTCGGCGCCCGCGCGGCTTCAGGCGGAAGTGCCAGGCGCTCAAGCCCATGTACAGCATGATGAACCTGAACTTCAACCACCTCCAGGACAGCTACGGCTTCCAGGGCCCGTCCTGCGCGCCCAGCAGCCTCCCGCTGGACGGCGGCGCCCTGGGCATGATGAACGTCGAGGGGATGGGGCTGGCGGGCCACTCCGTCCCGCACCTGCCGGGCAACGGCGGGCACCACTCGTACATGGGCAGCTGCGGCGCGGCCGCCGGGGGCAGCTCGGCCGGAGCGGACTACGCGCACCACGACGGCTCCGTGCCCGCCTCGCCCCTGCTGCCCGGCGGCGGCGTGATGGAGCCGCACTCGGTCTACTCGCCCGCGGCCCCGCCGGCCTGGGCGCCCGCGGCCGCGCCGGGCCTGAACGGCGGCGGCTCTTACATCAAGCAGCAGCCGCTGTCGCCCTGCAACGCGGCCGGCAACCCGCTCGCCTCGGGCCTCTCCTCGCACGCGCTGGAGCCGCACTACCAGCACCAGGGCGGCCACAACCCGGCCGAGCTGCAAGGTGAGCGGGGCGCGGGCGCGACCGGGCGGGCCGGAGCGGCGGGCGCGGGCACGGCGCGTCAAGCTGAGCCGCGGCGGCCGCGCGCCCTTTGCGGGGAGCGGGGGGCCCGGGAGGCCGGGCAGGGCCTGCCCCGCCGCGGGGTCCGTCTCGCTGGCCACCTCTGCCCGCTGGACCGTGGCATTTCCCCGTGGAAGATAACCCGGCGTGACTGCCGCCTCTTCCCTTCATTTTGCACTAAAGCCTTGGCGGCATCGGAGCCACGCGGGCAGGACTGCAGTGCTGAACGCAAAAGCGCGGCTGTTCATTCCAGTTCCAGTTCCAGTTTCCAATTCCAGTTTCAGTTCCAGTTCTTCTACATGTTTCCCCCCTTCCCTTGCCTTCTCCTGCAAGGAACCCAAACCCGCCTCTCCTTCTATTCTCACAAATACCAACCCTGTAAGGTAGGTTAGGCTCACACTTGGCCGCCCCAGAGTCGCCCAACGAGCTTTCAGGATGGGACGGGGACGCGATACGGAGAGTCCTCTAGAAGAGGGGATCTCGAACGAAGCCCGCTGCCCAGTGCGCGCGGGCACACGCACACACCCGGCGGATCGGGGCCTGCCCAAGCCAGGAAGGGAGACTTTTAGGAAGGAGATGGAACCTGGCCTGCACCAGGGCTGCTGGGGCAGAGGAGAGAGGGAGGTGCGTCTTGCAGGGGTCACAGCGAGCCGGGATGGGGAGGGGGCTAAAGGCAGAGGGTCTGGAGTCTGGAGGGGCAAGGAAGCTCTGCCGTGGGGCAACAGAAGCCAGCAGTTGGAGGTGGGAGTGGGGAGCAAGCCAGATGGTGGATTTGTAGACAGAAAGGTGAAAAGATTTCTTTATTCCTGCTCATCCCTGAACTTCAGGCTTGAGATTCACCTGGAAGAGTTTTTGCCCATCTCAAAAGACAGACAGACAGACAGACAGACAGAGAATAAATCATGGTGGGTTTTGAGCATTCAGAAATACGAAAGGTCTGGTCACCTTCAAGGTGGAGGGTTTTAAAAAAAAAAGCATTAATATTATGGGAGCCTCTTTTTTTTTTCCTGCATTGTGTGTTTGGTAGTGAACTTTGTGGCAGCGATTTCCCTCTCCTGCACCCATTTTTCTATCCTGCACAAGGATCATAATAGAAATAGTGGGCTGCACAGGGAAGACAGAAAAGGCATGGGATTAATTAAATCCCCTTGGTCCCACCACATGCCGGTGCTATTCGATATCAGGTTCCCTATTGTATAACAGATAATATTACTTGGACTTGCCAACCTCATTACCTACAGATCTATGTGATAATACAAAGGAGCCCCAGAGACTGTTGGATAATTCAAAGGCCGATAAAATCCTTACTACTCCCATTCTGGATGATGATAAAATATATTTATTTTATACAGATTTAATATATAGGCTATACAAATGTGATCCTGAAATCAGCAAGGAATTTGCCATTGCTTTTTGTAACACGGTAGCCTAAATATTAGATAGCTGCATCTGTACAAGATACCCAGAAATCCCTACAAACATATTCTTTAGTTAATAGATGTGCAGAACTCCTGCAAAGCCCATGGCCCCAGAATGCTATGGCATGCCATATTTCATTGATAAGCTATTATCAATTATCAAGCACAATCTGATGCATATTAGACAGGAAACAGAGCTACATTTCCCAGCCAGCCAGCCAGCAAGAATGGACTTTTTTTCCTGTCTAGGTACATATGGGACTGTGTCCTAAATCAATTTTGTTTCCTCTCTTCATTTCCTAATAAAGTGCCCCAGTTTTATCCCTTAATCCATCAGATTTCAAAATAATAGCCCCAGTCGCTTTTGTGAAACAGGGCTGCAGATTGTTATTAATTTATATTATTTTATTATTATCGTTATTATTAATGACAGTCACTCAGCTTGCAAGAAAGACCTTAATACGCTCTTTTGCTGCTTCTCCAAGCAGTGCATAGAACTTTTCTGGATCAGGCAGAAAAAATTAAAAAAAAAAAACCCAATTAAACACCCACCTTACTAAAATGGCTTGATGCCTTGTGTGTTAATAGTTAATCTGCTTTCAATGTAAAGAAGATTCTTGATGCGAAGAGTGAAAAATATGTTTTGATTTATTCTCTTGTCAGCTCCCCCACCATTTACTTGGGTTTAAAAAAATGAAGTTTTTATTTAATTTCATCTCAGGGCACCTGAAATGCTGTCATTTTGTGTGTGGCATAAACATTTGATCTGTGCTCCATGGATTGCCTGTAGCCCATGAAAATTTATACTACACAAAATGAGTTGTCTTGAAGGTGGCACAGGTGTCTTTGAGGGTGACCCCTTGAGTCAACACGACTTCAGTTTTTAGCAATAGGAATTCTAATAAAAAAACTCTTTTAATAAGAATGAGCTGCCTCCAACCAAGATGAAGCATGGCCGGTTGGCAGCAATTTATCCTGGTCGTGGTAGCAAGCACAATCCAAGATGAACTCATATTCAAAAGTATCTCGCAGTTAAATTAGCAAGACTATAACAATCCTTTCTTTGTGTAGGCTTGTGCAAAAAATATTATTACTGCCACTACTTTCTCTTTCCAGACCTTGCTTCTTGTTATGCCCATCCTCCTCCCTCGAAATTAAGTTTTTACATTTGAAACAGTACAATACAAAACAAAGCAATCTCCCAGGACAGGTCTCTGCAAAGGAGCCGGTTCTGAGCCAATATTTTATGAACGGCATCATTTCAGTTGCCCTTTTGAACTTTCTTTTGTAGACAAAACGTATTTCTTTCCTTCAACCGGCTGTAGGAAGGCAGCTTTTTAACTGGTTTTCTTAAACTTTGGTCTGCCTGATCTTAAATTTAACACCCCCACCCGGGAACGCCTCCTATCTCCCCACTGCCGATTTAGGGCCGGTGGTCTTTCCCCTGTGCGTTCAGTAAAGGGGAGGCAAGTTGGTGTATCGGTGATACAGGTGAAAAGAGTAAACAGAACCCCGGAGATTAGTTTCGATTTTGTAAGAAGGCACTCAGATTGCTTTTTCCCTCATTGGTGGGTGGAGAGAGAGAGAGAGAGAGAGAGAGAGAGAGAGAGAGAGGAGGTCAACATTGGCTCAGTGCCGTCTACTCTGAGGAGGGAAAGGGTCTCAGAAACTAGCTAGTGCTTCCAATGAGAAATTGGCAAGGTCCCTCTTTTGTATAGGAAAACAGCCTAGAGTCGAGAAGACGGTTAATGTAGTTTTTCTTTTCCCAAGTTAGTAGCGGAAAAGAACCATTTCTTTTCAGCGGCCAAGAGGCATTTAGGAACAACAAAATGAAATAAAATACAGTAGGGTTCAGTAGGAAAAAATATTTTTAAAAGATGAGAAAATCCTCAACATCGTAATCGAAGGCGGATTGGGATTTGAACAAGAATGAGTCTGATGTGACATTGAGAAGTTGCTAGAGAAAAGCAGCCTTTTCTGTGAAGGCCCACAAACAAAAAGGGATTCTTCATTTTTGTGTCCTTTTGACGCTGGGCTGCAGAGTTGCTTCTCCTAAAAAGTGGGGTGGGTTTACATGGATCACGTGTGTTTAAAGTGAATAAGGATCTGGACCAGTAGGCAGAGGGAGCGAATCATAGGGAGCCCCAGAAACAGGCAGGGATTTTTTTAAATTGAATTGTGGGGGGGATCCAGAGGTCCAAGGCCGGAGGCCGGAGAGTCCCCAAACTCAGGAGCAACGAGTGGCTACATCTTGAAGTAATTCAAGACAAGCCAGCATTGAAAGACGGAGACTAGCATTACGTTTAGGGAGCAAAATATATCAGCCTGCAGCACTGTCAACAAACCTCTGATTTCCGAAGGTGCTTTTGGTTAAGTGGTGCAGTTTGTGGGTGCGAGGGACCTTCAGCCAGGTGTCCAGTTCTTCAGGGCGAGTGAGGAAGAGACAGGAATAAAAAACAAAGCGATACATGCAGGGACATGAAACAGTGGAGGGGAATGGAGAAATAGTATTCCGCTTCAGGGACAGACAGCAGTGGGATTATTGTCGTCTTCTTTAAGCAAGTGTTTGAAACATTTCAGTTTCAAAATGTTTTTTATAAAGAGGTTGTCCTGATGCTTCTTAACCTTTCCGCCATTTTAACAACGTATGGCTTAATTTTTCCTCTTCTTTTATATGTATTATTTTAAAAAGGGTGGACAAAATGGGACATTTATTTTTAAAATCATTCTTTGGGTATATAAAAGGTATAAAATTGTGGAAAGGCTACTACATGTATCATTTTGACTTCTGCAAAACAGGTTTGGGGACTGGGCAGTTCAAGAGCAGAACAAAACAAAAGAAAACGTTGCTTTGAAAAGAATATAGAAAAGGAGATTGTACAAGGGCCACAGATATACTATGTTGAGTCATCTTGAGAAAAGAGGAATTAGTATACATGTGTGTGTGTTTTCATAGGCCTAAATCTGAACGTTTCCAAACATGGGTTAAAATAATTTAACCTGTTGCCAAGTCTGGCTACAGACTTTTTCAGTATCCATTAACTATACTATGAGTGGATATTGTATAGAGCTGTAAAGTGCTCCTATGCCACAGTCTGGAAGGAGTCGACATTCTGGAGGCGAGATGAATGCAAATACTCGTGATTGAATGTTGTCAGCCATTCAAAACGCTCTTCCGCAGAGTGTTAGGTTGTACATCCCATTTAGCTCAGTGGGGCTTACCGCCAGATCAATGTACATAGGCGCACAGCCTGAGTATGAATTTCTCTAGCAGGGTAAACCCAAGAAGACTTTTTCAGCAAAAATAGCAAAGTGTCTTATTGCACCTTAAAGACAAACTAATTTATCTTGACATAAGCTTTCACGGACACATTTCATGCATGTGATGATGTGGAAAGAGTTCCCCAAACTTATGCCAGGGTAAATTTGTTAGTCTTTAAATGTGCTGCAAGGCCCTTTGTTCTTTTCTGAATAATCTATCAAAATGTGGGGAGGTGCTTTAGGAAATGGTGTTATTCAGAAGCGAATGTTCTAGACTGAATCGCTTTTTCTTTCAATCAGTATCTGCAACAGGTGGTGTTAAGGCATGCAAACGTTCTGCAGAATTAACCAGGCAATGGGGAATACCTGCATTTAATAAATTGCCTGTTTGTGGGCCATTTTTAAAGTGTTTGTGTTCACTGTAAATCTTCGTTAGGGTACAGAAGTGGGCACAGAAGTGTTTGAACACCAGAATATCAAACTGCAGGGCTTGCTTTCCCACTGGCATGAATATAATTGCATTTACCAAGAAATTAATATTATGATTGATTATATTTCTACCCTGCCAATTGACAAAAGCTGTGGTAGTTTACAGAAAGAAAAATCTGTGTACACTAAAAAACAAAAACAAGAAAAAACAGTGGAGGGGAAGAAGAAAGAAAGAAAGACAGAAGGAAAGGAAAAACAGCCCTTCTCCCTCCCTGGCTAGCCAGGAAACAGACGCCCATCCCATCCTGCAATTTGCATTTGGGCAAAATTCCTATTCCAGTCAAGTGGGAAATTCTTCTCCCCGAGAACTGCAGCATCTAACTTAACAACATCACCTAACTGGGCAGGCTGAATCGAGAGGAGTCTCTCCCATCCCAGTGGCCTCTGGGTGTCTTAGGGTATCAACTCCATCTTCTTCAGCTAGAATCGCTTTGCTGGCCAGGAATGGTGGCAGCTGGAGTCTAACACAGCGGGAAGAAACAGGGCTGGGGAAGATGGATTTAGGGGGCTGGTGGAGGACAGAACCCGCCATCTCCATGGGAGAGCTTGTGTTGCTTGTCCTGGAGCAGATAAGGCAGATATGATAAGGAGAGGATCCCCAGATGAAACCTGTGACGGCTTCTGCGCTCCCCAGCATGGGCTGTGGATCAGTTGTTCGCTTCTCCAGCACAAACTCTTTTTTCTAAAATGGCTGTTACACAAAGGTGTTTGAAAAGAGTTTGTACCATGGCAAGAATTTCTGTCGCTGCACTGAGCCTTGCCCAGCCTGGTAGCTTCCAGATGTTCTTCAATGCCATGATATAGTCTAATGCATTCGGAGGATACCAGTTTGGGAGGCGGATAGAAGAAAAGGATCATTCAGCCGATCCATGCACCAAATTCCTACAGCTATGCCTAAAAGGGATCTCTGCCATATTGACATCTGTCTGCTGAGTGATCCCATTTACTGCTTTCCAGTATGGAGTTCAGGCCCAGGTAACCTGTGCCCTCCATTCACAGCCGATCACAGCCTAGTTGCTGCTCATGGACTCTTTTCTTTGCTGCTTGCTTGGAACCAAGAGAAAGAGAGAGAGAGAGAGAGAGAGAGAGAGAGAGAGAGAGAGAGAGAGAGAGAGAGAGAGAGAGAACACACAAAAACCAAAGCAAAGCAAAACAAAACACCTGTAAGCAGGTTGTAAGGCCCCTGACTGGTCATGAGAGCAAGTCTATGGAGGGGCAGAGCCGAGCACCTCCTTTGTATGCAGAAGATTCCAGGTAGGCTAAGAAAACATCTTGCCAGAAACCCTGGAGAAGGGCTGCCAGGCAGTGTTGAAAAGATGAGGCTAGATGGACCAAACGTCTGTTTTGGTAACTGGGTTGAGATATCATGATAACCCACACTGAAGAGATGAGCGTGGGTTGTTATGGAACTGTGAGTCCTTACAAGATGTGTTTTATTGTGGATCCTGAACTCAGTGAGATATCAAACCACAGTGCACAACCCACAGTCCCCAACCCAACCACAAAGCATGGGTTTTCTTCAAGGTTTGCTTGTGGTTAACCAACAAGCCATGGATTGCTAATGGAGCTTGGTTCAGACCTCAAAATAACCCATGTTTCAATGACAACCCATACTCAACCTGTGAGTGTGTATTATCATATGGTCTGAACTTTGGTGGTGGTGGGGACTAGTCCTTAATGACCCAAGTGAAACCTGTGTCGGACTATGGCACTTCCTGCTACAGGTCCCTTTGTAAGCTGAAGAACTCCAGAAACAGACCAATAGATGCCCATGAGGTATATTCCTATTCTGCAGAAAGCGGCACTGGCCTTGTGTAAACATTGAACATGGGCATGAATCTTGTGGTCAGAGAGAGAAGCACCATGCACAAGCATGACGTCCTCTGTTGTTCCTTCACCTTGGGCCTCCATGATCCGAATCCAACCAGTATGAGCCTATCGAGTTGCATTCAGCTTGGAGGGTCACTATTACCATCACCTGGTGACGTCTCTACCTAATGGCACCTCGTCAGAATGTCAGGTCAAGGTCCATTTGGGGTTGAACATCACTCATGGGAAGCCCCTGATAGGAGCATCTCTTTGGGCATGTTACTCATGAGTGCTTATGCCGTGTTCCGAGTAGTAAAATGTAAATACATGCAAAATAAGCATGATGACAATGTACAACAGTGGGGATAATTGGTGACAGCACAACCTGTTTAGCACTGCTGAGTCAATGGGTGCCTGTGGTGGACTGGGAAGCCATGATCTCAATTCATGCCCAAATGGATAGAATCAAACTTCTGATCTGTTCTTCTAATCCAACTGCGACACATTGAACCAGTGAGTTTCCAGGGTGACATAATATTTCTTCCTCTCTCAGCAGCTGTTTGAATCTGCTCTTTGGTTTTCTTTCAGGAATCCGGTACCATTCCCAGTCTCCAAGCATGTGCGACCGGAAAGAATTTGTCTTCTCCATCAACGCCATGGCGTCATCTTCAATGCATTCAGGAGGCAGTGGCTCGTACTACCACCAGCAAGTTACGTACCAAGACATCAAACCATGTGTGATGTGACAATAGGGTTGGGGAGACAAACTTTCTCTGGTGGGAGGGGAGGGTAACTAGACCCTAAAGACCCAAGTGAAAACTATGGAGGGCTATGGGAGCCCAAGGACCTCCCCAGAAGCTAGACTGATAGTTGTTCATGAGGTATATCCATATTCAAGACATCTACAGAAAGGAACTTTCTGGCCTTGTGCAAATGAAGAGGAGCGTGAAGCCATAAAGTGTGCCAAGGT
The DNA here is from genome assembly GCA_023646645.1 of Varanus salvator macromaculatus. Lineage (NCBI taxonomy): Eukaryota > Metazoa > Chordata > Lepidosauria > Squamata > Varanidae > Varanus > Varanus salvator. The sequence goes on from JAIXND010000657.1 coordinate 3,096,732, forward strand.
GGGGGGAAGAAGCATCATGCGCGAACACGAAGTGCTCTGCTGTTCTTCATCTTGGGTCTCCATCCATTCTGAATTGTGATCTCGTAACATTTCCAGGAATCCCTTGGGGCTCTCCCCCGCCCCACAACACCTCCGGGGTTCAAATCTCCTCGGCTTTTATTAGATACCTCCAGCCCCAAATCCCAGTGCGCCATTTACCCAATTTAAATGATCCTTTACCAGAATGGATTCCAAAATCTGAGAGACCAGGATCTGCCGTGCACAGAGGGAACCGAGCGACCCCACTAATCCTGACAGGGACGGCAGTCCATGGCGGTCAGTTTCCTGAGATAGCTGTTCTTCTGTCTGAACTCCTGATTCAACAATGGGAACTAGCCTTTGAGTCATCAATTCTCTTCTCATGTTTGGGACTGAATATAAAATATACCCAATTCTTTGTATGTTTTACCTCTGATTCAGGGCAATAGAAGGTAACAAATCCCGTGAACGCAGAGATGTCCTCTCCATATCTTCTTTCCAAAAGTGTAATTGTGTGTTGCGCTTCCAAAGTTCTCTGTACCTTCAGGAGTTGGTGGGAATTGACCAGAAGACTGAGATGGCGCACACAAAAGACTGGAATAGAAGTGAGGGCATGGGACCACCTTGCTCCGTCCAACGGTCTTTGACCGTGCCCAGGCCTATTTTAAATATTAAGTCCAAAATGACAAAGAAAAGCACTTTGAGAAATAAAGGTTAGACATGGAAAGATGAACAAGGCTCATGCTTTTATTTATTCAAACTTTTTTTTAATAAAACACAACAGCAGCCTTGGTCGATCAGTATTAAAATAGTTACTGTATTGGCAACATTTGCCGTAGACTTTGAGTATGTGTTAAATAGCCATTGCAAATGTCAAACATCCGTGTGGCAAAGCAATTTTCCCAATGTTTTATATATAATTATATATAAATAAATATAAATACAAATGAAGGATGTTTTTGTCTTTTCATTGTTTTCTTGGGCCTGACTGTACAGTTTGGGCAACACAGCTATTTTAATTTTCATTCTGCACTGTATAAAAGTGTAAGTGTGGCAGAAAGATCTATTTTTGTGTACGTTTGTCCTTTGAAGAAGAAATGGAACACAAGTAATAATACAATGTATGGTATCGTACATGGCCTTCACGAATTGTATAAACCATCCATCAATAAACCAGCGTGTGGTATAGAAATGTGTGTACTGGCATCTTGGGAATGCAATGCAAGGAGGTTAGGGTACCATCTTAGGATGTATCTCATGGATCGTGGCCACCAAGTATTCCCATGGTATTGTTTTTGTGTGGGTTCCCACTGTAGGATTAGTGGGTTTGGGGTGGTATTTGGGAAGGTTTGCTGCCTTCAGCATTCTCCTCTTTCTCTTACAGCGACCAAACCCACCTCCATCCTCCCACTGACCTTTTCTAAAATATGTGCCACGTCACAATATTTGGAATTGGTAGACTCCTGGATTGCAGAATGGAATGGAGGTTTCCTCCAGTTCTTAAAGCTAGTGTATCACAGAGAGCGCGAGGCAAAAGGGTTTCTCCTCGAAGTTGTTGGTTGCTACATGCACGATTGCCTGTTCCTTTTTCTCCCACAATGGGGGCGGGGAGGGGGAGGAACACTAAAATATAGTGGCCACCACTTGCAGACTTCAAAAGACACAAATGAGAATTCTGGATTGTCTAGGACTTGTCTCTATATTCCTTGTTGTTGAAACACGGACTGTTTGTTGTCTGCTAAGCATGATCAAGCCATGGAGAGAATCCCTGGTTTGTTCTTGGCTCGTGAACTGCGGCTTGTTCACCATGATCTGTTATCTTGGCTAGGTTCAAATGAGAAGCTAACCCATGTTCAACAAGAAGCCATGGGGCAATGACAATCCACACTCAAGCTATGCTCAGCTCTTGATCACGCTCAGGTGATCACGCTCAGGCTGCAGTTGGTGGCAAAGTGACTGTATTTTTCCTGATATAGCATGGCATAAGGTCCTTGTGTAGAGAAAAGCGTTCCGTGCAGCTTCTGCTGTGGCAATTTTTTTCTTTTTACGTGCAGAGAAGATATAAATGGGACATTTGGTAACTGTAAAGTGCAAAGTTCAGGATGTCATAATTTCATTCCGTGGCATGCGACCTCTCAGACTCTTTTAGAAGGGCTCTTAGACATGTTGGCACCTGATGCGAAGAATCCATTTGGCAAAGGTCCCCTCTTTGTTTTTTGCTTTTAAGAACAAGACGGTTCTATTTATGCATTCCTTTTATGGCGTGGTCACTGCCCTGGGCTGCAGGTCGGAGTCCAGCGGAGGCATAAGACGCACCAACCGTTCGGGTCTCGTCGATCACGTGGGCATGTCACGGGCAAGACTAGAACCCATGGCAGGGAGGGGGTGGCGGCAGCATCCGTCCATCCGTCCCTTTCAGTCCCTCCGTTGACAGTTCAGCTTTCCAAAAGTACATCCTGATTTTAATTTCTGTGCTTGAGAAAGAGCAACATGCCATCAGTATTTGACCCAGTTTCTCAGCAGTCTCTTTCTAGATATACATATAATTAAATATGCCATTAAATATAATAACACATTTATTATTTTTACATATTATAGTAATTATTATTCCTCTGCCACTTTTCCTATTCTGCCTGTTTCCCTCCTGCGAGGAAGCCAAAGCAGCTTGCAGAACCTGGCTCTATTGTTTTTTTTCCACAACAGCCGTGCAAGGGAGGTTGGGCTGTGACCGAGCGACTGGCCCAAAGCCGTGTCATGCCACCTTCGCGGGGCAGCAAGCGCCACTGAACACAGTGCGACCCACTTCCCGGTAAGCACACTTCACCTCGTGCCCCCTCTGGATCCAGGCCTTTATAGCAGCTCTTTTTTTTCATGAATTAGATCAATGTGGGCAGCGTGGACTAATTGTGCTAGAAATGGGTGCTTAGTGTTGGCCTTACAGTGGGCACTTCCTAGCATGTCCTTTGCCCTGTTGCACTTCTTGGGTCCAGTTTTCCCCGTGTCATTCACTGCATCCCCTACTGAACTGGCATGAGTTGCACCCTCGGTGCATTTAAAATCATGGATGAGGCACGGCGAACGGCCGCCCAGCAGAAGTAGTACATGCAAGGTTCAGTCTCGATCCAGAGCAGTGTTGTAGCCATTAATTAATTAATTAATTAATTGGATTTTTTTGTATGCTGTCCCATTTGCATAAGCCTTGGGATGGCTTTCAACATCATAAATAAATACACATACAAATAAATACATAATAATAAAATAATTCCAAATAAATAATAAATAATCTTAAGAACTTGGGGAGAATCCAGACCAAGTGCCCATCTAGGCCAGCATTCTGTCCACAGGGTGGACAACCAACCTACAAGTAGGCCATGAGCACAAGGACATCTCCCTGCTGATGTTCTATCAAAAGGTGCACCGCCTCTTCCACTGAAGCTTGCATATAATTAACGTCTTGACTAATCAACCCCGATGGACACCACCTCCATCCATCTGTCCCGTCCCCTTTTAAAAGGATCGTTCCCATGAGAAGTTGCTAGAAAACCCACACTGGTGGGGGAAATGAGTTGGGTTAGCCTCACCAGTGAGGCAGTTGTGGAGAAGCAGGCTGAAGGATCTTGTAGTCTGTCGTTCATTCCAGGTAGGAGTGGAGGAGGAATATCTCAGTGAGCAAGGCCGGCTCCAAAGGGAGGCATGGTCCAGGACTTGCCAAGGGCCCCAGCAGGCACCCAGTGATGTGAGCCCCTGGGATTATTGTAGTTAAAATTCTATCGTAGTTAGAATTTGGGAAATCCAGGTTCTTGTCCTTGCTTTGCCATGGCGGACTGTCCGGCTCACCCAGATCACTGGTGGGGGAAAGGAGAGGAGGAATGTTCTGGAAGCCACTTTGGGTTCTTTGCAGGAGAAAAAAAATGGAGTAGAAATTAAGAAATCAATAAATCAGGGATGCAGGACTTCAGGCCAGGAGCCAAGTCTGGTTGGTTTGGGGCTTCCCACAGTGCCATGCCATCTCCCCGGTCCTCCTGCCTTCCCTCCACCTCCATCATCCTGTGCTTTCCTGGATTTTGGGTGGTTTTCTTCCCCCATGCTCAATGGTTGACATGGCGGCTGGCGGGAAGTGCTTGGCACTAGCGTGGGCTGGATGTTTGGATGCTTGGGCTCCACCCGCTTTGCCTTTGGCTCCTCCTGCTGGTGGAGAAGTGCCGGGGGCAACATTTTTATCTGAGGCATTATGTGTATATATATATATATATCTCTGTTGTGTGCCTGGGCTTTATCTTGCATGACTTGATTTATATCTCGTTATTTCACCATTGTTTTTTGCTCTTGTAAAGCACCCCAGGTAATGTCTGTGCATGAGATGGGCAGGTTCTAAATCCCTATATAAATATGCAAGATCAGGTTGGGCTACAGGAGTCAAGGTAGCAGGCAGGAAAAGCACTCGACCATTTCGCTTCACGGCTTAGGGTGTTTTCCCAGCTTAAGAACTAGGTTACCTTTCCTGGTTTTTTTTTTCCCCCTACTGAAATTGGCAAGCCTTTTTTCCATTCACATTTTAGGACCCTCCTTTTAACAATCCTTTGGAGGGATTTTCCCCACAAAACCGATTCACATCTATTTTTCACAAAACCAGTTTGTCCCATAGGATACCTTTGCCTGCTTCATGGGCAAACTTGCATATCAAATTGGTTTGCGCCTTGTTACCTTTATTTGCAGGCTTCAGGGATTAGCTTCACTTTTCTCTTTTATATGCATCGATGAGGAATGTGGGGCAGTTCTCATATCCCATTTCCTGTTCAGGAAAAAGGAAAAAAGAAAAATAAGGAAAGGAAGAGAGAGAAGCCAGACAAGAAAAGGGGCAGTCTAGCTATTTCTTTGTGTCCTGGAGGACTCAATCTCTAAATGTGATCCACTGCAGACTTCCACAGCTTGGTGCCTTCTAGATGTGTCAGACTACAACTCCTATCATTTTCAGATGATGGGATTTGTAGTTCACCCAATGTAATGGAATATACCCAGGGGAACTTCCCAGTCCCCAGATTGCCTCTACTCATTCAGCCACCTTTGCTTGGTGTCTTACAAGCTGTTATATAACTCCGTATTTATGTCTTTAAAATAAATTCCAGTTGTTGGTGGTGAATGCATTTCTGTTTTGACGTTATAAAACCTTGCATTGCAGAGGAAGAAGGAAATCATAATTCCAAATGCTGAATTAGAACTAACTTCCTCTGAATTATATCCCTTTTCAAACCACAGAGAGAGAGAAGGGGGTGGTGGGGAGACTTTGCCTCAAGTTGATTGAACTTCTAAATATTTTGCAGAGGGAAAAAGCGAAGAAACGAGCTTGGGACAAGCGTTCCCAGATGGAAGGAAAGTAGCAATATTTTTTGACAAGAGACTTAAAAATGGTGCTTGCTCTAACTTGCCATGAACGCTCTATTTAGACCTAAAATATTCTCAGGCTGGGAGAATTTTGTTCATTTCTCTCTCCCTGCACCCTCCACACACACGTATATAGAGGGAATTAATTGTAATTTTACTTCAGTACAATTCAAGTACATTATCCACTCCCTTTTCCCAAACCTTATTGCATTCACCAATTGCACGAACTGTGCAGTATCCCATTTCTTAAAGTCACTGTCATCCCTTTATATCCTGGAATTATTTCCAAAACGTTGCAATTAAAAATCAACTGCTGATGTTTCCAAAATTTTGCCGTCCAAACCAAAATGCGGCAGATGCTCCAAAAGGTTGGAATTAAAAAGAGGGAGTTGCTGACGGCCTGCAAGGACAATTTGCTTTCCTGCTAGTTTTGCATCTTTCATATAACCCAACAGTACATCTCTTGATCTAGGCATAAATCCCCCACCCCTTCCTTCCAGTGGGGTCACACAGGACAACTGATTGCAGCTCTTGTCTTCTTGCTTCCCAATCAAGTCTTTTCTGAGCTGAAATCCATCAGTGTGAATTTTTCAGGAGTCCCGTCTGCTCACAGACGCACACAGAGACTGCCCTTATTCTTCCCCTTTCTCACTCTCTGGACCCCCCAGTACTGCACCCTCTCTGGAGATCTACCTTTCCTGAAGCTGTTTCTTTTCAAACCTGATTACTCTGGCCAAAAGGTAATTTCTTTCCGCTCAGCTTACAGCAAAATTATCAATAACTTCAACTGAAGCAATTAATGACACAAGTGCCTCACTGTTTGCTGATCAACCGTGGTATGAGCCGGACTATCCCTGCAGGTTGCGATTGTGTGTGTGCACGCCTTGGTAACAGACTAAGTAACAAAACAGCCCTGTAATCAGCCAGCCCCAGAATCCCTCAGGGATGCTACCAACTGCAATAAGAATCTGCATTTTTAATACAGCAATTGGCGAAGCAGGAAACATGCTTGCCTTAATCTTGCTTAAATGTTTCACCTTTGCCTTCATCAGCAAAACGTGAGTTCACAACATGCAAAGTAAAAGGTGAGCAAGACTGTTGATGTTGTGGGTGGGGCTCCCCTGGCCCTCCAAATTTAGGCCATTCGGATTCCAAGTTTCTCAAAGTTTCCCCTCGTTTCAAATATTATTTCCATGTATTGTACCAAGTGGCATGGGCTGAGGCAGAAGCCATGATGTTTGATAAAAACTAATGAATATGAATTTCTCCTCTTTTTCCCTTTTTCTCTTCTTTTGCTTCTCTCTCTCTCCCTCCCGCTCCCTCTCTTTCTCTGTGTGTGTGTGTGTGTGTGTGTTTAGATGTTGCTTTTTAAGCCAACCAAAAATGTGAAGGAAAGGAAAAATCGTCCTGCTCCTCCAAGCTGAAATACTAGGAATAAAAAGCAAAGGGGAAAAGTGTTTCTCCTCAGGTTAATGTGCAGTGGAGATATTTTTTTAAAAGAAGCAAATATTCATTAACCTTCTCCCCTGCTCCCGAAATAAGACCTGTCAGTCAAATTCCAGAGAAGCCCTAGATTGGAACCAACCAGCGCTACAGGAAATGTACATGTTTGCAGAGCCAGGGAGTTCAAATCATCGGTGAAAATGGCAGCTGAACTGTCTTAACATTCACTTTCTGCTGTATGCGATCCCCAAACCAGTTGTTCTGCCCCCAATTTTATAGCCTTGCACCAGACCCTAAACTGTGCAGCTTTCTGTTGCTTCTTCTTTCAATGTGCCACTGAAAAGCCCAGAATATCAAAGCACGACAACATTTTTATTCCAGCTCAAAATCTGACAACATTTAGAGTCTGGAAAGTACCTTTTGGATACCAGATGCCTTCACCTTTTGTGAAGTGACATTTGTGGGAAATCATTCAGGAACTTTCTTAGGAAGTCGAGGATTAGTCATCATCAAACATCCCCTTGATTTTCAAGAAAGCCTGTAATCTTATATCCGCTTACCTGGGAGTAAGTCCCACTGGACTCAGTGTGGCTTATTTTTGAGTGGGCATGGATAGGATTACTTGGTTAAGCATTTCCATTGCTTAAAGTCTATTCCATTGAAATACACGGGCTCTCTAGCTCCACTTCTCACTGGATCATGCGCCTCAGTTGCTTTGCCCATTTTTAAGCCAATAATTTCAAGCATCAATCTGAACAGAGTACCTTGTTAGACTGGGATTGTTGAGATCCAGGATCAAGTCCTCAATCAGCCATGAAACTCACTGGGTGACTCTAGACCATGCCCTCCTCCACAGGGTCGTTGTGATGCTAAAACTCTGCAGATGATTCTGTATGCTCCCTTGGGACCTTCAGAAGAATAGGGGACATTTAATGAATGAATGATTTGAATGAAATTATGGCATTACCATGAATGAATGAGCACTTCCCATATAATTTCATTTATTCAAGTCATCTTTAGAATGTACAGCAACATGGGTTAAAAATATGAACTGAACAAGGATAAAAACAGCAGAAAGGAGTTCAGATGATGGAGAGCACACAAACATTGGCACATATGAACAATGAAAATTTTGGGAAGATTTTTAAAAAGAACGAAAAGTTCCTAAAAAACTGGAGGAATTAAAATGTCGTCACCTGGTGCCAGAGAGACCTTAATGCAGGTTCTCTTTTGTAACCACCCATCTTGCTCATTCTCTGTGGGATGTGGGGAAGAGCCTTGGATAAAGACCTCTGTGTCCAGGTAGGTAAATATGGAAAGAGCCACACTCAGGTAGTCTCAACCCCAGCCATTTAGGGCTTAGAAGTTTAAAACCAGCTCTTTGAATTCAGTCTGGAAATAGATTGGCACTCATGCTGGTGAAAACAAAGTTGGCATCATGTGATGCCACTGGCCAGTCTGTTTAAAGTCCAGACACCCCGTTCTGGTGCACCTAAAGCTTCCAGGACAAGTTTGTAGACTCCACCACCTCTATTGCTAACTAGGGCTTCAGAGCTGCTTCAATAAATGGATTAACCCGTCCAAAGCACAACCTTTGATGGACAAAAAGCTGCCATGATGAATCAGGCTTTGCAACAAATGTGTCATTTTCGGCATCAGCATCTATGCAAATCTTAGAAGAGGCATTCCAAAATGAGGCATTCCTAGAAGAGGCATCCCTTTCCATCAACGATTAAAAATGGGCTGATCTCCTTTATGGGCCATCCAGCGCTTTCCTCCTGAAGGCTGAGCACAATCCTGAAGGAAGGCCCTGCACAGGGATATATGAATTTGTCGTGACCTTTGAGAAGGCTCTGTCCCACTCCGTTCTTGTCACCCCAAGAATCGATGCCTTTGCCCGGACGGGCCTGGGCGTATCTGCCAATGGATTGCTAATAGTTGGCTTCAGCAGCACTTGACAGCAGCTGCCCTGTTCCTTCGCAAAAGCTGGCGTGGGAGTCTTGGAGATTTATTCTGCACAGGGATCTGCCAACTGGATCGCCTCCACCTGGAACGGTCTGGCAGTCATGCACGCTTTTGCCCTGGCTTGGGAACGCTCCGCAGCACCCATGAGCGAATGCCACAGGACGCGGCGTTCTTGGTTGATTCCAGGTGTGTGCGGCTATTTTTGTATGGCAGTCTTCACCCTTTACCACCTTGTATACCTGGGACGTGGAGCCCCCAGCTCGCAGGTCTGACCCTTGGAGCTTCTTGGATTTCTCCAAAGGCCTTCAAATTCATCCCTGGAAGGGCCTCTTCCTGAGAATGGAGTTAATTGTGGCAATTGCCCATTTATTGCAGCAGTCTGAGGGGTAGAAGTTTACATTCTGAAATACCCTTAGATCTGAGAGTGACTGGTTAGAATACAGGGAGATAAATTAGTGAGAACAGAAATATTGGGCTATCTCCTCGTCCACCTCCTTCTTCATCCAATGACTACTTGCTCTGGATGTCTCTATGTGACATATATAGATACATGTTTCTTTTTCTTACTGTGGAACTCTATTTATTGTTATTTATAGGATGGCAACTTGTTCTGGAGGTTGGAATGTTCCCTTAGAAATATATAGCTACTTCTCAGATTGTGAAATGACTGCTGTTTCAGCGTCACTGCTTGGAACATTGAACTTTTCCAGATTTGAACAATACTTAAACAAGCTCTTGGGCATTAGAGCTTCATATGGTCAATTTTATATGTTTGTTTGGTTGGATGAAATCGTTTCCAGTCCATCTCTCTACATTGCGGCGTCCTCAAGGTGGTTTGCAATAAAACAAATCGTAAAACATAAAACTCATAAACACAAACCAACAAACTAAACATTTTTCCCACTGGGGAATGTGGGAGGAAGTAAAGAGGGGGAAAATATGCATTAAAACGTATTGGAAAGAAGACCTTTATAAGGATAAATGAGTAAAGCCACTTTCTCTAAGATGATGTTTGATGCATCAATTCTGCCATCTGCTGGACCCTTGTAAAATTGGTGATGTCTAAGAAGACAACAGGCCTAGAAACTGTTTAATTTACAGGCAGAATCTGCAAAAGTTTATTTGGAAGCAAGAATGAATAGGGTTCTAGCTGTAATGTTTTTTTAAAATAATAACTTTAAAAAGTTAGTTCCCACTTACCTTATTGTGCCGACAGGATTAGGGTTTTAATCTCTCTAGCCATCACATCTCAAGAAAAACTGGGCAACGCCAGGGCATTGTAGTTAAATCAAAAGCAATATTAAAGTTTGTTCAGTGGAAAAAAAGAGGATCTTTTTGGTTTCCAATAGCATGAGTCTTGCTGCTGTGTGGAATGGGAAATTCATGCCAAGATGTCAAAAATAGCCTTTGCTGCAAAAATCCCTTACTGTACAAAGCTCTCGAATGGAAGGATCCGAAATCAAGCCCACACCTGGGAGAACAGGATACCGTGATGTTTCCCCTGGGATTTGCGAGGAACCGGCAGTTGATGTACAATAGGGAATGCAGTCCCTGTTTACATGCAGTAGCAAAGAATGACCCCATATATCAACAGCCTGAGCGATTGTTTCCTTTCGGGAGATGAAAACTTCGCTTTCTGTAAACGGAGCAGTGCAAAGTCAGAGAAATCTTCGAAGGAGACAATCAGCCCTTGAGATGGCAACGGCTCCATTCCTTCAAAACAGAAAGGTCCATTTTCTCTTCCTTTTTAGAAGGCATTTATTCCTTTCCCTTGCCTCTGCAGAATGAGATCGCATTGACCCGCATGACTCAGCCCTTCAGTCTCTGCACTGTTTTGGATTCCACCCCCACCCTCCTCCCAAAAGGGAGGATTCCACCTCCCATCATCCTCAGCCAAGCCTATGCTGGCTGGGGCAGGCGGGAATTCCAATCCAACACCCTGGGCAGGCACCAGGTTGGGGGTGGGAGAAGGCAGATGATACTGAGAGAGTGTTATCGGTCTGCTGTCTTACTGAGAAGACATCGTCCTGCGAGAAGAAATATTTTAGCCGTCTGCCCCTCCAGGGCACAAGGAAGTATTTGGACCTCTCTTGGTACCATGCCCAAATATTTTAGCCCAAGCTCCAAAGCAGAAAGGGGGGGGGTTCCATCACACCCATGCTTTCCAAACCATTGGGAGCGCACCGAAAATAGTTGTTTTTAGCTTTTGCTTTCCTTTGAAAAGCAATGGAAGGAAGGGAAGGCGTTAGTCCACAGGATGTCATGCCGAGAATACTCTAGAACCTCGCAAAGGTTTTATGTAATGCTTTATGAAAGGCCTGCCCCCTTTTTATAACATGCTTAAAATACACACAGCAGTATCCCCTAGTAGTAGAGAAATATTCCCAACTCTTGTAGGGGTTTGTGTTTTTGTTGTTTTAATGCAAGAGTATATTTTAGTGCTTGCTTTGACATTTTGCCTGCGATCCACTGTAAAACGGCTTCTGTTCAGAAAGAAGTTCAGCCAAAATCCAACTTGCTTTTCAGGGGAAGAAAGACATTTCTTTGTTTCCCAGATTCTTAGTGTGGACAAATGCCTCTGCAGGAATCTAGGTGCACGCATCTTTTTCCACATTTACCCTTCCCATAAATGCTTCTCTTGTCAAGAAAACAGGGTGGTACACAAAACACCAAGGGTTAGAATTCATTGCTGAGGAGGAGTGAAGTCCAGGAGAGGCTGCAAGAGTAAGCGGAACAAAACAGTTCCACAGCCGCTCATGCGTCTGAGCTGCCAAAACATCACACAGCCAAAAAGCTCTAACCAGAAAGGGGCAGGCTGCTCTCTTGTAGTCAAAGGTATGTTGACGTCACCTGGAGAGGCTTCAACCAAGGGCCGGTTGACCTCCCTGGGGCAGAACGGGGTGTTACAAGTCCCAAGACTGGGAGTGGTGTTGCGATATGGTGGTGAGGGGCCACAGCCTTTGAACGCTCCACTTTGCAACCACACCAGACACACACCCGGTCCCCTGCACCGAAACAAACCCATCCTTGCAAGTGGAGAAATGCCCAGATGGGGCAGAGTCCTGCATGTGCTAGCTTTCTACTTGAGGGGAGTGTCTGGAAAAAAGCACCTGCTACCTGCAGAAAGGAGAGCATGGTCCAGCCATGTGGCATAGTCCCAAAGACCAAAGGGATCGGTGACCACATATCCATCCCAGAGCCTCATCCCCCACAGACCTGCCGTTCCCTTGGTGGAGGAATGGTTCGGTCGTATCAGGCCCCTGGCTTGAATGGGCAGACTCCGGGATCAGACAGCAGCAGCCTGCCAAAGCCTTTGCGTGGGCCCCTTCCATCTGCCCCCGCAGCGAGAGCTGCCCTGGCCCCTCCTTCTCCTACTGGGGTCTGCGTGCCCTCCTGCTCCCCTGCTTCCTGGCCAGCTCGACCCGCACGTGGCCGCCTCGGAGACTTAACCCCTGCAGAGCTGAGAGGGCGGCGTCCGCTGCGGCTCTGTCGTTGTAGCTGAGAAAGGCCTGGTTTTGGGCACCGTGCCAGGTGAGCCGTGCGGGAAGTGCATCATGCGCTCTCAGGGCAACCTTCAGCTCGCTCACCCGGGTGCCCTGAGGGAGGTTGCCCACGTAGACAGTGGCAGGCACACTGGGTAGGTCCGGTTTGCACAACGAGGACGGCTCCTCCGGGCCTGTTTGCGTTGGGCTGCTCTCGCTCTGCCACCGGCTATTTTCCGGCCGATCCTTGCTGGCTGGTCCACCGGCCACTGGAACACTGGGCGGCTCATCTTTGAGGAAAGCATCCGTGCCTCCTTGTTGCTCTCTGTAGCGAAGGCTCTTGAGGACTGGGATTTTCGCTAGCATTTCATGGCTGATCTAAAAGGAGGAGAGAGAGAGAAGGTGTTTCCCTGCCACCCTCTTCAAAAAACCACAATCGCATGCAGACTTAAAGAAGCACACACTTCGGGCCAAACCGTTTTGGCAACGCCATCTTCTAGGCAGCAACAGCAGCAGCATCTGGCAGACACAGAAGGCAGCTGACATCTGTGAAGACTAAGCTGCTGCCACGAAGCACCACACACTCTCACAACAATGAACTTCAACATGTACTGCAGCAGATTGGCCTGTTTTCGCTGCCCATCATACACACAATCACAATCAAATGCCTTGCCACATCCTACCCTCACCCTCCTACCAATTTCCCCGCTGGGTTTCCCTTGGAGAGCTACAAACGAACGATGGAGCATGCTTAAACCCCACTTTTCTAGTAGTAAACTCCAAGATCTACAATCCTGGCAGTGAGCAGCCCTGCACATGCTTTGCTTTCTGCCCCCTAAGATGCCACACCCCCTTTTTTACTTCTCAACTTCTCTGTGGTCCAACATAGAAGAGTAATTTTTTTCCAAAGGAGTGTTTGCATCATCACTATTGTCATCATTTTGCTCACCAAACCCTGGATAAAGCCCCACATGTTGCTGAAATAATACCTACGCCTGGCACATTTCCTTATACTCTGCTTTCCTCCCATGTTTTCCTCCCAACGTGCGAAACCAAGTGACCCCCAAGAGGGTAGGAGAAAGACGTCTTCACAGAATGCCTCCAGAAGGTGTAGTGATGCTGCCTAACGTGGGTGGCTTTAGAAGGGCTTTAGACAAATTCATGGAGGAAAAGGCTACCAATGTTACTAGTCCTTAAGGTCACCTGCTAGCCCAAGTATCAGAGGTGGCCCAGCGGTGTACGCCAGTTGCTGGGGAGAATGGACGGGATGGGGCTATGGCACTCACTTTCTGCTGGTGGGCTTTCCACTCGGGCATCCAGCCAGCCACTCTGAGAACAAAATCCCAGGCTGGAGGAGCCGCTTTGGCCCCATGCACCGCAGTGCTTGTGTCCTTTCAAAGCTGCCCTTTCACCTTTCTGAGATGTGCCTGCGGGTGCATTTGTGGCTATGTATCTGCTTTTGTGCTCTCTCTGGGTTCTCTTTATTCCGGTTTGCTGAGAGAATGAGAGAGAGAGAGAGAGAGAGAGAATGAGAATGGAGGACCATTTGTTCGCTCCTCTTCTCACCTGGCTCTCCTCTGGGGTCTCTTGCAGGGTCCCCCACCTGGGATGGCCGCAGCACTGTGCTAAAAAGGGTCACTTGAAATCCCGTGAACAGATGGCAGTGCCTGGAAGGCAAAGGTGCGGGTGCCGCTGGGGTCCGAGGCTTTGTCCCGAGCAGCCCTCGAGGCTTTCATCTTCCCCTCTGCTATGTGACGAGATGCAGAAGGAAGCACGGGGTCTGATAAACAGCCTTTGCCACAGGCCTCCCTTGTCTGCCGAAGTGTTAAAAGCAGCACCGAGATGAAAGGGACCCTGCGGGGCCGGGGTGGCCAGAGCTCGGCAGAGATCGCTGATGATGAGAAGCAGGAGAGCCAGGAGGTAGCAGGGAAAGTATTTATGGGGGCCGAATTCTGGCACCACAGCACAGTGGGGTGCTGCTGGTGGAGATCAAAGCCCCCCAAAGACATCGGAAAGGTCCGGGAATGGTCACACGGGGAACGCGCATGGTGTGATCGGCGCGTCAGCTGCCCTTTGAGACCCTGCCCTTGGAGGTTCCGTCCCACCACGCATTTTCGTTCCACCCTGGGGGAGGAAATTCACGGGTGGAGAGACCCGCCGAAAAGTTCTCCTGGGCTCGCTCAGGCATCCTGGGGCTCATTTTATCCCACAGGTGGCTGAGGGACAGGTGTGACCGTCCTGTCTTTCGTCGTACTGCCAGAGCAGCCATGAGCTCCTCAGCTTCCAGCACGTAGGTTAATTTGATCTGGCAGCTGCCATCTCTCTCTTCACCCACTAGGCCTTGGCACAAGGCTTGATGTGGGGAGTGGTGGAGGGGTGAACGGGGGGCAGCTGTGACTTCTGCCCCCCCCCCAAAAACCTTAGGCAAGAGAAAAAAGTCTGGCTACAGCCTCTGCCAATACCGAGTCCTCACCCGTGAGAAACTTTACTCAGTTTGGAGAATTTATCTCTCTGTTAGAGACATGTGGCAACATTCTCCCAGCTGAGCCCCCTGATGGCTGCCTGGGGAACGCTGGACATCGTAGGACTCTTTTCTGCTTGACAGGCAAAGAGTGTGCCCTCAATCCAACTGTTTCTAAAATGAATTAGTCTAATACAAGGACAGGCAAAATGCAGCTTTCTAGTTGTTCGGCTGGGCAGCGTTCTTGATCCCTGGCAGGTCTGGTAGTTCTGAAAGATGAACCTCAAAACATCTGGAGATCTTACCTCGCACAGTGTGGTAAAGTCTCTGCTTTTCCCAGTGATGGCATCAGCTTTTGCAACTTCCCTGCCTCTGTTAGTTGTGCAGAGACCCACCTGTTTGGGGGCAGTTGAAGGAAGGGATGGCTGAAGTTTCTTCTTCCCAGTATCTCTCCCTTATGGGACCACGCTTCCTCTTCAAGCTGGGCTCAACGGCTGTCCGGAAAACTGGGGAGGGTTTTGCCAGTGGGTGCCCATCTGGATTGAACTCAGCTTAAAACAGTTTAGTCCCGGTGATTCGACGGCATGTCCGAGGTGGCTTCTCACATCCCAGCCACTCATTTGTAGGATACCCCACACAGACCTTTGAAACATGAACACACACCTGAGCTACCTGTTGGCCCACATGACCTGCAGTGGAGGCAGCTTACCTTATGCCAAAGGATCCCCTGAGGTTTGGGGCGCTTGCACCAAGTCTTGATCACTCTTGTGGGAGTAAGGATGTAATCCACAGTGAGATCGTGGTCGTCCAGCAGTTCTTCCGGTATGTCCACCACCTATGGCGAGGAGGAAAAGCCACCGAGGTGCATAGGTTGCTTCCATGTTGCGTTGACCGTGCTGCCAAACCCCTTTGGGTCAGTCGGCACATTTGAAAGTTCAGTGAGTGCTGTGGGCACCTTCACAAAATGGCTTCCATGGGGCCCAGGGTGACTAAACACTTGTCTCTCAGAAGGTACATGGGCAGGACCAAACAGCATCTGTGCTCTTAAACACAGAGAGCCAGTATGGTGTCGAGAGCCAGTGTGGTGTTGTGGTGAAGAGCATGGAACTGGGACTCAGGCGATCCGGGTTTGATTCCCCGCTCGGCCATGGAGCCACCTGGGTGACTCTGGGCCAGTCACAGACTCTCAGCCCAACCCACCTCACAGGGTTGTTGTTGTGGGGATAAGATGGAGGAGGAGAATGATGTAAGCTGCCTTGAGCCCTTTGTAGGAAAAAGGCAGGATATAAATCGGAAAATAAATAAATAAATACATAAACATGGGACCACTTCTTTGCACCCAAAGAAAGGTGGCACCGGGGAATGGAAAGCTGCCATGTGGGATACCAGTCCCCCAGCTTGAAAAGGAAAAAGGAAAAAGAAAGAATGCTTGCAGAAACCTTAGGAAATAAAATTACATTCAGTGCACCTGGTGAGCACCAGGGGAGGTGAATATGGGAACTTTGCAACCCATTGTTGTTCTTCAGTAGCAAAGGGGTTGTGCACAACTCTTCATGAGACCATGGACAGCATTCCTCCAGGTTTTCCTGTCTTCCACCATCCCCTGGAGTACACCCAACCCCACATCTACCTCTCCAGTAACCCATCCAGCCACCTCATCCTCTGCCGCCCCCTTCTCCTTTTGCCATCAATGATCCCCCCCACTTGCAAAGCCGGCACTGCCATTTGTGCAGTCTGGGGGCTCCCGCTCTGTGCCCAAAATTGCTGCTTGTGCCACCCAAAAAAGGCTACGGTGGCGGAAAGAAGCATTGCTTTTGCACGGAGAGGCCTGATTCCCTGCAGAGCAGGACTCCCCACAAGCCCCTCTCCGAACAACAGTTTGCTAGTCTGTGGGGAGGCCCATCCTGCTGGAGTGTGAAGCACATACTTCGGTGCTCCGTTTGACTCCCGGCTAAGAATCTGGCAGCCGCATGGGAGGTGTTTACTTCGCCTAACACAGAGCAGTTGCTAAATCTGGCTCTCTCTCTCGCCTCCTGGCCTGGAGAGCTGATGCCATGATTCCTCTGCATCCTGGTTCAGAGGGTGTGGTGCACCCAGGCCCCCCACAAGCCGTCTTCCAAGCTGCGATCGCTACCTGGCAGTCGTGCACAGCTGTGACAACAATTGTGTCCTCTCCTATTGCTCCCATGGAGACCATCATGGCATATTCCAGGTCGGCAAAGCCTTCTCCTTTCCCAATCCGCCAACCTACACAGAGAAAGGAAGAAGCCCTGATGGCAGTAATGCACTTTTATACACACACACACACACACACATGCATACATACATATATATATATATACACATATATACACACACACACACCTCTTGAACTCCAGCCAAAAGCGGGAGTCTTGCCCCATTCAAGGCATCTCAGTCACACAAGCAATTCCCCATAAATTAATTAATTATATTTCTTTTTCCCTTATACCTGGCACTTTTCCTTACAAAGCACCCACAATCCTCTTCTAATCCATCTACAATAACAACCCTGTTAGGCTGAAAGTCTGGCCCAGTGAGCCTCATGATAGTCATGAGGACTAGAAACCTCCGTTCTGGAGTCCTGGTCCAGTACTCAGCACCACCTGCTTCTGGACCACATACCTTTCTCAGAAACTGCCACAGATCCTACCACAACCAGGTCCACGTGCACCTTTGCATCGAGCCCCACAGGGACGCTGTAATCCCTGACACCCTGAAAAAGAACAGCAAGATTGAGTGTGGGGAGGGGAGCAGTTATGAAATGTGGGCAGAAAATCCTCACATGCTCTACCGAAAGAGCACATGATTCCCAGGGATCTGCCAAGGTGCTCCTTAGACATTCCAAGAAGATGGGGGCATGTGGAAACCCCATCCCAAACCGTGTTTCAGTACTATATATTCCCCCACCCACAACTGCCAACTTGAAAGTGGCCATTCCTTAAAAAAAGGAAAAGCAGATCTCCAGGGTCTCCCTAGCCAGCCATCTTCCAGGCGTTACTTCCCCTTTAAACATGATCAGGGCTGGGTTTTCAGGATGCCGTTATACATCCAACAGTGTTTACTGTGCAACGATTATTCTTACCACTGCATTTTATTAAGCTATTTTTATGTTATCTGCTCAGAAAACATTTGGCATTTGAGCAAATGCAATAAACACAATGAAACAAACAAAGCGGCCAGCAACTGCCGCACCCCCTGGGAAAGATTTTCTGGTCCGCTTCAGAACGCGAGCTGTTTCAACGCAAGAGGGAGTCCATTTGCCATATTAGGCTGTATGGCCGGCACAGAGCAAAGAGGCGCATTTGCTTCAGTGCTCAGCTATCCCCGTCTGGTGGCCAGCCGCAGGCCAAGCGGCTTTTGGAAGGACAAGAAGTGGCAAGGAGCTGAGCAGCGGACCTAATCCCCCCACCCCCTCCCTCCTTTCTGATTCCTACTTGAGAGGTGGCGCATTTTCTGAGAATCTCTTTTGTCGCTCCAGGGGGAGGGACAATCCTGTTGAACAGCCCCGTTCGCAGGCGTGGGGTGGGCACCAGAAGGGTTTTCCTGGCCTGCAAGAAGAGAGGGAAGGAAGAGCATCCTACAAGCACCAGGGGAATCTTTCCTGGATTGTGCTCGGCTACGAAGGGGAAGCCAGAGAAAAAAGAGATGTTTCCCCAGTCCACACACCCACACCAGCACCCCTCGAGGTGCTTCAATTATGAGTGTTGTGCAGAATAAGAAAACCAAATAATGCCATGATACCCAAACCCAAAGGGGGTATCCCATGAGGCTGACGGGTGGGAGATTCTGGACCAAGCAAAAGAGGGACTTCCTAGTGCAGCACAGAGCCAAGCTGTGGAATTCACTTCTGTTAGACAGTCCAAGTTAGACCAAGATTTAGGAAAGATGCAGGAAAACGAGAAAGGGTCCAGCGGAGGGCAACCAAAATGATCCAGGGTTTGAAAAATCTGCCTTGTGAGGAGAGACTGAGTGAACTGGGCATGTTCAGCCTTAAGAAGACTGAGGGGGGACATGAGATCCCTCTATAAGTCCCTCAAAGGCTGTCAAAAGAGGAAGGCCAAGATCTCTTCTTGCTGATGCCAGAGTGTAGACACCGAATAATTAATTCAAGCTGTGACAACTCAGATTCAGGCCGGACATCAGGAAGAGCTTCCTCACTGTCAGAGCAATACGAGAGTGGGACCAGCTGCCCAGAGAGGTGGTGGGCTCTCCCACACTGGAGACATTCAGGAAGGAACTGGACAGCCCTCTGAGTGGGATGGTGTAACGTGGTGTCCTGCAACAGCAGGGGAGTGGTTCCATGCAACTGCCTTATTAATTGGTCCGACTTGTTCATTTCTTTATTGTGGGGCTTTTCAGGGGCATCTGCTTGGCCACAGTGGGGTCTGGCCAGCCTTCCCCAATCTCTGCCTTCACAGGTGCTGAGCTGCACCCCCATCACCCGATCCATCCTGCTAAAAGACCTCCCTCACCCAGCTTCCTTCTCCAGCCAGAAGTCATTCCAGGAGGCTGCATGGAAGAGAGGAGGGAGGCAGGCTCATTCCACTAGCCCTGTTGAAAGACTGCATGCTTTTCCTCTTCTTTCTGCATCCCTCTATCCTTGTGTGTCGTGTCTCCTTGGCTTGTGTCTCCTTAGTTTGTAAGCCTGCAGGCAGGGACCCCTTTCACTGATCCTGTGCGAGCCATTCCCAAAGCCTTTTTGGAAGGGGGGTATAGTTAAATAAATTACTACAAAATGGCTGAAGGGTAACAGGTCAAAGAAGGCTAATCCAAAGGCACTTTGGGCCTGATCCAGCAGAGTCTGCAACTTGTGCCAGGGCTGAGCATGCGGAATGTTCCCCGGGGAGAAAAGGTCCGGTTACCTGGAGCACGGTTAGCCGGATCCCCTCCAGGGGCTTGTCAGGATCCGCTTTCACTTCCCTGGCTTTCTCAAAGGCTTCCCATGCCTGGAAGACTCTGCTCATCTGGAAAGATCCCTACATGGGTGAGAGAGAGTGTGTGCGCGAGAGGTCATACTCACTTCCAGAGTGAAAAAGCGGGCGTCCTTCTGCGGGGCGTCGGGGTTGACTTTCACAACCCTGGCCTCCTGGAACTCCTGCAGGTCTGGGAGCCGGGCAGAAGCGGAAGGGGCAGCCTGCGGGAAAGGCGTATTCTGCATCAGGGTCTGAACCAGCGGTCTTTCGCCTGCAGGGATGGTGAGCTGCTGCCAAGGCCAAGCCATGTTTTCACAGAGCTGCTCTCTAAATGCTGCAAGCAAAAGCATCCGACTCGGATACACTGCACAGGTGATGACCCAACGGAGGAGTTAGTTGCGCCCCTCCCCAAAACCACAATTCAGGCCCCCCTGCAAAAGCCATGCATGGCAGGAGGGGGCCCGTGTGGGTGTCTTGCCCAGGGCCCCCCAAAGTCTGCAGCTGACGCTGATGACTGGTCCAGGACCACCCAAGTCTGCCTCATGGCTAAACCGGGAAC
Source organism: Varanus salvator macromaculatus (assembly GCA_023646645.1). Classification (NCBI taxonomy): domain Eukaryota; kingdom Metazoa; phylum Chordata; class Lepidosauria; order Squamata; family Varanidae; genus Varanus; species Varanus salvator. The sequence goes on from JAIXND010000657.1 coordinate 3,116,976, forward strand.
AAAGTGCAGGCTTCAGCAATACGGGTACGCAGAGCGCAAATCCAGCACGCAGCTCCAGTCACTGTGGAGGCTGTCGGCGGCATCCAACATCTGGATTGCAGCTGGGACCCCTGTAGGCAGCTGTTCCTAGAAAGAACATGTAAGACGCTCGGAAGGCTCACATGCCACGGCAGCCCGGGAGCACTTTGACAACAGAGAGGATCCCTTTTATCTTTTGTATTTAATCTCGACTTTAATATCCCACCGCTCAGTGTCAATTTCCAAGTGAGTTGCAGTATAATTAAAGCCACGCAGAAACGCACACTTGTAACGGCGTCGATAACGGTTTCTCACTTCGGCTCTCTGGATTTCAGAAAGTATGATGCATTTCGGAAAAAGAAAAAAATGCTTATCTGCACCAAGCATCCTTAAAGCAAACAGACCAACCAGAAGAAACAGAAACCGAGCAAAACTGAGCCATGGTGGAGGTTGTGCAGAGAGCGATGTCTTTAGCCAGCATTGGAGTCATTGAGAGAGAACTGGGAAAGCTGCTTCCTGGAAGGCATCCATATAGGGTGCCACAACTGAAGGGTGTGTGTGTGTGTTCTTGTTCCTACCTGCATTGCAGAAACAAGGGTAGAAAGGGAGTTACTGCAGGCAGAGCTCTGATCTGTAAGTATGCAGGCAGTGTCCTTCACCAAGCACGAGCATTTGAATCAGGGAACTGCCCAGGTGCTTTAGTTAGTTTGCTTTTCTTCTTCTTTGATTTATATCCTCCCCTTTTCCTACCAAGGGCTCAAGGCAGCTTCCATCTCCTCTTCCATCTTATCCCCACGACAACAACCCTGTGAGGTAGGCTGGGCTGAGAGTCTGTGACTGGCCCAGAGTCTCCCGGTTGGCTCCATGGCTGAGCAGGGACCAGAACCCAGATCGCCTGAGTCCCAGTCCCGTGCTCTCAGCCACTACACCACACTGGCTCTCGCTGGCTAGTTTAGATGCTTGGATATAAACAGTGGTATTGTATTGTTAAGTTGTTAATCTTTGTTAACAACCCATTGAGTGGAAAAAGCACAACTAGGAAAACCAGCAAAAACTATCCTAAATCCATCCCTTTCCTCAGGGTGTCAGTGGGAATCCTCAGCCATTGCAGCTTTCCTTTTGAGCTGTACAGAAGCTATCCGTGGTGCTGAAAAACACACCCAAATAGGTCCATCAGGAGAGCACACCATGAATAGCTCCTATAAAAGACGAGAAGAGCGTCACAATGCAGAAGCTGCCTTTCTCCCTTGGCTGTGGTTTTTCAGTGATGCCAAGAATGGTGAGTGGAGAATGGGTACCACATAGATACATATTCGCAGCTGTCCTAAAGTACATAGAAATGCAAACATAACGCTGGACAAAGATGACAAGCTCTCTGGGTGGTTTGAGTGTCCTCATCCATCATCCCTTAATACAGGGCTGAAGCATTGCATCTTTTGCAAACAGATGTTGGTGAGAACATGATATCACAAAGAAATGGGGATTAGCAGAGGAATTTGTCAGTCCTTTGCATGAGCCAATATGAAATCAATAGTGTCAGCGGTAATCAATACCTTATTTTCAACATCGGTGGCCAATGAAGAATGCTGTGCTAAACAGAAGTTTGCTCACAACCCCTCTTTTTAAAAGGGTATAAGGAAAACCATCATTAGCATTGGTCTGTATTTCTTGATGACAGGGAATAGGGGGTGCTAAGGGGAACTGTCATTTTCATTTAATTTGCAGGGTTGTTAAATGCCACCATACCTTGAAATTGGGGATCCGGTGATGCACGGGTCTTGGGAAATCAGCCAAGTTATTTGCTTCCATGTAATCCCAAATTTTATGCCGGATGTCCCATTTCGAAACTCCTTACACAGGGGAGTGAAAGAGGAGGAGAACAGTCAAGAGGTGTTCAGAGCTGAATTTTTCAACTGATGGCAGTGTTGTTATCCAGCTCAACCAAGCAGTAAAACATTTATCATTTCAGGTACTCCATTGCTGCGTTTCAAGAATGGAGTCTCACAAAGGTGGTTCACAATAGAAAGACAGGTGGCTTCATGCTAGCACAAGTTCATAAACTATACAGTTGGGTTTGAAGCCAATTTGAAAACAAAGCACCAACAACACAGAAACATAGAACCAAAGCGAGTCAGAAGGGGCCTCCAGAGCCATCTAGTCCGACTCCCGGTTCCAGTTGGCTCCACTCATATAACCCCCAACATGTGGTTGCCTAAGCGTTCCTTGAACTAATGGGGCCTCCTCCCCACCTTTGCAAGCTTCCAACCAAACAGATCTTAAAGACAGGTCGGCAGGCATTGCCTCTGGTGTGGCCTTTGCAAATGGGCAGATACATCAGGGATACATCGGCAGACCTTCACCGACGAGATGGAGCCCAAACGCTTCGGCTCTGAAGGTCAAAACCAGAACTTTGGAATGCGCTCCAGAACGTCCCAGAAAACAGACCGGTGGATGCGAAACGGCCTTTGGACGCTCGTGCATGCAAAGATGGCACGCAGCCTTGCGCAGCCCCCAGGGTTTTACCATTGGCTGCAGGATCCCGGGGGGAGTTCACTTTAAGACCTGTTGCATGCAAAGCGATTTCTTTCCTCTGCCCCCCTCCTCCCAGCCCGTCGTTCTGCCTAAAGTCCCGCAGGGGGCGCCAAATGTAGGGGGGGCGTCCATTCGGTTTGCAGGCTTCCGAAACACAAGTGGCACGCTGCTTCGTTTGTAAAGATAGGTGAACAATTCGGGAGGGCAGAGGAAAATGGGGGGGAGGCAAGTGGGGAGCGGCCCCCGCCCCCTCCTGCCCGCCCCCTCGAAGACAGCCCCTCCTCTCTGTCCCGTAGTGACAGTAATATACCGGCACTGCGATCTGGCGTGGCGATCTCCATGGGACTTTTCCACTGACAGGTTCCCCGGAGAGTCTCTCTGATCGGTTACAGTGGCGAGGCTTCCCCGCATCAGCTACATTGTAACTCCTCCTCTTCCTCGCCCCTGCTCCGTTCGCTCCATGCGCTCTGCACCGAGGACGGCGGCCGAGAAGGGACAAGGCGAGCGGCGCAGGAGGAGGTGCAAAGCCAAGCTCTCCGCGTCTTGCGCCGGGGTGCAGCCAGTGGGGAAAAGTGGGAGAAAACTACGCATCTTCGTCGCATTGCACTGCCCCGCATGGGCTGGTTTTCTTCCCACATGCGCCTCTTGCTGCCCCTCCTGAATCCTTCTCCCTGAATTTTATTTAGTTATTTCAGTTGCTCTCCGCTCTCCTGTCCATTGATCCCTGCCCTGCCTTAGCACTCAGTACAATCCCAGTGCAACTTACTGCTAAATAAGTGTGTTTAGTCTAAAGTGGAAACCTACACCTACGCATTTAGACAGAAAAATGTGCAACGTGGATTCCCCAGCCAACATAGGGAACGCGGTGAGTTTTAGGACTTTATCTTTTGCCTAAGCAGGCATAGGATTGGACCTTTATGAGTAAAAATACACAGCCCTGCTGAAGCGAGGGAGACCACATGGTAACCCCTAGATGTTCCGGACTACAGCTCCCATAATCACCAGTCATTGGCTGTACTAGGTGTGGCTTATTGGGATCGTATTCCAAAACATTGCATGGACGCCACTTTGGGGAAGGCTGCAGAAGATTCAAACAGCTACCCCTCTAGAATTAATTTGTCAACAAGGAAGAATTGATAGAAAAATTATTTCACTTCACGTTGGATCCTATTTATTTGTGGATACCTGGAGGGAAGTTTCATGAGCAGGAATCTTTTTCTGAGTAAGGTTGGGTGCGATTATATTAATTGGCCACATAATCATATGCCTGTCCACTCAGAAGTAAGTCAAAGGAGCACACTTCCGGGTTAATATCTAGGATTTCAGCCTGGAATTATTGATGTTCTTGTTTTTATTTTTTACTGTTAAAGAAGGATGTAGCACGTTGTAATGCAAAATATCACTCTTTTCATAATAATAATAATAAACCAGTAATTAAACCCCTTTCCATATTTGGGCAATGTAAACTGGTTAAAAAGAGGTTCAAGGACAATTTCTCACTCCACTTTCTTCTGCACTGAATGAGCAGCAATACATGGGGCTGAAGAGAGAAACAGGAATGTTTTAATCAAGGGCACAGTAGTCCTGTGAAATTTATAGCATATCAGACACGGGTGATTTTCAACTCCCAGATGTTTTAGCCAGTATTTCCCTTGAGTCCTCTATGCTGGCTCGGACTGATGGAAGTTGTGGGTCAAAGCATCTGGCAGGCCAAAAGATGCCCAGATGTTTCAAAGCATCCGTTCTGTACGTGGGTAGCGGAAATGAGTGGACAAGCTCGGATTCTGTTGCTTGTGTAAAACTGTGGTTGATCCACACGGTGTCGCTACCTCCATTTTAGCGGCTCCACGGGCAGAAGGTAATTTGCGGACAGCTTTCAATTCCCCGTTTTGGCCTTTGGAGGGCACCAAACGCCAAAGAGTGAAGCGGGAGCGAAGACTACTCGGAAGAGATGACATTTCCAGAGACAAAGCCACTGGCATTATTCCTGTTTGTCTTTTCCGACAAACAATGCGAGAATAGTGCATCTCTGAAGACTGCAGCAATGAGATTATTTTTAAAAGGAATGGCGGAAGAGCTCTATGTAAAGGTAAATCCCATTTTACCAAGGAAGCATCTCTTGCAGTTGTTCTGACCTAACTATTTTAAGCCTGGAAAAGTGTTCTGCAGAACTGGAAGGCTTGCTCGGGGGTTTTAAAACGCTCGCTTATACAGTCCACAGTATCCCGTCCATTATATGGATACAACATGGCTATTTAAATGGTGTCATTTTAAAATCAGTAAATGCTCAAACAGTGTGTGGAAATGAAATAGTTGATTTAAAGACAGAAGTGTGTGTGTGTGTCTTTGGTAGGACGCCATAAATAATCATCTTTCTTTTTGGTAACCTAAGAAAACCGCTCTTGTTCTAGAAACTTCAGTAGGACACAGGAAGGGGAGGAAGGATCAGTGTGTGTGTGTGTGGGGGGGGGGATTGCTACCTCCTCTTTCCTTCTAATTTGACAGTTTTTGATCTCGTTTATCCACAGCTGTATGTTCAGCTGGTACCCCATACCTCAAACCCCCCCATTCCTATCCAAAATTACACATTCTCAACAGATATTCAATCAGATATTGGAAAATGGTATTTAAGGGGGATAATTTACTGGATTCAACTGAGCAGACATAAGAAAAGAAGCTTTTGGATCCTGGCACTTGAAGAACTTGAAGAACCTTTTGGATCCTGGCACGCCAGGAGTTAAATTTAATATACCAAATTTCTTTCGCATTGTTCTTTCTTTGATTCTGCATTGTGGGAGTTCTGAGAAGGACTTCTGGAAAAGCATAAGTCAAAGGGAGAAAGTGTATGTGGGGAACAGTATGTCTTTGATTAATTTCCCTCCCAAGTTCATTTCTCCATCATTTCATTTTCTCCTCTACCATCAAATCACAGCTTTTCAGACGAGGATCCCTTCCACCTCTTGTCCAGTGGCGATCCAAACATCTCTCTCTTGGTGCTTCCCTGGAAGTTGGGAGTTTTCTTTTGTGATTTTTGTACGGGGACACTGTGTGTGCTCGGTGAGAGCCTTTCGCACCCCTTTCTACCAGAGACACGAAAAACATGGTTCAGTTTTTCTTCTGCTTTGATATTTTCAGCCGTTGGTGGCAACCCTCGGTTGTCCCTCGCTGCCCCGAAAACGGAGGGCTTAGATCCCAAGTCTGTAACCCTCTGGTCCCCACCGTCCTGGCAGCAAGTTTCAGCGGACTCAGCGGGACCTACTTCCGAGTAGTCATGTTCTGGATTGCAGACCAAAGTCGTTTTAGCCTGGCTGGAGAGAATAGCACGTTGGAGTGGATTGAAAATAAAAAACTCCTAGCAAGCTTAGCCAGAGTGTAAAATCCGTCTCGGGAAACGGCATGGGAGGAAAGAAAAACTTCTCCAGTTCTTTTATCCGTTTGACGTTTTCCTCCGCACTCGCCTCAGGTCGCCAGCCCTCTGGTCAGAGCGGGGCTTACTTCGGATTAAAGCTCCCACCGGAGTTGCAGCGCGAGGCTGCGAGGCGAGGCGCGCTTACCTGCGCATTAAATCCGTTGAGCGTCGGGGAAGGCGCGATTACGATCGCATCGCAAAGCGCTTTTCTCCCTCCGCCCGGCCACGCGGACAAACGAATGTCATTCATTTCAGAACGGGAGAGTAGCGTTGCCGAAGCAAAACTCCAAATGAAAACAAACAAGCCACCGAGCAAACAAACAAACAAACCACAAAAAAAGAAGGAAAATAAAATATGAATGGCCTGAAATGTTGTTTTTAAAAAATGAAATCGCCCCTCCGATCTTTTCCTTGCGGCTTATTTGTTTGCATTTAATTGGCAGGGGAGGAAAGGAGAATTGTGGCTGTTTTTTGTAACACCCCCCGTACCTTTCCCGTTTGCTTTTGCAATTCTCTTTCATAGCCAGGCTAACGGGGATCCTGCCAGGTCGGGAAATACAGAAAGATCACACCTAGGTTAAAGGCTCGCGTTTCTAATTAACCGAGTCTGATGGCCTCTAATGGAATAATTAGAGGGGGAAATGAGGAGGGGGGAGGAAAGGAGACTTACTGGCCTAATAAATCCCTTTCAAGCCAGCTCTCAACCACAGTCCTTTTAAAAAGGTCCCCTTCAAACATAAGCAACACTGCGAAGTTGTGCAGCGACTTTTCATTCAGCTTGCCAGAAAGAGACAGAAATATATTCCGCAGGGACACCCGGTCACTTCCTTGCCCCGAAACATAATTCCCGGTATTTAGGATCGAGGTGTCAAATAAGTTCCCTGAAACCCCATTAACAAAATCCGGGAGAGATCCAATATGGCCAGGAAAACCATCCGCATGGAGAGCGTCACACGCGAGATGGAGAAGCCAACCAGTCCGCTGAACTCACGGGCTCTTGAGTCAAAAAAGGAAGAGAAGCCACCCCTGGGGTCAACCCTCGTCCTTATTATTACCAGGAGGTCGCAGCCTCCCAAAATACGGGTGGATTTGATGCAACAGTAAACCACTCGGACAAGCATTCGTACGGACGTGCTTCCAAAGAGCCACCTCGACCGAGCGGAGGGGGAAACATCCCGCGCCCGATCGAGTCGCTCAGACTCGGCTAGGTTTTTTATCCCCCCCCCCCCCCCCGTTTAAATCGGTGACACAGACACGCGTTTCGCCCCGAACGCCGCGGCGCAGGGACTTTCCCCGCCGCAAAGCCCGTCTCCCGCCGGGCTGCTTCGGCGGGAGGCGTCTGCCCGCCGTGCCCGCGTCCCCAGCCCTCCCTCGGCTTCCCGGAGCAGCGGCGGAGCCACCGGGCCGCAGCCCCGCGCAGCCTGCGCGGCCGTGGCCGTGTCCTCACGGCGCCTTCCTCCGGCCTCGCCCATTGGCCGGGCCGGGCCCGGGGGCGGCCGCCATTGGCGGGCAGCGGCGGGCGGGGGCGTGGCCGGCGAGGGGTAAAACTGCCCTTCAGCCAGGCGAGGGCTGGAAGTCGCCCCGCGCCCGACCCATGGGGACTTCGCCCCGCGCCGCGCTCCGGAGTGGCGCGCGCCGCCGCCGCCGCCGCCGCCGCCGCCGGAGCGGGCCGTGCTGATTCGGAGCGCCCGCGTCTGCTCGCGCGCTGCCGCCACTGTCGCCGGGAGGAGCGGAGCTGCCGCGGCGCAGCGCCTCGGACGGCCGGGCAGCCGAGCGGGCGAGCGCGCCGCCCGCGCCCCTGCCTCCTCGCGACGCTTTTTCCGGCAAGATCTGGCGGCTCCCCCTGCCTCGCTCGCGAGAAGAGCTGCGAGTCGCGTCGAGATTCCTCCTCTTCCTCCTCCTGCTCCTCCTGCTCCTCGCCTTCCCCCGTTTACAGCACCAGCCCCGGGGCTCGCTTTCCCCCGGATTCTCCCCGTCCCCGCGCCGCTCACTCCTTCTGTCCCCGTTTTTCCCCGGAACAGAGCGAGGATGAGGGAAGAGAGCGCGCCCGCCCGCTAGCTAGCGCGGCGCTCCAGACCCGAGAGCTTCAACCATTTTGCAACCCCCCCCCAAATAAGACAAGAAACAGAAAAGAAAACCAAGCACTCTCCACATCAAAATGGGGCCGGTGTCTCGCTGTTAGGAGGGAAGGAGCCGTCCGGGGCGTGGACGGCGCTCGGATTTTCGGGGAGCCGCGCTCGTTCCGCGAGGGGCCCGTCCCCGCCTCTCCTTCCGCCCCCCTCCCCGCCTGTTTCCCCCTGACTCTGGTGGGGGAAGAATCTTGGAGCGTGGAGCCAAAGCCGCCCCCGGAGCGACCGAGGACGGCAGGAGCAAAATGCAGGCCCGTTACTCCGTCTCGGACCCCAACGCCTTGGGAGTCGTGCCCTACCTGAGCGAGCAAAACTACTACCGGACGGCGGGGTCTTACGGCAGCATGGCGGGCTCCATGGGGGTCTACTCGGGCCACCCCGAGCAGTACGCGGCCGGCATGGGGCGCTCGTACGGCCCGTACCACCCTCACCAGCCCGCGGCGCCCAAGGACCTGGTGAAGCCGCCCTACTCGTACATCGCGCTCATCACCATGGCCATCCAGAACGCGCCGGACAAGCGGATCACGCTGAACGGGATCTACCAGTTCATCATGGAGCGCTTCCCCTTCTACCGCGACAACAAGCAGGGCTGGCAGAACTCCATCCGCCACAACCTCTCGCTCAACGAGTGCTTCGTCAAGGTGCCCCGCGACGACAAGAAACCCGGCAAGGGCAGCTACTGGACGCTGGACCCGGACTCCTACAACATGTTCGAGAACGGCTCCTTCCTGCGGCGCCGGCGGCGCTTCAAGAAGAAGGACGTCTCCAAGGAGAAGGACGAGGCGCTGCGGGACAGGCACGCCCGGGAGCCCGGCAAGGCGGGCGAGCTCGCCAAGGACGCGCCGCCCGGCGCCGCCGCCGCGCCGCCCGCCGCGCCCGCGCCGCCGGAGAAGAAGGTGGTGGTCAAGAGCGAGGCCTCCTCGCCGGACCTGCCCATCATCACCAAGGTGGAGACGCTCAGCCCGGAGAGCGGCAGCGGCGTGCAGGACAGCCCGCGTAGCGTGGCCTCCACGCCGTCCGCCTCCACCGAGGGCTCGCTGCCCGGCGAGGCGCACCACCACCACGCCGCCGGCGCCAACGGGCCGCCGGGCTTCAGCGTGGAGAACATCATGACGCTGCGCGCCTCGCCGGCGGGCGACCTGAGCCCGGCGGGCGGCCGCGCGGCCGCGATGGCGCCGGCCCTGCCGCTTGGCTACGCCCAGGCGCAAGCCGCCTCCGTCTACGGCCCGGCCTGCGGCCAGGGCGGCCTGGGCGACGCGGCCGGCGGCGCCGGCTACCAGTGCAGCCTGCGCGCCATGAGCCTGTACGCGGGCGAGCGCGGCGCCCACCTGTGCGTGCCCGCCGCGCTGGAGGACGCCGCGGCGTCGCTGTCGGAGCAGCCGCCGCAGACCCCGCAGCCGCCGCCGCCGCCGGCCAACGGCGCCGCGTCGCCGCTGGCCCCCATGGCGCTGGGCTCGGGCCCGCAGCCGCAGGAGGGGCCCCTGGCGCCCGGCCACGCGCCCCACCACCACCACGCGCCCCACCACCACGCGCCGCACCACGCCTCCCCGCTGGCGCACCACCAGGCCGGCGGGCAAGCCTCGGCCGCCGCCGCCGCTGCCGCCGCCGCCGCCTCGTGGTACCTGAACCACACGTCGGAGATGAACCCGCACCTGGCGGGACACTCGTTCGGCGCGGCGCAGCCGCAGAACTTCCCCAACGTCCGGGAGATGTTCAGCTCCCACCGGCTGGGGCTGGAGAGCTCGACGGCGCTGGCCGAGCAGCAGGTGAGCAGCAACAACACCTGTCAGATCCCATATAGAGCGGCGCCCTCCATATACCGCCACACCGCCGCCCCTTACCCCTATGACTGCGCCAAGTACTGAGCGGCGCCTCCGCCGGCGAGCAGACGCGCGCGGCCCGGGCGGAGCGCGCCGGACCGCGGCCTGGACCGAACTCTGCAGCCCGGCTAGCGGGCGCGCTCGCGCTGGGACCACCTCCGGTTCAGACTGGGCGCAGACCCCCGCCAAATCCCCCGGGCAGGCCGCGATCATTCACTTGACGGACCCTCACATCCCTGCTGTCTTGCTTTTCCTGCTCTTCTGTTAAAATTAATTTGAGGGGGGAGGGATGCAGAAAAGGAAAGGGGGCGTCTCTCGAAATAAGGTCAAGGAGATGAGTAAGGACGAAACCAGAAGTCGTCTGGGTGATCCCAGAACTTGCTAAGTTATGGTGGGTCGCCAGCTCCGTAAGGGCCATTTATACAATTTTGGAAAGGGAAAAATAATAATTATTATAGATACAGTATATATAAATATATGTCCTGGTGTTGGGTTTTGTTGTTGTTGTTGTTGCTGTTGTTTTAGCGGGGGATTGCTCTGTTTATTGTGTTGTAAATATATGTGGATTTTGAATCAGGCTTTATGGAGAGCCGTTAATATAATATTTAAAGTTGGATTCACTGGATTATTCCTGTTTTCTTTCCCCATGTTGTCCATTTACTTCCAAATGAATTATAAGTGCATTTTCTTGGTTTTGTGTACAAAAACAGGCATCCAAAAGGGCCCATCCCCTTTTAAAGTTTTTCTTTTTTATATGGGTAATTTATTCCCCCCCCCCCTTGATGAACTTTTACAGGCAGGAGGGAGAGAGCGGTAGAAAGAGAGGTAGCGAGGAGCAAAACACATTTTGAAGTATCCGATACTTTCAAAAGGCAAAAGAGAAACGGAGAGCTATCAGAGTGCCATTTCTTCTCATTTTTTATTTTTGTAAAATAGGTTTCCATTTTGAACCAGTCCTTAAAAGCAGACAAGCAGCCATTCCTACTTCGTGTTTGTTTTGTCTTATTGTTGTATTCAGCCTTGAAAATAATAATAATAATAATAGTAATAATAATAATAATAATAATAATAATAAATCCGTGCTATTTCTCCTCAAAATGTGTGGATTTTTGCAGTTTGCCCGATAACAGGGTGTCCTAAGTATGATCAGATGAACTGGAGGCAACTTGGGAACAGGAGTGGTGGAGCAGGCTAATAAATTTGGACCAGGGTTAACCACCTGAACCGAATCCAGACGGAACCCCTTCTAATGGGTCTGCATACAGGACTGGGAAGTGAAGGTGCAGTTCTAGGAAGCTGCAAGGGTCCTTCCTTCCTTACTCTGATGCAGCAAACTGCAACCTCCAACGCAGAGTTGCAATCCTAAATACACTAAGAATCAGTGCTCTCCAGCCAGCCAATGACGCTGGGAAATGCTAGAGCTTGTAGGGCTTATTTTCCCGACTAAATGGGCCTAGGATGATGCCGCAACAAGCTAGAGTAACCCAGAACCCGTTTTTGCCCCTGCTAAGTGCCGTCACAGTAGGAAAAGTCACTCTACGGTTTAATAGGAGGAACGGGGCTTACTTCTGAGTAAATGTGTGTAGGATTGTGTTGTGAAGTGCCTTGTACATAGATGGCGCTGTAGAAATAATAATTAATAGATGAAGGGGACAGAAAATGTCAGCTTGTGAATGGAGGGGACGCGTTCCCAAGCGAGCCCTTGCGGGCTGTCCGAATGGGCACGCTGCTTTGTCGTCCTTGGGATTGAAACACAAAACCTTGGCAAAAGGTCGCTTTCGACCAGGGTGCAGTGCACCGAGGTGTTAGTCTTATTTTTTTAGGTGGTGAAGTATAGTGGTGAGCTGGTGTTGCTGCAGCCAGCGCCCCCTCTGCCGAGGGGGTCCCTGGGCTTGTGCCCCAAAGTCCGGTCCCAACGAAACTACTGTTTAGAACCGTTCCCTCTCATGCTTGGCCCCAGGCAGCCACCCGTCTGACAGAAGGTCTCTTCTGCTATCAATATGTGAACATTTCATTCCTCCATCCTAAATTTACAAATCGGTCTGACTTCCAAAAGTTGGCAAAACTAATGATTTCGCGTTTCAAAAGGAACGTGACATGAATGAAGACGTATAATGAGCTTTGCCGTGCTCCTGTCCCCACTTCACTCTGTGTCTTCCTGTGCATTTTCGTGTTAATTGTTCTTCATTAATTGAGCTATTCCCAGCCCTCCATGCACTTTATTAGGAGCATGTTGTAAAGCTACCCTGGGTCTGGACGACAGGGGAGAAAAAGAAGTTGATTTTCAAATTAGCTGTAACTCCCGAGCTGCATTCAGCTTAAGAGGAGTTATTTCTGGGTTGATATATGTAGAATTCATTGTATGTTCTTTATACTCCAATGTTTAGTATTGGGACTGGGAAAGCTTTTGCGTCTAGGTGTTTAGAGGCAGGAACTGCTCAACTCCTCATCAGCTCGTACAGGAAAAAAGCCCCAGCGCCGTTGGCCGCGTTCTTTTCTTTCTTTTCTCAAGGAAAGCCACCGGGAGATCCCAAATGATTCAAACTGGGGCTCCGAAGCAACGCATTTGCAAGTAAAGTCCTAGCAGCCGTACTGGGCTACCTGGCTTTTTTTTTTTTTTTTTGCAAATGTTGTTCTAACTGGAGATCGTTTGTGAATGGAAGCCAGATCCTATAGGATTGTTTACGCAGAAGTAAAGGCCACTACTTGAAAATGGGATCCACCGATCCCCATGAAAACGGTGGCACTCCTTGCATCCTAATTCTATCTATTTGTTTATGTTCTCCAGGCATGTGTGAAGTGGGCGCTCACGTTTGGTAAGAGAGCAAAGTTCCGGGCTGATGTTCAGACAGGTGGCTGTAACTCCTGGCAGGTCTCCTTTTAGAAGGTTAGCCATTGCTTAATTCCCAGAATTAAACTGGCATTTCAGCGGCAGTTTAGGAAAGGTCCCCTCCAAGCTCCCATTAAGTTGGCCTACCATTTGCTTGAAATTGGTGGGGTTTAAAAAGAGATTTTAGGAAGCATTGGCTTTCTCTTTATTCTCAACGTTTATATTTGCCTCCAGCATTTTTTGTTTTAAAGTGTTTTCCTAGCTATCTTCTTGCACTCCCAGGGAATCAGCAAACTGGATGGAGTTGTGTTTATATGGAGCCTTTCAAAGGAAGAGGATTAGGTGGCCAAACTGGGGGCTGGAATGAGGAAAAGTTGCATCGAAGTAAAGGTGTGTCTGAAGAACACAACCCGTGTATGTTTGGGCAGGGGTCTGCCATGATGTTTGGGTCACGAGTCGCTCGCTCGCCTCTTGGTCTCCGCTGGGTACTTTTGGGATAACATTACTGGACAACCTCACGGGGTCGGTGGAAAGGTTGACTCAGCTAGATGCCTGTCCGGGATTTTTGGACGTGCACACCAGCCAAATAATGTTCTTAAGCGAAAGTGCTGCATGCCAGATCATGGGACGGGCTTTTAGATCTGTCCCCAAACCCACCTCACCTGGCTGGTGCCAGGTTGGGCAAGGCTGATCAAAGCTCTGAATCTTGCACTGGCCAGCTGGATGTCCCAGGGAAACCCCCAAGCACAGCCTTCTCCGGATGTTTCTGGCAACTGGCAAGCAGAGAGATGCTGCTCCTGGCAGTGGAGGATGAACGGATGTATCCATCTTCACTAACATCTGTCAATAGGTCCTTTTGAGATGCTGCCAGGTGTCCCTTTGCATGCCACGAACCCTGGCAGCTATTCCCACATCTCAGGAGTGCTGGGGTGCAGGAGGGTGGAGAACAGCGCCTAAAAATATAGCATGTGCTGCGTGGACCAGTATTTTCTTTCGTTTGTCCTGAAATCAGCCACCCATCCATTTCATTAGCATTGAAAGAATGCTCTCTCCACCTATTCTGACCAGAGAGATGCAGATGCTTTGAACGGCTTGGCCACTTTCATCCCTGGCCATTGAACATGCTGGCTACAGATGATGGGACCCGAATCCCCAAGCATCTGGGGAATGCCAGACTGCCTGGGTTTTGTTCTACAAAGGCCTCTCATCTCTTTCTTTCAATCTGAACATCCCGCAGCAGTTTAGCCCTTCCGTGCAGGGGATGGAGCGGAGCCCTGGACCAGTTTGGTCGCGGTTTTCTGCGCCATCTATTCTGTTCGTGTTAGAGACCAGAAGTAGATAATTTCGCTTTGTGCATTTATCACATGAAGGGGATGGTGGGGAACCTCTGCCATGCCAGACCTCCAAGACCTGAGTTTAGCTCACCCCACATTATATTTAGTACATATATCTTTGTATCTATTTATTTATCTGTCTATCCAACAATCTGATAGGCTTCCAACCTGCCTAAACGTGTATTCCCACTTTTCTCAAAGGAAATTGTTCTTAGATAAACCGGCACCAAACAGCCCTGCTCGGCTCTGCAACTTTAACAAGATTTAGCTAGTCAATAGATGAAAGGCTTGGTTCACCAGGAGGCCAATTTTAAATTGTGAAGGATATTCTTGTTAATTTCTTCAGGCATTTATTTTAGTACCAGGTTCTTTTTAAAAGTCCTTTCTCTAACAATATGGCAGCTCATGTTAATTCTTCCAATATCTTCTCATTGCACCTAAATTGAGTTTTTGGGACTTTATCCAAATTGGTCTCCAACTATTTTAATTTAAATAATGCAATTAAAATTCTCCTTCTGGTCAGTGCAGCATGTTTTATTATCTATAGGAACTAAATTTTGCTTTATGATCTATTAACAGACCAGACAACTCAGTCTTATCCCCTGTCCTGAAATTTTATGTTCTGTCGAAATTATGTAAGATTTTTTTCCTGTATACTATTTTAGCCTCTTGGGATCCTCCCTAGATCTCCCTTCAAGAACTCGGCAAAAAAAGGGAGGATATTTAAATCATTACTGATTTTCTCAGTACCGGTCATGGGATTCTAAGTAATTGTGCCCTGAGTCTGAAAGTTTAGAAGAAATCATGATTTATAGCACCCCAAAATATAACACTTACAGTCGTCTCCTGGTAGTTTTCCCTCTTTAGGGTCACTGCCAGTGTTCTTGAAAATAACTCATTATAAAATGGCTGTATTTTTAAAAACAAAATGTGCAGAACATACAAGAGGCTTCCAGCTCCAAACAAGTGGTGCAGTTAAAGGACAAAGTCCCCTTGATTCTTGATGTCAAACCCATTATATAGCGGGGTTATAGTAGAAATGAGGCTTGCTTCTAAGTAAATATGACATAAGATCCAGAGGTATTTGGTTGTAGGACAGATTAAACCCTCTTCCTTTAATGCTTCTCCGGGCTATTTCTGACCCGCTCAAGTTCATGTACTTTAAATATTGGCTGAAGGAGGTTCTGGGTTGAAAACTGAAATTGGCTCATGCATCTTGCTCATCTCAGTTGTGAGCTGATTTGCCCTATATGAGAACAGGGACTGAGGGTACTGAGTTGTGTGTGTGTGTGATAATTCACTTTAAATTCAAAGTGCAGCGTCTGCAAGAAGAGAGAGAAAAACTTTCCACTGTGCTACAATAACTGTGGCTATTATTCCTAACTGTTGTGGTCGAACCCCCCCCCACTACTTCAAACCAAGCCCCCCCCCTCAAACAGATGTTGCACCATGCAAGGTGTGAAGTAAAGCAGAGGTACCTCTGAGATAGCTGCTTTCTCCTTGGTGTGTTTGGCTGTTCGCCCCCGGGGTTTAAAGGGAGGCCTCTGAAGCAGCTGCATGACTTTGAGGGAACTTTCAGTTCTGGGACCCTGAGCCAATAGTACGGGTGAATGAGGAAAGTCTTGGATTCTGCTCCAGTGTTGCTGGCGCTCATTTTCCTCCTTCCAATGCACGGGATAGTTTGAGGATGAGTTTGGTTATGGAGCATCCCAAAGGTGGCCTGGGAGTCCTGAGATTGGCTGGAAATGGGGCTGGGGTTTTATGGGGTTTGGGGAGGGGGCATTGAATGCTAGATAATCCCTTGCAGGCCAAAAGCATATTACACGGCCCATATCCCATGGAGGCCAAATCATTTGATTCGTACCAAGATATGTGACTTCAGACAGGACTGCATGCTTTGCAATGGGGACTGTGGCCTTGCTGAATATTTCAAAATCAGGTTCCCCCCCCCTCCTTCTTAAGCATATTTTACCTTTTCTTCTCACCACGATACTTTTAATTTTTTCTTTTTCAGCGCACTAAACAGGAAGGCTATTCCTAAGTGGGAGGTCATCTCTGCAGGGACCTTAAATATGTTCCCGCATCAAGTTTCTTTCAGTATAAAAGATCAGTTTTTAAAACCAGTTCCTAATGAGGGGTGTTCAAGCTCTTTTTCAGGGCTAGAAGGCTTGCTTTCATTTTCCTGCATTACTACTGTCACTGTCTAAATTAAATTTTAATTAAAAGAAATGCAATTAAATGCTCTCATTTTGACTTCTGTTTTTTAAAACGCCAGTCCGAATGACACTCAGCTGCTTGTAGGTGAATCTCAATATTTTCAGCATGCATCTGAGGAATAATTCCTAATACCCTGGTCTTCTTTTATCTTGCTGACAACAGAGTTCATTCTTATAAGCCTAAATTGCTACAACGTTGTTTTGAAATCCTTCCTGGCCTTTCCCTGCTTTCTAGTAACAAAAGCTTTCATGATTTACTTTCAGTTCTTCTCCTGTCCCTATCTAGAAAAGTGACGATTAAAATTAGATTTCAGTGGATATAAAGAAGGTTAATTTTAAATCTAATAATCTAATACCAAGGTTTAAAAAGGAGTAGGAATTTGAAAGACTTCCTTCTTTTTGTCCCGTTTTGGGAATGTCATGATGTTAACCCTTTTCTTTGCTAAAAATCTCCCCCATTGGTTGTGCATTATTAAAGTAAACCAAATGGTTGTTGACTGATAGCTAGTATTTTTACTCAGAAAGAGAAAACAAAAACTGCTAGGAAAAGGGGGCAATGAGATTCCAACAGCAACAGGAGGAACTCAAGGCCTCGTGTATTAAATTTGATTAAATGAGCCACCGGGAGCATCCAACCAAGTTCAGAGACGGCGTACCTTTGTTTTAATACTATATCCTGGAGGGAACCTTCTGGGGGAACTCCGTTGCTTTTGGTGCCCATCATGTGGACACTTGATCCGGCTTGTGTTGGAAAGGAAACTCATGGCCTTTCCGCTCTGTTGTGCCCTGTATCACGTGCTGCAATACATGCCTTTTTCTAAGAGCCACGTGTATGCAAGAATCTGATGACACAAACTGATGCACTGATTT
Source organism: Varanus salvator macromaculatus (assembly GCA_023646645.1). Classification (NCBI taxonomy): domain Eukaryota; kingdom Metazoa; phylum Chordata; class Lepidosauria; order Squamata; family Varanidae; genus Varanus; species Varanus salvator. The sequence continues at coordinate 3,134,134 of JAIXND010000657.1, forward strand.
AAAGGAAGGTGAGAATTTGGTTTCAGTTTCCCAGATTCACCAAGTTCTCCATCTTCTGGGCAAAAAGAATTTGAGATTTAAAAAATCTAGTGTGGCAGAAACTCAAATGGACAGATTCCTTTATCTGAGGGGCTCTGAGTTGTCCCTTCTTAAACACCCGGCTTTGAATCTCTTTTATTATGCCCTCTTACTGCTGTGTAATTGGGGTTGTGGAGGCCTTTTTCTGGCAGGGACCTCGTCTTCAACAGCCACACAAGGTGAGGGCAGGTACAGTAGTTTTACCAACTGAATCTGGCAGTGCAGATGGGTGAGAACTTTTGAATCTTTGATAAGATTTTGCCAAAATATATGACGTTCATATCTGGCAGAGAAAGAACTTGGCAGAGTGGAACAAAACGGTTTGATTTCTCCACCCTTGGATGCTTTGGGCTTTGATGAAGGACAGAGTTGGACAATGATATTTTAGCTGAAAGTGGACTGCGGGTTGTCCGTTTAGAAGTTACTTGCGCTGGAAGTGATGCTCAGGGATCAAAGTCATTGGTGGAAACATTCTCACCCGTGTTTTGCTTCAGGATCGCGCAAGATGCTGGCTGACTTCTATCTCAAAGAGCTTTCGAAGCCTGACAAGGGCCTGCCTTTTTAGTTTCACAGGATGCAGTTCTTGTCTTCTTCACTCAGGCACAGGGATGGGCAACTTGTGGCCCACCTGATGTTGCGGCTTGCCGTTTTGTTAGCCATGCATGGCAGAGGCAACAAAAGGAGTTGCGGACTCCAACTTCCCACGGGCCACCAGAGACGTACTTCTGCTGTGCGATGGGGAAGTGCGATGGGGACCTGACTGATGAAGCACAGTTGACATGTTGCTTTTAGGGGTCTCTCTCCCCCCACCCCCACCCCCAGCCAGTGTGGCCCTGATCAGGGATGATGAGCATTGTAGTCCACAACATCTGGATGTGCGTGCATTCCTAGAGGAATAGCTGTAGGGAGACTGAAATTTCCATTTTAGACAATGCTGTGCTTGTTACTTCAGCTCCTCTAAGTCGGACCCTGCTGCTCCCCTGCTTGAGTTTATTTTGGCCCTGATGAGTCTGTGGAAGGGAATATCAAGGAATCCAAATGCCAAAATCGCTTACAACTTCAGGCATGAGTGAGAGAAAGTGCAAGTCGTGCCTGCCTTCCTCGCCCCCAACAAACGATGGGAGCTCTTTAGTATCGCAGAATCTCTTTCCAGTGCTGTCAGCCAAAGCACCACACAGAAGTACTTCCTCCTTCCCGTTATGACACGACTGGCGAGAGTTGAAATCATTTTCTGGAAACTTACCTACTGTGATTTAAGGAAGGAAGAGATCCAGTCCTAGATTAGGATTTGACTTCTGAAGTCCGCTGAGTCCTTTTTGCAAGCCAGTCTTTGTTGCCTGACTGAGAATCAGTTGGTGGTAAAAGGTTGTAGGTCGGTGTTAAAACATCTGCTTGCATGCCGAAAAGTTTCAGAATCAGTCCCCAGCATCTCCAGCGGAAGGATGCAATCCTGCAGAAGTTCAGATAGCCTGATGGGGGCATGCTGGGAGCTTGAGGTCTTTTCTCTGTCTAAACTTACATAGAACTTACATAGAACTATATCTAAACTTACATAGAGTAACATAAAAGGTAATAAGATAATACTAAGATAATAAGAAAGGCCCTTTCTCCTGTCACCCTGAGTAGGTGCTGCCACTCAAATAGGCAATATGGATCGTATCCTGGTCTCATGTGGTTTGCCTTTGTGTTTATTTCAGCATTTGTGCTTGGCTTCCCTTCTGGCTTGGCTCACTTGCGCTAGGCTCTGGGAGACTGGCCCACCAAGCAGGCATCTTTTGGCGCGCATTCACTGCTGCCCTTTGGTTGCTGTACTCAGAGGTCTCCGTTGCAAAGGCTGATCTGTGTGGAATCGAGGGACGGCAGCCTGGTTCACTATGGGAAACCTCAGATTAGATCTTGCTCCTGCATCTGCGGTCCTGTTACTTTAAGGATAGACAGGACGAGAGCAGGAAGGCGTCTTGTCAGGGTCCATACAGGTCTGGCTCACCCAAGCACGTGCCTCATTCAGTGCCTGCCACGGGGAACACAACCAGGGCCGGCACTACCAGCAGCTAAGTGACGTGGAGAGTGGAGGGTACCTTTCCATCACCGGCATCCGAGAAAGGTTCAACTGCCAGCCTGTCGACTTTTGTGCATCAAATGGAGGCAGAAGCGGGACATCTTGCTCCCGGGTAACATGATGTTGTGGGCCAGCCCTGAAGGCAACACAATCACAGATATAAAACCTTGTGCATCATTTCAAGCATAATGCCTTTCAACAGGACCAATGCATGTGTCCTTCTGACAATCTTTGGGCATAAAGGAGTGGGGAGAAGTCATATGGTAGGCAGACATGCCTGCACGGACATCAGACAAGTCTTTCTGCTTTGTGGAAATAGTCTAAGCAGGTTTAATCTTACATTACACAGAGATCAGAAGGAATTAAGACTCAATCCTATGCATGCTTAGCCAGGAAAAACGCCTAAAACTCTCAGCATGCGCTGGCCCCTTTTCAGTCTAAACATTCATAGGATTGTGCCCTGAAAGTATGATTGGGGTTGTAACTGCAGCTTTCAATCCATTGGTGAGATCTGGGGTGAGCAGAAAGTAGATCAAATTCTACTGGTAGATTTCTAAGAGCTTTGCAGATTAGCAAGAGCTTTCTGATTCCCAGTGGCGTTAACAACAGAGGTGACAGGTCTTCCGCCCTTCACCCATCCTAAATTAGGCCGCTAAAATCAAGACAGTTTGTGGATGGAGGATAAGAGTAGAATTGTGTGTTTAAGGTTCTTTGGACAAGCTTGAATTCTGGTTCTGAACATAGTTTCGTGGGCAGCACATAAGCTCAGAAGTTGATTACTTCTAGGTCTTTTCTCCCAAGGGTCCCAGAAAAAGCTAAAGCGGGTGCAGCTTCATCATAAAGAAACCGTTATTGTCCTAAAAGGGTGCGTTGATTAATTGGGTCCATTAATTCCTTGGCTCTATCCTTGGATCTAATGTAGGGAAGCATATGGAACAGAAATCAAAGGAGACCTGTTTTTTTGCTTTAGCAAGGTTTTTGTGAAAACCCACGTGCATCTTTAATCAGTAGACTGACATTCACTCCGGATGAATTCACCTGTGTGGGTTTAGTTTGCCGCTTCTTGCCTGCACGATCACATATTGTTGTAACAAGCAGGTCTGTTCATCATTTACCTGGTGTAGCGAAACAGCAAAATGCCCTCAACAAACGCCGGCAGGGATTTCAGCCGGATCTGCGGCATCTGGTGTTGCCACGGTCCTTACGACTGCTTGGAATCCCCACGGCGGTACTCTAACCCAAGCATGATATGACCATTTTGAATTCTCAAAATTCTTCACTTGCTTTTCTTGTCATTAAACCAGACTGTAAGTTAGGCCGGGGTTCTGATTCACAGTGTGTGGCGGATCAGGGAAGGGATGGAGGAGAGCTGCTTGCCTAGGCGTACCTGGTCAGTCCTTGGCCAGGGCCAGACTCTGACCAGGGGCAAATGTAACGGGGACTGTGGGTGCTGGGCAGGGGCTCAGCCAGGCTGCCCTTGGTGCCAACTCTGGGTGGCAGCCTCCCATCCTGGAGCACGGATTGAGGCAGACTACGTGGCTGAAGCCCTTCCTGTCCCTTCTGGGAGGGTCGTGCAGCCAACACCCTCTCTCTATCACCCCACCGGCAGGGGAGGCGTTTCTGCTGGGGCAGGAGATTCCCTGATGCTCTGTGGGGCAGTTTCTCATTAGGAGCGCTGGAAGCTGGCTGCTCCCCCCGCCCCACGCCCCCCAGAGTGGCAGCAGGTGCTTGGTGGCTCAGACACGTGTTTGCACTTCCCACGGTGCCCCAAACCTAGCACCCTGTTCAAGGAACGAGGGAACTGAAACTGCCACAAAAGAGAGAGTGAGATTCAATCAATATTCAGAGAAAAGTTCCTCCGGCAGCGCGGGAACCCCCTTCAGGAGGAGGAGGAGCCGGCTGCTGGGGTTTACAAGAACACCTTTTCGGGATGTCTGCCCCAGCCCTGTTCCTGCCTGTTCAGACAGACTCGCCGAGCGTCATGCGACCTTTCCCAGAGGAAAGGTGATAGGCGCGTGCCCCAAAGCCCGCAGTGCTTCCCTGGGACTGCCTTCTGAGTAGACCTGTAGAGGATCGCGCGGTTTCCGCGTCGCCACCGGTCTCCTTCGCCCACCTCGACAAGGCAGGAAGGGAGCGAGGGTCCGTCTTTATGAAGACCTGCTCGCCAGGGCGTCCCTAAGCGGAGATCGCGCGGTGCAGGAAACCTTGGCCGCGAGCTTCTGCGTGCGAGGCGAGCTGCGGTCTCTTCCCGCATCTGCCCTCCCTTCGATCTCCCAAGAGCTTCCGGGCATGGAGTCGGTCCCCAGATCCCTGCCTTCTGCTTTGCAGACCCTCTTCCGTAATCCTCAGCCTGTAGGGGGGTTAAACCGTGGCTACGGCACCTGGGATAGGCACGCGTGGGGGAAAGCACTTTGCATACGCTCAGGAACCCCTCGTTGCTCCTCCGCGCTTCGCGCTGCCCGGACCACGTCTCCGTTTCCTGCCTCGCCGGCCAAGAGGCGCCCTGGCCACTGTCACAAAGGGATGCAAGGAGCCAATCGCAAGCTCGGGGACCTCTGATTGGTGGCCGAAGTGTCCCTGCCATTCTACCGTATTTCTCCTACCTTCAAGGAGTTCCCGCAGCTGTGTTTTGCGTGTGTGTTGTGTGTGTGTGTGTGTGTGTGTGTGTGATATACGCACACACAAACACGCGCTCACGATCCCCCTGCCCTTTCAAACGTGACCCGCATTCTCTTTCTCCAGTGTCGTTTAAACGTGCTCCTAAATCTGGCTCTGTAAAGGGGGGCATTTTAAAATTCGAACCGCTTTTGCTTCGATTCTCCCTCGCCACCCTCCGCAGTGCGGTGAACGCCGCCGCTGGGAGATTCCCCCGAAGGTTTAGGGAAGGGAGACACCCTTGCGCCTCTGGGACTTCCCTTTTCCCCGCCGATCCCGGCTCCAAGGACAGCTGAAAGGACAACCCTCGGGGAACGAAGTCATCCGAAGTGATGCGTGCCTGCGATCCGAATTAAACCGTCGGATTCCACTCAGATCGGGTTATTGGTTCTCCGACTGAGCCAAGACACTCTTTGCGCTCGAGTTTGCGCCCGCAGCCCCGGCTGCTTTGATACAGCTGCGACTCCCTGCTCCTGAATCCCATGCACAATCGTGGACATCCGCAATGCGACCCAGTTCTTGGACGTGTCCAGGGGCGCTCGGAGGAAACGAAGCGCAGGCACCGCGGCTTGGACGCGCCCGCCCCGGCTCGCTTCGCCCCTTCATCCCGAACGAACTGCTCAGAAAGAAACCCCATCAGCGGCATCGGAGTCCGGTAAGTGAGTTTAGGGTGGCCGAGAGCGGTCGGTTTCCCTCTGGGTTCTTTCTCCTGCGCTTTGGGATACAAAGCCCAGGTGTCTTCTTCCCCGCGCGTGAATACAGTTGGGAATCACAGCCATCCATCAGACTGTGACCCTATGCATGGGTTTTTGTTTTTTGTTTTTGGGGTGGGGGCAGCGTTCCATGGAAATCCATAGGATTTGCTGTCTCATGGAATTGAATTGGTGCGGGCCTGGTTGGAGAGAGAACCCTGGGTTTTGGCACGGGGCACTCGGCAGGCAGCCTGTTGACGCACCTTGCCAAGTATTTAAGGCACAATCGTGATTCCAATTTGCGTGCAACTGTGGATTTTCTTGGATTAGGTACTTCTGTGATTTCGGGGAGATAGATATGCAAAGAAGTTATCTCCATGCTACTGCAAGGAATGCTCTGAGCTGGGTGTGGATTTGGATGCGTGTGTAATCCTAGCCACATTTACTTGGGAGGAAGCCTCTCTTCAATAAATGCGATTTTTCTAATGGCTTTAGGGTTAACTGAAGCCATTCGGCACAGAGAGACTCACTGGAGCACACGGTTTTTTAGACTTTGTTGATATTAAATATTATCATTTTACCTTGTAAGCCACCTTGGGGAGACAGGTGGGCATGGATACTCTCAATAAAAGCAGTGCAAATAAACGCACGAATTCTCTGTTAAGAGGATCCCATACGCTTCGAGAACAGGCCATTAAACTGAAGGAGGCTGTTAAATTCAGCCAGGCTGGTGCTTTTGGCTCCTCCCATTTTTCCTTCACTCCACCCACCCCTGGAGCAGGGTATCTCCAGTGTGGAATTCAGTGCTCAGGCTGAAACGGGGTTCACACCCCTTAAGGGCATCCCCCAACTCCGTGATCCTATGAGTTCTGTGGACGAGAGAGAATGGAAATTTCTCCAGTTCCTGCCCCCCACCCCCCTCGGATCATTTTAGATCTTTCCAATCCCCCTGGTCACCTTTCTGAATTAATCATCTAAAAACTTCAGTACTCTGTTGTCGTCTTCCTCCCCTTTGGCCAGTTTGGTTACCCTTTTCTGCCCCTTTTCCTGCTCGGTGACACCCCTTTGGTGGCCAGAACTGTGTGGCCAGTGCATCCACACGATGGATTCGGAGAGAGGAGTTCTGACACAAAGGAAGTTTTACTTTTAGGACCTTTTCCGAGTACATGCTTAATATGGAATTTAGCTGTTACGGACAGCTGTCCGTCTCCCTCCGCTACATGCTTTGTACATGGAAGTTTGATAGCTTCTACTTTATGGATTTGTATGAACTGCCCTTAAAAGCAATTTCCCCTCGTCATACTGAGGGTAAGTAATTTAAAGGAACAGATGGCTACCTTTGCTTTCCAGAGGGAGGACTGAAAAGCTCCACCTGTGGGGCCAACTCTGCCAGTGGGGAGCCACAAGAGGAAGTTGTCTTAGCATGTGTAGGATTTTGTCCTTAATCTGTTAAGAAAAACCATCAGGGAGAGGTGCTGAGAGATGTTTTGCTTCAGGTGCCAATGCAACCTGGGTACGCTCAGGCCGTAGGTCCTGTGCGTAGGTGTCAGGGTGTGGTGGAGAAAGGTGGGACAGTGATTTCTGTTTGTTGTTTTGCCTCAGGCAGAAAAATGTCTTGAGCTAACCTGACTGGTCAGGTGCTCCCCACATGCCTGGAGAGCATATTCAGCCAATCTTCAGCTCAGCATCTGTCCTCACCCCAGGTATTTTGCCGCACAGTTTCAATCAAGCCTATCTTGGCAGTCTTAGGGACTAGCAACTTGATTTTTTAAAAATGTTGAAGACATATTCACGAGTACATTTCACATCTTTTCTTGGTTCTGAAAGAGCAGTGTGGTTTGTGGAAAAAGAGACGTGGAGCGTATAAAGAACCAAAGAGTGCATGTGTGTGTAAAATGCATAACTTGCTATGCATTTACACCCTGACGCAGTCATACACAAGCACATACCTTTTTTGTGAATTGCAGCTACCTTTTGATGTGACCCAGGATGCCAGTAAATAAAAACAGAGATAAATATCAAGCCCACTAAAGGTTTATACAAAACCCAACCATCCCAAATGCCTAATGTAAGCATTGACCAGCTGTATGCACTTGTAAAGTTGTTATAAATCCCTTTCTTTGTTATAAACAGGAAAGTACATAATATAAAGCAACAGAGCCTCAGTTCACAAATACTCGGTCTTCTTTGGGGCATTGCCAAGCATTCTCTGTTTATGACATTTTAGGGCCTGCCATTCCAGGTTGACCCTAAAGCAGAGACGATTAAAAATAAGAATAAAATCATTGCCATCCACAAATGCCTCCAAGAGCAAAGACTGATTGTAGGGGTTTCCTTGCAGTGCCTTTGCGTGGATGGGGAGGACAATAGGGAAACTGGAGGTTTCATGCTGGGTGGCCAGGACTGGTGGAAGCCATTTGGCTTCCTCAAACAAACACAGACTCGTCTGCTTTCGGGAGAGAACAGGACCGCACGGGAGAATATTTTGTGGCCTTCCCAGCTCAGCCGGAATCTTCCACTAAGTCTGGTCATTCATGCATTGATTGTAGTACCAGCATCCCTCTCAAAAGTCAAAAGGATGTCGATGATTCCCTCTCCCTCCGCCCCTGCACTTATTGCTTTTAGCTTCACAACAATCCAGTGAGGTGGCTTCAGCTGCTTGTGTTTACTGGAGGATGCGCAAGCCGTTTCTAAAATTCCCAGGCAGCATCATCATTGGACACGGCAGCTGGGGTGGAAGGGACTCCAGGGACTCGGGGTGAAGGAGAGTTGCTTGCATGTCTGGTCATGAGAGAGAAATTCCCGTGTTCTCAGGCAGGGGTGCCGAACCGTGGTCAATCTGAGGGCCGAATCCAGTTTTGGAGACGTTTTCGGGGGCTGCCTTCCAGTGGTGGGTGGAGTCAAGGGGTGGGGCGGGGCCAAACACCAAGAAAGGTGTGGGGCCAAGACCCCAGGAACTGATAGCTTGAGAGGGTACTGTGGATAAGTAGGGGTTAGGAGAGGAATTGCACTTCTGCTGAAGGGGGAAAAGCCAGGTAAAAGCTGGGGCACTGTTGAACAAGTGAGTGTGGTAGTGGAAGGCGGCAGTGGCAGATGGGTACACTGCCCCCAGCTGTGTGTGTGGGCTGAAGGCAGAACACCCCCTTGACTCTTTTATACTGATTAGAAGTATTCTAAGGTCCCTGGTTGCATTGCTTGTAGGTAAGGAACCATGGCCTTTCCAGTTGGTGCCGGACTCCAACTCCCATCAGCCCCAGCCAGCATGGCCCGTGGTCTGGGACGATGGGACTGCTCCACTCAAGATCTAAGTTTCCACCCCACCCCCTTCCTGACTGGCGAAGTTGTAATTTTATGCAGCACTCATAAATGGCCAATCTGCCTTCTTAAAAACAAATAAAGATGATTTAAAAGAGACTCCAGAGACCTGTGTGTGTGTTTTAACAATTTATGCTGAAAGACAGATCACTGCGAACTCAAACCCACATCCACGTCTGTGGACTGGTTTCAGCACAGGCCAGCTTGAGCTGCAAAGTGGTGCTGATAGGGGGTTTCTTTTGCCAGGGCAAAGAGGACGGGGGGAGCTGGATACAGACTGGGTGGGTGGGCAAGATGCCTTCAGGTCGGCCCTCCCTTGAAGAGTCCCAGCATCTTCTGGGCGCTTTTCTCCTGCCTCTCTCGCTTCTTTCCCTCTGAAGCTCAGGGGACTTTTAGTGCTGCTCTTCCACTGCTGGGTGCTGCGGGTTGCATCGAATGCCCAGGAACGCTGCCCGCTTCCAGCCCTGCCACAAAGACTCCTCTTTGTGCTCCTGCGGCTGCTCCGTCAGTGGCTTCCTTGAAGATCAAACACTGCTGAGGCAGGTCTTTTTCTCCCGCTTGCGGAGTCAGTTGCCAGTCATCATCAGCTAACACTGCAAAACCAGGCTGTGGACCACCTGGAGGAACTGGGTGGCCACACCAGCATCTCCCCCCTCCACCTCAAAAGAAAAAAGGAAAAAGAGGAAGCCCGTCATCAAAAACAGGGCAGAAATTGGAATAACATTTGCAGACGCCAGTGCAAGCTGAGAGATGTGCATTTAGAAATAATTCCTGAAATCTAAATAGGCAGTCAAAACATCTCACTAGTGTGCGAGCTTTCACCAGGAGAGCCGGCCATCTCTGTCCTGCCCGATAGCTGAAGCTCTCTGGGAGGCTGACAAGGATCGAAGCCTTAAACATCCCCTTATAAAAGCCATTGCTGTATAAACATATAATCCTCAGACACAGATACACCAAAAACAATTCTGAAGGGACAGTTCCTTGGCCAGAGAAAAGGCCGACAATTCCCAGCATGGAACAGGTCTTTTCTCTACCTAAGACACAGAGGAACAGGCCCTTCAGGTTCTTTCTTTTAACACTGGACTTGGACCAGATGTGTTCTGGGCAGCTTTGAAGTGCAGGGATTCATGTCCCTCTGCACGACTGCATCCTCCAAGAAGGTCCAAAAGACCCAACAGCTCTGTCAATCTCGTTCAGCAATCCAGTCCTAGTTTTTACCTGCCAGAGCAGGGTTTTCGTAAAGGACGTGGGACTTCATTGCCTGCTCCAGACCAAGCCTCCAAATAGTTGCCAAGGAGTTCGTCTCCTCTGCCCAGCTATGGTGGGAATCAGGAAGCAGAGCTGCCTGAAGGGAGTGGCTACTGACGTCAGCATCCCTGCCAATCAAACAGAGCATTCCTGCAACCGCAGCAGCATGCCATGGGTGGTCCTTCAAGAGGAGGGCTCTGAGTGCCAAGGAAGCCCTGCTGGACTGAACCAAGGGGCCATTCCGCCCACCCAGGGCCCAACCGGCTGCCCAGTGGTGTGTTGGACAGGGGTGCAAGAGCCTAGGATATTAATGGAGAAGGAACCCCAGCAGTGAAACCAGTTTCAGAACTACTTTGACTCCGCCATGTTAGGCTGTGTTAGGCATGGCCTACCTCCGTATCCTCAGCCTGGTCCTCTCCAGTCTTGGACTCCATCTCCTATCATTCCTGGCCATGGAAGCTGGGAATGATGGGCACTCCACTCAAATGCACCAGGCTGGGAGAAGGCTGCCCTAACATGTTCACACGTGGTGCTGAAATCTGGTGTATCCCTTGTTGCAATCCCTTTCTTTGTGGTTATAAACAATAGACCCGGCTCGAATAAATACTCTGTTTCAAAGCAGCCTCCTTTCTACTTTTTATCTGGCGTTCGGAGTGTTTACAACTGACACAGTGCAGATGCTTGTTTGCACACCAGGCCGTCAGAAAGAAAGAAATGCTTTCGAGCCCTTCTCTCGCACCATTTATGCCACGTGCGAGTGTTGCCAGTGCAAGATCGAGCATGAAAGAGAAATCGTGCACGTGCGGTCTGTGCCACGCAGATTTTATATTGGCACTGACAGAATGATTTAAAGCAAAGCAGATCCAGGAGGCAACCTTGTTTCTGCAAGACTTCTATCAGCTTTGTTTTAAATCAGCTCCGGATGTCAGTATAACCTGCTGGCTGAGACACAATACGTTGGATTTTACCCACCTCCTCCACTCGCCCTGGAGCTGATCCTGCCAGGAGGCAGCTGATCTGGGGATGTTGGGGTGTTGACCCCTTCTCATCCTGAAGGCCCAATTCAATTTTGGAGAAGGAGCTGCAGTCCAGTGGCAGGTGGGAATCGAAGCAACAGAGGTAGGACCAAAATGCCACAATATCGTAGCCTGAAGTTCCTATTCCAGTAACCAAAGCCCTAGGAAAGGCTTTCTGAGTTTTCAGAACAGTGGAATTTGCTGGGACACCACCAGAAAATCCACAGTTGAGGTGAAGGGTGTGGGGGTCTGGGAAGGGAAGGTGGGATGACCATCTTGCGTATCCAGAAGTACAGACTGAGACCCCAAAATACCAGGTTTGGTCTTGCATGCCTGAGGTTCAACATGGCTCCATGAAAGGGTTGGGAATGACCAGTAATTTCATTTAAGGTATGATTGAAGCATATGTAGGAAAAAAGAGAAATGCTACCTACTCCCAGCATTCTCCATACTTGGGAATGCTGGAAGTTATAGGCCTTTTTTGGTTAAATAAGTTTGCACACGTAGGCTAAATTCCAAAGCACACATACCTGGTCTCACCAGCTTTTCTTTTCTTTTTCTGTTAACTACCGTGAGGTTTCACTGGTTGTGTGGCAGGGAGAGATTTGGACTTTCTGCTCTGTGCACCAAAAGACTTCATGCCATTGCAAATTCTCTGTCTGCCGAACAAACTGCAGTTCCTGAAAAGAGTAAGGGAAGCTTAGACATACTTCCTTGGGTCTCCTATCAAGTGATTTGGGGAGGGTGGTTTGGTGCTTGTCTCCTGCTGTTGTCTTTGGGCTGAATGAGTTTTGGAAGCTTTGATGGTCAGCTACGCCCATTCCTTGCTCTCTGCAGGCCATGCTATTTTGGATGTAACTATGGGATACCTGATTGTCCAGCCCCTCGGTAAAGGCATCCAAGACGTCCAGCAAAGGAGAATCGCTCATGTCTTGAGACAGTCTGTTTCACTGGAAACTGGTGTCTTGCTAGAGAAACCTCTCCATCACCCTCTCCTCTGAAGGTCCATGGGGTGGGGGAAATCCAAAACTCACAGCTGGGCAATATCTTCCTTGAGACCAATCAAAGTTATAGACATGTTTGGGTTCTCTGGATCTCTTGATGGAGAACATGATTTTGTGGAATCAGGTTGGTTTTAATAAAGTTACTGTCCCAAGTGTGGATGGTTAGCAAATACCTCTGAAGATTTCACAGCAGTTTTCCTCCCTGGGATTTCCACCTCTGGAGCACTCATGAAGTTTGCTCCATCTTCTGTGTGATCGGCCTTTTAGGTGTTTGGAGAATGGTGTCCTATCTCCCCATAATGCCCTGTTCTCCAGGTTTAACCCACTCTGCTCCTTCAATGGTTCTTCAAGGAGTATGGTCCCAGGACTTGCTTGCTATCCAGCTGGACATCAGGAAGAACTTCCTGACTGTTGGAACAGTCCAATGGAACCCATGACCTAGGAAGGGCAGGGCTCGCCACACTAGAGGCATTTAAGACGCAGCTGGAGTGATGGTTGAACACGGAGTCCTGAACTGGCTGGAACTGGCCCCTTCCAACTCTACTATTCTATGATCCTCTTCATCCTTGTAAATGAATCAGTCAAGTCTAATAACCTTTGTTCATCCAGCGTAATTGACTGACAGTAGATGCTGGAAGGACAAAAGGAAGTGCTTCACATGGTGTAGGAGCAGTCCGTGGAACTCATCGCCACAAGGTTCAACGGCCTGGATGGCTCAAAAGGGGCATCAGACACATCCATGGAGTGGGGACAGAGATTCTTGCTGTCTCCTTAGCTGTGCGATTTTTAATGGGTATTTTACGTTGCATTGATATCTCGTCTTTCCCTCCAAGGCACACAAGGCTGCATTTACCACCCTCTCTATTGCATTCCCACAACCCTGCAAAGTAGGTTAGGAATGAGAGTCAATGAGTGGCTCACAGCCACCCAGTGAACTTCACAGCCAGCAGGCACTCGAACTGGGGACTCTCTGGTCCCAGCCGAACACAGTAACTGTTGAGCCACACTGGTTTTGTGCAGCTACCTGGCCCCTCTGTGTTTAGAGCCAGGATCCTTCTGGGGAACAGAAAACAGTGCCATGGGTGAGGCGGGAGGCAGACGTGTCCCAGGAATTATGTGGCTGACCACTGCTGGAAACAGGAAACTGGGCCGGATGGGCCGTGGAGCTTTTCTCACGATCGTCAGGAGCCGTGTTATTCCGAGCTGCTGGCCAGTCCTCAGCCCTTTGCTATCGGGATGCTTCTGCCTGCCAAAGGGAAAAAAGGAAGAAGAGGAAGGGAGAGAGAGAGAGAGAGAGAGAGAGAGAGAGGGAATGACTCCGCGCTGATGGCCCGCCTCCTTCCTTCTGAGTCCCAGCCGCGAATGCATCCTACTCTGCGCTTACGGCATCCAAGCTTGGGGCTGGGGGGGGCGGCAGGGGGGCGGGGGAGGACCGAGCGGGACAGGCTTGGGTGGGGGCGGTCTGGACGTGAGATTTCAAACATCAGATCAGTGCGTTTATATATTGGGTGCCCGGAAATTTTTCCAAATAAACACAGCTTGATTCGACTTGGGTGGGCAGACTTATCAACAGTCTAATGCTATAAACAAATGAAGGGAGAAGCGGGGAGACCCATTGGCTGGTACGAGGCGAGCCACGTGGAAAGGGGCTCGCGAGTCGCAGGGAAATTTTAATTAAGGTGGGTGGGCTGAAGCTTGCAAAACGGCTGTTTATCGGAGACAATTTATTTTCCAGCGCTAAGTCAACATATAATCGCAAACTTACAACAATTATTTCACATTTCCTCCCACCCACCCGCTCCCCCCGTCCTCTTCTTCTTCTTCGTCTCCCCCCACCCCCGTCCTCGGAAAATAAACCACACACACAAGAACGATGAAGCAGGGACACTGCGGGAAGACGCGCAAGGGAGGCGAGGAGGAGCGGTCGCCGCCGTCGCTGCGCGCCCCGCGTCTCCCCGGCCCGAGCCCGCCGCGCGCCCCGCGCCCCGGCGCCGATCCGGAGCGGCCATGAGCCAGCTGGGCGGCGGGCCCCCGCGCACGCAGCCCCACCAGCCGCGCCACCTCCCCGCGGGCCTGGGCGCCGCGCCCCTGGTCTACCTCTACGGGGCCGAGAGGGGCGCGCTGCCGCCGGGCGCGCTGGGCTTCGCCGCGGCGGGGGCGCTGCCGCGGCCCGAGCCCCCGCAGAAGCCGCCCTACTCCTACATCGCGCTCATCGCCATGGCCATCCAGGAGGCGCCCGAGCAGAGGGTCACGCTGAGCGGCATCTACCAGTTCATCCTGGAGCGCTTCCCCTTCTACCACGACAACAAGCAGGGCTGGCAGAACTCCATCCGCCACAACCTCTCGCTCAACGAGTGCTTCGTCAAGGTGCCGCGCGAGAAGGGCCGCCCGGGCAAGGGCAGCTACTGGACGCTGGACCCGCGCTGCACCGACATGTTCGAGCACGGCAACTACCGGCGCAGGAAGCGCAGGCCCAAGGCCGCCGGCAGCCGCCTCGGGGCGGAGGGCGCCGAGCCGGAGAGCGGCGGGGAGCCGCCCAAGCGGCCGCGGGACGGGCCGCCCGAGCGTGACCGCGCCGTCCGGGCCGGCGCGGGCGAAGAGCCCGCGGCCGCTCTCGGCGCCGGGCAGCGGCTGGACGCGGTGGCGGCGGCGGCGGCGGCGGGCGCGGGCTGCCCCGGCTCGGGCGTCGCCGGCCCCTCCCGGGCGCCCCGTCGGGCCGCTGCGCCGCTCCGCTCCGCAGGGGTCCTCGGCGCGCCCTGCCGCCGCCGCAGCCGCCGCCGCCGCCGCGCCCGGCCCGGGGCAGCGCGCGGGCTTCGACGGCGAGGACGCCCCGGGGCTCCCGCGGGAGCCGGCCGCGCCGCCGGCAGAGGCTCCCGACGCGGCCCGCCGGCCCGGCCCCGAAGCCCCGAGGGGCCCGGCCAAGCCGCAGAGCTTCAGCATCGACAGCATCCTGGCCAAGAAGGCGCTGCACGGCAGGCAGGGCAAGGGCGACCCCAAGGGCGCCTCCAAACTGGACGGCCGCTCCAGCGGCTGCGGCTTCGCCTGCGCAGAGAGCCGCCCGCTCTTCAACGCCTCGCTGGTGCTGGATTCCCACATCCAGGGGCGCTTTTACCAGCTGGGGATCCCCTTCCTGTCCTACCTGCCGCTCCGCTTCCCCGAGACCGTGTTCCACTTCCAGTAGCTCCCGCGACGTCTGGCTGCCCTGGAGCCCGGGCGCGCCGTGAACCGACGACTCTGCTGGCAGACAGGGGAGGCTCCGGCCGCGCCAGGCGCCTGGTAGGAGCGCCCGGCGCATCCCCAAGACGACTGGGAGAGGGATTCCGACATGCAAGCCCTACGCGGGTCAACCTGCTCGCATACCCCTGGCTCGCAGCCCCACCCCCGAAAGCAGGATGCTCCCTCCAGAGCCTTGATCCGGATTGTGAACTCGAACCCGCCCCTGGCTCGTTTCGAAGTGCGACCGATTCCTTTGCTTCGGAGTCATTTTCTGTGTGAGGATGTAAGTCACTTTGCAGCAAGGTGAAGTGTTTCGTGGATCGCGCCTCCAAAGTCAAGGCTTCTCTGCGGTCCTATGCCCTGGGAGGAAGCCAGGCGGAACCCGGCGGGGTTCACCGGAGAGGACGCATGCCCAGGATTATGGTGCTGTGAGGATCCCGCTGGAATCGGCAAGATACCTCCCGAAGGTCCTGCATGATTTGATTCCGAGGAGACGGAGCCCTCGCGCGCACCCTGAGCAGGCGAATTCCGGTTCTCCTTGGCCCCAGTTGCGCACCTCCTTAACGATTCAATCCAGTTGCTGGGGTGGTTACAAGCAGACCGACTGGATGGCCTCTGGAGACTCCAAATGCGCTCCTTTCTTTAGGCTCTACTCACTGGGGCAACTGGCTGTGCAGGTTTTCTGGGAGGGGAAATGGTCACAAGGGCTTTGAATAATTCGTGCTTCCCACTCCTTTTTAAAAGAGCATTCGTTGCTAAGCAAAGTTTCCTCTTGCGCATATGCTATCTTTTATATGAGCTTGTGCATGTGCGTGTGTGTGTGTGTGTGTGTGTGTGGGGGGGGGCTCTGTATGAGGTTATTCCAGACTCTGCTTTCCAATGTCGGTTTTCAAAGCATCGTAAGAGCATGTCTCTGCTCAGGCAAGAAACAGCTCACAGAGTCTCTCCTCTCGTTTTGAAGCTCACTGCGCTGCCAGCTGGACCTGCCTGAGACTCCCAAAAGCCATGCATCACCTTTGCAGGTTGAAACGGGGCTTACCAGGAAATCCTGCCTAAGTCGCTCGCTATTGTTCTTCCTAGCTTTTCATGTTTCAAAACCATCATAACATTAGGTCCTTTTAAGATACATTACAGACAATCTTTTCTTCTTGCTATAAATAAACAGCCGAGACTCTCTTTGTATATTAGTCACTAAATGCCCTTTATGATTTTTTAAGCCCTCCTTTTTTGAATTTCGTTATGAAACAAAAACCTATATTCAATAAAATATTTTGCCAGACAAGGTTTGCTTCTTCTGTGGCCAAAGTGGGAAATCTCCTTCCCCTTCCAGGCTATATGCATACAAGAGGACCTGTTTCTTTCGCTTGGTCAATCATCCAATCTAAAAACTCACTAGAATAAATGAATTAAAAAAAACACGCTGTTTTGTAGCCCCAAGCACAATCTTGTGCATGTCAGAGTATGCCTGATGAAAGCAAGGTTTGTTGAATAGTCTTATGTATGACTAGCCAAAAAGGCTGTGGGATGGCTTACAGTCAGTAAAGCAGCACTGTTTATGACATGCAAGGAAAGAGGGATGAGGAGGGAAGAGGAAAAATGAAGCTGTCTTTCAGCAGAATTAATGGACTGACCTTGCTTCCCCCTCTCATCTTCCTCTTTATATCCTTCTGGGGTGGCTGCTGCTTGTGATGGTTAAGGGGGCTTTTGTGGAGTGGTCTTCAGTAAGCCAAGCCAAGCCTTATAACAAGCACTACTCTTGCATGCAGAAATGAGGTCCATTGAGTTCAATGGGTAAGTGTGTATAGGATTGTAGCATTCATCTCTAAAATATATCCAGGGATAGGCCCTGGCTCCTGGCAGAGAAATGTGTTTTGCATGTGGAAAGTTCCAAGTTTCAATGTTGCATCTCCAAGTTGGGTTGGGAAATTCCAGAGAACTCCAAGAGCTAAATCTTTTCCCTTCCCGTTACTGAAACCAGAAATGGCACATTTATGGAGAAGACTTTGTGCTTCTTTTGTAAGAAAAATGATAGTACAACTGATGCTGTATTTTTTCTTAGTGGAAGCAGTTCTGTTTGGGCAAAATCACTTTTATCCAGCATAGACTCAGAGACTCTCAAAGCTGGAAGGACTTTAAAAAGGCAGAAGAAGTGGTGGGAAAACACAGGATGGATGTAAAGCTGCACCTTTGGTTAGGGAGGAGGGCTGCTTGCGTAACAGACACGGGAAGCACCTACATTTTCAGAAAGGGTTAAAGAACTGAGCCTGCAGGCCAGAGCAAGGAACACAAAAGTAGCCAAGCGGCGGGAATTGGCACTGGAATTTTCCCTAATGGCACAAAGAGGAAAGGACGGATGGCTGCAGCGGGTGACCCGATGCTCAGAAGGTGCCTTGGACTGTGCCTTCAGTCTTTCCTGACCATCAGCCATACTGCTTCGAGCTGATAGGATTTGTAGTCTGTCACAAGGTCATGAGGGATTGTTAGCAGTCATGAGAACAGGATGAAAGTCCGTGCTTGAAGGGGGTGTTTGTAGGGTGACCTATATCTGCGCCTGGCCATCCCCTACTCCCGCCTCGCCTTGTTGTGGTTCCCAAGCAGGGGAAAAGGCCCAGTGTGGATTTCAGCCCACCTCTGCCCAGCTGCCGCTTCCTGGTCCGTCCTGACCACATTGCTTCTCCCTCCTGCTGGCAAGTTCCTGTAAATTCCAGCAAACATGGGAAATGCTTGGCTTTGCGTGCAGGGGAACGGCCACATGCACAGAAATAAATCTCTCCCACCCAATTTCAATATCCTCAGCAAAACAAAACACACACACACATACACTCTTACTCAGCTTTGCCCACAAACTGGATCTCAGCCCTTTTCTTTTGGCTCCAGAGGCCTGCAAGTCCTCCACTGTTGTGTGGCTTCTGGCTCAGGTCTTCTGACCATCTCCTTGAAATGCTGAAGTCCTACGTCATGGGACGATGACCTCTTTTGGACTCAGCTTTCTGGCTCCAAGGAAATAAAACTGGCAGAGAATATATCCTTCCTTCCTTCCTTCCTTCCTTCCTTCCTTCCTTCCTTCCTTCCGTCCGTCCGTCCGTCCGTCCTTTCATGCATCTTGTCCCCTGCAGCCCCCAAACAGTGATATACAAACATTTACAACTCAATGTGGTCATTTGGGTTATATTGCTTCCAGTCTCCATCACCTAAAAGCACCAAACATCAGTTCCAAACCATCCATCAATCCTCATTTTGCAGAGTGGTGTGCAAAGCTACACATTAAGACAGAGCTTTAGAGAAAATGAGGAGTGGGAATGATCCCTGCCTTGGGAATTTTTGCAATTGAAATAGGGAACTGCAGAAGAAAGGAGAAGGAAATGGAGGTGGAGGTAAACAAGGGAAGCTTACGCATTTTTCGCAGTTGGGTGTACATGGAAAGAGATGAGCTGGCAGTGGCACCTCCTGGAAGACCTCACCTAGGGAAGGTCCTTCTCCACCAAGAGGCAGTACAGAAGCTGATAAGAGAGGGAAGCAAGGCTGCTTTCCCAGCCTTTCATTTATTCCTCTTCCCTCCCCATCCTCCTTTCCTTCTGTGCCATGTCTCTTCAGGTTATAAATTTGGGGACGAGGTTGTCTCATTGATCAATTGCATGGATGCCACTCTGGCTGAGGAGTGGGGAAAAACTGACCTAAATTATACGTGTTTGGTGACATCAGAGAGCACTTATATGTGTGTACAAGGGCAGAATTTAAAACCTCTTGCACCCCTGAAAAATCGAGATCATGCTGGCTTGTAAGGAGACCCTGCATTTGCCACAGGAGATGTTCATTTCAGTCTGCCTCGGAAAGGGATATATGGATGTTATTACATCCATTCCGCTGGGTTTTGGGGATCGTCAGGTGTCTTCCATTCTGCCCTCTGCTCATTCATGGATTTGGATTCCTTCCTGCTCCAGTTTTAATAAAGTATGCCCCCCCCCAAATATATATATCCAGCTGTGATTCCTGCAATATTTGCTGCCACACAATATTTTCTGTGTATTTCTCTTAGTTCAGCATGCCAGCAATGAGCAGATCGCGCACACAAACTAATACATTTCTACAGAGTACAGTGGAGTAGGGAAGAGAGATCGGAGATGTAGCAATGCACTGATTTTTTCATAGCGTATATATTGGTACATTCACTAGTGTCTTTTAGATATTAGCATAGCTCCATCTACATCCTTTTACAGAAAGAATAAAGAAAGGCAGAAATGACGGTCTCCAAGTCCATGGAATCTGTGTGATTTGGAAGATGCCAACCAGGGTTGGGATTCACAGAAATTTGGAGTCGGAGGAGCCCATGTGGAATTTCTCACGCTTATGAAGCGCAAACCTTGTTGCTGTCCCTCCTGAAAGGGAGAATTTATTTATTTATTTATTTATTTATTTATTAAAAGCTTTTGTATGCCGTCCTATTACGCAAGATCTCAGGACGGCTTACAATATTTAAAAAGACAATTCAAACAACAATTGCAATAATAATAAAACAGAACAAAACGATAAATCACAGATCAAACAGAGCGGCTAAACTTTAAAACTATTAAAGTTTAAAATACTGTTTAAATAAAAAGATTTTGGCCTGGTTCTGAAAAGAGTATAAGCTCGGCACCAGGCGTACCTCTCTGGGGAGAGCATTCCAGAGTCTGGGCGCCACAGCAGAAAAGGCCCTACTCCAAGTTGATGAGCTTTAGTGCTCTTAGAGAGGGTTCCCAGAGCAGAGCTTCTCCCGCAGATCTTAAGGGGCGTGAGGGCATATAAGGAAGGAGACGTTCCTTTGGGTATTCTGGTCCCAAGCCATTTACTGTGGTGTAGGGGTTATGCCCAGGTTATTCCAGTTCTAGATCCCACATGGCCATGAAGCTCACCAAGTTGGTCGCTGGCTGTCAGCCTAAGCTACCTCACAGGGTTGTTGTGGGGATAAAATAGGGCAGGATCACATCAGCCACTTGGGTTCCTTTCAGGAGAAGAGAAGGACATATTCATATTCAAATATTCATATTTGAAATTCATATTCAAATATGAATATGTCCCAAATTCTGCAACATACTTTAAAATAGAACGCTTTGGAGGAGAAGCATGGGAGATGCCCCCACTATCTTGGAAAAGGGGAGTGAATGGGGAGATGCTTGTCTGAAAGGAAGCATCCTCTCCCCCTGAAGTCTGCATCTCCTCTCTGTGCCAGGCTTCTCAGATTATTTGGCAGGGAATAATTTACCAGATTATCAGATCCGGTAAGCACCCCAAGAGCAAACTAAGACCTCTCTCTCAATCTCTCTCTCTCAATCTTTCTCTCTCTCTCTCTCTCTCTCTCTCTCTCTCACACACACACACACACACACACACTGCAAGGAAGTGCTTGATGCTATGCAGGCAATTCATTTGATCTTGGCCTCAGGAGCGGGGAAGAGGAGACGCTGCTCTAGGAAAAGTTGCAGATGAGAAAGGCCCATTAAGGCCTGCTATTCATCTGTCTGGCCACTGCCTGCTCTGTTCCCCCGTAGGATTCCTTGAAAGCTTCAAGCAGATGGATCAGTAAGTGCTTTGCCGCACGCCAGCTCCGTCCAACAGGAATGTTTCGTGGCCTTCTGGACCTCAGTGGCCGGGGGCGGGGACGGGGACGGAAGAGCTGCTCCTGTGACGCTTCGGAGCTCGTCAGGCAGTGGACGCGAGTCAGGGGGCCGAGCCAGGCTTACGGAGTAGGACGCAGGCCCAGTGATGCCCAGGCTTAAGGCTTCAGCTGCCCATCTTTCCCTTGCTGATCTGCAAGGGGGAACTGGAAACAGAGTTACTACCAAGCTGCCACATGCAGTGCAGCCGCCAGTGCCAGCTGCTGGTTCTGCAGGACCTTGGGGAGCCGTCACCCACGGGCCCCCTTCTCCTGGGAGTCTCCCTTCCCACCACCATTGTCACCACCCCTCACCCCCCACTTGGTCTTGCCACTGCTTGCTTGCTTGACCACAGCAAGCCAGGGAGGAAGGAGGCCCCGGTCTCTCCTCCTGCTCCATCTCTCCACCCTCTTTGCTGGTCCAGAGGTGGGAGAACAGGCAGGCTATGCTGGCAAAGACGAGGACCAGCTCCAAGGACCTTCCAGGACCTGCAGCTGTTGAGTTCTGTGGAGCGTCTCTGTGCAGCACCAGATGATGCTGATGGTGAAGTTGAAGAGATGGAGCCTTGCTGGCCAGCCACCATTTTAATTTACTTCTTCATTCTTTGTGTTTCCCTTTTATCTATTTTAGCTTTCTAATGCACAGCCTAGAATCTGCACACAAGCAGCACCCAGGTGCAATGAGCAAACAAGGAAACGCAGAATTTGTTGCCTTCCTGCCAAAACTGTCCTGAATTTGAGAGAGAGAGAGAGAGAGAGAGAGAGAGAGAGAGAGAGAGAGAGAGAGAGAGAGAGAGAGATTTAGACCTCAAAGTTCTTTCAATTCCATGTTTGAAGCAATGAACAAATTTGGCAAATTCTTATGTAAAACATCCTTCTCACCCATTTGCACCAGCCAAATTAAAGAGATACAGATAATGCCGGCAAAGTTTACATGCCAGCCTTGTAGCTCTTCAAGATAAGGATCTTGCAGGGCAAAAAGATGTGGTGATCCCAATGCAGCACCACAAATATGGGAGGCTACTTGTGGTTCAAAAGCAAAATTTTAAGAGCTGGACATGCCAAACCTTTGCCTAGTGCAACAAATCTGTTGCTTTTGCTTTCTCCAGGCTCTGGATTATTTTAGCCTTTCCATTCGGTTCAAGAAGAGATTTGCTAAATGGGGTGAGTGAAAAATTCACTCATCCCTGCATGTCATTTGCCATCCATGTGTGGCATCGGGCAAGAGAGCTGACCTGCTGCAAAGGGAACACAAAGATTGGCGGTTTGTTTTAACACCTGGCACCCACGTGTAGGGTTGAGTGACATTGGAAAACTCATTTCATTTGGGCTATATGGACTTTGAACGTCTTTCCAACCGATGCCTTAAACTGGCCTGAGTGAAGTTTATATTTTCTGGCTTCTGTGAAAGCCCTTGAAATATGCACACGAGCTGGAAGTGGGGAACTGCGTTATCTCTAGTGCAATTTGCAGAAATGGTGATTTGCTCAAATCAGGGCTGAGGGATTAGTTTTGCAAACCTGGGTTAAGTACTGCTCTTGAAATTTCACGAGGCAAAATGGTTTTCTTGCAATGCTTGTCAGTCATCAGGCTCCATCTTAACATGGTGGCAAGATGGAGCAAACCGCTAAAGGACTTCCAGAAATTAATGGCCACCTTGAATTTCTCATAGCGTTAATTTCAGATTTGCATGAATTTCTGACTCCACTCAAACATTAGCACCACTTCTCTTCCCCTTCCCCTTTTTCTATCACTATGTTGGTCTTATTGGGGAGTTGGAGGGGAGTTTGTGCATTATATTTTTGGATTCCAGCTATTCTGTGATAAGGGCAATGAGTTCCCCTGTGACAGCAAGCATTCAACTTCTTTAACAGTGCAGCTGGTTTATTAATAGTCCTTGCTTTGGAAAGTGGGTGATGGAACAGCAGTCAAAGGCAACATACGCTGGGAAGAACTTTTGCCGATGTGCAATGCCGAGAACCCAGGAAAGGCTGGAGACCTGCTGGAAGCATCCAGGTGTTCCCATTTTCATCTGTGAAATGTGGGACAGTAAGACTCCAAGAGGGGTTGGGGATGATGGGACTTGCACTCAGCCAAAGTCCCAATTGGTGGGCACCCAATTCGTGAAGGCAAGGGCCAGGCAAGGTATGGAAAGACCCACCTTCAAATCTACCACTCCAAGCATGAAGCTCACGTGATGGCTTTGTGCCAGCCAGTCTAGCCAGCTTTGCAGGGATGTTGTGGGCGGGGAGGGGGATAAATGGGGAGGGGAGAATGATGGTGAGCTGGAGAAAGGATGATGATGATAGAACCAGTCTTATCAATGGCAAGCTACACAGATATCCAGAAGCTTCCATCTTGAGGAGAACATATCTTTGACTTCCAGACCACAAGGGAATGAGGGAATGAATATGGGCATCATGGGAACATCCTGGACAAGCTGGGATGCGAAGCTGGGACAGGCTGCAGGCAAAGCAGGCACCCTGTTCGGCTGAGAAACTTCACCAAAGGGTCCCTGCCTGTCTGCTTCGATATTACAGAAGGCAGAGTTGGACGGGAAACCAGTCCAGTTCAACAGGGCAAATCCTTTGTTATGATATGAAAGGAGTTCGTGGCTTTTTTGTTTTAAAACTTCCTCTGCAGTTAGGCCTAGAACCTTGGTCTTGATGCGAACATTTAAAAAATAAAAATAAAGACAAGATCCTTCAGGCTTCACAGCGGGTTCCAATTTGGGGTTCTTTCCCACATGCCGCAGCGAGATTAAAATCATTCAGAATTTTGGACTCCCCCCTTCCAGCAGATTATAAGCAATTTAGATGAGAGCTTGGAGAAGAATGAAACATTGTGAGTAACGTTCATGCAAACACAATTGACTTTTAATCCAGCTTCAGTGCCCGTTCAGCAAAGCATAAAGAATGTTTGTTTAAAAGATCATTGCTAAATTTAGCATGAGCTCACTCAGCCTAAATCCGAGCGACATTTTTAGAGAGTACATTGCGAATCAGGAATGCATGGAGAAATAAATAAACTTTCCCACATTTCTGAAAACCAGGTCAAAATGAAAGAAAGAATATTGCTGGTTGTTTCTTGCTTTTTTCACTTTAGGAAACATGGCGAACAACAAAGCCATGTTTCCCTTGCCGGCTAAGTGGAACTTTTTTTCATTCCAAGGACCTGGATGTGTCACAATTAACCTTGTGATGGATGTTGGAGCTGTCAGGGGAGTCAAGGCTGGCTCCGGGTCTGACGAGGGGGCCCTGAGCAAAATAATCTTTGGTGAGTCTGAGTCTTGGCTTGGCCATTGATTTAGGCATTGCCAGAAAAGAGAGCACATCACCCCAAAGAGAAGCACATCACTCCTTTAGCGTAAACTTTGTTATATGTATGACTACAAATTTAGGAAAAAACACTGTGGCTCAGATAGGAACACAATACATCTCAACATCATGAGAAGACAGGTTCCAACTCATGTCTGGATGTAGATGAGCAACCTCAAAGCTCTGGATCTCCTTTCTTATATTCTTTACAGTGGATGTGGACTGGACAGCCCTTCAAATAAAAGGAGGTCTTCGAAAAGAGACTGTCTTCAACAGCCCTGAAAACAGAGGACACCTGGAGGATACCGGGGTGAAAAAGTTCAGCGAGAATTTCCAGCAGCAGGGCCTTCTCAGTGGTGGCTCCAATATCGCCAATCCTTTCCCACAAATGCCCACAATGTTTACAATGCACTGTTTTTGTTACTGCTTCATGATTTTTTACATTTGTTGGTTATACTCAACCTTGGGATTATTTTATAATGCAATGAGTGTTGTACATTTCAGAAAGGAAGAAACAACACATGAGAACCAGTGTATGGTATAGTGGTTAGAGCCCTGGGCTGTGACACAGGAGATCCAGGTTCTAGTCCCCACTGGACCTGACAGAAACTCTAACCTACCTCACAGCATTAGTATGAGGATAAAACAGAGGTTGAAGATTCCTTGCAAGAGGAGAAAAACGAGGAAATAAATTTTATAACAAATACAAAGTATGTGGTTATCTGTTCACATCTTGTGCATGCTGACAATTTACTGAGCCAGTGAATTTTAGGGGTGGGTGGGAGGAGCTTAAAGGTAAAGGTAGAGGTTTCCCCTTGACATTAAAGTCCAGTCATGCCTGACTCTAGGGGGGCTGCTCATCTCCGTTTCCTGGCCGAGGGAGCCAGCGTTTGTCTGCAGATGGTCTCCATGCTCATGTGGCTGGCATGACTAAACACTGAAGTGCACGGAACGCTGTTACCTGCCCACCGAAGTGGTACCTTTTTATCTACTTGCATTTGCATGCTTTCGAACTGCAAGGTTGGCAGGAGCTGGGACGGTGCACGGGAACTCACTCCGTTGTGCAGATTCGAACCGGCGACCTTTCGATCAACCAGCCCAGCAGCACAGCGGTTTAAACCACTGCGCCACCTGCAGTCCCTGGGAGGAACTTAGTGGAACCTTTAACCTGGACAAGGAGTGTACTGCTCCCTGTATGGGGTGCCTTTGAAATGATTTCAGACTTCAGCTGCTCCCTCTTGAACCTCCATGAACCTTCATGATGGGGATTGGCCCAGAACCTTGCCTCTACTGCCCTCTGGAGGTGGCCCCTGGTGGTGCAGCGTGCTTCCTACCCTTCTCTTTGCACGGTGCGAAGTGTTCACCCAGCGCAAGGAAGGATGGACCCAGCCAACAGCAGAGAGGAAGACAGAACGCACCGCCTGTTTCACTCGCTCTGATCCACTGGTGGCAGGGTCTTGTGCCTTGGTTACCTGAGGCAGATGAGTCTTCAACCTGGAGCCCTGAGGCTGCTCACTCAGAGGTTCATGTGCAGAGCATCTGATTCAACTGCCTGCCACGCTGTTGTGAGTGGGCTCTGGCAAAGGGGAGTAGAAGAACCTTGTGGCAGATGCAGGGAGAAGGGGCTGGGAAGGACCAGGAACTCAAGGCATTCAAAGCCAAGCTTGCCCTGGGCTGATGCCACTCTCTAAGGTGCCACCTGAAGGCAGGTAGAGGCTCCTTGATCCAGGGCTCCTCTGCACAAGGCAACTTTGAACAACCACCAACGGTGTTCAATCTCAGGCCATGGGAATTGATTCGAATCCTCCAGGGATCCCCAGGTGGCCACTCTGCTTCCATGGGTACCTTATTAAGGCCACACTCCTTTGGCCATGCAAGGTTCCACCAGGAGCTTCTTCAAAATGAGTTCTTGCACCAGAAATCCTGCCCCGTGTCCCACACAAGCCAAGTTAGAGATTGGGAAGGAACGTCTGGACTACCATTGGCCATGTTGGGATGGGCTTGCAGCCCAACACATCTGGAGGGCCCCAGATGCATCCAGGCTCAGCCAGGGCATGATGCTTTGGTGCTGGCAGAAGCTGGGATGGGGAATTGTCCTGAGAATAAGAGGAGCACATGGACCACCACCCAACTCTGAGCAGCTTCGTGTTGCTAAGTCCCTGGATCAAAGCCAGCCAAACCCTGTTCTGTTCTCAATCACCCCCCCACCCCCCGATATCTTGCCTATGCAGTCTTGATCACCTGCAAGCTCTGTGGAGCCACGCCGAAGAAGGCCCACTTGCATTCCGAGATGACACGTGTGCACACACAAACAGATGTGGCGAATTCAGGTGGCCCAGATGTGCAGAGCACTTCCAACTGCTTCGCATCCCCCACAAAGCACTCGGAACGAGGCCGTCTCCTCCGGACTCCTTCTGTTATCCCAAGGCGTGAATTTTATCCAGGACATTAAAGTCTTAACAGCATACCTTCGGCAGCTTGCTCCGCTGCCGCGCCTACCCGATCGGCAATGTGCGTAATCAGAGTTCTTGGAGACCTAGCATTGCTTTTACATCTGTCGAGATTAGGCTGCAAAGGACGAAGCCCACCAAAATGTTTCACGTCAGGCAGCTGCATATCTCACCCCCCGCCCTTTTATTCATGTCATTACAATTGCTCCAGAACATGAGGAAGGACCAGGCAGCGACTCCAGAGAGTTATTTATAGGAGCTCATTCATCAATAAAAACTTCAAAAGAAAATCGCTTAGCCTTCTATGGGGAAGCCAAAGAAAACTAACATCAAGATGAACTTATAAAGAAACAAAGCGGGTGAGCTGCAGAGGGAGGGAGAGGGACCGACCACAAGACGGTTTGTTAAGGAAAATCCTGATTTTCATGAAGGAAAGAAACGAAACGATCATTGGAAATGTGAATCTTGTTAAGTAACTCCATTCCCATTGGAGGGTTAAAATAAACTGTTAAACACTTATATTTATTCTGGCCTAACGTTGCTCCAGCCCCCCTTAGACTTTTATGTAGTGGGTCTGTGGGTCTAAGCATTCCTAAAGCTCACCCTCCATCTTTGGCCCAGATCCATGGAATCTGTCAGTTCAGGTCACTCAGGCTTTCTGTACATGCTTACATGGGAGCAAGCAAGCTTCTTTGATCCTGGCAGTGCTTATTTCTTCAGAAGCATATTATGAATAAGAATTTAAGAAGAGCTGAACAAGACGAAGCCCATTCCAGGAAGGGGTATTCCAGGTAAGGATGCATGAGAAGTACATCTTCCCTGATTGTCACTTTGAACCTCATTTGAACTTCTGTCCATAACACCTGGTGAGCTCTTCTCTTTTTTTGCAGGAACAAAATTTTGCAAATGCAAATACGCATTTCCTGAAGCATATAGACCAATTGTGTGCCTTTTTAAAATGTTCACCTCTTCGGAGTACCCACATTTTCCTCATACACTTCTTCCCCTGCCCCCAGCCAAGACCCATCATAAGCGTTGAAAGCAAGACTTTTTGATGGCAGATCAGGTTTGGTATACGCTCTGTTCTGTGAGGTGCAATCTAGCTGAATTCTGATGAAAAACGAACCGAAACAAAATTTCAGGCACATGTCGCTCTCTTTTCACAGCCAGTTCTTGTTTAACTGGATGAAACACCAACTGAATTATTGACCTTTGATTTTTTTTTTTTCAAAGAAAGAGAAAGAGGGTTTTCCTCCACCGCTCCTATAAAGATCTGGAAAGGCAAAGTTCTCATAATGGACCCGCTGTTTTCTGCTGGTGATCAAACCACAAGTTAAACATTCTTTGGCCTAAGCTGAAAAAGCACAAGAGGTCATTTAAAGGTTTGAGGCCCAAAATGTACGGAAATGAATACCAAAAGAGCTGGACCTCTGCTTGGCTCAAGGACCAAAATCTTAAGTGATTTGCTAAAAAAGGCCAATCTTTTTAACATTTACACTGGCAGAACTCCATCATTGTACTAAAATATGGCCTTTTACCCCTCTCCCCCAATGTTTCTGTGTCTGTCATAGCTATGGGACAAGCAAAAATGTCCTAGGCAAAGTTCCCTAGGCTATTCTGCTTCCGTAACTACAAAAGCTTCACCAGTTGAATTTTGTCCTTGTCATGGTGCAGGAGCCCCATGAAGTGGGTGGGAACAAGGTCCGTTACTGCTACGATCTGGAGGAGCAGTCCCAAGATGAAATGTCTGTTTCACAGCTGCCGTGAGATGCTGTTTAAAAATTGCTGAGACAGAAATGGCCCTCTGTTAAAACAGAAATTATACATTTTTTGGCCCTCGCTCTAACCTTTGGAGACATGCCCAGCTTCTGACAGGCTCTGATGATGTCTCAGAGGAGGAAATCCTACACTGAAGGAAAGCATGTTGCCCTCTGCGCTTAGCTTTTCATTCATTTTATGGATTTCATATTATTTATACACAGCCCTCCATTTGGCAAATGTATGCTATACAGTGTCATCTGGAACAGTCCGGACGATCCCATATTCGCTTGACAGAAAACTCAGGACATCTGAGCACATGGAAGACAAATTAATGAGCACTTCACCAAGGGTAAGTTTATACTTTCAGGTTAATCACAGAGGGCGAAGGAGATATGTCATGGGCAAGCCACGAATTGTCGAGGAAGTTGGCCAGGGTTGGGATGAACCCTCTTGGAATCCATCCCTCTGCAATCCAGAGATTTCCTCTTGGCTTGGCCTGGTCTGGCAAAGTGAGGCGAGCAAGGAGGGACTCCATAGACACTTGTGGACTTCCAGTTGTGCTATGGGCAACCTTGCTTGTCCACCGGATGTGAAATAGGGGAGCTGCGAGTGGGTGCTTCAGCCTCCATTCCTGGAGACCAACCTTCTTCTCCACTTGTTGCTGGTGGAGGCAGCAGGCATGGAAGAATGTTGTTGCTTCTCCAGCGTGGGGAGTGCAATTCCTGGCACGTGTTCTAAGAACCCCAGCCACACGCACCAGGAACTTGGTCTCTGGATTGCTGCAAAGCAGGCCGGAGTCTGGGAAGTCAGAACCAGGGGCTCCGATGGAGTCTCCATCGAGGATGAGTCCCTCACGCTTCCCTAAATTTGGATGCTTGATTAGGTGATCAGAGGGACAAAAGGAGCAGACAGGGGGTAGCATGCAGCCTCAGTGTCCCGTCTAAATGAACCATCATGGGATGAAGACCTCGCGAATCCTGGCTCCACTACACCACCAGTGATAGAAATCAAGTCAAAAGAAGGAGTGCAGGAAGCAAAACCAAAATGGGATGAATCATTCTTATGGCAGATGGCATTGGATTTAAATTGGGGATTTGCAGCTGTGGCTCAGGAGTGTCCTTCCGAAGCAGGACCGGGAGCTTCTGAGGCACGGAATTGCTGTGCATGCAAATGCCCTGCCTGGGCAGGTAACTGAAATACCTTGAGGATGGATGTCCTAGCAAGCAGCCCCACTTTAATGCAGTGGGTGCGATGGTTACATTGCTCTGCTCTGCAGGACTGGCAGTCAGTGGGATGCAAGGAATGAACCCACTCAAAGCAGTCAGCTTGCCCCAGCCTAGACTACCAAGGCGCCTTTACAGGCAATGTTTGGTTGCCAAAAATCCAGGGTAGGTCTGGCCATACAGGGAACAGCTGCCTTGTCTAGCAAAGTGCATGCATGTTTCCAGCGGTCCTCCCAACAGCCCTGTAAGGTGGGACAGGGACAGTACTGGCGCCATCATGTTAAAAATAGGCAGCTGAGCTGAAAGTTTTCTACAGGGGTGCTTAGGAAGCATGTTTGGTGTCAAAGTAGACCTTGCCCAACAATGGCAACAATAGCAAAACAAGATTCTCAGCATCACAAATACTCTGATGGGATCTGAGCTACTGCTGGAGGCTCCACGAAAATGCTGCCCTTGGTGCGACTGTTGTGAAAAAGGCAAACTCCATGCTAGGCTCAACAAGGAGAAATTTCCTTATGAGGGAGGAGGAGAAATCTCAAAAATGAAGCTGCCAAGCTCATGTTTCCCTAGCATCGATCTGTGATGTGACTACATTTGGGATACCTCATTCATTTCTGGTCACTGTTCCTAAAGGGGATATGGTCGAGCTGCAGGAAGTGCAGATGAGGATAACTAGAACGTTCATGGGGCTGGAACGACTCTCCTCCGAGAAGGGTTGCAACATCTGGGACTGTTTAGCTGGCAGAAAAGGCAATCGAGTGGAGATGTGGTCAAGGAGTCCAGAGTTAATGCCTGCTTCTGGGAAAGTGAAGAGAGACTTTCTTCTCTAACCATGCTGCATCCTGGCCCATTCCACTGATGCACAGTTCAGGACAGACGGAAAGAAGGACCACTTCCACACAATGTAGGGGTGGGCACCAGTCTGAACCCAGGTCTAGGGAAGCCATGTTAAGTTCTCTGCATGTCAACAGGGTGGTCTAAATATGGGATTTCTCTGGGGAAGATTGACTTCAACAGAGACAGAGTAGTCTGTGGAACTAAATTACCTCCGCCAAACCCTCAGAAATAGCCCCCTCTAAAAGTACATGCACTACATGAAAAGTAAACATTCTTTGGCCATTTTTGACATTTCTTTTAAAACTACCACAGAGAAAAATTTTGCTTGTGGGGGAATTTGACCGGCTTGGGACAAATCAAAGAAATAGCTTGGGGTGGTAAATGCCCCCCAAACACAGTTGTGTATAATTTTTACAAGCATTGCATGAGGGATGATGTTGATAGTGATGATAATCCGGCAGCAGCCATAGGAATTTAGATCCAGGATTGCATCATACGTCTGGAGGAAAGCTAAGCTGAAAAATGTTTTTCCTGAGAAACTGAAGCTACAAAAGTGGAACGAGATCCCTTGTGGGATGAACACTCAGCACTGCAGCCATGTGTAGAACCGATCCATTGGACAGTAGAAAGCAACCATGATATCAGCAAAATTCTGTGCCAGGAAAAAAGAACTTGAGGGAGATGAAGATGCTCAAATGAACAGCAAAAACACAGAAGGATCCAAGTCCTTTCCAGTGGGTGGAGAGGAGCAGCTGAGTCTGCTCAGGGTCTTTTGTGGTCAGACGCTTGTTTCAGGCTGCCACACGACACCTCTAGTAGATGAGTTCAACCCTCCATGTGAAGGGACTCTGTCATGGGCAGTGGGGTGGGACAAGGTCTGGGACTCAGGCCATGGGACAAAAGCAATGCACAATCTTCATGCATTGTTTTACATAGGCTCTAAAGTCTTGGTGTTTGCATGCCT
Organism: Varanus salvator macromaculatus; assembly: GCA_023646645.1. Lineage (NCBI taxonomy): Eukaryota > Metazoa > Chordata > Lepidosauria > Squamata > Varanidae > Varanus > Varanus salvator. The sequence goes on from JAIXND010000657.1 coordinate 3,165,601, forward strand.
TTGAAGGACCCTGTCTCTGAAGGGCAAATCTGTTTGCAAAAAGAAGGACATCATGTTGTGGGAAAAGGTCTCAGGCAGAAAAATGCGTGCGGGGCGGCGGGGGGGCAGGCAGCAGGAGGTCAAGCTCAAGTGGGCAAAAAGGCAGCTTCTGAATCCCTGGTGTAGTCAGTCTTCTTTTTAGGAGTAAATAGAGCCAGTTATAAATCCCTTACTTAGTGATGCCCTTGGGGCCAGCCACTGCCTTTCAGCATCACTGACCTGGGAAGGTGTTGCACGGATCAAAGTGAGGGGCAGGGAGAGAACAACGGACTTGAGCTCCTTGGAGAACATGCAGAGTAGAAGTTGGCGCCTTCGTAACTGCACAAGTGAGACACCCTGTGACTGCTGGACAATGCCTGAGGAGCTGTGCAATAGCTTGGACTCCCAGATGGAGGTTGAGGACGGTGAGCTGGGCACTGGAGCTCCAATTGCCCTTTTCCTGTCCCGTCACGGGTAGTGTGGAAAGAACTGTACTGGCTGAATGTGGGGCTGAGGAAGGTGACCTTGGAAAGGTGCCCAGATGGGACGAGACTTGACTGGAGAGGTCAGGCTGTGAGCATCCTTCCTCATCCAAGATGCTTCAGCCAGACAGGCAAAAGTAGCAGAAAATGCAGGGATGATTGGAAGTGTCAGGTCACGGTCTTAAGGACATCGCCATATGACAGTGGCCTAAATAAAAGAAACAGAAAATACGGACTCCTGGTAATAGTCTGGCTGCTGTATCTGAATTAACTGACATTTCTGGACAGTCTTCAAAGGCGGTCCCACGCAAAGCCCAGTGCAGTAATCTAATCTGGATGTTAGATGATGCATGACGGTGGCCAGATCATGTTAATCCACTAAGAGCTGCAGCTGACGCACAAGCTGAAGCCTAGGGAATGCTGGGAAAACTGTGATAACAAAATCTGAAACATTGCCTGGCTTCCCCAGAAGAAAACAGCAACAGTGGGGAATTAATTCACCTGGGATGACTTTTAGAACAGCAAACACAGATCCTAATCTGCAGGAAATATGCCTGACCCCAGGCCCAAATCAGGTTGACTGGTCATTCCAGGAACCCCTCAGCCTGTGCCCAGTCATGCTGGCCTGCCTGATGAAGGAGTTATGGTATGGGTGGCTGATGGCTGGTGAGCAAGCTCAAGGCAGCCAGTCAGGAAAACGTTGCACAGAAAATGCATGGGATATTGGTGGTCTTGGGAAAATGACATTTCCCAGTGCTACTGGTTCCTGGGTTGCTACCATAACAGGTCTTAAAGAACTACCGGGAGGTATGGAGACATGCACCTTCCATCTTTCTTCTTGCCAACAGAGTGACAGCCAGGTAAGCAAGGGCGAAGAATCAAAGATACATTTTTGAGGATTGTAGGTAGCTGGGAGGAAAAAGTTGTGTTCGCCCTTGGCCTTGACGCAATTTGCTTCAACTGGAGTCTATTCTGAGTTTGCAGTTCTGTATTTCTGGAATGGTTTTTGGATGGGAACTTGGTAAGATAGATTCCAGAGGTGACTTTCAGATCAGAGGGATGGCAGTGGAGAGTGAACTGCTCACCATTTGAATGAACAGCTTTCCATAAATTTAACCATCCAATTTCCACTGCATTCTTTTCCCCATTATTCTGAATGCAGTGCTGTGATTTCACCTTCTCATGAATATTCTGGAGAAGAAGTAGATGTAAATTTAGTCACGGAAAAAGTGGGAGGCAGAACCATAATAAAAGAAGGCACTACTTCAAATTCTCTTTAAGATTTCATGAAAATCCAAGCCTACAAAACAAAACAAAACAAAACAAAACAAAACAAGGCTCTCCCCACACCCCCTTTACCCATAAATCTAGGGAAAAATCCCACATGCCAGAAACGTATTATAGTCACAGATTCCTTTTAAGCAATTGCAAGCAATTTTTCAAGCAATTGAAAAAAGGCTATTTTTTCATAAATGAACAAATAAATAAATGGATCCATCTTGATTTTGTTTTTCTTTTTATACACCTCTTCTCACTGACACATACCCACTGCTCATGTGCACGGTCCCACTCACCGTATTTCAGAATCGGAACGGAACTAATTTAAGGCCAGAAATCTGGAATCGTTCGAGAAGAAGGCGGTTCCTTTTCGCTTATCTTTAACTGGTGTTCAGTGCGAAGAACCCGGCAGCATCCTTGGCCAGGCCTTTTCAGTTGTGCCTTGACCACAGGCACTGGCCTCTTATGGCAAGAACTTCTGCCTCCTTGCGTGGCTGCTCTCCCCAAGCTGCATGGTGCTTCCGCCTGAAGATGGAACCGTCCCAAGGGACGATTTGTTGCGGCGATATTTGCGGTGGCATGATTAAAAGAAAGTGATAACATCTCTCAAAATGTTCAGGTTACAGCCAGTACTGGCAAAGATGACTCTCTCCTGCAAAACATAAACGTGATTTATTAGCACTTGGGTTTCTGGTGAAGGGGGTTAGAAAGGAAATTACACAAGTAGTTTTCAAATTAGCGGGCTTGAATTCAACGTGATGTAAGTCGCAGTACAGCAAATTGAGCAAGATTGTTTCGTTGGCTTTTCAGAAATTTAAGATTCCCCAAACTCCACATCAACTCTGACTCGCTCATTAAGGGAAGACAAATGATTCACTTCAGGGGATTGTTTGCAATCGGCTGACTTGGATTGAACTAATTCTTCTGGGCAGTTTATAGTGAGGTCATGCATGATGAACTGATTATGAAATCTAAATACTGCATATCATAAAATACGTTGACTTTAAGAAGCTGAATGTAGTATTTGTTGAAAGCTATTTTTCATATTTGGCCAATATTTCCCCCCGTTTGCATAGATAAGCTTTTCTTTCTTCTTTTAAACATATGTTTTCTATTGCAGTAACATTTGATGTTGCTGGAAAAAAATGGCCCCATGTACACATTTGTACCTATGGATTTTGCAGAACCTGTTGTTAATAGCCAGTATCCAAAGCTGTTTCTCTGCTTGCACAATTGATGTGGCACTGGGTAGGGGAACTACTAGCATGTAGGCAAAATTGTAAGCAAGGCAATGGCTTTTCCAGGGATACCAGTGGATACCAGTGGATACCAGTGGTACCGTGTGATTGGCACAGAGGCAAAGGTTGCTTCGGCCACTTCTGGCAATAACATAAGTGGAGCTACAGGGCTGGATAATTGCCCCATGACTTCTATTTTACGTATTCTGCACCTAAATCTGATTGGCCAGCTATATCATAGTTTATGTTCTGAATGTTTTATGTCATAACACTCCCCTGAGGGAATCAGGGAGTTCTGTAGGAGGACAGAAACCTGTACAGGTTGGCATGTCCCACCTTCAAAGCCATTACCTGCCAGGCAATCTCTATACAATGGAGAAATGAATTCTAGTTTGATGGAGCCACCTCTGTCCCTTATGCCCATCGGCTGGATATACATCACTGGTGGGCTTTTAAGCAGGGTCTCTGCAGCCAGTCTTAGAGCTTGGGTAGGCCATACAGGGGTAGGCAGTCCTACCCACGTTATTTTTTTCATTATATTTGTATCGTACAATTTCAGCAACACAGAACAAAATATAATTTTGTTTTCAGTTATAATGCAGGCATAGGAAGTGTGCTTTCATGTATATAGGAAATGTCAACAAAAACAGATGAAATAACCATATCAGTATATTTTCACAAGTGGTACCTATATGCTATCCATCAAATGCTGAAAGCACTCTTGCGTCCTCAAATCATAACATTATAGAAGGTTAGAATTTATCTAGCCAGTCCTACAACATGTCTTTAAACTTCTCCAAAGTCATGGACAAGCCATTCGCACTGACCATTTTTAACATAAAAACCCAGATAATTTAAGAGGACAAGTACCTTAGCAAATGTCGAAGTGTTCCAACATAGAGTGTACAAGTTTTAGCCATATAGTAGCCTCTTCCTAAAAAGAGGCAGGTGCTGGGCATTTTCAAAACATTTTATTTATTTATTTATTTATTAAAACATTCATATGCCGCCCCGTCGCAACAAAGCCTCGGGGCGGCTCACAACATTATTAAAACACAATAAAACATATGGGTGAAAGACACACTAGCTCTGTCATGCAACTCCAACCATTAGCCCATTTGGAAAACTATATGAAAGACTCATTGTGGCATCCAATGACATGGGAAAAAGGGGGTTTTGCAGGGGAAGGTGGGACTTGAGATCCGTAAGTGCTTCCAATGTAGACCTTCAAGCAGTGATTGATTAGTCAAAGTGAGACCACCCAGTTGCTATTCCGTTCCTACTTAAGATCCTGTATATCTTATTGATTCACTAATAACAAATATTTATAAATATGGATTGTGGTTGATATAGATGATCCGCTTTAATAAGCACTTCCAGTTTAATGATTTTTAGCTGTTTCAATTTTGTAAACTGAAATTATTTTTTAAAAATATTTATTTGTGCTTTGTAATTCCATGAACTGTTGTGTACTGCCCAATGAGATTTGGCTATGGGAAGCCGTATTTTTCGCTCTATAAGATGCACCTGACCATAAGACGCACCTAGTTTTTAGAGGACGAAAACAAGAAAAAAAATATTCTGAATCAAATGGGCACATCATCACAGGCACATTCCCCATCGCTTCCCCATGGGCTGCACATTTATTTATTTAAAAATGTATAGGCCGCCCCATCACAACAAAGCCTCGGGGCGGCTTCCAACATAATTAAAAGTATACAAAACAATACAAAATTTTAAAATACATCCCACCCCCCGCCCCCAGTGCATCCCGGCAACAAAATCTGACAGACTTACTGCACACACATATTCGCTCTATACGACTCACAGACATTTCCCCTTACTTTCGAGGAGGGGAAAAGTGAGTCTTATAGAGCAAAAAATACAGTAAATAAATTATATTAATGGTTGTATGGTTGTAGAGCAATACTCTTACACCTGTAGGGCAAAAATGATGGCAACTAAGATTAATTATAATGGTTACTGAAGGAAGAAGACATTTTCCTCTTGAAGCTGAAATTTCTGAAAGAGAAACACATAGTGTACTTCATGAATGCTTCCATTCAAACACATTTTATTTCAAGTTAGTTTTATTGAATTTGTTGGAGCTCATTTTGCATGTTCCTATAATTAGGGAGGAATAGAGAATACATAAGTTCAATCAGTTTCACATTGGATTCAGTTCCACATTCACCTAATCTTGCTCCTTTGAACGGTCATTCAAGCCAAAAATCATTCAGCCTTCAAAATTTGCACATTTCCGAATTTTGCAATGAAGTTTGCAAGTCAAAAAATGCATAGAGTTCTCCTTAAATAAAGTCCTGCTTGATATTCAGCTATAATTTGCATTAAAAAGTGCCTTTCCTTTGTGTAACCATGAGGGTCCGAAAGGGGGTGGATGGTGCAATGAAGCAGTTTTGGGAGGGCTCACTTGTTACCCGCCACATCTGTGCGGCACTTAAAAAGATCTGGAGAGTTGCTTGTAGCATTTTTTTCTTTTTGGCTCTGTTGGCATATATTCAGCTATTCATATTTTTTTCTTTTTTGGCCTTCAGGGGAAAAACATTCTATATTCTGCTGCAATAGGGCAAAGGAGAAACTGGCACCGTTAGTGAATTTTTCTATTCCTGGTTTGTGAAAAAACAAAGCAAAAAACCTTTTTATTAGAAGTCTTTGAAACCAAAACCTCTTTTATCCTATAGGACTTCCTCCCTTGGAACGTCTCAGCTTCTGCTATGCAGTCCCAGTAGACTTGTAACTTGCATATCTGAAATCTTGAATAATAATAATAATAACAGCAACAACAGCAATACAATACATGGGTGTTTGAAGCCCATCCAAAGCAATTGATTTGGTTAAAAATAGGAAATAAATAAAAACACATAGCAGATATAGGATAATCTGCAATGCAAGTTCACCCCACCCCACCCCCTGCCACTGTGCAGCAAATAATATTAGAAAGGGAGTTTCTACAGAAGGAGTCTCTGCCTTTATTGAGAAACCACATTAGACGAACTGAGTTTAATGGAGTCACATCTTACACCATTGCTTATATGGAAATTTCTCCATTAAAACAATTTAAGGCACATGTCAATGTTTTGTTTGCATGTTACAGCTGCAAAACAAGCCAGTTTAAATCCCTCTGTGGGTAGGTGGGGTCTATTGGCTGCTAAAAGCGGGGTTAAAAAGCTCTGTCTTTTACGCAACTTTAGTCCAACCCTCCTCCTTGTGAGGGTGCAAGGACAGAGCTGCAAAGACTCAGTCTGGGCCAAAACTAAAGCCCAGCTCAGTAGCAAGCCTAATATGGGAGTCACAGAGAAGAGCAAGTCTTTAAGGGATGTACCAGGCATTGGGGGGCTGCTCAGGTATTGTTCTAGCACTCTGAGCCTGGGGCAGGATTGAATTGCCGGCGGACCAATCCCAGAGTGCAATTTTCTCAGGAGGAGTCCTTCTTCATGCAGGTACTTCTGCATTGTGGGGACTTGGTCCCTCTCCCAGCTTTACATCTTGTTCTGTCTTCACTGGGCTGCTCTTTGGTCTCCTCCACCACAGAGCTTTTTGTCTGTGCTTGTATGACCAGGGCCAGTCCAGCAGTAGACAGAGTGAGGCATTAGCCTCAGGTGGCAGATGCTGGCAGGTGGCAGAAAGGTGTTGGAGAAGAGATCTGCAGGCCAAGCACTTTGGCCCATGGTCCCAACCAAGTCTTCTGTCCTCAGATGGTGGAGGACCGCTGTCTCATTGCCCAGGCTGAAGTAAGATTCAGAGCTGAACCATGAATTACGTTTGGGACATTCTGGTGGTAGGTAGAGTGGAAGACAAAAGGTATGAGGCCAAAATACCAAAAATATCTGCATAGTTCATGTGTAAAATTCTTCTTGCCAGCAACACATCCTTCAGAGAAGCATTTCAACTTTTCCGACTGGGGAAAAGTTGCACAAAAAAGCTGGGAGACTACCCAAAGGTTAGGAGTCAGTGGAAAAGCGGCACAGCCAGAAGGAAAGGACACAGCAGTCTGGGGAGCTTTGAAGGCTGAGTTTGGGACAGCGGGAAGAAAGGAAAGGGTGAGGCACTCCAGTATGAGCCCCACTTGATCCAACAGGAGAAGCGCTCAGCAAACGGTGCTGTTTGTCCCACACTGAGCTTTACAACCACCCGTTTTCTCCTTCCATTTCCCCACCCGCCCCAGGAAAATCTTTCAAACATTTCATATTCTTTCCCTCTCCCTCTTCTTCTTGACACCACTTCTCCAAAGAACCATTTGACAGGTATTAATTCTGAAAACAAATGCTTGACTTTAAAGATCTGTTACTGCAGTGAAAGGAAAGGGTGGGGGAGGGAGGGGGAGACCCCAACTGCAGAATGTTTTAATTGTGTGCTGGAAACTTTATAAACAAAATAGACGAAAGCATCATTTTTAATCACAATCTTGACCAGAACAATAATTATGATAAATCCTTTGTCAGCCTAGCTCAAAAGCCCTGATGGAGGTAGAAGGAAATTGGTGTGCATTTCCAGACAATAGTTTCAGTAGAAATGTTTTCCAGCTTTCCTGACATATGGAATTCCACATAGTGTGCAATCAGATGGTCTCCAAATCACACTTGTTCAATTGCTAAACTCCTTGGCAGTTTAACATAAACAAGCATTGAATTCATTAAATTGCTTTATTTTGTAAAAAGGGTGGGGGGAGAAGAAAGAAAGAGGAAAAAAAGAAAAAAAGAGGCTTTCTAATTAGCTGCAACAGCTGAAGTTTTAGAATTTAAACACATCAAGAGCTTGGTTTTCAAAAAATACCCAAAGTCACGGCATTCTGGGATACTGGTTATTAGCAGTTTCAGTGGATGGGTTTCATACTATGTAAAATAAAGAAATATTTTATCTTTATCTTTGCTGGATCTGGAAAATATCTCATTTGAGGATTTTGTAAACAAAACGAGGAGGAAAACTTAACAGACACCTGTTTATTTTTAAAAAATGGAAAAAGACTTTGGTGCAGCAATATTGGAAAGGGGACAGGGAATGCTTCCGACAAAATGAAGAATTCTCTGAAATAAAAAAAAAATAGATGGATCCTCTGTTTTGTGTAGCTTCAGGGTTTAATTTGAGCTATTCTCTAGTCCTCTCTGGAACCAGTTCCATAGTGTTTTAGAGCATGTGAAGTTGTGAGTCTGTAAGCTGGGAGAAGGCAGGGTGTGTAAGTTTGCCACAAGGAGATGGCTTGGCTAAAAGAGAGAGAATCTGTGTATGGATTGGGTACAAGGGAGGTGAGGAGACAGGAGACCTCTTGTTTGCTGCCGTGTATATGTGAACAAACAACACACCACAGGGGTCAAACTGACCTCATGCTGCAGATGTTGACAAAAGCAGTGGCGAAAAGCTGCCCATTTCCGTCCCTGGGGCAGCCGCAACCTGGATGTGGAAGGCATTCTCTACCCATCTCATTAGCGAGTACCCCATACCTGGAAGCTTGACTTCCTACCACCACAAATGAGCATCTTTAAAGCTGATAGACATTCTAGTCCCCCACCGACAGATGTTTTCAGAAGAGTTAGGGTGCCTAAGTTCCAGCACATCACTTTGGCTGAGCCAGTTCCAGGGCTCTGTGAAGGGTTACCAGATTTCTGGGCCTCAGAGGTGAACATACAAGTCCATCAGCTGCGTGCATGGGCCTGCTGGGTGTGTTGCTCAAGCACGGGGGGGGGGGGGGGATAGTAGATCTTGGCCCATTTAAAAGTGTGTTGTGTGTGTGTGTGTGTGTGTGTAAGGGGGGACGTCCTTTCCTCTTTGCATGGCTGAGAGGAAAACTCCTGCTATAAGTTGAAGCACTTCTAGGAAGTTTCAGAATTACCAAGCTTTTCATTTGTGGCTGGAGAGAGAGAAAGTGGGGGGTGGGGGGGAGAGAGAGAGAGAGAGAGACTTTAAAAACTCAGATCCCAGTTTCAACTGGTAAAATTCCCATATCAATGTCCCAGTCCAGGCCTTCCAATCTTGCCTGCTGTTTGTGATTAGAGAGAACCTAAGGCAGTGCTGAAAATGAAATGCGAGGCTCGGTGATTTGCTGCGACGTTCAATTTCTCTTGGAGATGCTTTTGAAAGACGGCTGCTGACCTCCCCTGGACTCGTGGAGTGGGAATGCACCGGATTAATAAAGGTTAACCAAGCTGTCCCGCTGCCTTTCTCCACCAGCCAGGTGTCTCCGTTCCAGGGCCGATGAGTTTCCAGATCCTGCTGGAGGTGTCAGTTCCGTCATAGAAAACCTTACATATAATTTAACATCACAGCTACTGAGGAGGATGGAAGCCAAATGTTTAGCTCCAAATGTATTTTGAAATGTCTCTGCTGTATATATAAAGATAATAATATTATATATAGTGTGTGACACTATTATTTATACACACACACACACACACACGTGCCTCTCACCTCCCTCCTCCTCTTATTCCAGCTCTTTTCCTTCTGCAAGGAACCCAAGGCAGAAGGCAGCTGACAGGTCCCGTCCTCCTCATTTTGTCCTCACCACAACCCTGTGAGGTCTTCTGAGAACATTTGAAGCCAACTGCATACAAAAGAGAGAAAATTTTCCAAAGGGCAGAATTTGGAGGGAGACTCATCATTAAACTAAACCGGTTTCATGCCTTGCGTTCCCCTTATTTTTCACAGATCGCACCTCCTCTACTCAGGCAGCTTGGCGTGCCTTCTTCTCTTTTCAAACCCTCTTTCTGAACCTGCTTTTGTTCAGAGAGAGTTTTGCAAAGCGGGAACAAAAACGGGCTCATGGACGAATGTCCCTCCAATTTCCTTGTGTGATGCTTGCGATAGGAGACAAAAGCGTTCTTAGTCTTCCTTCTTAGGACACGCAGAACTGAAGACTTCGCTGTGCTGAAATGCTGATCAAAGCCGAAGCTGTGAATGTTGCTCTCCCTTTGCCTGCCGTCATGTTGACTTAAGGCATGCTTCCAAAATCCCATCTTCCCCTCAGAACTTTTGACCACTTCAGTTTTGAAAGAGAAGGGCTGCATTTGATACCTCTTGGTGCCGACTTGCTCGGCATGGTCTTACTGCAGAGTTAAAACAGGACTTTCCTGTATTATAATTAGAAGAATCAAATGTATTCATGATAACTTAGTGCAGTGCTGGATGGGAAACATATGTGATATCATTTGGGCTCCTGTAAGGAAAGCGGTTAATTAACTTGGCCCAGAAGAAGAAAAAAGCCAAGTGTTTTTCTCCTAGATTTTGTTCTCATTGCTTTATACACATGCCACTCTGCTTAAACTCAACATTTATTTCCTTCCTTCCTTCCTTCCTTCCTTCCTTCCTTCCTTCCTTCCTTCCTTCCCATGTTGTTGGGACTGGCTGAACAAAGTCTCAAAACCTACAGCCCTTATACCAAGTGGTCTAATACTTCTGAAAATTCCTTCCACGTTGGTTTTCGTTTTGACCATTCTCATGCAATTTGATAGAAAATAAATTGCTGATGAAAACATAGACAAAAATGAAGGAAATGTCTGAGAAATCCTTCGAGGCAGGGATCTGCACTTTGGGTTCCTGTGCTGACTTTACTTACGAGAGGACTGAGAAGGGGGCGTGAGTGTCCTGATTTTCACGGCATGATCAGCCAGCCGCTCCCCCTGCAGGGCATTTTCAGATCACAAAATGTGCCAACAGCAGAATGGTGGAGAGAGGTACAACAAAAAGAAGTTATGCACAGCACCTTCCACTGCTGTAAGGAAAGTTCGCAAACTGAAAGAAATCCCAAAGAAATACTAAAGTAACTTGAGAACAAGGCAAATGAACAAACAACGTCGAAAGCCTGTTTCATGGGGGAGAAGACATGTGGGACACTGGAGGATAAAGTTTGGCACAGCGTCAGGTTGAAGAGTTGCTTGATTTGATGCTGTCTCTGTGTTTCAGTGCCTGGATGTCATGTAACATTTTTCCTGTAGGCCACCCAGATAATTCTAGTTAGGCAGTGGCACATGGATGCTTAAAGTTGAGACATCAAATGAAGCAGAATAAAATCAAAGCAGAATTCAAATGGGCAAAACAGGGATGGACACTCCATGGCTTGTCTGACTCAGGGCATGTATTTTTTTGTCTCTCATAATATGAGAACCACCTGGAAACCGAATGGGAAATTTGGACCAGATCAAAGGAAGGTCTTCTCACACAGCACAGTAAACTGTGGAGCACCCCCAAGATGAACTGATGGCTTCTAACATGGACAGCTTCGTAAACCAGGGATGGGGAAGAAACCTGGAGAGGAGTGGCAGGTGATGGATGTGCAGATCCTGGAGACAAACCAGAGGAGATGAATGGTTCCTATCGTGCCTTGATCAAGGTGTCCGTCTGCAATGGGCTGCAGTTCTTCAGTGAAGGCAGACTACACAGTTCCATGGACTTCCCACTGCGCTTTGGAGCAGTCCTTCTTGCACCGCTTGCTGAGCGATGCTGAGCCTCTTTCTAGAGACACGTGCATTTGTGCGAGGATGTGAGCACATTTTTACTGCCTGTAAAAGCAGTATGTCTTTTCAGTCCAGCTTGTTCCTCCTCTCACCCCACCCACATCTTCTGGCTGCTCTCTTTTAAAGTATGTCTTCCCCTCTAAAGAGAAATAGTAGTTCTGACATTCCAAGAAACCCTGCAAGGAAAAATGCAGAAAATTACATGGGTTGGTTTCCCTCCAGCCCCTTATTCCTGGGAGATAAGTGATTTCTTATGCTAATGACTGTTCCCTCAAATCACCGACATTTTCTTACAATGTACTTAAGTGCAGTTTGTTTTGCTTTCTGTCTCCACAACAATTACATGTTTTTTATGGCTGATTCTTTCTTTTGCCAAAGCTCCATTTCCTCTCCTCCCTCTGTCTGTCTGTCTGTCTGTCTGTCTGTCTGTCTGTCTGTCTGTCGTCCCTCCTCCTCCTCCTGCTGACACAGCCATTCGATCCAATCCAGTGCTACACAGAGAAGCATTTTCCAACCATGTAAAAATAAAAATAAACAGGGCTGAACTTCTGTTCTGTCGAGAGGGCAACCACCTTCTCCTTTTTCCAGAAGCCAGCGGCAGCCTCTGGCTCATTTCTCCTCGCCGCACCTCGCCACATGGTGCACACAGGCTGGGCTGCAACACATTGGCACGGCAGCTTGGTCATGTTTTGCAATGAGGAAAAAAGAGATGTGCCCAAACTCCGCGAAGACCTGCTGGAATTGGTTGCCTTTTGAAGATGCATCTTGTCCTGTGTGTGTGTTTTTCTGTCTGTTGAAAGAGGCTGAAACATCTTTCTTCAGGCTTATTTATTCTGGCCCGGTCGCCTTCACCTTTGCCCGCTTCCACCCCCGAGAGCTTCTCTGAAATTAGCTTTGGCCACTAGGATGAAAAATGTTCCCCTGCCCTGCCCTGCCCTGGAGGGAGCCATGGCAACTAAGCCCACCTACAAAAAACCAAATCTATGGCAGAATTATGGTGCCCCAGAGGTAGAAACGATGGGAAGGGCATTCTGGATCACTCCGTCTGCAAAGAACTTTTGAAGCACCTGTCAGACATTACTTGACTGGGCAGCCCTGTCCTCTCAAGATATTTCGCACTAGACTGCCACAATCCCCGACCTTGGCTAAGCTGGTCAGGGCTGATAGGAGCTGTAGTCCAGAACACCTTGCAGGAACCATATGGTCAAAGGGATAACAGTGCTGCAAGGGTCAGCATCCCTGAGAAATCCCCTAAGTTCTGTCCTAGGAACGGCTGACAGGGAGCAGAGGAAGCGTTGCCAAGATGGGGTTAACTTGCTGCTTCTTCCAAGCAAGAGAGCAAGCAATGGCCCACGCTAACCTTGCTCCACTCATATTTTGCCCACATCCTCCATAATCAGGCCCTTTTACTCTACATTTTATCCCCTTTTGGACTTCCTCCAGCTTCATGGCTGGTGGACAGACTCAAGGGCTGCGGTTTGGGCTTTGCAGCTCACACATACTGAACAATAATTTATGTGAAGGGGGAAAGAGCTGAGCCACTGGGGAAGGGTGGGAGAGCCAGCGCTGGCACAGGAAATGCTGTGATTTGAGGAGATGCCTCATCCGCCTCTTGTGAGAAGGAAGCGCCGGCCCACGTTGGTTGTCGGAGCATCCCTGCACTGCGGTTGTCTTCTGGGTCCGGTGCCATTCTGTGGCCAGCCTGACAAAATTCGTCAGCAGTCAAGTTCAGCAAAGTTTGCTTGTGGCCAACTGGAGGAAAGTTCTGATGCCTTGAAAATCTCGTGGGCTGACCTTGAGCCAGTCATGAGCTCTCAGCTAAGCCAACCTCACAGGGTTGTTGTGAGGTAGAACAACAGGGAAGGATGGGGAATCCCATGTTGAGATCCTGGCGTTCTTTTTCCTAGCTTGCCTGATGTATTCCAGTTTTGCTACTCATTGGTGCTGTGTGTGTGTGTGTGTGTGTGTGTGTGTATGCATGGTGGTACTGAGGGATACTGAATTCCTATCCAAAAGGAAGCATTGGCATTTTGCTTCCGTTCTGGTTCCTGAAAATTCAGAAGGCACTGCCCACATTCTTTGGAATTTGCCTCAGGGGGCATGAGGTCTAGTGGCCTGAATTTGGAGGGTGCAGAATTCTTTGCTTGCTGTGGGCATATTCTGTGCTTCTTCCAGACTCATGAAAATGTGCACAGAATTGGAGGGCTGCAACAACTCCATGAGATTTGAGGTTTGTACCGAAACATGCTTGGGGTTGCCTTCAAACAGTGGACGCTTAAACGACTAAGAATGAAAGTGCTTATGAGCAAGACAATAGTCCTGAAGAAAATAAGCTTGCTCTCTTTTTGGCAATATTCAAATTTATTTATTCAAACTGTTTCAATATTTCAGGTCATCTACATTTCAGTCGGAGTCGCACAGACACCATCTTAGGAGATGCGTTCATCCTCCTGTGCTTGAGGATACCTTTTCTAAGTGACGCCCCCCCGCCCCAATTTGCAAGTGTGAACGCTGCAATAATTAAGATTTCAAAGCAAGCCACTACCAATGTTTAATTCACCAGAGCTATTGAACTGATTGATTCTTAGCCTTTTTTTATTGATATATATCTTGTAAGCTGTCCTGAGCACTTGAAGTGATAGGACAGGATATAAATGCATGCAATAAACAAACAAATAATTTGTAGATGTGATAATAAATACCCCATGTTTCTACCAAAAAAGGCACTTAAGGCAAAAAGGCACTTACAAGGCAACTTAAAATAGATTAAAACCTTCCTGAATTCTTCAGTATGCTGTCTCCCCTTCCCTTTCCCTTTCTGCATTTGAACCATTTCCCTTCAAGCAGGTGACCACCAGCCAAACCTTCTCAACAGACTTTTCCTTCCATTCCTCCAGTTCCTTATTTTGCTGTTCGCCTATTCCCTCCCTGGAAGGACTTGTAAATCACGTGGTTTACTGCATGGTGCTGTGTCATCTCTGGTCACCGTCTGATTCATCTTTTGGGCAGAAGTGCCTATTTGTTTTTCCCTTCATGCCTTGAATGTCCACGGGAAAGTACCATCCCACTGAATGCCATGGAGGCAGCTCCGAAAATTTCCTGCCACTGTTTTCCTTGCAGGCAAAGGGCCGCCTCTAACGTGGGGCACTTGGGTGATGCTGCTTGAAGGAGCTGCTCGGCCAGCCCCCTTGCAGAGGACTGGGAAGCTCACGGAAGGCAGGCTTGGCCAGCTTTTGGGCATCCCTTTTGTGCTACGGCCGGTGCTGCAGCATCCCCACTGCCCCTACCATGAGGAATCCTCCAGTGGCACTGGTCGGGGGGCAGCAGCAGCTCTTCCCACTGTTTCCCCGGAGCGCCTCTCCCCACTTCTCCAATTGCGCACATGCATTCATCCTCATGTCCTGGACTGGAAAAAGCCAGGTTTCATGTTCCAACACAGGGAATTAGAGGGAGGCATCGCCTTCATCTCAGGCAGCATCAGAATCAACCAAATAACCAATGTTCTTTGCATCTGGGAGATAAATCAGTTGAGACTTGTTCAACAAAACCTAAGAATGCAAAACGGGCAGACTGGCCATCTGTACCAGAAAAAGAACATGGATCTCAAAGGCTCAGGTGGGTCTCCTTCCAGGTCCATCTGCCACGGCCACATCACCATTCTTGATCAGAAGGGAGAGATTGAGGGGAGGATTGGGTCAAGTCACAACTGGGTGCACAGAAGCCAAGAACCCCCATCTCCCTGTGCCAGCCCCAGTGGAAACTATGCTGTGTCAAGAAGGGAAACCAAGCCCACCTACTGGCTGACAAGAGATTGCAGGACTCAGATGTGATGGCTGCCCATCCACATGCCCTGTCCTCCCTAACTCCATAGGATTGCCCTGCTATATTTCCAAGTTGCTAGTCCATTTGATGTCCTGGTTCCTTCATGCATTATCGTTTCCAGGGTGCAGAGACACCACGCCATGTAACACTGACCAACATCCATCCTGTGGACAAGCCTTAACTCTGAATTGTACCCACCCTGGTGTGGCTTGCACAGTTTTGTAACTGACGGGTTACATGGAGTCCTACCTCGGCTTACTGCCCAGCGGGCAGCTTATCACTCAAGCAAGGCTATCTGTCAGCACCAGGAGTTTCCATTTTGGAAGCCGTCCTACAGGAAGTCAATCTTTGACATGGTTTCCCCCCATTTCTCTGTGGCAGGTCTCACAGGATACTGAAATCAAGGCACGGTGTGTTTATGGAGACTGTCTTTTGACTAATGGAAACACACAAAACCAGACGGCTATGGACTCCGGCCTGTGGCAGACTTTTGAAAATGGAAAGGAGGCAGGTGGAAGCCCCTCACCTGGCCAGCCTTGGAGACCCTTCCCCCTGCTCCAGGTTAGATGCGCTTGGTGAGTAATGTGAGAAATAAGGGAAGGAAATGAATGTGATGGCCTGAACCACTTTAAGATGGATTGGGTTCAGCGGGAGATACTCCAGTGCAAGGCGGTGTACGAACTTGCCCTGGAAGCTTCCAGCTGCACGTATCTTTCAAGCTCTATTGTTCGATTCTCCAGCTGTTTGTCCCATTATATCACACCTTTCCTTCAAGGTAGTGTACTTGTTCCTCCTATTTTAGCCTCACAACAACCCTGTGAAGTGGGTTAGGTTAAGAGTACACAACCATCACAAAGTCACTCAGTGACTCTTCTCAGTTTCTCATTTTTCTGAACATCCCAAACTTTGAGATTAAAAGAAACCAAAAGAGTGTCTGTTTCTCTTATATATTTTCATTTTTCTAATGTCATCTCATTTTAGTACACCATTTTACCTAATATGCACATTTGTGTAAACAAGATTCCCAGTATGATGCATGTTAGAAAGTTGTTTCCACTTATATACAAATTTGTGCATGTCGCCTTTTTGATTCAAGAATGCAGAGCAAAATTCTGCAACGGGTGCATAGAATTGTTACAACCCTCCCTCTACTAGATGTGACTGTACCTGTTGAATTTGGCCTCTGTGGGTAGCAATTTATTTTTTTCAGTTCCATTTTTTCTTTTCAGTTCTGTTTTGGTAATTAAGCTTTATATTTATAGTATTTGAGTATTTATATTGAAACAGAAACAACTTCAGATTTACAGCATTCAAAAGCAAAACCAACAGATTCAACCATGTCCAGCTTAAGTATGTGTTGAAATGCATTTGCTCACATTTTCCCTTTGTGACCTTTTGTGTTCTGTTCTTCCCCTGTCCCCACATCTTTCCTCACTACTGTAACCTCCTTGGGGCAGAGGGCTCATTTTTATTTCTGATTTTGAAACTGTAGAGTATTAACTCACACTGATGATACTACATCAGTAGCATACAATACATGGGAAAAAAGAATACTCTGATTATTAAAGTAACTGAAGGATCTCTCCCCTTAGGGCTATTGCTGAAATATATTTATTTATTATATTTATATGCATAGTAGTCAGCTAAGGGAGTGAGTGCCAACAGAACTGTGAATGCTCAATCCTCACAAAATGTTGAGTTTCAGTTGGAAAGAAAACATGGAAAGCTGGGGCAGAGGGGAAGGAACAGAGCAGAAAAGGCTGTTTTGGTTGACAACCGGGATTTTGTGTGTCCTTGTATGTCTTCATCTGTTACTATGACACTGAGCAATACTACGAAGTGGAATGATAAATGAAGTGAGTTTTCCAAAGTCTATGACATTCCTCCAAGTTTTGGGAACACCATTTGATCTTTGGCCGGAATCCAGGCAAAGTTATGAATAATGACCCAGTACTATGGAAAGTGATCGGATTAAAGTGAGTCATGCGACTAATTTGTCCCTTTGGCTTCCACTTTGGCTACTTTGAGGTCAGTGAGTCAAGCCCGTTCCTTGGGGTGGGCGACTGGGAAAGGAATTCCCACCCACCATGTTTATTCAGGCTTTCCCTCTAAGGGATCTTGTAGACTTCCTTCCCAAGGCTTTATCCCCCAACAAACCTGTAAGATAGGGCAGAGTGCCTGAACTTGCCGGCCAAACCATCCTGCCATGAATGTTGTGGATGAGCAGGGATTTGAACTAGTTGTTCCTTTCTGTAAGACTCAAAGCCAAAGAGCACACATAAAACCTGGGAGTCAGTCTCCCAAAATTTCCATGTTTACTAAATGTAGCTGCATGGATCTAGAAATCTGATGTGGCAAAACAGATATCTCACAAGGTTTCTCCCATCCAGCTACTCTAACGAATACACGCTACCGCCTCCCAAGAAAAGAGTTCCCTTATTCAAGGGAATGGGTTGCTTTCTTGAAGGAGCACACCAGGCATGTTTAAGCTTCCATTCAGTTTGCTTTGCATGTATGTATTTATTATATTTCTGCCCTGTGTGTACAGCCTTTGAAAACAGCCCAGAAGCTTCAGCTAGTTCACAGAAAGGTTACCTGCTAAGTGATGGAATCATCGTAGGGCAGAACTTCTAACTGCTCCGGTTGGCAGTCCATTTCCAGGTGCAATCCAATGTTCTGGATGAAACTTTTAAAGCCATAAATGCCCTGGAGCCAAAGAAAACTTGCACATGTACCTGCCTGGGCATTAAGTCACCCTCCGTTCCTCTCCACCAGGTGCCCACCTGCCAAAAGAGGCCAGCAGGGGGCTCCAAGGGAGGGGGCCTGTTTAGTGGTGGCCCCCTGGTGGTGGTGAGAGAGGTTCGTCCTGGGTCAGGTGACAAACACCTTTCCGAGCATTGTCAGTGCTCTTCGCATCCCATTCTGCCACCACGTTTCTGTGCTGAGATGGTTTGATCGGTGTCGCTGGGGTGTCTTGGTTTCACTCTGGGCTGCGCCTTTGATCTTTGCTCTGATGTTTTGGTTCCAAGTCTTTTACTATGTCATACACGGCCCAGAGAATGTCCGCTATTTGTTTTAACAGTACAGTAATAATCAAAAAATAAATCGGGCCCATGAATAGCTGCCGAGGGCTCCTCAAACACCGAGCCCCACAACTGCAGTTTGACTTTTCTGCCTCCCCTTCCCCATGTCCTCTCCAGCGTTCATAGTGGGTACCTGACAGCCCCCGATCCCTTCCTAAAGCCACAATTGGGAACACATTCAGAGACCATTCATACAAAGTCAGGTCTAGCCCCAAAGAAGCCGAGGAGCCGAACGATCGAAAACAGTCGATGAAAGAGGGCCTTTCATGCGTCTCCTTCAGGCGGAGTTTTGCTTGTGCATTAAAAAGAGTTTATTCAGGTTCTTGTACATTTCCCGGCTGTCTGAACTGGGCGGCATGTGGAAAACTCTAAGTCATAATCGATTGCTGTAAAAAGGGACTGGCGCAGGCCGGCCGGGGAATAGGAGGATGAAAGGTCCGTCATCACGAGGCGACAAGCACATGCCGTGATGGATGAAAGAGAGACCTGGAATTTGGACCCTCTCAAAGAAGCAAGCAAAGCCGGCCTGGCTTGAGTCGCCCCCTTTTTCCTTTTATAGATGAATGAGGCTTGTTTTTTAAAGAGATGTGCTCAGATGTTTTATGGCTCCCCAGATCCCACATCACGTTTTGTTTTGTTTGAGGTGGAGAATTCAAGGAAATCTCCCCCCTCCTCACAACGCACACACACACACACATGAGCAAGGGGTATGATCCACTGGGACACTTTCCTCTTTAATGAGGAGAAGCTGTACAACAGCGCAATGCACTGCCCTTTTATGGGTCTGATCTTCAGATCCAGCTCCATGGGGCCAGATCTCTTTTCTCCTTTAATTGCACCAAAAACACACTGCTCAAAGTGGTTAGCTTAACTGACAGCAACTTTGCACAATTGCCCCGTGGCACAATTGGCCATGCGTTAAAGTGCAAGACTCAAATGTGACCAGAATTCTTTCTGTGTGAGGTGCACACAAGGAGCACACAAGTGTAATCTGGTGTGTGCAAGTCATTAATTACCCACTCACAAATACCCACTGCCACCTCATCTTGGCTCATGCCGGGCTCTTCTACCCATGTAATTATGTTTTAAGAAGCAAGACTAAAATTTGGCTGGAGGTTATTCCTGATCAGATAAGGTATGAAGCTCCACAGAAGTTCATCAGAGCTCCAGAGGTGCATATGTGGAGCTTCCCCACCCACCAGCTGTCAAGACAAGTTCGATAGATCTTGAGGGCTGGGAAAGACTTAGTTGGTAGTGAGTTCATGGAGGATGGTTTCTTAGCCATGAGCAACCCATAAAGGGAACCCATGGCTTGATTTTGGGTGATGAACTGTGGGTTGTCCACCAGGGTTGGTTATCTCAGACAACATACATAAGCCACATTTCAACAACAGCGTACAGTTCAAGAACCCACAATCAACCTATACTCAATCCTTAAGTGTGGGTTATTCCCTAAGTAAGAGTATAAGGCACTGCATACAAGAGCAAGTGGCAAACAAGGATTATGTTTTTTGAAGGAAATAGTTTGTGGGAATTGTTTTCATTTTTATACCACTCAGCAATTAGAGCTCTCCAGTGCACCCAGAATTCATTTTTATGTATGAATTAGGAAATGTATGAGATAGCTAATAATGAAAACAAGCAGAATACCTCTATCACTACCTGTACTAAACTTTAGGAGGAGGAATAAGTAATCCAGTTGGGATTCCTTGAAGGAGTTAAAACAAGTGTGATACCAATATAAGAAATGTGTGTGGGTGGGTTTGGAGGGCACAGAAAGTCAGTTTCTCCTGAACTGAATAGGTCTGTTGGAGTCACACATCTTTCTGCTTGTGCAGTCAAAAAACAAAAAAGACATTCACTTGTAACCTTTACACCCGCTGTTAGCCACTCCCCAATCTGCGGCATGGTGTTGTCGGTGTTATTGTTTCTCTAAGGCTCACTGTTAAAAGACATGTAAGGTCAGAGGTAGCTGGCAGCATCTATGGAACTAAGTGGAATTTTCTTCCTTTCCCATACTAGAGCCTATACAGTGAGTAATGGTCACAAACACATCCTATACGCAGCAGAAGTCAAACTGTGCCTGTTTTATACACCTGAAAGCACACGGGCAGTGTTTCCAGCAATGCTGGCTTCAGGTTTTGGGAGCCACGCCCTGCTCAGTCGGTCTCTTTGCCCCTGCGGCTCTTGTCCCTCACATTCTTATATAAAAACATTCTTTGCTACCCTTCCTTGCTTGGCAGGCAGCAAGGAGATATCTCCTGCTCTTCTTCTCAGCACCACCTTTGTTGGGGCTGGTGGAGAAGCAGGGGAGCCAGCAGGTTGCCCTGGAGAAGAGGAGGCTCCTGCCAGAGGGTCCTTGGTCCAGTGCTCATGTTTGATGCTGGCCCTGGTTGCAAAAGACTTTCAGAAATATCCTCCCCACACTCCACATGGGCAGTGTGCCATGTTAATTCTGCCTCCCCCACTTCCCAAGGCGGTTGGTAACCCTCATAGCCTACCAATTCTGCTGATCTTGGCTTCTTCCAGGAGTCTGCACAAAGATGGCCTCTTTCCTACCTGGGCAGGTGCAGGGGAACTTAGGATGCCAAAGCTATCCTGAAGACATCTTTGCATGGACCCGGGTGCTTGTGGGCTAGGGACTTGCGTGATTTTAAACAGCAGGTCAAAATGGGGAACTTCTCCTCTGGATGCCATGTTTGGTGTACTATGCATATAGAAACATGGAAACATAGAAACAGAATGAATCAGAAGGGGTCTCCCAGGCCATCTAGTCTGACCCCCAGCTCCACCTTTCTCCACTCATGACATGCCTTCCTTGTGCATGTCCAGCCTATCCTTGAAACCCTCACTGATGGGGCTACAACCTTCATCAAATCCTGCCTAGTTTTGGTTTGCAAGGGCTCATGCTTACATGGCCAAATTATCTTTTCCCCAGAAGTGTACCACTTCGCATTAAGAGAATGAATTGCGTAACTCGATTTTGGTCATGGTAGAATATAAGAAATCTGTGGATGAGGCCATATGAATGACTTACTTGCCTTTCATATTTCCTGTCTTCTGCATAAGAATCCAGGAAATCAAACCAACACCGTGCTGTGGCAACGGTGGGCTTCCTACAACAGCAGCAACGGAATGGAATTCCTCTCCAATTCCACAGCAGTTAAATACATTCCTTGATTCGACTGGAATTCTTAAAGAGAAGCAAGAATGAAGGAGCATCAAAAGGAAACCCAACTCTGACAGCGAGTGCAAGTGTTTATTTTGGAAAAAAAGACTTTTGATCCTTGCTGATGAAGGTAGAGCAAAGACTTGACTAGAAAATACACCAGGCTTGTGTGTGAGTTTGATCCATTCCTGGCACCGATGTTCTAGGTGACGCTGTGAAATATTAAGTGCAAGGAAAGAGAGAAAGATGAGGCATATTCAAAAGTGACTTGGTTTTGTCAGATTGCCAAAGCGATGGAGAAATGATTGGCACAAGCAAAAGCTGGTTTGGGGATAATCTTAATGGAGAATTCAAAACACTTGAAAAACGGAGAGGAGTAAATGGATAAGTTGTAATTAAGGTCCAATCGAGATTTCTAAATGCATCTTTTCTCCAAGCTGAAAAGAAAGCAAACAGATGCTCTGGTGAGATAAGAGGTAACTGAATCCTGGCTGCTCAGCGGCAGACATGCGTGAACTTCTTGAAAAAGGATTTGTGAAAATGAAATCTTAATACAGATGTCTTCATCCCGCACCCACGATGGCAGGGTTCTTTTGTGCCTGATGGATGCTGGATTGGGGGGAGGTCACGCCGGCAGTGGCAGCATGTTGGCTGGACTGCAGTCACAGAACCAGCTCAGTTTCACCAAGGAATTGTGAGAGTCATAGTGTGAGTCCTTAAAGTATCAGTTGTATGGCATGCGACCTCTCCAGACCCTTTCAGAATTGGGACCACCATCCATGGGGAGGTCAGGTCTGACGTTATCTGCCCAGCCACTTCACAAGAAAAGTGCGTATCTGTCTAGCCACAGTAGAGTAAAATGAATTTGAATTTCGATGAATCCAACTTGTGGATTCTGTACCGGCCTGGCTTTTTTGGAGCCAGGTGGATTCTGCAGACTTGCAGGCTGTTTTATTTGTTCTTTCAAACTTCTGGGAAGGATCTGCAGAAATGGAGATGTACACTAATGCACACTTGTGCCAATTTGTGTTATCACCAATGTGCATTAGTGCTAACATGCATGTGGGCAAGTGGAATTATTTCATTTTTGCTTCCTGGGCAATTCATAAACTTCATAGTTCCCCAAAACGATAAAATAAACTCCTAATACACCCCTTAAAAATATCATTCCATCAATGAGCAGATGATGTAGTTCAAGATCCCTGACAATTTGTGAAGTCCAGAGGGAATGGACTTATCAAAATATGTGCATCCTAGAGCCAACTTCATGGAAGGCAGCATCCAAATTATGGCAGCTTTTTTAAAAGGCGCTGCATACCCGGTTTCTGGCTATGAATACCATGTAAAAGAATTCTTTAGATAACCAGGCTGAATGAGATCAAAACCAAAGAAGAATTCTTGTGATTCTGGAACCCGGGAGAACGTCTTGAAACCCTCTTGCAACAATGAAGTTTCCGCTCCACTCGATTTATCTTTCAGACATTTCTCTTGCAAGAACCTGTCAGTTGAGAAGCCAAGAGGCTGTTTCTCCTTACACTGGGAAAATTGGGATGATAGCAGGACTAATTATCCCCAAGCCGCTTTGGGGTTCAGAATGCAATGTAGGCTACGCATTTCAAGATGCCTTTGCATTCACATGCATGCTTTTCCATGTACGCATAGGCAGTGAAGTGGCAAGCTGCCACCACTCTGCATGCTGGGATTGAAGCGAGGGGACAGAGAACAGCTGGCTGGGTGAATTTCACTGGGCTGGTACTCTCCAGACGGTCTGGACGTTCAGCTCCCACCAGCCCTGGTCAGGCAGGTCAGTGGCTAGGAATTTTGGAAGGTGTGATCCAAAATATCTAGAGGGCATCCTCGTGGTGACAACAGTCCTACATGATCTGCCAGATGCTCAGGGTAGCCCAGATCTCCTAAACTGACAGCCTCGGGTGTGTTGGATTACAACTCGGGCTGCCCCCAGTGAGCAGAGCCAATGGTCGTGCTGGCTAGGGATGATAGGATCAGCAGTCCAAGCACATCTGGAGGGCACCGGGCAAGGCATGGTGGAGGAGGAGCTCTGTACTACAGATTAATCTCCTGGGCTCAAAGGAACACGGACAGCCAGAGACAAAGGGAGTGCCCCATGCAGCTGAGACGGAGGACATGTCTTTGGCATGAGGAATGGTTGTTTGGCAGTGGAGGGAGAAGAGGTGAACCCCTCAGCCCTTCTGATTGCATTGCTGTGAAGTTTCAGGTGTCTTCTTCAGAAATCCCAGAGGTCACCGTGGGGACAATCGCCCAAGCAGAAGGGCCATCGGCCTGCCAAAGTGTCAACCATTCAAAGACCGCTGACAGAGATAAGAGTGTGGAAGAGGTGCAACTTCAGTGTCTCCTTCTAGCTACCGGGAGCTTAGATACACTTCAAAGGCAATAAGCAGCAAAGAGGTCGAGGTGTCTAATGGAGCCCGCAGGAAGGGAGACTTGAAGGAATAATGATTGCTTATCATATTCCGACCGAGGGATGTGTGAAAACAGGAAACCAGGAATCATGTGCCCCAAGATGAGGGGTAATTATTTAAACAGGCAGGTTTGCAGGGACCACCCCCCACCCCACAAAAACATGGGAAATGGGCTAAAAGGACATGGGGGAGTCCGCTTTTCGGCTCAAGGGATGGCCTGCTGGTGGAGAGGAGCAACTCCGGTAATCACCGCTGGGCTGGAACCCATGTTCTGGAGGAGCCACTGGCCAGAGAGAAGCTATTTGTTTTTCGGCACCAGACCAAGACCTTTTCATTTAAAACTTATTTTAACTGTTAACTTATTATGGTATTTATAGGATTTTAAATTTTTAAGCCGAGATGCTACTGGGCTTTTTAATCTCTAATTGTATTAATTGTAATTTATATGCTTTAGTTATGCTGTGAGCCACCCCGAGGCTTTGTTGCGATGGGGGCAGCATAGAAATGTTTTAAATAAATAAATAAATGGATGGATGGATGGATGGATGGATGGATGGATCTTCTGGATCAGGCCAAAGGCCTTCGGGTCCAGTATACAGTTTTCCACCCTGGTCCACGGACTGGTTTTGTATTTGGCAGAATTTCACCCTTTTAGAGTCATGAAAAATGCAAGAAATGAAAAGAAAAAACACCACTGTCCAAATTGTGCGCTGTGGGTATGCGCACATTTTCAGAGTGCAAATTTGCACAAGTGCCTGTGAACACACATTGAGGAAATTGAGTGTGCAAGGGCGTCTTGGGCCCGTCCCGAAATGGCTGTCCACGTGGGCATGTCAGTCACAAAATGTCCATTTCCCAGAAAGCAAACTAATGAGGCTAAAAGGAAGAGGACTTGTTCAAGAACCTAACATGCAAGGCAGAGGTCGTGTTCGGACTTTTCTGAATGTGCAGCTTTCTGTGCCAAAAAGCAAAACCCACAGAGCCACAAACAAAGATAAAATTGCACAGCACAGACAAAACACCCTGGCTAGCTCTTCTCCCAGCTTGCCCTTCGCCAGGGCAGTGCTAAGAGGCATTCCAGGAAGCAAAGCTGGCCTCAGCCTGCCAGACTTCCCATTAACAAAAAATAGAAAGGAAAGCTCTAAATGAAAATGAAAACCAAGGACCTAGAAAGTATTGGAAGAGGTGTGCAGGAGAATCTTGTTGGAAACGACAATTCCTGGGAAACACTGTGGGAGATTTGGGAGTCATCTTTTACAGTGGGTTTGAGCGTGAGTTGTGTTGATGGTGGACGACACTGCAGGAGGCGATTCTGACCCTGGAGCAGGCGGGAATCTCCTTGGTCTCTCCAAATTAATATCCTTTTCTTCATTTCCTTGATGATGAAGAGCTCATTCTTTTTTCCAAAATGGCAAAGGAAGCAAAGAAGGATGGGGGAAGGTAGGAGAAAGCAAGCAACTGCTCAAACTTTTTATCTACCTTTCTTCCCCAAAAGAATGCAAATTGTGAAACTCAGCCTCAAAGAACTTGTGCCGGAGAGCTTGAATGCCTTTCACCTTTCATATTTGGTAACCCAACTATGAGGCCCTTGCCCACTGCCAAAAGAACTTTTTCTTCAATTAACCGTTGGGTTCCAGGAACTGCTTGGCATACACAAGCTCTCCGTGCTGATGTGGAATACTAATGTGGGGATCAATGCAGGAGAAGTGCAGTCATTTGGCAGGATGACAAACAAAGGAGGGGGATGAAGGAGCCCCTCCTCAATTGCATAGGGAAATACGAAAAATAAAGAGTGTCTCTTACCAGATGCCGAAAGTTTTCAGCCAAGCAAATGAACCAACTCTCCTATCCTGGGCCTGCTTCCTCAACAAGGAGCCAATTCGGGGATTTGTGGGAGGGGCCCAATGAGCCCATGGTGAGACGGGCCTGAAAGCTAGGTTCTTGATGGCCTGCCCTCTGGGTCCAAAATCCAATACCTTTATCAGGGCTGATGAGAATGTTCTGAAATAGCAAGCGTGCACTGGGGTTCTTCCAAGTCCATCACCAGCTGGAATGTTGAGCAAAAAGGGGAGGGGACGATGTAGTTGCCCCCCCCCCCCAAGTCTGCAGTGGATGTCAAACTTCAGCCAAAGTTGAGCAGGAGTTGTAGGGGGCCTTCTTCAAAGGACACCCTTGGCCCCAAGGAATTTGGGGCATGTAGCCAATTCTAGGCCACTTGTGCATCCCCTAGGAATACATGACATCCAAAAAGGACACCCAAACAAAAAGGTGTGAATTTAGACACAGCAAAAATAATTCAAATAGTAAAACAATGCTTTTCAGAAGCCCAGTGTGAGCTGCTCTCCAGGGGATAATGGCAGGTGGGGAAGGCAAAGTTGCCACTATCCTTTATTTATGTTTCCACTGGATGTCAGTCCTGTAGACAGAGGACACCTTCAAAGGGAGAACTGTCATGCATACCTTGTGTCCAGGTAAATAACCAGCAACACTGTCGAGGGGTCTGGATTTCCTGTGTTTGTGATGGGATGAAAAAGGTAGCCCACAAGCATTTTTATTTATTTATTTAATTAATTAATTAACGTTTTTATATGCCATCTTCATTGCTGCACAGCCTCGGGACGGCTCGCAATAACAAATAAATAAAACAAATAGAATTACAATTACAATTAAAACTTGGAAATACACTGGCTGCATAATTAAAACTATAAATATTAAAGATTATTAAAATACTGTTTGAATAAAAAGGTCTTGGCCTGGCACTGAAAAACAAATAATGACAGTGCCAGGCGGACCTCTCTGGGGAGTGCATTCCACAGATGAGGCGCCACTGCAGAGTAGGCCCTCCTCCGGGTACTCACCCTCCTAATATCTCTCCCGGAGGAGGGCTTCTGCTACCAATCTCAAGGGGCAGGAGGGCAAATATGGCTGCAGGCGTTCCTTCAGGTATTTGGGTCCCAAGCTGTTAAGGGCTTTATAAGTAATCACCAACACCTTGAATTGAGCCCAGACTTCAATGGGAAGCCAGTGAAGCTGGTAGAGGACTGGGGTTATATGAGAATAACTCCCAGTCCCCGTCAGCAACCTGGCTGCTCTATTTTGCACCATCTGAAGTATCCGGACTGTCTTCAAGGGCAGCCCCATGTAGAGCGCGTTACAGAAATCCAGCCAGGAAGTAACCAATGCATGCGTCACTGTCACTAGGCAGTCGTCCTCCAGGTAGGGACGCAGCTGATGGATCATCTGAAGCTGATGGAAAGCGCTCCTCGCCAGCATTGTCACTTGAGCTTCCAAAGTCAGCTCCGGGTCGAGGAGCACTCCCAAGCTGCGGACCCTGTCCTTTAGAGGGAGTGCAACCCCATTCAGGACAAGATCCAAGTCACCTACCGAGGAGTTTGAACCACCTACCAGCAGGACCTCCGTCTTGTTTGGATTGAGCTTCAGTTTATTGGCCCTCATCAAGCCCATTACCTCGGCCAGGCACCGGTTCAGTACAGTCACTGCCTCACCTGGATTGGGTGAGAAAGAGAGGTAGAGCTGGGTATCATCAGCGTACTGATGATTCCGCAGCCCACACCTCCGGATGACCTCTCCCAGTGGTTTCATGTAGATGTTGAACAGCAAGGAGGACAAAATAGACCCCTGCGGTACACCATGGCATAGCTGCCATGGCGCAGAGGTAAAGTCCCCCAGCACCACCTTCTGGAATAACCTGTCGAGGTAGGAGCAGAACCACTGCCAAGCAGTGCCTCCTACTCGCAGCCTTGAACTAAGTTATTGAGGGCTTTTCAAATGGTGGCACCATGCCTCTGCTTCTTTTTTGTCTCTTCCCCACAGCCCTGAGTTATTTTGCTACAGAATGGGAAAAGGTCTCTGGCATAATTATAGACATGGTTGAACAGATACCCAGTTGACAGTGTCTGGCTTGCTTAGCGCTCTATAAATCTTTCCCTGCCTTCTCTAATTGCTCCAACAGGAAAGCACTTAATTATGTAATTGAGAGGACAGATTGGCCACTCACAGATGTGTGTGTGCGCGTGCACTCGCCGAGTGAGAGAATAAAAATGCGAAGCTTTAAAAGAGAGAGAGAGAGCAGGAGAGAGAGAGAGAGAGAGAGAGAGATATCAGACTTTGTTTCTGGGCTGGTTAAATATAGAAGCGGCCAGACGGATCTGTCTGTGCAAACAGAGAACATGATGTGTGGGAAAGTAACCTGGTGTTGAACCTGGAAAATTCTTTGTGAAATTATTTTATCCAGCTGCACGGAGCATTTGGGCCTTCCACGGAACCAGTCCTGCAGATGCATTCTCCGATTGGGTGCTGGGATGCCACTGGCTTGGTTTACATGGATCATGGGAGTCACACCTTCTGGTTGGGACTAAGAGGTGTCAATCCCATAATTAGCAACTGCACAATTTTTGAAAAGCCAATTGCAGGTGGAAGGCCTCTGATGTGATGTTTCTGTTGGTTGTATTTCTGTACAGACTTTCTGAAACCAAGCAATGCTGTTGATAAACATTTCAGAACATAAAATGCATGTGCAAATTAAAAAAGCAAAAATATTAAATCTTGTAAGAGCTCCGATCACTGGAAAAGCAACCTGAAAAGCTGGTGCACGTGCGCGTGTGCCTGTGTGCGTGCGCATGCACATCTTGACCCTTAGTGCAGTGAGTGAGGACCAGCTGCCACTCCGAAGGACTTGTGTCCAGAATGTGCAAGCCACACAGGTGAAGCCCCGCTTCTGTGGGCCCAACAAGGGGGACTCAGTGAGTGAGGGGGTCTTTAAAAGGGCCTCCCCTGCTGATCTAGATAATGGAAGAGCTTCATACCAAGATGGGCAGTCCCTCCAAGAGTTCGGTTCTGAACGCTTTCAGTGTTAAAACCCATTCCTGGCACTGGGAGCCTAGACAGCACCTGATGACCGGGCAGGTCCTTCTGTATTCCCTGGAGCAGGTTCCCTCCTGAAGGGCAGTGGAGAAATGATTTAGACAGGTTTAGATAGGCAGGTAGATGCAGCACACCATTTAGTTTGCCACAGTGGAAGCTTCTGGCCCACTTCAAGGAGCGCATCATGTAAATCGCAGTGCAATCGCCAATCGTGACATGTGCATTGCCACTGCCAGGTCAAACTGGCTCAGGAAGCATTGGGCAGTCGAGTTGGAAGGGCCAAGCAGGCCATCGAGTCCAACCCCCTGCTGTGGCGGGACTCCACGTTACACCATCCCGCTCAGATGTCACTAGGGTGGGAGAGCCCCCCACCTCTCCAGGCAGCTGCTCCCACCGCCGTATTGCTCTGGCAGTGAGGAAGCTTTTCCTGATGTCCAGCCTGAATCTGGGTTGTCGCAACTTGAACTGATTCTTCTGCGTCCTGCACTCCGGCATCAGCAAGATGAGATCTTGGCCTTCCTCTTTGGGACAGCCTTGGAGGGACTTCTAGAATGGCCATGCTGCTGCACTAGATGCAATTGTGCAAACACAGGCCTGGGCAGGGTCCTTCCTGAAGATCCAAGGATGACGTCAGTCCAAGAAATTCTCCCAAGCTATGCATCTGATCTTTCAGGAGGAGGAGGAGGAGGAGGAGGAGGAAGCCTTATCCAGAACAGAAGACCCCAGTCTTCAGGTCCCAGATAGGGGCTTGAACTTCCTTTCCTCCCATTGTGGTCCCAGTCTGGATTGGGACTGCATATCTGCAAATTGAATTAGAACACAAACTCCAATGTTGCCTGTGACCCCACCATAAGAGCTTCTTCAAGCAGAATTTGGTCCTTGGGCTGAAAGGGTGTGTCCACCCCAGTGTAGAAGCCCTGGTCAGAGAGATGGCTCTCGAAACAGATCTCTGTTGAGTTTTGCACACTCCGTGTATCATTGCTGGGTAATGTGCGAACGGCCTTCATCCGTTCTCTGGACGGGCAAGTCGGGAGCCATGAAATGGATGTCGATCATGCACAGCAGAGCTGAGGAGAGCTTTCTCCCACCAGCTCAGAACAAGGAATTTACTCTTCCAATGGGATGGAACCATGTGAAATGGTGCGCCTCCAATCCCAGTTGACTAAGCCAACAGGCAGGTCGGGGAACGAGCACCAGGGACTGCAGTCAAAACAACGTGACATGAGGCAGGGAGTAGGAAAGGTAGCCAACCGAAACACATTTGCCACGTACCAGGTTTCTGGATGTGTGCGCTTGGGGGTGTGAGGGTTACGCAAGGGGCATGTAACCCAAATGGAGCCGGCCAACCCAGAAGCAAAGTGAGCCAAGGCCAGAAAAACAGCCTTACCTGCTGCTGTCACGGCAGGCAGCTGACAAATGGGTTGATGCCTCAGGGGCTGGAGGTCAGGGGAGAGGGTGGAATGGCAGGGCCAGCATTTTTAACCGCCCCTCTCTGGAGGTCTCCAGCAAGGTAGCAAGAATCAGACAACAGCAGCAGCAACAACTGCCCTTCCTATTATTATCGCAACGATGACCTAAGGCCAGTCAGTGAGGTGTGGCTGTTGCAGCGTTGGACTGGGACTCAGGAGACCTGGGCTGGAGTCCCCACTTGGCCATGAAGCTCACTGGGTGACTTTGGGCCAGTCCCAAAGGTGCAGTCTACCCTACTTCACAGGGTTGTTGTGAGAATAACATGAAGAGGAGGAGGAGGAGGAGGAGGACCATGCAAACTGGCTTGTGTGCTTGCTATGGGGAAAAAAATCAGGGAAACGGTGTCATCAAGAAAAAATACCTAATCAAATGACCGATTCTTCCTTCTGTCCCTGAAGCTCAGGCTGCAAGTGGAGCAGCTGGGGGAGACGAAATGCCAGCGCTCTGTGTCAGCAGCGCCTTGGTGGCAGCTAAGGTGGGTGATGATACAAGCTGGCCCCCTGCAAAGTGGCTGGCAAGGAGGGGAAGTGGTGTCCACAGTCGGATGGCCAAGGAGGGGAAAACCGAGCGGGAGGCTGATGCGCGCCCTGCCTTGCCCTCCCCCTCTTCTTCCGCGTTGTTCAAGGAGGAGGACGTGGCTCTGCGCACCCCCGTTTTCCCCTCATCCCCACTCTCCAGCCGGGAACTCGGAGGTTGCTGGGTGGGCGTTTCGGCCAAGCTGGGACCGCTGCTGTGAGAGTCCGCACCGGCTGCGGGGCCCACCTCTTCCTGTTGGCCAGCCCCGAATCAGGGGAGAAAGGAAGGGGGGTGGCTCCGCTCTCTCTGAGCACACGTCGAACCTCCCCTCCTTTCCCCGAGAATTGCTTGTCCTGACATTGGAAAAGGAATGATTTTCCATTATACCGTTGACCCCTGTTGTGTGTTCTATTAACACCACATGTTAAGACTTTTATATTTTTAGTAAACCATGACCTTGTACATTCCCTGTCATTTCCCACTGGCACGAGCGCTGCACATGTGGTCAGCGTGAGCGCTAATGGTTTTCATTTGTGTACAGTCCGCGTTTGAATCCGAGGCTCGCCGAAACGCAAGGCGGGCTGCGGCAATCAGTGTGTGTAATATGATTTTATTGGTTACAACAATCACGGCGGCGTGTGGGGATGTTTGTTGGAGAAGCACATTTTTGGCATCGGTCTCCCCCGTGTGTTACACAGATCCAGATGAAAGACGGCCTTGAAGAGGCGGATTGCTCTCTCCCTCTCTCTCCCCGCCCCTCATTCTGTGTGTGTGTGTGTGTGTGTGTGTGTGCGTGTGTGTGTGTGTGTGCACGCGCTAATCCAAACAAGATTAATCCACATGCTTGCAGCAAGCCCCTTGCATGGCAGGATTACCCTAAATAACATGTAGCTTGTGATTCCCACTTCTGTGAGCAGTAGAAGTTCTGGGACCTGCTTTCCAGGATTCGTCCCTCCAGGCCAGGCTCCGGGGAAGTCCTGGCCAGGCACCCTCCTATTGCCTCCCTCCCAGAAGGAGCTCATGGACAAGAATCGTAGGATCCCCTCCTCCTTCTCACTGCTGCAACCTGTTTGCTCGCCTGCTTCTCCTTTAGCTGGGTTCCATTTTGGAGACGCTCCCAGGGACTCTGCTCCAGGGGTGGGTGAGTAGGGAGGTAAAGAGGGTTGCACTGAAAGTACTGGCTTATTTTAAGATGAAGTGGTGGTGCCACAGGTGAGCATCAAGAGAAGCAAGGCAGCCTTCTGAAACAGGAGCAGTGGGTGAAGTGAGCTGTGCCCAAACTGAGAAAGATCCAAAGAGCCGAAAGGTCAGAGGTTGAGAAAAATGGGGGAAACCAGCGGAAGGAGGGAACCATGGAAGACTTGATTAGGACCCAGATGGGCCTGATAAGCCCCCAGGCCTGAGCTTCTGCACCTCCAGGCTGTGGAGGCTGGTGGATCCAATGGCAGTGAGGCTACTAAGCCACTCCAGCTTTTACTCTGAACTCTAGAGGAGCTACCTGTGATGATGATGCCAATGATGCCATCATATTTGCATCCCACTTTTTTTCCTCCTGCGAGGAACCCAGGGCAGCTTGTACAGTCCTCCTCCACCCCATTCTATCCCCCAAAATTTCAGAACCACGGACAACTCATTAAGAGTTCAGAATAAAATCTGGAGCAGATAACTAGCCTCGCTGACATTAGATCTACCTGCCTCTGCTGCTCTTGGGATAGATGAGGAGATGAACAAGCACATGTAAATACATTCAGAGTACAGAAAAGTCATGTTGGAATCCCCTCCCCCCCCCCACATTTTACTCTGTTATCTATAACTACAGGTCACAGAAGGCTATGATTCCTCTAGGATCTGAGAAAGCAAGTCTCCACATTTCTAGTCCTGAGATGCAACACTGGAAGAAGGTTGGTCTCCTCATATTCTTCTTATGAAGAATTCTTCATTCTTCTTATGAACTTTCCAGAGGCATTTGAGCAGGTGCTCTGTGCAACAGGAGTCTGACCAAGCAAGGCTCTTCTTATTTCTTATCCATACATATCTCTGTCCTTCCACGCTCCAAAGTCTATGTATTTTGGAATACTGAGACCCCCCAATCCCTGAGTCTTCCAGGCCAGTCAGCTCCAAAAAGTTCTCCCCCAATTCCAAACAGCCTCTTGGTCTCCCAACTTGGCTCGCAGTTTTTGTTGTCATCATGGCTGCTCAGAGCCAAGTCCAGCGTGGCCTTGGTCTGCCTCGGGAGACGCGGAGTCCATCCGAAGGCTGGGTCCAAGGCCAATCAGGGCTTGGAAGGAGAAAAGCTGTGTTGTGAATGAAGGATCGGCGGCTTCCAAGGGCTGACTTCTTGGCCTCCGGAGATACTTAAGTGCTTTGCTGATGAAAACAGAGGCATATTTGCATGACATCCTTATTACATAATGAGGATTGATGCTGGATCCTCCCGCAACATGCTCACGCCGTTTTTGCTTCCAGGGAAGACTGCGCTCTGCCTGCAACATTAAGAAACCAGAACTCTGCCTTCTATTGACCCTGCCGTCATTGATCAGCTGCGGGGCTCCACCTTTTCAAACCAGGGTCTTCCCTAGTTCCATCTGCCAGGGGTGTGTCGGGACACACAACTTTGGGAGCTGTGGGGACGCATTCATACCCCTGGAGCCCTGCCATGGGCTGCACCCACAGCAGCAGCTGCTAGAAATGAGACGCGGGGGTGGGGTGGGGGGAATAAAAGTGTCAAAACTAGCTTCCAAACTTGAAAATGTTGCCCTTTTTCTTTTTCTTCTTTTAATTTTTGGAATTTATAAATCACGCCAATAGTCCTAAATTAAATAGAGTTACTTTTTGGCACCCCAGAGTTCTGGATGTCATCTTGCCTGCAAAAAATTGGGTGTAGTGTGTGTGTGTGTGTGGGGGGGGGGGTGGAATTGCCATGCATACTTTGCTTGCAAAAGTTGAAACATGCCTGGCCTTCATAAGGGAGCACGCTGGGAGCTTCATGCGCTGAACTAGAAAGACAAAAGGTATGTTAGACAAGAATGTATGCATTAGGAGAAATATACACAGAAATGCTTACGAATTTTCATGCAAACTTTCTGATGCTCTGAAGCGATGCTTAGAAAACTGAAAACCAGGTGAAACCAAAATGAATGGTTTCTGCTGCCCCCAGTGTTTTGTTACTGAGTTATGTCCTAACTCAGAGTTTTCAAAGACATTAAGCTCATCAGCACAACCTCAAAATCCCTTTCTTGATCAACCACTGCTAGCTTGGACCCCATCAGCTTATATGTGAAATTGGGATTTCTTTTCCCTAGTGCTGCTGCTGCTCTTCTTCATCTTCATCATCGTCTTCATCTTCATCTTCTTTTATATTCCACCTATTTCAAACATCGAGACTCAAGGGAGCTTACAACATTAAATAAATTGTACAAACAAAACAAGAATAGAATAGAACCTCCATATATTCTGCGGACAAATTTCACTGCGGTTCGCTTTAGGAAGCTGTTTCCGAAGAAAACCCGCATTCGGCCAACTATTCCGTGCAGCAGCATGACATAATGGATCCAGCAATGTGACAACATGCCTGCCAGCACAGACACCCAGCTCCACACTCGGGTTCGAGACAGGACTGGCTTCAGAATTCTGTAGGAAATGGTTTGGTTTCCTTCCTGCCTCGCTCTTGTCCTTGGCTGTGAAGCCAGCAGAAACTGTCCTGCTTAGAAAACACACAGCAGTCACTGTTTCAAAGTGGTGACTTCAGACGGATCTCCCCCATCTGTTTGCTCGTATTCCTCCACCCATGGGGGAGTTGCGTGGGAGGAGGAAGAAGCTCATTTCTTCACAGCGCTCTGCTCAAAGTACATCTATTTATCTGTTTTCTTCTTTCCATCATTCATAGGCTGCATGGCTGCCAAACGTTCTAGGTGGCCCATGCCTTCAAAACCAGGCAGAGAGAAGATGAAAAAGATAAAGCCACGGAGACAACAGCAACCCAACAGAGGGCAGCTTAGACACAATCGGAGTGATGTGTTGACTGTTAACATCTCCGGTTCCTAAATCTTAAATATCTCTGTGAGCAAAAGATGGTGCAGGTCCATGATGTGGAAGGAGGGACTTTGACTCTG
Source organism: Varanus salvator macromaculatus (assembly GCA_023646645.1). Taxonomy (NCBI): domain Eukaryota; kingdom Metazoa; phylum Chordata; class Lepidosauria; order Squamata; family Varanidae; genus Varanus; species Varanus salvator. The sequence continues at coordinate 3,200,579 of JAIXND010000657.1, forward strand.
CTCCACGTATACCGTGCCTGTGATGACGATTGTCTGGAGCTTCTGTAGGTTCTGTGCAGGGTTCTTGCAGTTGCACCAATTCGAGTGTAGTTTTCTCCCTGACACGCTTGCTTTCTCCAGGGAGGGGGATTTTTTAAAGGTGTGTGTGTGGCGGGGGGGGCAGTATTCAAACCAGGATCCGGAAATTGTATGCTAACTTGGTGCATGAGTAAAATGATACACCAGAAGATTGGCTCGTGGGCTTTTTTCTGTGTATGGTCTTTGGGTCTAAGAGCAGGGTTGTGAAATGCCTTCCACAGGGAAATGAAAAGAAAACCTCCAGTGAGTTGCAATCTTTGCCATGGGAAAATGTGCTCCAGATGACCAGATTCACGTTGTGCATGACCAGGAACAATTTGCCCCAGGAGTAATTCTTGCTAGCATGTAGCACTGCAATTCAGATCCATCCTTTGATGAGGGCAAAGAATTCCAGAGTGTCCGAAACCACATTTGCACTTGCCACATTAATTAATTAATTTATTATATTTGTACACCGCCACCAGCTCAAAGACTCTCTAGGCGGCTCACAAAATCAGAAATATACAATAATCAATATAAAAGTCAGTATAAAATCACAATAAAGCAATTAAGATAAGTACATTAATACAATGAAACAATGATCTCCCCACCTTGACCCCAACCAAACCAAATAAGGTAATAAAATATAGTAAAAAGTGGAAATACAAATCTAAATATTAAAATATTGGGAAAATAATGAGATTTTTACCTGGCACCAAGAGGAATAAAGAATGGGACCTCTCTGAGGAGCTGATTCCACAGTGTAGAGCAAGGTAGACACTACGTAGCTTTTCCACTGCAAGGCATTCCTTTCTCAAATTTTACACACACACACACACAGTCTCTCTCTCTCACTCTCTCTCTCACACACAGTGTTGCTTCACATGCAACTTAAAACCCAGAGAAGGACCACTTAGCCCAAAGTGGCTTGGTCTCTTGGTCTCTTAGGTTCCCTTCTCCAGCTACATTTGCCACCTGGTTGGAAACAGCGAGAGAAAATGCGTGGGTGAGAGAGGAGCAGAGACAGAGGCAAAAAAACACAGAGAGAGACTTTCTCCCTGCCAACTGAGCAGCTCAATGCAAGCCCCTGTTTATTTTTTTCCAGAGTGGCAAATTTCATGGTTGAAATAGTTGTTAAAATTAGTAATTTTTAAAGTGGAGTCATAAACCACAGAAAGGCTTCTTCACCCAATTTGTCACTCCCCCCAAAGTGCCGGTTGTTTTCCCAAAAAACATGTTCCTTCTCTGAGTTTCGATCAAAGGCATACCGTGTGGATGACTGGCTTGAAGGATGCCCATTACATCCTGCCGCAGTCTCACTGTCCTGGTTCAGGGGTCCAGAGATGGTTGGACACCTGCCAGTGGAAGTCCTTCATGAAGTTCACCTGCAGGATGGGGGCCTCTTAATTAGAACCACTGGAGGAATCCACGTATGGACACTGTAAATTAGGTGCTGCTCATAGGCCAGCTTAAAGATCAAGAACCCTAAGAATTAGAAAAGTGTGTGTGTGTGTGGGGGTAGAACTATCTCATACTTTTGGAGCAGACTAAACAGGTACACAGATCACCTGGCCAGTCTTCCCTAGAAAATTCAGACTGCATTTCTGCTTAAATCATAGCCAGTATTTCTAAATTAATAATAATTCAGCATACCTGTAAGTCAGTATATGCAAATGTGTATCTTCGATTGCCCTTTTTGGGGTTCATGTGCGTGGGGCCACCTGAAGCTTCTAGAGTGACCCTAAACTAGAAACCAAGCCAGGAGAGTGTTCCATTATAGCTCTTCCCATAGAATCATAGGGGTTTGGTGTGGACCTGACACTGAGGAGGCCTGGGCAGGGGCTCCGTTCCTCTTCCGAAGCCCTCACAGCTCAAGCCACCACAGCTTGTGCTGAGACAGATCAGCACTTTTCCCATTCATTTTCTGAGATGAGAATTCAGGAAACTTCCATGGTTTTCTGTATAAACAAGATGGAAGAAATGTGAGATTTAAAATTGCCCAAAGTGGGTGAAAACAGAACTGAGAGATCAGCCAATCTGGATAGAGAAGTTTGAATGGATAGCTCTTAAAATTCTGTATTTTGGTCCTTTTGACTCTTTTTAGCCACAAAGATTCAGCCATATTATATGTGTGAGTGCAGGCATACATACAGATCTCTGTAAACTGTCAGACACACACACATACAAAACACGTACATGAAGGTGCACATGCAGAAAACATGGCACCTTTGTGTACTAGGAACGAGGGCCAAAAAAGAGGCACTGTCACGTCAGGACGTTTGGAGACACCCAAAAAGAGACTCGAGCAAGTTTATTTGTCTCGAGCAGCCAAGTCTGAGAGACTGTTGTTGGAACAAGAAATGGTCATTTCCCATCGCACGGGCCTCACCGAGCAGATTTGCAAGTTAAGGGGAAAAATGCGCCGGAGTCAAATAAAGCGACCTTAAGTACAGACTCGGAGAGAGAAATGCACACGGGACTCTGGATGCGATAAGGGCCTTCCTGTATGGAGGAGCTGCTTGCTCTATTTGTGTGGCACAGAAGAGCTTCCTGCCTCCCCAGGACGGCTCTCCCGCCTTCAGTGATACAGCCTGTCCAACTGACCTAGGAAGGGAACCACAGTCCTGGGGGACACAGCCCCCCCTCCAGCGTTGCAGCTGTCAGGGATAATGTATACATTTTACACACTTGATATTGTCTAATAGGCAGGCTGGAGACGGCCTCATGCCTTTTTTTCTTTCTTTTTTGGCCAAAGCAAATCGATTTTACAGATGTTTGTGCATAAATAGGAACTGGAACCTATTCAGCTCCGGGTGCCCCCGGCTTTTGGATCCCTGTAGAGGGAGGTTTTCTTTTCTTTTTTTCCTTTTTTTGGGTTAGTTAAATAATAATAATGATGATGAAAAAGAACTTTGGCAAAAATGTTATCAGATAAAAGCACATGGAGGAACCCTAATTACAAATACTTCCTGAGGAGGTTTGGCCAGCCGTGAACTGCTTGCCGAGGAATCGAGCCGCTGTGGAGCGGGATAACAAAAATGTTCATGATTGCCTGGGAAAGGTAGTGGGCACCAGAAGGAGAGCAGCAGCCTGGCGGTGCTGGTGGTAGAAGAGGGCACAGGGAGCTGGTGGATTTTAAGCCAGGAGTTGGGTGCCAGGACAGGGTTCGAAGGCATTTGAGGATGCACTCGGCTCACTGAACGGTTAAATTTCATATCGGAGAAGCTCCTGGAGGCAAGAGGGCAAGACAAAAGCACCAAAAATTGACCACTTATTGATTTCACTTACCACGTTTATATGCTGTCCCACACCTTCACAGGCTTCTGAGTGACAAACAGGAAAGGACAAATGAACAGAATAAAATGCAGTATTAAGCATGGGATGTCACCAAAAATTGTGGCTTGTCAACCAAGAAAGGCTTCCTGAAGTCAAGATGTTTCTTCAGTAATAATAGTAATTTTCAAGATGTGCCCAACATGAAGCGAGCTGGTTTCAAGCTGCAGGGCACCCAAACAGAATGGCCACACCTGGGGTTCTCCATGCAGAAGGTTCTCCTTGCAGGAGACCCGCCAGGAGTGGATGACCTCAGTGACTTGGCAAGAGGGTAATGCCGAAGCTGCTCTCTCAAGTATCTTGGTCCCAAACACTCATCCCCAACCCTTAAACATGGCCTGGTAGTGAATAGGGAGATTCCATGTTCCAGTGCAGCCTTCATTCTCCAGGAAAAACCAACCCAGCTCCTGCTATCCTTCCCCATGGGATTTTTCTAGCTCCATTCCTCAGTCCAAGAGCCCAAGCCCCAGATTCCGGATTGAGCCCGTTGGGGTCCCCAAGGGATCTGTGCCCCCTACCCCTTTCCTCACTCTCATTCCCCCAAACACTGATTCTTGAGTGCTTTCCAGCTTTGGTGTGCACCCTTAAAGGTCGAAGTGCCTCTTCCTGGGATTATTTAAAGGTGGTGAATAGCTTAAGCTAAAACACATTGCCTTTTGGCATCTGGGAAACCTCCCCTTTGGACTTAGCCTTCTTTGGCCTTCAGTCCTGCTCAACACTGGAAAGCTCCCCCTGAAAGCTCTTCTGAAATGGGACGCAGCCCTTGGGCTGAAAGAGGGTCAACACGCCTGCCCCAAGCCACCCTTTTTGCCTCCTCTGAACCCATTCCTGTTCCTCCTTTGAGTGCAGTCTGCACGACCCAGTGTTGCAGCTCCCTGGCTGAAGCATGTTGGCGTTGCTCATGCTGCCATCTTTAGGGGGCATTTCTGCCCCACACATGGGCTTTCACATCTAGTTTTGCTCATGTCATCACGTGCTTAAAACAGCAAAAGCCTTGCAACATGAAGAGGCCAGCAGACAACCAAGGGCCCATCATGGCATAAACCAGGAATGAACTGAGTTGCATCTCCTGGTTTGGAAAGAAATTGTTTTGCCAATGTCAACATTCTCTTGGATCATCAATGGCTGAATTCACAAAAGCTGTCTATGAAGAGAAATCCCCACATCTCCCCATATTGTGAAGGCACCAGGGCTGGGTCTTTATTTTGGGGCAGTTTGAGAACCAAATGCCTAATTTCAATTGTATTAAAAGGATAAGGAAGTTGAAAAACCATCCTACCAAGTGACTGTTTTCGTTCATGAAGTGATTCCCTTCCCACTTGATGCGACATTGCCGGTCCTTTCTGCCGAGTAAGCATTTCTTCCGAATACACCCTCCTGTGGCGAAACCCGGTATTTGCCAGCAAAATACACACTAACCAAACTTTCTTCTAGGCATTTGAGTCACAGGGGGTAAGAAAAAATCCCCGATAAAGGGATAAAGAGGGAAAAACAAGAAGCTCGGTGCCGTGTTTCCGTACCTAATTAAGGAAAGAACGTGGTGGTTTGTTTTCAGTAAATTAAATTTTCCAACAGATTAAAGGGATTGCTATTCAACTCTTTGTATAGCATTGCAATCCTATACATGTTTACCAAAAAGTAAACCCTGGACTGCAATTCCATACACATTTCCCTAGAAGATCCCAAGGAATTCAGTGAAGCTTATTTCCGAGTAGACATATTTAGGTTTGAGTTGTCCAAGCAGAGAGACGGTACTGCTTTCCCTTCTTGGTTTCAGCCCTGATCTTTCAAAGCTTAGGAGATTTTCTTCCTGCTTCCTTACCTGTTTTTATCAGCATTGCCAGCATTGTTGTCATCATCTTTTCAAGAGAAAAGCTCCTTGACCCAGGAGAATTGCAGTCTGCAACAGTGGTGTGCAGTCTATGGGCCACGTGCTTTTATATCATCATTAAGATGATTATATTTTCATGTGCCCTTTGAGATATAAAGAAGAAGACTCCTGGTGCAAAAGATGTGTGGCTCTTGGCCCCTCTGCTAGCATCAGATGCACCTTTCTTGACGGAAAAACTGGTGCACACCTGAACTAGGGGCGGCCTGAAGCACCTGACAAGGTAAAGTTCAATTGAAGGGACAGAAAGTAGATGAAGAAAGTGGCGAAAGTGCTAAAGCGGTGATGAGAGAGGTGAATGTAGCTAAATATTCAAGCAGGGACATGTAACATCAGGTGTGAATTGCCAGACCACCGAAAACCCACTGTTTGTCTTCAGTCTTCTGGGCAATAGTGCAGTCCATCAACCAGGCCTCACCCTATAATTCTCTTGCAATGCCCCATGGAGGGTTGTGGGTGGGGGCTGCTATGGGGTGGGAGTGGGAAAGAGGCACGCTGGTTTGATAAAAACGCTTTCATAGTACAACGGCTGTATGGATAGATTTAGCTCGGCCCCAAACCACACCACATCCCAGTTTGCATGACATGTGTTCCAAATCAAACTAGCCTACTGTTACCTCTGGAAGGATATCATTAGGGGAACTCGAGTAGGCTCAGCCCTGTGCCAAAACTGGCATTGGGAAGAATTTTTAGGACCAGAGGCTTTTCTGGGGGGAAAAAAATCCTCTTCAATTTCCTGAAATCTCGTTACCTTTGAGATTTCTTCATAATCCCAAGTTCAATGCAGAGGGACAGCCATCCTGGAACAGATATGTTCTGAATTTACTTCCTCTAGTCCAAAAGTTGCTGTTTCTATAGAGAACCAGGGAGCTCTTTCTTACCAGCTGCATGTGAAGGAAGAGGCAAAGAACAGGGAAGAAGGAGCTGGGCGAATCCAGGGGACCCTCTCAGGCCCCCTGCTGAGCTGTGGACCCTTGGCAGATGCCCAATCATGCCTTCTCTTGACATCAGGGCTCACTTGGAGTATGACGGTCAGTAACTCAACTTACCTCTCATGGCTAGCTAGCTCATCAGCAACCATGTAGAATCATGGGATAGTAGAGTTGGAAGGGGCTAAGAAAGCCATTGGGTCCAACCCCCAGCTCAGTGCAGCACACCCATTCAAACATCCCTCTCAGATGCCTGTCCAGCTACATCTTGAATGCATCTCGTGTGGGAGAGCCCACCAACTCCTAGGTCATTGGTTCCACTGCTATACTGCTCTAACTGTTGGGAATTTCTTCCTGATGTTCAGCCAGAATCTGGCCTCCTGAAAGTTGACTCCTTATTCCATGTCCTGCACTCTGCAATGGTCAAGAAGAGATCCTGTCCTTGCTCTTTGTGACAGCCTTTCAAGTGCTAGTAGAGTACTATCCTATCTCCCCTCAGTCTTCTCTTCTTGAGGCTGAACATGCCCAGGTCTTTCAATCTCTCTTCACAGGGCTTTGCCTCCAGTCCCTGGATCATCCTTGTTGCCCCAGTCCGAACCCTTCCCAGCTTGTCTGCATCTTTCTTAGGCAGTGGTGCCCAGAGCTGGACACAGTGCTCCAGATGAGGCCTGACCAATGCTGAGCAGAGTGGGATCAGCAGACTGAATGCTGACCAGCAAGGATGGGATGCCCAGATATGGGCCCCCAATTCACCCACCTCCATGCTGCACAGTGGCGAAATGTTTGGTTCAGAAACTTGTTGAGCTTGAACTCCGTTCCGGGGCAGCATCAGCTGGAGGGAGCTCATCCAACGCTGATAGATGCCTCCCAATTTTAGTCAGGACCTGTGATTTATCGGTATGTTATTTTGCCTCGTTGTAAGTTTGGGCTAATTTAATTGCTCTTTCACCCTTAATTTTACCTTGGTATCATCATTCGGGTGTGGCTGTGAAGGGGGGTCTGCCAGTCAAATGCTCTGCCACAGAACTGGACCATGTCTTGATACAAAAATGAGGGTGATTTTGACAGGCATGTCATGATTGGAGTAGAATGAAGAGAGCAATAAGGTGCAGTTGTTGACTGATGGGATTTCCCCCTTCCTTCCCTTCCCTTCCCTTCCCTTCCCTTCCCTTCCTTCCCTTCCCTTCCCTTCCCTTCCGTGAAAACAAATGGTGCAACATGCAGGTCAACGAAACCTCACCGTCTTCACCCCAGTTTCAAGGCGAAGGCAGATGCTGCCAATCAAGTCCTGATACGCGATGAGAGAAGCGAGCGCCACTCATTCGCAGGCCTGCCTTTGTGTTTGCCACAATGGAACATTTCTTCCCCAAAGGAACTTGCAGAGGCAAAAGCTTCATTTCCTGAGACTGAAGGAACTTTTATTAAATTTTTCCCCCCTTGGCGCATGGAGAGTTGGCAGGCTTTTATTATGATTAAAAAAAACTCAACAGGATGAGCTGCTGCAGTGTGAAAAGGAATTTGAAGAAATCATTAGCAATCTATAAAGGACCACCAATGACTCCTTGCCTTCCTAACTCAGCACAGAAAATTTATTTTCTCATCATTGAGATAGGAAGGATTGGGACCAAAACCGGTATGGCATAAAGATCTTCAGATAACAGGTCCTGAAAATTCTGTCTGTTGTGTGCCGGGATATTAAATTAGTATAACAATTCACCACATTTTCACCAAATTATATTGCAACTAAATCACATGAAAACAAGTCCTAGAATCTCATTTCAGAAGCAGGAACAGTCTGAAGGTGGTTTGGGATCAGCTGGTAGAGCTTGGGGTGAGCAGCAAGAACTTCTGACTCCCTACTGTTTTGCAAGATGAAGATTTCTCCCTTGAAATTAGTTGCAGAGATGGAAGAGAGCTTACAGGGGAAACCCAGAGTGGAGTTTTGGCTGTGACAGACGCCGAAACCTTGTCCAAAGGCTCTGCCGCCTCAGCATTCGGTGAGAGCAAGATGGTCATGTCACAGGTTGATTTGTTGGTCAAAACACTTGCTCTCATAAGGCACATTGTCGTCTTGCATCACCATCATGGCATTTCTGCTGTGTCCTGAGTGGGTTGGATTTACTTGCTGGGTATCACCTTTGGTCTGCCATCAAATCATGCTTTGGACCATCTCTGCTTGTCATGGTGCTGTGGCTGTCCCTTCCCTATGTGGAGAAAGTTCACATATAAGCAACCAGTCCTAGAGGGTGCACAGAACTGGGGCTGCATCACATCACGCAACTCCTAGTTTGCAGTTTAATATTGCCCTTGCATAAGCAGCCATGTGCCGGGAAGAAGACTCGGAATCAAAGAAGACCTCTTGTCTGAGAGCACATGGGACATCGTCACTTTCCCAGGAAATAAGCTCACTAGAAGTGAACTTGCCCATCACCCATTGCCAGCACATCCAGAGGACTCCCACCAAAGCTGAGGCTGCAGGCAGCAGGCAGCCGGAGCGTGGCCAGTGGTTAAGGCTCTATACCCCTTACACATGCTTACTGCATACATACGTGCCTGTGTCCTTTGTGTCTCATGGGAGTGAATTCCAAAAACACTCCCCACTCTAATTCTCCCCACTAGTTTATCCATATCTAGGGATGGATGTTATTTGCCAGGTTTGGTTTCTTGACTTAGGTTCATGCCAAAAGCCCCACTTCCCGTGAACATACATAAGCATTTCTCAGCACACAAGTCCCAGCACCTGCATTTTTCCACACACTTCCCCTAAAGCGCATAATTTTGCAAGCCCCTTTCCCAGCAAATGCATGTTTCAAGATCATTTTTCCCACTAGATGAATGTTTATTATTTAACATGGAGAGTCCCGTTGCAAAATTCAGAGACGCACTCGTTTTGAAGGATAACTGAGTTTCGGTTTCCATCTGCATGAATGGAAGGTATGTCGCCCCATCCTTGCCTGTAGCTCCCTCTATTGAATCCACGGAGTGAGGAGTCAGCACTCTTCAGGGCCCATGAATTCCACATTCTAAGGTGCGCTTCCACCTGTAGGCAGCCTGAGCTGACTCTGTTCCAGCTATTTGTGCTGTCAGCTGGGATCTTGGCACGCCTCTCATAAAAGCATGTTTGTTTAGAAGGTTTGCGGTTGCCTCGGCTTGTTTACTCTTCCGTAAACCTTGATAGGTGGGTGTGCCCTTCAAAGCTTGGCCTCCAAATTGCCTGTAACAAGTGGACCTTTCTAAAACAGCCAAAGAGAAAGCATTTGCAGAAGGGAAACCAGAGCCACGAGCTGGTCTTTGGTACTAGATAGCATTTGGTTTGCTTTTTACAAGTCATGTCAGGATCTGAGGGATATGGGTTCAAATCCAGGGCATACACCGAGGACTGTCAGGGTGCATGGCACCCATGGGGTAATTTCCTGCCACATCCAACTTTAATTGACTGCATGAGAGGGAAGGATGAATCGTGGTTGTGTGTGTGTGTGTGTGTGCAACTTATTGGAAGAGCTGATTCTATTTGGTGGGCGGGCAATCAGTCAATCCTAGACCTGTCCCCAAACCCAGAAATAAACAGGTGCCAACATTCTTACCATTTCAACAGTTTTGTTCACCCTGGGATTGATGGCTCATAAAAGCTGCTGTTAAACAGCCTCATGGGAGCCTCCCAGCAGGTGATAAAGGTAAAAGGTAAAGATTTCCCCTTGACGTTAAGTCCAGTCATGCCTGACTCTAGGGGGCGGTGCTCATCTCCGTTTCCTGGCCAGGGGAGCCAGCGTTTGCCCACAGACAGTCTCCGTGGTCATGTGGCCGGCATGGCTAAACACTGAAGTGCACGGAACGCTGTTACCTGCCCACTGAAGTGGCACCTTTTTATCTACTTGCATTTGCATGCTTTCGAACTGCAAGGTTGGCAGGAGCTGGGACGGAGCAGCAGGAAGTCACCCCGTTGTGCAGATTCGAACTGGCGACCTTTTGATCAAGCAGCTCAGCAGCACAGCGGTTTAAACCACTGCGCCACCTGCAGTCCCTCAGCAAGTGGAAGCAGCTATAATTCCCTTATGGAGCCCCTTTCCTGGAGATGCCAAGTCTGGAACCCAACCTTTGCCCGTGCTTTGCAGCTGGATGCCCTTCTCCCAACAGCGCACATCTGTTGCCAAGCACAGGAAGTCACTTCTGGAACATCGCAGGTCATGCTCAAAGAGTGTCCCCTGGAGTACCAAGCTGATCTGAAATGGACTTTCTGGTTCTTGAATGCATGCATTTCTTTCCAGATGCCTGAGGCAGCTTTAAGCAGGCAGGCTCACATTTTCAGCTGGTTCTGAGAGAGCAGAGGAGCCTCCGCCCTCACCCCCTTCTCCACGCCATGCGCTATTTCATGCTCCTCTACCATGTCTCCTCTGCCTCTTCACTCAGAGCAACACAACTGCTGCCAAGTCTGTGTTGGAGTGAGGCAGGTGTGAGCTCTGTCAGGTGTGTGGATGAGGTTGTCCATCATGCACAAACCTTGGAACTTTGAAAGGAAAACGCAGAATGCATGGAATAAAGGCCTTCATATTCTGGTGAAATGCCCCAGAAAGTAGGACTGTTGCTTTCGATGCACTCATGAAATTAACGAGGGGCATGATGAGCAAATGAGAGGCTTTGGGGAGCATGTATTCCTCTTGGTGAGTCTTGCTAGGCTCCGGTGCTTCCAGCCGTGTTAGCACAGGCCCCTCCCAGCCAATCCTTGTTTTTACGCCCGCTCGATCTATTAAAATAGCCCATGGAAAAGTGTTTGTTTTCCTCCCAGGTCTTCTTGCCAAGTGTCTGCTTGTCCGACTTGGCTGTTCCTTCCCACTGGCTGCTTTCAAGCAAGACTGGCCTGGAGAGAGCTCCGTGGTGGTGTCGCCGGTTCCTCCATCCCTCCCTGCCAAAACAATCACTCGGAACAGGTTTGGCAGCCAAATGAATGAACCGGCAGATCCAGTTTGTGTTGAGTTCTAGGAACGCTTGTCTCTTGTGGGCCATTTTCACACAAGATGCGATGCAAATTTCATTGTTGTGCTTATTACTTTGCGTTCATGTCCTGGCTTTTTTATTCCTGCAAGGAAGCCCTGGTGGCTTCCAAGGCTTCCATTTTGTCCTCACCAGTGAGGTAGGTGAGACTGGGAGGCACTGGCTGGCTCGAAGTCCCGTGGTGAGCTTCATGGCCAAGCAAGGGCTAGCATCTGGATCTCCTGAGTCCCAGCACAGCGTTAGGACTATACTGTGGAGAAGGACAAGCTCCCAGGGATGCTGAAAAGAGGGTTCAGAGCAATTGTATCAGTAGCCTGGGTCATTTCTGTGTTCCATAAATCAACTGACACAAGATACATAGTGAATCATAGAATCAAAGAGTAGAAGAGTTGGAAGGGGCCATGAAGGCCATCGAGTCCAACCCCCTGCTGTGGCAGGACTCCACATTACACCATCCCACTCAGAGGGCTGCCCGGTTTCTTTTTGAATGTCTCCAGTGTGGGAGAGCCCCCCACCTCTCCAGGCAGCTGGTCCCACCGCCGTATTGCTCTGGCAGTGAGGAAGCTTTTCCTGATGTCCAGCCTGAATCTGGGTTGTCGCAACCTGAACTGATTCTTCCGCGTCCTGCACTCTGGCATCAGCAAGACGAGATCTTGGCCTTCCTCTTTGGGGCAGCCTTGGAGGTACTTATAGAAGGATATCTATAGTGTTTTGAAGGCACACACTTTGGTAAGTCTGCATAAAATCTGGACTGAGCAAATTTCTCCCCATCCTGAAACACAACTGACCCCACCAGTCGGACCTGGTGGATTTGAAACCCAGTGGGTTTTGCTGGCGACAACCCCTCTCCGTCCAAGAGGAAGAGCTGAACTTTCCCGCAGTCTCCTGGGGGGAAAGCGCCTAATGTATTCTTCAGGCTTCCAGGTCATCCATTTCAGCGAATCTGGGCATGTTGACCCCCCCCCCCGAAATGCTTCCCTGCCCCCTTCCTCTCGCAGGGTTCACTGCCTGCTTGAAAGGTTCAACATGGACAGATCCTTCAGAATGCATTCTGTGGGGGGCCGAATCAGCACAAATACCTCGCTGCACCTCTCCCACGTTGGACCTGTCCCCTCTCCGTCAAAAATGCCCAGTGATAAATGGCTCCTTTGAGCTGTGACAATTTCATGGTTCATCAGGCGCACAACCACTCTGAATTCCACCCTTGAGATAATTAAACTATTACCAGACAATGAGTACGAGATTGCATCAGTCTGTCCTCCCTCGACTTCCTGTGAACGACACGTCATGCACTGATACAACCGTGTGTTCTTCTCGGCTGTGGGTGGATCGGGGCTCTTCCTGGCATTCCAGTGAGCAGATCTCCCCAGCATCCAACACCGAATTCAGCTAAGAGACAGACCGATGTGAGGCTATGAGCTTGAATCAATGAATTGCGGCAATTCAGGTCTGAAGACGCAGAATGAGTTAGGGCACAAGGTATAACTGGAAATGCCGTACGAGAAAGGTTTCTTCTCTGCTACACTGCTGGGTGACTTTAGGTAAATCGTTCTTGCTCAGCCTTTGTTATCCAATCTGTGAAATGGGTGGCAAGTCCACATCCTATCAAGCAGGCTTTCTCTCTTAGAAATAATAGCATTGGGAACTGTTTGAAACCTTCTGGAGGATAAGGTTATTGCTGGCTACTAGTCACAATGGCTATATATAACTCTGAGTGTCAGATATACCTCTCCGGACCAGCTGCACATGAGAAAAAGGAGCTGCTGTACTTGTGGCATGTTGTAGATAGGTACGGCTGAAACTTGTTTGATTTGTTCTGTGTGTGTTTCGTGGATTCCCAGTTATCTTTGCCCCAGTGGGCCCAGGAAAAACCTACGTGCCTGGACATGTGAGGTACACCTAAGCATCTTGGAAGACTTACCTTCTCCAGGCTCACATTTTGTTAAAATTGTAATTTGTTAATTAATTGCACATAAGTATACCAACAATCTAATCTCCCTATGACATTGCTACTTGTATGGTAGTCCACAAATTTCAGCCACCGCCATTGATGGTTTTCTTTCTACAAACCAAAACAAGCCCAGGACATACAGTATCGCAGGAATGGTTTGATTTTTGTCATTGGGGTCCTTTTGTTACCCCACACAATGTAAATATATTGGGGCACAAAACAAGGCCATTTAGGGTATGGGATAGAAATATTGTCCCCCCAAACAAACAACACTCTTATTCAATTTTTTTTTTTTTTATGGTTTTGTTCCCAGTTTGTGTCGACATTCTGCCTCTTTGGTTCAAAAGCATCACTTTTGCTCTTTTCTAAATGAAAAGAATAAAGAAATCTTGATTTTTGAAAATTCAGAAGCGTTGTGTTAGTTGTGCCTGGGTTGGATTCATTCTTCTCATAATACAGTCTTCAAAACTCTTGTTGAATTGGATTCTGATTCAGAATTCAGCTGAATTGCCAAGGATGGCAGACCCAAATATCAGCCAGGCAGCTGCTGAGAATCAGGCAGTTTCAGGTTCTGTGGGACTTTCTAGTGACCAAACTGAGAAGGGTTAGGACAGACTTAGCATCACTAATCCAGTCTTAGGGCATCAGGTTAAGCTTACGTGCTGTGCTATTCTTGGATCCGGTGAGTTGAGATTTGAAACACACTTCATCCATGATGAAAGCAAAAACATTGATACTCCTAAATATATTGGAATTCCAGTTGGGGGGTCCAGAAAGACCCCATTGGACATATTTTGACTTTTTCCAGATGATCAGCATGAAATTCCAGAGTGGGAGAGGAACGATCTTTCAGTCCAGTGAAGGAGTGAAAAAGTTGTCTTAGCTGGCTCACCGTGGCCTCTTCGCCACTGCCAAAAGTGATCCAAGTTCCTTTGCCCTGAAGTTAATCACATTATGGGATGCACATTTTTGCTGGCAGTGGTCCTCCCCTCTCAGCCCTTTTGTCTCCATTCAATTTGTCTGTTGTCTGTAAAATAATCGCCAGAGAATGAAGGAGAAAGGTATCTATGCTGCCTTGCACTGCCAAACTATTCGGCAGCAGTGAAATATTGCCGTGCCTTATAGAGAGTTTAATCAGTCAGGGAATTTTATGCACTCCTCCCGCTGACCTTCCTGCCTCTGGCTGGGACCAAAGTGGAATATTTATGATTTTAATAAACTGAGAACATGGCTAATTAGTTTTGTCGTTGACACCCACGGGGTTGCTAGAAAGACAGGGCGAGAATGCTGGTGTTGCAGCAGGGTGATGGCCAGTGAGGCAGAAAATACTTTTCTCATGAGATATGCGTCTACGTTTTTCTTATTTCTAGAATTTATTCTTTTAAGGAATATTATACCCTGCCTTTTCCTTCCAGAAGAGGAGTCTGGCTCCCGGAACACCTCATGATGGAATGTCCCTTCCGTCTGAGCCCCATGCAGTCACTTGGCCTGCTCAAGTGAAGGCTAAAACTGGGAACTCTCGCCTACAACCCTCTGGGGATAAATGAGGAACAGGGCCGGCACCAATTTTACTAGGTGGCTTTCAGAAGGCCATGCGGAACCTCTCTGCTCAGGCACAGCCTGTTTCTGAAGACCAGCTGATGGGAAGAAAGCATGGAGGAGGCTGGTCCTTCTCTAGGAGGTCTTCCATTGGTGGGCTGGAGCAGGACCAGCCTTACCATTGGGCAGGTTGCAGCAGAGACCTAGGCAGCAGAGATAGGGAGGTGGCAGAAGGGTGCTGGAGAAGAGGACCATGGCCATGCAGCCAGCTCTGCCGCCGCCGCCACCACCACCACCACCACTACCCCTGCAGGAAACTGGCTGTCCTCACTTGTAATGGAGGATGCTGTCCACTGTAGCTGGTTGAAGAACCAGTCCAATCAAGCTTTGTTCATGGAGTGGGAGAAGCTCCATCTTGTCCTTCATCTTAGGAAGCAGCTTGTCTTGGGACAGCCTTGACAAGGGACTCTGAAAAAGGCTCCCCCCGGTGGTCGACTGACCACGAGTAGGAGCTTCCATACAGCTGGGAACTGAGATGAAGCAGGCTTGATGCTTCCACTTGGGTTCAAGCTGAGTAGATGCCACCTTCTACTGAATTTCCTTTGGTGATGAGGTGGTTGAGGGATGTGTGCCAACTTCCTGTCTTTTTTGAACATTCTGTCTTCAGTGAAGAGTTGTCTGCCTGGCAGGCCTGCAGCCCTCCTGGCTGCCCACCTTCGATTAAAGCTCAAAGAAGATATCAAAAGAATAACTTCTCCCTTGTGGGGCTTGTTCAGGTCAGGAAAGTCAAGAATCCAGGTACCCTGAGCAGCAATGAAGAGCTGAGTACACCTGCCCCTCTCTTAATGGTCAGGTAAGCTCAAAGACACCATGAATTAAAAAGGTTTCAAATTCAATTCTAAAGCACCTTGAAAATGAAAAACAGGTTCTTCATTCATGATGGAAGCTGTTGAGAGGGATTGGAGGATGGCTTTTGGCACAGCACTACCCAAATGAGTGATAGGTGAACACTTTGTTCAGTTTGGCCTTTTCTTTTATGAGTACTTATTAAAATCTGCAAATGTCTTCATAAAGGGGACTGGAAAAACTTGAGATTAAGAAGTGAATGTTGGAGTAAGGAAATATGCCCGCATGAACGGCATGAAACATGCCTGCTGCTGGCATCTCCCCAGCATTCCCCCAGTACTGCTGCTAGCACTGTTCCTTGGAACTTTGAACCAGGTCCCAGATATGATATTGGTATTCTGGGTATTCTCAGCGGTAGCTGAATGCCAAACTGTGGCATCAGAAACAGCTTGCAGCCTAGAGAACAAGCGACCGAATGGCCTTTGGATACCCTGAACACAATGGATGGCTTCCATGTGCAAAGATGGGCTTCATTTACCAGATTCTTCAAACTGCTTTCTTTCCATTTCTAATCTCACGGAGAACATTTGAGCAAACGGCATTCAGAGCAATTCAAGCATTTGCTTTAAAAATCCTACTCTGGTTTATGGGATGGACAGATCTCCTCCTCCACCACTCCTCTCTCACTCCGGAGAAAAAAACAGCCGATCAAATAACAAATTCTTTGGATTCATCGTCATTCGCATGGCGTGATGGACACCATTAATTGAAGGTGTCAAAGTAAATTATGGTAGGTGATTAAATAAACTGGCAGATTCAAAGCCTGATTAATTTTGATCTGGAGTCAGCAATCAGGGCTGCATTTTTTAAAAAAAGCCAGAAGGAAAGTTCGGTAAGATAATCAGTTGAGTTCTTCAACAGGGAGGAAAGCAAACCTCTCCCCCACCAAAGAACCCGCAAAGTTGAACACAGCTGTAGGCAGAGGCTGGTTATGCGATCTCAAGTCAGGCCTGCCATGTTTTGCTAGGGGCGATATAAAAACTTCTCTGATCTTGGCAGACTTATCCATTTTGCCTTGAGTTACAGCACCCAATGCCCCGTATAAACCTTGGTCTGAAGGTTTATATAGACTTGCTTGGTTTTATTCGTCAGCTTGTCTGAGTCCTGTCTTTCTATAGCTCTTGTCCAGGGCAAAAATGGTAGTAAAATATGAAGCCAAATACAGGAAAACAATAAAACAGTACATCAAAGCAGGTGGGCAACTCATCCACAAAATCAATAAAACTGCAGCGAATGGAATGAATTGCCACAATGATCCATTTATGAAGCCAAAGGCCCTGTCTTGATCCACCTGTTGCAAGGTTTTCCATAACTATCCATCCCGGAAGTAGCATGAAAATAGTCCTAGAATGCAAAGCAACTATTTTGGTTCATACCCCAAGACAGACCACCTGATTCTCATTCAGTGGCTGGGTAAAAGATGTGTCCAAGGAAACAGACAGAAAGCCCAACTAGACTTGAAGGTAGAAACCTGTTTAATCCCAAGACAGCCCCAAGCAAAAAGAAGGAGGAGTGTCCAGTCACAGACCCAAAACATTTCGATGCCTGAGGAGAAAGAGAAGATGGTTCCCCCTTCCATCCAACTGGACTGGAAGTTGAATCTTTCTTTGGTACTAGAAATGGCCCAGCATCTTTCACCACTCCTGAAAGCAGAAAGTTAGATTAGGGGTCACGAGGTGGGTGGTGGGAAATGCAACTCTCCCCTCCAATACTTTGCTGCTGCCTCCCAGCATCTGCCACCTGAAGTCATCGCCTTGAAGCAGGGCTGGTCTTGAGTCCAAAGCTTGACTTGATTAGGAAAATGTCACACAGATGTGGGCTGCATGACCCCTGCTCCCTTGTTTTATCTCCTGGCTTAGCCCTCTTTAAAATGATGGTTTTCACTGCCCACTGCTGTTACTCAGGAAGCCAAGCGGGCCAGTGGCTCCTCTCCAGAGCTGGCCTCATACCATCATGCCTCATTTGGACTTCTTCTTATTCTAGTTCAAGTTCAACACCCTAAGAATAAATACTGTCCACTAGTCAAAGCTCTCGGGGCAGTTTCCAACAATACATAGAATATATAATACAGGGCAATGGTAGAAACAGTATAAAATTACCATACAAAATTTAAAAGCTAAATGTAAAACAAGTGTAAAAAACTACATATGTCTTCTAGTGTTTTAATTATTTTTATATGTCTTTCTCCTAATTTCGTGTGCATCTTTTCCTAATAAGCACATTCTGCAAACAAATTTCACTCATATGAAGTGCCTTGCATGGGTTTCCCTCAGTGCTTGCATAAATGAGCACACTTTCCCTTCGTATGCACATTTCTATACTTACTTTGCAAACATTGGAAAGGTGTGATTTTCGAAGCTCGAGGAATTGGGTGTTAAAAGGTGAACCAAATGAATGCATCAATTGTCACTCTTTGGAAGTAGGAGCCTTTCTTTTATTCGGCTTTTGTAGGGGCTTTAAGAAAAACAGCGGGGAGCACTAATGGAGGTGAGATGCTAAACTATGCTTGCTGTTCTCAGTGTTCTCTTCTGAGGACTTGCAGCACAAATTCTTCCTCTTAGGAGATTCAGCTGCCTTTGAGAACAACAAACGTTTCTTCCTAAACCACGTCTTTGGAACTCGGAGCTAAGAGCACGACCTCCCAGCAAGACCACGTAGAACACATGGCTGATGCAGCATGATGTTTGTGCCACCAGGGGGTCATGGCGCACATGTTGTTTTCTATTCAATGTCGGATACATTGCTGAAAAGAAGGGAAGAGGTAGAGGAGGAGGAGGAGGAGGAAGAAGAAGACTGGATAAGAGCCTGTTTAAGCTAGAGCTTTTCTTATGGACATTGGTAGCATCTCCAGCTAAAGAAAAGGATGGGGGAGCGGGTGATCTGCCTTAGGACATGGTAAGCCTGAACAGACAGTCTTGGCCACCAGAGTGGATCATCCCTCACCTTAAGAAGACAAAAATCAGAACGTATGGGACAACCTGACCCTAAGCCTTGAGAAATTCTCAGAGTTTGAGACGAACTGACTTAGGACTAGATGCATGAGAAATGGAAAGGAATCAGTATCGATCCGTTTGCCTATTCTTCATGCAGTCTCGTTTCTTTGCCCATTCCTGCTGTTTAGGTGGCCAGACCTGATCTTCTGCCAAAGCAGGTTTGGGATGGTCGTGCCACGAGTCATTCAACAAGGGGAGGGAGATGACGATCCCTCTGGCCAATCCCAGCACAATTGACTCCAGGCACTTCTCCCTCAGGGTTTTTTTTGCATTGCAAGAGAAGTCATGGTTTGGAACGCTTAATCTGCTGCAGACCTTTACACCGTCCCAGAGGGACCTCATTCCAGCTTGTTATCTTATGTTCACCATGTCAGAAGTCAAAGGGCACAATGTGTGATTTAAGCCAATCACCATCTCACAATCCCGCTGAGAATTATCAGAGCTGGAGGGTGTCTGGGATGCAACAAACCTTTCCTAGTAACAGAGCCGCTGCTTGCATCCTGTGTCATGTTGGAGCCAGGTTGCAAATTTTTAAAAGAGAGGTTCTCACTCCCCCAGGACTGACTTTGCAATTGTACCCCTAAAGAGAATGTGAAACATCAACTATATAGAATTGCATCTACTTGATAAAGAAAATGAACTTTTCTTTTTAGTTTAGTTTTAGTTTTAGATTGTATATTGTTTTAGATTGTGTGTTTTCTATATATTGTTTTCCCTGTGTTGTGAGCCACCCCAAGGCTAGTTGGCAAGGGGGCGGCATAGAAATCTGTCAAATAAATAAATAAATAAACAAACAAACTTTTAAAATAACTGTCTGGAAAATCTTTGGCAGCACAAAACAGGTTTTTTTTTAAATTATCAGTATTCAATGTTTGACCTAACTTAGAGTCAAGCCATTGAATGAACAGAACTAGACCTTTTCTACATGTGTTTTCTGAACATTTCTGAGATTAAAAGAATGGGAAGGGGAAGGAGATGGAGATGGAGATGATGGAGCTGGAGCTGGAGCTGGAGATGATGGAGATGGAGATGATGGAGATGGAGACTTCTGAGGTCCATGGGGAGCAATAGAGTAAGGAAGGAGGTTTTCTCTGGAGGGGCTCTTGGGATGCCTGGTGAGGGCCAGAAGACTGAGCATGGAGCATGGAAACCTCACTGCCGGGGGAACCGCATCACTGTCTGACCTGTACGTTCGACTGAATATCTGTGCTGTGAAACTGCACAAGGTTGTTCACTGTGATGTGTGAACCCGACCACTGGAACAATGTCTGTGTGTGAGGATGGTGCCCGTTCCATCATGCCGGCCTCCTTCACGAGAAGGATCCACATGCGGCAGATTTGTTCTGAGTTTAGGCTCAGGAAGAATGTGGTTCTACCGCATGAACGTGTAAGTTTCCTGTTGCTTGATAAGGAAAATTAGGATCACTTGTGCATTTCCTTATATATGCTGTCAGCCAGGAAATTAAGAACTTACAGCTAAACCATGCAATTATGACTGCTGCTACTGCTGTTACAGAGAAGGACACTGGCCAACTGAGATCAGTGGCAGGTTTCCCAAATTGGCATTGTTGTACTGAAAATAATGATTGCAAGCAGTAACTGAGTTGTATCAGAACCGCAAGGCAATTTGGCAGTTCCACAGAAGCCCGTGGACGGGTGAGAAACCCCCGGATGGCTTTTCAGCCATGCAGAAATGGCTCAGAAGTCCACGCAGAGCAACTTGCTTAAATTATCAATACACCTCAAGGCCTCTTCTAATTTCTGCTGATCCAGGCAATATAGTTGGCGTCATCATAGCCCAGACAAAAGACAAAAGGGGAAAGGAGCCACCTTCCAGGTGAGGCTCCGTCATTTAACACCATCAGAGCTGTGTGCTAATCAGTCCTTTCTGTGTCAATAATTCACGTGATCCGTTTCATATGAGCAAACATGGTTAACCCCAGTGAGTGATAGGGCAGGAGCTCAGTGCCTTTTGACGTTAATCCTCATAAGCTTTGGCAGTTGATATCTGTGACGCTTCTGAAACCCGACACAGTTGGAGACCGACATCAGGCGGCCCATTCGATACATTGCTCCCCTTTGTTTCGGCAAGCCAGGTCTGAAATTGGTCAAGGTTTTCAGCAGACCACATGCAACTGAAGCACCATTTAATCCTTCTCCTTTCCACTAGCAGGTCGGGTTTCAGCCAGAGAAGGACACAGGTCCCCAGTGGATTCTCCCAAGTGTGGGATTTCTCCACTTGTTTTTAAGTTTATCTTCAGGAATAGGAGCCTTTCATTGGTAATAGGCAGTTACAGCTACCTAAGGAAGGTTTCTGCTACAGGAAAGAGGTATCCTAAAGAAGAGAAGGATAGATGCGTGTATATATGTTTTATATGGATGGATACATCTCCTTCTGGTCCAATTCTCAGGTTTGGTCTCCTCTGTTGCATTTACTCTATTTGACTAGATTTATTCTACCTCCCTCTTTTTTTTCTTCTTTTTTTGGTTTGTTTTAAGGGCAGGATCTTGTTAAGCTGGCCTTTATAATGAACAAAACAATGCAGGGATACAACTAAAGAGATGGAAAACAGATTAATTCCAGTAATAAATGATCAAAACCTATCCCATTTTTGAAGTGATGCTATCAGTGAATAAATACTGAATACGTCTTTAACACTTTTCTGATGGCCTCCAAAGAAGGAGCAAGATTCACCTGTGAGGGATGCCGACTCCAGAGAGAGAGCTTGTCATTGGGACTGCCCTCGGCAGTGAATCTTGCCATCTCTTCCCTCCCTCCCTCCAGATAAGCTCAGCTACAGTTGCCCAGCAGGGGCTGCTCCAGCTTTGAGGGGTGCCTTGTGGAAGAACCTTTGGTGGGTTCTCTCCTTCACTAGCACCCCATCCCAATGTCATGGGGCAAGTGTTATGGCTATGAGAGAAAGAAGAGTAAAACTTCTCCTTAACCTCTTCCCTGATTTGATGGCTCCCCCTTGTTTTCCCCGAGGTTAAGCAGTCCCAAATACTGCTTGCACATGCGTACAATCTTTCCTCCTGATTATTCCATTCATTGGCTTGGTGAACTTTACAGATCCCTCTTTGGGTGGCCTTGAATTCTCTCCACAATAAGCAATTTTATGCTTGTCAATGATATAAACACCCAAACTCTCCAAATGCCACAGCTTGGCTATGGGTTGCCCCCAAATCAGGCAGGTTTCCACTGAGTAACAACAGCACAGTTCTGATAACATCAATTCCAGAGTGAGGTCATAGCTTCTGAAATCTCATTTATCCCTATGCAAATACTCGGGAAAACCTCCAGCCTGTTAAAATCATATATAAAGAATCCTGCTTAATAAAGCTATTGTATCTCAGGAGGGTCTGCTTTTCAGCTTCCTGAAACTTTTGGTGTTCTCTAATAATACAGAGGGTTATTAATTGCTTTTAGAAAATCGGACTACATTTTTTTCCTCCCTTCAAGGAGATTTTATTCAAGAAAAGAACACACACAGTCTGGTAGCTAAGGAAGGCTCCATCTTCAGGAGCTTGCTTATGCAAGGACCAATTTTTGCAATCGGTTCCTTTTGAAAGAATCTTTGTGCCTTCTGCTAAAAGGGCCAGAATATTCTTGATATATGGCGATGCAGGAAAGTGTGATAGGAGCTGCGCCATCCCTTTATTGAACAGAATGCTGGTTGAGAGCCCCAGAGGGCTGGTTGTAGGGTTGAAATGGATATAGGCTTGTGGCAAGGGGTGGCATATAAATTTGTTAATAAATAAATAGTCTGGTGAGGAATGGTGAGAAGCGGTGCGTGTGTTTGTGCAAATCAAGAGTTAAGTTCTCCGTTCCACAAGGAGGTACTTACTGTTTTTCTCTCACTGCCAAAGACAACTTTGCCCTGGTTTGGTCAGAGCAGTCAGCCAATGGGACCAGATGCCTAGAGCGGTGATGCGCCACTACTGGAGGCATTCAAGGGAAGAGAAGGTAAGGCAGCACCGTTCTACCTTCCTCGTTGATACTAGAGTCAACCTGAATCCAACCCTATAGCTTTGAGGTACATGTAGCCATCAAGCAAGAGAAAATTCCTGCCTCCGTAGCAGTTGCTTTGCTATAATCTGGAATATTTGGACAGACACAGTCTTTTCATGTGAGCTTTCTGCTGGTTCCTCACTTCCTTTTTCTTTTCTGTGGCACCAGCTGGTTCTCAACAAACCCCTAAGTGCTTAGTTTGCCCGATATGATATGAGAAAGCAAAATAATCACCTGCCAAGGATGTGGTCTTCTGAAAAGGCTAGGTGCAAGATCACGTTCCCAAGTGTGGAGGCATCACATCTGCATGAACTCCGAGGCACTCATCTCTGCTCATTCGGGAAGCATGACATTTGTCTTCCCTGCTGACCATCTCAAGCAGAGCGATTCTGGGCTGTGGCAGAAGCAGATTGTTCTGGAGGTAACTGAAGGGGAGAGAGAGAGAGAGAGAGAGAGAGAGGGAGAGGAAACAAACTTAGGAGAGCCTTCCCATTGGTTCTGGACAGCAAGAGTGCCTCTTGGGAAACCTCAGGAACCGTGTGTGCAACTGCCTAGGAGCCACAAGCTGGCTGGATCGTATTGTGCATGGCCTTACATGACCAGCTGGTGCTTCAATTTTATTTCATTGCAATTTAAAAAATACCCACAGAGGAGGCCCTGAAACATGATGGTTTGATAATGGCAACATCTGGATTCTCCATAAATAAATAAGTTACCAAAGGGCAGCAACTGCAGAGAAATCAGCAAGTAGAAAAGGAGCCACAAACACTGCTCGGCCTCTAAATAGCTGGAAACATGGGACACAAAGATGCCTTGATAGCTTGCCAAGGTTTCCCAGCCCCCAACGCCGTGGATGGATAAATACAGAAATATGCTGCTGCTTAATTTTTATTTTTTTACAGTTTCATTTTAAAAATATCACCTATCCACTTAGTGCTTCCTCCATGATAACATGAACAACAGGGGGGAACGTGTGATAGCTGCACTGCACAAACATATGGTGTTTACCTACAAGTTGTAAAGCAGGGGTTTTTCAGTGGGGTTCGTTCCAGCACAGAGAGACGGTGCTGATAACAATAGGTTATCTGAAAGGGTGACTCATCTCAATAGCTGGGCACGTTTAAAGACTGCTCTATGCGTCTGATCTTCGCATCCTTTGCTGGTGGCAGGCCAAGATTAACAGTGGTTCTAATTGGCCTTGGAGATTGTCCACCGATAGCCAGGAATGCAAAAATAACGCTGGTGAAAACCAGCGGGGTTGTGTGCATGTCTCTCGGTGTTAAATTTGTGTCAACTTCTGCTCCACGTTTGGCTGGAGCCACCACGAATGAGCATGTTTAGAAATAAAACAGTGTAATGATGCTCTTTGGCTTGGTGCACAAAGAGCAAAAACCAAGAGGATGACTAGCATTTCATCGAGGCTTTTCAGAGAGAGAGAGAGAGAGAGAGACAGAGAGAGAGAGAACCCCAAACATTTCTTTTTGCTTTTAAACGGTAAGATGATTATATGATTACTGATGTTTATGAAGTTTAAGCAAGCCTTAGTATGTAGAGAATAAAAATGCACACGGATTAAAACAGAGATGGGTTCACACCGTCTCTGGGCTCATCCACATTTTTTGCACCATTCCTGGGCATCTCACAATCCTTTGGTGGACTTGCTAGCAATGTAGCATGAAGACTGCTTTCCACAGGTGCAAGGAACTTGTGATGGAGGTAGAGGTGGCAGCGAATCCTGCAGGACCAGTTCTCTGAGCTGGCCAAGTCCTTGGAATGGTCACACATTTTCTAAGTGCTGGAGAAATGGAAGCGTTGGCACAAGGCGGACGAGCCATCTTTGGGGAAATGAGAGGTCAGTTGGGCTGTGATTCAACCTTCACTGGGGAGATCATTTTTGCATTGCTTGCTTATCAGAACCGTCATCAAGTCCTCCTTCCATGCTGTCCAAACTGGCGGCCAGGACTACATGTTGTGTTTCCGCAGTTCAGCCATGTGCTCCGTGAAGAAGACCTTCCATTATTGTCCCGAATCCCTTGTCTTTGAAAATTGCTCAGAAACACCCTTCAAGGAAGAAAGTCTTAAATATTATTAAACGAACAAACAAACAAATGTCTGAAAGGTTGGGGAACATCTGCTGGTTGGGCTAGACTTCCTTAGACTGGATGCAGAAATGATCTGACCAGCAGAAGGCAGATCCATCTGTGCCAGAGCCTGCCAAACGGAAATAAGTGCACATGCGTGGACAGGTTTTCTGCGCAGAAACACTGCCTTCATTGATTCAGAGCAGGAACTGCAGGACTCCCCACCCCATCCTCTCATCCCGAGGCAGCCCAGTTTTCCGCTGCGTGAATCCCATCTCCCCCTCATACCTACCAGTGGAAGAAAGGCTCTTATATCTGCCAAGCGGACCCCTGGTAAATGTCTAGTCTATTTACAAGGTGAAACATCTGGATCGTTCCCCAAAAATTTGAAATATACATGCATGGATCTGCAGTGCTTTAACTGTACCCAGCAGACAATCTCATAAATCACAGCAAGTTATAGCCTTTATAAAATTCAAATGCCAGGGACTCTGTGCCAATTCTTGATGGTTCTTCTTTGGAGGGATGTCATTCTTAGCTCGATTTTCATACTGTTAAATAATTCTTTTAAATCGCTTTTGTTTGACTCTGGATCTGCTCCCTTCAACATTCGCACAAAGACCTCAAGCTTGATTTTCCACCTGCACACAAAGTCCATTCATCAGTCTGATGAGAGGCTCACAAAATATGGTCAAGGATCGAGGCAATCTTTCTGGCAGGGTTTATAAATAATAAAGAACATTAAAAGAGCCCTGATGGATGGAACTTCCTGTTTCCCACAGTGGCTGAACAGATGCTGCTGGGAAACCCAGAAGGAGAGGAATCCGTCCTTCACTGGACAGCCCTCCTGCCACAAAGATGCTAAAGGCCCACCTTGCAGGTTGTCCCATGAGTCACTTCTGCTGCTTCCATAAATCCACACCCTTTAATATGCCCTCCTTTACCTAAAGTAGCTGGATAACAGAGATTTAAGAGCTGTAAATACAGATTGGAAAGCTAAAAACAAGAGTGAATCAACTACTTCTCCTTCTTCCATTGCTGCTGCTTCTTTATTTTATCCTCACAACAACCAGGTGAAGTAGGCTAGGTTGAGAGTCTGTGACTGCCCCCAAGTCAACCAGTGAACTTCATGCCCAGAGGGGACTAGAAAAGGAATCATTTCTGGCTTGCTGGCTTGTTTTCTGTTGGAAAACGGAAGGATGCATCAAAACTTTATCGATGAATTGCAAATGGACCAGATGGTGCAGTTTATCGCATCATCACCACTTGTCTCTGGTTGTATGAAGGAAGGGGGAAAAACCCGCCGCTGCTGAATGAGCACAGTTCTTTTGCATTTCGCTTTGGTCATCAGTATCGCCAGTCCTGATCCATGAATTCGGTGCCCTCTCCTGCTGGATGCGTGGAAGTGAGCCAACATAAAACATGATGCTTTCGAAAGAAAGTTGAAAGTGAAACCGCATGTTTTCCAAAGGGTTTAGAAAGCTCGTTTGTAGCAGGGCAAAGGGGTCAGCGAAGAAGGAGTCCCATTTATGGAGTTTTGGCAAAAGCTGCTAACAACCTGAAGAAACCCCACTTAGAGAACATGTACATTTCATTATAGCACATGCCACTCGGGTTGCTCAAAGCTGAAAGCCACGCCAGTGTTCTCAGTTTTGGGATAAGATAAGTCCCGAACTGTCTTCAGAAATAAATTGGCTGAAGAGTCCAAGCCCCAAACTCATTTATTTATTTGGTAAAGGAAATTTGAAAAGTTGGCCCCGGCCATTTTCTAAAGGGTCTATGTAAGTTCTCTGGTTCAAAAACTCGAAGACGGTTCTATAAAGGAAGGAAGGTATCCTTGCGAAGAGCTGGTATGTTCCAGTCTCATGAAAACGAGTATTGTCTGTTAACCAGATTACAGCTCCTCATGTGAGAGAGAGAGACACTGTGGCAGACTCTGAGAATGTTGGACTTCAATTCCCATCATCCACAGCCAGTATAACCAAGGGTCAGCATTGACCTTCTAAATATCTGGAAGGCACTAGGTTGGGGAATCTGCTCCACAGCCAGCCTTCCCTTTTAAGGAGCAATCCAGTGCCAGTCCACGTCTTTGCTGAAGGTGTTTCTCCTTTCAAAATTCCAAGAGATCTTCTCTTCCTATTCCAACATGAAACATCTATGCAACCAATTTACCAAAATCCATACATCCCTACCTAGAAGGCACTGGGTTGCCTATTCCTAACCTAGACCCCAAAATCCAGAAGTTCCCAATTCATCCTCCAACTAGCCCCTCCTTGCCTCAGTCCTTCATCTGCCTTCTTCCATACATTTCCAGAAGGTTCCCTTTCCTTCACCCATTCATCTGCCTATTGCTTTCTCCTACTTGCTTTTCCTCTGGGCTCCCTGTTATTGATTGCCCTTCCTTCTTTGCTCACAACCTGCCCCTAGAATCTGTGTCAGCTCCAGCCAAGCTCAGAGCTTCCCCTTCCACAGAATGTGGACCACAAACTTTCTCACAACTTTCTTCCCCGATCTGCTGGAATGTTAGTGAACATTCTGTAGTAGCACATTGCAGCTCAGCCAATTGGTATCACACGTTCTGCGGCAACAAAGAAAATTATCTCTATATGCATACGAAGGTATATACATCCATTCTATATCTCTCAGTACAGGCTGTGGTGAGGTTGAACATTCAGTGTCATGTTTTCACCCCTTTCACTCCTCCCACATAATATACTATTTACCAGACACATTTAGAAGTGTTGAAAAAATATGTGTGAAACTGTGTGGGTGGAAAATTATAAGGTAAGTTCAGTTGTTATGTCTCATTATGAGCACAAGTACCTGAAACGGCACATTTCTGTAAAGGTTTATAAGGACTGATCTCTGTGAATTTCTGCATTAATTCTCTCGGACTTGGGTGGTACCACGAGTTACTCAAACTGCATGCTGAAAGAACAGCTAGCTGAATGTTGAAATGTCAGACATTTTAAGAGACCATTACCCTCTGAGGCAGTCATCAAAATGTCAATTTAGCTCAAAATGTGGGCAAGCCAGAGAGAGCCGTTTTGTACAGAACGGAGCCTGTTCACAGACTTCTTTTTGAAAGAGTGGACTCGGCCCAGGTGACAGTAATTTACATCATAACGACCAAAATAACGATCAAGAAGTATGTTCTAAGTGAGAATGAATGCCAGAGCTGTGTGACAAAGGAAATAAGGGAAAGCACCAGAGGAACAAAATGGAAGCAGACCTGAAAGGCATGAAAGAAAAAACGCCCCCAGTGAAAATACCCAATACTTTTTTATTCTTTATAGATGGCACAAGAACCTCAAAGAATCTGGGAAACAGAGTCTTACTATTTCAAGTATGATTCAGTTTCCAAAGAAACCAATAGTTTTAGTCCACCCACCTCTCATTTTGGATGGCGTGGAAGATAGGCTTGGCTTCTCTTGGAAAACAAGGAATCAGAGAATCACTCTAGAGAATAGACTTCCTACTCAAACAAGTTGGGCAACCAGTCATCCTCTCTGTGGTTCTGATGCCTCCACTTCACCCATCCCACCACCCACCTTGACACAGGGAGAATTCCTACTCCTAACAGATGGGTTGGGACTCCTGGTCCCAACAGCTTTGACGACTGGCCGTGTTGATAGAGGCTTCCAGGAGTTGAAGTCCCA
Source organism: Varanus salvator macromaculatus (assembly GCA_023646645.1). Lineage (NCBI taxonomy): Eukaryota > Metazoa > Chordata > Lepidosauria > Squamata > Varanidae > Varanus > Varanus salvator. The sequence continues at coordinate 3,228,913 of JAIXND010000657.1, forward strand.
AACATCTGGAGAGCTGCCCTCCATCCAATTCCACTTTAGAGGATTTGCTTGGGACAGCAACTTGTAAAACCCAGAACTTGTAATATCCAGAAAACTGGCCATGCTGCTTTTTGGAACCATGTGAATGAAAAATTTGGAAGAAATTTGGATAACAATCTGGAAGGAAGTTCTCGCTTATATTTCATGATTTTCCACCCTTTTGGAATTGGATGCATCCTATTTAGAGCATTGGTCTTTTCCCACCCTCACTGTATCCTATGTTGCAACGTATGAATCTCTGATTGGTTGTTACCATGTTGCTCTGCTATTTACAAAGTGACCAAATGGAATAAGTGAAGAATTAAAGTTAGCTACATCTTAAGATGTGGAAAGGTTGTGGAGCGTATCCAACTCTAGCTGCTTACTTATGTCCAGACACTAGATAAGCAGACATGAAAAGAGAAATTCTCCTAATACTTTTTGTTTTTGATTATAGGAGCATTAGAATGATGGTGCAGCAGAACTTCGTATACATATGGAAATTATGAACTGACTAGAATCATATTACAGGCCAGCTAATTACAAGTTTCAGTGGCATGATTATTTCCCCCACTGCTTAACGATCCCTTGGTTCGAACTGGGATTTGGAGATGCAGCCGCATAGCTTGGTTTCCTTTGATGCCGAGGATGCGGTGTTGATGGCTGATGCCGAGTTTTCCTCCTTGAGCCCAATTCTCTTCTTGGCGGAGTTCTAGCTGACCAGCACCTCTCCCTTTGCTGGTCTCTCTCACAGAACTTCTGTTGTGATTCCATCTCTTGGTTCAGCCTTGAGAAGCTGAGCGGAGATGAGATGTGATGAGGAAGCAATGAGCTAAGAACGGAAGGGGCTTTTGCGAGTCTTTTCAGTAGCATCACTGACTGCTCCCAGGGCTTGATTTCCAAGGAGTTCAAAGCAATCCTCTGTGCAGGAAGCATTTCTCTCACACTCTGGTTCTCTGTGCTGTGAATGATCTTGGTGCAGGGTCATAGAGCCAACCGTTTCTGTGGCATCACAACATTGTCCACTTGCTGTGAAGTTCTCAAGTGAGTGACAAAGGAGTCAGCCCAGCACTCTTGACACCAACTGGCAGAAGCTCCTCAGGGCTGCAGGATAATCTTTTCTCCCAGCCAGATCTGGAGATACCATGATATCAAACCTGGAGGAATTTTAGCATTAAAAAAAGTGCTCTGAGTGAGAGCCCCTCTGTCTCGCTCAGTTTCCATCACCCTTTTTGATGTCAATGCAGAACCAAATCTGATTGGAGACACCCTGTTCACCAGCCTTCCCATCAACTCCATCCACCATGGCCAATGGTTAGGGATGCTTAAGGGCTGTGGCTTAAAACCTCTGGACCATATCAAGTTGGGGAAATCTAGCTCATCCATTGGCTCCTTGGTTGGACGATAGGAATTATTGGACAAAGGGGGATTTATTTAACCAAGGGATGTTCATTGGGCATAGAATTCTGAACTCTAACTGTTAAGAATCAGAGACAATACTTTCATCTCAGAAACAGAGAGAGAGTTTATCCTGGGTTTAGACTGCTCCTTGTATATCTGCACCTATTTAATCATCTCTAATAAGTTAAACTCTCCCGAAAATTTCAAGGAAAGGAAGCAGAAACAAGAAAGAGAAATAAATGTTATCAATACAAGCTCTGATTTACGCTGTGAGGGTCTCAAACCAAATGCTTTCCTTACACTTTTCAACTCTATGCATCTGGTTTCCTAAGCAGTTCACTAAATAATGGCATGGAAATGGAATGGATTTTTGTGTGCGTGCAGGTTTTTGGTGGCGGAAAGGGCTCAATTCACAGATGTGAACTTATCTAAAGTTTCCACTTCCATCCTGAATAGAATCTCTTTTAAGCCTGGTCTGATCTCCTCGCACCTGACTCCAATTCAAACCATTCCTGGCCAATTGTGTGTGCGAGTGTATGTGTTTAATCGTTTCAGGTTGATTTAGACGGCCCTCTCCAGAGGCCAAAGAACAAACTGTGTCCTTTCATGAAGAAAGAGGGAGAAGAACCTGTGTAATATTAAACTGGCAATTGTTCGAATGATTCACCACAGCTCTTGACTTAGCGAGCCAACAAGAGAATGCAAATATTGTAGGTCATGTTGTAGAAAAGGATACATCCTTTTTTTTTTTCCTGGTCCATCTCAGTTTTACACATGTTGACTCATAAGTGTTCCATCCAATTTTCTGTTACTGTTTATAAATAAATAAATACATGCAAGCTTCTTGAAAGTAAGGTTTTAAATTGTACAGACAAGAATAATGGCTTTCCAAGATGCATAGACATTTGGGAGACACACATTCACATGTGGGCAAAGAGCTTCAGAACTTTGCTTGCTTCAGAGTTACTGTCCTTACTTATGTAGCAAGCTTAATGTATTGTAAGCCACCTAGGAAGGCCTTTAGCAGTTATAGGGCAGCCTAGAAATACATGTATAAATAAACAAACACATAAATATTGATTCATCTTAGCTACAAGTGCAATCCTAAGCATGTTTAGATAAAAAAGAAGGACTACAACTTCTAGCATGTGCTAGCCAGCACTGCTGGGAATTGTAGGTCATTCTTTTCTGCTAAACATGCCCTTGGATGACTTTGCTTAAAGCAATCCAGAGATCCCAAAAACTTATGTGGTTTTTGTGATCTGATTTGTCATCTAATAAAGAAAGAACCATATTATAGTTGGATTTTCCGCCCTACATCACTATATTTTCTTTTATTCTTCTCTAACTGGGTGATGACTTTATTTCTGATTATTTTTGCCTGCATTGTGCTGCTTAAGTTCCTTTAATAAAATACAAGCAGGCTTCCAAGCCTCGTCGGCCTGATGTGAGCATGCCTGAAAAGCTGATCCCGCCAGAGACTGGCATTCAGGAGCTGGATTTGGGCAGTCATCCAATTAAAGGCATTACTGCACACTGTAAACTGAAACATTAGCATCGAAGTAGTCGTCAAAAGGGTATAACCAGCACTGACACTTTAAATGCAAAGATGTATAAAACACGCACCCCGAAGGCTGCTTTGATTAGGAAAAGGCGGGTTCTGCATGCCACGCTTTCAAGAGATGAGTAAAATGGAGGGAGGAGGACTTAACCCATTCCCCACTTTTAAAGATTTATTTCCCCCCTTAGCAGCTTGCCTTTCTTGGGATCCAGAGATCGGTACCCTGCTCTGATAAATATGATCCGAAACTCCACCAGCAGCGATAACTTGTGGGGTGGGTGTAGGGAGAGCTGAGGAAGAAAAATGGTGAGTGGAAAAAGGGTCAGCCATTCTCATCTTTCCCCCTTCTCTGCTGCAAATCCCCCCATTCCAAAGTTGCTTTTCCTTAGTAAAAGCATTGGGGCTTTGTTGCTTGACTTTGCATCCAAGATGTGGCTATTGCCCATTAAGCTGAAGGCAGTTTTCAGCTTCCTCTTAATGTGTGCAGGTTTTCCATTTTTCTAAGTACCCTCACCAACACACACTCACATCCATGTCTACAGTTGTATTGTTAAATTATTATTATTACACTGAATGGTCATTGCACACTGATTGAAAATCAAATGTTGACCGCCAGTGTGCCTAACTTCGGAAGTTCTTCCTAGGGTTGGTGAGCACCAAAATTGCCCTCGTTCTTCCAGAAAAATGTCTGAGTTCATGTACAAGCCATGAATGAACAACTACAGAAAGCAGGTCCCGCAATTCCCCACAGCATCTTCTGGTGCCTGCTTGGGGTCAGACCTCACCATGGTGGCATCTGCCTGCCCTTGGGCGCCACCAAGGTGGAAGGAGCCCCAGTGGCATCATTCAGCCTGGGAGCTTATGTCAGCTTAGGGCATTCTGAGAAAAAACAGGAGCTGCTGTCATCTTTTATGGTGGGTACTTCTTTGCCTTCCCTGCCTTGGATGCTCCTGAAATTTAAAAGAAGGCCGAGCTGAGCAGCTCACCCCTAAAAAAGAAAAAAGAAAAAAGGTGGCACTCGTAATACAACACTTGTATGACTGAATACAGATGGACTCAAAGAGAGACCTTAAGAGCAAAATATTTGGGCCGGGATGGGTGAGTCCATCAGTTTGATTTCTATCATATCTGAATTGTTTAAAACTCTGCTATTGTCTCATGTATGGAGAACTTTGTCAAGTTTGACAAAACTGAGCAGCTTATTAAAACTGAACTGAAAGACAACTTTCACTCAACTCGAGTTAAAATGCTCAAGTTAGTTAATGCATTAGTTGGGATGCCACAACATGTGGCTTATAGGCTTAATCACACACAAGCATGGCATACTGTTTCGTGTGAACACAATCAATAAAGCATTAAAAAATGCTCATCAGGCTGCACCCAATCACGCTGTGACAACGACGGCAAAATGTCAGTGCCCGAAATCATTGCTTTTTCTTTTAGTGTGGCCTCTCAGAGTGAATTCATTCATTCCCAGACAGGTAGAGTTGCGTTTCTGACAAACTCGGTGTTTTTGCCGTTATTATGTCAAATAGGTATTATTACACAGCAGCTGAGTTTTTGATAGCCCAACTTCTCAGCAATTCGAGTTCTGGGTGGCCATGTAGTTTTCATATTTCCAGCTGTATTCTGCCAGCCCAAAGGAAACCAAGGTCACCAATTGCTCTGGGAATTTTCCCTTCAGGACAGGCTGTCTGACTGGATGTGTGAGCTTGCAGTTGTATTTTGTATCTTGCGAGTGAGGCCACCTCCACAGTTAAAACAGGCTGGGTGTCCCTGTGTTTGTGTTTCAAATCTTTCTGAAATGTTTCCTGCCTTCTCAGAAGTCTTACCTTTTTTTAAAAAAGCAGTGCACTGTGCAAACTAACTTTCCAGTTTGATAAGGGTCACCCTATGAAGAAACACGAACTCTTTAACCTTTGCTCTCCCCCACCCCCCTTTGGGGACCATTTGCTATATGTGGTTTCTAATGACGTCAGGAGAACATCTGGGTCCTTTATGGGTCTCTCACGGAAGGGAAAGCAGAACGGTCCCTTGCCTCTTTCCCACCTTCACCACTGGAAAAGTTGTTCTTGTGTTTAAAGGATTCAGGATTTCTTTGCAGAGGAAACCTCTCCGTCCTTTGTAGGTCTCACCAGCCCTGCATGTGATGGAGACAGATGGTTATTTAGGATTTGACTCTTCAGGATTATATTCTGTGATGTGGGGGTGGTGGCAGGGCGGAGGAGGATGTTATGGTAGCTTGAGTGAACTCTCAACCAGCCCTGTCCAGGAGGGTGGCCACATGCTGATGTCATTTGGACCATGTCTTCCCACCCTGGGAAAGCCTACATAGCGTGATGGAGCCTTGACCCAGGCACTGGGTGGAGGAAGAGCCAGGGAGAGCCCTTCAAGCTCCCCATATTTGGAATGCTCTTTCCAAGGAGATTCACCAATGGCAAAGCAACCCATGAAAGAAAACAGAAAGCAATGGCAATAAACCTCAAGGAACATTGGTCCCAGGCACCTCAATCATTGTGCAAAGTCCAAACTTGATGTCCTGCTGAGGACAACAAATCCTTTGATAACTGGTCAGACTGATGGTGAAACAAGGCTCAAGATGAATTCAGGCAGGTCTTGGAGCCCAAGTCCAGGCCTGCTCTGCAGTGGCTTATTAAATTTATATTTAGGCTGCCTTAATTTATGCATTTATTTACTGAATTTGTTGGGAAGCCAAACAAATGATAGCATCCTATCTCACACCTCCTTCAGGCAGCATGACAGAATTGCAAGAAGCAGCTGAGACGCATTTCTTGGCCCATTGGGTGTAGGCCTTTGTGGTTTCTCAGCACTATTTAATCTTTGCATGTTACTGTCTACATCAGGGGTGGGTACCTTGTTGATCCACAGATATTTTGGCCCAGAATTCCCAGCATTGCTCACCATTGGAGTATAAGCTCTTGGGTGGTGGGGCGAGAGGCTGGGGTGGAGTGAGGAAGGTGCCTTTCTTTATACAAAGGCAGAATTGTCCAGAAATTTCATGCAAAGGCAGGGAGCGGTCACAGCATGGCTTGTTTCCATAACACATCACCATCTTCTTTTGATTTCTCTTGGAAGGATGTCCTTGGTTGAATAACATGTAATCTAAGTTACAGGGATCCTTCTATTGTCTGCGGAGCCCAGCTGTAAATCGCTAAATCTTAGACTTGCTCTGCAGTACACAGTAGAAGATGGAATGCTTTCTTTCTTTCCCAACTCCCCCTGGAGAACAAAGTAAGATTGGCAACGATGATATGCAGTTAATTTGTCAAAGGGACATTGCAGAATTAAAAGAATGTTTTTTTCCTGCAGCTACTTGGAGCATTTCGTATGCACCGTGTTCAGCTGATCTGCTCATGAAATATTATTTTAGCATTTTAAAACTCTCAAGTGAAGGCCAAATCAAAAAGCTCATTGTACTCAGCTAAGCCAAGGGGTCCCTGTTTTGCCATTCACTCCTTAATATTACTTCATGCTGCTTAATTGCTTGGCCTGGATTCTTTTGCCTGCCCATATCCAAAAATAAGATTTTAACTCATGTAACTTTAAACATAAAGCTTGGGATCTTGTAGAGTTGGCTGTCCCTCCTATATTATTTAGCACATTCCATCATTTTATTATTATTATTTTTATAATGCTGACATCTCATCAGGGGTTAATGACTTTTATGAGGTGTATCAGAAGCAACAAACCATTTCTGTCCAACTCACAGAGCTCATCCCTGGGAGACCGCCTGTCATTTTCCCTTTAGGTTAGCTGAGTCTTGCTGATACATAAGAAATGCCTGACACTTTCAACTGATATTTAACTAGGATTTAATCAGCCTGTGGAGGACATGGAGAAGCTTCTAGCAGGGGCACGTGATGGAAGAAGCGTTGGACTTCCAGCTCACTGAAGCGGGATGGATTTATGTAGGACACTCAACAAGGCAGCTACAAATTTATCACAAAGTGGTTGTCAAATCCTTCAGAGACATGACATATGTTGAAATAGATCAGAATGTGCTGGGATTCTTGCCCTTCTGCCTGAATCTAGAGGACTAGAATCATGAACTCAGACTCATATAATGGTGTGGTTGCAAGCAGCCATGAAGGTCATAGGGTCCAACCCACTGCAGTTGCAGGAAATCAATTTGTTGTTTAGTCGCAAAGTCGTGCCTGACCCATCACGACTCCATGGACAACATTCTTCAGGCTCTCATATCCTCCACCATCCCTCAGAGTCCACCCAAGCCCACACCCACCACCCCAGTGACCCCTCAACCTCTGCTGTCCTCTTCTGCTTTTGCCTTCAATTGTTCCCAGCATCACGGTGGACATTAATTACCGCCATCTCAAATCTGAACTTTGGAATAGACCTCTGGGGTTTTTTTGGTGTAGTGGCATCTATAGCTTTCTTCTTATAATGATAGAAAGGACGTGAGTCTGTCCAACTGTCCATCCACCCATCCATACCAGGGTGCCAAGACCCTGCTGCCTAGATTTGTGCTCGGGTGCCATCAAGTCATCTCTGGCTGAGGGTGACCTATGGAGGAAAGCCCTCCAAAATCTCCTATCCGTGACAGCCCTGCTTAGCACTTGCAAACGTTGCCTGGATATCTGAGACTTATCATGTGCTGTAAGTAGATTATAGGGATGTGAACCTTGGGGCTCATTTTGTCCTTTAAAACTGAATTAATTTACATTAATGTAAATGTGTCCATACAGCTGAAGCCTGTCACCATATGTTCAGCCACTAGGGACAGACTTCCCTACCCAGCATTGACCTTTGCCATCTCTAGTGTTTGAAACCAGGGGAGATGTTTAGGATAAGGGTCAGAGTTCTCTGCTTGCCCCCTTCTGTGGGGCAGAAGCCCCCTTGAAGGGCAAGGGATCTTGGGGTTTTGTATCTTGAAGTCTGACCTGGACAGATGTTGAATTCTCCCATTCCCAAGCAGAGAAACGGCCTTTCTCCACAAGCTGCAGAAAACCTCCATCTGTTTTTCCCAGGTAGGCCTTCCCATTAGCAGGTGAGCAGCACAAATTTCTAACGGGTTGTGAATTTTTGCACTTCCCACTCTGCTGCCTGCTCAGGGAAGAGGCAGAGCTAACACTGGGCCAGGATCTGATCTAATTCCCTGGAAGGGTTCTTGCCCCATGAAAGAAGATTCCATTTTTCCTGCTTCCCTCTCTGGATGTTTTTAATTGAATTGATGTTTGGGGTAATGTTTCAACGTGCCTAATCACAGCAAGGCAGCTAAGGGGGTTGGTGTCTTTCCTTTCTATCACACACAGAAGTGCAAAATGCCAAGGAAGTTGCAGGCCACCCAGAGAGAGGATTGCACAATAAAAGTGTCCTCAGTAAAATAAGAGGACACAGTCATCCCATGAGTCAGGCAAGCACAAGGAACCGAACCCAGTTTGCCCATGAACATTTCTCCGAAAACTTCTCCCCTTTTGCATTTCTCTTTGAAAGCAACATCTTTCCTACCAAGTTGAATGCAGCTGGTTAAAAAAATAAAGAGGAGAGAGAGAAATTTCTGGCACCGCATTAATTCAAGTAGAGGACACCTTCAAACAGAAGAAGGACCTCTAGCACCTCTCTAAGTAGAGGCCCGACATCCATAAAAGCGGTCACACAGCCAGGCTATCAGAAGGGCACCTTGAACGCCTAGCTTTGTTCCTGTGAATGCAGCCCAAGCCCAACCCTGTTCGATGTGTGCCGAAGTGGGACTGGAGGTATGCACAAAAAGAGGGGTGGATGTGGGGAGGAAACGTGGTCCAACTCGCTCTCTCTCTCGCCCTCCTTTCTTTGTGATGAATAAATAAACCAAAGGGTTGGCCTGAGAAAAGGGAGTCATTGCCATTCGGTCCTCTCTCCTGAGTAATATGTAATGAGCGGCTCTTGCTGTTATCTCAGCCAGTCATCTTCTCTGTAGGAAGAATGGATTTAATTATATCACAGTTTTCAGTTTTATTGATGCTCGGACAATGTAAGCATTAAAGTGAAATACGATGCCAAGTACTTTTGAGGCCACCAAAACGTTTCCTGTTATTGTGTTGTAATGGAGAGTGAAGTTACACAGGACCCAAGTCCATAACGGCTCCAGCAGAGAAAATGTGGAATCTTGTCCAAAATCCATGCCTTTGTACAGATATCATGAATTCCTGGCTTGCTGGTAAGATTTAGAAGTCTCCATATTTATGATGGTGTAGTGCAGAAAGGCATAGAGATCCCAGTTCTCAAGCTGCCCTGAGGACAGCTATGTTTGCTTTCTTCTCTGGGCCAAATTTGATCAGAAAAATACCCTCCAAGGGATTTCCGCTTGCCCCAGCTTGTTTGTACCCATGCCAGGAGACAGGCTGGCTTTCAGTTTTCCACCCACTAAAGGAAGGACCCAGACTTTTTGCTACACAGACGTTTCCCGGTTCAGACCCTGGCATCTCCAAGGATTGCGGGAGAGGCATTCCCTCTGAACCCTTGGGGAGATGCTGCCAACAACCAGACCACAGGTGGGCACCTTTAAGCCATTGGAGGGGTGTCTTTCCTTCCACTCATGGCCCCATCTGCCACACTAGCTGCAATGGAAGAAGGATATCACTTCTAGAGGGATATCATGTCCCCCCTCAGTCTTCTCTTCTCAAAGCCAAACATGCCCAGTTCTCCCAGTCTCTCTTCACAGGGCACTGTTTCCAAACCCTGGGTCATTTTTGTTGCCCTCCGCTGGACCCTTCCTAATTTCCCTGCATCTTTCTTACATCTTGGTGCCCAGAACTGGACACAGGATTCCAGGTGAGGTCTGTTGTCTGGGCTCTTGTTTTCACTCAGGGAGCAACCAATACATCTGGCTCCACGCAGGAGTGCACGGCATCGTGGCCAGGTAAAAGAAAAGGCCAGCAAAAGGGGACAGCCTTGCCAGCTTGCACGTGAGTAGCAGCTCTCCTCCTTGAGGGGTGAAAGGCAAGAGAGTGAGCGAGCGAGGTCGGGGGGGAGAACCAGACGTCACACAGTAGTCCCTGTGTTTGCACTGGCTAAACCCTTTTTATCTCACATTCATAAACACAGGCTCTCTATGTGATATAAAACACATTTACCTGTCACTGAAGCCTGTGATTTATGGAACGGAGTTGTCCCTAAGAGGGTAACAAGGCCCGATGCTTATTTTGGCAGGTGCGTTCCTTCGAACTGTGGAGCTGCTCGCAGAGCCGCAAACACTAATGACAAAAGGTTAATGATTTTTTTTTGCTTTCCCCCTTTGAAATATTTATTCAATTTCCACACACAAGATCCTCATACAGGACCCCAACTGGAGCCAAGGAAATGTATTCCCCCACCCCCCTTTTCGCTTTTGCTTCCTCCTCCTTGGGTTTGGCAAAGGCACCATTTCACAAAAATATTATTTTAGTTTCAGGCACGGCTGACAGCGGCTTCAGCATCCCAGGGATAATGAAGGGAGAGGTCCCTGGGGAGGGCCTTCCTAGCACTCTCACTCCCGGGGTGTCCCTTTGGGCCACATCTGTCATGCAAATATAAGCTGCTTTTTGCGTTTGTTTTAATTGGGTTTCCCCAGCCTGATCTCTCATCTTGCTCTGACCACTGGGGAAATCTGCATTTTGCTATTTCATATCAATATTTAATATTCCATCAGATGCCTGCCCTGGGAGGAACAGCAGGCGGCCACCAAAAGAGGGCCTTTCCATTGGCTAGGAGCCAGCTCCCGTGGCTAGTTGGACTGGCAGCGATGCTTCTCCTATTTAGGCAAGCGCTTTGGCTCTCCTGTCATTGATGGATCTTACTTTGCATTTGTTTGGCATGATAGGGAATCAGTGCACAAAATCCAGTGGGACACCTTTCCATTCCATCTGACCACTACTGCTCGTGAACTTCTGGCTGTCCTCTTACAGAAGCAGATTACAGGGTCAGAAGGCTGGACCCAGCAAGGTGGTTCCCATGCTTGTGGTCCTTGGTGCTACCAAAACTGGGCACCCTGCTGATCGTTCTAGAGTCCCATCTCCATGGAAAAGGCCGTCTCCCCAACACACACATACACACTGCTGTAACTGGAATACAATTTGCATTATCTCGGCCGGCCGACTTAAGTTGGTCACTCCTAATGCACTCAGCGGCAGCTACATAGCCCCCATTACAAACTGGAGAGAAGCCAGAATAACATCTGTCAAATTAATCATTAGAGATGAAGAGCCGTCAAAAGTTCTGCGGCAACCATTTTCTTGTTAACCTCTGGCATGAAAAAGAAGCTTGGAGACAGACTGATAACGTGCGATTTTTTCCTAGAAAGACTGGGCTGCGGAATAGTTCAGCGCTGCAGATCGAGAAGATGGGAATCGCTTCCCCGCTCAGGTCCAGCTTTGGCAGGGCTGTGTGTGGATTGTGGGAGTCCGCAGAGGCTGTCACGGCTCTGATTCATGGGCTGGCCCAGCCGGCATCTGGCCCTGGAGATAAATGCCCATTTGGGATTCTGACAGGCGGCTTAGTCGGCGTGTGTGTGTGCGTGCACATGCAAGGAAGGTTGGGTTGGGGATGGGAAGCGACACACTCTGAGGTGTGCAAGCATGCTGGTGAGATTTGCCAGGGCTTCAGGGCGGGGCGTTGTTGAGCACAAAGGCTTGTCCACCCAGCTAGCCAAACCCGACAACAGGGTCAAAACAGGGCCGGGGAATTTCAGCAACTAAGAAATGAGGGACGGTGGAGGCTGAGCCCGTCTCAGTCCGAGACTTGAATGTACTTCCAAGGAAGGACTTTGGGGCACTGGTGGCCACCCTAGTGGTGTGTGGGAATGAAAGTGCCCTATAGCACAACTAAAAATAGCAAATATTTTTTTTATTTATTTATTTATTTATTTATTTATTTAGGGAACTTCTATGCCGCCCCATTCGCCACAGCCTTGGGGTGGCTCACGACCAAGCTTGATCCATATCCTGCCTGTTTCTAAGCCTGAGGCAGAAGCTCGGTCCTAACCCTGAGGCAGAAGCTCGGTTCTCCTCCACCCCTTGCTGGACCAAGTTGCCTCATAAGTCTGGTACTGTCTTGCCTTGTGGGGACTGATCAGAGCCATTTTGCCTCTGTTCCCTTGCCTGCATGTGTGTCCGGTCCAGTGCTCACCACAATAATCCATTGCCAAAGACTTTGATCTCCACGCACCACCCCAGATGGCCCTTTATTCCGGAGCAAGCCTGCCCTGCTTTTTAAAATCAAGAACCCTCTTTTGCTTGAATGTACACACTGCTGTCTGGGGAGGCGAAGACGCTCGCCACAGAAGCAGATAATCCTAGAACGGCTTATGTTCTGTTCTGCATTGCATACACTGTTCGGGAGCCCTCGTTCCAGGTAGGGTTATGCCTATATTTGAAAAATTATGACAAGTTGGAGGGAGGAGGTTTAAGGAATTTTCAACAGCAGACCGTAACTTTACAGATGTGTCCAAAAACCTCACAGCAAAGCCTCGAGGCCTCTCCTGAGATAGAATATCTGGATTTTGAAAGGAATCCTTTGGTCCCATCACAGGTCAGATCTTCCTGCTCATCAAACTTGCTCCAAGGTGAAAGGAGATACTTCAGACTTATGAGGTGAGCAACTGCTTTTTGGCTTGAATACAGACAAGGTTATATCTTCTAAATTCTCTCTCTCTCTCTCTCTCTCTCTCTCTCTATATATATATATATATATATATAAAAAGAGAGAGAGAGAGAGATTGAGAGAGAGAAAGGCCCATATATCAGAAAATGGCCCTTGGGTCCTTTCATCTGCCTGCCCTTGTTAAGCCCCCAGCCCCAATAGTAGGGGGATATGTGGGCCACATAATCTAGAGACAAAGCCGGTGTCTTCTGCTGGCAGAGCTGGGAAGGACTAAGTAGTCTGCTCCACCTGCAAGCATTTCTCTTTGGAGGCTTCCTCCATGTTCTCCATTCCATGGAAGGCAGAGCTGGTGGGACGAGAGCCTACCAGAATGGATCTACCTTGCTGGGAGGTGTTTTCTCGCCCAACATACCCTGGAATAGGGATGGACACATCTGGCAGTTTCACTTTCTCTGATAGTTAATTAAAACAACCAGACAAATAAACTACAATGGTTTTCAGCCTGTTGTCTGGATCAGCCAAATGCACCAGGTTCCACACTTGCTTGCCTTGTAGCCTTTGAAGATGTCAGGAACACAAAGTGGGTACCCATTCACTACTATGGTCGAATACACAGACTGCTAAACACTCAAAGCCCTGGGCCTGGATGGATCTGTCCATTTTGCCTCCTCTTACATTCACTTAAAAAATCTCATAGTTTCTCTGTGTTGTTTATGATGAAGTTCTGAATTTTTATAAAAAGGGAACTGTGAGTTAAGCTAGTTGCTGTTAACCTGGGAAAGCTGATGCTATGCAAGAGGTAACCTATGAGAAAACTCATCGGGAAGACCCGGTAGCTAATCCTGGTGCAGTTTTGCCGGAGAGCTGCAGGGTGGAAATTACTTATGGCTGAGCAAGAATGCGTCACTCACTTTTCTGACAGTGCCTTGCAAAGACTACACAGGCAAGCTTCTAGCATCTATCAACATTACTGTCTGGATTGTATTATCTAGGAAATCCCAGAGTCACTAGCCTACAGGTTGAATTAGCTACAAATTCATTTCAGATTAGAATCCCATTTTGGGAAAGGCCCAAGTGCTCCTCTTACAATGCCTCTGAGAAGCGAGGAGCTGGGATGGATGTTATTAAATTTGATGCTAATAATTCCTTCCCTACTGATTTCTTCCTTTCCTTTTCTTTTGGCTAACCACCGTTTCTCAAAAGGCATTAAGTGAAACCAAAAACAACACCAGAAAATGGAGTTCCTTTGAGAAGTCTGCTCCCTTTTCATCTTTTACAGAGAAAAAGAACCTTCTGCGAGCAGGGAAAGAGGAGATAACACTTTGGATTAGAAAGTAAACCTATGCAGATTTATAAAATATAATTTAATTATGCCCGTAAAGGTTCAGTGAAGGGGTTTAGTGCAAATCCAGCTGATTTATGGGTTACCCCGATCCCGTCCCCATTCTGCTGACCACCCATCATTCAGGGGCTTCCTTAATTTTGGATGTTTCCCCAGACTGCTACTACTTTCTCTTCCTCTATTAATAATGGGGTTTCCCAATGTTTTACCTTAATTATTCTTTCCTAATATTTCTGAATCTAGAATCTATTTCTTCTGACACCACAGGGCCCATTTAGTTGTAGGATCTTTCACAATGCAGGGAAGGGCTTGTGGTTAGAGGCAGTGCTTTTTTTGTAAACAAAAAAGGTGTGCAACTCACGTCTTGGGGTCACACTTTTACACAATGGTCGCCACCGGCCATAAGCACTCAGCGTGTGACCACACGACTGATCTCAAGCCGAGCAGCGGCCCAAGCCGAGCAGCACCCTCACAATCAGCGCTGACAATCAGCACGACACACAGGCAGCCCGCAGGCACTATGTTAATGATTTCTGCGCTGATCTTCTACGCCCAACAGGGCGAGTCACAATCACTTGGAAAAATCCGTCAAAAGAAGGTGCCGGAACGCCATTCCGGTAAGTTCTATGACAAAAAAAGTCCTGGTTATAGGATGCCCCCAAACTTATTTTTGCACAGGTTGGATGAGGTTTGAAACAACATATCTTTTCTCACTCGGCGATGCTTTTCTCACTTCATGCAAGCTCTTCCTGAGGGGCAAGAGAAGACCATTCCTAAAGTGCACCTGACAGGTAGCAGCAGAGGTGAAAGCCCTTTTGAGGGACCGAAGAGATGTTCTGCCAACGCTGGAAGTCTGAAAGGCAAGCTGGCCACACACACCGAGCAGGATAGTTGAACCGGTTTTGAGCAACGGAATATGGATCGATTTGGCTCCTGGGGGGCATAGTCTATTAGCAGTAAAGTCCATTGGAAAGCAGACCCAAAAGTGTAGGACTTCTAGTGGACTGTTTGATGTTTTCCCCCATTCCCAGAAAAAAGGACATTTTTCAGGATTGCCTCCAAATGTTTTCCACTATGTGTGAGTGTCCATGTTTGTATGGCTGACACTTTTTACTCCGGCCATATTCCCAGCCCTTCTTTTCCACAATATCCTGGGTGGTCTTGCAGTTGGGCTCTGTGGAGGATGCAAAATGTGATCCAAATAGATGCAGCAGTCACATGTCATGGAAGGGGAAACAAATCCCCAAATGTAGGAAAGAAGCAGTGTTCCTGCAAGCTGTGCCACTGAGGAACTGTTGGACAATTCTCCCGATTGCTCTGACTGTAAATCGAGGGAAAATTTTTGAAAGCCCTGCTCTCCTCAAATTGGGAAGAGAGCTAGCTCATGCTTTGCATGCAGAAGTTCCCAATTCAGTCCCTGACTTCTCCAGGCAAGGTGGGGAATGCTCTTGCCTGAAACTGTAACCCTAACCCCCTGGAGCTCTTCGGTCTGAACATTCCCTTAGCTGCCTTAGCTTCCAGGGCTGTGAAGCTAAGCAGATCCAGCTCGGGTCACCACCTGGATGGGAGACTTCTTGGGAAGCCACCCCTGGAGTCCCATCATGGAAGAAGAGTGGGGCATCCACATGGAACGAATATTAGAATCATATGAAACAGCATCCTGGGAAGCCCCACACCCTTCTGCAAACCCTGGACATCCCCAGCAGTGCCTGTCCTTCCAGATGCACGAGAGAAGCTTGCCTCTCGGCTTGCCTCTCTCGGTGGCCAGTGTCTCACCTCGTTCACTGGGGTCTGAATGTAACCCGACCTGCAGCAGGCAATTACATTTTGCTTTCTTGTGTGTGTGTGTCTACTCATCTGTTTCTAGTATTGACACCGACTCTCTTTCAACAAAGGGTGGTTCCCATGAACTCCCTTGCTTAGTACCAGCTGGTTCTTATTAGGGATTAACCAGGGAAAAGGAGTAATACAGTCCGAGTGCGTTCTTCTCCACAGCACTTTGCCATGTGTTTTAATTTACCCATCTACCAAGAAAGACCGACTCCCCCCCCCCGCCACCATCCATACCACGAACCACATTCCATACCTCACATAGTTTGCTTATTTTGATAAATGCTGCTTTTTGGAGATTTTTAAAAAATAGAGTAAGAGTGGAGTAGGGAGAGGCATGCAAAGCCAGCTCGTATCTGCAGCCCCGGATTGCTGAGCTGTATTAATTCACGGAGCTGCCCGATCTTTTTCAGCTAATGGCTTATTGCTTCTTTGTTAACCAGCTTCTAAAGTTTCAGTTGCAAAGCTCCCTGAAAGCGGTCCCGAAATGAATGAACCCAGTTTTGAGAGGGAGTAATCCCCCCTCCCCTTTCAATATCTTGGATGAGAAGCACGCGAGCATCCTCACCCACACGCACGTATGTTTATTGCAGGATTTTAATATTTTTATTCATGCTTTATAATAGCTTGCACTGAGATAAATTTAGAATTTACAAGAATGTTTGGTACAATGCCGAAATGTTTCAGGCTTAGCAGAGGGAAATCTACAGCGTGTGGATTAAATTTATGTAATATAGAATTGGAAAGAGGAAGGTGAAGAAACTTCTATTAAAATCAGCTGTACGTACATGGACCTGGTGTGAACCCAGAAGCTGATATTTAAAGCCAAGACACTTTTATTCACAAGTGCCCATCAAAAAACAACAAGGCATTTTTGGAAGTATCAGAAAACAGCTCCCCTGTTTTGATGCTCCTTTAGAGATGCTTGCAGGTTCCTTAACAGTGATCCAGATCAGACGCATTCTGTGGCATCGAGATATGTCCATCCTGGCAACCCTGACTGGCTGGGAGCAGGGATGTGTGAACTTTACTTTGGTTTCATTTTGATACGTATTGACCAGTATAATCCAATCTATTCATATCTGGGATGGAATACCATGTGGGTTTTTAAATCAAAGGTGGAAAAAACTGAACCTGACATTCTGGCCCAGGAGTTTTGTTCTTACAAGGTCGGCTTAGACTTCTGGCCCAGGAATTTTGTTCTTAAGACTCCTGGTGTGCCCAACACATGTTTGGAGAAATTAATTAGGACTGATGCTCCACTTCCAGCCTGTCAGCAGGCTACGTAGCAAGCACGACATCTTCTTGCTCCCAAAAGCTGGGCCAATTATGCTTGGGAGGTGCAGACAGGTGAGAATTTCGTAGCATTTTGTTTTTGTTCAGAATTCACCCAAGTTTACAAATTTTGTCATATTCGTAACGGAGAATGCTTGGTTTTATTTACTTGTTTGCTTTCTCAAGCACATGCATACCTGAATTAAGATATGCATGGCCCAGGAAAACCTAAGTGCATTTACAGCCACTGATCCAAACGACCAAATGTCTTGCTCTGAAATAAATCAGAGCTTATGCAGGATTAACTTTGCCCAAAGAGCAGAGGAAATTATGCATGGTGGGAGATGGAGAGAAATAGGGAGATTTTTCTCCCAGTCTTGTAATACTAGAACTCAAAGGGGGGCAACCTCCGAAGATGCTTGGTGGGAGATTTCTTGAGAGATAAAAGGAAAGACGTCCTTGCTCTTTGCATAATTAAATGATGGAATTCATATTGGCAAGATGCACTGATGGCCACCAATTTGGATGACTTTGAAGGGCATTAGACAATTCCATGGAGGTGAATCACAGTTTCTGATGACCGTAGGCTACCTCCAATACTGGAACCAGGGTACTGCTTCCGAAGTCCTGTTTCCAACACTGACCTACCACTTCCATCCGGGAAGCTTGCATGCATGATGAGTGCCTTCTTGCATTTTCCCAGCAACTGGTATTCAAGAGGTACACTGCCTTGGAATATGGAGGTTCCATCAGCAGAAGTACTCTCCTCCTCCATCAATGTTAAAGCTATTGTGCCCATCACCCCATCTTGTGGCTGCACATTCCATAATTAAAGTATGTGTAATGCAAACAAGTTATTTCCACTTGCATTAGCTGGAACACAGTTTGATCAACAGCGCAATCTCTGAAATGTTTGAGGATATTTGAGCTCTGGATGGCAAGGAAAGGGAGCCATGCAAACATTGAAGGATGCACTGGGCAGGCAGCGTTACAAAGTAGTCTCCTGTTGGCTGGCAAGCACGTCCTCCCTTGTTTGTCCTAATCTGTAGAAAAAATATACAACTGAAAGAAATTAGAAATGCATGAGATAAAACCAGCTCTCCCTCCTCTGCAGCAGAATGTGGTAATTGCCAGTTGAGCTTCTGTTGAGGAACCCCTGCGGTGTGACGGAGGGAGGTGGCAGAGAGAAAAGGGCACCTTATGGACAGAAAAATGGGGAGGTGAATCTCAGCAGGGGGCCAGAAGCAGAGCCTCTTAAAGCAAGTGAGGGGATTATATTTTATTGTTGTTATATGTGGTTGTATGCAACCCAGAGAGCTTTGGAAATGATGACGATGATGACGATGATGACGATAAGTTAGCATCATCCAGAACGAACAGTGACACAGATGCAATTTGTGGTTCATAAACTCCAAATTCATGCAGTGTTTTTTGGAGCGGGTTACCTTATTTTGGACAGTGAATAAGTGTTGTTAGAAATGGCAAGACAGACCTATCTTCTTTGTGGCAAACAACTTCTTCATTTTTGGCAAACAACTTTCCTGATAAAATACATGCTTAATGTTAGTTCCCTTCACAGATACAGTGATGTGCTTTGGTTTGGTTTGGTGAATTCAGTTGCAGAATTTGGTGAAATGCCAAATCAGAAGTTTGTGCTTACAAAGTAGCTCAAAAGAACCAAATTATGTGATGTCACGGTTTTTTACTTTTTTAATGCAATTGTGACAAGGAGCTTTCATTTGCTTGTTTCCAGTCACTGGAAATAAGAGAAGAATTTCCCTTTCACAGTCTAGAGAAACACTTGCAGCCTCCTCAAGGTGCTCTTATCACGAAGAATCGGAAGGAAATAAGGAACGAAATGGTAAAATACCTCTTGGACAGCATCGTATTGCAGGAGGATTACTACCCTATCGGCTTCATATCATGTGAACATGGCATGGCAGGTGCTCGATCCAGAACCCTTAATGTTGAATGAAGTGTATGTGCTTGGGTGGCCTACTTTGCACAAGGCACTTCTCTATTCTGTTTATTCTGAGCCCATGCTCAAGTCAAATGACTACAAAGTGGGTGAATTTGGAAGCTGCCTATTAATGGGGGAAGACTCTGGGCTTCCACAGAGGTTACCTAGTCAGCCTCCTATACTGTGGCAAAGTGGTTTGTATTTTAATTAATTAAACTTATTATTTGCATTTCTAAATATAATTGAGCATGTCCAGGTGATATGTAGATTGGTGTCCCCCCTTTTGGTGATGCAAGCCCTCTTTTTGGCAATGCATACGGTCCAAGCAAATTCTTCCCCCACTCTGCACGTGTTCAACACTGATTGTATCTCTATCTTGCTGCATCATGTAATTTGGGGCTAAGCCCCAGAGGACCCTGGTCTAACCCCTGATTGAGAATTTATTTATTATATCCCGCCTTCTTTTCTGGATGGTGCCTGAGATGACTTACGTCCTCTTTCTGGCTGTGTCAACCTCACAACAACCCTGTAAGGTAGGTGAGTCTAAGGGTCAATGCTTGGTCCCAACTTCATGGCTGAAAGGGCTTAGAACCTGGATCTCCCAAGTCCCAGTCTGACATGCCAACCACTACGCCACACTGGCTTGGACCATCTTCTTGGTGGTGAGGGAGGTCATAAGAATTCAAGCAGTGCAGCAATTCCACGGCCTTGCATGCATCTCCTGACCAGCTCAGTGTGTTCATCTCTTCCATTGCAAGAAGAAATGCACCCTTTTTAAAGCGCAGAGAAGACAGGACCTGGTCGCTGAGGCTCCGTTCTTTGTCACAGCCCTCGGGGTCTTCAGACTGCTGTTGCTAGCACAGTGGAAGGAAAACACCCCCTTCCCACATTCTGGATAAAGCTGATCCAGCAATTTGCTGCCCCTCCCCCATGAAAACACTCTCAGTGCCCTCAGACCAGTTGCTGGTCCGGTCCAGAGACAGCTGTAAAAAAGGAAGGAAGAGCTGGCGCCGGCAGGGTTTATCCAGGGTCACTCCACAGCTGAATAGGTGAGGCGAGGAGCCAGCGAGATGTAGGGGAGAAAAGGGGTGGCTTGGCCAGGGTGGGGGAAGGAGCGGCTGCATAAGCTGGTGGGGGGGGGGACCCTTTGTGAAGTCAGTCACAAGGTAAAGGGGAGATAAATCACATCACATCACTGTTGTCGCCCTCGGTAAGAATCTTGACAAAGAAAATCCAGCTGTCCAATGGAAGAACAAATAAACCAAGATGGAGAGACAGGGTTACAGGGGAATCAGGAGGAAGGAGGTACTTCAACAATTTCAGAGGCTAACTGGCTCTCCAAAGTTAGGCAGCCCTGGGTGACACGACTCTTAACAACACAACATCAATAGCAGCAGCAAGAACAACAATGACGGCATAAATATTCTAAAGAAATCAAGACAAATATGCCGAAGGGCACCAAGGTATGTCACCAACATGGGAAGGGGATTCTAAAATGTTAAAAAGAAAGCACAGACTGTAATTAAGTAATTAAACAATTAAGCATGCATTGCATTTCCCCAGTTTAGTCCAAATCAATCAAACCCAAACCTACTTCATTTCTGGAAGCCACTGGACTGAGTTCGAGACACAGATTTGCTATATGTTTTATTCTGAGTGAACAACATTGACTTGACCCAAAGAATGTTTTAAAAGGAATATGCATTCTTTGTGAGAAATTCTAGACCGGGAGGCCTGGGGGTTAGTGAGTGGCAGCAGAATATGGATGTAGCATGACAAGAGTGTTTTTCATGAAATATATGGAAGCAATTGGCGTTCCTTGCATGTTTTCAGACCTGCACATTCTCCTGAGTTTATTTAGTCGATATGGATGTCTTGGTTTTTTGGATCTTCCGATGCGGCTAAATTAGAGCCATATATTGGCACGCAGATGTTCCAAACAGCAACCTGAAAGTAGAAGGTGAAGTGGCCCTTCGCTGCAGGAAAAAGAGTCGATAGCTCTGTGTTGTAGTTCCAAGAAAAATGCGAGACTTGTTCTTTGCAGAGCGAATATTCAAACAACCGCTGGGGAGGCTGGTGAAAGTCAACAAGGGCGTTTCGAGGAGTTGGGAGGTGCCACAAAACAGCTATGCTCCTTAAAAGCAAAGGCTTTTGGATACATTTGGCACATGCCATTCCAAAGGTAAACAGGTTTTAAAAAACAAATCCCACCTCACCAGTTCCATCTGCCTATCTAAACAGCAAGACAGGATTGCTACCTTTTGGTTGTGGTGTGGTCACCTCTCTTCAAAATCCACAATTTTCTCCATATCTGAAACAAAGAAGAATCAGAGGGTTTTCTCTCTCTTTTAAATTGAATGGGTGATAAACAAAAATGGACAGATGTTCTGTGCATCCAGGCACAGGGCTTTAGAGCTTGCCTCCTAAAAGTCTGGATTTGAATCCCTGAGTTGTTATCCATGATAAGTTTGGATTTGGACTGAAATATGTCCCCTCTCACCCCTCAGGGCTTCATCTTTAAAACATCTATGTCAGGCAGATGACCACCAGGAACAATTGTGCCTCTTGCATTTGACTAGTGCAGTTGGGCGAGAATTTCATTTCGCTTCTTCATATTAGGGAGGAAAAGCAAAGCAAAGCAAAGCAAGAGGTTTATAAAAATGTCAATAGAGGAGAAAGAGAAAGCTACAGATTGGTCTGTCCCTCGATATCACATTCCTACATACTTCTCAGCTTCTTTAAGTCAGGCACCTCTGCCTGAACAGGGAGAATGTTCTTTATATGCTGGGAGACCATTATTCCCATGCCAAACAGACCCACAACTCAGAGATGGATGTGACACTGGGAAAAAAACACTGGGAGATCCCCAAGCCCCTGCTGGTTTCTAGTCCTGGAGTTCATGAGGTGGGTGCTATGAAGAGAGGGCTTTTTCTACTGTGGCACCCCAGCTGTGGATAACCACCTGAGAGAGCCTCAGCCAATGTATCCAGTGAAGATCTGCTATTCCCCCACTCAGTCCAGTCTTTCCGTTTCTGTTGCTTTCAAGCCTGTCACTGTACCTTCAAACCTTGACCTTGCTGATGGCCTCTTGGCACACAGGCTTTGCTTACCTGTGGTATTCTCTGTGCGTTGTCTCCGAATCTGCACTGCCTCACCTCTGGGGCTCCCAGAGACCCTGTGGCGCATGGAGTGCCTGCGGATGCACGCAGGCTGCCATGCTTTTAGTGACAAATGCAAGGAAGGGAAACCAGATTTCCATGGAGTGATCATCTTTTTCCACCCCTCTCAGAACTTGGCCATGGGTGGAGGCTGGTTTCTCTGAAAACACGGCTCTCCCAAGGTGGGTGACCCAGCCCACTGAGAAGAACATCAAGAAGATGCTCCTCCTCACCATGGTGACCTGCTTGCACCTTCCAACACAGAGTGTGGCGGTGGTAACAAGAAGCAGGAGGCACTTCATCCTCTGCATCTCCTGGATTCTCTGTCTCACAAGCCACCTGGCTGGCCCAGATGTTGAAGCCCAGGGTCACAGGGCAGTGTTGCATCTTGGCATCTCCAGCAGGGCCTCCCCTCCCTCCTTTGGTGTGAAATGAGTTACGGGGCTGAACGAAAGCACCGATTCCACATAGGCACCCTCCTAGACCTGCCCTAGAGGTTGGTGTCAAGTGGGGCATTGCCACCAATAGGGGCACTGACATTGCACCCCCCCCTGGCCTCACCCACCAAGTGCTTATCTTGCGCTTGGGACTGAGGAGAAAAATGCTGCACGGAGACAGATTCATCACTCTGATCCCACAAAGCTTCAGATGAGGAAAGGAGTGATGGATGAAACTCTCCGTCACCTCCTTAATCTAGCCATTATTGTTGCTGTATGCCCCACGGTGAGGGAGAGGCTTTGCAAGCAGGGGATGAGATATCCAGGCCAGGGTGAGGAATTCCTTTTAAGAAAGCTAGACTAAGGTGGAGGTTCCCGGTTGCTTTTGTCAGCTTGCCCCAGAGAGCTCCCAAGTCCTAAAGCTCAGGGGCGAGCAGAAGGCGGTAAGTCATTTTGGCTCACTCGAATGACAACTGGATTAAATGCAGATCAGTTTAAAACACTCAGAAACTATCGATGATAAAACACAGTGGCCCAAAGCACTCCCAACAAAATTAAGAAGCCAATCATCAGCCATCAAAGGCCTGGGAAGGGAGGAAAGTCTTAGCCAATTTAGGGAGTAATCCTATGACCCTGGGAGAGTAACTGAGTTCAGACAACGTGATAAGCCATGCTGGAATTGATTCCACTTCCTTGCTTCTTTCTTTCTTTGCAATGTTCTGGGGCAGGGAATCCTGTAGTCCCGACTTTTCCTCAGGAAGTTGAAAGGTTAGCCAAAGGGCTCTAAGCTTTTGAACTGGTGCTACTTGAGAGAGCGGGTTTTTTTTGTTTTTGTTTTAAATATACGGTGCTTTAAAAAACCATAAATGTGGCACGGCCAGTTTGATGTACAGCATGACACTGGGGAAGAGGGTAGAATTTTAAAAAAGACAATGGAGATCTTTAGAAAGAGCCATCTGCAGTCAAAGAGAAACGATTGTTCTTTTGGAGCCATTCGGCTTCAATGCGTGAGTGAAATACCTGAATGAAATTATGCTCGCAGCTGTAAAAATGGTGATCATGAAAACTGATTACAATTTTTTAAAGGTCATTGGCAACATACAATAGATCTTCCTTTCTGTAATATAAACATCCCCCACCCCCGAGAAAAAAGCAGCTTTCTCCAGACGTTCAAGCCACTGTTACATTTCTTGGAAGAAAAGGGCCTCTCTCTCTCTCTCTCTCGTAAAGTAGGACACAGAATCCTAATCTAATTTAATCTAACCTAATCTGATTTATTTCTCCATCTTTCTGTACGTATGTGGGGTTAGCAGTAACTTATCCAGGAAAGACAAGCAAGTCAATAATCTTAAAACAATGATCCTACCTTTACTCCATCACCAGCAGAATGTCCACCTTCACTGTATTTTTTTATAACAAGTTTCATTCAAAATTTAGAGTCCTAAAAACAAAGAAAAACTAAAAACAACCTCAATCATCAAAAACATCGGGCCTGCTGGGTCAGCCCCCACATTTTTTTTCCATTTATGATAACTTAGAAGTATATTTAAATCTATGTGACATCCTGTTTCTCTAGCCAAGAATAAAGAGAATTCCAGGTTTGATAGAAATCAGTATCTTCTTTCTCCTTCACTGACAAAGTCAATCGATCCATTTCTGCACAGCCCAAGATCTTCACCTTCACTGTGTTGCCTTCCGAGGGAGAATCCCACCAGCAACGACCCCACTGCCTTTATTCTTCATGCCATCTCATTTTAAGAACCAAGAACCGTGGTAGGCCGGATTTGGTCCAGGATTCTGTTCACACACAGCCAGCCAGATGCCCTGACGGAAGGCCCACACATAGGACTAGTTCTGGGATACCTAGGCATGTGGCCTTTGCGACTGGAGACAGTAGTCCGCTATCTCAACTAGCAGCCTAGTTTGTCTCACCTTCTAGCTCCTAGATGGGAAGCGATAGTTAAAGCTCAGACATAGATAACCTTTTATAAACACCCTGTTAAATGAGATCTTTAAAGAGGGTTTATGAGGCCGTTCATGGCTATGAGTCACGATGGTGAGATGCCACCTTCAGAAGTCCATTCAGAGGCCCCTGAATGTCCATGGAAGATGACTTCTTCCATGTACTGCTTTTGGGCTTCCCATGTCACCTGGTTGGCCGCTATGGGAAGATGGATGCTGCACAACAAGGACCTTTGGCTTGATCCAGCAAAGAGCTTCCTCTATTATTTAAGGGATAGATTTGTGCTTGAGGACCAGCTGGAGACTTTGCAAAGCTGATCCCCTTTTGGGGGCAAGTAAGATACGTTGTTAGCAGTGATGGCACCACATTTTGTACATGGTTGCTCAAACTACTTGGCAAATTCTAGCCACAAAACAATGAAACAGAATCCTCATGCATCTTCACCGGCCAAATTCAAAGGATGGGCCTACTCCCAGTGTGGAGAGGGCCAAACTTCATCCCTCGCACACCCTTTTTCCACATACAATCGCTATTAAAGAAGATGAGCCTCAGCTAATGCTTTCCTGATTGAACCACTGGCGGATGGCAAAGTTTTAGCAAAATGATACATTGATCATGCAAACCTCATTTGGCCTAGGCGGCTAGTTACAGATCTCTCCCTGCCACCAAAGAGGAAATGTATTGCCAAGAGGAGGACAAACGAGATACACCGCTCTGCATTGGACATGCTCATCCTAGTTGCTATGCCTAGATGCAACTGTAGGAAGCATTGCTCCAGTTTACATGGAAATATGGTGCAGCTCACCATACTGGGGAGGATCCGGTGGCCCAGGTGCTCACTCTGTTCTTCAAGTTCTGGGTGGGGTACCCTTCCTTGAGTTCTTAACTTTGAACTGGAACTGGGCAGGCTTCCCCTCCAAGCAGAAGATGGCATCAAAGAGATGGTCCTCTGGAATCCTGCCCACAAGGAATGCCCCCTCTGTAGGAGGAAGCCCATCTACCTTGGTGGCCAAGCCAGTGCACACTGCCACATCTGTGGGGGCAGCCAGTTCCATAAATTAATACACAGCTCTGTGCAACTGGGCTTTCCTTTCTCTCTCCGACTGCTCTTTCAACTCCCTCAGGTTACATCTCCTTGCTTTTTTATGTGCTGTCCCTCTTTCCTACCCTTTTGGTATGTTTGAGAAGGTTTCTTTTATCTCTTCCAACTGTTGCTGTACAGATTTCACATGTGGTCTGTGTGAGGTACTTCCTGCCGTTTTATATATATATATATATATATATATATATATATATATATATATATGGAGAGATAGATAGATAGCACAAGCAGAAGAACCCCTGCAGAAAGTAGGCCGTGTGTGGAACACCCAGGTTGACAGTATGTGTGAGAGAAGCTCTAATCCATACCAGATGAGTAGCTGCAATGGCCGATTAAGCCTGGCCAAACACAACGGCGAAATTGAGAACAACCCCTCTGTCCCCCTTCACCGCTTCATTCTTTCTTCTCCAGCTCCCTCCACCTCAGCTCCCTGCTCTAAGTGGACACTTCAAAACACTAGAAAAATATTCCAAAGAGCGTAGCTTCGACTTTTAAACCGATATTGTTTGGGTTACGTTGTCTACCAGGCAATGTTCTTTCTTTGCTTGAAAAATAAACTGTAGAAAGCATTAATGCAAGGAGTCTATAAACACAGTCATCCTTACATTAAGAAATGTTAAAAAAAAGTTATTCTCAGTTATACAGCTCTGTCTGATGGTAGAAGCAGATGCGTTGTTCAAGCGTGGGCTGTGACTTTCCTGAGAGTCAGCAGTTGGTGGGAACCTAATTTATATCCGAGATTCAAACAGTGACAGCCACTCATTCTCCTCCCAAAAGCCATCTAATTATGTGATCTGCCTCCTTCTTTATCACATTAATATTATCAGCATTCCCTCTTCCAGCCCATTTAACAAAGATTCTCTGTGTGGGAAGTGTATCTTAAGCCCACTTGCGACTTGATTTGGGAGGGCAGTGATGTTGGGGAAAAGAATTGAGTCTGCACACTTGTTATTTATTTAAAACTTTTCTAGACCGTTCCTTACGAAGTCTCAGGATGGTTTAACAATACAACAGTGTGAAATAAAACACAGCAGCCTAAAAATTCCAACTGACAATAAAACCCCAATTAAAACAATCAGATCTTAAAACATTGGGAAAATAAAAAGGCTTTAGCCTGGTGCTGAAAAGAATAAAGTGATGGTGCCAGGCAAACCTCTCTGGGGAGAGTATTGCACAATTGGGGTGCCACTGCAGAGAAGGCCCTCCTCCAGGTAGTGACCCTCCTGATCTTCAGGGAGGCCACCCGGAGAAGGGCCTCTGCCCCAGATCTTAAGGGGTGGGCAGGCACATAGGGAAGGACATGCTCCTTCAGGTAAAGGTAACGGTAAAGGTAAAGGTTTCCCCTTGACATTAAAGTCTGGTCATGCCTGACTCTAGGGGGCGCTGCTCATCTCCGTTTCCTGCCAAGGGAGCCGACGTTTGTCCACAGACAGTCTCCGTGCTCATGTGGCCAGCATGGCTAAACACCGAAGTGCACAGAACGCTGTTACCTGCCCATTGAAGTGGCACCTTTCTATCTCCTTGCAGTTGCATGCTTTTGAACAGCAAGGTTGGCAGGAGCTGGGATGGAGCAATGGGAACTCACCCCGTTGTGCAGATTCGAACCGGTGACCTTTCGATCTACCAGCCCAGCAGCA
The DNA here is from genome assembly GCA_023646645.1 of Varanus salvator macromaculatus. Lineage (NCBI taxonomy): Eukaryota > Metazoa > Chordata > Lepidosauria > Squamata > Varanidae > Varanus > Varanus salvator. The sequence continues at coordinate 3,256,191 of JAIXND010000657.1, forward strand.
CAGTGGTTTGAACCGCTGCGCCACCTGCATCCCCTCCTTCAGGTAACCAGGCCCTAAATATGAGGTGAATCAACAACGCTTCAACCAAATTCACCTTGGTTGATTTAATGGGACACTGGGATGTTGGGGACGGGGATTCGTGGTTGGATCCAGCACTGCTCTTGGGCTTCAAGGGACCTTTGAGCACAGGGGACTTTTAGGACCACCTGCCCCATCCTCCTGGGCCTCAGCCTCAAAGGAGACAGCAAGCTGAGCAAAGGTTGCTGGTGCTTTTCTTGGCCCGGTTACTTGCCATTTCCTTGCAGGGGGGCAGATGCGTAGGCAGAATCAACAAGGAAGACGAGTAATGCCCCCCACCATTGGGACACTGGTCCTGGCCATTCCCCCGTGATGCTGATCTCCGACGCTTAACACTTGCCCGAGCAAGTCTCCACCAGCACCTTGAGAGAGACTTAAAAGAGGGTCTTTTACGTAACCTTCCGATTTTTTCCCTGTCTGCCTGGAATGCAAAAGGCAGAAGTTATAGGGACTGTGCATCTAGTCTGCCAGGCCCTGTTGGGTTCTGACATGGTCTTTTGGGTACCAGGTAAGTGCCATAAAAGAAAATCTGAGGCATTCTCGAAGCTGTTTTGAGGCTTTTATCCCTGCTGCTGGCTTTATTTTATATTATGTGTGAGCTTAGGTTTCATGTGACTTGGTTTTGGTTTTTATGCTGCTTTTCATTTGACCTGACTTATCTTGTCTGCACCTGGCCACTTTTAGGGATTTATTGCTACACTGTATTTTTCTGCGCTTAATTTGTTTACCACTCAGAGAATGCGGAGTTTTAGGGGAGTTCAAAAACCTTCTGCAATGCAATTGCTCCAAGCAAATGGCTACAAGGTGCTCAAATTCAGCCTCGTCTTCACACGGGGAGACTGGAACCGTCTCGTGTTAATAAATTGCTAACACTCCGACTGTCGTGTGGTGCTTACAACAACCTTGTGAAGCCAGCCTGTAGGATCACCTCCGTATTGTAGATGAGAGGAAAAATGGAGAGATGAGTCAAATTTAAAGCCGCCCAATGACATCTCAAGAGAGGACTGCTGAGTTTGTAGACATCTCTTGGCGGATGTGGTGGTGGTAATTGTGGAGAACTCAGTGTGAGGCTAGGAAAATGTTTCTGAAACCTGCACAAAAGCTGGAATGGAGGGGCTTCCACCACTGAGGTACAGAGGCAAACTGAAGTATGAAGTATGTCCAAAGATGGTCTTCGCTTTAACTACCTCCCATCCTCCATCAGAAAGGAAGATTCATTGTTACAAGACAAGTTCCTGGGCTGTAATAAATCAACAGAAGCCCATCCTGTTTTGAGGGGTTTATACAAGGTGAAAATCTAGCACATTGTCTCCCTTTTGATCTTAATTTAATCTCCCTTCCTCCCGCACCCCCACATCTGATGTTTCTATCACCCGCAGATGAGCAGAGAGAGATATCCCCAAACCGTTTGACCCGCTGATGCGTTTGGCAGACCACCTGGGGTTTTTCAGTGAAAGAAGAAGCTGGAGGAACTCTCTGAAGCACAGGATGGCCATTAAAAGGTGCTTAAAGATGTCACTGTGGTGGAGCAAAGCTCTCCATTTCTGTGTCGCTCCTGCAGAGGGGATGCAAATCGCTGCTGAGGGTACACTAGGAAACGCGGTCCAGTGCCACCCAGATAGGCTGAACTCCTTGTGATTAATACGATCCATTTGCTTCTCCTGTGAGGATGCTCGTGTTCGCTTTGGCCATAAATACACACTAAAAGGAGGAGAAAGGGAAAGCAAATCTCCCTCTTTCACTGGCGATTTCTCTCTCTCTTGCTGAACACATACGGAGTCAATTTTTGTTCCAAGCTTGTACCATTTGCCTGCTGAATTGTAATCACTTGTAGCTGTCATCGAGTTGTATAAATGTCTGTACAGACACTTTCTAGGGAAAGGCAGCTTTCGATCCAGGAGGATTCTCATTCCTGGAAATGGGGTGAAGTCCGATCTTTTTAATCCAAGAGGAAGGGTTAACGTTCAGTGTTTAGAGGGCCTGTTTCATACACCCCTATGCAAAACACAGAGCTTTGGGTACGGATGTGCAGACTTCCTAAGCCCCACCCTGTCTAATTATTGAAGGTTGTCAAGAGGCTTTGTTCTGTTATCTGCTCCTTGGCAGAATGGGAAGTTGTGCAAATCCACCAGTGAGCAAATTCACAAGTCCCCCAACTGTGCAAATCCCACAAGGATGTGATTTTTCATTTCATTTCTGCACTGCTCTGTGGCTGAAACCCTCTGTGTGGTGCACAAGGACACATAAAACAATACAGATATCATGACAACAAAGCATTAGAATATATTTAACATAGCTAAACAATACAGTAAAACTGAACTGTAAAAAGGTTTCTTTAGTCTATGGCAGAAATGCCCATGTTTGGGTCCTTTGAAAAACATTTCCTATTTTTTTTAACTTTTTATAATGGACTGTAATATTTTTGTGATGGAAACCTACATACACTTAAAGTATGTTTGCACTTGTGCAACCCATGTGACTAAGCAGCTAAACTCCACTGTTTATATACATGCCCAGACCTTTCTTGTTTGTTTGTTTAACCCTTTTCTTCCTGCAGGAAATTTAAATGTCCCATTTTTTTGATACTCATACTTGTGGAATGATGTCATGTTAAGTCTTTCATTGCTCCTTTCTAATCTGTCAGTGCAAACATTTGTCTTTGAAAACCTTCCACAAACTAAGCAACCTTTTCTCCCTGGTCATGAAGAAATTTGGGGACTTTGGCAAATTAACCAACAAGAAACCGAGTGAAATTCTTACCCATCCTATTCCTTTGCCACTAAAAGGAGTTTGGCCTCTTTCAGTCAAAGGCCAAACCTCACTGCAGAGAAATACTTTGATGATATGGTAGGAAGGACTAAATGCAAAAGGAGAAGAGTCAAAATACATCCCTACTGAAGGTTTAAGTCTCATACAGCTGGATGGGAGAGAGAAACAAAGCCCTGCAAAAAAAAAAGAAAAAAAAAAAAGGCCAGGTAGCCACAAAGGATCATGGGAAAGGGCATGGGGCCAAAGGAAGGAGACAGGACCTCTAAGTAATCCCAAGGGACTGGATGTGGCCTCTGGACCCAGGGTTCTGCACTTCTTATCCAGGGATCTGGTTTGGACCTTTCTGCCCACCACTGGAAGGAACTCACCCCAGGGATGGATGGTTCCCACCATTTACAGGAGAGGCAGTTGGCAGGACACAGTGGAGCAAATTCCTGCTGGGACTTCAAATGCAAATACCCCCTTTATTCTGTTCTGCATACACTTCACACAGCAGGAACTGACGGGTAATCAGGAGCTACGGTCACCCCAATGGGGGAAGGGTTTTACGTGTCTGGCCAGCTAAGGACTGTTGGGCACACATACACTTCTACTTACTTCTCTTTCCATTGTTTATTGTACTAGCCAACCTTTTCCAGCAAGGAGGGAAGAGTTCACTGCAAGTTGTTCCAGCAAAGGAACAAAACTCCTGTTCTGCAATCTCGGAGGCCCTGCAGCTGAATAAACGTGAGAATCTGGACTTGCTGTCCAGGAGGATGTTGCTGGGAACCCTCTGTCCTTGAGCAATAGGAGAGCAGCACAACGTGGAGAAAGATCTCTCCTTTCTGCCAAAGGCTTGATGGGGGAAGAAGACTCATCACGCCAGCAGGCCCAGGAATAAGTAAAATTTGAAAAGAGGTTCAAAATTAAGCAACCAAATGGATGCAGAGGGGGTGGGATGCCGTTAAAGAGCCCTGCAAGCTCTTTGATCCCACTTTGGGTATCTGAGAAGCAAACAAGAGTCCTGAGTCTTTCATTATGATGATTGGAAACTAGGTCAGATGCATTGACTATGAAGCCATTTCAGTCTCCCAGGTTTTCATTGCTCCAGTATTAAATCTGGTTTGTCCCCAACTCTGAGGATTTCCCCAATCTTCAGTGTACTTCATGCATGTCTTCCAAGTACTGATATTTTGAATGCATCCCCCGCCAACACATGTTTTTTCCAATAAATTTTCTTAATATCATGCATTCTCTCATTATTTTCATTGTATGCATCTTCGTGTGCACCTTTCTGTAATGTAAGAATTCTGCCCACATATTTTAATTGAAGAATTTAACTGCCTAGATTCAACAGTTTAAATATAAATTAATTAGGGTTAAATTAGGTAATTAACCTAAAACTAAAACCAATCAGAGAAGTACACATTTGAAAGATAACGGAGTTTCACTTTGCCTATTTGTGTGCAAGAGCAAAGCTCAGGCCAGTTCGCACAAACGGGTGAACCAAACAAATTTCTCCCTTCTCGCTACTTGAATTCTAAACTAAATTAGGAGCATTGAGGGAAGGAGCATTTCCCTTCCTCTTTGCAGTCAGCTGCTTTCCTGAAAAAGTCTCCCTGGAGAATTGGTTGCTCCTCTTGAGCCATGTGGGATGAGCCAGTGGCGGCCATTCAGTTGCCCCAAATTGGCCAGAGCGCCCTCTGATTTGGGACATGCCATCAACAAGTCCTCATATCTCATCCCATGCTGCTTAGGAGGGACTCTCAAATCTCTGGAGATGCTCTTTAGGGCTAAAGTGGCTTGCAAGGAAAAGAAAGTTTTCAGAATACTTTTTAACACAATCTTTGCATCCAATGTTGAGGGTTTAAGACGCTTTCTCTAAATATCCAAGGTGTTTCACTTCCCAGCTTCAAGATCTCCCAGCTTTTTAGTGTTTTTCCCAGCACTAGCAAAAACTATCTTGTACACATTTCCCTCCCTGCATTGGCTGCCTTTACTGTCATCTCAAAATGCAGTAGCTTATTGAATGATTTCAGTTTAAATATATAGCAGATGTGGACTCAGCAGCCAACACAAACATAATAGTTTTAGTTCAGGTTATGATGACAGTCCTGGAAGCTACTATTGCCCCTATTCTCAATCCCAGGCCACCCCCTCAAAGTCCCCGGAGACCATCTACTTTGTGTATCGTGAGCTGGGAAAATAAAACCACTGCATAGCTTATTTATTTATTTCATTTTTATACCGCCCAATAGCCGAGGTGCTCTAGGCAGTTAAGAAAGTTAAATTAAACCAACATTAAAAAGGCACACTTGTTAATTTCAAAGAATAAAACCATAATAGCAATTGCAATTGCTATGATTCAGCAGAGAAGCACAGCCGGGGAACAGAATAAAATGGAACATATAAAAACATGAGAGAGCAATAGTATAAATGCTGGAGAAATCTGCCATGCACTACAATGAGTGTGAATGTCTGAACATGCAGACACTCTAGTCTCTGGAGAATGTTGGAGGACCACAGGAGGTCCCTGAGGAGCAAGTTTCTGCATACCTGGTCCATGCAGCAAGACACCTGCTGGAGGACTGGGGGAACTTGAGTGAAATCCCTGGATCAGGAAGGCTGCTAAACTCTGGAATCTTGTTCCAGGAATCAAATATTTTCTTCTCTCCCAGTCCTCCTGCCTGGTTTTCTTGAACCGGAGAGCCTGGGAAAAATTAGCAACCATGCCTGTTGTTTCTCCCTATTTTCTCCAAGTGAACAATATCAGCAACTGTGATTGCTGTATGATATTAGGAAAACACACATTTGCTAAAACAAAGTGGAGGAAGAGAGAAGATTAGCATCGAAGCATTAGCATCGAAGCCCAAGGAGAGAAGATTAGCATCGAAGCATTCAAACAATGAACCGATGAGTGCAACCATTTATTGAGGCGATGTGATTTTGTCTCCGGTATCCAGTGAAACGAGACTCTTCAGCTACTGGACAACTGGGAACAGATGGAGGGGTGTCAAGCTCTGAAAAAAGCCCCAGAGTATAAATGTTGCAAAAAGGTTAGTGCAAAGGAACGGCGCTGTGCTGCATCAATAAAATGCCGCAGGCCTCCATGAGCTCAGATAAATTTCAGGTCTGTAACGGAAGAACACCCGTTCTGAGCTTGTGCTGGCTTTCGGAGCTGATCAGTGTGGAAAGCTATGCTGGGAAGGAGGAAGAGCATGGCCAGAGATATCCAGGGACTCCCATCCTTCTCTTCAGCGTCTGATGTGAAATCAGAGATAAAGAATAGGATTCCCCTGAACGAACCCAAGGGCCTGCAAGTGGTTTGATTGATTGATTGATTGATCGACTCGGTTGTTGCAGCACAGGTTGCAGGCTTTCGTGCCCCACTAACAATTATTTGGAGGGCCACTTGTGGCCTGTAAGCTGGATCAAACAAGAACCAGGTCAGATCTCATCAAGGTTGTGCTGTTGGTTCATTGACTAACATCACAAGACCTCAAGAGAAACCCTAGTTGGATGAGTGGGTCTATGTGACGACCCCCTCCCTGGGGAGGGGGTGGGGTCCCCTTTGCCTGCAGTATTTAAACAGATGCTTGATGACCATTTGCTCCAAGCAAGTGGTTGGAGACCTCCGTAGCATTTGGCCCCGCAGGATGGAGTTACGAGGAGTTGTTGTTGTCCAACATTTCTGGAGAGCTTGAGGTCGTATAGCCCAGGGCTAGAGTATATCCAAGGACTATATCCAAGGCTGGTGCAGTTTGACAATTCTTGAGTTCCTGCCAAAGAGATGCTCTCCACAATAGCCAGGGCAGAAAAACACGGCAGAGTGAGGTAGCTGGTGTAAGAATATGTGAAGCTCCAGAATTTTACACACACACACACACACCACACACGCAGGCACTCAAGAAAACAAAACCAACCCTTCATCCCCGTCCCCTACTTCTACTTCTTTTTGTTCTTCTTCTTTCCAGTGAGAACTCCTTTTTTCCCTTCATTGTCACACTTTTCACCCAGACAAAGAGCGACCTCCCCCACAATTCACGTTCTTGAAATCCTTAACGTATATTTAGGAACTCAGAGGTCAGAAACTTGATCGCAGTGCTAAAAAGACACTAACAATTCTGGAGGGTTAAAATACATGCTTTAATGATTGTAGCAGATGGCCAAGGAGGGAAGAAGTGGGGCCAGCCCACAATCCCACACTGCCTGACCAAAGATAACCTCTGACCCCTTCTGCCTTTCTGAACCGTGGGGTTCAACTCAACTCCCGGCCCTTTGGGGACCAATAAATCCTTGGGTGTTCATATCAGAGATCCAATATCCTAGCCAAATAACATACAGCTAAAAATAGAGAATCAAACCACGATCCTGTTTTTAAATGCTGCAGTGCTTGCGACTCATCAGGTTTCATTTGTTGTAATCGACAGAGACCTGCAGCTGGCATGCGAGATGTAAACGCTACCGAGCGAAGGATGTGTGTGAGCGCGTCACACGGGTTGGCCCCGATCCAAGCGGGGTTTATCCTACCGAGAACAGCTAAGTGGCATGGCTGGCTTCGAACTGGGGCTGGCGGCACAGTCTGCGCAGTGGCTGACCCGACTGCGTTTGTAGAGAAGTGAGAGGAGCATCACAGCTAGAAAGTGTAGGAAGGTACTTATTTATTTATTATTTTATTTTATTTAAAACATTTCTATGCCACCCCCATCGCAACAAAGCCTCGGGGCGGCTCACAACATAATTAAAATATATAAATAACGGTTAGTACAATTAATTAAAAGCTTGGTAACATCTCGACATAAAATTTAAAATCCTAAAAATACAGAATAAATTAATTTATTTACAGATTTATATTCCGCCCCCTGCAATAAATAAGTTTTAAATAAAAAGGTCTTAGCCTGGTGCCAAAAAGCAAATAACGAATAACGTCACCAGTAGCCGCATTTTTGTAGAGTGGAAACTCCTCACTGTTCCCAGTTGTGTTGCAGGGTGCACAGAACTGCTTTTCCTGGAGGGACAAATTAGGGACATGCGATTCAGCACATCAGGTTTCCTGGAATTCCGCCTCAGAGCTCGTTCTGATTTGTGTCCCATCAGCCAGAACGCCTTTTCTTTAGCTTGTACAAAGTATTTTCCTGTCCACTCCTTGGAATGCATGGATCACCTGGGCATGTTTCTGGAATGCATACATTTTTCTCCCATTGTTTTAAGCGTCTTCCTGTGCATTTTTGAAAACTGGATATCTGAATGCATGCTTTCTGTTTTGCTGTGAATCCCACAGCAAGCTCGGGAAGGTAGAGATGTCAAAAGCAGATTGGGTTCAGGTGTGGCATTCCAGTCAAGTCGGAGAAATCGTAATGAAACCAATTTCTCGTGCATCCCCAGAGAGGCTTTCTGACACAGATCAATGAGATGAAATGACAGTAGACTTCGCACAGTTGCCTTTGAAGTTGTTCCAACTGGTTTTGATGCACTTCACTTTCATAATTGTAACCTCCTCATGTACTTAAAGTTCCCCCCTGCTCTTCCCCCTTCTTTATTTCAGAATAACTGTCAGGCAGAGTTTTGGATAAGTTACAATAAATCATAGATGGCTACACATGTTTTGTCCCAAGGAGAAAGCAGTAGTTCAGAAGTGGGGATTTGGGTTGGGAAGAGATGCTGGTGGAAGGAGTTAAGCGTCCACTGCCCCGTTTTTGCTGACTCAGGTCTACACAGCTACAATTGTCTTTTGCAATAGACACATATGCAGGACATTCAAGCACAGATGTGCCAGAAAGATGAGGGATGATGTGAACTGGGAAAGAACATCTGAGCTCACCCTTCACGGTGGTGTTGAACCTCAAGCCCTCCCAGCTTCCTCAGGTGGCCCTGCTTCCTTCCCCTGGCCCCATCCTTCCCCCATGGCTCCCTATGGCTTGAGGGTTTCCTGGTCTGGGGCAGGAATTTCCCCCATTTCAACTTACCGCATTCTGAAAAGTCAAAATGCTTTGCTAAGGCTTGCGTATGAGTCAGATCATTAAGTAAAATATACTTTGAAGTGATGCTTATTCTTGCTTTCACATTTGCTGAATCAAAACCAAATCGTGTGCAACTGGAAGAACGAGTGGAAAGAGAATTATCTCTCTTGGCCCATTGGGCTGAGAAGGGGGGAAGCATGGCTGAAATCCTAACCCGTCACACATGAAAAACCTACCTTTCAATTTTGGACCTCACCGATTTGCCATTTTGATTTTTACAGTTTATACTGCCTCATCCCAAATGGTACTGAACTGAATATGTATTTCTGTATGTTGGGGTTTTATGGCTGGAATATTTATGCTCTGTGCCATAAATCAGTCAGAATAATGAATGATGAAGCCAGAAGTGGAAAAACAAGATTGTTATTATTATTACTTTTTTCCCCAAAAAATCAGATTAGGGCTGTTTATACCTAACATTTCAAAGAGCACACCGGGAACAAAAAATATATATGGGAGAGCGGAGTCAGGAAGTGCAAGTTATTACAGATGTATTGATGTAATCAGGCTTTCCAACACACGTGTTTATGAAAAGCAGCTGTTACAAAAATGTGGGACTTTGAGGACACAAGAATGCATGGCTGGGCTCACCTTCCTTCGACAAATCGCCTGATAAGCCTCATCAGAAATTGCTGTTGTCATCTCAGATGACCTCCACACATTTCTGGAACCGGCCTTCGTTGGTCATAACTGCTTTCACTTCTCCCTCATTTGATTAAGATGATGATGATGATGATGATGATGATGATGATGATGGTTAAACTACTCAAGCACTTTTCGTCCCAGATATGAAGAACGTTGCACATTTTGGTCAACTCTTGTCAAAAATGAGCTGAACTGAAATTCTTGCCCATCTGCACTGGCCACAATCAGAGTGGAAAGGACTAGTGGAGAGATTTTACAAAATGAATGTTTTTGTGATGCGCCCTCAAGTTGTCTCTGACTTATGGTGGCCAACGGCTGAAAACCCTCCAAAATGTCCATGACAGCCTTATTCAGCTATTCGAAGTTCAAAACTAGATTCCATCTTATCTTTGATCTTCCCTTTCTTCTTTGGCCTTCAACTTTGTCTCGCATGGTGGTCTTCTCCAGGGAATCTTGGCTTCTCATGATGTGTGCAAAGTAGGACAACCTCAGTATAGACATTTTTGCTCCTAGGGAAAGGTCTGTCTTGAAATGATCTTGGACCTACTAAGATGAATGCAGGAGGACAGATTTGTTCATACAGGCTGAGGGCTTTGAGTGGTCCTAAAGGTTTGGGTCATCCCCCTGCCCATCGTCTGAAATTTGGCTCATCTCATACTTCGAGAATTGCATCCTGAAATCTGAGGTTTTTTTGCAGGAAAATTCGCAAGCATTTTTCAAATGCCGCCATCTTTCTATGTATGTTAAAGATACACTTCTGTTTCCAATGGACCTGATACAACGCATATCTGAGCATCCCCCCATCCCATGTGTATTTTGGTATGCACCTTTTCATTGAAACTGCCACTGCAAAATTTGGAAACTTTATGAATATCAAGGGAAAACCAAATTCCAATTCTTCGCACATTTTGAAAATGTAGGATGAGGTAAGTGTGCTTAAATTGTGAATTGTCTTTCCCATTCCTTTCAGAGCACCTAGAAACACCTTTCTACCTGAATTCCACCTGAGCACTTGGAGTTCGGTCTGTTACGAGGGTATCTTTAAAAATAAATACATGAAGCACGGCAAAAGAAATGCCCAGAGTCTCTCATCTGATGCAGGACTTCATGACCCTTCGGAAAATATTGTTCAGAGTCCATTTTACATTCACAGACCTTCCCGCTGTTTTAATGCTATTGCTTGGACTGCTATGAGTTTTCTCTTTTAGTTTTCTTTTTTAAACAGAGTTCTCTTCCTCCTCCTCCTCCTCCTCCTCCTCCTCCATACAGAGGGGGGTTGCTCACTTATTAATCATGATGATCGCAAGCCACCCTGAAAGATGGAAAACTGAAGAAAAGCTTGTAAAAGACGTAAACCAGTGATCACACCACTGTTTGAGATGCATTTTGCATTGTCGTTCTTTCCTTCTTCCACAGCATTTTACAACTTTCATGTTCACGAAGACGGAGACTTTATCCTGTATTAGTCATTATTTGGCCATATTTCATGTTTCCTCTTCTCTCCTAAGTCAGTCCTTAAGGGCCTTTAATCATTTTATGATGAAGCCTTGATTTCTTTCCAGATCATTAGCTGTCTTCTGTCCATCATGGCGGTCACAATGGCTGTATAGAGATGACCTTAATGCCACCATAAAAGCGAACGTGTCCGCAGTAGCCCAAATGCTGGGTGCCTTCACAAGCACACATGCAACAACACATGTATGTTTGTCCTGAATGAGATGAATGGGCAACATCTGAATACATAATATAACACAAGGAACTCTTTAAAAAGCAAACTATTGCATCTTTGTCTACAAAATCTACTTAAATTTGACCCAATGGATTCACATTCATACAGAATTTCATCAGTTCCTGAATGTTATTAAATGGATGCAATCCCAGAGATCAAACTCCTTTACCTTACTGCATTGAATATTCTGTATCCACCACTGTTTTAGTTTGAGGTCACTTCAGAAAGATCCAAAATTGATAATAACTTGCTCGTAGCTACACCAGTCAAGAGTCTGCCTAAATTAAATGTTTGGAAGGTCTATAGTCAGTGTTAGAGCACTGGACTGAGGACCTGAGAAATCCAGGTTCACGTCCCCACTCAGCCCTGAAGCTCACTGGGTGTTTTCAGGCCAGCCACTCAGTCTCAGCCTAACCCTCCTCATGGGGTTGTTGTAGTGAGGATAAAATAGAGCTATGCAAGCCTTCTTGGCTTCCTCAGATGAGGTAAAAAGGTGGGAGATAAATGCCATGTAATAAGAACAATGTTGATAAAATATCTCATTGCAATCTGTCTTTCTTGAGGCAATGGATATTAAGTACCCTCACTGTACTGGACCAGGGATGGTCACCCTGGTGTCCTCCAGGTATTTTGACTACCACTCCCAATATGAAAAACCATTGATCATCCTGACTGGAGCCAATGGAAGTTGTAGTCCAGAACATCTGGAGAGCTTACCTCCATACTAGAACAGCATTCTGCAACAATGAGAATAAACTTCTAACTGGAAGGTTGTGTGGAATACTGGAATCCTTCTCCTTCTCCTCCCTGTTATCACAGGCTCTGTGCTAACACTTTTGCTTCCATCGGAGCTACTTCCTTATGACTAAAAGTCAAAGTGAACATGAGCTGCACATCTGATCTTCATTCACTTCGGGCCAGATATCTAAAGGCAAAGTAACTTTTCCCATTTATGTTTACCTTTTCCCAGGCCTCCAAACATCCATTGGCAAAGACATTTCATTTACAACAGAGCAAAGAGGGGCTTTGTGACAAGAGACTCATGCTGTTGCGTAAACAACTACAGATGGAAGAGGAGAGAGATAACAAAGAACCAGCACCGATGTTGAAGTCAGTGCATTTTCAAATCGTGGCCTAGCAGGCTGCATCCATGAGAGTCAAGCTTGAACTTCAAGACATCCAGAAGAATATGCCCTGAAACTCTACTCTGCATCCATGTACGTCTATATTATTTAGACAGACAGTCTGCCCCATTTCAAAGACTCTGAGAGAGCAGCCATCCCATGCATCATACACATGTCATTCTGTCTAAGCAAAACAAAAACACAGCCAATTACCCCCAGCTCTGTGGGATTCTTCTCTGGAATTCTAAATCCACTGAATGGGATGAACAGTGGTGTGCATGGGAGGAGAAACCAGGTACGTCTCCCTTCCGTCTGTATAGTCTTTCCTCTCTGAGAAGCTCCCTTCCACTTTAAGAAGGCAGCCCTTGGATCCAGCCCCTTGTTTCTCAGTGCCCCATTTCGGCTCCTACCTTTCCAGCCGGGGAGCTCTGAGTTTTTCACTCAAGGGACTTGGTGGTTAGAATCATGTTCCATCAGCACTTCACCAGCCATATATTCATAGAGCCTTTAGCAAGTTCTGAAGTCTGAAATACGTTGACGTATGGAGACTTCAGACAATAAGTCTTGCTGTGAGAACAGGGCGGTTAAGATTATTATCTGTGAAAAGCTGGAGGGTGTACCAGTGCCACAAGACAAGAAAGAAAGAAAGAAAGAAAGAAAGAAAGAAAGAAAGAAAGAAAGAAAGAAAGAAAGAAAGAAAGACATCAGCAAAGTGTGGTGTTTATAAAGCAAATCTAATGAAGCGTTTTTGGATTCACATCAGAGAGCCGCAACACACGGCATGCATCGCAGCAATTGTGTTGCTCAGGAAATCTGGGCCGTGGGCCACGGCGTATGACAAACACCATCAGCAGAAGGGTCTGCCAAGTTCGGTTGCCATGTACAGACCTGTTGCCATCCCGTCGGGACCTCCCTCCCCTCCCCCTTATCATCCACAAAACATTTTATCAGCTTGCCCCATGTTTTCAATGTCAACAATATCTCGTTCGTACCTGAGCAGAGAACCAGAGACATTCCTGCACAGGATATTCCCAGCCTTTTTAATACTTCCTTTTCCAGAGCATTTATGAAGTCTGACTGACAGGTCCTAGCAAAAGGGTCGGGAGGTTTCCCGCGGGAGCCGAGCATCCATAAAAGCTCACAAACATAACAACAATGCTGTTAATTCTGACCCGGCTGTACCGTATGAGCCAAATAACAGCTCCCCAGCTGTGAAATGTGTGCCCTGGTTAGATCAAGATGGCAGACTCCAGGAGGAGGGGGCCGAAGGGCATGTCATATTTTGTCACTCCAAATGGCCCCCAGGGCCATATAATGGGCAAAATTCAGCCAAAAACATTGCGTGAAGAGACAGCCAGCCAGCGACATTTTCCATCTGTTTACAATTTGCTAGTGGACTCTTAGGTAAACTGTGAGGTTTTCTGGAAAAAAAATTACAGCAATATTTAGCAGTGGAAAAATTAACTCTAGGTAGCAGGTGTAAATGGCCTTAATTTAAAGGTAGAATAACATGGTTTGCTCTTCTTTGTTCCTAGAAAACCATGTTTTCTCTGAAGGCATCAGTCCAAACATGGAAGTGGCCATCCATTTGGTCACCTAGGGTGAGGAAGGATTCCTTCCAGGCAACCAGGTAGGAGAATATTTGTAACAAGGGAGAGCGTGTGGATGATCTTGTGAGATCTGGCAGGGTCAGGGTCAGATATCAAAAGGGCACTTTTCTCCTCCTCCCACTCCTCCATAGAAGAACCTCTGAACTCCTAAAATTATCAGGATTCTATGGAAGGTAGAAGTTGCATGGAGGTGACCTTCCAGGTTGGAGCTCCAAATTCCCCTACCCCAGTCTAGATTCATTCACACCCTAAAAGCCGGGGCGGGGGTGAGGGAAGAACTTTTTAAAAAGCCAAATGTTGACCACGAAGAGACATAAAATTTGGAGAAGTACTGATTTCAAAGGATAAGAGAGGTTTGGTTTCTTTATTAGTTCCGAAGTATGAAATTAGGCCAGTTTGCCTTAAAATGTGGAACAAACAACTTTCTATCCCCTCTATTTGTTTGTGAATTTATGCATTTCTTGAATTCAATTTAATTCATGGTCTACCTTTTGGCCCAATATGGCCCTAGCAAGTGACGATCCCCTGAAGGTGGAGGGCCTTCACAGTTGCTTGGCAACCAAGGTGCTCTTGGACCCGTCCTCCATTTGTGAAGTTTGTCCACTTTTCTGCTTGTTCACATCCATGTGTACAACCATCAGCACATCCTTTAGGCAGGGCTTGCAGAAAACCAATATGCTGGGTGGGTGGGGAGCTGATGTTATTTTTAGGTACTTGGGAGTCCCATCAGAGTCCCCGTTGCTGTGCAGCTACAGTTACACTGATACTGACTAGAAGATCCCAATCAGCCATCTGTCCATGCTTGCTCTACCTCATGCACAGACAAATGGAGACGACCAGTTGCCACTTCTTGTATTCTGGTTGCATCAGAAGTTTCCACCCTAGTTTTTAAGGGTTTTTTTATTGCCTGATGCAAGCTCCTTAAACACTCAGCTTCCCAAATCAGCCTCCATGTGTTATTTTGAGAATGACCATCTTCTGGATGCCCTGTGCAAGAATCTAAGACACCGATCCAGCCCAGAGACCATGACGTTATTGCTTTGCAACACACAACTCAATATTTCATTGGCCTTTTCTGGCCGCCAAGTCGCAAACTAATGATTTGGTTGCTGTCTGTCCCTCTCCCAAGAGTCTTGTTAAACATCACTTCTCCCTTCTCCTTTGTATCTGGAGTTTGGATTAGCTTTGTACAGATGTATCAGATACCTTTTTTTAGTTCCAAGCTCAATTTCATTTTATTATCTTCTCCCCACTTTTCCAATTTTATGAAGCCAGCTGCTCGAAGAAAACGGGATTGGCTTTGTTCGGGCCCTCCTGTCTCTATGACCGTGATTGCGCATCTCTGTCTGGATGCAACTACTGGCTGCATTATTATATGTCTTCTCACCTGAGTTTTTCAGGTTTAGAGAAGGGTCACATCCATCCTTCACATCCCAAATGTCTGCATTCCAATGCTCAGTATCTACAATCAAGGTCAAGAACAATCTGTGTTCAGAACCATGAGAAGTAGAGGCCAGTCAGTGCAGATGCTTGGGATTACTGTTCCCATCATCCACAGAAAGCTGGAGGGTTGATGAGATTAGCAGTCTGATGTATCTGAGGGGAAATGATTAGAGAATGCAATAGATTTTTTTAAGTGTATACAGGAGCTTGACTGAATTAGCAACAGGTTGGGATGTGCTATAGATTTGACAGAAGGGAGGGAAATCTAATAAATTGTCATGATTCCAGTTCATCAAATTCACAAATTCCAGTTCATTCTCAGCAAAATGTTGCACAATGTTGTTCAGCCATCTTTAAGACAGGCTAGGATTTGTTCATTAACAAACAAACCCAGAAGGAAATTCATGCAAATCATGTATGGGTCATGCAAATTAAAATCCAGAAACTATGTAGTTCTACAGTGATTTGCAGAAATTGTGCTTGAATGACACAGTTTCTGACTTCCAATTCACATAAATGAAGTCAGTTATGAAATTGCTCGAATTGCATAATTTACACAAATTTCTTTTTCTTTTTTTAACGCACAAATCATGCCCAGCTTTGTGATGCAACTCTGCAGAAAGCCCACAGAGCGGAACTGGGCAAGAAGCTCAGATGTGGCCATCTCAGCATTAACTCATCTCTAGCAGAAACAGCACCTGACCCATCCCCGATGGGACGAATCAAGCTTTGGAAGTCTGAAAGCTTTCCATATGGCTGGATAGTCCTTATCTTCTTTCAAGAGTCTTCATTGGGCTGGCAGGGTGCTATCAGTCAAGTGTGATTTCCAGAGGAGCAAACAGAATTTGGGATGCAAACAAATCAACAGACTTCGCAGGCAAAAAAACAAACACACAAGACTAATTAACTTGTAGTTTGTGGGACCATCTTCCCAGCCTGGCCATTCAGTGCCACACAAAGGTTTCTTTGTGTAGTTGTGTTGCATGAGTGCCGTTAAGTTGTGGGACAGGGAACTCACTCCTCATAACATCATACTGCCTACAAGTCTTTACCTAGTTCCCAGGAAACATCTGACAAACCTGCACAAGATCAAAGGGGATTTTAATCAGGTCTGTTCTTCCCAATCGCTCATTACACTAGCTATTCTGTACATTTTCCTCTGATGCAGTGATGGGAAAACTTTGCTGTCAGAAGAGGACTCTCCGGATCCAACTATGCAGAATAATTGGTTGGGTCACAGGTACAAAAGCTTTGTTGCATATAATTTCCAGACAGATAACCATGTCAAGGTTGGTTTAACTGGATTTCTCAGTTTTCCAATCTGAAGTTCAGTTCCTCACAAACTTTGAGACCCTTTAAAGTCTGTTTCCTATAAGGTGCATTTTAATGCTGCATTACCTAATACACACATTTTTAGCCAGCTTTTTTCTAAATATAGTGTTATTTTCACATTTTTGTGTCCTTTCCACGAATATGTGAGCTTTTGTACCAGCTGACATTTCCCAGCACCTCTCAAAGGCTGTGCCACATGGACTGCATTACAAGAGTCCAAACAACAAGCAAACTAAAACATGGTTGACCACAGCTGGATCAGACATCTCTAGGAATGGATACATCCTAGTAATATACCTATCTAGTATGTGAAGACTGCAAGGACATTTGAAAAGATGAATTAATGCCCAGTACCTTTTAAGGTACTGGACTCCGGGGGATGGTGGAGGACAGGAAGGCCTGGAGGAATGTTGTCCATGGGGTCACGATGGGTCGGACATGACTTCGCAACTAACAACAACAACAACCTTCTAAGGAGTCCCCACCTATGACCATGAAGTTGTATAGAACCCATCACTTGGGGAAGTTGTGGGCTCTCCCTCATCAGAGACAACCAAAAAGTGTCTGGACAGCCATCTTAGTGGGATGATGTAAATTGCTGTCCCGCAACAGCAGCGGGTTGAGCTCGATAGCGTTCTGGCCCTTTCCAACTCTACTATTCCACGATTCTAAGTGTGGTGTTTATCATCCCTAAGTTCTCGCCGACATACAACTGTTCTGAGAAGTAGATGCTTTTCTACAGGGTGGTGGGTAATCCTAGAAACCCATAAATAAAGGGTGGTAAATTAAAAGAATCCGGCAGGGCTGCAGGGAACAATTTGCCCAGTAACTACCCCTGACAGGCCGTGGTTGATCGGCTCTCTGTTTTTTTCCAGATTTTTTCCCTGAATGGCTTTGGTTATCTGAAAGTACCCCAGGAAGTCCTGTTTGCATTAAGGCCCCATCATCCGCAGGCGTCAGTTCCATTTTGCCTTGAGATTGAGGCTAATACCCAGGCCCTTTATACTCCCACCCCTCGTCTGTTCCCTGTTATTATGTCACGAAGAGCCAAGACAAGTGGGGAATGAGAGAAGGATTTATCAGCCCTCCTGTTATGTTAAAAGCATTCTGTCAAGGAATTTGAAAAACGCTTCTCATATTTAGCATCCAGCAAAAGCGAGTTCTCCTCCTGAGGACGGAAAGGCATGCAAAACCCATCAGGACCTCAGCGTAGAAATCCAGGAACTGGCTTGCAGTATCCACTTACTGATAAATCGGTATTATTTAGAAGCCACATGACGTTCTCGCTGTGATTGTCAACGGCTAAGGAGAAACACAGTGCTCTTCTCGAAGGGAACTGGGAGATGCGGGGGCTACGACATAGTAGAGGGCTAGATTAATAGGGCCGGGAAGAACTGTTGACAGAGGATCTTGAGGGGAACGAAATTGGGAAAGTGATCTTCATTTTGGCCATGGCCCCTAACAATTAACGAAAGCTGCTGAGCTTTCTGCAGATGCAAGCTCATGGCAATAAAAAGGTGGCCTGGAAAGAAATACGCATTTCATGTACACATTAGGGAATCTATCATTCCACCGTGCACATTAAGTTCAAGAAATGAAACTCCCAGATTGCAGAAAATGGGATGCACCACAAGTGACTGTAACGCCGCTTGATTACAGCCACCGACCCTTTTTAGAAAGCGAAGGCAACCTTGGCTGACCTTTTTAACGACCGTGCTACATGCCTGGTCCAAAGCAGGAGACAATTCAATTTTAGTGTATCAGGGGTCCTGCGCCTCTTTCATCCTGAGGGTCAAATTCTATTTGGCAGGCACTCTTGGGGGGGGGGGAATTCCAGTGGAACAGGACCAAAGGCAGAAGGAGGACCACCCCCACCAAAAATATTCGGGGTGTATTTTAGTTTCAAGCTCTTCCTGGTAGCAATGAAGGCTTAGGATAGGCAGTTCAGCCTTTGATTATGGGGGAAAGCTGCCCAAAAGCTGAATGACTTCGTTGGTGATGGAGGGAAAGCTGTGGGACTGGGGGAAAGAGGCCTGGGGAACCCCACGGGCCCAATGTTGTCCTCGGAGGGCCAGAGTTTTCCCTTGGGTCTGAGGTTCTGCACATCTGTTCTACATGAAGAGAATCCCCTTTTAATTTCCCAGTGGACTCTCCATCCTGACCTGTCTGTGTGGTCTTTGGACATGCAAGAAGGGGAGAGTTTTCTCCCTGAAGCACCACTTGGAAGTCCAGCTAGCTTTCTGCAGCCCAGATTCCATACCCCAGTAATGGATGGATGGATGGATGGATGGCGCTGCTATCTGAGGAAATGGGTGTCCCATCCCTGGAATAGTCTGCGATCAGTTATGGATGCATAACTGCTTGTTCACACATGCAAAACATCCCCCCGTGCTATCTTTGACATGTGATAGAACCTAGCTCTGGTCACAGCTCTGTGCAATGTTCCTTTGCACAACATTCCTGCAACACTACAATTCCCAGGGTTCCTAGAGGGAGTAGGGAAAGCATGAATGTTAAACATCTTCAAAATTAGCCCTTTCCTTGAAAGAAAACGGGGTAGCTTGATAGCTGAGCACAGGGGATTGGTGGATCACTCTGAGTAAGGCTTACTTATAGCACATCTTCTGGATTTCATCAGGAAGAAATCTGCACTTCATCTTAACCCCTCGAATTCCCTTCTCCCCCCGCCCTCCACCGTAGACTTAAGGAATGTGATGTTGGCTTACATCTTGGTAACTCCCACAAATGAGCCATTACAGAGTTAGACGGCAATTCTCAAACACAGCAGCTAGTAACTAGTATTACAGAAAAAACAGCTTCTGTTAAGAAATACAGAGAACTGGCAGATAATTATGGAGAGTTACATGGTATAAAGGAGGTATAGATATCCTCCAATAGAGGTATAGGTTTTAGATATCCTCCAATTCCAGCAGGGCTGGAAAGACCCTTACGAAGGATCATCAGAAATTTCTGCATGTCACCTTCATTTGTTTCATAGTTTAATACTTGGGTGGGAAATTGCCTGGAAACCTGTATACGCTTCTCCCTCCCTCCCTCCCTCCCTCCCTCCCTCTGCATGCATGTATCACATACCTTTGGCAAGAACTTCAGGACTAAAGACAAACTTTGGCTCTCTGGAGGTCTTAGTCAAAACCTCTTGGTTTCCCCAGGAAGCCATGTCCTCTCCTCTCCTCTCCTCTCCCCCTCTTTGAACCAGCCATAAATTGCTTAGTAATTCCCTGGCTTTTCCTCCATTTAAAAAAGCTGAAAAGTTCAGTCATTGTTGGGAAGAAGTGGAAACTAACCTATGCAAGCATGTGGGGCCTTGTCTTCAGCTCTGTTCCCCACCAGAAAGTGGCCCTGGGGGGCTCCTCTGGAATGGTATTAAGCCTTCAGGAGGCAAGAGGTTCTGCCCCCTTGGCCTATGTTAGGAATGGGCAACCT
This sequence comes from Varanus salvator macromaculatus, assembly GCA_023646645.1. NCBI lineage: Eukaryota > Metazoa > Chordata > Lepidosauria > Squamata > Varanidae > Varanus > Varanus salvator. The sequence continues at coordinate 3,276,364 of JAIXND010000657.1, forward strand.
GCAAGAGCTGGATGAAGTCCACGAGCTATTTGCATGCAGTCTTTCCAGAGGAGTGATCTGCCCCTTCCCTAGCAGTTCACTGCATGGGATAGAAGAGATGGATGGACGGGGTGGATGGGGGACAGCAAAGTGTCAAAGCACAGAAAGAGCAATCCAGAGTCCCACCCATGGCTCAGCCACTGCCCATCAGAAGCTTCTGGAAGAGGAGGTGAGAGATCATTCTCATTCTTCTCAGGAGGATGATCTTACTCAGAACGAGTTGTTTGCTCATGAGAAGCATTCCTTGCAAACGAACCCCTCTTGCCACAGGAGTTGTCCCAGCCTGCTTTTTGAGATGCTGCTGCTCTTGTGGTCTAGAAGGTCAGCCCTTCACAGCCCTTTCTTGGAGCTCCTCTTGTGGAGCCTGGATCTGCAACCCCCTCTTCCGAGGACCTGGATTCCTCCTGATCTGCTGCCATGTGCTCCAGGGTTCTCTGTCTTTGAGAGCTTCAGCTCCTCGTTCCACTGGAGGAAGCACAAAGCCCTTCCCAGGACTACAGCCGTATCTGACTGACAGGAACCCTTCAGGAACCTTTCCTGTCACCAGAGACTGAACTTGCTCCCTTCCACCCGGCCCAGGTGCTGTATCCTTGAGCGATGCTCTCTTCCTGTGGTGGAACCCAGTGGTTTTGCCAGATGCCTCCAATCCCACACTCCCCGACCAAGATGCCTTTCAGCCCAGCCTCCTGCCTCCCTCTGCAGATTCTCTCAGCTGGAAAGGAGGAGAGATTTGTGAAGGAAAGACTCCAAGCTGCAGGTCCGCAGCTTGGGGGGGATGTCAGTGCATTGCACTGATAAGCATGCTTGGAAACGAGGCTGGAAGGGAACTGAGGTGATGCTACTGAAAAGCAAACAGATAAGGGAAGGCAAACGTGACTTGCTTATCAATCCTGGCATGACATCAGAAGGGTTTTGCCCTCACAGGTCAGTTTGGATTTCCAGTAAAGCTGTTGCCGAGATGCAGATGATGCTGAGAAAACACAAGCGGCCAAACATCAGCTGCCAGCAGTTCAGCGAGAGGCAGCCATAGAGCCACAAAACCTGGTGCAGAGGGCACTTCGAGGAACCTTCCTCTAGATGCCTCCACACAATTCATGCAGGAAGCCAAAAGTGCATCTGGAAGAAAGAAGAAAGAAAGAAAGAAAGAAAGAAAGAAAGAGAAAGAAAGAAAGAAAGAGAGAGAGAGAGAGAGAGAGAGAGAGAGAGAGAGAGAGAGAAAGAGAAAGAAAGAAAGAAGAAAGAAAGAAAGAAAGAAAGAAAGAAAGAAAGAAAGAAGAAAGAAGAAAGAAAGAAAGAAAGAAAGAAAGGGGAAAAAAGTCACTCTGGTCATCCACTTAAAGAGGACTTGCATGGTGATTCTTTTTCAGTCCTAACTGAGCCAGCTTTTGCCAGCCTGGCTCAAGGAACCCCTTCAATTAATCAAGGCATTTGGCAGGGTTGACACTTCTGTGCGTGTGAAAACATTTTTGCACAGCAACCTCCAGTGACAGGCCCATGGTTCAAACCTTCCGACAGATGCTTTATCTCTCCTTCCCACTCTCCTTCCCGCCCCGGTCTGCTTGCCCAGCCTTAAGATGAGCCCCCGTCCCTTTCTCACCCACCCTCTTGTCCACCCCACCACATCATTTCACTCCAAGGTCCTGCCAATGGCAGAAGCAAAGCCATAAATTTCCCCACTGGGTCACAGTTCGGATTCCTCGTTTACCAAAACATTATAAATGCATCCAAGCTTCAAATGTAACCAGAACCCGACATTCCATGCACCCTGCAAGTGACAGCCAGGTCACCTGGAGCAGCCATCCTTTCATCTGATTGTGAACTGGTCATCTGTGCTTCAGCAGAGAGACGGGAGGGGGCCAAACTCCTGTTCAGGCTTGCTTTACACTCTCTAAGCTCAGAGGTTTTGCTTAGACAAACTCCCCCAAAATGGTTCCCTCCAGATGTTGTAGGCGGCAACTCCTGGCATTCCTGAGAATTGCCTATGATGCCTAGAACTTATGGTCGACATCTGGAGGGTACCAATTTGGAGAAGACTGGCTGGGACAGGAACAAAACTAAGGGACTGACAAAAGGAGTGCTGCCTGGGAGGGCAGGTGAGGTGTTTTCTCCTCTCCAGGACCCTTCTGAGACATTTTGCTGCCTTGAGCAAAGGCCAAAAAGCCAACCGAGCTCTGCCAACTCGGCAAAATTCCCCAGTGCTTCCGAGGCAGCACGCTGGCTTCCTATCATGCAGCTTTGCTTTATGAGCCGCCCTCATCGCTCTCCATCTGTCAGCATGTCCTGCTCTTTCTGCCTTACGATAGGGCCAGCTCCGATCATCTCCAGGGTCGACCTCAGGTCGCTCCTGCCATCACTGGACCTCAAAGCCAGGCCTGAGTGAAGGTCAGAACATGTAACCAAGGGCAGTGAAGAGATGGGGCTTCGCACTTGGGGTGTGTGAGTGAAGGTTCAAAAAGTGAACTTTCTCTGCACTCAGAAAATTTGGCCCCTGCTGGCAGTCTGAAGCCGTAGAAGTGATACTCAAGGTTTATGGCCTGGGCCAAAACCTCCTTGCCAACTGGAGGCCCCTTTGCAGGTGCAGAGGGAGAAACTTTAATATTCTTATCGCCTCATACCGTGAGGCGAGTCCCTCCTGCCCCACATCCCAACCGCCTCTGCTCTGGGCTGCTGCTATTCTTAAATATGAAACAGAAATGCCCAAGAGCGATAGGCTGAAGAAAGTAAACAGAATCCAGGAAAAGCACACACACACACACACAATCCAAAACCGAACCTTGACGCTTTCTCCTCGTTGATCTCAGCCAGCATTCCATCCCTTATGCCAGCTATTCATTCCTGTAATGTTTAGTGGTTTGCAAAGAGATTTTGTATTTCCTGTCAAACTTTACTTTCTTCAGGTTTTTAATGGTGGCTTAGGGTCGAATACGTGCTCATTTTGAAGGCTGGGTGTGCATGACTTTTGAGAAAATGAGAACTTTCATGACGTTGGCCACCTGTTCATAATTTTTAAAGGATTGTCAGGAGGAGGAGGAAGAGGAAGGGGAAGGGGAAGGGGAAGGGGAAGGGGAAGGGGAAGAAGACTCATTTTGAATGAATCTTATGCCCATTTGCTCTTTCCCCTAAGAAACAAGAGCTTCAAAGATAATTGTGAAGATTGCATGAGTGATGGAATTCCCAGTGATCATTCACTATTTGATAGACTTAGTTAATCTCTGCACTTTCATCTAATACAACACAAAACAATTCAATGCAACTCAACAATGTAATGCAATGGATAAGCTGAGTACCAAACCTGGTAACCTTCTAGGTATATTCAGTCACAGCTCTTGTCACCTGCAGTCAGGAGGACTGCTCTGACTGGGGAAACTGGGAACTGTAGAGACACCAGGTTGGGAAAGACTAGCTGAGAAGTAAGCAGACTGGGTTCAAGTAGCCTGCCAGCCTGACCTTTCCAACTCACCAGCATACACTTGGCATAGCCTCTTTCCCTCTTCCCAAGACCCAAGCTCCAGACCTGGGAAGGAGCTGCCACAGGGGGTTTGCAGGGGCTTGGAGGGAATTGGAGGCAAGGCCAGCACCCAGGTTGGGCATGGTTGGCCCCACCTGCCAGCAGAGCCGTGCCAACCATGGCTCACTGGAATGGTCGCCTCTCTTCCTCATCACTACTTGCTTGGGCAGCTTCCTCTCCCTCTGGCTGAGACAATAGACAGGGCGAGAAGCAAGGGCTGAAGATGCCATGGCCTCTTGGCTTGCTGCCTGCACATTGAGAAGGGGGCGGAGGAGCAGGAGCAGCTGGGGATGAAGGTGGGAGGATGGGAAATCCCCCCTGGAGGAACGCACTGTTGAGGGTGTCTTCCCAAGAGCCTTCAAAAGCCTGGAGCTGGCAGGGCTTAGGATCTGCCATCAGATCATTTCCTTCAGGGCCAGAATTCTGTCTCCAGAGGGAGGGAGGGAGGGATTGATTTGTGGCATTCAATGGCTCCCAAGAGGCTGCTCAGGAGGCAGAGAATTCTGCTCTTAAGTACAGGGATGTTTAGTTACAGTCTCACCAACAGGTGCTCTCAATAAAGAACATTTTTAACCTTGCTCATATTTACTTCAGTTCCTCTCCATTCAGGCACTGGGCCATCCATTCAGCTTCAGGTTTTCCTGGCTCAGTGGAAAAAGGTGAAAGCAAACAGTTTGGGAGAATAAGTGGAAAGAACTTAAGGTTTAGCCACCGGTCTGAATCAGGCAAGGAAGATGACTCCTCCAAAGGAGCAATTCCCACCCCCTGTGCCATTTTTACTGCTTCATTTCTTCCTTTAAGATCTCTACAATGGTTTGCACCCTGACACCAGCCGTTGGTGAAGCTAAGGAAAATGCAGAAAATTAGTCAAATTTCGGCACTGCAGTCCTGTCCTAAACAATCACTCATATTAGGGTGTTGTGTGAGAGTGTTGTGTTTGAAAACAACATGCAAGCAAGGCACCCACACTACATCAAAGCTAAGCAGGTCTGGGGCCGGCCTGAGCTTGGAGGGGAGACCAGCAGGAACCTCATGCAACCTCTTTGAGTCCCACCAAGAAGAAAAGGTGGGAAATAAATAAATACATAAATAATGTGGGCCAAATTTATAGCTGGAAATGAAGGCAGAGTATGAAGCGTTTGATGTTCAGGGGTACACAAACCTGGTATTGCTCACCAGAAAGCAAATATTTGCATATTAGAGGCTCATATGTTCATTGCCGACTCTTAATTCCTAATGTCTGGAAATTTCTTCCTCTTCTCTTCCTCTTCGCATCTGACCCTCAATTTAACTGTTCTTATCATGGTCTGTAATTTTTTGTGTCTCCTGGACTTTGGTGAAAAAGAAACACATTATTTGTCCTTATTTTGGAGAAAGGATTCAGAAAATGCTGCTCAGATAGGACAGCACAGAATAAAAATGGCTTTTGGAAAAGTATTGCAGTCCATCGAGCTGGACAAAAAACAGAAAGATCAAAAGCCATGGTGCTGTGCTGACATCCCTGATTTAAACTGCTGGACTGGTCTGGGGTGTGAAAAGAAGTTGGAGACTCAGGGAAGTTGGAGACAAATGAACCATTCAGAAAGCCAACACTACTTCTCCTAGGATATGCTTTCTGCATGCAGAACAAAATGGCTAAGAACATGGGGACATGAAACTCTCAGCAAACCCACCACTCCATTCTTGAGCCCTATCCCTCCACTTTTATGTCTTTATTTATTTAGTTTGGATCCATTTTTCTCTAAAAAGCCTTCCCGAGTGGCTTATATATGATCAGTAAAACAAGACTGTCCTTTTCAATAGGGTTCTACCATCTAAACCAATATGGCACATAAGGAATCAGGAACAGGGAGAGCAGAGGGTGACCATTTAAGTCTTTTGGCAGATCGTTACAAATTGTATTGGGGAGGACGACATGAAGGGTTAACTATTTATCGTCTTCAGATGATCACCAATGAATGTCCAGATGGAACCAATTCAGACATGAGTCACATGCTGTGTCAACGGCTGAAACCCATTTGTGAATTCCCCCTTCCTTACTCAGCCCCGAATAGAAAAATGTTGACTTGATAGGTCTTTGAGATAAACACCTCAAGCCCACATGGCAATTTAGCACTGATAAGATGACGCTTTCATGTCATCTAAGGACTACCAGCCTGGTGTAAAGCGCTAATTAACTTCCATTATTAGCATGCAGTGGCCCTAGCAATTAAGTGCAAATTGCTGTTCTAATATATTGCAGATGTCCAGGGGTCAAAGTCTGGGTGTGCGGGAGGCGGATGGGGCTTGTGTGGCAAAAACTGAATATCTAAACTGGGTTTTGGTGTTAAGGCAGGGTTTGGCAAATGGGATGCCCAAGGAGAATTCACTGTTCTTTCCAGCATCTTCTGCATGATCAGAATCATATTCAAAATCAAAAGGAAAAAGCTCCTTTTTCTTCTCCAAAACTATATTTTTGAAGCTTGGAGCATCAGCGTTAATATTTGAGCCCGAATGTTTTCAAGTCCAAGCTCCTTCTAAGTGGTCAGTATAACATTTCCCTTCCTCCTGACCCTCTAGTGTCAAGGTTGTGGTGGCAAATTTTGAGGCTCAGAAGTTCTTCAAAACACGGAGAGCCATGCTCCCCTAGTCACACCCCTGCACACATACACACATATATACACTGCTGTTCTTTAAATTATACCCAAAGAAGCTAATTCTCTGGTTAAAAATGCCACCATAAAACACAGATATCCAAAACAAACAAACCACTAATCAAATCTTATAATTCAATTTATGGGGCATGACTGAAAGGATATGCATACTTACCTGGGAGTAAGCTCGTCTGGACTTCGCAGTGTTTATTTTAGAACTTTAGAAGAGCCATGCTGTTGGATCAGAGTAAAAATAGATGGTTGGCCTCTATCTGCCGCATTCGAAGCTGGCGCTGCTCTTTTCTACTGCTTCAAACACAGAAGACTAACAAATTTATGGCAATGTAAGCGCTTGATGAAGCGGACTTTCGTTCCCGCAACACACACCAAAATAAATACACTGGTGTTTGAGCTGCCACAAGAATCTTATTTGCCTGAAAAGTGGGAGATTTTTTCCACACCCTTTTGATTTTTGAGTTAAAAAACAAAGCGCCTCACCGAAAGTGCCAGCTCAGCACTGCTTGTGAGTAAAAAACTAGATTGAGATACGACTGAAGAACTTCAGTCAAGGCCCTTTCTCAAGATCCGAAGGAATGGGTGTGAATACTTCTGCCATTGTCATTATCAATGACATTCACTAGGGGACTCCGGGCCAGCCACCGACTCAGCCGATCCTACTTCATGGGGTTCTCTAGAGGATAAGGCAGAGCTATGCAGGCCACCTTGGGTTACTCACAAGAGGAAAAATGCAGATGATAAAGGCAACATAATAATGATCACTATTGCTATTTCAATGCCCCACTGTAGCGAAGCTTCAGCGTATCTAACAGAAATACTGGCATATTCTCCTCATAGCTTACCTCTGCTTCCATTAATGCTCCATTCCTTTCTTGCTGGCCTCATCGATATTTGGACCTTAATCCCTTTGGGGCCAGAGAACTTCCACCCTGTTCTTTGTAAAGCGTCATCAATGACATCTTAGGAGATAACAACCATGCTGCTTTGAACGAAGCCCTGCAAACTTCATCTGTGGCACATCTTAATTTTAGAGTGTGCAGTGAGTGGAGGCAGAATGATTCCGCCCAAAAGGCAGGCCACTGGTGAGTTACAGAGCGCAACAGAAAAGAAACACACTCTTATTAGATCATAAAGAAGTAGAGAACATTAATTCATCTTGTGGAGGATCTCCCATTACAAGGGACGGAATGTTTCCATTTTATTTATTTATTTATTTATTTATTTATTTTCTGATTTATATCCTGCCTTTTTCCTCAAAGGCCTCAAGGCAGCTTACGTCATTCCCCTCCTCCATCTTATCCCCACAGCAACAACCCTGTGAGGTGGGTTGGGCTGAGAGTCTGTGACTGGCCTGAAGTCACCCAGTTGGCTCCATGGCCAAGCGGGGACTCGAACCCAGATCGCCTGAGTCCCAGTCCCATGCTCTTAACCACGACACCACACTGGCTCTCTACTGCATAACTAAAACATGCAAAATGTACAAATGCAAAACGAGCCAGACTCTGCTCCATTACTGCCCATGTGCTGTTCTTTGCTTCTGCTGTTGTACCTTTCCCTCCCTCCCCAGCAGCACAAGGAAGTACCCCTTCACTTTATCTCCTCAACAACCCTGCAAGGTAGGCTAGGCTGGGAATGACCAACTCAAACTGCATTTACTCCATTAGATCTCTCCATTTTGACCTTTGGAATGGCCCTTCTAGCTGGGCGCAGATTTTGAATGCAGCCTTTCTCGGCAGTCGTCTTCTGAATTTTCTGAGTGCTTGAAAGGACTTGGTAGAAAGAAACCGCAAAACTTAATTCTGTGGCTATCGGGATTAATCGACTCCCTGGAAGTCACTGGAACCTTCTCATCCAGACTCCCAAGTCCTTCCTGCTTTCCCTCTCTCTCCCTATCCACCTTGTTGACATGGGCCCAACACTTAATCCACTGAAGGAAATCTAACCTTTGGCCTAGGGAGAGACGTCCCTGGGAGAGGGTGACCAAAGTGCAGCTACGCTAGAGATGAAGCCTACAAGAATTTCAGAGAGAGAGAGAGAGAGAGAGAGAGAACCTCTGAATGCACCCCTAGATGGAGAACCCTGGGGGCATTCAGTGTAGTCAGACAATAACTGGCTTGGTAGCACAAGCAAGATGCTAATTTAATGGGAAGTTTGATTACAGCGCGATAGGAGCTAGCTAATTGTTTCCACCTCCTTTTGCTCCCATATTCATTACACCCTGCACAGTGGGGCAGAAGGACTCTGCTTCTGTGCAGCAGTGCAGCTGAACTGGGAAACATCATGTTTCTTTTTATTGCTCCATAAACACTGTTCCATAAACACACTGGCTCTCCCTATCATCTTGGCTTTCTCTAATATAGTAATCTGAGACCCCAGAATGAGATGGAAGCAGGGGGTAGGAAGGAGAAAGGGGTAAAGCTCTGTTCCAAGCCACTTTCCCATGTACTTGTGCATGCATTATTCTTAACACTTAAGCTTTTAAAAGAAAAGTTCTCCAGGCTTTTGCCTGGAGGAAATTTTAAACAAGATGTGAAGAATAGATCGACTGTTCTTCAAATAGCTGATGCACGGAACTCACCTGTAAAACATTATCCGTGCTTGGTATGTATCTTTCAGTTTATCACCTCCTTTGACTGTGGACACCATAAGAGGAACGCTACTGGAATTCAGTGGTTCCATCTCATGCAATTTCCTGTTTCCAGCAGCAGCTAGTCTTCTGAAGTGTACCACCTGTGGACTTGGAAGAGGGATGCAACCTTCATGGTAAAGTGTCAGAGATAAAAACAATTCTCCATGGACCCTCCTTGGTGCTCTTCACCTTCTTAACCCCAGTGGACCATGTGCAATCATGAGCAGCGAAGTAAGAAACCTTTGGGGACGTCTCTGAATTTTTTGATGCGACAAATACAACCAAGATCAAGCATTCAATACAAGGAGCCTTCTCATTGTTGGCTTTACATTCATGGTCTCAGAGCACCCCGAATTGACTCAGATCCCTCCTAACTGAGGTTTGGGATATCAGGGCTTAAAGGGAACCTCATCCCTTTGAGGGCAAGCGCAATGAAGAGATCCCAGATCTTCGCAAAGGCATCATGCCTCGTCATTCCTCTTGGAGCGCTCCCATGGGGGGATAGTCTTTCTGCAAGCATGCTTTTCCATATGCTGGCGAAGCAGCCCTGTGTTCCTTTGCTCCCACTCTTCTGCTTTGCACTTGCTTGTTCACCTGCTTCTTGCTCTGGCCAGACAACAATGAAAGGGAGCAGCGAATGCCTTCCTTCAGGCCAAGAAAAAGGATGAGGAGCAGAAGCCAGAGCTGACAGTGGCAGTGAGAAGGTGGGCTTTTGATGAGGGAGGGCCTGCAGGGGGCATCTTGCTGGAGAACCCTCAGAATCCTGCTCTTAGCTGATCAGTGCTGTGGGACTTTCAGCGTAAGGATAGCAGAACTGGCTCCGCAAAGCACTCATTTGCTTTCTGCGGCCATACAAAGCTTTGGCCATTAAGAAGACAAAACCAGCTAAACAGACTCCAGTATCAAATTGGGTGCCTCGGGGTAAAAAACCAAACCAACACACAGTTTGGCGGAGGAAGTGTGCAGTTGGAGTCCACATCTCTGAGCGTTTTGGAGACAATTTTAGTTGAAAGTTGGGAACGGTAGGCACAGCGCATTCCACACTCAAGTGACCAGACTTAACTATTCACAGCCCTCGGACGATTGACTGTGGTGTTTTATCATTAGCGGTATTGTGTTTCTAAATAAATTTGGCCTGGCCGAATAAAAATAAAATAAAGTAAGAAAGCCATTAAGGTCATGCTATAAACAGTGCAGTCCTCAGGCAAACTGAGTGTAACAAATTATATGAAACCACAAGTTTCTTGAAATCATTTACCAGATGCCTAAATCGTCCTCCGGGGTGCCGGGCAACTGATAGAGGGGAGAAGGCGAGCTTTCTACAACCCCGACAAGCAAATGTCCTTGATATTTTCAAGCAGGTGAGCTCTGGGGAAAGATCAACATTTCCACCAGGTAAAAATCAGGTGTCAAATTCTGGTGAGTTTTGGTTGATGTTGTTTTGCCCCACTGACTGGGGCAGGAAGAAATCCAGACCTTCGATCTGTCTATTGGGTGTGCCGTTGAAATGCTCACCACAGGTTATTTTTGGGAGAGTTCAAAGATCAGCAGACATCTGGGAAGAAGAGAGCAGTAGAACTTCCCTTAGCAAACAAAGACATTGTTAACTGTGAGTCTGCATCAGTGCTTGATAGATCTGGTAGAAGGTGAGCGATAATTCCAGGGGGACATTCCTGACACATGGACAGATGGGTATGTCCATTTCAGCTTTTCAGTTTCTCATTTTGCTAGTCTTAAATTCATTCCCTCTCCTCTCCTCTCTTTGTTTCCCTCTTCCTTTCTTAAAAAAGCGTACGTGAAAATTCATGCACATTGAAGAACTTTTGTGGCCTGGTGGTTAGAATATTGGACTGGGAATTGGGAGATCTGGTTTCTAGTTTCTCCACAATCAGGAAATTCAGACCTATCCCCTCCACAATTCGCAGGTCTCATCTATGGGAATCTGAATTCATTTGCATCCACTGCAGGTTTTTCTGACAATGCCTACAAGTGGGATATGGAAGCCCACACCCTTTTCCACTGTTGTCCCCAGCAAAGTGGGTTTCATGCACCTAACATGGTCAGCAGCCCTCTCTTGATTTCTCCTCCATCGCACAGTCCAAAAGTCATGTGAAAAGCAAATTGCCAAAAGTTGACCAAGACATAAATGGGTGGTTAGTGGAGAAAGGCGTAAAAAAGCAATTTCTGCAAAAGAGGCTTGGGTAGCCTGCTGAATGATCCAACTCTTTTCAATGAAGCGGAAATAAAAATCTGGAACACGAACAGAAGTACCTTCTGGGCTGTTGGTTTTCCGTGTTTTTTTATTATCATGAAGGTGTTTGATCCCATAAATTAGAACTGAAATTGGGCATGACCTGGGGTGGGTCGGGGGAAGACGGAGCAGGCTTTCTCTTGGCGAGTTGTTCCTGGAATCCTGTGCTTCCAGCCACACAGGGATGGCCCCACCACCCACTTCAGCTCCCCGACAAGTTGGTTTCTCTTGTCCTGTCAGTGGAGTGGGAATGAAACGCTCCATATTGCCCTTCGACGTTCCCTCTGCTCACTGACTCCAGGAGCTCAGCTCAGATCCTGCATTTCAAACAAAACCAAAAATGTTCCAACCTGCAAAACAATCCTGGGCCAACTGTCATAACACCGCATGTGCCACGTACAGCTAATAAATCATCGTAAATGCTGGTTTAATGGTCCGGCGTGTGACACTGCCAGCATTAAAAGGGCATGCTCTAAACAAAGAGTTTCTGTGGCGGAAAGGCAAGGCGTGGTGTGGCGTGGCCATCGCCGAAGGATGCAACGTCACCCCTGTGGTATTTTGGTAAACCTCGGTTCTGTTGAGTGCTGGCCAGGAAGTCAAACAAAATTCTCACCTCACAACCCTCATCCATCCATCTGCAATTGGAGAGAATGTGACGGCACACTCGTACTGAGAAATGCAAAGGTGTGCTTAATACGAGAAATGATCGTGTTGGCTGAGAGTTGCTGAAACTTTGTGGGAAATGAGGTGGAAACTCATGTCCAGGGCTCTTCTCACCTTGGAAATTTTGCCACTCGCAGTGGAAAATCCTAATGGAACTGTCTCTCCCACTACTCAACACAGCATGCGATCCTTTGAGAAAGTCTTCTCTGAAAGTCCTGCATGAAGTAACAGGCACGTGTATTTTGGAACAATAACCAAATTCCTTTCTTCATCAGAATTTCCCAACACCTGGATGGACCATCAATCTGAATCAAGAAAAACCACCAGTTTGAAAGCACTGTGGTTTTTTGACTAGAGTGTCCCATCGTTCTGAGATGCCTCCTTAGAAATGTACAAAATATGCACAGCTCTGGATCATGGTGAACACTGGAGCTGGTTGAATGTGCATCTTCTGGCAATGGGTCTCCGAATTAGGGCCGTATCAGAAATTTGTTTTCAGTTTGATTAGATACCTCCTGAACTTTGACCTCGAGCTGAGGTCCATGCATTTCCAAGCTCATCATTTGATCCTCTGAACAAAAGAAATACACATCAAAAATTGGCCAATATGCATGAGAAAGTCCATACTTTAAAGATCACACACAAATACACTTCAATCAATGGGGGAAATGAGTGCATTTCCAAAATGTGCACAGTTGATGTGTACATTTAGAAAACATGTGTTCAAAAACCCCCACACATTTTTTGTGAAAATCAAAAGATTTGGGCAAGAGGTGGAATGAGCTTAGCTATGGAAATTTGAGAAGCTCAGTGAACTCAAGTTTTGTTGATTTGCACCATCCTTACTAAGAACTATTCATAAAAGAAGTTACTTTCCAAACAGTTTGGGGAATACTTCCTGGATATTGAAGATATTGGTTGAGAAAAAAACCTTGTTTTTGATGACACAGAATTCAGTAAAAAAAGCCAACTTGGGGGCAGGTGGGAATTGGGTATTCAAAAACGTTTGTGGGATGCTATTCTTTGCGGTTTCCGGAGCAAAATGTGGTTCTCCAGTTTCTCTCAGAGATGGACATAAATGAACAACAGATATATTGTTGGTCATGTCCTGGCATTTTGTGTCTACCATATATTTGTGCTGAACAGGAACAATAATTGTAGGAGGTTAACTGGTTCCAACCAAACCATACCATCAACAGTGATTAATACAATTTATTTTACTCACCACAAATGGGATTTTTAACTCTTTCTCAAATGAGCATCGGTGTAATTTGATAAATTGCGTATAAGCTGCTGTTTCAACCATCTGCTGTTTGTTTCAGAGTATGCAAAATCCAGTTAGTGACCAATGTTTACAGATTCCTCTTAGGCTTTCCTGTTGCGCAAACAGAGACAAGCCAATCATTCAGACATTACACCAAACCATCGACTGGGTATAGACAACGGGGCTGAGTATGTATTGAGTGTGGGTTGGTAAACCATGGACTGTTATTGAAATGTGTAGTATTATTCTGCCTGAAGTCATGGCTGGTTAATCACAGAAAACCCATGAAGAGGACTCATGGTTTGTTGTTGAATTGTGAGCTGTAGGTTACTCAGTGGTTTGTTATCTTGGCTGAGTTCAGACTGCATGATACCCCACCTTTCAACAACTCACACTCAACCCATCCTTAACCCTTGAGAGATTGTTATCACCTTCTTTGAATTCAATGCTGCAAGAAAAAATATGGAAGATGCTTTGGAGTCACATTTCCTCTCCGTCTTTCACATCCAGCAATGATCTTTCCCCATAGGAACTTCGGAAGCTCTCATACTAAGTCAGACCATCTGGCTCCTTTTTTCCTACATCACTGGGGCTAAAACTATTTCAGCTCAGGCCCTGGAAAATCACCCAAAAGGTGGGACATCCTCACAATGGATTGGCTTTCAGGGGGAACAGGCCTTCTGGAAAACCATAGAAAACTGGACTGGGATGCCAGGTAGGCCCAATGTGAGGTTCAGCAACATTTCTGTTCTCACTTGGGGCTCTCCACCCAGCATGACTAATCCTTATTTGTGAATGACACCTGGACCTTTTCTGTGTTGATGTACACAGCACTTTTATGATTATATTTATTGGATTCATTAACAATTGCATTAACAATGGGGTTCTATTAGGAATAGAGGAGACCTTGCAGTAGAAATGAAGAAGGGGATTTGGAGGGGCAGGCAGAGATATATTGGGCATTGAGATATGCCGGTGACCATCTGAAGGGCAAGAGCTCCATGCATCATAGGTCGCTGTCATTTTCCTCTTAAAATGTGGTTGTGATGCCACTTGTGTATGCATCTGACACATAGGATATTGGTGGATGATGTACGTATTTTTTCTGTAAAGGAAATAAAAGCAAAGCGTGCCAGTTCCCCTTCCCTACCCCCTTGCATGTAAAAACTGCCCCTGATTTCTTACACATCTGGGGGGGAGATGAAGAGGGGCTTCCACACACACACACACACACACACACTCAGAGGGCAGAGTTTAATTTCAGATAGTGTTACCCCGCGTTGTGCAAGTGATTCAGTTTGACAACGCCCCGGCTTCATCCTGCACAAAAAGCCCTTTATTAGCCTCCCGTCAAGGAGCCTGAAGTATTTCTTGCTTCTCCGAAAGTGACATTTCGCCTCCTTCCCCCCCCCCCCCCGCAGCCCCGCAACCAGTGCTCACATCACCTGAACCCTGGCTTGGAAACCGCAGCATGCAAAGGTCCCATGTGAAGTGGGGGCAAAAGCATTTCAGCATCTGCTAATAACCCCCAAACTGAAGCGCCAGTGTGCCTGAAAAAAAAAAATGCGTGTATTTAAAGACTGCAGCTGGAGCAGCTCACATTTCAGCCAGCCACCAATTTCCTTTTTCCCCTGACAAACAGGCCTCTGAAGGTGCGCAGGCCAGAAATGCTGCTCTAGCGAAACACTTCCCCTTGTCCCTTCTCCCCTCCATTAGCATTATTGCATTGCTCCTGGGGAGAAAAGCAGAAGAAGGGGTGTGTGTGTGTGAGAGAGAGAGAGATTGAGAGAGGTTCTTTTCAGCTATTGTGGTGCTTTTTGCAGGACTGCTGTTAAAAGAAGCCATGGCTCCAGGCAGACATTGCTTCCTTGTCCTTCTAGCACATACGACAAGCAGGAGGAAAAATCCCTAGGAGAAAAGGAAGATGTTTTGTAGGAGCCCTGGTCAATGACGAGCCCTCCAGATGTTTGGCCAACAACTCCCATAATCCTTCATCATTGGTGATGCTGGCAGAGGCTGATGGGAGTTGTAGGTCAAAACATCTGGAGAACCCTATGTGTCCACCTCTCTCTCTTTTTCTTTTCAGTCCAATGTAGGTGCAGAGGCCCTGATCCAGATTATAAACACTCCTGAACAATCATGTTAGGATGCTGAGATTGAGGTCTCCAGGCCTACTCTAGAGGGAAAGCGGGGTTTTAAAAGAGGGGGGTTTAGACACACATCTTAAGAAATGGATATTTTGGGGAGGCAAGAGAGAAGGGAGGCAAGAGGGGGAAAACCTGAAATGGGGTGAGGGTTGATGAGCGGCAGCACTGAGCTAAGCCAGCCCAGCCCCGGTCCTAACCTGCCTCCCAAGCTGGATTAGTTCTCCATCTGTGATCCTGGGCAAGAGCTGAGGATCTGCGAGGTGCTTGACAGTCCAAGCATGACCACAGTACCATTTTTGCATAACACAAAAATTAAAAACAAAATGAAAATGTGTGATGATATTTGTCATGATTTTATAGAGATGGCAAAACATGGTGGTGTTGCAAGAGGAGCTTGGGTAATCAATATAATAAATATTTTACAGGTTCTCCTGATTGATTGATTGATTCTTATTATTTACAAATAATTTATCATAAACATCCTCTTTGTGACAGCCCTGCTCAGCTTTGGTAAACCCAAAGCTGTGGCCTTCCTTCCTTGATCCATTTCAATAAAAACATTAAAATCAATTAAAATAACAATATAACTGCAAACAAACTAGGCAGCGCACTCACTCTGAGAAGGCCTGAGTCCCACAATGGGTCCTTCATGGGACCTAAGGCCTGACACGGTTGGTGCTTCAAGAAAACGAGGGGAGATGTTTCCACTGATTGGGTTCCACTACCTAGAAGGGCCAGCGGCTCATTCCTGCAAGATGGGTTGAATTCAGCCTTCACACAAGCAGGCATTCGCTCGTGCACCGGGACTTTCCCTGTCTCACAGCATGAACAATGCCTTGGCCCTGACGATGTCTAGCACATGGAGTGATCCGAGATGTGCATGGTGCTCCCATGTCCTCCCACATGTCCCCTTGAAGGTAGACATGCCCAAGCCTGCATCTACACAGGAAGAAGGAGAACATGTCTTTCTTGGCTTCCTGTGTGTGCGGACAGCATGTGTGGATCATACGCCCATTGCTCATCTGCCCTTCCTGCGTTGCCCACCCTGGCTGCAAACAACATTCACGACACTATGTGTGTGCAAATTCCTTTTAAAAAATTCAGAAGCAACTAACGGTCCTGAGACAGCAAGAGTCTCGCTTAGACAATTTGGTTAATTCTTTGATTATATCAGAGAAACATAAGCTGTTCACTTGCTGATTGAATCCAGACAGAGCTGCCTACACAAAACCCTCGACTCGTTTTTGAATTACCATTAAGCTGACGTTTCAGCACATGCCACAACTGGCCCCCCCTTGAGAGCTTTCCACCCAACGTGACATGACCAGTGACATGGACTTCTTCAGGAAAGAGAACGTCTGTTCCCAGGCCTACACGCCATATTTAGCAACCCCTAATCATCCATTTAGTTAGCACTGGATTCATCATTTCTGCCTAACTAGGGCTTGCTTTTCTTTTCTTTTTGACTGCATGCAATTCAGAGAACAAGTCTGCCTGTGATATTTATGACGGTGACCAGGCTGCTTCATGCAGCTAAGATTCATGCCATTGTGGTTAATGGTTCCAGGGCCAGGAGTAGCACTGGAAAAGTCAACTTCTGTCAATAGGACCTTTGTGCTGGTGTTGTCTACAGGCATCCATGTTCTGCAGGTTCAGTACCAAGGACTTCGGTGGGCCTTGTGGACCACAATTCTTGCATTTCACAGCTATGTGGTTGTGTTGTTTATTTTCCTTCTGTACTCCTGGGGTACAGGATCTTAGGAAGGAGTCCAAATCTGGCCCTACAGAGGTCTCGTTTCATCCCTCTGGGGTCCCCCAGAAAGCCACACCGCTTCCCAAGCTCTACCTCCACCAATTGGTTGGGGAAACTGGTGTTTGTACAGTTTTGCCCCCCTTCTAAAAAAGCTTCAACGCCTCTCTTAAGGCTTCATTACTAGAGCAACGAGAGCTTCATGTTAAGTCATGCTGGCATTTGGGGTGTTGGGATTTCACCTCTTTTTGCTTTATTTCCACCTGCCCTTGGGCAGTCGCCCAAGAGTTTTCCCAAAATGGATTTGGCCCTTAGGCTGGGAGGGTCTCTGCACCCCTGCTAGCTCCATCCTGGGAATGATTTCACATCAACTCAGGCAGTCTTGGAGGTTTCACACCCACAACCCGGATGTAATGCGGATGTTTAGGGTCTCCAACAAAACGCTGGAATAGCTTCCTTGGTGCCTGGGAAATGACCTCACTGGGCTTCATTTGGGCTCCTTCCTGTCCAAGAAGATCTGATGTCCAGCCTGAGAGAGCAGAGTCAGTCCATGGCTGAAGGGTCTGATGAGAAGCTGCCACCTGCAGTTCAGTGAATCCCCACAAGGGACAGAGAGACAGACCAAAAATCAATTTGCAATTGTTTTTGTGATTCCTATTGTCGTGTAAGGAGGAAGCAAGGATGTGGGCTCCTTCACCCAGGACTATTTCTTCATATGGGCCAGTGCAATGTGAAGGACGACTTTGTGACTAGGAGACCACAGAGCAGAGCAGAGCAGAGAGCTCTGGGAAATCCTCCCATCCAGTCATTGCAACACAATCGTCCTCCTTGTTGAGGGAGAAAAAAAATGAGAGAAATTGAAGCCTGCGTATAAAGACTGTGTCGCCATTGCTGAAATTCAGCACACCCTCTGAACTGCTGCTCAGGGAAATGTGGTCTAAGAAGCGGTGGGGGGTAGACTTAAGGGGACCCATCTAGAATTTTCCCCACCTCTGAAATTAGAGAGGTGGATGAGATTAAAGGTGAGAGGCACTCTTCGCTGGATATGTTCCTAATGATACAGGACACAATGACGGCAGCCAGAGGTAGCATTTAGAGCCGAACAGCATGGCTCGTTTGCTGAGGTTAATTTGGTTGATGTTCTCCAGAACCTGCCATCTCTAGGAGTAATGGGATGCATAGCAGTAGCACTGGCTATTAACTTCAAATTTAGAGGTTTTACTTTCCCCCCCTGCTTCTTCTTTCTCTGGATGACAAATACTACATCTACAGCCCGGTTTGAAAGGGCCGTTTGTTTTTTCAGCTGACTTGTTGGAACTGTGTGCATCTGTTGGATGCACCATAAGTGGGCTGAGGTTTACGAACTGCAAAACAGCAAGGAAGTTTTCCAGGAAACGACGTACCTGAAAAAGAGAGAGGAAAGAGACAGAGGATTTTAAAAAGTTCTTAGATTTGACAACCCATCAAAACAGAATAAAATAAACATGGGTAACTATTTGGGGGAGGTAGGAGACAGGATCTAGAGTGTTCCTTTTATAGTTGCATTTCTTTTAGGGCAAACAAGCCAGCTGTGAAATGTGTGAACATGTGTCCTATCTGGCTACGTTCGTTAACAGAAGCCCAAAACAGGGGAAGGTTTTCTTGGCATGAAGAGACTCAGTAAAGGAAGTTTCACCTGCTCAATTAACCTCCTCCGCTGATTCCTATCTCAAAAAGTTGTTTCTTGGCCCGTGTTGTCTCCACTGGAGGAATTTTGTAAACGGGGGGAATGGTAGGTCTGTGCAACATGCACCATGTTTGTGATCCTCCTGCAGTGCTCCGTCGCAAAGCTGGGAAGTTGTGCACAGCCCCCTGAGATCCTGCTAGGACCGGTGGGATGTAGTTTCAGGGTAGTTTCCAGAGGCAGCTCCATGTCTAACCCATTGCAGGAGTCCCCCTGGTTGATATCAAAGCTTGGATCCAGATTGTAGACACGGAGTGGCTGAGTAGACAACGTCTTGCCAGCTCTGAAGGACCAGAAAAGCTCCTGGCCTCCTTATGAACATAATTCAAAGGGCTGGCTTGAAAAGGAAGACGGAAGACATAATTAAAGCTGGGGAATCAGGCATCTGAAGGAACACCTTCCAAATGAGCTTAGGTTGGATTATGGATGCTGTTTTGCTGTACGGAAGTACTGAGGATGCTCTCAAGGTTGAGTTCGGGATGGCCAAGCAAGCCATGCCCAAGATTCCCAGGATCCCCACGATTCCCATTTGTGATTGCTGCTTGTTCTGCCTGGTGAGGAATCACGTGCAGACCCCCAAATTTGCCCAAATATCCTTCATCGTCTGAAGTGGGGCTGAGCCAATCTCCCGAGGACACTGCAAATTTCTTCTGATCAAACTGAGAATCAGAGCACAGGGCTCATGTGAGCACATATTTTAGAATCTGCAACTTCTTTCAGCAGACACATCCAGGGCTTTGAAAGGAACATGCTTGCTGTTTTGTGAGTGGAATCAAAACGCCCATGCATCCCCAGTTTGAGCTAATTCTCTAAGGGCACAGTCCTTTGCCCTGCACCCTCAGACTTGGAGATTTCTGTGCATCCTATGCCTGGAATCAGGCATGGTTGCCACTGCAGCTCATATTGGTTATTTTACTTAGAGAGACATTTTGGTCTTTTAGATTTGGTCCTGGGGAGGGGGAGGAAAAGATGCTGAGATGCTGATAGGATTTGATGTAAGTCCACAGCCCCAGCCTCTTCTCTCCACCCAACCCTCCTTTTCCTGGTCTAAAGCCCAGTTTTGACCTTGGCGGGGGGAGGTCAGCTGGCACGATTCTTTCTGCAAGGGAGGTGGGGCAGGGCAGAAGTTCAGGCTTTGGAATCCTAGCTCAAAGACTGCAGGATCTTGGAGTTGGGACTCAGAAAAATCCTAGGGCATCCCAGATGCTCAGAGGCCATAGGACCGCATCCTAAATTAACCAAGGAACATTCCACTCCACTCTTGTTTCCCACACAAGGAACTAGGGCCATGGTGTAATCCATACCTAATGCGAAAGTAATCCCCAGTGAGTCCCAAGCATGTAGAAACAGGCTTGTAGCTTAAGCCTTTCCCATTCACCTGTTTCCTCACCAAGAGAAAAAGCTATGCATTCATGCATCTTGTGAACATGCTAAGATAAATTGAGTGACAGGCGTCAATCGGTACGTGAGGGGGACAAGGTGCCCTGGAATGAATGGACCAGGGAGCAATGCTTTTTTCAGGCTCGTGTCAAGTGTCAATTCTGGGTGGGCACCTTTCCTCTCCTCCTGGCTCCTGGGGGTGGGAAAATAAGTCCAGGATGGGCTCTCCCTAAAGTTTTTTGTTTAACTGCCACACATCTGGGTTTCATATCTGGGGAAATAAATATCAGAGCTAATTAATCCTCTGGGACGTTCTAGCTCCTCCAGCAAGGCAGCTTCTAATTAGGGTTTCAACCAGCCATAGTGACAGAACAAGCTCGCCACAGTTGCCCTTTTGGACGTGAAGCAATATTTCACCCCAGGATGGAGGAGACATCCATGTGTTCTGCATTTGAATGCGAACCTTGCAAATCCCGCACACCGAAACTCAGCGCCCCTCCCAAATTCATACTTTCCCCCCTTCCCAGTGCAATAGAATTCTCCAATAATACTAAAAATGCTTGCCATTTGCAGTTGTGGCAAGTGCTTGCGTTAAAAGCTAGCAAAGGAGTCCAATTTTGTTCCCGTTCTTAGTTTCTTCTAGCAAAGCCTACACACAGTTCTCAGGGCTGGACACAAGGGGCGTATCTCCACTGTGGAAAGTCATTCCCACTGACACCTCCAGGGGATTTCTGCCAGGGCAGCCTCCGATTGCCCCATGAGGGAGGGGTCTGTTCACTCTATTCCCCAAAGTGGGACTGCCCCATAGCAGGGGGAGATCAACCCTGCCTCTCTGTCTCTCCACCTACTATGCTCCTTCGGTTTGAAACCCTCCTGAGTGCAAAACTAGGCACTGGTTAGGAAAGTCTGCCACAGGGGACTGAAGATTTTACTAATGCACATCTCTAAGGGCTTCTTAGTACGAGTGACAGCTATCAGGCATCTTGGTGCTTGAGTGTAGAAAGAAGGAAGGGCAAGGTGGCTACTGGCTACTTTGTACCTCCGGGAGGAGAAGCAGAATGTTTCTGAACGCCAATGGCTGGGGAACATGGGCTGAAAAGGGCTGTTGCACTCTGTCCTACTGTATCTTTGGCCATGGAGAGAGAGGACAATTTCCAGTGACTTTGGGGCTCTGGTAGGAGTGGGCAAGATTCCTTCTCCAAAACTGCCCACCATCATAAATATGATCATTGCTGGTCCTGTTTTGGATAAACTGAAAACTCTGTGCTGGAGAAAAGAATGCTCAGAAATTTTATTATTTCTGAAACCCTAACCCTACCCTGGTGCACCACGCTAACGCTAATATATGGGGAAAATACCATTGAAAATAGGGTGATTTTGAAAGAGCCTTCTTTGATGTGGATCAGCCAAACATGCAAGCAAGAGCATATGCACTAGGAGAAAGGTGCACAGACGTGCTTATGGGTTTGCAGGCAATTGGAATGGAAATTGTTTTGTTTGCCACAAAATACACCTGAGACGAGAGATATTCTTTGTGTTTGAAATGCACCAAACTAAAGACCAGAAAAATGAGAAACCAGCCTTGATGCAACCTTCCATTCTAACCTGACATAATGGCTGCTGTGTTGAAAACAGCCATTCACCTCCTCTGGGATCCCGCACTAGTCTTTCCCGACCCTCCGGCTGTGGTGGACTATAGCCCCCAACTGCCCAGGCCAGCTTCTCCAGGGAGTCCTATGTATACCAACTCCCTCTGTGCTGGGTTTTGGAATGGCGAGCGACTGCAATCGTATGAATGCAAGCACACTTATTCCTTGCCTTCAAGCCGCGGTCTTGAGGTGGGGCCTCTGAAGAAAAATGTGGGTGTATATACTGAGCAGCCGTGAAGTCCGCTCCCCTCTTCCTCCCCTCCCCCGCCCTCTCATCCATCATTGCGGACAAGGGCTCTGTTGTGTTAGGCAAAAGTGCATTTACGCCGCTCTCCATATATTACAGGATATTATTTTTCCAGTGGAGAAGCATTTCAGGCATTTCCAATGAACTTTTTTTTCCCCCAGTGCTTTATTGGTACCATTAAAAAAAAAAAAGAGTCCAGCAAAGGAATAAAAACCAAACCACAAAAATCTCTGTTAAGAGGAGTGAAAGCAACGGAAATTTAGAACATTAAAAACGGAACGTGGTCTCTTATTATTCTTTCCCGAGGTTTAGCGCAGACCTCCATGCCGTCCAGAATGGCACCGAACACAAGAAGCCATATAGGAGTGGCAGTTCTTTGCATTCAGAGGTTGTCTTCAATTATCTATGCCTGGGTGCTGTTGCCAAGATTCCTACACTGTCTGCACAGCCTTCTCCATCAAGATTCCCTTGGGGGAAAGCCACTGGGGGCCACAGAAAGAAGGAAGAAGATGGGAGCAGGCCAAAATTGGAAGTCGGAAATTTTGCTCCCTCTTCATCTCTCTTCCTCCTCTCTCCCCCTGCCATCAGGGGAACGGACAACTCACTTTTCCTAGGGGGTGCCAGGCACCGCCCTGTGGGGTGAGCTGTGCCACTGCAGCTTCTCAGTGGAGGACCTTCTGGGTAGAAGAGCCTTCTTGTCTGGCCAGTGATGCACCCCGGGCTTCCTGTTTGATGTGCTTCTAGCCATTTTCTCTTGTCCTTTGTTCCAGTTTGTCTAGCAATTCTGATGGGACTTTGATCCTTGCATTTTTCAAATCCTGGCTCACAAGTAGAGAGCCCCAAAGAGGATGCATATTTTCATAACATTTGTATATGCTAATTGATGAGCATAGATGCACATTTAGAAATAGTTATTACCATGGGAAGAGAAATATACTGTAGCACACCTTAGCAGAGAAGACGGATGTGTGCACCATTGCATTCATTCGAAACACATTCAGACAACACAGTAAGACATACTCAAGGAATGAGTATGGGCTGAGGGTTGGTTGGGTAATCATCTGAAGCCAGATGGGCTAACAGACCATGGATTATTCACCCAAAACTGCTCTTGAAGAGAACCACGGTCTGTTGTTGGGTTGTAAACATGGCATGTTCACCATGGTTGGTTATCTCAGCAGGGTTCAGACATGATGAGCCATATTCAGCAACCACCACCATTGACCCATTCTCAGGCATGTGTTATGTCTTCCGAACCCAATCAGAGCCACCCTACCCGTGAGATGGCTGACTGTGGCCCAGCACTGAGGCCTGAAGCTAATGCCAGCTCAAACTTGTCTGAATAGAAAATGTCTCAAACAAATGAATTAATTGATTGCTGGCAATCTCTCTCATCACAGTCATCCCTCTGCTAACTCATCTGAGCTGGTCCTTAAATATCTGAATTCTTCCTTCCTTCCCAAAATGTTCAGAATTGTTGCTAAAATGAAAAGCTTCTCAAAGGCTACAGAAAATTCTCATCTATCCACTCTTATGGCTTCCTTACTTTAGACACGCAAACAAAGAGCCCAGCTACAAGACAGTGAAAGGCTTCTGAGGAAAGGTCAGTGCCGGAAAATCCATAAAACATCATTAGTCTTCCTTCTCCACTGATAAGACGCATATTAGATCCTTAAGTCAAGTTTTGTTTACACTGCTATCTATGAGTGGCCACTTAGACACTTTGCAGCTTGTATTTATGTTACAGGACATTTTAAAGTCTTTTTTTTCCCAATCCGTTCCTCTTCACTTCAGCAAGTGGAGGCTGGGAGACAGCTCGAGGCTCTGAAAAGTGGTGGATAGACATCCGTGCCTTTCTCGGGACGGCAGTTTGCTGTCGTGGGACCCAAAACAGACCCTATCAAATGTGCATCTAGCAGCTATGACTCTTGGAAAATGTCTGTGTTTGGTTTACTGAAGGGGCAGGGGAGTTTCACAGATTGGAGGCCTTACCTTGAAGTGAGTGCTTCTGAGATTTAAATCAGGGGCCACTGATTTAGAATTAACTTCTTTTCCAAAAAAGTGACATGACTAGGCATATATTAAAATAATGTCGTTTGGGCCCATTCCTGCGTTGGGCAGACGAGAACCCCAAAGTGGGCAGGACCAAATCACACACACATGGATGGATGCATGCACGCACACACACATACACACACAAGGTAAAGGTAAAGGTTTCCCTTGACGTTAAGTCCAGTCATGCCTGATTCTCAGGGGCGGTGCTCATCTCCATTTCCTAGCTGAGGGAGCCAGCGTTTGTCCACAGACAGTCTCCGTGGTTGTGTGGCCGACATGACTAAACACCACAGTGCATGGAACGCTGTTACCTGCCCACCAAAGTGGCACCTTTTTATCTACTTGCATTTGCATGCTTTCGAACGGCAAGGTTGGCAGGAGCTGGGACGGAGCAACGGGAACTCACCCCGTTGTGCAGATTCGAACTGGCGACCTTTTGATCAAGCAGCCCAGCAGCACAGCGGTTTAAACCACTGCGCCACCTGCAGTCCTACACACACACACTACATACCTACCAAATGTATATATGTCCACACACATGGCTAGCAAAGAAACGGAATAAATTGTCCACATAGCATGAGATGGTGAGAGGTGTTTCTTTTGCTCTTCATAGTAGATAAAGCTCAATGGCATTTCTTCACCATGCTTCTTTTCAGAGAAAAACCTCGACTGCTACATGGCAACCATGAGGAATCACTGGCTCAAGGGTGTTCTGTGTCTGGACCACCGGCTCCTTCCACAGGAAAGGATGTTTCACTGCCGAGTGCCAACTCAGTCCACCTTCCTCAGCATCAAAGTGGCAAAGAAGCAAGTCAGCTGCTGATGGGAAAGGAGAGGTTCCTTCTGCCAGGGAAAGGGAGTCGCATCTGGGGAGGAAGCTGCAGAGTGTCTCAGTCATGCTTACTTCTGGGGAGCCATGCAAGGGGTTGATAGTGGGATGCTATTTGAGAATACTGCTGAGGAATGGAGTCCTCCTTACTTCTGAGTCCATCTGTACATATTTATCCTACCTTCTTCTGAGTAGTCTAAACATGAGCAAGAACTAGATTTGGTCCCAGCTACTTTGCCTTTGGTCCCACCTGTGGGTGGCTGGTGGCCCTTGAGGCCTTTCCTGGTTCAAAATTTGTCCCTTGCATGTTGAATATCTTCCCAGACCTGCTTTGCAGCCTAGACCTACTGTACATACGCTTACTTAGAACAATCCCCACTAAGTTCAGTGGGGCTCCATCAAAAACAAGCATGCATAAGATGGCAGTTGGTGCAGAACAGAGCTGCCAGTTGCTGACAGGGACTGGGCGTTGTCCTCATATAACCCCAGTCCTCCATCAGCCTCACTGGCTCCCCATTGAAGTCCGGGCCCAATTCAAGGTGCTGGTTATTACCTATAAAGCCCTCAGCGACTTGGGACCCAGTTATCTAAAGGAGCGCTTGCATCCATATCTGCCCTCCTGCCCCTTGAGATCGGCGGCAGAAGCCCTTCTCTGGGAACCCTCCATGAAAGACATTAGTAGGGTGAATACCTGGAGGAGGGCCTTCTCTGCGGTGGCACCCAACCTCTGGAATGCGCTCCCCAGAGAGGTCCGCCTGGCGCCGTCGTTATTTGCTTTTCAGCGCCAGGCCAAGACCTTTTTATTTAAATGTTATTTTAATTGTTGAATTTATTGATTGATTTTATATTTATGCCAGGATGCCTCCAGATTTTTATGTATTTGTAGAGTTATTTATTTGTATCGGAAGCCGCCCCGAGGCTTTTGCGAAGGGGGAGGCATAAGTGTTCCAAATACATAATGGCACTTCTGGCCTGGCCTCATCCCGAAGCTTCCCAGCAGTCATGCAGAAGGCCTACCAATAGCCACACCTCCTCACGGTCCTCGTGCAAAGGTTTGCAGGCCATCTCACAACAGGACTGGCTCCCCCATTAGGCGAGGCAAGTCAGTTGCCTCATGCGGCAGGTAAGAGAGGCCAGGGACTGAAGGAGAGAGCCACTGGGTGCGCCATACTGCCTGATCCTTGGAGCAGTCTAACCAGCCTGAAACATCTCCAGAGGTTCTGGTCCTGGCAGGATTTCCCCCTTAACCTCTTGGCTGTGCTGCACGGCTTGACGGAAGTGTGCAGCACGCAGCTTTTCATGGACTGTGTCGTTTGGCACCAAGGGACGATTGCTTCAGTGGCCCTCTTGCAAGGTCCTCTGCAGTCGAAACAGCTTTGCTTCGGGGGCCATGTAATGTCCGTGCACGGCTCTTGGATTCTCCCTACGCCTGCAGACCAAACTGAGAGCTGCTGTTGTTGTCATCTTTTATGACTGGCAGAAAATGGATTGTTAAGCTCCAGGGAGTTTCCAGTCCAGCTGTAAACTTTCAGAAATACTCAGTGACGGCTGGGAAACCTACAGAGCATCGTTTCAATTCACAATACTCCCTTTTCATTCCTCATCGCTAGGGGGGAGAGGGGGAGGGAAAAAACCTACCAGGATTCTCGCTGTGGCATTAGCCAGGTTAAAAAAAGAAATAGGTTGCTTGTGGTTGAATGTGCCCCAAGAAGGGAAGGTTATAAGCTTCCAGGTCTATTAAGAATAGGGCTAACAGAAGATGGTGGCTGTCCAAGATGCAGGTGCTTGGAGGCCCTCCCTCTGACATCCCAAATGGGATCACTGTTGTGTCTCCATCACACCCTTGTGCAGTTGGCCAACCATTGGCCCAGGTTCCCTGGCTGGAAGCTCAGCCAGGACTGCCTGCCCCAACGCTTCTCTGGCATGCCAGCTCAGCGACATTCCAACCTTGCAGATCAGCATAGGCTGATCAGCCAAACTGTAATTCTACCGCACAGCTCGGGTCAAAAATAAAATTTAGAGGAGGGGGGGCCTCCCCTTTGCCTCGGGAGATGGGGGCAGACTTGGCTAGACAGTCTCATTCTGAAAGCTGGGATGAAAATGTCCAGGCAAAAGATCTATTTGTCATGCAGGTCATATAGTCATGGATTTGGAAGAACTAAAGTGGTGTTCATACACAGGGAGTGATGCACAACCACACACACACACACACACACACACACAATGAGAGAGAGAGAGAGAGAGAGAGAGAGAGAGAGAGAGAGAGAGAGAGAGAGAGAGAGAGAGAGACCATACATGCAGCCCCGTATGTTCAGTCCTCTTAACTTCTTCATTCCTTCATTCACAAGCTTAATGTTTCTTTGCCCCTTTCACTGCCAGGTCCCAAGGCAATACACAAACAGCACTTTTCCTCCCCTGAAATCTACCCAGGATATAAACTTATTAAATATTCAACTCCAGCAAATATCCCTCAGGACAGATAGAAAAGGCCCTTCTTATAGCTGCCGTTGCAACCAAAAAAGCAGAGACAGCACCCCGCCAACAACAGTTTGTGTAGTCAAAGTTATGGCTTTCCCAGTTGCAATGCATGGCTGGGAGCACTGGACCAGATGAAAGGTTGAGCACCAAAGAATCGATGCTTTTGGATTGTGGTGTTGAAGAAGATCCCTGAGAGTCCCTCGGACTGCAAAGAGATCGGATCAGTGGGTCCTAGAGGAGATCAACCCTGACTGCAATGCTTTTTCCTAAGGCTGAATTACTGGCAGTGGGAGTTTTAAGGTAAAAGGCATTTGTAGATTTGGTTTCTAGGCATATGCACTCATGCACTGTCTCTTGGGGTTATGAAGTCACCCCGGAAATAATATTTGCTGGCTTTTTAATGCAGGATCCTTAAGTTTGATTTGATTGGCAAAAGTTTTGTGCTTTGCAAAATAGAGGCAGACTTAATTCAAATAACTAATGTAGACAGTAAAATGCAGATGTTCTTGGCGCACCAAATAATGTTCCATTGTGCTGACTATTTTTTTGAATTTCCTTTAAGACTTGCCATGTATAGCAGCCTTTTCTAGGTTGGTGCCTTCCAGATGTGTCAGATTACGATGCCCCTCCTGCTGGCTGGGCCTGAATATGTCGGATCCCCTTTTAAAGCCAACCAGATTGGTGGCCACCGGTGTGTTCCGAATAGCAAATGGTGGGACCTTAAAGGTAGGGTGCCTAATTTGCAGCTCAATGCATAACCACATATTGTTGAGATTGGATTGTTGGGTTTTCAGTGTTGTGCACAGCTACCTTCTGCTCATATTGCCCAGAAACTGGTATATGCAAACATACCACAAATCCAGGTTTGGAAATTCAGCAGGAGGTCCGTACTAGGCCTGTGCATTCCTTCAAAATGCACAGAAAGAGAGCAAACTTGGCCAACAAGGCACTGTAACTCAAGATACCGCCATCCACCCACGTGTCAAATTCCTGAACGTTGCACTTTTTCATTTTCGGAGAGTTAGAGAGTCGCTTTTGCTGTGTCTGAGCCGAAATTGACTTGACCTGTGCTAAGTCTTGGATTATTGAGGCTGAGTGGATATTGCAGCTTTTTAAGGCACCAGTTTAGAAATCTTTCTTTATTCATCACCCAAAGCAGTCTGCATTGTTGCCTTCTCAACATGAAACCGTTACTTCAAGCTCCGTGTATGTTGTATCTTCCGAAAGAGCCAATTAACAGTCATCCGTTTTTCTGTGGATGGAAATTACATTGAAGGCTAGGGTCAGTTTTAGGTTAATTTATACCCTCTTCTAAAATACATCCATTTTCTCTCAAGAAGAGAAAGAAAATAACAACCTTTCAAGCCCACCCCCTTTTAAGTAGAAGAGGAAGAAAAAACCAAGATACAATTTCAAAAATTAAATTTGAATGAAGGAGAAATGACTTTTATTTCAAAACCCAGCAAATGTCTGGAATTGTAACTTTGAAAAAAATCACATCAGACATAACCAGATGTGAGACTTGTTTTGGATCAGTTCAGTGCAAAAGTAGCACACTGAAAGTGAAAAAAAGTCCCATGTCTGTTTTAAAGGGTGAACATTTCATCTTTTCCAGGGGGGGGGGGGTGTTGAAAAAAACCCAACATTTTCTTTCCAAAAGCTGTTTCATTGCCAGAGGAGCTGAAAGGGAATCATTGTACGATTCTGCAGCTTTGTTAATAGCAATGTCATGGGAGTTCACCCAGGCTGAGTTCTGAAGAATAATAAAAAAATACCATGGTGTTGTTTTTTTCAAGGCAGCAGAAATCCCACAAATATTTCACCGCCAACCCCCTCTCCCCCTCCCCTTTGAAATATCCATCTTGTTCCATCAAACCTTGGCTCTCCATAGTCTCACGACAATCTGCCTTGCATCTTCATGCTGTGTAGAATGTTTCTTTGGGTGCTGTTTAAACACACACACCCCACTAGATTCCTGAAAAATAGTCTGGCCCGGAGTTAGAAGCAAGGGGTGCTTATCACCCCACGGGGCAAGCTGAACTTTGCCTTTGGCCGGCGGTGGTGGGGTCCATCTTGAAGTATGTTTGCTCGCCATAGCAGTCCCCGTAGCTCCACCTTCAAGAAGACTTCAAACATGCCAGTGTATACATTGGTCAACAGCAACAAGCCAGTTCTAGGATTTTTCTCTGCAAATGGAGCCCCATTTACTCCTGAGGAGCCCACCCACCCACAAACGCCTAGGAACATAAGACATGCCCTGCTGGATCAGACCAAAGGTCCGTGTAGTCCAGCGCTCCATACACATGGGGGCAAACCAGCTGCTCGCAGGATCCCTCCAGCAGGATGGGTGCAAGACCTCCTCCTGCCCAAGCTCCTCAGTGGCTGGTGGATGCAGGCTGGAAAGGAAGGCAAAACACAATTTGTTTCTTTCTATAGCCCGATGCTGCTCCATCTTTGTTTCCTTCCCTTTGAAATGTTCTCGCTAGATGGCTGAAAATGCCATTCCACACTGGATGCAACCAAGTGTAGAAGCCCATCTCAACGGGACGGTGTCCTTGGTGGCTCTCCCCAAACCTGCAGTCTTGGTTCAGAAGATTCCAAGCATAGCTAGGCAATGAAATAGAGGGCAGGGGAGGGGGGACCGACATCGTAATTTTCCTGATTTCTGGCTTTCATCAAATGAACCCATCAGCATCCACAACTGGAAATCGAAATGCCAGTCGCATAGCTTGATTGCCGTAGACTTCCACATCACCTATACAGAGCATTAGCTGTAACACGAACTGGGTAAGAGGAGCCAGGATGACGGGCGAACCTCAGACATTTGGGACATGTGACTCCATCTCTGGTTTTTAAAGGGAAAAAAGTGAAACTTTTCATTGGACTTATGGTCTCCTTGGAGAGACTCATGTTCTTTTTAAAAAATTAAAATGTCACCAAAATTGCCTCTCTGATACAGTATCAATTTCTCTTTCTGGCTATAAATGATGCCAAACATTCCAGAAGTTGACAGGACCATTTTGTTGAGATCGGTTTTGACCCACATTGGGCTGGAGGTGATAAACACCTGATGGCAAGCACCCAACGTGGACAGAAGGAGGTTTCCTGAAGATCTGCTGCAGTGCTTCTAACATGTGTACATATTCATGAAGATAATGCTATATTATGCATTATCTGACATCACATTTGTGGGAGGGGATTTTTGCAGCAAGTGGTGGGTGGCACCATGTGCCCTGCATTTTCAAACTATCCGGGCCTAATTTTGAAGGTCAAGAAGATGTGGCATTATTCATCCCTGGTTACTTGTTGCAACTGTCCACCATTTTTAATTTCTCAAAATACCCTGGGACCATGCATGGGCAGTGTTGATTACCCAGGGATGCTCACGTCCTTTCTAGAAGGAACTTCGCCCTCAGGCAAAGGGTGTTTTATATGTCCTGAGAAAATCTGATTGTCTGCATATCATTATCATTATATTTCTAGACCACCCATAGCCAAAACTCTCTTGGTGGTTCACAACATTTAAGTCCCCCATCCAGATTTCAAGCGGGCCCAATCCTGCTTAGCTTCCAAAATTAGGCAGGATCAGGCACTTCAGGCTATATGGAATCCTGACATCACCCTAGGCAGTACTTGATTTCTCATAGGGTGGAATGGAAAAAATAGCCACTAAATCTATTCCCAAAGGAGAGAAAAATGCTGGGAACAATAGGAGCGATGGGGGAGCCTGGGAGTGGGGGATGAAATGCCACATCCATGCAAAAATGCAAAGCTGGGCAATTTTCAACTGAATGTGCATTTGTGGCCATGGAAACCTAATAGTCTCCAGCATAAGCTTGCCTGGACATCACCAGCTTTTAAAAACAGCTTTGCCAGTCAGGGTGCCGTCATCAATGGAGGTCGCACAAGAACTGCACAAGGAGTTGACCTGGAAATATTCTTGGCACCAAGGAGGGCTCTGAAATCAGCCGAAGAGACAACGGGGTTGATGTGTTTGCTCATGGAGGTTTCAGCCACTGCTTGGGTTCCGTAGCCCATCTGCCTGATGGACAGAAGCCGAGAGCAGTAGCCATTATTTTGCCGACAGGTTTATGGCCTTCCTAGCTCCACTATTTTTGAAGAACCTCATTATCTCAATGATGTAAACAGATCTTCCCATATGGCACTTGTGTCACTGTAATTTGCAAAGAAAGAGGCAGGCCTGTTCCAAGTATTTGCATTTATTTATTTTCCTTGCCAGTTCAACCCCTTAAGGAGAAGCTTGTTGCATCATTTAACAGAGAGAAGCCCATTTAAAAGAGAATCTATCTGGAGCTTTCAACATGTGAAAGCAAAACGTGGAAAAGGATGGACGAGTTCCTCACGAAAGAGAGAAAGCAGGCAGCCTCTCAGGTTCCATCTCATGATGGAAGCATTTATTAGACACAATTTTTCCTCCATTCATTCTTATTTCTCTTTCTTTTCATATCAAGTTCTTTTATTCCCAAAGATATACTTAGCAAATTGAGGTACATTCTAATAAATTCTGGTTTTTTTAAGAAGGGTCCTCTGCCTGCCACAGAGCTCTTCAAGATAAGGAACTTGCCAGAAAAAAACAACCCTAGGTAAACACTAGCATGGTGGGAAGCACAAAACCCAGACTTTTAAGAACCAAGTTGGATGGATGAAATTATCAGTTTGGTTTCTCCTTAATTCAAGTGCTTGTAGTCCCAGCTTCTTTGTCTCCTGCCTCTGGACAACACCTTGTGAGATTCAGCTGATTCTCGGCAAAACCAAAGTGAGAGGATGGTTTCACCCATGCTTCTTTCTGGCATATTTTGCATGGTCAACAGGAAAGGACCTCGCTGGTGGCCACACTCAGCTCCTCTCAAAGGTTCCACCCCTTGGAGTGTTCAGCCATTCGTGGAGGGGAATGAAAATGGCTCCATGCACTGTCTTTGGCTGAAGACCATGAGACCTTCTGAGCAGAG
Organism: Varanus salvator macromaculatus; assembly: GCA_023646645.1. Taxonomy (NCBI): domain Eukaryota; kingdom Metazoa; phylum Chordata; class Lepidosauria; order Squamata; family Varanidae; genus Varanus; species Varanus salvator. The sequence goes on from JAIXND010000657.1 coordinate 3,308,597, forward strand.
GTGGCTGAATACTGCAGCGTGGATCCAGTGAGAGGAGTGCTTCGAGATCTGAGCTGAGAACCTGGTAAGCAGCCAGCAGAGAACATCAGAGGAGGCTGCAAACACCCGAGCATCTATCTTACCACCTGATCACTGCCAATGTGCCACGTATTCAGGAGCTCTGTCCAGGAGTGCTTGGGATCATGGCACTCATCCTCGAAAATGCTTAACAGCTGTCACTAGACGGATCCCCCAGTTCTGACAGGTGTCTCCTTAAGACCCGATTCTTCATACATTTCTGCCCAGTGCAGTGCAACAGACCATGTGCTACAACTCATGGCAGGGTGTTCCGCTTTACCGCAGGCTCACATTTTTATTACTGTATTATTGTCCTGCCGGATTGTGCCGTTGCGCAGATGATCCGACATTCCACGTTCACCACTTGGACGCCTCTGTGGAAAGTGACATGCCTCAGAGTAATAAATAACCACATGAAACCATGTTCATTATGTCACAGCAGAATGTGCATGCTGGGGTTTTACATGCAAGAAGCCGAGGCTAAAAGGAAATTGATTTGCTCCACCTGCCTATATGGCAGCATTCCCTTTGTTTAAGACCACTGCTTGAACCCCAGGTTTTCAGAGAATTAGCTGAGTAGCCCCTTTTCATTGTGTCCATTAACTACTTTAAAACTGGAGTTGTGTACAAACAGCCTCTCAAAATCAGGAGAACAAGTTCGCAGAATTTTGTTGCACAATCAGGACAACAATTTCGCAGAATTTTGTTGCACAATCAGGACAATTTTGCAGAATTTTGTAGAACAACCAGAACAATTTCGCAGAATTTTGTTGCACAATCAGGACAATTTCGCAGAATTTTGTAGAACAATCAGAACCATTTTGCAGAATTTCGCCGAACAATCAGGGGAACAATTTCGCAGAAGTTCTCCAGGGAGAGGAGAAATCCTCTAACAATTTCTTACAGGCATTGGTCGGACTGGTGATCCTTCCTTCCTTCCTTCTCCCAAAAAAGTGTGGGATTTTGTTGTGCAGTACGACTACGAAGGCCAACCACATAGATCATGTTGGCAGCCTGTCCAACATTTTGCATCCTCCCTGATGCCACATCCTTGTCATCTTTCCAGGACATGGGAAGATGTGAATTTGCCCACCATAGAAAAATAATGGTGAGGAAAATTGCTAGAAATGCCGAATTTACCAAATTTACTGAAAAAAAAATACCGAAAGAGGTAAGAAAAAAGCAATCTCAGGACCTTTCAGAGAAAAGACTTTTCCCGAGAAATGTTGGCCAAGTTTAGCTTTTGCTCTTCAGGGGTGAGCATCTTCCCCTGGATTTGACTTAAGTGGTATTTTCGATTGCAGATACAATATTTCATGCAGGTGGTGCTTATGCCACTGCAGTAGCAGATGAGAGGGAGCTGTGTCCAGCTTGAGGGAAGACATGAATCTAATGATGGGACACAAACAATTTCCCTAAGTTTTCTTCCTCTGTGATGAAAGAGGCTCACTTTTTCCTGCCTCATTCTCCAGGCATTGTGTAATTGATGTTTGGTTGGGCTGGGGCGTTTTCTGAACAACCATGCCCATCACGCATGCATTTTGTGAAGGGACAAGCAACTATTTTGTGAGAGTGGCCAAACAACTGCTCATCCTTCCGAATGGGCCCACTGCTCCTAAAGGGATGGAGATTCTGGTCTAAAGAGATGATTCAACCTAGTAGCTCTGCTAAGTTATACATGGGACATCTAAGCTTGTAAGATCCCCACCCCTGTAAGTTAAAGGAATGGAAAAACAAGGTCCATTCACACCCACCATTTCTCATGGTATTTACCATATTGTATGATACAGCCCTTCCTGGATTGTACCATGTCAAGGATTCTCTACACACATGTACCAAACCATAGTTTCATAGTAAGTCTCTCTAAGAAAGAGGGCAGCTTCACATGACCTGACCATTTGTGGGGGTTTCTTACACAGGTTGGTCTGTTGTGTCTTCTGAACCATGTTGTGGTCTTTCAGCATTTGGTTTTTAGAAACCACAAGAAGAAATAACAGTTTGTCCTGTGGTTTTTCAGGCTTCCCTGTGGTTTCTTCAGTTGTCTGAATCCAGCATTGTGGTTTTTCTACAATCTTGGTAGGCAGCTACCACAGAGTTCCTTGGAGAGACACTGCAACATTTTGTGATGTTCCACAGCTATCCAGTGTGGAATTGAATTCCAGGTGCTGCTGGCTGATGGGATACATGCCAACAGTAGGAGGCTTGCTAGGAGAGTAGAAACCATGCTAGCGTGGAAACCATTTGATTGTCTGTCAGGCACATCTAGGCAAAAAACATGCACTGTGGAAACCACACAAGGTCGCTTGTCATGACATGAGAACCCAGCCAGATTGAGAGAGAGAAGTCTTACACTATTATCTTTGACTAGCTTGGTTTCCCCTGTAGGAGATCCTATTGTCACATGTGATATGTTCTTGCATGAACCTTTGGAATGTGTAACTCAGCACACAGAGGTAGTGAGTGAAACATAATCAGAAAGAAAATGTGGGTTCACCTGAACTTTGAGCCATCTGCAAACTTGGATCCCACTTCAGAAAACTCCCCTTGTAAATGCCGCATATTTTAATTTTCACTCTGTGTCAGCTACTGTAACTTGGGGTTTTTCTGCAAAAACTCCAATGACCCTGGAATTAAAACCAATACAATCAGCGTATTACTAAACACCATCAGGGAATTCTGAGCTGGAGTGTAAAATCCAGAAGCATTAAAGGATTTACTACTTGGCTCTGCAAAGGAGCACAAACTTTTGGATTGCCAGGCCCAGCTTTAATTGGAAACGCCCTGGGTTCCAATCTTCATGGCTACGTGGTAAAAACCCATGAAAAGAAAACAAGCAGCGAACACCATAAATGAATCAAACATCTTATTACTAAGGAGGTAAAGTGGATTCTCGTGGAAAATTCATTTCCATCCCAATGTCCCCTTTTGTTTGTTCCAAGTCCCACCCATGGCTGGCTCCTTCATAATAATGCTTTCCATGGTTTGCTTGAGAAGCCAGAGAAACCAGACATACAAGTGGAGGGAGGGAGAGAGAGAGAGAGAGAGAGAGAGAGAGAGAGAGAGGCATAGAGGGAGAGAGAATGCAGGCCTAACAAATAATGCTCAGCTCCACGGTTGCATTTGAGACCAGGCCCAGCTCCAGAACCTGATGGATCAGCTGAAGAGCCAACCCAAGCATGGTGGAGGACCTCTGGGAACCTCAGATCTGGATTACTGTGAGAACTTATGTGAGGCTGCCCTTGAGGCTGCAGCTGAACTCTGTAGGTCAGCAACAGGAATTGCACCTCTGTTGGAGGAAATCCACTGGCTATCTATATGCTCCCAGGTCAGGTTTGAGATGTAGGTTCTTATTTACAAGGCCCTAAACAATCGGCTCCAAGTGGCACCCAAGATTTTGCATGCAGTTCAAGAGTTTGGTCCAATTCACGATGGCTCAGAATACAGCTTCTGGTCTTGTAATACCCATGCTCTGAAATCTCCCACCATAGACTGGCACCAACCCTTCTGATTATTTGGTACATATTAAAAACATATTTTTCAACAAGCATTCCAAGGATGGTGATCTCATCTTCTGTGCACAGTAATAATGTTTGTTACTGTTGTTACATGCCATCAAATCATCTCCAACTTAGGGCAACTCTATGAATGAGCACCCTCCAAAATGACGTGTCCTTGACAGTCCTGCTCAGCTCTTGTAAATTCAAGGTAGGGCTTCCTTTAATAGAGTCCATCCATCTCATATTGGTCTTTCTCTTATTCTTCTGCCTTTGACTTTCCCTAGCATCATTGTCTTCCCCAGTGAGGCCTGCCTTCTCATGATGTGGAGTAGGACTTCCTCAGCTTCCTCAGTTTTGCTTCCAGGAAAAGTTCTGATTTGATTTGATGTAGGGTCCACTTCTTTGTCTTTCTGTTTTCGAAGCATGTTTCAAAGCTCTCCTCCTGTGGAACTGTGTTTCAAACACATCAATTTTCTTCCTGTAAACTTCCTTCACCATCTAGCTTTCACATTCACAGATAGTGAACTATTATTGTTTGTTGTTTAGTCGCAAAGTTGTGCCTGACCCATTACAACACCATGGACAACTTTCCTCCAGGCTCTCCTGTCCTCCACCATCCCTTGAAGTCCACCCAAGCCCACACCCACTGCCCCAGTGACTCCATCTAGCCACCTTGTTCTCTGCCATCTCCTGCTCCTTTTGCAGTCAATTGTTCCCTGAATCAGGATCTTCTCCAGTGAGTCGTTCCTTGGTGGCCAAAGTATTTGGGTTTCATCTTCAGTATCTGACCTTCTAAAGAGCAGTCAGGGTTGATCTCCTTTAAGATTGACTGGTTTGATCACTTTGCAGTCCAAGGGACTCTCAGGAGTCTTCTGAACTACTATTATTACATAGTAATGAAATAATTAGAGGAGAAGGAGTTCCTATCTAAGAAACTTCTCAAAGAGGACATAAGCGAGGAGAGAAAGGAAAGGGTGAGGAGGACCACTGCTGTTTTTTCAAACTTCCCATGTTTCCTGGACCTAGGGTCATTTGGGAACAATGAATGGGGCAATTACCATCACCTCCTAAAATGGTAGAAAATGGTTGAAGAAAATTCTGCAAAGCAGAATAGTCCTTTTTATACTGGCGCTGGAGTGGGGCAGGAAGAATCTCAGGAACAATCTGGGAAAACTGTCTTCTGAGCATTTTCAGCTCAGCTCAAGATAAAAGGACATTTAAAATCACACAGCAGAGAGACCTGCACACCTTCATCACGGTTCCATCAGACCGTTCACTCTTCATTTCCCTGGGAAAAAAAAATCAACAAACTTCCCTTGCATTCCAGCACAGCAAAGCTCGATCCAAGTTTTAATTCCAAACATAGCTGCATAACTAACTGCATGTTTATGCCAGGCCAATTAAATCTAACAACGTAATTATTTGGATATTTAGTATACTTTCATTGAAGTTTATGAATATTTATTAGAAAGTTATAGGAATGGAATGAAGAATTTCTAGGGACCATTGGTTGCATCCTAACCTGCTTGTCCAAGCATATCTTTCATATTCATGCATGGAAACGAATACAGTTTAAATTTATGTACTTGCATTTTTTCTTGTTCACATTTTAATATTGTTGAAATTTCACAACAAGAATTCATTAAAATAATCATCATCATCAAGGGGATTCCATTACTTCCAAAAAGACTAGCTCAAATAAATATGAATTGCTTGGCCTTCCAGATGAATCAAAACAGAGAGAAACCAGGAGAACATGCACCTATGATTTAAATGCATGATTTGAAAAATCAAAATTGCCTGGCTCACAATGATGGGAGAGTCCTAGTTATGGGACCACAATGGAGAAGCCAGAATCTATGGGTTGGCTCCTAAGTCGCTTGCCCATTCGATAAACTAGGACTGATTTCCCTCAGTCCTCCGCCTTGTCTGAATCCCACATGCTGCTTCCCACCCCATTCCTAAGCAGTGATGTCGGCATGACTGGAGCTTGGGGCCAAAGTCCAGAGTCCTAGAAGGACCACCTGAAAAGCTGTGGGTGATGAGGGCAGAGGGACCAGACAAGGTCAGTCCATTTTTTGCTGCAATCATGATGGTGTTATGATTCCAGGGAGCTAAGAATGCAGACATGCCCACGTTCTGAGTCATGTCCAAAAAAACAGATCGGGGTGGCAAAACATTTTCCTTTTGTTTTACTATGAGTATGGAAACAAGAGTAGAGTGCGGAACAGCAGTTGTGGGGCACAGGGTCAAGGAAAAATAGGAACTGATGTTTCACAGTGGAGGCAATATACAGGGCTATCTCAACCTCGCTTCCCAAGACACCATTCAGGCCAGGATCTAAAATGGTCTTGTGGCATCACCACTGTGTTAAGGGTTCTTCATGTTGCAGATGCCGTTTTTTTTTTTTTTTTTTTGCAGGGGCACCAGGGGTGCTGAAGGAACTCCTATCCAAGCCAATGTGTTGGCCCTGTGGGTGGTTTAGTAATGAAGCTCCCACGCCTGCAAGTGTCTTAGGACCATTTGGTCCCCGAGCGATGGCATAAGTCCCAACGGAGCCATTTGGCCTTCGGGGAGTGTTGCTCCTCTGGGGACTGGTCTCTGGACCATTTGTAGCAAGAAGCCCCTCCCGGCCCTTTCTTGCTGGCCTTCCCCCTTCGGAGTTGCTCCCTGAAGGTCACAGAGAAATGCACGGGAGTGTGGCGGTCCTTTGGGCCGCTTGACTCGCTGGGTAGGAGTCACCATGGACCTGCTCCTTGGGCCAGGTGGTGGAGTGGGGGAAGGAGGCAGGTAAAAGCGCGCTTGCAAGCCGCATTCCATCAAAGCAATATGGAAGTGTTTAAAGGAAAGCGCTGGCACAGAGGGGTGGGGGCAGTCAAGATCTGAACCTTTAAATTACAGCCATTCCCGGCCGAACGGTAAGTAAACAAACAGTTCACAGCTGCACGGACTAAACAGAGAAACACATCGATCTCTTGGAGGCGTGATTGCTGAACAAGTAATTAAGTGTGAAATGTGAGCTCTCCATCATGTCAGGGAGAGACGGCTGGAGGTCTCCCGTTGCAGAACACTCCCCACACCCCGCGCGGGATTAACCCTTTGGGCACCCTTGGGTGGATTTCGGGGCATCGGTCCAGAGAGACTAGTGCTAGCGTGCCATTATTAAGGGAGTGCAGTATGTCCGTGCTGGAATGTTGGACTGGTAAGGAGCTGCGTGTTTTGGTTTTGAAACCGTATCTGTTTTTAGTGTTTCAGAGATCCCTAAGGGCAAGTATGATGCAGTGGCTAAGTCCAATCAGGAAACCCTTGATTTAAATGTTGCTTGTGCCATATTCTTACCACGCAGTCCAAGTCAGGCATCCTTCTACCATATGCAGAACATAACACTATCCTGCCTTGCAGGGCTGTTGTAAAAGCACATCTCAATAGAGCGTGTGAAGCCTTTTGAGTAGCTAGAAGCCCTACATACACACAACTGCATCATCAGTATTAATACGAAGATTGCAGTCTGGTTCTTAAAGCTGATGAATCGTGCTGCCTCACATAGAATTCCCTGCATGTGGGAAGGTAGCTTATCAAGGAGTGTCTCTTTGGAACATCTTATTTTATCTTCAGGGAGTTGAATAGATAAGGAACCTTCAAGCGGCTGATCCCTGTTTGATTCTGAAGTGAAACCATGCCAGGTTGCCTTCACCCTGAAATATTTCTGATTGTGAAGTTGGCTCTTTTTGGTGACTGGTGCAAAAGCATGTCAGTGCTCACAGAAGTGCCTGCCAAAATATTTCCATGCTTCTTCAGCTCACTAGCTGCATTTGGCCAGGTGTGCTCCTAAAACAGAATTTAAAATGATAACATACGAAGCAGCCTCAAATGCCATTGTCTCTGGGGTAGAATCCATCAGCTCTTAAAAGCAGGCAACAATTCTCCACTGCAGGTCAGGCTCTCACGGAAAATGTCCTCGCCAGCTGTAGCTGTCAGGAAAATCAGGTTGGTCGAATTTAATTACCCAAATTCCTGGAATCTGGTTGCGAGACAAGATTAACGCCAATCCCCCTTTCAAAAGGGAGTTAAATTGGTCTATGACCTCAAAATAGCACCAAGCCGCGTAATGTGATGTTCAGCTTTCGGTTTGCATTTATGGTTATGTTGGCAAGACAAGAGTGAGTTGAATAAATGCACTTAAACAAAATGCTGCAAAATGAAACATTTCAGATCATAACTTTGCAGGGGGATTTAAATTAACAGACCAGGAATATTAAAGGATATATAAAACTACACACATTACACGGCATAAATAATGTCCGAGCTGTAGCGTTAGGCGCTGTGGGCGTTGAGGAAATACAGAAAAGTATGAAAGTCGGATGGGACTGAGTTGGAATTGGCTTAAAGCAATGGCTTGCCATTTTTCAGGAAAAGAAAGGAGTTAACATGAGTGGAGAATTCCCAAGATGAAGCACCGAAATGTGGAAGGCAAGTTAAATACTTCACACACTGTCTGATACCTTGTGGGTAAGTTTTATTACTTCCTTCTATTCTTTTCTAAGGAAAGGAATCCTATTTTTTTCTAATGCTTTAAGCAACATGAACAGCGACAGATGTGAGAGCCAAACTAGTCCAATGGATAGAACAAGTCTTGCTGCTGAAATGATCAAATGTAAGGTAGGTTAGGTCATGTCGAGGCCGTCCGCACCAACAGTTTCCAGCTGTGATTAGCCACATCTTAATGGGAAGCCCATCCATTAGGCCACAAAAGCAACAGTTCATCTGAGCATGGATGGACGTGCTATCTATCCCTCCTTCTATTTCTGGCATTCTGTGGTGAGTGACAATCCTTCTGTAGCTTGAAGAGATCCCACCCAGGTAAGAGAGAGGGATATCAGAAGGTTGGGAAAACCCCTGGGTTGCGGAGATACCAACAGTCTTGGGACATAGTAACAATGAAGGGGAGGGAAATCGGGCTGCTTTGGGGCAGGGGCTGAAAAACAGAGTCGAAGGGGAAGACGCATGCCCATCAGCGTAGCTTATGTTAGCCTGCTCCCCAGGTGATGCCTGTGACTTTCTTTTGACTGTCCCAAGTGCTCTATCAAGCAGGGTGACCAGTTATAGTAGATCCAGAAAAGGGCAGGAAATAACATCTTCTGTATCTCCTTTCTCTGCACCATTCATGCATTTTGCAGATTTCCATTATGACCACCACATCTTAGTTTCCTAAACTGCAAAGCCCGGGCATTTTAGACTCTTGTCACGGAAACATCCAGACCTCCGTGCCCGAGCCAGAATTCCAGCTGCAGTTCTGGTATCCCTGAGTCGCTCTTCCAAGATCCTGGTAGCTCCACCACTGTTCGCCATGCCTTGCCCCAGTCTGGCATGTCTTTATGCTGTCTCACAGCCTCTTGCTCTCCTGCTTCCCGTAAGAAGCATCAAGAGGTTTCATGACAGATTTGCATTCCTTCCTTCCTTCCTTCCTTCCTTCCTTCCTTCCTTCCTTTCTTCTTTCTTTCTTTCTTTCTTTCTTCTCTTCTCTGTTTTTTTCTTCTCTCTCTCTCTCTCTCTCTCTCTCTCTCTCTCTCTCTCTCTCTCTTTCTCTCTTTCTTTCTCTCTCTCTCTCTTTCTTTCTTTCTTTCTTTCTTTCTTTCTTTCTTTCTTTCTTTCTTTCTTTCTTTCTCTTCCTCTTTTCCTGTTTTTGCCCATTCACAATGATCAGTCTCGCTAAATGCCCACCCTCAAGGGCAAAATATGCACACAGAACTCTTTTGGCTGTCTTAAGACTACAGAAACCATGATGCATTTTGTATGCTGAGTTTTGCTTTCCGCTTTTTATTTTGTTTTGCTTTTCCCACAGCAGAGGAGGGGAAATTGGGAATTTCTGGAAGCTGCGTTTGCTCTTTGGATTCTCTCCAGGCAAAATGACCCTTCCCCACCATGCAAAAGATTTAATTTTTTTAAAGCTTTTGGGGCATCATAAAGCATTAAAAAACTTGATTCTAGTTTCATACGGATGTTAAAGTTGGCCTTCAGCAGCTATGCATTTTGCTTAACAAGGTAAAATCTAGCCTGCAAACAAACTAGGCAGTTTTGGTGCTCTGTTGCACTGTGACTATCTCCCCCCTTTTTTTTGCTTCATCATTTTTTTAATGGAGGTGAAGGTTGAACTGAGAGTAACAGGGCCTGCATGCTTCCTACGCCAGTCTTATGCAATAAGTGCAGCATGGCACGCCTGTATGCTAATACACCTTAGCACAAATGCATATGGAATGCATTTATGCATTTTTATGGAACGTGCATTTCCATAACCCCCCCCCACCAACACCCCCTTAAACGTGACCTACAGCCTTGCAGAACCCAGCCATCTTGGAAGAAGCTCCACACAGAATCAACCCTCAATTGCATCTACTGGGAAATTCTCTCACAACCTTGTCTATAACTTGCTTGTCCATCTAGACCAATGTTTCTGGCTCTCTGAAGAGGTGGGGAGGGTCTCTCCCACCACCTTCTTTATCCATATGTTTAATTGGTGATGCTTTGGAGACTGTCCGGAACTGAGCTACGGTCCATTCTGAAGTCCCTGCCAGATAAGACTTTGTCCACCCGGTCGGACGTCCCCCACGGCCAGCCAAATACTTCTGGGCAGCTCCAAGGTAAGACAGAGGATGCTGCACCCTTTTTGATCCTCGTGAGGATGAAGGCAAATGGGACTCCACAAAATTGCCAGTGCATTTTAGTAGAAAGCTCTCACCAACAGCAGCTAAGCACGAGCAGAAGCATTTCAACCATTTCCAAAAGAGGGGTGCGCCCAAAAGCTGGACAGCCACCACAGTTTTGGTGGTTGTGGGGAAATGGGGTCTGGACCCCTCAGGAAGAGCTGGACCTTTGCTTGCATGTCAGCCAGGGCAGGAATGGGAATGGGGGAACGTTCCTCTCCTGTCATAGGCCCAATGGTACCGATGGGAGATTTTCTCCAACGACAGAAGCAGTACATGAAGGATGAGTTTCCTCAGGATCTCAGTAGGGGTAGAAGAGATTCATAGTCCTGTCTTGGCCACTCGCCTAGCTCATGCCGCATGTCTTATTTATTTATTTTTCGATTTATATCCTGCCTTTTTCCTATAAAGGGCTCAAGGCAGCTTACATCAATCTCCTCCTCCATCTTATCTCCACAACAACAACCCTGTGAGGTAGGTTGGGCTGAGAGTCTGTGACTGGCCCAAAGTCACCCAGTTGGCTCCATGGCTGAGCGGGGACTCGAACCCGGATCGCCTGAGTCCCAGTCCCATGCCCTTAACCACTATGCCACACTGGCTCTCAGGAAAGTCATGTATCACGTCAGGTCAAGTTTGGCCCTAAGAAGCACATCTTGGAGAGATGTTCCAGGGACAATAGAAGGATGCCTGAGAAGGGCCTTGATTTCAAAACACCACCATCCCTTGAAACAGTGCTAAAAAGAATGATGCGCACCGGATCCTTGCAACCCACATTGAATATAAAACATTTTGCATGTGGGAGCCAAGCTGAGCCATATATGCAGCGGAACTGGAATAAAAACTGCCTTGGATTTGTTCTCTTTAATATTTAGGACGTTCCTAGCTGGATTGAAAAGAAGACGGTGTGGGCCTATTTATATGTTTTGGCACATCTGCACTATTTGGCTTGTTCTGTCTAATTTTAACACCAGCTGTTTCAAACCTGTCAGGTAATGGAAAGGTAAATCTAGTGAATGACAAAGAATCAGGTACGAGATTTGGGGGAAGACGACGCCCTGCTTAAAATTCATCTTGCAAACCTGAGTGGGTTGGAGTGATTCATTGCAGGTTAAGGTGTGGAGCTGAGCAGGTTTTCTTTGGAACGCGCCTTGTGAAGGTGGAAACGTTGCTGATTAAAATAATTTGAGCATAGCCAAAGAAGAATAAAATAATGATGGGAAGCTTTAAAAGAGAGCACAGTCGTTCACATCAAAAGAAAAGTTATAACAGCTCTCAACTTTAGAATGACCTCTAGAAGTTGCATGCATCAGGCATGGTTTTGATGTCTTTGGTTTGCTTCTTTCTAGTATAAAGAAGTACCAAATGAATACATTTCATGTTTCTATTTAAATTTGCATATTAGTTCAGCATGGGGATAGAAAAATACATTGTATGCCTATTATGTGCGGCAAAAATTGTTTGCTTTGCTTTAATAGGATCTGTAGGAGAAGTGTGTTATGCTTTTGCTAGTGTGCTTTTGAACAGAAGTCCCTTTGATTTCAACGAAACACAAAGAATGCCAAATTTTGGGACTGTTTATCTTCACCCATGCCCTGTTCCTCACACCATTTAGCAAGATTAAGATTTTCTGGAGAAATCAAAGCTTACACATTTTTGTAAAACTTTGGTTGACCCTAATAAAACTATTACCAGCTTTATTTTATTTATTTATTTAAAACATTTGTATGCCGCCCCCATTGCAACAAAGCCTCGGGGCAGCTCACAGCAATACAAACATAAAAATAATTTAAAACTATTTAAAACTGGTCCATCTCGAATAACCAAGTTAAAATACAATAAATACAATTTATAATTAACAATTAAAATAACTTTTAAATAAAAAGGTCTTCACCTGGCACTGAAAAGCAAATAATGACGGCGCCAGGTGGACCTCTCTGGGGAGGCAGTGTCCTCATGGGCCAGAAAGGGTATCTTTGTTTTTTATATTTATGTTTTATATTAAATTTGGTGTTGATGTAAGTTTTATTATGGAACATTTTGAATGCTTTTTTTTTTTAACATGGGTGATATCACAGTGCAATCTTGTGCAGGCTTTCTCTGAACTTAATTGCTTACTCCAAGATAAATGTGCACAGTATTGGGGCTTGGGTCAATCATTATTGTGGTGCTGAAGCTACTAAATAAGGAAGCAAGGGTGCCAAATTTTTCCTAATGATCTATTTTTAGGTAGTATTGCCCAGGATAATTAAATGAAAAGCAAATTTTGAGATGGTTTTTGTTTTGCAAACTGTATCAAGATTGCTTGTTATATCAGAATTCCTACTGTGAAAAGTGGGCTTCACTGTTTTATAGGAATGTTTCTTCAATAAATAAGTTAGTTATTTAGTCCCTTGTTTGACCTCAGTATTTAAATGATTGATTTTTCTCACCTCTGCTCCAAAGGCTTTGCAAAAGTAGAAAAAGTGGAGATAAAACAGGCAAGAAAGACACTCTAAAATACAATATATGTAAAAATATTTTCAAATACTGTAAATTTATCTGACATATATTTAAAATATGCAATATTAAATGTTAAACAAAAACTTATTTTTTTCCTCAGTAAAAATCAAGATCACAATACTAGTTGGGCTTTCAAACCCAATATTTCATATTTTGTTCTAGAAATCTAATAGTGAAACACCTTCATATTTGAAAACTGGATAAATACAGTGTTAAATCAATCTTGGAGGGAGCAGGCATCTGTCAAAGTCAGCTGAACAGCCATGCTAGAAGTCCAAACAAATTACAGGGAAGGAACCACCGGGAATGGCTTTAACATTTGAAGCTTCAAAGAGCAGTATGAGCAGTTGCTTGAATTGCTAAACAATGTGTTTTACAATAAATTACTGTGTTAAACGGCTAATCAGGGACAACGAGGTCGAATCTCTTTTCCAAGGGCCGGTCTGAATCTCAGAATCTGAAACGTTTCTCCACTGTGCAAAAGTAGCAATGCCCCCTAATGGTTAAGGATGGAACTGCATCAGAATCAGTCCCATTCCTGATAGAAATCTCTACATGCTTAAAAGCAGCTTTACAAACCAATAGTATATTTGGAAGAATAACAAAATGCTAAAGCAGAGGCTTGAAAAACATTTGGGCTTCTTTGCTGAATGCTTGCACCAGACGCTTGAATTTTTGCAATAGTAGGGCTGAATTCTAGTTGAATCGTTTGGTTAACTGGTATTGATTGGAAATGTTCTTATGCATTCATTTCGGAAGTGCTTTAGCACTTTCAAAATATTCTGACAATATATTAAACCTTCGTGATGGTGCATTTAATGTTATGGAATCCTGTACTAGCTTTCCACACCAGTAAGATAGATTTCATTTGATGAATATTTGCTCCTCCAATTATTAGCACCCGGTTTTTTTTCATCAGAAGTACAGATGTTTTATGACTACATAACTCATGATGAAATGTGATTATGAGGAAGAAGCACAGTGTCCAAGGTGCATTAAGCATTTAAGTTGCTCAGGGACCTACAAACTCAAAGGATCTGTCGTTATTTCCTTGCAGAGTGAAAACAGTTGTTTTAGCGTACTGTTTATCAGGCAAATTCCCTCAGACAGTGGATCACGCAGACATGTGTTACTCTAGGGAAATTCCAAATTGCAAAATAGGTTTCCCATAGAAATCTGTCAGGACTGGCAAAATGGAATACAATTGCCGTAATTACGTGTGATGTGTGAATTGTCCTCACTTTCTGCTAGCGTTCATTATTCTGAATTTCCATAATAGTTTCCCTGCACAAAGGGAACGCTTCCTTTTAATTGCCATCATCCTGATAGCCCTGATTCCAAAACAGTTCACGATGAATCCAACAAATATCTAGTCAAATATAATGCAATTTGCTTCCCAGTAATTGGGCATAAGTTTGCAACTTGAACTGCATGCAAGCCAAGTGTTTATGTGTGAATTTTAGAATGTGACACTATCATGTCTGCTTCAGCTTTTTTCCCTCCAGAATTTGAGATTTCATGCAGTCTTCAAATGCCACCTTGACATACTTCACTCCGGACCTGTTACCTGTCCACAGTTTCAGAAATGCGTCCTGAGACATTTGCAAAATCTCAAGAACGGAAAAGGCTTTTCATCCCCACCGAGCAAAGTCTTTCTCTCTGGATCGCATACAGTTTGCGAAGGGCAAGGCTGAGTTACTCGTTCTCCGCCTTTCAACATAGCCCAAACAAGACCGGCATTTTTCAACACATTGTCATATTGGTATACAGTGCAGTTCTAAGTGACTCAAGCCCTGTCTTTTAAAACCTAGTTTCTTTAAAAATGCATTGATCTGTTGACTTGTTTGATTTTATTAGGTTTAACATAAAAATAAAATCTGTACATTAGAAAGAGAGTAAAATAGACATCGTAAGAATCAATCCATCTCTTTGCATTTTTATTTTTATTTTGACATGAGCTAGAGCTTGGCCAAACGGGAATGTAAAAGCGGCTCCTTAAAGGTCAAATATGAAAGGATTAAAGAAAAGGTAAAATAAAATAGTGGGGGGTTGTATATATTTGAGGAGTGAGTATTTTATGGGCAGCTTTTTCTTTGTATCACTCCTAGCGTTTTTCAGTATTGTAATAAGGGAGACAACAAGCAGAATTCTTGAAAGACGAGGCAAGTTTAAAATGGACAGGCATTCTACAGAAAGAGAGATCACCAAATATTGTAACCACTAATGAAACCTCAAATCAAGTTGCAAGAAATCTAAAAGGGTGAATAAAAGAGTTAGCAGGATTTGCAAATAAGATCTGCACTGTGCTAGAAGAAAAAAATACGCTATAAAAACAATTATTACAATAATCGGGAATGCAGACTTTGGAAGTAACTAGCATCTGCTGTAATCAATATGCACCCAAACTGATTTCTTAATAGAGTGATTTTTTTTTTCCCAGCAAGATTACAAACACATCAGAATTGGGAGGTTACAGTATCCTTGATAAGGTGTGTGCATTTGTCTCCTGGAAAAGTGGAAGAGGGGATGGGAAGGCTGGCAAAACAAGGAAAGATAAAGATCCAGTACCTACGAAATGAAGATTCCACCTCTCTTCCAAGCCAGTCTCCTCTTCTCTGCCCTGTTTCCCTTCCCTTAAGTTAAAAAAAAGGAAGTATGTCTCTAGCACAGATTCAGAAATATCCCATCAGGAAGTTGGCAGCATCTCCGACTAAACAACCATTGAAGGAAACACAACAAATTCGTGAAGGTCGCTCATTTTTCCTGAGGTTGGTTTGGAACAGAGAATGGTGCCGAAAATATGAAAGAAACGATTTGCAAATACGCTGGACATGTCAGTAGAACTGACCCCCCCCCCCCAAACAGCTTTCTTTTTCCTGGCTTGAAAGGCAGTAAAATTAAATGAAATTGCACTTCATAAAAGACCGTAGCAATTTTCCATGAATCTAAACCAACCCGTGCTCCTAAAACATTTACACAGCAATTTGGAATTTGCTTGCTCCTCCAAACCTTCAGAGTGAAATATTTTCTTTCAGAAAGAGAAAGTCTGTATCACTTTTGATGTCTTTTTATGGGGAATTTTTACAGAAATACATAATAGTTTCTCCATTTAAGCAACATTCTTTTACTCTGCTGGAAACACACTCCCTACAAATGGGGAGCAATTTTAATTTTGTTTACAGCCAAATCACATACACAACCCCATGTCGCTGAAAGCTAATCTAGAATACCTACCACCACTTTGTTCTCTAGGCACAAAAGAAGGATTAATATCCAACTTTGGCCATAATCAGCTTTGGAAAAGTAGTTAAAGGGCTTTAAGGAGCTAGTCCACATTGCATGATAGCAATGTTCAAATTTTGAACTGCACAAATAACTTGAAATAGACACAATAAAAATGTTGTGCTTCTCTGAGGGTAATCTGATACCACAAATGAATTCTGTACCAATTATTTGATTTTTAAAAGTATGACCTTGGTTTGATTTTAACCACTTGAATGTTGTCTGAAGGTCGTCTAATGGGGACAACTCATTCCTTTTTATCATTCCCCCAAACCAAAGCCAAATCTTTGTTTATTTTAATTTCCTCCTACAGATTTCAGCAAGCCACTGCGACATGTTCATGGGGGTGTAGACAGATCTGTCAACTTTCAGAAAAGAATAAAGAGATCAGAAGAAAACACTGTGCCTGAAGCAGTGAAAAAGACCAATGGACTCTTCCTTCATGTTTTCTTGCACACATTTTCCAAAACCTGCCATGGTGAAATTTGGTCATACGTATTTGACTATGTTCGAGAGGTTTTCCACCTTAGTAAGTGTGCTCAGTATTCCAACCTCCTATTCCAGTGCAAACCCATTCAGTTCAAGTATTGGGAACCCAGTCTTTAATCATGAAATCCAGTGATAATTTTAGATACACACAAATGGATCTAACAGACATAGTGAGCTATTTTCAGCTGATGGTACCATGAAGACACCAATTAGGGGTTTTTTTGGTGGGGGGAGGGGATCAAAATAATTAGAACACTGGAACACTTTCAAGACCAACAATTAATTGAGAAAAACAATTGGGAAGTGCATCTGATAATACTTCTGCTCTGTCCTTAGAGAAAACCAGCAATGAAAAATACATCGCTGTCCCCAACTGCGTATCTTGATTTTCGTAGGATTTGTCTCAGGCTGTGCTAACTAGGCATCCATGGTGCTGCACGGTTTTAGGCTTACTAAATGCAGCTCTTCACCATGTCCATCCTATCTGCTTGGATCTGACAATCGCATTTCTCCTGTGATCGTTGGTTGTGAGTGATACTCAGATCTCAGTTTGACTTCCATAAACAGCTTTTGTGGGGTTTCCATCATTACAAAGGGGGAAAGAAAGAAAAAGAAAGAAAGAAAGAAAGAAAGAAAGAAAGAACCCTTTTTGACCACAGACATCACTGGGACCTAAAATCACGGCTGCATAAACACTAGCCTGGGGCCAAATGTGTACCCTGTTTGGGAGCCATGGCCCTTTTTCTGACCTCACCCACCTTTCCCCAAGTGGTGTCCCTACTTGGGCAGTCCTCTCCTCCCAATTCTCAGGGGGACACGGGACACCATAACTTGGGAGAAGGCCTTCTCAGTGTTGGTCCCCAAACTGTGGGATGACCTCCCCACCGAGGCCCACCGGGCACCAACCTTGCCATCTTTTGTGTGCCAGGTGATGTATCAAGGCCTTTAAAGATACCCAAGGACATGGAAGGGCTCGAGGGAAGGAACCCTCCGAAGCTTTTCACAGGGCTACCCCATATCATCTGTTGTTTTGGCCATTCTGAGTTTGTTTTTAAATTATACCTTTTCAAAAATACTTTGGGTGTTGAATTGCATTGTCTGCTTCAGGTTCTGTTGCAAACTGCCCAGAGAGCTTCAGCTATTACTGTTAAATTGATGATGATGATGATGATGATGATGATGAAGATGATAGCAACATGCAAGCCTCAATGTCCTTGGATCTCTCTTGCCTCCACAGACTCACCCGCACGGTCTACTCGGAAAGCCCGCCTGAGAATTCACTGCCTCACATTTGTTAAATGGCCTCGCCCCAGAACCGAAATCAAAGGCTCCATCCATTAAACACTTGGCTGGATTGTTGGCAGGGCTCCTTGAGAGAGCTCTGACACCCGCCTCGGACTCGTTAACTCCCCCATTCCAGGGGGCAGGGAGGAAGAAAATTAATAGGTGACAATCTTTGCTCCCTCCACCTGGTACATTTCAAGGCTAAGGCCCGGTGAGGGGTCGGCAGGGTCAGCTTGGACCTGTGCTTCCAGCGGTGCTGGGTTCTGTGTGATCCACTGCCATCCCCCCAAACAAAGGGGCCTTTGAGCTCCAGCGACCAGCAGCAGGCTAAGCTTCTTCATGGCCGGGATCTCTATATGAGGTTAGAACAGCAGCGTTAATCTCCTATCCACTGTTTATAGAGCTCTCTCATCCTTGGGAGGGAGTGGAAGGCAGCCAAGTTGCGAGAACATGTTCTGTATTATAGTATTAATAAAGAAATTAACCCCCTGCTACTCACCAGGGTGACCTTCGAGTGCTTGGTGGAATCTATTGGTGTGCAATCCACAAATCAGTTGGAAGGCAGTCCTGGCCAAGGGCAGAGTCATGCACCCCCAAAGCATCGGTGCTCACCATGTGCAAAAGATGCCAATGTTGCAACAGCTTCACTGGCTTCTGGCCTGTTCCCTGGAATGTTTGGATGTGCCGCTTCGACATGGAAAGTTATGAATGGCTTGGGACCGGCCACTGGAAAGACAGCTGTCCCCCATCTAAGCATGCCCAGGTTTTGGAGCAATCAGGGAAGGTCCTTTTGCTGTCTCCATCAGAGGGATGTTTGGTGGAGCTGCAGGAGAGGGCCTTCCTGGTGGCTGCCCCAGAACACTGGCACTCCCTGCTGAGGGGGGCTAGGTTGCTTCTCGCTCTCTGTCGACCTTCCTCCAGCAGGCAAAAGTGTTTTCCTTAGACAGGCCTTTGGCATCTAACCTGGTCTGTGGTTGGAGCAGATCTGACATGGGTAGGCACACGTTAAATCTTTTATGGCTTTGATTCGCATTAATTTGTTTTCATGCTGTGTTTTAATTGAGATTTAAATCTGGGTTTTTCTTGTCCATGGTTCTGAATGTCATTCACTGGCAGAAAGGTGGGATGTAAAAGAAAGAAATATATGTCTTTAGCAGGGAAGGTCCCATCACACACTTCCATTTCACCAAACCAAACCAGAAAGTAACGCCAATGCATCTTTGCAAAGCTGCCTTATTCTGAGTGACGTTAGCTGGCTTGCATGGTTCAGCAGGGACTGCATGGGCGGAGAAAGCAGATGGGTTCAGTCTGCCAGCAAAACAGTAAGAATTCTGGTGAAACATTTTGCCATAGTCTAGCACCAAGACCAGAACGAGGCGAGGCGAGGGGAGGGGAGGGGAGGGGAGGGGAGGGGAGTGGGAGAAATCTAGGAAAAAGGATTCTCTCACTTTCCTTGTCCACTAAAGGGAAACTTATGTGTTTCTCTTGTCTAAATCAATATGGTAGCTTTGCATGCTTGATCCTGAAAAGCAAGTTTCAGGGATGTTTGCTTTCTTCTTGGGGAAGCCAACCTCTGGCCCATTTGCTATTGCATGTCATGGGTTTTGTACACTACCGTTTTTAAAGGGTGTGAAAAGGGAAACAGGGCAGAATTTAGTCTCTCAACTCATTTAAGAGGCAACCGCTGCTACAATCAGAATTATCCGTGTGTTGAACATAACTTTGGTGCGCCTGCAGGCAGACCTGGTGAAGCTGAGATTACCAACATGCATAGCCCAAATCCTCCACCCAAAATATATCTGTGCAACTGTATTTCTTCCTATCTACCCGTTTTCCTTGCTTTTTAATTTTATGATGGAATATTAAAATAACGGCTAGGATGAAATAAAGATCAGCTTGACTTGAAGCTCTTTCCTTGCTTAGAGGTTGCCTGATTGTTGATGGCAGAGGCATCTAAAAAAGCCCTTCCAAGATGATTTTACATATTTATTTATTTTATTTATTTATTAAAACATTTCTATGCCACCCCATCGCAACAAAGCCTCGGGGTGGCTCACAACATATAAAAAATATAAAAATACAACGAACTATTTAAAACCTATCTTTGTTTTGTTCCTCTCCCAAAGATCCCAAGGCAATATACATTAGCTGGGTTCAAATGACACAGAAAAACCCCGTGAGTTGCCAAGGCGTGGGAATTCTGCCCGAACGTACTGGGTGGACAATTAAGTGCTGGTTTAGGCAGAAAGTTTCCCTATTCCCTGCTCTGCCCCCCAGCAGCCCCTGCAAGCAAATCCCCACGACATTCAGGGGACAGTGAATTGTAAAGATTAGCTGAGTTTTGGGGTGCATATCGACCTGTGGTTCTGAAATAAGCTATGTCGGCCTTAAAAAATGTGATTTGAATTCTTTTCCCCCAGCGTAAGTCGATGGCTTGAGGAAGGGGAAGTCTGAACCAAGGTTATCTCGAAGCAAATCTCTCTGAGTGAGCAAGCTAGGAAAACATGTTGCAGTCAAATGGAGTAATTGTCTGCATGAAGGAACAAGTCCTACCTCTGAATTATTGAAAGAACTTACTCTGTCCATCATTGCCTGTTTGAAGCATTTGACGGTCCTGCTGCTACTCCCACGAAACCTCCTGACTACCAAAACTAAATATGATAATTCCTAATAAAACATCTACATGAATTACATTATTAGAGAATAGGAGAGGTGAGACCTAAAATTATAAGTGACAGAGAGATGAGGAAATTCAACAGGCACCTGATGCCTTGACACAATTAAATGCTGAGTATTGTTTTGTTTTTCAGTGCCATTTAAATTTTGGCCCAGTGGACTTTTTCCCTAGTAAGATATCCGTTTGTTTCTACAAGTTCCACTCTTTCTGATCCATGCACATCATTCAATCATGCACTTTGTACCAAGAAGCAGGAGGCAATTCATTTGAGCGTCTCTTCTCATAATTGAACATGCTTTCCTTGAAGAAAAGGTGTTTTCTTCACCTTTGTTTTCCTGTGTTTAGCTTAGCTTGATGATCCATGTATCCTAAATTGATCGTGTGTCAGCTGTTGCACAAAACAGTTTGGCTCGATACATTTAAAGCAAAAGCTTTCCACGTTTCTTTTCAGCCTGCATCCCTAAATAGACCTTTTAATTTGGTTCCTATTACAATCCCATTATAAATTTAATGAGACTTACTCCCAAGTAAGCATGTCTAAGATTGTAGTCTTTGCGGCTTGTCTTATAGCTCAGAAAGAAAATATTTTTTAAAAGAGGACTTTGTTCTTGTACTTGAAAAGAAAGGATTGCAAGAATTAAGGCAATGCTGGCTTTATTATATTTTTATTGGAATGTTTGGGAGATTTTAGTAGTTTATAAAGGAAGCAAACTTGGATCTGGATATATGTGCCCTCCTTACTCCTGCATACCTGACATTAACAAGATCAGATCCAATATCAAAATGATCAAATTGGTTTTCTTTGAAAACATATGGTATGAATTGCAACAGGACAATTGCTTTGCATCCTTTTTAGCATGGATCTACTTGATTCACTGGTTTAGATTCACTTAGAACAGAACAAAACAAAAAGTACATTTTGCTTATTTGAATGGAAACATTTGAATATGATTATCTTTGTTGATCGTACATACTTGGACCTGGGTTGGTTGTTTTTTGAAATGGACAGTGTCTTGCATCCGAACGCTGATGTCTATATTCTCAAATGCTTTGTGAAGTAGGTTGATAATTCTTCGGTCTCTTCCAATAAATGGTTTCTTTACTACAGGAAGCCAATTGGTTTTCATTCCATTTCACTGAGGCTATTCTTTCTGAGAAATGTCAAGCAGAATGGAACCCTTGGGAAATTTCTTTTAAAAAACATCAAGCCATCACGTGGGATATGGTGTTTTTCCTAATATAACTTGTCTTCTTGGCTGTCAAAGTTTCAATGCATAGATTGGACAATTTGGCTTTTGGGCTATTTCCTCTACCTTGACAAGCAAGGCAGTGTAATGGCTGGAAGGTCAGATTAAGACTCAGTTCTAGATCTCATTGAAGCTCATGGGTTACTTTGGGCTAGTTTGTGACTCTCAGCCTAACCTACCTCATAGGGTTGTTTGTGAGGCTCAACTGGAGTGGCGTGTTGGGTTTCTTGAAGGAAGAGCAAATATAACCATAACAAATTAAAAAATCGATCAAAATATATATCCCCCCAAAAAACGATGACTTCCATCCCTGGCCGTTTTATCTCTCTCTTTTGCCTTATATAGCCAAGCATAGATACACTCTTTGCTCTTCCTACTTTCCTCCAGTCTTGTCTCTTAGAACAAGACATTTGATACATTTAATTGTTATTTTTGGTATGGTTGCAACATTCATTTCTATTATTATTAACATCCATTTATTATTAATAAAAACATTTAATTAAACTTCCCTTCAACCTTGCAGATTCCAGGGTGATGTACAAATATGATCAAAATAATACAGAAAGCCATTTTTAAAAACACTCCAAAGACACAATCATCATTAAACAAAGAAGGCTGCCAATCCAATAAACAGACCCATCCAGCCCGTTAAGAATGGCTTTGAGTTGGCCCTGAAACAATTGCCATTTTGGTTCAGCTGAAGAGGGAATTCCATAGTTGCTTCCCTGCAACAAAAGCACTTTTCTCCTAACTGAATCACCGTATACCTTAAGCACCGAAAGAACATCCTCCACATCGTGTTTTGCATTTTTTTAATCCCTTAAAACATGCACACAACTCCATCAACTGGAAGACTTTCCCAGATTGATTAGAAAGCATATATCAATACTGGATCAAGCAATTTTGCAATGCAGTTGGTCAGTGCTCTCCCGAAGGAAATATTTCCTCTTATGTACAAAAGGGTGGGGAATGCATCCATTTCTTCAAGGAGGGTCTTTGGCAACACGCAACTGCACCTACAGCTGAATAATGCTTTCTTTCCTCAGCACTATTTTCCTCTCTTGCAAATCTGTACTCACTAAGTGGGTCATTGCTCAACCAGATTCCGTGGTTTTACTCAGCTAGCCATCTGATCCCATGCCTACCTACTTGCAAGAAAGCCCCGCGGAGCAACAGATTTACTTCCAGGGAAGAGTGCATAGGATTGTAGCCTAAGAGGTCTTCCAATGCTGGACAAAACTAATGTTTATTTTCAGAAACCCACGGAACTCTCAGAATCAAAATGGACGGCTTCTTTAATAATGAATGAGCTTTGCACATTGAAACGGGAACAAATTCCATCGCAAACTGCAGCTCTTCCATTTCAGAGTGCATGCATAGCAGCGTATTGCAGGTCCCATGTCCCAGGGAATGTTCCCATTCCCATCTTCAAGGAAAGCCGTTGCGGGTGAAGGGCTTTTCCTTGCCCTTCCTGCTTTGTTTTGTTAGAGAGAAACAGAGAAGAGGCTGTTGCTTCTTCGCTCGTTGTGCCGTGGACTGGAGAGAGGTGGGTTGCTGTCCCCACGTGACCATAGAGCTCAGCGGGTGACTTTGGGCTGGGCACGTGCGAGGAGCTTGTGTTGGCTTGCAAGGAACGCCCGTCGCTTTTGATGTGCCAAAGGAAAGGGGATGGGGTGGGGGGTTGCTGGATCATGCGCCCCTCCAAATAGTCACAAATCTTTATTGATTTATTTAACACTTTTGTATACCGTCCCATCACAAACGTCTCGGGACGGTTTGCAAAAACAACAATAAAATAGAATAAAGATAAAAATAAGGGTAGCACAGCATCCAGTATTGGGTGTAACAGCAAATTAGCAGTTAAAATAGTGGGGGAATAAAAAGTTGTCAACTTTTTATTGTTGGTTGTCTCATCCCAGTGGCAAGTTGACACTCATTGCCTCTGTTGATGGAATTCGCCCCATTTCAGTACATGGAAGGAATTTGCACCAATTCGGGGAGATTTGGAGAGGCTGCTACAGAGTCACGGCCCAATTTGCACAACCTTCTCATTTGCACGGCATGATCAGGGATTGCAAATGCATGTGGGGACCAGGCAGGAGACAAGCAACAAGGGGAGTGCCCAGGATTCGGGCCATTCTGACCGCCACTCATCTACCCATCCCTACTTTGGGCCTGCCGCCAACCCTCTGCCTAACGGACCTCAAAGAGGTGTCGTGGGGATGAAACGTGTGGCCCATGCGATCCACTCTTGAGGAAACAGTGGGATATAAATGGTGCCTATACATACCCTATGCTTTTCTCTGGTATTCTCTCCAGTCTCTGCGACACCCTACCTAGCTTATTTATTTTATTTATTTAGAATTTTTGTATGCCGTCCCATTGCTTATCGCCTCAGGATGGCTCACATAAATAAACAAACGTAATACAAATACAATTAAAACCTAGAAACACCCTGGCTGCACAATTAAAACCTATAAATATGATTAAGCGTTATTAAAATATTGTTTAAATAAAAAGGTCTTAGCCTGGTGCCAAAAAACAAATAATGACGGTGCCAAGCAGACCTCTCTGGGGAGCGCATTCCACAGTTGGGGTGCCACCTCAGAGAAGGCCCTCCTCTGAGTACTTACCCTCCTAATATCCTTCACGGAGGGCTCCTGGAGAAGGACCTCTGCTGCCGATCTCAGGGGGCGGGAGGACAAATATGGAAGAAGGCGTTCCTTTAGGTATCCAGGTCCCAAGCTGTTAAGGGCTTTATAGGTGATTACCAGTACCTTGAATTGAGCCCGGACTTCGATGGGGAGCCAGTGAAGCTGGTCGAGGACTGTACCAAGTGATAGAGCAGCTCTCCGGGTATGAACCCACCTATACTACATTCAGCTTCTGGGAGCCTCCTCTGATAGCAAGGCCTTTCAGTGGTCACCCCTGTCTCTGGAAGTCTCCTCCATTGAGGTCCAGCTGGTGCCAACTAATATTGCCATTTTTGGCACCAGTTTCCCTTGTTTCCAGGCATTTGAGAACTTTGTACGTTGGATGTTTTCTCCATTGTGACATTTTGTGGCTAATTGCTTTAGGTATTTTACATTGGCTTATATTTTTGGATCTTTTCATTATTGCTAATAAGGAGAAGGAGGAGGAAGAGATGGTGGAAGAGATTATTATTAATGTTATTATTAATAATAATACCTTGGATTAGAGAACCTAAATGCACTGTCCCACCTTCAAAACCATCCAGCAGAAGGCTACTTCTCACCTCTCCTTCCCTGCCTGCTTGTGTCTGGTGCTCCTTGCAAGATTAACCATCTTAGCTCATCTTCTGCTTCGTCCTGAGTTTCCTTCCACATTTCTGCCTCGGCTGGCAAAGGAAGTCATGGCTGGTTTTCCAAGGGCTGTACAGGGCAAGCTCCGCTGCTCTTCAGGGCTTTGAAGTCTCCCCCCGGTGAGCACATAAATAACAGCTCCTTGCTGGTTTCTTATTTTTATTTTGCATTTAGTCATGGCAGAGGCTGGTTTGGTGGTAAAAATAAGCAAGCCACCCAACAAGCAGCTAGCTGTAGCTGCAGATCCTGAGCTCTGCCGTGGCTGCACCTACCCCTTTCCTCGTGTCCAAGTTATACGTACAGCAGCCTTACTTCTCGGCCATTGAGAAAGATGCTGTTTTATTAGCAAAATGGACACATGTCCCACCAAAAGGAAAAGGGGGGAAATGCATGGTATTTCTGTTGTCGTTCACTGATTAAATTATTTGGATGCGAACTTTACCTTGTGTAGAACGGGCCTGTTGAAATTCATGGGGCAAGTTAGTCCAAACATTCCCAAGTCCCATTGATATCAATGGGTCTACTCAGAGCAGGACTAAGTCTAGATCCAAGCCAGGATGTTGGGGAGGAGACTGCTTCCAGCAAGCATAAGCTTATGGTTGAGATTATCATGTAAATACTGATTCATGATACTACAATGATGTGGGCTGACCACTTCATATGATGCTGAAGATCATGTGTAAATTATAAAGAGGATGTGCTGAATTAGATTCATCGATGAAAAAAATGCCTTTGACTGAATAATGCACATCCTTTCAAGGGAAAAAAATAATGCTTTGTGGTCAGAACCTTTGGTTTTGCTCATATACGAATTTACATAGATTGACTCAACTAATTAACTAAATAACACTCATATGGTCAATCAATTAAAAGGTGGGTGCAGTCGCAGTGTATATCATTGCGTATTCTATCTATTGCCTAATCAATAAGCAAATATATGCTTCATAGGTACAATCCTTGGAATGGAACTTCTGACTGAAACCTTGCCAAACAATTCTGACTAGGGAATTGGATCCCAGTTTATGGTGGATGAACTTCAGGGATGGAAAAGGAATCCCTGTCCTTTCCCAGGGCAGCATCTTGCTGCACAGGGATTATGGAGACCTTGCTGAGCAGGGTAGGGAATGGGAAGCGGCAGGATTGTCGGCAGGATGACTGTATCCTGCTGGAAGCAGTCTCCTCCCCTCCCCTCTCCCCCCTTCTCTAGAATGCCCCATCCACCCATCTCCCAGGTCACTCTTGCAGCCTCGGAGATGCAGCTGCTGCAGTGCCTTCTGTGTCAGCTGCCAGTAGAAGCAAGAGGGACCCAAGCACAGACTCCAACCTCCGAGAGTGAAGCCCTTTCCCAGCCTTGTGCTTTGACATATCTAGAGAACATAGGTCACTCTGCCCACCATTTATTTTTGTAGAACAATCAATTCCATCTTTCCAGAAAATATCTTTTGCACAAGGCGGCTAGTCCTGGAAAGGAAACTCTCCACAGTACAAACGAAAGCATTATTTTTAATATGGCGTAAGAATCCCATGCCAATGAAACAGACAGCAGCAAAAGAACAAACAACAAAGACATTATTATTCAAATCTACGGGCAGCGTACCTGATGTCTCTGTCTCTGATATTATGCACACTCCACTGGACCGCAGCAAGAATACTGAGCAAAGATGAATTAGAGCGGCATTTTGCCTGGAAAGAGGCCGCCCGTTGGCATCTCTGCGGTTGGGTAATTAGTGGTTTTGCCAGTCTGTTAGCTGTGTTGCTAAGTTGGGTTATGGAAATCTTTCTTCAGCCAAGAATGAAACCCCTTCTTGCTACCTTGAGCTTTGCAGCACGTTCAATGAAGCGATTTCATGGTGGTTAAGTCTCTGGTTTAATATTACGCTACTGTTCCTATAACTATTTTTATCATTTGACACTGGGGTGGGCACAAAGTAGATATCCAGATGCTTGGGACTTCAGCTTCCAATATTTCTGACCATTAACCATGCTGGCAAGGGGTTGTGGGAACTGAAGTCCAAAACTGTGGAGATCTACCTTCTGCCAGGATTTAATAGACACCATTCGAAACAATGTCTGGTCCAGGGCCCCCCAACTTTTGGGGCCAGGAAGCGCTCCTGGAAGTTTGAGAGAGTATTCTGGCTGCCGTGGGGTTGGGACTTACCCATTCATAAAATGGCCGCCATGGATGGATGGTGGGCGTGGCCTGTTAGGAAACACTTTCCAGAAGCCAAATTGATGAGACGAAAATAAATGCAATTTGTCTGAGAACCTAAGTGCAACACAGAGCTGTGTTTTGGCAGTGGGACCACACCTTTGCACCCTCATTAAAAAGTGCTGGTTGGCAGCCCTTATTTTGCAGCATGACAACGGCAATCTTTACAAATAAAATAAATAATCGGGGGAAGTGGGAATCGGGGGAGTCTGGTGGGTGCCAAGAGAAGTAGCCCGGGGCAGCATGCTTCACTCTTTATTCCCATTTTGCAGACAGTGAATGAGGCTGAAAGAGAAAGCCTTGTTACATAACACACAATGAAACAGTGGCAGAGGGATGGAGCCTAACTGAACCAAGAATTCCTGGATCTTTGTCCAAACCCTGATGGAACATACACATTGCCAAAGCTAAGTTCCTCACTCTCACCTTCTACTGGGAGAAGAATACTTTTCAGCAACCTTGGTCCTCCTTTCTTATGCTTCCCACAGTCAGGTTCTAAAGTTGAAGGAGGAGAAATATAACTAGGCTAGAAAGCTGCATTTTCTGGATACCCATGAAAACTCATGGACTGGGTCAATGACAACCAAACCATCTAGCTGCTCATTTCATCTATACCATGTACATTATAGGAGAACTGGCTTCAAAGTGTGCCAGGAAAAATAAATCAATAATAAAAAGCCCCTAAGAATGCATATTATTAGGTTTGGCCAATCCCTGTGTTGTAAGGAGTTTAGAGATGATCCCTAAGAACACATTTGGTTCTAATCAGTCTCTGTGCACTGGAGTACATCCTGTTTGTCTACATTTATTATGACTGACAAATTATCCTCCTCTCAAATCTCAGGGAGCGTTCACTTTATCCTCGTATTAAACCTGATTGGAAGCAGTAGGTTTAATTGCACTCAGCGTGAGGCCTTGTTATAAAAGGTACCGGGGACTTCTTATTTTTTATTATGATTGTTCTTGCTAAAACAAAAAACTCTGGTTGCATGAAGACAATGTCTTTTGTGTATGGAGGCCAAACTGTGCCTGATAAATGGCTTGAACCTTGTAAAATGTGGCTTCACGAACAGGCCATCCCATGGATAGATGGAAGACCCCAGTGGTGGAGACTTAGGTCTTTGAAACCTATTGTGGAGGAGGAATGCAGACATTATCGGAGAACTAAGAAAGAACTCTGCACGAATTTCTGGAATTAGCTTTGTATCGTTGTGTGGTCTGCGGCATACAAGACATGACAATTTGACTGGTTTCCATGGTGTTTATGCTGACTCGGTGCATATCCCACATCGGCCTCAGACAGGGCATGCCCCACACTCGCCGTTCGTAAGCCACACTTGCTGAGCATCACGAAGACTCCCCCTTGGACTTGAAACTTGTATCTCCAGGGCATTCATTGAAACCTCGCTATGATAAGAAGAAAGACACAAGCAAGAAACTTGCAATAGGCTCCCATTGTGAACTCCAGACTCTGGGCAAGCTGCTGATGAAAAAGACTCTGGGCAAGCTTCTGTTAGGCTTTCAGAAACCTTTCTTTTAATGGCTAAAATAGTTTCAGCAGGAATATGGAGGGCTCTTGCGAGGCGGGGAGAAGAAGGAGGAAAAGGAAAAATGGAGAAAAGTCAAAGGCCAACAAATTCCAGGCTCTTCCAAACCCAGTGACCGAACTCCAGTTTTGTCAAGAGGGCCCTGGACTTGGTTTGAGACCCCTGAATGATTGCTGTGCCACCACATGTGGTAAACTGCTTGTGGTTACAAGAGGAAAAGATCCCTTGATCTCTGCTAAGTTCCTCAGCTCCAGAGTAGCTCCACCATTTCCCATGACCAGGTGCGGTAGGTTTGGCCTTTGGTTGGCCAGTGTGTTGACTGACTCTGCCCAAGTGCTTATGGTTGATGGGCTCTATCCAGAACTTACTCCTGTGTGTCAAGACACAGACCAACAGTTTGGTTACCATTTTGTGTTCCAGGAGGTCCAAGTTTCCACTGATGGGAGTCAACCATATTTAGTCCAGTTCAAGTATGAGGCAAGATTTCATCTGTGTTCCAGAAGACATGGACTCTTCATTGTCCCAGACTGAGCAATATGAATGCAGAAGGGTTTCAGTCAATGGACTACTGACCCTTCTAATTAATTATTTCCCATTACAAATGATAGCAACTCTCTAGCAAGGGTCCTTCCTAGTTTTGCCACATATCCATTTGGCTGAAGAGGCCTAGGGCTGAACCCGACATCTTTGCATGGAAAAGTGGTGTTCTATCACTGAGTCATAGTGATAACAGAAGAGACAGGTGGGAAAGATGGAGTTGGAACCAGTGATAATGGGAAGGTTCTGAGGAATATAGTCCCAAAGGTCTGGGATAGATGGAATCACCTAGCTCACGGGCCAATTTCAGCCTGAGGGCTAAATTCAATTTCAGAGGAGCTCCCGGAGGCCATATTCCAGTGGTGGCTGGAGCCCAAGTCAAAAAGAGTAGGTCCAAAATACCATAAATACCAGCATGCCTTACCTTAACACTCCTCCTGCCAGAAAATAAGCCTTAAGAAAGATGCTTCAAATTTCTGGAATGAGAGCAAAACAATGCAAAAGCCACCGAGGAAAATGAGACAGGCCCAAGAGATGTACACTGTCCCTGGCAAAGAGGGCATCTCTTCCCACCATTCATCCACGGCTACCATTTTGAAACAGAGCCCTGAGTGAGGTGCATGGGTATGATATTCCTGATTAGGGCTCTGAAATTCTCCCTTTCCGAGCATTTGTGGCCAATGGAATCCATGCACAACGATTCAGCTCGGGGATGGATGAAATTGACCGCTTCCCTCAAGTGGTCAACCACAAATTCCTGACATCGCCATGATGAAAAACAGAGAAGAAATCTTTGGAAGGACCCCAAGAGTGATATTTGGCAACACAGAGGGTGCTTTCAGGCAAGAACCAAAATAGGCTTTATAATTAACATTTGTGTCCTCTCCCTCTCTTTTAATTATAGACGTTGACATAAAAAGCTGGTTATGCCACATGTTCCAGATGGGTAATATTACAAGCAAATGTGTCTAACCCACATCATGACATGGTAAACATATTTTTACCTTGGAGAAACAAAACAAAAACAGGAGAGCCATCAATCAATTAAAGGTCCAAAGAATAACTCAGCGCTCCTTCTCAAAACATCTGTGGCTGACAGAACGGGCCACCAAAGGTTTTCTGTATGTCACTCACTGGACATCCGGCATTTAGCACAGAAATGTGCCATCTTCCTGGAGCGCTGTTGCTTTGGACACAGACAAATTGCATGGCCAACCATTCAAAGAGACTCTGTGGTAGCACCAAATATGGTGAAGAATGCAGCATATGAGGTTACAGAATGGCTGTAGTGGAGGATCGGTGGGAAAGGGTGAGCAGCTCCTCCTTTCCATTACAGATCATTCCGGTGAAGAACTTTCAAAGGTACCTTTGAAGTGCAACCCTTGAGGAAATCATAGCTTGCAGATGAGACCCAGTGGCCCATCAACTGGAAGATAAAAGTGCGGGCATTCTGCAAGAATCTCTTCCACCCTCCAGGTTATTTGTACCAGTTGTCTCATGTTTGGCTCTGTGGAGCTCCGCCACATTCAGATCCCTGCTGCACCAGTTCCATGTGGACGTATTCTTCAAAAAGTGGGAGATACTTGACTAAACTGTGTCTTAACACATTTTAAGCATGCATGTTAAGCCAGTGTGGTGAGAGCCAGTGTGGTGTCATGGTTAAGAGCATGGGACTGGGACTCAGACGACCTGGGTTCTAGTCCCTGCTCAGCCATGGAGCCACCTGGGTGACTCTGGGCCAGTCACAGACTCTCAGCCCAACCCACCTCACAGGGTTGTTGTTGTGGGGATAAGATGGAGGAGGAGAATGATGTAAGCTGCCTTGAGCCCTTTGTAGGAAAAAAGCAGGATATAAATCAAAATAATAATAATAATAATAATAATAATAATGTTCATTGATGTACTTTTATGAAAGTGTGGCCATTATTATTTCTGCCCTCACCTCTCAGTGTATGGGATGCATCACAACATTTCCTGCTGGCTAAACATTTTTGAGATTTTCCAGGTCAAGGGAGCATTTACCGCTGCCTTTCTCAAGTAGCCCCAGTCCATGCCCTCTTGCTATGCTCCAGCCTGCCCTGCCAGTGGCTAGAATTGGTCTTGTAGTCCTCAGTATTCTAGGAGGCCTGGTTATTCTAGGTTGTTCATCTGGCTGCCCTATTTTAAAGCCCCACATAGAATGCATAGCAGTAATTTTGTTTAGAGATTACCAGAGCTTAGATTACAGACTTCGGGCTATCCCTCTGCAGGCAGGCAGTTAGCTGGGTCACCCACTGGAGCTAGCAAAAGGCGCTTTGACCCACTGAGGCCACCTGATGGATGGAAGAGGCCACCCAGACAATGAACTGCAAAGGTAGTGCAACCCCATCCACAGTAGGTTGAACAGCCTCCACCCAACAAATCCGTCCTGCCCACTAACAGCATCTCCATCTTGTTTGGATCGGGCTTCAGTCTGTCAGCCCTCATCCAGCCCATTGTTGCTACCAAAGACCATCCTTCCAAAGATGAAAAGAAGAAAAATTCCTGATGACCCCACTCAGGAGTTTCAAGTAGATATGGAATACCATGGGGGACAAAAGCACCCACAAGGAACCATCTGCTGGGGAATCCATGGGGCTGAGCTTTATTCCCTAAGCACCCTCCCCTGGAGCTGGTCAGCCAACAAGGTGCAAGACCACTGCAAGGAGTATTGCAGCCCCAACGCCACCCCAGTCCCAGCTCAGGCAGTCATCTTGCAATACACCATGGCTGGCCAGAGAGCTAGGAGTAGTCACAGCACTTCTCCCAAGGACTGTTGTCCAACCATGTCCTGAATCGCCTTTCGCATCCCAGGTACAAGTATTCCCAAAACTTACCGGAAGGGGACAAGTTTTGAAGACTGTCCATAATGGTTGGGACAAGGGTCCACTCAGCCCTAATCAACACCCCATGAATCCAGGAAGGCTCATTTTGCCAAACCCATGATGAATATTGGACTGTGTAGAAGGATGGACAGCCTCACTCTCAAGACTTCCCCCTGTTTGCTTTCTCAAGACACCTTATTAATTCAGAGATATACTGTTCCCATGTGACTCATGATTCAGGCTATGGCAAGCAGACTTTGGGGCCTTGAGTCCTGGTTTTTATTTATTTTTTATTTAAAAAAACATTTTGCAGAACTTGCAAGATGGAGGAACCACAAAAGATGGAAACAGCCTCACGGGAGAGTAGAAGGAAAAGCAGAGTTCTGAGCGGAAACACCATGCGTTCATCTTCTAAAAGGAGAAGATTAACTTCTTGAATGTTGCCACATCTAAACACTGGTCCCCTGCTAAGAAGCATATATTTACATCAGTACCGCAGTTTGACAATTTCCCAGGAACTTCACAATTTCAAAGGGATGACATTTAATGAAGAGCAACCAACAGGATGTTCGCTCACTGGTGGTGGCCAGCATTTCTAGCTAGTTTCCAGTGAATCTAGGAAGACGCCACATACAGATAGCTTGGACTGCATGGTCCACCCAGCTTGATAGTGTCTATGACCAGCTTTCCAGATCTTCTGGATTTCAATTTCCATCACCCCCGGAGAGCATGGTCCTTTATAGGGGAAAATGCTCCAAGTTCGGGGAGTGGTGAAATCAGTAGACAGAGCCAGCCCCTGACAATCTCCTGCTACCAAATTTAATTCCGTAGTAGCGGACCATGTGTGGAAGCAGCCTTCCTCTTTGCTACCATAACTGAGTGGTAAGTGGAAGGCAGTGATGGAAGAACAGGCCAACCCATTTTACTCTTTCCACCCACCCACAGCTCCCTTCTTGCTGGTGTGAAGCACCCCCATGCCCTGCATTGGGTGGGCAAGATTTTACCCAGAAGATCAATCTTGGCTGTTGTCCATCCGTCCATCCGTCCGTCCATCCGTCCATCATCTAGCACCTATCTATCTTAATGAGAAATTATTACACTTTCTTGTAATTAAGAGTTAACAGGAAGCATCTGTATTACAGCTGTACATTTTTTATTAAATATGCTGGACTTAGCTTCTGCACCTACGTTATTAATCAGAACACCTTTGGTGTTCTTTTGTGGGTCTGGACATGAGGGCAGTGGCCATGGGCTCTCCCCCTACATGCCCCAGCAGGAACCCCTTGCCTGCCTCACTCTTTGACTCAGCTGGGTGTCTCTTGGCCTTGACCTGGCAGTGACAGAGCATTGTGTGAGAGCTCTAGACAAGAATGGCCAAATCTCTAGCTGAAACCCATAAATCTCTCCTCGAAACCAGTGGGAGCTGGAACCTAACCTATACTGGCATGTTACATGAGCTTACCTCCTCCCCTCGTGAAAGCCGCCAGGATAGAATTTCCTCCCATTCTTGACGTTTTCGACATCTCCTTGTCTTGTTTTTCCGACAGCCTGGGGTGCGATGCCCTCTCGCAAACCTTCCATTTTGTCATCCTTCCCACTCCACAGCTCTGAAGTCAGAAACACATTCCAAATGCATGATTCAAAACCATATTCCTTGAAATTTCAGCAAAGCCAAGCTCTGATATCTTCTGTGTGTGTGTGTGTGTGTGTGTGTGTACTTCTGAACTTTTACCTTTTCACCAGCCATCGCATTACGCAGTTCCTTCTTCCTCCTGATGCTGGTTCGATAGGGGTAGAATTAAATGCCTCCCGAAAGGGATCAGGAGAGACGTTTACATTCTGCTTTGTTGCTTACCACATGTCACTGTACCACCAAGCCCACCCTGATGACTTAAATTTCCCAGCTTTAAATGCGTTTCTTCTTCTGAATTTGGTACAGTTTGCAGTTGTAAAAGGCTCAAGTAGACAAGTTTAAGGATGTTTTCTAATAGGTCGGGAGAGGGCAACTTGTGGCCCTTCCAAATTCTGCAACTCATCACCCATCACCACTTGTTCTGCTAGTTAGGACTGACGGTCTACCAGACCTTTATGGCAGGCAAAAAGGTCTAGACAGACACAACTGCCCCCTACCTGGAATATCTCTTTGACAAAATTTAAATTTATTGAATCCACATTTAATGCAAACTTCTCCAGGTTTGCACTTTTGGCCATACATTTTGAACGCATGGCTTAAAAAAACCCAAGAACTCCTTTGCAATGTTCAAAGACATGCCATTTCAGTTATCCTCCAAACTTTGCATGTCTTTGAATTTTGCCATGGGGTTCTCCATGGAATAAAAGGCATTCAACAATATATGATTACATTCCAGTTTTCCATCAGAAATGCTTTGAATTTTGTAAAGGAGTTATTACAATTAAGCATTCAGAATGGGTATATAAGGGGGAAAGGTGCACCAAAATGTCCATTTTAGTGCAATAATGCATTCTTTATACTGCGCAGCCAGTATGGTGTGGTGGCTAGAGTATTGGAATGGGAGTATTGGACTGGTACTTAGGAGATGCAGGTTCTAGGCTCTGCTTGACCATAAAGTTCACTGGGAGACTTGCAGCAAGTCACCCATTATAATTCTCTCATAGGAATGTGCTATAAAATGCAGATAACTAGAGCTTGCTTGGGTTTGGGGCAAAAGGAAAAACCATGGGATATAATAGTACATAAATAAAACCTGGGAAAAGAGGAACTGAAACCAAGGACCTTTCATGATCAGCAGACGCCACCCATAGCCCAGAGGTGTTGTATTCACTAAAATGTATAACACCCTCATGAAAATCTTGATTTCTCTCTGGACTGCAGAGCGGCCTGCAAGTCTCAAGTCCAGTCGTGACCAGGACAACAAAGAGGACTGCCACCTGACCAGAGGACAACTGACCACCACCAGGCCTAAGATCCTGCTTAAATGGAAGACATTGGCAGGTGATCTTTGCACACCATGGAGTGGAACTTCAGCCCTGGCCAAGGTTTGTGCAGAAAACGACTGCTAAAAGCACAGCCAGGTGGAAAACTGGAAGCCCTGGTGGAAAAACATTGGATGCAGCCATGAATGTAAAGTTCTAAGCTTTCTAAGTTCAAAATAGAAAGCTATTTTGCCAAGCAGAAGGCAAGGATGTGCAGTCTTCTGGGGCACTCCTGTTATGCTTGTCCGTGCTCTTTCTTCGCTGGAAGAATATGTAAGCACGGCATCCTTGAAGTGTGATGTGAGATGGGTCACAATGGCTCTCAACATGAACACTCAGAGATTGTGCCAGGGATGCGTGGCCACCATCATGAAGAGAAGGCACAGTGGCTGTCTCAGTGGCCTCCCAGAGCCGAGCGCCGCAGTGCCCAGACGAAACGGGCACTGAACATTTCCCAGGCTAGGAGTGTGGGAAGCGCTTCTCTCTTCCAGCTTTGCTTCCTCTGCAGCTTGACCATCGGAGGGTCTCCGAGCGCCTGTTTCCAGAAACACGCCCGTGCAAGTCGCGCCTGCTTTGGAATGTGGCAGCTCATCTTTTATCACCTCCTCTACAGAAGTGTCAAGAGCGTGATCCTTGCATTGGCCTCTGAGGATGACAGAAGCAAAACGGACTAAGAGAGTCCAAGCTGAACTGCTGGTCAATGCCCCTTCCTTAATAATATGATCCTCAGTCTAGGAGAACACCGGGGTTTGTGGAAAAATTAAATCCTCGGTACAGGCAGAGGAAATTCCAGCGCAAACGCATTGACAGACGTGTCTTGGAAGTCTGCTAGTTACTTTGGCAACCTCCCAGGATTTGTTTCTTTCCCTCTCTTTCATTTTCCCTGTGGTCCTCATCCTCCCCTTTTGCAAGGTTCATGTGACCCTCACAATGAGAGGGAGCTCGGGAACTTTATTTGGCCAAATCCTGATGTATTATTTTGCTCTTATGTTTATCCCCCATCTTTCCTTCAGAAGGCCCTCACCCCTTCTTATCCGCACAACAGGTAGGCTAGGTGGACAAGTAATGGTGGACTCAGTCGCCCAGGGAGCCTGAAGACTGATCTGAAAATTTAAACCTGGCTCTTCCCTGCTCTGAACCTCTAAGCCAGGGGTGAGCCACTGCTACTTCTCCCAGGATCCCTCACCATAGACTGTTCTGGCTAGGGATGATGGGAGTTGTTGGACAAAACATCTGGATGGCACAACTCTGCCCCTTTGCTCAGGCCATGTGTCAAGTTGAAAATGTTCCACTATTTCTTATTTTATTCATTCAGTGTATGCATTGCCTGATAGTTGAAGCTTTCAACACCACGCGCATCATAAAAAAGAAACACAATGAATCCGAAGATGCACATTTTTCCAACAGCAGCTGCAGCAACTGCAAATCTTTGAAAAATCAAATTTGCACAGGAAAGACACCTGAAGGGTTGTTGCTATTTTTAAAATTGGTATGATTACCTATGCTTTACCAAAATGAAATCGGCAATAAAATGAGGGGTTTCTTACTGTGGCAAGATGCTGGTATCATTGTAAAGAGAGTGAAAAGCGGTTTGATGAGCATGATGTTTTTGCAGGCTGTTTCTTACAGGGCTAAGGATGGCATTACTGAAAAGGGCGCCATCAAAGTCTTCTAATTCTAGCAGGCATAAACTGCAGATTAAAGAAACAAAAACAAAAACCCATTATCTGTATGCTGGTCTTCCACATGCAAAATTCCAAAAATTGCAAAACTTGGAAAACTAAACGTAAAAATAGATACATTATGAGCTTTGTTTTCTCTTGCCTTCTCAGGAGCATTGTATTCCCAGGCTGGCTACCGAGATTCCTCAGTGGCCACGATTATGTTTTGATCTGAATTTTTCCTGTCTCAAATATGAAGAATGTGTGTATTTTGGTAAATTTGCATAAAGATGGAAGCAAATTGACATCTTCCCCCATCTGCACTGGCCAAATTCAATATGTACGTATGGAAAGAAAACCACGATGAACCTGCTTCCTATGAAAGCTGTCAGAAAACAAGTGGTGGCAATCACACTTCAGCACCACGGATGAGGTTGAGTCCACAAACATTCAAACCCCAATTTTTGAGAGATGACCGCTAACACTGACAGATTGTCCTGAACGGGTGATCCACCCATTTCAATTTTTCTTGCTTGCTTGCTTGCTTGCTTCCTTCCTTCCTTTCAAGTTTGTCCATCACAAATGCTGCTCAACTCCTTTCCAAAACCATGGGAATCAAAACTCTCACCTATCCCTTATGTTCCTCTGTGGGAAAGATGGGCACACAAGATTTTTTCTGTGCTTTCTGCATCCAAGGGGTTCTGCCCCCTTTTGTGGATTTACTAGGTCATTGTGTGAAAGTTAACCTGCTGGGCAATGAGGAAGGACACCTACGGCCACCCCTGCAAGAGCGGTTGTTTTGACAGAGCATCTTCGCAGCCAGAAATGATCCTAGAACAGTGGTCCCGACTTCGCCATCAAAGCCCCGTTGCATCTCCGGCAGCTGCAGTGGCAAGGGGTCCCAGATGAATTCGTAGCGCCTTGACACCTCATCGTTGGACAACACAACTGTGCGCTCATCCCGTCGCTGTTGTGAAGGACCACCTTCAGTGCTGCCCTGCGCAGAGAGGCCTTCTTCCCCTCCCCATTCATTGACACACTGGGGGATATATTTCTTAGAACTTGGCCAAGGCAACCGACACATGCTTTGACGATTACATAAAGGGTGAACTTTGTCGGCGTAAGCTCGAGTCAATAGGGGGAATTAAACAGAAAGGCTCCCATTGTTCTAGCCCGGCTGCTTAAGGAAACTGATTGGCAATATAATGTCTTAAGTGACAGATGTAACGTAAATATTGCTTGTGCCAAAAGTCTCTCCGTCACTCTGATTATCTGCCATCCATCAATTAGCTCTTGGCTTTCCAACAATGACAACCGCTGTTGCACCCAAATCATCAACTCTGCCATTCCCTGCAATTGTAACAGGTTAACAAGCCATAAAGAAAGGTTATGCGGATGGCATTAATCCGTATTTCCAGCATTTAAAAATAGAAGAAGAGCGAGAGGGAGCCGATGCGTACGAATGCAGAGTGTTGTGACATGTACGAGGAACCAAAGAAGTGCAGGCAGTGGAATTCTTTCTGAAACCCTTTCTTTAAAGGCATGTCCACTGCTGGAAAGCGGCCAACGCTCCCTGGAATCTAAAATATCTAGCAAATACTGTTCGCATATACTTCCTGCCAGAAAAACCCATGTTGGCCCTCCTCTCCATTTATCCACGCAAAGCAACACTTGCAGTTATGAATGCTGATGAGACAAGGAGCTTAAGGGGGTGGCAAGCTGCCCCCTCCAGGGGTTGGTGAACTACAATTCCCATCAGCCCTGGTCAGCACAGCCAAGAAGGAGGGACCATGGGAGTTGTAGTCCAGGAATAACTGGAAGGCCAAAACTAGCCCCTCCTTGCTTTAGAGGAAAGGTTGAGCTGCAGGGAGGGTTAGCACTCACTGAAAACAGCCCTCACTACTGAAATACGGTCTTTTCTTTTTCTGCTCCAGCCTTGGATGCATCCAGGACACCCATAAGACATTTGCATCCATTCGGTTTTGATCAGAATTTACCGACATTTGCAAAGTTCTCCATATTCAAGACAAAAAGAGCTGGAGATTTAAAAATGCCCAAAACCTGAGAAATAGAAACAGGTGCATTTGCATTCCAAGCGGAGGGGCTTGAGTGTTTAGGATGTCGGCATCTACATTTGAATTCCTGGGTTCAGCCATGCTCTTGCTACTCAGTTGGGGTTCCTCACCTTTGGAACCCCGGAGCTTAGAACGCCTCCTCTGTTATCAACTGTCCCAGTAGACCCGATAAACCCGGGGTGCTTATTGCTTGGGATGGTATCCTATCCCATTCTGTTTTACAGCACAGTCCTGTAGGTTGCATCCTTGAGTGACGTGAGAGGAAGCTTGTTTGGAGGTGGGAATCCATCCGATTTCCTCGGCTCAGCTCCCCAGGCTCCAGCCTGCTCTCCCTCTGCCCCACATCTTCCTCTTGCTGGGCCTTCATCTGGGCATCTGGCAGGAAACGAGTCCGAGCGAGTCCACAGGGCCAGATTGTGCACCATCTCCACGCAAGCCCAATTCTGCTTCTGTGCATGAGACTCTACAGCTGTCACATATTTCCTGCACTTTGTGGAAAGAATGATGCACTTCACATACTTTGCCCAAAGAAGCCCGTGCATTGTGTACTTTGCGCAAGAGGCCGTGAAGGTTCCTACGTGTTTGTGGAACTGACGACGGCACGGCTTGCTTCCTGATCAGCGGTATGGAAAATAAGTCTGATAACGGCAGGACAGCCAGATTCTAGGCCGAGGTTTCCTCCTCTGCTGCAAAGCCTTGGAGCACGGAGGCAAGCGAGCAGGTGCGACAAACTCCGAGTTCCCGCCCTCCTGTCCTGTATAACTGCAAGGCAGGCGTCTCCGGCCGTTTTCCTTCCTGCCTGCTGGAACGATGCCCTTTTCTACTCTCCAAGGGCCTCGGAAAGCCAGCAGACATGTGCAGGGGGATGGGGAAAGGACTGACCGTGCTCCCTCTCTTGCAGGCAGGGCACTTTCAATCTCTCGATTGGTTCAAAAGCGCAAGCTTGGGCACACTGGCATTAGACTGGCATGTGCGCCGCAGTCCCTTATATTCCTACACAAATCATATTCTTATTCAGCTCAGGCTTGATTCCAACTTGCACCGACATCTAGCACATTCTTGGCCTCCTTTGTCTGCTAAGAAAAGCGATTTGGAAAAGGGAGCGGAAGACGTTGGACTCCCAAGAAGCTGGGCAGGCTCCAGGACCACCACTCCGTCTGTGGCACTCGCTCTACCTTTGCAACGCCGTGCTCAAAGCCACTAACAGCTCCGTGGTTTGGTGTGTTTGTTCATATGCTACGGATTTCACTCCTCCCAATTAGCTGGGACAATCTACTGGGCCGTTGGGGTTACGGCAGCTATAATGGTAAAACCATTCAGGCCACCCACCCCAGCAACACCCGATATTCTTATTGGTTTGGCTCAGATTGAAATTCAGAGTGAGAACCAATATGAGCAGGCACATTTTCAGATGGCCCTAAAAATACCTCCTGCCTCGTAGTCCTTTAAAAGCAGCCGGAACGCCTGTCTTTCAAAGAAGCCGCATCACCCGTGGCTCTCAGAGCCGGTTTGCACAGACGGAGGTTTGCCATATGTTGAGTCAGAGCTTCAGTCTGTCCAGCGGAGCTTGTCTGCTCCTCAGGTCTCCAACAAGGTGCCCGCAGGTGTCGAGTTCCCCAGACACCCCTTTCAGTAGCTCACAGGGAGGCTGCCCATTCCCTGAAGCCAATGCTCTTCTCCGGGGCCATCTTGGAATGTCTCAGGGGCGTTCTGAACAAATGAAGTGGAGCACGGTTGGTAGAGAGTGAGGGAAGGGTGCCAACAGTGTGTGTGTGGGGGGGGGAGACAGAAAGAGAGAGAACTAGTTTGTGCCCATCACAGACTGCATCCATCAAGGCAGCTTTTCCCCTTTCGAATGAGCCATGCCACCCACGGCTGCCATTTTGTGAGAGTCGCCACGATGCTCTGTCAGATGGCCCGGCATGGCCATCAGCCCCCAAAGGGGAGGCTGCTCTGCCCTCTGACTGCGAGCAGCTCATCAGGAGGACAGCGTGGGGCCAGGGTGGCACGGGGAAAGGGCTTGCTCAGCATGGACACTCAGGATCCCCTTCAACTGAAGACTGAAACTGGGATCTTGTGTGTGAGAAGCAGCGTCTCTGTGGCAACTGAGCTATGGCCACTCCCCCGAAATTTAGGTCATTTTGGTGCTGATGCATCTGTGATGGTGACGTTCACAGTCCAAACTGACGCTGGTCCATCTTGTTTTCTCTCCCTTCACAGGAAGAAACTTTCTGGTTTCCTGGGGGGAGAAAGAGGTCATCGTCAGCCTTGCTATGTTTTGGACTGGAGATTCTGGGATATTCCACATGCCAAAAGGAAATGTGGGCTGTTTGTTTGTTTGTTTATTTATTTTCCCATTTCTATCCTGCCTTTTTCCTACAAAGGGCTCAAGGCAGCTTACGTCATTCCCCTCCTCCATCTTATCCCCAGAGCAACAACCCTGTGAGGTAGGCTGGGCTGAGAGTCTGTGACTGGCCCAGAGTCACCCAGTTGGCTCCTTGGCTGAGCGGGGACTCGAACCTGGATCCTCTGTGTCCCAGTCCCAGGCTCTTAACCACTACACCACACTGCCTCTCACTCAGGGTGCCCACTATCTCAGGGTGCCCACTTTTCCACCAAGAAAAAAATGGCACTGAAGCGCCGGACTGGGCATGTCACTGGCCCAAATGCTCCTCAAGTCAAAACAAATGGCAAAATCCTGGCTGCATATGAAAAGGGAGAGAGGGAGGATGAAGGTGACAGCATATTTTAGCCTGGCTAAGATGCTAGACTTCTCTCTTCAGGGATTTTGAGTATACTAGATTTCCAAATGCAGGGACTTTGGGACCGATAGGCTCTCTCTCCCCCTCCCCCTTCCCTTAATATTATTTATCTCTAGGCACATTACACAAGCTTTGGTTCTCTCTTCCTTTGCAGCGCTTGGTGGTGACTTTTTTCTTTTAATGTAGAAAATGCAGCATAACGTTTTTAAACCCAGGGGGTCCCCTTGGATAGATCCTGAGTGACATTTTACTGCAGTCTGGTGGGTGGGTTCCTGTCGCGTGGGTGGCTGCCATTTTTTTCACATGGCCCCCATATTCCCAAGGTAAACTACAAGGAAAAAACTGGAGGAGGAGGAAGTGTGACAGTTCCCACTGAAGTTGAGACAGATTTCCTTCTGAAATGCACTCTCTAGGGGTTGGACCCGCGGAGCGAAAAATGGCCGCGAGTTCGTATAAGCGAGAGGGTTGTGTGCCAAGAAAAACAGAGCTGCCCAGCTCACTCGCTCTGACATGGAATTTGCTGTCCTTTATATTGCTGCGTACAGACCAGATTCTGTGTGAGTTATGGGGAAGTTGTTCTGGCTTATGGGGACATGTATGTGTGGTGTGGGGCTCACCGGGAAAGCACCATTCTGCGCGTACAACCCGTGGCCTCAAAGACCACTTGTGCACCTTAAAAGGAAAAGTGGAGCCAGAGGTGGCTCTTCCCCCCACCCCTTCTTTCCTTCTTCCTTTCCCGAAACACAGATGGAGAGGGTTATGGGCTTGCTTCCCTTCTTCTTTTCAAAGCTATATAGAAGCTGCGGTATTTCTTGCTTTAGAGGATTTAAATATACAGGATGAAGGCATCTGTCAAGCCCCCGCAACTTCATAGCAATAATTCTAATCTGCGGTTTGGTCTTAACGGGATCCCACCCCCCACTCTGGCCTTCTCTGTCAACTATCCACTGCATAAAGGAGCTAGTGTAGTGGGATTTTATTTGCGTATGTATTTATTTAAAACTTTTCTATACTGTCCCATCACAGATGTCTTGCAATGGTTTACAACAGATTAATACAATAAAAGAAAAAAAGGAAGAAGAGTAATCGTGGCACAGCATCTGATGTTAAATATAAAATCACCAATTAAAACAGGTTAACAATTAAAATATTGGGAGAATAAAAGGGTTTTCGCCTGATGCCGAAAAGAAAGAAGTGTTGGCACCAGGAGACCTTCTCTGGGGAGCATGTTCCACAATCGGGGCACCCCTGAAGATGAAGACAGGGATTAAATGAGAGAGAGAGAGAGAGAGAGAGAGAGAGAGAGAGAGAGAGAAGGTTGAGTGCACCCATCAGTTAGGTCCACAACTAACTATTGCTCCTTCTTCTTTTTCTTCAGTCAAAGCTGGGGGCAGGGGGGATGTCCCTCACAGAGGAGGAGTTATCAAAAGGCAGAATCAAGTAAAATGCACCATCTCAGTCCAGAACTGTAACATAAGCAGTACGTTTAATTCTGTTGCCAATCAAAGACGATTCCTCCATGTGACCCATTTGGAACGCAACAAAAACATGAAGGTGAAAATGTAGGCC
Source organism: Varanus salvator macromaculatus (assembly GCA_023646645.1). Classification (NCBI taxonomy): domain Eukaryota; kingdom Metazoa; phylum Chordata; class Lepidosauria; order Squamata; family Varanidae; genus Varanus; species Varanus salvator. The sequence continues at coordinate 3,351,811 of JAIXND010000657.1, forward strand.
AATAAATACTTCTGGGTGTGTGCACACCCCACCACCCTCACACACACACACACACACACACCAGAACCAAGCTGCCTAGCAATATGGTGCTAATTAAAGAGTTTTCTTTCATCTTCTCAAACGTGTGCCTGAATATATACACACATGCATTTGCGCCCACATTTGGGTTAACGGAAAGAGAAGACAATATGCATACTTGACACTTCAGAAAGCAAATATTTAGAAGTGGCCCACAACCATAGCTGAGAGAAGTTGCGCAAGGTCTAAATAGGGTGACCACATGCATTAGGCTGACGTGTGTCTCCAAGGCAGCAGGCCGGAGGGAGCGGATTCTTGTGGATCGGCTGCCAGCGGGCGCCCATGCATGAGTCTTAGGTCCAGTCTCGACAGCAGAGGCTCTGCTTTATGAGGAAGGCAGAAAAAGAAAAGAAAGAATAGCATATCCTGACCTTGGATGGTGGGTGGAGCTGCAGGCAGGACAAGATGGTTGTGTGTGTTGGGGAAGGGGGACTTTGAACCAGCTCAGCTGGTAGTCCTTCCTCTGTAACCCCATGCTGGTATCCATGGGGAAGGTGCTGGGGGCACATGCATGCCCTCTCCCCCAGATGGAGAGAGGAGGAGAAGGGTTAACCCCCCCTGAGAATGCCCCTTCTCCATCCTGACCGTGCACTTTGATGAGAGGTGAGACACTTTTGCAGAGTGGATATTGAAGGCCTGAGGCACAGGTGGGCAATTCGTGTCCCTCCAGATGCTTCTGCCTGCCGTCTCCGTGATCCTTCCCCATGGCAAAGGGTTGATGGGCCTCGAGGGCTGAAACATAGAAGCTGGTGGACTACAAGCTGCCACTCCTTGGCTAGGCCAGTTCGCCACTTCGCAGGTTTCTCTCATCCCATTCCCAGTTCTGAAGCGAAATGTTGCTTTGCATCCCGGTACGTCTGCGTGTGTGTGCATCTCCCCAGAGCTCCTCCAGATGGCTGCCTCTCTGAGCTACTTGCTTTGAACTGGAAGAGTTCATTTTTTACAAGCGCTGTTAAAAAAATAAATCAATCAATAATTCCTTGACATATACAGTCAGTAGTAGATCCTCTGGCAACACTTGAAAGACCCGGCTCTGTACTCTGGATGATGGACCACAGTCAGATACGATTTGATTGCAGCCAACGGGACCGGCGGGCTTCCCACCAATGGTAACTCGACACCCGAACTATCTCCACGGGTAGCCTCTTTTCATATATTTGGCTACGCTGAGAAAACTGAATTATAAACAAATCTTCCTGAACGGTCCTTTCTCACGTCTTGGATCAGACAGATGCTGAGGCTGATTGATGGCCCAATTAAGTCCCTGGAAGTTCCTCCCCCTCCCCCTCCCCGCAGCCTCATGGGTTCTCATACGCTTTGAATCAGGGAACCTTTCCTAGGTTCACTCCCCCCACCCCCCGCGTGCTGCTCCTTCAACATCTGTAGACTCCATTGTCCGTAAAAGCCTTTGACTGTCCCATGGAAGGCTTCCGTTTCCGTTCAGATAAGAGAGCCCTGGAGACTTGCAGCAATATTTGTTTATGCCTAGCATGGTGGGACAGAGAGGCATCCCAATGTACGACAGAAAAGTCAGTCCCCAGTCCCCACCACCAATAATAATAATGCCAATAATACCAATAATAATAATAATGGAACTGACCTTAACGTCATTCAGAACCTACAACCAGTCCTGAAAGCACCAGCCAAAACTGTACTCTTCTGTCTTGGCATGATGCTTGTGGAACTCCTTCCTGGGGGAAATTCAGTAAGGTTTTTGGGCAGCTCTTGGAAAGTTTTTTATTCTGCCAGGGTTTTTAAAAATCAGCTTTATTTCTTTTCTTCTTTTTTTGCTGTGTGTATGGTTCTTACTGCAAATGTGTGTTAAAACTGTCTGGTGCCATGTGTTTTTAAGTTGTTGGACATATTTCCTTCTTACCTCTTTTTCTGAATTGCATTTGGATCTTTTAAGAAATGGGACAGATGGAGAGTAGACAGGGAGAGAGAAAACTGGAATGTCTACTTAGAACACCCTCTCCAGTGTAAAGATGCATGTGAAACTTCATTACTACAATTCACCTGGTTTATACTTTGGGGAACTGAACCCAACCTCACTACCACCTGTGCCAGATTTTCTTCCATTTCTGAGCTCATGATGTGACCAATCCCACCCCTGCTTTTTCAAAATACACACTTTTCACGACTGTGCGCAAGTGTGCTGTAACCCACAGAAGTATGTGTACATTGCAAAGATGCACACGGTGGATGAAAAATTTGGGGAAATGTGCACAGAAGCATGCATGGTTTTTCAGGCCAGAAGTCTGCAGGCCAGAAAGTTTGCAGTCTGATGTGGACGTGAAAGTGGAATGATCTAAGAGGAAGAATTGGCAAAGCCCGGACAAGCTTGAATTCTGAGGGGTGAATTCTCTTCCAGGGAAATCTCAGTTGTTGTTTTTTCAAATCAAGGACCAACTGGTTTGTCTTTCTGTTGCTTCAGGATATTCACAAAGTTCTCTGCAGCGTCATGCACTAATTATTTTCCCTTCACCTTCCTTCACCATCCAGTTTCATCCCCATACTTAGTATATTGGAAATGCAAAACTGTGGATGATCTTGGCCTTGGTTTTTGGTGAAACGCTTGAGGATCTAAGCTAGCCCCTCATTGCTTCCCTTCCAAGTCTTCCAATTTCTTGGCTGCAGTCTCCCTTTGCATTAATGCCTGCATGGAGGAATGTGAATTCTTTCACAGTTTCGATTTCTTAATTAACAATAAAGCTCTGCGATTCTTCAGTAGTCATGCTTTTTGCTTTCTTCAGGTTTAGCTGCTATTCTACTTGTGCATGTTCTTCTTTCGTTTGCGTCTGGAGCCGTTTTGATTTGCCACTGTTTCTGCCCACAATGTGCTCATGTACCAAGTGGAAAAACAATTCCACTTTAGCCAGGAGGTACCAGCAAGGTGAGGGATAAGGTGGGCAATTAGCACGTTTCTGCCTGTATGTGCAGCTCAAAGTGACTGTCTTTCTCTGCATTTGAGAAGAGCTTGGATATCCTGGATTTCATGAATGCCCATGGGAGAGTTGATGCAGCCTGGCCTCCATGGTATGGCACATGAACGACTCAAGAATGAGAAACAGAGAAACAGAAGGGCTCTCTCAGGCCATCTAGTCTGACCCCCGGCTCCAACCGGCTTCGCTCATGACATGCCTACCATGTGTGTGTCCAGCCTATCCTTGAACTCCCTCACCGATGGGGCTTCAACCACCTCCCAGGGAAGCCCATTGCATACCCCAGGGGTCCTATCTGGCAGGAAGTCCTTCCTGGCATCCAAATTGAGCCTTGGTTCCCTGAGCTTTGCTCCATTGGAGCGCGTCCTGCCCTCCTCCACAGGGGAAAACAGGTCTCTACCCACCTCTGCGTGACATCCCCTCACATACTTATATGTCCCCAACAGATCTCCTCAGAGTGTCCTCTTCTCCAGGCTGAAAAGACCCAGCTCCCTCAGCCACCTCATACGGCTTCCCCTGCAATCCGGCCACCACCCTTCTGGCCTTACACTGCACCAATTCCAACCTGGCTGTATCGAAGCAACCAAAAGCAACCGCAACCCCTGCGCATCCTCACCTTTCTCCATCCCCCTTCTGAAGGACCACTGAGATGTCATCCATGCTTCCAATCGAGATGGGAAGAGGTTGCTTGAACGCATATCAGTTTGCTTGGGCGGGTGGAGGCAGCTCTGGTTTGAGTTACTGGAGCAATATTGCAGTGGCTGTAAATAGGGTTTATTGCTTTTTATGAGAACGCCATGTGATGCCTTAACAACTTTCACAAGTCATAAATGTCAACATCAATTTAAAAGTTTTCTGAGAAGAGACTTCATGCCCTCCTCCCCTAGGCAAGTTCCCCAGATTGCTTCTCCTTCAATGGGTGGTAACGCCAGCCGCTGCCAACATGGGTTTCTTCCTTAATCCGGCGCGCCTCCTCTCCTTTCTCTTCCTTCAAACACCTCCTAGAGACCCAGCTCAGCCACACCTTTCCCTGGATTTCCCTCTGGTCCAAGCAGCCTTGCTGCTTCAGTGCCCAGAACTGGAACAACGGTTTACGCCAGCCTTCGCCAAGCAGGTACCCTGCGAATATATTGGACTCTGGCTTTTCTCAGCCCTAGACAGCATGACCCATGGTTCGCAATGCTGGGAGTTCTAGTCCTAAGCATCTGGAGGGCATCAGGTTGGAGAAGGATGCTTCATGCTAAGGCCTTATTCAGGCATGATGCTGGGAAGGTGTGGCCATGACGATACATGAGAGAATTCATCAACAGATATGAACCTACCAGCACCTGCAGTCAACATCAGAGGGCTTTTTCTGGGTGCCTCCTCCAAAGAAAGTTCAGAGGATGGTGAAGGAGGAGGGGGCTTTTGCTGTGAGGTGCCCTCTCCCTGATTACAGAACGCACTCCCCAGGAAAACCTGCCTGGTACCCACACTGTCATCCTTAGGAACCAGGGCAAGGCTTCCCTGTCTTCCAAGGCTTTTGATGGCAGAATTGGCTGTGTGGAGGATCAGATGAACGATTTGTGGTGGTGCTCAATGTCAGTGGGAAACAGATTGCTCACTTCCAAATTTTGCATATTTAATTTTGCTATAAGTCCTTTTGAGCTGCTTTTAAGAATGGACTCTAAGAAAGCTAAAGAGTGATAATAAATGCTTGCTACACAGGCTTAGTGTGGATTGGCATGCAAGCTGGTATCCTATCTAAGCCCTACAGTCGAGTAGACCTTCTGCATTGGTCCATTAAATATGCCTTAGCACACTGCTAGGAGTTTCCCCAGGGCCTGATCCATGTTCCAGATTTCATGTAGAGCACCAAACCAGGAGGGTAGTAACTTACCATCTGGATAAACCTTCATGCAGTGTCTACAGAATGTCAACACATGAACAATATTTAGCTTACCATTTTAAAACTCTAAGCTGGGAAAGGTATCAACTTTAACCTCGACTCGTTTTCCATTCAGGATATGTTCAGCCAGGGGTTGTTGACTGATAAAAGTCACCACCATGACCAGCCCTCACACTCCCCGAAATTTCCTTTCCAAATTATGGCTGTCACTAGGAATGTCTTTTAGGAATAAGGAGACCAAGAAGAGAACGTCAAATCTGATGAAGCATTGCAAATGACTTGAGGTAAGTGCAAAAATTGCAATGTTGGAGCCGACGTACACAACAGTAAAACACCCAGAACAGTACACATTCCACCTTGCAGCCATCGGTTTATCTTGGAGCCTTGCACGGAGCTGGGGGTTGGACCTGGTGGCCTTCTGGCCCCCTTTCTACTCTACTAGTCCATGGTCCCTGGTAGCATCCCATAGACATCAAGATAGCTTGGAGGGAGGAAAAGAGGTCTTCCACTGGCTGGGAGTTGGGGGCTTGCCAGGGCCAAAGTTGCAGTCCATGGGATCATGCCCTATGGCAAGCTTCACCCAACTGGGTGCCTTCTCTGGACTCCAACTCCCACCAGCCCCAGTGTCAAGAACACTGACTGAGCCCAAAACATCTGGAGGACACCAGGAGAAAAAGATCCTAAAAGAACCACATATCATTAATTATCTGAATGGCTTGTATGGCCAAGAAAAAAGCAGTGCCCCAAGAATGAGCAAAAAGAAAAGGATTTAAATTTTAGTGGAAATAATTTAGTGGGGATACTGATGGCACGGTGTGCGTTTCAAGGGGAACTTGGAGCAGGGTTAATTATGAAGGCAGTCATGGACCCACTGATGTGCACAGGGACTTGATTTCTCGGTATGTGATGGTCCATGAGGACTGGCATCATGTGCACTGACAACATGGAAATCTGCCAGGTGTGAAGGTCTCATCCCCTCCCCCAGTGCAGCCAGCTTTTGGATGCGATGTTAGCTCATGCCTGCATCACATGGTCTGGACGTGATCAAGTGAGGATCACTTTCCCTCCAAGCAGAATTGGCAAAATGCTGGTGGACATACTTTGGGCACCTCATGAGAAGGCAAGACTCCTTGGAGAAGACATCCTGCCGGGGAAAGTCAATGGCAGAAGACGACGAGGAAGGCCAAATATGAGACAGATCAATTGCACCTTTGGACTTGCTCTGCCCAATTAGCTTCATCTTCTTTCCTGCCTCTTCCCTAATGCTGCCCATGAAGGAGAAAAGGAACAAGACAGAAGGGAGACAGGAGAATCCCTAAAGTCCACTCCATCTCAATTTATTCAGTCTAGCATGTTTTGATTCTACCCTTCGCCTGAGCTGCTCATAAAACTAAGCGAGTTCTGCGTTTTCTCTGCTGTGTGTGTTTCTCTGCTCTGCTCTGCTCTTCACACAGAGCACGGTTAAACTATGGGACTCTCTGCCACCAGTCTGGATGGCTTTAAAAAGGGACTGGAGTGATCCATGAAGGAGGAGGCAATCCGTGGCTACTAGCCTTGCTGGCCATGTGCTATCTGCTTTAGCAGAGGCAACATGCCTGCATGCACCAGTTGCTGAAGAACCTGGGTAGGTGGAGACCTTGAACCCATCCTGGCGGAGCGATTCTGAGCGCAGCTGTGTGCATGGAGCGCTGGACCAGGTGGACATTGGTCTGATGCATTGGAGCTCTTCTTCTCTTCTTCTGTTCCAACCAGGTCAATAGATTTGTCTAGATCAGGATGGTCTCTGTCCTGAGTAACAGCTCTTCTTGCGGACAGAGGCCATCCCTTTCACCTGTGAGCTGACATCTGGAATTGAACAGAGGGCTGTTCGCTTTGTTCCTGAGCTGCTGCTCTTAGGATCACATGAATTGTCCTTCTGGATGGGATTCTCTCACATCGGAACTGCCAACAGCTGCAATGGGAGATGATCAGAAAGTGTGAATACATACGATGGATTTATTGTTGCATCCAAACTGTCCATTTTATAGTGAAATTGCTCTCTGTACAGCAAATTGCTCTCTCTGTAAGGTTTCGGAGATGGTATAAGGATTTATCTCATTTTACAGACAAATGACCAGTTTTAAGAGTGTATGCTTCAGGGAGGGGGAGATCGAGGAGAGAGAGAGAGAGAGAAGCCAAAATTTTATTGCAGGTCTGTTCCTCATTAAGGCCTTCGCAGTCTCACACAAAAGCTAATTACTGTTTTTTTCTGTCATGTTATTTTGATTCATATTTCCTGTCTGGAAAACAGACGAGAATTTTCGGCACAGTGCCAAAGCCAGGCGATGGTGTAACTCCGACGGGAACCTGCCACAATCGTAGAACAAGACAGACGAGAGGTCTGTTCTGTTCTCTCTGTGTGTGTTTGTGTGTTGTTTAGAGGAGGAAATGGGAACTTTCCATGTGGGTGTAGTTCACTTACTCCATATACACACTAAGTTATACTCCTGGGGTCGTGGAAAGAAAGGGATGCCACACAATGGATTCCTGTTCCAAAATTGCCGCTGTAGATTTGGACTCGTTGCTTTTAATAATGATAAAAATCTACACTAGCAACAGAACTGGGTGGAGAATGGGGTCTGGACACCAAACCTGTGATGTTTTAGGCAATATGAATTTACCCCAGAACAATAATGCTATTCCGGTGCCCCTTTTCAGAATATCAACTCCACTGGAGGACTTGGTGGTAATCATTGACTGCATAATAACCAGAGGTTTAGGAAAATGTGGTATTGTTAATCCCCTTTGTCTGGGTTTTTTTGGCAAATTATCTTGCATTCCTCCAAATCAGATTTTTGTAGGAGAATTTCATTCTACTGGTGCTAATCCACATTTGCACAAATTCACATTAACTAAGGTACGACATGGGTATAAATCCCTGCAAAAATCAAAAAATGCATAACCCCCCACCCCAGGTCCCCAAATAGGCTTCTTCAAACTTTGCCAAGGTTAGAAGTACACATTTTCATTGGTGGTGGGTTCCTTCCTAGTGTGCTTTTGTGCCACTAAATTTGCATCCAATTCTGGAAGTTAAAAACAGACTGCATCTCGCTGGAATTCTTATGCCACAGAAAAAGTGGTTCTCCGGTGGAATCTGCAGGTAGGTTCGTAGTAGGCCAAACTCATCTAAATCCACTGTGAATTTCTGTGGCATTTCTCATAGAAGAGTATGTAGCGTAGCTGTGTGATGAACAAGGTCTCCTGCCCTGATGAGACTTTTTAAATACAAGAAAATAGTTGAGGCTAAGGAAAAACCATTGCCCCTGAGGGCAGGGCTTCTCCTTGCAAATGGAAGCAAAGGCTGTTGCTTGGGCTGACATATCTGCCCTTTTCATCTGTATGTTCTTCAGAAAAGCTGCAGATCCAGACTCCAACAGCTCCAGCTAAAACACGTAATTGAAATATTTCTGCGATTTCATGTGTGTTTCTTCCTTTGCACAGCATAATCCTAGCCAATCAGGAATCCTGTTGTGAATTCTAGTGCTGCATAACCAATCAGATCTGGGTATGTAAAGCCATCTCTAAGATCCAATGAAAACTCCTGTTTGAACAGGTGTGGAATAGTGTCTGGACCTTGGCCACTGCCTCTTTCCCCCTTGCTCATCCAGAGTGAAAGGGAGAAATTGGTGCAGGTTGCACAAACATTGTTAAATAGATGAATCACACTGGTATGGCATAATCACATTCTGTATGTGATCCCTGATTATCTAGGTTCACATGGTAAAAAATAAAATATGACCTACAGAACCCTTCCAGCAGGACTGGAATGTGTCCAGCATGAGCCAGGAGCTGGAGACTAAGCATCCACACCAACAAACAATCAGGATTTGTGCACAACCCAGGAGACAGGAATGAAGCAAACATGAAGGGACACAGGAGCTCAGAAGATGATGGCCTCCTGTACATTCCACTGAGGCAGGAAGTAGTCTTTTGCTCTCTGGGAGTTTCAGAGAAGAACAAAGTGAACTGGGAAAAGCAAGACTACAAGCGAGAGCACAGATCTCTTTCCAGCACTCTGTACCCTGCATTGAAGCTTTTGAAGCCTATGCCTACAGGGCTGCAACTCAGGACTTCAAGAGGAGTCTTTCTTTTGCAGGTTGGTGGTTCTCCAGCCGGCAGCCAGCCTCTTCTGCACCTTTAGGCACTGGTGGCCCTGGGGCTTCTAGCCTTGCCCTCGAGATCTGGTCTGGGGCTCCCATGGGTTGGATGCATGGGGAAAATGGCAGCTTCGTGCACTGGCATGGCATGGCAGGGGAAATGACTCACAGGACATAGGGGAAGCTTTGTTCTAGAAGCTTCTGGATGCAATGGGATTCAGGCCTCCCTGTACCCGGCCATGGGCCAGGGCATTGCTAAATTTCTCAGATCACAAATCTCCCAGCAGGGTCTTTAGCTGCGATCTCTGGAGCCAGAATGAGGCTCTCTGGAATAGCCTTATCCACCAAACCCCACACAGCTGAGTAATGAACTAACAGGTTCCGGGAAGGATAAACTAATGCTCTTCTTTGTAATGTGGTCCATGCAGGGTAACTCTCAGGCCTGCAGCCATGGAATCACTTCCTCAGGGGCAAACTGCTGGCTGAGATCCCCATCAAAGCGATTGCAGCAAGAGGAGGAATTCTATTAAATTGAGATGTGTTGTTTTAGGTGGAAGTTTCCTGCATTTCCCTGGCCTTCTGGCTCTTTGGTTTGGTTTGGTTTGGTTTGGTTCTGTTCTGTCGTTTTGCTTTTCTTGCTTCTGCACTCTTTGTTTGCTCTTTCCTGACATCCTTGCAGCATTGGATCAACTCTTCCAGCTCCTCTGACTTTTTTGACGAAGCAAGTACTTTTGGAGGGAAGAGAGGAGGGGGCCGTGTGTGTAGCAAACATCGCTGTGGAGAAAGAGGAAACCCTGGTTAGCATTAATGAAGTTTGCATTTCTTTTCCCAGTAGGACCTCAAATTTAATGGCATTATGTTTGAACGCTGGTTGGCAAGCCGTGGAAAAACAGTTTCACATGCTCCACTTATAAAAACAAAAGCCAAAATATAAGCCCTGCTCTCCCATTTGAACTGAAAGCAGAAATCGATCCTTTTCGGTGTGTTAGGGAAGGGGGAGAAATTCATTTGGTTACCTAATTCTCATTTCCCGAACCCAAAATACATTCATGCTTTGATATTTGCACTTTTTAAAACATTTCAAGGCAATTTTCCAATACCCAAATACAAGCACCTAAGCATTTATACACATTTTGGGATTGGAAACGATGGGAAAGGGCGCATGTGCGCACACACACACAGTGTACATATTAGTGAAGCTGCACGCAAGTATACATCACAACCAGGGAAACTGTTTATCGCAACTGTTTTGCGATGTTTATCGCAAAAGTTTTGTGCAGAGGTTTTAAAAAACAATATAGATCGATGCAGAAATGGGAGGAAATGAATTAAAGGTTGGGAAAAATGAGCCAGATCAGAAGTGTCAGATTCCTCTGTGTGTGCGTGTTTCCTTTGAAAGAGATGCGATTCTGCTGAGAACTGCATTCCTGGGTGAGTGCAACCCCCTGCTGCAAAACAGTTGTGAGGTAGCCATGCTTAGAGTAGACCCAGTGAAATGAACTGGGCATACGAGACATGACAAGCGCAACTCCCACTGATGTGAATGGATGCGCTCAAATGGGAGGAGAGGTTTTGGGGTCCGCAGATGCATCTGATGTGCTGAAAAGTTGTCCCCGGCACCCCCACAAGTTGCAGTGGCAGGGGAAATGTTGGGACTGCCCCCTTCTCTGGGATCTCCCTGGTCTTGCCACTCTGTTTCTGGATTTGGACCTTCTACACACACACACACACACACACACACCACTCATCAAGCACACACAGAGCAATGATCTGGCCGCATCAGGGTCTGATCCAATCACGTGTCCCCAGGAGACCCTCAGCACTTCGGGGAAGCCATCATGCCAGAGCCCCCTGCCTTGTTGGCCAAACATAGGAGCCACTTGCACTCCCAGTCTCTGCAGAAAGGGCTGAAACATGTTAAATAAATAAATAAATGTTAATAAATAAAAATAAAAATGTGTCCCTGAAGCCCTGGAGACGCTCTGCTGCCAGCCAGTGTTGCAATACAGAGTGAGGTCCGTGCCTCCAACTCAGCATAAGCAGCTTCCTATGCGCATATTGGATCCTTCTACATATTGGATCCAGCCCAATATTTTCAGCAAATATCAAATAATGGTGCTATTGCTGTGGCATGCTATAAGAGGAGATCATCTCTTCAGAGGACAGATACCATATTTACCGTATCTAACGATACCATATTTTAAATTTCTTTTAATTGTTTCAATTCTAGATCACCTTGGAGAACCTATTTGGGCAGGAAGGCAATGCCTCATCATCAACCAGTTCTTTAAATGGAACGGGTGGCTTGATGAGACATGGAACATGGACTGGTGGTGGTCAGGAGCCACTGGTTATGCCCCACCAACTTGGAAGGAGAAAGAATGTAAATGTAGATATGAAAGCCCCTGAGATAGCCAAAAAGATGAGATGGGATGAAGAGGGAGATGGAGAAGAAAAGCCAAGTCAGGCCTAGAGGGGGTTTTGTTGACCCATCTATGTATAATATTTGTACACTGTGATACATCCCGACAGATTCCAGGGTGGTGATCAATAAGAAACGAAAACAAGCAAAAGCCAAAAAACAATACATTCAAATATATACATGTCATCAGAAAAGAAGGAAAGGGTGAGATGGGGAAAAACAGCCTTCTTCTTAATGACTCTGGAGAAAGGGAAAGTCAAGAAAAAGAAACACAACTTCATTTAATCCAGCATTTACTGAAGATTATCTTCCTAATGACCTGGAAAATCCTACAACTGGAAAAACAGAAATTGTGCAATGGATTTTTAAATAGGTCAATATGAATCAAAACCTAAAGTCTGCTTTGACCCTCCAATGAAATTTCTGAACTTCAAAAGTTTAAAACAAGGTCAGGGATGCACTGATGATGCCTCCAACGCTGCCTCCCACACCCCCCTCTGGTTATAATTAACAATCTCTGACTCATGTTCGTTTCTGTAAAATAACTGCAGGGATCCATATTTATACTGTAAACTGCATTGCAACCTCAGGCTGCATAGTTATGATGTGGTTAACAATATTCCACGCCAGGAGTTTTGCTCTCCTATTTGCTTACTATGTTGTCTTTATTGGATGCCAAACCCATGCTGTTCAGATGAGTGAGCCCAGGCCAAGTTATTAACAATTATTACCTTTTACAGTCATTTTTGGCAGCCGGACACTTTTTTGGTGGTCTCATAATTTCAAAGCAGGGGGAACTTTGAAATATTAGACCAAAGAGCACCATCGACCAGGCAACTTCCTCCTTTCAGATTCCATCTAATTCATTTCCTATTGTGAATCATTTTTCCACCCAACGCCCTGCCCGGAGCAGGGTGAGGTTTACTCTGGCCATACTATCCCCTAGAAGAAAAGAAGAAAGCTGCAGGAGTAAGCAAGTTGCGGACAAACAGCCCGGCTGGAACAATGACCGGCAGAATTCTGGCCTGGCCTGTTGGGGTGAGAACCCTTTGGCCAAGAGGGACATGCCTCCTTCCATTGGCTTCACCCTCAAAATCTGCCCCCCGTTCCTTTGGTGGTTTGGTCCTTCTCCATCTCCACATTCTGCAATGCTTCTGCTGAGGCTCCATTACCAACAATAAGATCCTTCAGCGAAATCATGCTGGTGTTTTTGGAATCTGTGAGCCAAGCCCTTTTGTCTTTGGCCTCTGGAATGGAGCACCTTGACCGGTTTCTCGAATTGGAAGGTGCAAATGTTGACTTAGCCACACACAGCTGGGTTGCGGGCTTCTCTTCCCCTCCATGGATCTCAGGGCATGATGAACTAGGATGCAAGCTGAAGCACCATGTTTGCTGCTGTCCCCCTGTCTCTCTTGCGAACTGAGCGCCAAATGGCTGGAATTGACTTTATCCCATGTTTCGTTTTATTCCATTCTGTCTTTCAGTTCTGCTTTCTGTTTCACACTTTATATGAAGTCTATTATTGTATGGCTTTCAGGTTTGGTTTGTGCATTGCCTAGAGATTCTGAACTATCGGGTGGCCAAAATGGGGGGAAAGCAGTCAGAGAGAGACACCGAGAAGCTTACATCTAACATGACGAAACTCGGACACTGAGTTTTGTACCCTTTGCCAACTCTGGAAGCACTTCTCAGGATTGGGCTCATTTATTCTCCTCCCACTTGCATTCCTCATTTTTCTGGCACTGAACCGAGTTTACAATTATTCCCCTGTTTTTGCCCCTGCCTTCTGTGTGTTTGTGTGCGTGTATCCCTGTATATAAATGGGCATACTGTTTGCTTTTCATTGGCTCTGTGTAGCTTTCTTTTGGGTTTCTTTTCCTGTGTATCATCCAGTTGCTAATTCCTTTCCCCAGTTCTCCAAATAGAAACTGGCACCCCTTTTGCTTGGGCCCCATTCCCAGAAATCTTCCCATCCCTCCACCACCACCACTGAAAAAAACAAAACAAAAAAACCCCTCTTCTGTAGAATGGAAATTTTGGCTGGCAGTTGTACTGGCAGCCACCAAAACAGGGTGCTTCTCACATGAACAGAGCGACGGGGTTGCGTTTATACTGCTAAAATTTGTTGATTTTAAATTGACCAGGCTGTGTCCACTATTTTATTTTATGTATTTTATTTATTTGATGATTTATTTTTTTTTGGTATTTTATGCGGGATTTTATGATTGTAAGCCGCCCTGAGGCTCATGCGATGGGGCGGCGTATAAGTTGTTTAAATAAATAAATAAATAAATAAAATGTAAGAGCTGTTGCTGCAAATTTTAACTGGTGCCTCAGTGCTCTCAGTCCACCAAAGTTTTAAGCATCAACGTTTCCTTCCTGATTAACTGGTGAGATCTGACCATAAGCAAAGGAGTTGAGATGTTTGAAGACTGGGGACCATGCCCACCACATAGATGAGGGGTCTCCCAAAGCCCCACACCTGGAGGCAAGGCAGGTATCAAAGGTGAGCATGGTCAGAGAGCTACCAAGCGCCCACAACCCAGCTGGGACCTGCTAAGAAATATTTAAAGGGCTTATTCCTCTTAGTCCCCATCACAGCCTGCTTGCCCCGCTGCTGCTCCTCTGGTCCAGATTGTGGTGGTGACAAGAAAGATGCATTTATTTATTTTATTATTTATTAAAAGCTTTTTTATACAGTCTTATCCCAGAAGCCTCAAGACAGTTATACAAAGAGAATGAAAGCACAGCATCGTAAAAACCTCAGGTAAACCCCAATTAAAGCAACAATGAAGGCTTAGCTTATTGGGAAACAAAGGGAATGACATTTCAGCACCAGGCACACCTCTCTGAGGAGCCTGTTCCACAGCCGGGGTGCCACCACAGAGAAGCCACTGCTCTTCTGATCTCCTTCAAAGACAGACCTCCGACCCCGATCTTAGGGGGCAGGCAGGTGTGTATGGAAGGAGGCACTCCTTCAAATGCCCGGGTCCTAAGCCATTTATAGGTTTATAGGTTATCACCAGCACCTAAAATTGGGCTCGGGGTTCAACTGGAAGCAGCGTAGATGCCAAGCCCTCCTGGCCCTGGCATCTTGTCCGTCAAGCCAGCAAGTGATGGGGAAGAAGAGGAGAGGCAAGGACAATCATGAAGGTGAGAAGGAAACTCACGGAGAAAGGCGGCCTGCGGAAGGTGCTTGCCCAGGGTCCAGCTGCCAGTGTTTGACATCTGAAACTCAGCAATGCCTTTTATCCTCGCTGCTTTCCAAAACCAAAGCGCGTCGTTTACTGTTCGGGACGGGCCTGTTAAAGCCATCATGAGGGCTTCTAGACTCAACAGAAACACAGTGCCAGTTTGTCTTTTAATCACTGGCACTTTCAAAATAGTGATTCATTTGCAACTTGTTTAGCATTTAAAGGCATTTTGGTTCGGGTGCAGTTTTATAAGTAGATGCTTTCATATTCCAAAGATCAATGAATCAAGGAAATTTACAGGAATGTCTTTCTAGGAATGAGTGAATCTTTTAAAAAGTGGGGGCGGAGGAAGGAGAACTGAATATCCAGTACATCTCCAGGCTTAATAGATGTGGGCTATGAAAATAAGCAAATAATTTGGCCAAGCAATTCTCACCCTTTCTAATATATTTTCCATCTCCCCTGCCTAATTATCAATCCCACTTTTCAGGGTGGACTTGTGGGACTTGCACTTGAGGTGGTAGAATTTGCATTTTACTTAATTTATCTAATTGTGTATTTCCAGGCACTATGTGAACCGAAATTTGGTTATCCTTTGAAATTCACAGTTCTCAAAATTTTGCAATGGCGCCCACTTATTTCTTTTTCTTTTAAATGGCTGCAGAAATATATTAGGAAAAGTAATATTAAAAGTGTATTGTATGGGTAAAATCGCTTGCCAAAACGGGGCATATTTGGCAAACCCTGTGCCAAAATCTGTGCATTACAAGAAAAGTGTGCAAGGAAAGAACATACATTTTCATGCAATCTTTCCAAATCTCAATCCTCAGGTTTTGGGATGGATCACATTCGTAACTGGAGAAATGCTCAAAGCCAGGCTCAAGCCAAACTGAAGACTGGAAAAATGAGACGTGGAGAGAAAACAGAAAGGGCTTCTCACTCCATCCCTGTTGGAGGGCCTTTCCTCTTGGCAAATAGCACTTCACCTGAGTTAGGTGTGCAGGTAAATATGGGTAGAGAGGTCAGTCTTCAACCCGTACAAAAGTTGCCAGTCCACTAATGTGCACGGACAAAGTCCTTCCAGTGGAGGAGAAATTTCTGATTTATCATCAGGAGTAGTGGGTGGGTTTTCCCCAATTCGTTATCAAGTTCAGCACTTCATTTCTCCCCTGAGGGTCCCAAACCACAAAGAGTAAAGGGATGCACTGAGCATCTCCAATGGCAAGAAGGCGAAGTCTGTCTGCATGAAACCTCTTTTACTCCTCTCGGTCTTGGATTGCATTCTGGTTACTCCTCCCATAGATTACTGGGAGCCAAAGCAGGTCCCAACTGCATGTACCACCCCCTCTTAAGAGCCCTAACTTGAGTGTTGTTGTGTGCTACAAAACAATGACACAAAAAAGTACGTAACATGATCACCTCTATTTCAGTCTGTGCCGTGTGCACACAGCCAAGTGTTGTTTGCATCCGTATATTAAATTTTTGTATAAAAATCAACTTTTAATGCGATGTGTTATTATTAACTGCAGTTAATAACATGTGCAACGATCATTAAGTAAGTTCATGGGGGCATCCCATGATTGATTGTACATTGTGCTGGGAAACATCTCGGACTGTGTGACGGGATTTTTCTAAAAAAGCTTTACATAAATAAAGAAGCTGTGGATAGAATTAATTTATTTGATTGGTTTGTTTGCTCTATTTCTTGTGGCTGCCTTTACTTTTTAATTTTTTAAAAATTTTTTTGTAAGAACCCATGGTGAGAGGCGAGAAGAAACAGCTTCTCGTCCCCATTGATAACGCTGTTCATTGGCTGAATTTGGCCCGGTCACTCCCTTTTCACCTAAGCTACCTCACAGGGTTGTCGTGAGAATAACAGGCATTGTGCAAGCTGTCTCAGTTCCTTGAAAGAGCAGAGGAGAGGAGATGTAAAAATAATAATAAGCAGACATAAATAGATAAGATGAAATCAAGATCAGCAATAAAATGGATGGAGTGTCTGAGCACTATATCCTCTTTCCATTGGGAGTGGATCTGATGGCTGTGAGGGAAACTAGCTCTTTTTCCTTCTCGGGCCCTGATGGACCCTTTAGCTGTTGAAAATTATATACAGGAAAGCAATTAAAGTTTTAATAATGTAATTGCTTTTCCTGCAAAAGCCGTCAGGGGGAAAATATGGAGTGAAAACATTTTGGAGGGCCACCGGCCATGAATGGAAGGATAAAAGCATGCTGAGGTACCACAGACTAAAAGAGCCTGACACGTTAATTTGTCCAGATTGACGGCTGTTATTAATTGGGGCAAGAGCCTCAAATATTTTTTCCACCGTCCTTTGATCTCTGCACCAACGTAATTTCGGTTCCATGATGGCAGATAAATTTGGGGGAGGGGGTTGTCCCTCCCTCTCCATTTACCTTGCGAGGAGTCCAAGATTTTATGCTAGGATGCAGAAGAGGGAAGCTACAGTCTTGCAAGCTGCAAGGACCAGGGGAGTCCTGACACAGGCCACAGAAAACCCAGATTACGAAGCTGAAAAGGTTGTGTTGACAGCATCTTCTTTTTTGCAGAAACTTTCTGTCTTAAAGGACTGTTGTCTTTCTGCTTTGTAGGAAGAAGGTGGGTAAAACAGAGACTGATGGAGCATGTGGCAGAAAGCTGCAGTCCACCAAAGCATCCCTGCTCTCCACTACTTGAATGCACGGTTCTTGCTCTCTCCTCCAGCTCCTCCTCCAGTACTAAGCCACATCAAATCAGGGCCAGGCAGTCCTGCGGTCCTTGAGCTGAAGGTTGGATATGCCATGCTCAATGGACCGATTCACTCCATGCTTCACACGGATTTACTCTGACTTTGTGACAGAGCCAGCGTGGTGTCGTGGCTGAGAGCATGGGACTGGGACTTGGTCAGTGCGGGTTCTATTCCTTGCTCAGCCATGGGGCTGATGGGGTGGCTTTGGGCCAGCTGCAGAGACTCAGTCTGACCTGCTGCACAGCATTGTAGTTGTGGGGCTAAGACTGAGAGCAGGTGGAGGAGAAGCGACTTGGCATTCATAAAAAGAAGAAAAAAGCAGGATATAAATCTACTCAATAAATGCAGCGCCCCGATCAATTGCAGTGCTTCGGGCCCTCAAAATAACTGGGGGGGGGAGAGCCAGTGTGACCAGGGGCAAAGGGCAGGGATTTCTTGTGGGGGGGGATTTCAAATGGAGAGAGTGGTACGTGAACAAGGGAGGTTGCTTGGCCTAGGAAAAGAAGAAGAAAGGAGATGCGGGTAATAGAGATGGGCAGAGCTGTGCCTGGGGTGGAGAAAGGAGAGAGACAGTGCGAGACCCCAGAGTGCTCCTCCTGTGACGCTAATGGGTTGGGGATTTGGGACGGATCCAGGGAAGGGTGGTGCTGAGCTGAGCTATGGAGATTTCCCCCACCAGAGGTAGAAGGGCACCAACTGGAGAGGCTGTACAGAGGGGCTGGGCCATCCGTGGAGGAGAAGGCTCTCCCTGATGGCTAAGTGCTGCTTCCGATCAGCAGTGCTGGGGAACAGGGTGGCACGGTTGCACCCTGTCCTGTTCGCGGGTCCTGTGGGCAGCGGGTTGGCCACGGTGTGAAGGGACAGGTGGACTAGAAGCGCCTTGATCTGATTCAGAAGCAGGCACCCTTACGTGAACTTTTTCTGCCATTCCTCCATGGCCGCAATCCTGAGAACAACACTTGCCCTCTGCTGCAGGAGTGATTTAAAAAGAAACAGAGAGCGAGAGAGAGAAATGGGGCCATTCACTCTCTCTCGGTGCTGGTCGCAGTGCAGGGGAGATTTTGGCATCCTTGTGGTGGCATGGGAAGGGTAAAACTTCCCCTCCCCTCACACTTTGGTCTTGCTTCAGACTGGACCTCACACACACAATGCACACATGCACACACAGCGAGAGAAGTGAGTCATTAGCCCCGCTCTGAAGTAGCGACGTTTGAGCTTCCCGAAGAGTAACGGAGGGATAAAAGATGGATGGCCCTCGTGCTTCACAGCTTAGAGACTCGCTGATTTATGTATTCCCTTTAGCGGCCGTTCATGAGCCAACGGCGTCTTTTAAGTTAAGATCACATGAAAGTCGCTTCTACTGTGCTACACAGAAAGGCCTTCAAGAAATGCCTCCCACCTGTTCTTCTGGCAGCGCTTGCGGGGCTGAAATTTCAAGCCATTGCTCTGGGCGAAGCGCTGGAGGGGCTGAAGCTGTGAGCGTAACGACGTGGAAAGGGATGCTCTTGTCCGGCTCACGGCTGTTGCTGCAGGGGGGAAAGGCCACAGTGTAAGATCTGCCACATGCAGAGGGTTGCTGGGCCAGCCCCGTATCCTCCAATTTTAAGAAGGATCAGAGAACAAACGCTAGAGTTGCTAGCAGTCAGAAGAGATGAGCACAAGTCCAAGAGGAGGACTCATTCGTGAAATTGACCCCATCCTAGGAGAGAAAAAGATTTCTCCTCCCCGCTTGCTCTGGCTTGGAGCAAGCAGCATTCGATTCAATGGTGCTCCCTTCAGATTCACATTCGTAGGGTTGTCTCCTCCTCTCTCCTCCTCTTCCACCTCAAGTGTCCCCAAAATAAGCATTACAATGGACTCCCTTTAAACAGCTGCTTTTCACATAAAGCAATGTGTTTCTGCAAGGCTTTCTTCTTTGGTGTGCTTGATCGCCAAAATCCAACCCGTGTATGTGAGTGAGCTGGCTTTGAAGTGATCTGTGTTGTTGCCACAGTCGCTTTACAAAGAGGACCTGAGAACAGCCGCTGGATAGTCCCTGCAAATCAGAGCAGACTGGCCTGACCAGAGAGGGAGAGCTGGAGGAGCTAAGGGTCTGACCTGGAGTAAGCCCCGTGTTGGTGCCAGCCACTGCTTGGATGATCCATGAATGCACCCTTGCTTTCAACTTGCATGGCTAAAGAGGATGGAGAAGGAAGGATGGGAGATCATCAGCTGGAGGAACAGGGGGAAGAGAGCTTACCAGTGCGTTGCTTACATCCCAATGAACATAGCATCCCCATAAACATCGTCGCATTTTGCGTCTCCAGGGAGGGTGTGGGAAAGAGTTCTGATAGAGCAACCTATGGGGGGAGGGGCATAAAGCTGGAGCTGGTGCAAGCGTGCATGCAACGGCTTGGATGTTGTTAGTAACTGCCCTTTTTCGGCATGTGAAGGGGTGGTGCAGTGGCTGGACCGGGGTCTGGAAGGTCCAAGCTCTAGTCCCACCACAGCCATGGGACTCCCTGGATGACTTGCAGATGAATTGAGAGCACGCCTCGCTATGCCCTGATCCCACCCATTATTCAAATGATTTCCCAAGATGCATTGAGCCAAAGCTCAAAGCACAATTCACGATTCTGGCATGATCACATGGTGATGGCACTGCTTTTGAGCGTGGGTGTTGCTCTTGCACAGAGAGAGTGGACAGTTTCATTCCCCTTTGCATTTGCATATTTAAAACCTCAGATTCTTTCTCTCCTAAACATGGAGAAGTCTGTGAATGTGGGAAATTCTTATATAAAACTGAACGGAAAGAAATTCACACTCATCTGCGCCATCTGAATCCAAAGGGGGCAATGCTCCCCTGCGTGGTGGGGGACACCATGTTTCTGCCATAACAGATGATGACCGTTTCAGAAACATGAAATGGGAACCGAAATCCACAACAAACATGGTTCCATGCACACGATTTACAGCCAGACTTCTAAGAGCTCAGTGTTCATATCCCTGAGTCTGTCAGGTTGGGTTGTTCCAATATTCATCTCATTTCGGGAGTGGGGAAAAGTTCTTTTAACCCAGACATGGGGCATGAATTTTGGAAGATTCATATACAAACTGAATTGACTGAATGTCTCACTCATGCCATTTCTTTGGCAGGGAGCCCAAAACAGGGGTGATTGGAGTGCGGGGAGCTTTTGAATAGCTCTCATGTGCCTCTTCCATCTGGCCTTGCTTGCAAAATCCATGCTGTGGCACCAGGATGGAAGAATAATGATACAGGATGAAGGATCTCTCTTGGCAGACTCAAGAGGAAGCCCAAATCAGGCAGAAGCCACGGTATGATAAGTTGACCAGGAACAGGAAGTCTGAAGCCAGAGCTAAAGGTCTGATTGTGACTTCCCTTGGAGAGGGTGAGGGTGGTCATCCTGGCAGACAGAACCCCCTTACCGTCTCTGGGTAGACTGTGCTCTTTCGCTGAGAACAAAGCCCGTACCCAGCCAGATGAGGCAGATGTTTCATGTAAATCAGTCCCTGAACATTAATGGCCCAGAGGTCAGCTTGCCATATGGATTGCCATTCACATCGGAACAGAGAGATGGACAGGAAGTGACCTTCTTTTCCCCGGAGATGCCACAGGAAAGAGCCTTTTTCTTCTCCATCTCATGAGTGCTTTAGATGGAGGAAGTGAATGGCCCTTTTCAAAAAACTTCCAATTACCCTTCATAAGCTTCATGCCAAAACTGGAGGATTACAGCTGGGTCTGTACATATGTTTAGCAGAATAAAGGGGTGAGAAACTGAGATGGTCAAATGGGCTTCACCTGCTGGGACTACAAGCAAGAGTTAACTCTTTTCTGGGTTCTCCTGTGTCAGTTTTTATTCTAGAAAACTGGTTTGCTGTAAACAGAAAAAACAAAAGAGGGAATTGGTACGTAGGCACTGGGGAAAAGCAATGATTCCATCAACAAATTGCAAAATGGCCGCCATCCTGGAGGAGGGATGGGTTTGTGAAATGATGCCCCCCTCTCCACGTTGTTCATCTGGGCCATGGAATCACGGAATCACGGAATAGTCGAGTTGGGAGGAGCCAGGAGGGCCATGGAGTTCAATCCCCTGCTGATGCAGGACACCACGTTACAGCATCCCACTCAGATGGGTCTTCGGCATGCCTCCTTGAGAGTAAGCTCTAAGAGGGGCCTGCGTTAAGTTAGACATGTGTAGGATTAGCGCAGTGTTCAGTGATGCAGCTGACCCCTTCCCAATTGGAAGCTCACCTCACGGCAGCTCTGTTGAGCATCCCATGCTGGGCACGCATGGCCTGACTTGGCATTACCAGTCGCTCATTGCCACCTTGGTGCAAAAGCAGCTGGGAAAATATTCTCTTTGGCAATGAGCAAGTGAAATGAAATTTGGCTGCAGTGTCTCATGCGTTTGCCTCCACCGGCCTCCCCACCTTCTAAATGAAACCTCCTCTTTTATGCACTGTTTTCTATGTATGAACACAAATGAATAGGTGATATTGACTGATAAAGCACTTATTCATTCAGTCTCAGTTTTAAAAGAGACTCTCTTGAAGCGTTTGCCTAAGTTGGCCAACTGCTAGAGATGTAACACCACCAGTGCTTCTTTTAATCATACATGTTGGCAAAGACTGAGAGTTGCCACTTTTGGGTGGAAGTTATAATGTGGATAAACTTTATATTGGAACAGTGCTTTAATATTTCCTGATGTGTACCTTCTTTTAAATCATCTACCTGTCCCTTGGAAGTTACTGGACAGCCAATGCAAATGAATTTTCTGTGCCCTTTTGACAGCTAAAAGACACTGGAAAGATAAAACCCCCTACAATGCAATGGACTGAAGGTGCAATTTATTTATTTATTCAAAGTTTTTATATGCCGTCCCCTTGCTACATAGCCTCGGGATGGCTCGCAGAAATGATGGCATGTGCATATTGGTGTGCCTGAAGCTTAGGTATAATTGGACATATTTAAAGTTATACAGTTATGCAGTGTTTTCTGTGTTCTGCAGGGATCTTAATACACCCATGGGAACCTGCTGGATCAGGTTCGTTCTTATGCCTGCCTTGTAAGACACTTCAGGAATGGATGCTGCCATTCTGTGGCTGACTGAAAGTCCGCGTCATGCCCTGGCCAACAAAAGAGACACTCCTTCAAAGTCCAACGGGAGTTTCCCAATTCACATCACTCCATGGGGAATGGATGGATGGATGGATAGATGGGTGGATGGACTGAGGCTCTTCCCAATTTCCAACCTGTCAAACCCACTCTCTTCACCTGCATTCAAGCACAGGCTGCCCCCGCCCCCATCTCCATTAGCAGAGCAAACAGTACTTGAAACCAGCCAGGTGGGTGACCATCAGCCGTAACAAGGTGCTATGCTGCAGCTGTAAAGAGATGCTCCAAAGGACAGTTGAAGCATCGCCAGGAGCTCTCTGCATCTCTTCTGCACAGCAGCTCTCTGCAAAAGGACCCCCGCTAATGGAAAAAGGTGAGATCAGCTTTGGTGCCTGCAGAGGAGTGGGGAAAGGATGCTTGGAAGTCACCCCTGGTGGTTGCAATGGGAAAGTCCTGCAGAAAGGTGCCTGTGCTGGCATATGCCTCTGGTCCCAGAGAGGGGTGGGGGAAGACTGCTGAGCCCTGCTGTGTCAGACCATCGGGTCCACTGCTCTGTTCCTAGGTTGGCCAACAAGCAGGATGGAAGTGCACCAGTGCCCTCCTGCCCATGTTCCCCAGCAACTGCTGCACAGAGACCTCCTGCTCTGGTGCTGGAGGCAGCATATAGCCGTGAGGACTAGCAGCCTTATCCAGGTTCCTCTGGGAATTTGTCTCATCCGCATCATCCAAGCGGGTGGCCATCGTTTCTGCTCCCTCTCAGATGGCTCTTTGAAGGTTGGTGCAGTGGGGCACTTTGGGCAGGGCAACTGGATCAGGGACCAAGCTTCGCTTTGGTCCATGCCCCTTGCTTAAGCTGAAGCAGCAACTGGTGGCTGGTAGCAGAAGGCCTGAAGAGTCCCAGCCTGCTTCTCTCCCCGCAGGATGCAGCCAGAGAAGGGGATCCAGCTTTTCTTGGCCTCCTCTGGGGAACAGCTCCCTATCTTTATGAGCTATGAGCAGGAAATGCGAGACATCCTAAGCATTGAAGCTTTCCTCTCAAGCAGGAGACTCATGTCTGCCTCTTCCCCATGCCAGACAAACCCCAGTGCGTGACCCTGCGCTACCCTGATAACCTCCTCAGCCAGGAAATGAAGGACCAGCTTCCTCTCTGGGGTGGAGAGGAAAGTACACGATAGCAGAACGCTTCTCCCGCTGCCTGCATCCCAGGAGAGGACCCAGGTAGGCAGCAAGGGTCGAATGGCCATCAGATGCACCGGAGAACATTAGTGGAAATGTTCAGGAAGACAAGAGCTCTTCCTTAGATGCGACACCAAGAAAACCCCTGCTCTCTGTGTGCGCAGCTGTTGCTGTTGTTGATTTGTTTATCTATTTATTCAAGGAGAGCCCAGGGTAGCTAACAAACACAATACCATGCAACCGCAATTAAAACAGTAATGCTAGAAGTGCAAGTATATAATATAGTACATTAAAACCATCAGCAGAGAAAATATGTGCCTGATCTCCAAAGCTTACAAAAATAAATGTATTTTTAACTGCTTGAACTACTTAATGTTTCCCTCTTCCCTCACCATTCCTTTTTCCTTGTCTGCCATGTCTTTTTAAATTGTGACTGTGTGGGCAGAGAACCATCTTGTTCTACTGATGCCCGTTTTGGAAAACCATTGCACCGTACCATCGTTTTTCATGGCAATGAAATTAAGTGATCTGTTTCAGCTGGAATTCCCACCAGTGACATGGGAACTGAGCCTATTCTCACTCTCAACTGGCAGACCTCCTCAGCTTGTTTCCAGAAGGAATTTGCCATGCATCATTCCCGGCATGGCTCACACACATGATAGCAAGCTCCCAGTTGTTGCCTCTTTAAAACTCCTCTCCCTTTTTCTCTCCCACCAACTTTGACCTTCAATTTCACTGGCAGTAAATGCAAAGGGCCCATTTGGTTCACTTTCGTTCACATTCAGGTGGTCCTCGTATCCACACATTTTGGTTCATCAGTATTCTTGTTGTAGGTTCACTTAATCCACAACTACAAAAAATGGATTTTGAAAAATTTCTTAAGAGAATGTGTGTGTATTTTTGCATGCATTTTCCCTAATACACTCTGTTTATTTTGTGAAATGCATGTTTTGGGAGAAAGGCAATGAAAGGCAAATAAAATGACATAATATGCATTTTTTAAACCTAGCATGCATGTGCTTTGCAAGCAAAGTTCCTAATATTTATTTTTAAAAGCTATTTTCAATTCTACATACAATCTTTTCCAAACTTGCACACCTGTATACATATTTCTTCAAAATGCAGAATATAATTGCGAAATTCGGAGAAGTGCGAATTTTGATAGATAACTGAGTTTTAGTTGTTCACTAGAGGAAAGATCCCATTAAAATGTGGACTGAACAAATGTTTCCCCAGTCCTATTCCAATTGCATCCAGCATCATTTGAATTCCTCTTCTGACTTTGTAGCCATGTGCTTGCTTTTGCTCCAGAGAGATCCTCAGAGCTGACTAGTTTGACTTGCTGCAGGCTTCCGGGTACTGCAGATAAGGGAATACTTTGTTCAGCAAGAGCACCCTTTCTTCCTGCCCAACAGGCTGGGAACTGGGGCAAAACCTGCCACCTTTAGCATGGCCAGCATCAAGAGTAAGTATCATTGGGCACCTGCTGATGGCCCAGGTCCTGGCAAGGCAGCAGCCTGCTCTTTCATCAATGCCGTCTGATGGCTTGTCTGTGCTTTGCTTTCGCCCAATCAGTGGTCCTGATGAGGAGGAGGAGGAGGAGCAGAAGCTGTCCTGGTCCAAGCAAGAAAGTGGTAACCATGATGGGAAAGAGGACACAGAGCAAGAGCAGCTGATGACCATGGTGTGAGAAGCAAGGCTCACTGAGGGAGGGGGCCCATTGGAAGTCCTCCCAGATCTGGGCCAGAGCTGATCTTTGGCAGGCCCTTTGGGTCACCCTCTACACACAGCACACAAGAAGTTTCTCAGCACCCAGATGTGTCAGAACTCACCATGAGTAATTTATGCTTCCTATCTCACAGGCACACGGTGCCAGTCCCACGTTGAGCTCTGGATTGTGGTGGTCTGTCTGTGTTTGTTTGAAAGTGGGCCCGGAGAAACTGACTTGGAGCAAAGACGGCTTGGAATGTGAGCCGGGCGCTATCCAGACAGCTCTGTCAGCAAGTTCAGGAAGCTGGCTGCATAAAAGATGGCTGGGAAAGAGGCCCAAATTTTCAAACAACCTGTAGAGCTCTCTCATGAGAACATGTCGCTTTCAGGGAAGAATAGTAGAGCAATAGTCTTAATTAGAGGGGGTGTTTTAAATTGAATCTTAATACAGTGTTGCTTCATTCATAATTCAAAGCACAATCATGCAAATTAACTCCATCAACCGTCTCATGTTGGTTTAAAGAAGAGAACGTGCAGTAATCCGAATATTTTCATTCCCAAGCAGAGATAAGGCTGAAAAAAACCCACTTCGAATGGCCCTCCATTATGCGTTAAATTGGAACTCCTTTGAGCAACAGAACACAGAAGGAGAAATGATGGACTAGCCAGCAAGAACTCGTTGCTTTCCATATGTTTTTCCAGCTTGGCAGAATCGTGGTGTAACTCAAAGTTCAAGCACAGTCTTGCAAGTTAATAGACCTACAGGACAGAAATCATTCTTGGACCATGCAGGTCATGCTCTCTCCCCACTGTGGTTGTCAAACCATTTGATCTTCCTCTGGTTCTCTTCTTCTAAATTGGCTAACACTTCCATGCAATACATGTGAATTTGCACCTCTGGAGTGTCAGGGTCCAGGTTGCATTCTGGAGCCTTTTCCCTCAGTTTCCACGAAACCATTTTTTGGAGAAGGACCAGTCAGCCAATACCCAACTTTTCCACTCAGAGATAGGAATGTCCCCATGCTCCAGGTTAGAACCAAATGTATTGCATGAAGCATGTTTGGAAACCGCTATTATTCACCAGTGAATTACCATCTTACCTTGTTTAAAACTTGCTCCATTGGTTGCCAGTCCAAAGGGCTGGTATTTGCTCCCTGGGTTACACCAAATGCCTGATGGGCTGCTATATCCCAGCCGTCTGGAACCCTAAGGCTGTAGTTGGCTGTTTTCCTCCATAGATGTCTGAGTTCTGTGGGGAGTTGGATGGGGAGTGAAGAGGGTCTTTTCAGTTGTGGCTCTCCATCTATGAAATGTTCCAAGGAAAGCTCACCCACCACCTGATCTGATCTCATTTGCTTCTTGTGGGACTTCAAAACCTTTGAAGCCATGATGATGATGATGATGATGATACCTACTGCATTTAAAACCCCCTTTTCTTCTATATTTGAATGGTCTTAGGCAGATGGCTCAAAACAGAGCTTTCCCGAGAAGTAAAACAGACAAAACTGATGTTGTCACACTTTGGACACATCATGAGAAATCTAGTGTCCCTGGAGAAGACCATCTTGCTAAGGAAAGTCAAAGGCAGGAGAAGAAAAGGAAGACCAACTATGAGATGCATGGACTCCATCCAGGAAGCCACAGTCTTGAACTTAGAAGACCTGAGAAAGGCTGTCATGGAGAGGACATTGTGTAGGGCTTTCATTCACGAGGTTGCCTTGAGTCAGAGACAACTTAATGGCACATAACAACAAGAACAAGCCCTCCTGAAGCAGGGAAATCTAGAAAACATGGATTTCAAGCCCAGGAAAACAGAGACCGAGTCCCTAATAGCAACCCAGGGTGTGTGGTAAATTTTGAAGTGCAGACAGCTCCTCACAATAGTCCCAATTGAATTTTACATACCTTTGAGGGAATTCTATGAGAAGGAGCTGTTTTTGCTGCCCTCTGATGGCCAATGGAGGCAAAACCAGGCAACAAAGTCCGTTGTCGAACAAGCTCAGGGCTGCAGCATGAAAGGGGTTAATCCATGGCTTGAATGTTTTGCTTTTGCTTCCCAAACCGAGTGGCTGCTTCTTCCATCTTCTGGCAATGGATTTCTGTACAGGCACAGTTCTGTGCAAACCTTTTCCAACCACCTCCCCTAATTAAACCAGTATTAGAAATGCAGATATTGAATGTCTTTGCTCAGAGTGAGAATCTGACATGGATTCACAAGGACAAGAGTTAACATAGCACATGCCCCCAGAAAATCAATTCTGCTGAAAAGGTCAAAATCATCGCTCTTAATTATATTACCGCCTTGCAGCCTCTAAAACAGCCTTTGCAAACTTGGCTCCCTCCAAGTGCTGGGCGGTGACTCCCATGGTTCTCAGCCAGCAGTCCAACACATCTGGAGAGCTCCAGGTTGGAGAAGCAGTTCTAGGAATGAATCCCTTAGGGCTCGGGGGTTCCATAAAAACATGGCAGCATGGCTTACTGTTCCATTTCATTCCACATTAATCCAAACAGAGTCTTTCCCAGATGGATGCCCTTCATTAGTTTTTGACTACAATCCGCAGCACTCCTGGCCATCAGCTGTTCTGATTGGGGCCAAAGGGGTTGACGTCCCAAACATCTGAGATGCACCTCACTGGGAAGGCTCGTTCAAAGGCTACTGGATGGTAGCAAAGCTCTGCCAAGGGCATTTTTCAGTACCATGTATTTTGCTCTGTACGTCCCTTAACGATTGGCTGATTTCACTCCGCATTTCTAAATTACCTCTCTCTCTCTCGATCTCTGCACTAACATTCTTCTGCTGCACTGATCTCTTTTCCATTTTAAAGGAAGAGGGCTTCCTCACTGGAAAGCATAAGAAGATCCATTCATGAAGGTCCATCTAACCCCACATTCTGTCCACAGAGGGATCAACCACATTTGCTTGAACATTAATTCTTGCTTTTGAAGTCGGAGAAGTACAGGTACGTCCTTGGGAAGAGGATGGGGCCATCTGGAAAACCCACACTGGGATTGAAGGTAGGTTGTGTTTGAGGGCTTGCACCCCTGTTCTAGTGGAAAATGGTAGCTGGCTAGACTTACTTGTTTGGGCTCTAAATCCATGACCAAGAAAGTTTGCTTGTGACACGATGAGAGTCCCCACATTTCCCCTTGACTTGTTTCAACTGGAAGGCTCAGTTGGGTTGCCGGAAAGAAAGTCACTGCATAAGAGGGGCCAGAACAGGGCTTTCTGGTGTACTTGCTATTGAAAAAATAGATCCTTCAGTTGCTCCCGCCCAACACCTGCTGACAAAACACTGACCCTATTACAAGGGTTGGATTTACGCTGGCTCAGTCTAACACCCAATAAAAGAGGCCATGCTGGCGCTGAGGATTAAAGAATGCTGGCCGGCAAAGTTGTTTTATTCCTTCAGAGATGGCAAGAAAGCTGCAAAGATTTGCTCTGTTATTTACTCTTCATTAAGCAAGATGCTGAAGGGGGAGCTAAGCAAACGGCTCATGCCAGGTCACAGCGGGGGCTTTATAAGGTGCAAAAAGGTGAGGGGCAGCCAGGCCTGTTCTGGAGCAGAACAGACACTTGGACTCACATGGAAAGCCCATGCTCATAAAAATGCGTGAGTGTTTGGCATCGGGCCAGCATGCTCGGGGGGCTAATGAAAAAGGGTTTGCACCAGCCTTGCAAAGTGTCAAGAAAATTCTTATGTACGTACGGTCCGGGGGTTCAGATGTTGCACATCCAGCAGCTGTCCTTGCAGCGCTGCTTTCGATCGAGTATTAAAAAATAATTAAGTTAATTAGACACATCAATAAGTATATGCACACTGGGGAGGCCTCCTTGTTCGTCTTTATTTAATTGTTAGGTGGGTCCCGAATGCCTTGTTTTTATTATTTTATGTCACTTTGAAAACAGGCATTACATATATTCCACGCCGCTCACGGCTGCAGCTGAGTGCTGCATTGCTTAAGGGGCTGGGTGAGGACTGATTTGATTTAGCTGTGCTGAACTTCTTTCAGCCCGAGTGCCAAATGCCTCTCTGGAAACACTCTCAGGAATGCATTGTAGCGGTGGGTGAGCCCAAAGACAAGAGTGGCAGGACCAGACTTATGAGAGATGCCGACATATTGTACTTTCTGACAAGAGTTAAGCCTTTTGGTGAGGTAATTCAAACTTACCAACGAAGAGGCAGAATAATGCTGGGAAGCCACCAAGTGTCCATTGGTTGGGGAAAGGAGGTGGGCCCAGAGGTAGTAAGCCACGTCCATCTAGATTTGCCTGTAGGGCCACAGGGGGGCAGCCTTTGGACCCCGAGCCTCAGTCCTGCTTGCCTGCTTTAAGTGACTCACCACCCAACTTTTAAAAATTGGCCCTCGTCACTTTGAGCTTCCCCATTTTGTGCAAAGGAGCAACAGCGCCGCTAATGATAGCATCCTTCCATTCCTCCACCTGACGATGGATCCTGTTCCCTGTGAATGTTTTGTCTCGGTTTGTCTGAAAGGAAAATGCAACCCTTCCATTGCTTAGTGCAATGCGTGCCTGACTTAATAAAATCCCTCTCTGGGGAGATGGCAAAGAGCCCTCGAGGTATGTATGAGCTTTTCAGCTTTGCTGTAGTTACAACAACAACCACACCAAATGGGGCCATTAAGCGTTCAAATGTTCCCTTTGGTAATTTACCTAATTACCTTCCTTGAAACCTCAGCTGCCCCATCAAAAGTTGGAGCTGCAAACTACTAAAGAGAGAGAGAGAGAGAGAGGAGAGAGAGAGAGAGAGAGAGAGAGACTTGGAAAACGTTCTCGTAAGAAGACAGAAGTGAGGTTAGTAAAAGAAGAAGAATGGCAAGAGAAAGTTGCAGAACTGTAAAGTGCACACTAGGACAGTAGTGTCAGTACGGAAGTCAACAATTGACTGGCCCATTCGGCAAGATGGTAGCTTCCCTTAACACACAAAAGTAAAGTATAAGACAGACTGTTGGAAGGGAAGGGAAGGGAAGGGAAGGGAAGGGAAGGGAAGGGAAGGGAAGGTCAATGTTTGCCCGTCTATCCCCAAAAACCCTTCATACATGAAGCAGATCTGGTTGGTTGGTTGGCTATTCCATTTTTATCCTACCTTCTATCACCAATGTGTCTCAAGCTGGTCAACAACAGTACTCAACTGGGTGGGCGAGAATAAGAAGGGTGGATGCCACCAAAGCATCTTCAAAGGTGAAGAACACTCATAGAAGAAGCTGTGGAACTTTTGCAAAGCAAGATAAAAGATAATCTTGGGGCAGCTTTACCTTGCAAAGCAAAATAAAAAGATCACTGGAGAAACGGTTGCTCCATTCTCATGTTTGCACATAGAGCGATAGAGTTTGTCATGCAAATGGAGGGGGCTGTGAGGACCTGGGTTTTTTCCATGGGCCACATTCCTCAGGAAGCATGCTGTCTCACCACCATTGTCCCCAGCTGCTGGTGTGCTCCTCCTCTTTAGCAGCATGGCTACCATCGGCTCACTTGATGGGCTGAGAAACAGCAGGCAAAGAAGCTCTGGTGGCGCCTGCTCTTCCTTCCAACCACCACTGTTGCCTGGCCCAGAGTCTGGTCTTAAGGCACATGCAGCATCCACCATGTTGAAGCTAAGCAGGCCTGGGGCTGGCCTGAGCTTGGAGGGGAGACCACCTGGGCACTGCATGTAACCACCTTGAGTTCCACCATGGGAGACAGGTAGGAGATATAATCAAACAGGTTGTGTTAGTAAGGAAGAGGAGCGCCTCCAGGGAGATAGTGTAGTGGGCCCCTGCTGGGCCTTGGCAGGTGCCCAACCATGCCATTGCTGGATGCTGTGCCTGAATGAAAGAAATATCAACGGCTTCGTTCACCGCCCCTCCTTTTCTCAGATTTATGCCGACAAATATGGGCATGCATGATGAACATGGAGGGAGTCATTGAATTGTGAAAGATATTCCAAGCAGGAGTCAAGGAAGCAAATGGCTAAGTTTATACGGCCATTTCCTTTCTTCATGACTTTTATGGGAAATAAATCTTTGTGCAAGGTGTGAACATTGGCAGATTGTAGCCCTTTCTGACAGACTGCCGAAGGCTTGTGAATCAGAAATCAGCTTTGATTCCAAGGCAAACATTTGAGGGGTGAGCGTAGTTAAATCAACCAAGGATAATGTCCGAACCATTTTGAAGAGCCAATCTTCAGGTGGAAGGGCAGTATTAATTCTTGTCGAAGTACACAGATTGGGATGAATCCTGTCAAACAAGCTGGGTGCTGATCTGCTTTACAATGTAAGTCCTTCCATCTTTGGCTGTCGTATCAAGGGTAACATGCCTTCTTTTCTTTCCATTTGGAGCAAATTTAATTCTGTCAGGGTAAGAGTTGGAACCAAAACGAGCCAGAGCTCAGGAACGTACGAGGCACAAATTTTCACGTGCTAGATGTATGGTCCATTCCAGATCTGATATAGGTGTGCATCACTTTTTTGACCCAATCGCAGAAGCTAAGCATTCTCTGATTGGAACAGGACTGTTTTTCTAGGCCTCTCCGAGCTTCATTTCACGTGGGTGGACAGGTTGCTCCTCTCTCCTCTCTCCGAAGGAGGTCTGGCCATTCAACAGGGGACACAAAGGAGAACACCAAGGCCCCGCTTGTTGTTGCATGGCAAACTTTAATTTGAGAGGGCTTCCAAGAGAGGTTGTGCAAAGCAACCAAAAGAAACCATCATCCTCCCATTGGACCTATCCAAGAACTTGGGAGTTCTTCTTGGAACTTGACCAAGGAGACAGGCAGAAGTAGGCCTTTGGTGACCCCCATCTTTGAAGTGGGCTCCCTTCGGTTGATCGTGGGTACTTGTTGTTTCACCAAACATTTCCACTGCATTGCATCTGAGAAGT
This sequence comes from Varanus salvator macromaculatus, assembly GCA_023646645.1. Lineage (NCBI taxonomy): Eukaryota > Metazoa > Chordata > Lepidosauria > Squamata > Varanidae > Varanus > Varanus salvator. Next base: position 3,384,096 of record JAIXND010000657.1, read on the forward strand.
GAGTCAATGAAGGGAGGGCCGATGTTACAGCCTTCTGCCTGGCCTCCTTAGAACATGAAGGCCCTCCAAGCTCTGGGCCTCTTGCTGGATGGTCTTGTCCACACTCTTTAACCATAAAGTCCCGGGTGATGTTGGCGGAGAGCCTGATCCAATAGCTGGCCCTTTCCAGTGGCTCTGTAGTCCTGGGGGGAGAGTGCGTGAAGGGTCGGCAGGAAGCTGCAGTGCCGGCCATAACTTGCCAACATCAAAGAAACGATTTGGATCCCATCCTCGGAGAACAAGGCTGGTTGCCAGGATCATGAGAGCAGCAGCCCAGCTCCTATGTGGAGAGTCCAATCAGAGCCAGCTTGGAAGCTGGTTCAGATGGAAGATGGCCGCTCCCAGTGGAGCACTCAGCAAAAGGAGGAAGGCCAGTTTGGAAAGCGGAGGGACTGAGAGAGGGAGATGGAGAGAGATGGAGAGAGAGAGGGAGATGGAGAGAGAGAGAGAGAGGGAGATGGAGAGAGAGAGAGAGAGAGAGAGAGAGAGAGAGAGAGAGAGAGAGAGAGAGAGGAAAAACTGTTCAGTCAGAGGTGAGTGTGTATGGTGTGTGGTTCTGGCAGAAGAACCATAAAGTCTGGAAGGCAGGTCAGCCTACCACTGGGATTTCATCGTGCAGAAGACTTACTTGCTGGTGTGTACCTACAGACAGACACCTTGCACTGGGGGACGGTGAAGTTCACCCGATCTGCCCCAAACCCTCACTCAAACCCACCTCCCACATCTCTGTGTGGGGATGTCTCAGTTTTCCCTGTGTTCAGATGTAAAATCCTTTTTACAGACCCAAGGATCTGTGCCAAAATGCTTATACACGATGAAATGTGCCATGAATTCTTGACTCACACTTGCGAATCTGACTGCGCCGCAATGTTTGCATGTCAGAAATCCTCGCCTCTCCTTCCCAGCGGTCCAAGAAGGCATCGTACGCTGCACATTTTTTGGCCTGATTGAATGCCACACATTTTTGTCAGATGTGTGCAGCAGAAAACCCAGTGGATCTGGAGGACTCTGAACATATATTTGTTAAACTGGAGCATCACCCAGTCCCTTTCCCCTTTGGCTATAGGGTACCTAATGGCACACATGATTGAGGGTGGGGATGGATAGCGTGTGGTCTGCAGGACACATGTGTGCCCCCGGCCTGCTCTATGCCCCACCCCCATTCCTGTTGCCATTCACGTTTGCTGCTTCAGTTCAGCAGCGCGACTGCAGAAAGGAGGCAGCTGTCCTCTTAATTTCAGTGCAAGAAGCAGCAGAAATTCAGCCCTGTGGCTGCAAAGGAAGATGTTTGCCTGCCTGCCTGCCTGCCTGCCTGCCTGCCTGCCCTGCCTGCCTGCCTTCCCTCCCTCCTTCCCTCCCTCCCTGTCTTTTTGCAGAAACTTGGCTCTTCTTTGCTGCCTGGTATGAATTCTCTTGCCCAGGCCCAAATCTGACACACCAGAAAGAAGCCCTGCTGTGTTTTCTGCACTTGTTGGGATTACAGGAAGAGAGGAGGGCATGCTGACCATTCTGGCCACCCCATGGGACACCCCGGAACCATCTTTTGCCTTGTGTTTTCCCCATGAAGTCAGACTACCCCATCTGAAGAACGTAAGAACAGCCCTGCTGGATCGGACTCAAGGTCCATCCATACACGCGACGGCAAGTCAGCTGCCCAGAGGTCTGCCCAAGCAGGATGGGTGCAAGACCTCCTCCTGGCCAAGCTCCTGAGCAACGGGGGGAAGCAGGCATGGCACACCTGGAAGGACACAGCCCCTGGCCAGTGAGGCCAGTAGCCACGGAATCTGCCCAGTCCCTTTTTCCAGCCATTCAGGTTGGTGGCCATCACCATTTCCCATGGCAGCGAATTCCATAGTCTAACTGCACATCACATGAACAAGTTCTGCCTTTCACCTGCCCTCCACCAACCAGTTTCTCTTATTTCCAGCCCCTCACTGAAAGGTGCAATTGAGGGGTGGGGAGGGAGGCACCCCTGGCTGGGCCCAACAGCATCTCCACAAACCCAGGTCTCTTGGACAACAATTCCCAGCATCCTCAGCATGCTTTTCAGGTAGCTCTTCCACTGGGCCTTTGGATGGCAAATCCCAGCTTCTGGCCACATCAGTGCAGCTGTTCCATATTGTAGAAAGCATGGGAGAAGGTTTGTAGATTTTCTGAAAGGATAATTTGTTTGCTTTATTTTTCAATTTAAGAAATGGTTTAAACCCGGCAAGCTCCTCTTAAGAGCTACATAACCACAACATTCCCTAATTGACTCGGCCAGCATGCCAGGACTTTTCTTTGCCAATTGCTCCAATTTTCTGAAAAGGGTTATTTGCATCTATAATATGTTTCATGCATAAAATTTGACTCTCTCCCTCTCTTTTTCCTTTTGCAGGGAGTCCATCTCCCTCATCAGCCAGAATCCCTTTGCAAGAGCATCCAGCTTCGGGCAATCATGTGAGGAATAATGAGGACTGTCGAAAGGGTATTGATCAACGGACCTGTACAGGAGCTGAATTTATGAGAATCATAATTAAAACACTTACTGCATGACATGTTCATATGTAAATTCATAGGATCTTAGGGATGGAATAGATACCTTACAGTGTTGTGTTTATCACGCCAGCACTTTCCCATGAAACGATCGCTTTCCTCGCCAAGAGAGCTCCGTGTTTGTTGGGGATGCACTTCATTTTGGCCAGGTCCAGCTAGGATGTTGCTGGCTGCACTGTTTCCCAAGACGCCACTAACTCTCTTCAGTGGGACCTTCCAGAGGTCACAGCATGGAAAGGCCCTGTTGATGGCGCTTACCTCCCACCACCCTGTCTGCTTTCCCTGCTTTCTCGGCCTTGGGGTTTGCACAGACGCTAGGAAAAATGTGTGCATAGTGCAGGTTTGGTTTTGATTAGCAAGCAGCAAGGACCCAGTGAATACTCCCCTGTGGCTGGAACAGAAGGTAGGAGCCGATGCTCCAGCTCTTGGGAACGAAGAAGGAAGATTCTCTCTGCTTAACTCAGTGGCCTCCCCAGAGAAATCCCAGGGAAACCATGAAAGGGAGGAAGCACATCAAGCTAACAACGTTGCGTAAAAATGGAGACGAGCTCTCCTCCTATCAGATCGGGCCAAGTGGAGACCCTCCACAAGCCTCTTCATGTAGGTGGTCCAAGCTCACCCTTTTGAACCAGGATGTGAGAGAAGAAGAAGAAAATGTGTACAGCAAAGACCAACATCCCTCAAGAGGGACACCTTCAAAGCACCGCCTGTTCCTGGAATGAACCCTTTAATTTTGGAAAACAGCAGTCAGCATTTGAATAGCTGAACCTGCGGGTTCTTGTCACACATTCCTCTTTCAGAAAGTTCAACGTCTAAGGAAAATAACGCTCAGCCCATCTTTCCCTTCTTGCCAAAGTAATTTGAGGGCTATTGTTCTTCATATCAAATATGTTTCTATCCAAATATGGGAATTATTTTCTCTTGGTGGGGAGTTGAATGGGGGGGACAGTATGTGACTGACATTTGTTTACATTATGATATTAAAGTCCACAGAGGTATTTTCAGCTTGTGACCCACGCCATCAATTCATCTTTTCTCCACTAAAGCAATAAGCAAATATTAAGAAGTGAAGCCATTGGGACTTCCTGTTTAGAACGCCAGATTTCCCTCTGTTTATTCCTCCGATGGATTAATCCACATTTATTTCCACAAACTTCTGAGCAGGATCTGTATCTTCTTTCTTGTCCTGTGGAGGAGGAAAGGAATGCAAGCTTTGTGAAAAGGTGAGCTTCACAAAAGCCGCTCACACGTTCTGACAGGGAAGTGAGACGGCACCGGCAAGCCCCTCCCAAACCCTGGCAGACATTATGTGTTGTTAACAAAAAGGAGGATGGAGGACACTGATTTGCATATTTGCATATGCTAATAGATGCATTGTTGGAAATAATTACTATAAGCAGAAATGTAGTCCATCACCACAACAGGGAAGACAGTGGCTAGATGCCCTGAAGACCTACTTAATCTCCTATCCAGATGCTGCTGGTGGGTACTTTCAAAGCCCCTGTGAGCCTTTCTTATTTGTTGTTGTTTAGTCGCAAACTCATGTCCGACCCTTCGCGACCCCATGGACAATGTTTCTCCAGGCCTTCCTGTCCTCCACCATCCCCGGAGTCCACCTAAGCCCACACCCACTGCCCCAGTGACTCCATCCAGCCCCCTCATCCTCTGCCGCCCCCTTCTTCTTTTGCCATCTATTGTTCCCAGCATCAGGCTCTTCTCCAGGGTGTCCTTCCTTCTCATTAGGTGGCTCAAGTATTTGAGTTTCATCTTCAGTTTCTGGCCTTCTAAAGAGCAGTCAGGGTTGATCTCCTCTAGGACTGACTGGTTCAGTCTCTCTGCCATCCAAGGGGCTCGCAGGAGTCTCCTCCAGCACCACAATTCAAAGGCCTCAATCCTTCGGCGCTCAGCCTTCCTTATGGTCCAACTTTCACAGCCATACATTGCAACTAAAACCATAGCTTTGATAATATGAACTTTTGTCTTTCTTATGGTTATCCTTAAACCAGAGCATGGCTGGACAGTCCTTTCAAGAGAAGACTGTAAAGTGGGACAGCTGGCCACCCTAAATCCACCTTCTGGCCTCCACATGGTTGGCTCACAGAGCTGTACAGGGCCAGACTGTATGCAGAATCTTTCCCTCCATCTGAACCTTGCGTGATCCAATCATGCTCTGGCAGATCTCCATGCTGGAGATACAAACTCATGAGCATTTGGCTAACCAGGGTGACCCTGTACTATCCTAGGGAGTGGCTGTTGTCCTCTTGGATTAGGAATGCAGAACATCAGGCCTCTACTCCACACCTGGCCCACCTTGGGTCCTGATTCCTGCAGAGGAGGACACTGACAATGTCCCATTCATCAATGCTGCAACCAAGCTGAGAGCTGCATGGGGGCAACAGTAAGGCAGGCACGTTTGGGCTGCTTGCTCCAGTCAGCGATTGTGGGGAGCAAGACCCTAGACGAGAAGGACCACTGCCTGATCCAGTAGGGCCTGCTGATGTCCTTATATAAGCAGTCTGTTTCAGCATGGTGTCCTTCAGATGTTCAGGACTACATCTTCCACGATGCCTGATCATTGGCCAAGTTGGCGGAGGTCGTGAGGAGTTGAACTCAGAAACATCTGGAGGATCCCAGTCAGGCAAGGGCCTTCACATGCCCCCATCCCAGGTGACAACATGCTGGCCGCCCTCCTCCAACATTCCGTTCACCAAGCAGGTGCCATCCCACCACGGTGGTCTGGAATTTGGCTTCACCAACATGAGGGTCAGATCGGACCATTCTCCTCATTTGCCACCCAGGGCAAGGGTTACCAAGGCCTCTCCCTGTCTTGTGCCTGGCACCGGGTGGAAGCTCGGGCCACATAAAGAGCTGGGTGTTATCTCAGGGTGGCTCTGAAATAACTGGGCCTGCGTGGAACAGCACCGGAAGCGGGCAGGGTAAACACCCCGACACTGATCCAATTGCCACTCTTGCCACCTGTGATTTTGGTGTGATCCTACCATCTCCGGGATTGGCCCATCATTCAAGGCAGAAGGTTTTATGGTCCTAACCCCAGCTGCAGATGTGTTCCCAAGTCCCTGAAGCCTATCTGTTGGAAAACAGGGATGGGGGAGGGCGAACACGCACATTTTTTTCCAGGTCAACGAAAGCGCTGAGCAGTTTGCGGTCTTCCCTGTGTATTGAAAAACATCAAAGGAAATCCAAGATCTGCTTTAGCAACAAATTAATCTCTTTCCAGAAGAAATAATATTACAGATATAGACAATGTTTTAATCCTCAATTATTAAATTGCAGGGAGGAATTAATTCGTCAGCAAACGTTTGATACATTTTGGACATCTTGCCAGTGGTCTGTTTGAATGCGCTACAGGCTGCTACGTGTTTTGAACTGTGCCTGAACCCGAGATTGCTGTGAGCTTTGGAACATGCTTTCTGTGCAATCGCTTCCACACTGTTGAATCTTCCCAGAGCAAATTCATGCTAGATCACCAGATCTGCAGGAAAGAAACCTGTTCAACACAGTTGCTCCCAGAGGGTGTTCCCCCCACCTCTATTTCCCATAATATTAGAATTCTGCTGCCATCCCAAGGAACGGGAAAACTGCAAAGAAAGCTTGAAGCCTTCTCAAAAGCTGTCACATCCTCTGTGGTGCCGACCTCCGGTGAAACTTCTTGCCATTATTATGCTCTTTGTTGTCTTTCATTTGTTGTTCTTTATTTCAGTTCTGTGCCACCCTGCAGTCAAAACTCTTTGGGCGGTTTACAATAATCCATAAAAACAAAGCACTAAAATACAGGGCAAATAGAACATCAAAGCAGCGTTGAACACATTTAAAATGGCTAAAAACAATGGGTAATTCCCCACCCAAGCCCCCAGGTAGCCAAGCAAATCTTTAAAGGGGGCAACGTCACGGGGAGGTGTGAATGCCCCAACTGAATTTCCAGGGGAAGAGCGTGCAAAAAGCGGTGCCGGATCAGGCCATTCGCCTATTTAGTGCAACATTTTGCTAAACGTGGGGACAACCATCTTCCTGTGGGAAGTCTGCAAGCAGAACACGAGTGCAAAGCACCGTCTTACGAGTGTTCCTGAGCCACTGGTGCAAGCTTCCTCTGCTAATGGAAGAACATATTTCTCTCCATCAGGACTAACCGTTGTCGATAGACTTCTCCATGAATCCCCCCTTAAAGCCATCTGAATCGTTGGCCGTGGCTACCACCTGGGGTGATGCAGTAGTCATGCAATCTTAGGGCAGGACCCTGAAGGTAGGTTATCTCATTTGCTTTTTAAGTATTATTGAGATTGGCTTATTGTCTGCTTTTGATGCAATGTACCTCAGGGATCGAGAGAAAAAAGGGTGGTTTCCAGTTCAAAATAAATATCCAGCTTTATGGGGTTGATCCATCTCGGCATATTATCCCACTGTCAAGTTTCGGAGAGGCAAGACAGATACGGCCATTGTTTTCTCATGTGTTTGGCTTGTTCAACCCATTTTCTGTGAATGTAAAAAATGCCAAAACACACATTCAAGTTGTACAATTTCCCCCATAAAATACACCTCATGGCATGCAATTTCCCTTAAGGTATACGTATCTGTATGCAATATTCTCATATATGTACACTGTATGGCATTTTCCTTAACGTATGATTTTTTATGTACATTGTTTGAGCCAAGGATCCGGCAAGTACGTAACCTGAAGAACCACATTCTTTTCCACAACTTAGGCTGGGAGGTGCACATGGGCCCTTTCCCATAAAAATCCGGATTCAATACTTGCCCATCTCTGTGCGGTAGAAAACAAGCAATCACTTTGGAGACTGTTTTGCACTCCATGGAAGCTTTTTCATATCTTAAGGAGCCCTTTCTACATAACCGTTGTCACTAAGCCATTCATTCCAGTAATAAAGAATCAGACCTACCACTGGTATAAAAAAACACATGAAAACCAGATGAAAATCCTTATGATACTTCTAAATCCAATCCCAGTGTTAATTTGCGATTCATCCATTAGGACGGCCATCCTTTGCAACTTTCAAAATGCCTCTCATTTATCAATTTCTCGTTTTGTTTCCAAGAATTCTACATTCCTCCTCTACCTTCAGATCTCCTCATGGTTTCTGCTTATTGAATATGCTACTTTGTGTCTGAAATATCTCAGGGCACCGCCAACATCAGACGGTATGAACTGATCGGGACAACGGCGTGATTGCGAAAAACGAATTACCATGATTGCCAAAGAAAGAAAGACGGCACAGAGATATGTCACAGGATCAGTTTGTATTTGTCAGTCACAAAAGGAGTAATTTTCATGGCAGCCCTTCAGCCCAGACATTCTCTTTTATTATTTTTGGAGGGACCATATGCAGTGGCTGTGTGTTTTTCCCCTACCGGTTTATTTCTTTAAAAATATTTTTATTGTGTGTTGCAATAATCAAAACCACAACTAAATCAAGAAAAGAGAAATAATATAAAATAAAATGTTATAGTATGCAAATTCTTTGAGATGAGCAATTACAGTGAATGTGTCTATATTATGTATTCCTATATATTTTATTTTTTGCAAAATTTACCAATATTATTAGGGAGAGCTGTAAATAGACTTTAACAATGGCAGCCAGATATCCATGTATTTATTCACTTGTAAATCATGCTTAAAGATCACCTGTTCGAAATCATAAGTCCTCACCCCATTGTGTATCTATTTGTCCTTCCAAAATTGCATTATTATTCTTTCAGCTGTCAAAGAAAAGCATAGATGCAGGATTCACACTTTGCATTAATTTCCAAAAGATGAATAGCCAGCTCAGAAGAACAGGCACTCATAACTATTAAATAATTTTCCAACACAAAGTAAATCTGTAATATCATCTCTCCAAAAGGACAGCCGTTCCTATGACAGTTTATAATACAAATAATAATTGTTAAAGTCCTCAAAACAGGTTATTAGAAGGGCAATACTTTAAAACATGCCTGCAGACCCAAACACATACCATGTGCCTAGCAGAATCAAGTTGCACTATAATTTCATTTTTTTAAAAAACCTGCAGAACAGGAGAAAGGCTAGTAAAAGCCATCGATAATATCGGGCGACTAGGAGAGAATTCGCCTGTGAACTGAATGGCAATAAAAGCAGCAGGTAGCTGTCAAATCTCCTTGAAGAAGGAATTCCAAGTATAGGGCATTACCCCAGAAAACATGCTCAGTGGGGCAGTTTGGCAATTGCAGACTCTGGGCTTAAGGAACCTCGACCCACCCTCGCCGGCACCCCGGATGCTCTTGCTAAGCTGTTTCTACAAGAGTTCAGCCACAGGATCTGCAAGCCACAGCTGCCTTTCAAAGACTGTTACTGTGTGTCACGCTACATCTAGTCTGACATATCGTCTGCCTACTGCCAGGCAGCAAGGCTGCATAGAGATATTCCAAATACATAAGGATAAATAATATTAGTCTTCACGGTTGTTCAGGCATCTTACAGGACTATCCGCATACTTAATAGATGGCCATCGTGCGCCTTCATTTTCTTCTAAGTGTGGCAAGCCCCTGGTGCTTTTCGGCACCCTCTTTCCATGATCCACACCTTGCGCCTGAAGGCTTTAGAGAAGGAATTCAAGAGGTGTCCCAAATTACTGGGCAGCTTCCTGGGGAAAGAGGCCCCGTGGTTGAAATTTCTTAATGCCACACTTTAAAAGCAAGCAAGCAAACAAACATTTTAGAGACCTCGTCCTAGGTTAGGGAGGCTGCTTTTCTCAATTCCTGTGATGTTTATTGTTTGGGATTATGTTGTACTTGATGTTTTTAAATATTTGGGCTTCATTTGAATTGCTATGTGGCGCTTTAGTTTCTCAAGTGTTTGGAATCTGCCCACAGAGAAACAGTTATTAGAAATGTAATAAGGAAACAAGCAAATGGGAGAACAGAAGCTTTCTCACTGCTGAATTATCAGAAACAAAATGCTTTGAACAAAAATCCACATGATGTGGCTTTGCTTGCACATCCTATAACTCTATAAGATATACTTATAACTCCTATAAGATATTTTATGGTAGCTTGTTTTTGCAAAAGGAGGGGCATCTCTGCAAAAAATGGAATAAAAGCAACAGCCTCCCAGATTTAATATATTTCTAAATCATATTTCTCATTTTGGGGGTGTTGCTTTCTCCCTTCCAAATTTCTCAGATTCATCAGCATTTGTATTGGAGATGCAGAAATGAAAGCAAGTGGGAGCCATGACTTAAATACTGATTGGACTCTCATTTTGTTGAAGCTAATCAAGTCCTATTTTGTTGAAGCTAATCAAGTTGGGTTAAGTGCTAGAGTGTGGGAGACCCATCTGGGAATCCCATACAGTCTGTGGGGCTGTGGGCAAGTTACTTTTCTTTTGAGACTCAGCAGTTTGCCGTATGGGAAAGAGGACGGGGCTTGCCACGACACGGCAGCCATTTTGTGAAAGTGCCAGAATACTTGCTTGACTTTCCAAATGTTTCTCACTGAGCCAAAAGACTGGGGGCTTCCACAGGATGCTTTGTGCTCCGTAGCTGGGTACAGGTAGCTTTGGGCAAGCAATCAGAAGACATATGAAGCCTGTTCCCTCAAGTTTGCTTCTTCCCATGTGAGAAGGGCGTGTTTTTTTTAGCAGCAGTTACTGCTACACTCCAAAGCAAGGAATGCAGGCACAATTTCTGGCAAAATCCAGGGAGGGGAGAAATAAACCTCATAAACATTTGGGTCCTGGCGAGGTCATGAGGGACAGAGAAGGTCTGTTAAAAATGAGGATCAACTTTGCAAGTTACAAAGCACACGTCTGCAACCCTTAACAGAGGATGTGTACTCAGGAACTGCTCACATCAAGATTTCGAGAAATATACATTCCTTCAAGGGATCACCATAAGCCAATTCAGTGCTTACTCTGGTTGGTGTTAGAATCGTCGTAACAAACAGCTACCAGGAGTGTCTTTTCTGCTCATGCTCTGCGTTCCGCCAGCAACCGTCCAAGTCATGTTGATGTTCTCCAAGATAAGACCACAAGGAAGAAGGATCGTTCTTTTCCTGCAAGCGCAAAGCGACGTCTTCAACAGAAAGGGGGTTGGCGCTATGACAACAAACGGCGGGCACTGGTGAGTGAAAGTCTGCATCGCTCAATTCCCAGGTGCTCTGAAGTTGGAAAGAGCTGCGAGAAATTTCAGCCGGCGTTGATCTAATTTTTTTCACCCTTTTTTGTTTGTTTTCAGTAGGACACAGTTTTGGCGAACTAATAAATACAGAAGGAAAGAAACACAGCCATTCTCTGGCAGGATTAATACATGGGATGAAAGGTAATAAACAGAGTCAAAACAAGGGAACGGGGGGCGGGGTGTGGCGGGGACTGACACAGATAAAAAATGACAAGGCAAAGAATGCAAACTGCAAGGGTTGTACAGCTAGGAAGAAATACATTCCGTTCCTTTTGGGAAACCCGAAGACAAAATATAAGCTGAGCTTAGTGACCGTTCCTGACCTGTGGCCTTCCTGACCTTTTCGAAACCTCCCAGAATAAACCCGTGAACAACTCATGGAAAGATGGGGTTGGCGAGCCAAAGGGAAAGTTGGAACAAAATACAAGCCAAGGCGAGGGCTTACTGGAAGTAGGGTGCTTAAATGACGGCGTTGCAAGACCCAAGTTGGCTCCGTTGGGGCTGACTAAGTCCAGAGGCTGTGAAGAAGGAGAGGAGAGGAAGACACAGTTATCAGAAGAGAAAACATGAGATGCGGATGCTGGGCTTGGTGGTTTGGTCTTCCATTGTGAGACCGAATCCATTTTTATTGCGTCTCTCTTAGACGGAGCAGGAACTAGCAATGAAAAGCAAGTGTCTTACACCAGCCTTCCCCGAACTGAGGCCCTCCAGATGTTTGGGCAACAAAAGCTCATAATCCTGGACCACCGGGCTAGGCAGGGGCTGATGGGAGCTGGAGTCCAAAGCCCATCTGGAGGGCAGCAGGCAGGAGAAAGCCGCAACACTAGGCAACCATAGCTCCAAATTTTTCATGATATCTTCCCTTGAAATGCCGAAGTAGAAGGTTCCTTGTAGCATTTTCTAGCCACATCCTGCTTTGCTTTCAAGGGCAGCAGCTTCGATATTATGCCTATTTGCCTGTCTATATTTTTATACAGCAGGGTGGAAAATATATGCAATTTAGTGCAGGGGTAGATAACTTCTGGCATGGCCAATGGTCAGGGATCATGGGAGCTGGAGTCCAAAATACCTGGAGGGGGTAGCAGAGGGATAATAGCAGCAGCTGCGGCAAACATGTATTTTTCTTGCATTATTAGCAAAGGGTGGCATTTTGTCAACATGCCGCTCGATTGGCAAGTCATCCGACAGCTTGGGAAGGATAAGAGCAGGCTAAAAACCCCTCCACATATTGAAGGGTACGAGGAAGTTCCTTGAGAGCAGGAGGATATTAACCCCCTTTTGTTTTCTTTCAGAGGGCGCGAAACACTCCACGCTGCATGAGAACACCGCCATTTGGCAGCCCCTCCGGCAGCGATGCTGCTTCCACCCCCTTTGGCAGAAGCCTGCAGGCCCGAGACATGTTTGCGGCTTGGGTTGCTTCCCGCCGAGCAGCCGGGCGGCCGCTGTCCCCATTCGCACCTCGTGCTCTGCCAGATGTCGAGACTTTGGGGCCCGGAGGGCAAAGGCAGTGAGATCCCACCCCTGAAAGAAGAGTGGGGGTGAGGTGGCCTTTGGGCATTACGGCAGCGGGCCAGTCATTGGACGTGCCACCGAGGAGCTTGCGGGGTGGATCTGAGGTACTCGGAAGACCAATTTCCTTCCAGGACGGACTCGAGTCCCATCCTGGTGCAGGTGCGGTGATTCCACAGCAGAGCTGCTGTTACCTGACCGCAGGACGCATTCTTAGCAGGTCAACAAAATAGTTGCCCCAACCAAGGAGTTTTCTTGCTCCATTTATTTATTTATTATTAAAAGCTTTTCTGTCCCGTCCCCCAACATCTCAGGACGGTGCCATGATAAAGACGAGCTGTGTGTGCCATGCCCTCTGCCCCGCACAACTTCCGAGATGGATGAAAGACAACACAGAGGGGTGTGTGTGCAAAGTAAAATAAAGTTGCCAAAGCATTTTGAACAACTATAACTAATACATCCAAGCCCACGCCTTCCAAAGAGCTGTTTCTCGGCTTGATCTTGCAGCTAGACTTAGACTGGGCAACTTTGCAAGTAGCAGATACCTTCAAAGAGAGGACTGCCTATGGTAAAGTAGGACACACGACCCCACTAGTTCTCTGCCAAACCGCATCCCAGAGCATTAGCCAGATGGAGTATTTCCTTAAGCACGGGTATCTCTGGATGGAATCAAATGCAAAGATTCCAGCGCATTAATGCCCGTTCACAGTCCACGTGGGACAAAGCAACATGTGGGCCAGGTGGGTGGCGGGCGAGACCCTCCACAGTTCCGCCCGTCCTCTCTGCAACCAGCTATACCTCCACCCAGAATGGGAAACAGGTGCCCTGCAGGACGTCTTCAGCCTGAAAAATGTAAAAAGGAACAGGCTTTTTAAAAGCGGTTGCTGCATTTTTCAGGTATGTATCCAAGATGTCTCTCATTTAAAATAGTGTTTAACTGAGGCTGTACATTTTTCTCCTGCTGCGTTTTATAAGACTGCCATTTGGCATGTGTTTTTACATTAAAAAAAGAGAAAGAATTGCAGTTTAACTAGGGATTGTGGGAAGCCCTGGAATTACTATGTGTTGGGGAATTCAAACATGCATCTAGCCAAAAGCCTTCGTAAAAGATGCTGCTGAACTCAATCCGCAATTCAGCCCTTGCAACGGATCAGCCAGCAGAAATGTGGGCTTCGCTCAGTTGGACTCTTGAAGTTCTTCACCTTGCTCACGAGGAGGGAAGTTATGGAGCACATTCCCCTTAATTTCTCCAGAGGGAGAAAAAAATCTCCAGCATTTTCTTACAGCTAATGGTCACCATTGACAGAAGCGCGGCAGAGTGTTAGGAGCTTTGGAGCTTCATGGATCACTGCAAGGTGTCTGAGGTGGCTCACTTTGTGTGCATCTGTTTACATCAGTCCCATCTTTTCATTGCCTTGCAGCCTCCCAGGCTGCCTCTGCTCTCTTTCTGAGGAAAGGTTCAATACATAGTCTTCTCCCTGGGCTTTAGCAGACATTTGGAAAGCTGGGAAAGCTGCAGTCTGCTGGAAAGAGACGGCAGAATGCAAACAAGGGGTCTCATAAACACACTTTGGCCACTCATAAGTATCAAGACCCCCAAAGCCAACCCAGACAAATTTCTCCGAATTCTTCTTCTCAAGGCAGTCTCTTCTCCTTCAGATTGAATGAGCATGGTGGGAAAATATGTGGAAGACCAGCAGAAAGCGGCTCTCCCATCGAAAAGCATCCTGTGGAGCACTGGTCATTGGTGCCATGTTTCCCCTAGTTTAACTTCCCAGCTGCATCCACATGACCTGATGGCATATATAACGCTGCCACCTGCTGGTCTGGAACGGTAGGTGCAGGGTTGCCCAGGATTGCTTCTAGCTCCGAGTGGGTTTCGCCTCTTCAGTCAGGAACCCGGACCTGCAGTCAGGAACCTGGAACCTGGACCTGCAGGGCAATGTGGCAGCCTACAGATGTTCTGGTTCGGATGTGCCAGCATCCCAGGTCAAGGTGGGATCGTGCAAATTGCAGTGCACGGCATTTGGAGGGCAAGTGTGTTGCTTTCCCTGGGTTACCATCTCTTAATTAGCCAGCTTTCACTCCCAGGGTTGTTCTGGGGATAACAAAAAAGGTGGGTGCAAAGCTCTAACAGGGCCAATGATGCTGAATCGATTCATGCCGGGAAATTCCTGCTGGCTTCCGCCTGTTGCATTTCAAAGGCAAAGGGGTGGATTTCAGTGCGAGGTCCTTCCTGGTCCACTTGCTTGTCAAGCAAAGTACTTGCACCTTGTTGGGAAGGACCTTCCTTAATTGTGGTGCCTCCTGAAAACACATTTATTTCAGGAAACCTGAAAAGCTTGACTGATTTTGCTTTCATCACATTCTTTTATTGGAGTTGTCTTTTTCTTGCTCACTGCTCCAGAATCACCACACCACCAAAATATGGAGCAGTAGAGGAATCTGGAAAAATTAAAAAATAAGCCCTAAACATGGTTGATCGTAAAGGGATTCAAAGGCATGTTTTGAAGAATGACGCCCTCAAAATTCTCTGCCTGGAGTGAATCTGCCAATTTCACTTTCTCCCACATGCAATTAAAAAAAAAAAAAAAAACTCACATGTTTTCTGTTACACTTATGAAGAAATTTGCAACATCATGTCACGTTCTTTTTAATTTATTATTGCTTTCATCCCTTACTGAGATGAAATTCTCAGCCATCTCTGTGCTTGTGGTAAAAATAAGTGGAGTGGAGAGATTAAAACTGCAGAACTATTTGGGTTGCACAATAGATTCTGGAAAGCAGAAATCTGAAGAGCCGAGACTAAGGGAATCCCATCTCAGCTCTCACTCCGCCCTTCCCCACACACCGAAAATCCCGTCTGTCCTTGGACGGAACTGCTGTGCACTGCCCAGTCATGGTTTATGGATTTAGTAGGCTGGACCCTCCAGAAAGTTGTATATATTGCATTTATCCATCCATCCTCAAGTCTTGTGTGGTTCGTGTTTTCCCCAAAGACACAGGCCTGCTGGTGGACTCTTTCTTAAAACACACACGCAAACACCCCACTTGCAAATGTGCATTGCAGATGTTGGACCATCAAGGAAAAGCACTCCCTTCGTAGAAATCTAAACTCCGTCCCAATCCCCCTTGCCGTCCTCTGCAGCTCACTTCTCTCCCCCACTCCTGTCCATTACTGTTTTTCTCACTCATCACCTTTCCTGCTGCGAGTTTGCTATCTGCTACAGAGCTCGTTGATTGGAGATATAATTAGGGAAGGTTCAGAAGCTTGAAAAACCTAGAGTTACCCCCTTCGTTGCCCACCCGGTGAGAACGTAACATGTCAGAGATGCTGATAGGACAATTGCTGCAATTCTCCAAACCACACGGAAACCCCCGCCATTAATTCCAACACCTAGCCACCTGGAATAATAACGAGCCAGCAGGAATTGCCAAGCTCAGATGGACAGAGATAGGAGCCAGATTGGAAGGACGAGGCTTCCTTTCTCCGAGAGTTGGAGCCCTCGCCGGCTCCCCGATGCACACTTAATATTTTTGCTGTTGAAGTTTCAGAGAGCACATGCCAAGCTAACTTTGGGGTTCTCTCTCCTTTACTTGGGGTGCAATCCTCTGGATGCTTAGCCAAGAAAAAGTCCCACAATTCCAGCATCCCCCGACCAGTCATGCTGCAGAATGCAGGGAATTACAGGACTTTTCCCTGTTGAAACATCCATAGGATTTTGTTCCTGTTTACTTCGGTGTGATATTTCTATTCAGCTTTTCCATCCATGCACTTAAGCAAGGTTGCGGTTAAAATAATGGCTTGTGAGCTAACAGCCATGGTGCAAAAGGGAAAGGGATGCATGAGGAAGGGGAAAGATAGACCATTCTAGTGCCCATGCTTACCCAAGGCTATAAATTTGTTATAATGTCCTGATGGATTAATTGTTGCTGGAGACAGAGCTGGAAGGGAAGGAGCCAGGCAAAGTTGGTTTTGGCCAGTGTGGTGGGGAGAGCTTTGTTGTCTTACCTCTTGTAAAGAAAAGAGGAAGATCTACTTGCAGAAGACCAGTGGGGAACACACAGCCTCATCAACAAATATCAGGATCTTTCCTCGAAGGAGCTAGTTGACCCCCTCCAGATGGATGTGAAGTAGCGCTGGGGTACCAGGATGCAGCGGTGGGAGACAAAAGGGAGACAAAGCGTCTGCAGAGGATAATTCTGGGCCAACCCTGAAAAAGAAACTGGTCCCTCAAAAGAGGAAGGAAGAGGTCAATGATTTGCATACCATTTGCAATGTATCAATAGTTGCAAATTTAAAAATACTCTTTAAATATGCCTCTGCATCCTGTAAGGTTGCCACTTTTGACTGGGACTTGGTTATTCCGGTTCTTTATCTTTCAACTGGAATTGGATGGTTGGTTTGGGGTGATGTGCCATCGGATCATCTCTGACCTGTGGGCATCCTAGGAAGGAAGGCCATCCTTGACAGCCCTGCTCAGCTTTTGTCGATTTAAGACTGTGCTGTTGATCCATCTCCTCGCTGGTCTCCTCCTCCTTCTGCCGTTGACTTTCCCCAGCATGATCGTCTTCTCCAGTGAGTCTCGCCTTCTCAGGAAGGGCTGGAAGGATGAGAAACAGATGGACAGGACAGCCTGCAAAGGAGTCTATGATGACAGCCCAACCAAGAGACGGTAAAAGAGGGCACACGACCACCCTTAGTTATTCCTCCATGTTCGAAAGCAACACAAAGCACAATCCCACTTCCTGGTGGCGAGAGAATCGCTTAGTTGATCAGCCCAGTCCCTGACCCTGGAGAAACACCATTCGCTAGCTGCTCCTGCTGGCCACCTTGGGCCAGTTTTTAATGTCTCAACCAGAGGTTTCTCTGATGCTCCACCCCAAGGGAAAACTTGGTGAAGGATTTTCCTTCCCAAGTCATCACATGAGCATCAGCAAATCTGAGCATTGCTGGAAGACAGTTGCTCTCTGCAGGGGTTGCCTTCCAGACCGTTGGCAAAGGGCCATGCCAGCTGGGGATGATGGGGGTTATATCCAAGATGTCAGGAGGGTCCCAGGGTGCCCCATATCTGCATTGTGAGATCTGCCTTTGCATGAACACAGAACACACAAAGATTATTCCATTTCGGAGCCTAATAAAAAATTCTGTCTTGGGCATCACGACCTGGATAACTCTGTAGTTAGAAATGCTAGAAACAAGAATTGCCCGCTTAGAAGGGATCCCAAATCTCTATAAGATCAAAGGTATATGACTGTAAGGAACCCCCAAAAAGGTCAAAGGTATATGATTGTGAGGGTCCGCGAGAGTGATCCAGACACATAGTGCAAGTACGGTTTGAAGGCACAGAAGGACACCCAAGTTGAAGCTAAGCAGGTCCAGGGCTGGTCTGAGCTTGGAGGGGAGACCACTCGGGAACCGCATGCAGCCACCGTGAGTTCCACCGAGGGAGAAAGGTGAGATAGAAATATAATAAACAAATAATATTATTTTGCCTCCAGAATTGGAGGGCGTATACTGCAGGAGTCTGGCAGCCCGCCGATCCCAAACAGAGCACAAGATTAGATAGGCCTTTGGTTTGATCAAACCTGGCTTTGTGTTTTCCTGCTCCGAAATGGCTGTAAGATTTCACTGCGGCCTAATTATCTTCTCTCCACCCCTTAAACTAAAACAAATAAAGCCTCACTGTTTGTGTATTTCTTTATGGGGAATTTGGTACAACACCTGATCCTCTGGGTGACTCTTTTCTGCCCTAAGGGATCCATACCAGGCTGCCCAAATTTTCCACCCAAATGGTTCCAGGGTTTGAAATCAAACCGTAGACCATTTTAACTCACCACTTCAGAAGTTTAATGTGTTTCTTCAGCTGTGCCTACCACACAGGGGCAAAGCACTTTCCTTGTGAATCGCAGGCAACAAAGATGCGTTTTACGGTGGCCGCAACTTCAAACCGTGGCATTCCAGCTATGGGTACATCTTGAAAAATCTTTTTGTTGTCCTTGAGTCTGTTCCAACGATTGCCAAAGCTGACATCCAGCTTGTGCTGGATGGCCCCGACCGGGGAGGGGGGGCGGGTGAGGAAGCAGGAGATGTTCCCCGCAAATTGCTGCAGCAAACGAATCTGCAAACAAATGACGAGATGGGCAGCCCCGAGGAAGGCTGCAGAGACCGTGGGCAGCGGGTACCTTTGCTTCTCGCGACGGGTAGGCGAATGTTAGGAGCATTAACACCTAATGTGGAAAGTAATTATTTCAATCTGTTGGCAGCCGGGCAGGCCAAAATACATGAAAATACCCATGCAAAACACAGCAAGTGTTCTTAGCCTGGGAGGTCCATCACAAAAACTGTTTCAGGAGGTTGTAAATTTTATGTAAAAAGGAAGAATTTGGGATTGCCAAAGGAGCGGGGGCAGGGGAGACGAAGGCTAGTGTACCGAGACGTTCCACATGATTGATTAGATACGGGATCTCCCAGCTTGGTACTTTCCTGGTGTGTTGGAGCACAGCTCCCATCATCCCGGGCAGCAAGCTTCCTCAGGACAATGGGAGTTGTAGTCTGACCCATCGGAAGGGCGTAGCACTGGCAAGAAAGCTGCGTTTGGTAGGTAATAAAGCTGCTTCTTTGAAAATGAGGATTTGGTGCTTGGACCAACCTGGGCTACCGGGAAGGAGTTGAAAGAGCCTCTAGCCAGGCGAGCAGTGAAGTGTTAGCTCTGTTCGCTTGCCAGCCCCTGGATTGCAACTTCAAGGCCTGTTGTTCTCCCTTCTTTGGGTCCTTTTTCTTTAAATCAGACTTGGGTTGGGCAGTCCTTCAACTCTAGGATGCCTTGAAACTGAGGACCACCCCCAAAAAGCCCTTCGGATGGCCACTCTGAAGCTCCCCACCAAGTGTGTGGATGGACACAGTTCGTATTCGGAAGCCAAGTTAAGACCTACCTCTTTGTGTGTTTGATGGTTTATTTATTTATTTTAAATTTATAGGCTACCGAATCACCTAACAGAGCTCGCTCTCTCTTCCTCCAACGGGACCTTCTTTTTATATCAGTTGCTCCAATGATTCTTAAATCTCTATAGTTTTGTTATATTTATTCCTTAGTCTATTTTGAATATTCATTGCTTTGAACAATTTCTGAATTAAATATTGGACATTCATTTATTTGAATAGTTACAATAAATCTTTCAAGGCACAAGCCTTCATAGCATACAAAATGGGTAGAATATAATGTATAGAAATACAATGTGCACAGTATAATGCTATATATATATATATATATGAATAAAATTTAAACACAGTAACAAGAACAGCAACAGTCTTATAAGAGACATCAGCCAATGATGGGCCTACTGCACAATTGTCATTATAACCCAGGAGGATAAAACTTATTCAGTGTGGGCGGCAGAGTAAATAAAAGAGGAAGTTCTTGCCAGCTGGGGAATCCAACCCATCAGGGATCACGCACTCCACCCGGAGACTTCTGAGAGCCACCAAGCCGTTCCTCAGGTCCCAGCCCACCAGGGAACACCACCAGGATGGCAGGAGGTGTTTCACGGCAGCTGCAGTTTCCATAAAACTTGCCCTTCTGTTTCCGCTCAGCTCTAATTTTGAGAGAAACCGAATAATAACCCCCTTTTTGCCCCTACTGGGGGGCCTCAGTGGGCTCACCTGCCAGGAGCAAGCGGGATTGTGTTGGTGCGTTGCTTTATGTGAGACATAAAAAGTGAGGGTGACGTCGCCATGGCCCAATGGCTCTTTATCGTGTGCCAGACGCATAACGAACTTTTAAGGTTCCCCCAGGATCCCTGTCGGACTCGGCAGGACCATGTTGACAAGTTTCATATAAAGCTGGAACTCGCCAGCCCCAACTTCAAATTCCCACCACGGCCATTGAAATCGGTGATTAATAACCTTTCCTATCTTATCTGCTTCAAAAAAAGAAAATAAAAGAAAGACGGGTTGTTTCCCTTTGATTACGGCCTCGAGTTTAACAACAGGAAAATCGCCTGCTGGGATCACTCGTTGCTTTTGCAGCTTTTTAAAAAGAGAGGGAACAAAAATTGGCAACTGAAAATAAAATGTAAAAACTATGCACAACGTTGCTATCGCAAGGCAAATAAGACAGATGCAACGAGAATTCGCAGCTTCGGAAGCTAAACAATGGATTTTCCTTTTGCAAAACAAGAAAAGGGGCAATACCTGTGATCAGAGAAGGTGGCCTGTGTGTGTGCTTTGACATGGGAGCTGATAAGTCAGCCGTCCTAAAAAATATAACACAATTGCCTGGGAGAGGTTTTTTTTTTTCCTGCAGACAAATGAGAAAACTCTCAAGGTGGGATGCAGGGACATGACCAAACCATGAGGACTGGAATCTTGGTTCGTCTTCAGTAGAAGGGACTATAGTTCAGGAACCATTTACTTACTTTGCATGGAGTGCATCCAGGTTTGATCTCTGGCATCTCCAGAAGAAAGAATCCTGGCTGGGACCCAGTGGAGATGCTACCAGCCCGTGCTGGCCATACCAGGCTACGTGGCCTTGAGGTCTGATTGGGACTGAGGCAGTTTCCAATGTGCCCGTGGCTACACAGTGACCAAGAAAAATCCCAGACATAGCCAGGATGAACAGACTGCTAGAAGGACCTGGATTTAAATCCCAGATCCTTTACAAGGCTCATAGCAACCCTGGGTCCCTTCCAAATATATGCCCAATCTCTCTCTGACCTACCTCACAGGGTTGTTGGATAAAATGGGATAGCCCCCCTGCACAAAGGTGCCCTGGCTTCCTTAGAAGAAGTCCTGAGAGATGATAACATGTAGGCCCCAAAGCAGTGCCTGGCTTGCTTTTTGAGAAGAAACCCCACAGAATTGAGTGAGGCTTACTTCTAACACACATGTGCGCCTTTCCTGTCCTTCCTGTCCACTGCTGTAGATGACTTACTAAAACAAATGGGTCAAGGCCCCGATCCTCCATGCATTCCTTGGGAGCAACCCGCATTGAGCTCCTTCCTGCCTAGGAGGTGCTCATAGGATCGCACCCTGAGCAGCCTGTGCATGGAGCAAAAGGAGCATCGACGTCTGTTGCAAGAGCTACGCCGAATCGCCAAGCCGGGTGACGTTACACCTCCGAACACTGAATGCAGACGTGGACAGACAGCAGCAGAGAAAGGCCACTGATGCCTTGATTTGCTCCGGAGCATCACGGAAGCATCCGGCTCGTCTCCAGCGCTGCAAACAGAGCGATGGCCCAGCTTGTGGTCTTTGCTCTGTGCTTGTGTTCTTAAAATGCCCACCACGATGGCAAAACTGTGGGAGGAGAAAACAGACGGCTCGGTCGTCCCTGCACCCAGCTGGTGGAGCTGATCCAAGAATAATGTCATCAGAACCAACTCGGACTCCGAGCGTGTGGGTTTCTGTGAAAAGAACAATATAGGGTTGCACGCTGGCCCTAACTTGGCTTCATTAATTCTACCTGTGGATCCATATTCATGAATTCCTAGCTTTCCCCTTGATCTCCCATCTCCCAGAGGAGCGAAACAAAACACGGAGTGGTTGGGTTGTGCACCGGTTTTTTATTTGTACAGGTTCAATGCACAGAAGGGATCACGGTTAAGAGAGTGTATGTTCCCAGCCTTGGGTTTATCATAATTATCCAAACAAATGCCTTTTCTTTAACCAGGAATTCCAATTCAAAATGTGACCCCACCCAAAATTCAAATAAATATAGGATTTATGCTCTCATCTCTTCACAGCAAGAAACTGCCTTTGAGCTTGGCCCAAGACTCAGTAAACTCCAACATTATCTGTTCAAGAAGGAGAAGATTGTTTCAGAGGCAAAACTCCATTGAAAACATGTTAGCAACGGCCACGAGATCTCCTATTATGCAGCTCCAGCAACTGTAGAAAATGCTGAACAGAACGAGGGAGGAAACTACAAATGGAAATGAAAGAGACACACACAAATCCTTGACCAGAACCCAAAGCCAATAAGGGAGCAGTGCGATATGGGTTCTCTGAGTTTGCACAGATCTTCTGACTTCACCTCTCTATTCTTTTCCCCAGTTGCAATCCAGGTAGGCCAACAGGAGGTCTCTGATGGCCATTTCCACCTGCTCAAGCAGCCAGAATCACGTTTGGACTGCTAGCCACTGGTTGACAGGGTCAGAGGGCCGGGCTGGAAAGGATGTCAGAGAGAAAGGAAAATATTTTCTCACCCTCTTGTCCAAGAATGGAACGTAGAACATCGTGTTTGTGTGTTTTGATTGCAAGACGGTAGGCTGACATTGGGCAAAACGGCCCCCTTGGAAGGGTGCAAAGGGATGAAATGAGATTCCCCAGGAAAGCGATGGAGAATCTTTGTCCATGATGGCCTTGAAAGCAAAGATGGCTCAGAACTGCACTGGATCTTGCCCCAAATGGCCTTTGCACTTTACGCCTTGACGATCATCTCAACTCTACGAAATAGCACCATCTTTTGGCAGGATTGGAGACTGTTGCAGAAGAAAACGTAGAACTATGATTGGATGTCCCATGGCTGCTTGGATATGGACATTCCTGGGTGTTTGCTTTGAGACATACAGATACTGTGAAATCCATTCCATCTTTGCTTCATGGATCATCAGGCAACATTCATGTCATCGTCTACTCCTTGGCGGGATCGTCGTTGTAATGGTTTTACAGAGGTATCAGAGCATTGTCTCGGCCTGCAAATGCACGCTTGCAAGAAAGCACCTTTTCATAGGTCCCTTGTGGGAAAAAACCAAAAAACCAAAACAAAACAGGCCACGAATCCTGAGAATCTGCAGAGTAAAAGCACTCCACTCTACAATCGGCCGAGATTCTTAGAATCCAGATGTTTCCGTGCCAGCTGTATAACAGCTACCCAAACTGCAACAGTTTGGCTGGTCCCCCAAACAAACATGTCCCCCAAGTCCAAAGTAAAAAATAAATTCACATACCCATGGTTGGCATGGGGAGCCGCATGGGCAAACCTGTTGGTGACAACCCATGGTCGAGAAATCCACAGAGAAGATGGTTATCAAAGGCTAGGAGCCCAAGTGCAGGGTCAGAGGCAGCATGGGCGCCATTTGCTGGGGAAAATGGGTGGGAGAGTGCTGTTGCTTGTGGCATCCACTGTGTGCACAGCATGCTGGACTGGATGGACCCCTGGCCTGATCCAGCATAGCTCTTCTGATGTTTTTGGGTCACACACACCTTCTAAGCCACGTATTTCTCCTGCTAAATAACTGCATGCAGCTGACACTGGAAGCCTAAATTTGCATGTCTGGGATATAATTGTCCATATTATTTTACAATGTTTGGATGGCACTTTCTCTCTACAGAAGTTCTCAAAGTGCTTCACAAAAAGGGTCAGGTTTAAATGGAGATCACCATGATGGGTGCAAAACATCGGGCTGCCTGGTGACCTCCTGTCCCCCAAGGTGGTATCAGTTCCAGGTCATCACAGGGGACAGAATATCATTCAAGGTCCTCTCCCCTACCCCACCAAGTCCTGCTGGCAGTGATCCCATTGCTCCAACCGAATAAGGTCCCTACTGAGGCCCTCTCGCTGGTGGGTTCTTCAGAATGTTCTGCCTAGTCCACTAGGTCTTCTTGATGCCACAAGGACTACTGCCAACCCCAAGTCCAGGTTTTGACGGCCCTTGGGAAACATAGGCTCCATGGGGCATGTCCCTCAAAGCGTCCATGTTCTCAGTTCTCACCTCTCGCTCCTCTTCTTCCTCCTCACCGCAGCTGCCATCTTCTTGCTGCTGGACAAGCACACGGCCAAGGAGGATGTGAATGCAGCTCCCTTTCTCTACCTCTGAACTGGAAAGAGAGGCTGGGATGGAACAGGGTGTAAAAGTGGAGGGGAAGAATAACTTGAAGGGAATAACCCTGGAGCAGATGCCCTCTTCTTGACACCAGCCCTGGCTTCCCATGTTGCTGTGGGGAAGGTGCCATCAGCAGAGATGCTGTAGTCCCCCTGAATGCCACATTGCAAATTACCACTGAGAGGTCTTTGAGAGGCCTCACCAGCTGCCCCTAGAATTTAATCCCCTCCTTAACCAAAGGAAAAGGAGCATTTGTCAACAGTGTGTACTTTTAAATCCCTCATAAATGGCTTTCCCTGTTCCTCCATCATTTACAACAGGATTTTAAACGTTTGTTGTGTAGATGGGCCCCAAGGGGAGGGAGGAAAGCAGGACAGCTTCAGCCCTTTGCAGCAGAGCGAGCCGCTCCTACCCCTCCGTGATTTAATGCACATCATGAAACTTTACTGCTGGATTAGAATGAACTTCAGTTGCACTGGATTTGGGCTGACTGCTTTCCCCCTTGCAAATTTGTTAAAAATGACAGTGAAAGAGAGAGAGAGAAAGCATCAAAGAGAATGTATTTCTCAAATGCGGAGCCTCAACATACTCCTTTTTAGTGCAAACTGCAGAGGACCAAGAGTTTCCTATCTTTTTAACTCTTTCTATTTGTTAAGAAAAGGAAGAAAAACCCATGTGTGTGTGTGTGGAGGGGTATTCAGCAAAAGAAGGTAGGCAACTCTCTGTCTTCTTCGCACTGCAGTTCCCATAATCCTTGGCCATGGGCAGACCAAATATTTGATCAGCATGAGCCCAAATCTGTAAATTAGTTCATCGTATACTACATGAGTTAAAAATGACGATGCACGGGCAGGTTCACTCATCACTGGTTGGGGTCGTAAGAGCAGATAAAACCTACGAAGAAAGAAGCAGGTTGCTAGAAGCTGAAGGTCTAAAGAGAACACGTTTGCCTTTCTTTTAACCTTCCTCCACTCCATTAGGTGTTTGGGACTTCAACTCTTGCTGGCTCCTGAGAGCAAGGCCCAGAGTCAGGAATGCTGGGAATTGTAGTTCAGGAAATCTGGAGCGTACTGGGGGTGGATGTTTGATAAACTGATGGCCGGGAACATCAGCCTCCTCCGTGTTGCAGATAGAGGACTACGATAGCTGGAGTTTCAAGCAAAGCTAGCAAAGAGATTCTTCGGCCTTCCCCTAAAAGGGTTTTCATGAATTGGATCTTGTATTAGGAAAGAGCCCCAATGTTGCAAGAGAAACACTGGCCAAGTCCAACCATCTGGAGAAGCCATGGGTTCTTTACTCTTGTTGGTCTCCCAAGTTGCAGAACTTCAGCATGTTTGCTTTCAGGAATCATTGGGTTGTTACATGCCATCAGGTCATCTCCATCTTGTGGCAACCCTATGAATGAAAGCTCTCCAACGTTTCCTATCCATGGCAGCCCTGCTCAACTCTTTTATGGAATCAATCCATCTCATGGTTGGTCTTCCTCTTCTTCTTCTTCTACTCTTCTTAGCATTACTATTCTTAATTCTGTTTCTATACTGCCCAACAGTCAAAGCTTTTTGGGCAGCTGCACGGTTTCCATTATTCACTGTGGCTTCTCATGACACGCAGACCCAAGAGCTTCATTTTGCCATTCATAATATGTGTGTGTGTGTGGGAGGGGGAGAACCACCACCATAGTGTTCCAGGACAAGAGTGGTAACAGAAGGAGCCACTCTAGGCACCTGCTCTTTACTGCTTCTGATCTCCACCTTGCAGGACAACCAGAGGAAGAGAAGGGGAAATAGCAAGCTCAAGGCCCATTCAAATATAACAGGCCCACTTGCTGGCATACCAGGCCAAGAACCAGTGGATGCCCCTTCTTGCATCACCCTTGGCCGGCTCAGAGTGAGAGGCAGGCAGATTGCGACAGGGAACCGGAAGGTTACTTCCTCGTAACCTCTAATATAAGACAACATTGTCGAGGCATCGTGGAGAAAGAGCATCATGGCTACACTGCATGTTGCCCTGTGCTTTGCAAAGAAGGGAGAAAGAAATGCGGAGTGAAAACTGTTCTATCTTTCGTAATGTCTAGACATCCATTAAGTCCTTTGAAGTCGAACTAAAATGCTTGGGGTGCTTTCGGCCACTAGAGGTCACTCTGAATCTTCCAAAAATACTAGAAGGCACAATCAGTCTGGTTTTGAATAACATGCTACAATTAGGGGGCACATCTCTGTACCTTTACCCAGAAGTAAATACTTTGGGTTCAGCGGATCTAACCCCCAGGAAAAGGTGCTCAGAGCCGCAGCCTAAGAGAAGCAGCATCCGAGAGATGGTGGCTGAAAGCAAACAGGCATTTTATCAAATACGTGCCACTTCTTTGGGTTCTGGAACTGGCTTTTCTTGGGATCGAATTTTGACTGGGGAGGAAAAGGGGAAGTCAGATCTGGAAGAAGGTGCTTCCAGATGAACCTGAACGCCCACCAACGGCCCAGGTCAAGCCCAAACCTCCATCGATTGAGAATCTGTGGCCACACTTGGAAGCTGCTGTTTGCTTGTGGATCCCATCCAACCTGACAGTGGTGGAGCATTTTCGCCAGGAAAAACATGCCAGCATGGCAGGATCCAGCTGTGCAAAGCTGATGGGCAACTGCCCAAGAAGTTTTGGGGGTAAATACTTCTGCCACCAGCAAATACCCATTTGTTTTAGTTGACTGAACTTTTGTGCTACTGTAAAAATATTTGGCACATTTGCAGAACTTTGTATCTTGTGTAACAAGTGGTAACAATGCTGATTGCACATATTTCAATTCCAAGCAACATTATTGAAACAAGCAAAATGAGTCAACATCAAAGGGGTGAGACAAGCCATTGTATCTCCCGATTCAGTGCTTCTCTTACTTTGTTCAAACCAGATTCATAATGCAATAAATTTCTGAGATGAATTTCTCTATATTCCAAGAATTATTCCTTCATTTCCATTACTGCATTAAGTGGGTCCACGGAGTTAAATAACAACTTTCTATAATCCGAACCTCCCATGCTGTTTTATTATACGAAATTGTATGCATATGAAATTTCAGTGCCAAATATAATTTCCCAGTCTCCTTGTTTCAATGACACAGTGGATCGAAAGAGCTGATGTAGCACCGAGGAGAAAGTCCAAGCTGTGAGATGGAAAGCCCATGTTCTGAATCCTTGGGTGGGCTCATGGACCCCCTCCCCCGAATCTCTTAGCTGCAGGCCCTCATCAGCATCATGGGAATTAAAAAACCTTACAGGGTGATGATGCAAAAACATATAGGAATCACCTTGAACACTAATCAAAAAAGTAGGTGCAATTCCTTGAGGATTTGTGGGGAAACCAGAGCCTTGAAATGCAGCTAAGAGATGCCTTATTAACCTGTCCATCCATCCACAGCCTGTGAGTTTGCACTGGTGAGATTTTCTGTATCTGGTGCACTTCAAATCTTTTATACTTCAATTCCCCCCTCACCTTAAATTTTCCCCTGATGTAAAACACCCGATTTCCTCCAGGGGTTCGGTGGCCTGGAGTGGATTGGAGGGGAGTGGATAACCAGCTAAAATCAAGTACACCACATTGCAGAAGCACCTTCCCCTGGTGGTGGTGGTCTTCATCATCATCATCATCGAAGCACATTTGCCATGAATTCTGAATCGCAAAGGTCACAACAAGCCATACCCCGGCTTTCCCCAAAGCTGGTGTTCTCCAGAGGCATAGTGCAACTCCCATCATCCCCAGCCAGCATGGTCTGGTGTGATGAGAGCTGTAATCCCACCTAACTGGAGGAAAGCAAGCTGGGAAAGACCGCCCTGCACAATGAGGTTGGCACTTCCTCCGAAAATGAGCCACGGTGACTCATTTCTCCCACTGTGTGCGCCCAGAAAACTTGCAGAATTATTCTTACCAGCTTTGCCTGCCACGCTGTGCAAACCCAGCGAAGGTGGCTTGTTGCCATGGTTAATGAGCGACCCCTGCATGCTCGGACAGCCCCCCGTGACCTGTTTCCCCTCTGCAAAAGCTCCACAAAAGGATCTCTGGGGTTGGTGGTCCCACAAACCCACCGCCCTAAATAGTTCTGGGACATTCGTTCCTGCCCAGACCCAAGCCGCTAGGAGAGCCGGTGTTCCAAGCGTGAAGGCCGGCACCCAGCCGCCAGAGGAGCAGCAGTGCTGAAGGCGAGGAAAAGGATCAAACGCGAATCTGAAAGTGGCCGCTGATGAGGTGAGAAATATGTCGCTCCCCGGCTCCCGTGTCTTCTTGGTCCAGAAGAATCCGGAAAAGCCATGTGCGAGGGAGGACTTGGAAGAACAAGCTGAACCTCCAGAGCTGCTTTTTAGTAGCTCTGACTTTGGAGAACGTTGCGCTTTTTCCCAGCAAAGAAGTGTGAGTTGGATACCCTTGGTGTGCCATGTCGTGCTGCCAAAAGAAACAGCCAGGGATGGAATCGCTTCGCAAAGTCATACCGACCACAAACAGCTCAGGCACCTGGCGTGGGAGAAACGGATTTCAAGAAGCAGGGGCACTGTGGGAGGGAAAAACCAGCTCAGCCCAGACTTCGGGCTTGCTTCAATCCTCTCCATTCACCGAGGCCCGTTGTTTTCATCCCCGTCTCTGGCAAGTCACCGGCTCCAAAATTTCCTTGCCAGCCCATTAACGTGGCAAGCAACGAAATGGTGATCCGTAGTCACTTTGCAAAGGTCTGTCACTCCTTACAGGCAGAGCATAGCAAGTAAGCATGCAAGTGAAGAATATGCTAATATGAATTAGTATTTCTATGAATGCAGGCCCGTAAGCCGCTGAAAGCTATCTGCACACCTGGACAGATTTTGGCAGGAAATTTTTCTGGGTTATTTTTCTGTATATTCTCCTGACAGGCAGGGGACAGACAAAGTCTAAAGCAACAGCTGTAAAGAGCTTCCGGAACATCTGGATCCCAGCTGAGCCATACAGCTGTGCTTCATCAGATGCAAACTGCTGAACTCTACCGATGTTAGAAGCCAGGCAATAAAGGACTTATCCGTTCTGGACATATAACTGTCCGGATACCATCCCAGAATAATTTCCTCCTATTCTGGCTGGCAGGAGCGACTGTTTGGTGGCTTCCACTTACGGAAAGCCATGGGCCCTGCTCCAAAAGACAGCTCTGGTGGCTGGTGGCCTAGAAACTTTGGTGGCCTAGAAACTCCACTACCCTATGTATAACCTGTAGCGTTAAATTCCCTAAAATCCTTGCATTGGGGCAAAAACTGGGCATGTGTTTCCATGCGAGCATCTTTGAAAGGAGCAAGGAAAGCGCGGAGCGGTGTTGCCGGCTGTCTTGCTTCTCTTTCTACCCTGATCTGCTTCCCCTCCACATGCAGGGAATAGTTTATAAATGGGACACACGATTTCCCCTTCTGCAGTCCAAAGAGTGCAGCCCATAAGCATGGTGAGCGAAGGCTGAAATAACACATCCAGTCTGCTTTTCCAAGAAGGTTCCGTATGCAGTTTAAATGCACCACCTGCTGGACACGTGCAAATTGATGGAGGCAGGACTGGGAAACGGCAAGCCAGCAAACCTAGGCATGTTAGCCTGGAAGTGCATAATGGAACCTGTTTCCCACCTCGGAACAAGCTGGGAACCTGTCTTTGGAAAACAGACAGTAGCAAGGGTTTCTAATTCCTCATTTGCTCTTTATTTCTTCAAAACCAGGAGTGAAAGCATAAGGTCCAGTGAATTAGGCCTCCAGGTACAGGTGACTAACCTCAGCAAACTACTTAGCTACAGGCCAGTGATTCTCATTTAACCTATCCTACCTCACAAGGCTGTTGTGCAGATCTCATAAGAGGGCTTGTACAGCTAGCTACTTGAAGGATTGAAGTGAAAAAAAACATTTAATAATAACAAATAAGCATTTTTGCCCATACATCCTGAACTGTGTCTCAAAATGCAAGCTTTTGTGTGCATCTCTCTGGTGATTTTGGGCTTTTCACATGTTTACACAGAAAGAACCCTGGGATTTCTCACAGAATGTGTTTATTTTTAATAGAGAACGGAAGCAAATGGCATTACTTATACACATATCACTGAACTGAGACCCGCCTGATGAAAAGGCCCTTGTTTATTGGACTTATCACACCATTTCCCCAAGGTAACAGGAAGCGATAGCAAAACCAAAATTGAAACCGAAGAAAATTAAAATCAAAACCCTAAAGTGAATACACTAAGAAATATTCTCACGACAGTACGGTAAGAGAAGGTACCCCCAATGTAATGGATTGATTTCCATGCCAAATCACCGCTCAAATAAAGGTGGTGGAAGAACACCTGGCTTCGATCAGCTGAGAGCTCCAGTGGCTGGAAGCAGCCATGAGAAGGCTTCTCCAGCGTCCTTCTCAAATGTATCTCTCGTGGTGGGACCCACGAGATGGGCCTTCTCCAAAAGACCGAGAACCTGGGCAAACTTCTTTGGGAGCAAACAGTGTTCTGTACGGAGCAGGGTGTTGAAGCCACTGGCCCCCTTCCAACTCTGCTATTTTATGATTCCATGATTCCAGGCAATATACCAAGTGCTACCCTAAGGGGACCCAATTTTACAAACTTATAAAATATTGCATAACCATCAGGGCCATTTCTCTGATGAATGTACCTCGTGGGGCAGTATTTGCTCATCTCATTTACACCTCGCATTCCCAAGCGAATACTTTGAGAAAGTAAAAGCACAACTAACTGCTTGAGGGTGCAAGCCCATGTATGTTTAGACAGAAAAGAGTCCCAAGTCTTCCAACATTCTGCAGTGGGGCTGGTTGGAAAAGTACCAGGAGATGCTGGGCTTTTTTCGCTCCAGTCTAAACTCCTGCAGAATTGCATCGCTACAGTGTTTCCAGAGAGAGGGTTCTCAGCA
Source organism: Varanus salvator macromaculatus (assembly GCA_023646645.1). NCBI lineage: Eukaryota > Metazoa > Chordata > Lepidosauria > Squamata > Varanidae > Varanus > Varanus salvator. The sequence goes on from JAIXND010000657.1 coordinate 3,415,064, forward strand.
CTACCAACCAGAAGCCATTATTCAGGTCTTACGGTATTTCTTTTCCCTTAACAGATTTCCTGCAGAAACAAAGACGAGATAAAAGTCATGATAGAAAAATCTCAGATGGTTCTGAAGATGTTGCGGCTAATCGAAGAAGAATATCCCACGAAAGGGGCAGAGAGATGGCACTGGGAAAGCCCCCCGGGAGAGAAACAAGAGGTCCTTAAAAGGCAATTTTTAAAATCCACCAGAAGCTGCCTGGGGTTCAGTATGATGCATGGGACAGAAGGCATCCTCCCTGTGGAAGCTAAGCAAGCCTGGGGCTGGCCTGAGCTTGGAGGGGAGACCGCTGGGACGGCAAGTCACCACCTCGAGTCCCACCAGGGGAGAAAGGTGGGCTGGAAAACATAAAAAAAAAAAAATAGAATTGGGCTTTTAAAAAAATCACACGCACACAGGCACAGTTTTGGGGTGCACCCAAGTTTGTGACCCCGGGACCATTAACAGCAACCGACATCATCATACAAAAGCCACAAGTTGAAACATCTTCTAAGCAGCAGCAAGAGACGGAAGGCAGGCAAAAGGCGTGTGAAGGGCACGCATGCGCATCGGGCCGAACGTCCTCTTCTAGCAGCAAAGAGAACCGAAGAACAGTTGCATTCAAAAGTCACTTCCGGATTTGATTTGACTGCCACTAGAGGGGTAGTGGCAGATTTTTTCAAACGCAGGGAGCGGGGGGAGGAAAGTGGAGCCGCTCCGGTTTCCAGACCCCTGTGCTATTTCCTCCCATTGGCCGCTTCCCGAGATTGGGGATGGAAACGCGATCAGTTTTCGGTGCGTCGTAAAGGTGCCCTCGTTGTACGGTTGCGCCCGCCGTCTCCGCAGCCCCCGAGGATCCGCGCTCGGCGCATGCGCCGTCGTCCGCGCCAGTCCCCTCCGCCTCCTCCGGGGGCAGGGCCTGGGGCCGCGCGACGAGGCGCATGCGCGGCGCTGGCTTCGCGAGCTCGGCTCCTCGCAGCGGAGCTTCCTCACGCGGCCGCTCCGCCTCGCCCGCCTCCGTCCTCTCGGCGGGCCCCGCGCGGACGGGCTCCCGCTCCGGGGCGCGCCAGGCCCCGGCATGCGACGCCGTCCCGGCCGCCGCCATCGCCATCCGCGAGCCGCCGTCGGCGGAGCCCCGAAGCAGCCGGAGCGAGGTGAGCCTCCGTAGGGCGCTGCAGCCGGGGGCGGGGCTTCGCGGGGCGCGCCGCGGGCCACGCCCAGGCCACGCCCTCCCCTTCCGTGCAGCCCTGCCTGGCTCCGCCCCATCAGGCCACGCCTCCCGCTCGCCAAGCCCCGCCCCGCCCCGCCCCCTCTCCCAGCCCCAGGGCAGCGCGGTGTTGTGGGTAGCGCAGCGAAGAGACCTCGCCCTTTTCCAACCTGGCATTCTCCAGGGGCTTTGGATCGCAGGTCCCATCATCCCCAGCCAGCAGGGCCTGTGCGCACGGGTGTTGGAGCTGTAGTCCGAGGGTGTCCCATCGGAGAAGGCCCAATGAATGTTGGGCTTAAACCAGGGAGGAGCTGAGGATGCACAAGGGTTGCACACTGTGTGTGTGTGTGTGTGTGTGTGCACATGCGTGAGAGAGAGCCCTTTCCCATCTGGTCTGACCTCACAGGGTTGTAGTGTGGATAAAGGGGGACATGTGCGGGTGGGAAGAGAGTCTACCTGGCCTGTCTTGAGCGCCTTCCTGGGATTCAAACATACTTTTAAAATGTTAACACGCTGCTTGGCTTTGCTGGATTGACCCGGAGGAGCCCAAGGTGATGGGGTGGCTCTGGAGTCCCATCACCCTTTTTGGCTTCATGACAGCCCTGTGAGGCTTCAGGACAGAGTGTGGACTTGATCTGGGTTCTCGCCGCCCCTGCCGTCCTGCCCTCTCCAACTCTTTCACCACACCTGTTGAGCATCGTGCCTCCTGTCACCCCACCTGCATGCTCCCCTCATCTCCTGTCATCAGCCCCACCCTTCATCACCCCTTGACCTACACTCCTATGTCCATCCAACCGACATGAACCCAAGTTGCAGCGCTTCCATGCCAAAACAACAACACTAGATAGCATCTGAGTCAGAAAAAAGGGTTCTGCTTTTGCCTTCCCCTGATTTCTGGGGTGTTGTTGTTTATCAAGGTGGCTCTTTGTTGCCGCATGTTTGTATTTAAACATGTGAGCCCCCTCCTCCAGTCCGAATGGATGTAATCTCAGCACACGCTTACCACCTCAGTGAGAAGAAGGCCCCCGTCTCCCTGTGTGCCTTGGGAATTCCCCATCATGCAAGATAATCCCAGCACCACTTAATACACAAGTTTCAGTGCTCCCTTCTTTTGCGCTGGCTCGGAAACGCGATGCGTCCAGTCCTTAGACACCAGGATCACATGTCCAGCCATCCCAGCTCCCGCAAATATCAGTGGTAGGTCTTTCTCCAGCAATGCCGTTGCTATTGCGGGAGGTAAATGCATTTGAATCGGCACAGCGACAGGGTTCGCATGATCGTGTGAGTGACCCGTCAGCTGTTTCCAGGCCTCCAAAGCATTGGAGGCTTGCAGGACAGGGCAAGCTTCACCAGCAAGGGGAGTCACGGAATTCCCCCAACGTGTGGTGGGAAAATAGGCCACCGTGGATTGTTTCCCCCTGCAAGAATGTGCAAGTGGGCCTGGCGTCTGAGACAGCTGTTTTGTCGAGACATCTGCACAATCTCAACTAAAATAATTTCATTCACCTTGTATTGAAGGTGGGGTGGACTTGGTGAGATCCAGGAACCGATGCTTTGTTGGCCACTTTCTTTGCAGCAGAGAAACTAAGGAACACTGTCATTGATTTGTTAATGAGTTTCAACATCACTTGCCAAGCCTTTTCATACTGAGTCAGGCTAGGACGGTCTATCAAGCCAGTGCTGTCAACTCTGACTGGCAGTGAGTCTTCAGGGCATGATGCAGAGAGAGCTCCTTTCCAGGCCAGTGATCTCTGACCCTTTTTCCCCCCTGCCAGGGACCGAATTGGGGATCATCTGTACCTAAAGCATGTGTTCTGTTGAGCATCTCCATTGCCTCACCACTGATACCACTGCTGAAGACCATCTTTCTCTTCAAGACGCTATGATCTGAGATGATTTAAGGAAATAAACAGAGTAAGCATTGACCGTCATTTGGGGGGATCGGCATCCCAGTGTGCTTAGCCCTTGGGCTTGTGTTAAAGTTACTGAAATACGATTCAGCGCCGTTTGAATGTACAGAGTCCAAATGCAAGGGAGTGGAGCAACTTTGCCGGAAGATACAATGCCTTTTGGTTTTTTGGGAGACGGAAGCGCCATAAGCAATTCTTCCAGGGAAACTTTTCTGCAGAAGAGTCACATAAATGTTGCACTGTTTGAAGACCTTTATCTGAGGAGCTGAATGGACGAGCTGTTAAAGCTTGAGATGAAATTAACTGGGGGTGGAGAGTCTTCCGCAGCAAAGTTTCGTAAGCTGACAAAGGTTAGAATAACATGCTTAGCTGTGGTTTTGCTTGAGCTTTGATTCAGATAGCTCCTGCATGTACCACAAAGAAGCTCACGTTCTTTCTAGGGTTTTATAAAGCTGTTGGTGAGACTGGGAATCCAGATCGTCCGATGTTTTCTTCTCTAATTGGACTGGCTTTGTAGAGTTTCACGCAGATGTCCTTTTCCAAGGACTGAGGACATGGATTTTCCGCAGGCCACTGGGTGAACAACATGGTTCTATCTGATTCTGTGTGGCTCTTACGTTCTCTGCAAGTTTAGATAGGAACTGGTGCATGCTGGGAGTTGTAGGCTCCCCCCTTCCAAAACGACAACAAGGGATTGTGCCCCAAGTCTTGCTCATTGGAGATAACAGGGACTGAATGTAGAACCTATTATATGCAAAGCGTTGAGTGTATTACTGGGCTGCAGCTCTCTCAAGTGCATTTAGCAATCCAGGAAGTGGCTTTCAAAAGAAAGGACAGATTGCTGGGTGTACCTGGCAGGTGTTTCAATGAAAGCGATCGTTGGAGGTACGTATGGTTGCAGAGGGGCTGGGTTAGATTTCAGAGACGTTATCGGGCTGCATTAAAGCGGCGGGTGAGGCCAGAAGCAAAAGTGCTTGGGCCCAAAACACAACAAAACAGGAAAGGCGTTTCAGTCTTCCGGAAGCGGGGAAAGGCTGCGCACGAGATGAAAAAATGGCTGCTGGCGGAGAGAAAGGGGGCAGAGCCCGTGGGAGGGGGCGTGGACTGGGGTCCAAGGAGGGGCAGATTTGGCCCGCGGACTGAGGCCCTGCGCTGATGGAGAGAAGCAGCGTCCCTGGGCTTCCTTGGTAAGCCTGACCAGAGGCAGAAGGTGCTCAGGGGCAACGTGCTGGGAAGACATCCATGGTGACCCACTGAGAAGCACTGCAGGGAGGCTGCAGCTTGCCCTCTGCCTGTATTCATGCTGGTAAAGTCACGGCCCGCGAGGTGCGCCTGTCTCTCAAATTGTGGCGGCTCTTAACCAGGCCCTTGTGTGGAGCAGCTGGCTTTCCTGCCCTCCCCAGGGCAGAGGAGAGGTGCTGAGCCTCTGTGACATCACAGCTCCGCACCATGTGGCTGAGGCTTGCTGCTGAAAGGGGCCGTGATCTTGAGTCCAGCAGCCCCCAGGTCTGGGCAAGGCCTGCCCGCCTTCCATGATGGGTGACATCACGCAGCTTGGTGTGGACCAGGCTGCTCTTGGGGGGCCTGCAGGATTCCCCAGACCCCTTCCCCTTTGCTGCTAGAACCTCTCCCCCTCCCCACTTGTGAGTAGGGGGTGCCCAGGTGAAAGGACTGGGGTGAGGAGGCTTCAGGGAAGTCAGAATGGTGTTGCGTATGGGTCAGCCTTTGGAATTGTCCTGGAGACGAGTTCCAACATGGATGAGTTCCTTTCCGAGTCCGGCTGGCCCCTGAGTTTTCTACCACTTGACATTTCCAAGCAGTCTTCAAAGACAGGCCCACGCACAATCTCTGTTTGTGTTTCCCAGTTGCGAAATCGCTCGTCGGACAAGGGCTCTGGAGGCAAGGGCGGGAAGGACAGCTGGGCACCAGAAGGGAGCAGACGGGCAGGACAAATGGCCTGGACGTGACATTTCCCGAAACAGCTGATGGCCAATAAATGCCTATCATTAACAGCCATCTCTGTTCAGAAAAATGAAGCACCTGCCTCTCTCTCCTTTTTCCTGGAGGTTCAGCATTTTATCCAGAGACAGAGGAGAAATGTAGACATTTGAACTTGATCGGGGCAGCAGAGGTCAGACTGGAAGTGCCATCCGAACGAGCACGCGTCCTTCAGACGCAGCCGCCCTTCCGTCACAGAGAGGCTCGCTTCTCTCCGGGGTGCATAACGATTGTGACTAATGAGTGATCTTGCTCTGTCTGTGCAGGTTACATCAAATATGACTACGTGCATCTTAGAAGCCCAAAGGAACAGCAAGATGTCAACCTAACACTCGCACTCCCTGTCAGGTAGGTGTTTGCGCTGGATGTCCCCAGAGGCGCGTGGTGGTTCACAAACAGAAGCAAAAGCACTCGGGTGCCCTTTTGGGCCCAGGTTCAAACATTAACAGATGAAGCACTAGGCAAGCCTTCCCCACTCTCTGCGCTAACATGGCTTGAACTCCGAAGGAAGGAGAGTTGCTCACCAGCGCTTCCAAGCCTGCAAAGTGGACACAACGTTCGCCTGAGCCAGTTTCGGTCTGGGGGCTGGATTTGTACGGCAACTGCCACACACAAATGACTTCGGTCTTTTTAGTCAGCCTTCTGCTGCAGTTTGCTTTTCGCCATTAGGTCTTTCCTTTCAGGAGAGATGCACCCAAAAAGCCATCCATTGGAAATGTGTGTGGTTCCTAAAGATGTTAACTCGATTGACCTTCCTGCGTTTGCATCCTGAACTGGGTTCAGTTGAACAGTTTGTACTGCTGGAAATTTCTAGGCTTCTGGATTTTATCCTAGCCGTGTCCTGCTCTGGATCTTGTGAGCTGGACCTGTGTCTTTTTACTGCACAAGTTACTGAGAAAGTTCCACCTTAAAGCTGTCTTAGAAATATGTAATCATAAAAATAATGCAAACAAGCAGAAGTTCCTGGTTAAAAACTTGCATCTACATTAGGTGGCTTCCCTCTCTGCTTCAGTTCCACCCCCTCATGCAATGCTGGAGTAATAATACTGGCCTACCTTTCAAGGTTGTTGTCAGAATGACAGGAAGAGACTATGCATGAAGTACTTCAAAGGAAGTACTTTAAGTGCTACGTGTATCTTGACTCTGACCTGCACTTTGTCACACTGCAGAAGGCTCAGTGGCTCACGGCCTTACAGTTGTATCAGACTGCAAGAGGCCCTTGTAATCTGTCGGTGAGAGGCGTAGTCCGGGAGCGGTGCTTTGGGAGTGGTGATTGTGTAAGTTCTGTGCCTCCATGCAGTGCTAACTCAAGTGATTGCTTTTCCACTCTAACGTTTGAAAGACTTTCTCGACATCCTGCAAATCAAGCCCACTTACGCGATCTTCGCAGCCCTGCCAATAGCAAATTATATAGTACATTTTCAAAAAAAGGATGCAAAGTTTTGCTGCAGAGAGCTGCTGGGTGGATTAAAGTTGGAAATGTGTGCTGTAAATGGAAGTGACTCTCTTCCCTGCTGTTATGTGCTTGTCATGTGTAGTTAGATCATAATGTCAGTGCTTTGTGCTTGCAACATTGAACTTAATATCTGGGCAGAGGGTGCAGACATAATGCTAAGCTGTGATTAGACCCCGGCTTGTAACCCTTGTCTAAAAGGCAAGCAGACACTCTAGTGCTGAGCGCTTGTGCAGAAGGACGGATACAAATGTTTGTTTGTACTAAGTAAATAGTGTACCCTTTGAACGAAGCGACAAATTATAGTTTGTCTCAAAACAAGATGAGTTGCAAAGCAAAGCGACTCCTTGCTGCTGATTTGTGTCACACCAAACTGTGGCTGATGTGTCGGAACAAGCCAGGTTTCTAGCAAAATGTGAGCAGAAGGTACACTGGGATATACTGGTAGCTCTCTGGGTAACATGCAGCAGAAGAGCTTGTGCCTTCCAGATGTCTAATAATAGCAGCCTCTAAAAAGCTCCCCACCCTTCTTGCCTTGGGTTGCTAAGAAGAATGTTTGGAGGAGAAACCAGGAGCGCATTTATGTTTGAAAGTGCTTGTGGGTTTGGTTTTTGGCACTGATCCTTAAGCTTGGAGGCGCCCCAGTCTAATTCTCAGCACACGCCCACTTCTCTGAGTGACCATATTGGAACTGGCTTCAGTGGGTTGCTTGATGGTTTTCGTAATAACACACAAACACACAAACAGGAATACTCTACTCTTTGTTTCTGCAAGTCACTTAATCCCAATCATCGTTTTCTGGCACTGCAAAGGTTTGGCTTAGACTGCACAGATGTTAATAATTTTGCAAGAGCGCTTTCCTTTTCTGTCCCAAGGCCTGGATGTATTTGCACCTCACCTTTTTGCCCAGAAAAACGGCACTCGGTGTGGGGGGTGATCATGAACAAAACTGGATTCAACCAGTAATAGAGCCAGCGCATTTAAACTCAAGAGTAACAGGAGAAAAGCAGAATCACAGGGGAAGCATCTGACCTTATGTAGGATCTTCCCCCTTAGCAGCACCACCAGGCTCTGTGTAGATCCCTTGACCTTTTTCTGAGAAAGTGCTTAACTAGACGTTATCAGGAATTCAGACACCCGCTGATCCAACGCCTCGCTTCCCTTTTCCCCCCTCTGTGGCCCTTCGGTCAGCATTCCTCGGCCTGGAGCTCACGCATGCCCATCTGAGATAGGCTGCAAGAGTGTGGCTTGATCCGGGGCGGACTTGCAAGCATGAGAAGGCCAAGAGGAGGGGTTTAGGGATACGCACGGTCCCTGAGGCGCTTGGGAAGGCTTCAGGCCAGCTTGTAAGAATGAGGAAGAGGCTTGTGGGCTGATGCCGGAAGCTCTGCATCTGGCCAGGGTTTCTTGAAGTGAGCTCCTCTCTTTGGCCGCTAGCTCTGCGAGGAACCTGCGGTGCTTGCCCTGTGCAGAGCAGCCTGGGAACCAGCCCCGGCTTTTTCAGAACACATGCACTGAACGCTTGGGAACAAGCTTCTGATGAACACAGCCCTGGTTGCAGCAAGATGATTGTGTGACCATCCGGCCCTGGAGACATCGCTATCCCTACCTCAGCAGCTTCCAACTAAGCCCAGCACATCTACTTTGTGGGCTTAAGGTGTGCCGCAGCCGTCCCCAGCCTGTCACCCTGCAGCTGGCTGGAAAATTATAGGAAATACAGCGCAACACATCTGGAAGGCTCCTGGCTGGGGAAGACAGCTCCACTAGCTGACCCAAAGCCCGGCACGTTGCTTCTGGGAGCCAGCACCTGGCTCAGTATATTCCGCAGCGACATCCTTCAGCAGTAAGGAGAATTGCTTTGCAAGAGCAGCTAGCATGAGGGTGAGCACTCCTACTTTCGTGCACAGGCACCTTTCCCCAAAAGCAAAATCCCACATTTTGGTCCATCTGGAGGGTGTGGGTTTTGTGTGCATGTCTGTTTAAATTGGGGTAACTCTATCATGTTGCACAAAGGAGAGACACCAAGCCTGGCTCGGGAGCTGCATCAGGATTGCTGGCTGCAGGAAAGGGACACTGTCTTTCACGGATGCAAGGGAGCCACCTGCTTGGATATCATCAGATCAATGCCGTGCTTTCAGGTCACTCTGTGCCATGGCCCTTAATAGCACCGGATCAATAGGGATTTCAAGACTGAAAGCGCTTCTAGGGTTTCGTGCTATTCCTGGCTCTTTTGGGGTTATGCTGGAGAGCGTTCATCGTGCTTTGGCTTTCTATACAGCTCGCTTGAAGGCTCACTGGGGTTGCTCCTCTTCTCCCGGTGCCATCATGGTTTAATGAGGCGATGTGCGACTAAAGAAAGCTCGTTATCGCGCCACCGAAGACATCAAATTCAGCCCAGCGAAGCCTGGCGTCCTTAAGCAAAGCCATACGGGGGAAAGGCTTCAAGTGCTGGGGAAGAGCTGAGCTGTTGTCTAGCCAGGCAAAGCAAAACTAACAGGATAGAGACAACTCAGATCTTTTTTCTTATTTAAAGATTCTGTTTTTTCCGTTTTAATGTGAATTATGGCAACGCCTTTTAAAAATGAACCTAGTTTGAATGGAACACAGGACTTAGTGCAAATAAACATGCTTTAGTATACACCTGCAATATCATAAAACTGGATAATGAACACTGTTGTGTTGTTGTACCATTCGTGTGAATGTTCCTTTAGTGTACGCAAGAAGATACGGGTCCCTGCCCCAAGAGGCTTACAGTCTGGAAGCAGGCACAAGGAAGGCAACCAAGAAGTGGAGGGAGATGGAAACAAGGGAAGAGACTGCAGTCACTAGAAGCTTGTGCCAAAAGTATTGCAGAAAAGTCAGCTTTGGGGAAAGGATTTAAAGGATGGAAGAGAGAGGACCTCATGGAGGTGTTTGGGAGAGTGTTCCAGGGTTCCCAGGATCTGGGAAGCAGCAGCACCCCTCACCCCATGCAAATTGTCCTCTGATCCCGTGGGCGATCTTACACTCGGCATTGTTATGCCCTCCAATTACCTGTCGTGGCTCCAGGCCTCCTCTCCTGCTGAGTCACCGTGTAAACCGAGACACATCTTTGCTGCGTGTGCTTCGGCGGCAGCGTCTGCTTGCCAGCACCGTGCGGGATCGATAGCTCCCACTCTGCTCTCACATCGGCACAGAAGTGTATTTTGAATTTGTGATCTGGATAGAAGAATTTGTTCCGCACTCCTGAACACACAAAACACTTGCCCTCATTCATGCTCTTGCCATCTTACTGCTGTCTTGTAAGGAAGGCCTAAAGATTTGCCCGTTTGGCAGAGGAGTGAGGTGAACGGGGGGTCCCTGAGTCGTAATGGTCTCGCCATCCCTGCACCGTCCTTAGCATATGCGACAAGACCTCCCTAAATGGCATGTAACTCATGCTGATGGGAAATGGGGCAAGAATCCTTTCTCCAGCCCCTGGAACCCTAAAACAAACAGGTGAGTTCCTGGAGAAAGGTATTTAAGATCAGGCTCAGATCTTGCCTGCTTACTGTGGAATAAATCCCTTTAAATTTAATAGAGATTGCTTCTGGATCAACACCAATGAGCTTTCCAGATTCAAAATCTTTACTGAGGCTTGGAGCCAATACAGTCATCTGGGTTTGGAAACACCTTTGCTCAAAGGATAAAGCCACATTGTACAGGTCTGTTTTCCTTACCGTTTGCAAACACGCTAATGCAGCAAGATGGGGCTGCGGAAAGTAGGCCCTGCAAGCCTCGCTGTCCATTTGGGGGGTCCTAAACACCGCGAGCGAGGAAGCTTTCCTGCTAAGCAGTGGCTGCATTTAGGGGCACCGAGCAGCCTTGGCACTGGCTAATAATCTCCAAATAGGTTCACTCAGAAGAAAGTCTGAAAAGTTGAAAATTGGAAAGAAACTTCTTCTTTCAGGGGAAAGAAGTGGGGAACTCTGGGGTGCAGAATAAGATAAGCACTGGGGAAAGAGAACAGCGAGGCGGTTGAAAGAGGAAGGACCAGAGAGGCCTGTTCGTGCGGAAGGAGCTGGGAGATGGGATCACAGGCTTGCCGCAGATGTGGGCGGTTTGGAGCCAAGAGAATTCCGTGGAGTGTTGTAAAATGGAGCTAAAGAAGAAGATTGGTCCAGGCTTCCCTGAAGGAGAAAACGGCCCTGCCGGGAGTCACACCTGAGTTAAACACGTTTCTTCACGTAATGATGAAGTCCTCTATAGCATTACTAACACGGTGTAGACGTTGTCCTCAGAGTACCTCGGGATGTGGCCCGGTGGGCCTCTGGGCTAGCAGCCTCCGTGTTCTTGCAGCCATGGCACGTCTCTCCCTAAGAGAGGACCGGGAGAGGAAAGCCACGGGTGTTTGGTTTGGCAGAAAGGCTGTACGGGAACCATCCGTTGCTTTGCAGAAGTTCTGCCCCTTGGAAGAGGGCATGCTAGGGATGTGAGCTCCACAGAGGAAGCCCCGCTTCCATGCCATGATAATCGGCCGCAACGTCCGCTGTCAAGTCCCCTGGTGCATGCTGCCCTCTTGTTCTTTGTCCTCAGGGCCAGTCCAGAAAACCATGCAGTCATCTGGGCACCGGTTCCGTGACGTCGAGCATCACCCGCTGCTTGCCGAAAACGACAACTATGACTCCTTGTCATCAGAGTCTGACGCGGCCGACAGAGTCTGGTTCATCCGCGACGGGTGTGGGATGGTGTGCGCGCTGATGACGTGGCTCCTCGTCGTCTACGCGGATTTCGTGGTGATGTTTGTCATGCTGCTCCCTTCCAAAGACTTTTGGTACTCCTTCATCAACGGGGTTCTTTTCAACTGCTTGGCAGTGCTCGCCCTGTCCTCCCACCTGCGGACGATGCTGACCGATCCCGTGAGTAGAAGCGCTTCCCATCTCTGGGGTCGCCCCCGGGCAGACAGTGCTGCACAGGACCGGGAATTCTTCCCAGTGGGAATCGTTGGGCACCTTGGTAGCACCCCAAAGCAGCATAGAAGGGAGCAGAACCTCCTGGCAAAGCAGAGGCGCACGAGGCTGGTTTCTTCCCAGTTGTGAAATGCCAGCAGGGCCTACCATGCTGCCTTCTCGGCCTTGCCTAGAACAGGCGTGTTGAACCCTTCCAGCCCAAGGGCCAAGCACCATTTCAGGGGCCGCGTGCAGCGCTGTGTAGGGCCAAAACTGAAAGGCAGCTGGGCCAACATACTTGATCAGAAAGTTTTTGCTACCAGTAACTGCGCCCTCTCCAGGTGGGGCAAGGTGTTGCACACGGGGCCTTCCACCTGCAAGCCGCTTGCTGTGCTCATGGGCATCACACCCAACTCCACCACTCCCATCTACCTGGAAGACTCCTCAACGCCTCTGCTCCTTCTGCCTTAAGGTTCTTCGCCAAAACCCTCCTTTTGCATAAAATATTTGGTCCTTGACTGTTGTGTTGATCTAGTCCCATTCGCATGCATTCATCTTCTTGCTTTCCTTTCCCTTCGCCAAAACAAATCCTCCAAGTTCTTAGGGTGAAAATTTGGCGCATATTATTATTCCCTAAATACTCATGTGTGCTGTTAACACAGTGGAAATAAATGCCAGCGTTCCCAGTAACAGGGCCTTGTCCGTCTGTCGTCTGTCTGTCTGTCTGTCTGTCTGTTCTCTGCTCCATGCCTTAGGGGGCCGTTCCCAAAGGAAATGCCACAAAAGAATACATGGAGAGCTTGCAGCTGAAACCAGGAGAAGTGATCTACAAGTGTCCAAAGTGCTGCAGCATCAAACCAGAGCGTGCCCATCACTGCAGGTTTGTTTTCTGGCAGCCTTTGCGTTGTTTTCAGCCAAAAAATCCAAGGGTCCTAAGGCACGTGATGTTAAAAAGAGCAGTTGCATCGTCATCTGCATGTGCTTTTGTAATACAGAGACCTCCGTGTGTGTCTGAGATGGGCAGCAAGAGGGAAATAGAATAAGCTGGTAATTTGATGCCCGGCTTTGTGCTTCCTGCACTGAAATGCAGCCCCTGAGAGATTCGGAAAAGAAATTTGGTCCCTGGAAAAGGAGGCTCAGCATCCCGGGCTTGGCCCTTCCCAGCTCTGCAGCACCATCCCAGCTACCTGGCCTGGGATTCCTCGCAGCTGCTGTGGAGGACACGGATGCACAACCGTGAACGCAGAGAGCCTTGTCATGTTTGTGCAGTCCGGCCCCAGGCGGCTCCTGAAACCTCGGGGCACCATTGGCACAAATACCTGGAAGTGTGCGTTGTTTTTGTTTCCCCGAACTGAGCACTGCAGCATGACTTGGGTTGCACGTGCTTGGCCGCCGGTGGTGCGCAAGCAAAAGGCAAGGTCATCCCTTCTGAGCAGCGTCCCTTTTGTTCGAGCGAGCTGAGCCAGAGACAGAAGGCGCGGCTGTCGCCCAGGAGCCAGCTGGCTTTTCTGAGCGCGGCCGCCTCTTCGTCAGCCCAAATCTCTCTCGGTACCTCTCCATTCTCCTGTGACAATCCGTCTGAACGCTTGAGATCTTGGCGAAGCTTTGTGAAGGCAAAACGCTTGGTCCTTCTCAAAGCAAGGCAAGGGCCAAGAGGAGGACGGTTGCGGGTTTTGTTTTGCAGAATGTGCCACTTGAAAGCCCCTTTAAAAGCCAAATGGCTCCCATTCTCAGATGCGGAAGAGGCCGAGGCTATCTACGTTTTCTGCAGAATACTTTTTATCAGAAGTGCAAATGGGAGCGGCTTTCCTATGACATTATCGGGAAGTTTTGCCATTTCCATTAGAAGAGGCGCTTTAATTGAAGTAGCAACATTTGCCTGTCTTACTCAGTGATGAGGTCCTTGTATTATAAGTGGCCCAAATTGAATTTTGTGGCTGCAGTCCATTAGGCATCCCTGCATAAGCATTGTGACAGCAGCAGCGCTGGTTCTGTGAGTCCTTGGACAGTAACGGTAGTTGGCCTTCACCGTTGCAGAAGAAATGCAGTGGTTGTTGCTCCAGTCCTTCATTGGAAAGGAATCTCTGGAACATTTTGGCCAGTTGGTGTAGTGGCTAAGAGCACGGGTCTGGGATTCAGGCGATCCGGGTTCTAGTCCCTACGCAGCCGGGCAACTCCCTGGTAACTTTGGGCCAGTGCGTTTTTCTGCCACCCAGAAAAGGCATAAGCTTAAATACTCTTCTCCTCTTGACCAGCATTTGCAAGCGATGCATCCGGAAGATGGATCATCACTGTCCGTGGGTGAATAACTGTGTGGGCGAAAGGAACCAGAGGTTTTTTGTGCTTTTTACTGTGAGTAAGACATGTTTGCTATCAATCCAGAGAACTAAAAGTCTAGCTGATGGCTGTGGCAGCTTGAATTTGCGCATCAGGGTATGCACCCACTTGGGCATGTGGTCCAGCGCTAGTTTTTCATGTGATGTGGCGTTAGCCCCATTGGCAGCTGTGTGAATTTCTTTTCTTTTCTTTTATTATTTTATTTAAACTTTTATATCCTTTCCTGTACGTAGAAGTCTCCGAATGCCAGGCCAGACACAGTCTGGGAACCTTAGGGAATTCTGAAAGGACCTGGGGATGGGACAGGCGCTCAGCTTTTTTCCACGACTCCAATTCTATTAGTGCTTGGGCCAGCCAAATCATGTGTACACACACACACACTCAATTGTGAGCACGAACTGTTCTAGATGACATACCTGGCAAAGGGGCACGTGCCTTATAAAGCTGACTTCCATCTTCTCCTCTCCCTTCCAGATGTACATAGCTCTGATTTCGGCTCATGCCCTCATCCTGTGTGGGTTTCAGTTTTTCTCCTGCGTGCGAGGACAGTGGATCGGTAAGCAGACGCCTGTGTCTCGGGCGTTTGGCCGCTTTTCGGGATCTCTAGGGTGGCTTTGCCACCAGTTCTGCAACAGGAACCAAGATACAGGTTGCTGCAAAAGCAGGGTTATGGCTTTATGTGGGTGAGGCAAGAATTGTAGCAAGACAGGCTGATAGTGAGGTCAGCTTGTGCATCTCTCCCACACCACAACATGCAGGTCTCGTGTGCTGTTGTGAATAACGGCCCTCAGTAGTAGTGGCAGGGCAGGAACTCCAGATGTTAGTTTGGCAATTGCCGAAGCTCTACTGAGCATGCCCCATGGGAAGGGGTTGTGGGAGTTACCAGCCAACATGTCTGGCAGGCAGCAGGCACCCTACCTGTTTAAACAAGAGGCATGTGGACACCCGAAGCCACTTCAAACACGAAGGCTCGTTCCTCGCTGGGAGACGTTTGTGTGAAGTTGCAGCTCTGAGCGGAAGCAGGCTGCTTTTCTACACGCAGTCAGTCCTTAAACATTCTCAGCAGTGGAAGTTTATGCCTGGCCTGGCTGCGGTGCATCCTGAATTCAGGCTCCTTCCCTCTCTCTTCCAGAATGCAGTGACTTTTCCCCACCTGTGACTGTGATCCTGCTGATATTCTTGTGCCTTGAGGGTTTTCTGTTTCTTACGTTCACTGCGGTCATGTTTGGCACTCAGATCCACTCGATATGCAATGATGAAACGGTAAGAGCCTGTGTGTGGGTCTGTGTTTCTACCCTTCCCTTTCTCCGTCTGGAGAGCCTTCATGGCTGGATTTGTGTGCCTCCCCCACAGAATGCTGAGATGTCGATTCTTGGCTGCCATTGTCCCTGAATTACCCAGCTTCTGTTTTGAAGTATCAGTCTGCCTCTCTGTCTGTCCGTATTTTACAGGAGATCGAAAGACTGAAGAGCGAGAAACCCACTTGGGAACGGAGGCTACGCTGGGAAGGAATGAAATCAGTCTTTGGCGGGCAGCCTTCTCTGCTGTGGATAAATCCTTTTGCTGGATTTCGAATTAGACAGCTGGTGCTAAGAGCCAAGAAAGGTGGTCCAGAGTTTTCTGTTTGAGCCTGCCCAATCATGCTGGAACTTGCAAAAGAAAAAAGAAAAAAAGAAAGTAGTATATTGTATTTATTGGGCACCAGCAAAAGAGAGGGAAAGAAAGCTGCCCACCTGTGACCAATGAAGATTGACCCACATGGAACATGTTGCTTGTAGCAAGCAGAATTTTATACATTTATAGTCACAGACATCTCATTAACTCTCAGAAGTGTAAACTGGATATACTCCCGCACATAGTTTTTGAGCAAGAGAAACAAACAGATCCAAGGAGGGTGGATCGTCACACTAAAGAAGCCAAACTATCGTCTTTACTACTGTAACTTATTCTTTTAGAGGATTAATTGTGCATTTATTTTTGTCAACCCCCTTCTCTTTGACGTGTGTGTGCTTTTTTTTAAAGAGTTGATCTGTGCTGTTTCATAAAACTGTGTGCCAAGAAGGCACAGTTGTCAATTATGACGCAAATGCTGGAAATGATTACCAAAAGCAATCCGTTTCATCCTGATACTCATCAGGCAACCATTAATGACCCCCATCATGTAACATTTTTTCTTTGTCTTGAGATCCCTCTGAGCTGTATCTCTGCATGTGAATATCTCTATGGGCCCATGATTTATGGCATAACCAAAAACATAAAGTTAACCCGTGTCCGGAATTTCCTTCTTCTCACTAGATGCCTTTTTAGGATTAAATTTAGGATGCTAAATATCCCGCGGTCATTTGGCAGTGCCGTATCCTGTCCCCAGATATCTGTGCCAGTTTGCTGGTCATACTCGTTTAAGGAGCTCATTTTCTGCCATGGTGGTGCATCTAAGGACGGCTTTTTGTCTTTATGCAAGGGAAAAGTGGGACCAACGGCAGAACATCCCGTGAAATGAATGTGTTGATGGTTGGAAGTGCAGCCCCCAAAATCTCTGTTGCTTTTCGTCTGTCCTTGCACAAATTGGTTGCAAAATAGACTTGCAGGACCCAGGGAAGAACCAGGGAACTTGCTATTCCAAGTGAGAATATTTTTGTCATTCTACTCGCCCAATTCTTCAAGTGATGTGTAGTTCACCAAGCTAACTTGCACCCAGATCTAAGCGTGCCGTTTGGAGATCAGTCTTGTTGATTCCAGACAGCCTTAAATGCCGGTGCGTCACTCTACACTTGAGCGCACAAGTGTCTGTGCATAGAGACCTCCATAGAGGCACTTCTGAGTGTGTGAATGGATGCACCCATGGCCCTGGCCCCTCCTGAAGTGGCTGCTGGGAAGGCTCAGTAGGCATCAGAGCTCCCACACAAGCCGGGAGTGCTCAAGAGGGACCGTGAGCGTGTCTCGCATTGTGCTGCCTGTGATTCTCGACATCTCCTTGGAGCCGTGCCAGCCTGCCTGCGTTGTTCATCGCAGTGACATTTGTTTGCCATTACAAACGGAAAGCTGCTCGCTGCAGGCACAACCGCTCCCTAGCTGGTAGAATGAGTTGTGTAAAAGCAGTTTTCCGGCCCCGTGTAGCAAGAAGCCGCCGCATGCTTCTCTCTTAAATCTGAGAGTACTGAATTCTCTAAATAGAATAAGCTCAAAGTAATCCCAAATTGGGTCTGTTCCTTTGTTTTTCCCATCCTCCGTTCCTTTAATGTCACCCAATAATTCAGCATCGGGGAGGCAATCTAAATTTTGAGCCTGCCTTTGCCTAGGCTAAACAAATCTTCCTGTGTTTAAATTTGCCTTAAATATATCGGGGCCAAGGTTTTGCTTCCAAGCTTAAGGACACGTTCACCCCAACATCTCCCACACCTGGAGAGCGACTCCATTCCTTGCTTAGAAAACTTCCATGATAAAAGCAGGCTAGGAAACTTATGACCGCATGCGCTTTTCCCCCTCTTCATGAAAGCCCCCTTTTGAATTCCAGCCCACACGTTAATTCAGCCTTCAACAGAAGTTTAAATTTTCCTGTAATTCCTTGCAACCGTATGACTTGTAGGGGGCCAGGAGTACAGACTGGTTGCAGCAAGAGTCCTCCAAATTCCCTCATCTACACGGAGGTGCCTCATCGCAGTCTGTTGTCAGCTCTGCGGTTCTTGCGTGCGCATGTGAATGTTCGCAGCTCTTTTGGGGCCATGCACCAAGCTGATGAATGAGATTTGACGCGGATGCCTAAAAATATGCAGCGAGTTCAAGGAGATCCTTTCCTGTTTCTGTTTCGCACCTTCGCCTCATTTGGGAACCGGTTATATCTGCCTTTATCACAAGAACCTTCTTATGTATGCCATTTGATGAAGTGTAACCGCTGGAACTCGGCAAACCCCCTTAAAGCAGCTGACCCGTGTGTGACTTCGCAAGTGTGTGTGGTGTGCGTATGAAAATGGAGTATCTTGGCTTTTCCGATCCTTATTCTGTTGTAACTTTTTTAAAAATGTAAAATAAAGTAACCAAAAGAAGGCTTGTTGGGCATTCGACTTCATGGTGAGGAAGAGGATGGGGCAAGAGGGCGATGCTTTGAATGTGTGAGCAGCAGCACCTGGCACCTTCATAAGTGGGTGGACAGAGCCTGCTTGAGGCCTGAGGGAGCTGAAGGCCATCAGGAGAGGTGGTTTGGGCCCGACGAACCACCGCTTTGTGCTGCTGTGGCTTTTAGAATGCTCCTTTTTCCAAGGGCAGAAGGCTGCCGACGTGTACTTGTGCCAGGCTTAATATCCAGCGAGCGTATCTGGAAGCTCGCAAGGTTTGCCTGTCGTATTCCTCTCTTGTCCACCAAGAGGGCTTCACAGGAGAGCAGCAGACCACAAGATCTGTGGGGATTCACGCATCCCCTCTGTTCCCACCCCTAACAGTGACCCTCTTCTAGAAAAGGACAAAGCCGGGGGCTTTGTCCTTTGTATTCTGTCAGCTGGCTTTTGTATTCTGTCAGCTGGCTTTTAAAGAACTTGGTATTCCAGTGGTAGACAAGTAGAGAAGATCCCCCTCTTAGTGGCTAGAATTAAATTTAGGGCGTTTGCTGGGGAATGCATTGGAACATGTGCAGCCACAGAGCCATGAGAAATAATTCATAGCGTCTTCAGACACTGGAGATGGCTTTATTTAGTCCATGTGACTAATAGACTTGCAATGCCCTGCTGCCAGTGAGACAAATCTATCCATCCAAGACTTTCACAGGCTACCTTTTCTTAGGTATGCAGACTGTCATTTAGAAAGATTCCCTCACTGTCCAGACGAAGCAGTGAAGTATAAATTACATGGTTCACTCCTCTATATATTTCTTTCATGACTTTTATTATGACCCTAAGAACACCACATACTTTGAAACTAGGTATGTTGCCTGTTTTAAAAATGGCAAAACTAATCTTCAAACCTTGGTAAGTTCTAATGACACACCGATCCAACGAAAACAACAAAATGGAAGAGAAACCGCGAATCACGAGAAATAACATGGGGTGAACGTCAATTGAATAGGGATTTTTGGTCTGTGTGGAAACACAGTCTTAGATCCTCACCAAACCAAGTCAGTATTCTGTTTCAACAGCTGCACAACAGAAAACAACCACAGCATGATGTACAGTCTGTGCTCTAGCAACCAGGAAGTGCTAGAAGCAGTACTTAAAAGTCCTGATAGAGCCCTGGCTCGTGGATATTGGTTATTCTGCAGAGAAGTTGGTTCTGTCTGTGCACTAATACTTGCCTCCTTCAATGTTCAGCATTCGACATGGTGTTGGGTCCTCCTCAAGCAACTAAACCCAATGGAGGCACATCTCTTTGGTGAAAACTGTGGTATCTGCCCAGCTGTATGAAGCTGGGACCTTGTACCCACACTGTGGATCTTGCTGCTGTGTTTTGCATGCGCCTGGATGCCGTTTGACTCTTCCAAGGAGTAGGGAAAACAGAAGCTCTGTGGCAGAGATAGCTTGAAAGACCTATGCATACCTTCTGTTAATTTTCATGAATGAAGCATGGTGCAACTCAAATGGAAGTTTATCGGGAAATGACGGGGTCATACACCCTAGAATGCTAAGTGAGGAAAGGACAGCATAAGGACAGTGTCGGTAGGTAAGTTCTTATTAATTCATCCAATAGCCATCATTCTGTTGGTTGGAAGGTTCTCCAAGATTTTGTAGATGAGATTTTGTTGGTTCTGCCAGCCTGCGGTGTCGACTGCCATGTGGGAACAAGGCTTGCTGGACTTGAGAAAACTTGAAAGGTTAAGGTTTGATTTCTTCAGCTTGCTGGCTTGCTTTATAAGATCTCCTGCTTGGGTACAACTACCTGAGGCAAAAGTGTTGTAGGCACTTCAGAGCCAGGTGTCAGGCCTAGCTTGTAATCTTCACTTCCTGTACTGGTGGAAGGAGAAGGAAGGGATGTTTCAGGAGAAGCTGTAGAGGAGAAAAATATTGAAAAGGTGCGGTGCACTGTGGTTCCTATTGGATTTAGTTTGCACACTCTTCCCACCTCGATGCTTTTTATGGAGCTCTCGGCAAGATGCCTGAGCCGATCCACCGTCTTCCTGCCACCACCTACTTGCCCTGCCCATGAGACACCTGAGCCCAGGTCTGGTCTGGGGGTGATGAGGAAGCACTCCATGAACGACGTTCAAGCCTAATGCTGCCCTTCATGAGATCCAGAAGAGCGCGTTGGAACAGGCCAAGTATTTTTAGCAAGCACCTAGAGAACTTATTTCTCTGCAGCAAGCCTGAGGGCCAAATTCCCTCTTAGAACCCCTAAGAAGCTCTTAGGGCTGCAGTCTGGGGGTTGGCATGGCTGGAGACAAAAGGGGTAGACCCTCAAATACCACCCAGTTTCAGCTTTAGAGTTCTTACCACAGATAAGCAAACCTTAAGAAAGACTTTTTAACATCTGATTCCCCCCACCCCCCTGCTTTGCCTATTCAGGTAACACCACTCTGACCTTCTGTTCACTCATTGCAATGGAAACATTTGGAATCTCCAACATCTTTGGAATATATTTTTAAGTGTTTAAGGATAGACTGGAGATGCACAAGGCAGGCGTGGCATGAGTGGGGCAGGCTGCAGCCGGGGGTCAGACTAGACAGCCCGGGAGACCCCTTCTGACTCACTCTGTTTCTCTGTTTCTATATAACGCCATCTTAGTCTGATCACTAGAGCATCTACTCCTATATTGTGCCTACTCTGACTGGCAGCTCCTCTTCAGGATGTTGAGGGTCTTTCCCTGCCCTGTCCCCCAATAACATCTTAATAGCCAGGAGCTTAACCAAAGCTCTTGTGCATGCAAAGCATCCTCTCTTTTGCAGAACTGCAGTTCCCCTGAAAAATCACCCCAGGTATTTAAAAATTAAACCTGCAATGTTTTTCATTGGTGCAATACTTAGAAAATTGAGCACCTACAGACTGAAACGGCATGGATTACAGAAGCCATGTTGCTGGGCAGCCCAATGTGACCTGGAAGTGGTTCTATGTTTAGGCTGGATGGTCCGGACTGGTACTGCGGGACATCAATGGTGCTTCCTGCAGGGCAAGAGAGAAAGCCAGCCAAATGATTCTGCTGAACGGAAGACCAAGAAACGCAAATCGTTTTCACACTGCCAGCATCAAATCTCTAAAACTTTCTTCCAAGATGGGAGCTTAGTAGACTCTATTCCAGGTGCCCTTTTCATGCAGGCATAGACCTACCATCTAGCTGAGGGACACGCTCAGCCCTGATGGCTCTTGAGGCCACATCTTGTGCTGGATGCAGGACTGGAGGTCACACTCACAGACTCTAAGCTCATTTGCACACACATGTGAGCGATGCATTTCTTCCCAACAGTCAGAATTCACCCAGTCTCCACATAAATGCCTGCCACGGTCTCTCTCACGCCCTTTTCATCCCATCCCACCCATTTCTCCGGTTGTATTTATTTATTCTATCCCATTCCATATTTTTAATAAAGAACATGATAGTCCTTCTAGAACTGCAGTTAGTAGCTGCATAGTTACTACAATGAGGCTGACAAAACCCCCAAATTCCAGCTACTTAACCTACAGTTTTCTGACTGTGTTGAAAAACCACTTGAGATGGGGAAAAAACAAAGAAAATGAATTGTGTCTGTGCCCAGTGATGGGGTGCTTTTTATCCTACTCTGTTTCGCTAGGATAAATGACAGACATGGTCAGTGTAGCATATATAGAACAATAAAATGCAATTTTAAAAAGAAAAAAGCAGAAGTCGACACAAGGAAGCAGGTTTGTGAGTGCAGAGAATTTCCTTTCTGAAAACCACAAAGGACTTCAAGAAAGAAAGGAAAAAGTCAAGCAGCCATTTGGGTGCTGTTTTGTCGCAACCAATATTTAAAAGGATTTAAAAATTTCCCAAGATGCAAGGAAGCGGGATGGCGTTTCCTCCTTCTCTAACCGTGCAGTATAGGATTGTTTGTGGGAATCTGAAAATCCCAAGAAACTCGTGCATGTTGCTTGGCTTCGTGGCCTCTCCTGTGAGCTTCCAGTAAGTCCTTCTCATCCAACGGTACCAGCTTATCGGCGTACCATAGGGAATATGTGCAATGAAAAGCAGAGCCGTGGATGGATGGATCTAGGCTTCCAGCTTTCTCCCCATTTTCAAGGCATATGGGAACAAACAACCCCCCCCCACCCATTTTTGTACCTCCTAGGAGCATCTCTTGCAGCAAGCTGTCTATCCTTGCCACACCAAAGAGCTTCATAAACTGGACCTGTTCGATCATCTGCCACGTGATACTTTGGAGAGGAGGGAGGAGGAGGAGGATGTCGCTAAATCGCCCTCGCGAGTCGTACTGCCGGTCGTTGATGTAGTCTTCCAGGTTCACCTGCACCTGGAAACGCATGTTCTTCACCTTCCCAGGCTCACTCAGGCCTTTGCAATCTGGAACAGGAGGAGATGGGCTGGTGAGAATTTGTCCCTGTTGTGGAACATGTTCATCCAAGCTTTACTCTTCCTACTGCTGTAAACACCCGCCCCCCCCCTTGCACATCAACGGGGCAGAACCTTTGGCCCGGAAGCCAAATTCGGCCTGCCTGGGACCTGCATCCAGCCCTCTGGTCTTTCTCAGATGCCCATGCCCCTTTTGAGCAACTACGGAGCACACAGCAGTGCTCCAGCTTCTGTGCTAATTTTGCCCACTTTTAAGCGGTTTGAAAGCCTCTACGCCTTAGTTTCTGGCCATAAGAGTATGCAGGCATTTTGGGTGACTTTGGCTCACCTACCAGTGCACTCCAGCCTCCCAGAACTTTTTATTTTATCTATTTATTTAGCACTTCCATATTGTCTTGTAGCCACAGGGGTCTCTAGATAGTTTACATAATAACTCTTCGAAGTAGAAAGAAGTTTTGAGCTTACACATCTCTGATCAGCAGTAATCAGGTATTTAAACTGCTGGTGAAAAATTCATTTGTGTTTGCATCAGTGTAACTGAACAGTGTGATGGCTACAAGAGTTACCACATTTGGTCACGCACATCCATAAGATGCGCCTGACCATAAGACGCACCTAGTTTTTAGAGGAGGAAAACAAGAAAAAAAAATTCTGAATCAAATGGGCACATCATCACAGGCACATTCCCCATCACTTCCCCATGGGCTGCACATCTGACAGACTTGCTGCACACACACATTCACTCTATAAGATGCACAGACATTTCTCCTTACTTTTGAGGGGGGAAAAAGTGCGTCTTATAGAGCAAAAAATACAGTACTTTATTAGCTTTGTATATTTTTTTATACCTCTCTTCCCTGCTGAAGCTTTCAAAGTGGCTGACCACAGACGTATTGGAATACATCGGGACACACAAAAGATTAGCACTAAAAGGGATAGTGGTTGGAACAAGGGTGGGGGACATCTGGTCCCCCAGACTTTGTTGGATTCTTGCTCCCATTGACCTCAACCATAGGCCTCAGAGGCTGGAGCTGATGGGAGTCAAAGTCCAGCAACATCTGGAGAAGGTCCACTTCCCCCAGTATTACTTAGAACATCAAGGGGACCACTGAAGTATCCAGAAGACAGCGGAGAAGGACCTCTACAGCAATGTGAGAAAAAGCAGGGTGGAATATGGAACCATTTCCAGGTCTCGTATGAGACAGGCAGGCCATGAAAACATGCCGTCAATTTCTCATCATCTTCTGATGATGAGTAGGCTTGCAAAGAGAGTATGTGAGAGGACCGTACCTGGATCAAAGAACACGATGGCTTTGAGGCAAGCATATTCATTATCATCAATCTGGATTTCTCGTAAGGGCTTCACTAACTCATCCAAGATCCTGGTAGCCACACGGGCAATCTCCAGTTCCGGGCATTGCATTGGGATGATGAAATCATTTCCTGAAGATGAGGACAGAGAAGACCGTCATGCCTGAAGGCCAACGTTTCATGCCGATATTGAGACTTGTTCCATTGTAGCACACAAAGGAGTGTGCTCCACTCCTTTTTCCACACGGGAGTGAAGAAGCTTCTGCAGTTAGAGCAAGTCTATTTACCACCCTCTGCAGGAAGCTAAGGTACAGCTTTCAATGCCTGACCTCCACAGAGAGGTTTCAGAGGTGCCAAAAAGGGGGGTAACTAAATGGCATAACGACGGAGCGTTGATTCATTGAAGATGACCTACTGCAGGGCCAGGCAAGCTGATTCTCTCCAGCAGGGCCCCAACCCGGGCAGGAGAATGTACCAGGGGCAGGCAGACTAGGCCCAGGAGATCCAGCAAAGGCAGGCAAGATGCTAGAGCTGAAACTCCCTCAACGGAGAGGAAGACTTGTGATGCTGAGGCAGCCACTGGAGGGAAGAGCTTGCTCTTATACAGCTCTTTCAGCTGGTGCTCGTCAGGGGGCTGGGCCCAATCCAGCAGCTACCACCATGGCCATGCTGGTTCTGGCCACCAGATGGCGCTCTGGCTCTGCCAAGATCCTTCCAAGCAAAAGGGACAGGGCCAATATACTCTGAGGGGTATCTTAAGGGAAAACTCTTACAGGCAATATTTACCTCTGAGAAGAGGTGCTTCTAAGTTGTTAGGGTGGGATGGAAAGCCCACCAAAGCTGGGAAACCACCCCAAACTCTGGGGAAAGAGTATGGCCGTTTGGGGCAGGATGGTACCTGGGCCAGCAGGACTGGGCTCCAGGCTGGAGGTTTCCCACCCAGAGTGTGAGCATCCATGTGAGCAGCCTTCCTTGGTAGGAAGGGCTCTGCTTCCAGAAGGACCTCAGATTTTAGGGACCCCATGGATGGACCTCACCCCGGTCAGTGGCTCTCCTGACCCTTTGCACGGCATCTTAAGGGGCCTGGAGGGCTTTCCTCCAAGGAAGGGAAAGGAAAGTCCACTTATGCCAGAGCAGTTGATCCAGAACAAATCTGGATCCAGCCCTGTCCCTTTCCCAGAATGCAATATCTCCCCCCTCCTCCTCCCCAGTAATAGCGGTGCCAGATTTGCCCCACGGGAGTCATCCAATTAAGCGGCAATGCACAATTTGCCCCAGGGAACCACAATATCCAGAGGCAGAACGCAAAGAGATATTCCAGATGTTATACTCTGCTTCCCTAATAGCAAAAAACAGCAGAAGGTAATGCGATACCGAACCCTATTGTTGGTTTTACAGCAGAGGGGAAATAGAGGCCTGGGTTGCCACAACTGTGAAAACCAGATGATTGAGCGCTTTCTCTCTGGTTACCTAATAACAGAAAATCGGTGTATGGGATAGAACGCTTTGCGACGCCCAAGAGTAAGTGTTCTCCAGCGTGGGCTCTTAGCAAGGCAACCTGTGGATGGCAAGAGAGAAGAAAAGGCTATTTCCTGCTTCAGGAGACCATTGGGCAGAAGGTCTAGACACGGCACATGCAAGAGAGACTAACTGAGAGGCAGTGTGGTGTAGTGCTTAGAGCATGGGACTGGGACTCAGGCGATCCGGGTTCGAGTCCCCGCTCAGCCATGGAGCCAACTGGGTGACTTTGGGCCAGCCACAGACTCTCAGCCCAACCTACCTCACAGGGTTGTTGTTGTGGGGATAAGATGGAGGAGGGGAATGATGTGAGCTGCCTTGAGCCCTTTGTATGAAAAAGGCAGGATATAAATGAATCAATCAATAAATAAAAAATAACATGTGCAGAGTTTTCTTCATCCTCCCAAGATTCATTGTGGGATTCAAAACATGTAGACACTCCACCATCAAATCACAATTCCCCCTTTGCCCAGCATGGCTCTCCACCTGCTTTTGTGACATTTTGCCGGATAATGGCACCTGAAGAGCTCAAAAGCCTGCCAAAATTTTGGTAATGTTTTGGTTAACCTAACCAAAATATTGTGGATTTGGATAGGATGACTTTCCTGTGAGGAGGCGGTTTTTACAAGAACCAAAAAAAGTTGCCCTTTTTCACCTGGTCGTCCAGCGGAAGTTCGCAGAATGCTGGGATGTATTTTGCCCACTCGACGAGGACTAAGAGCTGCTGTTTCATTGACTCACACACGTCGTTGATGGTCGCGATTTTTTTCATTGCAAGATCAGCACTGTGCACTGGACGGAGAGCCGAATACTGTAAGAGCAAAACAAGGGGAGGTTGCTTTAACTCAGCCTTCCCCAACTCCATCCCCACCGCAATGTGTTGGGTGACAACTCCCATCATCCACAACTCGCTTGGCCAATGTCTCCCGTGCACTGTATTTCTCTCCTTCTCACACCTGTAGCTCCACACACCTTCATATATCAGTCCCCCTAGCTGAGCTTGCATTTATCACATCCAGTTGGAGAATCAACCCTTCTTCCAGCAGGTGGCAATACACCCCAGCTGTTTTATTGCCATTTGAAAGATTCAGTATGATCCACTTTTGAAAATGGAAACTAAATGGAAAGTTTGATAGGAGGAACCTATGCGAACAAACCCTGAAATGTTGAGAGATGTTTGTCCTATGCATTTGTTTACAGGCGCCCAAGAATGATGAACTTTACCATTAGGAAAAGTGAAGCAGCCAACGCTGGGAGGTGGCAACAAGGCCTTGAAAGAGAGAGGATGGATGTCCATCATGTCTGCAGTCCCTCCTAAATCAGCCCATTGCTTTCAGAGGTGCTGGAGACGGTGTCCCACCAACAGTATTAAAGTCAAATTCAGCTGTCCATCCAGTTGGTGTTTGTATATAGAACCACTTCAACATAGAAAGAGGTATCTTAAGTTCCTTATGTTAGTAAGATGTCTTGACTGAATGGGTGGACCTAATTTTTGTACAATCAGCCCCCAGTCTTTTGGACAGGTTCTGTATGACCGTGAGAACTCCGGAGAAAGGGGCATTCCTACCTGTTGTGCCATCGCCTCCGCCTGGGTCAATATGGTGATGGAGAGGGCTCCGTTGTCTTCATAGCTGCTTCTACGGATGCTGATCCTGTCCCGCTCATTTTGAACGGCTTGCAAGGGAGAGAGAAATGAACAGTGGTGGGTCAAGAAGGTGTCGATTTATTTGGAGGGTCATGCCATCAATGGCTTATGGATGAAGGGAGGAGGACCAGCACTCATGTTAACGGCATCCCAGCAAATGTCCATGCCCCTGGCCAAAGGCAGATACAAAGAAACTTGAGATGTAGGCTGTTGGAAGGCTATTGGCAGAGAGCAGACTGAGTGAAGCAAAAAGTTTAAATATATGCAGATCATTCAAATCACACAACCTCTGTTCCTGCCCACCAACACACACACACACACACACACACACACACACACACAGCTTTCTAACAGCTTTGAAAAATTTCCTGCAATTTCATTGCAAAATGCTAATATTGTAAAGTCTGGACCAGCTAAAAGGTAACTTGCACGTGAAGAAGAGAAAAACATTCTTCATGAATATAAACTGAAGTTGATGGATGGAGATTCTAGTTGCTGCAGAGTGGTTGAGAATTAAGACAGGAGTCAGAAGGTGTTTCTCAGTTTTTACTGAATCAGACTGACCTCCCATGTCTGATCTACTCTGTGTCTGTGAGGACAGAAATAGTTGTGCATTCAGACGGGTATAAGACCACAGCTGAGAGCTACAGGAGTAAGTACTGTGGAAATTCACACAGGGGCTTGCTTAGTGGACATATTTATAAGTTGTGCCTCTGCCCATTGTCCACACAGGTTGGTCCAATACAATGGAATAGATCTGGAGCTGTTTGACAGGCCAAAGAAACAGTGGCAGATGAAAATGGTGATGAGGCTTGGTGAAAGAGGCGGGCCGTGGAGAGCATCATTCCCAAGGGACATCAAAAACCTGGAGCCGATACTGCACATACAGGATTACCTTTCAGGCGAGGGCCGAACTGGACTTCGGATGAGCTTTTTGGGGCCACCTTACTGCAGTGAGCTGTGCCAAAAGCAAAGACTATCTCCCCGAAACAGCAGTGGAATCCAACCCCAAACACCATCAGCGCTAAGTGAAGATGGCACTGAGGGACTCCCTTGGCAGCAAGCCAGCCTCCCAGTCAAAGATAACAATAATTACAAATTTTGTATGGAATAAAACAAAAATCAGAAGGCCAATGTGGAAGGTGCCAAGAATAGGGCCCAGGGAAACCATGTTGGGAGACTCCAGCCTCTAATCCTCTTCAGGAACACCCTGTAAAAATTTTTCTACGCATGAGGTCATTGTTCTCTTCCAATTGTGAGCCATAAAAAGATTTCCCTTCTTTTTCATTTCATTTGTTGTAGAACCTCTCAGCTGAAGAAGGGGTTTTGTCTCATGTGGGATTTTGACTACTGTGTGCTAAGCTTTACATGCAAATGGAGAAGATTTGATTGAAACAAAAGAATTCTACAAGTAGTGGAAGCAATTAGCAGTTCTTCAGTCACCTAAATCAGTAAGTATCGATACTTGAGTACAGAAAGAAGGAATATTGTTTTATGACAAGGTGAGGCCAGAGGGTAATTTGCAAAACATTACAAGGTGTGTCTCATAAAGCAGAAATGAGTAGAAGATCTGATCTGATAAATGCAAGATCTAAGCAACATTGGTTTTATTAATGCTCCTATCAGAATCACACCCTTCTGAGAGCAAAATGGTGCACCATTTATGGCATGTGTTTCAGTATTTTTCTTTTGGTGCTGATAAGAACCACCAAGCCTAACACATGATGTTCTTGAGATGGTTTCGGCTTTATCGCAAGAGGTGCCTTGGAAGCACAGCGCTAATGTGCCAGGTATAGTTAATATTCTACCAGTTCTGAAAATAAGTTATGATTAGTTGGTGAGTCTGCTGGTTGAAAAATGAGCTTGAGCGCTGTGTCACGTCTGAAGCGATGGGTGTGGAATCTTGCATCTTCGCAGTAAGAAATTATTCAAGGCCTAGCTTGGAACCTGTGGTGATTTTCGGCAGAGTATCTGCTCTAAGAAAGGGGGAGGGACCCGAAGAGCAGATACTGAGCCTTGCGTCTAGGTTCAAGCAGGACCAACCACACTGGTAGAAATGGACTTCTCCTCCTTTTACTCTCACGGCCACCCCCCGAATTTGCTGCTCAGAGTCATGGGGCCTGTGGAATGGGGAAGTTGCCGTGTTGGGGGATCCCTGGAAATGCGGTGAAATAAAGTCCTTTTAAAAGAGGACAGTTCCTGGATCGAATGTGGGAGGGCTTTGAACGGGAACGTAGAGGCACTGCCCTACTAATTTCACTTCTAGAACTGTGCCATTCAAAATCCACTTTTCAGAGTCAGTGAAGTCAGAATATAATAATAACTTTGAAGAATGGCTACTGTTTCAATAGGAAATAAATTCAGTTTAGGGATTGAATAGGATTTACCCTCTGTATTTTTCTTTAGTGTTGCTGGTTGTGCAACCACTGGGACTGCTAATGTGAACTCACTCTCTGGGGATGTTTCTTTGGGAAGTTCTCTCAGCTGGATACACCAGAGAAGAGGGGCTAGTTGGTTTGGAGGGACTCTACAACTTGTCTACTTCCAAAGCATCCCTAGGGGAAAAAAAGGTTTCTAAAATACTTTTCAAAAAAAAAAAAAAAAGTCCTTCTGGGACTTCATCATGCTAAGATGACCATGGAGTGCATAATGACCAATGGATGGATGGGTGAAAGCAAGAAAAAATCTGAGGAGAGGAACAGAAAGGAGAACCGTAGAAGAGGGTAGGTGAATGGTGGAAAGAGTGAACAGAATCGATGCCATGTTGCGACATTTGGAGGCAGGGCCCATGTTACTGTTACAAAGAAACATAGAAACAGAGCGAGTCAGAAGGGGCCTCCTGGCCATCTAGTCTGACCTCAGCTCCAGTCGTCTCCGCTCACAATATGCCCACCATGTGCATGTCCAGCCTGTCCTTGAACACCCCCACCGATGGGGCCTCAACCACCTCACATGGAAGCCCATTCCATGCCCTCGGGCATGTGCTTCCTGGCATCCAAACTGAACCTTGGCTCCCTGAGCTTTGCTCCATTGGAGCGCATCCTGCCTTCCTCTGCAGGGGAGAACAGGTCTCTACCCATCTGCATGTGACACTCCCTCACATACCTGTATGTCGCCAACATATCCCCTCTGAGTCTCCTCTTCTCCAGGCTGAAGAGACCCAGCTCCCTCAGGCTCACCTCATAACCCATCATCCCCTGCAAACTGGCCACCAACAACACACAAATGAACCAGGAGCAAACAGAGAGGACCCCTTAGCTGAAGGGCTGGATGAGGAAGAAACTTTGATCTGGATTCTTCTTCAGTGAAGAATCGGCTTGGAGAAGCTTCCAAGCCTGTCAAGCTATTCCCAGGCAAAGCTCTATTTGGTGGGTTGTCCTGTCCAAGGCTAGCTTGGAGTCTAAAGTACGTAAGCTGCGCCAGGAAGTTTCCACCTGTGAACACCTGGACAACTCACAGAACAGGGAGACATGCAGATCCCTTCATCATACTCCACCCCATGGTGGGATAGATGGTTTTCCACTTGAATAATAATCATTTCAAAATGTGTGCTTGCACATGTACAGGGGCATCTATGTGAAAACTACGCAAGTTGGTGTCCTCTTTCCATCTTCGCAGAAGAGACCACCGTACCTGCATTTCCATGAAGAGCTTTCCCTAACACATCTGGACAGCATGGCAGCACATTCTTAACATTGCGTTCCCACTGTGTAGCTCCCTTCCCTCAAATGTGTAGGAAGAAGATAGTGTCCAATTGCTTTGGACCTCATCTCCCAGAAGCCTCTGCCAGCATGGCCAATGGCCAGGAAGGCCGGGAGCTGGAATTAAGCATGTCTGAAGAGTTCTTGCCCAGACCTGCCTGCAATGTCATTTTGTAAGACGGCCCCTCAGTTCAGATCTTCGCCTTGGATGGTCAGGAGGGTTCTGAGGCTAAAAGGCCTCATTCAGCTTTCTCAGTGCCAGGCAGCCAATCATAACAAGCTCGGAGGAAACCTGAGTGAACAGATTGCTCATGGAGTGGGCAAGGTGGTGGTGGTGGGTTGGTGGAGTGTGTGGGGGGGACCTTGGCCTGGGTTTGTGCTGAGTCAGAAGCCCCAAGCTCTGCCAGAAGAACGAGGAGAAAAGCATCGCCAGGCACGGCACCGACCAACCTTGGCATGTTTGATCCATTTTGATTGCCGAGAGAGAAGCAAACATGCCCCCTTTTGTCTGATGCAAACAAAGGGCTGGAAAAAGTCTTCCTCAGTACAGAGAAGCTTTGCTGTTGCAAGTCCCACTTTCTCTGAATTTCGGGGAACATTCCGCAATACAGCCTGCAAAACCTCACAGCACCTTCCAGGCCTGGAAGCTTGAACAAACAGGGCCGTGTTTGCTTTCCTGCTCTGCAGTGGAACCACAGCCAATCAGTCCCCAAAACTTTCCATTGGTCTTGCATTGCCACAGAGGGCAAGGGGGTGGAGGGCGGCGGGGGCGGGCCAGGAACTAAAACCAGGGGTGAGCTGGGGGAATCAATACATGTACTAGGACAGGTTGCCTCTACGTCAAAGGCAGCGGTATTCCAAGATGTTTGCTAGCAACATATACCCTGATCAAACCACCCGGGGGCTGAGAGCAGTTTATTTACTGATGTATTTTTCTTCTTTCCCTCCCCACTTGTCCATATGCGGACCTCAAAACAAGACAAACTCTGGATGCTGCTTCAGGAAAGGAAGGATACTGGGTAAGCGTTAAATCGCCACAAAAGCACATTCTAAATGCACTGCAAACGATCCAGAGGCTGGGGTAGAACAATGGAAGCTTCTTTCCTGGGAGGAGAAATTGCAGGACAGATTTGGACCTGGTATCACTGTCATCTTTTCCTGGAAGTGCCCAAAGCACAGTTGCATAAATCCCGAAAGGGAAGGGAAGGGAAGGGAAGGGAAGGGAAGGAAGGGAAGGAAGGGAAGGGAAGGAAGGGAAGGGAAGGGAAGGGAAGGGAAGGGAAGGAGGAGCTGTGCTCCAAGCTATGATAATGGGAAGCCCTACCTGTGTCAAAATGTCAAAATCTTCTCCCACCCCTGGCAAAAATCTTCCCTGGAATTCCTCTGCCCACAAATGGGGTGGAGAATTTTGAAGCCCATCTGCACACTGCCTAGTCTGGATCCCTGGTGGACCACCATCCCCTATATAGACCGAATGGACCTCTGAGATTTTCTGAAGAGGCAGCACTAGGAACATCAACTCAGCAGGGCAGGATCAGACCAGAGGGTCCTCTAATCCAGGGTTCTCTTCTCCCAGGGGCTGACCAGCTTCCCCCAGACCACTGTGTGGACAGGGTGCTGGACTGCGTGGACCCTTGTTCTGAGTCAGCCTGCTTCCTCTTGCGTTCTTCTGATTCAGCGCTTAATCATGCAAGTCACTATTGAAAAATGTGTCAAGGTACGGCTGGGGATGGCTCACAGGCACCCCAGAGCAAGTGCAAGAGGTGAGCATCAAAACAGGTGGCATGGAGCTCTGGATCAAGGTTTAGCTGTAGGCCACTTACCTTCTTTCTTCATTCCTGCCCGGAAACATTTCTTCAGCCGGCAGTATCGACACTGGTTCCTCTTGTCCTTGTCTATCACACACTGCCGGCTGAACCTGGAAAAGAGAATAGGCCAAACTAGAAGGGAGGAGAACATCCAGCCAGTGGCCCATCTAGTCCAGCATTCTGTTGGACACGAGTCTAATACCATCCCCACCCATGTTGCCCCTCCAGTTCTGATTCGGGTTCTGAGGTTAAAACCCCGAGCAGCTGAATTTTGGGAGAAAGGAGCCTTCGCTGTTGCAGAGCAGAACCTGGGCATAGAGTTACCTGCACGAATAAACGTGATTCTTGCGGACGCTCCTTCGGAAGAACCCTTTGCAGCCGTCGCAGCTGGAAGCCCCGTAATGCTTCCCGGTCGCACGGTCGCCACAGATGGCACATAAGGAATTGATCCCATTTACCAGCAGGCTGCTGTTGCCTGGATCGGAAACAACGGCATCTACAACGACAAAATGGCGGCACGAGAACATCAGTAAAGGGTGCTTTGGGATGGGAGAGAGGATGGCATAGTCTCTGTTGAGGGACTGTGTTTTTGAGGGATTCTCTACAGGAGATATTTACTGTGCCCTCGGGATTCCTTGCTCATGGAAGTCTACAGTCTCTCCTCCCAGGGCTTTTCCGAAGCTTTGTAGCCATTTGTACACCAGTCTGGTGTGTTCCAAGATGGTGCCATGATTCATCGCAGAATCATGCCGTTCGGTTCTCCAATGGAGCCACTTTGTCTTGTGCGATGGAATATATAGTAGGGACAGAGGGACGGGCAGAGAGGTAAGCCTTTTGGGGAAAGGATGCCCCAGTCCTCCCAGGAAGAAAGCCAA
This sequence comes from Varanus salvator macromaculatus, assembly GCA_023646645.1. NCBI lineage: Eukaryota > Metazoa > Chordata > Lepidosauria > Squamata > Varanidae > Varanus > Varanus salvator. Next base: position 3,448,215 of record JAIXND010000657.1, read on the forward strand.
GAGGAAGCCTCAGCAAACAGCCAGGTTGTGGGTCGAGGATGCACCAGAGGAAGAGGGAAGGAGTCAGCAGGGTGGGTCCCAGCCAGATTCAGACGAACCAGACTGACAGTGCTGGTGTTCCACTTCTCCTTCTTCCTCTAGGAAGGCATACAAATATCCCTCGTGCATAGAAGCCCCAAATCGGAATTCAAGGATTCACCAGGTGGTTGGTGTCAAATGTCTTGGGCGAGCCCTGAATCAGAGAATCATTGGATAGAAGAGTTGGAAGGGGCTGTGAAGGCCATCAAGTCCACCCCTGCTGCTGCAGGACACCAGGTCACACCATCCCGCTCAGATGGCTGTCCAGTTCCTTCCTGAATGTCTTCAGTGTGGGAGAGCCCAGCACCTCTCCAGGCAGCTGGTCCCACTGTCACATTGTTCTGACAGTGAGGAAGCTCTTCCTGATGTCCAGCCTGAATCTGGGTTGTTGCAGCTTGACTTGATTATTCCGTGTCCTACACTCTGGAATTTGCAAGAAGAGATCTTGACCTTCCTCTTTGTGACAGGTTCTTATAGATTCCCTTCTTGGAGAATCTCCGAGGTTTCACTCCTGATCAGATCAAAGGGCACCTGCTCTAGCATCCTTCTGAAGAACTCCAGGAACTAGAAGACTGGTCCATCAGAAATGAGTTAGAGGTCCACGATCTGCTTACTGCAAACCAGCCCAAAGGTAAAATGGCAGCAAGTGCAGCAATGAACAGGGAAAGACAAGCACTGAGCCAGTGGGTCATGACTGTAGAGTTCCAGGTGAGTCCCGCAACACAGAGACAAACTGTTCCTTGCTGGAGAAGGGAGCAAGCCAGCAAGCAAGCAGTCCAGGTCAGCAGCCAGTATGTCCTGGGCACAGCGGTGAAGGGATCTTTCCTGGCCTGTTCATTATGTGCTGGCTCCGAAATTGTTCTAGCAAAAATTGGGGCAACGGTGCCGTTCCAGGAATTGTTGTGCAAGAACAATAGAAGCCACGGTACAGTGTTGTGCAAGGCCTTGTCAAATGGCAGCACAACTCGGCGTGTCCGTTCTCTTTCTTGCACAAGGAGCTCAGACTGAGGGTCGCTCATGGACAAGGCAAGAGGGTGATTCTGGTTCCAGCTGTCTTGAGGCAGGTGCCCTCAAGATGTGCTGGACTACAACTCCCATCTGTCCCAGGTAGCCTGTAGCACCTAATTAAAGAGGAATTCTAGGTAGATTCTGTGATGGATTAAAAGGAAGGAATGGGTCCCAGTCTTTTTAGACCTGGGAGCTCTCTGATTCCACAGGTGAGTCAGGATATTGGGACTTTTCAACCCAAATCAACCTTCTGAAACTTTGTGCAAATACTTTTTGCAAGGCTTCATTGGCACCTACCATCTGTTGCTAGGTGGAACTCAGCTAAGTAAATGTTCTCTTGAAATTTATGAGGATGTCAGTTTATTTGGCCATAAATATTATCCAGTGCATGTATTTTCAAAAACAGAAAAACCTGGTGGATTGTTTGAAAGATGGCGAGAAAAATGGTACATGCTACAATGACAAGAATACAGCGGGGAAGGAGGAGAATTTACATATTTTGATCCTTATTTACACACTTACTGAAAAGTCCTATGTGCTGCCCTTTGGTAGAACTTCCAGGATGATTTATAAAAGCAGGATATAACAGGCAAATACAAATGCACTGAAAGAGAGATGTGACTCAGTATGTCATCAATCCTGGGAGTCTTCATAGAGGTCCATAGGATCGCACTATAAAATACACGTCAACGTTTCAGAGAATAAAAGCACCTGAAATTAGCACCCTGTGAGCATCTCTGGGGAGGGAATTCCAAAAATCGGTGCCAACTCAGAGGCTCTTCTTGTCTTGCTTCAGAAGGCGGGGAGGCGGGGTCTGGAAGAGGCCTCTAACAGAGGCTTGGTGAATGGGTAGGTTTAGGTTTGAGAAGAGATGCTCCTTCAGCACCCAGCTGCTCAACCTTGTAGAGTTTTCAGTGTGAGCACCAGCTCTGTGTTATGCTCAGGGATGGGACAAAAGCCTGTGAAATGCTCTGGGAGTGGTGGGACATGTCCCCACCAGCTGGTCCCCTTGAACATCTGGGTAGGTGTATTTGAAGCAACGTGCTTTCTTAGCCCTCACCGCAAGCGCCCATGTTCAGCTCATGGCAGAGGTCGATCCTTGAGCGTGGATAGTGGTGGCCAGGCTGTTTTTGCCCAGAAGAGGACTCAGCTGGTGTACCAAAGCTGATGGAAGTCATGAGGGGGCTTTGGTGTGACGGAGCAGCACCCATGAGGGTATCGTTGGCTTGAGGATTGGCTGAGCCAAGCCAAATTGGGAGAAGAGGAAGAGGAAGGGCTTGTTTGTGAACACTGGTTTGTTTCAAGAGTGGACCATATATAACTAGTGTGTGAGTCCAGATTTTAATACATTTGTGACAAGAAAAAGGCATAAATGGGCATTTAGTTCATGTGTCAACCTGGAGAAATCATGAACTGCTTTGCACCTGCACAATATTAAGTCTTTTTTTTTAAAAAACAACGACTCTGTACCAATATTAATATTATGAAAAGCTCTCATGCATCTCCAGCCAGCCTACTTTCCACCCCACCAGTAAGGTTGGTCACAAACTTCCACAGCCATTTTAGCAGCCGTTCCTCGTGGGATGTGATTTTAGGATTCCTCATTAGAGGAACCTTTCAAAACATGCTTCCGTCCTGAGTAGCTTTGGGGCAGGAGAATTAGTCCTACACTTTAAAAAACAAAGCAACAACGGGGAGTCTCTGAGATGCATTTATGGTGAGAGTTCTCTGGCAAAAAAAACACTCACTCAGTCCAAAGTCCACAAGCACTTTGGAAGTAATGAACGCACCACGTGCCATGAAGAGATTTACGGTCCAGTCTTGGGGATGGAAATTGATCCTTTAAGGAAGTGTATGCTATGCAGTTGATCTTCGGTATGTTCAATGCATGAAAAAGTAGGCAGAATGGGGCATGGTATCGAAAGACGAAAACATGCCATTAATGGTTAACGCCTTCAGCGAGATGGACTTAGTTCTTTCTTGGGCAATGAGCTTCTAGCATAGCAAGGGTGTTAACCTCAGGACCATGGTTTGGGTTCTCCATCCAAGCTCCCAGGAGTCCTCCATTGTCTGTGCCCCCTTCCCCCAGACCTTTTTCCAGCCGGCAATTGTTTGGTGATTCCCAGTTTTGCACAGTTTTGCCCCATTCCGGAGGACCAAAATGCCTCTCCCAGCAGTGAGAGCTTTGACGTTCAATACGGTGGTCCTTTTGGTCTCACTGCTTTTGCCTTCATCCATCCCATCTCCTGCTGGAATGCCGCCCCGAGAGTCCTCCAGGAGAAGGCTCCTCTTTTGGATTCTGAATTCACAGTTGATCGTTGGCATAGTTTAGGACTGTGTGCGTATGCTGTGAGGGTCAACCATCTGAAGTATTCTTTGGGAGGAAAGACGTGGTGCCAAGAACAGAGAACTGCTCTGGAAGGGCTGCTGCTCATCCTTTCGCCCAGAAGAACTGAGCCAGGAAAACATGCTAGTCTGGCCTGGAGGGACTCTTGGCTCCTGCCAGAGGCCCATGGCCCAGGACTACTGCTCCTCATCTTCCCTGATGCAACCTGCTCGTTCACCTGCCCCCTGCCTTGGTGTAGGCAATGTGGAGGAACAAGCAGGAGTGGCAGACGCCATGGCCTCCGTGCTCTTCCTCTTGAGGAAGCCAGTGATTCAACAGCAGAGGAGGAGTGATGGCGGGAAGAAGGTAGACTCCCACAAAGAGGCAGCCCAGGGGGAATGCCTTGCCGAAGAGAGCAAAGCCTGGCCTCATAGAAGGAGAGAATGGGAAAACGTGGATCCACTTGCTGTTCAGATACCCCATGCATCATCCTAAAGCCAGATGTAAACATGGACTATATCTCTTTAATGGTAATGTGGTCCCACAGCCAACCAGCCATCTCTAATGGCCTCACTATCTTCGAAAAGGTCATGTTGAACGATTAGGATTGGGGAGGGATATCAGGGTAAACAGGAGAACATTCCCATAAGAGCTGTTTACGAGCCAGATTTCAGAATGACTCCAATTAACAGGACACTCAGCCAAAGATATAAAAATGGAATAAAAAGAACAAGTGTGAGGAAATATGGCATGAAGCAGGTGTTAGTCCAGTGCAGATGATGAAATGCAAGACAATTGAGGCAGATAAAATAGTGCTGAAGAGGGGGAAAAGCTAACAGACATTGCCTGAGGGAGAATTTATGTCAAGTTTGCATAGTTTGGTTTGGGAAGGAAAAGAAGGGGGGAAGTATGTTTATTGTACTCTAGAACACGATAATTCACCATGCTCTGGTTCAATCTGTTTTTGAAGATGCATCAAACTACCAGCATGCATTCTGGCATTTTTATGCACCATAAAAATGGACAGAACCAAAACATGTATTACGGTTCATGGAATTTATTATTTATCCCCCAGAACTCTTTATTTATTTGTTCCCCAGATCTATGTCCAACTTTTCTGCATATGATTTAAGCTGGCTGAGAATTGGAAAAAATCTAATGTGATCTTAAAAATAAAACAAGGAGAACCCTAATTCACACAGCCCCCAACTCCCTTCAACAGCAATAGTCACTGAAAGAAAGCTGTCTTTGCTTTTTGCTTTGCAGGACCTGTGTAGCCCTGGAGGTGGGCTACACTGACCTTGCCTGGGGAGTACAGTTTCCAGGGGTTGCATGGCAGCACCATGGAAACTGTGATCTAGAGTTCAGACAAAATGTGACAACGCAATGCGGTTTGGAGAAGCTATTTGTTGTTGTTCAGTTGCAAAGTCTTGCCTGACTCTCCGTGGCCCCATGGACGATGACATGCCAGTCCCGCCTGTCCTCCGCTGTCTCTCAGAGTTCAACCAAATTCATTTTCATTGCATCAGTGACACTATCTAATCCTCTGCTGTCCCCTCTCCTTTTGCCTTCCATCGTTCCAGCGCCAGGGTCTTTGCCAATGAGCCCTTCCTCCTCATTAGGTGGCCAAAATATTTCTGCTTCAGGATCTATCCTTCTAAAGAACATAAACAGTGAAAATGGATTCTTATCGGTTTTAAAGCCTAAACTTACCATGGTGAAATATCACAGCTGGGTTCAGACAACACAGTTGAACAGCATTGGTTAAAAAACCCAACCAACCCCAACCGCACAGGTTGTTGTGTTGTCTGAACCCAGCTGCTAAGAGCCAGCAAGGCATGGTGGATAGAGTGCCTAACTGGGACCTGGGAGATTTGGGTTCTAGTCCCATCCTCAGCCATGAAGCTTCCTGGATGGTGGAATGTGATTCTAGTTAGAGAAACTCTCCTCGGTATTTCCTCACCAAGCCAACCAAGGGCTTGTGTAGACCTGCCACACCCCAAATGTGCTGGATTGCATCTTCCATCCAGGTAGCTTTGGGCCTTTCCAACACAAGCCTATTAAAGTGCTGAATCTGCTTTCAGTTCCCACGACAGCCTTTCAGGGGAATTGTGGTGCAGCGAAATAGCACAAATCCACAAAAGAGAATCAGCGTTTTCTTTCTGTCATTAAAAATAACGCCCCATTTTTCCTGTTCTAAAAAAAAACCAAGCTAGCAAGAGAACAGCCTCAACAAGTGTGGTGCTTACAAACAGAAACGAAACAGGAGGGAGAGACATTGTCTAAAGAACCCATAAACATCCATAAGTAAGGCATCGCAGACACACAATCAATTCCTTGTGTCAAAATGCTCCCAGAGAAAAAGCAGACACAATAAGCAATCCCTCCCCTCTCTTCAGTGCTCCCCATTTTCTAAGCAGGGGGTGTCTCAGTTTTGTTTCAATGTAAACTCCATTTCAAGAGTCAGTGTCACGTCATTTCCCACTTCCTTTTCCAAATTACAACAGTGAATGTTGATCAAGGGTTGTTTTGCTTTGGCAAAAGAGAAAAACAACATGCCTTTGGAACGCTTGAAAACCCGGGTGGCCAGAAGCTGCGGACAAGTCTTTGCAAGGCAGGCAGTCATCTGCCAAGCATTTCTCTGACCTCCAATTATTTAATAATGTCAGCAACAAAATACTCCATCCCCATCCTAAATGATGCAGCTGAAGTGAAGACATCTATTTAGTTTGGTTGGTAATCCTTTCCTTTGAGTCCACCCCTTCCTCGACTTTCCCTAACACCACAAAAAGATGTCCATTTGTTGTCTTGGTCCATCAGGCACCCGGGTAGCCCTCCTGCCATCAGATCTCTTGGCTAATGGGATGCAAACAGGCCTGAAGGCTTGGCCCAGGGGAGAGGGCCTTTAAGCTGTTTTGACAAATTTTTCGAGAGGATGCTTATCCAAGACAAACAAGCCAATTTCAAAACAGAGAGTTCCTGAGAGGGCTTACTTATTAACGAGTAAGCAAATAGCACATGGCCAACTGGAGATAGCCTTCACCTTTAGGAAATACTGGTATGGTATTTCTACAGTTATATATATATATATATACACACACACACACACACACACACACACATGTATCTCTCATATGGTATGCTAGTGTATCTGCAATATATAAATACAGAGAGAGGGTTGCACCCACACACACGCATGTGCACTTTATAGAATTAATTTAAAATTGAAACAAATGGGCAATTCAGTAGAGAGTAGAAGAAAGCAAGAATTGTGTTCTCTCATCCATTTCTCTCCTAAGCATCCTGAAGAGGGTATGAGAAGGATTCCTAAACCACATGAAAAATGTCAAGAGTGTTCCTGAGACTTGTTTTCATGTTAATTTTTGCAAAAAGTGAAAATCAAAGCTGTAAAACTCCACTCAGTTAATTTATCTTAAAACATATAGGTAAATCAAGGAACCAATAAAAAGATCATAGTTTTGCTTTTTTTATCCTTCCATTACATATAAGCTTAACTATCACCACAAAATACCGTATCTTTGCTACCCTTCCTTTTTGGCTAATGGGGCAGAATATAAATAATAATCTCCTTCTCCTTCTCCTTCATTCTTCATGTTAATTCTTGGAAGAAAACCTACTGATTACAGTGAAGATTATTTCCATGTAGCTGTCTTTCTCCAATTCCCTCCCTCCTCCTTTCTTCCTTTCTGTTTTCCCAACCTTCTTTGAATTCCCTCAACATTTTTCATGAACTTTCACTATTGCTTAAATTCTGGACAACAGGTATACCAGCGAGTGAACAAGCTTTTGCCACAAACACCAGCAAGATGGAGGTCCAGTGGCAGTTTCATAACACCTGAAATGAAAGTCCAAGTTTTTGCAGCCTCCAGTGTCAAATTCACAAGAAGGTAGTCATCATGTCATTGCGCACACACGAAAGTACACGCACAGAGAGGGAAGGAGCCCTGTGGCAATTTAAGGGCTAATGCATTTGTTATAACATCACATTTGTGGATTAGAGGCCACCACACCGGAACGCTCTTCTCAGCTGGTGGAGACGCGGGTGTAAAGAACAGCACGAACAGATACTCATGAAATGCACCTTGGAGCAGTTCTACATGGAACTGAAGTGTATGTAACACAAGCACAAGGACTATTCGGAGCAAACATGAACACTAGACCCATGATGGCCATCCCCTACTCCGCACCCAAGGAAATACTCCTGAGTGCTCAGGAGGAAGATTCCTTGCCACCAAGAAGAAGATTCCCAGGTAAACCTACCTATTCCTTGTTGGAAGGACTGGATTATTTCATAGGATTGTCGATTGATGTTTTCCACTCACTCACTTGTGGCCATTTTCAGTGGCTTGTCATAAGCAGAATGACCATCTATTGAGATCGACACAGTCCATTTCTTGGATAAATGTGTCTCAGACATGAGAGTGAGAAAGTGGGCTCCTCCAAGCTTTCTGAGATATATTCCCCAACGCAGGGAAGTATTTGGTTATGTTGAGATGTCACGTAAATGAAACCGTGGAGGAGTGCAAGTCATTCCTACTGGCATCCATAATCCCACATCCTAACACAGTAAGCTTTCAGTAAGACTCCTTATCTACAAAATAGGCCATTGTTTACCCCGACCCTAACCAAGAACCTTCATCCTCAGAGACTTGCAAGAGTTCATGGGTATAGATCTGACAGCCTCCACTCTTTGACCCCACTTCTCCTCATCCACCCAAGACAGCGACTTCCAAACCATGTGGACAAGAGGACGATGGGAGACAGTACCAAAGCGTATTCTCACCTGATGAATTTGTGGGCAGCACCCTCAGGTTCTCGAACTCCAGCATGGTATACGAGGAGTCGAGGGACTCGGCATAATCTGGCATTTCCATGTCCATTAGGGTTTGACAAATCCTCATTCTTACTGTCAACAGAGACAGGGCAGGGCCCCCACGACCCTGCAGTCAATCACAGCTGAGGGTTTCCAGCATAGTAAGTTTGACTACCACCCCAAGCTCCCAGCATGACAAATCATTACCTAATTCCCCAGCTCCTCCCTCTCAACACTATCAGAAGGGTGGAAGGTAGAAATGACCTGGTCTTTATTGCTCTCTCTCTCTCTCTCTCTCCCCCCGTATCTTGATTATATGATGCAGATAAGGCCTGGTTTAACTCAACGGATTGCATCCTCCATTCAATAGCAGGAGGTTTATGGCAATCCTTGAATAAACATTTTGAGAAGTGCAGGCAAGCAGGGGTGTTCCAGAGCGGCTTCCCAGCCCAAGGCACAAACCACTGAGCAGTGTTGAACACTTGCTGGGTTATTTGCGGTTGTGTTTCTCAGTAGATTGCTTCCTCGGTGTCTGTAAAAGATGGCAGATGCCTTCATTTTGTGGGAGAGAAAAATGTTCTTTATTACACGGAGGTAATTACATACGAGGTCCATAGCTTCCATGTAGTCTGAAAGACCCGATTCTGCTTAATCTTAGAACATGAATTTAGATCTGGCCTGATGGAAATCTGGATGGGTAACTTCGTGTTGTGAACTGCCCAAAGAGCTTCAGCTTTGGGCAGAATAGAAATGTAGATGATGACGATGACGGTGACGACGGTGACGACGACGATGTCATGAGCATGTAAAGCCAGAAGCAAAATCCATTATTGGTTATAAGATACACACAAAGCAGTATGGGGTTCCACTTGCATCCCATAGGGTTGGATCCAAATACCATCATTCTGAATGCAGACACACTAAAATTAATAAGGCTGAAGTCTGTATCAGGGCCCATCTGTCTCCTTAGGTCTGCTTGGAGTATGACTAAGCCTGAATCCAACCTGTATTTGATATTGCATTGAAAAATCCAGTCTCTGAACAAGGCTAAAAAGTTTGCTTCTTTCCTTAATACCTAGCTCCTTTCCACTGTTGTTGGATGTAGAGTTAGCCTTGTGCTTTCCCACCCTCTCTTTCTCCACTCTTTCTCCACTCCCCACCCCAAAAAATCTACACAGAGCTTCTGGGAACCTATCAATGAAAGGCAGAACCTAGAACCAACTCCAGTTTTTGTGTGTAGGAACCATAACCAGCTTCTATTTGAGCCACCATAGAGGCGAGTAATGTATTCACCCTTCTGGCCTTACTCTATACAGTGACTCACCTTTATTTATTTATTTATTTAAAACATTTCTGTGCCGCCCCATTCGCAAAGGGAATTCGCAAAGGGAAGCAAATGAATATGCTTGCATATCGAGCTGCAACCCATCCCCGTTTGCTCTGCACTCAAGAAAGGATTCAAGATGCATCTTTTTAATTTGTTTTTTAAAAGCTGTTATGACTTTTAAAGGTTGTTTTGGATGTTTTGCTAAGTGGTTTCTGTTTTCTAGATTCTTGTAAACTGGCCTTCAGAAAGATGGTATAGAAATATAAGAAACAAACCAACTGCAAAAGAATGCTATATTTTTTTAATTTCAACTCCAACTCCATCCAATTGTCAGATACATTTGAGAAAGAGAAGTTGAGAATAGGGAATTTTCAGAATGAAAGCTTTGGGCCCAAGGAAAGGGGTTGCCAGTTCTTTTCTCTGTGAAATGACCTAAACTCTGATTCAACCCCATTAATAAGGAGGCCTCGTTGAACTTATAATACTTTAATTAAAAACAAATAATAGAATGAAGCAAAGCCAAATGTTGAAAATACTGAAATCTGCATTTTTTTTTCTTTTTTGTGACCTCAGGTCAAACATCAACATGGATAACCTTTTGTTGCACTTTAATGGAAGCGAAGTTTGATGGTGGGTCTGATATACAGAGAACCAAAGTGAGAGAAGCATCAGCAAAAGTATTACCCATGTCAGCGTGTAACCTCTCAAAACACACAAGACTAGGATCTGCCTGCTCTATTCCCAGACAGTGCAAACATAAAAGCAAGGTTTCCCAGACCTTTCTCTTCATTTGAGCACCCAAATGAGCTTTGTCATCCACATGCATGAGCTATAAAATAATGAAATTGTGCAACCGATCCCATTTCTTTGAAAGAATAAGTGCAGCACAGATGATTCCTCAGGAAGATAAGAGTTTATGTTTTTTTATCCTTGGACTATGAACGGAGGCTTCCAACATCAGCTCGGTCCATGCGTTGTTAGTTGATCTAGTTTCTCTTGCTACTCCAAGAAGGAGGTCTTGCGGGCTTAGGAGATGAGTGTTCTTCAGAGGCAGTGACTGCTCATGAGACCAGTGCTGGTGCAGGGTTTGGGAGGCCCTGGGGTAAGACCCTCTCTGTGGGCCCCGTGAGTCTCATCATAAAGGTCACCAGCTGTTCCTGCTTCTCCTCTTCTTTCTTGTCCTTGCTTGACAGGCAGAGAGAGACCTCAAGCTAGGAGGACATGCCTTCTGCTACTTCTCTTTCTTACCGCAGTTGTCCGGGCCAAAGCAAGAAGCAAGTGAACCAGCACTTGCAAAGGTGAAGAAGAAGGTGCCCCAGAGCAATTGTCAGGCTGGGCTGTGGGTGCTTGGCAGATGCTGGACCATGTCCACCCTTGATGTTGACTTTGCTCTCGGCCCTCAACATGTGGGATTTGCCTAGCTCTCCATGGGTGCCTTACAGGAGTGGTAGGCTCCCAAACCCTTCCTGTCTTGCAAAATGCAATGAGGATTCTGCACAGTGTTAAGGCCCCCCCCTGCCCTTGTACGCCTTGCGATGAGCTACATTGTGCAGGAATGAAAGAATCCCATTCCAAGGTCATATAAACATTTCCCATATCGTGCATGACCAGCAGAATTGTTGTTTTTGCTCAGGGCAGCTGGCAAAGTTCGTGCTTTCTTTAAGTCTATGCCAAGGACAAGCATTGGAGAAGTCCAACTTTTCTTGCCTGCAACACATAAATGACACTGGAAACCAGCCACCTTCAAACAGACATAGTCCTTCATTTACTGCCATGTTGGGGTCATTCATTGTTACCTAACACAACTTAAAAAGATGAATCTCAGCAATATTAGGGCAGAACTCAGGAACTTCAAAAAGGGAAGTCCACCTCAATGTTGTTAGTCGCAAAGTCGTGTCCGACCCATTGTGACCCCATGGACAACATTCCTCCAGGTCTTTCTGTCCTCCACCATCTCCCGGAGTCCACTTAAGCTCAGACCATCTGCCTCAGTGACTCCATCTAGCCACCTCATCCTCTGCCGTCCCCTCCTTCTTTTGCCATCTATTGTTCCCAGCATTAGACTCTTCTCCAGGGAGTCCTTCCTTCTCGTTAGGTGGCCAAAGTATTTGAGTTTCATCTTCAGGATCTGGCCTTCTAAAGAGCAATCAGGGTTGATCTCATCTAGGACTGATGGTTTGATTGCCTTGCGGTCCAAGGGACTCGCAGGAGTCTCCTCCAGCACCACAATTCAAAGGCCTTTTGCGCTTGGCCTTCCTTATGGTCCAGCTTTCACAGCCATACATTGCAACTGGGAAAACCATAGCCTTGGCTATACGCACTTTTGTTGGCAGGGTGATGTCTCTGCTTTTTAGCATGCTGTCTAGATTTGCCATAGCTTTCCTCCCCAGGAGCAAGCGTCTTTGAATTTCTTGGCTGCAGTCCCCATCTGCAGTGATCTTGGAGCTCAGGAAAATAAAATCTGTCACTACCTCCATTTCTTCCCCATCTATTTGCCAGGAAGTGAGAGAACCGGATGCCATGATCTTAGTTTTTTTAATGTTGAGTTTCAAGCCAACTTTTGCTCTCTCTTCCTTCACCTGCATCAAGAGGCTCTTTAGTTCCTCTTCACTTTCTGCCATGAGAGTGGTATCATCTGCATATCGGAGGTTATCCCAGCAATCTTAATTCCAACTCGTGATTCATCCAGCCCCGCCTTTCTCATGATGTGCTCTGCATATAAGTTAAATAGGCAGGGTGAAATAGGGTACGCCTCAATATAACCTTCCAAATCTTAGCTTTGGTGGCATGCTTCTTATACTAACTGTCAGAAGGTGGTATAGGGCATCCAGGGTGCAGCATCTGGCACTGTTTGAGTAGCAGGGATGCTGCCATCATTGGCCACCCTTTTTGGACTTCCCTGTAGGGATGTGCTGAAGCTCCACAGAATCTCTCCCTTTAGTGCTTGCAGACATCCCACCATGGGTGGCCTGGTCTTGGAAAGTGAGCTGTGTCCAGAGGAAGTCCTCAAACACACATGACATGAAGGTTGTATAGCTGGCACACAAAGACCGCTGCACATGGCATGGAAAAGGGTTCGGCATCTCATGTGTTGGGCTCAATTCCTGGGAGGCACCATGCCAACAACCTTCTTCTGTATCCCATGCAGCAAATGAAGGCTCCAGGTGGACTCAGAAATCCAGACTGGTTTGATTCTAAGGCTGACTTCTTGGGGAGAGGGGCTACTATGAGTATGGTCACATGGTGACCTTGTGTCCTTCCTTACAAAGAGCAGCTTCCAGGGTTATTAGAGGGCGGTTCTCTCTTTGGAGACATCCTCTATTTGAACAATAGTCCAGTCCTTAGGAAAAGAGCAAGAACCTTAGAGTGAACCCTTGAATGTCCACATCAGCACTTAAAGTGTGGACAGCATCCTTGAGTGGCCACATCAATCTCCTAGCAGCCATCTTCTCCTTGAATGCCTTTCTATTTAAATGATAATCATCATTTCTCTATTTGCATCCATACATATAAATTAGCTTATGCCATGTTTCTGTAAATCAGCATCTTTTTGTTGTAATTTTTGGCTGATGCCTGTACGGCCACCCAAGTATTGCATAGTTTAACCACTAGGAGATGCCAGACCGAGGTGTAGCTAGATGGAATTAGCAGCTTCCCATTTCTGTTCTTTAGGTCTTGCAGACAAACAATGCAGTGCTTGTCAAGCATCCCCTAAGTCTTCTCTCAATCACCATCGGGCTATTTATGTGATGCCAAGATTTCAGATGAATGCAGGGATGTTCTTGTACCGTTCCAATGCAATAAGAGAAGGATCCAGGCCTCCTGTTATTCCCCTTTATTGAAGACTCTCCCCACACATGTGTTGCATTCCCTTACTCTGCCTTGGTCTCTTCAGGTTGATTTAGCAGGCCATGTGCCGGATATTTTAAGCCCAGCTACTGTATGTTAGAAAAATATAATTGTCCCATCCAGAGTTTGAAAGGCGCTCCCATCCCTGCCATCTCAGAAAAGGAGGCTGTGTAGATTGTCAGGCATTTGGGAAATGGGTCTTTTGAGTGCAAAAAACAGCAACTAAAATGATCAAGGGTTTGGAGAACTCTCTTGTACGGAAAAGTTACAACCGCTGAGATGGTTATGCTTAGAAAAAAGACAAGTAAGGGGCACAGGGTGTACAGAACTATGCATCCTGAAAAGTTGCACATAATACCCAAAGCCCAAAGAGTCATCCCATGAAACTGATGGGTGCGAGTTTTAGGACAGATCGATGGAAGGATTTCTTAACACAGTGTGGAGCTGAACAATGGGGATTCACTTCCTCAAGGTGCAATGATTGCTGCTGATTTAGAAAGCTTTGAAAGGAAGTGATCATGGTGAGAAGGTGATGGAAGGCTATTATTCCTCATGGTGATGTACTGACTCCAGTACCAGTGGCAGGATGTCTATGGATGCCACCAAATGGAGAACTAAGGATATTTGCCCTGCCTTTGCTAAGGTGTATGTATTATTCTTGGAAGTTATTTGTGACAGATTTTATTTTCCTGGGCTCCAAGATCACCGCAGATGAGGACTGCAGCCAAGAAATTAAAAGACGCTTGCTCCTGGGGAGGAAAGCTATGGCAAATCTAGACAGCATACTAAGAAGCAGAGACATCACCCTGCCAACAAAAGTGCGTATAGTCAAGGTTATGGTTTTCCCAGTTGCAATGTACAGCTGTGAAAGCTGGACCATAAGGAAGGCCGAGCGCAAAAGGATTGAGGCCTTTGAATTGTGGTGCTGGAGGAGACTTCTGTGAGTCCCTTGGACAGCAAGGTGATCAAACCATCAGTCCTAGAGGAGATCAACCCTGACTGCTCTTTAGAAGGCCAGATCCTGAAGATGGAACCCAAATACTTTGGCCACCTAATGAGAAGGAAGGACTCCCTGGAGATGAGCCTAATGCTGGGAACGATTGATGGCAAAAGGAGAAGGGGACAGCAGATAATGAAGTAGCTAGATAGAGTCACTGAAGCAGTTGGCGTGAGCTTGAGTGGACTCTGGGGGATGGTGGAGGACAGGAAGGTCTGGAGGAGTGTTGTCCATGGGGTTGCGATGGGTCGGACACGACTTTGTGACTAACAACAACAACAACAACAAATTATTCTTGGATAGGATATTTTCATTGGATGGGTTCATTTTACAATAAAATGAACCAAAATAACGCACAAAGGTGTGCACAAGGTGTTTTAATATATAGAAGAAGGCAGAGGACATTTGACTGCACACCCAACATGTCATGATTTTCACATGCAAAGAAAGACGCAAGCTCTGATATAGACATGAGTTGGTCACAGCTCCAAGCAAAACAAGGAGAAGCTTAAGAAGCTAAACTGTTGCTGCTTTCCACAGCTCTTGTTGTCTCTGTGGAGCTTAGCCACATGAACGTGTGTGTGTCTCCTGCCCCCCGCCCTCAGTTGCCCCTTGTGGATGAACTCATTCCCACTCACCA
This sequence comes from Varanus salvator macromaculatus, assembly GCA_023646645.1. Classification (NCBI taxonomy): domain Eukaryota; kingdom Metazoa; phylum Chordata; class Lepidosauria; order Squamata; family Varanidae; genus Varanus; species Varanus salvator. The sequence goes on from JAIXND010000657.1 coordinate 3,463,274, forward strand.
TGACATCATATCCTGCAGTTGACGGCCAGGAGGAGGAAGCTGGTCTAAGCACACATTGGATGGATCCACTCTGGATGAAATCAATAGAATAAATACAGAAGCCAATAAGGATGGCTTTGTGGGAAGCACATAATTAAAACCACTGAGCTACTGAAGTAATCAACAGTGTGAAATCAGATCATTAGAGCCTGCTTTTATAACTGCAGCCACAGCAAACTAACCCAAACCAGATGATAGAGCAACGAGCTGCAGTTCTGCCTCCTACATTTTCGAAGAGCCGGAACAGTTGTCCGGGCTGAAGGGGATCCTGAGTTTTTGTCCAGCAGCCTCTTGCCAGTGTCCTTCACTTCCCTACCACCAGCAGCACCCTAAATTCCAGTGACAATGTGGACAGCGAGAAGCCACATTGCATGGATGATTACTCTGTGTGTGTGTGTGTGTGTGTGTGTGTGTGCGCGCGCACGTGCGCGCGTGCATGTGCGAGACTCAGCAATTCTCCCCTCCTCCTCTTGCAAGATCTCCATCCGCCTTTCCTGCATTTCACCACTCCTGGCATCCAGTTTAAAGGAAATTTCAGCACCTAATTTCGAAATGGAGATCCCCTCGCGGCTTTCAGTCTGTTCACTTTGTGCGTGTGTTTTCCATGTCCTGAAATGCCGGTGGTGCCACATCAATCATGACAGGAGCTTGCACACCCAGAAGACGCTGTGATTAGGCTCCCAGGAAGCCCATCAGCCTTCTATAACATGGTTCCCTCCAGAGATTATGCTGGACTACAAGTTCCATCATTCCCAGCACAGCCCATCTGCTTACAGCGGATGGCCTGAGGAAGACATGAAGTCAGGAGAGCGTAAGAGGTGGCTTGTCCTCTACCAAAAGGCAAGACACGCTGGCATTCAGAGTCGGAGTTCTGTGCAGATTGCTGCTCCTCTCTCTCCGATGGATCGTGCCCATTAACTTTGGAAAAGAAATCACATGGGGATCCTGTAAAAATAGGGCCAAGTTTTTTTTTTCTTTCCAGGAATGCTCGGATAAATAATTAGTATGTTCTATTTGGAAGTACTCAGCATGTGTCTTACACAAGTCGGTGCATGGGTGAGGAAAGGTTTCTTGGAAGGTTTCTTGGCCCTGGGCCCCAGGTCAAGAGAAATGCGAGATTCTCATGGGTAAAGCCTACTGATTAACAGAGCAAGCTTATTCTGGGATGGGAAGCTGGAGTGAGAATCCATGGCAAAAGTATGTCCAGGTCCTTATCCCATCTGGATTGCACTTGCCAGAGTGGAAGTTAAATGTGGAATTTGGAGTTTTCCCTCTTGTCCTGCTTTCCTGGGTTATCCTTTCCTAACATACACTGAGGACAAAGCATGATGGGATCCTTCTCTGTAGTAGCAAGAGTGTTTTCTGTCCTGTGGATCCAAAGGTCTCCTCCAACCTGCTGTGACATTCTAATTCTTCTAATTCCCTTCTAATTCATGAAAGCTTAACTAAGGGGCATTTTTACGAGGATTCCCAAGAGAACAATCATGGTTTCTTCTCAAAAAAAGGAATATGAATCGAGAATACTATATGGGATTTCAACTGCCACCCAAATTTTTTAATCTTCAGGAGCTCTGAATTCAGCAACGGATCTGCCCTAGGCAAGTTGAAAGCCATCCTATCCATCAGTCATACCCATCAGAAGACACATTACAAAACAATAAACGGATGCTAAAAAGGAATGTACTTGGCACAACCAGCAGCACGTTTCTGTTTCTATTCCCTCCGCAACAAAACGATCTCATTCAAGAACAATTAATTAAGACGAGAGAAAGTGTGCAGGGGAGACAACAGAAGAATATGTCATTATTAGTCATAATCACTTTGAACAGTCTTGAGAAACACCACTGTTTTGTTGACATATCTGTGATCTTCACCGATCCTTTTGCATGGCCTTCGTTTTGTACGAGTTGTTTTCTGTTGTCGTTGCATAGCCAGATTGTGCTGCCCATGGAGCGTCACCACGTGGCCATACTCATCCCGTTGCAGCACACATGAGTAATGCGTGCAAATGCCTTCCAAAAGGAAAATAAAAATCCCCTTGTCTGCCAAACATGCACAACTTGGGAAAAGCCAGTCTAGTGAGGAATCCTGGAGTCATAGAGATCAGAAAGGATTTGGATCTGTTGACTTTGACTAATTTAAATCCAAAATCCCTACCTTCATTTTCATTTGCCCTTGATAAGTCCAGCATGTAGCTATGGAATAACTTTGTCATGACATCACCCCAGGGATGACATCATTTCCCATAGTACGGGATCCCTGATTGGCTAGGACCACCAACATGTCCAGTGTAAGGCAGAGGATCAGCAGTGCCAACATGACACAAAGCAGCAATGGGGAATCCTTAGCGTTGGCCACAAATGAAGTAAGATTGGTATTTGAAGATCCATCCTGGCCTCTGGCCATACCCTGCATAGACTTAAAATGGGGACAGGCTGTTTGTGAGCCGGGGTGTGTGGAAATATTCAGGGGCAGAGTGTGAGTGCTTCCAGGTATCCTCTCTCCACTTTAGCTCCATGAATGTCAAAGAAAAATACGTGCATAAAGCTTCCGATTTGGAAGAAACTAATTTCTTCTACCAGAACTACTATTTTCCACCCAACTTCATGATGTGCAATACAAAAGAAAATGATTGCATTTCAAAAGTTGGCCTGTTTTGATGGTCTTGGTTAGACTGTAGGTTGCAGACTGGAATTCATTTTTCTGTGTGCATTTCAAATTTCAGTTTGAAAAATGCTTCTGTCAAAGTTCTCCTGTCCCACCTACCAGGTCTTCTGAGGAAATTGGCATGTGTAGTAGAGAGGTGCTGGACTTCGTTAAGCACAATAACAGAGGACAGCTTTCATCGAGCAAAGCTGTTGGATCAGAATGTGCTGTGCAAAGAGGGAAGGGAGAAGTCAGGTTCTTGTGTTTCCGTTCCAGAAGGCAGTGCCAATGATCTGACCTGCTTCTTCTTTCAACAGAGGTGCCCAACCTCCCAGCCCATGACCCTGAGCTAGCCCACTGGACTCCTGATCTGGCCCACAGAACCCTCTGTGGCTCCTCCATTGCCCCAGCCATGGGCTCCATGCCTTTCCCAACATGGAGGAGAGCTAAAATGGAGGAGGAGGGACACCAGCTGATCTCAATGGGCCTGTCCACGGATGCCATCTGTCCCACAGAGACCCTGGAGGGGGAGTCAGCTCCACAACACAACCACTTTGTGGTTTCTCTTACAAAGATAGTTAGAACTTGGAACAAGTTGGAGAACCTGTGTATCTGGCTGCACAAAGAGTTGGATGGTGACACTTCCAAAAATCACCTTTCGTGGTTCTCAAAGGAATAGGCTCATGTTACTCTCCACTCTGCAAGACTGGGGAACATCAGCTCCTCCATCCTCCCATCTCTACCACCATCCTACCCCCAAGCCTAGCCAAGCCCAGTGCCCTGCATCATGACCACTCCAACAGTGGTGGACACCCATCCCCCCTCTCGGCTCTGCTGCTGTAGCTGCTGCCAGGCAGAAGGCATTCTGGGAAATGCAGCCTTCCCAGGGCTGCTGCCAGAGCAGGTCCATTGGAGGAGGGAGCAGATCCTTCCGTGGCCCCATTGACCTACCTGGGAGCACAACACAGGATCAAGTTCAGAACACATCATGGCACCTTCCAAGCCCAGGTGAGGCAGTTCTCCCCATCACCCCTTCCAAGGGATTAAAGCAGAACTGAAGGACAAGCGGGCAGCCAAGTTTGCCTCACTCCTTCTGCTTGTCCTCGTGTGATTACACATGATAGGGGAGGGGTTTTTAGTAGCCAAATCACCATCATTGGATCCAGCCATGTGGACTGCTCTGAGTAAAGGCAAGGAATGTCTTTGGTGTTCAATCTACTGGGCAGATGCTTCGAAGCATTTGGCACAGCTCAAGGTTTTTTCCAGGGTACGTTATATAGCAATGGCTATGTTTAAAGCCATTTCTTAGAAATCGTGGATCCATTTGTCTTATTTCAACCATCCTGTCAGCTTTCTGTACAAGAAGGGGGGAAAAAAAGAAAAAGAACAGAACTGAACGAGCAACAAAATAATCTTATGCAATTTGGTGGATCAACAAATTCTGGGAGCCAAGGAAAAAATGGATTTATCTCATCAATGGGAACCATATGTATCTTCGGAACACCAGGCAGTTCTGTTTCATCATTCTCTAGATGGATACACTGGATCCAACAATTTCTTTCTTAAATGTAATGATTTGGTAATGATAATGACACAAAATTCACTCCCCGTGGGTTTATAAATCAATAGGCAGAGTTGGGATGATGAGATATGTTTTTGTCTAATATGGTACAAAAGATCTAACCTTGGAAAGGACTTTGGAAAGGTATTAGATGGAGACCACCATCTAATGAAGGAGAAACTCACAGGCCTTCACCCAAGATGGTGCGGGCGATGGCCGTCTTCAGCCAATTTCCTGCAGTCCCACAGATGACGCATAGAGCGTACTATAGCTCAGTTTTGCACCGATGTTGTAATGCAGGGCTCAGCCTTCCACCAATTGCAATTTGAGATAGTATATCTCAAAGAAAAGCCCTAGGCTTGTTCTGTTCTTGGGTTTCCATGTTGCCCATCCCATCCTACAACCATTAATAGCTATCTTATGTCTAATCATTAGCCACACATTATTGGGTGCTTTAGTCATGCCATCATAAAATATATAAATCTTGGCCAGCCCTTTTTACAGAATACCCTGTAATTGACTGCCAACCACTGATATTATGCTCTGACTTCTGCGAAGCTCTTGATTTGCTTTCGGAACAACTGCGGCCAGGGCTTGGCTGAAATAAGATAGATTTAAGTGGGTGGAGAGAGAAGCCAGTCGGCGATTCCGATGTGCATTTCAGAGGACATCTTGCCATGCCTTGCTAAACCTCAGAAATGTGAATCCTAGACAGCAACCTAATCCTAGGTTGCAAAATAAATATGTTTGAGACAAAAGCAATAAGGAGGAGGGATTTTGAGGAACTGCTTTCCTCAGGAATCTGCCTGCACACATTTGGTAAACAGACTGGAAAGACGGCGCTTGCAGGTAAGAACGTGCCGTGAAGATGTCTCATGTCCATACGCCATTCCTCAAACTCAGAGAACAGCAGGGACCACACGCTGGAGTCTACATCTTTCCATGCTTCATCCATGAGACTAGGGATCCTTCTTCTGCTGGTGGACCACAAAGCCACACAGACCAAGAGCACATTCATTTCAGCCTAAGCCCTCACATCCAGGTGTACTTTGCTTCTCAGTGCAGAGGATGAATTAGGTACTTGGAGCTCCTGCCAAGCTTCAGGCACAACCCCTTCCTCATCTCCACCTATTCCTTTCTTCTTTTGGATCAAGTCTGGTGGCAGGTCTGGGTTCTCAAAATACTTGGGGCCATGAACCTCTTCCTCAGTGACTCTACCTTCTGTGCACCATTCTCTGGATCCCATGATTTGACTCCTCCTGTCACCTGTCTGAACACCGGACAGATAGCAACCAAACAACCAGGTGACACCGCCCAGGCATTACATAACTGCCATTGCCTGGGCCAGAGAAAGAGAGAGAGAGATTTTTATTTATTTTATTTATATTGCAAGGGGCGGCATATAAATTTTTAAATAAATAAAAAAATAAAAATATATTTGTATGCCGCCCCTTGCAGCAGCCTCTCAGCCTGCAGAGATGGTTGAATAAGCAGGTTGAAGTGATAAAGAACAGCAGTTCCATGAGCAACATGTCGGAGGGCCTCTTCCTGAGTCCAACCTTGCTAGCCCACGATGATGACTCCAATCATTTCTCTTCAATTGTGAGTCCACCTTATCCTTCAGCATCTGTACAGCACATGGTAAGAACATGAGAATGTCAGGAGATCCACGTGTCCATCTAGTCCAAGGTTCTGCTCAGGCAGGGGCCAAAGAGCCCCCACAGGAAACAGGTGAGCATGACAAGAGTGCAGCAGCCCATGTTCTCCCACAATCAAGATGCAAAGGCAGATCACCTCTGTTACTGGAGGGGGCATAAAGCCACCCACACTAGTAGCTTTAACAACTTTCTCCTCCATGAATTTGTCCAATTCTCTTTAAAGCCCGCCATACCTGTGGGCATCACTACATCCTGTGGAAGTGAATTCCATAGTCTAACTCTACCTGGGGTGAAGAAGTCTTTCCTTTGATCTGTCCCGAATCTCCCAGCAAGCAGCTTCATGGGATGAGCCCTTTGGCTTCTAGTACCATGAGCAAGGGAGAAAAATGTCCCTTTCCACTTTCTCCATGACAGGCATAATTTTGAACACCTCTATTACGTCTCCCCTGACTTGCCTGTTTTCTAAGCTAAATGATCCCTAAAGCTGCAGCCTTTTCCCATCAGGGAGATGGTCAGTCCCCTTGATACTTCTAAGCTGATACTTAATTAGACGATGGTAATTATGTTGATGATGGCGGTTTCAGAGGAACAACCCCAGGAGAAGGCTATTATCTAGCTTGGGGCTTCCCATTGGCACATGGTTGGCCACTGTGGGAAAAGGATGTTAGACAAGGTAGGAGTAACACCTAGTCTCCGGCAGTAACACTCCATCTCCTGCTAAACCTCTCATGGCAAGTGGTCCACAAGTATAGTCAAGCTACAGAGCACTAGGAGCGGAGTAGGAGGTGGGGCGGGGAAATGTCAATGACATTCCTCGTGTTCTATAAATATACCAGTCCGGACAAGAACATTTTGTTCCTGGCCAGTTGTATTTGCTCAGCCTGATTACAGGAGTGACTTGTCTCAAGGTTCCCTCGTTGGGAAAGATAAGGGGAGAAGAGCATCTTACTGAAGGTGATCTGCTGAGCGCGAAATGAGTTTGCTTTGAATGTCTGTTGCAGATTCCCCCTTTTGACTGTTGGGCAAACACCTGGCCCCTGCTGCCCCAGGACAAGTAGCTCACGTTGGTAAGTCGGACACATCCATATCAGGCCGCTGATGCCTGATAGAGCTGGATTGGCTTTGGTGCATTATCATGGTGACGCGTTCATGAGTTCCTAGATTTTCGTTTCCTCGGAGACCATCAGGCAAAGCTGCACCCTGTCATTCCAAGGAGGCTAAAACGATACAAAGGGATGGAGAGGAAGAGAGAGTATAAAGCAGTTGGGGAAATGGGTACATCCATATTCTTTAAAACTATGCAACTATCGTGAAGTGTAGTCATGTCAAACCATACCACAAGCAGTCCAGGAAAAGCAATACAAGTTCGGCAATGCCAGAATGCACGTCAGCTCCTAGAGAGGTGAGGTTGGTGCAGACCAAAGTTGAGGCTGGCTATGTAGTACCACCCCTAGTAGGGGATCTCCAGATAGGTTCAGTTGGTTCTTCTATTGCTGGCCTTGAGATGGTTGGTTGAGATGATTGTCTTCCATTGAGCTTTTAGTTTCTGTTCGACTTTTGAGGATCCATTTACATCCGTCAGACTTATATTAGAGAGCCAGTGTGGTGTCGTGGCTGAGAGCATGGGACTGGGACTCAGAGGATCCGGGTTCGAGTCCCCGCTCAGCCATGGAGCCAACTGGGTGGCTTTGGGCCAGTCACAGACTCCCAGCCCAACCTACCTCACAGGGTTGCTGTTGTGGGGATAAGATGGAGGAGGAGAATGATGTAAGCTGCCTTGAGCCCTTTGCAGGAAAAAGGCAGGATAGAAATCGCAAAATAAATAAATTAATTTTTAAAAAAAGTCAAAACCAATATGTGAATTTGGTTATACATGTCCCATTGGTTCCAATAGCTCTTCTGTAAGCATGGCTAAGTCAGGATCCAGGCTTAAATTTTCTGACCTAATTTAATATTTCTTAAAGTGGAAGCCTGTGCTTCTGAAGTTGAACTTAACCATAACCATAGAACAGGTGGCTGGGGGTGGGAAGAGCAAGGATCGCACCCAAAATTATTTCCATCGCATGAAAGGTATACAACTCTTCAAAACCATCTGGAAGGGATTTATTCTTTTCTGAGCTCCCATTGTTGATTCATAGAGCCGTTGTAACTGTATCCGCGTCTAATGTGGTTTAAAAAAGACTCCCGGCTTAATACGGCTGGGATGTGGCGGTGGGGGGGAGGGAAAATTGTTCTCATGACAACCACTTAGCATGATGAGACCTTCAGAACCAAGGGAGATCTTGGCAAGGAGACTTCCGTTGAAACCGTACACCTTGGGCTGGGGAGAAAAACGGCTTGACCCAAAATGCTTTCTTTCCATGAAAGCAAAAGACGGCCACCAATTTGTATGTTATTTCAGAGAGAAAGGCATTTTGTTGAGTCATGTGTTTCATAACCCTTTGAGCAACCAAACACCCAGAGTTTGCAGGAATGCAATTCGTCAAGCGGCGGAAGCAAGGGGCAAAAGCGCATTCTCCTATAAAGAGCGGCTGTTTTACCTGTGGAACCAGGGTGGGTGACAAGCCCCCCTTTGTGGTTTCTGGTGGCCCGACGCCAGATCCGGATTCAACCCAGCCTGTGGGAGAGACATGCACACCATTGTTGTAGCAAGGCCTTTCGGCCAGGAAAACAGTTCAGCTTTTTCCTGAGGCCGTTGAAAGGATGTGAATCAGAATTAAGAGATGGAACCATTGCCAATGCCATTTTGCAGCCACCGACATTGCCAAAGTAGGGCTTGAATCTTCGCCCACCAGGTGCAGCTTTGGAGTCCAAATGCCTTCAGCAAAATCACAAGGCAGAACTTCTCGGATTTTACTATTTCAGATGGAAGAAATGGGAGCACGAAAATGGTGCAGTCAAGGTTGGAATCATTTATGGTTTTGCAGCTCGTTTATGTTTGCTTTTTGATCGTGAGAATTATAGAAATACCTTTCTACATTTTGGAGTAGATTTGCCATGCTTTTTAAAAGGTATATGAACAGGTCCCTCAGAGCTATAGGATGGGGTATACATTTTAGAAATAAAAGTAGGATTTGAATGGGTCTCGAAATTAAGGAATCTTCCTTGCATGTAAACTGCCACAGAGAGGCAAGACTTTGTCGGGCTACATTTCTGCATGCAGAGGACTGTTCATGAAGGTGAAGCACTCAGCAATTCAATCTCCTACTTGTGCTCTGAAGTAGTATCATACAGGCAGGACTGTACCACACAACTGGTTGTGGGCCAATCAAAGCCATCTATCGATCCTGGCTGTCCTCTTCAAATTGTGGCCCAACCAGGAAGTAAACAGAGCAAGCGCATGGCATTGGGAGAAATTGGACCACATTTTCATGTACTCTGGACCATTTTCATATTTCCAAACTTGGCCTTGTTATTCGGCCCCCTTCCAAGTGCTGGACCAACAGCTGGAAAAGAAGATGTATGATCTTTTCTTGCCTAGAAGATAAAGTCAGCATTTCTTCAGAAATCATAGAGGAAAAGAAATGTGCAGAGCCAAGGAAAAGGAATGAAACTACTCCTTTGTCTAGCAGTCTCTGCTCCTCTCCTAAATATCCCATCTGAAAGACTGGTTCTTTTCCTTATTCCCTAGACTGTTGGGTGAAGTCCTTCCAAGGTCCAGTCAGCAACTTGAGTGTTTGTGGGTTTCTGCTTTTGAGATAAGAGAGGAATAGGTAATTCAAATCCCAAGAAAGTAAATATAAACAGACATCGTGAAAACCGGCCACACAAGATGAATCTTTTTCCTACCAGAAATGCAGGCTGTGTATGCTTGCGGTCGCTTCCTCGCCCTTCTAAACATTAGAACAACTGCTACTTAGATCTCAGTCGTTACCCCTTTACCATTGCAGTGGGGTTTTTGGTTCCCGTTTTCATGTAATTTCACACTGGTCAGATGCACTTGTCAATCAATGTGAAATGAAGCTCAGTTACCCTTTGGAATTTACACTTTTTGTGAATTTTGCAAATGAAGTTCTCTGGTAGAAAAATGCATGCAAAAAGGGACCTAATGTTTCATGGGGAGGTGAACCTCCTTGAGCATGATTTTCACATGCGATATGAAAATGCTGCTCAAAATGCATTGAATGTGGAAGATTGATTGGTGAGAAATGGCAAATCCTAGGAGAGGGATGTAGACTGTCTTTCGCCCTGAGGAATGAATTCGGTATTGGAAAAGCCATTGTGGGAACATTCTACTCTTCGGTGGAGCTTCAGAAGAAGGGTGGAACCAAGGGCCAAGTAGGCTGGGTCAAATAGAAAAACATCCCCGAATTCAGCATCTAGCTGCCAGAAACAGAGACATAAGAGAGAGATTTCAAACTTTGAGAAATGGAGCAGTGTTCCTGCACAAAATCTGGGACTCTCCTCCCAAGTGTTAATTTATCTATTTGCAACATTAATGTATCAAAACAGATCCTGACGCACCAAAGAACTGCATTAAAAATTCAATTAAACAATTAAAACAAATGGAATAACACTTTAAGACATGCTTTTAGAGGTAGAAAATGAAGGCAAGCACAGGTGGAAAATCAAAGGTGAGTCAGAAAAGGAGCTGGGAAAAATATAGAAACGGTCCCGGGGCTGGAGCAACTTCCCCAGGAGGAAAAGTTACAACTTCTAAGACTGCTTAGCTTAGGAAAATGGTCAGTAGGAGGAGATAGGATGAAGGTGTTTCCAAGTGAGGAAAAAGTGAAGTAGCAATCATCTAAACGGGATGGTGTAACTTGGTGTCCTGCAATAGCAGGGGGTTGAACCTGATAGCCTTCTGGCCCCTTGCAACTCTACTATTCTAGGATTCTCTGATTTCTCCTTCCCATAATACTAGAACCCAAAGAGGTCATCCCATGCAACTGATGATGGGAGATACCTGACAGATCCAAGGAAGGACTTCATTGTACAGACGGAAGTGTGAACTTCAGGGCCTAGGGATATAACCCTACTTGTTTTATAATGGAGATATCTCTGTCGATGGAAACAGACGGTGGTTGTGTGTGCTGTAGCTGCCTGCCTTTGGTTTGCATACCAGAATGGAGGCATGCTTTCTCTGTTTGAGGATAATATTGTGTTATTTTAATGGGCAAACTACTGCTTTGTAATGAAAAGTAGGCAAGAAATGTCTTAAACTGAGAAATAGATCTGTCCAGGAGAGCACAGGGACATCTAGCGGCTGAAAAATATCCTGCAATGATGTTCACATCCACTCGTGCAGAAATTATTTTTATTCTGTGCATTGCATTTTTACCCCACCCCCTGCCATAATTTGTTTGTTTGTTTGTTTATCCACATCTGAACTTATTCTGGAAAGGTGAACACTGAAAGATTAAAAAAAATAAAAATCCATATTACCAAAGGACAAAATATCTTATTGGAAGTTGTGCTTTGGGTTTGAAAAAGGAAACACAACACCATTTCTGGTCCATTAAGGAGAGACCCTTGGAGTACAGCTATCTTCAGCAAGTGCCAAAAATCACAAAGTGTTGGCGTCTGCTAGATCTCTAGACCGATGGAAGGCAAGAGGAGGAGGGAGGGCAGAGGCTGAGGGGGCTGGATGGAGCCACTGGAGAGGTGGGTGTGGGCTTGGGTGGACTCCGAGGGATGGTGGAGGACAGGAGAACCTGGAGGAATGTTGTCCATGGGGTTGCAAAGAGTCGGGCATGACTTTGTGACCGAACAACAGATCTCTAGAAGCAGGGAGTTCCACCGAAGTGCAGCTGCAAAAGAACTGCTGCAGAACTCCAGTTGGGGCCATAGGTCCATACAGAACCACCAGAATTGTGCCATCTGATGAGTCTGGCAACTTCATTGGGCACCATCCAAATGTGTTTCAGTACTCACTGCTGTTGCTGTTAAGCACATGTGATGGGCTAGATTCTTGACTCAAGCCAATCCATGGAGCAGTGTTCCACAAGATGTTCTCCATTCTGCATTGCTCAGTTTGGACTGCAAAACAATGAGTGCGCCTTGTTTCCAAGCTAAATTTGACTCTTTTAGGCTACCAAAGCATTTGTTGCTTTGCCACTAGACAATGTGTTTCCATAGACAATGTGTTGTCCCCTTGTCCTACAGGAATTATGGAAGTAACTATCAAATGCATAAGGACCAACGTCTTCCATCCCTTTCTAGCCACAAATGCATAATAGCTGCTGGTTCTACTGTATCTAGAATAGTTGTTAGATATCCCAACATTAATCAATTTGCATGCAAGATCAGCTTCCCTGGCTGGGAGCATCCTTTCTAGAAGCATTGCCCAGGCGCGTTCCTGCCAAAACATTATTTCCTGGCATCCATCGCTGAAGCCTCCTCTTGAGGGAAGTCAAAAGGGTACTGTGGAAAGAGAGGACACATGATATGATCGCAGCAAAGCCAGCAAGTCAAATCAATGTCAAGAAATAGGATAATGATTATAATTGTGCATTTGCTGCATTTGAGGTCAGAAATTCCTACCCATGTGGCTCAGGGTTAGAAGATACAGTGAATACCCAGGTCACAGTATTCTACTGTGATTGCACCAGTGTTCCATTGTGATTGTGTCAAGTCCCGACGTGAGCATGAGGACCTCCTGTCCCTTCCTGCTGAGGAAAACCAGTGACTAGCCCGGTGGGCATATTCACGATTAACCCTTGACTGACAAACTAGTTCAGGAGTGGGACAGGTCTCGCTCTGCATTCCATATCTAGGCAACCAAAGCCAAAGTGGACAGAGTCGGATTCCTGCAATGTCATATCTACTCAAAAGTAAGCCAGGCAATCCTCTGTATGTCTGCTCAGAAGTAAGTGGAGCTGAATCACTCAGCAGCCTTTTGTAAAATATCGCCAAGTAGCAAGATTCTGCATGCAAGCTTGGAAGTTAGCAGGGCAAGTTTGGAATGTCTCCTCAGAAGTAAGCAGGGAAAACCTCAGAAGTAAGCAGGACTGGATTACTCAGCAGCTTCCCCCCCACACTGTGCACCCTCCTGCCTTCAGATCAAGACGCCAGGCCATGTCCTTGCTGTAAGGTCCCAAGGCAGTTCAATAGCTCTGAAATACTTCTGCCTTCATTTAATCCATTCTCTGTTTGGCCCAGCAGTGCAGAAACTCTTCCAGAATGACAGCCGAATTCCACTTGCAGGTAAGTTCTTGAAGGCCACCTTCCAGTTGTGTTTGGGCCTAAAGGTAAAGGGGTCAAGGCCAAAGTATTAGCCTGTTTTAGCCCAAAGCCTACCCTGCCAATAACAAGAAGAGATGTTCCAGACTTTTAGAATAGGGAAAAAACCCTCACAAAAGCGGGGGCTCCACCAACCTGTTTGTGGTTGGGGAAAAGGAGGTTGGGCCAGGAGAAGCAAGTCTGGTCATCTGAGAAACCTGCTGAACTCAATTCGGCTTCCAGGGCTAAACAACTGTATAATGCTGCAATTGTATTATTATGTCGAGGTTCTGGTTTTATTTTCCATTCTGTTTTTGGGGTGGGGGCATCAGTAACAGTGCATTTATGCTGTCCTCTTACAAGAAGGAACTTCACATCCCCAAGGCTTCCTTTGTCCTCTTCCAGGGAGATGAAGCACAGTGAATCAGAGCAGCCGTTGAATCATGAGATACGTGTTTGGGATTGCCAGACACATCTGTTTACATCCTGATGCATCTGTAAACGTGTTTCTCGGTGTGATGCCAAGATTCATCCCAACCGCCTAACACTCAAAGCCACCTCCTCACCCTTAGTCAAGAAAGCCAGCCATGAAAATGTGCTTTGAACAAATGCAACACCAGCACGGTGCAAGCTGTTGGTCTTGCGTGTAACATCAACTGGTGTCGTCCATGTGAATGCTGCCATCTGTTGAGCATCAGAGGAAGATTGCCAGAATGCAGCAATGATCCCAGAGCTGGAGCAGTGCTGAAAATGGCCCTGGTGGTCTACAGCTCAGAATATAAGGCACGTAGTCCTAGATATTGGCTTCTTTTAGTTGTCACAGCATCCCACCTGCACAAGCTTCACCGTATGCAGGACCTTCACTTGTGTTCGCTGCTAGAGATGAAGAAGGCTCCTGGGAAGAATATTCCCCAGATAGGTTTTCTAGAAGTCCCAGCAGCTCCTGTTTCCAGGAATAGGATCCCAAACATAGTGAGGAGACCAAACAGAGCCTCGAAGTTGGCTCTGGTTGGTTGTGCAAAGAAATCCCATCTCAATATTGCCTGGTTTCCACGTTGTCTTCCACATTCCATCTGAGCAACATCTGCCTGATACACAAATGGTCCAAGAGGAGATCGGTTGTGTGTTTGGAGGCCATCTAGGAATAATGCTCACCAACCTGGAGTTAGAAGAGAAAAACTGGCAAAATGTGATGGGCAAATGAGAGCAATAGTAGAAAACTCATAACTAAGTAAAGCTTACCTGATTGTCGTACACAGTAAAATATTTCCATCCTATTTGTAAACACAATGCTGATTTGAGAGAGAGAGAGAGAGAGAGAGAGAGAGAGAGAGAGAGAGAGAGAGAGAGAGCATAAGCCTATTAACTTATTAATTAGAAATATATAATAAAAACATTTATTGTGGTCTTTCCAAGCTCAGCTAATAATTGGCTAAAGCTTACCAATTAAAATTATTTTAGAGTGCAATCCTATGCATCTTTAGCCATATTAAAAACCCTACCACTGTTTTTCTGTTTAAATAAGCACAGGGTTGTCTCTTAAGAGTGCAGTTATATGCATGTCTATTTCCCCAAGTTCAGTGGGATGTGCTCCCAAATAAAATGGGCACCGGACCACAGCACGAGGACAGGAAACGGCAGGAGCTTCAAGTTTCTGAGCAGTGCTCTGTGCCAGTTGAGCATTCATGCACCCATGAAAAGAAAATAATTGGCAGAGAAGACAAGAGTGGGCTGTCAGAATTATGGAACAATCCTCCATTCTAATTAATCCCAAAAAATGAGTGTTTTGGACATGCCGTGGCAGCACTCCACATAATTATCCCGTTGGAAACACCAGCACAATCTACACCAGGGGTGTTTGCTTTTCTGGGAACACGGATACATCTGGTCTATCTCATCGCTTAATATTCTTCTGCTTTCTAAAAATGTTAGCATGTTAATTCCCCTCACATTCGCGTTCAGTGAGATTCTCCATGTGATTACTATGAATGGATCCCAGGGATGGCATTTTCCCAACAGATGATCTGGCTCAGAGGATGTTCTGAAGGCAAGTGAGGCATCCAGCATGTTGAAGCTAATGTCCAGACTGGTTTATGGAGAAAAGACTCCAAGGTGTTTTCTGCAATCTTGAAACTGAAACACTGAACCAATCGGTCTCCCTTGCCTGGTAGAGGGTCCCTGTGGTTTTCCTTCTATTGCACATGAGAAGATTTTTCTAAGCTCTGCAGGAAAATTCCAGGCACACAGAAATCTGAACACGCTTTTCCATTCAGCATCCCGTGGCAGGCACATTTCTGCAAGCATTATTATAAACCCTTTTATATGGTCATTTCCCCTAATTCACACCTTTAATGTTCAATTTCCTCTATTTAGTCGGCATAATTTTGATCAGACAACTCTACTGTGAGTGTGAAAACTGAAGGCTAACTCTGTGTTCACTCTGGGTTGGGTCACATATTCCTTCAGAAAGTGTCTGATTTGAAAAGCAAATCAGACCAATTGAATCGAATTCGAATGCAAACTGACCAAAATGATCTGCTTTCAAATGTAATCGAATCCAAATGGAAAGCAAACAAATTGCGACACCTTACCTACTCTTTGATCATTTTTAGAGTCACCCAGTCCTCGTTTTTGCCCTGCTGGAGAAGGAGCCCTGGATAGACTTGCCAGAGGGGTACCAACCGACATCACAACCAAAGGAATGGCGATTTGAGTCACGTCCAAGTTCTGCTTTGCACGACCATTTGCGACCACATGTTCAGGGCCATCTGCAGGAAAAATTGCCTGATTGCTCTCAGTCATTACCATAACTTGCTGGACAGTCTCCAGGAAGGCCCTAACATGACATAATTCACCTAGCTAGAACAATTGTGCAACGGTTCTTGGACTCCTTTGACAAACAGGACATTTATGTATTTGCACTGGATTCTGCCTGGAGGCCCCTCAACTTTCTGTCCTTTTATAACATAGGAAGGATTAAGTGCCTTCCGGATGTGCTTCTCCCCTGAAAAAAGAGCTGCAGGAATGACGCACAAATGTTTTTTATGGCCTGTCCAGCTGGAATCGCCGGCCAGTGGAGAGACATTCCAGGCCGCCCGTTGCTGAGCTCCTGTCTGTACTTTCCATGGCAAAAGCCTGACCAGAGATGAGGACGGAAGATTTTAAATATATATACTTAAAGAAAGGCTATCTCAGTTTCAAAAACATCAAGTCCCCTCTGGCAGGGGGCAGTCCAGGGGTGCAGCCATGGGGCTCCACCCACGTGTGGAAACACTGCTACCAAAGGAACACTGAAAAGTCATCTTTGATGTGAGCAGGATATGGAGATGTAGGTCCTCCATTGATGGAAGAGTGATTTTCCATCATCCCTTCCCTTCCCTTCCCTTCCCTTCCCTTCCCTTCCCTTCCCTTCCCTTCCCTTCCCCCTTCCCTTCCCTTCCCTCCCTTCCCTTCCCTTCCCTTCCCTCTTTTTCTGAATGAAAGCAAATCTTATTTAATGATACCACATGCATGGACACTCCATATCTCATTCAGCAGACCTTTCCCTCTCCACCACAGTTAGATAGTAAAGGGACACTAGTCAGACTAGCGAGATTCCCACTAGCAAATAAATTGGGAAACGTGGCTACAAAAATCATTTGCAGATGAGTTGGTGGGAGAAGGTGGATCGGTGCGCACTTTTTTTGTGTCTACATTTCATCTGCACCGCAAAACAGCTCTCCTTTCTTTCTTGGGTTTAGGAAGCCGTCACAGCCTCTGGGACCTCTCACTTATCCAGGCCCCCAAACTGTGATGTCTTTTTGGCACCCTGTTAAGACCATCCTATACAACCAGGCATTTAATGAGGTTTAACATTATATCGAGGCATTAGTATTTTAGCTGCTTGTGATTTAATTTACTGCAAGACAGAGGCAAAGTTCTGACCAGCTCGGATATATATGTAGATCCATATAAACGGTATGACTTTTCATGGTACCTCCTTGCATCATAATTGGTACTCAAGCCCAGACGTGCCTGCCATTTTCAGCAGCGTTTCAGTATCTTCAGTATCTGCATGTCATTCACTGGACCTGCTCACAAACTAGGAGAAGCCAGGAAACTTGGTGAGTTTTCCCGTTTAGTCACATTCCAGGGCATGCAACATCGCACAAGGAACGCCACATCTGTTGTTTGACCTTCTTAACTTGAAATGTGCTTAGGAACTCTAGCTTTTCTTGCTTTAGACAAAGCTGCTGAAAGCACAAGACATTTTGTTGCATGGAAAGGAAAGGGAAGGAAAGGAAAGGGAAGGGAAGGGAAGGGAAGGGAAGGGAAGGGAAGGGAAGGGAAGGAAGGGAAGGGAAGGGAAGGGAAGGAAGGGAAGAAAGGAAAGGGAAGAAAGGAAAGGAAAGGAAAGGAAAGGAAAGGAAAGGAAAGGAAAGGAAAGGAAAGGAAAGGAAAGGAAAGGAAAGGAAAATGATTGGTTTAAATGATATTCTATTAAAAAGCCAAACACCTTTTAAGCGGTCTCCTCTGAGCCTGCCGCTAGGGCTGAGCTCAGACCAGGAATTCCTGCTTGTTTAAACTGGGCAGACTTCCTGCCCACTTCCAATCTGATAATCAGACCTAGGTAGAGTTGTTTCTGTGGATTTCCATCTCTAATATGGGCCCCTGTTTGCACATTAAAACACACACCCAAACACACACTAGGGAATCTGGTGCAAATTTTGCAATTTGGGTAAATTCCCTCCATTTGCACAGCCAACATTTCAGTTTTGCAAGTATCAAGCTTTAGTTGATGGCCAAAGGTTTCAGACTTATGTTGCTCCTGCTCCCCTTGAATTTTACAAGAGGGACGCCCATCTACTGAAGAGAGGGAGCTCCCAGCATTCCAAGAGGGGATTTGCATCTGGGCAGCAACTGGGTATTCTCAGAGCTGCCTGATCATTCCATTCCCACCATCTGCAAATGTGTTATCTACTGGGGATTGAATTGGCGTCTGGCTTATCTATATGTTTGCTGAATACAGTCTCTTTCCTGCTCACATGCAATTTTTTCTTTGGAGGTGGAATGCCAGGGGTGCTCCCAAATCGGTAGCTCTTCATGAAGAGGCAGTGAGGGGCAGTGGTTCGAGCACTGGACTTGGATTCGAGGCCCTACTTGGCCTTGAGATGCTTGTTTGGTGACTCTGAGCTAGCCACAAACTCTCAGCCTAATCTTCCTCACAGGGCTGTTGATTAAAGGAAAAGAAAGATTATGCCTTGGGTTCCTTCCAAGTAGGAAAAAGATGGGATTGATATGATAATTGTAATAATAATAATAATAAATCACCACTACCAATCAACATTTTAATGAAGTCAGCAGATGGAGGGATTGGAGCTAAACCACAGTAATGAATACCTGGTTCCATTGCACTCATGTTCTGTTTGTGGGCTCCCCTTAAGCATCTGATTGGCTGCTGAGGAACCAATGCTGGAGTAGATAGGACAGATCCAACAGGGTTCTTCTTACAGTGGGATCTAAAGCTCAGCTGTGGGACCCTTGCTGAAGAGTGAGCCTTGGCGGGTGTCAACTAGTGCAAGCACTCTCTACTCTAAAGAGTTACAAGGAAAGGTAGATTTCTACTAACTTGGTCTAAATATGGGACCCACTTTCCCACGTGATTCCATGGATGATTCCGGGAATGTATACCTGATGGATCCGCATATGGTTCCCTTATGCACACAGTCCCATGAGGGTCAATGTTAATTTGGAAAATCCTAATGAAACATTGCCATGGTAACAAAACAATTTATTTTTCTGAACTGGACTAGACTATTTGCCATGCAATCAGTCTAGTCTGGTCACAGTCATCATCTGTTTTTAGTCATCTGCAAGTGAAACAGAGGCTCAAAAAACCCATAATCTCCCCGTAACTTGCCTGACTCATGAAGAAGAAAGCTGCAATGAAACATGGAACCCATCCTGGTAACATAACCTTTGGGGGTGGAAAGAGAATCCCAGCAAGGATTACAAAAGCCTCCAAAGACAAGGAATGATTTAATTTAATTCACATTGAGCTTCTGGAGGAAAGACATGATTACACAAGTGTCCTGTGCACATTTTCCAGAAATTTCCAAATCAAGATTTTCCTAGCATTTTCTCAATACCTGATTAAGGATGAAGAGGAGGGGCCCCACACTCGGGTGTCTTCTATGGGGGCCACTGAGGGCTGCCCAGCCTGACCCCTGGGATCACATCAAGCCAAGGGGCAGATCTACCTGGCTCATCCATGGTCCAGAGAAGGCAGAGTGGCAGGGAGACCCCTTTCCCCTCCCTTGAGCTCCAAGTGATGATTGTCCTGCTGGGAAAGAACACACCGGTCCCATCCACCAGCCAATGGAAAGGAGCCAGCAAGTGCTATTCATGCAAGGAGACCATCAAGTAAAGAGCAGCTTGGCCTGGAATGCCCACCTGGAGCTCCCCACAATGCTCTGCACTTGAAGAATGCATCTCTCTCCTGCTTCTGTCCCCCCCATTCATCTTCCCTCGCCCGTCTTATCATTTTAGTTTTAAGTCTCACGGCAGGTCTCCTCTCTCTCCTCAGCTTCTGTTACCAGGAGTAGGTGCCTTAAGAGAAAATAGGCAGATATTTTTCGCTCCGTCCCATTGGCCTTCAGACACCATTGGAGGGTGGCCCCCAGGAGCTTCCCCGAAATGAAATTTGGCCCTCAGGCCAAAAGAGGTTGAACGCCCTTGCTTCCCAGGAGGTCTGCCTGTAAAGCATGTGCCATGCTGTTGAGTTGCAGGCCTCCCCTTGCATTGACCATGAAATGTGGCAGGTCATGCTTTCCCATTTTTCCCCATGCACCATTTTCTCCTTGTGCAGCCCTGATCCTCAGCCGCTTTTCCACAGGTCTCCAAGAAACACGGGGAGTAGCTCAGTGAGGCAAAATGAGTCTCGAAAACAAGAGGGCACCAGAAATCCAAACACTGTTTTAATCCCATGCTCAATCTGGAGGATGCATTGTACGATCCACCATCTGAAAAATATTGCAGCCCGTTCTTGCCGCTCCCCATTTTTCCCTGGAGATTATGGTGCTGAACGGACAGCTCACTTTGGCATCTTCATGTCTTGCACAAGGAGCAGGAGATGCGGTTGAGCTGCACATTCTTCCAGGAGCATTTTCAGCACACAAGGAGATTAGTGGCTTCCCCAAATACCACGGATGGATAGTTCCTCTGCACAGCCCTGACCCACTGCAAATCCTGTGCATTCCTTGGAAAAAATGCCTTGCTCAGGAACCTAAGCAGCTGCCTTACGTTGAGTCAGACCATTGGTACATCATGTCTAGTCTTGTCAACACTGACTGGCAGCAGCGGCTTCCCAGGATATCCAACAGGAGATGTTTCCAGCCCTACCTGGATATCAGACCTGGGACTTTCTGCAGGCACAGTAAGAGCCCTGCTACTAATGCTCTGGACTCTTCCCTCCAGCACCATTGGTGCCTGTCATGCAACCATGTGGAAATAAGGTCGCGGAGGGCAAAATCAAGCCAATTCACACTGTGGGCAATCAGAGATCAGAGGCAATGAGGCCAGGTCAGGGATAGAGGCCAGTGGATCAGGCGAAGTTTCATGGCCGAAGGTCCTTCACCCTCTTTCCAAAGGGTAAAGAAACCAAATCTAGCGTATCTCCAACCACACATTTTGGGCTAAATATAGAATGGGACTGGCAAAACCTTGACTTGCCAGCTGTGAAATTCTGAATTACCCAAGTTCAACTGCACCACATTTCAAACTCTATTTAATGGTGTTCATGGATGTTATGATCGTTCTTATAGTGACAGGCATGTGTGGTTCTTGTCATGGTTGGAAGAGAAGGAAAAGAATCATCTGAATCACACAGACTGATTTCTAAGAAGGACTTTTGACGGCTCCACACTGCTGTCTCTTGAGCTTTCCGGAATATAATTTCAGCTGGTGCCAGACCACCGTGAGTGGAGGGCTACAGAAAAGAACTGCCAACTGTCCTGCAACCAGATGGAATGAATCGAATATTCCCAGGACTTGATGGGAATGTACAGTGCTTTTAACCTCCATAATAGTAATAGATAGTTCCACATAGTATGGTGTTCAGCTTTTGCAGCTGGAAGAGTGCAATTTAGGAGCAGATCTCCTGGAAACAAAGCTCCCTTTGAATTCACATGGTCAATGGCGAGTGACTGAACGTCACTTTTGTGTTACGTGAAATACAGTATGTTGAAGGCTATACACACAGCAGCAGGGGGTTGCTGAGTAATGGAATATGGGCAGGGTTTTCCTTCATGTGCGAATCAGCCCTTAAACTAGCTCTGTATTTTGCAGAGGGGAAGAAAGTACACAAGAATGGACAAAGAGGTGAAACTTGAGGCAGGTGGATCAACTTGGAAAAGGTGCCAAAGGTGGTAGGGAAATTCCCCAATAAGATTAAAAAAGAAAAAGAGGGACGGATAGAATGGCAGTGTAGACAATGGTGTATTGTGAGAGCGAGGGAATACTAAGATGGTTTTTCTCATAAAGAAAGAACCTAGGATCACCTCATGAAGCTGAATGTGGGAAACTTATGGAACGTGCTCCCCAGAGAGGCTTGCCTGGTGCCGTCATTATTTGCTTTTCAGCGCTAGGCCAAGACCTTTTTATTTAAGAAATATTTTAATTGTTAATTTATTAATTTAATTGTAAATTAAATTAAATTGTAAATTTTAACTGGTTATTTATAGTTTTAATTGGGACTTTTGAGATAGGCCAATTTTAGATTGTATAATTTTAGATTGTTTATTGTCTATTGTTTGTATGTTTGATTTATGGGTTTTTTTTGGTTTATATTTGTTGTAAGCCACCCTGAGGCTAGTTGGCAAGGGGCTGCATAGAAATTTATCTAATAAATAATAATAATAAATAAACACCGGAGAAATAAGAGGAAGGTCTTATACATCCAACACAAGGTTGAGAGATGGCCACCAACCTGGAGGACATGGAGAAGAAGGCTACCAGTGGTTCGTTGTCTTGATGGGCGTCTATGGCATGCAGTTTCATGAGAACAGACACTGCCTTAAAATGATCCTGACCATGGGTCCTTCTAGACCAGGTATGTCAACACTGGCTGGCAGCAACTTTCCAGGTTTTTACCCCACCTGTGGATCAAACCTGGGACCTTCCACATGCAGAGCAAGTGCTCCGTCATGGAACAACACTCTCTCTCTGTGCCAGTTGCTGGGAAGCAGGCAGAAGGTTTGTTTGTTTATTTGGAGTTTCTGTATGCCGTCCCATTCGCATGAGCCTCGGGACAGCTTCCAACACAATAAATAAGCAAGCATATAAAACAATACATATTAAAATCCGGATTCACCCTGGCTGTAAAAATTAAAACCAATAAATAATATTAATATTAGTTATTAAAATATTGTTGAAATAAAAAGGTCTTGGCCTGGCGCCGAAAAACAAATAACAACGGCGCCAGGCGGACCTCTCTGGGGAGTGCATTCCATAAGTGGGGAAGGTTGGTGTTCTATTGAGCTTTGCATCCTGCTAATGGGCTTCCCACAAGCGTCTCATTGGCCATTCTGGGAACCAAATCCTGGACTAGAGAGACCTTTGGCCTGATCTAGCAGAGCTCCACTTACATTCTTATGATGAAGATTCCAGTGGCTTGGAGTAGCCAGTGTTTTGGAAAATTGGAAGTAGTTTCTTTTGTCGGGGAAGAGGGGGTCAAAATCTTCACATAATCCCTACCCATCCCTGCTTCACTGAGTTAATAAGAACCACCTTTGAGTAGTTTTCTGTACTAACATGCATTCCAACTCTAACTGGCAACCAAGCTGATTCTAGCTCCTTATCAACCTCCTAGCCATGTTTTGTCCCCATTAAGAATGGCCGGCTATAGGACGAGCTTTGTGAAATAGCCCGACAACATGCATGACTCAGTTTTGTGAGTAAAGTAGCACTTAACTTTTTGTTCACAAGAACAAGTGTGTATTTTCTTTTCCCCCTGCCCTGCCTCTTTCCAAACAATAACAACTAGCAGAAGAACAAAAGAGAACTTTCTGCAGATGTTGGGAAATGTTGGAGCCACCAATATAAAGTTACGCAAATGCTATAAATTCAGCCAGAAACAAGGCATAAAAGCATTGTTAAGAAAACACTGCTGAAGCGATAACCAACCTGAATTTATTGCTGGTTATGTCGGCATTTATTAAAAGCATGAATCTTAAATCTGATGCTGTCTAGGCTGTAAGTTAATACAAATTGTTGCAGCAAGTCTCCTGTTTGCTGTAGTGAACTCTCTGCACATGAGAAAGCAAGGTTTTTCAAAACCACCACAAATGACAAGATGAGGTAAACATCCGGGAGTGGAAAAAAAAAGATGAACAGGCTTCTTGACTGCACAGAAAAATGGAGGACAACCAAATGAAAGGCCAAAACTAAGAAGGATGTAAGAAAGAGGAGTCTCCTTAGGCAAAAGAGAAAACAGTTGGTGTTCTGAGGCTTCCTTCTTCCTTGAAAAAGGGAGCTGAATTATCATGGTGTTTCTTAATGGCGACAGACCTCTGGGGACTTCCTCCACGCTCCAATTCTAAGGAAGATTCAGATGGCAGCTGTGGGGGAAGGCCTCCTCAGTGGTGGCCCCCAACTCTGGAATGATCTCCCCACTGAAGCCTCTTTGGCTCTGACATCATCATCATTATTTTTTTTTTTTTGAGGCACTTAAAGACATACAAGGACATTTACAGTCTTGAGGAAATTACCTGAGCCAGGTGTTTAACAGGTTCACTCTATAACCTTGGTTGTTTCAACAGTTTTTAATGTGTTTTGATTATTTTTTTGCATTTTGAGAAAAAATGTGCTTTACTGTATTGTTTTATGAACTGTTGTAAAGCACACAGTGTCAGCTATTGAACAGTATCAAAATTAAATTATTATTATTATTATTACACCTTGTAAGGGTTTTTTTATTTTGAGAGACAAGATATAATTATATTGAATTCAAAGTCAGGTTTTTAAAAAGTAAAGGTAGATGCAATAATGATGAAAAGGGTAGGTCTTAAAAAAATTGGTGCCTGCTAGGTGAGGCAACTACCAAGTTATTCCTTTACAAGAAATAAATACATAAACACTATAAAATGGTCTTCCAATGGGAATCTCCCTTCCCGCCCACTCCAGATCCACTCCGTTTTGAGTCATTGTTAGATTATTATGCAAGGGTCCCCGGTGACTGCATCTCTCTCTCCTTCTGCCAGATTGTGATGGAAAAAAAATGTTTTGCATGGAAGAGGAGCTCAATTAGGCATATGGTGAGCCTATTGCGAGAGAGAGAGAGAGAGAGAGAGAGAGAGAGAGGCCACTCTTTGACAGGGTGCAAGGTGGCTGGAACACAGCAAAGCATCAGTGATCTCGGGGAACAGATGAGATGCACAGCTTTTCCACTGCATGGCACAAAATCACGTCCCAGTTATGTAACTGTTCCTTGTGCACAAACACAAACATGCACATGGACACACACGCACACAAACAAAGATCTTTCTTCTCCCTCCCTCTCCCTAACTGAATACCAGAATGAAGGAGCCATCCAAACTTTTCTAACCTCCTAAGCCTCTGTTTACTCAAAAATAAACAGTATGGAGAGTCTGATTAGATACCTAGAGAAGTTTGCCTTTCAGCTCTGAAATGCTGCAACTACATATGAACCCAGATTTAACAAAAGTGTTTACAGGGAGCTGTTCAATGGCTGCTGTGATCAGGTTCTGCTGGGCAGCTTCCCATGGCACCTCTCTGGACACTGTGAGAGCAGGATGCTGGACTAGGTTGTGCTTTGCTCCACTCCAGCAGGGCTCCCGCCTTGTTGGCAGGGAAGCCATTGTGCTAGTGCAAACCCCCATTTTTTCCCTGTTCAAGTGTTCAGTCAACAGCACAAGCAGTTCTACAATCTGCTTCACTGGGCCCTGGAGAGGTCATTGTGCGATTTCTCTGCTCATTGTCGCACAAGGCATTGCCCAGACTTTCCACAAAGCATTGCTGAAGGTGTTGTGCCAAAGATAAATAAGACAAACGTGAACAAAGGCCTCCCTCCAAAGGTATCTTCTGCAGGTGCAAAGCTTCCACCTTTGCAGAAACCTGGTGTTTATTATCCTAGTGTAAACCCAATATTTTGAGTCTGCTTGGACAACAGCTTGCCCAATCCATTGCACAGGCCCTTGTGCATGACGTTTCCCCAGGCCTTGTTCCACTCACACAAGCAGAAGCAAACCATGCGATCTGACACTCGCATCAGATAACAAAAGCTGGGTTTCAGCAGGTGGTGGAAAACTCTGCACTACTGGAATGGTGCCTCTGCTCACATCCAGCTTTCTTTCATCTGAGTCCTTAAACTTTGAAGAGTCACTGAGGTTGCCAGGAGCTGTTCTGGGCACCAGCATGCCTGTGTCCTTGGGACTGCAGGTGGCCCAGTGGTTTAAACTGCTGTGCTGCTGGGCTGGTTGATCGAAAGGTCGCTGGTTCAAATCTGCACAGCGGGGTGAGTTCTCACTGCTCCATCCCAGCTCCTGCCAACCCTGCAATTCGAAAGCATGCAAATGCAAGTAGATGAAAAGGTGCCACTTCGGTGGGCAGGTAACAGCGTTCCATGCACTGTGGTGTTTAGTCATGTCGGCCACATGACCACGGAGACTGTCTGTGGACAAATGCTGGCTCCCTTGGTCAGGAAACAGAGATGAGCACCTCCCCCTAGAGTCAGGCATGACTGGACTTAATGTCAAGGGGAAGCCTTTACCTTTACTATGCCTATGTGTTACTGTTCTAAGGTGAACTGCAAAGAATACAGGTTGGAGACCTGATGGAGAAAGGTCATGGAAAGATCTCCTGGTTCCAGAGTGGCTCCACCCATCCTGGCTCACCATGGACTTCCCAGGCCCCAGCAGTCCTCATTGGACCAAACTCCTGGCTTCTGATCCCTGGCCAGCAACTCCAAGCTGTCAGCTCCCACTTGTGATCCTGGCTCTTGCTCAAGAGCTTTCTGCAATTCAGCACTGACAAGACATAAGTGGGCTTCAGTATCCTCCAAAGGCCTGCTGCAAAGGGAATGCTGATACAACATTCCAGTCCTAGGCTCTGGGAGCAAGAGACATGCAACAAAACAACACCTGGGAGGATGGAAGGGATCTTAATCTGAAGAACAGATAATGAGACAAATTTGACAGCCACAAAAGCGCCCTGAATTTTTCAGCAAACAACTCTTGCAGCCAAAATAAATGGAACAACGCAACAGAGGGGTGTAGCGGGGAAGATATCTTTAACTATTGTGCATGTGTACTTAACTAGGGTGTAATCATACAATAGTTTAATATATCTAATATCAAGTATCATGACTCTACTATCCCATGATTATATGATTCTACAATCTCCGCCTTCTACGTCATGCCAACATTATTTCAAATTCGCTGAAATTCTTCTCTAAGTAAATTCTTCTCTAAGTAAATTCTGTATATTTAAATTTCACACCTGAAAAATGCCAGCTACCTTCCAACTTCCAAAAAAGTGTTGGGAGGTAAGAAAAAGTTTACAGGGGTTATTTGTTGTTATTAATTGATATATTTTTTGTTATTATTTGTTGTTGTTATTAATTGTTAAAAATTTTTGTAAGCCATCCTGGGACATTTTTCGCATGTAGGACGAGATATAAATGTTATAAATACATACATACATACATACATACATACATACATACATGGCTGTCCCTCTGGAATCTGCCACCCAAGCTTACAGATTCTTCCCACTCCATGGAAAGGGCAGCCTGGCTTGGTCAGATTTCTACTGCGTATGGATGATACATTCCTTTGGAATAGAAAGTGGCTTCTTTTGGCAGCCCTCCTTCAGTGTGGTCGTGAGGCATTCTTGTACAGCAGATAATAAGACCGATACCATCAGTCATTTGCAGTTGCTTTTACATGACAGATCTCTCCTTCTCTGGGCGTCAGTGGCTTGGCAAGGGGCTTTGCCAATCCATTCTTGTACGCAACTGTGTTCCCACTGGAGCAACTCCCACTTTTTAGCAGATGGACAGAATGTACTGGTTTTCCATCCAATGCAACCTTTTGGGGTCTAGTCTGTGCTGTGCTCCATTCTGAACTGGACCGGTGAAGTTGCCTCTCTCTCTCTTGCTGTGCATCTTCTTCCTTGCTCTTCTCTTTCTCTTTCTCTTCCCCTTCCCTCCTTTTTAAAATTAAGAACAATGGAAACTGCTTTATATCCAGTCCATCTAGACCAATATCCATGTCACGAGAAGGCAGGACTCCCTAGAGAAGACCATCACGCTGGGGAAAGTCGAAGGCAGAAGGAGAAAAGGAAGAGCAACTATGAGATGGATGGATTCCATCAAGGAAACCATGGCCTGGAATTTCCAAGATATTTTGGAGGGCGCTTACTCATGAGGTTTCCATGTCTTTGGAGATGACTTCATGGCATGTCACAACAACCAAGACCAATACTGTCCACATGGATTTGAAGATTGGTTCTCCAGATGCCCAGAAGGATTATTTTCTAGCCCTAGCTTGAAGTCTGGGGGTTCAGACCATGCAAAGGTGCTGCACTATGGCTGTGCCACAGATAATTTCTATTCTCTTAGCATCAGAAATGTCACTCTTTCAGGAATAAGAGATGCTTGAACAAATGGTCCAGCAGTCCCAATAAATCCTAAAGTTTAAAAGTTGTTTTGTGGCATAAGTGCCAGCAGATCAGAGCCCACTTCAGCTGCCCAAATGAATTTGAAGCCCACATACTCCTTTTTCCACCACCGCTTCTTTTGTCCACACCAGAGGTGCCCTCCTTGCACTTCTGAAGGTCACTTCCATTCCACAAGTGACCTGACATACAGCTTAAGAGGGGAGCCATGTGAGAAACTCAAGCCCAGAGCTTTAAGGAAAATGGTCGTAGTCCCTTGCCTTGATCCTGGAGTCTTCAAGTGTTTGGGCGGAATACCTACATACACGCTTGTCTTTCTCTCCTTCTCACCTTCTCTGACTCTCTCTCTCTCACACACACATTGTGCGCAGGACTCACAAACATGCCAGGAGCTGCATCATTGCAACAAGGTGCTGAAGCTTTTGGATCTTTAATCCCTGTGAAAGAAACCTTGAGTGTCCTCAGAACATCCCAGGAATCTGGCAAAGACATTCCTCTCCACTTCCTAGAATGCTCCAGAGATGCTCGAAGAATGTGCTTTCTACAGCGGGAACTATACAGTCCGTCCCTAGAGCAGTTTCCACATGCACGTTTTCCTTTCCACTTCTTTCTTTGGCAAAGGCCGGGTACATGGGGGCCTCCAAGATGAGGCTTTAAGTGCACCTGCTATACAGTTTAAAGCCAGCCTGCTCCTGGGCAGTGGTTGTTAAATGCTATGCAGTGACTCCCCTCTCTGTTGTCTGTCCTGCAAACCCAGGAGATGGACAGTAGAAACCTCAGTCCAGAGTTAAAATACCAAACAAATCTTAGGGTTTTATCTCTGTTCTGCTCAACATGTGAGTTGCACATGTGCAGTCAGGTCTCTGTTGCAAGGTGCAATGACCCTCATTACAGTCGATGGCTTAGCAAGAATCAGGCAGATCCAGGGAGGAGAAGTTGGCCTTTGGCAGTGAGTCATGCAGGCAAGATAGGATTCCCAGGGCTCAGAAGTGCAAAATTAGGTAACCCAGCCACCCGCAAATCCCTTGCATTGCAACATGGACAGCCCATGTTGAACTTTTAACGGGTAAATTTATTTCCTTTGACACTGGGGAGATTGCAGCTCAACTCGGAGGGAAGATGGAATTTCAGGGGAGGGCATGAATGATATCAACGCTCCTACGCAACAGCATGTTCTGGTGCTGCATCTCCGAAAGGCTTGACTTCACTATGCCACGGCCAGGGAGCATTAGCTGAAAAGAACTGTATCCATCAAGCCCCGTCTGAGAGCATCTGGGCCCTGGCCACTGCGGGAAGCAGAAAGCAGGCCTTCCCAGCAGCTTGGCTGTTCTTGTGTTCCCAAAAAGATTGAGTCATTCTGCTCATTGTTTAGGAAGAACACTTACACTGGAGTGGATGTTTGAAAGAACTAATGCTTTAAACAAGCAAGTCTGTTGTAAAGAGATCTGTGGAAGATAAAGGTAAAGATGACCAGATGGAGCAACCAAAGTTCAATGCCTCTGTGGACTGGATATCAGACACTCCCAGGGACCTTTCTCAAACATTGATCTAATAAACATTTCATCTCCAAAATGAAAAGCATCATTTGAGAGCTAATAATCCAGTCAGTCAAAATCTCCACCTCACTTCCTGTTACACATCTTAGTTTTGTTTTCAACAGAAAGAAGGAAAAACTGAGGCTTGAAGTATATCTGAAAACTTTTTTTAAAAAATTGGTGATTATTTGATTTGGTTAAAAATGCAAAAGGAGAAGGAAATAAAAGAATTTCAAATAATTTGGGAATTCCCAAACAATATTGATTGGGAATGTTATCACCTTACCAAATGGATTGGTCTCTCTTATTGCACCCCAAAATGCCCATGAAGTCCTGTTTTACTAATAAAAGAAGGACTGGCAAAGATGGCTTATGGCTAGGAACTATTCAGGCCCATGCATATGAAGCCAGAAGCAAGATGTCATTGGGCTGTGATTTGTCACTTGGCTGTTCTATCTTTCCAGATTGCCTTTGCACAATTCCGTGGAACATCAGAATTTCCAACACAAGTTTACTTCTTGCAGGGACATATTCCTTCTCCTGCCAATGTTTGGGGAGTAGGGGTTAACAGCAAAGATATGTGCTATGCCTCTTTTTACCGTTAAGTAATTCTAATGAAATGTACAGATATGGTTAATTAAGAACTTTATTGCCACTTGAAAATCAGTATTGCACAGAAGTTGATCTGCAGTATCATGCTAGTGACAGGACTGTTACAGATACACTTCATCTACATTAGTGGTTCTCAAACTGTTGAAGAAGCTGAAATATTGAGCGTATCCCCTCTTTGAATCACTAGTTGGATCAACCTTTGAAATGGAGGCAAATCTTAATTTTCTCTTACACTGCACTTTCCAAGCAACAAGACATTCAGCTTCAGCTTTGAAACATGGAATATCAGTTAGCTGAAAAGAAACGAGATGAAATGAAACTATATGATGCAAGGCAAGCTGAGGTGCATCATTGCAACCGAACCGAACCGAACCGAACCAAACCCAAACTGAGAAGAAAAGGGAAGGGAAGGGAAGGGAAGGGAAGGGAAGGGAAGGGAAGGGAAGGGAAGGGAAGGGAAGGGAAGGGAAGGGAAGGGAAGGGAAGGGAAGATCATTGTTAGGATAGCCCATGGAATCATCTGATGTTCTGTTGTTTGTTTTATTGTGGGTTATAAGATTTCAGTGAAGAAAGCTGACTGGAAGAAAGTTCATGGGCTTGAAACATGGTGCTGAAGGGGGTTTTTGCAAATATTCTGGAGCCACTGAAAGATGAACAGGTGATTTCTGGATCTAATCAAGCCTGAGCTTTCCCTAGAAGCAAAAGAAATGATGAATTGGAGGCTGCCATGCTTCAGACACATCATGAGAAGGCCAGACTCCCTGAGGAAGACACACATACTGGAGAAAGTGGAAGGCAGAAGAAGACAAGGAAGACCATAAATGAGATGAATGGACACCATCAAAGAAGCCACAGCATTGACTTTAGAACAGCTAAGCAGGGATCTCATTTTGGAGGGCTTTCATTCATAGCGTCACCACAAGTCACAGATGAATTGGCAGCACATCACAACAACAAGCATACAAGTCCACCCTCTGGGCCCTATGAGCAAAGGGCGGATGGGGATTAGCTCTCTCACAACTGCCGGTGCAATGCAAGCTTCACGAAACGCCTCCGTCCTCTGGATACCAGAACATCTGTTTGTCAGGATTAATCAAATCCCGCTTTGATTATGTGCATTCCCTCACTGCCTCGGGGCTTTGTTGGTCGAGGCAAGAGGAACACTGCAAAAAGGCCTCCAGGTGCTACATTTAGAAAAAGCAAGATTTCTGGATGATTGCAGAGCGAGCCCCTAATGCTCCCCACACTGTCGGCAGCTGTGGGGTGGCACAAAGCAGCTGGAGGAAATTGTGAGCGACAGCTGTAGCAAGAAGCTCTATGACTCAGCACCGCCCAAGGAAGGGATCCATCTTGCAGAAATAATACAACTGACCTCAAGGCATATCCAGGAATTTCTTTCTGCCATGTGAGACCAGATTTCGGTGACCTTGCAAAAGCCTAACTCTGCCTGAAGCAGAAACAAACCCAACTAACTCTGGCCTGTTGTAAGTACTCAGGCGAGGAGCAGTGGGCCAACAAAGTGGAAAACCTGAGTAGCTGGTTGATCTAGATAAACTAAGGCAGGTCTTTGTTCCCTGAAGTGTATTTCTGCCTCAGGCTGGTACCCCACAGATGTAAACTGTACATGGGAAGGCCTAAAGTTGAATCTAGCCCTAGGCAAGCCTCGCTGCTCTCACTTCAGTTTCCCCACCATCTCCAACATAGGGGATAATGATACTGGCTTATATCACAGGGAGGTTGCTGTCCTAGGTGGTCTCAAGTTTCCCTGGTCTGTACTGGTAGCACAAACTAGACTGACAACACCACAGCCAGCAGTGAAGGGTCACGATAGCCCAGACCAAGTAAGGGCAGCTCTCAGTTGGTTGGGAGTTATACAAGAACTGTTGTTTCAGTAACATACAGAGGCCTTAAGTCATGACACCTTATTGTAACTTAACCAAGCAGCTATAACTGAAATAATATTTTCTTCCCCTGCCTATCCACACCTCCATTGCCCCTACCTCCCAGTTGTTTCTCTACTCCTATTTAAAATTGTAGGTTTCTTGGGGCAGGAACCAGTCATTCTAGTCTCATGTAAAATGCACGTAAATAATTCTCACTGCATTAATAAACAACCTCCTCTTCATCTCACCCAACAGAAGAAAAGTCCAATAAATATTTGTTACTGTTATGTGCCATCAAGTTGCCTCTGAGTTATGGAAATCCTTTGACTGGAAGCCCTCCAAAATGTCCCATCCATGACATTCCTGCTCAGCTCTTGAAAATTCCAGGCTGTGGCTTTCTTTACAAAGTCCATTCATCTCTCTTTTTGACCTTCCTTTTCTTCTGCCTTCAACTTCAGTCTTGCAAGGTGGCCTTCTCCAGGGAGTCCTGCCTTCTCATGATGTGTCCAAGGTCTGACTGCCTCAGTGTTGTTATCTTTGCTTCTAGGGAAAGCCATGCTGTATTTGTCACCTTATTAATTAAAAAAGATGCTTTTCAAAAACAGCAACATTGTTCCAGGGATTCTGGGAAGTTTCTTCTTGACAACATCTGAGGGGACAGTCAATCTGATATACATTGCAGTTTGGTCTTCAAACTTGCATAGCTTGGATTGGCCAATGGTTTTCCCAGGACTCCACTCTCGAGCAAAAACATATGCTGAGGGATGGACCACAGCTATAAATTAATGCATCTGTCTTCACCCAAAATGACTGTTAGAGACAGCTTCAAAATGAGGTTGATGACCACTTCTTCCATGGTAGTCCAACTGTCTGACCACTGGTTTGCGCACCAGAAACAATGTGCTGATGTGCTCTTGCCAAGTTGCTGCGATCAATCTAGCATCACTGCAATCTCTCTTGCCAAAAGTCACGCAACAGGAAAAACATACGCGGCACAAAAAGGAAACTACAGGGAACGTTGCTACCTCTTCAGTGGAGGTGATCCATCAATGTCATGTGACTCACTGGTATGGGAGGGGTCCTCATTTAATTGGAAAAAACAAGCAGGAAGGATGACACTTGACATATTAAAACGAAAAAGTAGCAAGAAAAATACACAAGTAAAGGACTGCCAAATTGTACCTCACCTTACAGGACATTTCATGCTTTGTCAAGTATGCAAAAATACAGAGTGGATGAATTTCTGCTGAACACCAAAAAAAGAAATAAATAAACTTACCCTCCATTTCACTTGCTAATGAAGCTTTAAAAGGGGGGCTGTTACCGAACTGTTGTACAGTTGAAAAGGTAGCTTTGTTTGGATGAAGTGGAAACAGAACTTCCACAAACTTCATCCAAAATTCATACTGGAAGGATGCTATCATGGAAAAAGAATTAATTATTACCTGTGAACCCATAAAAAATGATTTATGACCTGTCAAACCAGAAAAAAACAATTTATGATGTACCCTGTGTTTTTGTAGTGCATATATATTTGTTTGCTGGTTTTGTGAGCCATTTTGAGAAGAATTTGGAGACGGGGCTTAGAAATGTTCTCCCAGTGTGCTTACAGGAATCAATGATCCTGAAAGGCAAATAAATGGTAAAACCCCTCATTTCTCGCTGGAAGTCTTAAAATCTGTTTCTAGGATAGCTTCATACTGTGGCAAACACACAACACAAACTTCTTGAGATGTGAAAAGAAGATACATCTCCCTTGATTTTGAAAGCCTTGTTTGACTGCCAAATTGCTACATGTAAGCTGCCCCCCAAAAGCCATATGTTAATTGGTCAAATCTTTTAGAGTTCACACACTACCATGTACCCTGATCTGCTACATTATTATACATCCAGAAAACCCACATGAATGACCAGAACTGTGGTATTTTTGTTCAGATTTCCCTGTGGTCTTTTCTAAAAAATGCAAAATAACTCAGCTGAACCAGCTGTTCCTCAGGAACAAAAGAGGAGAAAATGTCATCTGCTGAGGCACAGATGCCTAAAACACTCCTCCATGTGCAGATGGAGGTGGATCCAAGTTTAGTTACATGTTGAGTAGGCCCATTGAAACCAACGGGACTTTAATTGGTCACGACTATCTTAAGTTCTCTAGATTCCAAATAGCTTCTCTAAATTCGAAGCAGCCTGGATGACAGCAATGTACACAATGTGAAGACCTCTTTATTAGTCATCCTCTGTGCAAAGGCCCAAGCTACGTGATGCCTGGAGCCACTCTGCCAAAATTCTCCTCAGTCTTGTGTTTTGAAAGTTCTATGACTTGCAAAACGGCTTCCTCTGTGATGCATCCAAGCATCTCCTAGTCCCCCATCCTGTAAATCACATTCTCTCATCGCATCGACGGCCTCTTCCTGCTGCCAAAATGGACATGATCCATTTCACCTGGCCTCCACTGACTTGTGGGGATGATGTCAACACTGTTTCCTGATGTGGGTTCTCCCGGATGCTAGAGGACATCTGCTGGAACAAGAAGATGTCCTCCCGCAGTCTCCAAATTTGATCACACCCTGCTTTATGTCTCTGTGTATGTTGGCTTAGAGGGAGATCTGAAACCTTAACAGCTTCATGGAAAAGTGCAGGGATGAATGGTGGGGGAAAACAGAGAACGAAATGCAATGCTGGATTTCATGCATCAACCCACCATGATATTTCCACCTCCTTCTGGGACTTTGGTAAAGTGAGAAGGACTAGAGTTCCAGGGCCAAGTACGTTACAGTGCTTATTGATATCTTGTCATCCACTCATATTTTTGCAATCCTGGCCATTCCTATGTGACAGAGGGAGCCAGAAAAAGTGAGTGCCCATGCTTAGCTAGACAAGAATTTGCATGGTGCATCGTGTATCAGGGGTTTAGAATAGTGCTCTAAAAGGAGAAATCCTTGCTTGAAAAGGCATTTTGCCTGGATATTGTTTCCAGTAATGTAGAAATTCATCTCTCGTGCTGGTCTAGGGAAGTATTGAAACACACAGATCTGTCATGTTTGAGCTTTCAGATTGCCTCCTGCTTCCAAATTGCCTCCTGAATCTCATATTCAGAAGGGAAACAAGTCAGTTTTTTTCTCCTTTTTCCCTGAAGACCCACATTTCTAAGATGGACCACAATTTGAACATTTTTAATGCTAAAGAAATTGGAGCAAATAGACACATGAAATCCACCTGGCTCTAATGTGGTTTGCGCAGAATCAGCGGACTTGTGCAAATTCTAATTTGCGCAAATTATGATTCTGCACAACTTGTACTACATCCATGTGATTTTGGGATGTTGATTTGCACAAACATCATAAGCAGTTAAAAAATGCAGACCATGGGGGCAGATCATGAAAATTTGTTGAATTTTCACCCCTTTATTGGCTTGCTCATGCATACCTAGTTGCAACCTCTACGTCATAGATACTGATCAACTAATAAAGCAAAGAAGTTAAAACTAGACTAACAGAGAAGGAGAAAAGTAACACGGTTACTTATGAGATCATCTTAACCTTCAGATGTTGCAGGTCTATAACTCCTGACAGTGTCACAGGTGATGAGCCTTAATACAGACCTAAACCATGGAGGGTCCTGGCCATCTTTTGTGGTTTCTCTGTTGCCATCCTTCTAGGATGCCTGGACTAGCTCTGAGGCACCACATGGCTGTGCGGTCGCTCTTTCACAAGGTCCATGCAGGTCCAAGGTCTTTTCTTTTGGGAGAAGCTTGTTTTTACCTTTGGTACTCAGAAGGTGTAGATTTCATTCCACCATGAAGCCTATGGTAGCCAACTCAGAGGTGTATAATCTGCCCTGTAAGTCAAGTCTATAAATGACTGAGCAGCCAAAAGTCCCATCTCAGGCCAGCCATACACCTAGCCATGGATATCCTCCATAATCCCCAGCAAATCACACCAGCGTGCCAAGGGCAGCAAGCAAGCATGTGGTGGAAAGCTGCTCGCGTGGGTTCAAGATTCCTCTCATGAGAGGGATGCATCAGGCTGCATTCCAAGCTATTTTGAACTGGCCAAACAGGAGAGGGGCTTGTGAGGACAAAGCCACTGTTGGCAGGATTACCTGAATCGTATTTCAGAGTTAAAAATCAAAAACACATATTGCAGGAGGGCAGCCAATTAACACTGGAAAGAGGTTCTTTATAAACAAAGGATAATGCAAGCCATATTCCCTTATTGCTCTGCAGCCCATCCCTTCACCTCAGGCCCACAGGTGACTCAAAGAGATAAACATCAGGAGGAGAATTTTAAGAATGATCTAGCAAATTAAAAAAACAAAACAGAAACAAAAAACAGGAAATGGGGAATGTAGCCCTGTTCCTCGGAGGGTTCACACCACACTCTAACAACTATGCCATATTGTTTTTAAAGTCCTATCTGGCTTAGGATCCATCTACCTGCAAGACCACCTGCATCCAGACAAGCCTGTCCAAATCCGAAGACCTTTGGAAGAGAGCTTCCTTTTGGCACCACCACCTCATGACACAAGATGATGCTCTTTTAAGGACGGTGTGGCATCCAGAAGAGTCTATTCTTCCAGGACTAGGAAGGGCAAAATTCTGTCCCAGCTTTCCAGCTTAAAATAAGCTCCTTCAGGTAAGCTAAATTCTAACTGATTTGTTCTGTTCTCATGAATTCTGGAGCATAGTGCCTTTTATTAATCTGAAAGTTGAAAGACTGTTGCTGGTAAGATGCCCTAGGAGAATCAGTGCAGCATCCCAAAAAGGCAGAAAAAGAGGACAACAATGTCAATGTCTGTCTGTCTGTCTGTCTGTCTGTCTCTTCATCCTTCCATCCTCCAATTTCAGTGCAATATCCCTGTATACAGCAGCTGCCAGTGAACCTGGGCAGGCTCACACTCTGCTCCTGGGTTCTCCCTGGATATCTGGTTGACCATTCCGGGAACAAAGAGCTGGGCTAGAGTGAAATGTACTTTCATCCAGCCCGGCTCCCTTCAAAAGCTACTCCAGAAAATGACCATCATAGGTTGCGACGTGGAGAGCACCACCTCCTTCTTATTTCAGAACCTCTCGGCTAAAGAAAAAGAAGAATGTTTTGCCAGCCCTTTCTTATAAAACAAATAATCCAAAGACAAATGGAGTTATTTTTTAATCAGCAAACATCTGTCCAACAGCTGTTCCTTCTCTGTGCATTATCCAGCCCTGTGTAGATCTTATTTCTGGAGTTTATGCAATTTGCACAGAGCTCATGAAAACAAAGCAAAAATCAAGAAAACAATTAGGCCTATTCTTGGCATAATTGTAGGGAGGAGAGGGAATGAACGTGACGCTTCTTTGCTTCTCATCTTGACTTGGCCCACTGCATCTTACAGCACTCTGGCTGTAGCCGGCACACACAAGGAGACAGTTGCAAGCTCGCTCGTCCAATGGAAACAGGAAAGCATCCACCTAAACTCCAGGACACAGGTCCTCTCCCTCCACACACGTGCTTGGGTTTGGCTGCTTTGGTGCAGCCTTCCAAACTTGCCTTCTGCCTCCCCAGCAGCAAGAAAAGTTTGCCAATATTGGGCAGTGGCAAATGGCTTCTGTTCTCTTTATGCCTCAGTGGAAACAAATTGTTCCTTGCGAGAGAAATGCCCTCCAAATGCATGATAGCAGCAGCCTTGCTTGCTCTTGTCCAGGGACTTGATTTAAAACCAGTCTTAGCCCTTTTCTGTCTTAAGGGGCTTTGACATCAAAATCAACCCAAAATAATCAGAAGCAGGTTTTCGGACAGTCCATCCTCCAAGTGTGCCTGACTTGGATGACCTGCAATTCTGAAGTGCCTTTGGCAAATGGAAGACGGGAAAGAGCAGGTGGGTCATGACAAAAATGATGAGCTCTACCTTAGGCACAGTATCGGAAGCAGCAAAAGAGGATCCATTCATGCAGGTGGAGAATTTGCAGTGCAGCCTAGAAACCAAGCAGTTCAGTTATCATCCAAGTCATGCAAGGAACAAGGAAGTCAACACTTCCTTGTTCTAGCAAGTGCTGAGCAGGTTAATGCCAGCCTCTCACTCTGGTGACAAAAGCCTGTACTGGGCCCATTCATTTATAATAATTAAGCAGGGAAATTGTCTGCCTCCTCATTAGTGGATGCCATGGCATCAAGCCTGTGAAACCCAGACACCTGAGACTTAGCATGCATTCTAAGACTGATCTAGGTGTCTATGGCCTGAGTTTTTGCTTGTTTGTCAGATGCAATGAATAACTTGAATCAATGTGTCCATTTGGTTGAAACCTGCGGTAATGATTTCAGTCATGGGCCAGACTTCTCTAATCAGCGCAAAGCGTTGGTGTCCTACAGTTTGAAAGCAAGGGAGAGGTGGATGCACCTTATTTCTCCCACTCCCCCTACAGGTACAGCAGACGGGTACCGTTCTTTCCTGAAAGGGCTATGGGGTACATCACAGCAATGGAAGTTTTTAGGGGTGCTGAAGGGAGACAGAAGAATCATGGTGTCTCCCACTGACAGCTGATAACTGCATATGATTGTTGACCTTGGATCTTCAACGTCTCCTCCTCCTCCTCCTCCTTCTCCTCCTTCTCCTTTTTCTCCTTCTCCTTCTTTCCCTTCTCCTTCTTTCTCCTTCTCCTTCTTTCCCCTTCTCCTTCTTTCTCCTCCTCCTTCTTTCTCCTCCTCCTCCTCCTCCTTTCTCCTTCTCTTTCTCCTCCTCCTCCTCCTTCTTTCTCCTTCTCCTCCTCCTCCTCCTTTCTCCTTCTCTTTCTCCTCCTTCTCCTTCTTTCTCCTTCTCCTCCTCCTCCTTCTTTCTCCTCCTCCTTCTCCTCCTTTCCCCTTCTCCTCCTCCTTTCTCCTTCTCTTTCTCCTCCTCCTTCTCCTTCTTTCTCCTTCTCCTTCTCCTCCTTCCTCTGAGCAGCATTGACTTAGTGTGCATTGCATAGAAGATGTGCTGTGTCACATGTTAAATCTGGTATTGCTGCTGATCAAACTACTGCCCTTTGGGTGCAATGCCTGGCCAGGAAGGACCAGGTTAAAGTTGCAACCTCTCTGACAGGGCTACTACTGACTGCATTCTAAGATCTGAAATTCAGGAGAGACTCTTTGACTCTAACCAGAGAATGTGCATGTCCGTTTTGTTTATAAGCCCAACCCAAGGACATGTCAAGGGTCACATATCCCTCCTCCCTGGTGGATAGCAACGGGAAGCTGAAGTTCCTTCAAACACACAGGCTTCCTATTCAGGCAGGAGTGATGCACATAGCACTCTGGGTGGAAAATGTGCTGTTCGATCATCTGAGACGGTATCGCTTAATTTGCAACATTAATGCAAAGGCACTGGTAGAAAATTGACTCATTTGCAGGACGTGTTGAGCATCTCCTGAGCTCACAGCATGAGATTATTAAGCGTGCTGAAGACACGTGGGGGCTAAATTAAGCAAGGAGGCTCCCTGGTTGTTTCTCATTAGAGGAAGACATTTACCCTTGCTTACCCAAGAAAAAGAAAGCGAGCCGGGATGGCAAAAACAATATCTGGAAGGAGTGGGGAGAATCACTCCTGCCTAGTGATAAAGAACAGATGCCCTTTCTCACTGCCAGTGATCCAGGCTTGGCATCCATTGCTGTCTCTCCTTTGGACCGCACAATTATGTAAGCAACCCTAAACTAATCCTGTTGTGGATTTTTGTTTTTAAAAATAAATGTTGTTGTTGTGATTACTGACTAATGATGGTGCCAAAGTTCAGAATTGGGGAAGGTTTCAACAAGCACATTATGAGCTGAGGCTAACTAACCCCTGAAGTTTGGGCTTGGCTCATAATGGGAACAGCCTGGCAAAAGCTCTCCTTGGTACAGCTGACCCTTCCTTTCTGGTCTGGATTTGCCATGGAACTACA
The DNA here is from genome assembly GCA_023646645.1 of Varanus salvator macromaculatus. Taxonomy (NCBI): domain Eukaryota; kingdom Metazoa; phylum Chordata; class Lepidosauria; order Squamata; family Varanidae; genus Varanus; species Varanus salvator. Next base: position 3,502,930 of record JAIXND010000657.1, read on the forward strand.
GCTGGGTGGGGGCTTGCTATGCAACCTGCATTAAAACTTCAGCACCACCCTCACATTACGCCAGGCAGGAGGGTTCATGGGGGATGGTGTTCTCAGCAGGATCATTGGGATCCATGGGAAATACATTTCTGGGCTGGTGCTTTGGGTCATGCACAGTGTCTTAGATGCTCCAGGTGACCCAACTGGATCCATGCATCAGTCATGGATTCTTGTGCTGATGCTCAAAGCTGAGGGTCTAATGGAGTCCCCGTCATGTGAGTTGGCCACTAGGACTGGGAGACGTTGTGGAGTAGGTATGAAAGTTGGGACCAGGTGTCCTCCAAGCACAGCATCATCAGGGCCATCAGGGTCTTAACAAATACAGTTGAATTTTTAAAAGCTTAATTTGGGCCTGTGTGTAACTGAGCCCAAATTAACTTGTTTGAAACAGCTCCTTTCCAAAGAGACAGAAAAAAGGTCTTACAACTCCCACCATCCTTCTGGGGAATACTGGAAGAGCTCTTTCTTTCTACATATGCATAGATTGCGCCCTAAGCTATTAAAGATAGTAATTAAGCTTCAGCTGCCACATTTCAACTTTTAGGATGGTAGATAAAGCCGAGAAATGACCAAACAATTGGAGAATGGAGATGCAGCTAGAGAAAGCAGCATGGGGAACCCCAGGAGGTCCAATTGGTGGTCCACATGAACTGGATTTGGCACATGGACTTGATGTTGGATGCACCTACAAGCATCCAACAGCACTGGGCAAGATAGAGCCCTGCTCTGCATTTTCTTGGGCTCCCTTCTTAAGTCCTCTTAAAGATGAGAGGAGTCTTTGCACTGTGCTTCGTAGAGATAGGCTGGCTGTGAGAGATACAAAGTGCCCATCATCCTCTTTTTCACCCCAGACAGACTCTCAAAGCCAACTATCCTGTTGGTTACAGAGTGTTCTTTCCCTTCTGGCTGGAAAGAATCCACAGTGTAAAAAAAGAACTCTATTAATGGAAAGTTGGGTCTTGGAAGGAGAGAGGTCTTCACCTCAAAATTCCCTTCTGATTTTTAATAAAAGAGGGTGGGAGGGGTAGGGGGACTTACTTGAAATTAGAAAGATGAACTCAAAGATGCTGAACTTGCTCATTCATTCCAAACTGAGAAGCTTGTGCATCCCCCAGGTGTCATCTAAATTCAGAGCTCATTTCAGTAGGACCAGGAATTATGGTCCAAAATGTTGTGTTGGACGTAATGAAAGGGTGCAAGAGTTTAAAGGAGGAGAAGGAAGAGGAGGAGCTATTGTGTCCCCTTTCTTTCATACATTCCATTTTTAAAGTCTGCTCCATTACTCCTGTTTAGACTCCTGATTTATGAGTTGCTAACATTTGGCTTTGGGAAAGCACACCTTTCCTTAGAGATGCTATTTTGGATCCATTTTGACCAGTCCTTCCCCTGACAGCGCTGAAGAAAGCTCTTTCTGCACCATCCACCACAGGGTCTGTCTAAACTTCAGTGGCTGGATCACAGGGGCCCAGCTGCAAAGGGCTGCATCCCTCGCAGCCTTCATGACACACTCACCGTGCTAATTTTAAACATCTGGACCACAGAGCAAAAGGGGAGGGGGAGGAGGCCAGCGGCTTTGCCACTTGTCCAGCCATAGCTGAATGCCACCTTCTGAAAGGTGACCGCAGAAAAACTTATTTATTGAAATCACTTGTGCTGGATAGGTTGGGGCAAGTTTGCACTGGCATAAAGAAGGTATCCTGTTAACCTGTACATTGGAGGAACTTCGGTTGATGTACAAACGGGCTGCACCTTGCTATTACTTATTTTATTTTATTTTATTTTATTTTATTTTATTTTATTTTATTTTTTATTTTATTTTATTTTTGGTGAGGGGATATCTCTTTTGCTCCCTTGTGAGCAGGCAATGTTCAAACAGCATAGGACTCCTTGGTCAAGAGGAACTTAAAGTGGAAATTGAAAGTAATAGCACACACTGTTACTACAACAATGCCCAGTGGGTTATTCATTCAGTTTTCAAAAGCATCTTGTCTAGTCAAGGGTGGGCAACTTTAAGGTAAGGGATCAGCGGGTCTGTTTCAGCCCCGGGGCTTCTCCCCCACAACCCATTCCCTTGGTAAGTCCTAGTTATTCAAACTTATAGCTGCCCAGTCTGGTTAATCGTATTAGCACTGGCAGATTCTGCATGTCCTTGCGAAGAAACTCTCCTTGGAACCTGAACCACAACTCCCGATGATGTTCCAAAGCTTAAAGCGATTGCAAATGAACGTGATGCAGCCTCACATGGACTGTTCCATTCTGCTCTGGAAGGCACCAATCCGTATGCTCTCCCCTGGACTTCCACGATGGTCAGAAGATCGGTTGGCATGAGGGTACAGAGATGTGTGCCCCCTCTTACAGAGATGTGTGCCCCCACAAGCAAAGAGGAGTGTTGCTAAGAATCCTTGGGGTTCCCCGGGAATCCTTGGGGTTCTCAACCCTCTTGAGACATGGGTTCAGAAAGGGCGGTCCAAATGATTTGGGGGCTAGAGAGACTCCACTGCGAGGAAAGGCTACAATGTGAGGGATTGCTCGGCTTCAAAAACGGATGGATGAAGGGAGATGTGTACAAAATGGAGCACATGGTGGAGGAAATGGAGAGGGAGAGATTTTTCTCGCTTTATCATAATACTCATCCATTGAGTGGGTTGGTAGGAAATTCAGAACGGGGAAAGGAAAGTCTTGCTTCACACAGTGCCTAGTCAAACTATGGAATTTGCTACCAGAAGATGGAGTCCTGGACTACAGAGAGCTACTCCAGATGAATATATGCTCTCAGGTGTCAGAGGCAATATGCCTAGGTACACCAGCTGCAGGGGAACATGGGTAGGAGGGTACTGTCAGCCTTTACCCCATTTGTGGGTTTCCCGTGTGATCCAGCTGGACTCTTCTTACATTTTTATGCCTACATCAGAGAAGAAACAACAAGCAAACAAAACACATGTAGAATGCCAGATTGAATTCGCAAAGATTTTATTTTCACAAATGTCATAAACCAAAATAGCAAGGAATTGGGTTATTTTGCTGAGCAGATTCTTTTGCTGAGGGAAGGCCAGAAACCCAAAGAGTTCTGAAAATCAGAAAGCGAGCCCTTTTAAAAGATTGTACAAAGCGCAAACAAAGTCATTTACAGTCACTTTTTTTACAGAGGAAATAGTAAAAAATACATCTTTTTTCATAGAAAAAAAGCAATGTACAAAAAACCGCAGGCTGTTGCTGCCTACAGATGAGATCTATGCAGATATATATGCATCAAAAACAGATAACGTGGGACCCAAGAGGGAAAAGCTATCCTTGGTTCTCTATTTATTGATGTTTGAATGTACACACCAGTGCTATTTTAATAAAAACGGCCATGCCTATATTCTATCCCCTGCTTTTCTTCCTCTCCCACCATCACAGAAGAAACTAAGCAATGGATCTCATGGCAATGGATTAGTTCCATCCCAGATGTCCAGGTCTTGTGAACTCTGCCCAAGCCAGAGGCACCAGTGCTTGGAGGAGTCCACCCCACTGCACGGATCCATCCTTCCAGACGACCCGCGTTCCAGTCCAACCACTGGGCCCCGAGTGAGCCTGAAAGGCCACTCAGCTCAGTTGGGGTGTGTTGTGAGTGCAGTGGGTTGTGCCCCACTGCACAGCTGCTGAAAGCCCTTTGGTGGCCAACACACACACTCCTTGACTTTTTTGCCATTTCGGCAAGTTTAGTGGTGTCTGGGGAAGAGTGGAGCAGGGAGGGAAAGGACCCTGGCCAAGGGTTTGGTTGACCACTGGTGTATGGTGAAGGCATTGGCACCATGAACCAAAGCCCCTTGCTGAAGGCCTCACTCTCTTCTCCCTATGCCACTACCAACATGAAATGGGAACAAAATCCATACATGATCGGAATTGCATGCCCACCCTGGTTTGAAAGCCTCCATGGGACCGAGCCTTCCCAGCTGAGGCCTGTGGTGATGGCATCATCGCCTCCCAGCAGGACTTAGCGCTCCGAAGACACGGAGCAGATCGATCCGTTTGGAAGGGGCCTGCCCATCCCTGAGTAGCACCAATTTAGCACCATGGCTCACAAGCCGTCTCTGAAGTCCAGAATTCCACATGTGGGCAACAGTTCTCTGAGGAGCACTTTATCTGCCTGCTTTAGAGGACCAGGAGAGGACATTCTGGAGAGCTTTCATGCATAGGGCCAGCAAGCTGGAGATGATTTGATGGCACCGAACAACAACAGTAGAAGACCAAGGAGGATGAACGTGAAGTTGCTGTCCACTGCAAAAGACTACTTGCAATAAATAGAACCTTCATAATAGTTATCTGCTCATGAGACGGGTGAGATTGTGAGTCTCCTTGTCCAATCAAAGTACATCCAAAAAGCCACCAGGGACAAGCAAGCAAAAAGGGGGGATCCTGGCTATGGAGAGATGCAAAGGTTGATCAATTCAACCTTAATTAATTGATGATGAATTCCTAACCTCTAACCCCTGGAATACCTGGTTGAAATTGGAACACTATGCTCTATAGACACAGTTAAGATCAGCATGTGATATATATATAAATATATATGAAAAAGACCTGCTCTAATAGTGTTGCAGAATATATGTGTTATGGATAACTCCCAACATCCCTTTGTTTTATATATAGTATGAAACAAAGCTCTGAATCTGTACAAACAAAATGAAAAGCAAACAATGCTTATGCTTCTAACAAAACAACAACCAACTCTTAGAGATCACTACTTAATGAGGATATAACCAGCTCTGCTGAATAAAATAAATTGCATTTAATTACATAAAATAACGCTGCTTAACATACTGTTGATCAGCATGTGCCTGGACAGGAGTCCTAATTCTGTGACTTCTTGCTAACGACTCCACCTGCCCAAGGTCCTGCAATTGTTTGGCCAGCAAACCCAGCTATCTTACCTTGATCTTTGGGCTGGGGAGGAAACTCTGGTTTCCACAGCCAGTATTCTTTTCGTAAGGTGGCTTGCTTTTGGACAGCTTCATCAGCCTTTCCAATATCCACAGAAATGCCTGACTGCATTGCTTCAACACTGCACCTAACAGACCAAACTCATCCCTTGACCCAAATCGAGTGTTTCCAGAGTGACTTGGATGCATGATCCCAAGAAGCACATTGAGGTGGCTTGCCCAGGTCTAAAGAGTGACTTTGAAGAGGACATCCATTTTAGTTTTGGGGAAGGAACGGGAAGGCTGGGAACAGGGGCACGGCCAACTAAGGAATGCTGATGGACTGGATTTGGCCTGCTGGCTTGAGGTTCAACACCACAGGTGTGTATTTTAAAAAAACAAACATTCACCTCCATAAAATACCACCCATTTGTTGAAAATATGCTCTTTCCCACTTTGAGAGCAGTGGGTTCTACCAAGTCTGAACTCTTTGGATCTTGAGTGATCAAAGCTGTGCGTGGGAACAGAGAGGGCAAGGTGGGGCATCCAACACCCTTCTCTCAAAATCAGAACCTGCAACACTTGCTGAATGACCAAAACTTCTGCAAGTAAAAATAATAGCACAACACTGAGCCAATGCTGATGAGCCGCAGATAGTTAAGTCAGAATGCAATTGTCATGGCCGTCCATTCCTTCCGTGAAAGAGTTTTGACTAAGAGGACTTCGTCATGCTGCATGCCGGGACGAAACCCCTCATGTATGAGCTTCCCGTCGCTTAGGTACAGTGCTGTCCCCACTTCCCAGTGGAAGAGCTCTGCTTTCTTGAATGTTTATTGCTTCACTGCAAAGATGCGGAAGGCTTTCCCTTCTCTTGGAGTCTTTAAGCTGGAAAGGAAGAATGGAAAATAAAGGGAAGGACTTAAAGGGTGACTTAAACCAGGAGACATTCTCACATTAAAGAACAAGACAGCTCTTGGGTTGGGTTGGGTTGGGTTGGGTTGGGAGGACAACTCTGGTTGTGCTGGCCATGTGATGCTGGACATTGGTTGCCTGCACTTCTAGACACTAGAATTCAACAAAACAAATCATTCCTGTTAATCCCCAGACTCTCTTTCTCCATAAAACTCATAAAGGCACAAGGCATACAAGTAATAATTACTTATTCCCACTATTGTCCCCTATTTCATATTCACTGATTGAGATTTACGTTTATTAATTAAAACCAAATTTTACCATCCTGTATCCCCACACTGAGATCTCTGCTAGCAAGCCTCAGATTTTGAATTTTTGAGTATTGTTGGAATCTTTGGAGGGAATTTTAATTGTAGGGCTTTTTTGTGTGCTTGATCAATAATATGAGCATGTGTGGTTGACTTTTTTGCTCTGTAAAACTGCATGTGTGTCTCATTCAGCTTTTGTCTGCATTTTCTTAATGTTCTTGTCGATTCCTGGGCTCTTCTGATTTTTCCCCCCCTTTCTTCATTGTGAATAAGCACATGCTTTGTTAAGCAGCACCTTTTTCAAAAGTTTGTACATTTACTTGACATACTTAATGTTTGTTTATGGCTAATATGAAGAATAAGACTACATCATTCTTTTATCTATCTATTCATTTATTTAAAGCTTTTCTGTCCCTTCCTATTACGAAAAGTCTCAGAACGACCGTACCATGAAAACTATAAATCAATCAATCAATCAATCAATAAGCACAACAGCTCGTCCTCTATAAAACCCCAATTAAAATAGCAATAAAACCTTAAAATAATGTATGGTTTAGTTTATGTTTGGTGATATTTGTATTTTATCTTTGTAAGCTGTCCTGAGGCTGTTGCAAAGGACGGCATATAAATATCCTAAATAAATAAAAAATATTGGGAAAAGAAAAGGGAAAGGGAAAGAGCACATACACACATAATAAGCAGCGGCTGATCAAAATTACCCTCCTGAGCAAGGCAATAATCCTCCTATTCTTCATGCACCAAACTAACCTCTGGCAAGCACAGGGTGCACTTATCAAATTTCTGCTCCAGGGAAGCATTAGTGGTCCCTCCTGCCGGCATGTGCTTGCTGGCAATCAAAGCTGATGCCTTTAGCCATGAAAGACACCGAGGAGAGATGGGTGGCAATTCTGCTGGTTTGCTTATCTGTGGGAATGTTATTCAGGATGTGGAGAGGGGAGAAAAATTCAGAGCAGGAGCATAAACCTCCCTCTTTCTTCCATGACATAAACACCCGGATCTCCTCTTTAGGGTGACTACAGTAGTTTGTTTTCTGAAGGCATTCGGCATCCTTCCAAGCCAGATGACAAACAGGCTCCGCGGTATGGAGCAAATCTTGTATCATATTCTAAGCTCTGCCATTTTGCTAAGAGCTGTTGGCAGATTTTTAAAATCTGTAGTGGAATCGATCCACTGAGGTAGTCCCTTTGATCTTTATTTGCACAACAATGTAATCTGAAACACCAGCAGTGTACAGCCGGGACTGCGAGCTCATTTGGCACAGGAAACAAACCCCACCTCTGTGAGATGGATCCCAGCTTTCCTTCGCTTTAAAGCAAATTGCAGAAGCCCTGCTTCTAATGACTGCAAAGATAAGCCAGTCAATGCCCGGTAAAAATTCCGAAACCCAGAGGAAGGCCCAGAAAAGCTTCCAGCTGGTTATGAATGAGGTGCCAAGTGGAAATTGCCTTTTTAATTCACTGCTTCCAGCATCTGGTAATCCGAAATCTACTGTGTTTAATGGTGGATGTTCCAATCTTATTTATTAGGACCTAATACATGATCGCTAGACTTGTCCATGAATTTGTCTAATTCTCTGCAAAGACAACTGGAATCCTGTATTCATCTCTGCCCTCCAAAAAGAAAAGAAAAGTTGGCATTGTCCTATGATGGCTGTGAGGAAGCAGATAAGGTTTATTTGTTTATTTCATTTTTATACTCTTTGGGTAGTTAACAATTAAAAAAAAACATATGCACTCATGCATCGAAGATAAGATTACATTAAAACAAAGACAATACAATAGTAATCGTAATTGAATCAGCATAGAAGCATGACACAGGTACAAAGAAAAATCGAGTTAAAAGTTAAACAATTAAAAGCTGGGAGACTAAAAAGTCCTTTACTGGCACTGAAAAGAATACAAAGAAGATGCTAGGTATACCTCTGGGGTGCCACAACCAAAGAGGCCTGATCCTGGTATCCACCTGCCTCACTTCCTTTGGAAGGGGCTCCTGGAGAAGACCGCCAGGTCCAGGCAGGCACATGGGGGACTAGGATGAGCTGAGCGAGAGACTGCAAGCAAGGGCATGCCTTCTTACCTTTCGGATCGGATCCCATTCCTCAAAGTTCCAGTGTAGTATTTCTTCTTGTCCACCGGCATCACGTCCACATAACCGCCAGAACTGTCCCCGATGACCCCTGCATGTACGGCAGTTTTGCAGATACTGGAACTCTGCAAGATTGGAGGGAAAGCTCTGTTAGAAAGAGACCCAGGGCTCAGCAGCATCACATGGACCGACAGAGCCGCCCCTTTGGCTCCGGGAGCCGTATTTGGCCCTCCGTGGTGGCCATCCCACGGGGCCAGAGAGTTGGCTGCAGATTCCCAGCACGTGCGCACCATTCACACCGGAATGCAGCTCCTCAGAGCTTCTCCAAAATGCAATCCAGCCCCTGCACTGTCCCAGTTGAAACAGACCCCTGTTCTCGCTCGCTGGGGATCCACGGAAGTGAATGCGAAGGCACTCTTCACGTGCCCATAAAAGCGAGTCATAGCACTTGCTCTTGGTGGCCGTGTGCCAGGGTCAAGGCCTGGCGGTCCAAGCCAGTGCCATGGTGGCTCAGCCCTGGTCCAAAAGTAATGTCTCTGTCTGTTTGCATCTGCAATAGCCCAACTTTTTGTGATGCTGGCAACACCCCGTGTCCGAGCGTATTTCTAAAAGATCCGCGGATGACAAGAGCAATAAAGAGGAGGCCCGCAGGTGCTGGAAGCCCAGTTTATGCTAGACTGGCTGGAACGTCACTTCTGACTTTAAAAGAATGGATGGATTACTGCATCTCCGAACTATTCAGGAAATACCATCGTGGCAGGGTTCGCCAGGGCTGCGGAGAGACACCGTCTGGGAACTCTGGGTGATTTAGAGTGCAGACAAACAGACAGAAGTTACGCATTCACTCCTCTGCAGTGCCTTCAAGCCATCAAGAGGAGAGCTCTGTTTGTCCTTCTCAGCCATTAGAGCTGCCGCAGGAACGCAGGTACCCAGAAGTCACACACTGCTAACAGGCAACCTGTGTGGATCTCACACTACGGATCACATCTTCCTCCCTCTCCTGCCGAAGCCATAAAAGGCTTTGGCCCTCTTTGACCCTTTTTACATTCATCACTGTCTCCGGGTTGGCAGCTTTTGCCTTTCCAGTTGCCAGATTGATTTGGAGCAGTCTATATATGGTCAAGGAGAACGACGGAATGCGGCAGAAGCAGCTTTCCTTGGAATTGACCTGAGTGTGTGATTGCAAAGCAGCTAATGCTGGTTCGTAAAAGTCACCCTGCCCTTCAGGATAGCAGGAGGACTATTCCATGGCTCTCTGTCTTCCCTGCCCATTCCAGTGTTCTTTCCGGAACATGCGTTCCCAGGATGCACTGCCTGTTGAAATCCCTTATTGGTGTGACCAACATGTCCTGCCTCTTGGCTTAGCCGCCGTCTGTCAGAAGAAGTCCCCCATCTTCCTTAGCAATTTTCAAAGCTGTTTGAAGACGATTTTCCCAGGAAAAGAGTGGGGTGGAATTTCCTCTCTCCATTAAACAAAGCAACACTTCCGAGGAACCTACAGAAGGACTGCCAAGCTGCCCACCTTGTTTGTCACAACCAGGACCACCACACCGTGCCTCTCTTGATGCCAGGGGTGATGGCCTTCCAGTCTCTGGGCCTTCCCGCTCCCCAATCCCACCGCTTCTCCCCACCAGCTTTCCTTTCCTAATTTCGCAGGATAGAGTCTCTTCTCCATCCTAAACCAGCAATTTGGTTCCCGGCTAGAAGAACTCTAAGCCAAAGTGGGCTGATAGTTGTGGAGTTTAGCCGTGACCCTTCTGCCCTTCCCAGCACTGGAATGCAGCCTGCAAGAACTTCTCCAAAGGTGAAGTTCTCCTTGGGCTGGAGAGTGTCTGAAATTCTTTGACTCAGGACAACCTATTGACAGTGTTGGGAAGGAGTGGCTGTGGCTTTGTGGTGACCCCATTCCAACCTTGGCTTGGCCATAATCTGTCTGTACTGAGACCTGTGACTTCTTTGGGCTCCATGCTTCAGCGCAGTCCTGGACCCGCCTTTGCTTCTCCCATCGCACCAGGACTGAGAACGACCCACTGGGCTGGTTTCTGTCACTCGTCTTTGCTTTCCCAGCAACAGTGAGAGGAGCGACCTCACTTGAAGTGCCATGGGAAGGAAGACAAGCCGAGAGAAGCAGAGACTCCATCTACACCATTGCCCAGAGTGACAGCAGGAGAGAACAAGTGAGAACGAGAGCCAGGGAGCATGTAGAAACTGGCAAGGGCTGCAACAGACGCTAGAGAGTAGCCCAGATTGAGAGTGGGACCACTACTGGGTTGTAAGCCATAGCCAATGCCCAAAGATGCCAACCCTTGGCACCTGTCCTAGGCTGCCCAGTTAACCTCTGCTTTGGAGCACACCTTTGAAGGCCTCCATTTGAAGGAGTGTCTTGTCCAAGTGCAGTTTGAAGAGAACGGGGTCTATGAAGAGAGAGTCAAAGATGCCTGAGCAGCAGGCAATGTTCCCTGCAGGGCTGTAAGTTGACATTTCTACTCCGGAAATCAGTTTCATGCTGTCCATCTGGCTCTGATGATAAGGTTCTGCTGCTTTCAACTGTTTGCTCTCATTTTGCCCGGCACTTTGCAAACGCCTGGAGCGCAGCTCTGGCATGTTTTCAGTCTCATTATTTTGCTATTGATTACAAGCACCTTGGCAGTTTGGGCTCCTCAGAGTGCTTCCAAAACTAATGTGACCTCCTTTTTGCAAACATACCTTTCCCAAGGCCTCAGTTGGAGCAAGCTAAAATAGCAGTCTGATTGCTATGGGGAAAAAGCAAGCTATTTTTCATAGCAGAATTAATAGTTTTCAGTCCCTATGGACAAAAGCACACAGATCCAGGCCGAGGGGGAAATATCTCCACTGTTTATAGGGCTGGAGAGATGTCAGACACAACAGGACCAAAGTCCTCTACAAAGACTGGCTTCTAATTCCTCTAGAGCTCAGTTTTATGCACAGTTTGCCAATATGCTGTAGCCGTGATGCATTCAAGAAAAGATGCCACTCTGTGCAAAGACCAGCATGCTGATGATCAAACTGACCAGCCGAGCAGGAGGAAATTCACCCAAGGCCTTTGCGAGAGCAACTAAGACTTAGTCCTAGTCTTACGTAGGAGCTTAGGAATCATTGTACTGGACTCAGGTCCATCTAGGCTAGCATTCCGTTCATGCGGAAGAGCGGAAATGTCTCCATCAGAGGAGACATAAGCTCCTGCAAGTACGTGTGAAGCCCAGATGGGGGAAGTCAACCAGTAACTCTGCGGTCCCTTCCAGCTTCCCTTGTCTGATTTCAGAGGTTCCTTTAGAATTCATTGAATTAGTTTCTTCAGTTAAATAAACACTTTATTTTTTTATATATTGGAATTTAGGCTGCTTTTTGTTATTTGCATTTTAATTGTCATCGATTTGCATTCTTGTACCTGTGTTTATGAATTGTTGAGAACTGCCCAGCAAGCTTTGGCTATTGGGCAGTATGGACATAAAATTAATTATACTATAATGATAATGATGTTAGCAGTAACCATTTCCTAGCCCAGTTCTCAGGCACAGTCTGCAGAAGATGCATCCTCGCGCCATTCACAAAACTCTTAGGAAAAGCACACAGCACCTCCAATATTTCCACGGGGCCCACTTTGCCAGAAAGGAAGGGAAAGGGGGATTACTCACATCTGCGTAAACATTGGTGCCATATACCGGTGCCCAGTAGGATGGCTCATCTTTGCAGTAAGCTGGACAGTACGACCTAAAACACAACACATTGAGCAGAGATCTTATACCAGGGACCATGTTCAAGGTTCTGTCCCCACCCTGGTCCAAAAATGGCAGAATGACCTGGCTGAATAAAACAGGACCTGGAGTCAGCCAGTGATGGGAATTGGGAGATTGTAGCTCATGGGGCTCTGTGCAAGAACCGTGTTTGCTGACTGGCTCTCCACCCGCCTGGCATTAACACCTTGGGAGCTGCTAGCTTATCAGCAATGATGCATCTGCATGGTGTTGACTGACCTGCTCCCTGGCTCTGTGTTTGCCTCCCAGTGGAGCCAGAAAGGGCCAGTATGCACCTCTCCAACTGGTATCCCTCAACAGGTTGTTCCCACCAGAGAATCATAGAATGGAAGGGGCCAGAGGGCCATTGGATCAGTGCAGGACTCCAAGTGAGACTGTCCTTCTCAGATGGCTCTCCAGTTGCCTCTTGAATGCCTCCAGTGTGGGAGAGCTCACCACCTCCCAGGGTCATGAGTGCCACTGAATCCATCAGTCCCAGGTGCCGCAACGGCCTGATCCTGCTGCTTGCCAGGCAGTCCAGTTTTCATGCACGCTTTCATTGGGACTCCTGAAGGAGCAACTGATTCCCACCCAGGATAAGCAGTGGTGTAGTGGAACTGGGGCTCACAGGGATGAAACACCAGGATGCTCTAAAGATGTCTTCTACCACACCCACTCCAGCTTCCCCATTCAGTTTGAGCTCAACACCAGTGGCTGGGTGGACTTTCCCAGCAAGAATACATAGCAATGAGCTGTCCCTCTTGTATCACAAAGGAGCTGGGGCTATCTGGTCTTGTGAAGACACTTAAGGCCCGTTTGCTTAGCAACAGACCTGCTCCTGCTAGAGCGGAAAACTACTCAGACTGGTTAATTCAGAGGGCTCAGCACAGGTGCCTGCAAGTTGGGACCCCTGAGGACATGGCTTTGGGGGCCACCAGAAACAGCAAGCGCACTTCAGAATTTCCCGCTGCATCACTGAGTATATGTTTGCAAGTCTGTTCAGTTTACCTTGGGCAGTGAGTGGCCGGCTTCTTGAACGGACAGAGCTCTGCCACCGTGGTATAACAATCCAGGGTCTGCACTGTAGACATGAATGCAGGGATGAAAGGTGAGTCCACAATTGGGAACAGGACAGAGGGTACAATCCCCCTCTTCACACAACCATTGCATGCAGCAGGGTGCCGGGTTCAAGGCTGAGGAAGTTTCCTAGCAAAGCCGGGGCCCCTGGTTACACAGGCAGTGCTCAGAATAACACCTGGGAGTTAGATCATGAGACCTTTAAGATTCCCCACAATGCCACAAATTAAGGACAGCTTGGCCTTGCCGTGTGCATTTCTCTCTCTCTCATTTTTCCAGGCTTAACTTTGGCTCATTTCAAACTCGAAGTATTTCTATGCTATTTTCTCCTACAAGACACATTTTCATAGAGGTCTTCTTAACTAATACCCAATTTTGCTGCAGATTGAAATTCGGTTGGGATTACAGGGAATTTAAACCAGTGACTTGCTCTACCTCGGCCACTCACACATCATGGGAGGCCAAAGAGGCTCTCAGAGAAGACATAACCCTTGCAAGGCTGCTGTGGCCTTAACATCTGCCCAGGGTTCGGGGTGACCTCCTACTAGCTCTACTTATGCCAAACAGCAGCAACCCCTTCTCCTCAAGCAATGTTGCCCAAAAGTGATCCTTCAGATATCCTTTCAAATGTCACCTTCTTTTTTAAATCCTAGAGATTTGCCAGCTGCAAAAAAAAATCCCTTCATCTAAATGGGAGGGCAAAATTCTCCTTCCAAAAGCAGAAGTTTGCTCTTTTGCAATGTGCCTTCCTTCAGGTGTCAGGGTTTTCTGGCAGGTTTTAAATCAAATCCTAACTTGAGAAGGCTCTTGATGGCATCACTTCTGACATGCTTTGCTTTTACTTTCTAATGTCTTTGTACAGGCAAACAGAGGTCTGGCAAAAAGCTCTATTTTGCCTGGATCGTGACTGAAACGGAATGGAAAATGGGCCCACTCGGGTATACTGTCAGTCTTGTTTGATTTGCAGAGTTTTCTTGCTTTGCTCTTGTTGCAATTATAAAGATTGTCTCTTTCATAGGCTTGTGAAAACAAACATCTTCATGGATGAAGGACAGGGGAAAACCAACAGGAAGAGATCGTTTCAGTTCAAAGGAAAATGCGGGACACATTTTGGACCAGTTTAACGAAGGGTTGTGTTTTAGGAAAGTAAATCTCTTTGAGTTTGAGTTTTGTTTTGTTTTTTGTGAGGTAGAGTTAATCGCCATTTGACTGGGCAACTAGAAATATTATTCATGTTATTGCTATTGTTAGTGTTACTGCTATTACCCTAGAAGGCAATTTAAAAAACCCATTTTTATTTTTAAACAGATTAAAGAGTAAGAATAGTTCAGATGCAGGCCAGTTCTGTTACAACATAAGGCTCCAAGTGACACCAATTTCAACCACTCAGGGAAACATTCATTCTCTTCAAATACTACAGGTTCTACTAACTTACCAGTAACTTTTGAAACAAGGAAGGAATTAGAAGGCCTGGATTTACTGTGAAATTAGAAAAGGGAAAAATCAATGTATAAAATTAACAGACAGACATTCACACATCAAGCTTCAAACTAGGCTCATCAGGCTTCAGTGGACAATCCTATGCAGGTTTAGAAAGATGGAAGTCCTACAATTCAGAGCATTTTGCAAATTTTCTCTATGTAAACCTGCACAAAACTGCCCCTCAGGCATGATACTAAAGTCCAAGAACCAAAACATTTGACCCAAAGGAAATAGCAAATACTTTTTTTAAAGTCTTGCCATGGAAAGTTTCACCAACTTATTTCGGCAAATGAAGCTGCTGTTCAAGGCAGAAGAGCAGAATGAGTTGATTCTTTTCCTGGTCAGTTGGCAATTGAGTAAAAGTTTGTTGGTATGAGTCCAAAAGTTGAAGCTCCAAGTTGTTCCAATCAAGAGCCTTGATTAATTTTTCCAGAGGCAAATTACCTTAAGGATTCAACGCCGTTTCTTGTAGATTTCATGAAGAGGTCTGTTCTGCCCTTCCTGGTGATATCTACCAGACCTCCTCGGTTGTCCAACACTCCAGAATGAATGGCAGCCCGGCATATGCTGGACGACTACAAGGAACAAATGTTTGAAAAGAACATTTACTAGGGCTATTTATAACACCATTCCTAGCTCATGAATAACTTGTACGTTTCTTTCCAGCAGCTTAGCTTAGCTGGAGCTTCAAGGCCAAGGAGCTTCTCCAAAATTTTGTTCTGCCTTGGCCAGAAAGATGTTCAGCAACCCCAGTTCAGAGGTATTCATGGACTACCAACCCAAAGGCAAATGATCCAGAGGCCAGCGCTGATTCGTGAAATACTGACCAAGGAGTCTAGCAAGAGCAGAACTTTGTGAAATAAAGGAATGCTGCTCATTTCCATGAGTGTTTCATGGTTCGGCCTGATTTATCCATTTTTAATCGTGTGTTGATACTTGAATGGAAGGATAAAGGATTCTTTACCCTTGCTGTGGATCGAACACTCTGTAGCCCAGTGTGCTCCGCACAGGATGTAAAGAAGGGAAAAGAACAGCACGCTGCACGGAAAGTTGATGCCGAAGGGCAGGGCATACATTTCCTAAAGCTTGATGTTTAAAGGCAGAGCCGAGAGCTAATGAGGGGTGGAGTTAATATGGGCTGGGACTGATTCTAGCAGTCCGGAGTGTCTTAATTTCTCAAGGATCCCAGAACCAATGACCAGAAATAGTTTAGTTTTCTGGAGTTTACCAATGACCGCCCCCCTGAGGCCATAATTTTTGTACTTACGCTCTCATAGTTGAAGGTTCCAAACACTTTTGCTTTACTGTTCAAGCAGCCGGCAGGACACAAGTATCTAATCAAGGAAATGGGACAGTTAAGGTCATTAAGGTCTGCATGGGTGAGCTGGAAGCAAGGAGTTCTAAGTGTTGTTTGGAAGTGATGGCTGAAATTAGAACATAAATTTTCAAAATGGGCCATACACATTGGTGCAGCTGCAGGTCAGCTTCTTCTTTTTGGCTTTTACAACCATTTTTAGAAAGCCCTTTGGCTGGTGGTGCCACTAGAGAAGACTTCTGATTTCTCTGTCTCATTCACAGAAAGTGGCCCATTCTGTGTTTTCTTACTATTTTGTCTGTCTTTATTCTTGGCTAGAAAAAGATGCTGTTAAGGACGAAAGATGGAACAGGTGGATAATGGCTTTTGATCGATAATGTTAGGGGTGCTCCTGGAGGCTGGAGTGGCACCTAGGCCTTAGGTTGTTTGATCCCAGTCTAGCCCAAAGAAGTCAACACGTATGGTCTCCCACCCTAATGGCAAACATGGTCAACACCAGTTAAGCTTCAGTGGCTGGGTTTGGACAGCACAGTAACCCACACTCAAGGGTTGAGTAGGAGTTGTCATTGACCCATGGACTGTAGTTGAAATGTGGGTTATTAGAACCCATGCTAACGAGTCATGACTTATTAAGCATGAATGACCCAGGCAGAGAACCCATATTTTGCTTCTGGATTATGATCTGAGGCTGTTCACCATGGTTTGTTACCTCAGCTGGGGTCAGACAACACAGGAACCCATTGCAAGAACAGCCCACAGTCCAACTTCAACCCACACTCAACCTACGTTCAACCCTTGATGAGGGTTATATTGTCTGAACCCAGCCATTGGCATGAGGAACACCCAAGAGAAGGGTCATGTATGCCATCTTTTTAATGGGATTTCTTCTCACATGTCTGTTGTTCTCCAGGGCATAGAGTTAAGGCACATCAAAGATGTAGCAACCTTACTAAAGCAAGGCTGGTGGAAATGACAGGTGTGTAGTCCAAGAGGTCTGGAAAGGTCTAGGTGGGGGACAGCTGTTCTCGACAGTGTACAGAAGGATCCTCAGCCAACTGGCTGATGTGGGAAATGTTCCATGAAGGTAGAAAAGGGCTGGAGAACCATGACATTGGATTGCAAAAAAAGGAAGGAAAAACAGGTGCGGGGAGGACTTGCTAACCACAGTTTGAAAGGGGGCGGGAAGCGACACAGTGATGCAAATTGAAGAAAATAAAAATACCGCCTCGTCTCCACATTTTAAAACAGCCCTCTCTTTAAGATCCTGGCCAGTATTTGCTTTGGGTTTGGCTTGTTTCTCTTTCTCCCCCAGTCCCACAGAGTGATAAACTGTACTGTGCTTCAGTGAAAAGCGTCACACACGGGCTGGGTGGAGGCCACGGATGGTCCAGCTGAGACAAGTAAACACTGCCAGGGCAGGATGCTGAGAGGGCAGTGCCAACCCTGAGCCAAGCGCCACTGGGCCCCTGGAAAACCCTGGGTTGTCATGGGCTCTCATCAGTTCTAGCACAAAGCAAATGAGCTCTTCCTTCCTAGGCTGCAGAGAAACTTGGCTGCATCGTTTGCACAAAGGGGCCTGAAAGACTTGCTTGGATTCCTGTCGTTCAGCCCATTTTGCCTTTGAAAAGTTCTTTAGAGATTGCCGAAGCTGAGGCCTCGGTTTTCCCAGCAAGAGGTTGAAGCACTGGAGGGAGGAAAGGATGCAGGGAGGAGGAAAAATATCTACCTGTTACATGTCGATCCTTTGCATTTGTCCCTCATTTTGGTGTCACACCTGATAGTTTGTGCTAGAAGAATGAGAAAATGAAAGGAGGAAAAGTCACTGCTTTGTAGCATGTTCACAAGATCACCCAGAAGCATCAGGTCTAGCCACTTTGAAGTACTGTTCTTCCCCCTCCACTCTCAAAGCTGAGATTGCCCACATTCGTGTCAGGTCTGAAATCCATGCAGTGCGCCTTCTCCGTGATGTTGACTACAAGTCCTGTTGGCCCCAGCTTGGTCCTGAATGGGCTGAGTCTAAGCCTAGAGGACTGGAGCCAAACACACCAGATTATTTTAGCTCAAAACTCAGTCCTGAAGGAAGGATTTTGACCATTTTAATAGAAGAGGGGGAAGTGCAAAGGCCAAGAAACCAGTGAATGATTTGGGGAACTCTGCAGGGCTTTTTTGGGATCCCAGGAAGCCCTGGATGATGTTTCCCACACCTGAGCTGAGTGGACTAATAGAGTTCTTCAGTCCCCTATGTAGGTGAAGGACCTTCTCCGCATGACCTGCTAGCAGAGCCTTTTCACAGGAACTGACCCTGCAGGCCACCTCCTTCCAGCTTGGTCTCTGGCACTGAGCTGCAGTCATTCTCCAACCCACCCATTTCTGCCCCCTCCCTGTCTAACCACTGGCAAATATTTGAGTGGAGCTTGTACCCCTGCTGCGATTAGGGGTCTAACTGCTTCTTAGAAGAGCGATCCCTCGAAACAGCCTGGATTCTTCCGTTGGGATAGTCAGGGCCTTGATGGGTCCCTTCTGCCTATCGACAATTTCGGGGCAAAGGTTAGCAGCCACCTGATTACAACTGGCCATATCGCCTTGGTACCACCAATAACACAAGCCATCAGCTCCCGGTGTTAAAGATTCACATTCAAGAGCAAAAGGGAGCCTTCTTACTCATGTAAGCGACCGTGGGTGGCTTTTTCTCCTTCACGCGCTTGGTGGGCTGAGGTTGGACCTTCTCCTGCACCCACACCTGCTGATCCTCAATGACTTGGGGAATCTCCACCTCGTTCATCTCTGGTGTCTCGGGCTTTTGCGCGTAATGCTCATCTTTTAAAAAAGAAGAATCCAAAGGTTACTGAAGAGTGCCGTGTTAATATTTCAGGTCAGTGGCCCAAGGGGCAAGCGGGGGCAGGTTGATTTGTTTAAGGAGATTTGCTACAGCACAAAAGTTCACTTCTACTCGAAAGCTGAAAACGCAAAGTAAACAGGGCGCCAATGGGCAGTTCTCAGCTTGGGTTCTTGGAGGCAAACATGCAAAAATATAAGCAGGAGCTGCTGTTAATAAGGCTGAGGTCTACCTAGTGGAGCATCTGATTTCTGACAGCTGCCAGCGAGATGCCCCTAGAAGCTGCGAAAAGACTCCGGGCAATGCCTCCTTTGTTCTTTGCACCAGCCATCCTCTGCTTGGGAATACCTGGCCGGTGAACTTGGAGGTTTAATTTAGCAAGCAAGGCCAGTAGCTATAAATTGCATATGACCCAATACTGTAGAAATGCACCCCTTACACACACACACACACTGCTGTCTGCACTTTTGCCCCACTGCTCTTGAGCTGCCTTGGACATCATCTCCTATTAGCCTCTGCCAGGCTGGCTGAGGAATGCTGGGAGCTGTGATTTGCAGGGCCCTGGCCTGGGGAAGGAAGCTTGACCTCCTCCAAGAGATCAAAGTACAGAAGTGTCTTTCCTTGGTGCAGTGGGCCACAGTCCCAATTGCTGTTGTGCATGCATACAAGTGAGAGAGCCAGTGTGGTGTAGTGGTTAAGAGCCTGGGACTGGGACTCAGATGATCTGGGTTCTAGTCCCCGCTCAGCCATGGAGCCACCTGGATGACTTTGGGCCAGTCACAGACTCTCAGCCCAACCTACCTCACAGGGTGGCTGTTGTGGGGATAAGATGGAGGAGGAGAATGATGTAAGCTGCCTTGAGCCCTTTGTAGGAAAAAGGCAGGCTACAAATTGCAATATAAATAAATAAAAATAAATAAATACAGCCCCGGCTTCCAAGCCAGAATCCTTTGTGGCCGTTGGGTCCGATACTCCACCCCTGCTGCAATTAGGGGTCTAACAGCTTCTTGGAAGGGCGAGCCCTTGAAACAGCCTGGATTCTTCCGTTGGGATAGTCTGGGCCTTTATGGGTTCCTTCTGCTCATCAACAAGGACTGGGCCAAGGTTCCCAACCACCCGATTGCCTACCTTTATAACAGAGGTTATTCTGGCATCCCCCTCCGTAGCTGGGTGGGCATTCTGAGCAAGGTCTGCCATTTTTATACGGGGCTTCTCCAATCCAGTTGCCTCTGGGAAAGTGCAAAAATACTGTCCTTATTTCCCCGCTCTCAGACATCGACCTGACACATAACGCACAGACGGCTGTTTCCCTGGACTGCCCCAAGCCCTGTGACCCTTCCCAGGCCTCTGCGCACTGCAGAGTGCTGAGAAACTGGGCTTTCCTCTCCCGGTTCCACTTTGACGGATGACACTAAATACAGGAAGAGACCCCTGTGCCACAGACAGGTAGTTCCACAGCACTCCAGCGATCACTTGGCACAGGGAAAGAAGAGAAGCCAAGGACATTTGTTTCCTTTTCGTATCTCTCGTGTCCTGACTGAAGTTTGCCTTGCCGCCTTCAAAACCAATCTGCAAAACCATTACTCAAGAACGTCCTCATTTCTGTCTGCAGAAGCCAGTCAGGTGGCCCCAGTTGCAATGGCAAGATCTTTCCCTCTCAGCAACATGTTCTGTTTTCCATCCTGGAGAGTTTCCAGAGAAATTTCCAGGAGAGCAAAAATTACTAGCTGTGAAGAATAGCATCCAGAGGATTTGGTGATTTCTACATGATCAGCACTCATCCTTAATGGGCAAACGTCACTCGGCACCCACTTCATCTCCAGGACAGAGAAGAGGCCCGTGTTTGCCTGAACCAATCAAACTCTGGCCAAAACATTCCCATGTAGGAGAAGCTGCCATTTTGAGCCAAACAGAGTTACAGTTAGAGAATTTTTGACTGTGGATTTCAGGGTCTTGAAGGCATTTTTTTCAGAGAACCATGCAAATTTTTCAATTGGGAAGGCTCCAGTTAACTTCCTCTTTTCCATCCACCCTCCATCCATCCCATAATTTGTCACAGCTTTGGAATTCCTAATCCGTTAGAGCAAGGACGGATGTTGTAGCACCCCAAGCAACTTTCTTGGCATGTCCAGGCTGCTTTTTGCACGATCCGTTTTCTTAGCACCAGCTCGGTTTGCTATGAAGCAGGCAAAGCAAAACCTGCGGGTTCAAAGGAATTATTCCATTGGTTGGGGCTCAGACCCCACCTCTGCTTTGCACTCACTTGTCCTTTGCCATATCTCAGAAGGCAGACATTTTGTGGCAGTGCCTGAGACAATTTCTGAAATTGCTAGATAAGCCCATGGCCCACCTCTGACTTGGAGTAACAAGGAAAACCGCCCAGGACAAAATGATTTCCCAGCCCCGATGAAAGAAAGTGGATGCGCTGAGTATGTGCAGAGTCAACCCTTACTTGGGAGAGTAGTTGCAGACCAAGTAGACGGCATTCTCCCAGACCTCACCCCACACGTCCATCCTTGGGCACGTGTGCACGGCACAGCCAACTTTGTTCGTTGTGGCCCAGACAATCTGGAAAGGGCACAAAGGTGCATAAGTTAAGGGTCGCCACCTCGCCTGTGCGCCATCTTCTCACAGCTGCCCCCATCAGACACGCCGGTTGGGAGGCTGCTCCAAGATCCACCCCAAAGCTCTCGTGTGGCTTTCCCTTACCTGGGTGTAATGGGTGCACATTGGTCCCGAGCATCTGTCCGGACACCAGGGGTTGCATTCATGGGAATATGGATAGGTATAATCTTTCACTTCATCGTACCAAGACTGGACGTGGAAAGCCGGAGAACGATACCTGGTGGGAACAGAGGCATGCTCAACAGTGCGCCAGTAGCATGATGGAGTTGGGACTCACGGGGTCAAGGCCCCAGGGCTTCCTGATTGGGGGGACCATGGCATGACCCACCACTGCCCCCAGTTTCCCTGCTCCCTTTGATTCTCTATGAGCCATCCTTGTTGTTATGAGTATTTTGGGATAGCTTCATCTTGCCTGGGCAAGGAAGACCTTTCCAAAAGACCTACAGAAGACATATAAATGGAAAGAAAAAGATGGCTCAGTGTAGATATCTCTGTTGTGGGAAGCTCCTTGGGGGCGCTGGCTTTCGGAAGGTCATGAGGGGTCTACACCACCACAGAAGGTATCAACTCTGGAACAGTGAGAAGAAGGCTTCTTGGAGTGTTTGTGAAGCCAACCAAACACAACAGAACAACAGAGGATCAGACCAAAGGTCCATCTAATCCAGCTGTCTGTTCCCAGAGGAGGAACCAGAAGCCTCTGAGAAGCCTCCAAGCAGAACATGGGGGACATTGTCCTCTTCTGCCATTGCTTCCCCGCAGCTTAGCAGTCATGTGTCCCCAAAGGTGGGATACAGCTCTCATAACCAGGAGCCCCTTGGGATCTGGGAGAAACAACTCCAAGTTAAAGAACGCAGCATTCAGACTGGCTTGGGCCCCAGCCTTTTCTCATCAGAAGCAATGAGGAGAAGCTTTGCCAAACAGTGCTCAGACTGAACAAGGCTCCTACTCTGCAGAGGTGGGATGGCAGTGATGCACAGCACTCCGTCACTCTTTCTACAATGACCTGAACTGGAGGAATTGAGCTGAATCAGCAACAAGAAATGCAAGAAGAGAACAGTCGTTCAAATGCACAGAACTGATGCAGGGCACAGAATCTGGAGAATCCAAGTGCCGAATTCCTGTATTGTCTCCTGTACAGGAGACCCAAAAGGCTAGCCCTGTGTGCATGGAAAATCCAAGTTACCTTTTTATTGTTGTGAATTCACTCCAAGATTTGGGATTCCAGGTTTGGCAGAGGATGAAGCCTCAAGGGGGACCTTTCCCTAAAAGTTCTTTCTTCTCTCTTTGGACTCTCACCCCACTCCTAATTACAAGTGTTTTGGAATCCCTGTACTTATTTATCCATACTGGGGACAGTGAGCTCTCTGCACAAACTCAGGGGCCCTCTTTTTTCCAGCCAGCCTACAGGTGTTGTGATGTGGGAGATATAAACCCTGGATCGAAAACGTGTACTGGAGCGGAGCCCAGATTTCATTTAAGGAGCGACAGTAGCCAGTTCTTTCTGCAAGAAGCTGGCAAAAACACCCAGCTGGATAAACAAGTGCCATTTCTTCCCCAGCCCACAATGTTAGGATGAAGGCAGGATTAGGAAAAGTGCTCTCCTCCTTAATCCACATATGCACTCATCACGGGGGTCGGACACAAAGCACCTCACTTTGTGTGGTTTGTGGTAGGGGGTGGGGGAGAGCACAGAAGGAGCAGGAAAGATATGGAGAGGATTCGAGAGCGCTCAAGTTTGAACATGGTGTTCGGGAGCCAAATATGAACTTCTGCAGCTTCCAGAAGAGTGGGCCCCTAGCGCCTGCCTTGCTCCACAGAGGCGGGTGTGCCTGCAGATGTTTGCTTCACCTCCTGGTAACCTGTGGTCCTTCGGGTTTCCTTGCACAGGAAATCCAAGCAGCAGGAAGAAGCAATCTTCTTTTCATTCTAAACAGATGGGGGGAGGGGGAGGCATGCCAGTGATAGCCCCTTCCAGGGCTCTGCAGCGTGGACTGGGAATTCTCCGGGCCTTTTGACCAGAACACAAGTCCATGGCGTTTAAATGCTATTCTTTGTTAGGTTGATCTGCCACAAGTTATCTGGAAGAATCTGCAAATCCTTTTCCTAGGCAATGATTGCTAGCTGGGATGCTGTGTGTGTGTGTGTGTGTGTGTGTGTGTGTGTGTGGTGTGAATATAGCTATATATATAAAAAAGGGATTTTTAGCCTGACACGCACTGCTGTTTTCAATGAACCCCATTTGCCAATATCCAGTCCCCCAGTTTGGAGGGACACTTTTGACTCTTTTGAAGGACTTTCTTATCTTCTCAAGAGCTTTGCAATGCTTTGCTTCAGAGTAGGATCTTCCCTCAACACTGGCACTTCCAGAAAATGCACCCCATCCCAGCAAGCGCGGCTCAGGCCATGTAGCTGCCCCACGCCTTACCTTCCCCAGTGGACCCCCAGGTTCTGACCAATAGACATGAGAAGGGTGGCCGGTCCGTGATCCCAGATGCACTGATGGGCCCAAGACTCTGCAGTTCTCTCCAACTCATCGTCCCACCTCTACATGGAAAAAGAGGAGAAGGCAATGCATCAGTAAGTCTGTAACAGCAACAGTATTGCCATAAGGAAGCTCCATCCCCAACTCAATATCAGAACAAATCTCAGCTGCGGTCTAGAAAGAATTCTTGTATGGCATCCTTGCATTCCAGTACGACTGATGCGTTCATAATGCACTTTCCCCATTGGGCATCCTTTGACATTGGTGGGGAAAGGTTATTTCCGCAAGCGATGAATCCCAGGTCCTGAGCTAAAGAAAAATTCAGGCTCCGTGAAGCAGATGCTTGCAAGGGCTGGCTTTGGAGCACTCTGGTGCCTTTTGGCTCACGATGTGATCCCTGATTGGCTGGGATCATGTAGTGAGGATACAAAAGAGCGCTTTGTGAAAAAAGAGAGGGAGAGAACAAAATACCCTCTGGAAAGACACGCACGTCCATCCTTTTATCAGTGTCTATTTGCAAACAGTCTTTTGAAAAAGAAAAGATGCATGGGTGTTTTCTCCAAGGGGCAGTTCACTCTGAGATGTATTATAGCTAAAAATATTGGCATAGGAGCCCTCTCATCTTGTCTGATCCTGCAACAGTAAGATTGCTTTCAGTGAAGATCTCCCATCTTCTCTTGCTGGTGATGACCAAACAATTCAGACTTCTATGTTGCGAGTTCCTGAGTACAACTTTTCCGCCTGCACTGCTAAGCAACATGGAACGTGCTTCGGTTTTGTGGCATTCCCTTGTATTGACTACTGTTGTATAATGAAAACATAGACCAGAAGTTCATGTCCCTGGGTTGCAAAGTGGCCTGGAGCTATTTTATTTTCTAGCTGGGAATATCACAAATAATGAACACCATTCACATCTGGCCTACTAAAACCCCGGCTGTGGAGTACATTGTCCATTAATCCTGGACACAGCTGTAAGCCTCCAACCCTCCAAGACCCGAACCCAGGACACAGCCTAGCACTTCCTGCAGGAGTAAGTCCCCCAGAAAGGAAGGGACTGTGAGATGCACCTCAGAGGTCCACTGCCAAGTTCTGTGGGAAGCTGTTCCGTGTGGCCACCATTTTAATCCACCCACTTGGCTCACGTGGGAGTCCCATCGATTCATGGCATTAGTGAACCTCCACCGCCAAAGACGGATGCGGAGATAAACAGCATCTGGAGCAGACATGTGCCCGCAGTGGGCAAAGGTTCTCCCAGCTGGTGTCCAATGGTGCAGTTGCTGCCAGCCAAGGTGCATGGGCCAGTGGGGCTCAACAGCAACAGCCCCCATTGGGAATGGGGGAGACGGTTGCTCTTGGTGCACTTCCCAAAGGCAAGATGTCGTCAACTCATCAGGTGAGGAAAATCTGCTTTTCTCGGGACCCTCAGAGCCTGGCAAACTAAACTCTCTGCTAGGAAATCCCAGGCCCAGGGCACTACCAGGAGGTGATGTGGCGTTTGCTTTAACCGTCACACTAGTGCAACAGGGGTACTTAATCTGCGCAGAAACACGGCCATGGAGCTAGCATGTCTCAGCATGTATGCCTGAGACTTTTACATTAAGCCGGGCCTTTGCCAGAGCAAGCTAGCTGCTGGGCGTCTGGCAACCTTCCATGGAGTTCAGGTCATTTCAGTACATCCACACTCGGGCATGGTGACTTTCCATATCCAAGGCATGCCTGGAGCGAAGGGAAGTAGGGGGAGAAATGTCCCACAAAGACACGTTCTCACAACCGACTTCCAATTAGCACCAGCTTGAGTTGGACCCATTTGCAAAGGGGCATGCAGAAAATGATCTTTTTCAAAAGCTTGCGAAGCTTCTGTCACAACGGTTTAAAGAGACACCAAAGTTCCACGGAGGGGGGCACGCACCACGCGTTGAAAAACAAAAGGACTTCCAAAGAGGCATCTGTATTCCAGAAGCCTGTGTTATGATTTCCAGACCCTATTAGGTAAATATGACATGATGAAAGGCAGATTATAAGTTGGTCCCAAGAGACAAGGCCTTTCCCGTTGGCGTTTTCTGCGTGCTCTGTGAGGCTCTTTCTTGTGCCCCACAGCTCTGAGAAAAAGAGGAGGGGAAAGCACATGTATGTCCATGAGACATGAGCATCGACAGAGCCAGTGGGGAAGAAGTCACCTTGCTGGGCAAGGAAATAGGCACGGACTTGCAGAGTTTGACACTGCGTGGCTGAGCTGCAGTCCCCCGAAGGCCAAGGAAAATACGTTTGGCTTCTTTGCTCAGGGTTCTGTTTACTTTCCAAGAAACAGCACGGCCGTTCCTGCCTCGCATCTGGAAAAGCAGCTTTGTTTGCCCGATCGCCACCGACGCTGTGATGCAAAATGGATTTGCAAAGGGGGCCATGCAGACAAGACAGCTCTGTCCACTTCGGTATCTCGTTTATCCCATCTTAAAGGTGGTCCCACCTGAACATTGAACTTTTCCCTATCCAAATGCTGGGTGTGCACATGTCAGCACTGGATTTTGGAGGTCTTGTGAGCAGGGGAACCACAGAGGGGCTCTCCCTGAACAAATCTACCTTCTCGCCACTGTTGCCACACTCTCCTTTTTGGCCTTCTGTGGAAACAACGTTAATTCATTATTTATTGGCCTGTGGAAAACTCCCTAAATCAGGCATATGTTCCACTAAAAGCCATGGGATTTCCACATAAATTTAGATCTTAAAAAAAAAAAAAAAAGGCTTATAAGTTCTTTCTCAGAACGTTTGTACATTCTTTCACGGATGTCACCAGGATGACAAATAGTGAAAGACAGGAAAGCTGCAGATTATTTATATAGATAGACAGAGAGAGAATTTTCCTCCTCATTGACTAATTTGTAAGGGTGTGTGTAAGTAACAATTCTGCTCTCCATTTTCCTTGGAATGGGGAAAGTGCTCATAGCTCAGTCATTTTTCCTACCTGCAATTCAAGGGCAGGAGGGAAACACAAGACTCAGCCAAAAATATTTAGCTCAGGGGTGCAGAACGGCAGGCCCAGGGGCCAAAATAGTTCTGCCTGAGATCCTGAACCAACCCTCCACGTTTCCCTGGGTTGCCACACCCCCTGCTTCCAGCCCGCCGCCTTTATAGCAGTGACCCATTGTGAGGTGGCTTCCCAGATCTTGGATCCTGCTCTGCCATTCTAAAAAGCTGACATGCCTCCTCCAGGCTTGGGGCAGGATCCTATGGGAAGGCCCAGACACTTCCCAACTTGGAGGCTTCTAGTCTTGCAATGCAGGGCAGCAAACGTGATGGAGGTGATGTTCACTACACCATCCTTGTACCCTGCATTTTCTGTAGGAGAGCTTTTTAGATGATACTCCTCTCTGGAGTAGATGTTACAGCTGCTGGAGCAGCTGCAGAACAGCCCACATTCTGGCCACTCCAGGCTCCCGCTCTTCCCACCAAATACCCCCTTTTCCCCCTCCCCAGTGTTGCTTTCTGAACTTCAGAGAATTCCACACAAGTTGTCCAGGAGTGGCTGGAGAGCAGAATTTTGCTTCCAGGTCCAAATGCCATCTCAACCTCAGACTGAGGAGTCGAGTCAATCGGATAGCTGCTCAGACACTGTCTAAAGGCCTGCAGACTCTCCCTGTTCAATACTGACACTAAATGCTGTAAGTTATAATCTGCTGCTATTTGGGCATCCTCTCTTTTACAGGATGGTATATTTAGACTGAAGCAGGTCCTGCTCTGTCCAAAGAGGATTATTCCAAGGGAACTGTGTGCACAGAATTGCAGTTGTCTGGATTCTGCCCAGGACTGCGATGCGGGCAAAGGTTACAGTTCCAGGTCTGGCCCTACCACAAAGCAGAGTGAGACACTCGCTTCGGGCGGCAGATGGCAGGAGGCAGCAGCAAAGAGTTGGAAGGTCATGTGTTCTGCCCTTTGCTCCTGGATCTGCCTTCAGGTGTGTTTGGAAGAGTTGTCCATGTTAAAATAAAATCTAGCTGCTTGTGCATGAGGCTGGGAGGGACGGCCTCACTTCCTTTGTCTTGGACCAACTCTGCCCAGTTCAGCCCTTCATCTGCTCAGCTGTAAATCTGATTTGCAGGTATTTTTATTGTTTTAAGTGATGCTCATCAACAACTGTGAGGATACAGAAAGGTGGAATATAAATCATGCACGGGCATCATTTCTCCTAGTAGCCAACTTGGGTGGACAGTGCCAGCACATTCGTAGCCAAAATATTTAGCTAGGGCCACTTTCTATCTTGAGACAGAAGTAGACACAGACAGACATATGAGGCCCATAAAAGAGCCCATTAAGACTCAGATCTAGTAGCCAGGGCAAATTGGCTGCCAGTTGGGGAAAAAACTGGAAAACCAGGGTGAGGGTGTTTGTGTGTAAGACTTGCTGCAGGAAGGCATGGCTGGCTGAAGCTCCAAGCAGAAGTGTTCCTGTGAGGAAATGAGACTACTTGGCAGCATTTGGTTTCAGGATCCCACCCACCACCTCTGCAAAACCCACAAAAAGTCCTCCTCTACACAAAATCCACAAAAAGTCCTCAGTTTGCACAACCCATTTCAAGTGACCACTGAGGGATGGGTCTTAATCACCTAGTGGCAAATCCCCTGGAGAAACCAGGGTGGGGTGAAGAATCCAGTCCACACAGAGTTTTGCTACTGACATTTGAGAAAACTCTTCCCATGGCCAAGTTCCAGGCTGTATCCCTTAGGCTGTGCTGGCTAAACTTACATCAGCATGTGAGTCTGTTAACTGCTTCCCAGAATTTACTGATGTGGTTTCTCTATTCCATTTCACAATGTTGGAAAAACCTTAAACTTCCCACAAGGAAAATTTAATCTCACTGTTTGGAAAGTTTTAATATTCAAGCGAGGTAATGGAAGAGGCAGCAAGCAGTCAGTGAGACAATTGTCTTCCTTGGAGACAGCCACAATCTGGAGGAGCTGGACTTCAAGGGCGCATGGAAATCCTCACCAGAATGAACAGGTACGTATGCAAGTCGGTTGTGACTTATTTTTTAAAAAAATACTGTTAATGCTATGGGAGTTTTTAACATACTGATACCCCTGCCTCATTCATGGAATTTTATGCAAGCTCCAGCATATTCCACTCTTCCACATTATTTCTTTCCATGGGAAATCCATGAAGGAAATCAGAACTACTACATCAGATCTTCTGCTTGTTACACTTGCACCCTCTATCAGGAAGTGTGGCATACTTAAAATAGTGTTGACAATATTTCCTTACTCTTCCTGAAAGGAACACAGGACAACGAACACAGCTGTCATCCTGAACTCTCATCTTATTCACACAACAATCCCATGAAGATGGTTGGGCTGAGAGATAAAGACAGGTCCAAGTTCATCTAGTGATGAACAGCAAGGTTTCAGCCTGGGACTCTCCATCTGAGACACTCCAGCATTGTGTGGGTTAATGTCTTTTCCTGCTCAGGGACTGAATTCCAATTTGGGAAAGGTCTCAGGGGCAAAGCAAAGTGGGCAGAAACAAAAGATGGCAGTACCATCTCGGATGTTCCTCCACCAACAAGGACAAGTCACAGTTCCATTCTTTGCATGTTTAATCATGGGTAAGTCCCACTGCAACACTGCTCTTGGCTGTAAAGCACAGCTTGGTTTAATGGAGTGGAAGACACTCGTGGTCCAGGAAAAACCATAGGTCAAGTTTCTGGGCCAGATGTGGAACCCTCGGGGGCAGCATCTGGTCCACCATCTGGAATCAGAGATGTTGGCGAAATCTGCAATGCATGCAGATTGGGTTCAGGCAGCTTCTGCTGCTGGCCAACTTTTTCTGAGTCATGTGGATTTTGCAGACTTGTGGATCTTTCTTTTAAAAACCCCCAAACAAACAAATTTAGGGGGATTTCTACAAGTGTTGCTCGGGTGTGCATTAGCACCAATGTGCCCTTCTACAGGTAGAACAAAACCCTTCTACATTGCTAAAGAAAATAATCTGATTCTATCAGTGAGCAGATGATGGAACAAAAGACACTTGACAATCTGCAAAACAGAAATGGAACAGATTTAAAAGATCTCCATAGCCAAAGGATGCCGATTGCAGCCACCACATCGCAGAGGGTCTTCAGACCACATAGCTTTCCTCCTCCCCAGCTCAAAGAGAGTGAGAGGAATTCAGAAGCAAGATAGAGGCCCAATCCTGCCCTCTGCAGGATTGCCTCTATCCTGATTCTAGCGCAGGTTCACGAGCCTGCGCTAGAACCTGGGAATCGGTTTTATTTGACAAGAGCTTTTTCTGACAAGAGCTCTTTGGTGAATAATTCATCTCTGCAAGTAGGTAGCCCTGAGTTGACCTGACCTAGTAAGAACTCCTTCCCAGCTGACATGACTCAAGGCACTGCAATCCAAGCTGAATTTCTTCAGGAAACCACTTGAAGGAGCAACTCCTTGCACTGGAATGTGTTTTGAGCAGCTGGCCTGAAAGGGAGGTCAGTCTCAGGGCCATGTCTAAGGACCAAGCTGGACATCCCAATTGCCACTTGGACACCACCCAAAACCGCAGCCCCATGCCATCCCTCAAACGGGAAATCAGGGCATTGGCTTTCCTGTGAGATGGCACTTTTTGTTCCCTCGCATATTTAGGGGGCCTGCACAATATCATTGGCAAATGGTTGCATTCCAGTGTTTTGTCTAGTCCAACAAAGGAGTTTAGATTGTCTGACAACTGGAAGACATGAGCAAAAATCCAGAGCCTTTGCATACTAGATCCTGCTTTAGCTAACAATGGGCTTAGGGTCTTCCTCCATTTGTTTGCTTCATTTCTTCAGACCCACTCCATGCAGTTTGCTACAAGGGCTCAGCATCCTCTCATGAATGGGCAAGGTGTAATTGAGGGTTTCTATCACCAACTATTTCTTGAACTACTTATGGCAGGGCTTTTTCAGTGTTGGCACCACATCTCTGGAATGCCTTGCTCAGAGATGGTCATCTGTCATGGTCTTTCCTTAGCTGAACTAGGTGGCAAACTTTTTATTTGCCCAGGCCTTTTTGCGGCTGCCATTGTGTTTGCTTGCTTTCAATTAGCTCTAATTTTGATACTTCTCTCTCTCTCCCCCTTGTTAATGTTCCACTTTACTACTGAAGATTAGCTGTGGGCAATATTTAATTGTTCTCCACCCTGGAAACTTTTCAGCTTACAAATAAATCTGTACAATTAAATTAAAAGCTTCCGGCTGGCAAGATCCACCCATTTTACTACTTCTTGCTGAATGTGACTGAAAGATTACTGATTAACTGGCCCTGCATGAGTGAGTTTCCTTTCCCTGCCCATTTAAATTACTGATTTAAATGATAAATTATTGGTGGAGCATTCATTCCCCTACTTCTCCGTTCTCATTTTGTTATAACAGAATAAAAGAATACCCCAGCTGTTTTGGAAGGAATTCCCCAAACACACTCAGAAGGAAAGAATTAATCAGGCTGACCCTTCAAACAGGAATTGTTAACCATTGGAAATGGAAAACACCATTGTTGAGTAGAATTTACTTTCCTGTAAACTGCTCAGCACTTGAAGGTTCAACTCTCAGGGTCCTAGGACATAAATCTGCATAAACTTAATATGTTAATGTATATCCATATCCATGAATCTATATGTAAACTTAGAAACTCAAGTCTCACAGAAAGCCATGCAGCCAATTGTTTCCCGTCATGTTGTTGTTGTTAGTCGCGAAGTCGAGTCCGACCCATCGCGACCCCATGGACAACATTCCTCCAGGCCCTCCTGTCCTCCACCATCCCCCGGAGTCCACTCAAGCTCACACCAACCGCCTCTGTGACTCCATCCAGCCACCTCATCCTCTGCCGTCCCCTTCTTCTTTTGCCATCTATTGTTCCCAGCATTAGACTCTTCTCTAGGGAGTCCTTCCTTCTCATTAGGTGGCCAAAGTATTTGAGTTTCATCTTCACTATCTGGCCTTCTAAAGAGCAGTCAGGGTTGATCTCCTCTAGGACTGACCGGTTTGATCGCCTTGCAGTCCAAGGGACTCGCAGGAGTCTTCTCCAGCACCACAACTCAAAGGCCTCAATCCTTTTGCGCTCAGCCTTCCTTATTGTACAGCTTTCACAGCCATACATTGCAACTGGGAAAACCATAGCCTTGACTATACGCACTTTTGTTGGCAGGGTGATGTCTCTGCTTTTTAGTATGCTATCTAGATTTGCCATAGCTTTCCTCCCCAGAAGCAAGCGTCTTTTAATTTCTTGGCTGCAGTCCCCGTCTGCGGTGATCTTGGAGCCCAGGAAAATAAAATCTGTCACTACCTCCATTTCTTCCCCATCTATTTGCCAGGAAGTGAGAGGACCAGATGCCATGATCTTAGTTTTCTTAATGTTGAGTTTCAAGCCAACTTTTGCGCTCTCCCCCTTCACCCGCATCAAGAGGCTCTTTAGTTCCTCTTCACTTTCTGCCATGAGAGTGGTATCATCTGCATATCTGAGGTTGTTGATATTTCTCCCAGCAATCTTGATTCCAACTGGTGATTCATCTAGCCCTGCCTTTCTCATGATGTGCTCTGCATATAAGTTAAATAGGCAGGGTGACAGTATACAGCCTTGCCGAACTCCTTTCTCAATTTTGAACCAATCAGTGGTTCCGTGTCCAGTTCTCACTGTTGCTTCTTGACCTGCATATAGGTTTCTCAAGAGACAAATAAGATGGTCTGGTACTCCCATCTCTTTAAGAACTTGCCACAATTTGTTGTGATCCACACAATCAAAGGCTTTAGCATAGTCAATGAAGCAGAAGTAGATCTTTTTCTGGAACTCCCTGGCTTTCTCCATGATCCAGCGTATGTTGGCAATTTGATCTCTAGTTCCTCTCCCTCTTCGAAATCCTGCCTGTACTTCTGGTAGTTCTCGGTCCACATACTGCTGGAGCCTAGCTTGTAGGATTTTGAGCATCACTTTGCTAGCATGTGAAATGAGTGCAATGGTGCGGTAGTTTGAACATTCTTTGGCATTGCCCTTCTTGGGGATCGGAATGTAAACTGACCTTTTCCAATCCTGTGGCCACTGTTGAGTTTTCCAAATTTGCTGGCATATTGAGTGTAACACTTTAACTGCATCATCTTTCAGGATTTTGAATAGCTCAGCTGGAATGCTGTCACCTCCACTAGCTTTGTTGTTGCTCAGACTTCCTAAGGCCCATTTCACTTCACATTCCAGGATGTCTGGCTCGAGGTCAGGGACCACCCCATCGTGGTTATCAGGGATGTTAAGCTCTTTCTTGTATAGTTCTTCTGTGTAATCTTGCCACCTCTTCTTAATCTCTTCTGCCTCTGTAAGGTCCCTGCCATTTTGGTCCTTTATTATGCCCATTTTCGCATGAAATGTTCCCTTCATATCTCTAATTTTCTTGAAGAGATCTCTGGTCCTCCCTATTCTATTGTTTTCTTCTATTTCTTTGCACTGTTCATTTAGGAAGGCATTCTTATCTCTTCTAGCTGTTCTCTGGAATTCTGCATTCAATTGTTTGTATCTTTCTCTTTCTCCCTTGCCTTTCGCTTCCCTTCTTTCCTCAGCTATTTGTAAAGCTTCCTCAGACAGCCATTTTGCTTTCTTGCATTTCTTTTTCTTTGGGATGGTTTTAGTTGCTGCCTCCTGTACAATGTTGCGAACCTCCGTCCATAGTTCTTCAGGCACTCTGTCTATCAGATCTAATTCCTTAAATCTATTTGTCACCTCTACTGTATATTCATCAGGGATATGATTTAGGTCATACCTGAGTGGCCTAGTGCTTTTCCCTACTTTCTTCAACTTAAGCCTAAATTTTGCCACCAGAAGCTCATGATCTGAGCCACAGTCAGCTCCTGGTCTAGTTTTTACTGACTGTATAGAACTTCTCCATCTTTGGCTGCAGAGCACATAGTCAATCTGATTTCTGTGTTGACCGTCTGGTGATGTCCATGTGTAGAGACGTCTCTTGGGTTGTTGGAAAAGAGTGTTTGTTATGACCATCGTATTCTCCTGACAAAATTCTACCAGCCTATGCCCTGCTTCATTTTGTATTCCAAGGCCAAACTTGCCTGTTATTCCAGTTATCTTTTGGTTTCCTACTTTAGCATTCCAATCCCCCATGATGATAAGGACATCATTTTTTGGAGTTAATTCTAGCAGGTGTTGTAGGCCTTCATAGAACTGGTCAACTTCAGCCTCTTCAGCACCAGTGGTTGGGGCATAGACTTGGACTATTGTGATGTTGAATGGTTTGCCTTGGATTCGAACTGAGATCATTCTGTCATTTTGGAGATTGTATCCCAGTACTGCTTTTCCTACTCTTTTATTGACTATGAAGGCTACTCCATTTCTTCTGAGGGATTCTTGCCCGCAGTAGTATACCTGATGGTCATCTGAACTAAATTCACCCATGCCTGTCCATTTTAGTTCACTGATTCCTAAGATGTCGATGTTCAGTCTTGTCATCTCTTGTTTGACCACATCCAGCTTGCCTTGATTCATGGATCTTACATTCCAGGTTCCTATGGAGTAAAGATCTTTGCAGCATCGGACTTTCCTTTCACCTCCAGATACATCGGCAACTGAGTGTCCTTTCGGCTTTGACCCAATCGCTTCATTCTTTCTGGCGCTACTAGTACTAGCCCTCCGCTCTTCCCCAGTAGCATATTGGACACCTTCCGACCTGAGGGGCTCATCTTCCGGTGTCATATCGTTTTGCCTTTTGGTTTTCATGTCCATGGGGTTTTCATGGCAAAGATACTGGAGTGGGTTGCCATTTCCTTCTCCAGTTTCCCGTCATAATCACACCAAATATCCAGTTTGGTCCATGTGTTTCCAATCTCAGAACATCCCATCTTCTTTCATTTTACAATTAGCTTGCAATGGTGTAAGACACGAAAACAAACCAACCCATCCCCTGGTGTGTCTTGTGATGCCTCCCCACAGTCTTGAATCACACACGCAAACTCCCACACACCTGAGGATGACAACGTCCCCCACCAAACTAGAGCTTTAAGGAGCTCCAATCAAACAGCTCTGCTCTGCGTTCTGGACTCACCATGTACTCCATGTTGGATGCTGAAGGGTAGACCTGGCCTCTCAGCTTATTGTGTAGCATCAGGATCTCTTCTTTGTCGGAATGGGAAATGGCTCTTCGTGACCTTGAGTGTGGTTGCTCCTCGCGATATTTGCTGAGGATGTTTTCCCATTGGGTTGCATTGGGCAAGAGAAAGCAGTGGACTGCATGCACTAGGAGCAGCAGTCCCAGCGGTACAATGGCTCGCCGTAAAGGAGGACTCCTTGCCATTTCCTGCTCTGGGGAGAAGTCACTTTTCGAAAGAGCCTCTTGGGGTCTTTTCTGAAGATCTGGAATACAGGAGAAAGAATTGGGGAAATTTAGTTTTCCTAATGCCTAGTTTGAGCACGCCCTTTGGTGCATAAAATGGGATCCATTATTCTCTGCTAAATGAAATAGGAAACTCAGGATGACACTGCATTTTGGAAGGTTCTATTGGCAAAAATAATTGGAGAAGAATCCTATGGGCAAGGAACCAATCATATGGCACCCTCTGGCATCAGAGTGGGTCTGACCCTCCTGTGTTCAGGATGTGATTGACAGCTGAGGAGGCTGTAGAGCCTTTGAACCCATAGCTGCTCAAAGGTCCAGTAACTACTAGCACACCTTCACAGCTGCGCAGGAACGCAAGCTTTAAAAATGGTGTGGTTATTTGCAGTCCTGGGGGTGCATTGAAAAACAACCTTCAAAAAGATCAGGGATGAACCATGTGCAAATCCTGCTGGAAGTTACAGGAAAGGGGAATGTAGTGGGAACAAAGTGTGTGGGGAGAAACAGGCCACAACAGGTTGGCCCCTGGACTGGTAGTCCCATGCCCTGGCCCTGACAGGTGGCAGCCATGGACAGAGCTCTGCTGTGGAAGGTTCTGTGACATTTTCAGGTGACATTTTCAGACCTCCTATCCCTGCAGTGTTGGCCTTGTTCAGCCTGGGGGCAAATTCCCTTGAGAGAAGGCCTATTCCAGGGGCAGTGGGGAATGAAGGCTGACCAGGTCTTCTGTGGAGGCCCTTCTCTGTGAGCCACCCCCTGATGACGCTTGGGGGAAACGGCTGGGAGAAGGGCATTCTCGTTGTGGCCCCATTTATGGATCACTCTCCTAAAGGAAGTGCACTTGGCACCTAAGCAACTTGGTCTTCATTGTCCGGTTGGGACTTTTTTAATCAACACTTGTTTTTACTTGTTGCTCAGGTTTTATTCCACTATTCTTCGCTGCTTGTTTATTATGTTTTCCTGTCTTAGAAATTATGTTGGGTTTATTTTTGCTCAGCTGACTTTACTGTTTTAATTCTTGCTTTATGGGTTTTATGCTGGTTGCGTATGGTTCTTTTTGTAAGCCACCCAGAGAGCCCTTGGGCTGTAGGATGGCATATGCATATAATAAATAAATAAGCCACTTTGTGTTCTCATACAAAGGGGGTAGGGAGGCAGACAGCATGTACGAGCAATGCACTAATCATCATTATCCTAGGTTTTCAACTGTCTTCCCACAGTTTTCTTCTCTGCTTCCCTCCCAGAAAAATTCCCTTCAAGAAGAAAAGGCAGAATAGCTGCACGGTGTCTTTGGATCAGTAAGCCTCAGAACCGTCTGTCTGGAAGCACGTTGGGGCTCATCACAAAGCGAGAAGACTGATTGTTATCCTGTTCTTAAGCCCTGAAATGACCCCGACTCGCAGCCCAACCTGGCTTCCAGGCAGAGCCAGACAGGAGAAGAGAGGCTGCCAAGTTCCGTCATGGAAGCAGAAAGCGAGGGCCAGCAAGGGAGGGCCAACCCGTCCTCATCAAAAGGGAGGGCCAACATTCCCAAAGAGCCGAGTCGCAGAGGTCAGTCCTGAGCTATGAGCTGCGAGCTATTTCTCCCTGGCAGAAAACAGAAGCAGAGTCTTCTGCCAGCTTCCCAAAGCCGAGGCTGTTTCCACAAAGCATCTCCAGAAATATCAGAGCAATTGAAAGATCCGTCTGCAAAAGATGCATCAGGAGTCCTCTCTCCCAGGGCTATTTATACACTCAAGAAAAGAGGTACACAGGGAGGAACCTGGACCAACTCCAGAACTAGGATCTCCAACTTTGCAGCCTAGACAAGGCAGGAGATGATCTCTCCTACAAAGGACTCCTTTTTAAGACATTAAAACTGGGCATGCCTTGGGGGTCCCAGCCTCTGTCCAGTTCACCAAAGAGAAAACTGGCCATGAAACACATAAGCCAATTCTTTCAATAGAAAGATGGTGCCCACTCGTTCCACATGTTAACAGAGAATCTCAATCTACACTACTTTCTAAAAACCAAAACACATGGTATTTGTTTGTTTACTGGATCATTCCGCTTTATCCCTTGTACAGATTGCAGCTTTCCGGGTCCAAATCTAAGGTCTAAATGGTGCCTACTCACATCAAATGATAAAGCTGATGCTGTGATTATATGGTTCTTCATTTGCTGCAGTTGGTAGGAATCTAAGAACATTTTCAATGGAAATACAGGGATTCCAATTTTTATTCTCACAGTTTTTAAAATGGCTTACAAAGGGACTAGGATTATGTGTCTAAAAGGATAAAACATTTTCTTTTCTGGGAAGCCCCTTTCTGCAGAAAGGCTAGCTGTGGGTGAGGGTGTGAGAAAAAGGAAAGGAAAGCAGACTGATTTTCTTCCCTGGCAGAAGTCCCCTCGGAGGGCCCCCTGCTTTCTAAGCTGAACGTGGCGGTCTGAAGTATCGCCTTCATTCATCCGCTCCGCAGCAGCCGTTGGCCCAAGAGGAACTCAGGCGGCTCTTCCTCCCCCAGAGGAGGCACCCATTTCCAGCCTGCTGGATGACTTCAGAGCTCCCAGGACAAATATTGCCTTAACCTCTTTCTCTCTGCAGCGGCAGCTGTGCCCGCCCCCGCCGCCGGCCTTGCTTTCATACCCGCTCTGCTCCCCTTCCCATCGCCTGGGAACCACCCTCCGGGCAAGGGGCCGGCTTGGTGTGGCTAACCTCAAGCTGCCACTTTCGTAGACAGTCTGACCCATTTGAGTGGAACAATCCCCACTTTCAGAGGATCCTCCAAGGGGGATATAAATAGATGCTCTTCTGTAAGCCCCCACAAAGCAGCCTTTTAGCCTGAGCCATGCGCCGATGTGGCCGGCTTTACGGGGACAGTGAGCAGAAGCAGGCGGTTAATAGAAGTGTTCCCTAGTCAGCCTACCCACTTGCTCTTGACTCCCCAAACTGTGGGCCAGGCTGCTCCGGCTGCTCTCTCCCCCCCCCCCCACCTTGGGAAAGAGTAGAGTTACTGAGAGATCCAATGTAATGTCTGCCAGCACAGAGAGTCGGAGAGGAGCCATCAAATCGGGAGCTTTATGCCAGCATGGAGAAGATACAGGCAAGACACTCGGCCAATTCTCTTGGGGTCAATTCACACCTGGCGCATTCAGCTATAATGTCTGGCTGTCTGGCGTGGCGCAACCCCCTCTCTGGTTGTCCCACTGTGATTTATCCCTGTCTGGCCAAACTACTTGAATGACGGGTTACAGAGGGAAGGGGCTCTGTCTCCCTGCACTGCCAAGCAAGGTGTACACTAGCCTACTGGTATTTTTACTCATATTGTTGGGAGCAGTTTGTAAGGCATTAGTTAGAACCTGTTTTTACCAGCTTTCTCCTCTGTTGTGTCCCCTCCACATCTCTTTGCCCCCCACCACTTTCAGCGCTGAATCTGCCGTTTTGAAAGTTATTTATCAGTGTTAACCTATAGCTGCGAATACCAGCACCATTTATTTGATTATGTTTTTATCCTCCCTCTTTTCCTTCCAAGGAACTCATGGCAGCTTACATCATTCTCGTCCCATTTTCAATCTTATCCTCAGAACAAGAATCCTGGGAGGTAGTTGAGCTGAGTGTCTGTGTCTGACCCCAAGTCACCCAAGGCTGTGTGGGGACTGCAACCCGAATCTCTTGAGTCCCAGTCCTATACTCTTAACCCATTCACACACACATCACATCTAGCTTTCCAAAAGCCTCCATTCGTAGCCCACATGGTTTTGGGGCTGCAAGGCAGCATTTCTCCTACACTGCAAATGAATCTTTCCCCCCTCGCTAAAGCTTCTATGGGTCGCAGTGGAAGTTTTTTTCTGGCAAAACATTAAATGCAATGTGGCAGGTGAAATTTTGCGTGGGATCACAGAGTTGGGCCGAGGCTTCCAGAATCCTGCATTGTTATCAATGGTGCTTTAAAAGCAAAAACAAAACCCTGTGACCTAGTCTCAAAAAGACACCCTGAAATGGAGGCTTTTGATTTCAAGAAAAAAGCTGATTGCAATGGAGTAAGAATGACATGGGAATATGCTACATTTGTGTGAGTTGCCGCACTTGTGTTTGTAGTGTGTGCTTCTTTCTGCTTTGGGGGTGTGACCTCACTCTTCACAGGCACAATCCTTTGACCTCCTGGCCCAAAATCTATTCAACACGGAGGCTGAAATGATTCTCCACTCTAATCTGTCAATTGCCCAAGGGCAGAGGGCACCATGTTAATTACCCACAATGCCCCAGAATGCCACCATGTCAGTGTCATTGTGGGAAATGTAAATAGCAGCTCCCCGGATGGAGCTGCCCTCCCTCCAAAACCACTTAAGAGAGGCTGCAGTCCACATGTTGACAGCCCCCAGGTGGGCTGATTTTGAGTAGACACCAGATGGCAAAGAGAAGGTGTCGAACTGGCTTCTTGAATAAATCTTGTGGGACCCTTCCCACTCCGCTTGTGAGCCATTCGTGTGTCACCATTCCCTGTGTCAGTAATTTACAAGATGCACAAAGGAAGCCGTTGCAACCAGACTGATTAAAATCAGTGGAAGAAAGATGTAAACACATGCGCCCGCCAGAAAGTCCACAAGGTTCGTTTCCCTGCTGTCATCCAGGATCCTGTCACTGGCCATGGCCAAAAGCAGATGTTTTCAGCCACAACATGGTCTAAATGAAAAGAGGTGCTGCCGGCCAAGCAAGCACCGATTTGTCAGCCAATCTCGCATTCATTGGCAGGCTCTGAAGTCCAAAGGGTTGGAGGATCAAACTAAGGTTGCTGGGTGGCCATTGACTGCATCGCAAAGATCACCTCTGGTCCAGAATCCAGGGGACCCAGTCTTCACACTGACTCCTGACATGGGGCACTGAAGCTCTTGGTCCAACCAGAGAAAGGCCGAATAGCTAAGCATTCACATCCATCCATGGCCGAAGTGAGGGACACAGCCCTTCCTGGATGGCATCTAATCCAGAACCCTTTCCACTGGGTCATGATTGGACTAACACCTTCCCAAATGTGCTAGGAGCCAGTCTTGTTATCACATCCCTCAGTAGGGACAACCCTTCCAACCTCGCTGCAGTTGGAACCTGCCCTCGAACCTTTCCAGCCCAATCCTGACAGCAGCATGGAATCTCTAACCTGATCCCCACCATCTCTGCACCATGTACAACTAATCTGGGACTCCGCCATCTAGGAGTGTTTACACATGCTGGAAAATGGTATAAACAGCCTGTTCTCATTTCCCAAACCGTTCAGACCTGCATCAACACTCATGTTCCTTCCATGCACCATCTTTCTCATCCGGACAGGAGCTCACATGAACAAATGCTTTAGTACCTTCTTATTCCATCCCAGCATGAAGAATCCAACCGCCTGCTCTTTATGTTGCTTAAACTAACCCCACTGTCTGGCATTTACTTCCTGCTGAGGACTTGGCCGCTGCCCTCTGTCTTGTGAAAAAAGGAACAGACGCTGAGTTCTCTCCGCGAACATTTTTTCCATTCTTCAGAAAACGTCCAGGATGCCTTGAGACATGGGATGATTAGGACACAGCAGGAGCCTGGATCTGTCCACTACACCACACAAAGCAGTCACCCCTGCCCTCCCCACAACCCTGAGCCTGAAACTCTGGCTTCTGCTGCAGCATTGTGCTCCAGGTGTCTGACTGTGAGTGGGCAACAGATCTTATTATCCTTTCTTTCTCCACTGGAATTGGGCAGGACAATCCTTCAACCAGAGGACGTCTTGGATCAGACAATGGTCTCCTGGCTGCCCTTCCAGGAGAGGACTGCTCTCTGTAAAACAGGACACAGGATTCTGCCAGAAGACAGACTTCAGCAGGGGTCCACAGAAGACTTTTGAACAACCCTCTGCTGCCACACCTCACTCATCCCTTGCCCTGGCTGAGCAACTGAGGAAAAGCCACCTGGCGGAAGCAATGTCCAGGAGTGACCAGCCAGGACTGGAGGCTGGATTGTTCTCCATATCTCTGGGAGTCCCTCTGCCCCACATCCTCCTGCCCAGGGGCACTTACTGAAGTCCTGCTAAGGGACAGGAACCTGCATTTGCCCCCTAGGTAAGCTGGATTTTGTCTTCAATGGGCTTTACTTCCTGTTCCCTCTCCACTTCAAACCTTTCAGCCTCAGTTTTTCCTCTCCTGAAATCTAATCCCTTCCTCTCCATTGACCATGTGCCACTTTTTACAAATAGGGTTGTACTTAGGAGAGAGAGCATTTTAAAGACACACACACAGAGAAAGAGAGATTTAGAGAGAGATTGTAGTATACGTAAATTACTGTGTGCAAATTGGTGGGGCTGTCTGTCTGTCTGTCCAGTGAGTCTGTGCTACA
Source organism: Varanus salvator macromaculatus (assembly GCA_023646645.1). NCBI lineage: Eukaryota > Metazoa > Chordata > Lepidosauria > Squamata > Varanidae > Varanus > Varanus salvator. The sequence goes on from JAIXND010000657.1 coordinate 3,544,451, forward strand.
GGTCCTTTCTATGCTCGACGTGCACGGCACCGTCTGTGCAGTCTGGGTGCGCAGAAGTGTCCATGCTCCCCTTTGGAACTGCCATGAGAGTCAGTCCAGAGCAAGAGGGCAAGGAAATGACCCTCAGCAGAGGAGCCGAGGCAAAAGTGGGCCCACTCCCTGGAAGGAGCGTCTTCTCCAAGCCTTTTCCCACCCAGCCACGCTTGAAACTCCACACAGCCTGGAGGCTCAAGCCAAGCAGGCCTGCAGCGACCAAATGCCCTGAGCACACGCGGGACCCAAAGCAAAGCTGTGGGCTGGGTCGGAAGTGTCAGCTTTGCCCTTTCATTCCAAAGGGACTGCCGCCCTCTAGCCAGCCGAACGAGCCTTGCTTTTGTTGGGAGCTAAGAGGGGGAGGAAGTGACCTCTTTTCGAGTCCACCGGGCTTGTGCCGCACATGCCGAATCACCATCTGGGATGAATCAGGAATTCATGAGTCAGCAGAAATGTCATGTGGAAAAGTCATCAGGGAGGCGTGGAACACAAGGGGAACCCTTTCTGTGCTCAGAAGCCGACGCTTGCTCGTTCGGATTTGGGAAAGAAGGCACCAAGGGGAAGACGGGGCAACGGGACACCACCAAGGAGTCCCTTCCCTGCTTTTCCCGCCGTGTCACTCTGGCACCAGTTCGCAAGACCCAGTTGGTGCTGATTACAAGCAGCAGCAGCACCCGGTCTGAAGCAACAGCACGATTGCATAAGGACGAAGCCGGGTGTGGAGGTTGCTGGCATCAAGCCCTCCGGAGGCTGGCTCTTCTCCCTCACCACTGGCAAGTCCTTGCTCAGCAGCAGCAAAGATGATGGCAAGATGCCCATTACATATGGAGAAGAGCTTGGGAGCATCGCAATTCCATGCTCCTCTGGCCTCCAGGGAAATAAAGACTGGGAATGACTGCAGCTCCATGCATTTACAACCGGGTGCTAAGATTGGAGCAGTGTTTCGGTATTTATCGGGGCAGGGAAAAGTTCTTTCTTTGTGGGCATCTAGATTTCTAGCAAGGTTTGGCTCCTGGATAGATTGAACCACACAAAGAGGGTTGCAAGAACTTGTCTTATGGCTACCTGTTTAGGCCAGGTGTGTGTCCCTCTAAGTGCCTCTAAGGTCTCTAAGATTCCCATTCAGGTCAGGCATTCAAGGTGCAGCTTCTAGATAAGGTTGATGGCGCATCTCACACCTGAATTCTCGCCTCAACACACCATTTTGTTCCACGCTCATCAGTCTGCAGGATCTAATAATCCTTTCAAACAATAGTGCATTGCTCACTAAAGGCTTACAGTAGAAGCTTATTCGTCCCTTCATCTTCTCTCTCTCATGAACACTCCCCCTTCTGATCCTTAAACATCCATCCATGAGGATTCTCCGAAGAGCTGGCGTAAGCATATTATTTTCAATTTTACATTTAGCCTTTGCACTGTTGAAAGACTTGAACAACATGTTCCCACACTGCCTTGTGGCATTAGACACATTCTGACTGCCAAGGATATTTGAACCCCCTGTAATGAAACCTGCAATGCTGTGCCCTTTTACTCAGGGGTAAATCCCCTTGAACAGAGCACGAGGCTAATCCTACAGGTCAGAAGGATGCTCCATAGAAGCCCAACTGAATCCAGCTCAGGCTTCAGGACTACAGGCTGAGCCTTGCAAATCAAGGCATCTTTCTCAAAGGAAAGCAGACACATGGATTAATAAAATGGGGGAAGTGACCGAGGGACTGAAATTGAGCGTAGGATGCACTCAGTGGAACTGGGATCTGCCAGATGTCGTGAACTACAACTTCCAGCAGCCTCAACCTTCATGACCAATGGGTGATGGAGGAGCCAAGCCTGGGGAACACTGAAAGAACAACACAGCTGTCCTTTCCTGGTTTTACACAGGCTTTTTACGTCACTCGAGCACCAGTCTTTCAAAATTTCATTCAGTATTTAGGCAGGTAAATACAGTGTTATCAAAGACAAAAACTTTACTGTACAAAGAGCTTTTCTGCATGAAATGGTTTATCTGTTGTATCTATTTTCAAGTTTGCTGCAGAACTGAGGCAAGAGCAGTTCTGTTCCTGCTTTTCCACTGCATGACCCATTGATGGCGCTGTGGCAAAGCAGAATAATGCAAATACAAGAAGTGGGAATAAGTGCTTCCATCCCTTAAATAATACCATGCTTTCTTTGCTCTCAAAAAACCCAAACTCAGAACAAAACACCTTGCCCGACGTGCTGTGTAAAAACAGAAGCAAAGCTGCAAAGCAAAGTCCTGATGTAATCCAAAACCTCCATCTACAACTGTGAACAGAAAATTGAAAGTGTAACAAAGCTGCCAGAGTTTATTTGCAACTCAGCATTCCTCTTATGCATTTCATATCAATTTGCTTCCCCTTTGATTTGCACAAATAATCTTTACAGCCTCCCATCAACAAGCCCTCAGTATCAGTGCTATTCCTCTCTTTCCCTTAAAACAGGAATACTGACTATGTTGAATTGCAAGTTCAGCCTTTGTTCATGTTCACTAGAGGGACACTGTGGATGAGCCAAGGTTGAACAGGTCAGAAGCAACCCTCCTTCTTCTGCCCATCACATGCATCCGCCTTCTCCAACCTTGCTTCCCTCAAATATTTTGGACTTCAGCTCCCATCAGCCCCAGTCAGTATGTTCAATGCTCAGGAAGGTTGGAAGTTATCCTACAAAACTTCTGGTGGGCATCAGGTTGGGTGAAAATAGCCTGCACAACAGATATTTCCAGAAGGAATTGAATGGATACAAGCTGCCTGGAAAAAGGTGGAATGGCTGGCTGGCGACTCTCCAGGAATGAAGGAGGAATCAAACCACTGGGTGAATACACGCAGGGGCAGGTTTTGGAGGGTAAAGTGGTGTGGTGGCTGAAAACAAAGGCAGCAGGCTTCTGCTTTCTCAAATCAAGCACAGTGTAAAGCCAGTGGGAAATTAGAATGAAATCCAGTGCAAATTTGGGCAAGAAAAATCCCATTTGTATGGTCCTTTTCCTGTCTAAACATGCATAGGATTGCCACCTGATTGGATATGATCGTGTATTGATCAGAAAAGGTCAGTGCATGGGATGCGGGGAAGAACGTATTCCACTTCCACCTGGATCGATCTTTTATCCTGTCCCACCGAGCAAAGCAGAAGGTTTGCCTTTGACCTTCGTTCAAATTCTCATTCTACTGCAGTCTAACTAAATATGTTTGCCTAATCCATCCCACATTTTCAATCTATATAGGACTGACACCCTAGAGGTGGATGAGTGCCCCATTGAGAGCACACACCTAAATAGGCAGGTTTTCTTATTTAGAAAACAAGCGTAGCAAATAGCCAGCTAAACATACACTAAAAAGAAGAGAAAACTCAGTATGCACTTTAAAACCCTGAGAATTCTACCTTTCCTGGTGCTATTGCTGGTTCACCCAGAAAGAAAAAGAACCAAAGTGGGGGAAAGAGCCTAAAAGAAGTCAACTGATCTCTGAGGAGTCAGTGTGGCACTCTCGTTTCAGGGGGAAATGCGAATCCCTCTTGATTCTCCAGAGATAAAACAGAAAACCACTGTTTTCGCAGAGCATGTGGGAACCTACCCAAGTACCACCCAGCAGAAGAAAGAAAGTCGTATTTACCTTTGGCAAGGATGAAAGAGCCCTCTTCCTTCTTTAGTTCTTTGAGTCCTGCTGCTAGTGAAGAGAAAAGGCTGTATTAAATATCAAAAGTTGGGGAAGGAGCAGCGGAAGCAGCGAGCTTTCTCTGTTTTCTCTCCCTTTCTCCCAGGGGTTCAGAGCAACTACTGCCGAACAGCTTCGCCTGTTCCATTTATAGCATCCTTTCTCCTCCCCTCTCCACCCCACCTCTGCCTTCCCACCCCTTTGGAGCAGATATAAGTAGATGCAAGGATCCTCTTCCCTCATTTGTAAAGGGCTTTTTAAATGTTTTTGGGGAAAAGCATTTCCTGAGCCATTTATTACATTCTGCAGAATGTCTGTAGGAGAAGGATCGTTGATCCGAACCAGTATCTTAGTGGCGTTGAGTAAAAAGTCCCAGCATCCGCTGATGCTCTAACAGAACGTGGTTCAAAAGGGGGGGGAAGCCCTCAGACTCCCCCCAGGGAGTCCAATCGACCCCCAACACCCCGATATTCCCGTTTGCCCAGCAAACCGACTGCGAGAGCGAGTTAGCGCCGGATGGAAAGATGCGCGGGGAACCAGGGAAACTGGCTCTCCTGTAGGAGGCTGGCTGGGCGCGGGGAGCAGTCTCCCTCGGGGAGAACCGAGGGCCGCGGGGACGGAGCATCCGCCCTTGCGCTGGGGGGCTTCCCGGGGGGCTGCCGGAGCGGGAGACGCGCCGGAGCTGGGCGCCGCGCCTTCTCTCCAGGGCGCGCGTCTCTGGCCCGCGTTTCCCTTCCCTTCCCTTCCCTTCCCTTCGCGGCGCGACCCGCCTTTCCCACCGTCCCCGCTCGAGTGCGGGCCAGCCTCCCCTCGGCCGCCCCGGGCGATGGGGGATCGGCTCCCGGGGGGTCCTGCGCGGCTGGGGCAGCGATGCCCGGGCCCCGCAGGCGCGCCGAGCCGGGCGCAGGGGATGGGGCGCGCTGGCGCTCGCTTGCACGCCCGGGGCGCCCCGCTCCTCGTCCCGCTCGGCGGCGAAGCTCACGGGGCGACTCTGGGCCAGCCGCCCACCCTCCGGCTGACCTGCCTCACAGGGCTGTTCTTGGGGTTCCTGCAAGAGGGACACAAGCAGGCTGCAAAGGTGCATGCGTTGCTCATGTTTGCATTTTGTTTCTTTATATTGTATTTATACCCCGCCTCTGTTCTTTCAGAGGTGCTCAAGGCAGCTTACATCGTTCTCCTCCACCTCCTCTGGGTCTTAGCCCCACAACAACCCTGTGAGGTAGGCTGGGCTGAGAGTGTGTGGCTGGCCTGGAGTTGACTCCATGGCTGAGGGGAGATTCGAACCCACATCTCCTGAGTCCCAGACCCTCACTCTTCACCATCACACCACACTGGCCCCTTCTGGTACACAACTGGGTTTGCAGAATGCGGGAAGGTTTGCAAAGCATCCCGGGGGACCAGGGAACAAGATTTGAATTTCTTCTTAAGTCTGATCCACCTAAATTAGAATTTCATATCGTAAGCCCAGTAGGTCAGAGATCCACCCTGTTGGACCCTGCAAAGGACCCCCTGCTACCAGCTGCTTCCCCTTTGCCCAACCTTTGACCTTGATTCTTGGGTGGATTCCTGGCTTTTGCACAGTTCCTTCCCGGTTCTTAAAAATCAAAATCCCTTTCTTAAGGCACAGCTATTAGGAACGTCAAGCTAAAATATGCTGGTAGGTGACTTTGGCTGCACCCCTTTGACTTTTGGCCCCGTGAGTCTTGAAATGTGGCCTTTGGAGAGCACCTCTGCAATGGGATGCGGCCCTCAAACTAAGAGGCTCCAACGCGGCGGGAGCCACAATAAATTCTGAAACATGGATCTCATCTCTCATCCCCCAGAGCCGCCCCTGAGGAGGATCCTAGCAGGGCCATCGGGCTGAGCTGTCAAATGCACACATATTGTCAGGAGCAGCAGTGCTTGGCATAATACTAAATTATCAGGTTTAGCTGACAGCCACGGGAAAAGGTGACCGGTTCAGTGGCTAGTATCAGATCATCCCTGCTTGCCCGTGAACTTTCCTGGGTGAGACCAGCGAAGCCTGCAGAGATTTTAGGCGGATGCCATGACATAATATGCCCCCATGTTCTGAATGAGGACATACGTGTAAGCCTTGAGCAAGTGCTTTCTTAATAGAAAGTTAGGGACATTAGCACTGACGGAAGGGGAACCACCACATGACTGGATCCCTCGTGTCCTGGACTAGCCCCTCTGCTGAGACCATTGCTCAAGCTGCCACAAACCTACCAGAAATGGGGAAAAAAACAGCATGATTAAGTAAGCGGACAACAGAGTTTAGAAGCATAGAAACATAGAAACAGAGCGAGTCAGAAGGGGTCTCCCGGGCCATCTAGTCTGACCTCCAGCACCAGCCGGCTCCGCTCATGACATGCCCACCATGTGCATGTCCAGCCTGTCTTTGAACACCCTCACCGATGGGGCCTCAGCGACCTCTCGTTTGAAGCTCACTGACTGCTCAAGAAGCAGCCCTGAGCAAAAGGCAGGCATGATTCTCAGCAGAGGCAGCCAATGTACCAAGAAGAACATTAGGGGGAGCTCTGGTGATACCGTATTCACCATCAGACTCGGGAAAACAAATTTCAACATACTATTTATCACTTGCAATCTTGGCCAAGAATGCAGTTTCCCCATCACTCATGTGCCAAGACTGTGTTTCAAGAAAAGGCTGGGCTTGAGATTATACCTGGCAAGGTGTGATCAGATGGACAAGACTAGTGAGATCTATGCCGTTTGTGTCCCACAAGACTTTCGAGAAGCTTCCTCCCGGGACAGGGGGAAGAAACCTCCCCGGACCCTGTTTGCTGTTGTTCCCCAGGAACATTTACGGATAAATTGCCTCTCAATATGGCAGCTCTGGCAAGGATCACAACCAAGACTCCGTTCCTTGATCTTAACCCCTTTGGAAGTGTCTAAGCCAATGGCCAATAATGGCACCTTCTGGAATGTATTGTTGAATAGCATCTCTCTCAAGGAATCCGAGGCAGCTTGCACATCCTCTTCCTCTCTTACCTGTGAGGTGGTCTAGCTGGGCCCAAGTCACCTGGTGAGCCTCAACAACCACGTGGGAACTAGAACCCAGCTCTCCTGAGTCTCAGTCCCACACTCCACCAGCCTGGCTGTCTGTAAAGGATTAGCCACCTAGTGGTGCAATGGGCACTTTTGTGGACTGTCTTCTCCAAGCTGGTGTTGAAAATGGTCTAATCTTTTAAAAACATTGTAGACCTGTTTGGAGTTTTAGGGAAATGGTAGTACATCATTCCAAACGCAAAAGCAAAAAAGAAGTTTATCAATCGGTGGCCTGTTGTAGCAGGCAGCAACTTCTGGCCACTGCTTCCCTCTGTCCTTGCGGCTTAATTTCAGTAACTTTTCCAGGTACAATCTGGGAATGCAAACACACTGGATGGATTGATCTTGGCGAGAGCTTCCAAACCCAAATCCCTCAGTACAGGAAGGGTGTTGACACCCAGTGGACTGTTTCTTCTACGCTGGCCTTTCTCACCTTACCGCCCTCCACATGTGATGGACAGGACCCCAACTTCCATCTTTCCCAGCAGCAGAGGCCATGCTAGCTGGGGATGATGGGGGTTGCAATCCAACCCTCCCGAGTGTATCAGTTGGGAAAGGCTGTTGTCATCAGAAAAAATGTGCAGCATTAATTTATACCATCCATGGAATAAAGTTTAACTATTATTTGCATTGACAAAACTGTCCTCCATTTAGTCTACCATCCTATTGCCTAAGTAGGTGGCCATCCAGGTGTTTTTGGGAGACCTGAAAGCAGGGCACTGAAGAGGGAGATGGCCCGAGATATTTTACTGCCTGAAATGCGAAACAAGATGGTGTTCCCTCCTATACCATATGCAAAAAAGTGTATTGGAAAAGCAGTGGGACTTTATTTTAGACCAACAAGTGGGCCACACCTTCCCTTTCACCTGGGAAGGGAAGACTGCAGAACACCCTTCCATCACCTCTCCATATCCGCCACCTGAGGCGATCATCTCATTCAGTCTAATGGTAGGGCTGGCCCTCTCTCCCAAGTAGTATTCAGAGCCACTCTGCCTCTGCACCTAAGAGGTTGCATATTGCCATCGTGACTCATAGCCCTGAAAAGAACCATCTTCCAGGAACTCAAAGCCAAGCCTCTTGGATATAATCCTCTGCACCGCAGCAAAATTTGATGGGTTGCAAAGAAGAATTTGCTGCATTTCTTTTCCAAGGGAGCTGAGTCAGAAGACAGTTGGACCCAAAAAGAAACATCTGAACGTCTTTATTATTATTATTTTATTTTTGCATGGAAAAATAGATCAGGTATGAGCAAACCCCGTAATTAATAAGCCATAAATTTTGCTCCGTAATTCGCTTTTTGGACAGAGCTCCGAAGCCACACAGCAACCTTTGATGGGTGGCCTGAGCAAAGAGACCTGGAGGATTCTGGGGCTGCAGAATGCATATACATGTCAACGGAGAGACAAGTCCAAGAAACAAAACTACCTTAAAATGAAACCCAACCACCATCGAAGACTTCCTAGCGGGGAAAGTAAGCCCTGTGAAACGCAGGAAACATTTGCACTGTCAGGAATATTTGGAGCGTGACCCAAGCACTGTGCACCATTTGGGATGAGCTGTTGCCGAAATGTAGGTTATGGCTAAAAATAACAGGTGGTTGCAGCTCGTGACACACCTGGGGCAGGAGGTCAGAAGCATCCTCTGGTGAAGGTGAATAAAATGCTCGCAGCTCGTGGCTTTACACTGCAGGCTACAAGTATGGTGAATTTCAATGTCAATATAATATGAGAACTTGGTGATTTGGTAGTCTTTCCCGGTCAAGAGACCAGGTCTGGCTATGTTCCTTTTAGGCTCTCTGAACCTCAGGGTTGGTGAGGCTACCTGGAAAGGCATGTTGGTTGAAGATAATGGGGCTTGGGAATGTTGTATAGACATGCTGGACCAGAACGCGGAAGAGCTTCTCTGGTAGAAGATGCCTTCCAATGCCTTTGGTTGGGGTCAGTCGTGGTCCCTGAAGGCGTAAGCCCCATTTGGTCTTCACTCACATATTCTCTGATACCTGGTGAAGTCTCCACCATTTTCAAAGTCCTTTGGGTGGCACTAAACAATTCATCGATGACCAGCAGGGCTTAATGGTGAGGATGCAGAACTGGAACTCAAGTGATCTGTATTCACATTCATGTCAGGAGTGGAGACTTTTTAATATCGTGCTTACAGCATGGGAGGGAAGAAGGGAAGCGAGGATTTTTGATCATTCAAAACTGTTTCTGACTCTGTCTCTCACTCTGTGCTGCATGTTTTATGTGTTTTTATTTATGTGGTTTGAACAGTGTGGTTTTTAAAGGTTTTGTTCCTTGCAAACCACCCAGAGAGCTTCAGCTATTGGGTGGTATAGAAATGTAATAAGTGAAATAAATTCAGTGAGATGAAGTCACAAAAAAAGCCTTCCTGGCTATTGGCCATTGGCCGACTTCACCTCTCCCAGGAATGACAAATCTCCCTACGAAAACCATCTAAGCTAGCAGCTATCCTCTGTCGTCTTACAACAGCAAATTCAGTTAAGCCTTTGCTGTCCACAACTAATATTACCCTTTAAATTCTAAGCTACAATTCTCTCCATCCAACTTGTCTTTCTACCATAGTCTGAAGCACAAACATGGAAGATCATTCCTAGCTTTTACCAGGCTTTCAAAGAAATGCAGCCCAGCTGGGTCTCACCATGAACAGAATACAACAAAATGAACTTTTGGGTATGGCTGAAGCTCGTTAACCTCAGCACAGAACCCAATTAGCAGTATGAGGCCAATGCATGGACAATCAGATATGTTCTCCAAAGACAACGGACAGTTCGTTCTCCGTTGAGGAATGCAGTGCTGTGAAGACCACGTACAAACCAGAACTGTGGTTTCATGATAACAACATGATGTGTTACCCAACTGAGTTGGCTCATTCCTGTGCCTACAATAAAAGTTGATGCTGAGCAATCCACTCGTGTATTGCATGAGGCTTCGGGCAAAAGCAATTTTCAAAACTCAATTAAGCCACTGTGCTCTGACGGAAGAATTTCAACACTTTTTCATGACTGGGGATTAAATGACTGCTGCATTTTTTAAAAAAGAAAGGGTATCGTTTGATTTATCTATGCTTGATGCCAGTGTGATATTCTTTTACAGTACTCAGTGTAGGTGGGATAGAACACTTTCCAATTAGTTAATGGTCATCAGTACACAGAAATATGTTGGGTTTTCAGTATAGGCAGGATGTTTCATCCGTAAATATGAAACTCCTTTTCCTCTTTCACAACTTCCTTCCAGTTAAACACATCATAAAGGGCCCTGATCAAATAATGTCTCCTTTACATCCTGTGCTGTTAAGATTCCTTGTAAAAATCAGCACGGCAAGGAATCCAACAGAGTAATGAAAAACATACTAGCCATTTGAAGGGCAGATATTGTGACAAAGGAAAAGCAGCGTTGTCATTCCATCGCAAAGGTGTACTAGCCTCACAGGAAAAGAAGCCAAAGTGCATCATCAGCAAGTATTTCGGAAAGCTTTTTCCTTGGAAGCAAGAGGTTCATGAAAGTGGAAGTCCGAAGACATGGGCAAATTAACCCAGAGAGGGATCCCAAGGTCGTGGAGGAAAGAGAAGCCTTCAGTGAAAATGTCGACCCAGTGTGTTGCCAACGTGAAAAAGGAAACTTCCACGCTGGGCATCGCCAGGAAAGGGATAAAGGGACCAAAACTGAAATGGCCAGTGTTGCCAATTCCTTCAGGGTGCTGGACCTGATCGAGGTGAGCTCCTCCACAGAATTGCAGCTGGACCAATAGTTGCAAGTACCCTGAAGCCGGGAGTTCTGCAGGTGTTCTAGAAATGCCTTCCCCAAAGCTTAGTTACTAGGATTAAGGTAAATGAGGCTGGCATTTTGGCCTCACCTTCGGCAATTTCACCACTGGTTATGTCACCACGGAAGCACATCTCTGGAGCTCCACTGGGTCCTTGAGTTGAAGGCAGTTCAGCGCCCGGCTCCAAACCAAGCAGCCCCCTTCCCCATGCTTGCTGTCTCCAGGCACAATCCAGTCTTTGTTTTGACCCTTCAAGCACATTGGTCCCTGAAGCTCTGCTCAGGCTCCTGCCAAGTAATGATGTGAAGGGCCAACAGCAGCGAGTGGCAGGGTCTTTTTAACCGGTGGCACCCAATCTCCCGTCTCTGGAATTCTCTCCTGCCAATTTTTCCTTTACTGCATCAGGTGAGGGATCCCGCTTTCCTCCGGCCTTTGCAGGGATGGTTAAACTAGTATTTTCTTATCTTATTGCTCAACTGTCTTGTTTCATTGCAAGTTTTATCACCTCTGTGTTTTAGAATGGCAATTTTGTTATTTGGTTGTAAGCCATTCTAGAAAAGGGCTGAAGAGGTGTCTATTCTAAACCAAATAGTCTCATGAGAATACGAGGTGAACATGCGATTAAAGGAGAACAAAGGCATTTTCTGTGGCTACCTTTGGAAGCTGAGAAGTGCCCACTTTTCTAGCTACTGTGTAATATATCCGAACTCCAGCTCATTCAAAACAGGGATTTTAAAATGCCAATACCAAGGTTTTAAAATGACAAAAGGCACTTCACCAGAGAGGTTTGGTGAAGCATTGTTCCAAGGGGCAGGAAAATCCCCACAATAGGACAGGAGTAAGGCAGGCTGGCGAGAGAGTAGTTCCAGATAAACAATGCCAGGAACTCCAGCCCTCTGGCCAAATGAACACTACCTATGAAGAACGGAGACCAGAACAAGGAATTGTAAAGTAGGAACCAGGGAGAACATTCTCATTTGATCCAGCTAAGATATACATGAGCAGTGAGGTTGTGAGACACGTGAAATAAGGCGCTGGCACTTCTTTGCTGTCTAAAGGGAGACTGTCACACTCAAAGTGAGATTCTTACACATCAGAGCTTGACTGCAGACTTTGGACAAGGGCTGAGACCAACTGGCGAGAGCCAAAATCTATCCAGTCTACCTACTTCTTTCCCAGTAGTCACCCTGATACTTCTGGGAACCCTTCCCCTCCCCTGGTTTCTCCCTGGGAAAAAATTCTCTTTAATTATGTGGGCTTATTAACCACTGACAGACCTATCCGCCACAGATTTGTCTAACTGTCCTTTTAAGGACACCCAAGGATGGCTGAATCAACACAATGCAAAGGTGTTTCAACCCAGAAGCTCAGTCTGCCTCATTGTCAACTGCTAATTGTCAACTTCCCTCCTCTGCTGCCCATTTTATTGGGTAACTGAATGTGAGCCTCCGTAGGTATACTTTCCCTCTAGTGACCAAAGTGTGAAAATGCAACTTCCCCCAAATCAGCCTTTTTAAAGGGCAGATAAATCTGGAGTGTACATTTTGAGAATGAGTCTCCTGAGTTTGGGATGTGTGTGCTTTCCCAGAAAAATGTATTCATGTTTGGGAGTACAAATGGGGGATTTTCAGGCTGTTGACAAACATGAAATTCATGTGCATCCTTAAACGGAAGTGGGAAAAATCAGGAAGGAGTAACTGGCAAATCTTAGCCTTCAAATTTGCTGTTGTTTCCTGGCGAACCCCCTCATCAAAGAACACTCTCAGAGCTTTAAACCAACTTTGTGACTTCTTTTTTTATTGATGGGCGACGACTTTATACTCCTAGATATCACTAGACTGTGTACACTTAGGAACTCAACATTATAGGAGAGCAGACAGCAAAATTAAACAAAGCAGACTGAAAGAAATATCAACCTTCATTATTTTGCCCATTTTTGTTTTAAAATCCCATGTACACAGAAGCATAAATGCAGTTTTGAAATCTCTTAATAGCAATAAAGTTACAATCACCCATCTATATAGACTAACATTTTAACTCCAAGTATCTTGAGCTGCAATGTGTACTTAAAGCAGTTTCTCATCACACAATTAGTAAAATGTGTATTTTTCCCTATCAGGAACCAGCAATTCTGTATATTATACTTTTCTGTAGGGTAATTCTTTTAAATGAGGACCACTTTTTCCTTGATAGACACTGGCTCATTTTTTTTTTAACCATTTATCAAAAAAAAAAAAAAAAAAAAACCTAGTAGGGGAAGGACATAGAGAGGACCTTTTTTTTAGTTTTTTTAATTTAAGTAAAGATAAAACATTTTCACAGAAATCTACAAGTTCTGTTGCTGGTGCAGAGCTGTTTCTACTATGCAATTAGAAAGTGGGAATCAGTTGCAAATCCCCTGTTTTAATCTCTTAGGATTCAGCATTAGCACAAAAAATACTCTGTGTGTGATTTGTGAGACTGAGTCTTTCAAACCTAAAAGACTTCATTCGGCAAAGTCAGAAAGCCAACACCAAATAGGCGGTTCACAAAACCCAGAAAGGAAGTCTTCCCTTTCACTCTACCCCACAGTTGTGGAAGGAGAGGGAGAGAGGGGGAAAGGAGTCACTCGGAAGAGCGCTGAAAGGCGGGGAGGGGGGAGTTAGAGAGAGTTGGCGTTCTAGAAAGCAGGTAATCTGGCAAACACAGCAGAAAGACAGGGCGCTTCAAAGCAGGTCAACTCGGCGGTAGTACAGGAGGTAGGCTGTGCGCTCGGCAGACGGCTTCACCACCTGGTACTGGGCAATCACTTTGACGGCCTGGTCATCTATGCGCAACCAGCCATTGAGGCCGATCTGGAAGACGTCTGTGGTGTAGTGCCCACCAGTTGCACTGTTTCCATGATGGTAGACAACTATCGAGAGACCAAAAGAAAACAGGATGGACGGACGGACGGGGCAGCCCCAGACTGCATTCCAGCGGATGCCGGCTGGCCCCGACGTGTGTCCCTTTGTGCATCATCGTTAGCGTGCAAGGGCTACCACCAACACCTGGCTGCCTCCCTTGCCTGACTTTGCATGCGCCTCCAAGGCCTTGGGCTTCTGGGAAAGGCCAAGGCACACTCTCCTTTGCGCTGGAGCTCAGGAGGACGAACTAGCCCAACCTACTCCTGTTGCTTCCCCCTTCCTCCAAAGGGAGAGAAATTTCCTTCCCTTGCACTTTGCATGCTCACGCAGTCAACTTTTAGAAAACTTGGGAAACGTGAAGAGATACTGACACCTGGCTATTTTCTCAGGCCAGTTACGCTGCAAGCGAGAGAAAATGGCTCTCTCAGCCCTGAGTTCATTTGAAGAGAACTTTTGCAACACTCGTGTCATAACCAGGCTGTGTAAGAAAAAATTGGCAGCCAACTGTACACTTGGCAGCTGGCCCCCTTGTCTCCCACACACCCATTTCCCAAGTTTCTGACGTTTCTTTCAGAAAGGTTCTAAATTGTACACAAGTTGCTGCTATCAGTGAGGTGTGCCGAGCAATGTCAGAGAAATGCTGAACAGTTTGACTCTTGACAGAAAATCGAGACATCTTTGTTGATCGCCAATTATCAAAATCCTAATTCCAGAGCTTAGCCCATTGGGAACCATTTTAATTTTAGCTGCCGGCGCTGGATCTTGCCCGCAGCAGGCTCTGTTGTGTCAAAACGCATTTCTTATGATCAATAAGCACATACCTGCAAAGAGCCGGTAGGTTCTTTGGCCTTTAAAAATCTTACTTTTGACACCTGGAGACAGCAGCTCTGAAAGACACACACAGCAAGCCAGTGAGTTTCTGTTTCTGGTATTGCCAGCTGCCTGACTTCTTTCTCTTCTCTGTAGGCAACCAAGCAAGGGGGGAGCACAAAAGAAATATGGAAAACCTAGTCTGCTGATGGCAGTTCTACTGTGATGGCTCGGGGGGCACAGCCATCTTCCTTCAGGAGCCAGATGCTTCTCCCCAACCTTAGCCCATTTGAGGGCTGCACCAGACTTTCATATATCACACAAGAGTTACAGCAGAGGAGCCATGGTGCCATACCCTGGGACTGGACAAAGCAGTTAAACTAACAGCAGCAAACGTTTGGGAGTAAGGATGTGAGAAACACTTCCAAGATGATGACAAGGAGTCAAGTCACAGCTTTTGGCTTCATGTAATTTCCCCTGGGATCAAAACGATACATAAATGCCAAGCTAACTGAAATGGCACTGGTTTGACACAAAGGATTTTCAGATGACATTCGGATGAAGCATTTTGTCATATGCTAATTTAAGATGACTGTGGAACTGCTCCACAGAATCACTTTCCTGAAAATTATGGCGGTGGAGAGTAATTCATAGCTACCGCTCTGCCGTGTCAAGCACAACTCACTGGGGGTGGCCTGGCCCTCCCTAATGGCAGGGCATTGTGTTCCAACAAGGGCGTCCTCTTTCACAGCCCTGGGGACATGAAGCAGCAGGATTTTCTTCCCTGCACCCACAGTAAATTCACCTTTACTTATTTCCAGGTCAACAGGATACTCGATATTTTTAATTAGCTTTTGACACCCTCCTGTTTTTTCGTAGACAAAACGTTTGAGGTGCAGAACGAGGACTGGAGGGAGCTCCTCGAGAGTAACTCTTCGGCTGATTTCCACCTAGCAAAGAAAAAGCAGGCTGTTCTGCTGAAGATGCCGACTGCAGACGTCAGTTCGATGGCAGATGCACGCCCCCCCCCACCCCGCTTGTTTTGGTAGCGTCACCATGTTGCATACCCTGTGTACTTCAAGGGGCAACATGGCCAACTGCGTCCATTCAGTTCCAGGTTGCAATGCAAGGAAAGCCAAAGGGAGACAGATATTTCTGTAGGCCCGGTGTCTCTCTCAACCCTACCTCTCCACCCGCTTCTATATTCACGAAGGCTCTCAATAAAGAAAACGCTTAGTGGGCACTTTCTGATTCAAAACTGGCCTTCCATCCAGCTGCACACCTCCAGGTCTGAACCACAGCCAGGGACACTGTGACATGACTGAAGAATATTTAATTGGCGTGTGCGCGCAGTTGGCGTGAGGTGTGAGATAGAGGACTATGTGCATGATCAGTGCAGAGAGAACCTTTTAAAGCACTTTGAGATGCTTGTGCTCTTCCCAGACTAGACACTAAAATATAAACCAGACCAGACTCGCACCTCAAGTGAACACCCATTTTTTCTAGAAGCCATAATTGAGCGTTTGGGTTGTCAAGTAAAGAGGAGACTAAAACCATGTATGTACCAAAAGCCAGGGCGAGTGGCAGCCAAAGAAAATCTATGTGGTGACCCCTGACAAGTTTGCACTGCAGCTTCTCCTCCCGTACAAGGATGCCTCTCAGACAACCAAGGGGATATGCTCCCACCTTACTCCCACGTGCGCCAGATTTAAGAATCCAGACAGGCCGAGTTTGCCTACACCTAATTTTTCAGGGCAACACACTTCCCACCCTTCGCTCCAGGTGGTTGCTTCTCCCCACCCCCAGACGCCTTTTCTATCATGTGGCACTCCACTCTGTTTACAGAGATTTCCTGTGCTTCCTGTGCTTAAAAAACCCATCTCTGGCTATATCCAACCACTTTCTGATGAAGAGCAGCAGTGGAAAAATACTGGGTATATTCATAAGTCTATCAATTATGAAAAAATTATGGCAGAAGCCTTGTGCTTTTAATTATCTGTATGGCTTTTTTATTACAGGACAATGAAGAGCCCATGACCAAGTAGGTTAAGTACTAGAGCCATTCACAAGGTTATTGTCATGTTAATTCTGCAGAGGACTCGGCTGAATCGGCAGCATTCAGAATGAGGCGGCACAGCAGCCAATGCTTCTTACACAATGGCTAGACACACAAAACTTAGCACCTTTCAACTCCCAATATGAAGAGCAGAAACACAAGGAGGAAAAGAAGTTACTTGGTCTCCGAATCGCTATGGAGCACTGCCCCACTGACAGGGTGTCACTTGCCCTGACGATGCCCATACTAAACTTGGGATCAGTCTAGAATTCCAAAGCTGCAAGACTGCAGGCTCTCAGGATGATTCACGGGTGCTGGGTTTGCGTTACAGACACTTTCTGGGAACCAAACTTCAGTGGCAGAGTACACGGTTCACATGAAGAGGACCCTAGGTCCAGTCCCTGGCACATCCCGTTCAGGTACCAAGGCCAAGCATCCCCTCCCGAGTACACGGAGAGCGGCTTCCATGCCATTCAAAACAGACACTATAGGCTAGATAAAGAAATGGTATACCCCAATGCAATGCAGCTTCATGTAGCTAAAGGGGTGAACTGACACCTTAATTAAATATGGTCCCTGGCGGCAAAAGCTTAGACGGTCAGGAAAATGCCTACCTCCTGCTTGGTTTTTGTGGTATAACCCTGGACAGACTCTCTTGCCACCAAGCTTTCCAGCGCATCCTGAACCGTGCGTATCTTATCAGACTGGATGTCCAGCTGCAGAGTGAAAAACGGCTGCAGAGTCGCCGACTCCTTTGAACTCTGTTGGTAAACCACAGATCTGGAGAAAGGAGGGCAAGGGAACAAGTGTGTTGGTGAAAACTTTTCAAAATTTGCCCCCGGCAAGGAAAATTGTGATGAAGACACACATTCACACCTGTCTTTCTGCAAGTGCATGTGAAACGTCTTACAAACACGGTCCTCAGCAGAACCTCAAGTGAGACCCATGTGTCCTGCACGCACACCACATGTGAACCACATGAAGAGTTCATAAGAATAATAACTAAGTCCAAAATCGGGAAACTGAAAATTTTAGGCTTTGCGAAACATTGAAATATGACTTAATAATATGCCCAGTGGAAGAGATGGGGTGGAAAGAACAGCTTAATAAACACAGTCCTTCTCTGCCTTCTACTCCCCTTTTAAGTCATAATTAGCCAGGAACTACACCCAGACTCCATTTCTCACATCAAATTGCCCTTTCTGATTTATAGTCCACTGGAAGACTTCGACGTGCTCAGATCCTTAAAACGGAGTCCAACTTGCTTAGGTTTGTCCATTACATGCTGAACATGAAATCCTGAATAAAATCTCGGTTCTTCAGTTGAGGCATAACCTCAAAGCTCAGCTCCTCTTTCATACGGACACACCTCCGCCTCTTCACACAGTAGCATCTTTCTTCCGAGGTAAGAATACACTCCTTCTTGGGCTGCCACAAGGGGGTGCCCCGCCCCCTGCACCGCATTAGCATCAGGCCTGTGGCACCTTCCCATCAAGAACTGGCAGGGTATTTATTCAGATCAAGGACAGGTTATTGTGCCTGAACATTAGGCAGGTGTGACTAAGCATGGCAAATGCTTCAGAGCAGCGTTTTGCAGAGACTCCCTTCCCAATTTGTGAGCAGCAAGATCCCTTGTGGTGCTTGTGGATGATTGTAGGAGAGAAGTATCCGTTACTTCCATAACAGCTTGCACACCAGAAGCAAAGCTTAGCCACTTCAGAAGTGGAACTATCACTGGTCTTGATCTAAGAGGGAGATCAAGGGGACCAGGGGGGAGCTGCACTGGTCCCGCTGGAATCCACTGGAGGGCCATGCGGCTTCCTTGTCACCAGAAGCAGCGGTCATAGGCAAGGTCCCATAATTCTGCTAGTAGCGAGGTCCAAGACAGGAAAAAGGGAAAGGGGGGATTTAGTGGAGTGTGGAGGTGCTACTCTAGCTCTTCGCTGGGGAAAATGGAAAATGCAGCCATTTCAAGGGCATGGTAGACTGCTACTAGGTCATTCACATATCCGTCACTGGCCTCCCAAGAGAAAGCTTTCCAACACGGGATCCTGTTTCTGCGGTGACCTACTTTGTAGAGTGAGTAGGACGGGTGTGGCAGAAAGCAGACAACACATGTGGGATTAGAGTCTTGTGGTTCTCCCATTCGGCAAGACATTCCTTCTTTTAAAAAGAAAACAGGAATCCTCAGTTTCATCTTGCTTCCTCTGGATGCCAACAGAGGACGCTATGCTCCACGTTAACAATTGTTGCCAACTTAAACATACACAATAGGACTCAAAAGTATGTAGAACTTGTTTTTTTGTGTCCCATCAATTACAAAATATTCTGTCATGCTTGAATGGCAAGCAAGGCAGCGTCAAAGATGTGCTAACAGATATTTTACTTACAGGAATATTTTTCGATTAACTTCTTGGATGCGTGTTTCTGCGCAACAGTATTCTATTTGAACATGCAGTTCATTCAAAATGGGCTCATAATTTATTAGTCACAGCATCTTCTCTTACTTTGGGAGAGAGGAATGTCTATGAAAACTGAAATCAATTCTTTTTCCACCTGGCATGTGACCCAGATTAGAAAGAACAGCGGTTCATTTTAGCTACTTGATGAAATTTCATGCATTCTTTACGTGTTATTTTCTGTATTGATTTTCTTGGATTGTACACAAGCCGACAGTTACTTAATACATTTTATAAATAAGAAGAAATAAAACTAGACCCAGGTGGCCATGTCCCACCTTAGAAGCCCAAGGGCCTAAGAACTTCAAAAAAGGGTCATTCCTAAAATGTATTCTTACCACCTGTGTAACATACGCTGTGATTTGGGAACATGGACACATTTACCTGGTAATGTAAACTGATGCTCACATCAGCTGCAAAAAAAGCACTGAATTTAACATGATTTCTTTAAAGGGCGGAAAGGGGAGAAAAGGTACACTTGGAGAACAGGAAGGCTCACAGTGGAGGCCTGTACCGATGAACAAACAGGCAACTGAACATCCCAGTGGAGTCGGTATCCTCTTTTGAGGACATTTCTAAAGATTATGCTAATCTTAGCATGAGATTCTAAAGATTAATCCGTTACCTGAGATTATGATCCTCAGGTAACGGATTAATCTCAGATTCTCTGGAAAGTATTTTGGGTGCGCATGCACAGGACCTGCGTGCAAAAGTATCCATACAGAACACAGCAGACTCCTGTTTTCTGCTTACCAGCAAATATATACAAGGCACTTCGCGCATCAGCCTCTTTGGAGGAATGCTGTGGGGAGTCTTCCATGCAGCCTCCCCACACCCTCTGCTGGCTTGGCCAAGGAGCTCCCCAAGTGGTGCTGCCACACAGAACAGCTCTGACTGACAACTAATACTTTGAGTCTGGAATTGATTCAATCGCCGGTTGTTTTTAGGCGCCGGAACTGTATCGAGAATGTAAAATAGGGAGGAGAGCGGAGAGCTGGGAAGGCCGCGGCACCACTGCCAATTCCCCCTCGTAAACCTGCTTCTTAGATTCAACCAAATGTAATTAAAGTGCATAATACCTTATGTGGCCACCGAAAATATCTGTGATGGGCGTCTGGACAAAATCTGCCTGTCGCGTGACAGAAGATTTGTTGCGTGGTCCAACTTGTTCCCACTCATCTTCACTGCCCTCCGCTGGTTCTTCCTGTTCCTCCTCTTCATTTACAGGCTGAGCCTCTGGACCATTGGAAACCGCGAGTTCTTTAGGGAGAGAAAGAACATCACAGCATTTGATCCGGATCGTCTCTGGACAACAGCGATTCTGAGGGCGGACATCTTTGTTCTGCACTGAACTGCAGTCTGATGCGTCATGAAGCTTTTCATGCAAAAAGACGCAGCGGCTACCAATAAAAGCAGCTGTTGATTCTTCTGCAGCGTCAGATGGTGGTCATTTCAACACTCCTAACTGTTCTTTCACTAAAATGCAAGATTATGGCCCAGCAAAGACAGAACACGTGAACTGGAAGTGTCAAGACTTAAGTCCTACTAGGGACAGTGGAACTATGGTTCAGCTCAGTAGCACTGGGTCCAAGTTTTGGAAGGCGCTTGGGCAACACACTCTCAAAGGGACTTGGCCCTCAGTGAATCTACCTTCTCACCACCTTGAACACTTGCTGCTGTTCTGCATGTTCCTCCTCCTCCTCCTCCTCCTCCTCCTCCTCCTCCTCCTCCTCCTCCTCCTCAGTGCGAGCACTTGCTTGGCAGGCCTGTGAGCCACCAGGTAATAGATGCATTGTTGCGCCTTCTCAATGGCATCTTTGTCAGGACCAGAGCAGGGGCAATAAACAAGCAGGCTGCACTGATGGACACAGGAAGCGACTCCACAGAGCTCTGGCTGGGGCCCTTCAGAGATGCCTGGACATGCCTGCCCTTGACAGCCCTGAGCTTAAGACCCACCTCACCATGGAGAAGAACTGGGAGCGGGGAAATGCTGGTGGGCGCATCTTGCCAGCCCCTCAGACAGAGAAGCTCCAGAAGTGGGAACACTGCCTTTGTTGTACAGTTTGCAGCACAGACGCAATGCTTCAGCACACACTGCAGTTTGCAAACCCACTTCAAACAACTTTTCCAGCGTGGCTCTATGCCAAATCATTAGCTATGATTTATGTATTAAAGATATACTAAACCACTACGGTTACAGAAAAGAAAACCTGAAATAATTGTGTCGGCACAAAGTCTGCGCGGAGATTAATGCCCATTCATCTTCGTTTGGAAGACTCACTTTCGCTATGCGGAGATAGTAATTTCTTCAGAATCAGCATTTCCTCATGCAGGCCATTCAGAATAAATCCCAGATACTCTTCAGCATCTTCTTGTCTGCCCTGAATAAACAGATAGGCCTTTTAGAGTACAGACACTTCGTATCCAAACTTGAAAGCTTTCCAGCTTTACTCAAGATCTGAGGAGGGACCCAGTGCATGATTAGATAATGCTGTGAAGTTAAATTAAGTTTCCAAATCAGCACTAGACTTGAATGGACTCCCAAACTGAGTTTTTAAAAGCAGGCTGAGAACCTGGCACAAGACCAGTCCTAGTTAGGCATTTTCCAGAGTGTGTGGAGGAAGACGGTACGGGCGCAAGCACCATTTCCAATTTCCCTGCACATGTGGGCTCTGCCTCCGACAGAATCGAATGCCTCCAGCACCAAGCACATTTGGTGTAAGCAAATTCCACAGAATTCACTTAGGAGTCTTCCTTCATCTGTTTGGCTCCCTTGGACAAGTGCTCAGAGCCAGGGCCACCATGTGGGGCTGACTCCCCACTAAATGCAGTCTTTCGAAGGCCTGCAAAAAAAAAGGGGGGGTGTACCTGCTGCATAGGAAATGGGCTCCAATATGGGCTTGTCTATGTCAGTCCAAATCATTTTCCTTCAGCAGTTCCCTCCCCAAATGCCTGAAACTGCTCTGCTGATGCAGAGGTGTTACACAAAAAGCTTCGTTAAGGGATTCATTGTTCTGACACGTCTAAATGCTTGAAGGCTGGGGGGGGGGAGGATCCTCATTCTGGGCAAAATTTAACTAATACACTTCCCCTCACATGTTCATTCGTGGGCCCTCTTTGCACCCTTGGTGACGGGGCACCCAACCCGCCTGCTCTGCCTTCTATGCACAACCGAATCGTTCCTTTAACACTATCTAGCTGGCACTACTTGGGCATTTTAGATGAGATGGAAATACATACAATCTTCGACAGCCAGGACTGTATTAGTTCCCGCAGTAGAACAGCACCGCAAACTTGATATTCATAGGGCTACTTATATAACATGCAGAATAAGGAAGAAACGTCTTAAAAGATCTGATCCTCACCTTTTCTGACAGACTTGACTTGATAACTGTCAGCAATCTATAAATGTACGTGGGTTCAAAGGCAGCCCCAGGCCTGATGTCTCTTGCAATTTTATCACCTAGAGCTGCAAGGCAGCGTGGGGGCGGGGGCGGGGTAGGGAGGAGAGAAACTGTGTTATCAAGATGAGCTGATGCATTCCAAGGCCAGATTTCGGAACACACAACCACAACAGCAATGGTACAGTCCCAAAAAAATCCAAGCCACCAGGATCCAGATTCCCATACCAATACCATCCCGGCTTGTCTGAACCCGGAACCATAACATGGTGGGGCCAAGCAGGCAACAGTGGGCAAGGCGAGTACAGAACTGCCCTGGCTACTGTAGCTGAGTTACTGCGGTTGAACACAGGTAGAAAGCTAGGGCGGCTCATACTGAATTCAGGGAGCACTACAAAAGAAACGGAGCTGCAGTGATTTTTTCTTTTTTAAGTTCATCTGCGGCAACAGATCAAATTTAAGAGATGTGGCTGAATATGAGCAAGTCTCCTCGTGCCCCTGGACGTGGGCACAACGGGGTTCTTGCCAGCATGGAAGCAGCTGTAACTGCTCCAAGTGCAGGCGGAGGAGCGCCTCAAGCTTGCTTTCCTCCTCAAGCGAGGTTGAGTAACTCCTAATAGACTGGAAAGGAAACGTCTCGGAGGCTGTATGCCTTCTATACGAAACATGCACGTTATCTTACGAAAGACCCCCTCACAGGGCAGACCGGTTTGTGCTGCGAGAGCACTGGGATCTTGGCTGTTCTAGCCAGAGACTACATTAAGGTCCACTGCCTTACCAATATATCAACAGGCAATAAACAGTTGATCTTTTCTACCCACCTTGTTTTGCTTTAGGAGGGACAGGCATATTTGTGAACTCATTCATTAGGCGGACACTGAAGTAGGACAAAAATAAGAAAAAAGACTGGTGTCAGCTGAAAAGAGACTCCACATGTAATCAAGAACAGCTGCTCAGCGAAGCCCCTGATCAAGGTCAGTGGCAAGGCTTAAAACAGCAAGGTTCAGGTAAGATGGATTTCATTAACTCGTTACAGGTCAAAACTGCTAATTTACGGTCTTCACTGCATTACAGTCTTCCTTAAAACTGCTATTGCTACTTGTTTTATAAGTCATGCTCCTCAGCTGATGCAACTAAATGCAACCCTAGAAACATTTGCTTCTCAGCAGACAAATGAGCAATGACTTGGGCTTCTAGGTATGAGATGAACGGGACATACCTGTCTGTGGCACAGCTTAAGGAGGCAGGGAGCCAAATCACACTGGCTAAATCGAACGGTTTCTTTATGCCACATACTTCGTTCCTGAAAACAGGAATGAGCAAAGGGACAAAGCGCTCCTTTCTCACTCTCCTGTACTCATTGGCTTCAGAATATTCTTGGCTTGTATTAAGTCACAGTTCCCTGTTATGTACGAACCGGGGAAACTCAGGCATAGTACTGGGTAATAAACCAAGATATCAAGCCAGGATCTGGTTTATGAAACCAGGCAAGCTAGCCCATTGAATGAAAGACTGCAGTTTCTTCAGAGCTGAGGGAAGGCTAGTATTTCATGTGCTCATCAATTTTAGTTTATTCCCACACCACAGAAGTGGCAGGGGGAACCAAACACATATATCAACCGTTGATTAATTTAGTTCCAGAGCAGATCCTCTGTACTAATTTATAATAGAAAAATTACTGACAATCTATGTATACTACACTTAACGCACAGATGCTATTTTCCCAGCATTCTATTTTCAATGTTTAAACTATTACAGTATGGTCCTTTTTTATAAATACCAGCACATCCATTAACTTATACCCTACTTCAAACATCAGGATCAATTTTCAAAGTTACTTACAAACTGTCTATCATTGGTGTTGAAGTACACGGCCGCTGTGACTTTGAATACATTGGAATGGACTTCATTAGGTGATACATAGGAGGGCAAGCAACCAAAGCTTGCAGTGTCTACAGAACTGCATTAAGGAGTCAGTTAATAAAGATAGCCAGATCCATTTTATGCATGCACAGTATCCACTTCTTTGAGCAAAACCAACGTAAAGCTCTTTATGGAACAAGGAAGCCAAGAGCTGTAATAAAATGCACTGACTACTCCTTCCGTATCTGGTTCACATTTTATAATTCAGTAGTTTGCATTTATGGTGCAGGAATCTATGACATCTGAATAAAAGAAAGGCACAACAAAACCTGGGTAGCACTTTTCCAAGGATACAGCGTTGATGTAACACCAGTTTCCTTTATTGATCAGTCCTCGTGGCTGCAAGGATACTGGTTTATGTATTAGTTTTACATTTTCCAGTAATTCTGTCAAATGAAAAACACATTCAAGCACATCAACAAAAACCAGTTCATTTTCGAGTGAACAAAATCTTGTCTGCTACACATGTAATGGAGATAAAGAAAAAAAGAATTTTAGCATCCCCTTGTGGCCAAAGAAAGGAATTCATACACGCTGCTTTCTCACTGCACAACATTTAGTTATGCTTTATCTCCAACTTACCAGGGCTCACTTCCCTATGGAATGTTACAGGGATATCACTTTACCTAGAACTGCTCCTGGGAATACACATGCTCAGGAAGTTGCTTATTTACTACTTTCCACTCATATACATGTTCTGGAGGCACTTCCAGGAGATGCTCTGAGGTTCGCAATGACCCTTATAAATACTCAGAAGAGATTTAAGTTTTCTGCAGAGGAACTAGCTAAGAGCCATTTTCTTTCTAGCCACATGTATTATACATGCATTCTAACCTATTTTGTGAGTTATGTAAATCAGAGGTATGCTAAGGCACCTGCTGGAACAGTAATGAAGATTAAGGTACATTACAAAGAAATTTATAGGACCAAAATATCAAGTAGACAAGTCATTAGTCTAAACCAGTAGTTAAGCCCTGTTCTGAAAAGCCTGCAAGGCTCAGCATACACAGTAGCATAAAATTCTAACAGGTAGACAGATATGCAAACAACTCAGTTGATATGATCAAAAGCCTAAGAAGAGCCCTAATCAAACATTCTGCTGATTTGAAAGAAAAAAAGTTATTCAACATAAGTTATCTTTTCTTTGCAAGCACATGACTGAACAGCATGAATCCAACCTAACAATGGCACGCTTTTAAAAATGCTAAACTCTGCAAGTGTTATCGCCATTATGAACACATTTCCTCTATTCCTGTTTTCAGATCACCCAGTTAGAATCTACTACCACTAATAAGAATACTGGTATTTGATGAAATCTGGTCAAATTTCATAAGCAGCCTCTAGTTTGTTTGTTTTGTTGTTTTTAAGGAACATCTTATAGATATGGTCTGAGTCTACCTAGCAAGGAGGATATAGAATGATTACTTGTATGAGGAAATTATATGGCACAGACATTTATAGAATTAAGATTTGCAATTTTATACTCTGAACACCAACGTTTTCGAATTTCTATCAGCTGCAAATTTGCTCCATCTGCAGCACAGTGAACTTCACATGCAAGATCAGTTGCTTGTGGGGATGCAATTCCATCTCACTGTGCTTCCATTACTGGTACACACTGATGAGGAGCTGGGGACTTTCAATGCTACTGTCGACTCAATTTTCATGACGGGGCCTATTTTGCAAGTTATGTAGAATTATACCCATATTATACAGAATGTACCACAAATCTGATTTTTCACCAAATGACAGGTTCAGATATTACAATCAGCTAATGCTTTTTCGATGGTACCTGTTTGTACAAAGGGAGGAAGAAATCAGGAATAAACAGTCCACATGCTCTGTGACATGATGTTAGTTCAGCCACAGTAAGACCAACAAGCTGGCTCATTCCACGGAACCGCCTACATTTCAACCAGGCCCACCCACTAGCTGCAGCAGAGGCACGAAAATGTGTTCTCATTTGTGATGAGACAAGACGGCAAGGAGGCTGGCTCTGGTCAATCGTTCCCCCAAACGCTACTCAGTCTTCCCTGTGGAGAGAGGCTGGCTGGGAGGGGACGCTGCAAGCAAAGACCCTCTGACACAGCACACTCCCAGTGCTGAGTCGGCAAGCCCTTCTCAATGGCGATGCACTCATCCCTGCTGCTCACTGCAGCAAAAAGGTAACTCTCGAAGAGAAGAATGCTATTCCGGTCTAGAAAACTCTGCTTTTCACTTGCAAGGGTGTGTACAGCAAAGAGCAAATGTCTACCGCTGCCTTTATACTGAAAGGGAAACAAATCAGTCTACAATTGTGTACTTAAACCAGATAAGACACTTAACAAAAAAGCAGATAAGCATTACGCTAAGCAAAAGACTAGAGATTAGTACTATAGCATCCAGTTAATCATTTTCTGACGGTTATGCTATTAAAGTCAAACCCAAGGCCATACAAAAACATCAAGTCAATGTGGTCCACTCACACTTTGCACTCCTTCAAACCCTTTTGGAATAACCTTATTTATCTTTGCAGCTCAAATCTGCAATGCATTAATGATACCTGCAATCTTTATGGCTACAGGATCCTCAGAAACTGGAACGGGGCCCTCTTTGACTTCAACCTGTTTCTCAGGGACCACAGGAGATGTGGCAGGAGGGGTACACTGAGTCTCCACATAAGCCATAGGCGTGGAAACAGAGGGCTTGGAATTGTGAAAGAGACTTGCCCATGATTTTGCAGGCTGACGAACTGTGATTGATCCTGAAACGGGGGCGCCTGCCTCAGCAGTAGATGAAGCATCCTCGGGCTTCGCTTGCTCAGAGTCAGTGCTTTCCACAGTGTGCAATAGTCCATTAGTAACACCCAGGTTTTCAGTAGTATCAGTACCAGCGTAAGGCTGCACAACAGCTGTCCTTAATGGGCTGTCTCTCCCAGGCTCGGACAGGGTACAAGACTGTTCCAAATTAGTGATACTGCCTACTTCAGGCTGCCCTGCAGTCCTAGCAGCATCTAGCACACTAGAAACAGACTCGTCAGACGCAGCTTCATTAGCGAAGTCCACAGAATTTTCAGGGCTGTTACAAGTCCTTGGAGTGGCCGACGACACATCACCTGAAAGTTCTGCATCGTCTGTGCTTATACTATTAAGTCCTGTTGAATTTGCATGTCCATTTACCAACGCCTCAGCAGGCACGATGCCATCACTGACATCGTCCAAGTAACTGTAATATCCAGGAGGTCGTTTCTTCTTCTTTTTGCGCTCCCTTTGCCCAAGGCTCCCAGGTAAACTATCATTTTCGGCATTAGAACTGTTGTCCAAAG
Source organism: Varanus salvator macromaculatus (assembly GCA_023646645.1). NCBI lineage: Eukaryota > Metazoa > Chordata > Lepidosauria > Squamata > Varanidae > Varanus > Varanus salvator. Next base: position 3,571,836 of record JAIXND010000657.1, read on the forward strand.
CGAGAACAGGATCAGTAAACTGGCAGTCAATGGAGTTATAGTTGGCTTCACTGAGTACATCACTGGGTACTTTCTGGGTAGATGCACAACCGAGAATGAATTCTGGTGCCTGAGGATTCAGCGTACTTGAAATACTGTAGTCACTGTTATTCAGCACAGATGAATCTGTCTCAATAACTTCATTAACACCAAACTCGATTCTCTGATACTCGTCCCCTGGGGAAAAGAGATGTCTTTTAAAATATGTTTGGCAGTACGGGAGAAAAGGATAGGAAGAGGCCAGGAAGAACAGCTTGCTATTAAGTTTCATAAATACAAAAAATGCTGGCAGTCACCTATTGTTTCAAATTATGCCCCCCTTTGGCCAGTCAAATTACTACCAATTCCTAATTTTCAGTGACTTAGCTGGAAAAAATCAAAAAAGAGCTTATTTTACCAATACAAGGATTGCAAGGTCAACACAGACTAAGGTCTCAAAGGTTTCCAACAAGAGGGTGTTTAAGGATCTTCATTTTATACCCTTGTTAATCTATGACTGAAATTTCTACCAGCAAAAACCAGTTCCTGTGAAAATGCACATGTCTGAGGTTGGGTCACTGGGAAGTCTGAAAACATGATGCTGGCACCAAGGATGGCTTTTTTTTTTTTAAATGGAAGTCAATAATGGCTTATGTAGTCAAGACAGCTACCAAATGAAATTAAACAGTAAACAATTCAGGAGCCTAAGCAGCACTTTAACATAGCAGCGTCGTTTTAGGAAGAGCTAAAATTCAAAGTAATCCTATCCCTAAAAACCTGAGGAAACAAAACATTTTAATCTCGTGCCCAAAACAGTCAAATATGGCAGCAGACAAAAAAGATCAGGGATTCAAAGTCAAAGACTCCATCTCTGGCAGCTATCCACCTCAAATAAAAAGCGATCTTAATAATTAGCTTAATAACGAAGCAGGATCATATGAAAGAATCATGCTTGGGGCAGTGGTGGAAGACACCCACCCCACAGGCTGCATGTGACCTTCCCACAGGGGGCCTGGAAGCATCCACTGGGTACCCCGCCACAGCAGCTGGCAATAGTGATTCAGCCGGGATGCAAGCGATCCTGCCATTGGTTTTCCAGCAAAATCATGCTTCTACCAGCCCACCAAATGCAAATACGGCAGGCTGGGGGGGGGGGGGATTCTACAGGCAAGCAAGTGGTGGTCCCCACATGTCTTTCCTCTAAGTAAATTGCTGGGAAACTAGTCACATCTGGGAGCAGAGTGTGCCCACAGTAAGTTGGGGGGGGGGGCTGTAAGCCTTCAAACCAAAATGATCTTCAGTACTGCATCCCTGAATCCCTGTTTTCAGGGATCCAAGGTTGCAATACTAGAAATAAGACTCAGTGAAAGTAGTGGGTCTTTCGCATAAATGTGTGTAGGATTACACTACCAAGTTTAGAACTAGCACTGACTCTAAATTGTGCCAAGCAAGAAACTGGCAACTAACAAAGTTTTCCAGTACAGGACATTCATGTAATGACGTACCAGGTGCAACTGTATACGGTCATCTCCATAAAAGTTCCTATGATGTTGGTTCTTGCCTATTTTTCAAAATCCATCTCAAATTGTACACTTTCTCAAACTAAAGTTTTCAAACTTTGAAGATTTGAAAGATTGAAATTTCAATACTGAAAGGTTCTATAGATTCTACAATCCCAACTAATCAAACAGCCTAAGCCACAAATCCTCAAAACCACTTGCTGATTTTTAGACCTGTAACACCACAAGTGACCAGCGGGAAGAAAAGACGAATTGTTAGTGAAAGGAATCATAAAATATAAATTGTTATATATTTAATGGGGTTAGTAGGTGTTGGTAACAAACTACTCCAAATCCCCAAAGCTGAACTGAAGTAACGAACCTGCAATGCATTGGGCTTCAAAAGGATTGGGAAAACAGTTGTGAAGGAGGAATGGCTTCTTACCATCATGGAGCTCTCCTGTGGACCGAAGGCCACATGAAATGGTTTCATTGTAGGGAGGCAGCTGTACAGGAAATAAATTAAACACTGAACTGAAAAGAGGGCTTTGGCACAAATAATGTGCCTGAACAACCCAGACCCCCAACTCTTAACAGTGCCTAAGATAGCAGGCTGTTTCCATTGTCCAAAAATGTCTGCAAACACTCCCACACACTTATTCCCTCTTTTGCACACACCCCGCACACTCTTAATCGCAAGTAACATTTATATGGCAGGCCATTAAGATTGCTTCTTAACAATCTGATATTCACAGGAACGTTATACCACCAAGACTGGGGGGCGGGGGGCAGGAGTAAAAGAAATTCAATCTTATCAGAAGGGGGAAAAATGGGAGTTTTAGCAAATGGACTGTAATGAAACACTTAATATCTGTAACAAAGCAAGATTAGGTGGCAGAGATACAGTGATAAGAACTTTATCCACAATAAGAAATTTAACTTTGTTCTTACCTCAACAGAGCAACGAGGAGTCACAAAGAACTGATTAAATTCATCGGGGCTGAATTCCCCAAAGATGTACTAAAAAGTAAAAACACATTGTAAATAATTAAATAAAGTGGATAATGACATGATAAAATCTGACCATTCTGCCCCAGATACATGAGCTTTAGTCACTATAAACACTTTAAGAGTCCTTTTACTGGAAATTAGGGTGGCCTCCTCCTGCCACCTCCCTGGGCAGGCCAGTTACCCAACTGACTTCTAAATCTGCAAAGGACTACTTAAAATCAGATCTTAAGATTTCAGATGTTGCACAATCACCCGTACCAACTATGTCTGCTTTCTAAAAACATGTTCTTAAACACCCATGCCTTCAATACAATAATCACAACCCTAGGTTTGCTGTGGTCTTCTTGGCTGTCACTTAAGTCTCCTCTACACTACCTGTTGGAACACACACAGACATACCACAGTCCTGCCCAGGTTTCCTGGAGGAGATTCCGAGTTGCAACAGGCAGAGAGTGATTTACAGGGTTGCTTTAATTCATTCTCATTTCTGCCCCAAGCAAACTCCCGTCCATATGCCACCTTCCACCAATTCTCATTCTTCACTGCTGTCCATCCCTGTTCTTCTCTATTCATTCCAGCTGTCTCCCTCCCCTCCTTCACATTTGCGTCAATATCTATTTCTTTTCTCGAGTCTTTCACATTTTGAAAGAGTTAGCTATCAACACATTGCCGCTAGTTTTTAGTGCTGGTTCTCATTTTTTTCTTGTCAATATTTATGTTATGTGTGCACTAAATGCAGACTAAATTAGCAGCAAGAAACATATAAGATCCAGCATACTTGAAAGAATACAGCTGGACAATCATTTCAGAGTCCAAGAATCAGCATGAAGGTTAAGTGCATGAATGGCCATGCGTTTGAGACTCTGCAGAGTTACACAGGCTGCGCTGCATGCTCTGAGGCAGCCAGAGTTGAATACGTAGGTCTGCAGACAGGTCTGTTACGGAGAGGGCACGGCTGTGAAAAGGTTATGGAGTTTTTAAATAGGATCCCCTTTCTGTCTGTATGACTTTTTCCACAAATACTGCTAAGAACTACATTACCATATAACTATGGTCATGATGGACTTTCACTTATGAAAGTCAAAGCCCTGCTGAAACCTTTTCCTTTGGTGTTTTTGTACTAGCAGAGAAAAACTGCACCCTATGCTTCCTTTTCAGTAATTTTACAAGTGAACTTTTAACAAGTAGATGTTATGCCTGTATGTCAGATAGATGAGAATGCAGATTTGCCAGAACTCCTCCCCTCTTTTTTCCCCAAATGAAGTCAGGTGTAAAATAGAGGTTCAGGCAGGTAGACATGTGCTAAGAACTTAGGAATAGGCTTCCCCTGACCCTGCCCAGAAACTTATGGAAAGTACCATAAACATACTCACAACTCTATTCTGGTCAGTGTATTCTTTTCTGCAATCTCAGGGGAAAACTGTTTTGCTGCTATTGTTATACAACAGTGATGCAGAAACTCATGCCTATCTAATGCAAACTACCCGGAGAGCCATCTGTGAATCCTGACTGACCTTCCTTCCACCCTGCAATAAATGCAAACTTGTATGAGGTGCTCCTGAACATGCCAAAACTTTAACATTGCTATTTCAATGACAGCCTCTAATGCTGCAGCCTCTTAACACCTTATACTGCTTTATAGGTGCAAAGCCATTACAATCCAAACTGGAAATGAGCACTATTCTGCAGTCAGATATAGACCTGGAATAAAACGGTTTCTGAAACTTGGTTAAAGTATTGCTAATCTGTTAAAGCCCAACTAAGCAACTGTTAGATATCAGCTATACACCACCTCAAAATAATCTGACAACTGAACCATGTTAGAAACCTTTCTCATATTTCAAAAATTTCTCAATTCTAATCAAGGCATAAATTTCAAAGGCTACTATAATTCAACAGGCAACATTTTCTACCACTGAAAAGTATCAGCTTGCTATAGAACCTTACTAAATCACAACTTTAAAGTATTTTAGATCAAGTCCTGCAAAGCACAAGATGTAACCATGCAGTTTAAAATCCCATTACATAAACAAACTTTTCCCCATACACATTTATTACCCGGGCTTAAATCAATACAAGTATTTAATATATTACTTAATTACGGGGAAAGTATCTTGAACTTCACAGACATTCAGAATGCCATCCCAATGGAATCTTAGCTAGTTCTTCTATGATTAGTACAGCTATTGTTCTTAAGTACTAATTATTTAATAGGGACACAATGACTTAGTGATAAACAGAGATCAGCTCACAACCAACATCCAACAATTCAAGCTACTTATATTTTGCTGACTCTCCCAGTGGCCAAGTTCTCCTCATTCGGACACAAAACCCACTGGAATCTGGCACCAAGAAAATGTGGCAGCATGAGACGTATCTACCCACCAACTTGGTCACTTGTTAAAGGCAGCTTGACTAGACTTCCAATCCTGGTCCAACAGCCCCCATTTAGTGCCACAAACTTTCCCCAGCACGGACTATCACACATAGTCACAGGCTCCTTTTCTAACTCCCCATTCTCAAACATGGTCCATTCTTACACATGTTGCAGAATAAAGATACTGAAGTAGCACACCGGCCTGCACAGTAACAGAAGAGAAGCAGGACTGATACAGAATCTTGTGCTATTGTCCTATTTGGAGATAAGGGTTTGTGTGTGTGTGTGTGTGTGTGTGTGTGTGTGTGTGTTTAAAGAAAGTCTGTTCAGCAGTATTATTTTCCACCTGGAGTCTGAAGTGATACAATCTAACTGGCTATTATTGTTACTCATATGTATAGCCACAACAATTTCTTACTCCAGGACCCTAATCCTCCTGTTCTACCTAGAACATCTGGGCTCACAACACTCCAGCTTCTAGATTATTCCTTTCTATCGCTTGATAAGTCTACATTTGTTCTTGCTCTGGAGAGATGGTATGTACATTGTACCCGCTGGCACTTTTAAGCTATTTGCATTTCCAGACTACTCAATTATTATGAAAAGTTTTGATATGACAAGATGTGTAGTCACTTCAGCCAGTCCTTCAGGGAGAGCGAGACACATTGAGGTTACTACCCTGGGCTACCACATCACCATTTAACCAGGGGTGTCAGAAAGTAGCTGTCCAATTACAAACTGAGCACATCTGTATTGTGATAGCTTCAAAGACTGCAGATATTGTCTGCTGTTAACAATAAAAACAGGAGGATCTGATGGTGACCAGAAAGGAGTGGGAGGAGTTGTCCAATGAAACTCCACTCCAGGCACAGATAACATCAGCAGCACCGCATTCCAGAACCTGCAAATCCTGCTAGGGAAGCAGCGAAGATGATGGGGAAGGCTTGAGGCAGCTACTACCAGAACAACACAAAATACCTAGTTGGTAAACTATGTAAAAATCTATTTTATGTGGTAATTACCTGGGGAATGGGTTGAGAGATTAGTGGTTTCCTGAGTGTAATAACGGCTTTCCACCAAATAATTAGAAGCCAAAAAAGCTTTCAGCAATGTTAAAACTGCAGCGTGATGTAACAAAATGCTACACTATGAAGAAGAGCTGCAGTGGAGTGTGCCCATGACATTTCTACACCCCTTGTTTTTAATACACATATAATGAGGCATTGAATGATACATCATGCAGCCTGAATTTAGAGAACTCTCATTGCCACAGTCCATGTTAACTCTTCCAACATCTCATGCAATGCCTCTGTTCTATCTTGATCAAGCAGAGGCCACCTTCAACTTAATCAGATACTAAGTAGCCTAATAAGCCTCTTAACCTCTTGCCAGTGCGGTGATAGTTTCGATGTGCATTTACGAAGGCCTTTCTAACTTCACCTTGGGAAAAACTCTACACAGTTTAATAAATGCAAGGAGAAATTAGAACGCCCTCCACAAGACACAGGGAAATCATTTTAAGACATTCTTAACAAGACACAGGGGTCATTTAAGAAGAATGATATAAAAAGTGTTTTGATAAATTAGTCTTACGCCCTGCCAAGTGTCAGGGGAGGGCAGCGGAGAGAACCACTGTCAAATAAAAACAGTGTGTAAGAAGTTTCTGCACAATTGGAACAATCTGTACATTTGTACTTAAACAAGGGCAGTAAAAATAAGACCTCCAGCCTTCCACATTGCTGAAGCTAAGGAACACCCCTACTTAAAGCAGGTTATTTTCTTAACTGTTGTTTTCTTTGACTTAGACAAATTATGAAAGAGTTAATATATCAGTTCTCTAATGAGCTAAGCAAGCTGCACCCTTCCCTACTGCTACACAGTAAACATTCTATACAAGCATCTTTTAAAGAATGTGAATCACACACAGGAAAAGTGGGAATTTCGGTCCCAATTATACACATGTTTTTAGAATTGTGGGAAGTTCTCATGCCATGAATCACTATTGTTCCATACAAAGTTCCTTAATCCTGAGCAGTATGTTAAATGGTCATATATAAAGCATTTCAACTGAAAAAACAGCAGCCCTAGCAATACAGTTCTTTCAAACTCAATATCTACTTTGCTGAAACAGCATTAAAGTGACAAATCACTATAATCCAGTGGCTCAAAGCCAGCAAGTTCTACTACAAACAGACCTGTACAAAGCTGACAGCAGCGTACAGAGTACATACAGCAGTAAACTGAACTGTGAATCTTACAGAAATTCAGGAATATGTTTCTGACTCGCCTCAACTTTACAATGAGGCCATCACATGTGAAAGAACTGTCCCAACACAACTGCCTCAAACATGTTCTGTATTTACAATTTTCAAAATGCAAGTTCCACAACAGGGTTGACATGAAGGTTCAATACAGAATCCTACACCAGGGGCGTAATTAAGAGGGTTACATTTTTTTTCTTCTGATTTATATTGAGCAGCTCTAACGTTCTATCCAACTAATTTGCACAGATGAAAACAAAGCAGAACTTATTTATCCTGCTCATTATCTTTCCCTACTGATTGCACAAGCGTTCAAGGCTAGGGTTCCATGCTATTGCTATTTACATAATGTTGTCCCATAGACTTTTAAACGTAATTCCAAGCATAACACATGCTTGAAAAAAATGTATATAGTCTTGTTCCACATTATTTCAAAAACAAAAAGATGTCTTCATGAGATATACTTTTTCTTTAATGGAAGAACTTATTCTTTGGTGCAAGGTATCTTCAGCATAAGAATGGACAACTCAGTAAGACTAGGACATTACTGAATACTCCCTTAGTATCAATGCCTTCCAGCAAATAGAAGACTACCTCAAAGGACTGATGCAGCATTTTCCTACCTGTTTCATATTTACAAGACATTTTAGAAATGGGCGATCATCCACAATCTGTATGCTCAACCTGTAGTTTGCAACAGTCTAGTCCACTTTAGAATCTCATTCTAGTACAGATAGAGTCCAGCCTCCTGAAACATAAGCTTTATTGGAGAAAACAATTCAAGCAAGTGTTGTGATGTTTGGATTTAAACAGATTCATCTCCCCGAAATTAGTGTCCCCATTGAGGCTGCAGACAAGACTGCACTGCATCTACATATCGCTGACCCATGAATGAAGGTATGGGTTTCAGCCACCAGCAAGCAAGCAAGCAAGCAAAGGCAAAACACTTTTCACACCTTGTAGTTCTACCCATTTTCAACAGCAAGGCCTGATGCACAATATCTCTATCTGCCCAAGAGTCCTCATACTACAGGGAAGCTGCAAGGTGTCTCTGAGAAATGCTAGGTTGTTTCAACTTTGTCTGCAGTCCTAATACACTTAGGGTGTTCTTTTCCATTGAACCCACATATATTTTTCCAAGTACAAAAACCTGGAAAATACTCACCTGCAAAGAGTAACAGCAGTCCCCCTACATTTTTGTTAACTGGAAGATTTCATTATTATGATTGTTATTATTGCAACATCTTGACTTATGAGAATTCCTGAGCAGGAAGGCTAATACAAAGTTATGTAGCATTGCCCATTTTTGATGACGTAGTGTGAATCTGGCACACACTCTCTTAAATTCAAATGCTATGATTAACCGATTGGCAGATTGAAACATGATGAACATTTTAACAGGTTCACCATGTTTGTGCAAGAGCAGAAACACTTAAGTGCCCAGAGTATTTCCTTAATCTGCCCCTACTATGTCCTCTACCAAATTCTCTGTACACTTCCACAGCCAGGCAAGCCCTTTTCAAGAATACATGCCTCAATGTAACTATATTTACTAAACTTCAGCACATAAGGAGTGTTTTCACTTAGACTAAGGAATGCTGGCATTAATATTTTGCTTTGTTAAAAACTAATCATGTTATGATAGGTCTTTACAAACAGACCTTCCCACACTGTTCATTTACTGACAGGGTGGAACAAGAACTTTAACATGTAAAACAAGGAATTACCAGCGCTTTCAAGTTCAGACACATCTGCCTAACGAGTAGAAATTTTAAGAATGGGAAATCCTTAGTATGAGAGAGCAGCTATAATGAGAATGAATCATGCAAATATAAATTAATCAAGACTGTATTTAAGAATTCAAGGTTATTTTAATCAAGATCATTAGAGCAAGGAAAGCTAAATTCTTTGTTTAAACCATGTGAGTAGTTTGTGAGCAAAGCTTCCAGTGTAAGTAATTTTAAACCAAATAATTTTTACTGCAATCAAAGACTCTAAACTAATAACTCCAAGTTAGCCAAGACTGTGGGGCAGACTATTAAAAGGAACATTTGTCACTTATTTCAGTGGAAGCAATCCCATCTACTGTATACAGTTAGGACAAAGTGCTTGATGGTGTTCAACAGTATTTATTATTTGAAGAGATGTTGCAAGCAAGAAACTGAAAGATGGAGCCCTATTCAACAGGAACGATCATTCTGCAACATCAACATGTCCACAAGAGCCACACCTCCAGAACTAGGAATAATGCAGAGTGTAACATACAGTGGCTAACGAACTGAGCTACAAATGAGGTAATTAACTCGAATCTCACTTTTGCCAAAACAATTGCAAGATCAGGTTAGGAAAGTGACTTATTCTCAACTTCAGCAAGCCTCACCTAGTTGAATAGAAATACTGTGAAGAACTCTGAACACTCCAAAGCAACCAAGTACCAGCTTTAGCAAAGACAAAAGGTTTGATCGGGATATGCAAAATCATCCATTAAATGAGCACCCAGAATATAATTAAATTGCTTGTTCCTGACAAGGACCCATATATTAAAACTTTCCTGTGATTGTTTCTTTCACACTTGAAAGTCCTGCTCCTACCTTTACCACTTGCCTGTTACTGCCTATTACACCACTAGCATCTTCACCAAATGGCATGTCCTATACCAGAGTCTCCAAGAACTGCGGCAGCAAGCTGAAACTATCTTCATTTTGCTATACTAACACCATGCCCCTACACAGTAGGACGATTATTCACTAACATTCCTTGACATGGCAAAGGCCTGCTCATTCGGCAAAAACATGTTCATGAGTATGCCCGGCTACTATTACATCCAAATACACCATGCCACTGATTTTTCCTAAATAACTTCTCCTAAAAGTATAGAATTAGAAATTGACAGAAACAAACATTTACACAAAGAATACCTAGCAATCCTGTGAAAAACATTGCGTGGAAATTTTTTGCCTTGTCCTCCTATTTAAATTCACACATGTAGTATATTGGCTTGGTACAGAAAAACAGTCAATAGGTTTCTCTGGAACAAAGCAAGTCTGAGTGCTTATTACCAAAATATTACACATTATTTGGATTTCCACTGGAGAACTTAGAAAAATCAAAGCCACATTTGAAATAACTAGAATTCTGATTACAAATTACAATTATTTAAGAAGCTAGTGATTCAAATGCACAATGTACTTTTGGCAGTCAAAACATCAAACTTTATAATACACTTTGAATGAAGGCACTTTCAAATAAGAATTTCTCTATGCCGTCTACATTTTTTGTAATCTATATTTTTCTTCCCACTGTGGACCAGAACAAACATAATGTGGTCCAGTTTCCTGGAACTCTGCTATGCATTGCTTCCATTCATGACAGCTTCTGCTACTCGGCAGTACAGAAATGTAATAAACGAATAAAACTTGGATGCTGCCATGGGTAACAACAAGGATGGAATGGGAAATTTACCTGGGAGACAAGACTACATAATTATGCATGGTGCCAGGTTACTGAGATCAGGCAACACTGCATTCGCACTGGGTCTACGTGCTACTGTCAGTGTTGGTATTATATTTAACTAGATTAAGATTTGCAGAGGTATTTTACTGACCTTGGAAAAACCTGGCAGCAGCAGAGAGCAACACCACATTAACAGTGTGAACTCACTTGCCATCTTCCTTCTGAATTAAGGGCTGCATGGGATCTTCAGGGACAACCAATGCTATCAACCACTCTCTGGTCTGCTGCTTTAAAATTGTACATGAAGCCATATTAGTCTGGCCCCAGATTAAAATAGAGTGAAACACCAGGCAGTGACATGCACAGCTCAGATTTTCAGCTAGCCTAATGAGCTTGCAAAAGACAATGTACACAGGCCACCAGTGCCGGCCGAGTGCTCACTGGGCAGCAGGGCAGTGAAGAAATGTAATAATAAATAAAGCAGAACAGAATTCAAAGCTAATTTATGGCTGTCAACTAAGGTGATACTAAGAAAAGAGTTCAATATCAAGTGGATACACAATTAAGCTGACACTGGCATGCATATCTTGTATCTGCCAGAGACATACAATCTGGCTTTGGACGAGCCATTCTCAGCCTCCGAGCAACTGTAGGTAAGTGCTTTGAAATATTAAAACAAAAAAGCAGTAGCAACAGCAAAACACAACATAACTTCAGATGGCCCAAACTTATTTTTAAATTGCCATTTTACTATAGTTTTCAAAGTGGTATTCTATTACACTTTCCAAATACATAAAGCCAAGAATTAGATCCTATCAATGAAGTAACAAGGCAAGTATGATCCAGTCCAGATAGAAATGGCAAGCCAACTTTCCGTAGCAGGATTCCAATTTTGGTATAGATTATCAGCTTGCACCTCACTTTTAAATTTACATGTACTTTAAAAACATTTAAGTTTTATTTGCTAAACTAGGTAGCCACACACAAATTCAATGTAACAGCACCATGATTTTGCTACAGATTTGTGCAGCTATTTGCAATTTTTCCTATCAGAGGGGGAAAAACCCAGTATTTTAGATTTATCACCAAACAAGTATCTCCTAGGAAATTATTTGCAGGCAGTCCTTTAAAACCCATGAACTTTTCCCATAGGTATCAGACCTGCAGGACTAATGCAAATCAGTTTCCATTCTTATCCTCAAATCAAGCCTAGAGATACAATACTGGACAGGTTAGAGTAGTATTTTGAATAACGATTTTCTCTCTTGTCAAGAGATAACCTTGCTTGAGTCTGTAGGGTCAACTTGATTACCATAGCAGAAAGATACTTTCCTACATGTCAAACTGCTGGGTACTGAGAGGTGTGGGTCACCTTCATCTACTGGCTGTGACTTAGCTGCTTTATGCAAGTCATGTAACTTCATTTTGTTAAAACAATTCCCTTGTCTTCCAGACTTCTCTAGCATCGTCTGTCCTGATCCTCTTGTCCAGTCTGATAGTAGCCACTCCAGTCATAAAATTTTGAGGACAATTCTTAATACATGGGAGATGTCAAACTAGATTCCCCTTAGATGCAAGTTCCATGACCAAATAGGATCTTATCTGCAATGCTTTTTACTCTCATCTTTACTGAAAGCTCAGGATATATTAAAATATTGCTCTGAAAAGGTACAGCTCAGTATCAGCAATCTCCTTCTTCCACATTTCATCTTAAGGCTCAACACAGACAGCATGAAGTCAGTCTCCCCCCCAGCCCCCATTCTAATGCCACCCTCTATACTGGCATTAGCTCAAAGTAACTTCTTTGCAAAAGGCCCCGGGTTCACTACTTGGTATCTCAAGGAGACCCAGGCAGCCAGTATGTGTCCACAGAAACTGACTAGAGAGACCAGTGCACTGCATTATTACAAGGTGCTATCCATACGCCTAACCTGCTTTTTGTAGCATCTTGGTTGATATAGAGATATCAAAAGCTTGCATGTTTGTGGCCTTTTCAATGGGCCAGATAGAGGTGTTACCCTGATATAACTCCAATCAAATGGCCTGTGCAAGGCCAGACCTAATGCAATTATTTCCCTGATATAGATCAATGAAAAGGTGCATAAGAGTGTGGGGTTAGACTAAGAAATCAAAAACTCTTCATTGTGACAATTTATTTATGGGATTTTTATCCTGTCCCATTCACCACATGGCTAATGGAAATGTTACAAGAATGCATAAATACAGTATCCAGCCAAATCCTCTAACAGGACAGCTAGCAATTTACAACAGTAAACAAGAAACTAGCTAAGAATGAATGAATGAATGAATGAATGAAGGGTTGAATGAATGCAAGCAGTCTCTGATACTGTTTAGCTCAACAAATGCTTGAAGGTTAACCCTTGGAGCAATTAATCCTCAGCATATTTGCCCTTACCCTATTCTCTCCCAATTAGATAATTATCTATAACTTGTTTCTCAGCCTTTTACACGTAAGTTTTTACTCTGATCATTGGCCAAAGTTCACTTCTTTCTTTCTGGCTTAATTCACCGACCCTATTAGAAGGGGGGAAAAGGAGTTTTGCATCTGCTTTCCCCATTTCAATAAAGACTGAAGCTGCAAGTATATGATCTTGGGGACAGAGTCTCATAAATGAGCAGTGCAAACCATTGCATAGTAAACTTGTGCAGGAATCAAGCTATCAAGATGTAGCAATCCCCCCCCCCACACACACACTTACCTGGGGGTAAAGCTCTATGACAGAACCCACAAAGCGTTACTCCCAAGTAAAACAAGGACCAGGCTGTAGAGCTGCAAGAGCCTTATGCACATGTATTCCTGAGAATTCAGAAACCATACTGCCCAATTCTGCAAAGCATCTCCAGAATAAACCCACTGCAAAGGAGGAAAACTGCATCACTGAACCCAGAGAGAAGTTAATATCAATTAAAAATACCCAGGACCAAGCCACAGCAGTGCTACGGGAGCACAATTACTTGGGAGTAAAAGTCCACTGATTTAACTGTAGCTGGCTTTGCTCCTCTATGAACCTCGAAAATCCAGTTGCGACACAGCCCCCGCTCCTCCAACAGACGCTTTAACCCGAAGGAAAAACCGAATCAATGAAAGGCCCCGGGCTCCCAACTTGCTCAGAGATTCAAGGCAGCGCGGCGAACCCCGGGCAGAATGTGCTTTAACCTGGAAGCTTCAGAAAGGGAACGCGAAGGAAACCTGCGGGCATTCGGCGCCAGCGCTGCCTAGGCTCGCCCTCCGACTGTGCCCCACGGGGACTGCCCCCTATCTCCCCCCCACAGCCTGACTCGCGAGAAAGCCGTGCCCCGGGGGGACGACGGGCCTTTCCCGCAAGCCGAGCGCTCGTCGCGCGGATCCCGCGTCCGATCACATCCAGGCACGACGGGGGGCGGCTTCGCGCCCGCCCGGCCCGCGATCGCCGCCTCTGCGCCCCCCCCCTCCCTCTGCGGGGCCTAGCCGAGAGGCCGCACCGCCCCACGCCGCCTGCACGGACCGCGCGCGCGCCTCCGTGAGGCCGCAGAAGTCGGCCCCGTGGGCCAGGCTGCAGGCAGAGGCTCCGGGCCGCACGGAGGGGGAGGCCGGCCGGGCCGAGTGGGGACGCGGAGCGCCTCGCGGAGAGTGGCGGGAGAGGGAAACCAGCGAGGCCGCCGGGCCGGGCGCCTTACCTGCGCGCCGTGGACCGCCATGGCGGCCCCGATCCCCCGGCTCGGGGGAGCGGGAGGGCGGCGGGGGGGGCGGCGGCGAGGGCGGGCTCGGCGGCGGCCTCAGCGCTTCACGCTGCTGGCCCCGTCGCCGCCATCTTCTCTCTTCGCGGCACACACACACGGAGGGAGGGAAGGAGGGAGGGAAGGCCGCGCGAGGCGGGGCGGGCCAGGCCACTGCGGCTGCGCGGAAGCGCGCGCGCGCGCGCGCGCCGGCCCGCCTCGCGCCGCCGCGGCCCTTGCGCCGCACGCATGCGCCGCCGCTTGCGCGCGCGCCGGTGTACGGAGGGAGATGAGGGTGGAGGGTTTGGTCGGGACTGATAGGCAAGCGAGAGCAGGGCCTGGGTTGCCTTGGTTTGCGCACGCGCGGCTGCTCGGGCCGCAAGGTTTGTTTCGCCGGATTGAAAGAGAAGGCGTGGATGGGGAAGGGGCGGGCTACTTACAGCTTAACAGTCTGAGGATGGGGCGGGGAATGGGCTCTGCGCATGCGTTGCTTGAGGAAGGGCGGAGGAGCGCTCTGCGCATGTGTCGGTGCACGGCTGAGCGCGAAAGGCTGATTGGGTGCTCAGGGGAAGGGGCGGGAACTTGATTGGGTGCTCAGGGGAAAGGGCGGGAACTTTCGAGTGCGCATGCCTGAGGGGGAGGCGGTCCGGGTCTTGTCGCGCCGGCGCCGAGCGCATTGACCGAGTTCGGCGGCGGGGCGTTTGTGCTCTTCTCTCGCCTTGTCCTGGAGAGGGAGGCAGTTTTGCTTGAGGCTTTTTGTTTTGGAGCGCGGGGCGGGAGAACCCAAAACAAGGTAGACGTGCCAGGATTATATTACTCTCTTACACAGGCGCGATACAAAAGGAAAAGCGACCAGGAGGGAAGAGGAAAGCAGGTGCAGGAAGAGCCCTTTTCTGGCCTAGGGATAGGATCTTTTTGGTCCCGTTTTTTAGTACGTGCTGTTCTCAAATTGCGCCCATGAAACTGCTTGAAAGGTTTACTTCCTCCTTGGGCACTGCAGCCGCTGCTTGGGCAGGTCCTTGCCGGGATTTTAGTTCCTAGAAAGCGGGGGCGCTGCGCTTGGAGGCTTGGCTTCCTGCGTCTTGACTGAGGTCCGGAAATGCCCTTGGGAAAGGCCGCTTCTACGGGCCCCTCCCCGAGCCTGCCCCTCCCCACCTCCAAAGCAGCCACCACCCAGGCCCAGAGTCAAACTAGGGTTTTGTGGGTCCTTTGGAAGGGCCCCATCAATGAGCCCCTTCTCCCTGTGACTCCACCCACTCACCACCACTGTCACCAGCTGCTCCTTCTCTTTTCCCGATTCCCTGCAGCTTGCATGCTCGAGAGGGAAAGTCAGGGAGCGAGGGACCTAGCTAGGTTGCAATGGAGAAGAGGGCTCCCTGAATCTTTGGTCTCTAGGCCCCTGCTATCTATCTATCTATCTCTATCCATCCATCCATCCAAAGTGTTTATATCCCATCCAACTACTAGCATCTTAGGACAGTTTTACAATAAAATCAACAGAAATGAAATAGAGCATAGCCTCCAATACTTCCAGTATAATAAAACCCACTAGCATGTGGGACTTCCACAGCTGCCTGCCCGTTACGCTTGATGCTAGCCTTGAGAAGGGATGGAAAGGGCTGGCTCCAACACAAAGGCTGGAATTCCTCTCCCTCTAGTGAGAATCTGTGTAGCACTGGTGTGCGTTGCCCTGCATTACCCTCTGTAACAGAAGAAAACACGAACCTGGTTCCACTGGAGCCAGAGGTCTTCTGAAAAGTCACACCTGCGTGTTACTTAGGGCATTTTCCTTTCTGTAGGGAAGGCAAAGTTACTTTCATCTAGTCATTCAGTCAGCACTAATTGCCCAAGAGCAATCAAGGCGTGAATACAATATGTTTCTGTGACAAGGGCGGGATGGAGCAGGGAACCTAAATTAGAAACTCCTAGACAGAAATGACAGGGCTGTTTTTATGCAGGACAAAAGTTAAAGAGTCAACAACAGTATGTGACAAGTTACAGACGAAGGCTTAGCAAAAAACATCTCATATTTTAAAAGCTGTACAAAAGCTCTTCAAAAAATTTTTTTAAAAAATGCTTTGTCTCAACTGGAAGAAGAATGCTCCACACCTTGTAATTTAAATTCCATCCCACTGTTGCCATTTAAGTTTCCATTAAGTGAAACAGTAATACGTCTTTCTAAATCAAATGCACCATCCAATAGCCACAGATAAATAATTTGGGACAAAACAAGTTCCCCATATTTTATCACACAATACTTTTTTCAGGGAACTGGCCCAGTTGAAAAGGCTGTGATTTTGAGATCGGCCCACAGAACATTTTGTGTTTCATCCCTTTCAAGTTTAGGGGACTATTTCTGGAGTGCCAAAGGTATCTTTTAATACTTCGTGTGCCTGCCCTTGCTAACTCTCATCCCCACTTCAGCTCCTTTTCCAATATGCTTGGTTGAGTCTAAACCAAAATGTGGTTAAGCAATTCCCTAATCCTACACCTTTGTCTGGAAATGAGATTGGGAAACCTTGATTCTAGCTATTGGGACAAACTCAGCTTCTGTCTTTCATTTCCCAGAATTCTTTAGCTCCTTGGAGCGACTATTTGAGGGGTATGTTGTTTTATCTTCAAGCAGACTTGGTCCTACAACCCAGGTGATCCAGTGAACAGAGAGTCAGTCAAGGGCATAAGGTCAAAACGTCCCTCCCTGGCCCATCAGAGAAAATACTTCTCAGAACAAAATTCAAAGCTGTTTCAAAATTCGGGAGATTGAGTAGAGGCACACGGTCCTCCTCCAAAGCTGGCCCGTGTCACCTTTCTTGGTCCTTATGCCATTTGGGTTTGGCCCTTCTCTTTTTATCCCCCGATCTGGGCTTTAACATGCACACACACGCAGAAACCCCAGCGATGGCTTTGGGGAGATCTGTCCCTTTTTGCCACTTGTTTTTCTCCTTGTCGTACACCTGGACAGTTCTGGAGAAGACGGTGTCTTCCCAGCTGTACCCTCCAAGGATGTAGATCTTTCCTTCCCAGGTGGCCACTCCGGACTCACTGCTGGCTTGCAGCAAAGGTGCCACTGTGGTCCACTGATTGCACTGCGGGCTGTACGATTCCACTGCCAGAATGTCAAAGCGGGCCATCGTCTCCAGGTAGTCGTCGCTGCCACCGATGGAGTAGATGCTGTCATCCAAGGTGCACATGCTGTGCCAGCCGCGGGCGGTGATCATGGGCCGCCTCTCCTCCCACACGTCTGTGCGATAGTCGTAGCACAGCAGGTTCTTGCGATAGGGGCCGATTTGGTAATCGTGACCTCCCGAGATATAAACAAACTCGTTGTGGACGGCACCAGCGTGCCCATACGTAAACCTAGGGCAGGAAGAGGAAAATCAAAGCAAAAGGCATCATCGAGTGCGGAGCTTAATTTGCAGGATCGCAAAGGGAAATCTATCAAACAGGTTACGAAGTCCTATTAGAACTTCCTTGAGAAGTCCTTCCTTTACAACTACGCTGTAGTTCTTTTAGGCTTAGAAGACGGAACATGTTTGCTCCGTTTGGAGGCCTCCCACTGAAGAGGTGCATAACCTCAGTCCCTGGGTTAAGCTCAAACCCAGCCCAATTGTCCCCTCTGGGATTTCCGGAGGGATACACCCTCCCTGAGCTACGAATGGGTGGGTGGTTTTCTGACGTTCGTTTAGTTTTCCCTTCCCCTTGAAAATGATTCAAAGGCTTCTCCAAAGCCTTAGCTACTGGTAGTGATGTTGGCTGGAGAATCCTGGGAGTCGCAGGACTTGTTTTTCCTGTCCAGACATGTTCAGAAATGTCTTAAGCCCAAAGTCTACATTAACGAGGTGCACCCCTGGCCACAGACAGACGCTCACCCTGGTCTCCTTGGATGCAATAGAAGTAGAAGTAAACAGTGCGACCTAAAGCCCTTGAGTGCTTTGGCTTTCTCAGGCACCTGCCCATATTTTTAAGAGCCTTCAAGACTCTCAGTGCTGCTTTTCCTTTGAAATGCCACCACCGTTTCTCCACTGCCAAGGCAGAAAGTGGCCCAACGAGCTGCTCATGTTTGCAGCTTTTACCAGGAAGTTTAAATAATGGGGTTTTGCAACATATAAGAAAAACAAGGAAAAATGCTTTGAACTCCCAAGGAGTCCCTTTTTACCTTGGCAACCCGGCCACGTAGGACCACGTGTCTTTCTCGGGGCTGTACGTCTCCACGGATGAAAGTGCCCCGTTCTCATTCCTTCCACCAACGGCCACCAGGATGCGTTTGACAGCTGCCAGATAGAAATCCACTCGGCGTTGCCTCATCGGGGCAAGCTGCAGAAGCAAAAGGGAAGCACCCAGGCCAAGAGCTTTGAATGGCAGAGACTACTGAGAACAGACTCTTTGCCGCAACCCAGGTCGGGGGAGGCCCGCTCACAACCCTCCAACCAAAGACGGTGGCTTAGCGGAACCAAGGCGGGCAGGAGCGCACGCATCAGCCGCCACCCCGTTCCGGCTTCCCGTTTCCCTCCGAGCCAAGCCTCCATCCTCGCAACAGGCGGAGGGAAATGGGATTTCCCAGAAGGAGGTTTTGTTCTCCAGCTGTGGCGCAATGTATTTTGGGATGGCTTGGCCTGAAGACGCATTAGCTTTGCAAAAAGCTTCCATTTTCGAAAGTGGAAACTAGAACTAGTTGATAGAAACGAAGACTAGTAGAAATGCTGTGTTGGTATGAGTCAATCCTGCATTTTTGCTCTCCCCTTGGGGGTGCAGCAACGGGGCCCTGTCATATTTTGCCCCTGCTCTTCAGAACTACCCATGATGCCCTGGGGGCAGAGTCATAATTTCCCAGCCCTAAGAAAAGTTTAATCTCACATTTGCAGCAGGGGGACTATTTCCCAAAATTTGTGGGAATTGTTCATAAGGGGACTCAAGTCGTCCGCAGAGGGGAGCACTATTGAGGGTCATGATCCAGGAACTCTACAATGAATGTCTGCATTCAGCAGCAGTCAACCCCCAAATCAGCCTCCCTCAATCTCTAAAGGACTAGAATGCCTATTCTCCCCAATCATGATGGCAGCCATAGTCCGCCATATGTGGAGGAGAACACCAGGTTGGAGAAAAGTCATTATAAATACTAGTTAGCAGCGAGGCGCAGTAGACAAAAGGCCTGTCGGTGGGCGACCAGGTGCAGTCTCGTTCCGGAGATAAGGGTGTCCCTCTGGCCCGATCCAGCAGTGTTCTTTTTCTGAGATTCTGCACACCGGGCCCACCTTGCATTACTCTTTGGATCTCCTCAGTGATGAAAGACACATCCGAACACTCTTTAAGGCTAGGTGGTCCCGACTTTCTTAAAAAACTTGGTTTGCCCCATGACAAGCCTGGCTTATCGTATAATTATGACGGTGTATGTGTGTCTGTCCGTCCATCTGAGCCATAGCACCAAGACTTAAACTGGGGAGCATAGTAGGAGCGGGAACCTCAGGGCTAAATAGTTTGTAAAATGCATGACTTAATTTGAATTAACTTAAACGTCTCCAGATGGTTGCTGTCTGAAGTAACTTACCCCACCACTAGGGGCGGATTTCCCTAGGCTAAGTGACGGGGGCAGATCCCTCCCTCAACAGACCACGCGGCAAACCTGACTGTACTCAGACAAGTGGGCACACAATACCTCCAAACCCAACATCTGCATTAGTTCGCTTGGAAGCATCAAACTAAGTGCTCTTTCAACCTGTGCAAAGCCAGGTCTGTTCGCTGGAAAGCTGTCTAAGAAGCTGAGGCCCCTATTGAGGTTCCCCCTATCCAGGATGGCCACAGTCACTGAGATTTGCCTGAGTGGCAAAATTCAGTTTTGACCTTGGGACAATGGTCTGGAGAACAGCTTGCCTGCTGCCTCCAAACACGCAGGTGCGTTGCACTAGGTCTGGGGTACTTCTCTGTACAGGCCTGAGTCGCCTGGAGTAAAGGGAAACAATTCTGATTAGCTCAACAATAGGTCTCCTGCTCCTCTTCGAAAGGGGCAGCTCCCTTCTTTTCTGTGCCATACTCTTCTCCATCATGAGTGCTAGAAACGTGAAGTTACACTGCCTCTCCAGGATCAGAGAAAGGACGCCTCGGGACATCAGTGTCCAGGCATCCCAAGTGGAGACCACTGTTGCGCTGATGTCCTACTTGTGGGTCTCCCACTGGGGCAGTCGGTGGGCCCCTGCGTGAATGAAAAGCCAGACCCCTGATAATTTTTTAATTATCTTTAAAAATCCCTTCCTTTCCAACATACAAAGGGTAAAAGAGACACGTGCTACAGCTCACCTTGATCCACTGGTTACACCGAGGGTCATACCTATATAGAAGATTGGAGGCCGCGTCCCCACCATTGTCTCGAGAAAAACTCCCGCCGGCGATGAAGATGAAGCCCCCGAGCACCGCGACACCGTGGTGGCTCCGTCTCGCCGGCAGCGGCGTCTCCCGCACCCACCGCCCTTCCTGGGCATCCAAGAAGCAGGTGTCGTCGCTCAGCTCCAAGCTATGCTCCGACACCTCCCCGCCAACGAAGAGGAGCTTCTCCGTGCTCCCACGGAGCGTGGTTCGCTCGTTCTGGAGGGCTGGCTGAGCCGCCACGTGGTTGTGATAATAGACTGCCTCTTCCACAAAGCCCTCGCACTTGCTCTCTTTCGGGAGAAGAGCGCAGACGGCGGGCTTGACGCGGTGCAGAAGATCGCTCTTTGGAATCAAGGGGAAATGGATGTTTTCCAAGACCCGGCAGGCCTCGCATTCCCTCTCTGGATCCTGCGTCAGCCACTGCAGCGCGGCCTGCAGCAAGTCATGCTCACACTCCTGCTGGATGTCGCTGCTGCCAAGGTACTGGCACAGCTTGTGGCCAGAGACGTTCTGCAGGAAGGCCGGCGTGAAGGACAGTGTGCCGAAGTTCTTCAAGATGAACGCGTCGATGTACGCGTCCAGGTGCTGGAGGCTGTAGCTCAGAGCCAGCTCTTGGAGGTACAGGTAGTTCTCCTCATTGACTTCATTCTCCAAGTACTCGCAGCAGAAGTCCACCACCTTCCAGATCTGCAGCAGGTGGGCTGTTTCCAGGATGTAGTCGATGTTTCCGCCGTTGAGGGACAGATCACAGCCATAGAGGAAGTCCACGATAGCCTGGAGCCCGAGGTAGGATGCCCCAAAGAGCTCCACCTCTCTCTGGTAGGTCTCTCGCATGCCGAGGGTGAACATGGAGTTGAAATAGTCGCTGCAGGCGGCTAAGATGTTCCGATGGGCCGGGACTCGCTGCTCATCCACAACCAGAACAACGTCGCAGAAGAAGCCTTGGTGTCGCTGCTTGTTCAGGCTCCGAAGAACGGCGTTGGAGTGGTCGGTGCATTTGTATACCTGAAAGAAAGCCGGGGTGTCAAACTGCTTTTGCCCGAAGAGACAGCGGCAGGGACAATGCCAAGCATTGGCGTGTTTGAAGGACCCACAGCCCAATGGACGCCACCTGGCCAGAGCCCCATGGAGCTGCTCCTCCTCACCATTGCAGCCTGCTTCACCTGCTTCCCATTCTGGCCCAAACCAAGATGGCGGTAGTGAGGAGGAGGAGGAATAGGTGCCCTTGCCTCCTTGCTCACTGAATCTCAGCCCCTCTCTCCTACCCTTCCAACGACAAGCAATGACCAACGTGTTCAAGGAGGGCTTTGGCCTGTAAGTGGGTTTGAGGGATGGTTTCATTCCGAAGTGGGAACGTGGTTATTCGGTTGTCCTGTGTTTTGCCTTGAGGCCCCCAAACTCGGCTTATGAGCATTCGGTGCAGAATAAGAGGAGTGACAGGTGAGCTCCACCTGCCTGCACCACACCTGCTGCTTTTTAGCTTGACGGAGCATTTCATCCATCTAGAAGAGCCACTCAAGCCCCCTTCCGTCCCCTTCTGAAGTCCAGCAAGCATGCATCGTATCCCGGAGTCCCTAGTCTCCTCCCTTCTCACTGGTGCCCCTCTCCAAAGTTTATTTCCCGACCTCACAGGGGCAACATGGGAGAGGTGGATCAGGTTCAGCTCCCTGGTCAGAGCATGTCTCCGGCCTCAGATCAGTCAGTCCAAACTATCCCGGGGCACGTCAAGGCCGCAGGATTCCTCCCTCCATGTGCTTTATGGATTTCACCCATTCTAAATTGCATTTGCTATTTTTTATTTTGCTGGAAAGGCAGCTTATAAATAAGGGAGAAACATATCTCAGCCATCATTTAAAAATAAAAAGTAACACACCATCAAAATAAACAGCAATAAAATAATTAAAACCCCAATAAAACCAGTTAGCAGCAGTAGACCTAACCATTCCTAAATGCTTGGGAAAGCAATTAAGATACAGACCTTTGAGGATTCGCTTATCTTGCGTGGGCGAGAAATTCTTGTTTGTCTAGTTCCCTCCATCTTCATTCCAGCTTCTTAGGACCCTTGAAGTAAGAAAACAAGCAAATAAAAACACTCATGTACAAGCTGCATCCCCTCCTGCTGAAAGAGATGACAAATTCAGACCTGGGATCCATCAAAACATAATGAACTTCTAAAGGCTAAATGCACCATTTTCAAATGTATTTGCTTTAGAAAAGCAGCAGTGAATTGTTCTGCCCGATGAGGGTGGTAACCCTGTAACCAGCTGGAAATTGGTTCAGCTGCAGCCAGCATGGCAAACCGTCAGCAAAAGCTTCGTTTATTTTACATGGATCTGGTAAACGAGCTATATTAGATCACTCTCTTGTGATTGTCCAGTGAAAAATAAAACTTTCCAAAGCAAATTGCTGTATGCAAATGTGCAGGGGATTCTTTTCCTTTCCAAATTTTTCTTGAAAAACATTTTCTACATCTCTCTCTCTCCCCCATCTTTCTCTCCTTAGAAGATTTAATTTGATTGATTGATTGATTGATTGATTGTGATGGGGGGGAAGGAGTAATGGTGTGAACCCATGGGAAGGTTATGAATAGAAGAACTGTGCTTCTGCATCATATAAGAAAGATGTATGAAAACTACATCCCATTGCCTTTAAAATTTTTGCACATATTCTAATGAATATATCTACGTAACATTACACAAAACATAAATTAATGGCATCAGTGCTTAGCCTCCTATGCATAATTAGGCTGGGAATAAAAAGCCCTAAGATTTCCAGAATCCCTTTCTTCTGTCCAAATGTGCATAGGATTGGACCCTAAGCATACTTCACATTTTTTCCTCAAGTATTTTAGGTCACCTGCAAAAAATGACACGGAATGCCTGCTTACCTTGGTTTGCTTAGCTTGTACTTGGTGAACATGCTAAATTAGAGCACTCTAGTGAATTGCCAGTGCAAACGGCACACTTTCCCATGCAAGGCATTCCCCATGCAAATGAGCCCGATTTGCAAGGGAGATGTTTCCACTTCAGAATTTTCTGGGGAACCCACATTACTGATACAGCTCCTTCATTTCTCCCTCCTTAAGGTATATTAAGTGATCAGGAGAAGAAAGAGAGGAGAGAAGCGGTAGGGTCATGAATGAAAGACAACACAACCTGCACACGGACACCTGAACTGCCATAACATTTCCAAAGAGGGATGCTCTCCCTCCTTAACAGATTTTTTTAAATCTGATTTTAAAAGCATGCTTAAAAAAGATTGCTACTACCAGCAGCACCTGCCTTGGTTGTCCTTGGCATGCCCAACCTAGTCCAAATGCCGGAAGCCCGTCACCTGTTTGCGATTGCAACTTGAGCAGAGTTGCTGGGGGAGTCTGGGGTGGGGTAGATTTCGGCCCTACATCCAGTCCTGCCCACACCGCTTTCTTTATCTCTGGTCAAGTGTGGGATGCAACCAGCAGTTGGAATGCATTTTTCTGCTCCAGCTTGGAAGCAAATTTGGCCTTGAGGTGTGGGAGGAAGGCGTCCTTGCAATGCATACCAAGCAGGCCCAAGAAACTTCTCCCTCATTTGGGTGGATTATATTATAATTTTCTGCAGAGCGTTTTAATAGCAAGTAGAAGAACACAAGGACAGATTTTTTTTTTAAAATGGAGAATAATAAAGTTTTGAGGGGAATAAATTATAGCAGGGGACAAGAGATTTAAAGACACTGCCAAACCACAGAGTGAGCTTGTATTGGCATATAACACTAAGCCATAAACTATGTTAATCATGATTTAGCCATGTATTGTCCTGCACATATTCAAGCAAACTGTGGCTTGTTTTCTCTATGGTTAATTTGTTTCTTTCTCCCACTCATTTTGTACAGTGGTAAATAAAAGGGAAACTGTGCAATGGAAGCTTAAGTTTTTGTGCAGTAGGGAATGCTGTTTTCCATTAGAAAAATTGAGAGGTACCCACATCGTTTGGAGTGGGGCCGCATCAGATTCTCATGAAGTTGAAAACAATGCTTAGAATGCCAGGCATGGGGGGCAACAATTTGCCCAAGTTCCAGTTCAGACACCCTGACAAGCCATGGTTTAGAGATGGCAGACTTTGAAAGTCAACATTAAACCATGGTGCACACATTGTTAATTAGTAGTTTGTAAAGAGCTACCGAGGCCAAGTTTCCCACCAGTTAACAAACCATTATCGGTTGCCAGTCAAGAAGCCATGATTTGTTTCCAGGGCTGGGTTCAGGCCCAAGAACAGGCCAAATGGCACTGAACCACATGCATGATGTGGCTTAGCATGATGCGAGAACAAAGACCTATCTGGCACAGGAACGCGAATGGGTGGAGAGGGAGGAGGCAGGAAGCAAAAGCCAATGAAAGTTGGCGAGGCACAGAGGGTAGGAGTTGCTGCAAAGCATTTCTCAAAGGCACAAGAGGGAGAAAGGCAACGCAGGCTTATAAAAAAGGACACCCCCGCCCCCGCGCCATGCGTGCGAAACGCAGGTGGGAAAGGAGCCCGCGCACACACGTGCAGCGAACGGGGATCGCGCCCCCTTCTTCCGCCGGGGGCTGCCGCGCTGCTCCCCGCCCGCGCCCCTACGCCGCTGCCGCCTCCATTTCCGTCTTTACTCTGGAGCAGATGCAGAGCATCGGGAGGGGGCACCTCGGCTCTGAAACGCCCCCTGCCCTCTCCCCCAAGGCGTGGGTCCCCACGGGGAGCGGCACCCGCCCCCCCCCCCCCGCGCCCCGCCGCCCAGGCCTTGGCGCCCGGTTCTGGAAAGCGAAGGCGCGGCGCTGGGCGCAGCTGTCAGGCGCGCATCTAAGGTCACGTCTGTGCCGACCCCGCGAGAGGTCGCGGCGCGGGGACGAGGCGTGTCGGGCGAGCGGGCGGGCGGCGGCTCGGAGGATGCTGCGGCGCCCGCGGGAGTTTCCCATCATGCCCCAGCCCGGAGAGCGGCGCGGCGGGCGCTTACCGCGGTACCCGGGGCGGCTGCGCGGCGCTGCGCTCCCGCCGCGGCCATCGCTGGCGGAGCAGGAACTGCCGGCCGGACGGAAGGAAGGCGCGGCGGGCCAGAGGCGGCGGCGGAGGAGGAGGAGGAGCGGCGGCGCCGGGCCGTGGCGGGGCGAGGAGGCGAGGGGCGGTGCGCGGCCGCCGGGGGGCCGGGCCAGGGCGGCGCGTGGAGAGGCCGCCCCCCGGCGCCCCCTCGCCTTTCCCCGCCGTGCTCGCTTTGCCTTGGCCTCGCTCCCGTTTTTGCTCGCTCGCCTTCTCCCTCTCCCCTCCCTCTCCCCTTTCCTAGGGGACGTAGGGCCCGTCGCTGACTCGCTGCCCAGCCCGATGCAGTTGTTGTTGCTAGTGGCGAAGTCGTGCCCGACCCCTCGCGACCCCACGGACAGCCCTCCTCCAGGCCTTCCTGTCCCCCACCATCCCCCGGAGTGCACCCGAGCCCACACCAACGAGGACGCACTAGGGCTCTTATCAACAGAAAGCATCTATAGGCCAG
Organism: Varanus salvator macromaculatus; assembly: GCA_023646645.1. NCBI lineage: Eukaryota > Metazoa > Chordata > Lepidosauria > Squamata > Varanidae > Varanus > Varanus salvator. The sequence goes on from JAIXND010000657.1 coordinate 3,598,028, forward strand.
AGCAGGACTGCCTCTGGATCGACAGCAGCTGCTGTTCGCCCTCCGTGCAAGGAGTTGCAGACCGACATGTTGGAAGGGGGCCAGCCGGGACTTGGCCGGCTGGCCGGCAGCACAAACTCTCTAAGAAAGGAACGGTCTTCCAAAATGGAGAGGCTGCACGAAAATAAACACACTGTGATTTTGGACTGCTTTTTGACCTGCTTTCCAAAGCCAGAGAAAACTGCAGCTCCTAACACTCCACAGCATCAAACCTATCTGAACACCTTACTCTCAGTATTGAGACTCGCAGCGGTCTCTGTCTACCTGTCTGCACCTGGAAGAGGGAGCATTTCAGAGAGAGCCACCTTGGTGCTCCTGGTCTCCAAGCTTCTCTCCTCCCTTCTCGTAGCCTGAGCAACCCAAATTTGTTCTCCTGGGCCCCACATCACTGGTTCCAGCGTAGAGCACGGCTCTATCCCAGCACTGCCTTGGAGACTATTTAGATGGCACATGATGTCCACAACTTAGTACTGGACAGGCAAGGTGGGATACAGAAAAACAGAGGGAGTCAGAAGGTGCCTCCTGGGCCATCTAATCTGACCCCCAACTCCAGCTGGATCCACTCATGACATGCCTACCATGCACATGTCCAGCCTGGACAATTGGAGGAATATCAACATCACCCAAACATCCTAACCATTAACGCTCAAACCTCCCACTCCTAGAAGCGCTGTGCTCCCTGGATTCACAGCTCCGGTGGGCACACCTTCCAAGACTGTGCCCCTTCTAAGGGTTCACCTCCCTTTCCCCTAGGCCTCCATTTTATGGAACGTGCTCCCCAGAGAGGTCCGCCTGGTGCCGTCGTTATTTGTTTTTCAGCGCCAGGCCAAGACCTTTTTATTTAAACGATATTTTAATAATTAGTAATATTATTTATTGGTTGTATTATCTTTTAGCCAGGATGAATCCAGATTTTTTTGTGTTCTTGTTTGTTTCACTGTTTGTTTATAATGTTGGAAGCTGTCCCCAGGCTTATGCGAATGGGACGGCATACAAAAATTCCAAATAAATAAATAAATTTCCCATGAAGCAAAGGAGCAATCGCACAGGAAGAACCAGCAGCCCACCGGTCTCGTCAGCCACTGGCTGGGCTCTCTTTGCTCCTCCACGTCAGCGGCCTTGATTTCAAGGGGCACGCTTTGGGAGCTCATCCGGCAAGAACACTCCCACAATTTCTGTTCAGCCAGCAGAAAATCATCTAAGTCGCATTTAGTGCAATGCACGGGAGAGCCCCCGTTCCTTTGCTGGCTTTCTGCCTCCATTCCTGCGTTTCATTGCTAGCGTTGGGTTTGTTACCTCGAAAACCTCGTTTCTTTTGGTTGTGTTTGGTTTCGCATCACTGGGGTACCGTCATGGATTTACGCTTAGTTGTTAATTTACAGTTTGCAGTTACTGAGTCTGAGAAGGGGCGACAAGGGTTCTGTACCCTGACCTCTTGCCCTGCCACATAGTGGCTTGAGTCGTGTGTGTGCGGAAACTTTGTCACTGGGTCTAAGAAACGCCGTTTCTGCAGCTTCTCGTGTTGGGAGAGTTGCTGCCTTGCAACCGAACTCTGCAACTCGTCTGGTTGGAGCCCCCCATCCCAAGGGCGGGGGGCTGTGGCTGGGCTCCTGTCTAGGGAATGGGAATGTTTCTAGGGAGTGGAATGTATGATAATTGTGCCCAGGGGTGGAGTCGTTCTATTCAGTGGACGGAAACTTGGTCTCTCGCTTCTCCTAGGTCAGTCTTCAACCTGATGCTTCTAGATGTTTTGAAATTCGGCTCCAGCCAATATGGCTGGCCAATGCTGAGGAATGCTGGGAATTCTTGTGTGACACATCTGGAAGGTGTCCCGTTGGGGAAGGCTGTCCTCCTTCACCTGCTGCCCATTGAGTTCCCCAGCCTAGAAATAGCAGAAATTCTGCAAAACATGGGAAATGTCAAGTGTTTCCAGGAGCTAGATAGGCAGGAAATATGCTTCCTTGCCTCTGCAGCAACTGAGCTTGAAATTCCCAACCCTGCTTGGTTTATTAGGTTTCCAGAGTTACCAGGCACCTGAGTTTTCTGACTTGCCTTACCTATTCTTTGTAGTTCAGGCATGTCACTGCTACAGAAACTTCTCAGGCCAGCAGGGGGCGATAGCTGCTTCTGAATCAAACCCAGGGACTCTCATTCCCCTGCTCACTGTCTAAAAGCTGTAATTCGGAGGATAATTAATGTTCATAGTGGAGATTCAGGCAGTGATCTGGGATTACGCATATCCGAGGAATCACTTCTTGTCCGCGTGCACAGTTTTTACAGTGCTGCTTCTGGAAATGCATAATTTCCCAGAGTTGATTTCAACTGGAATGGTTTGGATCCACATTTAGGCTGGATTAATGGTGCTCTTATGTGGGGAAGGGGGTTCCCCAAATTGGACAGAGGATCCTTTTACAAACAGAGTTCTTGCAGAAGAAGGAAACCAATTCAGCCCCTGTTTTTCTCTGTCTTTGTGTGCATCCCTGCCAAATTTTGATATTTATCTATAAAATTTATTTGGAGCTTTGCCTATCTCACCGGGGTTTAGTGTGGATTCCTGCACAAAAAGCAAATATCAGTTTAAACCTAGAAAGGCCTAATTCCCACCGAGAAGGTTATTTCTGGGAGCCACACGGAGGCCCTGATTTTCAGACAAAGTCTGTTTCACTAGTTGAACATTTCTGGCAACTTGCCCTCTGCGATAGATGCTGGCTTTTCTGTTTTAGCTGAGCATCTGCTAGAGGCTTTGGGCTCGTTCTTTTGCCTCCACGCATGTGGAGCATGGCAGCCTTGCAAAAATGATGCACAGCATAAAGAGCCGAAGGACAGATATTTTTCACCAAGCACCGTGGAGCATCCTCCCCAGCACTGGCTTTGTTCTCCCCCATTATGACTTTGATCTTCTGCAAACTTACCTGGAATGGGTCACAGTAGGATTTGCTTCTGAGTAAACATGCCGAACGGCAGACGCTGGCGCTTCAGAACAAAGACCGGCTGCAGATCACTTCTCCAGTCATTGCGTGAGAGAATCTGTAATAAATTCTGCCCTTGATAAAGGGCTTCTTCATAAGCCAGCGTGCTTTTTGTTTCTTGGACAATAAACCTTTCATAGTACCTTTTGTTCTTGTTGTCAGTCTTCCAAACATTGTTAAGCTTTGGTTGTCCATTGATGGTATGCAAAGACCCACGTTCTGACTGGGGGTAACTTTGAATAACAGATGTTAGGGGATAAATGACAGCAAAGCAGGCCTCATGCCCTGCTTGTCAGCTTCCGGGCTGCCCACTGTTGGAAGCAGGAGGCTGGGCATAGAGGGACCATTCTTGCCCAATCTGGTGCCCCCCAGATGTGCTGGATTACAACTCCCACAGTCCCCAGCCACCACAGCAAACTATGCAGACCCTCATTCTGACTGGCCATGGCTCCTCCGTTGTTCATCTGAGCCGCCATAGCTAATCTTGGAACCTGCACATCCGTTTGGCTGGAAGCAGTCCATTGGACTAGGATACCAGGGAAGGCAGCCCTGTGCCTTCTTGATGCTTTGGACTACAACTCCCAAAGTCACCACAGTCAGTCATGCTGGCTGGGGCTTATGGGAGTTGTAGTCCGATGCATCCGGAAGGGAATGCGATGGCCTATCTCCGAAAGGGCTCCATTAAAAAGAAATACAGTTATGGGATTGGGATTGTTCTGAACCATCACTGCTGGCATTTCTTCTGGCGTTGTGTTTCTTGGCGCCAAGCATGTGTCTCGGTCATGATATTGGCCTTCTTTCACTCCTTGGGCCAAATTCTGTTTCAGAGATGCTTTCATGGCCTGCCTTCTGGCGCTGGAGGAGACAAAGGCAGAAAGAGTGGTGCTGATATTTCAGAATGCCGGCAAATATTAGCGTAACGCTCTTCTGGCCCATCACAGAGCCTCTCCATCTTTCAGAAGGGGAGGAAAAGAGCATAAAGGGGGATTTCCGAGATGGCCAACTGGGAATCTGAGGAGGCTTGCCAGAGGCTCACAGCCCCAAAATTCTTCAGCCTCATCCTAGGTGAACGGCCGCCGGTGCTCCTAAGCAAAAGATTTTGTGCAGCAAGTCTGTCCTCCACTTCCTAACGCACATTTCTGGTTTTAGGAATCTGAAGCAGCCACAGTGGGAAAACAGGAGGGTTACCTATGGAAAAGGGAGGCTCCCAATGCTCTCAGCGTGACATGGGGCAGCTGCAGAATCCGGCTGCCTGATGAAATTCTACGCAAAGCTTGTCACTGGCAGGTGGTGCATCTCGGAGGGAGCAAGGCTGGGCCGAGGAGACACAACGGATGGTCAGAGATGACTCATCCTCATTCCACGACTTGAGAGTAACCAGGACCGTGTGAGCACCGAAGGTGAAGGACAATCTTGCATTGCATGAGCAGGGACCGGAAGCGACATACTGCAAGGATCCTGAGGGGCTGGCAAGACCCTTCCAGGATCCGTGGTTGGACAGAGCAAGCCCTTCGAGCAACATGCCGGCCGAGGAATACTGGATACCACCAAGAGGGCTATTCTCCGTGTTGAAACATGCTTAAAATCGCGTCCTTTCAGGCTTCGTGGGGAAGCTGCATCTATTGGGATGTTGATGCTCTGACCCTCCTCTTGCATAGATGCATAAAAAAGCCATATTGTAGCCCCCAGCAATCGTTTTCCAAGGAAATAGCAAGCCGGGCAACGCTTGCGGTTCTCTCTCGAGCCCTCATTGGTCGGAGGATCGGGATACAAGAGCATAGCAACACCGGTCTGCTTGATCTTTTTATCGATTTGTTGCATTAATATCCTGCCTCTTCCTCCAAGCCAGGGCACGTGTTTCTACGCTTAGGTACCCATAACATCTGCAGGGTTTGGGGTTTTTTTTTTGCAGATTCATGTCCTATTGACCTGCCCATTTTTAAATGCCCTGCAACTTACTTTTCTTTGAACCCCGTTTGGCAGTTAAAATTGAAAGCAACTGGGATTATTGTTGTTTTATTAATCCTGAGGACCCATCTTGCACACGAGCGCATCCTCCCAAGGGCAGGAAGGGGAGAAAGGCACAGGCTGCGCACGGTGTTGTGACCCTTCCTCCAGCACGGGACCCCCAGTGGCCGCAACTGGGTTTTAGCGCTGGGCCAAAGGGGGCCTCGTTCAGCCAGGAGGACCCCTTTATTCTGTGAGGGTTGTCCCAGAGCAGAGACCCCCGCCCAAGCCGCGTCTCACTTTGTGCGGGAAGCCTGGGATGGTTCGTTGTCATAGCAACCCCTGCACATCACCCCCAAGCGCAGCTGAGAATCATGAGCTCCACGGAAAGGCGCTTACCAAGATGCGTGCGCGTGTGTGCGTGCGTGTGTGTGCGTGCAAGGGCTCCTCTGAGCATCCAAGCCGCCCTCCATCCATCCATCCTCTGCGCGGGGAGAAAGCCATTGCATCACCGCGCAGAAATCCGAGCAATGCTTCGCAGAGCAGGGACTCCGAGTGGGCGTGAGGCGACGACCACTGCGCTTCGGGAGAGGGGGGTGTGCAGAAAATGCCACGGCGGGGGCGGGCGGGGCGGGACGGATCGAGAGAATGAAAGAGAGCGAGCGAGCGAGCGAGCGAGAGAGGAGGCAGCCCCCGCCTCCCCGGGCGCGCGCACCAATCGCGCGCCACCAGATCAGAGGCGAGCCTCTCTCCTTGCCGTGCCGGGCAGCCAGGGGTTAAGCGGATCGCTCTGACGGATCGCTTTGGCAAGGCGAGGACTGCAGCAGCGGCCGACGAGCCGGCTTCCTCGTCACCAGCCCTTCGCTTTCTTTTTGGCTCGCTCTGCCCCCTTTCCTTTGTCCTTCCTCCTCCTCCTCCTCCTCGGCCATCTGAACTCCGGTGCTGCGGAGAGGAAAGGAGAGGGAGAGGAGAGGAGAGGAGCGCCTCCTGGGACCCCGAGCCGGTGCCCAAATTCCCCTGCTGGCGTACAGAGACGACTGAGAGGGGGCGGAGAGAGAGGGAGGGAGAGAGCGAGCGAGCGAGCCTCCCTCTTTTGGAGCCCCCCTTTAGTCGCCTGCCCACCCACCCCTTCCCTTCAGTCTTGAGAGAGCTCCTCCAAGAAATGGCCACGAAGATCGACAAAGAGGCGTGCAGGGAGGCGTACAACCTCGTGCGAGACGATGCCACGGAGGTGAACTGGTAAGGCGGATGCGCCGCGCAGTCCTTGTTGGAGAGCCCGGGCCGCGCGCGGAGCGAGGGCGCCTTGAAGTTGGGGGCGCCAGCCAGCCTTGGCGCAGCCCGAGCCGCGCGGGCGGGCGGGCGGCCTTCTCTCGCTTTGCAGCCCCCCCTCCGGGCCGGGAGGTGGGACTCCTGGGGCGAAGCTCGGCTCCGTGGGGATGCCCCGTGGGGTGGCCATCGGGACACTCGGGGGCCGCACGGGGAAGGGGGACGGTGGGCGATCCGAGGATTCTTAGGGTGTCTTGCGCGCGCGCGCGCGCGCGGGTGTGTGTGTGTGTGTGTGTGAGGGAGGGAGGGAGGAAATGGCCCATCGAAAGTTGCAAGCTAAAGAATTTCACCGAGAAAGGTGCATTGACTGGCTCACACGGGCTGCTTTCTCATGGCGTTTCCTCCCGTTTGCGAAGGGTGTCCTTCAAGTATGACGGGTCCACCATCGTTCCGGGGCACCACGGAGTGGATTACGAAGAGTTCATCAGCCAGTGCACAGGTAAGGCCGTTCGGCTTTCCTCTGAATAGGAGGCCACCGATGCCCGCGGAGGCCACTAAACGGCTTGGAAAGGGGTTTTGCAGAGCTCGCATGTCTCCTCCGCTAAGGTGCTTGGATGGCCTGCGTTTTGCGTGGAAGCAGAATGATCTCACCCACCTAATCCTCTTTTGTCTCACCCTTGCATTTAAGTTGGTGGTGTGTCCCTCCCCTCCCAAACGAACTTGTCTGCCTGCCTGCCCCTTTTCGTTGCTAAACTGTACAAAAGATGGACTGCTTGCAGGGGAAGGCTTGAAGAAAGGCAAAATCTCAGTAAAGGGAGCCATAAAGGAAATGGAGAGTTAAAAAAAAATCCAACAATCACACCTTTTCATTTGCCTCTTGCTGTCCCCTGGGCTTGAAAGCACAGGTGATGAGCATTCCAGGCCTGGCATTCATTCCAGCCCATTTCCGGGTACACACAACTGCCCTTCCTTCAAAATTAGTACAGGAGCCCAACTGCTTACTAGCTCAGCTTCAGGATTCATGATTATAGGAGATTCATTGCATGTGGGCCTCTGGATAAACACAACGTGCTTGAAAAGCAATACTCCCCATTCATGTTTTCATTAAAATGTTTAAAATAGGTTTATAATCCTGCCCTTCGGTTGACATGCCTCTAGTGGAGCATGGTTTAGTTTATTTATGGACTCCTAAAGTATACTCATCGAGCAAAGCTTAAGGGGACTTACACCTGGGTATATATGCATCCAACCACGCAGTTCAAATGGCACCCCCAAACAAAATAACTTTATTTCTTAAGGGGCACCACCCAAATGCATCAAATGCTCAAGAAACTGATGAGAAGCTTCAAATGAATATTTATAATGAGGGTGCCATCACAGAGAAGACTCTGTGCCCAGCCATTCAGCATGCACAGAGGAGAAAATACTTGGGGTACTGCTTGTTGATGGATGCCAAGCTGAAGGTGTGGAACCTTTGGCCACGTCTCTCCAAGTTGGCTTCTGCGGTGCTTTGTGTCCATCTTTGATCTAAAGTCTTGTGTCTTGAAAACACGAGAGGACACACTTTTCTAGTTGCACATTGCTTTCATGTCCCCCAACTTCCCCGGAGTGCTCTTGAACGACCTGCTTGCAGGGGATTTTTTTGGTGGAAGTGGGGAGTGAAATGACTGAGCAAGCAACGCTTCAGTGTTTCAATACACGATGGACTAGACGCCAGCACAGCTCCTGGCTTCACTTTCCCAGTCTTTAAAAGGGGAGGAAAACTGTTGAGGAGCGGGGAGTTCTGGAGAATGCCTTCCCTTTGCATCTCTTTGGAAAGAAACCGGTTGCTCCAATCCGCCTGACGGCTTGGTGTGTGTAGGTGTGCATGGAATGGCACATTTGCATGCACACAAGGAAGTCTGAATCACAGCAGCTTTTATACGGCTGGGAAAAAGCGATTTGGATTTGGATTTGGATTTGGATTTAGAGAGGGGGACAGGAGCGAGGTGATCTGCAGACTCGCATGGCTGACCTGCATCCCCCCCGGTTTTGAAGCATCTGCTCAGCTCGTAACTTTGCAAAGAGATGGGTACAAGAGAGACTATCACTTTCTAAAGCTCTCTCTTGCAAGTGTCACACAGAACTTCTTGATCTAAGAAAGGGCACGAAGAACACACTTTCCAAACCTCTTCATGTCAAAGGGGGTTGCGTCTGGTGTGTTTCCTGCTGCACTTCCTCTGTTCACATACAGAGCACAAGTTGCGCTTGGCTCTGATTTTTCCGTCTGTGAGACAGTCCGTTGTGCCAGAGTGCAGTAACTTCCTGCTTGCTCTCAGATGTAGAATAACAAAGCGGGAACAGAGAGGCCTGGCAGGAATGCAGAACGTGGTGTGTGGCTTTGTGTCTGAGAGGCAGACACATGGATGAATAACTTTGCATGAATCTTTTGATGAATGGCTTGCTAGAAATCTGTTCATTCTCGCAGCTTCAATGGGCTTTCCCCTCCCCCAGGTCAGTCCCTCGGGAAGCTCTTAGCTTCTCGTCAGGGCATCGCTCCTTAACGCAATTATGTTGCCTTCACACAAAACACATGCATGGAAACAGCAGGTCCTTCAGAAGGGCTTCCAGTAGATCGTGCCTTCATTCTGTCATGTTCACACATGCTTGAGGGAAGAGACTGCATTGCACACGGAAAGACTGGTGTTCAGTGAGGCCATGCAAAGATACCTTGGAGGATCCGTCTGTTCTTGGCTCTGAAAGAGGAGGTTTCTTCCTGGTAGACAGAAGCAGTGGATCCCTTGATGTGAGGGGAAATCTGTCCTTAATAAGTGGATGATGGTTATGGTGATTACACTTTACCTCCGTGAATTTCCTCCACAACCATTTTGAGATGGCTTGATCTTGAATGAAGGCCCATCCGCTTAAAAAGTACCTGTTCCAGTGGAAAATGGATTGGTGGATGTGGATCAAGGAGGTACCTGATGCTTGGCTTCTCCCTGGAGGGGTGTCCAGGTGGGATGCCACAACAAGCACTTCCGAACCCTTCAAAACTGACGGCTACATCGCTCAGGAAGGCTCCTCTTTGATCTGAGGCCACCAAAGTGGAAGGATATCACACTGCAATGGCTGGGAAGGTGATTCAGCATGGAAACCCCCACGTTGGGACAACCAAGGACAGATTTCTGAGAAACAATGGGAGGATCAGGAAATGTTTAGCCTGGGGAAACAAGGAGGTTAAGAGGAACAACATTCTACAGATATCTGAAGGCTTGTCACAGATGATGGGGCAAATTTGGTTTCATTTCCAGCAAAAGCTGGAAGCTGAAGGAAGGGTTCTGACAAAGACAGGGTTTCAACTAGCCTATCGCAGGCTGGAGCTGGCATTACTATGCTAGATAGATGACTCGGTATAAAGTAGTTTTGCTCTGATGAAGAGCTCTTGCACACTGCTTCCTGCAACTTATTATTTTTATGCCCCCAGATGCATTGCATCTGCTGCTTTGAAATGTCCCCCTCCCTGTCACCCATCCTGTTTGGGTAGACTTTCTTGATGGAGGAATGTGCTTCCCTTTTGCATGCAACCCGCCCCCATCCTGTTTCAGGACATTTGTGCCTTAACGAAGAATTTTAACGCAGGGCTTCTGAGATGCTCCGTTATTTTTCTCGGGAAGGATGGCCTCCCCCCATACGGTGTTGAAACATCTGGCCCCATCAATCCACTCTGGACTTGGGGAAGGCTGGGATCTCAAAGCTCTAGCATTTCTTTTTCCGTCCTGATTCTTTTTATAAGTATTATTTTTTGAAAATGACACGTTGTTAAAATGAAAATACAGGTTAGAAATGAGGTCACTAACTGGAGAATAAAAATGAAGGCACTGAGTAGATTTTATGAATGCCTTTATTAAGACAACCCAAAACACCTCCAAAGCAGGGTGAGATTTTGGGATTGCCAGAACTCTCCAAATGGAAGGATGTTATAAAAAGCAAGCTGGAATGGGGAGAATAAGCAGGGGAAGCGATGGTGAAGTCACAACTCATGGGAACGACCTGATTCTTTAAGGGAGTAATTCTGTGGGCCCAGGGCACTATTGGACAGATCTGAAGTAGATCCCAAGCGCTGAGGCCAAACCAGCAACCGAACCATGGAGCCTGTAATCGGTGCCCCAATCTTTCTTGCAGCCAGTGGGGAAGGAGCCCCTCCGGCCTCTTTCGGAGGTCAGGAAGGCAACCTTAGAGAGGGGCTAAAAGGGCATTTTAGGATGGAGGGAGAGGAAGAGACCGGCCTGTTTGGGGTAAGAGTTTTTCAGTAGCTGCTCCTGCTTCCTTCCCTCCCTCTCTCCCTCTCCAAAACTCACATTGCTCTGCAGCTGAAAATGCCCCATCTAGGAAAAAGGCAAAAAAGAAGCAAATTTGTAGGAAAGTTCATTCTAACAGAATTGCATGCTATGGCACATTTCAACATCCATTCATCCATCCATCCATCCTTATTCTGTACTGTTTATTTATTTTTATTTTATTTGGGTATTTTTATCCCGTCCAATTACGACACATCTTGCAAACAGCTTACAAACAGAACACCCGATAAATTCATATAATAACCCATAATAATCCCATATTGCATTACTGCTTAATGTAATATCCGTAAGCTGTTTACCTATAACGATATTAAAATTGCAGCTTAAAGTATTAAAAAGAACTCCTGCTATAATAACAGTAAATGCAACATCAATCGATAATATGTAGCAAGGGCGTGATCAGTTATAGTTAATTACAATAATTACACAGACAAAGAGTTGTGGTTAGCCAGCACAGTGCCTCCAGATCCACGCAAAGTATTCTGAGGGAGCAGGGCTGGGGAAGAGCAAATCTCCAGATGCTTTGGGCATCAACACAAAATTGCAAGCGGATTACAGGCCAAGAATGCTGGGAGTTGAAGTCCAAAACACCTGGAGGCTACCTAAACACCTGGAATCTACAAAATACCTGTAATCCACTTTCTGCTCCTCCCTGATTTGGAAGACATCTTTTCAGCTACTTTCACTGGATCACTTTAATTGCCCTTCTCTGCTTTTTTCCCAGCACAAAAAAATGTCTTTTTTTCAGGTGTGAAACCAGCCTGTTTTAAATGTGGCTGTAAAAAGATTTGTGGAAGGAGAGCCTGACCTTGGCAGTTCTATGTTCATTTTTTTAGTTTGGCCTAACATGGGCTTCGGCTCTTGTGCCCCAGCTGCAGACCAGGTCGCCATTTCATTGCGCTGTTGCTCCCATCCACAAGGTCTCTTTCTGGCACAGCTGCTGAGAGCTCAGATTCCGTCGGCCTAGACCTGAATTTAGGATGCTTCACCCCAGCATGCGTTACTTTCCACTTGCTTACTGATTGTAGTAAAGTTTCTAACCACGTCCACTTGCCTATATTTTCCCTGACTCAGGGTGCAGTTCTATGCATTTTTAAGAAAGGAAAAAAGTGCCCAGCTTCCGGCATGCGCCAAGCCTCACACTCTCCTGCACCTGAGCATTTCTTCAAAATAGTCTGGGGATTAAGGGATTTAGTTCTCTTAAGCGAATGGGAATGGAGACAGGCAGTCCTGAACTGGCAATGTGATCAGGGTGTAAGGGTACATTTTGGGGGACAGGTGGTCCTTAGGAATATCCCCCCTTAGCCATGCCTGCAAACAGAGCCCTGAAAAGCGGGCAGTTGTGTTGATCCATACTAGCGAACTGGTTCTGGAGGTTTTCACCTCCATCCAGGGCAGAACTTTTGCAAAAAATAAAGATCTTCCTTTGCATTCCAGACCAAGGACCACAACATGCTTTGCATTACAATACTATATTGCTGTTGTGAAGATCATAGCTAAGCTCAGGGGGAACAAGGAGGGGTCGGGGTGGTAGCTGAGGTCCGCATCCCGCTTGTAAAAGCGACTGGTTATTGCTTCCCTGTGAGTCCACACCCCACTACACCACCCCTATGCCTTTCTCACTTTCTCTGGCTTCCTTCCGCTGCAGCCTGTAACAGAGAACTCTTGGCAGGAAGAGGGCTTAGTTTAAGAGTTAACACACAGCGCTTGTATTTTCCCTCTTTTCAAAGTCTTCCTCAAATTCTGCTCCTTCAACCCTTCAAGGGTAAGTCTGCAAGGCAGAGTACAGCGGGGGAGGGGGGAGGGGGGAGAGAAAAAAGATGCTTGCTTCTGGTAATGATTGTGGTCGAGCTGAGCCTTTCCTGGCCTGTCTGCAAATCATTTCCACCTCCACCCGCTTCTCTCTGCCTTTGCAAGAAGCACCTCTCTGTGCTGTTAGTTCCCACACTTCCTCCCGGCCATCTGGAAATCAGACTTGATTCTCTGCTACAAGAAAACTCTTGAATTTGAATGCTTTGGCTTAGGCTGGTTGTCTCCTCTCTCTCTCTCTCTCTCTCTCTCTCTCTCTCTCTCTCTCTCTCTCTCTCTCTCTCACACACACACACACACACACACACACTCTCTCTCTCTCTCTCTCTCTCTCTCTCTCTCTCTCTCTTGTATTCACCCCACTGCTGAATTTTAGATTCTAACCCACTTGGGGCAAAGGTCTGACTGCTTAAAACAGCATGCCCCCCAGTGGGGGATTCCTACAGACATCTCCATCATTATTTATGGTGGATTTCATTAGCGTTACACCCCGCTTCCCCCCTCCCCTTTTTCAAGATGCCTTCTGGCTCCTCTCCTGCAGGGTGGGCTGAACAGTCCGGGACAGGCCTAAATTAGGCACTCGGTGAGCTTCATGACACCGTCAGGACCAGAACCTGGCTCTCCCCTGTCCCAGCACAGCTGCCTAAATGCCGCACTATACCGGCTCTCAGTGTCCCTGTATCTGCAGCCCCAGCTGTTGGATGAGGGCTAAAAAACAAGAGCTCCGTCCAGCCAGAATGGAGAAACTGGTTCTTCTGGTCAGGATGGGCTCGATTGCCTTGAGGGGGCCCTTCCTGAGGCCATCTTGGTTGCTTGAAGCTCAGGAAGCCCTGGGGCCACTCAATGCCTCAATTTGGCTTTGTTTGGTGGCCAGGGGTCACCTGCTTCCAGTTCTCTATCCTCATAAAATCAGAGAACAGCAGAGTCGGAAAGGGCCAGGAAGGCCACCGGGCCCAACCCCCTGCTGTTGCAGGACACCACGTTATACCATCCCACCCAGCGGGCTGTCCAGACTAGACGACCACAATGTGTTCTTCATGGGGCTGCCTTTGAAGGCAGTTCAGACCAGAAGGGCTGCTTCCACTGGCTACCTGACTGTCTCCAAACCCAGCTCAAGGAGCTAGTTTGACCTATGAAGCCATGCATGGCTTGGGATCTCCACCCAGTGCAGCACCTTTCCCGGCACGCACCTGCCCCTGTGGTACATGCAACATCTAAGGCCTTTCCTGCGGACGATTCCTCCAGAGACTTTCAGAAGCTCCAAACAAGGACGGGGCCTTCTCAGTCGTAGCCCCTCCAATGACGGAATGACCTCCCTGATGAGGCCTGGCTGGCCCCAGCCTGTTAACCTTTTCAACGTCCGGTTAAGACCTCCTTCTCTGACAGACATTTGGCCACATGCGTTGAGGTTTTAATCTGCTTTCGGATTTGATTGCCCAACATTGTTTTTTTTAGATCTGTCTCTTTTGCACATTTCTAGACCCGTTTCTAGACCTGTGCATGTATGCATTTATGCAGCTCCATGTCTATCTACATATTACATATGTTTGTAAAGATTTTAATCCTGGTAAACCGCCCAAAGACCTTTGGCTAACAGGCAGTAAAGACAGGTCACACATGGAAACGTTGTCAGAGCTGACACACCCTTGCATGGCTGGGCCGTGCCCAATGGTGGAGGTGCAGCGTAGTCTCCGGTACCTTATCGATTGACTCACTCTGCAAATAGTAGGCAAGGAGAACTTGTGGGTTGTGTAAAGAAAGCCACAGAAGGGAACAGAAACAGGGTGGCCACCACTGCAGAGGGCTGCCAGATGATGCCCGAAGCCCCACTCCTGAAAGTCTGGCCCATGGGGTCCACCCTCCAGGTTTCCGTAGCCGCCCATATCCTGGCCAACCTGCTTCCCTCCAGCCCTTGAAAGCAGGGTGGCTTCCTTGCTTCTACACAACCCCATTTGAAGAGGCTGAAATGCCCCTCACAGGGCTTGGTCACCAGCTTCAAGGAGGAGTTCGAAGCTGAACGGTGCAGCTGTGGCCTTCTGCTGTCGCCACCACTGCACCAGCCCCTGTGCCTCAGCTTCTATCTGCTTGCAAAAACCGAAACTTGAAACTGAACTCAGCCCTCGGGCTGCGGGAGGCTCAGCACCCCTGTTCTGTCGGGAGGCCTCTCAGATCTAAGTCTAGTCTAGAGAGGAGTCACTTTCCTAAGTCTCACTCTAGCTCATTCCCAGGTAAATATAAAGAAGCAAGACTGTGTTGTAAGATGAGCCCCGGTGGATCAGGCCCAGGTCAGTGGGCTCCACACAGTGGTCAAGCCACTGCCATGGGACACTCTCAGGAGGCCACCCTCCCTCCCATGTTCCCCAGCAACTGTGCACATAGGCGTACTGTCTTTTAGCCTTCTAGACTTTTGGGGAAGAAGTCGTCTGACTGGTTTCCTGGGCACCGGCTGGCCAAGGGCTCGGCTGCCCACACAGGGCGCCATTTTGCACAAACGCCCCTGGTGCGAGAAGTGAGAAACGGACGTGGGCTGAGCTGATGCAGTTGCCTGTCTTTCAGGTGCAGTTTGTGTGATTCACCCGTTCCGGAGAAAGCTGCCCCCGTGGAGGAAAGAGCTGTGTTTGGGTTCTCACTAGTGAGGCAGCTTCAGCCCCCCGGAGAAGCCAGCCTTAGCCTCTCTGGTGCTGGCTGGGGATGATGGGTGTTGCAGGGCACCCCATGGGGAATGCTCCAGAAGTGGAAGGCAGCACTGGCCTTTAATTAAGCCACACGGCACCCAGCGGGACTTGCTGCTGAGTGAATATGCAGGGGTTGCGGTGCAGGTTTTCCGAACGGCTTGTTTCCAGCCGAAGGAGGAGGGTGAGTGGGTGGGGAGGGGAGGGGAGGGGAGGGGGCCAGCAAGGGAGCAGTGCACGTCTGCAAATAAATTGGCTGGATGTATTCCACAGCCATGGCAACGGGGGCCATTAAAAGGCCAGGGAACGAAGGGCAGGTGCCCCTGGCCCTAGCAAGAGAAAAGCAAGCTGTTTTGCTCCACGGAGAAGCAGCGAGCTGCTCCAAGAACAACCTGCTGGGGGCTGAATCCCCTTTTCGACACAACTGTTAGCGCCAGGGTGGGAAGCTGCCAGTGGGGCTTTCCACGCACCTTGCCCAGTTCCCTTCGGGGCCCAGGCTTTTGCCACCCGGGACCTCGGTCAGTTGTTGGGCTGTTTTGGTGGTGCGTTGACATCCCCACAAACCACACTGTGGGGTTCTGATGTTGCAGGAATTGGGGAGGGGGTGCACCAAGAGTGCCACTGGAAGGCCCATCCTCTCAAAGAACCCGCCTTGCATGCCACGCTTTGGGGGAAGGGGGGAGCTTATCTTGTTGAAAGGAGCCGGCGAATGCCTCCCACATTCTGCCCGTGCAGCCTGGCATTATCTGTGGAACAGCCCCTGTTGTCTCCTTGGTTATTCGCTAATAATTTCACTTATTTGGCTTTGGAGGAAGGAAGGGGGGGTGTACGAGAATGTCAGCATCTCTCCTTTCTAAAGGAAGCGGATTCCTTAAAAATAGCCATTTGATGCAACTCTTAGCAAAGCAGACGGACAGCTTTCTGGAAGACTTTGTGGGGTGGCGGCGAAGTGGGGTGGGGAGATCCTTTAAGAATCAAGATGGGGCTTTTAGAAGCGTATGTGTCCCAAGAGGAGAGTCAGGTTTTTTTATCAAGTGCCCAGAGAGAGCAGGGTGGGGGATTCAGGGGGTCCAAGGGTTGGGACTCCAGCCCGAATGGACCCCTCCCCGTTTGGCCGGGTGCCCCACTGTCTTGTCTCTCAAGGCATTCGGAGGGCAGTCCTCAATCTGAAGGTGTCCCTGTTCGAAGGCCTGCCTAGTCCAGATCCTTCTTAAAGATCAAGAAGCCGAAGAAAGCGGGCGAGGGAGCTGCCCATGCGCGCAGCTAGCACCTGAGCGCGCAAGCCCATGGGGCTCACGTCACTTTGCCCCCCCATCAGGGTCTTCTGGGGTGCATTCTGTCACAACCATTGATGGACTTTGCCTATGTGGCCACCTGACCCCTAAATCTCAATCCACTGCAGTAAATTGTGCTCCAATGGATGCATTTGCGTTTTATGGGCAGCTCCCTTCCCAGACGCTTGTAAAAGCGAGTATCGGCTGCATTCTCGGGGGTGGCCCCACAGTAGCGGAAGGATTGCCTAGCGTGGCCATACCCCTCAGTCCACATCATGGGAAGCCCCGGGAAAAGACCTGCTGGGCCTCTGAAATGAACATCTGCAGGACGTGTCCCAGTCGCGCAGGCCTGGTGCCTTTGTGAGCTGCGTGGCTGAGCCTTCCGCAAGCCTTCCTGCTGTTTCTCGGTCTTCCTAACGTTTGCCTTCTTTCTGTCCACATCAAGATGACATTCGGTTGTTTGGCTTTGTCCGATTCACCACTGGAGACACCATGAGCAAGCGGGTCAAGTTTGCCCTGATTACATGGATTGGAGAGAGCGTCAGCGGTCTTCAGAGAGCCAAGACGGGGACTGACAAGACACTGGTGAAAGAAGTAGTTCAGGCAAGAGGAGCGTTATCATTCTCGTTATTCTTGAGAGGAAGGGAAGCTCCTTCTCATTAGTGGACCAATGACAAGTGCCCAACCATGCCTAACCTCATGGCCCAATTTAGCCAAAACTCTAAATCAAGGGTCCTGAATGGCTTTCTGTCCAAGGGCTGAACCTGGGTTTTTTCAACTAAGCATGGTTAAGATTAAGCATGGTATGCCCTGGGTTCGGATGCCACAATATGGTTAGTCTGAAATGAAAGTGAAAACTTCTGAGCTCTTCTTTGTGGCTGCCCCAGAGGAGGAGGAGGAGGAGCACGTGAGTGGAAAGCTTGCTGAAGCTCTTTCTCATAGCAGAAAGCCGTGTTTAAACTTGTGAGCAAAGCAACCCATGTGCTCTTATCGCATGCCATTTTATTATCATGACCTGCCTTGCATTTTTTAAACAAAAGGGAGGATGCAATGGATCAATGCAGCAAAATACAGCTTTTGAACGACATGTCTCCTTAAAGATCCAGACACAATGGTGCACCGTTCCGTCTGTGCTTGTCCTTCTAAGACGCTCCTTCTCTCAGCGGCGTCCCACGTCGTCCCTCCGGAAAAGTCCTAAACACTCCGGAGGATCTGCTCATAAAGGCTGAGCTGTCAGAGCAAACTAATTAACAAGCCAACAGCCTCTAATAGTTAATGTGTTAGAGGAGCATCCTTCCATTCAATATGGGGAGGAAACAGGAAACGGGGTGTGCATTTAATTTGCTCCTGATGGAGTTTATCCACCCACACATATCGCTTCCAGTTGTTAATAACTGCAGGGTGACTTACTGGATCCATCTATTTAAGAACTTTCCAGTACTGCCTTATTTGCTTCAGAACCCATTGAAATGGGTGCAGGATTCACGTCTCTTTTTAAACTACTATAAGCAGGAGCCCTTCTTTCATCCAATCCAAATGCTGCTGAGTTTAAAACGAGGGTTTGCAAACTCACCAGGAGCATGAGCCATGCTTTGATGGCCAAGATGCATGGTGCTGCCTGGGGATGAGGGGCATGGTTGTCCAACCACCTTGGAGGGCGTTGGATTGAGGAAGCCCGGTCTTAACTAACCAGGAGGTGCTTCCCCATCTTGCCACCTCAAGGCTGGAAGTCAAGCTTAGTTCACACAGAAGGGGAAAGACAAATTTCCCGTGCTTCCAGTCTCTTTCTCAAGGCACATCAAGTCTGGGCAAGATGGCCTCGTCGAAGGCAGTTCCACATGAGGCAGTAGGAAAGGCATGTGGGAGAAAGTGGTAAAGGAAGGCTGCTGGATGGCTGGATACTGCCCCAAGGCCACCCTGGGCAACTGCCAGCGTGTGTGTGTGTGGTGTATCGCCTTTGCATCCACTTCCCACACAACCTGCCGCCCACTCCGTCGTTCGTGCACATAGCTCCTGACTCCCTGGGATCTCACTCCTGCCCACAGGCATCTCAGAGGCCGGGCACCTGCTCCGATTAGATCGAACCCACACCGTTCCTGCAACCCTCGGCTCTCATCCAGGAATTAGGCTGGGATCTCATGCTTCTGTGCCATATGCCGGATGCTGCAAGGGCTGAGATGCCGGTGTGGCTTCCCAGAGGGCACAGAGCAAAAATTTGCCTGCTCCTCTGCAGAGCGGTTCAGGTTATTGTGCCATCTTGGCTTCTTGGACCAAAATAAATGCCCATGCTTGTTTGGGGTGCTCGTGCACTCCAGGATGAACACGAAGGCGGTCATTCATTCTCGGGGGCACAGCCGAGGTCAGGCTGGGAGGGCTGCGAGATGGGGGCCGGGGAAGCGGGCTGAGAGTCTCTTGTCTTTGAAAGATGTCCCTTGTGCCTGGAATGTAAAAGGAACTAGAAACTTGTTTCTGCATGAAACAGACAGAACGGCTTTTTCCTTGCATGCTTTAATGAGACTGAAGGCTTGCAGTGCTACTCCGAATATGTGAATGATGTCCGTTAGTGGCCAAGAGGAATCATACTGGAGCTATAAGTATTCCGCCTACCATACCCAGCTCCGATGGTTCCTGATACCCCAGAGAGAAGTCTTTCTGGATCAAACCACAGGTCCAGCAATCCTGCTTCCCACAGAGGTCAACCAGATATCCCTGGGAGACTCACAGACAAGCCTTGAAGGCAAGAGGTCTGTTGTTTGGGGTCTCCCACAGGTACACTGCCTCTAGACCTGGAGGTTCCATTTATCCATCCTGGCTATTAGCCACCAAGGGACCAACCCTCCTCCATCAATTCCTGTAAGGCCACTTGGACGCCATCCAAGCTTCCTGCCTCCACATTTTTGAGGGGAGCAAAATGCATCAGTGAATTACATGCTGTGCGATAGGCTCCCCCTCCCCTTCAGTCTCCAGTTCTTCAGAACCCAGGTGCCCCTGGAGTGTAGAGAGAGGGAGAAACAGCGGAATGCCAGGATTGCACATGTGCTGACCTACAAGGAAAGCACCTTTTCTGACCGTACCCCATTCGCCACACCTCCCGTAGCCATTTTTCTCATGATGTGGTCCAGGAGTGGCTAGGAGCACGCAGTGAGGGAGAAGACAAAAAGGCCCAGAACAGCAGTGGAAAGCAGGAACTGGGTGGCTGTGAGGAACTGCAAAGAGAGGCCCACAGGAGCGCCTCTGGGGAGACTGTGGGTCATTCCGCAACCCCCACCCCACTGCTTTCGCCCCATAACATGTGCAGGCAGTGACGCTTCCCAGCCCGAATTCCTTCTGCTTGAAATCACGGCAGCAACACCCTCCCTCGGCTAAGCAAACGTGTGTTGCATTCTTTGCCTCCCACAGAATTTTGCCAAAGAGTTTGTGATCAGCGACCACAAGGAACTGGATGAAGACTACATCAAGGGCGAGCTGAAGAAAGCCGGGGGCGCAAATTACGATGCACAGGCAGAGTGAACACGAGGCGCGCGGTGCCTCCTGCCTGGATCAGGAGGGAGGGAGGGGGAAAAGCACAACTGATCTTCGAAAGCCAAACTGGGAGATGCGCGGAGGAGGACGAGGGGACGATGCTGCCTTGCGTCGTGCGCCTTCGAAGTCCCTCCTGCCTCTCCAAGCGGACTTGGGTTTCTCATTTCACCTGATGAAACTTCTCCTTCCTCTCTGATCTCTTCCCCGACTTCTTTTCCTTTGCTTTCCCTTTTCTAGATTGTTGTCTTTCTCTTTTAACAAATGTGACTTGGGTACTTCCTCCCTAGCGTGGGGACAACGAGGCGCTGCATTCAGTGTACAGTGTGTTGCCGTTTTCTGTTGCCGTTTCGATCTTCCTCCTGGCAGATCTGTGGTTGGCTGGCACAGCCAGGTGCTCTGGCTTAGAGATGAAATGCGTTTTTTATTATCATTTCCAATGAATTCACACTTCAACTCGCCCCAACGGCCTTTCAGAGGTGTTCCCAGGAGTCATGCACACCAGAGTGAGTTAGATCCACCCAATCTTTCCTCGAAAGTCCATCTCTCCACCATCAACAGGATTCCCCCAGTGGCTCCTCAACGCTACATCCCCTGGGAAGTAAAGGAATCCTCTTGCAAGGAAAGACGTGGAGGAGGGCTTCCAAAATCGGGTGCCCAGCCTCGTGGGTCCCCACCCAAGCCTGGGTACACTTACCTAGCGCTATGGTTCACTGAACCCCAGCGGGGATTCAGCAGCAGCTAAGCAGATGCCTGAGCCCAGTCTTAGAGAAAGATGCTAAGACGCACGCTACTCCAAAGCAACTTCCGATGAGTAATAGGAAGTTGCTTAATTGCTCTGAATGTGCATAGGATCGCAGCCACGGGAAGGAACCTTCTGGCTGCTCTTTGCCAGCAAGCCGCACTGGATGCAAATGCGCATTGGATCATGCAGAGGCGGTGAGCAGCGCCTGAGCACTGGGAGGCCTCCAGAGGCGCTGCCTTCTGGGAGGCGCTGCCTTCCCCTGGCCCCACCAGCTTTCCTGGGCTTGTGCAGTTCTTCCTCCGTGCTAAAAAGCCTCTTCCTAGCAGCCAGGGCTCCAAGACAACATAGGCTGGCATTTTGGCCCCGCCCCTTCGCCCTTGGCCCCGCCCACCGCAGAATGCAGCTGTCGAGAGCTTCTCCGGAGCAGAATGAGGTTCGCCATGTCCGGTGCCGTTCGGACCATCCACCCCAGCCTGGTGCTCCCCAGGTGTGTCAGACCACACTTTCCGAGGAGCATCCGCAATAGCAAATTGTAGTCACGAGGAAACATAAACTTCATTTCCGCTTTTAAGGGAATAAGTATGACTATACTTTGCCTTAACAGAATTGCTTGGCTCTGTGTTATAGAAGTTTCCCCCCCACCTCCCTCCCTCCCTCCCTCCCTCCTTTTAAAAAAGTGCTTTTCTTTTTATTTGTTTTTTTAAATGCTTTAACAGCGGTCAACGGGAGATACTGGAAAGCGGAGCATCTCCTCATTTGCTCGTTCTATTTGTACAATGGTCGGCTTTTAAAAAATTAACCTCTGCATCTGTGTTTTGGATATTGTCATGTATTAGACGATCGCGGCTGAGGCCTCTCAGACAAATACATGCTAGCGGTGGTTACGCGCTTGTGGTGTGCTGCCTCCGGGAAGCATCGCCCCGGCTTCTCCATGGGGCTTGCGAAGGAATGAATGGATCTCAGGCGAGAAGCTGGGCCCCTGTACCTATTGCTCCTGTCGGAGGCAAATGGCAAACCTGATTACAACTGTGAGCCCATTTCGGTATCTTCTGACCAAAGAAGCTTGGTTAAGTCCACTGTGGCACTTGCAAAGAAAGAGAAAAAGAAAAGAGATTCAGAGTCTGGAATCGAATCACGGCCTAAATGCTGAGAGCTTGGAGAGACCAAAAGAGGGGATTCGAGGGTAACACTGGAGAGGAGAGAGAGATGGAAACAGTTGAAGGGAAGCTCCTCCTTTGGTTTTCAGAGTTCCTAAATTCTGCACCCTCCTTCAGTTTGCAGGGAAAGGCTGTTTCCAGTGCCCTCCAGAGCACTGGAATCGGCCGGGAGTGCGTTAAGCTGGATTAAGGGCTGGGAACAAGCAGAGCAGTCTGCTGGAACCCCTACGGAGATGTTGCTAATCTTTCCTCCTCGAAGCACCGGGCATACATAAGGCTCCAAGTGAGCAGGTGGCGATTCCATGGTAATTATCCTGATATTAGCTCTTAACGCTCGCCGGCGTGGGTGCATGTGCTGGGTGGTCTGTCCCGCCTCTCCGCGTGACACCTAACTTTGAACGATGATTGCCTGACGTTTGCAACGATCCACAGAGAGACGCGGGTGGATTCAGAGCGATCCTCGGCTTTAGCTGATGTTTGGGGCTCCTCATTTTGGAATGATCTCCTGAGCATTGCGGCTGGGAGCACGAAGTAGGGGGTGCTAAATTCTGCAGGGAAACCACAGACGACGACTGTCTCGCTCTCCAGGAGAATCCACAAATGCTGGCAGCTGTGTTTTTCCTCTTCAAAGGCTGGGTTGCAGAGAAGACATGGGGAAAGGGGGGCATTTTCCTCCTGCCCCCAGTAGCACCTTGTTATGTCTGGATCCAGCAAGGTGGGTTGCAAGCCCTTGCAGTCCACCCTTGTTGGGTTTACTCTTGCATTGACAACTTGGTACCACAGTGTGTGGTGGTTAATAAACCATGGTTAATAAACCATGGTTAATAAACCATGGCTAAGCTATGGTGATCTTGAGAACTCGGTCTCTCTGGGTTAGGGTTAGAGAGCACATTAACTAGCCCACTCTGTGGCATGACGCCCTGGTGTGGGGCAGTTGCCTGCAACGCCATCATTTGCCCAAAAGTGGGCACATCGCAGATGCCTGCTGTCTCCTCCCTTGGTCCTCCGGTGGGCACGCCAGGGGTCTTTCCCCCCTTCTCAGCTATGGCAAGGAGGGGGACCCCTTTGAGATGCCCCCCAAGTCCTGTCTTTCTGTGGCCGCCACTCAGGAGGTTTGCAACAAGACAAATAAAAAGTAAAACGCAAAGGCATAAAAAGCCGCAAAAGCCCCGTGAAAACTCCATTAAGAATTTAATACAACATCAAAACCACTATTCAGAATTTTAAATTGTCGTTCCTAAGGGAGGATGGGGATTAGAAACCTACACACATCCTCTTTGTGTCTGCATCATACCGGGAAAATTGATGGCCTGCTTGGCAGAGCAAAAGGGAGGGAGGGTCGGGAAAGACGCCCCGGGAATGCCGGAATGGGCATATCTAAAAGGGTCTGTGGCAGCGCAAGCAGGGAGGGTGCTCTGGCTCAGAAGGGAATTTGGAGCCTTTGGAAGCAAGCGGGGCTTTTGAGCAGAACTGGGGAGTCTTTCCTGACACTTCTCTTGGGCATCTTATTACATGTTTTGGTTTGGCTACTCAATAAACAAGCCTGGTTAGAAATAACACACTATCACACCACATTGTGACCTGCAGCTGTGTGCAATAAAGCTATTTCCTTTGCCCCCCTTAAAAAAACCAAGAAGTCTGGAAACGGCTTTATTGGAAACTGTGATGTGTCGAAATGTGCCACACTCTGGAACCTGTCATGCAATCGGTTGGTTTTCCCTTTTTGAGCTCTGGTGTACTCCGAATCAGAATTCCCCCACTCGGCGTCCTCCAGAGGTCTTGGAGTGCAGCACCCATCATGCTCAGGCAGGGCAGTTGGGGATGATGGATGCTATAGCCCAAGGTTCTTGGAAGCCACCCAGTTGTGGAAGGGTGCTCAGCATGGTCTCCGACCTCCGCTTCTCATTCTCTTGCTGAAGCCTGACACAGAAGACTCGTCCTCTCAAGCAGAGCAACAGAATTAATTCAAGTGCGATTACGGAATGATTTAAGGAACGAATCCGCTGTGTGACCTTCTTCTTGAATGGCAGAGTTTTTCGCCTGAGCTATAAATCCGCTGTGCTGTAAAGGTTTTGTGTCCTCATCTCTCCGTATTATTAAAAGCAAAGAGGCTGGTGGAAGGGCGGCGGATCTTTCCACACAGACAGCTCAGGTGGCAAGCTTTTCTCTGCCACCCAGATCCAAGCTTTGGGGTGCCGAGAGGGGATGAGTGCAATGCCGTTTTCAAAGCCGTTCCTAATGGGAAGCTGCATCCCAGTGGGGGACAAGACCAGGAGTGTGAATGCGGGCAAAAGATGCAGCTTCCGAAATCCCTGCATATCCTACCTGCAGCAACGGAGAGGTCTTTTGGCCCTGTAGAGTAGGCACAGAAGTCAGCAAATCACTACATGACCAGTGGGGAATGTTGGGGGGCAGGGGACACACCTCTGGGGAGCCCTAGAGAGCTGGGTTAGGAGACCAGGCCGGCTGGATTTGGCCCACACAGGAAAGGTTCAGCACCTGTGTCATTTTTCAACACACCGTGGCTTGTTCATCTTCCATTTCGGCGATCAGGTCCTCTCAGCCTGCTGTTCTCTCTATGGAGACCCTTGTTCCCCCATCAGCAAAGTCCAGGAGATGCCACCGTCTCTCTCTCTCTCTCTCTCTCTCTGTCTTCAAGCCCTTCCTTGGGATCCATCTTTTCCATGCCACAATGCCTGATGCCCAGGTAGGCTGGGGATTATGGAAGTTTCCATGCCACAATGCCTGATGCCCAGGTAGGCTGGGGATTATGGAAGTTGTAGTTCAAAACATCTGGAGACACTTTGGTCAGAGAAGGCTTCATAATGGCAGTTGTACTCGAATCCATGCCCCTTTCTCTGTTTAGGTTGAAGGGACTAATTTGGGTGTTTTAAAGCTGCAAAACAGAAGTCAAAGGCTTGAGTGTTTATCTCTGCCACATGCATCACCCACTTGACCATGTGTGATATTTTCCACAACTGTGAACCAGTTATCGGAAATGTGGAAAGCTGCTTTAGGGATTCAAAGTTTCCCTCAGGCTGTTCAAGGTCTCTCCCAGGCTGCTCAGCTTCTCCTGCGATGAGGCTCATGGCTATTTCCTTGGAAGTAATAGTGCAGGTATCCTGGCCATGCTCCAACTTGGGTAATCACATTCAACTGACCCAAATTCTACTGGCTCTTTCCATTGGATGCTATTCTTATTCTTTCCGAACGCAATGGACTACTTTGCTACGTGATCGTACGTTCCCCTTTTGGAGTCCTTTGGATCACCACACGACACGTGATTGAGGTATCCTTTGCAAAAGGGATGATGGAGCCTTACGAAAGGGAAATGCGTATGGTCCAATTTTCTGACTTTGCATTTTCAGACCAATCTGCAAACTGACATGCAGTTACTGGCCAAAATGAGCACTTGCAAAGAAGTTCTCCAATCAAAACACGAACACAGAAATGCGTATGTTTTTTAAGCCTCCGCCTCGAGGCTTTTTTTTTTTTTTTTGCAAGGGGGCAGCATATAAATTTGGAAATAAAATAAAAAATATGTTGGGAAAATGAGCACAGCTATGCAGAGAGAAAGAGAGAGAGAGAGAGAGAGAGAGAGAGAGAGAGAGAGAGAGAGAGAGAGAGAGTGAAAATATCACAAACTTGCACTCTGCCAGTAAAACGCCTTGCAAAAAGATGCCCATTAGGCAAAACTGTCTTAGGGGAAAAGAGGCCCAAAAATGCACATGTATTTTTTCTGCTTTTTCAGCATTCGGAATGAATCAAATGTAAGCCTGGAAAAATGGGACATGGCGACTGACGCATTCATTGGCCTTCTCTGAAATGTTTGGGCTTTTCTGCATTGTCAGTGCTGCAACCGGCATGGGAAACGCCGGTGCACATGCAGCTTTGCATGATGTCTCAAGACTTCCTGCAGTTCTGTTGTGAAATGGGCTGTCGTTTTCTCTTTCTTAAGCAAGCAAAACGTAATACTGATTTCCAGCGCTGAGCAGATAAATCAGACAGTCTGTCAAGCAGCTGAAGATAAACACGGTGTCCTAGTTCTTAACCTAAAGCTGAATTCTTGAATGGCTTTCGAAACCCCTCGTCTTAAGCCAAACCCGCAGACAGTTAAAAGTGTAAATGCATCCCACTTGCCGGTCTTTCTTTGTCAAGCATCCCCAGCCCCTGAAGATTCAGGAATGGGACCGCGCTGGATGAGAGAAGGTCCCGATAGAAGCCCTCTCCTGCTGAAAGGGGTATTTGCTGAGGGAGGGGCGCAGATATGGGGGAACAAAAAGCACCCTACAGGGGAGCTGACCTTTTGCAAGGAAGTGTAGTCTGGTGCAGCCCCTCTGCTCAGGCAAAGCTGACCAGGAATGCCCCCCCAGGCAAGATCTTAGGAGCAACCGGAGTGAATTGCCCTTTGTGTGCAAACTCTACCACTCAAGGGGGCCAAAGCTTACTTTGGAACCTCTGCCCTACACCTTGTGCTTGGGATTGGAGTTTCCTCCTTGACGGAAGCCCCTGTCTCCTCTCCCACGAGTTCGCTGTGGTCCAGCTGTCATTTTTACGTTTTCCAGAATAACCGACACTTTTTTTTAATAATAAGTTTTATTCAAAATTTTTAGTCCTAAAAACAAAGAAAAACAACATCAACCATCAAAAACATCGAGCCTGCTGGGTCAGCCCCCACATTTTTTTTTCCCATTTATGATAACATAAAAACATAATCTATACGAAGACACATTTTTCTAGCCAATAATAAAAAGAGTCCCAAGTTTGATAGAAATCAGTATTTTCTTTCGCCTTTAATGACAAAGTCAATCTATCCATTTCTGCACAATCCAATAACCAACACTTCTTGAAGGCAGGACCCATGTGCCTGTTCTTTTGGCCCGATCCTGGGCTGGCCCCTCTCACTCACACCTGCCCCTCTCAGCCCATGTGCCACTGCTCCTAATCCGATCAGCCTAGGCAGGGCTTCGTTGTGCCTCAGTTCTCGAAAGCACCCATTTTCCAGCAGCTAAAAATGTTCTCTAATTAAACCTGGAAATGTTTGCAATCCATTGGTTCTAAAAGGCTCTTCTGCAACTGTTGTCATAGCAATCCGGAGCCCCGTCATGTGTGAGACATTTTAGTGCATTTAATAATGGGATCACAACAGGGCGAGAGGAAGGAGGGGGAGACAGGATGCAAAGAGACAAGGGGGGAAGGAAAGAAAGAATCCAAGTACCCCAACGGTGGCTGGATGGCAGAACTGCATCGCGCAGCTGCAAGAAAGGCTTCTCGCTTGGCACTGCTTTCCAGGAACGTTTCGGCCAATGTGCCGGAATGGATTGGGCACAAAGGAATCCAACTTTGTGCTGGCTTCATCTCTACCATACCAAAGCAGGATGTTTTCGGAAGAGGCTGCAGTCGGATTTCTGGAGCCTTCTAGAGGCAAATGGTGTGGCTAGAAGATTTTGAAACTAGAAGTGACTGGGATGCCGATGCAAATAGTTTGGGTGTGGGGGAGATTCCTGGGGAAAAAATCCCAGGAATTTCTTCTGGAAGCAAGGATTTCATAAATCTCTACTGAAAATGCCACATTGGCATCCGTTCAGCCGATGCTGGTTGGGCATTGCTCACGAGTAAGGGTGGGTTTGCAGCTGCAAGCTTAATGACCGGATGTGCGAGTCTATGCACCGAGGATCAGGACAGGTGACCTTCCAGGTGCCTTTGGACTATAGGTTGCCATGTCTGTGTCAGCTGGGGCTCACTGGAGCCACTTCCCCATAACATTCAGAAAGCCACGTGTTCCCACCTTTGCTCAGAAAGAAGTCCTTTTGGTCTCAGTGGGATTTACTTCCAGGTCTCTTTGATGCGAAACCCACTTGCAACGCCCTCTGGTTCCGTGCAGCTGCCCTCTGTCCATGCCTGATGGGCCGGCTACTGGCCACCTCCCATGCTAGCCTCCTAGCCAGTTCCTGGTCCTGCCCCGGAACAGAAGAACTGTGTTCTTCAACATCAGCAACTATAGTTTCTGCTTGCCCCGCTGTCTAGCTTCTACGGCCAACTTCCTCCTTTGAACAGTCTTTCCCTGCTTTTCACACCCAAGTTGTGCACGAAAGGGTCAGCAAAAGCATCACCTTGGATGTCAATGAGGACTAGCTGCTTTGTAGGCCGGCCATCTCCATTTTCGCTGGGCTGATGAGAAGATGGACAAAACCCTCCACCCACGCAGCCGATTCCTCTGCAGCGGGAGGGATCTGCTTAAAGGAAACGCCCAGATTGCTTCGACATTTCAACATACCTTTGCCTGGAGGGGTCTCATTTCAGATGTTCGCAGCCCAGCAGCTGGACTAGTGGAAATGAAGATAATTCAGCCAAAGGTTATGGCATGACCCTGGGCTGCGCGCAGTCCGGTTTTGAGAATAAGAACAGATGTGGGATGGGTGAAGCGTTTCTGTCTGTTGATTCGACCCTGGAAAGCTCCCCACACTCTGCCTATTAGGAGTGGGCCGGTGGCATTCTGGACTACAAATCCCTTCATCCTCAGCCTGTGAGGGCCAAGGTGAAAATAAGAGGGGCTTATTTTCCCACCTCATATTCTGGAATCACACCGGTGCATGCTTCCAGAAGGTGCAGAGAGTTTGCCCCAGGCTGCTTCAACCCAGTGCCCCCCACTGCGGCTTCCGAAGATACAGAGTCCTTTCTCTGCCTGTTTTAAAGATGGAGCCTCTGTCCTGGTTTGTCCAGTGACTGGTGACTCCATGGAAATAATTTGATGGCGATTTTGCCCCAGGGACAGCCTGAGCCAAATCGATCCATCATCCCCTTCCTCAGCTAACCCTCATCCTCCTCTTTGGCTTTCGTGTGGCCGTCAACAACGGCTCCACCTGTGCCCCAAAGTCGGAGGGCGGCTGCTGACTCCAACAGACTAAAAGCAAACCTCTGGAGCTCCCACGGAGCGCCGGACTGCATGGCTCCGTCAGAATCGATCACGGCCTCAGTGAGATTCATTGGGCACGATTTCGGAGTTTGCTGCCATCGCTCGTCAGTTGCTCCCTCTTGGCAAGTGATGGAGGCGGGACTCGGCCAAGTGGGCGGTGAGGGTCGTGCCTCCCATGTGGCCATGGACAACCCAACAACCATCCCCTTTAGACCCCCGAGGCTTCCTAGGCCCATGGTGGTGGGTCCCCCAAGTCTCAGCCAGGGGCCCGTTCATTCATTCACGCAACACAATTGTGAGACGGGGAATCGGAAAGGCAGCAACAGTCTTAGTTTAGCTCAGGGAAAAATTGAGTTGGGGGCGACACGACAGACGTGCATGTGATGTGGGGAGAGTGAAGAAGGAGACATTGTTCTAGAACCCGAAGGAGCCTTGTCACAGGAACGAGGAAGAGCAATGCCTTCTTGGTGGCAGCCCCCAATTTATGGAAGGCCCTGGAGGCCTCCGTGGTGCTACCTCTTCTATCCTTTTTGGTATCAGGTTAAGGTTGCCCTCTACGACAAGGCATCAGGCGTTTTTTGAATTGTTTGTATTTGATACAGTATTGTACAATTGCTGTGACTGCTTGGAGAACTTCAGTGGCTATTTGGTGTTAGAGAAATAATGTAGCTTGGGAGATCTGGATTGTTTGTGCATGAAGTTCATTGCCGTCTTTGGGCCAGTCATTCACTCATGGCCTAACCAGCCTCACAGGGCTGTTGTGGGGATGAAATGCAAAGACAGAGAAGTTAGTAAGCTGCTCTGGTTGCTTGCATGAGGAAGAAAGACAGGTTGAAAAGGAGATAACAACAACACACAACCACTTACAACTGGAGTATAAAATACAAACAAAAACCAAAACAGTAGTGCTGGAAAGATTTAAGATTGTATTTTAAAACAACAAAAATGGAAAGACCAAACTGTCTGGGGCGGAAAACGACTTCTCCTTTGGGTGTGCTGCAACATTTTGCTGCAGCTCCGACTTTGTCTCTCTGTGGGACTCGGCTAGTTTGCCAGGAGGGGCCCAACCCTCTGCATGTTCAGGCAGAAAATGTCCTGTGATGCTCAGAGCGCTGTGAGCCGCAAGACTTTTGGTGTGTCTAAACATGCAGAGTTAGGATGGTGAGCTAAACTTAACTCAGAGGGATGGGGGAGCCTATAAGTTTCTTGCTAGAACTTTCTTGCTTTATGACTCCACAAGCGCAGAGTCATAAAGCTCTAATCGCACCGAAATACAAGCTTGGGGCTCATTTCTCTGCTGATTTCAGTGTATAATGCAAAGCAGCATCTGGTTTGGTTTCCTCTCTTTCCACACAGCCCAAAAAGTAAGTGCCACAAGATCTCTCCGTTTCCAGTGGATGGAGCTTGTTGGGAAAATTCAGATAAAGCCTGGTAGAAAACCATTCCTTATATGTGCCTTTGAGTTATATAATCAAACCTGCACTCCTTTCTCAGAAAGCCGCAGAATTCCAAGCCGGGTCACTGTTTGGCGTTTGCTGTTACTTTAAGAAGTGGGACCTGCTGGCTTCCCCAAGGAGCTGCCAGGGCTGCTGTTTTGCTGATCAGAAAGAGCTGGTCAGGCTGCCAGGTTAACAGCACTGCAATCGCCCTCATTTGCATGCCAAGACTCGCCATAATCCCTGTGCCCCAATGATCGTTATGTTAATATCCTGCAATTAAATGCCTTTGCATTGAACTGCTTCTGCAGTCCTCTCACCTTCTCCTGACTCTGTTCCCCTTATTTCATCATCATCCACCCAACTGCTGGGCCCATGTGACCCAGAATCTAGAAAACACTCTGTATATGTTCCAAAAATGTGTAGTTGGTGGTGAGAACCACTGCTGTCATAAGTAACTGAAGGGGTCCTGGCTGTTCTATTAATAAATTTCGGATGCTCAGGAAAATTCAACCTTCCCTATGAACCTATGTATGTATGTATGTATGTATGTATGTATCTATCTATCTATCTATCTATCTATCTATCTATTTTGTTCTTGCTATTGATGTCGAGTCCCTCTCAACCTGCATTAGCTTCCTCCGATACAAGCCCTCATATTTTAGTTAGGAAGTGGGGTCACCCATGCTCCTGACCTTTTTCAGGGCTATTTAAAGCAGTGGCCTGATTCCGTTTTAATTTTTACTCCGTGTTTGTCTTCTCAGGCTGCAACTGATCCTGTCTTCATTGCAGCTGGCCGTAAAGCGCTTCTAAGAGGCAACTGAGTTGTGGCTCTGAGACACATTTCTGGCTCGGTGGGGTCTCTAGAGTCAAGATCTCGGCCGGGGACAAACACCCCCATTCCTCCTGCTAAGAAAGGGCGGTTTCACACTCCATGAACCAGTTGTGTTTACGAACTCACAGAATACACCTGCACGGAAGTTGTAACAGCTTGCTTGTTCAGGCTCATTGCCTGGGGACAATGGTTAGAGCTGGTTTACTGATGGAGCCCTCTCTGCATTTGGGTCCTTCCTGGGGATGGGCTTTCATGAGGGACTGGTTTCCAAGATTTTCTGCTGCTCCCTGTCCAGCGTCGCTGGAGAGGCTGTGGTTTGCTTCCACTTAAGACCTTTGTAAGTGTTTGCAAATACATGCAGACAGTACAAACAAAGCCCTTACTCTCATACTCTCTGCCTTGAAGGAACAGAACAAAACTGGGATCCCATAAGCTTGGGACTTTCCGCTTCTGTGGGAATCGGGGTGCACCCAATCGCGCTTTCCTTTTAGTGCAGAGTTAAAACTTTGGGGCGCAGTTAAAACTTCTTCAACCACACATGACAAGTGCTAGAAAGATGGGTGAGCTTCAGGCATAACCTATATTTGGTTTGCTTTTGTTGAAGTTTGTGCGTAGGTTATGCATAACAGCGTATCTTGCTATAAGCAAAATGTAACAGGATACATATTTTATTTTATCTTTTGTAATTGACTTACTCCAGTGGCACAGACGAAAATGGTAACGGATTTATTCCCCTTTGTTTTGGTTTTGATGTAGTGACATTTGCATTAAACAACGGGGGAATTAATTCATTAAAAAGTGATGCTACACCTCAACTCTGGCAGTATCTTGCACAAATATTCATATTTGCATTCCCGCTTGATCTTTCCACGTTTTGTTGTGTCGCAGCCTGGAACTGAAGTGGATTTAACTGGCATGGTTAGCACTTCGTGTACATAACACACACAACTCGGCCAAAGTGCCATTTTTAAAAACCTTTTTATTTGCCCATCATTTTAAATGTTAGGGATTTTAATCAGGTTTTAACTTCACATTCGCGTTTTGGTTTTTGATTTTGCTCTTATTCTTGATTTTGTTTTGCTTTTTCTTCATTTGTGAAATGTTATTGGTTTTATTTATTATTTATTTATTTTTGGATTTATATCCTGCCTTTTTCCTACAAAGGGCTCAAGGCAGCTTACATCATTCTCCTCCTCCATCTTATCCCCACAACAACAACCCTGTGAGGTAGGTTGGGCTGAGCATCTGTGACTGGCCCAAAGTCACCCAGTTGGCTCCATGGCCGAGCAGGGAATCGAACCCGGATCGCCTGAGTCCCAGTCCCAGGCTCTTCACCACTATGCCACACTGGCTCTCTCTTATGTGCATATTTAACTATTTAATTATTGTTCATCTGTCGAATCGTTTGCTTTGATTTTTGTAAGCTGCTTTGAGATGCTTTTGGGTATAGAGCGGGATCATAAAGATTTTAAATAAATAAATCAGGGCACAAAAATTCAGGAAGACAAAACAAAATGCACAAATTGGATCACAATGTCGCTATGAAGATGTGCAGAAGTGTTTGTGACGAAAGATGTTTCTTCCATGCATTGACTCATGAGGGGTGAATGCTTTCCAACCAAGAAGGACCAGTTGGTTTTTCCTTATGGAGCTTCTGCGCCGTTAAATACCGTATTTTTTGCTCTATAAGACTCACTTTCCCCCCTCAAAAGTAAGGGGAAATGTCTGTGCATCTTATAGAGCGAATATGTGTGTGCAGCAAGTCTGTCAGATGTGCAGCCCATGGGGAAGTGATGGGGAATGTGCCTGTGATGATGTGCCCATTGATTCAGAATATTTTTTTTCTTGTTTTCCTCCTCTAAAAACTAGGTGCGTCTTATGGTCAGGCGCGTCTTATAGAGCGAAAAATACGGTACTTTGTACCTTCTCAGTGTGGCATATCTTGCATGCATCGGTTGGGAACGGTGCCTGTGTCATGCATTCAGTTCCTGGTTGTAACACAATGAAGTGTGGGAAAGTCGAAGCGGCGGTAGGAGGAGACTTTGAAAGGCACAGTTGCGGCACTGTGTTGTGCAAACATCCATTAATCCAGACAAATATCCTCACAGAGAAAACAAGCAGTGAAGACAAACATGGCTTAAGTGTTTAAAAAGCTTGGAATGGTCAGTCCAAACAGATGGGATGGGAGAAATTACAGACGGGAGCTTCCAGTCCTTGTCTCCTCTTGCTTTAAAGCTTGCTGGAAGAAGTGTTGATTTTTATCAGAACGGTGTCACAGAGGGAGGTGTTTGTAGCCCTCCTACTCACTGCTTGAAATGTTTCCCCTGAAATCTACCCACTGCTATAGTGCTGAGGGGAGAAAAAACACACTTCTTTTTTGGTTGCAAAATAGCAGCTTGTGGGTTATTCAGTGATTTCCTGGGTTCTGCGCAGCTCGATTCTAAAACAGATGAAATTTTAGAGGCTTACGTGAACAAAAGGACTAATCCAGAACAATGCTCAAGAATGAAAAAATCCGCACGGAAACCAGTTGATTCAATCAGAGCATCACTTAAGCGTCCACTCGTCTTCCCATTTTTTTTCAACAAATGTCCAGGATGAAATTTAGCAGGACTGTCAATAAGGCCGATTGGAATATCATTTGGTGGCCGCCTTCGAACCCCCTTCCTCAAGACTAGAAGTGCTACAGTTGTATTCCAGTCCTTGTGGATATGCACAGTCCAACTAATATAATCAAACGTAAATAATATAATCAAACTCACTGGATAACACCCTGATGCTGGGAACAATAGATGGCAAAAGGAGAAGGGGACGGCAGAGGATGCGGTGGCTGGATGGGGTCACTGAAGCAGTCGGTGTCGGTGTGAGCTTGAGTGGACTTCGGGGGACGGTGGGGGACAGGAAGGCCTGGAGGAATGCTGTCCGTGGGGTTGCGATGGGTTGGACGGGACTTCGCAGCTAGCAAGCAAGCAAAACAACCACCAGACAACTCAGATCCCCAGCCACAAGGTTGGAGATCGGCTCCGACCTCGTGGTTGGGTCCGCACGTGCATCTCACCCCTGTGGCCAGCCGCAACAGAATGCACCAGCTGCATCTCCGGAGTCATAAAAGCAACCTCGGAGACAAGCTTGGCCACGGGAACAGCTGTTCCGTATCCAAGATAAACCCATGCAAGTGAGAGCACACCCAGGCACTGTCTGGACAAAACTGTGCCATAATATGGCTGCTGAAGGCCCGACACTATAACCAGAGCTTTAGATAGGTCGTGAGTCTTGCTCCCATGGACACTCAAGGGCCTGTGCATTGGAGGTCCACTCTGAGAGATGTTAGTCACTTCCCTGTTCTGAAGGGTCCTTGTGTTGTCCTAAGCCCATTCAACCCTATTGTTTGGTTCCAACGTGCCTCCAGCATGCTGCCCCCGAGATCCCCCACCCGATCCTCCATCCCTCCTCCAAATCGTGTAGGTGACTGAACAAAGCATCTTGTGCAGACTCCGTCATGGCTACCCACACGCCGCACACCTTCCCCGTACGTCTGAATCAACTGTCGACCGTCTTTGGATCGTACGGCCCCAGCGGGCTCTCAAAGGGCGACTTTTTCCACTCGGGTCAGGAGCAGAGCGTTTCTTGCTCACACAGCGGTGCCACGGCTGACTCAGGAAATTCCCTGAACCGCAGCCTGCAGAAGGAAAACGCAGAATGCACTTTCTTCTTCACTGCCAAGCACCAGAGACGCCCAAACTCTCCTGCGAAACCCAGCAAGCTTCCGCTGCGGCCAACACCCGGAAGACGCACTTCTGATTCAGAGCAAGGGGGTTGTTCTTGCTCTAGCCCATATATGGCAATTTTGTGCTGTGCAGGAGGTTCAAGAAAGCAGGTAAACTGTCAGCGAAAAAGAGAAACCAGGGCACTTCGGAGCCAAAACGGAAAACCACAGGGGATGACTGAGCAAAGCGAACCGGGGCCTGCCAGGCAGAGGCCTGCCTTTTATGGTAAAAATTACTTTGGCAGAGTCAAAGTCTATCGGAAGGTCAGATCGGGCTGGCAGTGGGATTGCCCCATAGCTGGATGAGAATGTGCAACGCTTCAGTTCCCATGGGAGGGCCCGCATCATCATGAGGAAGTGCGGCATGCCTTCCGTTTTATTGGATGCTCGCCATGAAATGCATCCAGGGTTCCTGTTTCGGGGGATTCAGGCTGCCTTCGAAGGAAGGGCCCCCTTGAAGCACAAGCGCTTAGCGGGGCAGCCTTCTACCCTCTTGCAGAGACCAGAGGGGGAAGCATCTTCTAAGGCTGTGCCTCGTCTTTCTCGATAGAGCAGGGAAGAAAGACAGGCCTGGATGAGGCCCCCCGTTTCAGTTCAGGGGCAAAGCATCATTGCAGAAAAGCTACAACACACGTTCTGGGAACTGAATGAGTTGAAAGGGCTTTAATGGAATGACTTTTTACAGAGTTGTTGGGCCAAACCCTGCTAGGTAGGGATTTGAAGTAGCATCTAAGCCCTGCATCTCACTGGACTTCGTGTCTTGGACCGTCATGTTAGGGAGCTGGTGATGCTTTGGAGAACACAGAAGAATTCACAGGGCTGGGAAAGTGCTCAGGCAGGCTGCCCTTGACGGAGGCCCTCCAGATGTGTTGAACTACAATTCCCATCAGCCTGAGTGGTTTTCCTTAGGGCGGTCATCAAGAAAGGTGGACGTTAAGAATGTAAGAAGAGCCCTGCTGGATCAGCACAAAGGTCGGCCTAGTTGGCACTTGCACACGTGATGGCAAACCACATGCCCACAGGATCGCTCGAGCAGGATGGGTGCAACAGCCCTGCCTGCCAAGCTCCCCAGCAACGGGGGCACGCAGGCATGCCGCTCCGGATAAAGGAGGTGGCCGTGGCTGGCAAGGCCCATTGCCACTGGTGGAACAGCCCTCGCTTTCTAAGTGCTTTGGCAGTGGCATGGTTCAGCGATAGGTAGAAGGAAGATGGCCTTCCTCTCACACAGTCGGCTAAGGCCGAGCGGCACAATAACCCTGGATAGGTGGCTCCTTAAAATATGTTCCTCTCTGGCATCAGCCCTGCTCACGTGATGGGCCCTGGACACAATCCCTGCTTGTCTGTCTGCTGTCGAAGATGGTTAAGCAGCGGAGTCCAAGGGAGGGAGGGCCTTGTTGGGGGCGGCCCCACACCTCTGGAATCCGTTTCCATCCGGGATCCCCAGTCCAGCCCTGTGCGCTCTGCAACGTGCTGGCCCTGTCTATATAGAGCCTTTATTTCTATCTGCCTGACAGGGGTGTGTGTGTGTGTGTGTGTGTCCCGCTATTTGCATAGCTTTTATCTTGCATTCTGCCTGGAATGGCTATTACCCTTTTAATTCGTTTCTTTCAATGTATTATTCATGCAGATTAACAACTTGAACCGAGGCTCGTAACTTAAATACTGCAGCCGTTCAGCCACGAAAGCATCAAAGGGCATAGGCGGCCAGGGGAGAAGCGCGCCGACACGTCCCTGCTGCCCCCGTGTGGATGTCGGCGCAGGTTGCGCAGCGCCAGCCTTTTCCTCCGGATCGCAGGGCTGTGGAAGGCAAAGCTCCCGATGGCTGCATTTACTGGACGGGATTCACGGGAAGCGATGGTGTGGGAGGGAGGCGACCTTTGCAAGGTGCGGGGACAAGGGAGGGCTCTCCGCGACCCTTCCCTGCTTTCGCCCGCCGGACTGCATCCTCGAGGCTTTTGCGCTCGTGGGAACGGCTTGATCTCGCAGAGGAGGGCAGCGCTGGCGGGGCGAGGCGCGCTCCGTCCGCCGCATGGGCCGCCGCTCCACCCTGGGCGCAGCTCGGAGCGCGCGGGCACGGCTCGCCCCTCGCCTCCGCCTCCGGCCCGGGATCGCGAAGTTCTTCGAGGAGACGATCCGGATCGCGCGCTTGTCCCGCCGCCCCGGGAGCGCACGCGGGAATCGAACCCGCGGCCTCGGCGGCGCCGCCCCCTCCTGCCCATTGGCTCCGCGGAGAAAGTGGGCGGGCCGCGGACGCGATGACGATCCCCGGGGGGGGGAGCGCGGCATACAGAGGAGAAAGGTGTAGAGCGTCCGCCGCCCACGTGACTGCCATAACTTCCGCTTTGAACGTCGAGCGCGGTGATCTCAGCATAGAGATGAGGCCCAGAGGGGCCGGCTTCCGGGTCGCCCATAGAGAACAGCGGCCTCCAGAGAAAGCCCTTGTTTTACCGGAAATGGCATCCTCACCGCCATTCTTCCTCACTGCCTTTGCCGTAGAAGGCCGGAGCCGTGACGTAAGCGCGGGAGCCCGCCTCTGCGGGAAAACGGGCGCCCCTATTGGCTGGACTCCCGAGCGGCCTGCGGGGCGGCTGCGCGACCAGGGGCCGCTCGGAGGCTGAGGGCGGCGGCGCGGGCGCTGCTGCGGCTCATGAGGCGGCGCTGAGGGAAGCCGGCCGTCGCGGGAGCCTCCGGGCCCGAGGGACCGTCCCCGCCGAGTGAGGAGGAGGAGGAGGAGGAGGGGCCGCACTAGGGGGCCGAGGGGGCGGGGCCCGCTGGAGTAGCAATGAGGGGGCGGGGCCCGCTGGAATATCAATGAGGGGGCGGGGCCCGCTGGAATAGCAATGAGGGGCGGGGCTCTTATAAATATTAAGGACGGGGCGGTGTCGTTCTCATAAATCGGAAGGAGTCAGTAGGAGCTGGTTGTGAGCCACCCGCTCTGCAGATACCTTGAGAAGGCCGATGAGCGAACAGGCCGATGGGTTTTGGGGGAGGGTGTCTTGTATGCCGTTCACTGAATATTTCATATTCATAGCGGCTTATGAATATCCAAGCAGGCGCCTTATGAATATTAAGACGCTGAAGAAATCTTTCTATTTTCTCTCTGAAGTTTAATTTAAGTTTGGCTCTTCCCTGCTTCCAAGAGCCTAAAGTACACGGGGTACCTTTGGGACAGTTCTGGCTTTTAGCTGAAGCTTTTAGTTTGCAGGGCTGTTCTAAGGAAGAATAGGAGTGGGAAGAAAAAAGGAGGATGGGGTGGAAAATAGACTAACTAGGGGAAATGCAATAAACGGATACACAGCTGCACGTTCTCCTATTCAAGGCTCGCTAATTCTCCCGAGGTAGCCCAGGTGGGGAGCTTTTGGCTCATCAGGTGGCTGGGATCCACCCCACACTCTTCCTCGCAGCTGCTTTTGCAAGCTGCCAGAATTGTGCACGTGGCAGCATTCAGTTCTGCGTTCTGTTCTTGAGAGCTTTTTAAAAATTTCTATATTTACAACATTTTCTTGCATGTTCAGGGTGCAATACAATGGCAGTGGCCATAAACCTCTGAACTAGGGGGAGGGGGGCTATATAACCACCTAGTGCAGAATGGAGGGGTGATGGAGGTCCATCTAGCTGTGTGGAAAAGAGGGTGCAAAGCCATCATCTTGTATCCTGGCCAGCAACCTTCTCTCCATGTCTCCCCAAAACACCCCCCCCCCGACCTTTCTAAGGCTGCTTTTTTGACCAGGAAGGCAGCTGGAGCTCCAAGCTTTGGAGCATTGCCTCCAGTCTCTGCTCTGGGAATTGTAACTATCCTCAGACACTGCCTGGGGACCCTTGCATTACCCCCTTGCATAGATCAAGCATAGTTAGTTACTTAGTTTACTTTCCGGCCTACAAACTGAGAGCCAAAAAGACACAACAGAAAAAGATTGGGAAGGAGGAGGAAAAATTCTTTGTTCCAAAGGTCTTAGAAGTTCTTTGCCTGGCAGGGAAGAGGAAAGCTAGGTCTGTTCCTTTCTGGCTGATGTACGGGCGGGGCGGGGGGGAGCAGGGTCTCCTCTTTTCCATAAGTGCTTGGATCAGTACCATCCCTAACCCTAACTCTGCACCATTAATCTTCACACGGCAGGCAGACATTTAGGTAGCAAAGCTGGCCTTGGGGTGGAGAAGAAGTGGTTGCTTGAGGGGTTAATATTTCACCAGCTCAGTTTCTGCTTATTTGGGGAAATAGGCAGCTACTCACCCTCACTCAGGTTAGGTAGTTGTTAAAAGTGCAGAAGGTCGACTTGGAAGGGGAAAAGGGGGCCATCTTCCCTCCCGCTGAACCCTCTTCTGAGCCTTGTGTGTCTTTACAATTGAGTGTCAGGGAGTTGGCTTGATTCTGCAAATAGGATAAATGTTCATCGTGTACAATGACAAAACACATTTCTGTTCCTCCTGGTAGGTGTCTGTTTTTGTTTTTACTTCTTGTCTTTCCTTTGGCAGTTTTCAGGTGGCTGTGTGTTGTAAATAATTCATAGTTGTTGGGCTTTGATCACTAATTTGTATTTCCGTCACTGAGGCTCGCATTATAAAATGCACTCATGTTACACCCTTGGTTTTAAAAGCTCCTTCCACTGGGAGTATTCCTTTCATCTGCCCCCGCCCAGCCTTCCAAAGAATTTCTGGGGAGAGGCATGTTGTGTGAGAAGTGCTTGCAGATAGTCTGGGTTGCAAAAGTTTGCATTTCCCCATGTAAGGAAGAAACCAGCCATTACGAAAGAGCACATTATCAAGATGGAATCCCGGCAGTTCTTTTGTCAACACTGTAAAAAGCTGCTAAGTGAGCTGGTTTTAGTAATGTTGAAAGTTTAAATTTAACTGCTCATTTTGCTTTTAACTTCCCGTAGAATCACAGCAGACATGTTTGTCATGTTTCGAACTGTTCAGTGCTGCTGTTGCTGCTTTAGCTCACTGGGGAGTGAGCAGTCTAGCAATCTAGAAATTCTCAGATAAGCAAACTTCTCTGATCTCTGCCTCTCACATGCATGCATTTTAATGCTTCGTTTGTCTTCCCCACGTCTGGCGTCTTGTCTCAAGGCAGGTCCAATATGAATGGAACTGATGCATAACCCAAGTTGTAGTGCTGTCAAGGGGTTGTCCCACCCTTCAAGGGAGCTTTCTTCTGTGGGAGTACGTCCTTGGAGAGGGTTAGGGACCCCTCTAGCCCTGCTCTGGAACCATCTTTTTCTGCTGTTGCTATTTTGTTGTACTCTTTTTTTGAGTTTGTACTTCTGTGAACTGCCCTGACAGCTTTGACTCTGGGCAGTAGAGACAGAGAGTAAATAGATCGATTAATTAAGACCCGGAGAAGAGTTGCTGCTCTTCCCCCATCCTTTACCTTCCATTGGCCATTTCAGACAAACTGGAGGGGTTCAGAGGACAACAATGAGGCTGATCCAGGCTCTGGAAACGAAGACCTATGAAGAGAGGTGGAAAGAGCTGGGCATGTTTAGCCTTGAGAAAACGGGGGGGGGGGGGGTGATGCGATAGCCCTCTGCAAGTCCTTGAAAGGCAGCCACAGAAA
Organism: Varanus salvator macromaculatus; assembly: GCA_023646645.1. Lineage (NCBI taxonomy): Eukaryota > Metazoa > Chordata > Lepidosauria > Squamata > Varanidae > Varanus > Varanus salvator. The sequence goes on from JAIXND010000657.1 coordinate 3,638,266, forward strand.
GGAAGGGCAGATTTCTTTTTGATCATTCCAGTGTGTAGGACATGGAGTGACAGGCTCAAGTTACAGTAAGCCAGATTCCGGCTAGATATCCAGAAAAATTTCCTGAGGGTTGGAGCAGTAGGACTGTAGAGCCCATGGCCCCAGGGAGGTTGTGGGCTCTCCCACACTAGCAGCATCCAAGATCCACTGGACAGCCCTCCTGCTTTAACAAGGGGTCCTGCACCGGGCAAGGGGCAGGACCTGATGGCACTCTGGCCCTTCCCAGCTCTACTACTGTATGTTCCTTCCTATATTCTGGGCTCCCTCCAAGTCCCCAAAGGCTCAGGAGACATGGATTCTCTTGCCCTCCTGTTTCCCTGAGCCTTCTGGGTCATTCGACCCTTTCCAGTAGATTCCAGCTTGTGAGATGAGCCTTATTAATCCCGCACAGGCGAAATCATTCAGTGCTATTGGTTTTTCCATGTCCAGCAGCTTCTGCTCTTCCCTGCATCGACAGCGAGGGTGGAACCAGAGGGCACGTGAAAAAAGCCATGTTTTTTAAAAAGCCCGTCTCTTTGCTTCTGCCCGCCACTCAGTGCCCGGCTCTGCAGGGCGTGCGTGTCTGTGTCCGCCCTGGATGCCGTTTGTGATCTGCTTCTGCATGCCGGTCTCCTCCTCCTCTCCTTTCCTCTGCCTCACAGGCTTCCACCACCTGCTGGAAAAGATGGGCAACGTGCAGAGCAGTAGCTCCTACCAGAAGTACCTCTCGAGGTTTCTCCCCGAAGAGCGTGCTGACATCGATGCCGCCTTTAGCACCTTGTCGGGATCGGAAGAGGCTTCCGTGGCGAAGGAGGGGAAGTCGGCCAAGAAGGGGGTGTCTCTGGTGAAGCTGAAGGCAAGCGAGGCAATCTTGTTAGGTGACAAGGATGAATAAGAAACCCACTGCCAATGCAGGCCGGCCAGCATTACCCCCCCCCCCGCCCCATATTGCAGGTGGGGGGCAGTTGAAGCGTAAACGAGGGCTGGTTGCCCGGCTGGTTGCCCAGGGTCGCGAGACACGCCACGTTCAAGGGAGATCTTTGCAGCTGCATCCTTCCCCACTCCCTCCTCTACTCAGAAGTCAGCATGAGGCTGCTCATCTGGATCGGGACACGTGGCGGTTCTTTACCTCTCTGCCTGCCCACCACGGGGCCCCAGTCAGGATTAGGCCCCCGTGCATGCAGCTTAAAGAGGGGGAAACGAGCCTGTGCTTCCGTGGCATGTTTCTTCCCATGCAAACCGTAGGCTCAGCCCTCTGATCCAGGGCAGCAGGAGCGGTGATGCTGATGGAGGGTGGTGTTAATACTTTCATGACCCACTTTCTTCTGGCCCCATCCCGATTTCCCTTCAGCCTCGAGCTTTGTCTTTGAGTGGGAATAAACAACTGCCAGAGAAGAGCTGGTCCTCCTTCTCTGGGGTGAGCACCTTGTGTTTGCAAACTGTTCATCCCCAATGCCTGAACTTGGCTGCTGCATTTCGTTCCTTTTGGACAGGCCTGCGTCAAAGATGCTTTGCCTGAATCGATGGTCGTGAGGCTGTACGATGGGATGAAAAGCATTCAGCTGACTGAGAAGTCGCCGGATGCCGGCGCCCAGGTGGCAAAGGAGCAGTTTGTAGTTTTTCTGTCAGCGATTTTCAAAGGCAACGCGGAAGAAAAAAGTGGTATTATCCTGAGAATGATCTCGAATGCTGGGGGGCCTGTGAAGGAAAGTCAGGTCCTGGAGGTAATTCAAAAGATGCCTCATTTTTGTGTAAGAAAGATGGAGAGGGGAGGTGGAATTAGAGGCTAGAGAAGGCAGGTGAGGGCAGGCTAGGTTTTGGACTAAAACCCCGGCAGAACCTAACATTTAGTCTTCGCTCACTGTGACCCGGCAGGAATTGTAGTTCAAAAGCTGCGAAGAAAGGCAGGTTGTCTTCCCATGAATAAGAGCAAAAGTGGAGTTGGCTGTGAGCCAGGGGGACTTTGGGGGTCCTGCAGCCATCGCATGGCTCATTCGGGGCAGGGAAAGCGCGATGCCCTGCCCACCACTGGAATGAGCCCCCAAAGTCGAACTTGGTGCGCTAACTAACAGAAGGAGGTTCAGCTCCTCTGCTCCTGAGATTTTGGAGTGCAACTCACTTCATTTGTATCCCGTGGTCAAAATGCTGCCCCCCCCCCCGCCATAATGCAAAGCATCTGGAGGGAAATGGCTTTGAAGAGACTTCGTTATCCTGAAGTGCACTCCGAAGGGCAGCGGTGCTTGCGTTTCTAGGCTCCCGATTTTAGCCCCTCCTGGTGATGTGATACTTCCAGGCAAGTCAAACCCACACCGATTGTATGCACATACCAGATACCTCTGCAGCCACTTCGAGACATGCCCCCATTCTGAGCTCAGGATGCAACAAACATACCTTTTTAGCACCTTAAGACCCGGCCTCTTCCTTTTAGACACTGGCCAGTGTTTCAATCCATTTTCACATGCAGGGAATCCCGGAGAAATCCTTGAACAGGTGAAAAGAAGTTCTGTTTCCTAAGAATCAGACCTGGGAATTCCTTAGCACAGAGGTTTTCCCAAGTTGCATGGGTTCTCTGTTTTTTTTGGACCATTTCTTAGATTTTCCACGATTTTATGTTGATAAAAAGCTGACCAAAACCATGCATTTTTCCCCATGGCTACAGCTGGAAAATAGGGGAAGTTGTGCATTTTCAGAAGGGAGAATTCGCGCAATTATGCACAAATGCAATTGCGCAAAATCAAGTGAGAGGATGCCAGCACTTAAAGATGCCCGCGAATTTCTGAAGTGTAGATGGAAGAGGTTTTATAGGGGCCATACAGCTCTGTGAATCCCCACGTTTCTGTGTTAGGATGTCTGCTTCTTTTCTACATCTGATATTTAAGTGTTCCACATGAGGCAAAAAGAAAATCTCTTGTTTGAAGTTTGCAGAAGATCTGGTTGGCTCCTTGGCTCACGTTCTGAACTACAGGAATGATCTGAAGGGCTGGTATCCAAGGAATATGCATGATTCCACCACCGGTGTGAAAGCATTGGCCGCGCAGCTGGTGTCTGAACTGAAATTGGCACGTGAGTTGCAGAAAGCACGTTTGCGCTACATTTGCGGCTTTTCCCGCTTAAAGTAAAAACAGGAGAATGTAGCAACAAAAGAGTTAAAAGGAGAGGTCACATATCTGGCGCAACCTCCTTCGCCCTTCTCCAACACACACACCACCCTCACAGGCAGCAAGGACTATCCAGGAGGCGTGAGTGTAGCCTGCCTCCAACCAGTCGAACTTGTCTACCTCGGTTGGCAGATTTCCTGACCCACAATACTTCAGCTTTACCTGAGTTATTCTTCAGCATGGACATCTTCATCCATCCTCAATTCATCCTTGAATGAAGCATGACATGGGGTACTGCAGAGAGCTTGCTTTGCTCTGGGGTGGGCAGCATGTGCTGTGATCCTCTCTCGCTCTTGGCTTGTCCCACCAGGGCTGATGGGAGAGGCAGACCAAAACATCTGGAGCCCTGTTGGCTCACCCCAGTGGTCCATCTAGTTGGACGTCTGGCTTCCCACAGTGGTCCTCAAAAGCCTCCAGAGGCACTCCCATGCAGAAGGGCAAAGCAAAAGCATCTCCCCCCAACTTGAGGTTTGCTCCCCAAACACGGACAGGTTCCATCCAGGATTTGGGACCAGGAGTGGCTAACAGACCACCTCCTCTTCCTCTATTCATTTGTCTAATTTGGCTCTGGGGGTTCCCCAGAAGGTCCCACCACCCTTCCCTACCTTGTCCCCTTTCTCTTGATTGCCAGTTGTTGAGCAAGTCTATTCACGGGCAGCAAGAGCTTGAAGTTTCCATGTACCAGTATATGTTGATGGTTCTCTCCATCCCTTAGGCTTTTCTTTCCTCCCAGCCCTGAAATGTGCCCCCCAGGAGCTTCTCTGAGAGAGAATTTGACCTGGGGGTGGGGAGAGAAGTCTCCCCTGCCCGTCAAGCTGTCCAGCCCTGCGGTTGCGTTTTTCAGCAGCCCTTCTGGAGAAGAGCAACACCCTCGACAGGCCCTTAGCAAATAGGTATTGCCTGTTTCAGATGGGAAGAGCCTCGGGGACGCTTCTGCCCTGGACGCCGCCGTGTGCGACGAGAGCAGCATTGAGGACTGGCTCTTCCGGGTCCCTCAGGTCTCTGCGTACCTCAGCGCCATCGTCCAGCGGGGGCTGCTTGCTCCGCGCTCTCCCGCCGATCAGCCTGAAGACTTGCCCCCCTTGCTTCCGAAATGCAGCGGGCTCAAGGGACACAGTTTCGTCAGCCTCCTCAACCTCCCCGCCGTCGCTTACATCAACTCCCACCTGCCTTCTGAGCTGCAGCAGAAGTGGAGGCTGCTCTTCGCCTCCGGCGTTCACGGGGAGAGCTTCACCCAGCTGTGTGGGCACATTGTGAACAAGGGCCCCTGCGTGCTGGTTTTGAAGGACACCGACGGCCACATCTTTGGCGGGTTTTCCTCCTCCTCCTGGGAGGTTAAGCCACAGTTTCAAGGTAAAGGAGTGCTGTCTCCCTGGCCTCGTTTAGTTTCCTTTCAGCACGGCCTCCCGGATCCTTTGATTTTTGGCAGGTACCGACTGCGCGGCTCATTGCGCAAGGGCACAGGGCTCGGTGTGCTTTCAGTCTTGTGTGTACATGTTTTTCGTGCCAGCAGTCCAAGCCCTGCGCCAGGAAAAGCAGAATCCTGCATCTCTCTGTCTTCTGAGGTTTCAGCAGGTGTTTCTGACACACTTTCAGGCCCATGGCTACTGCCATCAGGGCTAGAAACTGCTCTTAGTTAAAGTCTGAGCTTCGATGGGATCGTGGTGGTCCGCCTCAGCTGCACCGAGGAAGTCCAGATCATTTCAGTTCAACAGGCTTCCTGCTTACTTCCGATCCAGTGATCAGAAGTGGGATGGGTTGGGGGTTTCCCCCATGTATTCCCGTCCTTCAGACAGCCTGCAATTTGCGCATTTTAAAAAGTAGCTAAGCATATTTGCGCAAATGGCACAGTTTGGGCAAATCAGGACCCAGAACCTGCATAGTTCTAAAGAGATTTGGACAACACTCATTTTTTTTTAATGCAACTCACAACCCGTCTTAGAGCAGAAGTCTGCAAACTGGCTTGATTCACGCAGCAGAGAGTCGGGGCCGGCGCCGGCCTCGCAAGCCAAAATCTCGGTGTCTGAATCGTGAACATCTCTTGGACTTTCCTCCCCACTCTGCAAAAGTTGCCCAGCCCAGCCTGGTGTCCCAGTCTTCCCAGTTGCAGTATTGTAGCGTCCAGTGTGTCCCATGTGAATGCAGATAAACTTGGCTTGATTCCGAATAAATACACATCGTCAAGATCACTGGCACAAATGTCCACTAGATGGCAAGCTTTCCCTTCGGCTTTGCCCCGACCAAAGCGCGCTAAACTCTTAAGGAGCGCAAATCCAGAAGTGCAGGGCCTGACTGAAATATGTGGGCAGGTTTTGGAAACAAAGGGTGAGTCAGAGAGTACCATGACCACCTCCTTTCATTCCCAGAAGGGAAGCTAAGATCCAGCCACATGCATGTTTTTAAAAAGCTGCTCTTTCATGAATCAAGGTGCCATTTTAGTTAATCCAAAAGAGTTCAAACTCTAATACTGTTTAATTGATGAATGAATTAAAGGCGCAATCCACGTCGAGGGAGAAAATTCCTAATATACACAGTGTGCCCCATGGCTGGGTCGTGTTGAGGATTTTTGGACCTTTTCCCTGTCTAAACGCGTGGGATTTATTTCACACTGGCATTTGCTCTTCCCCAGGAGGGAGGGATAAACTTGAGTTATACATCAGAAGCGATCAGAAATTAGTCGTTACCTGAGTCTGGGGTCGTGCTCTTCACAACCCTTTCACAACCGCACCGGATTAACCGGCCAGCGGAAGGCAGAAACGAAACCCATTTCATAGAATCATAGAATAGTAGAGCTGGAAGGGGCCACGAAGGCCATCAGGTCCCACCCGCTGCGGTTGCTTTGTCTTGTGACGTGGTGCGGCAGAGCACCCCGCTCATTGTCCTCTTCTCAAGCGTGAGCATTTCCACCGGGCTGCACAGGAATTGACTCGGACGAATTGCCTGCTTGTTGGCCCACGGTGCCTCGTCTCTGCTTACAGGCAACAGCAGCTGCTTCTTGTTTTCCGTGGCGCCCACGCTTGCTGTCTTCAGTTACACCGGCTACAACGACCACTACATGTACTTGAATCACGGGCAACAGACCATGCCGAACGGACTCGTAAGTGCCCAGCAGTTGCCAGCCTGCAGCTTAGGCAGTGTTCCCATGTGCCACTTTCACAGGCCTTGGGCAGCTCATTTCGCGGCATAGCAGCTGCTCTGAGGAGGCTGGGGGGCGATCGCCCGGTGGATTGGTGGGAAAGGAGGCTGCCCACAGCTTGGCCGTTGCCCTCAGCCCTCTGTCGGATTCCGGCACACATGATATGGCTCTGTTAGGGCTGTACCACTTCCAGGCTGCCAGTAGGGGGAGACAATTTGGAATGGCTCACCCTGTGGATCGAAAATCGGAATGGGAGAAGGGGTAAGCCAGTGGGAGCAAACGAGATGCTCTGGATCTCAAGCCAAGGGCCACATTCAGTTCTGGGCTGGCCAGAAGCAACAGTGAGGGGCACGGGCCGTAAAAACCATGTCCCAGTTGCAGTCACAGGAGCAAATAGCAGTATATTTTAGCTTAAACCTCTTCTTGGCAGTAACCATCCCGTAGAAGTTACCTTGATGTTTTCCGCTGGAGAGCACCCTGCATGAAAGCAGGAGACCAGCAGATCGGTCAGGAGAAAAGGGGTGGAGCTATGGAAGGAGGCGTGGCCACCTGGGAAGCCCAGGTGCTCCTCTTTTGGTGAAGCTTGTTATTCCTGACCATGCCATTTCTGTCTTCATCCCTCCAAGAGCTTGTCCGAAATAGAGTTTGGTCCTTGGGCCAATGTGGCTTGCCACCCTCTGACCAGACAGAACCTCATTCAGATATGGCAGGACTCGGCACGAGCCCCCAAGCTGCTCATGGGTTTTGCACCAGCGGCCTGCTCCTTCCAGTTGTCTTTGAGCTGTCTGAGCATCAGCCCCCGGCCATGGCTATCTGCCCTCAGCATGGTTCATTGCATGGACGTTTCTTTTCCTCCTCAGGGCATGGGCGGACAGCACGGCTATTTCGGACTCTGGGTAGACAGCAACTACGGGAAGGGCCACAGCAAAGCCAAGCCTCGCTGCACCACTTACAACAGCCCTCAGCTCTCGGCCAAGGAGAACTTCACACTGGATGCCATGGAGGTGTGGGCAGTGGGGGACCCCCCGGAAGGGGCCTCTGTAAGTGGCCGCCCGCATTGTCTTGCTAGCAGAGTCAAGCTCTTGGTCACCACGAGCCTGCCATGGCAGGTGCTGTCCAGAGCTGGGAGGTGATGGCAGGAGGCAAGGCAGGGGCGCTGGGATCAGGGCGACAACCCAAGGTGAGAGAGAGTCCGAAGTCCAGTGGTGAAATCCTGGGTCAAGGCCAAGCACAGAACAGGCCAAGATCAGGAACCGAAAGGATGTATCGGGCCGAGAAGAGAGGACAAGAGAGCAAGGCTTTGCATGCAGCAGCCGGTCCCTGCAAAGAGCAGGCGAGATGTAGCATCTTGAGCAGGCAGCAGCTGACAGGAGAACCTGAGCTGCTGAGGTGAGACAGCAAGGCAGGATCTTGGTCAGGGAAGAGGCAGACAGTGCAGCAAACAGGAAGACTCGGCCCATGTTGCTGAGGCCAGTTCTGGAGAGGAGCTTCGTTCTGGCAGAGGCCTTCCCCGAGAACTCCTGACTAGGACTTCTCAGGAGGCTGAGCGCTCTGCCAGGGCCTGGGCCTGATCCTGGGAATACTGAGTGGGCATTCTGATTCTGGTCACCAGGTGGAGCCCCAAAGCAGCCCGGCTCCTGCCAGGCGGTGAAGCATCACTGAGCCGAGTATGGAACTCGCACATCTGTACAGTTCCCAGCTTGTGCGTTTGCCCTGCGGCAAGGCCCGAGAGGCTTCCCTGGGGGGGTGGATGCCCTTGCGAAGGCCCTTCTGTGCTGTCTAGACGGTACCCAACAATCTGAGGTGGTGGGTTATAGTGAGCAGGCAGCCTTTGTCTCACGCAGCCTTCTTAAAAAGGGGGCGTTGAACTGCTGTTGGGGGTGTCACCACCAAAGAGGCTCCGAAGAGTTATGGAATACCCCCCCCCCCCGCCTGGTGGGGTGAGGCATCCGATCAAGTCAGTTTTGTTTGCTGGAGCTTTTCCTGGAGTTAAGTTGCTCTGTACTTAGCGTCTCTCTCATTCTCATTCTCTTTGTGCAAGTCATGTTATATATTTGTATTTTACCCTAGTCTAAATCATGTTTAGAATCTGCTTTGATGACCACCTTAAAGGAGGGAAAGGTGGAACAAACTTTAAAAAAATAAGTCAGGCTGCACACAGAGATGCTTCTCCCTGTTTCCTAACTTAATCAAGTGCCGAGGTAGCAGAATTTCCCTTCTGGGTGTGGGGAAAAGGTCATTCATGCCGTAAGGGAAACGAGCGAAGCAGCCCTGAGACATAGCCATTTTTTCTAGTTCTTCGCTCTGGTGGAGTTATTTCTGCTCTGTTTAAAATCTGCGCTCTCTGCCAAGCACAGCAAATCGGTAACCCATTAACCACATTTTACAGTGATCTGGCAAATCCTGTTAAATTCCCGCGTGTTCGGGGCCTAAGACTTGGTGGGGACGGGGAGCTGGCCTGTTCCTTGGGGTCTGGGAAGGTGTCTCATGGCCTGTTGCTCCCTCCACACCCCCAGTGGTGCCCCAAGGTTTCCTTGGAAAAGGCTTAAGCGATCAAAGATTACGCTCTGACGTGGGCTGGCTTCTTTAATCATTTCAGACAGGCATGCAGCCTGACCTAACCTGTTAGGCTGGACCAGAAAGAGGCGCCTCTGTGTGTGTGTGTGTGTGCGCGAGCGAGGAGGGGGTGTTGTAAACCTGTTCTGTTTGCAGAGTGATGAGGGGGAGGGACAAGCTATGCAGCTTCCTTGCAGCAGACACGATGAGCAAACGAAAGGGCTTAGATTTGGCTCCGACTCAGGTTGACCCTGACCTGCGGCATTGTTGGCTCTCACCTTTGATTCTCCCTCCCCCCCAACCCATCTCTGGGTTTTCTTTTAGGAGAAAGGGCCGAAGAGCATTTTGGATGCAGACCCCGAGGCCCAGGCACTGCTGGAGCTGATCGGAAAGGGCCGCCAGAGCGACGGCCTGCGGGCGCCGGCCGATGAGGAAGGCGACAACTGAGAGTCGGTCCTGGAAGCCTCCACCTGCCGCCGAGCCGAGAGTTCCTTGGGGATCCGCCTCCGAGCTCTCTGCTTCCCACTTGTCCAAACTAAACTGCACGGCCCTTCAAGAGTACCGTGTGCTCTTGCTAGAGCAGGCTCCCTGCTGGGGAGACACATTGCATGGGGCAATGCGGGAGGTTTTGCGGGTGGGCAGGTAGGGTGCGCCGTCAGGAGTGGACGGGATGGGATGGGAGGTGCGCTTGGGTGCTGTCCTGCCGTTTGTGGCCTCAACGATTGCCAGGCCCTGAACGTGGAGGTTCAGGGCCATCCCGTAGGACGTGGCAGGGACAGCCTTCACCTCCCATCCTCTTGCCCTCCTTTTTTTTTTTTTTGGCTAGATGGGCTTTATCATCTATTTAAGGAAGGCGTTTCAGGGCAGGCAGGCAGGCAGCTGGCTCTGAATAGCTCCTATCTCTCCTCCCCGCCATCCCCTGGGATGCCCCCTCCCCTCCGCTCCCCGAAGTCGAGTGTCCAACCTTGGAGGCAGGTGGCGCCGTTCTTTCAGTGGGAAGGACGAAGTGGGGTTGGATCGCCACCTCCCGCAGCAGGATTGCAAACAACCCCACGCCAGGTGCCATAGCTTTGCCCCCCCCCCACCCCGGTGACATGACTATCTTCTTAACCACCCAGCATGATAAATAACTCTCTCTTTTCCATCTCCTTTACCTCCTTTCTTATATTTTCCATTTCTTCACACATTCTGCCTGCCAATGGCTTAAGCCAGCATTTGGGATTTCTGTTAGAAAACCCTTCCTGGAATGGGTGGCAGCTGGGATTCCCCGCTCAAGAGGCACATGGTCTTCCACACAAGCCAGAGCCAGTTTTGTTAGGCATTTGGAAAACCCAAAGCTCGGCCTCCTGGGTTAGCCTTAAGCCATCCATATTTGGAATAGTTAACTGAGCAGTGGAGGTCAAAACATTGAGGCCGGGTTTTTTTTTAATGGTCTCAGTCTGTACTCCACTGATGTAAAACTTGAGTAGGGTTGGAAGAGATTTTAGTGTGGGGGCGCAGTTCCTGCTGGAGCGACGAGTTGCGTGTTTCAGCCAAACAGAGCAGTTCCTGAAGCTCAGCCCCGATGCCTCTGCAAAGAAGCCATTTCTGTGGTCCTTGAAGGCTTGCTCTGGGATTTAGCCTACGGCTTATGCCAATGGAGAGTGACTGAGCTATTTTCATTGGTTTTCGTGTTGCCGCCTGCAATTCAAAAGTGCATCTCTGTACTGCGAAACATGCAGCACTTGAAAGAATTTGTTGTCGTACAAGGCAGGATGCAAGCTTTTAAGCCACACGGGCAGTAGAAGAAAGAGCTCTGTGTGTGCTGTTTCAAGCCGGATGTCCAAGTGTCAGGTTTATCCCAGCTAATCCTGTGTCTATAGACCTTTTCAGTCTTGAGTTGGTGAACTTTGGCTCAGACAGATGAGGTTATTGTCTTGGACGCAAAGCAACAAACAAAAATATTCACTTTTATAAGTGTAAAAGAAAAAAGGGAAGCTTCTGGCATAGTGCCTCTTTGTTCCCTGCCTTTCAGGGAACTTCACAGATCACTGGAAGGGAGAGAACAAAAGGAAAAACCTCTCTGAAGAGGGGAACAGCACGCAAAAACCTCCGTCGGTTCGTTCTCGTACTCACTCGGGCTGCATTTCCACCAAAGCTGGATGTCGGCTGTTTCTTCTCTTCAAAGAGGAGGGCATCTTTGATCTGAGTTCCTGACATGATGAAGCCCGGCTGTAGACCTGTGGCCTTCGAAGGAGTCACAGGCAATAACACTCTCAAGACTAGACAATGTCCATTCCCTGTCCCCTGCTCACACACACTCCTGAGTAGAGGTCGCTGATTCCCCTGCAAATGTTTGTTGCTCAAGGCCGATTCTTGCTTAGGTGTAGTTCCCCTTGAATTCCATGGGGCTTCCCGGTGGAAATACCTACAGTCAGGCCGCAGAAGAGCAATCGGGTCACCCTTTGGGGTTCTTTCAGAGATGCGAGACACAGAGCATCTTCACCCAGTGTTCCCAAGGCAATGCTCTCCAGATCTTTTGGACTACAGTCTCTTTCAGCCTCAGTTGCCTGGCCAGTGGCAATCGGTAATGGGAGTTGTAGTGCACCGAGTCCAGTTGACACAGTGTCTGCGTCCGGCTGGGTCTAGCTGCGTGGGTACTGCTCTCACTGGCAACCCCCTCGTGGTTGGTTCCTCACCTTCCTTTCCTGAGATCTTTAGTAAGAAAAGTCGGGAGCTGCAGGCCAGACTGACAGACGAAACGTGCCCTCTGCCCCGAGCTTGCACCCGGGCCTGTTTCTCCTGCTGCACCCCGAACACATCATACCTGGGGAACAGCCTCCCCCAAATTGGCAAGGGGGTAGATCTAGAGGAGGAAGCCGCCTGGGGGATGATTTGCACGTCATCCCCCGTTAGGGGAGGAGGGGGTAGTCCTTGCACCGTGAGGGAGCCCGTGTATCACGCGCCGAAAGGGCAAGCAGCAGCGATTTGGGTGCTTTAAAAGGAGACTGGACGCATTCATGGAGGAGAAGGCTGTCCGTGGCTAGTCGTTCTCGGCTCTGAATCAGGAAGCAGGTGGAGCAGCAAAATTGCCCAGATCGACTCCTTCGTGGCCATCAAGACAATCAAAGCACTGCCTAGCTCAAAAGAATTGGGCCAAATCAATGTTTAGAGAAGGTATTTGTGGCCCAGGGAAAGCCTGGGCTAGTTGTATCTGTGTTCCGGCCAAATGTGTTGGTCTTACAGTGGTATTATCTACCTTCTATTTGGCTTTTTTGATCTATGGTGTCCACTGAGAGCTGTCTTTGAATGAACATGTCCTTCTGCCTTTCCTTTAAAAAAATGCAATTATGAGTTTCTTTTGTAAAAAATTGCGGGTGAAATTATTGCATAAACAATCCCAGGGACTGTTAATTAGTCAGGTATATACTACACATATTACCTCCAGTAACATGCGGCACTCAGCCTGGAAAAGGAAGGAAATGCTGCTGAAGCATTAGCCGGACGCTGAAATCTTTGAGCAAGTGTGTCAATCATTGGTATTAATCTTTTTTTAAAGCAGCCTTGGAATGATTTTATAATAATGCATGTTGGATCGCATATAACCAATTGACTGCGACAAATAAAACGTTTCAGGTCCTTTCCATTTCTGTTTCCTCTGATTGCTTTTTCAGTTACATATTTTGACCTCTTTACTTAACGGTTGGTAACCATTATCAAGTGTGTTCTATTGGCAAAGTATCTGTAGCTTTTACTAGTAGAAACATGCAGGTTATGATGGTGAATGTTTCCCCCTTGTAAAAGTCACGATGGCTTTGTATTTTGGAAATGGAGTGGAAGAAAACCACCGGCCACCAGGGACTGGTGCCTTGCATGTTTCTGGTCCTCATCTGCTACACCTTCATGGGTGAGTGGGGATTTGAACCTGTGTCTTTCTAGTCCTTGTCCAACACTTAATTACTCACCACAATAGCCTTTTTATTAGCAAAAAGATTTTATTGCAACTTAATAAATAAAGACGGTGCCATGGATTTTTCCCCTTATTGGTCCCTTCGCGTCCTCCTCCTGCCCTGTGAAAGAGCTCTGTAAAACAAGGCTTTTGTAACCGAGAGCAAATCCAGCGCTTCTGGACCGGGCAGTGGCGTGGAAGAAAACTGGCCAGTGGAAGAGATTTCTCTTGATCAAGAGTTGCTCGGAAATATTCACAGAGGTATAAAAAAGATCAAATAGACAGTTCCATTCCAAGAGCATCCTGGCCCCCGTGGTGGGAAAGCCACGCTCTCTTCGTCACACGGCTTCCAGCGGCACAAGGTCTGTCTGTGATCTGCGGGAGCCACATTTCTCGCACACTTTGACCAGTTCGGAGATGATAAAAACAGAGGATGCCAAAGCAGCGAGAAACAACAAATCTATCGAGGGAGGGAGGGAGGGAGGGAGGGAGGGAAACAAACAGTTACCATGACTGATGTGCAACGAGTTGGACTCTGGTGCGCTGAGATGAACCAGTTCCACTTTGACATGGTCCACCAAGGAAATGACATCTTTGGTTAAGACAAAGACATGGGCAAAAACCACTCCGGGCACACCATGCCAACCAGAAAATGGCATCATTTTAGACAGGAGTGAAGCTGTTTAGAAGAGCAGAATTAGAGCCAATTTTTCAAGAGGAGGCAGTTGTATTTGCCCTTGCTCTCAAGTTTAAAAACCACAAAACCATACCCTCTTGCTCTTTTTGGAGGAGGAGAAAGCCTTAGAATCCCAGAAGCTATTGCCAGAGTTCCCCCCACAACCCCCCCCCCATTATTCATACTAATTTTATTTCTGTACCACCCAATACCCAACGTTCTCTGGGCAACTCACAACAATTTATTGTAAGAACAATAACAAAAACCAATGGAACAAAAATACAGATACAATAAAGCACAGTGTAAAATTCCACTGCACAAAATGTAAAACCATTGAAACATGTGAAACCATTTCTATAAAAACAAGATGAACTGTCAAGACCGTATCCCCATCATTCCTGACCTTGAATCAGAGTCACAAGCAGGGATCCAGGGCACGAGGGGCTCGGAGGGGGTTTGAAGCTGCAGGAGCTCTCGGCATGGAGAAAGGCCAAACGGGGAGGGGAGCTGGTGGGTCAGGATGACATCGTGTGATGATGGCACCTTGTGGGTGTGGCCATGCCCTGTGATGTCATTCAGCCTGCTGATGGCATGCTGGTAACCCCAACCCCCCAAGAGCATCCAGTCCTCTTCCCACCAGCGGACTTACCTAGTGCCCCTAAATTCTCCGTCTGGAAGACCTTCTGTAATGGGGGAATGTAAATGACAGCCATCTGACCCAAAATAGACCCCAGGACGGAATACAAGAACATGCGGTTTCGGAAAAGGCCAATTTCCAGGATCAGTTTTGTCTGAGGGGAAAGAAGAGAAAGAGTGGGATGGAGGGGATAATTCACCGTGGTATCAGTGTCTCCCACATGAACCCAGCCTTTGCTCCCCAAAGCAGCTCTTGGGCAAACTGCCAATTTGGCATATGGATGGATGCAGGGAGCAGCCCGACCACCACGGGTAACAGATGCTGGGAAGTGGCACGAAAGTGGGGCAGGCTGCTGTGCCCCCTAAGCCAGCCTTTGGCTTCAGGCGTTGGGGAGGATGCTGTCCCATCCCCAGGACTTGGCAAAGAGTTCATTGGTGGCCCAGCTGGCTTTCGTAGCTAGAATGGGAAAGGGCACCGCCTTGTTTTCCGCAAGGAAAGCATCAAAGACTGGACTTGGGGAACGCTTTTAAACTGTTCGATGTTCACGAAATAAGAGTAGCCCGGAACAGAATGTGCGCTTCGTCAGGGGTAGGGATGAGCAAAGAGGCCAAGCCACTTTAGCTTCCATGCCAAACAGGTTTTCCTGCAAGGGAAATCCGCAGATTTTAACATGCCCTTTTAAAAACCATTGCATGCACTTCTGCAGATAGATGTAGGCACTTCAACGCATGTTTCCAATGAACAAAGCACTGCATTTCTGCGTGCTTTTGTGTGCGTGTGAACCAAACTGCAAACTTTGGAAGTGTCTGCATTTACTGCATTCCCGTTTGCATTTAGGTTTGGGAGTTGCAACTTCCACATATTCCCCCCCCTCCCACCCCCAGGCTGGGCTGCAGTGCCTGGGAATGTGCACGGAGGGGGGCAACCCTTGGATTTATGCCACACTCTGGATTAAACCGTTTACTGGGCCCTGTTCCCAGTTGCTCTCTTGGCACAAGGAGAGAGCTGCTATTGGCTGAAATATAGCCAATAGCAGCTGTCGTTTGAGGGGTGGGAGAAGAGATAGCGTCAGAGGGATGAGTGACCTGGCTTCTGCGAGATGCTATTCTTAAAGGGGTGGGGGCAGAATGTTAGGCCATCCATGCGTGTGGCATGTCTTGGTTGCTCACTTGACCAAAGAGAAATGCAGTGAGTCAATTGCCCTGAAGATGTTCCAGGGCTGCGCCCGCCTATGAAGAAGCTTTGTTCGAACTCCTGCTTGACGCGTACTTTGAGTTTTCTTTTCTTTGCCAGCAGACTGAGCCCTTTCTTGGCTTTTCTCACCTGGGAGCGACACGTCAGGGCGTTGAAGAGGTCAAAGAACACAAAGCAAGTGAAAGTCATGGTTGTCGTGCGTGGCGTTACGCCGCTTTCTGGAATCTGGGAATACAAGCAACACAATTCATTTGCCAGAAACACAGAGAGAAGGTGGGGGGGGGGGGGGAGAGAGAGAGAGATTGTGTGGATGTTTGGAGATTTGCAAAGTCAACTTTCCCATCCAGCAGTCCAGTCGTACAATGAACCTTTTGTTTATAAAGTCACTGCCACCTTGAAAAGTCCCCTTTCTTCTCTGAAAGGAAAGATTAGACACACTGGAGAGCCAGGATTTGGACACATGGCTGTAAATCTACAGCCAGTGATGGATAGGCTGCAAGAATGTCTGTTAAAAGCCAGGACAGGTGCAGAGAAAGGTAAAACGAGGTGTGCTATTGCAAGGCAGCTTTGCTGCATCGTGTGTGTGTGCGGGATTGTTGTTGCTCTGTGGAACATCAGAAGATGTTGGCACGCAGTTGCCCTACTCATTCTTGGAATTCCATGGGAGGTCCAGGGACATCACCTTCCATCTGTAACCATGCTTCTCTCACTGTTCCTTCCATCTTTGTTTTTTGGATGTACTCAAGCAGAGGATTGAAGGCTGCATGGAGGGTCTTTCCAAATTTGAAATTCTATGATTTGTTTTTGTTTCCATAAAAATATCTCTTAAGCAACTGAACACCTCACTAGTTAATATTAACCATGACTAGTTTAAAACAACTGAAGGTCAAACTATGGTTTATGATGCTGGCAATATCAAGTCATGGTTGCTGGTACCCACAGTTTAGGGTTTGGATGTAATGCTGAACTGAGGGTAGTTGATGTCAAAAGTGAAGGAGCCCCATAGCTGTCCTGTAGGAGGAGTTGGGAGGGTCACCCCATAAGCCTAGGGAGATGACTGGCTGATTCACAGTCATAAGTCATAGTTCTTCATGATGTCCACATGCAACCACTGAATAGAAGGAACAGGAGGGTCTGTGGCCCAGTGGTAAATCACAGGTCCAGTTCCTGGAATTTCAGGTACTTAGGAAGGGTTCGCACCTGGAGAGCCATTGCCAGTCAGTGTGGGCAACATTGGACTGGAAGGATGAACGCTTTTGGCTTAGCATAAAGTAGATTCCTACATTCTTATGTCCCTGTGCTTTAGATCTCAACTCCCAGCATTCCTGGCATTGGCCATGCTGTGACACTGATGGGAGTTGATGTCCCAAACCTTTGGATCGCACCAGGTTGCAGGAAGGTTCCCTGCTTTGGGAAACTTTGAGGCATCTACCTGGCCAGCCATGAGAAGATGGACTCCTTGGTCTGATCTTGCAGGACTCATGCATTCATGGCTCTGAATCTGTCATTTATGTCTTCCTATGTCCTATATTCTACATACGCTCTAGATAAAGGAGGTGTGTTCTAGATAAAGTGTCCCTTTCGGGCCATTGCAAAAAGTTTGATACCAACGAAACTTCGACAGGAGCAACCAAAGAGCTTTCTCCTAAGGAATGCTTAGCTCAGCTAAATTGGGCTGTGAGATCGCCTTACCTCTTTCCAAAAGACAAAAATGGTTCCACTGATGATTATAGCGGCTGACAAGAAGATCTTCAGGACCAGTGACCTGCTGAGAATTGTGTCTGTGACCTTTCTCGGAGGCTGCCTGATGGCATCTTTGTCCACTGGTTCAACGCCCAAACTGTGCCCCAGCCCCAAAAAGAGACCCGTTGTATTATTAGTACAGATTTAATGGCTGCGTACCTTTTCCTCTGCAACTCATAGTCCATAGGGGGTCCCCAGGTGATATGAAAAGGGCAGGTGAGGGACACAGCAGAATGGGGTCCATGGATATCCCCCCCCCCCAACAGATCTGACATCAGTTCACTCTGAGCTATTTTGGGCATTTGAGGTATCTTCTAGGTCTATTTGGAGTTATTTGGTGCCATGGAAATTAAAAAAATAAATAAAAATCTACCCCGCTCTGGGCATTCTGAAACAAGGATATTGAAAGTTGAACATGGCTCTTATGTTTACCTATTTCTGATTTGGAAATGCCACAGCATTGGATTCCCCCCTGCAACACTCCCCGTTCATCTTCTCATTTGTGTCCTCACCTTTGAGCTGGGGGCCCATCCATGATAATATTGATCCATAAAATCTGCATGGCATTGAGTGGATTCGGCAGATTGAAGACGGTCGACAGCGTGATTAGGCTTAAGGCGGAGATGCTCCTGCCAAGAGCAAATTGAGGAACGAAATGAAACCATCTGCCCCGCTCTGTCGTTCCGTAGACCCGTTTGCCCATTTTGAAGTTCAGTTAGCAAAGGAAAAGGTAAAGATCATGAGAAATCGAGACTGCCGAGGTGCATTGACCTACGGGCATCCTCAGAGACTTAGGCAGACTGGGAGAAAAGATAACTAGCCGACTGGTTCCAGACCTCTTGCTGGAGTGCTTTGGACAGGAAGGGAAAGAGGCTGGAGTGTGATCGGGGTAGCTCATAACCTGGCAGCCCTGCCCCTTTATCTGGGGTTGCTTTTCCGACCTTGAAGGAGCTGTCAGCACAGTTGTTTCCATGCCGGCTGCGAGTAGCAGGCAAGATCCAAGTGCAGATCGCAAGGTCCAAGGTCGGAGCACAGGGTGGCTCTCCAAAGAAGCAAAGAACCCACTCATTCTGCTTCCCAGTTCAAACCCGAATGGAACAAGAACAATGCAATTTGCTCAGCACATAAAAGAAGTGGGTGAGAGATCGTGCTATTATTTTGTGTAGATCTGAGCATTACTTGGAAAAAGCTGGAATTCTTGGCTGAAATTTGATTAGAAGTTTAAAGAACTCCAACACAGGAAAGGCATGGAAACTCTTTTGATGGAATGTCTTTCTGGCAAGATTTCTTGCCTGCTGCAGAAGCTGAGTAAATTGATACATCGCACTCATCTCCCACTTGTTTGACTTAAGCCAACTAGTGACTTACGTGCTGAGCTGAAATCGAACAAAATTTTTTATGTTGTAAAATATTCCTTTCCCCTCCTCGATGGCGTTCCTGTAGGGAAAGAAGGGAGCAATGTTGCTTAAAATCATTCATGCTTTGGTGGAATTTCCAATTTTGGTTTTGAGGGCTGAATTCAGTTTTGGAGAATTTCTCAAGGGATGCCTTCCGTGACAGGTGAACAGGTAGACAGACCCCAGTACTGGTGTATTCTAACTTAATGTTGTCATGGTCAGTAACTAAGCTGATGATGAAGCATTTCTGACTTTTAGTGGGATGAGGAAACTGGGACAGCTGTTTAGTGGGACAGCTGTTGAAACCACCAATCAATTGGCAGCCGGGAAAGTGGCATGGGTCCAAGGAAAGGGGACAGTGCAGACAGCCAGGATTTGGCCCATAACATGCAATTCTGCATCCTGACCCGTTCCTGTGCAAACATGCCCTGGCATTAAAATCTTCTCGAAAAACTTGTAGGCCTGAATCAAAAGTTTAAACCAGCCACTGGGCAGGAGAGACGGGTCCTTCATGGTGGTGGCCCTCCAATTGTGGAATTCCTTGTGCACTGAGGCGAACATGCCTCACGAAGAATGCACATTTTACGGTGAGTTCCAAAACTCACTCCTTGCAGGTTGCTTTGCCCGACATTTAAATTTTTGCAAGTCTAAGAGAGATGACCAAAGCAGTTACGAAACCCATCTCAGCATTGCCCCCAGGAGACCCCTACATGATAGTCGAGAAGTCATCATCCACAAGGATCATGTTCGCAGCCTCCTTGCTCACGTCAGTGCCGGCCTGTCCCATCGCAACCCCGATATCGGCCGATTTCAGCGCCACCGCGTCGTTCACCCCGTCCCCGGTCATGCCCACAATGGCCCCAGCCTGTTGCAATGCCTGCAGAAAGGACCAACACAACAGCCTAACTTCAGGATCCATGGAACATTCACAGGAATAGAACAATCATATATTAGTAATAATCAGTGATATGAATTATGCACATGAATCATAATTGGGCTGCGTGCATTACATTCACCCAGCAGTACTGTTGGGGGTTTCGAGGGAGTTTTCAGAAGCATCGATCATTTCAGCTGAAACCATGTTGGAACTGAAGCTGGGGGAGAATGAAACCCCTCGGTCTGTTTTAATGTAAGGACGTGTTTCCACACGGCTGCGTTTATAGAAGGCTCATGCACAATCTACCTTGAAGCCACAACTGTCCCCGGTCCACCCATCAGGGCCCTCACCTGGCCGAGCTGAAATGAAGAATTGCCCCGATTTGATCACCGCTTGAAGGATCATTGCAACACACGATAGACAAGTGGGTGTGACAAAGGGCTCCGTAATCCAATTGTTGAGGATGTGAGTGGGTGAAAAACAGTTGTGATCGCTCACTGATTGTGAAAATGGCGACCCATGGAAGCAGCAACAGCCAGAACAGGGATCATTTCTATCCCAGGAGAAAGAAAGGGCAAAGAAAGGGTGTGGTATTGCGTGTGTGTGAGGAGGGTGGGGGCTGGAGAGAGAGAAATTCAACGGGTAGGGTCAACCTATCTCAGTAAGCCTTTTATTGCCAGATCACAACCCACTACAAAGGAACAAGGAACGGCACGTTCCCAGCCATCGCTCGATGTTGGTCTGATTTTGTGATTGCTAGGAGACATATTTTGAGCACAGCAAGTGGAACTGGCGACTCGGAACAGCTGTTTCTTCTGCCCTCCTTACAAAAATGGCCAGAAACAGAAATCCACTTATTTGCAGCAAAGATCCAGCAAAGAGTTGTGCCCAGAGTGAGTTGAGGTACTTCTTTTGTCCTCTTTTGCAGAAAGGAACATGCAATTATAATGGAAGTATCTTTCAGAGAGGGAATGTGGAACCCTCTTGAGCAGGAGAGATGGATCCAGAGATGTTCTCAGGAGGGTGGGGCCCAGGGTGACATTCCAGTGTGGCTGTAGCCAAGGGCAAAGGGGGCAGGGCCAAGGTGCCACTGTATTTTAATTCAGAGCTCTGCCTGCTAGTAACTAAGAGTGGCACTTCCACGTGTAAAAAGGGAAAAGAGCAGTGCCTGCAAAATTAGTGGGGTGGTCCATCTACCCTGAACTTCAGCCTGAACTGTAATGGAGCTCTCCAGGGTTCTGAAACTAGTTCAGGACTAGGATTGAGTGCCATGGGCAGCTCCCCGCTGACACAGACTCCACCACCCTCCACTGGAGGAGGGGAGCAGGAAACCACCAAGCAATTGGCCTTTGGGGGAAAGGGGGCTGGGCCAGGAGAAGGGGAGTGGCCATCTAAGGAACTCCAGAGGGACAGATCGGGACCCCTACGGGCCTGATCTAATGGGTTGGCCTGAGGTTCTCCACCCTGATTTACAACAAGTGGACAGATGAGAAGCACCACCATGGAGCAAAAGCAGATCCGTTACTCCAGGCAAAGACGCGAGGGCACCTCTAGCCTTGTGGGTCAGCAGATACCTTTATGATTTTAAGTTTGTGTTTTGGACTGGTACGGTAGAAGATGGAAACCTGGATGATGAGAGAAAGCAAATGGACATGAGATGCTGGCTGTTGGGAGAACAACCCACACCACGTGCTCCAAACTGATCTTTCTAGAGCCGTTACGTTTTTCACGGTGGATGATAATGCCGAGTCCGCGATGTTCTCCAGCTCTTCTCCGGACAGAGCGTTCATTCTCCCATTGCAGAGACCAATACTCTGTCCTGCAAAGGAAAAAGAAGCACAGCATGGTTGTTCACCTCAACCAGGGGTGGAGATATTGGGTGGTTTTCTGGGTTTTGCAGCTTCTCTCCCCTGCTGGGATGTTTTGATGCTTTGGCCCTGCCTCAGCTGCATTTGGCCCGTCCCACCACTCGTATTCAGCCTGCAAGAGCTCCTCCTGCTTAGAGGTCCACCCCCAGGTTGAAGGGGTTCAACAGCCCTGATCTCAACCAAGGCAGGTCAGGTATTTGGCCAGAGCCCTGCAAGAAGCATCCCATTAAGCCAGGTCCTACAGTTGCAAGAACTGCGTATGTTTAGCCCAGTGAGGGCAAGATGAAGGTGAGAACTGAGAGCGGTCCTCAAATCATCTGGACAGCCATCATGCAGAAGATGGCACAGATACGTGCTTGGTTGCTCCAGTGGGAAGGTCTAGGATTAGCTTGGGAGTTGCATGGAGATAGAAGTTGGCCACATCTTAGGAGAAGTTTTCTCATAGTGAGAGCCTTTTCATAATGGAACAAGTGGCCCATGGAGCTGGGTTCTCTTTTGCTGGATGGCCAGCTTTTAGAGATGCCCACAGGTAAGAGTTTCATGAAGCAGGGGCTGGACTAGATGCCCTCCAACTCTAAAATTCGGTGAAATCCATTTCTGCAAGATGGGCAGCTTGACAATTCCTCGCAACGAGCACCCTTGTTCTAAAGCCACCTTTCTTGAGTGAAAGAACGGAACAAACTCATGTAAGGTGCATCCAAAATGCCTAACGCAGCTGAGGAAAGAACAGCAAAGGCAGCTTTTCAAAGATGCTCTGTGCAACTTACTGAGGGTGTAGTCCTAAGCATGGCAGAAAAAAGTCCTGCTCTCGATTTTTTCCCCTGCCTAACATGCATAGCATCGCACCCTTAGAATACATTCATTCTCTCTCATGAGACATTTGTCATTTCCTCTTTTATGGCTGGTTAGGCTGAAAATGAAAAGGCTCCGGGGGAAAAGGAGCAAGAGGAAAACCTCCATCATCAGCATTTTTCTAGTTAAAAAAGCAAATACTTCCCAGTCATGGCAACTGCCTGCCATGGCTGCAAGTCCTTCAGCTTATGGGAAAAGTTTTCAACATCTGTTTAAGCACCTAATTGCCCAGGAACTGGACACCCCAAGATGACTGACCGAACTGAGACTTGGGGAACAATACGTTTATATATGAATGCACACTCATCCTGCAAGGATGGCTAGGGCATTCTGGGAACTGTAGGAACCTCCTTCTGTCGCACATGCACGGGGACACACCCTTGATGTAGCTCACCGATGGCCGAGGCGGTTTCCAGAGCATCTCCGGTTATCATTTTCACGGATACACCTGACTCAATGAGGACTCGGACCGCGTCCTTCACTCCATGCCTCGGGGGGTCAATTATGCCGACCAGACCCAAAAAGGTTAGGCTGCCAAGTTCTGGTCCAGAGGCCAACGCGAGCACTAGGGAGAGGGGACAGCAGAGAAAGACACAATGAGCCGGGTGACACTCTGTGCAACGAACTCTTGGCACGGGGTTGCCACCGCAGGGTGTCCGGAAACCTGCAGTTGTGCAAAATGGAGCAACCAGACTTCTTTCTCCTGGGCACTTGGTAGACCATGCTTCGTTAGTCCTACAGCAACTGCACGAGCTTCCAATGTGTTGCCCACCCAGTTTTATCGGTGTGTCCCTCATATTGATACCCCAGTTAGAAACATAGAACAAGTCAGAAGGGGCCACCTGGGCCATCTAGTCTGACCCCCTGGCTCCAACCGGCTCCACTCACGACATGCCCCCCATGTGCATGTCCCAGTTCCTTCCTGCAGGGCAGCTCACAATTTGTCTCCTCTCCATTTCAGCAACCCTGTGAGCTAAGTTGGCCAAGAGTCAGTGCTTGCCCCAAGTCACCCAGCGGGCACCTAAAGGAGTATGATAATATAATGCCTTCTTGTATTCTTGGGTGCTCTTAATGAAAGCCCCATCTAGGAGAATCCTGGCGTAAAAATGGAAAAGGACAAGAAGTGTTTGGGTCACTTGACACGGTGCCCACGCCCCGAATGCGTGGGTGAGGTGGACATGGCAGGCTTGGGCATCAGGAGAAAGAGGTCGCAAAGGCAGAAGCACTTCTGTGGACTTGGGAAGAGTGATTCTGAAACAAGCACATCGTCTGGCTGCTGCCCAGGACGGGAAGTGCAACGCAGGGCACCAACGTGGAAGCGAGAGCCAGCTTGTTGAGCGAGAGCAGACTTAACCATGTGTTAGAGCAGCATGAGCTGCGGCGGCAGACTGACCCCGCAGGCCGAGCGATCCCATGCACTTCTCCTCCTGAGCATAGACTGCTCTCTGTTGCGGTGTCAGCGGGAGGGCAAGGCCGCCGCTGTTGAACATAGCGCAATGCTCCATCACTTCGTCAAAGGCCCCTTTCATGAAATAGACTTCTTCCGGGCCCTAGGAAACAAGGAAGTGGATTACAGAAACATTCGGAGGGCTGTGTTATTTGAATCTTGGGTCTGTTTGGCTGTGGTTCCTTCCCCACTGACTGCCAATTGTTTGGTGGTGAACTATTTATTGTTATTGTTTATTTCATTTCTGAATCACCCAAAGTCTAATCTCTCTGGGTGATTTTCTTGGTGGTTGATTCTATAGCGTTAAATGCCTCTCTTAAATCTTTGTTTCTGGCTGCAGGAGGTCTAACTAAAATATTCTGGTGTTTTTGGTGCAGTCCCCTTCTGCCTTCAGCTCCCAAGCCCTTCCTCAAAGCTGAGTTTGGCCTTTCAGTTTAATCCCCCCTTTCAAAGAGTGACATCAAAAGACAGGAATGTGTTTAACTTCCTAGCACCAGAGCCAGGTGCTCTCTAGGCCCAGGTTCAAAGGCCCACTTAGTCAGTAAGCTGATCTGGCGATTGGGGCTCAGTCATTAAATCCCTCTGAGCCCAGCCTACCTCTCAGGCTTGTTGTGAGGATAAGATAGAGCGTCTTGGCAGGAGGGTGAGAGAAAATGGCCTGCCATGCCTTTCATCTGAACAGGTTCCTGCAGTGAATTATTATCTCACCTTTTCATAACTTGTTCTACAGAGAATAACAATTCAGCTGCTTTCTTGTACCTGATTTTTCAGAGCACATCTGACAGCCATCCACTTCTGCTCGGAGCTAAATGGAATCTCCTTCTTTCGGATATAAATATCTTTTATCTCTCTCAATTCCATCTAAAACCAACCAAAGGGGAGGCAGAAGGAGGGAGAGACGATGTGAATACTTTAGTATTGGTGATCTACTTCAGTGGTAGAACTAGAAAAGAATTGCGCCAAAAGGGAAAAAAAGGCAGAAACTCAAATGCTGAATGTAAAGACTTTTTGAACATGTTCCATCTAGCTTTTGCAAAATGACTTTCTGGATATGAGGTCACTGAGAAACACACGCCATTTGCCTGTAGGGTAAGGTTTGATTTCTTTGTGAAGGAACATAGGAGAATTGCTACTTCTTTGCAGAAATGGCTTATGTTGGAATAGCCCTTGGTTTGAGACTGCAAATCCTTCACAGGAAGTTATGCATGGTCAAGCGAGACACATCACAATGACCCATGCCCAAGAGCTAAGTAGAGGTTGAGTGTGGCTTGTTGCTGAAGTGTGGGTTATCTGAATCCAGCCACACCAGCAAGTGATGACCTATGAAGAACCCATGGTTTGTTCACTGTGGTTTTTACCTTATGTTGTCTGAACCAGCAGAAATAACATACCATGGTGAACAATCCATAGTTCATGACCCAACAACAAACCATGGGTAATCTTCATGGGTTGTTTATGGTTAACAAGCCATGGCTTGTTAGGTTGGCTGTCTTCGGGCAACAGCACAGTTCAACAGCAGCTTGTGGTTCAACAGCAACACACACTCAGCTTGCA
This sequence comes from Varanus salvator macromaculatus, assembly GCA_023646645.1. Taxonomy (NCBI): domain Eukaryota; kingdom Metazoa; phylum Chordata; class Lepidosauria; order Squamata; family Varanidae; genus Varanus; species Varanus salvator. The sequence goes on from JAIXND010000657.1 coordinate 3,663,307, forward strand.
CTCTGAAAAGACAGCTGACCACAGATCCCCACAAAGAAAGTCTGCACTGCCCTGGGCCTTTTTCCAGAATTCATGCCTCCTCCCACCACTGCAGCTTTCTTTTCCAAGTTTCAAATTCCTCCTCCTCCTCTACCTCCCACCCTCTCCTTCTTTCATGCTTGCTTCCTCTCCATCTACTGGAAGAATGCCTCCTCCTCCAAGCTCCAGGGGCCTTCCTCTTTGAAATCCTCAAAAGGTATCTCCAGCTTAGCTGAAGACCATCTCAACTCAGTAATGAACCACTGAACAATCGACCGAAACAGCCAATTAATCACTCCTCTGTTAAAAAGTGAATCCTAACAGTATCAGCTTATCCGATTCCAAATTTCTGAAAGGAGGTTAAAAAACAACCACACATTTTTATGATACAACCATTGACAGGGGGGAAAAATCCCAGATCAACAATTCCACTTGGCATGTTTACTTAAGCCTAAATTTGTTCTTGGGACCATGCCAGGGCTTCCAGGTCAACCTGCTCTCCAACGGCCTTGTGTTTATAGTGCAACTCGACTTCTGGTCCAATTCTCCATTGGCTGGTTGCTAGAACAGTTGTACATTGAATTCTTTCCCCTTCCATTTAACCACACGAAACGAGTTATTCATTAAATGAAACAGAACCCTATGAATGCAAAACGGATAAGCCCCGGGCTTGCGAAAATGAGCCTACCTTCATTGCCAGGGCTATCAGGGCTCCTTCCGTCGGCTGCCCCATCACAGTGGTCTTTCGGATAACTGCATTATTGGCCACACAGCCAGCCTGAAATAGATCCAGGGGCACAAGGGGCAGGAAGGAGAAGTGAGAAAAGATGTGGTGGAATCGAATACTGAGGTTCAGCCCCGGTTGAGGCTCAGCAGGACTGTCTGGGTCAAAGGAAGCTCAAAGGCCCCGGCGACCGCCCTGGATCTATCTTCTACCACCCTGGATCTACCTCCCAGCTTCCAAGAGTCCATTGGTCTGTTTTGCACTGGAAAATGTATTTCCGTAGCTGAATCGCGTTGCATGGTGGGTGTTGCTCTCAGAAGGGATTGGAACTGAGGACGGAAGGCTTTCTACTCCAGGGATTGGGGAAGAGAACTGGTGGCTAAGTTCCCAGGCACTAGACAACATGCACAGCCCAGATGCCCTTCCTTAAGCTTTACCGTGCTGAAAAAACTTCCAGAATATTTTCTGCGAATCACCTTAGGACAAAAAAATTGTCCTGTGCTTCAAGGACAGCCCTCCAGACACGGGATGTCTGTCTTCACTCTCATATCACTCCATAACAACAACAAGACCACATCGTGTCGAAATAACGCCCACAATGTTATTTCGACGTTAATACAAGCAAACACCTTACCTCCACTAGTTTTCCCACGGAGATGTTAGAAAATTCTTTGATGACTTCTTTGGATGGCAGGAGGCAGACGCTTCCTTCCCCGCTGTATCCCACCCCACTCACCTTGGAGAATAAAAATCCAGAATAAGCATTCATAAAAACTTGCAACACGGCCAAGCGATAAAACTGAAAGTGGCTGAGCAAGCGTATGGGGTGAAGTTTGCCTGGAATGACAAATTACGGCTTTGCCCCAGGGCTGGCCATACCTCTGCCTTGAATCCATCTGAGGTTACGAGCTGAGTGACGGTCATCTCATTGGCGGTCAGGGTCCCCGTCTTGTCGGAACAGATGACGTTGCAGCAGCCTGGGAAGAGGAAAGAGGTTGGCCCATCTCAGGAGAGACTCACAGGCATGCTTGGATGCCCTTTCCATCTGGTTTCTCACAACCCACCCAGATGCCTTCAGGAAGTCTGTGCATCTCCTCCAGCCTGTGGTGGTGAATTCCATACATCAGCTGCATCTTCTCTGTCCTTCCTCTGCCTCCTTTCTACCACTAGCATTCAGACATGGTACAGCTCTGGGAAGGCTATGCCACATGTATCCCCACAACCCAAGAGAGCCTCCTGTGCTTAGAGGTCACCCCATGAAAATTCCCTTATAAAGACATAGATGAGCCCAGAAGTCGGACCAGTCTTCCAAACCCAGAATTGTCACATTGGCTGCAAGAAACCCACCAGCAGCCACAAGTGCAACAGAATTCACCCACCCATGTTCCTCAGGCACCCAGCCTCTGAAATTGGAGGCACCTTGGAGCTCCTGGGAGCCTCCTGCTTCTCCTCCACCCCACCCCACCATCTCCATCTGGAATTAGTGCCAGGGAGCCAGAGTTGTACCCTGTGCGCCAGCCTCAGGCACCCTCTAGGTGTGTTGCACTACCCCACCCATCTTCCCCAGCCTGCTGGTAAGTTTGTTGGGCATTCTTAGCCAAAATGGGATGACTTTAAGTCTTTGGATGCCATCAGACTGCAATTCCTGCCAGTTCTTGTGAGCCAGCATGGCCAACAGGGATGGATTATGAGTATTATGGTCCAGCAAACTCTGGAGGGCCACAAGTGGTTCAGCTTTGCTTAGATTCTTGCGATTCCAGTGGAATCAACCCCAAGGTTGGCCAGATGTAAAGGCTTCCACCCATGTGGCCGGCTTTGTTTCTTTCATTTCATTTCTGTCCCACCGTTCTTGAATTGTGGCACACAAGGGGGTGGTGGGCAATTCCCAGGTGGTCTCCCCTCCAAGTACTGACCGGTCTCAGCCCTGCTTAGCTTCAGCAGAGCAGCTGCCTCCTGTGCTATCAGGCAGACTTGCCTTACCTAGCGTTTCTACGATGGGCAGCTTCTTCACGATGACGCGTTTCTTGGCCATTCTCAAGACGCCCAGTACCAATGTCACGGTGACCACAATGGGGAGGCCCTCAGGGATGGCTGCCACTGCCAAGCTGCACACAGAGAAGCATTTACCCCCAACTGTGGTCACTATCTCTTGTAAGGATACTCACTTGGTCCACCACCTTTGCCCCAAGCTTGTCTCTTTTTTGCTTTGCTCAGCATCAGAACACCTGCTCTGTATGAACTTGGGCAGGCAGGGCCTTTTTGGTTGTGGTGCCAACTTTCTGGAATGTCCTCCCCTGATGGTCACTGCTAAGCATGGCTTTCCCAAGGCCTGGGAAAGCTGATTGATTGGGCACCTCTATGCATGGACTCTGATTTGCAAGTGGAATAATTCTTTTGTCTGATCTGGTTCTAATGCCAATGGAATGAGCCCAGTTTCTACAAGTGTGAGAGAAGGAAAAAGAAGTGAGGGGTCTGATGCCTGTCTTTGGGACCTAGATGTGTATATCAGGCCCCTCATAATAATAATAGTAGAACTTGGGGTCTTTCCACACCGAGTCTACTGCTGCCCATGCTCCTGCTGTTATCTCCAATCTGCAATCAGAGATAACTGAAATTTCTCGGCTGGGGACCCTTCCAGGGGACAGCACTCCTGGGCCAGATTGGGAGACCCAGTGGCACCTGTGGACCAGAAATTCTTCATTCTTACTCTAGGTAGACCATCCCAGAATATGCACGTCACAACTCTGAAGGTCCCACTCCATGCCTCAGCACTCAGACCTCAGTGAATGAGGACGCAAAGAGCAAGGCAGAACCTCTTGAGATATTTACGTAATTATCACGTTACTAAGATAAGTCAAAAGGCCTTTCAACCTTATGTTGACTTGAGGTCTGGATGGTGCCATGTTTGGAGCAGCGTGTTTGGTTCTCATTTTGTCTGGTTCTCTCTCTGTTCACCCGGGAAGGATCTCTTCCCACTTCTTACCTCACTCCAATGGTGAACATGCCAAGAAGATGCTTTCCCTGCAGCCAACCAATCAGCATGAGTAAACCTGGAAGAAACACAGATGCCATGGAGAGCGTCTCACCATCTGGCCTCTCATTAGGTGCTGGGCTGCTCTTGCATTCTCAGTGTGTGTGTGTCTGTGTGTGATTGCACATGTGTCTTTACATGTGCATGTGGAAAGAAGCGATGCAGACTGGAGGAGTCTAGACTGCAACACTGGGAGACTTGTTCAAGGATAGGCTAGACATGCACATGGTGGGCATGTCATAAGTGGAGCCAGCTGGAGCCGGGGGTTAGACTAGATGGCCTGGGAGACCCCTTCTGACTTGCTCTGTTTCCTGCAACAAGGGCTTCCTTGCCCTGGAAAATTGCTTGTTCCTCACACAGGGAATGGCTTATTGGATACATCTGGTTAAACTCACCAATGATGATGAAGGAAACAAGAGTCAGCTGCCTTCCCAATTTATCCATGCTTTTCTGCAGTGGGGTCTTGGGGGTCTTGGTGAATTAATCCAGAAGGAGAAAAGGGGAGGGAAGGAAAGACTCTTTTAAGGCAGAATCAACGGTTGGCCCTCTGGAAGGTAGCTTACAAGAAGGGGACATAATGCCCAGACAATGGGCCTGATCCGGCCCACAGTGACCCTTCGTCTAGCCTGCAGAAGGCTGTGCTCTCACTCTAGGTCCACCCCCAAGCACTGCCCCTGAAGGCTAACAGGGTCTTGGAGCGATATAGGGAGCAGTATTCCTGCTGTTAGGAATCCCTATGGTATCTCCAACTGTTCAGTATGTCCTAGATGTTGTGTTATCCTGGAGCATCCATCCTAGAGAAAAAAAGATCTCCCTTTGTAAAGGGATTATCTTTGTCCTCACATTCTACAAAACACTAAAAGTCCTGCCAAAGTCATTGCAATGGATAAAATAAATGGACAGCAAGCAAAATCCTTGATTGGGAGGCAAGGAGAGACTAAAGTCACCCAGAAAGCAGGAAGACAGCAAGTCTGGTCAGCTCAACTGGTCTTTCCCAAAAGGCATGAGAGGCTGTTGGGCTGATGCTGTGTACACAAAGGGATACATGGATACCTTGTGCAATAAAACCCGACTTAACTAAACCCTTCTCCAGGCTTTGCTACCGTGACATAAAGAGAACAGCAGCCATTTTGTTTTGTTGGGGGGCAGCTGCTCATTTTCCGCCTAGAACTCCCCAAACAACATGACACCCAGGGCACATAAAGACCCCCCTGGCCATCCATTCTAACAAAGGAGAAATTCTCAGATAAACTGTGCATTTTCCAAGCAGAGAGAATATTTCCTTTCTGCTCACTTTCTCTGCCCCATCTTCTTACCTCTTCTGCTTGCATCATTTTGAACACTTCCCCAAACTGTGAGCTTTTGCCTGTTCCGATGACAATGCCCTGAGTGGGAAAAGAGAACAGAAGAATACCAAAAACATTGACTTCTTGCTTAGATTCTCAAGGTCTGCATAACTTATGTAATGCGCTCCCCAGAGAGGCTCACCTGGCGCCGTTGTTATTTGTTTTTTGGCGCCAGGCGAAGACCTCTTAATTTAAAAGTTATTTTAATTGTTAATTTATATTTATTATATTTACTGTATTTATTGTATTTTTAATTTTTATCTCGAGATGGGCCAGTTTTTAAGTAGTTTTAAATATTGAAATTGTTTGAATTTGTTTATTTATTGCTGTTGAGCCGCCCTGAGACTTGTCTGCAAGGGGGCAGCATATAAATATGTAAATAAATAAATATAAATAAATAAACAAACTTTGCGTTCTTCCTAGGATCTAAACAGGAAGACACGGATCGATTGCATAAGGGATCTCACAGGCTCACGTTGACAAGAGCTGCATTTTTCTATTAATTCAAGGGAGAGATTCAGATTCAACCAGCTCAGAACTCCAGTGGAGGAGAATGGCACAGCGGCGTTTGCAGAGATTGCTTCCCCAGGCTTTTGAAAGACAGTAAAATGAAGTATTTTTTATAAAAGCGAAAGAAAATATACTTTGCAACTAGTGTAATTGCATATTCTGCAACGCCACAGTGCCACCTAGGGGTTATGCAGTGGAAATGACAGGAAAGAAAGGGCTTTTGTGCAGAGCTCAGACCTGTGGGACAAAACTGAAAGTAGACACAGCAGTTCCACAGCCTTGTGTAGGAGAACTTGGTAGCGAAACACAAGGTTATGAAGACAGAAGATGCCCTTTCTTAAAAGACTGCGAGAGATGAGTGGAATGACATTTTTCGCCACTCACTTTCCCCTTGCCGTATCGCACAAGCGTTCCCATGAATGCGACATTGCTGAGGGTCATAAAATCCCCGGGTTCTGCTAAGATGCCGGACTTCTTACTGCAGGGTTCCGCTTCCCCTGTGAAGCTGGATTCATCCACCAGGAGGTCCGTCACCTGACAAAAGTACAGATACGTGCATTAAATCCCTTCCATTGCTTTGATATTTGGCTTTCTACTTCGCGTTGTGCTTCTCCTCCTAGTAAATTCTGTAAACAGGGAAAAATAAGGAACCAGGCATTGGGATTCTGAGCATGGGCAGCGCATCCGAATGAATCCGGATGTTCTGCGCTGCTTTCCTGTGCATATCATGGCAAAGAAGCGATCCGGTTGCAGTCTGATTGTGCTTTCTTTTGGGATGGTGTCTGAATGATGCGCTTGGTTCCCCCCCATTGAGGAACGCCACGCAAAAGGGTTCTTGATGCTGTTGTGAATGATTGCGCATCCAGGTTGCCGAGTTACACCAATAGTGTGTGGGGCACCAACAAGGGGAAACAGCAGCTGTGTGATTAATTTGGCTGAAACGCTGTACGTACTTTCCTGAGAGGGACCCTCCGTAAAATCGAGGGGTCTTATTTCTGAGTAAACATGCCCTGGATTGTACATTGTGTTTTGCTAAAAGCCTGGGCAGATGTTACCATGACTGCATTACAGAAATCCTGCCTTGTCTCGTCTTTGCAAGGAACTCAAAGTGGCTCCATTTTATTCTCTCCGCAAACCTGTGAGGCAGGATATGCTGAGAGGCAGAGACTGGACCAAAACAACTTGGTGAGCTTCAAGGATGAATGGGGAGTAGAACTTAGATCCCCCAAGTACAACGCTCTAACTGCTACACTGCACTGTCTCTCATCCATATAAATATAAATATGTAATAGCATACCATCCTTTCTGTATCCATACTATCTGTCCATATACATATCGTATCCATATCATCATTTCCATTTCTATTTATTTGTTTACATTTTATATCCTACCCCTACAGGCTCTGGGCAGTTTACAAGTGCTTAAAATCAACAGCAGTTAAATTAACAGTAGTTAACCAACCGTAGTTAAATTTCAACTAAAAACAAACACATTAAATAGCAGATTGGGAAGGCCTGCCAGAAGAGATACGTCTTAACTTCCTCTTACCTGATGCATCTCTCCTGGCAGGACATCCCATAATTTAGCCACAAGCACTGAGGAAGTCCTCTGGGTAGTTGATATTAATCTTAAACAGGTAAGCTTAGAGAGGTTTGTTTCAGATTATCCCCAGATAACCTTAGTGGCTGAGATACTCTTGAAGGTAATTTGGACCTGAGCCATGTAGGCAGATAATTTGAAGGTAATTTCCAGTTGCCAATAGATATACATCTATATCTATGTCATCTATAAATCATCATCTATATCTTGGCTGCATAGAATCAGAATCATAACCATTATCCTATTAACACTAAAATAAAGAAACAAAAATCGACCATCTGACCATTTGATCATGACCACCATCCCTACATTCTAATAAAACTAAAAACAATCTAAAAAAAACCTATTGATAGCCAGAAGAAGCAGATATGAACCAACATAACATGAAGACCAGAAACATCCACGATTAAAAGGCTTGGGAAACCCAGCCAGTACTTTGCCTGGTACCAAAACGACATCAGTGGGAGAGTCTTGCAAGGTCTCTCTTCAACTGGGCATCCTCCTCAGAAGGCTTCTTCGCAGTTGCCCCCTGCACACCTCCTGCAAAGGAGACTCCTGGAGAAGGACCTCCAGAGATGATCTAAGTGTGCAGGCAGGTGCCTTGGAGTTTCACAAGGCACCTTCGACTTGCCCCTTTCAGATCTGTAGGACCCGACATGTGAGAAACAAGGGGCTGCAGACAGAGCTTTGCAACAAGCTGCATCACACCACACACACGCACGTCTCACCTCGGTGAGCCTCAGGTCAGCGGGAACCCTGTCTCCCATGGAGAGGCACACAATGTCTCCAGGCACAAGCTCTCGGGCAAGAAGGTGCTGCAGCTTCCCTTCCCTCAGGCTGCAGTTTTGGAGAGACAAATTGCAAAAACAGGGCATTGTGTGTGAGCAGAGCAGAGCCGCTCAAGGGTGTGGCAAAGGTGTTCTCTGCTGGTTCAGGTACATCTCAGCTGCCCTTGCATTCTACTCTTTTCGCTAGCAAGGAGGAAAGAAGGAAGGGGGAGAGAGCGAGAAAAGAAAGATGAAAATGAAAGTAAACACAGAGAAGAAAACAGAGAGGAGGAGGAGGAGGAGGAGGGAGGAATCAAAAGCCCAGGACCATGTTCTTAGGGACATAAGAGCTTGCTTTGGGTCGGATCACACCTAGGTCTCCTGGCCCAACTAGCCCAACATTTTCCTGGAAGGAAAAGGTAAAGATGTTTCTGCCAATGATATCAGGCATGGTGAAATTATGGACACACCAAGTTCAAGCCCATTATTAGGCCTCAATTCCATTTGTTAGGAGGTGCCCAATGGGCAAGGCTGTTGTGGCTGTTGCCGTTGAAGCCAGTCCATGGGTTTCCCAATCGATGCCCTTCTGACAGTCTGGACAGCATGACCAATTGCTAGGAGTACTGGGAGCAGAAATACTGAATTTATAGCTGGACTTTCTGCCCCTAAATGGTATTCAAGTTGGTTAACAAAATCCAGACTAAAAGCAAAATCTTCACTAGAACCTAATGCACAAAGAGATAAATTCAAGGAATAATGAAGAGTCCGAACACAGAAGGAATCAACCGCATCCAACTAATTAAAACCCTTTCTGCCACAGCTCACACCCCCAGGGCCTACCTTGGGCTTTGGAGCCCAACCGCATTTGCCTGCTGGCAGAAGGACAACAAATAATTGGCAGGCTAGCCTCCCGCCAAGGAGGGCCAGAGCCTGGGAGTGGCCACCAAGAACGCCGCTCTTGCCTTCCTGTCTGTGATGTGTTGATGCTGGGAAGTCCAGCTCACTGGAGTCAGATGAATTCCTTGCCCATTTCTGATCTGATGATCAGAAGCGGTCCAAGTTGGGCTTTTCCCCATGGACTCCCATCTCTAGGATGGGTTGTGGCTTGTGCATTTTAAAAATGCTGGGAAAACGTGCAATGATCGAGCTATTTATACAATTTGCACACATTTGCGCAATTTGCACGAATGTATGCGATCCGTGCGCCTTGCTGTATTTTGAGCAAATCAGTCCATATTATGGAAATTTCCTTAGACTTTTGGTTTTTAATCTGCAAATTGCAACCCATCTGAGAGTCAGATGTCCACAAACTGACTGTGTTTGCAACCTAACAATTTGGTGTTGGAACAGGCCTGGTGAACTGGAATCCAGGAGAGCGTATTATAAAAATCCGTCAGATTTTTGAAAAATGCTGTCTGAAGTGCCCTTTGGTTAGCTTTCTAGACACAAAGAAAATGGTGTCTTAAGTAGCTAAGGGCACCAAAATGGGCACGCTGTATTTGTCTCAGAAATATTTCTTTCTTAAGTTGAGTGCTTGTGTGTGTGTGTGTGTGTGCGCGCATGCGAGAGAGAGAGAGAGAGGAACAAAAAGGCAAAATTTGGGCGTACATTTCCATGCTAAGCACCTTTAATTCAAAGGCAGTTGCTCCACAGCCTGTGCTCTGCAGCTTGGAACTTTGAATGGTTGGCCAAAAGTTGGGTTTCTGTATCTATTGAATCAGACTGAACCCTTGGCAAGAGGTTGGGAGTTGTGGCGTAACATTACATGGGTCTATTCAGTTATCCCAGTAGAAAGTCTTTTCTGTCTACAAGGTGTGCCTGGAAGCAATGCAAGGAACATGGAAAAGACAGTGATCAAAGCATTCCCTGACCTTGAAAGGCAAATCGGCCACCTTCGAATTGGGCACGAGCATTCACTGCAAGCACAAGAAGTACGATCTATTTGCCCTGGCTTGACTCGAGTGGTTATTTGTCGTTATAGTCAAGAAAGAAATGGGCATCAGTCCAGGAACTGATGACTTAAAATTCATGGAGCTCTGGCCAGTGAAATAAACACCCCAGAACCAAATACAGGACATTTTATCACTGGTACAGTTAGACGGTTTACAATTGATCAAACAAGTATCTATTTATAGTAATTTTCAAGCTCTTAGAGAGTGATCTGTAGCAAAGAAGTCTGCCTGGCTACGTATTGGTGGAAGGAAACCTCCAGAACCAGCAGCAGATGAGTTTGGGTGGTCAGGTGGGGTAAAGGCATCCTTGGAGTGGGCCCATCTCTTGGTAGGTCACTCATCTCCTCATTCCTGCCCACTGATGACCCATCTGAGAATGAACATTATGCAAGTAAAAACTGCTTCTTATCTCCCCATGGTAGCTTTCTTCAGTCCTGGTGCCCTTCACATGTTTGGGACTACAACTCTCAGCATCCCTGGCCATCGGCCCTGCTGGCTGAGGCTGATGGGAGCTGAAGTCCAAAGGACATCGGGGGAGGCTTCTTTAAGAACATGAGAAGAACTGGATCATTCCTCTTGTAGAATGACCCAAGGAGCCTAGTATTATGAGAGGGCAAGGACAAAGCCCTGTTGCTCCTTCAACCACCCCTCCAGCCAGAGGGCAGGAGAGCAATGGCCAAGAAGAACAGCAAGAGAGCCAGCCCACTGCTGATAATCTCTTTGGTGCAACAAGGGCCCCAAAGGAGGTATAGTAAACCCAGGGCTCTCCGGGACAAAGCACCAAGACTTCTTGAGTGGCTCCCATCTGCCACCCCCTTCAGCCCTCTCTGCTTGCTTAGAAGGTGGCCGCAACCCTCCAAAAAAGATGGATTTTCCCAGCCAATTGATGTGGTTGGTTTGGGGGAAGGAGGGAACATGTGGCCTGCAGACAGAACAATCGTCCCCTGGCTTACCTACCACCTAGGGTTCCACATTTGGACATCTTGCTAAAACTATCCAGGGTTATTGCTCAGCGGGGTGTTCCAGGGTTGGTTTAACTCTGTTCAACTCTAGGGGGAGTGTCCAGAGTTGCAGGAACAAGCATGGGATTCGCTCCAGTTTTTCTCACAGCTTGCCATGCTTCTTGTCATGCACATGGTGGGCATGTCGTGAGCGGAGCCGGCTGGTGCTGGAGGTCAGACTAGATGGCCCAGGAAGCCCCTTCTGACTTGCTCTGTTTTCTGTTTCTATGTTTCTAAACATCTTGGGGTGTTGTGAATCTGAGCTGGGCCTTGTTGTGTGTGAGCCCTCCAAATGTGCATGGGTGAAGTATTTTTCCCATCAAAGGTCAAACTGAAGGATGCTCAAACGACTTACCAGTTGCACTCGGGGGGGACCAGTTTGTTTAGCTCCTCCAGAGATTTTTCAGAACGGTACTCCTGAAAGGAGAGGAGCCCAGCGGTGTCAATTCCCCTTTGCCTGAGCAGGTGATGGCAATGGAAATAATAACTTGAGACACGGGAATTGGTTTTTAGAAAGAGAATGTACCTGAATGAAGGCCACTGTAACCACAATGATGACGGCCTAGTGAGAGGGAAAAAGAGGAAAGTGATGGGCAAGCTTCATAAAGGATCAACTGAGAAGATTAGACCAGGGCTCCCCTGGAATGAAACACAACGGATGATGCGTGACCACCCTCTAATTCAGCAGCCCTGAGCTTCATCCCCATCTAGTCTGCCTCAGAGGACTTCTCCTCTGCATGGTGGCAAGACTGATGAGCGTGCAAAGCACAAGGAACGTGGTCTTCCTGGTGGTGGCTCTGTATGCATGACGCTTCGTTCCAGCTAACTTTTTCCTTGGCCTCTCCTGCATGGGCTTTCAGGAAGCCCTTCCCACAACTGCTTTTCCGTCAGAGAATCGTGCAAGCGAAAGCTTTCGAGGTTCTTTTTTGGTTGTGCCTATTTCATCACTGTGAGGACTCAGCGTGGTCCTGCAGGGGTCCCCCAGGGGCTCACAAGACCCCTGCCTTCCAAGCTGGCTGGTTCCCCAGCTCTGCTGAGGCCCCCCATTTGCTAGGTCTGGGATTGGGCATAACCAAGCAGCCCAGCTTGCTTGAGATGGCTTCCAAACTGCTTCTAATAAATGTTTTGGAGAGCAACTAAAGGAATATGGTGAGAAAACGAAGGTCACATTGGCAATAAACTCCACCGTACCCGGCCATTTCATCCCGAAGTCAGCATATACGCTCTTTTTCAATGGCAGTGACAAGGGTGATTAGGCGTCCCCTTAGAAATGCAGTTCTTTATTTCATAGTTCCTCCTTCCCTGTTTCCCAGTGTCAGGAGGGGTCTCTAGTTCCAAGGAGCCCTACGATCAAGGAGTCCAGACTTTCGAGGCATTAGAAAAGGAGCACATACCATTGCGATGCTCACGGCGTCTTCGTACTCTTTCGTAATCACGCTGACCAAAGCGGAAGCCAGCAGCAAAAGAATCAGCGGGTTCTTAAACTAAAACAGAGGGAGGGCAAGGTCAGGATTGGGGGAGCAATGCAGCTCCCCGACAAGGAAGGGAGCCCGGTCTACCTTGAGGACACTTGGAAAAGGCCTGTGCATGGAAGGTGCCCACCGGAATTTGGCTAGGGGCTGCTGTTGTGGGCTGGAGCCAGCAGCACTGGGAGCGAGCGAGATAATGAGGTCTTCTTAGCTTGGGATCATTTCGGAGGAAGGGTGGTCGGTCGGTCGGTCTGTCTGTCTGACAATCAATCAATCAATCAATCTATCAATCTACCAATCATCTTGGACTTCAGGAGGACAGGAACACTTAGTGAATTCTTCTCTAACTAAAGATAGCTTGTAAAATAGTCACCCTGGAGCAAGAGGAAGTATCTGCTTTCTCCAGCTTTCGCTTTGCTCGTGGGGTGATGGTTGTGCTCAGAATTGCAATGCCCGCATCCACGGCCTAGAGTGGCACCGCCCATCTTCTCTGCTGAGTATTCTGGGGGTTCGTCTGCTCGCAGGCCATGAACACTGAAGTTGTGTCTCGAGCTGACCTGCAGCATTTCAGTGCTTTTGATTCGGTACCGTTTGTTATTTCCTGGACTGCCAAGTAGCCAAAGCTCTGTGGGCTGGTTCTCAACAAGTCACAATCACAAATGCAGAGAAGAAAATATTGCATAGTGTGTCGATATATAAACTTTGGAGCATTTGAACAGCTAAAATGATGTGATTTTTTAAAATGCTAGTAATGTTTTAAAGAAAGCAAACATAAATGCCCCATTATGCCATGAAATGCTTGGCAACAGAGGGCTGTGCGAACCTGGCACCAAAAAGGAGACTGTGTTGGCACCAGGGGGCCACTTGGGGGAGATCACTCTGTAATGGGGGCCACCACTGCAAAGCCCCTTCCCCTTGCTGCCACCCTCCGAGGCTCAGGGTAGATTTGGGTGCAGGAAACAGCATCCTGTATTGCTTCACAAGCTTTTAACCTTCTGATCCCAGCCTCCCCCCCTCCACCTCCCTTTGCATAGCAAATCCAGCCGGTCTCTTTAAATGGGCATTTTTGACTCTGCATTCCTGCCTTTTGAGCAAGAACATTCTTCTGCTTCCTAGAAGCTGCTGTGACAGCAACAGGAAGGACGTGCACAACCTTCACTTCTGCAGGTTTTGCCCAAGGTTTAATTTAGCAGATTTTGCCCCTCCGAAAGGACACTGATGATTTCCTACGAGAGCAAGCATCGCCGCTGGCCAAAATAATCCAAGAAAATCCCAGCTACTTCTGAAACCCCAGACAGTGCAAAGTGGAGTGGAACCTTGGCTTGATCAAAGTTTTTACCCTGCAATGTTAGCCGCGTGACATTGCAAAGCCCCGGGGCAAAGACTCTGCTCTCTCCCTGCCATGGCTTACCACTCGCTTGGCTGGTGAGCAAGGAGTACGCAGGTCTGCCTCTGCTTTCCATCCCCACCTCCACCATCCATGCCAAAGCTAGATGTTCAAGCAGGGGCTTCTACTGGGCTCTTACTAGCCCCAGTATCGGGGCTGGCATCTCAGCTGGCCCCAAAAGGACTCCCAAGAATGAAGCTTGCCAAATGCAAGATCTTGCAAAATCTATTTTATCCTGGTTTAAAGCACAGTGATTATTCCGAGCAGTGCACTTCTCACGGTTTTTCGGAGGCTGGTCAAGGGTCTTCCCCCCTTTCTTTCATCCCCCCCTTTCTTTTGCCAGAAAAAAACAACATACATGCATACAATACAATACAGATGCATCCCAGTCAAAATATATTAACACCCAAAGCCCATCTAATAACTAAAAATAACAGTGAACACTGTGCACCCACTTCCCAGGAGACCAACTGTTACCTCCATTTCATTTCATATATTATAACAATCAGCAATATATAATATACTTCAATTATACCCATATTCCCTCCAGAAGAGGCTGGCCAGGGGTCCTCTTAGCCATTTCACTGGGTGGACACATGGTAATTATTGCATTTTGACACTGCCCATGGCCAAAGCTCTCTGCACAGCTCACAACACAGCTCCCTCTTCCAGATTTTAAACAGACACTGCTTAGCTTCCAAGATTAGGCAGGATCAGGCACTTCAGGCTGTATGGAAGCTATTTGGAAGAGCAAATTGGACAAACTTTGGGGCAGATTAGACGAGCATCTCTGAATCCTTTCAAGGAAATGTGAGCAGCAGAACATCCTGGTGTGTGGCCCACATTAACCACATCTATTCTTGTCCCCCAGCCCTCAATGCAGCTGGAACAGGTGTGCATGTTTGCTTTGAACCAACCCTTGCTATGCTTGGGGGCAGGCTGCCCCCATCGTGGAAAACACACCCACCCCACACACCCTTAAGGTAATATTGCTTACCTGGTCAAGATATTTCTTCCACACCGGTTCCGTATGATCAACTACAAATTCATTCCAGCCATGTTTGACCCTGCGCTGCAGGACTGAGTCTTCAGAAAGTCCCTTTTGTAAATCCACCTGAAGTTGCACAGATGGAGTTAATAGAAAATATACAAAACACTTTCATGTGCAAAATTTGTGCCTGAGGTGTTGGGAGAAACTCTGGATCGGACGACCCCTCCTAGGTACTGCTTGGGCACCTTGAAGGGGCTGTCAGGAGCTGTCAAAACAGGGATTGTGGGAAAATAGCGATCACTATCCTTGGAAAACACAGGGGAAAGTGGGGGAAAGCCACAGCAATCCCACAATGGCTCATATTTGGAGTGGGGAACGGAAGGAGGACATTATCAGTTTCCCCCTGTGCCGCTTGGGCACCTTGGGAAGGCTGGCGCCGCATCTCCCAGAGTGGGATGCATTGATATTTTGCCAAGAGGCTCCGTAGCTAATTCTTTGTACCTATGACAGACTCAGCCATCCGGGTGCAAGAAACCTTACAAGAGCCTTTGGCTTGTTGGGGTGGATTGTTGCCCTCAGACAAGCCATCCTGGGGCAATCGGTACAGCTTCATGTGGCACAACCCGCCAGTGTGGGTGGCAACACAGGATGGGTTGTTGTGCTGCCCAAACCCAGTGAAAGCAGCTGAAACAACGGTTGGTTGTCACAGTTAGTTTGACCTGTTCTGCGTGCCTGCAGACATATACCTGGAAATTTGGGAGATGACATGCAGTATTTGGTCTGCTGTGAAGAGAAGGGTGCTTTATTTCTCAGTCTTTAGCTACTGAAGGCAAGAAGCAGGAAGATGGCTCTCCCAAAGTCCCCTGCAGCGGCTTGACAGGCCTTACCTGCAACGTTTTGGCCAGCTCCTCTGCACTGCTTTTGCAAGCCTCTCTGGGAGATATGGCGGAGACGTCTTTCTCTTGTTCAACCAACTGCACTCCCGAGTCGTCTTCGGGCTGTGGGATGCAAAGAAGTGGATGGGGTAGAGTTGGGGACGGCTAAGAAGACCCCTTTTTTTCTAAGGGCCTTCTGTAACCAGGTGAGCTGTGCTACAGTCCCCAGCAGCCCCAGCTAGCCAGGCCAATGGGTATGCTGATGGGAGTTGCAATCCAGCAGATCTGCAGGGTTGTTCTTGGTTATCTGCATGCGCGAAGAAGACTTCGCTATGTCCAACACTGAGATTAGAGCACGAGGATCTCCCAGTGTCAGTTCAATTGCTGCACAGCAGCTAAAGATGGAACGGCAGCTTTGCATCTCCCAGCAGCGCCAGATCAAAGGATTCCAGGCACCCTGCGGAACCGGCGGCCTGTTGGTGCAGACGGGGTGGAGAGCCGTTTCAGCTGGATTGCCTCCCGGACAGCCCCAGGGGTCCGCGTGACATAAGGGGATGGCCTCCTCCTCCCAAAAGTGCCATCACTTCCCCGCAAAGCCCTGAATTTATGTCTTTTTTGAAGCCACCCCCTGGAATTTATGGGAACTGGTGCTGCGGAAGCGCATGGTTTTAATAGGACCTGCACCACGGGCATGGCCCATGTGCGTTCCAGATGTTGTCTTTGCATAAAACAGCAGCAGCGAAATATGTGGCTCAGTGAGATTTGTGCAGAAAAGGGATGGTTTTACACAAAACATTGCCTGGGAAACACATCGGTTGATGTGATTTGCACATATATTGCTAAAAAAAGATGTTTTTCTGTTACTGTTTTGTGCAAGCCATTTTGGCAGAAAACGGCTCCCCAAAACCCACCTGGCTCAGTGAAATGGATGCAACTTGCCAAAGTCCAGTTAAAACAATGTATTTTTCTGGCAGCAGATTCTGCAAATTCTGTTGGAGGTTAAAGAAAAAAACCAGCACCGAAGTTCATCAGGAGCTAGCTAGACTTCAACAGCAGTGAGCTAGCACCAGTTGGACAGCAAACTGGAACCCAGGGGGCCAAACTGGGAAAATCCAATGAATTACCAGCCCCATTTATTTATTTATTTATTTAAATATTTATATGCCGCCCCTTGCAGCAGCCTCGGGGCGGCTCACAATACCGAAACAAAAATAATACTAAAAACATATACAATCTTTAAAATATTTAAAAACTGGCCCATCTCAGGTTAAATATAAAAACATATAACAAAAATATAAATAACAAATTTAAATTAATCTTAAATTAAACATTAAACATAAATTAAACCTAAACATAAATTAAATATAAAAACATACATCAGCGGGTTCTTCCTACATCCCTACCAGCCCCTGCTAGGAAGTGCCCCGCAAAGGCTTCCTTGAAACGGAGTATCAATGAAACGGAGTAAGGGCTTTATTGACAGCAGAACAAGTCCAGGTGATCCTTCAGCAGGAAATGCAAAGAACAGAGGCTGGTGTGTTTGCATTTAAATCCAGGCCAGGCCCAGGGTCCTTGCGCTTGTGCAAAGAAATGTAAGCGAAACAATAAAAAGCATGTTGCTTCGCTCAGAGGTTGCCTGGAGGAAATAAAACTGTTAGTTTAACTAAGAAGTGTTGGCAAGCACAGCTTGCGAAAGAGGCTATAGTTGGACATCAAAGTAAGGCCCACAGCTGTGTTTATTCTGCACTTCTGCAAGTGTGATCCAGAAGCACCAAGATGCTTCGGGGAAAGCTCAAAATTCTGAGAGGTGCAGAGTTCTTTTTTTTTTTACTTCAAATATGCCAAGTTTCTAGTCCTTGCAGCCATGAAGATAAGTTTGGGAATATGAGGGCAATCTGTTGAGGAAAGCCAGTGAGGAAGGAGATGCGCAAGGACACCTGTTCCAGTGTGGTGTGATGGGTGGAGGGTTGGACTGGGTCACAGGCGCCCAGAATTTAGTCCTTCCTTGGTCTTGAAACTCTTGAGGCCAGTTCTTGACTCTCATCCTAGCCTACCTCACAGGGTTCTTGTGAGGAGAAAATGGTGAGGAGGATTGGCTGGAGTTCCCTGGAGGAAGGGGCTGGCCTCCTCTCCCGAGTTCTGACATGTCTGGGCCGGGGCGAAGAGGGGCTGCAACAGATGCAGAAAACACCAGCACAAGGCTTCTGTCCTGCGACGGTCCCTTAACCACCCACTGTCACAGCAGGTAGTGGTGCAAACAGTTGCCTCGTAGCTCTTTAGTTATGTATTAGACTTATATCCCACTTTCTTTTTACCATCCTATTATAATAATTGAACAATTCCATAATAAACCATTCCAGCTATTCCAGAATTAAGAAAAATCAAAATTAAGCACTCCTCCCTCCCTCCCTCTCCCTCTCTTCCTCTTTGTGTGTTTTAAGGGCACAATTATTTGCGATTCACTAGTATGCACTTCTGCAGAACCTGTGACAGGGAGAGTTTTGTGGGACAGATCAATGTAATTGACCGTTGGATGCAAAAGGTGCCAGGAAAGAGGACTGGTTTAAGTTTCAGGGAGAAACTCCCTGGCATAAGCAATGAAAATAGCGGTTAAATCTGGAAGTATCCTATTTTTCCTGGTGAAATGCATGTGTGGGACATGTATATGTAAGAGCGAGGGGCTAAGTAACTTTGCTGAAAATCCCTGATTCGAATCTTGCCCCTGTCATGTACTTGCTAGACATCTATACATACCCCCCCCAATTCCCCCCTGATGCAACCTAGGGGTCGTATTTATAACTGACCAACATTACAGGATTGCTGTATGGTTTCCAAGGATGATGGTGATGATGTTTAAAAAGTTAATCGAGTCCGGGGTCACATCAGAAGTGTGCACAAGAGAGGAGAATAAGGAGGGACAGAGGGAAGACCGGCAAGCCTTCCTCGATCTGGCAGCAAGCTGGGGTGATTCCAGATGGAGAGTCCTTGGCATTAACAGTCCGGATTCAAGCGGTGGCTATTCTGCCTTTTCCTCTTGTTTGTGTGTGTGTGTTTCCTGGTAAGAAAGGTGAGGGCAGGAGGAGTGGAAAAACACCGGAGGGCTGCAAAGAGGAGAAAAGAACATCTGGATGCCTCCTGAAATGCTTTGAATGAGGCAGCACAGCTGCCCAGTAAGAGCCCCAGTTGGAGGCGCTCTGGCCACCTTGCAGCCTCATCCGGGGGGACACCTGTGCCACTGCAGGACCGTCGCGGGAGACACAGCTCCCCATGCCTCAACCTTTCCCAGAAGATGACGAGAAGACCTTCTTACCTCTTCTTCAGGCTCACTGTCACCCACCGGCTGGTATTTCCGGCTCCGGTGGAGATGGAAGGTGGCTTTCTGGAGGAAGCTGGAGAACAAGCTCATGGTCCCCATCTCGGCTGGCCTCATTGGCAGCGGCAGCAGTGGCTAGGACGAAGGCAGCGGCCGGCAAAGTCTTCGCAGTTGCTTCGTGCGGCTTGTCCTTTGAGTTCTGCTTCCTGGCTAAGGCTTACATTCCCTCGTGAGCCAAGGAAAGCTGATCGGTGGGTGTTACCTGATGCTGACACGGTAACACCACACCCGCCGCTCACAACAGGTGCTTGGGAGAGGCTGAATTCCTGTCTCAGGCCAGCTCGGAGTGGCTGGAATACCTGGTTGGTTCAGTTCTTCAGTGCTCCAGCCTTCCCCTTTGCCCAGGGAAGCCTCGTCGTTCTGCTTTGAAGGCTGTGGGACATGACAGCCCAAGTCAAGTAACAGCTCTCTTCATTGGCCCTCTTTATATTTCTTTTCGGAGGGGGCGGGGAGATTTCTGGATACTCTTGGTGAATGACGCAACCACACCTCATGCTGGGACGAGGTCATTGCTCTGTGGAGAAGGCACTTATTTATTTAAAGCATTTTTATCCCGGTCTTCAGCCAAAAATGCTCTCGGAGCACTCAGGAAAGCAAGATGGGAAAACTCGGCAGGAAGGCTTGTGGTCTGAAAAGAGGGGGTCCACCAAGAAAAGGACATGGGGAGAGAGGAGGAGGAAAAGAGTGTCTTCCAGCAGGGCTTGGTGGAACAGTCCAGCTTCCCCTCTAACCTCCCTCACTGGCGGGGGCGGCATGGGCATGAGGACCCTCCACGGGGAAGGTATTGGCCTTGCTCTCCATGAGGATGCGTCACGGTTCCATCTTTGCAGCCTCCTGTTGAGAAATAGGAGAAGGGGATGGGGGGGAGCCGATGCCAGGCCCTGGGTTGCTCCTGCTGGTCCACGGAGATGACTACTGCAGCTCAGTGGGGACAAAGACACTGACCTCCATCGGCTCTTTTTCTTTGTTTCCCGCATGCCTTGTCGGAATGGTGGATGAGGCTCATTGGCAGTGCAAGAGGGATGCATGGATTCTTTGCACTGCTGCCTTCTTTGCGGAGGGCAGTCCTCTGTTTGAAGGTGTCCTCCACTGACAGAGAGGTTCAAAGTCTTAGAACCATCAGGGGGGAGAGAAAAATGGGGGCCTGGGAGGTGTTCACCAACACTTGGCACCTGGAAGACATACGGGGCAGATCGGCTCACAGCTTTGCTGGGGTTCAGACCCCAGGGCAAAAGTCAATGCATTAATTTGAACCTGCGAATGGATGCATGCTTCGAAATCCCTCTCTCTCTGTTGGGAGCTGCAGCGTATTTCCATTTCAGTGCTAGAAATTCCTTCAAATAAATAAATAAATAAATTGGCACCGATCCCTTCAAAGCAGAGCATCTGATGCAAGTCAGTGTCCGGATGTTTCAGTGGTGCATAAATGGTCGGGGAAGAGGAAGGGCAATGCTGGCTTTTGCACCCCCAATTATAATCTGCTCTCGCCGTGACTCCTGCCAGTTCTTGGCATGTGAGAATCTGCAGGACATGTGAGATTCTGAGCCAAGACCTGCATTTCTAACACACCCCATGCATTGCCTGTGTCTATCCACCCGGCTCTATATGATTTTTACTGCTATGCACTGCTCAGGGCTTCTTAGCAAGTTGCTCACATTTTTCGAAAGTGGCCCAAGGTCCCCCACTTGCCTTTTTAATGGATGAAAATGCCATGGCCCAATCCATCGGTTCAGCTTGCATTCCTAGAGTTCTCCAAGCTGCACTGACCTCAGCAGCGGGGGAAAAAGTCCCCCCCCCCTTTCAGGCCTGAATCAGCGACATTCCCTCTGTTTGCAGGAGAGATGTGTATCTGGAAGGAAAGGCTTTGCCGATCCCAGCAGGGCAGTGTAGCTGGCATGCAGCAAAACAGGTAGAAGCCATAAATATTAGACTGCAAGGTTTCTGTGGGGAATGTTATTCATGGCGTCAAACCATTCCAACCATTTCTCTCTTCTTTGGCAAACATTCTTCCGGGGTTTACTCCTTGTCTGGAGAGGGAAATGCCATCATGCATCCCACCCAGGGATGCGACCACCCCTTGGCTCCCACCCAAGACCCTCTGGAGGTGGTTCTGCCCCCAGGTCTGTTTGGAAAGCTCCCTTCATCTGTACTGCAACAGGAGCTGGCATCGAAGAGCTGGGACAGAGACGGGATGCCATACAGGTCCCCACGACACCCCCCAATGATGAGGGTTCCCAAGGTGTTTCCTTCCACAGGAATAAAATATTGCCATGTGCTCTTTCAGGATTCCATGTGTGGGAAAACATGCGCCCCAAATATTCCAAGTCTAGCCATGGAGAAAGCCTTACACAGGACAGGGGGTTGATACAATCTGTTGGGAATGGACAGCGGCTTGGGCAGGAGTCTCTCATCTCTACCTGCTCTGGCCTGTGTTTGGCATATTCAAGGTGGAGAGTAAGTCACTCCATTTGTGCAGTCTTAGGTGCAAAGCATGTCTTTGCTGCTGAGCCTTGTCTGAACATAGGGACCTCTCTTTCTTTCTTTCTTTTTTCTTTTTCTTTCTTTTTTCTTTTTCTTTTCCTTTCCTTTCTTTCTTTCTTTTCTTCTTTCTTTTTTCTTCTTTCTTTCTTTCTTTCTTTCTTATTAACAAATTTATATGCCGCCCCTTGTCACAAGCCTCGGGGCGGCTTACAACATTCTTCTGTCAGTTTGGACTCTGTCCACATTTTCTTCTCCAGCCTTCCCCAACCAGGTGTTCTCCAGATGCTTTGACCAACAACTTCCCCATTCCTGAACATTGACCGTGCCGACTGGAGTTGCTGGGAGCTGAAATTCAAACCTCTGGAAGGCACCAGATCAAGGAAGACTTGTCTGTCTTGACGATGAGCATCTCTCCGGGGGTTCAGGGAGAGAGATTTCCCACATCATCTGCTACTTCAGAGCTGGCCTGGGATGAAGCAGGGCCCCAAAATATCTTTTGTTCCCTCTATTTGCCTGACTTTGCAAAGAACTCTTCTTCTTGATTGGTTCTGTAGCCTGTTTCACCATGTCAGCCTACACATATCCTTGCTAAGCTATGAACAGGAAAATCAGCAATTCACTGAGAATTCTCAGAACTTTCTCTTGGAGACCAGACTTCCTCACTTCTATTTCTGATCAAGATCCATTTTTCCTTTTACTAGAGCAAGAATCACCCACATTTTGGCCTGCCTCTTTTCGAAATGTGCACCCAAATGCAAACTTTCATCCCTTGAGGAAAGCATAAAGTGTGCATATTTAAATGTGCATTAAAAAGTGCACTTTTTTTCCTGACATTTCTGCAGCAGGACCCTCTCTCCAGGGGCTGCATGGAGGGAATTTGATCTCAGGAAAAGAATCTCAAAAGAGCCAGCTAATCCAGGGGAACCAGGTGCAGCTCAGATCTTTGGGAAGCTTGGATTTTTAGTTGAGCACATGGGAATGGACAGCGGCATGGTGGGGCAGATGGGATCCCAGATATTCAGGGCTCCAAAGAAAGGTTTTGGGGCTCCAAGCCAAATGGGCCACCCCCTACATGGTCTCCACAACTGGTGAATTCCCACCCGACGCCGACTGTTATTCTATGTCGATCCACCTCTCCCCTCCCACTTAACTTACCTTCCCACACTACAGACAGTCTTCTCCAAACACAAAACTCAAACCTGGTCCATCGTGAACATGATTGAAGCCCACAAAGAAAACGTGATTACCAGAACAAGGGATGTTTATTTTTGTGTACAAGTCTCACAGCAAGATGTCATTCCCTGCCAGAAACCTTGTATGGCTGAAATGTGAGTGATGACATAAATTGATGCTCTGAAGGCATTTAGAGTGAAGAACGCTATTTGAAACCATGACTTTTAAATATCAGAAAAATATAACCGACAGGTGAAACGTTGACCCACCGAAGGCTAATTTGTGTCCCTGTATTTTTCCAGAAAGTATATCAATTAGTCCCTTTGTCTCTGTATGACACAGTGTCCCATCTGAGCTTTCTTACTGGTCTCTGAGCTATAAGGAAGTATAAAGATTAGAAGACAAGGAGTCCAAACTGGACTGGCAGCTGTGTGCTTAGAAAGAACATGATGCATCCGAGTCAGTGAGAGGTTGTCCTGTCCAAACCAAGCGGAGGACAAGAACGTGAGGTCAAGCTGCGAGCCAAGCTGGACTTGAGGGATCCTGGTGGCGACCGTGGTGACGTCAAGAAAGCAAGACTGCAGGAGCAGAGGCTGAGAGGCAGGGTGGTGGCAATGGCAGTAGAGGCATCATCTCAGGTTGGGAAGTGTCTCCTGGAGGTTCTGCTTGACTTAACCAAGCGGTTTCTGCTGTGGTTTTACAAAACCCACCACGTTATTGGAACGGCTTCCTGAAAAGCAAGTGTTGGAGATGAAGCAACATAAAAATCTGGGCAGGTGTCAAGGAGAGGCACGGCTGGGCACTTGGGAGAATATTTTGGCCATTTCCACAGTCTCTGTGCCATTCCAAGATTTAGGGCCCATCAAGGCAGCCCTCTTCAAGGAGGGAGGAAGCAGGGATGGGAAGTGTCCAGCGGAAGAGCAAGAAGCATTCCCTGGCCCGCTTTCCCAAACTTGGCTGTGCCTATGAGCATAGCTCCACCCCTTCATCAGCATATAGCCCCACCCAAGATCCTGGTTTTAGGTGTGATGGAAAGTTGGGGAATGGCTTATGTAAACACCAGAAGGTGACAGTCCCTACAGACTTACCAAAATATTCCTTGTAATACTTAGGTCTGAGATTCCATCCATCTGGAGAAGGAAGGAAGG
Source organism: Varanus salvator macromaculatus (assembly GCA_023646645.1). Taxonomy (NCBI): domain Eukaryota; kingdom Metazoa; phylum Chordata; class Lepidosauria; order Squamata; family Varanidae; genus Varanus; species Varanus salvator. The sequence goes on from JAIXND010000657.1 coordinate 3,687,152, forward strand.
AAGGAAGGAAGGAAGGAAGGAAGGAAGGAAGGAAGGAAGGAAGTTAGGACATACTCTTTCTAGTCTTGCACTAAGTGCACAATATAAAGAGTTCACCTAGTTAGGACTCAAGGAATGTTTTGATCCACTCTTTTCATCTTTTAATCGCAAGGTTTCTCCACCCTGGACAGGGCGATGCTTTTGAATGTTGGTACATTGCTATCAAAATGACCCAAAACTAAATTCTCACCCAACTACATGGTTAAACTCAAGAGGTACAGCTTTGTCTGCTGTGGAGTAGACCACATTTTACCAGTCTGCCACAAAGCTTTTAACGATGAGGAGTCCCCCACAAAAAATGGGGGCCACCCTGCCCAGTTCCATTGACATGCCTGGAAACAAGGGATTTAAATCCAGATTTTTAAGAGCCAGGCATTCAAAGCTCTGTGCTTGACTGGACAAATCTTCTGTTTTGCTTTCTCCCACCTTTGTTTTTTAATCGCAACGTTTTCCACTCCCATTCTTAAAAAGTGTGGATTTTGTTAAATTCTTATAAAAAACCTGAATTGAAAAGACATTCTTACCAGTTCCTATATCAGTCATTCTTACCTGGTGTCCTCCAGATGTTTTGGACTGCAGCGCCCATCTGTCCTAGCCTTCATGGACCATGGTCAGGAACTCTGGCAGTTGTAGTCCAAAACTTCTGGAGAGTACCAGACTGTGGAAGACTGTCCCTTGCTGAGCTAGCTCTCTGCTCTGAGGAACAGCTACTTGTTATGTGCTCTCAAGTCATCTCCAACGCATGGCAACCCTATGAAGGAAGGTCCAAAATGCCATGTCCTGTCCTTCAAAGCCTTGCTCAGTTCTTTTAAACTCGCGGCCATGGCTTCCTTTAGGAGTCATGTTTGGTCCTCCCTTTTGTCTTCTGCCTTCTACTTTCCCTAACATGACTGTCTTCTCCAGGGAGTCTTCCCTTCTCATGATGTGTCCAAAGTACAGCTATGGGGACACCTAATGTCTGGAAGCTAGAGCTGCAGGGATAGCCCCCTGGAGTCGCCCATGCACAAGCCATCTCATTCACCCGATCAGTTGCTCCATGATGGTTCAGTCTGTAATGTAAATGGAAGGCAGCAGGAGCAGAAGAAAGCCATCCTGGGCCAAAGCACAGAGCTCACTGCCTTGGACTTGATCTAGCTCGCTCCCTCTGTACAGCTCCAGAAAGGCAAACTGGGTAGGAGGCCAACCTGGATTGGAACACGGTAGGGCAAAGGAGAAATCCTCCTTCCCCATATCCTGCCTCCATCTGGATCGAAAGCCCCGTTATTTAATGGAAGAATAATAATTCGCATTGGGAGATTCGGCTCAGGTACAAGCCGGATCTTCGCACAACAGCCTTCCTCTGCGGCCATTCCTGGCAGTGAAAGCCTGTCCCATGTGCTGCTGCTGGTGGCGGTGGTGAGCATGGAAGAATGGCATTTGCACAGCAGGTGTGGCTTAATTCTTGGCCAGTGCGGGAACAACTCTGGGCTGTTCTCCAGGAACTTGAAGTCTGGGTGGCTGCAAGGTGGACCAGACTCCAGGAAGCTGAAAGCAGGGAATCCGGAGGTATTTTGCACTGAACAGATTCCTCACACATCCCTCGTTGCGTATAGCTGCTTTAATTTATTTGCTTATTAATTTGTTTATTTAAAACTTTTCTAGACTGTCCCTTACCGTGGTCTCGGGACGGTTTAACAATACAAAATAAAATAAAACACAGCATCCTAACACATTTTTCAACCAACAGTAAAACCCCAATTAAAACAATCAGATCTTAAAACATTGGGAAAATAAAAATGTTTTAGCCTGGCACAGAAAAGTATAAAGTGAAAGTCCAGGAGAACCTCCCTGGGGAGCGAATTTTACAACTGGGGCGCCACCACAGAGAAGGCCCTTCTCTGGGTAGTCACCCTCCTAATCTCCTTCAGGGAGGGGTCCCGGAGAACGGCCTCTGTCCCAGATCTTAAGGTGATGAGCACTTGGCCAGGTGGAGTCACAGGTGGAGATGTCCTGGGTTCGTGCCCTGTGCCAACTCACCAGAGTTCCCGCGTAGCTTTATGCACTGCCCCCTGTTGGGGATGCCCTCAGCAGCATTGCCTGGGCTGATGATGTGGCATTCGTACCCTGTCGGGCAGTGGAGAGGTTCATCGCCGTCCTCCGTGGTGCTGCACGCTTCAGCTGCGGAGAGAAGCATTGAGGAGTGAGCATCTCTACGAGAGGGAGAACCGAGGGAGAACAGCTGAAAATCTCCCCTGGGAAGCCCTTCCTTCCATGGCTTCTCCATCGCCCACAGCCATTCCAGCAACGAGCGGGAGCTGCTGGGAAATGGGTCCATTCCGCCAAGCATTTTTCCTGCTTCCCTTCCCTTCCCTGGTGTGTGATGTCCTTTCACGTCATAAGCCACCTTGTTGTAGTAATTACAGGTGAGATGCTGCAGGAACCTCTCTGCTTGAGGACATCTTTCCATCACCTTGTATGAGGATATGCAGCCATCTAGCTTGGTTTGGCGGTGAAACCGCTGGACCTAGATCTGGAAGGTCTCAGGTCTGGTCCTTGCTTAGGCACAAGACTCACCCTGAGCCTAGCCTACTTCACAGGGTTGTGAGGAGAGCATGGAGAGGAGCAGGAGGCTTATGTAAGGCAGGATACAAGTAGAATCAATGAAAAGCAAAACCAGCACCCTCCATACAGTGGTGTAGTGGAGCCTGGGCCCTCGAGGAGGAAACACCAGGACGCTTTGATCAGCGGGACCAAAGACCCCACTTGCCACCCTCTCAGGATCCCCTTTCCCTTGCTGCTCCGATGCGCTCCTCGCCACAGGTGGGGCAGAATGGCTTTTCACGACAGCAAGCAATGCACACGCAGATACAATTCCGGCTCAACGCAGCTCCCCACATTCCCAGACTCTCCTTGTGGAGCTACACAGTGAGTTCCACAAGGGCAGCTTTTGCCACTGCATCCTCTCTCCCAGATGTTGCACGAGTTTTTTCCCCCCGTGGCCTCCATACCTTGCAGCACTTCCTCTGGTCCATCCAGGAGCCAGCCGTTTCCGCCCAGCCATCGTGGCTTCGGTTGCACCAGCCAATCTAAAACTGCCCGGAGAAGACACACGGTTATGAAGCCTGAGAGCCCCAAAAAGGGGATGTAAGCACGGAAGGGCTGCTGATGGGGGGCGGGTGGCCAGTCGTCTATGGAATTCCAGCTTCTGTCTGCAGACATTGGAAAGGGGGATTCTCCACCAGGGTGGAAATGACCCTCTAGCATTTCCTTCCGGCAGCTGTGCTCAAAATTGCATCGGAACCCAGGAACTATATTTTAATTTGTCAGCATGTGATCTGACTTGGATCTGTTCTCTGAGTAGCCCTCCAATGCTTTCTGTTGATGGTTGCAAGGAATTTTTCAATGAAGGAAATTTTTCTACCACTGAAGGAAAAGACATTCCACCCCGTCTTTATTCACGCTCTCTGTGTTCTAAGACATGTTCTGCGTGACCCCCTAGAGGAATCAAGTGGCGTTTCTAAGAACAGATGAGGGGAATTGCATGCAGAAGGCCCTGGGTTGAGCCCTGGACTCTCTGGTAGGGCTAGGAAGGATCTGCTCTGAAGCCGTAGGGGCTGCTGCCAGTCTGTGTTGGCAGTACTGGCCTAGCTGGAACCACGGATGCACTCTGTGGAGTTCCCGTCTGCCATCGACACGGTGAACAGTGCAAGGACAGGGGTATCCGATTCGCCTTGCCTGCCCTCTTGGCAGGGGCACCAATACCAGGTGCATTCTGGGCCGGCACACCTGGGGGTGGCGGCACCGACTCCAGGCAGGCGTAGATGCACCCGTTATAGCAGCAACGCTTGTGTCTCTCGCACTCGGAGTCCGAGCGGCAGCTGGGCACCTCGCAGGCTCGGTCCGGTAATGTCTGTGGCGGAGGGGGGCAGCGGTCGTTCTTCTGGTAGTGGCTGCCGTGAGAGTGAAGGGGGTACTCATAATCCTGAAAAGAAAGAGATGCTTCAGTTTGTGATTATCAGCCCCTGATTGCTGCAAACTCATTTCCTGATTGCAAGCTTTAGCACGGTTGCAAAGTGAAAGCTGATTGCAGGCATTCCATTAGTGCTATTTTGCATGCCAATGATTGGATTTCAGATTTTTAAAAATTTCAACAGAATTTCTGCTCTAGAAAATATAGAAAAGTCACTTCGGCTCAAACTTTATTTTGGAACACCAAACTTGAAATCTCTTCTTTGAAGGACATGGATCTATGAGACTAGGAAGGGAAATTGGATCCCGTTTTTAAGATAAAGATACTCTGATTAGCTGTCCAATTTCTTTTCTTTAACCTCCCCTCCTCCTGTATTGCTTACAAATCCTGCAGAATCTGTTCCAGATATTAACCATTTATATTAGTTTATATATAAATTTTGAAAGCAAATTCTTTGGCTCCAAGGTGACCTTTGCTCAGCCTGATGCCGTACAGATGTTGGGAACTATAACTCTCAGCGCTCCTGACCATTTGCCATCAAGGTTGAGGTTGATGGAAATCCGAGTCCAAAACATCCAGAAAGTACAATGAAATTAAGACTGCTCTAAGGTTGTTTTAGGGCTGGTTGCAAAATTCAGCTAAGTCCACTAGATGGCATTAAACTGAAGGATGTGTGAGAAAGTCCATAAGGGGGCGAAAATCCAGTGGATTTTCTCAGCTCAGCCCCACAAATTCCATTCTGTCAACCAGTGCAAGCTCTGCCCAACATGCGTTGAACCAGCAGGTGGATTTCTGTTTTTCAAATGGGCTGTGATTCGTGCGTTTTTTAAAAAGCCAGGGAACTTTGGGCAAATGAACTAAGGCCCAAATTCTGGACAAAGCTGAAATTCACTGTCACAAACATCAAGACGACCAAGTTGCCTGCATTTGCACATGATGCGGCTGCTTGCGACCCGGACAAGTTAGACGCTGCAAGGGCCTCAAGAAGGACTCCAGTGAAGGAGTCAGCCTGAATTTGCACAGATCCAAATTTGCACAAATTGCTCTGGAGATGCACTTCCTGGTCCCAAATTGGTCCAATTTTTTCCAGAAATGTCGCAGAAGTTGACACTGCCTTCCCTGTTTCAGTCCAGGGGATGAGAAATATGTTGAAAGTCCTCCAAGCTCATCAGAATGAATTTCACTGCACAAACCTATTTTATCATTCATCAGGTTTCTGTTTGCTATTTTATGTTGTTATTTACTTCAGATTTTCCAGAGAGAGAGAGAGAGAGAGAGAGAGAGAGAGAGAGAGAGAGGGAGGAGAGATTTAATCTAATGATCACTGTGTTGCTGGATTTCTAATTCCTATTTATATTGCTTTGTTTGTTTTCTTGTCTGTTTTTTAGTTCTCTTTAGATTTCATGTAGTTTTGGGGTGTTTTTATTCTCATGATCACATGTCGCATGATCACATGTTGCTATGGTAAAATAAGTCACTGCAGATAGTAGTTCATTTATTTAACAAAATATTTTAAAATAATAAAACAGTGGGTGGGGGTGGAGGATGGGAGAAAGTACTATATACTGCAAAGGTTGCCATTTCACATATATTAAAACATTGATAATCTAATGTAGAAATCTGCCCTCTTTAATGTAAAAGAACAACACCCAGATGACTTTTAAATCAGTACAGAGCAGGGCTTTTGCAGAGTACCTGATAGAACAATAGATACACAATAACCCTGTCCCTATTTTCACCTATTGGAAGGTGTATAACCCTAAACACGTCTTTTCAGAATGAACTCCCAATTCTGTACAGGTTTGCACAGGAAGAAAGTCTAGTGCAGCTTCTTAAGATGCAGTGCTACATGTGTTTAGAGAGAAAATTCCATTCTGGGAGCTGCAAGATGTTTTTCTCTCCAAGTCTGCATAGCATTGCATCTTAAGAAACCAAACAATTGTGTTTGCTTGCCTTGCACATTACAGTACATTCTGGCACCAGACATTACTTGGATGTGTCCTCCCCACCCCCCACCCCCAGTTCCCAGTTTCCTGGCATGTTGAAACATTTCTGCAGTAGTGAGCCTTCTCTAATCCTGCACGCAAGCTTGCGGGTTTCTCTCTGCCCCTCGCTGTTCCCCGGTGGCATTTCGTTGCAGCATCAGAGACAATGAGGAATACATCAAAGCGGGGCTCTTAAATCTTTTTCAGCCCGAGGACCACGTTCTGTTTCAGCGAAGCTCTTGGGAGACTCCTTCTGGTAATGGGCTGAGCCAACGGCAAAAGGGGAAGGCCAAAATTCCAAGAATGGCACCATGATGAAGTTGGAAGCTCTCATTGCCTTTCCCCTAGTCTACAAGGTTTGAGGAGAGGCATTTGATTCTTTTCAAATGGGGGAAAGGCTTCATCCGAACTGGGACTCCACCAAATGGTTGGTGGATGGAAGAGAGCAAAGATTCCCTGGATGCCGGGAAGGCTGAATTTGGTCCTCACCCTCGATTGTGCCTGGCTGTGATGAAGCAGATTCATTCATTCCTTCATTTTTATTTATTTCAAACATTTATATCCTTCCAATACTGAGGGTCTCAGGATGGCGAAGCTGGGAAAAGACCAGCTTTTCTTTAAGTTTGCAGAAGCAGCCCCCCGCCCCAAAGTTCCAGATGCCTGGGTATCATCTATGCAAAAGCACAGTGCTAAGAGACAAGGACACCTGTGGACCTCTCCAGTATCTTTCAGAAGCTTCCGTTGCACACCTTTGCTAAACTAGTGCCCACCAGATGTGCTGGACTAGCATTCCCATCATCCCCAGGTGGGGAAGGCTGTCATAGTAGAACAATGAGGATTTCCAGCTCATAAATGAACTGGCAGTATTTGCATTGCGTGCCAGCCAGGATAAAAATAGAAACCTGTCTCCGTTGGTATGTGTGTATCATCTGGTCCCTGAGGAATGGCAGGGCTTGAGAGTGGTTTTATTAACACTGAGATTCTGCGTGCGAAATAGGCTCCGAGCTGGTCCCTCCGGGTGACACACTCTCTGATCACGGCAGCTGCAGAACATGCTGTTACTCTGAGGTGTGCCTCACCCAGGTGCTACTGAGTTGGACGGAACACCAGGTTTCTGTTTGACAAGTAAGGATGAGCTGAAAGAAGTTCAGGAAGTGAAGAAGCAAAGCAAAGAGGTTTGGCATGGCCAGGATGCGTGGAGAGGTGGACTTGGGGGACTTAGTCCAAAATAGGGGTGCAGGACCTCAGGCCAGTGAACCGAATCTGGCTTCTCAGGGGCCTACTCTGGCTTTCCTGGGGTCCCCCGACAGGATGCATAACTGTGCATACACTGTCTTCCAATGCTTGCTTTCTGTCTGCGTATCTGTAAAGGACTGTGTCTCCTAAGGACACCCCTCCTTGTAAAAAGCAATATATGGGCAGCGAAGGGGAGGGCATTGAGGGGGGGGGGACCATTGGTGAGAAAGCACAGGGGCTCAACTGCCCCAGAGACAATCTCAGGCCCTGGACCTTTCTGTCAGCAGGTGCTCCTGGCCAGCAGGCTGGGGGGACAGAGGCTCTCTCCAAGCTTTCAGGCTCTGAATGAACAATTCCGGCCTTTAACGAGCCATCACTAACTCGCCTCTGACCCTACTGGCACCAGGGAAGCACAATAGTGCCAGAATCCAGTGCATCAGATGGGGTGGACGATGTGTGTGCCTGTTTATGGTTGGAAAGGATGATGGGCGTTACAGTCTCCCACATCTGGAAGGCTTTGATCCGCAAGCAAATCTTCCAGAAAGTGTCTGGGAAGGGCACACAGCAGCTCCCTCTGCCCAAAGCCGTCTTTGCATGTTGTTGTTGTTGTTGTTGTTAGTCGCGAAGTCGTGTCCGACCCATCGCGACCCCATGGACAACATTCCTCCAGGCCCTCCTGTCCTCCACCATCCCCCGGAGTCCACCCAAGCTCACACCAACCACCTCAGTGACTCCATCCAGCCACCTCATCCTCTGCCGTCCCCTTTTTCTTTTTTCTTTTTTCTTTTGCATAAGTCACCCTAAAATCTTTGCATAAGTCTTTGCATAAGTCACCCTAAAATCTCCTCCTATTACAAGAAATTCTCCTCTTCTCCTTCTGATCCTAGATTGCTTCTGTTAACAATGCTGGGAAATGGGTTTTCAAGGAAACGGCAATAAACGCCTTGCAGCCTCGGACTCAAACAATACTTCGGACCCTTTCAACATCCACCGACGTGGCGGTTAATTTCCTCTCTTGGGAACATACCTCCACCCATTACCCCATGTGCCCTGCCTTACGGAGGGCAGCCCTTTATTTGAAGGGATGTCGGGGAAAACTCCCTCTCTCTGGAGTTAACACGTTGAATTAACAAGATACCCCTAGGAAGCACGGCAGTGGACTGGTGAAGCAAAGGAACAAACACACAATCCCTAAGTAAAATCTAGTGCAACTCAAGGATCAATCACGATTTTAAAAATTGCACTAAGCATCCAGGCTTAATATGAAGATTTCCAGTTCTGCAGGCCTGATAACAACACACCAGCAGCTTCATAAACACTCAGATCATTTAAAAGTAAAATATGAAATGTCCATCCAGAGGAAGGAGATCTGCAGCATGCTCATCTACTCAAAAGTCAGTCCCCTAAACTTCCACTGTGCTCCATCAAAAGGGACACACCAACTGGATTTCTTGTCCCCAGACCTGAATACTCCAGAGATTAAAAAGATATCCTCTGCACAGGCTCAGAGACACTCTGGCCTGCTTGGAGCAAAGCCCGTCTGACTGGGGACCCTTCTCCTTCCTTCAATGTGGGGTCGACAAGGCACTACTTGCCTTGCAATGTTTTCTCTGCCGCTTGCTGGCTTTCGCGTGGAAAGCGACGTACAGAGCGAGCCCAGGGAGGAAACCCCATTTCAGACTACGCTTGTGACAAATATGAGTTTTTGTTCATCATTTATGTAACTAAAAAGTTGGTCAAGGACTTTAACTACTCAGAGACTGGCCTCTGTTTTGCAAAAGCAACTGTAGAATTGGAAATGTGGGTTTTTAGGGTTTCCCCTGCAAAGATCCTACCTGCCCCCAAGTTAATCTGTGCTTTGCTTGTGCATCTCCAGCTCTCCTTGCAAACAAAACTCTGATGGATTCCCCTCCCCCCCCGACTGGGTTTTGCTTTCCACAAGGCAGTCACCCTACCCTGGTGCCTTCCTGATGGTGAGAACTCCAAACTCCATTCATAACCAGCAGGAGGAAGAATGAAGGATAGTGGGAATTGCAGTCCAAACTGTCTGGAGTGGGTTCAGAAGTTCAGAGCATGCAGTTGGACCGAATGACCTCCCAGACCCCCGTCCAAGCTGGAAATCCTACAATTTCTGCACATCTCTTTCACAGTCTCGTTTTCCACCCGCAAAACCAGCCCGACTTACATCGTGCTTCTCCGTCAGCTTCAGGTGAGGCGCTCGTCTCCAGCGCTTCCGTGCGCAGCGTGTCGGTGGGCAGAGTAGCAGCAAGAGGCACATGGCTGCTGCCAAGAAAGTCCTGCTGAAATGCAGTTTGCAGCCCATACCTACACTCCTGTCGTCTCCTGTCTCCTCTTGCTCCGCAAGAGCAACATAAATAATGAAGCAGAGAAATGCCAAACGAAATCCAGCTGTGCCGGAAAGCAAACTTAGCCTTCAGTGGAAGGGAAGGGAGAAGAGGAGGTGGGTTGTTTGGTTCAGAAGTATTGCTCCTCCTGCCCCACACCTCCAGCACCAGTTCACTCCCCCCCAAAAACAGCTCTGGATCTGGAACCAGCGAGCGCCGCTGGCATCGGAGATGTTTCCGGCCCCGAGCTGGGTCAGGTTCTTTGCGCGCCCAGCTGCTCCGAGGTTGTGCCCCGTCCCCCACTCTGGAAAGATAGATGGAAAGATTATTTTTAGACCTTTGTTTCAACATCTGGCACTCCGAGAGAGAGAGAGAGAGAGAGAGAGAGAGAGAGAGGCCCTTTCAGAGCTACAGAGAACTGAAGGATCAGATGACAGCTGCTATAAGTGGGGAAGTGGAAATATATATACAAAAGATCTCCAAGAAATCGGCCCAGAAAGTGGGGGCAGGAGGTTTTTCCAAGACAAGACTTGTTTTTTCTCTCTTGTTTTCAAACCTTGTGATGTTTAAGCCCCCTACAGATCTGATGCAATTTAGACCCCCCCCCCCCCACAACAAAGAAAAGTCCTGCTGACAGGCCATCAAAGCCAGCTTCATATTTCACACGGGGTGGACTCCAGTGCCGTGCCTCTGGGAACTGGCAGGCATCTTGAAGCGAGATGGAAGGGCTGCTCTGTCTCCCATCTTCCTAATTATAATCCTCTGCTCCACCAAAGAATGGGGCTTGGGCGGCTAACCGTGCGATGTGAAGGACATAAACACAATGTTTATTAAAGCGCAGCATAAAAGCAAAGGAAATGAAAAGCACATTTCGAAACGCCGTGCTCCGAGCCATCAACAGCACCCACTCAGAGAGAGAAGTAGCTCTCTCAGCAACAGACTGCCTTCCATGTCGAAGGCCTGAAAAACGGTCTTCGGCTGCCCCTGCGAATCACCAAGTGGAGCGTCTCCCAGCCTAGGGCAGCCACCACAAGGAGCCCCTCCAAACGGGTTTCTGATGCCAGCTGGGTTGGAGGGGGGCTGCTCCTGCGGATCCAAAAGCCAGGTGAGCTTGCACGGGAGCAGGTGGTCTTTTGGGGATCCCGCCCCAAGCCACGTGGGGCTTTCTGGGTCCAAACCAGCACTGTGCACTGTGCTCAGAAATAGACGGGTTTCCATCAAAGATGTCACGACAAGGGAGTTACGCACTCCCTCTGTTTGATGCAGACTTTAAGCAAGTTGTTCCCAAGGAAGAAATGCTTGCTCCAGCCCTTCGTTTCAGCCGCTCGGTGGTGTAGCAAAGGACCTCAGTACCTGTCTCTGGAGCTTTCTCCTGCAACATATAGTGCCTGCATTATATCCGTTTCTTGCATGGAGATGCAAAGGCGGAAAGAAGTAGAGTTAACGGGTGCAGTGAAGTAGTTCTGTGGTTAACGTGATGTGGCCAGCATCTCACACCCTGCACTTCACAGAGTGCAAGATAGGCCGCTGCCCCAAAGGGCTCGCAATCTAAAATCAAACAGGGGAAGAACAATGGAAGAGGCCAGGAGAAGAACGCACACTTCATGTGTTAGACCAGCAGTAGAACCCTATACAACTCTTTTGAGAATTGAGCTCCTCTGAGGTCAGTGAGGTTTACTGCAGGGTAGTCAGGTGTCCTACTTTACAAAGGCCAGTCCTCTAGGTATCCTCTGTTCAAGGGGGGCATCCAGTCTAAGTCCAGTTTGCAGAAAAAGATCCCAATGAAGGGAAATGGGAGGTTTATGAGCAGCGATGTGAAGGAGGTCTTTGAAGCACAAGGAACATGGATCCAGGAATGAAGAGGGAGCCCAAGTGGATCCAAGGAAGGTCATCCCCTAGCTGGGAAGGGGAGAGATTTATCTTGCACGCGAGATCCTTGCAAGGAGCTGTTGTTCAGCAGCTCAGGTCGAGTAAAGGACTCCGCTCCTCTTGGCACCATGCTGCGCTTTGACCTGGCTAGCTGAGCCCTGGCCAAACTGACCTTAACCACCAGTAGCACCATTTTGACACCTCAGTGGAGGGGAAATAGGGCAGAGCAAAGGGGTAGACTTAGAAACAGAACCACCTTCCAAAGAAGACGTCTCTGAATGCAAAGGAAGCTTCACCAGCTTTTCAAAGCGCCAGTCTCTCCTTCAGCCATCAGGAATGAATGAAGCCCTCTGCGTCACATTAAGCGGGTATTCCCCAAAACCCAGAAAGCACCTGGATGCTTTAATTAGCATGGAGACATTGAGCTGAACAAAGCATCATTAGGCTTAAAATGAGGAAGCTGCTGAGAGAAAATCCTTAACCTGGTAAAGCCATGCATTCTTAAAACAACAGCTGAGACCTATCTTTTCATTCTTATGTTTATATTTTTTGGTAAACAGAAAGAGGATAGACAGACAGACAGACAGATAGATAGATACTGGCAGAAAGTCCATTAACACAGGGAAGTCTGGTGTGCCCAAGCCCTGATGCTGGCCCTCAAGTTTTCTTAGACGGCCAACCTACTTCCGCTAGTCCCACTCAAATTGTTCTGAGCATCAGTCACGCGGGGCCTTCCTGGCCGGCGAGCATTTTCCTCTCATTGCGAAAGGATGAAATGTTTCTCCTAAGACTTAGTTCCTGAAAACCTCAAAGACAAATGCACAAGCGCCTCTCCTCACTTAGTTGCCTTTGGTCTTCCCAGCCCTGGAACGCAGGCTGCCATGGAATGCAAGGCTCCGTTATCATCCCAAGCTTGCACTTTTCCAAATTTTGCTGTCCGGTTCACCGGGCAAAACATGCTCAGAGAAATATGTGCACTGCAGGAAAGTGCATTGAAATCTGCATAGATGCACGAAAATACTGCTCCAGGATCGGATGAATTCCTGGCAAACAGTGTGCCTGTTGAACCAAATTTCATTCACAGCAAGGGGGAGAAGTTCCAGAGAAGGAGGACTTGGTAAGGGGCAAGAGGTGAACCAAGCCCTCTTTGCTGGGCACAGAAACAGTTCCCTCCAACAACTCCAGGCCAACTGAACTGCTCAAGGACTCAGGATGGAAAATTCCGACCTGTTTATGCATGCAGATAAATGTGTCTTACATTACCCACAAGTTAGAGAGACTTTCCACATAAACGGGCGCAAAGAAACAGTCTGGATTTCATTACAGGGGTCATAAAATAGAGAAATGTGGGAGAGAATTGCTTTGCTTCATTTTAATCCAAGTTAGGATTAGGAGCAGCTTTCAGAAATAACAACGGCTTCACTGTGCATAGTTTTTGCAGTTAACCCGCATCTTCGTGTATAAATGGCTGTAATAAGAGCAGAGCTTCCCCCTTGCCATCATTCCTTTGCACGAGTCTCATGGCACGGGCATTTCATCTACCACGGAGCACTTGGGTTTTTATATATAAGCCACATTTGTCTCCAACACGTTCCTGATTCCTTTCATTTTAGAGATGTGTTCCAGAAAACATCTCAACTTTATCTAAATTCAGAAGGGGTTGAGGAATTTTCTGTTTATTCCTTGCATGAGCACGAACGCCCCCTCCCAAATATTTATGACTGGGGGAGATGCGGATGGGGCCTCATCTGGGGAGATGGCATAAATGTATCGCAAAGTTTTATATCAGTTGGATGGCAGTTTAATGACCCTCCCTCTCCCCCTCAAGAATCTTATGCTTATCCGTTCGATTTGATTTGTTCCAAAGCTTTCTGCTGAGAAAACAGCATGCAAAGTGGCTAGCAATCATAGGGATTAAATCATAATTAATTATGATTGATGATGATGATGATGATGGTGCAAATATAATAAAACATGATAAATACCACACCTAACCAACAGACTGGCTTACACATGAAAAGCCTTTTTGGGTAAACATATTCACCTGCAAGTGGAAGGATAGCACAGAGAGAGCCAAAGAAGCCTTCCTTGACCAGGAGTTGCACAGACTGGGAGACACCACTGAGAAGGCCCTGTTGCTCAGGTGCAGAAATCTTGGGGATTTCAGTTTTGAAAGGCAAATTCTTTCAAAGAAAACCCCAATCCCTTTCCATTGAACTATATTCTCCAAGGAGAGGGACTGATTCCTATTATTTCCCAATTCCACAGAGTAAGCTATGCTTGCATAGCTAAGAAGGCCGCAGCCATGCAGAAAGAGTTGGCATTGGCAGGCTGGGGAAACCCAAGGCTTGCAAAAATAGAGATCACTTGAGGAAATAACAAAAACAAAACCCCTACAGTGGCACTGGCCACCCCACAAAATCACAAGGAGGATTGTGTGTGTGCAGGGAAAGGAAAACCAGGGTAAAAGGGGACAGAGTGGAACATCTTGGAAAAGGCAAGGAAAAAGCTGCCCGGCTCGAGTCCACATTGCATGTTCTGCTGCAAAATTCTCCTGCGCCTCACTCAACCAGCCTACGTCTCACATAGGTGTATTCCTGTGAGCCTTCGACAGAAATAGAGAGTGGCGTCCCAAGAGGCTTTGCAGCCTGTTGTGAAAAGTAAAATGGCATCCCTTCAATTCTGCAGAGAAGGGCAAGCTTGAAGCATGGTCTGTGGGAGCAACTGCCACAAGTGCATTTCTGGCCCTGCGGAAGCTCGACTCCTGAGTGGACCAGGCTCTGCGTCTTCTCTGGTGCACGAGCGCATGGAAGCACACACACAAACGGTCAGGAAACACGTCCTGCACAAGCCCTTTCCTTCTTTACAAGTGGCAGTGGCCAAGTTGCTAGATCCTCACTCCGGGCTCCCTGGATCTTCCAAGCCATGAGCAAACGTATAAGGGCCCTCCGTCTTCTGAACTGCTCTGCTGACAGGATGAGCTTCGTGTCTGCATCAAGAGGATTTCTCACTTTGCTTATGGCCGGGCTACTGCTGGAGGGCCAGGTCTGGGAAGCTGTAAAACTTGCAGCTGGGAACGTTCCAGATCTTCCACGGAAAAGGGGTTGTGCTGGGAACGGCCCCGTCGTCCCCCTGGAGAATGCAGAGCGGAGTGTTAGCTAGCCAGTACCTAGCTTAAGAAGAGGCGTCCTGGATCAGAGCAAAAGCTGAGCCAGCCCCTTATCTTGTGGCACCCACAGCCCTCCCACCCATGGGTCACAATGACAACAACTGTCTTGTGCTGCTTTTGCGCTCCGAGTTCACACAGATGTTGTAATGTAACCAATGCAGTTGCAAGTTTTTGCACAGCTTCCTAGGAGAGATTCTGCAGCCGTAGCATATGGAGATGGGGAGGATGGGTTTCTGTGCTCCTTTGGGGGCAACGCCACATATAGCTCCCCCTCCCCAAAGGGCGCTGGGGAGCAAATACATCACCCGAAAAGAGGACAAACGCAGAGCCAGTTTTGCATAGCGTTCACCTATGCTAATTGATACCCACAGATGCACATTTAATAATAATGATTCTGCTTTAAAAAGTAATAAAGTGCTTCTTACTGTAGTGATGGGAGGACTAAAAATGGGGACCAGTAGCCATGGGCGCCCCTATAAGCTGCATCCAAGCACCCCCTAATCCTTGACCTTGTACCTCTGGCATCAAGAGTTCTATGTCCACATGGTGCAAAGCTACTTTTGAACATTTCTGCAGGGCAAACTGCTTCCAAAAGCGGAGGAGCAGTAGACAAACTACTTCTCTTTGCTTTTCTGGTCATCTGGCAATGTTTAGGATTAGGGTTAGGTTGTTTTTCATTACATGGAAGACCCCTTCAGCTGTCATGGCTTCTGGCCAGTGAGCCGATCCTGAATTCATCTGATTCTTTTGGCATGCGTCAAAGAATGTCTGGATGGGTCAAAAAAAAGAAAAGGAAAGGAAAGAAAAAAACCTTTGCATGCTCCTATAGCTGAGGGGTAGTTTCCAAGCTTGGAAGTATAGTTCTCTTTCCGGAGCCCTTTCATTTCTGCAGGATTTCTTTCAGAAATTGGAGGGCTCAGAGGTCCACTACAATGCCCCCACTCCAAAAGCAACCCCAGGACTGTGAGGATTTTGTCTTTGAAATCACAAATATTGAGATTATAGTGGGACCACACAGCAAGAAGCAGAATTCCAGGGCTGCCTGCAAGAAAACATATGAAGGTTAAGACACTCATGTAATAGAAACAATTCATTTTTAAGTCCGATGCTTTTAGGCTGCTTTTAGGGTTCGAAACCACCTTGTGGCAGTTTGTCTATTTGTCATATGTTCCCGTGACCAGGTGTACACACAAATCAGCCGCAAGAACCCAGAGCTATAAAAATATTAGAAAGACACCAATCAGATTTCCAGGTTTGCAAATGAGGGACCCGTCATCATTTTGCGCTTTGTGAGCACTGATGATCCAGGACAGATTGGGTGTGGGTTCTTTCAGATCCAGGAGGACCCATGATTCTGGAGAAAATCCATGTGTCCATTGGGATGTTCCCAAGATGCCTGACTGTTCTTGTTTTCTCACGCCAACAGGCACTTTAGTTCAAAGCATTCAGGTGTCACCAGGTTGCGGAAGCCTGGACTTTTGCGATGGGAAAACCAGGGCCAAACCTTCTGAGCTCCTCTTCCAAGCATCTTCTGTGCAGGAGATCTGGAAGATGGAGACAAGGGAGTGGGCCTCTTGGAAGATGGTCCACGGGCTGTTGAATGTTTCTGGCAGTGAGATTCATTCAGTCTGTCATATTTTGGACCCATGGTCAAGACCATCCTCTCTTCCCAAGCGTCTAATGACGTGCAAGGGGCTCTTTGATGCATCTGTTGAATTGTCTTGGTTGCCACTGATGTTTGTGATGTTTCATGAGATGCGGGTGTTTCAACTGATAATTTTCAGCTGAAGTTTTGTTGTTGCTGCCTCCTCTTCTTTGAGGACAGCATCTAAGAAAGAAAAGGAATAATATGATGCTGAAAAGGTTTCCTATTCCTGTTAAATTCTTCGTTGGCTGTTTGGAATTATGGACACCGGAACCTCAAAGCTACAGCTTGCTACAGGGTTTTTGGTTCATTAACATCCTGTTCTGCTAATGGGCTGTGCGTGATTCCAGAGGTCTGCAAGGTGGACTCAAGCTGTTCTGCTCTGCAGCTCGTAAGGAGTAATTTTCTGAAGATTAGCAAGCATTGATTCCCTTGGGAAGCCCTGTTTGGAGTGGGGGCAGGGCAGTTGCCAGATCGGCTTAATCTCTTCTGGCTGCACCAACAGAATGCTTCATCTGGGCAGCTTCCTTGGATTTGGGCTGGAAATATACAGAACGGGGAACAACTAAGGAAGCCAAAGACAGGACGGGAATGCTGCTCATTAAGGCAAATGTTATGTTTTGTTTTGCCTGTCTTAGTAGGGTAATGGCAGGCCAATGGTCAGGAATGCTAGGAACTGTAGTCCAAAACAGCTGGAAAGCATCCAGTGGGGGCTGTGTAGTCCAAAACAGCTGGAAAGCATCCAGCGGGGGTTATGTAGTCCAAAACATCTGGAAAGCATCCAGCTGGGGTTGCCTAATATAGTGAATGTGATTTGACAATTGCTGGCAGAATGTTAAAATATTTCTTGCTTGATAGGTGCAGATTCCTCTGCAAAGGTATAAGACAAGGAAGGGGAGCATAATTTAGGCATGACTTAATTGGCCTTGCTTCTGAGTCGACATATCTAGAGTTGGGGGAGAGATTAGTTTCTGACCATTTTTGCTCAAGCCTACTTAAGTTGGGCATCCCAAACCAACAAGTGAACCAGAATAGTTTTTCTTCATTAGCTGTACTTCTCCAAATGTTGTAATGTGGTTTTCTACTCCATCACATCCATACCTTTCAGAAAACTGTGCACAGCAGCAATACCATAGTGAGAAATTAAACAGGAAAGGGGAAATTACTTGCACAAATTTAACTCTTAGGATACGTGAGAATGAAAATGCAGGCCAGTTTTTGTGCGGGCTGAAAAAAGGACATCCGCAAGCTGACTCAGCAATGGGCTAGAACGAATTTAAGGCTGGGAGGGAAATGAGCAACTGAAAAAGTAGAAAGTGGCAGGTTGCAAAGAAACAAAATACGGATCTGCCCACCTGGCCTTTGCTACCTGTCAGGTAAGTTACGGCTTGAATCTGGGCGTATTGTCTTGAGGCTAGGATCTACAGAGTCATGCAATACAGTTCAGAAATAGAAGCCGACAGATCATATTGTAAAGTATTTATCAACACAAAGCAAACACTTCTGCAGCACTGCATGCATGAACGGCAGTGTAAGGCACACTGACAACCAAGAAAATTTGCCACAGCATAATGCATAAATTATCGAGACGGCTCTGCTAGCAACTTTCTACCGTGACGGTAACAACCTCGCCTAGTTTGTAACCCACATTGTTATAGTTTTGCACTTGAGATGATGCAGTATATGATGTCACAGATTACTGTAGCCTTTTATTCCAGCCCCTTGGTATCTATTTTATCTCCCTTTTATCGTGTTCTTCTCATGACCTGTGCCGGAAGAAAAATATACAGTAGTCTAGCACTTGGCCTATGTTTATATTAGCTACATTAATTGTCTTAACTACAGGATGGCATATTCTTGCAATGAAATTAGGACATGTTTAGTTCCTGCTCTCTTGTGCAGGGATCCCGCTAGGTCCTGAAAACATTCACGTTTCAGCAGCAAATAATTTTTTAATGCACAAAATTGCTTATGCTAATGCCGAGGTCTGAAAAGGTCTCTGTCTACTAAGGGTGTCCCTATTTCTAAAAGGGATGGAGGGACAGACAACCTCCCCCTGGAAGAATTATTCAGGAGGCTAGCGGGGGGCAGGAAGTCAAGGGCTAGTGGAAGGATGCCCTTTCTTCTCAAGAATTTTGCTTTCGGGGCCTTTTCCCCATTCCGAATATATCTGGGTTCTCAAAACGACGAGAAAAATGGTGAGAGTCTTGGCACATCAACACGACAGATTTTCAAGGTGGTGGCAGGCCGAAAGCTGCAAGCCAAGTGCGGCCTGACTTTGGACCAAAGGGAGAGTTTGGGTGTGTGTCCCGCTGCATTGCCCTCTGGGTAACCTCCATCTTTTGTGCAGCAATGCATCCATCCACAAAGTAAGAATTCATAACCTGGGACAGTTCAGGGGCCAGGACGTTGCAAAATGCCTGCCTTGCATCTTTGCATGATTTCCCGTCCTTATTAAAGTCTTCCAGTTTAAAAAAAAAGAGAGGAAAGAACCCCTTGCTAGATTTCCCGGGTAGCATTCCCAGGACTTTCCCTCTGGCTGTATCCCAAGCATCTGAGGTTGCACCGTGCAGCCTGGGAAATGAAGAGGCATGTTTGGTTGGAATGCAAGGCAGGGCCTTTTCTATCATGGCACCCCATGTTCTAGGTTCCTTCTGGTTTAAGTTTTAGGGTTAAGGCTAACTTAAGGGTTTTGCCCCTAAAACTTATTGTTAGAGGTTAAAAGATCATTTAGTTTTCAGGTCGGTTTGAAAATTGCCTTCTGTTTTATTCTTCTCCTACTTGGCTCCGTGTGACCTATTTTGTATTTCTTTTATTGTGAGTTGTTTCTGGTGCAGAGGATCTGTTTAGGGGACTGAAGAGGAGTATAGAAATGTGGTTAAAAACATGCCCGGTAAAAAGGAGGTCGGGGTTTCGTATGGATCATCTGTGTTAACATTTTAGTGAAATCAATTTCTATACGTCGAGTGATGCAATGGGACTGGGTTGTCATGGGATGAAAACCACCTTCTCCAAATGGTAGCCCTCAGAATGGTTTGGAGTACAACCTCCATGAATCCCAACCAGAAGCCTTGCTGGCCGGGACTGATGGGAGTTGTAGTCCAAAGCCACCAGAGGGCACAACTTCAAGGAAGGTGGGCATAGCAACTCAAAGGAACATCTGGGAAGAGAAGAAGGTGCTGCAGAAATGCCTGGTTGGACAACATGCAAGCGCTCTCTCTCTCTCTCTCTCTCTCTCCCTCTCCCTCCCTCCCTCCCTCTCTCTCGCTTGGAAAGGTCCATGGAGGGGCCACCCACCCCGCAAAGTAAAGCCAGGCAGGGAATTCCAGGGGCAGAATCCCCCACCTCAGCCCACCCCAGCTGGGACCTCCCCACAACCAATTCCACGGGTTGCCTCAAGTTCTAGGGTTACGAGGGCAGGAAAAGCGGACGTCCCTTCCCTTGTCAACTCCTTTTGCTGCTATTCATAATGATCTACGCGTCGATCGTCGTCATCTCCCATCCTGCCCGGTTCAGCCGTGGCCTTTTCCAGGGCTTTGGGCTCGTTACGCGGATTTCTAGCTGCCCCGTCAGTTTCATTCTTGTTGTGACCAACTGCCATCGCCTCCAATTAGGCACACCGGACTCAGCCCAGGAGTAAAGCGTCCATCACAGAAGACTAACCGACAAAGCCCAAGACACCATCTAAGCCTGAAGCAAGGGGAAGCCTTCCTTCCCCTTTGACCTCCCTGTGGACGGCTGCATGACCAAACACGATTAGCTTTGCCAGCTGCTGCCAAATTGCAGCCACATTTCGAGTGAGCCAGTGCTAAGGTCTTTATGGGATTTGACTGAAGGCAAGCAGAAATGGGACCTGTTACTTTAACGGAGGAAGACTTTGTTCCACCAACACAATAACACACTTTGGTTCAGTTCAGATCATACGATAACCATGCTCAAGCCTTGAGGGTAGGTTCTTATGGGTTCTTGTTGAGGTCTGCTGTACAAACCCAGCCAAGATAAGAAACCAGGCTGAACAACCCACATGGCTTCCCTTCATGGGTTGTTCACAGTTCAATAATTCCTTCCATTAGCATGGCATTTTGCAAGAGTTGCACATCTTGCAAGTACACATTTTCTGAAAGTGAAGGTGGGTTTGGGAGTTTGTGAACGTTTGGGGAGAAAATGCATTTCTGTTTTGAGTTCAGGACTGTGAGCAGGGTGTTTTAGAGTGAGATGAAATCCTCACCCAGAAACAGCTGCTTGGCTTCTATGAGCACAGAATGCTGGACCAGGAAGGGCTTCAGTCTGTCCAGAAAGATTTGTCATATACTCTTTAGCACTGTTACAATTTAGCTTGTATTTTGAACGCACAGCCTTGTCCTCTTTCTCCCCACAGTCTTCCTTTGTAAATTCTTAGCTCGCAATTATGGTGATACGAGGCACGTTTATTGCTCAAGCTAAACAAACTTTAATCGTTTGCACATTTTTTATCCTGGCAGGAATGGGAAAACTCTTGGAAAGGCCACAAAATCCCTTTTCCTTTTGAGTTTATAAACTCTCAGTAGGGCTTCGTGCAAATAGTTGCTCAAAATTCCCCACCCTATTTGCAGGCAGAGGAATGGGGAGTTGGGTGCATCCTACTTTTTCCAGAAGCAGGAGAAATTCTTCAGCAATTTCTCGAAGTCCGGGGTCACAGCTTCTTTGTTTTTCTTCAAGCAACTGTGTTTGCTGAGTGACCGCTGTTTTGCGCCTTCCGCAAAGTCTCCCAACATGATGTACCAGCATGGAGAAGTCTAAGGGCAGCAAGCCTCTATCCCTGGAGAGCATCTGAGGGGCTGTAGGATTTCCAGGTCCAAGGAGAAGAGACAGTGAACAGACCTTGGAGCTGGCCTTACCCCATCGGTTGCTCTTTGAAGTCAGGAGAGCAACCTTGGAGAGGGGAGACCAGGGCGGGTCAGGGGCCTGGAATGGAAGAAGACTGGAAGTTTTGCAGCAAAAGGCCGATCCTTTCCTCCCAGCTCACTCCTTTCAACTCCGTTACCAGTCTTTAGGATGGAGTATTTTTAAGCCCCGATAATTGTCTAAGGCTTGTGCACCTGTTTGTTAATGACAGCATCAGTCTAGGAAGTACCAGGTGATCAGCCAGAAGCAGCGCTGCCGAAAACCAGATTGCAGCAAAGATGCTGCGAGGAGGCAGAAAAAGTTCCGAGTTCCAGCTGAAAACTTGTCCAGGGTTTGGTTTTGGCTCAGGCTCAGCAGTTCTTAATGCATCAGCAGCTCTGCAAGCTCTTTTCAATACTGCAGTTCAACCTTAGCATGTGCAAATGGTTCAAAAGGGAAAAACAACAGTGCTTCTGGACATGCTCAGAGAGCGCTTCCTTACCACCTTGCCTAAGGTGAAGGAATGAATGGAGACTTCTAATCAAGCAGCAAGTCTTTTCAATTTATAAATGAATCGCTGAGATTTCCCTCAAGACGGTGCGTAGCTCTGACCTTTGGATACCGGAATGAAGTGGAATTAAGTAGATTTCAGCTCCCTCTAGTGGAATCACCACTATGTAACCGAGGCTGCAAAGAGTAGGTATAGCGAAAAGGGCATATGGAGTTAACCTACATTTTTGCCTGTAAAGTGAGTTTGGGGGATACATTAAATAAACCCTATGCTGGCCACCTCATTTGACCTTGAAACAATGTGCTTTTTTGTTTTGTTTATATTTTAAAAATACAATAAAATTAAGGTGCAACAGCTGCTCTCATCAGCTACTTCAGTTCATCAGTGGAAACTGGGCGATGCGAGGCCTCCTCCTGTGATATAAACCTCCAATTTATTTTTCCATGAATACTTTCAGTATCCTGGTTCCAGGCCGACATGCAACCTCTTTAAAAAGTCACAAATTATAATGTCAGCATTGGCATTATGTCATCCCATCGTATTTTGTAAATATAAATGATAATTCTGCTCCGGATTGAGAGCTTCATCACTCCAGTCTAATGAAGATTTTGTCATGTTGATGCTAATATTGAATAACTGCAGGGGAATTGCCTCGCAGAACTTCTCCCCTTCCAAGTGCAGGGAAAACCGGCACAGCCCCTTCGGTTCCGTTTGGGCAGAAGTGCCGATGAGCAGAGAAGCCACGGAAAGCAGGAAACTGCTCTGATTAAATTGACAGAGTAGCTGTCAGATACGCAGAGAGATCTGCCAGAGATTTCCTGAGCTCAAAACTGTAATCCATTCGAGAGGCATAAGAAGCATTAGGAAACGATTTGACAAAATGAAATAAAAATAAAAATGAAAACTGTCCCCAGATGTAGAATCAGGCAGCAGCAAAAGAGATGGAGTGCTCCTTAATGCATTTTTCACTTAGCCGTTGAACTGCGAAACCAAATGGGCGTTTGGAGGCCAAACCCCCCTTCCACCTGGCTCCTTTCCAGTGACCCCCGGTACATTGTTCGGTACATTGCTGGTCCCTTATGCACTCCCCACTCAAAGAGGTCTACCGAAAGCAGTTTCTTTCTGTCAGGGTTTCAGACCAAAAATCCACATATTTTGGTTCTTGTCCTTTTGGCTGCAGGGATGTGGTCCCAGGTGGACCTGTTTCAGCTGCAGCTTTGAGGTCCAGCACTCCTGGTTTAGGCAATACAAACATAGAAACAAAGCAAGCCAAAAGGGACCCCCCGGGCCATGTAGTCTGACCCGTGGCTCCAGCCGGTTTCGCTCATGTAATCCCCAACATGTGGTGGTCCAGCCTATCCTTGAACACCCTCCCTGATGGGGCCTCCACCACCTCCCTTGGAAGCCCATTCCATATCCTAGGGGTCCCAAGCATCAGGAAGTCCTTCCTGGCATCCAAGCAGAAGCCTAGTTCCTTGAGCTTCGCCCCCTGGAACGCATCCTGCCCTCCACTGCAGGGGAGAATAGATCACATGTAGGGCCAAGTGTGTAGGGCTAAGAAACCAGCTTAATAAACTGGCAAATTTGATCAGCAACACCCAGCCTGTTGCTCTCCCAACATGGTAGACTACAGCTCCCAGCATTCTGAAGCATTGGAAAAAATGGCTGGCACAGAGGGGAGCTGGAGTCCAACACACCTGGAGGGCTGCTGACCTTGGCTCAGACCCCCCCCCCCAGTTGTTTCATACTCCGTGTTTTTCAGGCTCCATCAAATCACTCTCCCCCTCCCATTTCCCTGTCCATATTTTTGATAAGAACAAAAATTGATGCTGGAAACACAGAAGTCATTATTGTAATGTGCAGGAAAAGCCCTGATGATGCAGCGAAGAACTGCCAGGATTACAAACTGCATTATGTAACCCAGAATGCTTCTAGACTGCACAGCACTAAGGGAAGATCGGCCCGGATTTGTGCTGATGGCTCACGGTTTCCCAGTGCAGGCCAGATCATCTTACGGATAGGAGATAGGATTGCCAACTGACCAGAAATCACCTGCCCGGGCCTGCTTCTGTGCTTCGAAGAGCAGCTTCCTTGGTAGAAATTTCTGGGCAGCACTTCCCGTAACAGAGGGAAACACACACAGAGAGAAGCATTCACCCCGTTTATCTCTACAGGCCAAAGTGTACTTTGAGGCACAAGAGCAGTGGCCAGTAAAAGCGTTGGCAATCCTATCGAGAGATGCTCTGAGATGGAAAGTTTCTGAACTGTTCACATATCACAAACCTGAAAAATGGGGAGAGGGTTCCAGAAGCACCATCTCAGATGTCCACATCAAATGAAGTTGGTGGACTGTTCCACGTTGCATTGGCTTATTTATTTATGTATTTGGTTAGATGTGTAGTTCAATTTTCCTTCAAGCAAAAGTGTACTCGAGACAGCCATCGTGAATGAAAGCAAAGATTAAAAATAAATTTGTTTTAAGCCATCACCTTTAAAAAGTACAACCAGAGCCCAATCCGATCGAAGGCCTGTTGGAGCTACACCACCTCTGCGAGTCGAGTGTGACATCATTCCCAACAGATGGACAAGAAGGCTGTTGCCTTCCTCTTCAGCAGGGGTTACACAATTCACAGCACTTGGTTGTGCCACCTTGGCCAGTACACAACACCTGTTTGCAGCCCTTCTGCTTCCTCCCTCTTTAAAAAAAAATCAGATTACCAGCGATGGAGTGAATCAGTCCATTAGCTGCGTAGCATCACAAGGCATCACCAAAATCTCATGTTTAGAGGTTGCCGCAGAAGCAGGTGTCTCAGCATCTGCCGCCTACACGTCCCAAGCCGGCCGCAGTAAGCCTCGTCCGTAATCTTCCATTGCATTTCATAATTATTTATCCCGACACCCGTCAGCATGCCAAGTAAGCTCCAAAACAGACTTCGGTTCAGGCGGCTTGGGTAACTAGCTGCTTGGAAAGAGAGCGGAGCCGGGACTTTTAAGAATGGCATAATTTATTCTCTTTTTTCTTCTTATTTCACAATGTTTTGTTTGGGCCCAGGACTGATGGGCCAGGGCCGGGGAGAGAACTCCGTGGACAGGTCTAATGATAGGCAACCAATTCTGCTCTTGCGACCCGGTTGTGGATTTAGTTTTAGTAGCATGGAGTTATCTTCTTTTTGTTTTGCATTTCTAGCAAGATCACATGTTTTTCTGCCACGCTGCAAGGTAATCTTATACCTGCCTATTCAGAAATAACTTCAAAAAAGTTCAGTGGGGCTTAGTTTCAGATTTCAGACTTTGAGCCAGAGACTGACACTCATCCCAAATGACTTCACAGGGTTGTTGTGAAAATGAAGAGGAGGAGGGGGACTGGATGAACATCCATGTATTTATTTATTATTTATTTATTTGAACAACTTATATGCCACCCCATCGCATGAGCCTCGGGGCAGCTTACAATCAAATAGTATGGTAAATATGTAAATATTATGGTATTACGGGCAGTGGGGAGATGGCTCTTGACTCAATCAATCAATCAATCAATCAAAAATTCTCCCAGTTAATTCCAAACTGAGAAAAACATCTCACCTTTCAGTGAGTTTTACCTGCCCACTGAAACTATTCATCTTTACCTGTGGGTTGGATTCACATAGATGCTGCATCAGCTATGCTAATAGAATTGGCACTCAATGCTCTCTCTCTTCCATGGCAGCGCTTCCAACCCCCAGAAAATGCTACACAGAGTGCCTGCTGAACAGACTGGGTGGTGTTTTGGAGGGCAGAACCCCCAAATCAGGAGGGGATTCCCTCCTAAACCTTTCATGGGTTGTCCTTTCTTCTTGTGAAAGGCAGGCCATGAATGCCACCCAATGTATTTAAAGAACCTGGGGCTCCAAAAGCTCAGCTCTGAACCTATGAAATAAAGACAGGGCTATATCTGAGCATGCACAGACTGCTGTTGAGAGTGTTGGGTAGCCACTGCTGGATGCAGACTCCTCTGGGATCAGGGCTAGTAGAGCATGGCTCGTGAAGATGTGGCACTTTCATTTAAGTTTGGGCCATCTGAATAAACACAGATAGCCATGTGGATCGGAAGATCTTGTCTTCTGAACACCAGACCGCCTCAGCCGTGGTGTTCAAGGGAGAGGCCTCCTCTCTTTTATGTAATACCCAGAGGCCAATGTATCATACTGAGATTTGATCTGGATTATAAAACCCCCATGGAAGTGAAGTAGGAGCCAATCACTTCACATCTGGAGCTAGAAATCAGGTGGCTGAGACAGCTGGGAGGGGTGAGGAGGGTCATTCAAAATAGATCTGATGAAGGGCTAAGAAGATTATTGGGTTTGATTTGCAAGATTAAGGATGGGAACATTTTGCCTGGCCTGTTTTCCTTCCTCCCCACTCTTTTAAGGTTCTCGCCCACCCAACACGAACGAAGCTCTGTGCTTTTGTACAACTGTGCGATACGAATTCACAGATGCAGCCCTCCGGATGTGGCACAGGCGTCTGAAGCATCGCTCTCGCTGGCCCAGTGTCGCCAGCACTGACAGGCAGCCATGGGTCTCGGGGAGGCGGGGTCCAGCTGTGCCTCAAGATGCCTGGGGTACAGCAGGCTAGGCAGCTGCTTTCCCACTAATCTATGGTCCCTTCCCTGTAGGGAAACCCTGGAGCAGGGGATGTATCCATAGCTCTTGGATTTCTGGGGATGTACCATGGCTCTTGGATGATAAGGAGGTGGTCTGTGATCTTTTCAATGAGCATTAATTCTTCAGCCAACAGGCTCTTGCTGTAGACCAAAGGCAGGGCTTTCTCAGTGTTGGCCCCTCACTTCCAGAATGAACTGCCCAAAGAGGTTCACCAGGCACTGGTGTGATTGTCTTTCAGGCACCAGGCAAAGACACCCAGCATTGTATTTTTTTAGTTTCCTGTAATCCACTCAGAGAACATTAATTAAGCAGCAGCTTTGCAACAAAAGAACGAAGGGAAATGCCCAGAGTAGGGGAAATGGGAGTAGAAATAAACACTCTTCTATTCCTACAGTTGAGATGATGCTGGGACTTAAGTTTAGACTTCAGGGCTGCGTCCCCTTAGAAGATTCCTCCTTTCCTTTTTAAGATCAATTGCAAATCGCTGGTTGGTTTGTTGCTTTCACGCAGCAGGAGGTGGAGCAGCGATTGCAAGGAGGGGGATGTTAAGGGAAATATTGTGTGTTGGTGACTCACTGTTGAAGGCTGCCCCCCCGACCGCAAGACCGTCAAGTCCAGGGTCTGAATGACTTAGCTGCCCCACTGATCTGGGGCTCGCTTAAGGACGCTCCCCAAAGAGTGGGAAAGATCTAAAAAATCTTACGAGCCTGCCCCTCATTTCAGAAGCAAGTTGAATAGTGTGTGTGAACATGCACACGCGTGTGGAAGCACAGCCTGGGGAATGGGGCATGCACAGAGCAGGCTGGTCCGTCTCTCCACCTACACACACCCACACACTCGCACTGTGTGAGAGGGTTGCACTAAAGCATAGCAACCGTTTCAAAATGTATCAAGCCGAGTGACAGCAGCAGCAGAAATACAAGTGAAATAAAATAAAAGCACTGTGGCTTGATCTGCTAACAGCCCTCTAAAAAGCGAAGTGTTGACCATAAATGTTTTATGCTGCTGCTAATATGTGGATGCAAAGCGCTGCCTGGGGCACAGAACAAATGTTCCAGTTGCGGGGAAAATGTTATGCAAAAGACGCGTCGGGCTGCCGGCGGCAGCTGCGCAAGCCACGAAGGCGCATCTGTGGTTCGCGTGGAATGGCCGCCTTTGCCTGTGATGAGGATGATGGTGACGAAGTAAAGGCATCTCCTCCAGAGAACACGTCAGCCTGGGACTCGGGCATTCTGGGTCTACTTTCCACTTGTTCATGGAACTCACGGGGTGACTTTGGCCAATCACAAGCTCTCAGCCTAACCTACCTCACAGGGTTGTTGTTGTGTGGTTAAGACTGAGAGAACAATCATGGAAACGAGAGGGGAAAGGTGAGAGAGCAAGGTAAATAAATGAAGAAAGAGCATTAACTTTTCCCCAGCTTGAGCTCAGGGAGTCTGTATTCGTAATGGTGCAGTAGAAGAACGTTTCAACCTAGCATGGAAGGGCAGAAGGGGAAAAATATATTTTCCTTCTGCTTCTGAACAGCTGGAGGAGAACGCCGTTGGTGGAACTGGCCATCCAGGTGCCATCGTTGCAGGACATATTGGCAAGTTACCAGTGACTGCTGCTGCTGCTGAAGCAGAGGATGACGATGGGTGGCTAATAAAAGCAGAGCATGACCCTTTAGTCTTGCAGGTTCGCTTGCAGAAAGAAAGAAGCCAAGCCAACTGGAGACCCTCTTCCATAAAAGCTGCTCTTTCGACAGGCCACATTTGGGGAACCCCAAATTTGAGAGAAGAGCAAAACAAATGGTTTAGGGGGAAAGCATTCAATTGGACCAGAAGCTCCCCTCCGGCAGCAGGAGGACTGAGCACCTATACTGGGCTGGATTTTATCCAGAAAAGCTGAGTGGTGGAGGGATGGAACAGTCTGCAGGAACACATGGCTGGCTGGATCTCCCCTCCGAGCCCTGTGACTCTCCCCATGCAAGCGTTCCTTCAGAGCTTGTCTTGAGCAAGAGAGGAAGGGATATCAAGACCTGGCTTCCAGGAAAGCCTTGGGTGGACCCTTGGCATGGGCCTGGCCGGCAGCAGTCGCCTGCGAACAACCCCTGGAGCTGCTCCCCTTCTGCACGTTTGGAACCTGTTTGCTCACCTGCCCCTCTCACCTGGTAGGAGGAAGGAGCAGGTGATGCTGGGCCCTGCTCATTCACAGACCCTACATGCCAAGCAACAAGGGGCAGCCATGATGAGAAATCAGATGAGGGGACAATGGAGGAAGGGCGAGTGGACTCCTAGAAGAGGGTGGCTGTCAAAAGCCTGGAGCTGGGCTTGGGTATTGCCGGCAGTTTCCACATCCGGTCACGACTCGCACGGAAGATCTCATTACGGGGAGCTGTGACGAGGAGTAGCTCATTCTACAGGGAAGGCGGCGACGTGATGGGCATCGGGTTGCAATTCCGTACTGGGCTGATTCTTAGAGACCGTTGCTTGGCATTGTAGAGACAGCACGAGACTTTGGTGGCAGGCTGATTGCATGACACACAACCGCAAGGGCATTTTGTTTCTCTTACTCAGCTCTTGCTGAAAGGAAGGCTTGTGTATTGTAATTGTTGTCGAGCAGGGCAAGATCCCTGGCTTGCAATCAGAGATGGGTTAGAAGGATGCATTCCCTTTGTTTCATAGATGGGAATGATATACCCAAAGGACTAGATACTTGAGGTGGGTGGAATACCCCCACCCGGAGCTTGAGGTGCCTTCTTATACAGTCCTTGCTTCTCTGGTTCAGGCAGCAAAATGTCCCAGGCTGGACACTTCGGGAAAATGGGGGACAGAGCTGCCATTTCTAGGGTGGCCGGGCGTTCAAGTTCACATAAGGCCATCCAGTCCAGTTCAAGCCCACTTTAAACGCTGTGAATCCCAAGAAGAGCAAGCTGATGGGGCAGAAGTGTGACCACCAACCGTTCATCTAGTCCACCTGCTCCTCCTCACGCTCCCCTCTTGGTGTGATGCAATGCGCCGCTGCTTTTCTTTTTCACGGCATCTGTTCCAATGCATTAGCATAGCTGAATATTATGCAGATCGGTGCCTTGTTCGTTAGCTTCTTTGGCCAGCCATTGCTGAATGCCTTGAGAAGTCCTCCTGCTAGAGCAGTTGGGGTGCTCCTGCCTTCCTCAGATTTCTTGGAACATAGTCCGAAAGCGCCTTCCTTCTCCCCAATGCCCTTTTTTTTTTTCATTTTAGCTTGAAACAAAGTTGTCCCCCCCGCCCTGCCTCAAATGGCTTGCGGGACAAATCCATTAGTGGCAATGACTCGCTGCTTACGGGGTGGCGGGGAAATAGAAAAAGGAAATCCATCTTAAATTCAGAGGTAATCTTGGTTCCATTAAATATTCATGGTATAAAATATTTACATGCCCTGCACGGCTCTGCTCCAGAGAACTTTGCTCTTGTTAGCAAAGGCACCGGCCTTCCTGACAGGCATGGCTGGGTGGCATGAGACGCAGTCTTGCCTGGGCCACCCATTCTCCACCTGAAATGTACGTCAGCGTCATTTTCAACCAGGCTCCCAAGACCAGTGTGAGCACTGGAGCTAAGGGGTGTAGTGGTTAGAGCGTTGGACTGGGACTCAG
Organism: Varanus salvator macromaculatus; assembly: GCA_023646645.1. NCBI lineage: Eukaryota > Metazoa > Chordata > Lepidosauria > Squamata > Varanidae > Varanus > Varanus salvator. The sequence goes on from JAIXND010000657.1 coordinate 3,717,019, forward strand.
GAGGTCTGGGTTCTAGTCCCTGCTCAGCTATGAAGCTCACTGGGTGACTTTGGGCCAGCCATGGACTCTAAGCGGAGCCGGCTGGTGCTGGAGCTCAGACTAGATGGCCTGGGAGGCCCCTTCTGACTAGCTCTGTTTCTATGTTTCTAAGCCTCACTATCAACTGGTTGGTTGTTTATTTATTAAGTTTATATACCTCATGGTATGTAAAATATACAGTCCCATTTAGAGTGGGACTATAAATGTACAGTAATTGTGAGGATATGATAGAAAGAAGAGGGACCATCTAAGCCACTTTAGGTGTGCCTTCAGAGAAACACCCCCCTGCTAGGCTTGACTGGTATCGCCTCCCAGAAGGGGAGAGAGCGATGGGACCAGCTATGCGAACCTTTCCCTTCTTCCTCCACTTTCCTCTCACTGCTCACTCAATTCAAGATGGCGGGCAGCAAATAGAGGAGGGGGAATAGCAAGGCGAGGGGCTCCTGAGTTTGGTGGTGGACCTGCGACCAAGGCAGAGGCCTTGAAAGAAGACCGACTGTGCCAACCCCTGGTGTCAGCCCTTCATACATTACAACGGAGCCATGGCATCCAGCCCTAGAAAAATGTAAAAGACACCATTTTACAGGGCACAGCCATCTGTCTGATGTCCCGTCTGGTCCAATTCTGGTTCAAGGTGGAAGAAGAAGCAGAAGGGCTTAGCATGTTCCATCAACAGCTGCGCATCAGGTCCCACTGCATTCCTCTTTGAGTTATAGCCAGTGTTCCTGTCTTCATAACTACGCATGAAGCATTTGCAGATTTAATACCGATTGGTACCCTCTCTTCTGGGGAAGTATTTCCTCCGAGCAATGCATACATGACCTTCAAAGGGTGGCTTCTACCTGGGGCCCATTTAGCGTTCGGCCACTGTCACAATCTGGTTCACAGCGCCTGGAATTTCCTGTCTGGATGTTCAGACGGAGACCAATAAAAAACAAGCAAGGAAAGCAGCTTTCACAGCACGGCAGATTGATAGTTGAAAAAGCTGACAAGGATTATCTGACACACCAGTTCTTTTTTCCACCTTGGCTGGCCGCCATGTTTTCAACTCTGAACCTGATTAAAATGCACCCATGGCAGAGTGTGCAGGGAATGCAGCCGCTGTTCTGGCTTCGTAATTGAAAACGGGCCGTAATTATCGGCCTTCAATATGACGCGGAGACTGATTTCCTCTGTGAAGGAAAAGCACATGAGCAGCACTGTGTGTCTGTATTTATGAGAGACGGAGGATCATACAGAATATCTTCTCCTTCGTTCAGACAACCCAGATTGCAACACGTTCAGAAGTAGTTCCTCACTTCTTTCTGCATAGCGAGAGGAGGCGGACTGGAAAGATAGTTACAGCTTGTAATAGGGATGCTGGAGAAACCCTCAACAAATTCAGCTACGTTCCCACTTCTAGGAATCTGACCCAGGGATTCCTCAGCAGATCATCTGTTCTGAGTCATGTGGATTCTGCACACTGTAGACTAATGTATCACGTGTGGAAGGATTTGTAATAATTTGCATTAACACATGCCTGCATTAGTGTTAATGCAAATCATCACTAATGCAAATTACCGCCACTAAAATGACATTCTATTTAAAAGAATCTGATTCTGTTGATAAGTAGAGGATGGAACAGAAGACTCCACAAAAAAACCCAGACAGAATAGTGGTAAGAAAATCCATAATTCCCTAATTGTTAATGATGCAGGAGTTACGTTCTAGGCAGGGAGTGGTCTAGGTAACCTTCACAGGCCCTTGCAAAACTAGATCTATTTGGATTAGAATTGAAAAGGATTCGATCCATGTAAGTGGATAGAACTGAAATTAGAGATAGATTTTAGTTAGATGGATTTGTTGGTGGTGGTGATGATGAGATAGATGGACCAGTGATAGAAAGATAAACTGATGATGACGACGATGATGATGGATGGATAGATAGATTATAGATATTTCCAAGAACAGTAAAGGCATATTGGACAGAATCTGCTACTTCCCGTTGCTTTGTCCGACACTTTTGTATGCGGGAAAGAACTCTTCTCTCTGCAGAAGCTCTGCAGATACCTTGAAACACCATTTTCCATTTCTGCCCTTCTCTAGGATCAAAGCTACTCAGCCAGACATCACGGAGACTTCTGAGACATGTGGACAGATGAGCCAATGACAGATGAAGGCTTCATCCATTTATTCTGCCTCACAAAGCCCTTTTGTCCATTGTGCCAATGTGGTGTAGTGGCTAAGAGTGTTGGGTGGGACTCAGGAGAGCTGGATTCTTCTAGTGTCCACTTGGCCATGGAGCTCCCTGGGTGACAGGGTTGTTGTGAGGATAAACTGATGGGGCGGGGTGGGGGGGACTAGCTGCCCTGGGTTCCCTGCACGAGGGAAAACAGATGGGATATAAATGGAATGTGATAATAACATGAAGTAGATGAAGGAGTGTGGTGGAAAATCTTGAGAGGGTCACAAATGGAAGATGAGGACATCTGAACCCTGTAAAACAGGCCATGAGAGATACAGGGCGACCCTCAAGTAATCCTTCCTCTGGAAGCAAGCACCTCAACACTATCAAGGGGCAAATCTGTGCTACTCAATGATGGCACGATTTCTGCAGTCCTGGATAATTATGAAGGTTTCATTGTACTTAAGGCTACATGGGCAACATCACTTGTAGTTAAGACAGAGAGAACTTCAAGGTGGACATGGCAGGTATCAGAGAAGGCCTGATATGTCCCACTAATCATCCAGCATCCCACCTTGCTACAGGCTGCTGCAGACAATGAAAAATTCCTAGGCTCATTATTGTGACATGGGATTCGGCGATTGCAAGACTTGTGCTTATAATAAAGCAAGTCCAAGTCACGCACAAGTTTGACAAGTTACTCCTAATGCTTTGTGGAATTCAGATCTGTCTGGCAAGGTGTCAAAACTGGACGGCACAGATATGCCAATGATTAAAGTCCCTGGATGAGCCACGAGAGTCAGCATGAGGCGATATGACCAGCGGCGTGCAATGTAGGGAGCAGACATCGGACAAGCGTCGGGTTTCGTTGGAACACTGGGAAGAAATGGCAGAAACATGGGAAGAGCCACGCTGGACGAGGGGTCCATGTGGCCCTGCATTCTGTTCTCCCGCTGCCCCACTCGTCGTCCACTAGCTCCCCCTAGAGGTAGGAACAGCAGACCATGACAACCACCTGGATGGGTCACAAGCACAAGAGATGGATAGACTCTACTGTGGAGCCAGTCATGGTGTGCTTTGGCCGCAGCTGAAAAGGACTGAAGGCTTGTATCATTAAGCTGGGTTCGGGCAAAAAAGGAGGCAGGAGAAGGATGTAACGAGGAGGCCACATGTCAGCCGGCTTGCCTGTCTGATAAATCCAAGTGGGTCAATTTTCAAAACAAACACCATGTCCTGGAGGGGAAGAACTCTTTGATGAGAGACTTCTAAGGATCGTCTGTCGGTTAAGCTTGAGCCCTCCTCATCGGTCTTTTCCTCCTCCTAATGACCTCCTCAAAGGACGGGCCTCAGAAGGGGGCAGTCAGGGAGGCGCGGGGAGAAAGATGCGCTTTTGACTCAAGCTAGCGGGCCTGAATTAGATGGATTAGCAAGGAGGAAACTCTGCAGTGAGATCAAGTTGTTTTCTGGGTCAGCAGCCAACTGTGTTTCATGCACTGCTCCATGTACTAGGCCACATGTGGCTCATGGCTACTCCCCCCAAGCCCCCCACCCCACTGACCCTTTTAGTCCTTCGTAACACCTTTCGATGCCATTTAGGGAGGTCCTGGGGGTCAAAAATGGCCCCTGGCTTTCACAAGTTGCCACCCCACGTGGAACGCGCTCCCCAGAGAGGCCTGCCTGGCGCCGTTGTTATTTGTTTTTCGGCACCAGGCCAAGACCTTTTTAGTCAAACAGTATTTTAATAATTTTTAATATTTATAGTTTTCATTATGCAGCCAGTGTGTTTCTAAGTTTTAATTGTAATTGTAAATATTATTCTATTTGTTTTATTTATTTATGTTGTGAGCCGTCCCGAGGCTGTGTAGCAATGGGGATGGCATATAAAAACTTAAAAAAGGGGGGGCGCAGGGGGGGCTGGTGAAGCTCCTGCTTGTGATTGGCTGAGCATTGCGTGATGTCACAGAAAGTCAGGAGAGACAGAAGGGCCTCAGCCTGCTATTGGCTCACATGCTCTGATCTTCCCTGACTTCCATTACTTCAGGGCTCAGACCGCAGAGGGCAGAAATGATAGCAAGGCAGAGAGAACAGATGACGAATCTGCCGTGCATATGCTTTTTCATCATTCCCATTCCCATTCCGCACAGTCCCTTGCCCTTCCTCATGAGGACTAGGAGAAGGAGCATCAATACCAGCAGTGCAGCAAATACATGCAAATCAACTTCCGAGGCTGCTGCTTCGAGTCAAAAAGGTTGCTATTCCACACTTCCATGACAGCGAACAGGAAAAGTTTTGAAGCTCAGAACTTCATGTGACATTTAAAATGACAAAATGATTCAAATTAAAGCACTCATGCCATAAAAGAGCAGTAAAAGCAGCTATAAAAATAGAAAAGGAATGAGAATAAAACCAACTATCACTGCAGCACTAATGAGCACAGCCGCTCCCTTCGCCTGGCACCAAAGAGCGGGGTAGTGAAGGAGGCCAAGCATTTCAGGGAACTTTCCCTGGCCGACATCGAGTGCGCCACCAAGACCGATGTCAGTCGTCCAAGTAGCTTCTCCCAGGCTGGGCAGGCTAAAAAGTATGCAAATACCATGGCCAGACATTAGCCAGGTTTGCTGGTAACAGTAACCTGAGATATATTTAACCTATGGTTAACCCATGGTTTGTTGCCTGACCTAGTGTTTGTCTGCTAGGTGAGTTTCACAGAACCTGAGTTGTTGGTTTTCCCCATCCTTCCCCTACTTTATTCATGTGTCCCAAATGCTTTTCTAGTGTTAGGAGATGTGCATGTAAAGTGAATGAAGGCTTCCTCTTCTGGAGGAAGAAGCCACAACCAGCCTACAGTTCTGGGTTCACACATGATGACAACCCATGGTTTGAAACATGCAGAGTTCACATCTGAAGAACTTACTTTTTCTGCATTGTTTGTAGTTAACTAACCGTTGTTTGTTAATGAGGCCGGCTTTCCAGAGATAAGCAGCCCAGAATCTCAAAGCTCCTGATTTAAATAAACCTTGCATTACCTTATGTATGAACCTGGTCATTCTCCTGTATTGTATTCATCTCTGTCTCTGGCAAAACTATATTGTCCCAGTCATAATGAATGCGAGAGATTTTCTGTACATGGTGCATTGCAAGCTAGTCATGGTTGTCCTCTGTTTGAAAGCCCCTTCCCCACTTAAAAAACGACAGCAGCTCGCATCTGGCAGATTCAGTAAGCAGTAGAAATTCTTCTCCACCACTGTTTCTGTACAGCTGCAGAGTAAAACCTGCAGGGATTCCTTACCATGTTTGGCCATGTTCATCACAGCTTTTCTGTCATTTTCACTCTAGTCAGGAAGCCAAAAAAAGCTTTAAAATTGGATCAAGGAAGTTGGGGTGTGATAGCCTTAACAATCCAAATCATCTCCACATCCAGGTACAGGACACCCCCCCCCACCCCCAAGACCATAAATCCATCACTCTCTGAGGATGGACCATTGCAATTGGTTCTCTCCACATGCCTCTTCATAGGGTTTGAGTGCCCATGAGATAAGTTGGTATCAGAGAATGGGCAGATCGTTTTCTCTAAAAAATGAGTTGTTCCCAAGGGGAGGACTGAAAGCAGTGGAGTTAAATTCCTGATGGACAAGCTGTTTAACAGGGAAGCGGACTGCTTGAGAAGATGGCGGGCTCTTCAGTGTTGGGGTTGCTTACACTTAGGCTGGATGGCCACCTGATCAAGGATGCTGTAACAACACATTTCCCTGCATAGGTCGCGGGTCAGACTAGACCTTCTTCGAGGTCCCTTTCAACTCCCTGATCTGCACATTTGTCCTGGTGAAGATCTGAGAAATCGGCTTTCTTTCATAAAGTAAGGGGACAAGTTAAGAAGCTGAAACTTCGAGTCCCCAGCTCTTGACAGAGGCAGTTCTGAGGAAGGTTAGGGCAGATTTATCCAGGTTGCGATTTGCTAATCTTGGAGACAAATTGGAGAACTTGTGAGCTGTGAAATCAAAGGAGGACTGCAAAAGATGAGTTGCTCCGAGTGCAGTTCATCACCGCATGAAACAACATCTCCGAATTATGAGTTTTGATTGTTTTTGTAGGCTTTCAGAGAGGTACATTTCACTGCTGGGGAAGGGAGGGGAAAGGGGGATTAACAACATCTGTCACCGCAAAGCAAGCAAGTGTGGCAAGCAAGGAGGTATTTTCTGTGCTGAACGTGCTGCCAGGGATGTTTTCTGGAGGATGCTAAGACCGTGGAGGAAGCTGCCATGTGATCAGAAGCACTTGGCCTTGTGCTTGTTGCACCTGTGCAGTCACTAATTCTGAAGACCTTTGCTTTGAAGGCAGCACGGTAGAGCACATGTTTTGGACACAGGAGGTCTCCAGTGCCGTCCCTGGCAACTCTGCTTAATAACCGGATAAGATGATAAGTTGTCCCACTCCAGGCAACCCTTCCATGTGGCTCAAATCTTGGCTTACCAGGAACAGCACCAGGATCAGAGAGAAGCAGGTTCAGCTCAGTGAGTGTTCAGCATGGAGCCAAGGCAGATGTTGTTTCAGCAACATCTACATGCCAACTGAGCAGTTTTATAGGCGCCGCCACTGTTCTGCCCCTTAATTTAGTGTTGTTAGGCTCCTGGGTCAGGAGATGTTTCCTCCTCATGAGTAGGGCTCAGGATAGTTGAGACGCTGCCAGATGATCTCTGGACATCTATCCAGATTCATCACCATCTTCGTTCCTGTTGGGTCTGGAGTAGAGGACTTTGGTTTATCCTATGCTGTGGCTGTGAAAGCTGGACCATAAGGAAGGCCAAGTGCCAAAGGATTGAGGCCTTTGAATTGTGGTGCTGGAGGAGACTCCTGCGAGTCCCTTGGACCGCAAGGCGATCAAATCAGTCAGTCCTAGAGGAGATCAACCCTGACTGCTCTTTAGCAGGCTAGATGCTGAAGATGAAACTCAAATACTTTGGCCACCTAATGAGAAGGAAGGACTCCCTGGAGAAGAGCCTGTTGCTGGGAACAATAGATGGCAAAAGAAGAAGGGAATGGCAGAGGATGAGGTGGCTGGATGGAGTCAGTGAAGCAGTCGGCGTGAGCTTAGGTGGACTCCAGGAGATTGTGGAGGACAGGAAGGCCTGGAGGAATGTTGTCCATGGGATCACGATGGGTCGGACGTGACTTCGCGACTAACAACAACAACAATTGCTGTGGCTTCTCTCCAAGTGGCGATCCCAGGAAAGCTGTCAGTGCTCTCTGTCGCTCCTTGAGCCCTGCAAACATTAGAACCAATAATAGGATTCTCCTCCTCTAAAGACTCATCTAAATCCAGGAAGGTGGTAGAATAGGAAACAGGTGATTCTTTGCTTCATACCTGGCAGGGTCACTGAAATTCAGAGAGGACAAACCTGGGTTAACCAAGAGATGGTGTGGTTTAGTAGTAGGAGAGTTGGACTGAAGCTTGGGAGACCCGGGTTCTACACCCCACTCTTCCAAGAAGCCCCTTGGGTGACTTGAGGCCAGTCACTGACTTAGCTCAACCCACATCTCAGTGTTTTTGCAAGAAAAGAATGGAGAAGAGGATTACCTAAGCTGCTGTGAGTTCCTTGAAGGGAATGGCAAGATAATAAAGAAACACATAAATACAATGATTTAGAATGATTTTGAGACATTCTAATGGGTGGTGTCCTTGGCTCTGTTTACCCTCCTTAGGAAGTGGGTGAGCAATTTCTCTCATCATGCCATCGTTTCCATACTTTAATTAAAGCTGAGAAGAAGGCATCCTGAAGCCATTCCTCCCATAGGGCTTTTGCAGGTCAGGAGGTGTTGCCAATCAGTCTGCATGGCCCTACAGGGATGAGCAACAAAACAAAGACTCCCCCACCCCATCCTTGGCCGCCTCCTGGTCCTCAGGCAATCTCAAGGAAGACTAAAACACACCACCCTGGGAGAGAGGCAGGAGAACTGAAGCAGGTTTCACAGAGGAGGAAAATTCTGGAGATTAGATGGATCCACAACCATTCCTCAACAAGGTAGCATTTGGGAGACGCTCAACCCTGAAGAAGGTTTATCTGAGATGCCTAAAGATTTCCTGGAAGAGAGGATTTTCCCCTGGGATTTTTCTCTTCTCCACCACAACCCAATATAACAAGCCAGTTGGCAGAATTACTTCAAAGGTTTCCCATTCTCTCTCCCTCCCTCCCTCTCTTTCTCTCTCTCCCCGTTGCAGCACTTTCCTAGCACATACACATAGTGCTATGGGATGACAAAATGTATGGAGCACCGTGCAAGATACAAAACATAGGACAGCTTGCCAACAAATTTCTATTTGTTGTCACGTGCAAACAAACAAACAGAGAACAGAACAGAACCAGTTCTGCTACAGCCCCTGCCAGTGGTGAGTCCTGTCTCTGAGAAACTTCTCTTTCCCCTGGAGAAATTTGCTGAAATGCTCCTTTGGATTTCCCTGCTTGCAAATAAGGTGGAGAATTACAAGAGGCTATTTGCACACAGCTTACCATATTTTTCACTCTATAAGATGCGCCTGACCATAAGATGCACCTAGTTTTTAGAGGAGGAAAACAAGAAAAAAAAATATTCTGAATCAAATGGGCACATCATCACAGGCACATTCCCCATCGCTTCCCCATGGGCTGCACATCCGACAGACTTACTGCACACACATATTCGCTCTATAAGGCGCACAGACATTTCCCCTTACTTTTTTGGGGGGGGAGTGAGTCTTATAGAGCAAAAAATACGGTAGTTTTGTGCAGTCCCCATCCCTTGTTCTAAAACACTGAAATGCTTCCAAGGCTTCGGCACTGGAAGGAGAAGCCCTAAGCTAAAATATGCTGGTGTTTGAGCGACGGCACCATTGGCCTACGTCTTTTCTTTGGCCCTTGTGGAAAAGCCTCCCAGAGCTTCCCCAACGCTGTAATCCAGGCTTCATGCTGAGAGATGTTTTTTTCACTTTCTCTGGTCCCACGTGGTTTAGTCATTTGGTAAGGGACCAAACCCACTGCACACCAAGCACCCAGTGAATTTATGGGCAGGGGTATAAAAAGACGAACGCCCCACAAAGCAATAGAGGTGGGGCATTCTGTGTTGCTCACACTGAAATCTTTCCAAACTGCCATGTGGTTAACAAGGCCTCTCTTTTTTTACGAGCGCTCTGCTCAAGCAGATCTCCTCATCGCAGAGAATTAGAATAACTCTTTGGCTGACATTTAATGCATCATAAACACAGAGCTGGATTTGTGTAGTAATTCAATTTAACAGTCTAGTATTAAGAGCAGCTAGACAAAAGCAATCCATTTCCCTCTAGTATCAACTTGACTAACATCTTTCCACGCATTGACATTCAGTAGCTTTCATTATAGTGAGAAAATATCCTTGTTTAGGAACGAAGGAAGGGAGACTCAACCACCCCGTGACTTTTCGAATTTTAATTCTATTTGGAGAAAAATGGAGAATCATACTTTATGGGGATTTCGGCCCTGTTCCCACCCCAAGTATGTCACTGCTAAGGGGCTTTCCTTCATTATATTTTTGAGACAGCCATGAAATGGCTATAATGACTGATCTTTTTAATATCAGTTTTAAAAAAAGAGTTGTGCTCATATAATAATTGCTTTTAAAATCACTCCATTCTTGTTCGCCTCTTGAGAGTACAAGTTGGCAAAAGACCTAGTTCCCCACATCAGTGAAAAGTTTGGGTTGTTCATAGAGGGAAATGTTGATATCCCATCAGGAGGTAACAGTTAGTGCTCATACTGAGCATTCATAAGGCACCAGGTTGGGAAGGCTGCTTTGGAGGCACTGAGGCTTTGAAAAGGTGGAAGAAGGCTGTGTTCTTGCAATGTCTTTCTCAGAGCTGAGCTGGTGCCCTGCCATGTTTGATCAGGGCAAAAGGGGCTGCTTCTTTTGATAGGTGTACTTGTATCCTAGCCTGGTGGAAAAACATGAAGCTCACACATTGTTGTTCTCTCTTCCGATCATGCGGTTCTTGACTCCTGGTTTGACACAAAACAGGGAGAGAGGAAACTTCCAACCCCATACACATGTTTTATGTAGTTATATGTTTTATGGACTTTTATTTGCTGCCAATGTTGTATTTTTTCCTGGAGAAGAGAACAAAGATGCTTTTAGCTAGTTTGAAGAGCATCGCCTTGAAGGGGTTGGGGCTTGGTAAAATTGGACAGGAATAATCTATGAACACTGTGGGGCAAGGGGCTTACTGCTTTGCATGGAGGATTGAGCAGAAGTGGGGTTTCTGTAATGCCTGGGAGAAATCAGATGAGCTTTCAGACCAAACGGGATGGAGGTGGAGAAAGATATTCTTGTGTTGCTTTGTTTTAAAATCCATTTCAGATCTCCATAGTTTTGAAAAAGCAGGTGCTTCTTGTACATGGGCCTTTATTTTAAATATAATATTTATATCTCACCCTTTTCCCTTCAAGGAACTCATGGCTCGCATCCTCCTCCTCCTCCTCTCACTCGTATCCTAAGGAAACAGCAAGCTTTTGGGGGAACAGGCAGATTAAACAGATAGATCGTAAATAAGGCTTGCATTCATGGTGAAATTGAGCACTGCATGGAACTTCTTTTCTTGCTTTTCAGCTGCATAGCCTCTAGGTGGCAGTGTGGCACAGTAGAATAGTGAAAATAAACAAGACTAAATGGCTCTTTCTTTCGCTTTCACAATTCAATGCCACATTTTCCCTGTTCCAAAAGAAGGCGAGCAACTGGCTGGTCAGGCACAGAAACTAAACTGGAGGGTCGCCCTGTCACCAAAAGAATCCATAAACGACTGTGAGGAGAAAGTAACACGATAAAAGCCTTGTGTAGAAAATCCGTAAGAAATGGACCCCTGGTGGTATGCTGGCAGTGTAAAAGGTCTCCTGGCCTGACCAATAATGGCTTCCTCCCAAAGAATGCTGGGAAATATAATTTTGGTATGTGGCAGAATCTGCTATGAAGGAATTCTCAACAACTTTGCCCAATTTCAGTCCACAGGGTCTCCTAGAAGAAGCTGAGGCAGTGAATTCGACCTAAAAAGTAGCTTAGCTTTGCAGAGCAAAAGTGGCCTCTGTAACCAAGATTTAGCCTTTTGCCAGAAATCCACAGAGGCTGCAAGAGGGCAGAAGGCTCACAAATAAAGCGAGAACGGGATTTACAGCTAGCCTGAGGCTACTCCAGCCTTCCAAAAATGCATCTCATTGCATTTTTCTTTATCACCGATGTTCCAGGATTGAAACACCACTGCATGAAAAGGATGCTGGGGAAAAGGTTAATCCTATAATATTAGGAAAGCATTTACAGGTGTAGCTGGTGGTGAGGTGGGCCCACGGGCCCACGCCTGTAGTATTTAACAATACTGCCCTCTCATGAAATTATATGGCAATGTGGGCAAAGTAGATACAAGTCCCCAAAGAACATTATGTGCTCAAAATCTGCATTCGCCCTTCGTGAAGGGGTTGCATTTCAAGGAAATGGCATTCATACAGAGTAATATCACACACTAATCCTTCGGCAAAGGCATATTTGCTAATAACCTGTTCAGGGGCTATATGGCAGCACTTTGAGGACCAGTGGTTAGTGCTTGCAGTTGGTTCTAAGGAACTGCCAAGCAGCTGCTGAACACAGATGTCTGTCTTCTTTTCTGGCTGTGTTCAGAACCATGCAACAGCTTCTTTCCAGACCCTTCCTAAGTGTGAGGAGCTGATCACAAGTCCTTGTCTAACCAACTGCCCTTTAGGCACAGATTCCATTAAGACAGGGAATGGATGAGCTCCCATCACTTCGTTGCTCCTATTCAATGTAATCTCATGAATAGTGGACAAGCCTTGGAGTAGTTTTCTCTCTTGTAAATTAAGCTTCATTCCCACATGAACAGAAAATGATGCTGCAGCCTTGAAGAGAAGGCATTCAAGGGTTGATGGATAGTCTTTACATCCTTAAGCCTTATCAGTGTTTATCAGGAAGCAATAGAACAGTCTGAAAAGAGGAAGCTTTTAACTAACATGGCTGTGTACTTTGTGGAATAGAGTTACTGCTTCTTGTTATTAAAGATCCCCTGGCAGCTGAAAGAGGCACTGCAATGAGAAGATATTATTCCTGGGTTGGAAATTCTGTACTGCTTTGCAGCTGCTTTCCAGGCATAACTCAAGGTATGGATTTTAACCTTTAAACCCCTAAACGTAGGACCTGATTATTCAGGGAATGTCAGTCTTGCTATAAACCTGGCCAGGTATTAAGATCTACAGGAGAGGGTTTTAAAGGGAGGTCCATGTCCTGCAGGGGCTTGCTTTTCATGCTGTTGTGGCTTTTCTTCTGTGTTGTCTCCAAACTATGGACTCTGCTTATTCAGGACCTCTGATTTATTATAGTTCTATTTCACCCATTTTCCTTCAGGGAACTCACTGAAACCTCCTTTCCATTTTGTCCCCCAAGCAAAACTCTGTGAGGAAGGTTAGGCTGAAAGTGGGACAATGGCACTCTCACCACTAGGCAACTCCCCCACCTTTTCTCCTCTGGCAAGGGACCCGGGGCAGCTGGCAAGATTCTCCTTCTCTGCTTCTTATCCTCACAATAGCTCTTTGAGGTAGGTCAGGCTCAGAGCCTGGTTCCAAGTCACCCACAGGTCTTCGTGGATAAGTAGTCCAGAAAGTGGATCTCCCAAGCCCTAGCCCAGTGCGCTAACCACTATGATCACTGGTCTTTATTCCCCCAACCATTCAGTGGGAGAATTTCTCAGCAGCTCCACTGGCAGGGGCCAAAGAAAGACCCCTTTCTCCCAGGAAGGCAGAGCATGCCGTATCCACAGATCAGCTCCTACAACCACCGACAACTTTCCGCACACCGAAAATCTGCACGGCCCCAATTTTGCCTGCAACTTCCAGAAGCTGCTGATGACTTTCTAAATCACATTTTTAAAAACTCTGCTTGCAAAAGCAAAGCACGCCTGCCAGTTGAGGCAAGTGTTACGGGGGCTAACCGAAGGCTCTCTGCCGGCACCGATGCGCTGCTGAACATGTGCCGGGTTGTCTCGCTCCAGACTGCTGCTGAATTGCTGGCGAGCGGCTTGCAGTCGGCTCCGAGCAAGAAGGGCTGGAGGATGCTCGAATGGGAGGGAGGGGAAAGATGCTTTCTGAGCCCTTCCCTCCTCCCTCCCCTCCTGCCAGGACCAGAGTGACAGCCCTCGAGGGAAGCAAAGCGGAGATGCGGAGAATGCCTTCTTCCTCGCTGTGCTGTGCCCGGAGAACCGCTTCCAGATCTTTGGAGGGGTCCTCAGGATGCTTGGTCCAGCCAGGAGGCAGGGGACGAGGTTAGGAGGAAGGGACCGAACGAGAGCCAGGCGGTGGGGCTGCTGATGCTTCCCATGGAACCGGGAGGACAGAAGCCCTCGGATGCCTCGACATTGCTCGGGAATGCCGCTCGTTTCTCAGCGCTTCTCCTGTCCTTGCTGGGGAGAGAGCTAACCAGGACACCGCCTGTGTTTTGCACAGTAAGTAACTTTGCGAAAGTTTGCTCAGGATGGCGGACACAGCCCTGCCTGGTGTGAGTGGCACAGATGAACGGAGGGCAATGCTTGGAGGGGCATCGTTCCTGGCAGCCCTGTGCCTCTGCAAAGAGGTTTCTTTTCCAGCAGGGAATGTGGGATTCTTTCTGCATGGTTTCCATGAGAAGGGGAAATGCGGAAGGCTTCTGTTAGCAAGGCGAGATGTTAATGCTGTTGGTGTAGTGCAGTCCAGTCATTTTCCCTGAAGAAGATAGACTGACCTCTCTTTCCCAGCATCACCACCCTTGTCTGCAATATATGGGGTTAATTAGACTGATCTCCCTTGCAGGATTGTTGTAAATGCTGCAAGATAATTTGTCTGAAGGAATTAAACACACTGGGCAAGCTTTATATTCATCTGTTGTTGATGATGGATCTTCTAATTCTATTATTGACTGTTGCTGCTGCTGCTGCTATTATTATTAGTTATTATTATTATTATTATTAGCTGTGGGTGGAAAGCTGTACTGTCTTTAAGTTACCTCCCATTCTTCCATGACCTTCAACACACACAGCAGCTCAGCCATTTAAAACTTTAGTTTTCTCTTGTTAATCTTTCTTGGAGGATGTTGGGCCCGTGGCAATGTGAGATGAAATCATTTTGTAGACGCTCGAGGTAACCTCATCAGAATCTCATCAGTTCCACAAACAGGGCTGTGAACGGCTTATTCATAGATAAAGTATTGCCGGCATTTTCACCTACCCCTTTCTTTTAATTTTTAAACCTTGCTGTTGTCGGTGAAAGAAAAGCAGAAACATTTATAACGCCCTTCCAAGGAAGAGGAAGCTACTCATAACAGAGGCTACAGTGGTGTTAATTAATCCCAGAGAGTCAAGGAGAAACTTGAGCATTACAAGGAAGGCTTTATTACTGAAATGCCATCACCGAACAAAGTTCATTTCCAGCAGATTTGGGGCAGAGAAGAGTAAATCCTGCACATCTAAACGTAATTAACTTATGGAATTTGCTACCGCAAGAGGTTGCAGTGGGGGCCAGGAGCTTCGATTGCGTTGCACACACAGGAAGGCACAGATTCAGGCTGTGCTCTTTTGCCAGCTTCCCTGGGAGCAAGTCCCATCCAATTACCGGGACTCCTTTTTGTCATCCACTGGCCTGCTGGACTACCAGTGCCTTTTAGACACAGTATGTAAAATATAACCACCACAAACAGACGCAGACTACTAAATCAGTTGAGGAAGGCCATTATCTCCATGGCCTGCTCCCAAATGGCCAAGAGCATCTGGCCGACATCTGTTGGAAACTGGCAACTGGGCCAGATGGATTCTTGGTGCTCCAGCAGGACAGTTTTGTTTGCTTGCCTGTCTTAAGAGCAACGCATCTGCTTGCACTGAGCGGGGAGGGGAGCAGCTTCCCTGCAGAGCTCCCCCCACCCCCAAGCCTTGGCTCTAATGCTCCAGCAGACCTGAAGGCTACAACCCAAGTTTCCTCGGGATGAGCCTAGGGTCCAGCGGCTACTTGCTTGTTATTGAACACTGTGCTGGCAAGCATGCTGTAGCAACGGTGGGATGCTGAAGACCAGGGGTGGAAAGGACCGCTTAGGAGACACGGATGCTTTCCTTTCTCATCTCCAGTGTCGTGCTTTTGTCTCCCTCTGACGCTGCTGCTCCAGGAGCCCTAGCGACAACCCTCAGAGATGCCTATTCTCTCCGGAGGCAGTGACCATGACTACAGCTTTGCTTCCTGCAATTCCCTGAACCATCTCATCCCCATTTCGGTGGTCGAGACACCTTCTGTCAAAGGGGTCCATTACCAAAGGGCTCGGAGGATTCGCCACCCGGATCGGCTCCAGGCGGTCGACCTGAAGAGGGAGATCATGGTCAACGTGGGTGGCATCAAGTACCTGTTGCCTTGGAGCACGTTGGATGAGTTTCCGTCTTCCCGGCTGAGCAAGCTGAAGTTCTGCAGCAGTTATGAGGAGATCCTCCAACTGTGCGATGACTACGATGAAGACTCCCATGAGTTCTTCTTCGACCGGAACCCTGGCGCTTTTGGGATGATTGTCAGCTTCCTTGCGGCGGGGAAGCTGATGCTTCTCCGCGACACCTGTGCCTTGTCCTTCCGGGACGAGCTGAGGTACTGGGGCATTGAGGAATCCAACCTGGAGAACTGCTGCATCCGAAAACTCTTCCGGAAGGCCGAGGAGCTGGCAGAAGCCCGCAAGGAGGACGAAATGCAGAGGCAAAGGGGGGCGTCCTGCAACCTGGAGGAGGAGACCAAATTCGGTCAGTTTATGAGCAAGCTGAGGGACATGGTTGATAACCCCCAGTCAGGCCTTCCAGGTAAAATCTTCGCTTGCCTCTCCATTCTTTTTGTGGCAACCACAGCAATTAGCCTTTGCATCAGCACCATGCCAGACTTAAGAGAAGAAGAAGACAGGGTAAGTTCCTTCGCCATCAATATCACCACTACTGACTCCGTGCTCCCCTCCCCTGCTGTTATCGCCCATCAGAGGTAACAGGCGGGATGTCCCTGCGCAGCATCCCAGGGGGATCGTCCCAGTGATCTCCGGCCACAGACTGGAGTTCACAGCGGGGGTTCCTCCAGGAGGCAGGGCTTTCCACGCACCAGGTGGGGAATCTCCGTGGGCTAGACTGGATCTCCGAGCCAGGCGTTCCCCTCCCCTGCTGCACGCCTGACAGAGAGGAAACGGGGTGGCAGGAAAAGAGGAAAGGGCTCACCACCTCCACTGTTCGGCGTGGTATGGCCCGCTTCTGCTCTCAGCCGCAGCCTGCCCCGGCTCTGCGGGGGGTGGGGAATGAGGGTCCTTGGCAGCACAAAGGAGGTTGTCTGCCCCAGCTAAGAGAGTGGGCCGTGCCCCTGGGACTCGCTTCAGGCAACGTGCTGCACACGCAGGTGGTGGGGAGGCCGCCATGGCTCCTTCCTCGCGCCACCCTGCTGTGTTCCGCTGAAGGTCCGCGAGGGGCTTTGGCAGGTGGCAGGAGAACTGACCCCCCCGAAGGCGCTTGTGTGGAAGCAGCATGTCCGTGTGGTGGACACCACACAGGCCTGTCCTTACCAGATGGGGAGGAGAAGCCGGTTCTCACGCCGGGGGGCGGGGTGGCAGGGTGGCTGGGCACTGCTTCGTCCATGCATGAGGTCCCAGCTGCAAACCCAGAGGCTGATGGCAGGAACTGGGCTAGGAGAAGCTGCGCCTGAAATCCTGAAGAACCTCTGCAGCTCAGGCCAGAGAATCCTGGGCCAGAAGGGCCAAATATCTGCCTAATGGAAGGGGTGGGAAGCCCTAAAATGTGTTCTGCAAGACAGAGATGTTTATTCAGCGCATTTCTACACCCCAGAGGGCTCAGGACAGCCTGCGAGGGTCTCCTTCCATTTTATCCTCACAACAACCCTGCAAGGAAGAAAGGAGCAAGAGGTTGGGAACGACCCAGGTGAAGTCTGTGGTCAAGGGGATTTGAACTCAGGGCTCCTCAGTCTTGATCCGGAATCTGAAATGTGAAACAACAGATAAAGCCCTATAGTATTCATGATAGTTATTTTTACATTTCTTTACCACCTCGTAGCTGAAGCTTTCTGGGCAGCTTTAGGTCTCTGCCATGTACATGGGCAGTGAAAGACGTGTGATTCCCGCAGAAATTATCATTTTTAGAGGCACCCAAATGAGCCCAATCAAAGAAAGGTCGGGTGATTTGCCGCGAGGAATAGACTCACGTCCAATGTGAGGACTACTTTTGATGGAGAAAGGTCTCGGGGAAAAGTATGTGTTCAGCTGGTTGTAGCTCTTTGCCAGAAAGGATGTGATAAGATTTTGTTGATAAGAAATAGGGCTTAAAGTGAAATGCAGGTTGCTTTTAACCTTAGCTCAATCCAGGTTTGGAGTATGAAATGCAGAAGAAACACTTTTGGATTCTAGTTTCCAACTGGTTGATAAGGAAGCAAAACATTCATCCCTCCATTTAACCTTTTCTCGGTTTTAATTGCACTGGAATGCAGAAATAGAATCAGTGCCCAGTCTAACAGAAGAATCCTATATGTAGAACAGAGTGCTTCTGAACATGAGGAGAGTGCCTTCTCCTACTGCACCACTGAAATTTTGTTTGCTTCCCAGGCAAGGGATCGTGTCAGTCCCAAGTACCCTTAATTCTGTTTTTGAAAAGTAAATGCCAAATGGAAGGATAGCCCCTGCACCTTTGCAGCTTGGAGATGGTTGCAAATTAATCTTTAAAAATGCATGCAAAAGAAAGCAGGAAAATGATGGCATGACAGGGGAACAAATGATAGTACAATGACTTCTTGGAACACGCTAGCATTATATCAATCCCCTTCGGTCTCTCAATATGAACTAATAATCTATATATATATTCTTTAATTTTAAAGTCCGGCATGATAAAGTAAGCCTAAATTCAACTACAGTATTTTTGGGTGTTTTTAAAGCGCCACAGGTTAATTGATTATTGTTATTAAAGTAGACGTTTCTAAGCCAACTTTAGAACAGGTTTATTCAGAAGTAAGTCATATTTGAAATTGATGAAATAGCTTGAATTAATGCCAGACATGTCAGGAGTAAATTCCTTGAATGTTATAGGATTTAATCTCATGAAAGCGTATCTACAGGATTGCAGTCTTAAATTCCTAAAGAGTTTTTATTTCTTGGGGGGGGGAGTGGGGGGGTAGGAAATGCCTTCAAGATCAAACATACCTTCATGGAAGAAACATTTGTATTTACTTTCATCATGGAAGACCTCTAACAGTTATGTCCTCATAAATATTTGTTTTATTCTGTTTTCTCCAATTGCAACACAAGCGTTTTGCACCCAAATTACTTTTATGCTGAAAGGAACATCGTCTAGGTATTTTCAATCAGACTTAAGTAGCGAGATAGAGAGAGAGATGGGGGGAAAGAGAGAAAGAACAGCTCAGCAAGAAGCATCTTGAATTGATTGTCTTACCACATTCAAAGGTTAAAGCACCAGCTAGTGATAATGCTCGTCTTAGCAACGCTGAATTTGTTCAGGATGTTGGCAATATGTTAGAAAGACTCTGCTCAAAATAACTTGTAAATGTTTTGACACCACGTGGCCTGCCTGTGTAGCAAGGGAAGGCATTCACAGACTCCTTGCACCTTCAGCTTTAGAATAGCGAACAAAACGAGCTGTTTGCCAAAACTGGCAAGGAGGAGAAAGAGACAAAATGAGGGGCCGTGTATGCATGAACACGGCATTACTCTTCATGCGAATTAATGCAGAATAATTAGCAGCCCCCAGTTCTGTACTTAAAAGCACTAATGCACAGATCAGAATCGGCTTTCTAAGGTTGCCGGCTGACCCCAAAAGCAAAGGGACAAAAGGGACAGGTTAAAGCACCTTGAAAAGCAAAATTCGAAATTGCTTCGTGCCATGGAGAGCAAGGACCTGCGGCCTTCAGCGACTGAAACACCCTGAATGGAGCAGTCGTGCTTAGCAGAGCTAAATGGCCAAGAATCTTCCCTGTTTTGCAGGCCTTTTGTACCTCTGACCATGTACATGAAAAAAGGGTGGATGCAAGCTAAGAGTGAACTTGTCTGGTGTAAGGTAGCAGTCCCGAGGCACACTTAAGGAGAGGTAGGTTCCACTGAAACCCGAAATTCAGCGGGGAGGGGAGACCGTTCAGTAGCAGAGCACACGTCTTGCAAAACAAATGTCCCAGGTGCAACCTCAGGCACCTGTAAGACCCTCTCGGAAACCTTTGCGAGCTGCAGCGATTTTGTCTAGAGGATGCGACGTCAGATAGAGCAGTAGTTGACGCAGTATAAGTAAGAGACGGTTCCAACTAAAATCCATGAAGTGGTGCTTTGCATGGGGGTCTAATGATGGTGGGAAAGTCTCCTCTCGGAAGGAAGAGGGGCCCACTTTGCAAAGCTCGATTCTCGGGCTCATCCTTCCCTGACAACTTTGTCGGCTGGGAAGGATGAGCACTGATGTCTCGTTCCCAAGGCGAAAGGCTCCGAAAGGTGGAGCAGGGTTGCTACCCTGCTGGTGAAACTTCAGGCCCGAGGAGGAGTGTTCGTTCAGGACAGGGGTCCAGATGCTCATATCTGGGGGCCAAATTTGGGGTACTGTGGATTTCCATGCCCCCTTAGCTCTTCTCCTTTCTCCTAACCACCATTCGTTTGGCACTTCCCTCAGGCTTCCCCGATTCTCAGGAATGTTGAGCCAAAATTGTACGTTTCGGCACACTACGAGCTCAGTGGGGCTTACTTTGGAGTGGACAAGCAGATCTCTTGCTTGGAGCAGCCGAGGTGTGTTAGAAATGCTGCAGGTGCCCGGGAAGCCCTCTAGAAATGCAAAAACTCTTTGAGAAATGATTGCGTTTTAATTTGGACTGGGGGAGATAAAGGTGTCTCTCTGTGACACCTTCTTTCAGACAAGGACACATAGTACTTGCGGCAGGGAAAAGGTGCGAGTAGAACAAGGTCCCATGGATTTCCATCAGCTTGGTCCTCCATCAGATACAGAGCAGGGGCCCAATCCAAGCTGCTTTTCCCAAAAACTAGTTCTGATTCTCTCGGGTTTCTCAGTGCAGCAACTGGGCTGTTTGTTCCTTGATTCTTGGACTGTGTGGTCCCGAGGTCTTTGCTGCAGCCCCTTTGGACACCAGTATGGCTCTGGACACCTCACGTGGTATTTGCCCGGCTCCCTGGCTTTTATTTTACTTAATATTTTAATTATTTGAAGAAGAGGCAAGGCAGTGAGTGTGCTCCAAGACCATCTTTATTTGGGTTCGAGAGGGGGGGGGTTGTGCCTTGAAGCGCAGACCTCATCTTCACTTTGTACTTTGATCTCAAGCAAGTTGCTTTGCATGAAATCTCACCCATTTGCCTTCTGGAAAATGAGTGTTTTGGGGACTGGCAGAGCCCACTCTGTGGCCGCCATTTTGGGTGAGCACCCACAGAACTCTCTCAAAATGCCATTCGTGCCCAGGAGGGTTGGAGATCGCTGAAATATGTTGTTCAGTTGGGTGTGATTCCTCCAAGCAGTTAAGAATTCACAGAAGGAGAAAGCAAAGCTATGCATGTCTTGTGCCTGTAATGACAGCTTGGTCTGCAGAACTCAATGGGTGCATCTCTGAACATCTTGGAGATGAACGTTCTCATGGGATAATGTTGACAAAACTAACTGCAGCCAAAGAGTTGTGAGGAGGAGGCCATCAAATGGCTGGGAAGTCTCCCGCATTACTGCAGAATTGGCTGAGTCCTTGAGTACAGATGGCTCAACCATCAATCGGATTTTGCTCTTGTAGTTACTGTCTAGTAACATACTGGCTGTTGCCAAGCCAAAACTTCAACCAGCCAGAATTTGGGATCTCATTGTGCTGCAGAAATTCTGGAAGAGTCTCCTAAAACTCTCCTGGGAGGGGAGGTATACATCTGTCGGTTCTAGAAATAGACTGGATGCATCTCTCTCTCCAGTAGAAATGGGATGGTTTTAAGAGGGGTTCTTGATGACTGCTGGCCGTCCTCATGAACGCATCGTGGCTGTCGGTGTCCGCCGGCTGCCATCATCACCAGGTGCCCCCTCCAGGATCAGAGCTGAGATGCTGGGGACCCAAACGGCCAATCTGGCTGGACAAGCTCCTGCATCTACCAGGACTTTTCTTTTGTGGTGCTGCTGGACGAGAGTTAATGTTGGGCTTTGAGGACAGCCATTGGGGTCAGCAGTGGTGCCACCATGGGGTTGGCTGCAGATCCGGATGCAGATCCAGCTGCCTGGCCCATTGCTTGGGGCTGGTGCCAGGGGTTGGCACAGCCGCCTGCCCTTCTCCTCCCCGCCCCCTCCTGCTCATTTGTCCCCTCCGACTAAGTGCCCGGCGAATGGCGGCAGCAGTGTCTGCTCTCGTCACCCTCTTACATTGGGGGCATCGGTGTGAATTGCCCCCCAGGGGGGAGGGTACGCCAACTGATCGGAGTGGCTGCTGCCAACCCACTGAAGGATGGGGCCTCTTCCGCAGACCGAGCCCTGGGAGCCTCTTCCATCTCCAGGGACACACTCAGCTCCGGAGGAGCTCTCGGGGGTTGCATCCTGGTGATGGGCAGAGCTGAAGCAGGAGAGGGGGGAATCAAGCAACATTCTGGGGCCGAATAAGCAAAGCAAGCTCAGTTTAGCTTCGAGCACTTCAACCAGCTGGAAGGCAGGAAAACTGTGCAGCAGCTGGGAAGCAACCAACCCATCAGCTGGGGAAAGGCTGAGGGCTACACTGGGAAATGGGGGGAACCAGAGGCTCCCCCCCACCCTCTGCTTCAGGCCCATTCTGTAAGGTGGCAATGCACTTGGGAGAGAAGTCTCTAGACCTGCCTGGAGAAGGTGGGGTCGAAAGCCAGACTTCAACCTGCTTGCAGAACACCTGCTCTCCCACGGAGTGATGGGTACTACCTGAAAGGACCATAGATGTCTTCTCCTTCCTGCAAGGAGCTCAGGGTCATCCATGTAGCTTCTTCCTCCTCCTCAAAGCAGCCCTGTGAGGTGGACCAGAAGAAAGAATTAGTAACTAGGCAAAGGTGACTCAGAAACTTAACTGGCTGGATGGGAGTTTGAGACCAAATCTCTCTGGCCGTCACTGAACACGCAAGGCACTCCAAACACCAAGTGCTCCTTTGTCATTGACAGATCTGTGCATCGGGACTTTCCCAATGGCCCATCCTGCTACCAATTTTGTTTTCTGCCCTGAAACTGAAATGAGTTCAAAGAACCCTTTTCCCTTAAGCATAAATCACGTTCTCGTGACAGGTCATAGCCCTTAAAATCAGGCCCGTGTGTTCTTCAGGGGAGGCAGCTGCGCAGCGTTTGCTGTTAAATGGCGTTGCTAAACAAAACCTACTCAACGATCCATAAAGAAATGCCTGTGTTCGCAACGTGAGCACCTGGATTCATTATTCCGGCAGGAGAAGCAAGGCAGGGTCACTTGCATAAACTTCAGCAGTTTTACAGCCGTAGACGCAAATGCCAACGCGATTCCTTGGGATTAGTTTTGTTTTTTGTTCTTCTCTCAAATTCTTGCCTTGAGTGGCTTGATTTAACAAGAGCCCGGCTTAATGATTCAGATAAAAACAGCACTGCTGAAAGGGTGAGTCAGCAACCCCTTCGGCCGAAAAGCATTCGGCGGTTTTGATGAGTCCTGTTTGTGAGGTGGGGAGGGCACAGATGCGTTCTGCCTCAAGACTGCTGCCTTCTTAGGAATGTAATTCCAGCAATTTCTTATCTAAAGCCAGAATTTACTCTGGTCTACTGCTAAGTTGATCCATCTGATTTAAGTATCAATTGCAGAAACGAAACGAAACGAAACTGACCCTGCGAAAATTCATCCATGTGAATCGGTGAGCAAATTTTAACTTCCAGGTATCAGCTTGATGTACATACATGAAAACTGTCCCTCATGCAAGCTGCACCATTTAGGAATAAAGGCCATCACAGTTCAAAAGAAAAATAACTCCAGTTTATGCAGAAATAGAAAGGCAAATACTTTACTAATTATGTTGATGGAAATCTCTTAGCTGCTGTTTTGGGTGGTTGGGATGGAAGAAGGACCCTTTCTGAGAGGTTCCTACTGCACATCCCAGTCCAAGGCAGACCACGGCATGACCTTCACTTCTTCATGGTCGAGACAGATCAGTGTGTCCAGATTACCGCATAAGACGATTATGAGGAATTCAGTATCAGATGAAGTTCGCTCTGTGTTTTTGCTTTGGTGTTAATTGGAGTGGAAGGGATTACAGTGAGGCAGGGCAGGCGCATGAATAAAAAGGGGCACTTCCAAAGCCAACTTCCCACCACGTTGTACAAAGTGGGCTTTAGCCCCCGTGTTCCTCATGAATCCGTTAGAATCAAGCGGCAGTGCTGGTGTGGAGAGCTACCTTTCAGTGATGGAGGAGAAGGCTATCGACGAGCATCAATAAATGATGGAGAAGAAGGCTATCTTGAATTCTTCTCCTTCTTACCCAGCCTTCTCTCCATACTATCATAATTAGAAGTGTTTTTCAAATGTTCTGAATTTAGGGAGCATTGCCCAGCTCAATTCCTCTGCCATGGAAAACTAGCAAGGTGCAGAGATGTTCAAAAGGATGTTTGGTGTATTAACTGGAAGTAGTCACTGCCAGGGTACGACTCCGGGCCTTTCGAACTCTACCTGGAGCTGCAAAGGACTGAAACCGGGACCTTGTGTATGCAGAGCATGAGTGTTACTCTGTACTCACCCCTCTGTCTTTCAGGAAGCAGCAGTGTTGGTCTCTTTATAGAAACCCTGAAAAGCATCTGAGTTTTCATTCAGCACAGTTCTCATCAGGCTTCATTTCTGCTGCACTGCGGTTGCCTCAGTTCTTGAATTTCAAGCAGAACCTTGCAATGGTGTCTAACTTTAGTCAACCGAACAGTAGCAGTCCAGTTTGTAGATCTGCTGTTGGAAGCTGTTGCTTTTGCTCGTGTGATTTGTTGCAGATGTCGTGAATCTTAACAGATTTGCAAAGCATGTCATTACCATTTTGCTGGTAATCTTTGCTTTGGAAGGGCAGGTACTGCAGTAAAGGGGAGGCTGTCGGCAGTGGCACACCTAATCTGTGAAAGGATGGATCTGCCCTCATTTTTAAAAAGGGAATTTGCTTTTAAAATTATGGGACTAAACTGTGTGTGTGTTGAGAGGACAAAGGGCGAAAGTATAGTTAGAAAATAGGAAACAGAATGCCCACAGAGGAAGAGCAGAGATGCCAAAGAGATGGCGGAAGACTTAACTGAAGGTCAGGGAATTTGGGGAAGGGATTTAGATGAAGGGTGAACAAGGAACCACCCTCTTGACTGGTTGGTGCCAGGAAGGGAAATGGCATTTTTTCGGACCAAACCTGGAACAGAAGTTGGGAATGATGGAGAAAAGAGGAAAAAAGAAACTGAGAAAGACTCAAAGGTGCCGAAACTGAAGGACAGGATTAGAGAGGGAGAGGGGGAGGGTGGGAATTTCTTGCATGAATAAATGTGGCCTAAGTGGCTAGAGTTTTGGACTGGGGCTTGGGGGATCTGAGCAACTATGACTTTCAGCCCAATTCACCTCACAGGGTTGTTGTAAGGATAAAATAGAGAGGAGGAAGAGGAAGAGAAGGAGGCGGGGCTAAGCTACCTTGAGTTCCTTGCCAGAGGGGAAAAAGGCTGGGTGTAAATATAATGCATGCACACATAATTATTTCCCTAATAAATAAAAAAAAATCATTATGTATTATAAATACACACAGGGTATATTTATCCATGTGTATTTTTACTACCCTGTGATGCATGTAATTTTTGTGGGGTGTATGTGTGCATCTATCCATTCCAACCCTAAAGCCAATTCCTATTAGCATTCTTTCCTCAATAAACCTTTGACTTCACGGGCCCCTTTCCCTTTTGGGTCTCCTGCCCAGTGTCCAACCCGCAACCCCATTCTCCATCTGAGACCCAATGGGGATTAAAGTCTGGTTTGGAAGAGGCAGCTGGGGAGGTGAAGGAGAGGTTCACCTCTGGGGAGGTTCCTTCATGGCAGCAGGAAGGAACTCCAAGGGGGGGAAGCAAAACCGAGTGCCGCAAGTTATGTTGCTTGTTCTCTCCTCCACTTGCAGAACTGGGCATTTTTGCTCTGTAACAGATGCGGAAGGAGACATTTTTACATTCTTTTTCTGTGCAAGCATTTTCCCTGGAGGAGTTATGTGAAGATCTAAATGGAAGCAGGTGGCTGGTAGGAGGGTGAATCACAAGATAAGAAATGTTTATTACCCAGGCTGAGCCAAGGGACAGTCCCCCAGAGGCTCCTGGGAACTGGCGTTCTCCGTGGAGAGGCCAAGATGCCTGACAGGAATCCCCAGTTTAAACACCAGATGATTCTCCTCATGACTTGTGCATGGTCCTCTGTTGGAGGCAGGATGCCGAAGAGGCTAGCTGAGCATGATGGCGGCATCCTGTGGGATTCAGTCGCAGGAAGCCAAGTGGTGCTGAGCTTGTCTTTTTTGCCACCACCTGCAAATCTGTCCTGGGCTGGACCCTTCCGGCCTTATTTATTTATTTATTTATTTATTTATTATTTATTTAAATATTTTTATGCCGCCCCTTGCAGCAGCCTCGGGGCGGCTCACAATATTAAACAAATATATTATTAAAAACATATACCATATTTAAAAACTGGCCCATCTCAGGTTATCATACAAAAACATACAACAAAATATAAATAAGAAATTTAAATTAATACATAAATTAAACATAAATTAAACCTAACATTAACTATTAAAATATTGTCTAAATAAAAAGGTCTTCGCCTGGCGCTGAAAAGCAAATAACGACGGCGCCAGGCGAGCCTCTCTGGGGAGCGCATTCCATAGATGGGGCGCCACCGCCGAGAAGGCCCTCCTCCGGGTACTCACCCTCCTAACTTCACGCACGGAGGGTTCCCGGAGGAGAGCCTCTGCCGCTGATCGTAAGGGGCGGGAGGGCATATATGGTCGCAGGCACTCCTTTAGGTAGCCAGGGCCCAAGCCGTTTAGGGCCCTTCCCTTTGATTCCAAAATGTAAGACAGTCCTTCAAAGGGCAGCTCCTTTTCTGAATTCCTGCAGATAACAGAACAGTTTGGATGCTAAATAACCTTATGACCAAAGTCAACCTGCTTCTGTAAAGAGCTGAATCCAAACTGGACACGTCTCCTCAGTCCTTCCCTTCAGGAAAGCTTCTGACTCCACACTCAGGGTGGCTTGCTGCAGGAGAGCCAGAAGGTGCGAGTGGTCCTGATGGTCCTTACAGGGTTGAGGACTGGCTCTCTAGACTCCCTCTCCCATCAGCTCCATCCAGCAAGGCCATCAGACAGCAGTAACTGGAGCTCAAGTCCAACAACCTCTGGAGAATGGCCGGTTCTCCATCCCTACACAATCCAGAGGTGAGTGGAAAGCAGGTATCCAGTGTGTGTGGAACTCCACCTCCCAAACATCCTGGCTATTGGCCATTCTGGGAGTTGAAGGACCGAACATCTGGAGATCTTCCTTTGGCTCACCCCTGCCCACCATGTTGATTATGCCCGGCGGCCGGTCTCTCTGGCGAGGCCCCCTTCATGGCAGCTGGTTTTGAACCACCTGGGATAATGAAGGAGGCATTTTCTGCACGCAAAACAGCTGCCTTGCTGGAAACTCCATAAGCCAACCTTGTTTTCCAGGTAGCTCAACCTCCAAAGAGCAGTTCTTTACCTGAGCTCTTGGAGATGAGGTGACGAAGATGACGATTGCCATCTTCGCTTTATGCAATCAAAATCCTTCAGTGCAAGGAGTAACAACGTCAGCGATAGGAGAGGGCTCAGTGAACCGCTGCCGCATTCTCCCCTCTTGCTAGAGAGAGCAGTTTTGGATCGAATGCGGGCTCCTCAGCGAAGAATGGCGCTTCGGCCTCTGCAGTCTTTCTCTGACCTCTTTACCTGCCTCTGTCTCCGCAGCAGGAGTTGCAGTTCCATGCATTCACACTGCCTTCCTTTCTCTTCTGCACCCAGGGCGAGTGTTCCCAAAAGTGCTATTACATCTTCATCATAGAGACCATCTGTGTGGCTTGGTTCTCACTGGAGTTCTGTCTTCGATTCATCCAGGCAAAGAACAAGTGCCAGTTTTTCAAAGGGCCACTGAACGTGATCGACTTCCTGGCCATCTCTCCCTATTACGCTTCTCTGATTGTGCTGGACGACGAGGCCGCGGAGAACGAAGAGGGCGGCCGGCCGAGTGGCAACTCATACCTCGAGAAGGTGAGCTTGGTGCTACGGGTCTTACGTGCCTTGAGGATACTGTACGTCATGCGCCTTGCCAGGCACTCCTTGGGCTTGCAGACGCTGGGCCTCACCGTACGGCGGTGTGCCCGAGAATTTGGCCTGCTGTTGCTCTTCCTGTGCGTGGCCGTCACCTTGTTTTCCCCGCTGGTCTACCTTGCGGAAAACGAATCTGGGAAGGTCCTGGAGTTTACCAGCATCCCCGCCTCCTATTGGTGGGCCATTATCTCCATGACGACGGTGGGCTACGGGGACATGGTCCCAAGGAGCGTCCCCGGCCAGATGGTGGCCCTGAGCAGCATTCTCAGTGGAATCCTCATCATGGCTTTCCCAGCCACCTCCATTTTCCACACGTTCTCCCATTCCTACTCAGAGCTCAGGAAGGAGCAGGAGAGGCTGCAGTCGCGGATAAGGAGAATGAACGATGCCAACATGTCTGGCGAAAGCGACACCCTGAACGAGAGCGAGAGCTTCACAACTGACGCCACCGGCTCTCCCATCAAGTACATTTACAAAGGATAGCGAGCATCCTGCGGCAGAGTGTGGTTTTTAAAGATCTAGTCCATGTACTGCAATGCTCAAAGCGGAGATGTGGGAGCGTGCTTGCAATTCACCATTTCCAACGCAATCGCTTCTGCAAAAGCCTGCCCGGATAGGAGAAGCCAGGCTAGGAAGAGTGGAACTCAGCAAAGGCTGCCGCTGAGGCGGCTCTGGCCCCCAGACGGAGAAATGCACCGAGCTATGGCCTGAAGCTACGAGCGCTGAACTGCAGGGCTGCCGGCTAGACTGCCCTGCCCAGGGACCAGGTCTTGCTCACACAGCCCTCTGGCCACATTAGAGGTCCCAGGGCTTTTCCAGGGCTGATTTTACCCCATTCTGAAGGCCAAAACACCTCTCCTTAAGGCTCAGTTACCAGAGAGAAGACTCTTGAGCTAAATAAAATATGCTGGCTTTTTTTTTGGGGGGGGGATTTCAGTAGTGTTGACCCCGTAGTCTTTGGCCTTCAGCTCCTCCTACCATTGGAATCTGAGCCCTGAGGGATTCACCAGAAGAGAATTTGACCCCCAGGCTTAAAGAGTTCCAATGTCCCTGCCCCAAATCACCCCGGAGAGGTCAACTGAGCAAGGGTGAGGCAGTTACTCCAGTTAGAAGAAAAGAAATAAATTTCTACCCAGCAAGGGCTGCTAAGGGTCACTTCCAGATGAGGTACTTAGGGGCCACTTCCTGCCTTATTCACAGACTTCTATGGGGCCAGGAAGGTTCCAGATATTGCCATCTTCCATTGGTAACCCCGCTGTGTCTTCCCACAGCTTCTTCCACCTTTTTCTTACCAGGAAAGCAAAATTCCATGAAGGAAGAGAAGACAGAACTGTTTGTGTTTTGATAAATAGCAATAGAACTTTCTCTCTGGAAGAATCCAGCCAAACATACAGCAAAAGTGGACAGGGATCTCAGTGGTCGAATTAGGGTGGAGCAGTGGGCTGAGGAAGCATGTAGATTCTTGACAAAGGAAGATACAGGAATTTCATTAGCATTGAAGACAAAAGGGCTTATAGGATAAAAAATGAACAACCCGGGTGAACAGGACACTTTTGGAGGAATAGCTCAATGAGCTAATTTTGGAAATTGCCCTTTGGGGCATTTGTCTACAAACCAGAAATCATGTATCCTATTTTTGATGTTGAAAATGAATGCCAGGTTTTGCTTTTGAGAATATATGCATATAGGTTTCCAAACTCGTGATTTGTAAGTCCAAGTTCACCAGATGGAGGAAAACATGCCAGCCAAGTATGGGGATAAGACCCTCCAGTACCAGGTGTAACTTCTGTAGAACTTACAAGCTGCTCACTCAGTGAGGAGGACGCTTGCTAAAAGTTGGTGGGAGGAGGCCCTGGTAGCAGGTTATTGAAGTACGTAGGAAGAGCCCCAGTGGGCAAAAATGGAGGCCCACCTGGTCTAGGACCCTGCTAGCCAGCCTGGTGGGTCAGGAAAGAGCACACGACAGGGCTTGACGAACAGAGCGTCCTTCCACTGTTGCTCCCGAGCAGGCGTTACCCAAGCAAAGGCCACCCAGAGGTTCCAGAATAGCGATACCTGCAGCCGCTGCAGCACGAGGTCTCCCAGTTCCCTTTGCAAGCCATCTCAGCCAAAGACCCTCCTGTATTAGAGGCCATCCATTCATCACGATGTGCTGTCTGAAGATGCCTTTATTTTTACCTTGTTTTGCTCTTGAACGCATTGTCAGTCATCGCCCTTGGGATGGCCCCAAGCCATCGAAGTCTCCTGGATGACACCAAGCCCCCAGTGTCCCCTGGCAGAGGAGAGCTTCCTGCTTTCTCGATATGGGGCACCGTTTTGTAACCTCTCGGAAGAAGAGGAAGGTGGTTCCGGCTAAGGTGGCTTTATGAGAAACTGCTACCCAGTTCAAAGGCGAGGCTGCCAGGGGTCAATGACGATGCTTTTCTCAGAAGCATCAGTCTCTCTGGCCCAGGCTGGCTGTGGGTCCCCAGATTCTCAGGCAAAGGTGGCTTTGCCAGCCCAGCTGTGAGAGACCTTTTAACAGAGCCTTCCTCAACCAGTCACCCTCCAGTTGAGCTGGACTACTGCAACTCCTATCAGGTTGATGGGAAGAAATGATGGGAATTGCAACCCACCAGAGCTGGAGGGCACTCGGTTGCAGAAAGCTGTTTTAATGGAAGATACCCGGGCTGGATCTGCA
Source organism: Varanus salvator macromaculatus (assembly GCA_023646645.1). Lineage (NCBI taxonomy): Eukaryota > Metazoa > Chordata > Lepidosauria > Squamata > Varanidae > Varanus > Varanus salvator. The sequence continues at coordinate 3,747,252 of JAIXND010000657.1, forward strand.
CACACCCCACCTGTTCCACCACTGTGATCCTCTCGCTCTCAAAGCCTGGGAAAACCCTGAGATGGGGTGCGGGGGGGGAGCATTCCTGACTGGTCAGCCCTGCTTGGCGGTTGGCCTCTTGCTGGGTTCCAGCTCCGTTGTTGGTTGTGCAGAAGTCCCACCTGTCTGGGATGAAGGTCATGCACCAGCAATTTTTGGCGGACTGCACCCCAAGTCTCCCGCCAGCTCTCACATAACGTTGATTAAACCAGTGATATACTATGACATGATCTCCTTTAAGAGAAATCGGAATGGTGGAGTGGGAGGAAACCAGCCAGATAGCTTTCGCTCACACCAGACGTGTCCTTTGCTGCTGGCCACTGAATTGGCAGTTCCCTAGCCATCGCGAACATCCAAGCATTGGAACAGGCTCGCCCAGGTCTCGTATATTCTGGCCATTAATAAAATGCTGAGCACCAGGCAGATCAAGGAGTTCTCAGTGATGCTAGATCTCTTCATCCTTGAATTAGAGGCAAAAGACACCCCCCTCCCCCGAGGAGCTCTTAGACCTGGCTCAGCTGTTTGGTTTGTCTCCATATAAGCATTGCACAACACATGGCTTGCCTAGACGTAACAAAAGAGAAAATATAAAGAAAGAGAAAGAATAAAGCACGCTTTGGAAATGCAGCCTGCTCTCTTTCGCTCCAGCCAAGTTCATTTTCACACATGTTGTTGATAAGGATGGTGGAGAAAGTATGGAGAAAGACAGAGAGCAGAGGTGAATACATGTCTCGTTTCTTTCCATCATGAAACACCTTGCGTCCCGAGCAGGACATTGGGGTTCACAGTTCATGCTCTTAACCCCAGGGCTATTCCGGTCATCTTCCTATGTTTGTATGACTCGTCTCCCTCCTTTCTAGTAAAAGAGCGACTCTCAGATGCTCCGGTTTTCTGTATTAGCTACAGATGGTTGCTATTTTCCACCCCGCACCCGACACATTTCTTTCGCTAATTTATGTTTGCCTTTTGCAGATTCCTTCTCAGAATGTTCCCAGCTTGCGAGTTGCTAGGTGCTCTTTGCATCCAGGGGGCACCCTCAGGTGGGCACTCGCCGGGGTCCGAGCTGCAGTGGGGGTCTCCAGATCACAGCCCCTCTGCTTGCCTGCCCCCCACTTGGATGCGGGCAGTGCTGGCCCTGGCAAGGAGCATCCGCAGATGCCGCAGGTTCCTTGCCCAGTGGCAAGCTAGGGGAAACAGATGAGAAGGGGGAGAGGAGCCACGGGAGTTCTCACCAGGGAGAACTGCCCCAAGCCAGAGCCCGCCTGCTCGCACCCCCTTAGGCCCGTTATCCAAAGCCACAGATGGATGCTCGCCATCTCCGAAGTGCGTGACTGCGTATGCACACCCACGAGCAAAAAGCACCCGCGCAATGTGCAGCCTACCACTTCCCATGTTGGTGGGATTCATCGCTGAACTGCTGCTGAGAACAGATTGTGGGGCGATTCTGTTTTTCTGGCATCTCTTGAATAAAAAGAACAAACAGCCCCTTGGCTTTTAAATCAGCAGGGAGAGAAGAAGGGAGAGTGGATGAATGCGGGGGAAAGGAACGGAGAAATCCATTGGTGCGGCAGAAGCTGGTTGGGTTGCAAGGTAGTGCTCCGCGCATGGCAAGCAGCTCCCCTTCCAGCATGGGGACAACCCAGAGGGGTGCATTGATGCTCCCATGCAAGGCAGCAGCAGGCAATTTCCCACTGAGTGGATTTAGAGGGGTGGTCCTCTCTGGTTGTAAATGCACTTTCATTCTCTTCCTTCACAAGGCTGCGAGCCAACCCTGTCGGCGCCCTTCAGCAGGTTCTGTTCCGAGGGCATTTCTGCATCAGCCACGCCATCGCCACCAAGACGTCAGGCCATATAAAAAGGCATAGCCTGCCCTCCTGAAAGGGGGCAAAGGGGAGGATAATAGTAGCTAGGGTCACAGAAGAGGGCAACTTTTCCCCCAGAGTCCCAAAGAAGTCTATGCTCCCATCTGTCTGTCTGATTTCTCTGTCTGTCTTATGGCTTGCTGCACCATATTCTTAAGGTTTTGACCCCAGGCACCTGATTGTTTGGATGTATACTAGGGGGGATGCTTGGGATTGTACCTGAGTTATTTTGTTTCCAAAATAGTATCGTAGTGGACAATAGGCTAAATATGAGCCAACAATGCAATGAAGCCACCAAAAGGGCAATTGCTATTTTGGGATGCATTTACAGAAGTATTACTTGCAAATCACAAGTAGTAGTAGTTTCTCTGTACTCCTCACTGGTCAGAGCTCATCTGGAAGACTGTGTCCAGTTCAGGGCACCAAGATTTAAGAAGGATGCAGGAAAATTAGAAAGGGTCTGGAAGAGGGCAACCAAAATGATCCAGGGTTTGGAAATACTGCCCTGTGAGGAGAGATTGAGAGAACTGGGCATGTTCAGCCTTGAGAAGAGAAGGCTGACGGGGGACATGAGATCCCTCTATAAGTCCTTCAAAGGCTGTCACAAAGGGGAAGGTCAAGATCCCTTCTTGCTGATGCCAGAGTATAGGACATGGAATAATCAAGTCAAGTTGCGACAACCCAGATTCAGGCTGGACATCAGGAAAAGCTTCCTGATGGTTAGAGCAATACGGCAGTGGGACCAGCTGCCTGGAGAGGTGAGGGGCTCTCCCACACTGGAGACATTCAGAAAGGAACTGGACAGCCCTTTGAGCGGGATGGTGTAATGTGGTGTCCTGCAACAGCAGGGGGTTGGACTCGATGGCCTTCATGGCCCCTTCCAACTCCACAATTCTATGATTCTATGATCCTATATTCATTTATTTTAATAGGCCTATGTAATGGAAAAGGGACTGCAGGTGGCGCAGTGGTTTAAACCGCTGTGCTGCTGGGCTGCTTGATCGAAAGGTCGCCGGTTCGAATCTGCACATGGGGTGAGCTCCCGTGCGCCGTCCCGGCTCCTGCCAGCCTTGCAGTTCGAAAGCATGCAAATGCAAGTAGATGAAAAGGTGCCACTTCGGTGGGCAGGTAACAGCATTCCGGGCACTTTGGTGTTCAGTCATGTCGGCCACATGGGCATGGAGACTGTCTGCAGACAAATGCTGGCTCCCTCGGCCAGGAAACGGAGATGAGCAGCGCCCCCTAGAGTCAGGCTTGGCTGGACGTAACGTCAAGGGGAAACCTTTACCTTTACCTTTATGTAATGGAAACTTTCAGTAACATCTTCAGCCACTAGGTGGAAGACTTCCCTAACCAGCACATCACTTTGTAGTCAATTCAGTCTGAAGCCAGGAGAGATTACTAAGGCCAAAGGCCAGAGACATGAACCACCCATCTCTCATGTATCAAACCAATCCAAACAAAGCCAGTTTGTTTCACTAGAATTAACGGATGCATTTGCCTGAAGTTAGCACGGCCAACAAGAAATGAACACCAATGGCAAAGGAAGACAAATATCTTGGTGCGACTCGAGCAATTTGAGTTGAAGAGGAATGGTGGCATTTACTTCCGATGTTTATTTCAACAGCCTCCATCTGATGGGTTCAGACTGTGCTCAACTGCTTCTTTTCTTAGATTTCAATTGTGCATGCTCTGTGTGTGTGTGTGTGTGTGTGTGTGTGTATTGCTCCTTTTCCCAGAAAGAAATGATAGGTTGAAAGGAACATTTAGTTCTCATGTAATTTAATTCTGCTTGGTACAGGCGGTTATAATCAGCCGATATTGTATTGGCCAAGTACCACTGCTCACATGATTTCATAACCAGACTTAATTAAAAGAGCAGTTTAGGTATCCTGGCAATCAGCCCCACTTAGCTCGAAGGCATGCTTTGTTGCTTCAACTTCGGAAAAGCGTAGCATGTTACATTTCAACGTTATTTTTAAGCCACTGAAATGCATCTAAATGTCTCAACCAGGGTTGGGACAAAGTGTGGTGAAATCCATCCCTCTCTGGTTCACAGGCTTCTTCTTGTGCTTGGCCCGGTCTTGTGCTGAGAGGAAGTGTATGAACGCTCATGGAATGAAGGTTGCACAGCTGGAAACCTCCTGCATCGAGTGCAGGGATGCGACTTCTGAGGAAGGCCTCCATGAATTCTGGGCAGTTCCAGGCTGGAGTCTGGAGAAGTGGGCTGGGAAGTTCCGTGTTTATAACAAGGAACGTTTGCTAGGCAGTGGGAAGAGATGAGCCCTGAAGGAAGGGCTAGACCAGAGGAGGTGGGTCTGAGGAGCAGATCTGAGACTGAGCAGAATGTCCTTGGTAACAGCATAAAATCTGTGCATGCATTTCTGGACAGGACTCCTATCCTGGGACTAATGCAGCAAGCTCCTGTCTTTTTTGCATTAAGCAATGACACCTTGCCAAGTTGGTAATCTGCAGCTATATTGCTTCAGGTTGAGCTGCCTCATTTCAGGTCTGAGGGAGGAATAACAAAAGGCAAAGCAGCTTTAAATTGTTTCCCAGAGCACTGAAAGGCATCTGCAGAGCGTGCTGTTCAGCAGACCTGCCTTGAATCAGTGAATGCGCGTAACTCTTTTTTGACTCTCCAGTGGTACCCATTTTTTATTCTATTTTATTAATTATTTTATCCTGAAGCCTAACAAATTCTAGGACTCTGTAAGTGTTAGGGCCAGGTTTGCCCCTTCACGCATTCAAGGCAACAGACTGTTCCTTTACAAAAGTGCTTTATTCTCCAGAGTATACCCACAAAGCACAAAGACCACAGTATGAGTCTCCGAGCATGCACCAAGTGCAGGGTTCTCTCTGTTAAACCACAGCTGCTGCTCCTTGACTTTGCCTTCATGCTGTCCAGGACTCCTTTGTGTTTGGGAAGGGTGCATCTTATACAACCTTCTGCGAGCTTTATGCTAATCCGATGGGACGGAAATGCTTCAAATGAATAAATAAGGAACAATGGTTTCCTGGTTCAAGTGAAACTCACAGGCCGGGCTGGAAGTGGAAGACCAGGACCACAGACAGCTCCTAGTGGAGCCTGGCAAGCTGGGCGTGAGGACACGCATACAGCTGGTTCGACAGATGCTTCTTCTGCAAAGATATGGAGCTGGCAAGCAGAGGTGATTCCTGTCACCCACGTGGGAATGGTTCTTGTGGCGCAAATGAGCGCTGTCTAACTCCCGGGGGCTGCCTCCAACAGCCTCATGCCGGGATCCTTGACCATGTCATGGTTGCCAAAGGACATCCTCGGAGTCTGAGGAAGAGCATGGAGTGATCGCCTCAGTCCATGGTGGCCGTTTCTCTCAGGGCTCTTCTAGCAGAGGGTTTCCGGTGGGAGGAAATAATTCTGGGGTCTGTGCATTGCAGAATCCCCCATCGCCCCCATGTCAGGTCCTCCAGCCTTGTTTCTGAACTGTAGGGAGCAACTTAACCCAAATAATCCATATAAAATATGAACTCTAGCCCCACCAGGACCTATCCAACAGAAAATGCTAAAATTAAGCGGTATGGATTCCCTGAGTCTACTCCTTCCAATAGCTGTGATTTGCTTCTCTGATGTCTTTTCATCGGGGAAAACATACCTCTCCTGAAGCTAATGTGATGGGGATTCCATCTCCTTTAAACCTCCTAGAAAAATGGATTAGGAGGGAATTCAGATGTACGCAATTGCCGCAGAAGACACTGGTAGAGGAAAAAGGAAGGTCAACATGTAATCCCTTAAATTCCCAACTTGAGAAGTTGCCTGAAATTCTAGATAATGGAATCAATAGAGCTTTGATTTTTATCTTCATTCCTCCTCCACTCTTTCCCTGATGGTAAACCATTTGCTTTAGTGTTCAGTTTCATATATTCTGTCAGAGCAGGAGAGATGAAAGAAACTTGCCGGAATGGCTACTACCTATGCAATTCAGTCGTTTTGACTGGCTGGTTTGTTTGCTTGTCTTTGCTATGTGCCATGTTGTTCATGGTACCGTTTTGACAGCGCTGTGACTTTTCTCTCTCACGCACACCTCAAAGCTCATGCTACTGAACCCCTTAAAGGGCAAGGGCAAAGTCTTGCTGAAACAGAATCTGCTTGTACACAAAATAACACTGTGACTTGATCACATGGAGACACGAAGGGGACTTGCACTGAGTTAGATCGTGGGGTCCATGTGACACTGGACCTGGGCAGAGCCGGCCCTGCTGTTAGGCGGAGTGGATCATGCATGTCCGTGATTTTTTTCTGACGTGTCTCATCTGTTTTTACTGCCAGGAATGGAGAAGAGGATTGCACGATTTTCCACTGCAGGTGACCTCTTCTTCATCTGGTGATGAGGGTAATTGCAATGCTGTTGGCGTTACAGGGAAACTCACGTGCAACACCTCCTCGGGTGGTGAAACGTCTTGGCTTGCCCCAAATCCGTGTCCCCATTTGGATCCACCTTACTTTGCTGCAGTCTTTCTGCTTACTCCAGTTCAAGATTGGTTCTGTAGTCTCGGGTGCTAAGATCCTGAGAGGCAGTTCCACACCTGTGGGTCTCCCTGGATGGGGATCCTGACCCAACAGGAGAGGAGGTTTTGGTCCTTTCCCTCAAGCCACATGCCTCTGGATCTTCCTGCTGCCTAGAGCTTGGGGTCCTTCCCAGCCAGGATTCAGGGGCCTCGGCTGTTTTGGGGTGAGGTTGCGGAGGAAGATCCAGCATTTGTAGCAGGGCAGTTCCCCACCAGAAATCCTGCTCCCTGGAAAGGCCAAGCAGCAGTTCAGGCGAACCTTCTGTCTGCAGCATTCCAACATTTGCTTGTTCCGTATCACCCGTCCTGAATGGCTGACATGCAAAACCACAGTCATACTCCTCTTCCAAGGGAGTATTAGAGCACTTGGTCCCACAGAAGGACATGTTGAATCTGAAACCTCCCATGAAGCCTGCTGAGCAAGTCCTGTAGCTGATTTATTTTCAGTGCGCAGACCAGTCTTCCCCATTCTGGTGAAGGAGAACAATTTCCATCATCCCTGACCATCACCTATGCTCTCCAAAACCTTTGGGGAGCAGCATGCTCACCTGCAGACTCGGCGTGGGTAATAAGTAACATTTCAAGCCATGCTGTCTCAAGAGTGCCCTCTATTTCCTCTCAACAGTCCTGTGAGGTAGGCCAGCCCGAGGGAATGGCCGTTCCCAGGTAACCTGGTTAGTTTCATGACTGAATAAGGATTTTCATCTGGGTCACCCTGCTCCTGATCCAACACTCTGATGCAAACATGGTGCCCCACCCCCCACATGTTTTAGACTACACTTCCCACCATTCCCAGGCAGCATGAGCCATGATGGAAGTTGTAGTTGAACACATCTGGGACAGCCTCTGGAGTAGCTGTCCTATCTCACAGCAAAACAGGGATTGCAAGCAAGTGGGGGAAGAAGGAAATGGGAGGAATATTTGAAGGCTGGGTTTCAGCCACCGTCAGCTGCATAACCTCAACGTGTTTTGTGGCTGAATGACTACTATGTCTTCCATGAGGATTAACTGATCCGCTGTTGTTAGGAGAGCACAGAGTCAGTTTTTCAGAAGATTGGAAGATTAAAATGGCCATAATCACAATGAAAAGTAGGACATTGATCGTTGCTTCTCATTAGGAGAGAAATGTCACGTCCCCTCCACAACCCCCAGTAATGTCCTTGTTTTCCTCTCTAGAATAAGAGAAGATTCCCATGCTTGGATTTCTGAGCAAGCACTTCGGTAAAACTCTGATCTGGTTGGCGCATGCTCTGAAACACGTGTGTCAGTTCAGCGAGTGATGCTGGAAAAAATCAGCTTCGGTTCTACGAGTTGTGCATGCGGGGGCCAATCCAGGCCTGTCTAGGGCCAAGAGTGGCCCCCAGAGCTCCCTAGATGGCCACATTCCTTGCTCCCAACCACAGCTCATTGGCTGGCAGCTCAGCTTTTGCGTGGATCTTTCTCGATTTGTTAGACTGAATTAGACACCATTGGAATGCAGCCATTCAGAGCTTCCCCAGAATGGAGTTCAGCCCTCAGGTTGAGAGAGAGCTATGCCTGGCCTGGGGGAGAGAAGATGCCGGAGATGAGACGGGGTCCTTCAGAAAGGCCGTCCTGCAGAAGATGGAGCTGACTGGTTCTGCATGGCTGCAGAGGCAGGACGACAACCGAAGGGAGGAAATTGCAGAGTGTGGCCAGACATGAGGAGAAAGTTCCTAACAGTGAGAGCTGTTCGGAAGCGGACTAGATTGTCTCAAGAGTTGGTGGGCTCTCCATCGCTGGAATCCTTTCAGCAGAAGCTGGAGGGGCACTGCTGGAGGATGCTGGAGATACACCTTGCAATGCAGACACGGCAGTGAGAAGGGGGTTAGATCTCTAAAGTCCCTTTCAATGCTATGCTTCTATGAGACTATGGCCTATACCAATGTGTGGAGAGCAGAACTTCACCAGATGTTTCTTGGAAGCCTACCAGCTGAGCATTCAGGCAATAATCCAGCCTTCTTACCTTGGTGACTTCTAGATATTTTGTCTACAACTCCCAACAATTATCATTTTCCATGCTGGCTAGGGCTGATGGGAGTTGCAGGCCCCCAAAACTGGGGGCAACCAGAGCAAGCAAGACTGCCCCAATCCTTCCGATCTTCGTAGTCTCCCGTAAAACCAACTTCAGTTGCATATGGCCTCTGGATAAGGATTGACAAATTAGACAGCTCTGGGTTCCCCCAGTCTGAGGGTTTTTTACAAGGTCAATTTCCTTCCATTCTTCCATGAAGACCCCTACTCTCTGGCTACAGCAGGATTTCGGATCTGGTTCTTTAGAGCCAACTTGTGCTAAAGGAGGAGGGGTGGCGGCTCGGCCTGGTCGCATGTTCATGCCAGCATGCTTCAGTTCACACTTGGGTATCCACACGTGGACTGAAACAGTCCACCTTGGGAATCCGTGCTTTACTAACTTTTGCCATGGATTCCTCCACTCACAGAATGGGTACCGGCATGAGGCTCTGCCACTGCAGCGCCAGGGCAAAGCACTCAGAAAAGCGAGGGTACGAGAGAGTCTCCCTTCCTCTGCAACCTGTAATAGCCTTGAGCAAAGCGCTTCTCCATCCACATTAATCTCCACATTGGTCTGTGCTCCTGGGCTGTAGAAAAGAACTCGGGGAAATGTTTGTCAAGAGGTTTATTATATATTACTCTGCACCAACCCGCCCAAGGAAACACGTCCCTGACGGATGGCTGTACCTATTGGTATACAGCCATACCAATAGGTTCTTCATTGGTATGGCTTGCTTGCAGGACAGGTCGAAAGGAAGCGAAAAGACAGAGTTCTCTTTCTTGTTTTCTCTCACCTTCTTTTCCTGTGCCAGAGCAAGTGAGCAAATAGGTTGCAATGGGGAAGAGAAATAGGAGCGAGAGCAACAGTGGTCAGTGCCCCCCCCAAGGGTCTGGGGGCCCTTGGCGAGTTCCCAACCATGCCTACTCTTGATACCCTGCTGGCATACCACTCTCAATTGGTGGCAAGAGGCTTAAAAATTTATTTGCCTCTCCCTGGCACTGGAAAACATCAATCACTGCCAATTCTGTGTTGAACAGCGAGTTCTTTCAAGGTAAGGCTGTTGAAGAGGATCCATACCGATGCGGTAGAGGCAAAAAACAATTAGCTATTCATCTCCACACACAAGGAAAAATTGTTTCTCATAATTAAATGCGTCCAGCTTCGTCTGTCAGCAGCAATGGAAATGCCAATGAATCCTGTTAAAGCTCTTCAAGGAAAATTTATTCTGCTCCCATGAATTTAAACGACCGGAATGATTCATGTATTCCGGCTCAATATCAGATGAAATATTCAACCGAGATTCTTCCGGTTGGCTCCTACCGCAATTAAGCAAATGAGCGAGAGAAAACTTCATTCCCTACTATTGAAATGCTGGAGGATTTTGGGCAAAACGATCGTGACCTTTTTATATTCTCAGGGGCTGCAGTGGAACAATATTGTTAAACAAAACAAAACCAGAAGGCGAGTAAGGCCATGGTAAACGCTTGAGATTAACTCCTGTTTTGTTTAACAACATTGGATTTAGGCTATTTTGTCAGCCCGGTTCCTCAGCCAGGTTCATGCTGTGATCCTAGCTCTTGCTCAGCTTGCCCTACCTTGCAGGGCTGTTGTGATGATAAAGTAGGGTGGCTCATTTCATAACTTGGTGTAGCACAGTTTCTTCATGGGAATGGGGTTGTATCCCAGGTGGGGTACTAAAAAACACAGAGAGGGAGCTGCCTAAACCAGCTTTCCCCAACCTGGTGCACTCCAGGTGTCTTGGACTACAACATCCATCATTCCCAGCTAGTGTGACTATTGAGTGCCAGGTTAGAGAAGACAGGTCTAGTGTGACCTTTATTATGCCCCTGTTCCTATCACCACCATCATCATGGACAGTTCCAGAGTGGATTAAGGAAACATGGTTTACCCTACTTTATCAGCACAACAACTCAGCAAGGTAGACCACGCTGACGGGTCCAGAGTCATGCCGCAAAGCTGAATGTGGGGTTGGGGTGATGGCATGGGCTAGCGATTTCCCTTTGAATAGTTTCTCCAACATCTACTGGCGACCCTCTTTGGCTCAGTGAGCCTTACTCCCCTGTAAGCGGTTATGGGATTCCAGCCGACAGCCTTCATCCCTTCCAAATCCCCACTGAGTGGGAGGGAAGAATTTCTTCTCATCCCCCACCTTTCCCCACTTTTCATTTTGTAAATGGCCAAATGATGCTGCTTTGTTATTTAACACTTAAAGATTAAAAAAAAAAAACCCTAATGGGAGGAAACTAGCAATTAATGTCTCTGCCCCACCATGGGAACAGAGACTGTGTTATTGAGGCAATTTGGAGAGGCTATTCAAAGAGCTGTTATGGGATATTTGCCTCCCCAATGCCCAGCCGTGCTCATGAGAAGACAATAAATGAAGGAACCTGTAGCTGGAAAGCATTAAAAAGTCCAAAGTGCCTTAAATGCTTTCATATCGTTTCGCCTTCCGCTCCAGACACTGTTGCTTTCACTGGATTTTCTTACCCGCTCCCCAAATACCACAAATTCTGATTGATGAGCTGGCAACCCAAGTCACCGTGTCCTGATCTGTCATAAAAATAGGACAGATGGAAATGGACATTGTGGCACATGGGTTAGCGTGCCGGAATGGGACCGGGGAGATCTGAGTTCTTGGCCACACACAGCCATGAAGCTCATGGAATGGCTTTGGGCCACTCATGGACTCTCAGCTTTACCTCCATCACAGGGTTGTTGTGAAGATAAAATGGAGATGAGGATTGTACAAACTAACATGGGTTCCTTGCAAGAGGAAAAGGCTGGATGTAAGTGTGATTGATAGAAAGAGAGAAAGAAAGAGAGAAATACAGACACACAGACAGACAGACAGAGTATATATACCAATACCCACAGTCAATACATTGTCATCTCAGGTTCTTCTAAGATCTCCAATTCTTGGTGTTCAAAAAGAGATTCAAACATTGTGTACTCATTTGGTCATCTGGATCTCATCAAATGATCTTGGGCACTGAGTGCATTTAGAATTTGTAACTTCTGTGCTCAGGAAAGCAATATTTTATTTTATTTTATTTTATTTTATTTTATTTTATTTTATTGAATTCAGAGGATTTCTCTAGCATTTTTATGCATAACAATGATGACAACAACAGCATTCCAAAGCAGTTCACAAGATAAAAAACATGCTATAATACAGTAAAACCAATCATGAAAACAGTGATATGTATATAAAATCTCATTAAACTAACCAAACCTAGCTGCCCTCACCATTGGTCAGGGAAACTGCTCAAAAGCAAGGGCGATTCAGACCGCAGTGGTATCCATGGAGAGATCACACTGGTGGGAAAAAAAACTTTCCCTGGAGCGTGGCCAAAGAAGCCCGGGTGCAAATTTTGCACAAGTTTTGGGCATGGGTATGGTATGCAAGCCCCCACCCCCACCTCTGCCCCGGGTGGCATTAATAGGAAAAGATGCTCTCCCTGATGATCTGGTCCTGAGCTCTTCGCTCTCTGAGCGTGGGACAGCGGCCAGCACAGAGCTTTCAGCCAGGGAGAGATGAATTCTAGAAAGATAATCTCTTTGCACCCCCATTTCAATCCTCCTTAAAAGCAGGTCGGGGACCAACTCAGAGCAGTTCCTGGAGTTTCTGGGTCTGTCCTTGAGAAAACTCAGAGTGTTCAGCATCTTTCTTTGGGACGGGGAGCTTCTGCCGTCTAATCTTTAGGGCCAATGCGGCTGAGCTAATTACTACGATAAGTTGCTGCCTTTTTGGTCTTATCGGCGTATGTATTAATGTGCGCGATAATTTCATTGTGCTTTCCTCTTGTGGGGACAGTGTCTTTCCTGCTGTTGTGACTGATTAGGAAGAAAATGCAAAGGCTGCAGAAGAAAAGAGGTTGGAGGAGAATTTATTATCAGCTGCCTTTCGCTATTGAAAAGTCAAATTCCACATCCATCAGGCACTGAGCTGCACCCCCTTTGCTGCTTTCTGCAAAGTAACTGCAAGTTGTAGGACTTCTGCCTAAACATCTATCAGATTGTGCTCAGAGTCAACCTTAGAGTAGACCCATTGCAATCAATGGGCATTAGCAACAACTAACTTAATCCTGTTTGCTTTCATAGAATCATAGAACAGTAGAGTTGGAAGGGGCCATGAAGGCCATCAAGTCCAACCCCCTGCTGTTGTGGGACACCACGTTACACCATCCCACTCAGATGGCTGTCCAGTTCCTTCATGAATGTCTCCAGTGTGGGAGAGCCCCCCACCTCTCTGGGCAGCTGGTCCCACTCTCGTATTGCTCTGACAGTGAGGAAGCTCTTCCTGATGGCCAGCCTGAATGTTGGTTGCCACAACTTGACTTGATTATTCCATATCCTACACTCTGGACATGGAATAATCATTTTCAATGGACCTGTTCTAAGTATGACGACCGCAGGCTTGATGTACTTCCTACAAAACTGAGGAACAACCCTGTGAAAGGGTCTCCTTGCAGCTTAGAAGCAACACGGTAGGAAGAGATTCGCTTGAACTGCCTCATGCATTCCCCCCTTGTGTAAAGAAACTGGGATTTTCCTATCTGCTTCTGAATGGATGGGGATCCACCAAAAGTCCATGCTGTTTGTGCCCCACTGACTTGGAGGGTTAGACTTTCTTCCCACCCTCCTCCTGACCACTTCACATTCAACATCTCAGACACACACTTTCCCTGGGAATCCAGTTTTAGTCCCAGTGTAAAGCCTTCAGGTTAAAATGTTCGCTCATTAACCTACTTGTAGAGGTTTGTGTGGAGAAAGCAGCAAGTTTTAATTAAACCTGGTGTGCTTGCAGCTAAAAGTTCTAGGAGCTTCAATGAGTTGCCCCCCGGAAAGGAAATAATTACTGGAAGAAGGGCCTTCTGATTCAAATGGAGAAGTCCTGCTGTAACTAACTCTACTGCTCTTTAAAATGGAATAGATATAAGGCCCAGTCCAATGGCTGCTTAGGAAAAAGGACTGCAGCTCCTGGCTGAGGTGAGGCTCATATGCTCATAGTTACAGGCCTTTTTCTGTCTAAAGGTCCCTTTTCTGTCTGCGTAGGACTGAACTGGTGCTCTTAGGGATTGGTGGATTTACACCGTGTTGCAAAAAACACTTCCCTTTGTTCCTTCTCCTAGACCTCCCTCACTGTTACTTCAAAAATTATGCCAACAGGTGCCGAGCTACAAATCACCTCAGCTTTCAGCCCGCTTGGTGAAATGTTCTTCCACCAGCTATTCCAGAGGGCCATTTTTAAGGAGGTGTTTATGGCAACTTTCTCCGTGTGGTACTGTGTTGACCAAATCAAGTCCTGGATGAACCACATGTTGTCCAGGAAAGTGCAATTGTTGTTGTTGTTAGTCGCGAAGTCGTGTCTGATCCATCGTGACCCCATGGACAACATTCCTCCAGACCTTCCTGTCTCCACCATCTCCTGGAGTCCACCCAAGCTACCGCCAACTGCTTCAGTGACTCCATCCAGCCACCTCATCCTCTGCTGTCCCCTTCTTCTTTTGCCATCTATTATTCCCAGCATTAGGCTCTTCTCCAGGGAGTCCTTCCTTCTCATTAGGTGGCCAAAGTATTTGAGTTTCATCTTCCATAGAATTTTATTATTGTATTGGGTGCAGGTTTAGTCCATCCATCCATCTGTCCATCCTTCTTTCTTTCTTGCACTAATATCCTGCCTTTTTTCTGCAAGGAACTTAAAGTGGTTCATAAACTTAAATGGTTTTCATAATCCTGCTTCTCCATTTTATCCTCACAACAACCCTACAAGATAGGTTCAGCTAAGAATCAAAGTCACCCAGGGAGCTTCACAACTGAGTGGGGACTAGAACCCAGACTTCCCAAGTTCCAGTCCAGGTTCTAAGCAGTATACCATTCTTGGACCAGAAGAAGCCCAACATCCTTGGGTTAAAGCATTTCGGAGAGAAAAACATCCATCTGCCTAAAGCTTTGTGGGATCAGTCAGTTGGAACATCAAGTGTTGGTCTGGACAAGATGGTGGCTGGACAATCCTCTCTTCTCTTCTCTTCTCTTCTCTTCTCTTCTCTTCTCTTCTCTTCTCTTCTCTTCTCTTCTCTTCTCTTCTCTTCTCTCCCACCCAGCATCCAGTATACACCCCAACTTAGCAGTTCCCCAACCCTTGCAAACTGGTATTCCTCTAGAAGACTAAACCAGAGGTAAGGAAAAACGTCTCCTAGAATTTTCAAGGACCTTTTTGCTGTTTTGCTCTTTCCCTTTTAATGAAGTTGGAAGGCAATTACCACACCGAGCAGAGTGCTACGGAATGAGCTCCGTGCTTGATGTGCCTCTAGTATTTGATCAATGCCTCTTGATCCTTTACATAGCCTGGTGGAACAGATGGTGTTTGAAAAAGCTCCTGCAAGCTGAGCAGTAAATGAGCAAGCAGAAGAACTTTCTCCTTTGGCTCAAAGTTTCCTCTTGGGGGGAAATGAAGCTATGTAACTTGAATAGGATCAGCTGTGGTATTGTTTGTTTTGAGAAGCAGGTCAATCAGGGGGTTTGGACCTCTGAAGGTCAAATTTCAGAGAAGCGTTGAGGGACCACATGGTGATGCTCAACAGAGTTGAAGATAAAACAGGCAGGGCCAAGAACAAAAGGGAATGGCCCATCAGTGCCAGCATATTTTAGTTAAATATGTTCTGACGGCTGATTAAGTCTTTAAAAAAAGTACGTGGACCTCTTAGAATGTGTTGGAAAAGCTGTGAAAGCTAGAAGACCATCCATAGTCCATGGCTGAGGAAAGGGGACATGGGACATGGTCCTTTAGGCTGGGTTTGAGCCCCAGATGGGCCAGCAGTTGTCCACGAGCCTGAAGTTTGAAATCTATAGGATTTGTTCCTGAGCTTTAATGATTAACTCCAAATCCTTTTGTCTATTCCATCTGTTTCTGGGAAAAACTCTCAATGGAACAGCTTGAACTCCTTGTCATGTCTTGGGAAGGCCCAGTGTGTATCAGCAGATGGGCCAAACAGATGGATCCTTTCAACTCTGGGTTGGCTTCACAGTAGCAGAAAGAACCTGAAGGGTTGTTTCCCGCAACTCTTGCAGCAGATGCATGACCAGATTAAGCTGTAAGGGTGCTTTGGTGTAGAGTTCACACAAGGAGAGGCTCAGGTTTCAGGGTGAGGCTTGGCAGGTTCTCCAAAAACCCAGGGGTCTATTCAGCTATGAAGTTCCTGCCAACCCAGCTTGCAGTGTGGAACTAGGAGCTACTTCCTAGCAGGAGCTAGTCACACACAGAAGAGGGTTCTGGCTAGTTCCTGCTTCTCTGCTCTTTTTGAGAACTTCAGTTCAGCCTGGTTTGGAGCATGGACTAAGTTTCTCCTCCTAAGTAAGGGATAAGAGGCTTCATGCTTCCACTTTTGCTCCCGGCCTTCCACCTTGCCTCTTGGCCTTCTCCTTAGCAGCAGATGAACCTGGAGGAAAAGGAGCATCCAGTTACACATCCCTGAATTTACAGCTCGGCAGCTTGGCATTTTCCAGAGTTCTTGTTAATCTCCAGAGACTTCCCTTGGCCCACTGAGGTGCTGGGAATTGTTTTCCTTTGGTACAGAGATCTCACTGCAACATTTCTGAAATCCTCACCTTGCCAATTTTGCAGTCTGCAGGAAAATTAGGGGACATTTTGGATCAGCGTTGATTCCAGACTTGCCTGACCTTGAGAGTCTGCAAAAAGGCTGGGAGGAAACTCTCAGCAGGACTCGCAGCAGGATGCAGGAAGCAAATCCCTTTACAAATTCTGTGAACATGCAGGGGATTTTGCAAGCGCTAATTGCTGTCAGGGAAAAAAAATGCAGTCAGGTCTTTCTTTCAAGGCAAAGTTATCTTTGTTTGGAGCAAGTCATGACCAAATTCCAGTGCTCAAAAATGGAAGCTGTCTATTAGCACAGTATTCACCTGTTTACCGAGAGAAAACTAATTTTCAGAATACCTTCTACATTTGCAAACACAGCCATAAAACCTCTGATGTGCATGGAACACTCATTTGCCCCAAAGATTCCTCTGATTTTGAAATCATTTCATCTAGAGGGGAAATGGGGGCAAAAAGAACTTCAGGGGGTTCCCATTTCCTAGAGCAACAAGGAATAGCCCTGTATTTTGTACTCCTGGTTCCCAACTCCTGGCTTGGCCAAGTCAGCAGCCCTGGACTGATTTAAACAACTCTTCACAAGTTTTCACTGAAGGAAAGTCCATTGCATAACAGCAGATCCAAACTGCATCCCAGATTTGATTCTGTTCATGTAGGAGTCACCTTGAGCAAGTTTTCACGGTGCACCACAGGTGTTAAACTATCGCAGCATCATAAGAAAGTCGGTGTTATTGTTCATTGTTGGGAAGGGCCTTTGTGCTTCTCTTATATCTGTTCAAGCTTTGCCAGAAATGTCACTGTAGCTTTTGCATTTCATAGTGTTTTGCTGCAGTGTTACCGATGAGTCTCCTCAACCCCCCTAACTAAGGATAACGCTGCACGCATCTAATCACAGTCTCTAGTCCACGGATGCTTCCGCCACAATTAATCTGTGTGTCTTTAAGATGCTTCTTGGTTGTTCCTTGTGGCAGTGCACTAATTCTGTTAAACCACTGGAAAACTTTCCAGACATCTGAGTATCTCGCAGGAACGGGCTGTTACGATTCTCACTTCCTGATTTCCTCTGCTTCTAATTAGTCTACTTTCATGCCTGGTACCCCTTTAATATCATTAAGCGTGCTGAAAAGTTGCATTGCTGCAATCAGTTTTAATGACACATCGTAACCTTAAACCATTCATCAGTGCATGGGGTATGGAGAAAAGACTATAATAGAATGAGGGCAATTTCATTGTTCATTAGCATTATTGCACTCGGTTGGGCTGGGGATAAAATTCCCATTGCTTCAGCACTTGCAAACATAACTTGAAAAAAAATGGGTGTTTCTATTCTGGCACGTATCACCAACTCATTGTCTGGGGGCTTTAATCTTGTATTCGATCTTCCGCCCCCAGCTTTTTGTTTCAGTGCTATGTGATTCAAGATTTCAGGTTCTTGTTTTCTGCATCTCTTCTGTTGATTTCTCATTACAACTTTTGCTTAATGTTACTCTAACAACCCCATTTATATTTGAAAAGCCACAAATGAACATCTTTGCTTCAGGCTTATATGTGGCTTCTGCTTTTCTTTCTCCTTTACACTTTTTGCCTTTGGCTAACCACATCATAATTGATGTATTAAAAATTCATTTTTGTGCCTACAAGAAGCCTCACATCCCATCATTTTTAGTGGCTAGGCTGGAACAATGAAAAATTAAATATGATTTTAAATGCCTACAGGGGAATTGGTGACAAAATATTTAAGACTTAAGAAGAAATATTTAGGCTTTACAATGGCAAATGATTCTGAGCCAAAACTCTTAAAATATCCCCCACCTTAGAAGAAGGGAAAAAATCAAGCACCTTCAGATACTTTGACCTTCCTCCACTTTCCCCAGAACTGTGTAACTGCAAGGTGATCCGTCCATTTAAGAGAAAGCCCAGGTGGGGAGTGCCCACAAAAAGGTGGCCCATACAGGACCTCTGGGAAAGAAAAGTGAAAGGATGTGGTTGAACTTCATGGGATTTTCTTCTGCAGAAGCTGTAAAAGTCCTCACTTTCCCACCGGGAGGGGCTCCTTCTGCTACTCTTCGCTCCATTGCTCTGCAGTCTCCCAGCTCCTTCACTTTCTGATCTGAAACAGCCTTAAGGGAGGAATTAATTCATCCAGTCTTCCCTGGGCTGTAACCGAAGTGGGGCAAATCAGGTGCCCTTAGGATGATTGCGCAGTGAAGGACAGGGCAAATGACAGGACGAACAGAAACCCAAACCCCACCAGTGGGAATTGACGTTCTTCTCCTCTGCATCTCTTTCCAAAAGCAATTTCTTTTTGATCAAATTGAATAAGGTTGGTGGGGAAAGTCTGTCTGTCTGTCTGTCTGTCTGTCTTTCTCTTTCTTTCTTTCTTTCTTTCTTTCTTTCTTTCTTTCTTTCTTTCTTTCTTTCTTTCTTTCTGTGGGTGAGGCACTAAGCCAAATGGATCACCAGGGATTGTCCCCAAAGGTAGGAAGCACACCCTGTCGAAGGTTCAGTTCCTTAAAGCCAGCTTGTCTGTAACTGTCATGAACTGCAGTTCAGTTCTCTAACAGGTGCTGCAAAGGGGAAAACTCTGGACCAAGAGTTCCAGTGGCAGCCCTTGGAGAAGGGCCTCGATTAAACGTGCACTCACACCAGGATGCTGACAGCAAAGTAAATCCCCCCTCCCACCGTTCCTAGATCTTAATCTTCCGTGGGAATGCTGAAAAAGACGCGTGAGATCACCTCCATGATGCAGGGCAGACGGACTCAGAATCGACCTCGGTGCGAAGAAGCCGATCATTTCTTTCAGAAGTGCTACTTTCCATTTTAGAAAACGGGGGTGTAATTTTCCTTTCTTTAGCTGCAAGTATTCAGCAAAGATGCCCAGCATGGAATATAAATGTCCCACTGGAAACTGGAAATGGGAAAAGGGCACCCTAGCAAATATCCTTGAAATGTCCTCTCTTCACGTTGCCTCTCCAGATTGCTTGCTTGCATATTTCTGCCAGGCAGGATGGCTTGCTTAAGGCAATCCCTGCATCCGGGTTTGCCCTCTCAAGGGCAGAGGACAAAATGAGAAGTGAGTGGGAAAACCAATCTCAGGCACTGATTCTCGGTTGCAAGATAGGCACATTTGCCTGGGTGGAAGGAATTGGGGCTACAGCCTTTAAAAAAATCTCCAAAATTTCTCTTCCACCCTGAGCAGCCAGCCATGGCAGGCTTGGTGGTGGGAGGTGCGGCAGCCCATTTGGTGAAAGGCAGCCAAGCTCAGAGATGTGCCAAGGAACACTCTTTGCCTTGCTGCTTCTGGTCCAGCAAAGCTTCTTTTGCCAGTCCCTCCACTTCTAAATAAGCCGCACGTCGTCATGCGCACATGTCTTTTTCCTTCGGGGTGTCCTTGGGCTTGTGGAGCTGGCAACAAGCTCCCAGGTGCCTGACTAAGGACAGCTGCCATTGCGGTAGCTTATATGCAGTTCACCACAGCGATAAAATGGGAAGAGCGTTGCTTAATGTCATGTTAGCTGGGGTTAACTCCATCTGCGATGGGATTTCCAATGCTCAGAAACAGGGTAACCTTGACCTGGAAGACTTTGGAAGTCTTCCAATGCCCCCTGCAACATCTGCATAGAATTGCTGCTGTCTTGGGTTATAGTAAACAAAAACTTGCCTGAAAAAGCTGGGATTGTGCAAAATACATTATTTAAACTAATCTAGACATTCTCTTGATTGTGCTACATATGACATTTACACAAGTCATGACTGCACGTGAACATAATCTGTTTATCATACTTGTATCTTACCTTTCCCACAGCTCGGGACTTCTCTGGTGCTCTCATCCTATAAGCTGTCCAGTTACATGGACTTCATAACAAGTCCATGTAGCAGTTACACTAGATTCATAACAAGATGCAAAGTCCTTTATTGGAAAAAATATGAAAGATTGAAAATATGAGGCTATCAAATCGGGCTAAGAAAGATCATATTAATATTGATTTTGAAATTTTAAGAATAGTGTTGAAAGGAAAAGATGCAATATATGTGTTCTTGACTTAAATGAAAATACTAGCTGCATCTGTGATAAATGGGTTTAGGCATCTTTTTATTGATTGATTTCTTATTAAAAGGAATTGAGCATATATTTGAACCCTGTACTTCAGGTTAACCACATTTATAGTTTTTTTTAATATCCGACCTCCACATAACCTTACATAGATCATCCTTCACTGCAGATCTACACTTTGTACAGATGGCTTCTCCTTTTGATTCCGGATTACCGGCATGGTACAAACCATTTTCCTCGGGGCATCAAAAGAAATGGAAGGATTATGTTTTAAAACCTTCATGTTCAAATAATGGAGTTAGAGCATCTGGGGCAATGCTGCTTTTTTGCCAACTGAACTTTCAAGCAAGAATTATCCAAGCACAGAAATCGTGGCTGAGTCATCGGATGAGTTTCAGCCCCCAGATCAATGCATCTGCATAATGCTCTCTAGCGTTGCCACAGTGGGTGGAAGGAAAAGCGCACGGGTGTCCTTTCCCGACGTGCACGTCGCAGCATTGCAGGAGAGGCGCTCCGATTTTGCAGGACTATCCTTCAGCACCATGGAGAGCGCCTTAAAAGTTCAGGCTCGGCCTCATTGTCGGCCCCGCTGGCTCTGAAGTCACCTGCTTCAGGGGGCGCGGGTCTTCAGCCCCAGTAGGACTACACGTCCCACAATGCCCATGCGCTCAGGGCTTCGCTCCCATAGAGCTATTGCAGTTGGGAGTCACCGTCTTCGACAATTGATTTCTAATCGAGGCATTTTACTTTCCCCATGCAAAAAACATAGAAAAAGGTGAGTGCACCATGAAGATAAAGCGATGGCATCTTGTGAGCAACCGGGATCACATTTTAGTGATTTCATATAGAGATCGCGGGGTGCGCCCTGCTTCCTTTCTTCGTTTTTCATAGCTCTATGTTTTCCCTCCTGCGGAAATGGGAGAGACCGAACTTCCCACAATGCTGTGCTTCCCAGCCTTCTAAGGACGCGAATGGCAGGATGGTGAGAAAAAATACATTTTCCGTAGGGCATTTCGCTTCGGCTTCTCTTAGGGAAGAGAATTTTTATCCGCGTTTTTATCCGCGTTTTGATTGGAAAAGGTTCCACGGAGCGTCGCGCACGGGCACGTTAAACAAAGGAATGAGAAAGCCCCCGAACTTGTGAGGGCGCCCAGCGAGGCGAACTACGCTCCCCACAATGCATCGCTCCCTGCGCGCACGCGCAGAGCCGGCCGCGCGCCCGCCGTCCTCTCGCGAGAGTTGTGGGGAGTCGCTCTCGCCCGGAGGAAAGGCCCGGAAGCGCCCTCGAGTCGGGCCTGGCGAGACGCGGGCGGCGCCGCACCGGAGCGCAGCGACATGGCCGAGACCGACCCCAAAACCGTGCAGGACCTGACCGCGGTGGTGAGGGCGGCCCGGCCGGCCGGGAGCTGCCGCGGAGCGCGGCGGGCGCGTTGCCGTGGAGCCTGGGTTGCCGGGGCGACGGGCGGGGCCTCGGGTTGCCGGGGCGACGGGCCTGGCTGGACCCTGCTGGGGGGCTTCCCTTGGGGGGCTTGCTTCCCTTCAGTGGTGCTGGGAGCACCGCCTCGCCACCCGCCGCTCTTCGCCGAGGGTCATGGGGGGGTACTCTGTCTCCCCGGCTCCCCCTTTCACAACAGCCTTGCGCTGTAGGCCAGTGGGGAGAGAAGCGATCTGGCCGCGGGGCTGCATGGCGCTGGCCGCCCTTCAAAAGCCCCCCGGGCGCGTCCTCGGCAGGGCGAGGCGGATGGGAGGGAAGGCGCGGCGGGCGGGCTCGTTCTTGCAGTAAGCAACTTGCACAGACATGGGCGTGCTGCGATGTGCATTCCCTGTTCCGCCTTTATCTATCCTTTTTCAGCTTTCATAGGAACCCTTCGAACAGTTAGGCACGCCCATGTTTAAATTCATTTACTTATTAAAAGCTTTTTTTAAATACCATCTTGTCACAAAAGTCTCAGGGCAGTACTACAATAAGTCGTGAAGTCAATAAATTTGACTTCACAGGGGATGATAACCCATAGGGTATGATAACAAATTCTTCAGTAACAGACGAGCCTGAGACTGGTTTGTTTTATTATTTCTCTTTCTGTCCTGTGAATGATACTGAGTTCCACTTTCTGCATAACTGTTCTAGAAAAGACCTGCCTGCCTTCCTACAGCACTTGCAGGTGAAAGGAAGCATATTCAGGATACAGTTTTATATCCTGAGCCACAGGGTCATTTCCTTAGCAAGAGGAGTTCAAACTTTGAAATGTGCATGAATGATG
The DNA here is from genome assembly GCA_023646645.1 of Varanus salvator macromaculatus. Classification (NCBI taxonomy): domain Eukaryota; kingdom Metazoa; phylum Chordata; class Lepidosauria; order Squamata; family Varanidae; genus Varanus; species Varanus salvator. The sequence continues at coordinate 3,769,678 of JAIXND010000657.1, forward strand.
TTGTATTTGTGTTGTGTGGTTTTATGCTAGTCGACCTTACAAAGCATTTTATTGCCCCTGAATGAATGAGTGCGCCTACTCAACCTTTCATGCTCCCTTGAACTTTTTAAAACCTAAAGTTTTGAACTTTAGGGGCCTTTATCACAACTTTTGCTTTTAAAAGATTTGGTAATCATTTTCGGTCTGGGGCTTTGTAGCAAAGAAGACCCCCTTCCCCAACTAAAGACAGTGTACCCAAGGCACAGTTGAAATTAAATTCCAGCAGCTGCAGATGAACTCCTGTTTAAAACAAAGCTTTTCTTTCTCATCAGGTGCAGACTCTGCTGCAACAAATGCAGGACAAGTTTCAAACCATGTCCGACCAGATAATTGGCAGGAATATCCTTTGGGTTCTCTCCCTTATCGGCGGAGGTCTTTGTCTACCACGGAGAACTGATGAAACCTAGATTCCCCCAAGGGCTTTGGGCTTAAGGACTCGGCTCGTCCCCTGTCTCTGTGCTCAGAAGAATGTTCCTGCTAAGGAACATTCCATTCATGGGCATATGGAGGCATTTTTGATAGGCCGTTCTCAGGTCAGGGAAGGCTTGTTGTAGCATTTCTGTGTGCCATCTGTGTGCCAAGTCAGGGAAGGCTTGTTGTAGCAATTCTGTGTGCCGTCCAGTGCACGTTTAGATAGAAAAGCAAGCTCACAGCTAAGGGACGGAAGAACGACGCAAGCACTGCATGGGGTCGGGTTGGGCTTAGTGCCTCTGTAGGGCTTTCTTCGGGGACGGAAGGGCAAAACAGGTTTATTGCAGATGCCGCTTCTCTGGCTGATAGTGTTGAGCTGGGTTCTCGCTTGGTACAGAGTTCTTTTTGGGAGGCAGGGGAAGCAGTGTCCTGGCAGCCCTTGGCCTCATTGACCATGGATGAGATTCATCGGCTTTGTAGCACCATTAGGATCGGAGGCAGAAGGCCCCCAGGAAGCAGTAACAGGACTGGACTCCTGCTTTCAGGCCCTGCTTTTGGTGTTCCCAAAGACCTTGTGAGAAACGGGATGCTAGACTAGAGAGGCTCTTGGAGTGATCCAGCATGGCTGCCCTTCTGCTTGGATGCCATTAGCTCTCAAGTTGAGCATTTGCTCAGTTTGTGGTTACGTATGCATTTCAGGTTTCAGCCTTGACTCTGGTTTCTTTCTGCCTCAAGATAGGAAATAAAGCAAAATGATTAAGCCTCAGAGAAAGGCCTAGTCCCCTCTTCAAAGAATATCAGGTGGAGGCTAGCCTTTTGAAGGCCGCCTGGGGAATCTGTTGGCTCGCCTTTGTGCAGTTTTGTTTTCTTTAACTTGGATTCACTTGATGATATGAGCTGTCGTATCGACGACCTGGAGAAGAACATTGCGGACCTCATGACCCAAGCAGGGGTGGAGGAGCTGGAAGGTGAAAACAAGGCGGCAGCTACCAAGACTTCGAGTGAGAATTGCTTTGAAAGAATTCAGGGTCTGCAAACCCAAGGGGGGTGGAATGTTAGTTGGGAGCCGAGGCCGCCCTTCCGGGCTACGGAAAGAGGCAGGCTGAGTAGAGCAGCTTTCATGAGGCCATACGCTGACTTACGATATGCACCGTCAATGCCAGTCTTTCCTCCTTTTACTTTCAAGAGGAGAAAGGGTGTGGGAAGCCTGGGGGAGACGAAACACTACAACTAGCAGCATGGCATTGGCTTCTGAACCAGGGCTGGGGAACCTTAGCCGGGGGGCAAGAGCCCCACCTGCAAAACTTCCTAGTGGCAGCTTGCCAGCAAAGTTGTGGCAGCTGCAGTCTCACACAATCCTCACTAACATAACTTGCCCTTCACAACGTGCATACGTACACACAGAACCCATACACATATCTACCCAAGCGCTGGTCAGTGTCGACCAGCTAAGAGGAGCATTTCCCCTGCCCAGCTTCATCAGAAGCTCCTGTTTACACATCTGAGGAGGGAAAGGCCTCTCTTATCAGCAGCTGAAGATGAGAACTTTTGCTTCAGGAGTGGGAGAAGAGGCTGGAGAGCTGGATTGCAAACCCCACAGGCTCTATCTGGCCAGTTCAATCTGGCATGGATCACTCTCCTTCCTTCCCTTTATGCTCACGCCAGTCCTGCGAGGTACAGAAGGTTGAAAGGGTTTCACTAGGCCAAAATCCAGTGGGCAGAATTAAGCCTGGCTCTCCCCAGTCTGTATCTGATACTTTACCCACCGCGCTAGTCGCTTTTTAGTAGGAAATGTGCTATTCATGGACTTTTTTAATGCCACTCATACACACGCGTGACTTTTGGTGGTGTTATTCTTGTTACTAAATGTGTTGGGTTTATTTTTCTTCAACAGCTTGCCAATAATCTATCTATGATGTGAGCAGGAAAGGAACATTTTTTTTCAAGCCTGCAGGAATGTCAAGATTCCAATTGTGATTTTTTTTCAACTCCTGGTGTGTAAAAGCATTTTTTCTACATATGTAGAACTCACATTCTTAATGTACCTTGTATAGCTAGATTTGGAACAATTTCTATTCTGATTCCTTGTGTAGGGTGAGTCACACACTTTTTCAAATTACTGCATTCTATAAAATTAATAAAACAGTTTGATGGAGTTCAAGTTAAAAATACTAACACTATGATGGATGTTTGTGAAGTTGCACTTTTTTAAAAAAGAAAAAAACCCTTTAATGTCTTTCCTTTTTGTAATTCTTTTCACTGGGCTGACTAAACGCCTTTGTACTTTTTGTCAGCCTGAACGACAGACTTGCCGTCTGTTCTCAAGGCACTGTTAGGGTGTTGAGCACAAGAACAGTAACATGTTCCAAAATCAGTTATCATACCACTGTGTTTCTCTGTTAGTGATAGAGAAAATGCAACAGGAATTCTGCTCGGGGATTTAGCATGTGCGTGGCATAACTATTCTTTTTTAGTCTTGTGTCTTCAATCCAGGCACTTTGTGATACCAGCTAGTGATTTCGGACAGATGATATATTAGAGCCATATTTCACTAAATTAACAGCCAACACTGCCTGGGAAATTGGATTGTGCAGTTGGGAGATATTCGTTAAGAAAGCTAGCTTAATCCCATGTATGGAGACTGCCTTCCTGGGGTGCTTATCCTGAAACACTCACCTTATTTCAAGGGTGTTAACTAGAAGCAGAGTTCAGTGGTTGGCTTAGGGTAGATGGTTTGCTTTCTGTTTCTTGTTCTGCAAGCTTGCCTTTACATTTTGGCACTGCAAACTTCTGTTTTAACACTCAGTTGCATTTGGGCCACTATTCTCCCCTAAATGCTAGTTCATAAAATAGCCACGTGCCTCTTTAGCCCTACAAGTAGGTACCTGTGTCAAGCTTGGCAGCTGTTGATCAAGGTGACGCCAACACACACAAAACGAGCGTTTAAACGCTAAGATCCGTGAGTATTAGGATGACGGAAACCCTCACATGGGAACACCACAGAAGCTTGTAACACAAATGCTGCACTTGGGAAGCACAATAGGAGCTGGGCATGTTTGTTCCATAGTGGGCTGAAGAAGCAAGGAGAGGGAGACGTAGGTCCCTGGAATCGCACAATGGAATGGAAGTGTGACTAGCTTGGGATTTTATAGACTTGTGTTTGGTCTGAAAGTTAGGCAAGGTAACTTGGTCCCAGTAGAAGGAGCACCTTCCTACCCTGTTGGTCTCTCAAAGCATCGCTTCTGAAGCTTCCAGTGCAGTTGTGTTAAGAAGGGAGGCGGTAGGAGATGTGCTCTGTGCTCCCACGTCTGTCACCACCACTGCGTAGACCTTCTAGTCCTGTTGTTTGCATTGTCTAATAAAAATGCTGGAATGGCTCTAAAGTGGAGTTAATTTGTATCCCCGTGTTGGGCTTTGGGTACCTTAAATCTACTAAATCCTTAATCACAGGCCAATGTAGGCTCAGGGCACACAAAAGGAAACACCAACACACCCCCACACTGTGCTTCCACCAACTTTGCGGTGCAGCTTGGTTGTTTCTGACTCCGGACCGATGGGCTTGGGGTCCTACCTGTTGGACAGCCACGGGCAGTGATTCAGTGGCTGCGCACATGCGTGTTTGCTACCCATCGTTCTGTGCGCTTACATCCCTGGGATACTGGCGAGAACATGGGCTGGCTTGTCATGAGAAGCCGCCATGGGTGACTTGCCCCACTAGTCTCTCGTTGTAGTGATGGCGGCCATCTCGAATGCTCGTGCGGCATGTTTTCCACCTCATGGGGCTGGTGTTTGGCATTAAGCCGAGTCGCTGCTTCAGATGAGCAGGGTGCTTCCAGGCCAGGAGACTCGCATGCTCTGTGCCACTCACTGGATGAAGGACTGAAGATCCCACCCGTTTCTGTTGTTTCCCTCTTAGCTGAAAGTACTCGACTTCAACCACTTGCAGTACTGGCAGAAATTGTTCAGCTCTGGTTGCCTACATACCCTTGGAAGCTTCTGTCTGAATATTTCCTAGCAGAAAAAAGACCCAGCCTGAAGAGGGGAATGCCCACGCTCATCTTTTTGAATCTTGGCACCATTTTTTCTGTTAATGACATTCAAGACATTACTGGTGTGTGGATAGGTTTCATGGTTGCCGAGACTGCCAAAGAAAAAAGCCCTCTTTGGCTGCACTTGGATAATAATCACTAAAATGACAGGCAGCTCTGAATCACACGCCACCCGTCAGTTGATCGCTGCTTACTCACTGTGCGATTACTCTTAACTAGACATGTCATCTCTCTGCAGCGGAAAGTACCATTTTGCAGCTGAAAATACAGACCGAAGGTCCATCGATCCCAGAACTCCATGCACACAGTGGCAATGCAGCTGTCCACAGGATCGCTCAAGCAGGACGGGTACAAGACCTGCTCCTGTCCATGCTCCTCAGCACCAGGCATGCCACCCCTGGTGAAGGAAGTAGCCCATGGCCAGCAAGGCTAGGAGCCACGGGAGGCCACCTCCCTCATAGATCTGTCCAATCCCCTTTTAAAGACGCCCAGATCATCTCCCCCATGGCCATCACCATTTCTCATGGCAGCAGATTCCATAGATTACGTATAGGTTGTGTGAAGCGGTTCTTCCTTTAATCTTTCCTCAGCATCCCACAAATCAGCTTCATGGGATGACCCCAAGTGTGAGAGTTATGGAGGAGAAAAATGCATCCCTTTCTACCATCGCCACACCATGCATTATTTTAAACACCATTCTTGTGTCTCCCGCTCTTCATTTTTTCCCTAAGCTGAACAGTCTAAGTTGTAGTACTCCTCTATACTTTTTCCAACCCAGTAATGTCCTTTTTCAGGTAAGGTGAGCAGAACTGAACACAATATTCCAAGTGCAGTTCCACCAAAAACTTGCTCAAAATGATGTACTGACTTGCAAGATGTCCACCCTTGTTTTGCAACTGGTTTTTGTCATGTTTCCGTTTTCAGAAGCAGCAGAGGGACATTAGGGACAGAGGAAAATTAGGGACAGAGGAAAAATTGATCTCAATTCCTTTTGGCAAAAATTGATCCACCAATACCTAAACACAAGACTCAAATGTGGTCAGAAATGTGTACATTTCTAAACTTGTAATATCATTCATGTTAGGGAAACAAGACGAACTATTGAACAAAGGCATGCATTTGAAAAAATTGCATGAACATGCTTTAGTCAATAGAAGAGGCTTTTTTAAAAAAATGCACAATTACAGCATAAACTTGGGAAAATCCACATGAAAATATGTGCTTTCCTTTTTGTGCCAAAAAGAAAAAAAGACAGAAATGAGATGGGACTTGTGGAAGCTCAGGGGCTTTTTGCTGAATTGCAAATTTCTATATTACATGATCTCTGTGTTGCAATTTTATGGCAGATGGTGCCCTCTAGTGCACAACACACACCCGCGCGCACACAGACACACACACAGACTCACGTCAGAGCTTTCCCTATTAATCATCCAGTTTGCCCTCTCCTAGGAAGCTTTGATGTTGCTTCTTTAATGAGCCACAAGGGGGTTTATAATGTGATCATTGAACTAGGCAGTGTGTTTACCATTAAGGTAGTGAATGGGCTTGACAAATCCTTCGGTAAGCTACCTTTTGAACTGTTGCTTTGCTCCAAAGAGGCTCAAGGTTTGCTGTGATCTCTCTCCCACTCATTTGAAACTCGCTACTAGGAAGGATGAAAGGCAGAAGAATGACAATGAAAAATGAGCCGGTAGTGCATCGGCGGGGCTGTGATTTGAGGGAGCATACAAGAGGGATGTTGGATGGTCTGTCTGGCTGCAATATGGAGCTGTACGAATTTGCTTCAGGGATTGAAACACGCCCAAGGCGCAGAGAGTGAAGCCCATGCGGGGCTTCCATACCAGGTGCCAAATTACACTCATTTCTGATCTCATACAGTCTCAGGCGAATCCCCTAAACGTTCTGTAGACACTCTTCTGGACTACCCATGTTGGCTGGTTTCCCCATTTTTCGTGCCAGTGTTCCTGGCATGGTTATGCCGGCATGGTTTGTATTTTGGCTTCACCCAGTTTTGCTGTTTCCCCCTCACTTTGGCCCAGTCACTGCTGCAATGCAGCCCTTGAGAACTCTGGACCGTGGCCCGCAGGTTACACACCCCTGAGATACGGAGCGCCTAGCCTGCGTTCTGGCCTTCTGGAGTCGAGCTGAGTAACTTCTCATGGCGCTATCCTTGGTGTTGAAAAGCTGCCATCTCCTCCTGTTGACCCTTTTCTGCGGTGCTGACGCTATCGGCGCCCGTCCAGATTTTCAGCACTGGACAGCTCCCCCTCGGCCTGTGTGCCTCGTTCGCAGAGTAAATTCCCCCGGCTTTTAAAATCCTCTGGTTCTCCATCAATCATGGAATGCCGCCTGCCAGATAAACGGCACCTGGGAGTTCTCAGTTATTATCATCCCATCCAGCACAGTGCTATTCCTAATTCTAATATGTACATTTCTGCTTTCCCAGGAGCTGAGAATATATTTCTTGCTTTAAATGGTCTGGGAATTTGGACACTGAGTTTGTAATCCCCGTGGTAGCTGCATTTCAGGCTGATGGAGAGAACTATGAAGTATTTAGCAGACCCCCTTGGGGAAATAAAACGTCCTACCAGGAAGTATGATACGCTGCACGCTACTCCATGGAGCTCATTTAATTCTCAGTAACGATCTTGCACAATTAAGTCACTTCCACTCCCGTGCTTTGCAGTTTGTAATCTGCAGTGAAAGCACGTCTATGCCAAGGTGAGTCAGATTACCTCAAGTGAGCAAGCCACATTCTGCCCAAATTGTTTCAAAATAAACACACTGGCCCACATACTCATTTTGCATAGTGTAGCCTGCTAAAAGTGAGGCCTCTGCAGGACAAACCTTGCAAAATCAGCAAAGACCGAGAGCTTGTCCTTGCATCAGCGTCTGAGGCACAGACTGGTACGACTGTGGTCTTCGGATGTTTTGGCCTACAACTCCCAACCTGATCTAAAGAAGCATCATGAACTTCCTGGAACACATCTGCTTTTTCATGGTTTAATTGACTTTTAAAACCTGTGAGTTGGCTAGAAAATCAAGCCCCCCCCCCTCCACCGCATATCCGAAGCGATTTCAGATCAGACTGCAAAAATTATTCTGGTGACATTTTGTACAGCTTTTCTAAATGAGTGCTTTCCTAATAGACTGTGTGGGAGGGAAAAGGGAAACCTGCTCCATAAAATAGTTTTAAACTAGGCAATTCCTTCATAATTAAAATGAAGAGCTATGATTGAGAGCATAGGAAGTGCACATTGGAAGGTCTCCTTGGGGTATTTTGTGCACTTTTTCCAGAATAATGTGCTGGTCCCATTAAAGGACTCATTATCCAGTTGCCACACACTCAGCTGAAAAGAACAAAGACAATTTGTCGAGGATGGGACCGAGGCCAACTGCATTTGCTTTTTCTGGCAGGAGGAAACAGTTCTGCTCGAAACAATCTTTGCGGAAGACTCATTCAGAGTCAGAGAAGCAAATATTGGACTGAAATGGACAAACAGCAACCAGTTGTTCAGACCAAAAGTCAATTGCATGTTTGAGAATTTAAGGGTGCAATTTTCATTACAAACAGTGTTACAGACAGAAGAATATAGTACATTACTGAGAGAAGCACTGAATCAGTTTTATGTTTTGCAGCTTGCTCTCTCTTAGGATGTTGGGGAAATCTACAAGCGCTTCAAAGGAATTCAAATTTCTTTCAACTTGATTTGCAGATTTTTCAAGCAGGCCAGCCGTTTCTGCAATGCGCAGTCTTGCTGATTCTTTAAAACTTTCCAGAACTGTCTGCTGAAATGTAGTCCGAATTGCATTAAGAAACCCACTGAACAGAAATGCTCACTTCCCCGCCTAGACTGAAGTGTGCATTTCCCGTTTCCTCTCCGTCTTAAGCAAAAGGAAATTCGTCTTAAGCAAAAGGAAATTCTCCTACAAAATTTCATCAGTGAGCAGAGGAAGGAACAAAGACCCTGATCATCTGTGAAACAGACCATAGATTTAGCAACACTTCTAATGCACATACACTTCATGAAAATGGACGGATTAAAAATAACAGATGTTTAGAAATACAAACACATCTCTATTACAGGAAAAAATGGCTCAGGTGATTTCCATGGTAGATTTGTGGAGTTTTTTAATAATAAGTTTCAAAATTTTTAGTCCTAAAAACAAAGAAAAACTAACAACAACATCAACCATCAATAACATCGAGCCTGCTGGGTCAGCCCCCACATCTTTTCCATTTATGATAACATCGAAACATAATCTATACGAAGTCCCGTTTCTCTACCCAATAATAAAAAGAGTCCCAAGTTTGATAGAAGTCAGTATCTTCTTTCTCCTTCAATGACAAAACCAGTCTATCCATTTCCGGTAGATTTGGAACACATCACAGACACCAGCCAGTCAGCACTCTGCATCAGTCTGTTTCTGCCATGAACTAGCATGCCCCCCCCCCCAAAAAAAACCATTTCAGGTCAGCCTAGGAAATAAAAGCTATATTAGTAGTCAATGTAGAAAAAAACCTTTTTAAAGCTTATGCATATTTTCTGGACTCTTTATTCCCGGGAACGCTCAATTTTTGAGGGGATCATGTCCTACGTTATCAATTGCATGGCAGAGCAAGGGGATTAAGTGTTGAGAATTCTCCTTGCCTCTTAGCCCAAATCTTTGTCCTTAATGGAAACGGAAAGATCTGCATCTCACCTTCTCTTTGCTCCTGCCAGTTCTTTCACAACCCAGCGGCAAATCACATAGCTCAAGATGCCACGATTGATACATCTCCATTAATCTCCAGCAGCAGGATGGTAGCCCAGGCGGCCAAACTGTGGAAGAGATTATCTGCCCTGCTCTTTGTTGTGGCAAAAATACGACACGGAGCGAAGATTCGGGGAGTGCTGGGCTGGGACATTTTCATAAATATGTGACAACTTAGACTGTTGTCTTAGAAGGTTTCAGTTGTAAATTAAAGAGGAAAAACTTACAGCAACCAGCTTTGACAGCAAGGAGAAGCTTTTAAGACTGCCTTGTGGGCTAGATAGGATCTACTAAACTGATGTATTATCTATTATAATAAAAGCTGTCCATCCATCTGCCAGTGCCATCGAAACCAGAAAACCTAGACACCTGAAACTTGGCATGCCTAATGAGGCGACCGCAGAAGCTTGGATCACAGGGCCATGTTCCTGCTTTTGATGCAGTCTCTAATATTTCAATTCATTAAAATAGGGCCATGTGACTGCAGCCTGCAGTAACCTCTCCAGGCACCAGGGAGGACCACAGTCTTATAGCAGATGCTTGTAAGCCTCTGATCCAGGAAGCTCATGCGCCGCCTTGGTCTGGTGCAGTGGCCGTCTCTGCCGTCGCCACACCTCAAGCCATGGATCTTCTCTAGCTTGACTCTGCTTGAGGGAGGGAAGGAGGCTGGGACATTGCCTGCAGTCCATAGCCCCAGACTTCCCCCCTCCTCAACCCAGCATCCTCTTCTCAGCTGTTTGTGCCACCTCGCATCTGCCGCCCGAGGGGTTGCCTCTCTCTCTTCTAACGGTTCAGCATGGGCTCTGCCACTCAACTACGTATATCCCCGTCTATAAGTCATGGCACTTCTGCTTGTCCTTGTTCCTTTGTTTTTATAAACGGAGAAAAGATCACAGCTCCTCTTTCCAAGCTCTTCAAAGAAGAGGGAGCCAAAAAGTTGGAGAGGAGATTAGAACCACCTAGCTGGCCTGACAGGCTGAATTTCTGCTCCCTTTCAGGCATGGAAATGTTATTTAAGGAGCATGTGAAAGAATAAATTATTGCCATGGAGATGAGAGATCTTAATAGAAAGCTCCCTTTGGGATGCCCAAGGAAGCCCTCCATGAGGAGCAAAAGACTCCCTGCCTCTCCACCCTATGATGTCTTCATTATTCTCAAATGAAAAGAGTCATCCTTCTTCCTTTTCCCCCAAGGCTTGATTTTTGAATTTGAAGCTAGAAATAGGTTGCTATTAGCTTCCTGCCTTGGATTATTTTCCATGCTTACAATGGCCATTCCTCCCTGGACTAAGGCGGTAATGGTGTGATCCAGTGGTCCCAGATACAATGGGGTGGGCCTCATGGGCTCTCCCATTGGCAGATCTTGTGCTGGGGCAAAAGAGCATGTCAGGAGTGGCAGTCAGACTCTTGCATCCAAAGCCAGCTCCTGCCTTGCATGCAAACTCTCCCTCGGTTCCATGGATACCTTTGAACCTGTCTGCGGATGTCCAGAAATACCTCCAGTGCTTACCATGGTCTAATTCTTTCATACCATGAATCTTCACTTTGAGACAGGGACCATGTAACTTGCAGACCTCCCGGCTTTGCCCAGATCTTGGGACTTTCCTTCCCCCCCCCCCGCTTTCTTACATCACAGGACAAACTTCCCCAGAGAACCTGAGAGTTCCACATTTGTGTGGAATTGTGCTTTGCCCAAATAAGGCTTTTGTCAAACGGTTGAATCTTGCTTTGCTTTCTTTAACCTGGCAGATCAGCACAGAGTCTTCTGAATTGCTGATCAAAATGTGCAACACCCCCCAGTTTCTGCCCCCTAAGGCAGAGCAAGCCGATGCTGTGCATGCCCCCCATATTCAGGGAGCAATGATGATGACGGGCAAGGCAGTTACGGCAAACATGGGCCATATGTGATGGATTCGGGGAACCATGGGATGTAGCAAAGGTACCCGCTCTGTCACTAGATGGAGCTGCAGGCATTCCAGATGCTGCGACCGCTTACCTGACCTGCCGCTTCACTGCCTGAAACAGCAAAAGGAGTGGGCTGCAGGAGTGAGAAACGGGGCTTGTATCAAGCGTAAATAATACATTTGCACTACGCACATCAACAAGACTTACAGGGACGTGCTCTTCAAGTAAAGGCTCAAATCTCTGCCATAATCAAAAGGATATTGAATAGTACATTACGCTGCTTAAAATAGACCCATGGACCACTTTGTAGCAGTTATGGTAACAATCGCTCATCTGCAAGGAACATTTTACTGAGGATGTAAATATCATCTCCTTGCACGGGCGGATGGGGTCCTGTTGGGAAAATGTTGGGCTTCGTCTCCCTTCTGATTCCTGTGCTTCGCTTATACTTTGTTGAGCGTCACCTGCTCGCCTCCAGCATGAAGAGAGGCTGATTGGGTTCAGGACCACAGAGAACAGAAGGCACTTGGACAAGGACTTTGTCGCCCTGGATTGTCCCCATTTGCACTGGTGGTCTTGATGCCGCTGGAATAGCCAGTGTGATACGAGTGCTGGCCCAGGACTCGGGAAGTCTGGGCTTGAGTTCCCATGTGGCCATGACACTCCTTGGATGACGCTGGGCCGGCCACTTGTTCTTGGCCTATGCTACCTCACAGGGTTGTTGTGAGGATAAAATGGAATGGAGGAGGACAATGTGAGCTGCTTGGGGTTCCTTCCCAGAGGAAAAAGGCAGAACATAAATGTGAAAGCTAAGTAAATAGCCCAGCTCATCCCCAGAAGTGGGGAGAGCATCTGGATGTGAGCCAGGTGTGGGCTGGAGAGGGTCAGAACAGCTGTCTGGTTTTGGCAGGGGAGCCATGAAGGGCTGGGGTGGAATCCTATGTGTGTTTAGATGGAAAGAAGTAGGAATGAATCCAGCCTTGGCAGTCCTGGGCCTTTTATTGTCTAAACACGCCTCGGATTGCATTGCAGGAGATTCTTAAGAGCAAGATTACAGGATGAGCAGAAATCCGTTGCTCAGGCTGAGAGAGCCTGTGTTGAAATACCTTCAGGTGGCATGTTTAACTGGGAGGACAGTCCTTCCCTCCAAGGCAAGCCCCAGCCCACCTGGCTGCCTGGGGGACATTCGCTTTGGAGGTAATTATCCTTCCTAAACATGCATTGGATCAAAGGTATTTAAAGAGCAGCAGGTTCAAAGTTTACACAGTGGAATTTTGGGACAAAGTGCTGGAGGAGAGCTTTGGGGATACCCTGCATCCAAAGCCAGAAGGACAAGCAAATGAAGGGTCCTAGATCAAATGAAGATGGAAGTTTCCCTAGAATTAAAAATGATGAAAAGGAGGCAATACTCTCTGGAGAAGACCATCACACTAGGGTAAGCAGAAGACAGAAGAGGAAGAGGAAGACCAGATAAGAGATGGATGGGTGCCATCAAGGAAGCCACAGCCTTGGTTTTAGAACAGCTAAGCAGGGCTGCCATGAATGGGCCTTCTGGAGGGCTTGCATGTATATGGTTGCCGCAAGTCAGAGACAACTTGATGGCACACACCCACAACACGTATATGCTAGCAGAGAGAAAGGAGGGAGGAGAAGGCTCCAAGCCAGTTGGAGAATTGAGCCGGAGAATCCAGCAAATGGCATTGGCTGGGATTGTGTTAAAATTGAGCCTTAAAGAACTGTATTGAGATAGAGTGCAGTGAGATAGAGTGCAGCACAGATGGGGATTCGGTAGAGGCAGTCTGGGTGAAACTTAGGGGTTTTGACAGAGAAAGAGACCTGACAGTGGGGGTATGTTATCGCCCTCCAGGTCAACTTGAGACCCTGGATGATGTCCTGACAGGCCAGATTCTAAGGATATCTCGGAGGAGAGACACAGTAATTATGGGGGATTTCAATCTCCTGGATATTACTTGGGAGACTCACTCGGCGGTGACAGCCAGGTCACGTCGCTTCCTAGAAGCTCTAGAGGGTGGGTTTTTCACACAGAGGGTCCGAGAGGCGACGAGGGGGGGAAACATCCTGGACTTGGTCTTGACCAATAGGGAGGAGCTGATAGATGAAGTACAGATTAGGGGAGCTCTGGATGCGAGTGATCACTCCATCCTTTGCTTTGAGATCAGAGGACTGGGGCCGTGCAGCAGGGCGAGCACTAGAAGCTGGGACTTCAAGAGGGCCAACTTTGGCCAATTGAAGGCCAGGCTGGGGAAAGTCTCCTGGGATGGGTTACTGGAAGGTAAGCGAGTTGAGGAGGGGTGGATGGCACTCAAAAGGGAGGTTTTGCAGGCGCAAGCCCTGACAATACCTCTAGTCAGTAAGGTGGGGAGGCGGAGGAGAGTGCCGCCATGGATGCGAAAGGAGGTGGTTAGGGGGATTAGACGAAAGAGGAGCCTCCATAGGAAATGGGTACTGGGGGGATAGACAAAAGGGTATACCGGGAGGAGGAGGCCCGTTGCAGAAGGATTCTTCGCAAGGCTAAGGCTGATTATCAGCTGAGACTTGCCAAGAATATCAAGAGCAACAAAAAGGGCTTCTTTCAGCATGTAAATAGGAAAAGGAAGGGGAGACAAGTGGTGGGACCACTAAATAAGGAGGAAGGAGATACAGTGACTGACATGAGGGAACAGGCACAGATGCTAAATGACTATTTTGCCTCTGTGTTCTCCCCAAAGCAGGACGGGGGATATCCGTATAGGAGATTGGATGAGGCTGGGGACTTAGGGGCAGAGATTAGAGTCACCCCCCTTGAAGTTGAGGGGCTCCTCAGGGCATTGGACATTACAAAGGCGCCAGGCCCTGACGGGTTACACCCGAGAGTACTTAGAGAGTTGGCAGGGGTTCTCTCACGCCCGCTGGCCTCCATTTTTGAGGCCTCGTGGAGAACAGGTGAAGTTCCAGAGGACTGGAGGGTGGCATCGGTGGTCCCAATTTTCAAAAAGGGTAGTAGGAAGGACATGGGGAATTATAGACCGATTAGCCTTACGTCCATTGTAGGAAAAACAATGGAAAGGCTCATAATAGAGAGAGATCTAGTGATGCTAGATAGGGAAGGGAGGCTGACAGCCACACAACATGGCTTCCGCAAAAACAGGTCCTGCCAGACAAACCTTGTGGGATTCTATGACAAGGCTTCAAGATGGCTAGATGGAGGGGATGCAGTGGATGTGGTATACCTGGATTTCAGCAAGGCCTTTGACAAAGTGCCCCATGATATCCTGGTGGAGAAACTGAGGAGTTTTGGGATACACCAAAGCACTGTCCGGTGGATTAGGGCATGGCTGACTGACCGAAAGCAGAAGGTAACCATTAGCGGGGAATCGTCGGGATGGCAGCCAGTGACAAGCGGGGTCCCCCAGGGCTCTGTCCTGGGGCCGATCCTGTTTAATCTTTTCATTAACGACATGGAAGAAGGGTGAACAGTCTGCTGATCAAATTCGCAGACGACACTAAAACTGGAGCAGTGGCCACAACTGAGGAGCAGATACACCAGATCCAAAAGGATCTGGACAGACTATGGAAGTGGGCAGGAGACAACAGGATGGCGTTCAATGTGGAGAAGTGCAAGGTCTTGCACTTGGGGCATTGGAATAGCTGTCATAAGTACAGGTTAGGTGACAAGTGGCTGGAGAGCAGCACTTGTGAAAGGGACCTCGGGGGGCTGGTTGACCGCAGGCTAAACGTGAGTCAGCAGTGTGATGCGGTGGTCAAGAGGGCGAATGCCACCCTTGGTTGCATAGCCAGAAGTGTGGCTTCTAGATCGAGAGAGGTATTACTACCACTCTACACGACTCTGGTGCGCCCGCAACTGGAGTATTGTGTTCAGTTTTGGGCCCCTCATTACAGAAAGGATATAGCCAGGTTGGAGTCAGTGCAGCGTAGGGCCACAAGGATGGTGGCTGGTTTGCAGGGGATGCCGTATGAGGCCAGACTGAGGGAACTGGGTCTCTTCAGCCTGGAGAAGAGGAGACTCAGAGGGGATATTTTGGCAACATACAGGTATGTGAGGGGGTGTCACATGGAGATGGGGAGAGGCCTGTTCTCCCCTGCAGAGGAAGGCAGGACGCGCTCCAACGGAGCAAAGCTCAGGGAGCCAAGGTTCAATTTGGATGCCAGGAATCACTTCCTGACAGTTGGGACCCCGAGGGCGTGGAATGGGCTTCCACGGGAGGTCGTTGAGGCCCCATCGGTGAGGGTGTTCAAAGATAGGCTGGACATGCACATGGTGGGCATGTCATGAGCGGAGCCGGCTGGTGCCGGAGGTCAGACTAGATGGCCCAGGAGGCCCCTTCTGACTCGCTCTGTTTCTATGTTTCTATGTATTGTGCTCGGCAGGAGGTGGCACTTGTGGGCAGTTAGTCACGTCAGAAGTGCTTTCCTTTTGGGAGAACTATGGACGGTGCAGTGAGCCACCAGCTTTCCCCGCAAAGCTAGGAGTGCCGCTAGTTTATATGTGGGCGACAAAAGCAGTGGAAGGACTTCTGTGCTGATGGGTGAGAGCCAAAGGTTGTGGTGTGCACTGGCGGGAACTTGATGCCATTAATGAATGCAGAATCGCATGAACAGCCGGGAGGCTTGGTAGTTCAGGGTGAATCCAGGACTGCAGAAGAAGGAAGGCACTGTGGGCTCGATGCTTTTAGTCTAAAATGAACCCTGCTTGAGTTGGCGGTGAAGTGGGAAATCGATTGCATAACCGTGAAAAGGTTGGACTGAGACTAGGGAAATTCAAGTGCTAGTCTCCGCTCAGCCATGAAACTCACAGGGTAACTTTGGGCCTCTTATGGACTCTCGGCCTAACCTACCTCCCAGGGTTGTTGTCAGGATGAAATGGAGAGGTTGGGGACCTCATAGCCCCTCCTGGGTTCCTTGCAAAAAAGGAAAAGGTGGGATATAAATTGCAATGTGGAATTTATAAGAATAATAAAATGATGCAGAACACTGAATTATCTTTGGAGAAAAGGGTGGTGAGGTGAGCAGGAAGGAAAATAAAGGTAGAGACTTAAGATCACTAAAAAGGAGTACATTATTCAGACATGAAATATCTTCTCTTATTGCAAAAGTGGGGAACACAGAGAGTTTGGAAAATAAATGGAAATAAGTCCTATTCTAGGCAAATTCCTAGTAAGGAGCTGCTAAAATGGGGAGAATATGCCTCTCAGATCTAGTGAAAGGAAGATGCCACAAAGATTGGTGCAAGCTAGTACTGAATGAGGGCAACTGCCAATGTTGCCCTCACTTGGAGCTAGCTTGGTGTAGCCACTTCCAGTTGGAGGCCTGATGATGCCAGTGATATTTGGAAGGATGGTTCTTTTCACAAAAAAGGGGGTGCCGAATTGGCAACTCACTGAAGCTCCCCAAGAAAGAAAAAGGTATTTATTGAGTGCGGAAAAGACCACAGAGTTGGCACCAGTTCTGCAGCTGGGTGCCACTCCTAAGAAGGCTCTGTCTCCACTTGCTGATAAGCAGATTTGACGAGGCACTTGGTAAAGTAACAGGAAAGCAGAAGCTTCAGATACGCTAGCCATGAGATAGATAGTTTATGGGTGGGGTTGTGACCTCTGGGTGTTCTGACCTTCCTCTCCGAACAACCTAACTAACAAAGCCAATTGTGAGGGATGGAGTCAGAGCAAAACCAGTTTTCAGTTTATTCAGTACGTCCTCTTGAAGCAAAAAGTAGATCCGAAAGAGACGTTAATAACCTTCCACACATCTCCCCCACCCTCATTTTTCTTTCTTTTTTTCTTTTTAGGAAAGAGGTTTTAATTTTCAAGCCTCCACCTGAGACATTACTTAACAGAGAGAAAGGGGGAGAGAGAGAGGAAAAATAAACCCAGCAGATTCTGACAACACATTTCCCCAAAGTGGGAGCCAATTAGTTATCACCAATTAAATAAAATTAAAGAAGAGCACTCTGCTCAGGGAAAGAGAATGAGAAATGAAATGACCTTCCAGTCACAAGGGGATTTCTGGGATGCAGGTTTGGAGAGCAGAATGGAGGAAAGAGGAGAAAAATAAAAGATATTTTTAGACAGAGTTCTGGGAAACGGAATGATTCTGAAGGTCAAGGACATTTTTAAGTGATTTGAACCTCCCCCTGCACCTCCCAACACTTTCTGCCTGGCCAAGGGGGCGATTTAATCCATATGTCAGATGAAGGATAATGGAACTTGTCATCCAATACACCTGGAGTGCTCCGGGTGTGGGAAGGATGGGTTGTGGATAATGGGCATTGCATGTCATAGGCGATGGTGCGTGGCTGGCCCAGGGGTGATGAGAGTTGGGGCTGAACACACCTTGAGGATACCAGGCTGGGAACAGCTGAGCTGGGGATGATGGGAGATGTGATGCCATAGGGAATGGTGCACACTTGCTGTGAATGATGGGAGCTGTAGACCAATGTACATGGGGGATGCCAGGATGTTAGAACAGTTCTCCATTTAGGAAGTCCCACATGTGTCATTTCCCAGCATTCCTGACCATTGGCCGTGCTGCCAGAGGCTTCTGGGAGTTGAAGTCCAAAAGCTCAGGGGATCTCCCTTTGCTTTAAATTACCATATTTTTTGCTCTATAAGACTCACTTTTTTCCCACTCAAAAGTAAAGGGAAATGTCTGTGCGTCTTATAGAGCGAATATGTGTGTGCAGTAAGTCTGTCAGATGTGCAGCCCATGGGGAAGGGATGGGGAATGTGCCTGTGATGATGTGCCCATTTGATTCAGAATATTTTTTTCTTGTTTTCCTCCTCTAAAAACTAGGTGCGTCTTATGGTCAGGTGCGTCTCATAGAGCGAAAAATGTTTGATGGAGGAAGAGCAGCAGAACTGTGTGGGGAGGGCAGGGAGAGGGATGCAAACACAGAGGTGCAAATATTCATCTTTTCATCTTGAGCACTCGTCAGGTTAATTGCCAGTTGTTCTTTTGCTTTCATCAGCTTTTGTAATAAAGCTATCCCACCCACCCGTCCCACAAATGAATATTTAGGATGGATCCATTCAAATGCGTTGTGCTAACAAACAAAACCCCCAAATGATCTGCAAGCACTCCTGGCATTTCATTAGAGATGCTCCGAAATACACCGGGGAAGCCGCTGAAGTGGAGAGTGCAGGCAACGAGACCTGCCCTCCCCGAGTGTAATTAATAATCCACGTGAGAATCCCTCTTCATCATAGTCCAATGGAGGGACAAAAATATGCAGTTCTCTGGGACCCGCGTTCGTTCAGGAGGCATTCATTAAACACATAGCGGGCTTTGTTCACACTCGATTTGGTAAATAAAGCACAATTTACAGTAATAGATTAAATCTTGAGCTTCCTAAATGGGCTGAATCTCTTGAAAGCCTCTGCCGGATTCTGATATGCCTGGGAACATGATGAAAAGTTACACTAGGAAGGATGATGCCAAACGGCAGGTCCAGTGGGCGTCCGGCCTGCCCTGTGGGCCAAATCCAGGAGCCCACCTGGAGTCTCATTCTGGCCCTACTTGGTCGGTTTTAGCTTTTGCATGCACACCCCGAATAAAAGTTAGCAAGACCTCTTCCTGCCGTTACTTTCTGGCAGCGGAGAGCGCGATTTTTAATGGGCTTTGTAGTGCAATCTCAGCCGCACTGCAAGCTTCAAGGCAGCTGTCCATGGTGCTGAACCACCCCCTCAAATCAGTCTAGCCTCCGAGTAGCTCCTTAAAATTTGGGGTGGAGTCCGGAATGGATGTGCTTGTGAACCGTCCAGACAGCTTCAACTACGGGGTGGTGTAAAGGTACAACCGACCCATCAGTCGTGAAGACAGAAACTTCCACGGGTTACTGGCAGTAGGAGCCTGAAGATAAAATATTCTGGCATTGGACATGCCGAGGGGGAATTTTGGTCACATCTCTTGTGTCTTGTGCATGTTGGGAAAATTCAGATAAATCCTGGCAGAAAAGGGTTGCTTATGTGTCTTTGTGTTCTCAAAGGCCTTTCTCAGGAAGCACCCCAAAATTCCAAGCCAGGTCACTGTTTGGCATTTGCTGCTAATTGAAGAAGTGGGACTTGATGGCTTCCCCAAGGAGCTGCCAGGGCTGTTGTTTTGCTGATCGGGCTGCCAGTTGAACAGCATTGCAGTCACCCTTATTTGCATGCCAAGACCCACAGTAATCCCTATGTCTGAGTGATCCTTACGTTAATCTCCTGAAATCTCACCTTTTTCTGTCTGTGTTCCCCTTATTTTGTCATCAACTGCCCATCTGCTGGGCCCATGTGACTCAGAATCTATAGAACACTCTGTATATGTTCTAAGAGCTTGTCGTAGGTGAGAACCAGATAGCATGCTGTCGTAAGTCACCGCAAGGGTGCTGGGTGGTCTTTCAACAAAACTGCTGAGGTTCAAGGTGAAAGGGGTCTTTCTGGACTGAACCTGGCTATCCTTGTTGCAACTGCCATGGAGGTTTCCTGACATGCATGTGAATAACCCAGCACTTGAATGCACGTCTGAAGAGTTTAACTGAAAGTGAAATGAATTTTGAAGAGCAACCATGACCCACTGGTCCAGCACCCGCTGCTTTTGTATCACCAGTGATTTCAGAAAGTCCAGGTGGCAGGTAACAGCAAGGGCTTCTACACACCAGCACCTTCAGGATGTTTTCCAGCATAACTCCCAGAGATATGAATGCTTCCAGGCCCAGAAACACGCCAACTCTTAAGGATTCCCAGGCATCCCTTCAGACAGGCACACAGACACTGAATGATTTAGTGCTTCTTTTCAGAGCACTTCTGAATTTATCCCATGATGGGATTGTAAAAAGGGCTGTGCTTTAAGTCTGATCTCAGAGGATTTCTCAATTCAAAGTACTTCCTCTGTTGGGATTCTTGGAAAAGGAGCACGCTAGGAAGAAAGGACATGACATATTAGTGTAATCTAAATTAAATAAGCTATTCATCCATAGAAATACAAGGATAAAAGATTAAGAAGAAAGTTTCTAGGAAGTCACCAGGGATGCACACGTGCATTTAATGTTCCAACAGATTGCAGCTTGTGAAGCCCTTTCTCAAGCTACTGCTATTAACTGATTCAGTCCCCAGCTATAGACATCCATCACAGCAACCTGGTGCCAGTAAAAGGACTGGCAAGCATTTTCATGCTGCGAGGGATCCCTTTCTGGGAAACAAATACAAATGAAACGAAATTCTTTCTCAAACCATCACACAGACCAAAGCTTCAGTTTACAAGACAAAGAAAAGGTATTTAATCTCCTTGGTTGCCTGTCATCAAACTTACAATGCACTGACCTTGCTTAGAGGCATGGGCAAAGAGCAGGGAAAAACCATTAAGACAATATTTTATTTTCATCTTTCTCTAAGGTTTGCAGAGAGGAAAATCGAGCCTATGGGTGGTACTAGGTGGGATGATTTGTCCAGCTCCAGTCTACCCTGACCAGTAGCACCAGTCCAGGCTTGGGGTGTGAGCAGAAAGTTCACAGGCTGCAAGGGTCTTGTTACTGTGCCGCTGGACTTCTTGGAGGGAGAATAACGCTAGTGTAGTGGTGAGAGTGTTAGGCCGGGACTTAAGAGGTCTGGGTTCCAGCCCCCACCTGGCTGTGAAGCTCATGGGAAGACTCTGGGCCAGTCACTGAATCTCCACTGAGCTTGCCTCGTAGGGTTATTAGGAGAAGACGGAGAGAAGGAGGTTCATGGAAGCCAACTTGGGTTCCTATGAGAGGCAGGAAAAGGTAGGATTCCCATGTCATAAAAGGCCACATTGAGCTTGGGAGGTGCTCATTCTGGAGCCCGGCAGCAAGTGGAGTGCGATCTCCAGGGGTGTCCTGTGGTGATGTCAGAGGGAAGTTGCCCATGGACCCCTCAAGGTTGCCCACATCTGTTCCAAGGTCCCAGACTAAGCCTACCTATCGCATTCTACCTGCTCCTGCATTACCTGGAGCTGCCGGGGGTGGAAACTGGCCTTCTGCCACATGCTCTTTGCCACTCAATTATGCCTCCCACTTCTCTGCAGAACTAAGTTCTTATTAGATATTTGTACTAGTCCTTCTCCTTCTCTGAAGTTGCTTTGCAAATCCTCACTTTCAAGTTACAAGCATTTCTAGAATACCCCAGTCAGGCTGGGGAGGCAGCAATGTAGCATAGCCCACTTAGGTGTGGGGCAATATAGTATCTTTTTTAAAAATGGAATTTCTGCAGTCTGCCTCAGCATTTAAATGGCCTGGAGTGAATATGGATATATAATCAGAAGGCATTAGCACCTTATTATTTTTTTAAAAATTAAACAATAAATTAAGAGTGGGGAGATCAATGTTCAGTTCTGTTGGAAATGACAGAGAGAGCCGCATTTGGTGCGTTTGGTGCTTTGGGTCGGTTTTCTCTAAAATGATTAGCAAGTAAATAGGGAAAACACACAAAAGTTACACCCCAGAGTCTGTTGCCGTTTTGACAAGCGAAATCGATCGAGTTATCTTTAGACGTAGCGAATCCATAGTGAATAGGCCATTATAGATGGCCGATGCTGCTGAAAAATTATTTAGGGATGTCTTTCTCCAGGAGTGTCTGCTCTTGTTAGTGGAATTCAGTTGCATGCTCCAGTTTGGCCTTCTGTCATCTGTGCTACTTCTAGCGATGTGGCAAAAATGTATTAATATTAACGGACCCAATTTGCTCTTTGGAACTGAAACCGAGCTATGCTTTGAAATTAAAACTTCTGCAAATCTTTCTATGTTTCTGTAAAGTTTAAATGCAGTTAAAATGCATAAAAATGACTATATTACGACGGATAACCAGAGCTGGTCCAAGAGAGAAAAGCTGGATTATTTCAGTGCACATGGCGAAAAAAGGCTGCAAACGTATCTTCCCCTCCACAGTTGTGCAAGAACAGGGCAATAACACAAGAATAATGGCTAATTTTGTGACCCGCAATATTTGCTGCTTGAGGCAGCTGCCTTACTCTGCCTCATGGAAGGGCCGGCCCTAATAAGAGCATTAAGACATGTTATGTTAGCAAAAGTCCCTGTCCTCCATCTCCACCAAAAAATAAAAAAATAAAGGCAGAAATGTATACAAAAATGCACATCTTAGGAGCAATGTGCATAAAATGTGTAACAATTTTCAGTGAACTTTAAAAAACAGATTCCAAAATGAACCATTCCGTGTGCAGGATGGGCCCAGACTTAATGCTGGGAAACAGAAACTGGTCCTGAGACATTCGTCCATGTCTACATTCATAGAGGGAGAAGCAGGAGGACCATTCCAGGTAGAAGGGAGGGCTGGGGAGCACCTTGTCCCTGACTTAGCTGCCCACAGCATCATTCAAAGAAGGTAGTTCTAGGTTAGGTTGACCAATGGTCTGACGGAGGTTTCACATGTTCAACGTAGCGGGGAGAGCAAATTTTCATCCCTGCATGGTCTTTTAAATACACACGAGATTCTGACCTTTCGCAAGGGAGAGAAAAAAGCCCCTGCAAAATGTCAACCTTTGCTGAAGCAGCAGCATTTGTGTGTTGTAGCCAAAGGAAAACACACGTAAGCTCGGCTTGAGAAATTGCAAAGAAAGCATTTAAAATTGCATCAGACAATGAAGGAGTGGGAATTCAAGAATTTATTGATAAAAAATGTGCCTATCAGGAAAAACCAATTACTGTCCCTCTGAGATCAGGAAGGAAGGAGCATGGAAGGCAGAGCTGTTCTGAAGTTCAGGTGGAGAGATCCTTTCAAAATTTCCATCAGCGGGAAAGCAAAAGCATTTGAAGAGGGCATGAAAGTGTTTCTGTGTATTAACCCAACCATGTTCGGGAGTGTTACGTCTCCCTTGTTAATTACTGGATTTTTTCCTTCCAGCTTTTGAACTGGTGCATTAAGAATGAAGCAGCTTGAAGTCTAACTTGCAATGAAAGCCAGACAACCTTGCAGCCTGAGGGAGAAATTGGCAGATTTGCTGGGAGCTTGTAAATGGCACAGACAGGAGCTCTCCTTGAAGCAAGACAGCAGGGCTGCACTTGCATTTCTTGTTGCAAGAAGCAAAGTTGAAAGACCCCAGAGCCACTTCCTCCAACTCCAGCTGTTCTGAACTACAACTCCCACAGTTCCTGACCCTTGAACATGCCAGCTAGGGCTGATGGGAGTTGAAGTCACAAACCTCTGAAGGACAGCAGTTTGGGGAAGGTTGCAAGGGATGCTAAGCAGAATGAAGCAAAGGAATAACTGCTCAGAACAAAGCAAGTAGAATGGAGAAATTGCTACAAATTAGATGGACATAAAATGAACTTTATATATAGCCCAGTTCTGGAACTGATGTTCTGGAAGTGTGAATCCAGTCGACTTACACTAATCTGTGAAGCAAATTCAGTTCTCCTTCAGCTCCAGTTATGAGTGGACGCTAATAAAAAGCACTTTAAGGTTCTTTCCTTCCCTTCCTCCCTCCTTTATCAGCACACACAGCAGGACTGGGTGAAAACTGAGGATGTATGAGAAGAACCAAAGGAATTCCATGAACTCTGCCAACAGCTTTCATCCCTCCATCTGCCCACTGATGGACTCAGAGTGTGCACAACGCCTTTGCACATATTCTGCTTTTGTGCAAATTCACGCAAAATCTGTCTGATCCAGTCATAGCCAATACCTACCAGTCAAGGTTGCCCAGTGGTTACAACCCTACTGAGAAATCTGCTGCGATGAAGGTGGAAGGTGAATCGAAGACTGTGGATCTTGAATTCGGATGTCAGAGTGGCTTACAAAAATTAATGATGGAGCAGCCCTGGTCTTCATGCTTGCAAGCTGGAAAACAAAAGGAAGGGGGATCGGTAGACAGGAGGGAAACAAGCAAAGCTCAGGAAATGAACCTTGGTTTCAAAGTTCGTACAGATGTTCTTTCCATTAGAGAATGGCTCCTTGCAGCTGTTGCTCCCCTGGCAGATGGACTGGGCCAATTTGGCCTTCCCTTTGTAAAGATATTTATTTTGGGAGGTGGAGGGTACAGCATTCCAGGGGCCCTGGGTTTTCTGGTCAATGGATGAGGCCAAAGTCTGGATTTTGAAAAGCGTGCTTTTTAGTAGATTTTAGAGAGCAGATCTACTAAAGAGAATCTGATAGCTTAGAGAGGCGGACTTTGCACAGTTAATTTGTCTCCCTGTCTTAAGTAATGGAAACAACGCAGGGAATCCTAGTGTTTGAGGGCTGGAGGTTCTTTTGCTTTGCCCTTCCCTTGGCGTTCCAGTGTCTGCTGTGAGCCATATGGCCTTTTACGCATCGACAAGGCATCCCAGTCCAATGTGTCATGGATGCTAACACTTATTTTTAAGAACCGGGAGAGAGGCAATTCTTTAGGGAACCTGGCTCTCCCCGAGGAAGAGATGGTTATTCAAGATTCCACTTTGCCTGCCCAGATTATCCAGTGAAACCAGATGTCGATGCACCAGTCTTCAAGGCAAGCACCGTACTGACGTGCGCTGGAGCGCTGCTGTGAAAAGTCCTTGCAGAGGGAGAAGCCGGTCGGCCCAAGGGCGCGAGTGCTCTTCTTGCAGCGGACTCTCGTGCCTCATGCCAGTGTGCCTGGATATTGTTGCTGTAAAAGGAATTCTCCAGAGAAAGTTGGATGTACCACTGGAGGGAAGTCTCACAGAAGGATGAATTTGTGCACATAATTCCCTTTGATTCTGATGGCACCGAATTACCTCTCCCAACTTTTCTCCAGCTTGCACCCGAAGGCTAAAGCAAAGTCTTGGCCGGTCTAAGGCTACTTTTCCATTTGGGAAAAAAACAACTAACATTGTGCCTTGTTATCGTCGTCGGCATCATCATCATCATCAACATCACATTGCATTTATACCACACCTTTTTTTCCTCTCGCAAGGCACCCAAAGTAGCGTATAATGTTCTTCTTTCCATTTTATCCTCACAAAAACCCAGTGAGCTAGCTTAGACTGATTGTCCATCACGGGCCCAGCATCACCCAGAGATCTGCATGGCTGAGTGGGGACTAGAAGCAGGGTCTCCCGAGCCCCAGTCCAGCATTCTAAGACCACTGCACTGCACTGGCTGTTGAGTCTCACTTCCGTGCTGGGGAGGGGATCACATCCACCTGCAGGCAGCAATGCTGTGCTCAGTTCTCAACTACTTCCTGCCACCTCCCAGAATCTGCTGCCTGAAATGCCTTCAAATCTGTTACTGGACTGTGCCAGTCAACAGCTGGGGCAAACCCTGGGTGGACCCCAGACCCGAAGCCAGACAGAGCCTGAGACGAGACTTAGAGCCAAAAGCAGCTTTATTCTAGTACACTATAGAATAAAGGGAGACAAAAGGGGACATTCAGCCCAAAGCAGCCCAGACAACCTTGCAGCCAGAGGGAGAAATCGGCAGATTTGCTGGCAACAATGCTGTGCTCAGTTCTCAACTACTTCCGGCCACCTCCCAGAATCTGCTGCCTGAAATGCCTGCGTCACTATGCCTCATGATAGCGCCAGCCCCAAGCAAAGAGCAAGCAGAAGGGACATCTAGACAGGTGCCATATTGATCAGGACAAGAGCTCTCTGGGACTCCCGGATAAGGCGGCCACATTTAGAATCGCCTTGGAATTCATTGCAGTGACTTCTGGGAAAACCCGTGTTGGAACTGGCTGGTCTTCTAAGGGTTGCCCATGCCAGCCTGTAGCTTCCTCCAAATTCCCAATTTATTTAACATATTTGTATGTCGCCCCCTTGCAAACAATCCAATGAGTTGCATTCATTTAATTTTTGTTTCTTATTTTCCTGAGGGCCTCCAGGTGGTCCTCCCGCTACCCCATGGACCCACACTTAAATGCAAACACTTCTGTTTTTAATATAAAAATACAAGGAATTCTGTTAGAATTGGCAGGTAGGTGATAAAATTCCCATCCCCAAACTGAACCCCCCTGAATTATTTGGACTGCAGTTACTTCTGTTCCTGACCATTGACCTTGTCAGCTGGGGCTAATGGGATGCGAAGTCCAAAACTTCTGGAGGACGCCCAGTTTGAGGAAGGCTGTATTGCAGCAACAAAGTGTTGCCATGTTGAGATGCAGTGAAACCTTTTCCTTCCCAACCACACTGCTTTTTAAGTTACAACTACAGTGATTTCTTTAAGCATTGGCAATCTATGACTTACTATTTATATATCAGCACAGAAATCAATGGGATTTAAGTCAGCTGTGATTGTCTCATTCCCTTGATTTCTGTGGGACTGGAATGTGATTTAGTTCCTCTGAACTGTAGACAAGGTTATGCTCCCATTAGTTATCTCATTGTGAAAGAGATATTTTCAGTCCAGTTATTCAAGTGAAATGCTTTCTTCTTGCACACAAAGTGTTATTTTACTATTTTCCCCCAAACTGCTGAAACACGTCCATTCCTTTCTGCCAATTTTAGTGTATTAACTTCTTTAAATTTCTCAAAGCAACCATTTAGCTGAAGTACAGAGAGCCACATCCAGATCTTTCCTGTAACTTACGCTGTTCACATCAGCAGGTCACCTTCTCCTGTTAAGCCGCCTGTACCTCTGGGCCCAGAGATGTTTTTCATGTGAATTACACAATTAAATGAGCAGCAAAAGATAAAAACAAATAAAATCCATGCATTCTGTAATTTGCTATGAAAGAAAAAGTGAGAAAAATATTAGTCTTGGCACTGCTGGGTCTAATGTAATATGACTCTTATCTTGCAAATGCTTCATATTTTATTTAACTTTGAGGAAATTACTAAGACCTTGCAAATCATGTTACCTTGTCGCGAAACAGAGAGAGGTGGGGAGGGGGGGAACTAGAGAGATGATGTGGATAGCTAAAAATCTGGGCAGAATAACTGCACAGAACTCCAACACCCTTGGGATGGAGGACAATACTGGCCTCGATCCAACCTTACGTCATGAAATTATGTAAGGCATGGCTGAACCTTCCGCTGAATCACAGAGCCTTGCTTCTTGGTGGACACATCAGGAACATGCTGCAAGTCCTCTCTGGACATCAACCAGACATCAAAGTCCTTAATTTCATCTGCATTCTCCTCACTGACATACATGGGAAACCACATTTTCTGGAGGACAACACACAATGCACACACACACACACTGGCATTGTAACGTATCTCAGGACTTGCAGAAATGGTGAGATCTGTGTGACTGGGCCAGTGTAGCCTAGAACATCAGCACGGGTCCTCAGAAACTCCAAGACTATGATGGAAATCAATGAAACCTCTTTCTAGGGGCCTCCATAGGAATGGTGGGGTGAGGAGGTTTGTTGTATTTCTACAGATCGGAGCAGGACCTTGGTCCATCTAGCTCAGTATAGTCTGCAGGGACTGCCAGCACCTCTCCAGGGGTTTGGACATCCCGGCCCTGTCTGGAGGTGCCACAGATGGAACCAGGGACCTTCTTCACATCACCTTCTTCTTCAGGGACAACATGCATCCTGCCATCGAACTCCGGGCTTGATGGTACAGTTTTGCCTCACCTCAAATGGACTCTTGGTTATTCCGGAGGTTGAGGCTGAGGCTGCCCCTGCCTTCTCAGGCTAAAGCAAAGAAACTGTTTTTCTAATCAGCTACCTTGTATTAAGCAAAACTGCAAGGCAGTGAAGGAGGTGGTGGTGATTATCCCAAAACCAGACACTTTGCAAACCTGGGCAGTTTCTGGGAACCACCGGGATGTATGCCAGTATGCCGGGGGTGGGGGCCTCTGAGTATGAGGAATTTTCGAATGCAGACCTCCCCCCACTGCTCTCAGCCCCATGGCAAGCCATCAGCAGAACTGGGAGGCTTGACTGAATGAGCAGTACATGCTTGCCTTCAGAAGGCCCTTCCCAAGAGGATGGGCCCCAGGCATGCTCAGAAGGAGAGTCCCTGAAGGTAAACACTAGAATAGGTTCAACAAACCAGTTGGCATGCTCAGAGCTGTGTTCTGGGTGATTTGTTCTTGGGAGTAATTAAAAGAAAACATTTTGCAAGGAAAATGATCTGTGGCTTTTGACTGCTCAGAGGAAGAACCTCAGCGCTTGACACATATCCCCAGAGCATACTCATGACTAATATCTGTTTGAAAAGATGGGACATCAACATGGGACCTGGACAGTCTTGGACGTTCCGAACTGCTAAGAGCTCGATCAAAGACAGAACCTCCAGCCAGTTATACGATGATCTGATTTCACATCTTTGGATGTTTTCTCAGCCCAGCAGCCCTAGAATAACAAAGTAATATTTCATCAGGATCTGTTCTTTCCTACTTTTCAAGCACAATTAGATCATTCGGCTGCCTGGGATCATTCAGCATTATCTGTTCCATCTTAATAACTCCAGAGAGGTCGATGAGGGGGAAAGAAAGATGCAAGCCTGTTGCATGAGGCCTCATGGGACTGCCAGTTGATATTCCTGGCAGGTGACCCATCTCCATCCTGATTCACACTTTGCAGCAGCAGAAGGAAGATCACCAGCTGGCCCGGAAAGCAAGCCACCCCATCCCAGGATCTGCTTTTCGTTGTGGTCCTCATATTTCGTTTCCTCCCCCTTGCGAATCATAACAGGGTGGTACACTTCCCACATGTGTCCCCTGGGAATAATTCACAAAGACAAATCCATTTCTGGGGGCTGAGCAAACAGCGTTTTGTTCACCTTATTATAGCCTTTGGCAGAGACTTGACACATTTTAAATCCCCTCGTAGACAATTCTTCAGCACAGAACAGCTAGTTGCATTTCCTTTTCTGCTGAGGATCCCTTCTTATTTAGCATGAGAAGGAAAGCAACAATGCATTAATTCATCCTGTTCACTCCCAGCCAACCCCCCACCCCCCACAGGAAAGCACAGGGAAGCTCAAGGTGTTAAAAAGAAAGATGCTAGCTTCTTTTTTGCTGACAAGAAGGGGAAAGGAAAGGAAAGGAAAGGAAAGGAAAGGAAAGGAAAGGAAAGGAAAGGAAAGGAAAGGAAAGGAAAGGAAAGGAAAGGAAGAATGGGGTTTCTTATTCACACCAAGTGCTTATTTGGGGTGGGGGTGTCCTTGGAACTCCAGGCCACTGTAACTCCGAAATCTGCAAGCCGACTCTTTCCCAATGCCATCATTTCTACTTGAATGTGTTACAACCTCTGAGCAGCTGATGGAAGAGTCATAGATGTGAGCTGAGGACCAACATTAGAGACAAGTTGAACTCTTAACCATCATTTATTAACATGCACACAAAGGATTACTAGTCTTTACCATGGGGCTTTCAAAAGATGGCTTAGTGACAATTCTCCACAAGACAGAGCTGCAGCTACTGTGCAAAGTTGCTAAGCCTCCACTCCAGCCAAATACACTCACAACCAGATTCACCGCTTGGACACCATCTTCCCCTGACTCCCAAAGCTCCCCCACTTGCATTTCTAGCTCCTAGCAGTTTGTCTGGGTTTCTACAGCCCACCTGTGTGACTTTCTTCTGGTGAGATCTTAGGGCAGCCTCCTTGAATCATTCCGCCACCTGCTCCCTGCCTCTGATGGTCGGCATCCATGCAGGGTTCTCTCAAAGAGAAAAAATAGCAGGTCTCCACAATTTACTTTCTCCTCCATGTTCTCCTACTATTTTCTTCAAGACCCCACACCAACCTGAAGACCATCTCCCTCTCGAATCATCGTAGTCTGACTCTCCCAGCTGGAATGGCCAGCTCCTTCACTGGCACTTCCCAACAGTCTTCTCCACCAAGCTACAACTGCCAGACTCAAATTTATCTTATCCAACAACATTCAAAGCCATTGTCTCTTTCTCCTCCTTCTGATTAGCACTAAGAGATGACTCCATGGGCCTTTGACAGTAACAAAACAATGCCTGAGACCTACTAAGATACATGTCAAAGGCATGGCGGCTACACAAATTGGACATCACATAACAACCTCTTCTGTGTGTTTCTTCACAGGGAGGATCAATTAGACAGGAGGAAAAAAAACCCCCAAACATGCAGCTTCTAGCAATTAACGAGTTGTCCCCAAGATTTCTCATTAGTCACACATTGCTCCTTACTTCTGTGAAGGGGAAATAATAGTCTCCTTTCCTGATCCTATTGATTTTGAGATGCTCAGACGTCCCCAAGGAAAGTATTTGATGGAACCAAGTGTGCTCGTCTCAGCTAGAGATAGGCCCAGACAAACAATGTGGCAGAGGGCTTGAAATGAAAATGGAGAGGAGATATAAGCGGGACTCAGACTTCTGAAGGCTTCAGAGAGATATGGATTTCAATTTGATGTTCAGCTGATGGCTTAGCTCCGTTCCTAATTTTAGACGCAGCCATCGTCTCCATCTCTGCTTCTCTCCATCCTATCGTCTTTAATCAAGAATGTCTATGTATGTATCACTCTAGAGACCTGATAGGGAGAAGAGGAATGGCCATATTTTCCAAGAGCTCCAGACTTTATGGTAATCTGAGCAAATGTCTCCATAATTTATTCACAGTGCTCACTATTGCTGATGGAGTGGATATGAGCAGGTGTGTTGCTATGAAGGGGCATCACAGGAGTCAGAACAATCCAAGGTCATCCTGAGAAACAATTTGGATAGTTTGGACAGAGAAAAGGAAGCCTTGGTAGATGCCTGGGGACATCTCTGCCTTGGGAGCATGTCGGAACATGACCAATGACTGGCTGTCACATTCTTTCCATTACAGACCAGGGATGGGAAGGGCATCTTAGTTGTCCGTTTCCCAGGTGGGAGAAAACCCACCCTTGCTGCTTCAGAGGGACTACAAATGTCTGCTTTGAAATCCCCCCTCCCTTTGTAGGCAACAAGATAGTGATGAGGAGCAGGGTCATTCTGACAAATATTCTCCAGGGAAGGAGACATGATCTCCCATTTCCTTGAGAACAGTGCTTCAGAATTCCCCATGCTTTTCCCACCAGGATGCTTCAAGGAATGGTGCGGAGATGCCCCGAATGGGCTGGGCAGGAACAGTTGCTGCTAGAAAATGATAGGAAATTGGTACAAAGAGGGGATTCTCCTTTGTCGCCTCAGAAATGTGACTCAGCAAGTTGAGGGCCTCTGGATACAAGCACCCCACCCCCACAAACATTGCACCTAAAAAATAATAAAAAGGATAAAAAAGACTGTTGAAGCAAGGCAAACTTTGCCTGTATTGGATTCCCCTGGACCCACTCGCCTGGGGGCCTCTCAGATTTTGTATTGATTCAGCAGCCGAACCTTCATCTTTCCCCCCGAGAATAAAACAAAATGGCAAAACTACTTCCATAACAGCTTTGGAACAAAGCACAGGGGGGGTGGGTCAAAGAGGAGGGACTCTGTGCCTCTGCTGAGTGGAATTATTCACTTGGGATATGCTATCCACTCATATCAGCTCGCCCTGGGGGAGATCAAATGGAGCAGTGTAGCAGGCTGCTTGGCTCAAGCTGGGCTTTCTGGGCATTTAGGAATTAAAAAATAAGCAAGCCCACATGGGGGAAAGCACAGGCTAGAAATGCGGTGCTTAAAAGCAGTCCAGATGGTGTTTCTTAAGCTAGCCTGTGATAGAGACCTCCTAGAATCCATCCAGCTCCTTTAAGCTCTACTTCTGAGGACCAGCCGCATCATTTCTATCATTCCTGTTCCCCCTTTGCAAACAGCCCCAAGTAGAATCCAGGGGTCTCCTCTACTCTGTTTTTATCTGCTCCATAGAATGTTTTTTTAATATACATAAATGCAATCAAGTTGCTGACCTTAATGGTTAGGAGAAGGTGAGTGAGGTGGACTTCCTTGCCAGGTTACATAATGCACCTGGAGCAGAGGTTCCCTGTCCCTGGTGGACTAGTGCAGAAGGTCCATGAGTACTGTCTAGTTGACCCCCTGAAGCTCCTGGAGCAGCTGAGAATATTTCTATTTGGCTGGACACTTGATCTATTTTTTCCGGCAATGTTGATCAGAGATGGTTTGACCAGGGACAAATGAGGAAACAGGTCAGTCAGAGCTCTCGATTTGCATATGGTGATACCAGGTGCTGAAGAAGAATGCAATTAAAAATGAGTTAGTTTGACTGTGTGTGAATTGCACAGAAATGTTAATAACAGCTGGAACTCCCAGCAAATTTTCAAGTGGCCCATGAGGATTTTGTCCTAAACAACAGAGAGGCATCCAAAGGGGAGGGAAGGATTCCGTTTTTCAACACGCCTGTACTTTTATTTGGAAGGACAGCTGGGAAACATATTTATATAGCCAGTCTTTAGGAATGAAGTCCTAATAAACTGCCACATATGCAACCTCTCAGTGTAATTTGCGCTTTTGAAAGCAAGTAAAACGAATAATTTTAGCTCTTTAAAACGGCAATTTTCTGTGCACGCAATAAAAGGTTTTTGTGATGCCGATTAACATTCCCAGAGAGTTTTCTTTCCCCAGTCTGGGGCTTAGAAAAGTTCAGGTAATGGCAGCTTATCTCCCAAAATACTACAGATGCTCCCCCCTCCCCCCTCCCCCGCTTATAGCTATGTAAACGTCACTTCAACTCTTCCTCCTGAAAAAAGAAGGAAGCAACCACTTCCTTTAAACACACATCTCATCTTATCTGTAAAAATGAAGGACAATTGCCCTTTTTCAGTGGGCAAACAGACTTTGCTTGGCTTTCAGAAATAAGTTTCTAGACATTCTCTTGGGGAAGAGAGAGCCGACGATAAGAGAATCACAATTCTTTAGCCAGTATCTTCTCCTTTCTGCTTGTCTGGCTTTTGTGGCAAGTCCCGTTGGTTGGTTTAAATGTACACACACGCGCTTTATGCCCCAATATAAGACAAACTAAGAACTTAGGGGTTATATCCAGAGCCTTGTACTCAGCTCTTGAGCTCAATCCCAGGGAAGCTCCAGGTGGGACTGTCCTGTGTCCTGGTGGATTCAAATCTTCTACGATCAGCTTCTATTCTGGTGTAGCTGGCAGGACCTCATCCCCACCAGCTCCCTGAATTCATCAGATGCCTTTGCAATACTCCCAGGGCAAATCCCTTTTTAAAAAATCACGTTCAGGAAGGATTGATCTAGGTGTCAGGAGCTGTACGTTGGTCCCTTCACACATTCAAAGCCACAGACCTTTCTTGCAAAGCATTCTTTATTGACTCCAGGAGCACAAACAGCCAGAATGAATCTCTGAGCTTACACAGAGTGGTTTGTTGAACCCAGTCTAGGATTTACTTCTAGGTACTCTCCTTATGAGTCAGTTTGGGCCCTTCCCTTTTCGAAGGGACCTTCTGGAAATTAGAGTTCCTCCTCTCTGTGCTCCAGTCCTCTAAATGGGCCTCCTTCCTTGGCCGACACCACATCACGGAGTCAAGACCTGTACCATACTCCTTGGAGAAACTATTCCAAGTGCCGTCCTGCTAACTGAACATTTTTGTTATTCTCAGAGGCTATCCACACACTTGGGGAGCCTGGCCTTGAGATAAGTACCTCTGCTCCTCTCATCTCAACCTCTGCAACTGGCCCACATTCCAAGGCCGAATCCCAAGCAGCAGGGCCTGAAAATGCACACCAAGAGATGCTGGGAGTGATTTAAGAACAGACAGATGTATGTATGTATGTATGTATGTATGTATTTAAAACCTTTATTCCCTGTCCACCACTTTGATGTCTCAGGACGGCTTACAGCAAACAATAATAAAATAGCAAAACAGCACAGCATCCAGCAATCAAGATAAAACCCCCAGTTAAGACAAACTAAACATTAAAGCAGTGGGGTGTGCAGAAGCAGTCCATCCCCATTCTGTCTCTGTCGGGTGATGGCAGAGCCTCGTTCAGGACAGGAGAGGATTGGGCTGCCAGGTTCCACCAGGGTTCACAGGCCTTGGGACAAGTCAAGGTTTCTCTGGAAGGCGGAAACCAGAAGAAGGCAGCACCATGGAGAGCTCCAAGCGATTCTGGGGCTGGAAGCCTGGCATGTCCGCTTGCATGTTCCTACAAGAAACTGCAGGGCATGAACAGGGCATGTCCTCCACAGAGGTTTTTCTTTTCCCTTTTTGCCCTGTCTTAACAACCACAGGGTGAGAGTGGTACATGGGGACAGCCGTGGCACATGCCACGTGACCAACTCTGGAGGCAGGACAGCTGTTCCCCAGGGACTCTCTGGAGAACTGGACCTGAGGAAGCCGACGCTTCATGGCAGCCTCCTGAAATCGATTCCTTTCCCTGGACAGGCTGCTCACTTTTCTTCTGAGGATGAGAGGGAAGGATGCTCAGAGGATTCCATTTCTGCAGTTCAGGTGGACCTACGAATAATGACGAAGGTAATAAACTAATTACTAAGATAATCTAATAATTACTAAGATAATAACAACAACTAAGACGATAATAAAGATGATGATAATCGCATTCCTACTCTGCGGTTGCAAGACATGGTGCACCAGTTGGGTTTCAGCAGGAGGAAGATTCCAGCAGCCACCCAGAAGAGCAATGAGCCCACTCTAACAGCCGGGCGCATTTCAGCCAGTGGTACATTTCTTGTGCAAAGGCAGTCTCAGAGCTGCATGAGGCCCTTCTGAAGTCGACTGTAATTAATGCATATCAGCAACATTTACAGGGGAGATCGGTAATTTTGCAGTAGAAGTACAATAACTGCTAGCCCAGCGGACAACCCTGATATTTATACACGAACAATTGATTTGTGCAATCAAAGCATCCTTTGATGGATTGCCGGGGCCCAGTGAACAAGGCTATTCATTTTCAAGCAGTAACAGCGGCAATTAATAGGAAAGATGAGAATCTCAGTCCATTTCACCGGAAACAACAACAACAAAAAGACTATCGGAAGAGTGCAGCAAACAATTTTTTTTTGCATACTCTTTTCATCCTTAAAATCACACAATCGCTGTGGTTGTTATTGTTATTTTTAATCACCCATTTGCAGGTATCCAATTGGCCATCAGATTTCATTTGGAAGTAACTTGGTATGTGCATTTCTTAGCATGCCGCTTTGATTTCACAGCTTTAATTGTGCATTTAGCAGAAAACAAGGAAGCTTTTCGTTTTATAAGAACATAAAGACCAAGAACTGTGCCCCCGGCATCTTTTCTTGTTCATGCCCCATCCAGCTATGTCCAGGAGGCAAGGACTGAAGGCAATAGTTCTTCTCCACTGTTTCTCCCTTACAAGGAAATGATCTCATCTTCGATACCCCACTGTGGCCATCAAGAATTACAGGAGGAGTGCACAAATGATACCGACTGCATCCACTGAACATCTGGAAGAGATTTGTCTTGATGGCCTACTTAAAGTCATCTCCGAACTTCATTAGGCCTCCGTTCCTATCCATCAACTTCCAGAAGATGTAGAGATGGCCACCAATTGGATGGCCTTAAAGGGGCATTGGACAAATTCCAGGAAGATGAGGTTACCCCATTCACTGGTCTTTCTGATGGGTTCAGAAGCAGTATTCCGCAAGTTGTTTAGCTTGGTGGGCTCACTACATTAATGAGTGCACATCCCACCCTTTGGACCCTCCTCAAAACAATAGGAAAAGAAGGTCAGAAGCTTGAAGAGCACAAGGGACAGTCCTTCATTCTGCTCCTTCAGATACTTGAGACATTCCAAAATAATACTCATCCTAATAGTGGTCACACAAAGCCACTCCAGAAGAACGCACAAGGGGAAATAATTAGGCTGAGAGATCTCGGTAGCTGCAATACCAAGAGCAGAGGATGAGCCTGCATTTAGACCGCAGAAGGGAAGCTTAAATATCCACTAACTGCCCATCCTCCAGGCCAACCCCCAAGAAATGGAATTGCTTTATGAAACTGCTTTACTTTGAGACCCAGATAAGCTAGGAATGATTACAAATATTATTTCATCTTGCTCATGTATCTCAATTACATTGAGGTATGTACTTGGAATCTACTGGGGAATTATCTATTCTTTGACATCCCGGAGTGGCCGTTGCTGTCAACAAATGCAGGCTGTATGTACAAATGATGCTGTGGTACAATTGATTTAAGCCTCACCAGCAAAGACAAATGGGGGGAAAGCAAATTAATTTTACGTGCGATCTTGGAGAAGGGTTTTTCTGTTGATGGTGAAGGAAGTAAAATTGAATTATCAAGGAAGCTTCTGTAACCTTGCAGGGTCCCTCATCTTAGCAATGGCTTATTGAAGGTGACCTTCAGCAGGTGCCCTTGTCGCTGGTACTTCCTGCCTGGTCAAAGGTTAGGGGGCCTTTGTCAAGCATGGCAGGGCAGAAATCCATGGCAACCTCAGCTCTGCCTTACCAGGTCTCATGATCACAGGAGGGACTGTACCACATCGGAGCCATCACGGGATGCTCCGGAAGCCACTGCAGAGCTGTGCCAAGTAAGAAAGAGCTGTAGCCTGACGGAAGGGCAGCAGAAAGGGCAGGTGGAGCCTCCCTGTGCCAGTCCTTGAAAGACAGCCCTCTTCTTGCAGGAGCAAAGGCCTGGAGAGACAGAAGTGGAAGAGCAGCAGAGAGGGAAGGAACTGGGAAGGAAGGAAGCAGTACTTAAGCCTTGTACTTGGGCGGAAAGTCTCTGCGCCCTCCAGCTAGTGCCTGCTCGCTCATAAAACACAACCTCTCATAGAATAATTGTAAAAACATAAGATTTCACCACAGTTCAGATTTTAACAACAGTTGGAGAGCCAGTGTGGTGTAGTGGTTAAGAGCTGGGACTGGGACTCAGACAACCTGGGTTCGAGTCCCCGCTCAGCCATGGAGCCAACTGGGTGGCTTTGGGCCAGTCACAGACTCTCAGCCCAGCCTACTTCACAGGGCTGTTGTTGTGGGGACAAGATGGAGGAGGAGAATGATGTAAGCTGCCTTGAGCCCTTCGTAGGAAAAAGGCAGGATATAAATCCAAAAATAAATAAATAAATAAAAAATAAAGCAGTTACGATAAATCCGTACTGCTAGTCCTGCTAAAAGCAAAAGACAACCACCGTAAGCCAAGCCCCTAACCCAAGGGGGCAGCCTGAACCCGGCACTGGAAAGTTAGTACATGTGATGCCTGGCAGGCCTTGGCAGAGGCATCCTTCCATAATTTAGGGGCTACCACAGAGGCGCCCCTGCTCCTTCAGACAAACCTCCCTGGGAGGTGGCTTTCAGAAGAAGGCCTCAGACGTTGAGAACGGCGTCTCGGTAGATTGCAGAGGCATCGCATCACGTATTGGGCTCCCCAGCTTGTTCCGACTCTTCTTGGGGGGCAGCTGCGTGAGGAGTGGCTCCTCAATCAACAAGCCACAAGCGACACGTTAAGCATGAAGGGGTGCTGGGCTCTGGTGAGCCAGGGTGACATTTCACATGCGTTATTTTGTTAGGCTTCACTCTCTCCCTGACTTGGGTGGTACAAAACATGGAGAGATACCTAATTAGAGGGGAACATCGGAGCATTTTTGATACTGTGAGAAGTGGCAGCTTAGCAGAGCTCTCAACTGCATCCCCAACATACTCCGTCTTTTCTTTTCTTTTTTTTCTTTTCTTTTCTTTTCTTTTCTTTTCTTCTCCCCACCACCTTCCTTGTTGACTAGCAGCAGCGATGGGTCCCGGTCTTCTCTGAGCTTATTTGAAGACATGCTTCGAGGGACTGCGTGAGTTGCCTGCCCTCCCTTGACCTCCCTTCAATTATCAACTCCTTCCTCCAGAGAGATCCATAACCACCAATCAATCAGCAGGAAACAGAGGTTAACTAGAAAGTATTTTTGTTACCAGACTCTGCTGTTATTTGCCTGAGCATTTCAGGGCAGTACAAAGGCTGATCACACTTGGACGTGGACTGATACACCCTTCTCCACCTTCATTAATTGCAGGGCTTGGGTGCAGATAATTTCTTTTCCTTATAATTTGCTTCTTACTTTCCAGACCACTGGGGGGACCCTTAAAACTGCTCCCCACTTCCTCTGGTTACTCTCTATACATGTGTGTGTGTGTGTGTGTGTGTGTGTGTGAGGGGAAGAGTTCTATTTATAACCTGCTTTTCAAAGAAGAAGGTGTTAAATGCAACTTGTCTTGGAGTGGTAATTTTCACACAGAGTGCATGTGCATATTTACGCAGCTTGCATCACACCTTTCCAAGAAATGTTTAAGATAGAGATCAAAATAAAACAGATAAAAATCACAGTAAAAAAGAGAACAAAACAAGACATTAAAACAGAACCGATCTACGGAATAGAAACGATTAATAACTTACATGTATCCACAGCGGAGAACAACCCAATCAATGTTACAAACACACCAGATGTTCTAAAGCCTACCTTTTTAAAAAGTGATCTTTGTTATAGATAGGAATCTATTCCCAGTCCTTGTTACTAAAATGTCTATTCACCTCAAAGTCTGTTCTGTCAGATTTCCATATTAATCTTCACTATTATTGTTTGTAATCCATTTGAAAATGCACACTTAATATATTTCATACGCATCTCTAGATGAATTTTCTCTCAAAAGATGCACTTTGACATACATCTCTTTGACCCCGTGACCTCTTTGGAATATACGGGAAGCGCAAACATGTCTGTATTACACACACTGGAGAACTTCCAATCTGCCCATTTAGCTGGGATGAATTTACCGTTTTTCTTAGTAAGTGCCCCCTAGGCTACAAAACTTCCTCATGGGGAGGAAGATGTGCCCCCACATCTCAGCGACTGCTGGTTTTCTGCAGCTTTCCTATCTCTATCATACTGGAACGATACCGGACGAAACCTGGTAGTCACGTCCTACAGCTATAGAAGGTCATGGTGGCACAAGCAGTTTCATCGGTATCCCCCAAACGGACGTCCCAGCCTCTGTTTCCAGGGCTACAGCTCCACTCTGCTCCCTTGGAAGAAAAGAATACTGTTGCGTGGCCAGAGTCTGCCTTTTTTCTCCCCAGAATGACTGCAGGACGCACTCCAACGGAGCCAAGCTCAGGGAGCCAAGGTTCAATTTGGATGCCAGGAAGCACTTCCTGACAGTCAGGACCCCGAGGGTGTGGAATGGGCTTCCACGGGAGGTCGTTGAGGCCCCATCGGTGCGGGTGTTCAAGGATAGGCTGGACGTGCACATGGTAGGCATGTCGTGAGCGGAGCTGGCTGGCCGTGGGTCAGACTAGATGACCCGGGAGTCCCCTTCCGACTTGCTCTGTTTCTATGCTTCTACCCTTATTTGTGTGCCACAGTCAAGGATAGAAAGCTGGATGTGCTCCAGATGCTTCATCACCAGAAGGAATAAGGAGGGGGTAAAAAAAGCAAGACGAGACGGAGGAGGCATCTATTTCCGACCCAGCAAATGGCTTCCCGTGGGTAAAAAGGCCCTTCTGCGCTTTGCTTTGCGCTACTGGGTAGAAAAGAGAGGAACTCAGTCTGTGGCATAAGCTGCAAATGCTTATCTTTCCTCTCTTAAATCTATTCTGAATAAAAGTAGATGGAGCATGCAAATGTTTTTAGAATGTTTCTTTACTGAGTTAGTTGACAAACCGGCGCTTGACCCTTGCATCTTTCTCAGAATGGCTTAAAATGAATCCTGGAGGGAAAAGAGGATGGAAGACAATGGAAGGAGGATGTTGATTGGCGAGCTTTCTTTAAATGCCCCCCTCCCTCACTTTTCTGGCAGGTTATTTGCCGTTTTATTGCCTGAACCAAATGCAATCATGGATTTTGTATTCGCTTCCCCCATCTTAATGTTTCCATTCATTACGCCTCCTTTTTCTAGCTAGGACATTATCTTCTGGAGAAAATTATAGCCCTCTTGGTCTGAGATGAACACACTTTCATTCAAATTGAGTTCAGAGTGTTTTTAGCACCAGATATGGCATTTACTGCAAATTTACAGCAATCTGGGGTGGGGGGAGCTTTTAACTCGCTTGATTTCCACCTCTTGATCTCGATGGAGGGATTTAAAAATAAATAAATTGTGCTTTTTAATTTCTCTTCTAGTAGAGGCACGATCTCTGTGCCACCGCTTTTTAACTCGGGTTAAAAATATATTAAAAAGCACCTCCCCACCCTTATTCAAAAGCAAATTATAAAGCAGGTAAGACCATATCATGTGCAGACTCTGTCCTTATATACATATAGGTATGTGTGCATAGGTTCTGTTTAGGATACGTAGGGGCAGTCTTGGCACCTGCCCATTCCCCATGCAGCCTGCAGTACCACTGGGGTTTCCCCAGTGGCCAGCAAATCAGCCATCAGCTCAGTGGCCATTGGCTCCCCCGGGCAGGAAGAAGTATGGAAGAACTTCCTGTTCCAGCGGAGAGCAGAGTTCTGGCATGATCTTTTGTCCTGGGTTATGCTTTGGCCCTGAATTCCTGGATTCCAGTTTAGGGGATCCATAAGTACAGAACTGTTATTCTCTGTTATTCTTTCTGGCTAGACTCAATGCTGACCAAGAAATTCAACCGTTGCCCAGAGATGGATTTAAATTCTATCTTAGATTCCATCTGCTCTATAATAACATACACTCTCCTGCTCAGATGGGTCTTGGAGTCCTTAATGCTGCTTAGCCCAGTACGAATGTGACCAGCCAGTAACTGGTTACCAGCAATAGCGACAACACAATCCCCCAGCTTTGGACAAGAGAGAAGAAAATTCTGGATGATGGGATAGCATCTCTGACAATTGCCTCAGAGGTTCATTTTCATTTTTGGTTGCACTAGATTTTGCATTCTTATCCTTAAATACAAGTGACAGATGCTATTAAATTCATAAATTATATGGATTTCATTCCGGTCATGGCCAAATTAGCTGATAGGGTTTGCTTGGTTGACATGATTGGAGGTATTGGTGTCATTTTTTAAATAGTTCTGTCTTTCTCTTCCTTCCTCCCTTCCTCGTTCTTTCCTGGCATTTTTTTTCTTTTCTCATGTTCAGGCTGAAAGGACTGTCCTTCAGCTTTTGCCATTTTGTGGAGAAGTGAATGAAAAGTAATAAGAATCTTGTTTCCAGGATGCAAATTGGTTGGCCAAATTCTCAGTGCCATGTCTGGCCTGTACAACTTTCAAACCCAGGAAGGAACCCGCATAATGGTGTGCTTCCTTGGGACATATAATGTACATAGAACAGAGAACACACTCAAGCGGTAGCCAGCCATGCCCACTTCAGGAAAACTCCATTCCATTCCATTCCCCTCTACACCTGGCTTTCTGTCCCATGCCACAGCTGCTGTTCAGCCTTCTGCAATCATTGAGCAACCTAAGCCCATGTGGGATTTCCATCTCTCCTTG
The DNA here is from genome assembly GCA_023646645.1 of Varanus salvator macromaculatus. Classification (NCBI taxonomy): domain Eukaryota; kingdom Metazoa; phylum Chordata; class Lepidosauria; order Squamata; family Varanidae; genus Varanus; species Varanus salvator. Next base: position 3,810,993 of record JAIXND010000657.1, read on the forward strand.
GCATTTTTTCCTGCCACACTTTCCCCTCTCCTTTGGGGTTAGAGAAGCATTCAGGCTCCCACTTCAGGCACAAGCAGGCCAAAGACACAAGCGGGGAGTCCTCACCTGCCTCCAGATGCTGGCATATTTCAGCATAAAGCTCTTCCTTCCAGGAGACAGTTGGACCTTTCAGAAAAAGAGAAAATGTGGAAAAGCACATCCAAGTATCAGAAACTGGGGGTGGGGATGCCATCCGGGGAGGCAAGGTGGTGGCTCATACCTGATGGGGCTGGATTTGCCCGCCCCACGAGGCACCGTCCAACTCATGCAGCAAGCCCTGTTCGACACCCTCCTCTGATGCTGGGGGCCACGTAGGGCCATTGCCCCTCACAGTCCCAAATGATCTTGACCCTCCCTTCCAGCATGCAGGCGTCTGGAAAGCCTTTCCACAGCCATCGTCCCCTTCATCTGGCACATCTCGGCCTTGCCTGTTCTGTTAATTAAAGCCTGCATTGCTGCACGGGAGGGTGTGCTGTTCCGGAGCATCGAACCCTAGTGCGATCGCTTATGGCTCAGTCCCGGGTCTCCAAGACACACATCAGCCCTAAAGAACAAACCGAAGTTCATTGTGCAAAGCCATCCATCCATTTGCAAAAGCGTGCCTTACTCGGAAACCCTCGCTCATCCTCCGCACCACTCCTGCCAGATCCACCGATCGCCCCCCACCACTTTAATTAGTTTGTTGTCATGGGGAATCCCTAGGAAGTTGTTGGCCTCATCAAGCTTCGCTGATCCAATTACACTTACAGACTAATAGGGATCTTCCTTCACTCACTCTCCCCCACGCCGCATCCCATAGCCATACAATGACAGCCGTTGCGGAAGATGAGGTATTTCTCCTGGGCTTCGTACTACAGATAGCCTGAAGCACACCCACAGCCTTGCTGTTCAGCTAATTGCTGGAAAGGAACATGCTGGACATTCTGGAGACGAGGAAGGAAGAGGGAAGGGGCTCCGTGTGAATACAAATACCAGTCAGGGTAAGCGAAGCAGGTGTTTCAGTGCTATCCAGGTAAAGAGGCTAGAATCAGGCCTGGACCATCTGTGGGGCAAGGAGTCTCCTCCAGCACCACAATTCAAAGGCCTCCATCCTTTGGCGCTCAGCCTTCCTTATGGTCCAGCTTTCACAGCCATACATTGCAACTGGGAAAACCATCACCTTGACTATACACACTTTTGTTGGCAGGGTGATGTCTCTGCTTTTTAGCATGCTGTCTAGATTTGCCATAGCTTTCCTTCCCAGGAGCGAGTGTCTTTTAATTTCTCGGCTGCAGTCCCCATCTGCGGTGATCTTGGAGCCCAGGAAGATAAAATCTGTCACTACCTCCATTTCCTCCCCATCTATTTGCCAGGAAGTGAGAGGACCATGGCTGGAGTCCTCCAAATTCAAGGACGGCAATGGGACCCTCTCTGGACCCAGGGAGCTGACCTCTGGAGCCTTCCTAAGCAGGTGGAAACCTTACGGTGCTGCCCTGTTGTAACTGAACCATCTCCCTGATCAGTTAACAAAAAAAGGATGGGGGATTGGGCTTCTGGCCCAAGGGCACCATCAAACGCTGTTAATCTTGAAACAATGGAGCTCCAACTCTCTTGCACATCTGAAGCAAGTTGCATGCAATTTGCTATGCACTTCTGCATTCCTTCTCCCCAGAAGCTAACATATGTCATCCTCTATTCCCAACAAGGACGTTAATTAAGCTGTCAGCTTTTCTGAAGCTTCTGTTCACAGTTAGCAGTCTGATTCTTCATTAGATTTGGATTCCATTTTCATCAGCTTGCTCCTGCTGTTGACTTCATTCCTGGGCCCATCTCTGCACAAGAAGGGCAAAGATGTTGATATCTTTCTAATAACCTCCCCAAAACAAAACTAACAGTTCATTTGTGACAGAGGTCGAAATCAGCTTCTTAAAAGCCTTGTGGCTTTGCAGTATTGCAATGCTGTAAAGCAAGCGCTGTTGGACATCTAGATCGCCTGTTGTTTGGTCTGGGTCCCAATCCCAATTCCACCATGCAGCTCCCATTGCACTAGCTGCCTTCTTTCAGGCCAACCTACTTCGCAGAGTAGCTGTGAGGATCAAATGGAGGGGAGGGTTATATAAGCTTCCTTGCAAGAAAAAGGTGATCTATAAAATTATTTATTTATTTATTTATTTATTTAGGATTTTTGTGTGCCGTCCCATTTGCATGAGCCTCTGGACGGCTTACATACAATAAATAAACAAAATACAAATAGCACACACAAAATCCAGATTCGCCCTGGCTGCAAAATAAAAACCTATAGATGATGTTAAAAATTGTTAAAATATTGTTGAAATAAAAAGGTCTTAGCCTGGTGCCGAAAAACAGATAATGACGGCGCCAGGCAGCTCTCTCTGGGGACTTTTATTAATATAATTAATTAATGAAACTCTGCCTGGAGACAAGTGCAAACATCTTTGAGTGAGAGACACACAAAAACGGAGAGTTAAAGCGACAATTCAGTAGATCAGCTTTCAGAAATGTTCTCAGGCAACAGCTTGGGCGATCAGAATCATATTAAGTACTAGTATTAACTAGTAAGCAGTGGGAGGGGTTGAAGTAATAAAAGATCCTTACTTACCCAAGAATCATCTGAGATCTGCTGCTGGTCCCATGTTTTCATTTTGAAGGAACAAGCCACTGTACCTATTGGCAGGATCAAACCAGCAGACAGACTCCTTCTGAAAGGACTCATCTGATTTGCGGCTTCTTCAAGCCCTTCTGGTAATATCAGAAATTTAATGAGACAAAGAAGATGCTCCAAACCACAGCTACTTCCTGCAATCGTGTTGCTTTGCTAACAAGGCTTCCCTTACAGGGCTGTTGGAGGGAAGACCAAGACTTCTCAGATAGGAGATGCTTGAAGAGGCAATGATTGCGATGCAGGTTTGTGGTCCGATAAAGAGAAATGTCTCTGGGCATTGGCCAAGGGCTTAATGGCTGGATATCAGAGCCACGCTTGGTTTGGCTTCCCTGCTCAGTGGGTAGAGAGGAGAACTAGTTAGACTGCTTTTACTGAAGGGGCTGTCCAACCACCTGGAAAGAAGCAGGTTCTGGGGTTTCTCAGATCCCTTTTGGGTTTAGGAGCTGAGAAGAAAGGGCTCGTCTGGAAGCCACACAAAGTAGGAGGAGTAAAACTTCAGTTTGTGAGCAGGCCTGTGTTCCCTTGACTGCAAACGGCTATGAGGAAAGACTTGGGTTGCCAGATTCTGTCCACCCGACATGTCTCCAATCAGCCCAACCCGGAACCAAATTTCTAGCTGGCAACTGGAAAGAAGGAAAAAGACCAAGGAAAAGGCAGGGAATCAAATGGCAACGGAACCCTAGAGAGAGACTTCATTCATTCATTCATTCATTCATTCATTCATTCCTTTCTTCCTTTCTTTTGCTATATTTTTGCACAACTTCAGATTTTGCTAATGGAGTTCTGCTAGTTTGGGGAATTTTAGGGCCATTCTTGAGATATCTCTCTTAGGACTACAGTGAACTTTTGCACTAGCGTTTGAGCTATCTTTTGGGGACAGGATTCCTTGCCCCTTAGCAACATAGTCCCGTTTTTCTCACCAATGGCTGTTACTCACTGGTGAGACACTGGCTTTGCTAACCTTTGGTGGAGCGAACCTTCTTAATTTTAAAACATTTTCTTTGTTTTCTGTCTGGATTTACTTTCCTAGCTAGGCATTCCTTGGACTTGGGAAGAGGTCTTCTCCAGTTTTCCTCTGGATGCTCAGGAGCCTGTTCTTCAGAGAATTGTTTGGGATATGAAGTCATAATTTTCCCTTTCCCTTCCCCCTTCTTGTTACCCTAAAGGGTTGAACTACAGTATTAAATAGCTGAAAGCATTAAGAATTGCGTTCAGCTAGTTTGGGCTGATGGGAGTTTAAGTGGAGCTAAGTAATTACTCAAACTGCCGTGAGTTTGTTCTGCTATGATTTTTATATGCCAATAACTATTTCATTTAATTCGCTGATACAGTTTTCCTTGAATTGTTTTCTAACAGGCCTCAGCAAGATTTAAATGGTCGTTTACGTTGCACTGCGGAATATTTGCATGTAACAGTCGTATAGTTCCATGGTTCACGGATACAAAGGTATTTCCTCCATAATCGTTACATGTTTCACATTTTATTTCTGCATGCAATGTTCCTTTCCACTTACTTCCCTCCGTAAAACATTCCTGTCTTCCACTTTTTCTGTGCTGTGTTTGCATTTGTTTGATGAAGACATTCACCGTTTTCCTGCTTAAGGTTTTAAAAATACCCTAAAATATCTTAAACTTTCAAATAGCCTTAAATGCGCGCTGTTTGTTGCCTTTTGCAAAATCAGAACCCTGTTTTAGGGGGAAAAGGTTTTGCTAATGTATCCTCTTTGCTTTAAAGGATAGTGTTTTCAAGATGTGCACTGATTCACTGGATACTTGTCTACTCAGATATTGTGTTTGTAAATAAAACAGGTACCACGACACTCTCTGCTCCGCAGGCCCTGGAATTAGCTACCAAACCTGCAATTTTCTAGCACTTGGAGAAGTGAAAAGCAACACAATTTAAGAACAAAGTGGGCAGAAGAGAAGCAGAGAGAAACATTCAAGATGCATTGCGGCTACACTAGGAGTTTGATGTTTAATCGATCCATTGGTTACATTGTTGTTGTTTTTAGTTTTAATCTGCTAAGTAGATACACTGATTGGTCAAGCAACCACATTTTTAATGCAAGTATGTATAGAAGCTTTAAATCAATGGCAAGCACCACCTTAAAAGAGGCATCCCGTTCCCCCTGTAGCTAAAGATGCCGCTTCAATAACAGTGGCTAAAAATAGTGAACTCAATGCAAGTATGCTTTGTGTTACAGAACTGTTGTTTTAACATCCCTGTGTGGCTGACGCGCAGTGTGATTTTGTGCGTGTCCAAGCAACCTCTGTGGCTCAGGATGTCTTTTTTCTGGTGTGCGACCGCTCCAGGATGGAGAGGACAGGAAAGCTGAAAATTCCTGCTATTGGGACATATTCACAGTTCTTGTATTAGACTGAGCAAGTTGGGGCTAAGAGACCTGAGGTCACAATTTTCCGATGCCGTTCTCCCACGTCATCCTGTCCAACCACATGTCCTTCTCGAGCAGCACGCTTGGTGGTCCTCCGTGGATCACAGATCCACCTGGAGACCACCAGGAGTGGGGCATTTAGTGTGGCAACCCCAGTGTGCTTTCAACATTTTCTGATGACTTTTCTTTAGCATTTTCTGGCTGGTCAATTGCAGCCAGTCTTTTATCGATCAATTTACTGTGCCTCTTTTGCATGTTGATTGCACGCTTCTCCAGCAGCTCCGGATGAGGGGCTCTTTATATACGTTGCAACTAACTCCCACTGAAAAAGAATTCCTCTGTTGTAAGTCATTGCGTTGAGGAAAGGTGCTGAAGGTACCTTCAGTTAGATAGGAAAACTCGCTTGCGCGTGGCTGAGTTCTGCTATGTTCAGAGGGATTCTGCGCATGTTGCATCCATGCCAAATCAGCTTCGCCTCTGGGCACAAGTCTTCTGAAATGATTATATGAACTCCAACTGAATACTTTTCACGGCAGTGCTATCCAGGGAGGAGAACAAAACAGCACAGAAGCAAGCCTGGACTAGTTTAAAAATCATATTTTATTATATCTTACTTCAAAAAAAGGGTACCTTATTATTTTGGGGAAGCCTGACTCCCAACACAGAGATGCAGAGTCCTTTGTTCTTGCTAAGGATTCAAACATGCAAGAGAATTGAGAAGTCAGTGGATCTCTCCTGGGAAAAGCTATTCTTCTGGACAAAACTTCAGTGAAAAGCAGGAGATTCTTTACAAAAAATAATTAAAAAACCCCCTTTAATAAGACTCCATGGAGTTTATTTTTAATAGCTCCTTTGGCAGTTTTTGAAAATGCATACCTTTGATTGGAAACTGGCTGGGCCTTTCGTATATAATACATTAAAGCTTGTCTTGTGACAGACAATATTTCTCCTCCGTTGGAAAGCAGATGCGTGGACACATGTGCATTGCAGACTATCCTGGGGGTGCAATTCCTTAGTCTCAGCAGGACGGATCCTTGCTAAATGTCCCTGAGAAGCCACATCCTCCTTTTCTCCTGGCTCTACCTGTGTTCCCCCAACCACTGATCATCGGTTGCCTTTTACCTGCCTCCTGGGTTTTGTGCCGCTTTTTCCTATTCTAAAAGCTGAAATGTTCTTCCAAAGGGGATGCATTGGCTGCCGGAGCTCAGAGCTAACGTATCTTGTATTTTAGTCCCACTGTTTTTTGCTGCTGACCACCGGAATGTGCCCCTCCAAAAGCTTCTCTGAGAAGGGCTTGGGGAGGGTGGCTCTGTTTCAGTGCAGAAGTGGTAAGCATAGTTGGCACCCACTTCCCGGTATCCAAAGGTATGAACCTGAGAGATGTTTGGCAAAGGCAAAGGCTGCAGAGAAGCAAAAGGTTCAGAATTGCTGTCCGCTGGAGCCATGAGGCAACGCAGCTTCCAGAAATGACTTTTCCTGGAAGCATCCCCTGCCAATACTTGGTTGCGTGGCTTTACCCGCGTAACTGACAATCCTGAAATGAAAAGCAGATTGCTTATCAGAATGGAGGGTGGTTCTCCCAGTCCGCAGGGCTGCGAGGGAAGGAGGAGAATCAAACTTCAGCCTTGGCTGCTGCCAGTGCTTTTTTTGTAAGAAAAAAGGTGCCAGAACTCATGAAATTATTTTCCTTTCGCATGTAGTCAATCACTGTACACACACCCACACACATCAGTTGTGTAACGAAACATAACGGTTGCCGCCCGCCGTAAGCACTCAGTGCGCAACCACACAACCAATCACAAGCTGAGCAGCGCCACAAGCCAAGCAGTGCCATCACAACCAGTGCAAAGTACGCATGCATAGGACTCGACACACAAGCAGCCTGCATGCACCGTTTTAATGATTTTGCCGCCGACCTGCTACGCTCGACAGGGTGATTCAAATTCACGTGGGCCAAGCATCAAATTTTCAAAAGTTACTTTTAAAACTTGGAAAATCTGTCGAAAAAAGGTGCCGGAACTCTGTTCCGGTGCGTTCTATGAGAAAAAAAGCCCTGGCTGCCGCATGGTCCTCCTGACATTCTTTTTACCGGCATTACCTGCTCGACCAGGTGAATTTGTGGGTAAATTAAGCCACGGTGAGCTGCCATGTCACGTGAAGTGGGCCCTTTTCAAGTTGCAGCTCCCATGATACAGCATGGACAAATATCTGCTCAATAATCGAAGATTTTAAAAACCCAAAGGGGCATCAGCTCATGAGAAGGAGCAACAAAGGGGGCTGATTTGACTAAAAGGTTTGCTTTGAATGAGAAAAAGGAAGGTTTACATGTTTCTTCTTCTCCCTAAGTTTATTCTAAGACCAGATTTGCATAATTAAATGCAAATAATTATGGGTTACTCTCCAGAGGGTCCCCATGGCATCCTCCCAAGGAAAGACTGTTGTTCCAAAAAAATGAAAAAAAAGGACTGTTTGGTTCCTTTCAGAATTGCACAAAAGTTGCCATTCTCTGGGTTCTGCTGTCCCCAAAATGAGTTGTTTGAAAATTCCAGTGACCAGAAGGGAAAAAAAGAACAAAAATAGAGGAAGCGTTTGCTTTTCTTGCACCCGGCACAGTCCCGCTATCTTGGCAGGGAGCTTTAATTACAGGAATAATTGAAAGAAAAGCCAAAAACAAAACCAGCTTAATTTGAGGCATGGAGACGAGCCCGTTTAAAACATCTTAATTGGTGGAACAATTAAAAGGCAAACAGAATAAGCTTTAAAAAAAGAAAAAGACAGGAGGGAGATGCAAACCCACTGGAATGGGAAGCAGAAGGCTGGCACACAATACACACAAATGGAATACTGAACATTTCCTAGAGCTCTTTTAGTTGCTGGGGAAAGAGCCGATAAAATGTCCTGCAGGACAAATTTCTGCTTTCCCACACATTAGCGGATTGAGGTTCATCCTCTAAGCCAGGCGTCCCCAAGCTTTTTGGGCTCGTGGGCACATCTGGAATTTGGGCAGAGTGTTGTGGGCGCTTTCACAAAATGGTTGTTATGAAACACACCCAGTCCATTCATTTTTTTCTTTATTTACAGAACATATTTTTGAGGCCACCTTGAATGGTAAAACCCCAAAATGACCCCAGAAAGAAAACTGGTGAGGTTAAAAGAAATTTAAACTTGCTCAAAACCCAAGTACAAGGCAGAAGTGGGGTGCGAACTCCAAAACCTCAAATGGAAATCATTATTATTTTAATATTATTTTTAAATCTCACCATTTTCCCTCTTGCAAGAAACCCAAGGCAGCTCGCATATTTTTTTCCTATTTTTCCCTCATTACAACAACCCTGTGAGGCGGGATAGGTGTGAAGTGTCGAAGATTTCGATTAAACTGGAACTCCAATTGCACCGTAGCCAATTTGTCAAGCCATACCAGAAGGGATATCACACCCTACAATTTCATGACAGTGAAATTGGTTTGCTTAGGTTTGGGTTAGGAATTGTATCTCCTGCAATGTGTTTGGTGGCAGCATTGACCTGATAAAAGCCCCGTTTTTAAGGTAACTGTAACAATAAATTGTCGGGACTGCAGGTGGCGCAGCGGTTTAAACCGCTGTGCTGCTGGGCTGGTTGACCGAAAGGTCGCCGGTTCGAATCTGCACAACGGGGTGAGTTCCCGTTGCGCCGTCCCAGCTCCTGCCAACCTTGCAGTTCGAAAGCATGCAAATGCACGTAGATGAAAAGGTGCCACTTCGGTGGGCAGGTAACAGTGTCCCGTGCACCTCAGTGTGTAGCCATGCTGGCCACACAACCACGGAGACTGTCTGTGGACAAATGCTGGCTTCCTCGGCCAGGAAACGGAGGTGAGCACCGTCCCCGAGAGCCAGGCATGCCTGGACGTAATGTCAAGGGGAAACCTTTAGCTTTACCTTAATAATAAATTATACGATTGCCTATTTTATCCTTTCAAAATATAGGTGTAACTTTCTTCCCTGTACATATGCCTTTGATTTGTTTGCCCTGCACGTCTGTCCCACCCTTTACCTGAGGCAAAAAGAGGAATATTAAAAGGGCTCATGATTTATGGAGGCAATGGTAGAATCACATACAGTATGTGGGCTTTTCTCACATACTGATGTTCGGGACTGGAATTGCCCTACAGTAGTGGGTTCAACCCATTGTTTTATACATTTCTGCAGCTGCAATAATTTTCCACCGAGCAGCTGTACCACCACCTTTTCTATATTCATCTGCAAAGCAGGGCATCTACTCAAAAGGTACCCCATTCTGTTCAGTGGGGCTTGTTTTCTGGCAGGAAGGTTGAGGATCTCCGCCTTCGTAAGAAGTCCATGTTCGCGCTGTTTCACGAGCATCGCTGCCTATTAAATCATCATTATAAAACACTTTGCCATCCGGCATGAAAGGGAGAGACACAAAGCCCTGCGTCTCACCGACAATTCCATTTGTCTGACTTGTGTAGCGAAGTCTTCATTAATCTGTGCAAAGAGAAAAAGAAAGCCGAGAAACGAAGAAGAAACCACATCGGGAAAGAAAAGCCTTTGATTTTGAGAAGGAAGCCGAAGAGCAATTAGGTGTCAAAGGGATCCTTTAATTGCCTCAGCCTCTAACACGGCTACAGTTTGTCTCTTTTGTAATCATAATGTCTTCTTATTTTCAAATACCTGTGGGCATAGCTATGGAGGTGCCCACACGGACCCTGGTTTTTGCTTCAGTGTGGGCAGTGGCTTGAAGACAATGCCTGCCCGAGTTTCCCTTTCAGGCTGGCATTCTGGTGTCACGGCATGGCTGCTTCATCGCCTCATTGTGTGCTTGCGTGCAGCACACCGCTGGGTGTGCAAACTGGGAGAAGAGCAGCGCCTTGGTGCACTGGCTGCAGTTTTGCAAACTGGGACGGGGCTGTTCCATGTTGGAGGACGTGCCACGTGAGGTTGCTTGAAAGCCTTCTGCAGGACGGAGAAATCCCCCAGGATGGCTTCCTTAGGTTGAAGTGCTCAGCACAACTATTACGGAGCCATCCACACCGAACTGTGGGGCATTTCCTTCCGAGCAAACACGTTCTTTGGCATGATGCGCTTTTCCTACAGGGTTGGAGAGCTTGGGCTGATCTCCCTTCCCTCAGAGCTGAAGAAGATCCCTGCTGGTCACCCTACCAGCTGCCCACAGGACCCCAAAAGCAGGGTGTGATTCCAGCTCCCCAAATTCCTGAGCTTTGGCAGGGGATGATGGGACCGGAAACCAAATTAAGAAGGATGTTGAAACCCAGAGGACAAATCACCTTAAAGAAGGTGCTGGTTACATTTTTATCCTGCCCCTTCTTGCAGTGAGCTTCAGGGCTGGGCAGGATCCAAACCCAGGTCTCCCCAGCCCCAGTCTGGCTCTCTAACTAGTAGCAAACATTGGCTTGCAATAGGTTTGGGGCAACTGAGCCTTGAGAATTGCCGTCCTGAGGTAACTCAAGGGTTTTCAGGAGAAGTTGCATAGCACAGATGTCTGCTACATTTGACCAAAAGGGATGATTCCAGATGTTTAGCGGTATAGTCCCAAATGGGCCAAACTGACTGGGGGTAATGGAAGCTGTAGTCCAAAACCTCTGCAGGATATCAAGTTTCAGGAAGGATGTGCAGCATCAATTCTGGTAGAGTCTGGAAAGGTGCAGGGTGTTGGTTCTTTCTTTGAGAAGGAGAAAAAGGGTGAGCCTGGTTTCCTTAAGAACTTCTGGCATCCAACTAGAGAAAAGAAATATTTTGTAATATACGGATCTCTCTTTCCATTTCCAGCGCTCTGAAAGAAACCTTCTGTTTGGGGTTACTTTTGTCGTATGCCTTAGTGAAGCCTTCGGTGCAGCCTAATTCAGTTAGGGTGGTTCAATTTCAGGGAGTCAAGAGGATGGAGAGATTGGTCCCGAAAGGTTGAAATTAAGGTCACTGGTAGACAATGTAGCAGCCTCGGTCCCAAAACCGATTACTTCATGTCAGGACTCTTGTAATAAAGGACTTTGATTTCCAGAGGCCTTCGGGTCATCTATCCTCCGAGAAGGATAACACTCCGTCAGAATTTTGCCCGCATTATATTGAGTCGTTAATTTAACCACTCTGATGTTATGTCCAGAAGCAGGGAAATTGCAGATGGCTCCACCAAATTGCTGAAGTATTCTGAAATCTGACTCCCGTGACCCGTGTTCCCGGGGAAATTAATTTGCTCCAGAATCTACAAACAGAACTTTAACCTTTGGAAAGCTGGAGAGCTGTTGGAAGGGAAGGTGGGGTTGGAGAAAGAAAGGAAATTTCACGGGGCAGGGAGAAATGTCACCAGCAATCAAGAGCTGAATGCATCAGGGCTTCAACCCATCAAGTGCGCGGACCTGACAGAAGCCTAATCCTGCAAATAGTCCAACACCAAGTCAAAAGTATCACCAGCAGCTGCAGTGATGACACACACAATCCTCTTGATGCAAGCAAGTTGACTCTCTCTGTGTGTCACAATGCTCGTCTCATTTATGTATCCATGAATATTTATTTGTAGTGTTTTTACCCTGCTCTTCAGCCAAAAACGGCTCCTGCAGCAGCTTGTGCTGTTTACTAAAGAGACAGTTGCCCTGAGGATTGCAATGTCAAAGGTACGACACAAAAGGATGGTTGGTTGGGAGGGAGAAGGAAAAAAAAAAAAAAAGAGTTGGCAAAACTCAACCGGTTCTTAAGTCTCATAGTTCTTAGAGGGGTTCTTTCTTGTTGGGAAGACTGACAAAACTCCCTTCCAGTGGCCCAGTCAGGTTCTGAGCATGGGTGTGTGTGTGTGTCAGTGTCTTGTCCTTTGCATCAGGCAATGTCTGGGTGGCCACATGTCCTGCTTCACAGAGGACAGTCCTCTATTTTACAGGCTGGCAGAGGCCACCTGTCTCTTTCAGGGTTCCTGCATGAGGTGGGGCTTACCTTCCAAGCCACATCCCTGGAAGAAGTCCCTGGAGGGCATCTCAGCTATTATCTTTGATCTGAGATCCAGTGGGGGGTGAAAGGTGAAATGAGAATTGGGGACACCCCACCCGACCTGCTGAATAAACTCCCCCAGGAAAGATCCTCTTCTCTTTACTTTTGCCAGCAGCAGCTATTCCAGAGGGAGATGAGACAAGAAGCAGGGTCATTCCATCAACCTAAGCAGAAGAATGCTTGCTGTTTTAATAGGTAGCATTCAGAATGAAATGCTATTTGGTTGTTTAACTGCTTTAAATTGTGTATATACAAAGTTTACACTGCAATTTATGGGATGTGTATTTTGCCATCCAGTTTTACTGTTGTGGATGAATTGTTGTGACGCACTCAGACAGCTTCAGAAGTTGGGCGATATACGCATGGCATTAATAAGAATACTAATCCTATGAACGCGTAGACGGAAAAAAAAAGAAGTTTTGCAACTCGTAGCGTGCTAGCACATAGAAGGGGAGCCCAGGATTGCAATCTGCCAGTGCCAACTGTGCGCGTTGCGTTCAGTGGGGCTCATACCCAGATACAGAATCTCGCAGCTTCAGCCATGCAGTAGCAAGGGAACTCTTTAGGCCTTCTTGCCCCCTTTTTGCTGCTCCTGTTCCACCGCCGGGATCACGGTCTGGCTAGAGATCCATGGAACTTCTGACGAACGCCCCCTGCGCGCTTCCCCTTCCTCACTCCCAACATGGCGGAGGCCTTAGCGCCGCGCCGCGGCTTGCCACACTCCCGATGGCGGGGGGAGGCGGTGCCTTCCGCCTTCCCCGCCCACTTCCCCTCCGATTGGCCGGCAGCGCGCAGGGCAGCCGAGGCGGCCCAATCGCCGGCACGGGTCCTTGTCCCCGCCCCGAAGAGGGGCCGGAGCGGCGCCTCGCCCGCCTGGGAAGCCGCGCCGCGCTCGGGGACGCGGAGAAGCGGCGTGCGCCGGACGGGGTAGCATGCGCGGCTGGGGCTCCCGCCTGGCAGCGCAGCACCGCTTCCGGCTCGCGTCCGCGCGCGCTTCCGCTCGGCCGCGGCCCGGCGCCGTCGCCATAGCAACCGCGGCCCGCGCGGGCCCTCCGGGCATGGAGGAGGCGCTGCGCCGCGCCGTCCCGCCGCTGCCGCCCTACGAGACGCGCGAGAAGGCGGCGGCGCCGGCCGGGGCGGCCCTGGAGCAGCGCGGCGCCGAGTTCATGCGCTACTACCGCGGCCTGGAGGGCGGCCCGCCGCGGGCCGAGCTGCTGAGCCGCCTGGCGCGCGACTTCGGCGTGGAGCACGGCCGCGTGGCCGAGGGCAGCGCGCGGGTGCTGCGGCTGCAGGCGCGGGGCGAGGCGGCCGGCGCCGAGGCGGCCCAGGCCGAGCCCGAGCCCGAGGCCGGCGCCCTGCTGCAGGCCGAGGACCGGCTGCGGCACTGCCTCACGCCGCGCTACCGGGGCCTCTTCCAGCACCTGGGCCGGCAGGAGGGCGGCCTCCGCTTCCTGGTGGACCTCCGCCGGGACCTGCTGGAAGCCCTGGCGAGCCGGGAGGCCGAGGGGCCGCACGTCAGGGTGAGCCCCGGAAGGGTTTGGAGGAGGGCGCGGGCGCTTGGGGGGCCGCTCCCTGTCCCCCCGCTCGCTGGCTTGCCTTTGAGGGCACCCGAAGGCCCTGCTTTGCTCTGCTCTGCTCTGCTCTGCTCTGCTCTTGCAAGGCAGCCCAGGCAGCCTGCCTAATCCCCCTCCGTCTCCCCATTCGGCCCTCCTGGCAACACCCCTGTGAGGTAGGGAGCCTGAAAGTAGCTACCTGGCCCAAGGTCACCTGGTGTATTGTCGAACTCGGATCTCCTAAGCCCTGGGCTAGTTGCTCTAACCACTGCACTATACCTGCTGTCATACGTTGCTTGTAGGATCGTTGCAGCCAAGTTTTCCTCCTTCCAAGGGGGTTGCATATTTGCCCCCAGGTTCCTCACCTGCACCCTTTTATCTTCCCACTCCCAACAGCAACTTTGTTGAGTAGTCCTCTGTGTTACCTGAATAACCTCTGCAGAATTGTGTGTGTTGTGGGGTGTGTGTGTGGAGTATACGTGAGAAAAGGAAAAAGCTGCTGCTTTGAAGGGTCTCCAGGTAACCCCCCAACCAGGTGTGTTGGGAGTTGTAGGTCAGACATATGGAGGGCCACATTTTGTTCCCCACCCCAGTTTACCCCATCTGCTAGTTAGCATGATGGTAATAAGTGGTGGGGAAAGCTTGTATGTGAAAACATTAAAATGAAAACGATAACTAATATATATTGTGGTATTTATCGATTTTATTTTTTTTAAAGTGTCAATTCTCTAAGGAGCATGAAGTGCAGCATGCCATGGTTTTGCCCCCTTTCCAGTTCCTCCGAATTAGATGTTGTTTGCATAACCTTGCGAGAGAGTCAGCCTGGGCTGGCTGGACTGGGTTGGATTCTTGGTAACATTCAGCGCTCAGTTTTTCTATGCCAAGGTCACTCCAGTGGTTACGTGACTTCTGCTCTCAAGGAAGCTGCTTTGTCTGATCAGGCCAAAAGCCTAGTTTCCAGCTAGGCAGCCAGTGAGGATTTAAGCCTTTCTTGGAGTTAAAGGACACACAAAATTAAAGGGTTTTCCAGGAAATATATTGAGTGGTAAACTACTTTGATACCTGGAGGCTCCATCTAACCATCCTGACTAGTGGCTGCTTAACTTTTTGTGCATCATTTAGCATAGGAGTAGGGGCTGAGAATTTAGCTAGAACTGGGCAAGCTTTGGGGAGTGCAGTTAATTGCGGATAGGAAATTCTTGATACTGGCTGGATTGCAACATAGTTGGAGAACTAAAGAATTGTTTCAAAGGGTAAAATTTAAGTATTTGGTAATACTTTTTCCCTGGTATGTCTGGAAAAATTGAGCAGGGTAAGTGGGAGCACCAAGACTCAGGGAAAAAATGTGCCAGTGCATGAGTAAAGAAAGAAAATCACAGTCATATGCAATGTTTGATACTCCTGAAAAGTTCTGGCAAACACGCTTACCAGGGGAAAGTTCATATATGAGTGCCAGGATTCTGTGCACATGATGTTGATATGCTGAAGAGAATTTATCAGTGCTAATAATAGACTTGGCATTAGCAGGGAATGCTGAGCTACAGCATGGAAGGGGCAATAAAGATACTTCTGCACCAACCGTAGGATGAAGAAAGACGTTTGCAATGAATGGCTCCATACCGCAAATCCCACAGAAAGTGTGGGGAAGGGAGCTTGCAGAAGCCATACAAATGTAAGCGGAGCCAGACTGGGACAGACCAGGGTTAATCTAGTACAGCTTCTGTTTACTCAGTGGCCAACCAGCTGCTCTACTGGGAAACCCGCAAAGAGGACATGAGGGCAACAGCACCCTCTCTCCCATCTTCCCCAGCAACTGCGGTACATAGCCATACCACTGATATTGGCAGGAGAGTAAGTCATCAGGACTAGCGGCTCATGAAGGATGAGTTTGTCCAGTCTTCTTTTAAAGCTGTCCACATTGTTGGTCATCACTCCATCCCGAATCCCATAGTTCTGACCATACACTGAAGAAGTCCCTCCTGTGATTGGTTCCAAATCTCCCCACAGTCAGGTTCATGTGATGACCCTGGGTTCTCATATTTTGAGAGAGAGGGAGAAAAAATTCTCCACGTCCGCATTCTTCAGCATGCATGGTTTTGTACATCTGTGCCATCTATTCCTTTATCTGCCTGTTCTTCGAAGATAAGCAATCCTGGAGGGTGTAACCTTTGGTCAAAGGGGAATTGTGCCAGTCCCTCGATTATTTTAGTTGTTTTCTGCACTTTTTCCAAGTCAGCAACATCTGCATTTAGGTTCACTGACCAATGCTAGGTTCACTGTACAGAGTAATCGAAGTGTACTCACACCATAGATTTATATGAGGGGGTATGTGATATGGAGCAATGTCACTTATAAAATACAGTGGGCATTTTTTTTCTGTGTCAGACTCTACGGTCATCTCTCAGAAAACTAATATATGTTCTAGGCAACGCCAGAAAAAGCATTTGTAATATTTTTATTCTTGAACAGACTTCTTACAACATTGTAACTTCCTGCCTCCTTTCATTTTTAGCAATGTGAATTGGAAGTGAATTCTGATCTTCATGGCTGAAAAAAAAAAAAAAAAGCCCAGGTACCATGTCATTAGATGATAACAAATAGTTACAGGCAGTGCAAGCTTAATTCTGCTATCCAGAAATCAGAACTCTCTTCCTGCGTTGTTGTGGTCTGTTTTGGGCTCCTCCTGAGTTGCCCAACAGGAGTCCTAGAATATGCCCACGTCAGATGCAAAAATTCTTTTCTATCCCAATAGGTGATACTTCAGCAGGAGCAAAATATTTAACACCAAAGTAGAATTTTAAAATGGTATCTCCTGTGCAAGTTAGAGGAGACTGTGCTTCCCAGTTAATACAGCATTTCAAATTGGAACCTCCAGAAACCTTGTCACATAATCCCGCTTTATGGGCCACAGCATAAATAGCATCCTGTAGTACAGCAGGCTTGTGTGCCAGCAGGACACTTAATCCTTGCTGCACACCCTCCTTTTATGCCATCAAATGAGCTTCTAGGTTATCTCACTGAGCTTGGGCCATGCTTAGGAGTACTGCTCAGGTACTCTGGCATGAAATGGATACCTTGCAGCTAAGGCAAATAACTGGTGCAGTGGAGCCAGGATTCAATGTGTCAAAGCCCTGGGGCTCCTTAATCAGCAGCAGGGGCATGATGTCATCTGCCACCCCTCCTAGGCTTCCCTTCTCACTCTGAGCTTTGCAGAAGCTTTGGAGAAAATGGGTTTCCGCAGCAACAATACATTCTTGCAAGATTGGGCTTGGATAGGTTGAATCAGCTAAAGGCTGGTTAGATTTTTAAAACGTCTGCTTGTCAGAGTGATGGAAACCGCTGGAACGGGTTTGTTGATAAGGTTCGCCACAGCTGCTTGCGGTACGGGGCTTGGTATGATGAGCACCTGGGCTTCAAATTTTGCTGCAAAATACTGCCAACAAACTTGGCTGCAGTGGTGGCTGTTGAGCCGTGCCTTTGCCCTAGCGCTGGGAATCTGTGGACGCACAGGCCTGCGAACGGCTACAGCGCTGCAGCAGCTCCAGAGACCCTCAGCTGCAGTGGTTTCCACGTGCTGGGCACATCTATTTATTCTCCTCCGTAATGGTGCTATTTCTAGACAATGCATGACCGAGTATATTGCAGCCATAAATAAGATTGGTTTGGTCATTAAGGTCCAAGGCCTGAGGGGATATGACTGAACTATATGTTTTTAGACATGATTTGCTGTCTTCATCTACTGCTGTGACCGAGGTTGAGGTCATCTGAGCCCTTTTCTTGATGGGCCCGTTGTCATAAGTGGCGGTCAAACGGCATCCTGCTCCCATAGCTCGGAGCATCTGAGCAGAAACACTGCTGCATTATTTGAACAGTGAATTGTGGGGTTTTTATTTAGAGAAGGAGCACATCCCTCAAAATAGGGATGGATTTGTATTCACGATTAGTATTCTTAAGGTTAAACAGTCACCAGGATCAAGAGCAATGGCCCAGAGAAAATGACTAGACTCCTGAGTGACTAGTTGCTAAGGAACAGTAAATGTCTTCCTGCTGAATTTGTGGAAGATGATAGATACTTGTGACCTAGGTGCAGCACTTCTATTCAAGCATGTCTACCAGCAAAAGTTCAGCTATAGACTTTATAGCAAAAAGAATTTCCCTGAGAGTATAAAAAATATCCTTTGGTAGTGCGGAGGACAATCCGTTCTTAAGTGCCAAGGAGATTTTGCTTTCCTTTCAAGAGCTTCTTTTTCAGTCTTTTGGGCTGTAAAGCTTGGAGCATCTCGGTAGCCGAAGCAATAATAAACCAAGTGGATTACACAAGAATACTGTTCTTAAAACCTCTCCAAGTGAGCCACCAGGTTTTTGCATGTTAAGCAACTATTCTGGGCATTGTGTGGTGCAGTACTAAGAGTGCTAGAATGGGACTTTGGGGATCTGGGTTTGTTTATTTATTTATTTAGAAGGCTTCTATGCCGCCCCATTCGCCGAAGCCTTGGGGCGGCTCACAATAATTAAATAAGAACAGTATGAAACAATATGAGTCAACCTGGCCCGAAAAATAAATAATATTAACAATTAAAATAGCATTTGATCACCTGGCACCGAAAAACAAATAGCGACGGCGCCAGGCGGACCTCTCTGGGGAGCGCATTCCATAGATTGGGTGCCACCACAGAGAAGGCCCTCCTCCGGGTACTTACCCTCCTAATATCCTTCATGGAGGGCTCCTGGAGAAGGGCCTCTCCCGCTGATCTCAAGGGTTCTGCTTCCTGCCGATCCATAGAACTCACCTGCCGACTTTAGGCTAGGCACAGATGCTCAACCTAACATACTTCACAGGGCCATTGTAGTGAGGATAAAAAGGAGAGGAGAACTTTACAACCCGCCTTGGGTTCTTTGTGAGAAGAAGAAAGTTGGCGGAAGATGCAATATAATATAATTTAAACAAAACAAGCAGGAGAGGAGTTTTTTGTTTATTTGTTAAACATATCCTGAGGGAGAGAGCAACCTGAAAGTTAAACTTCGCTTTCTTATTCTGTTAACTCATTTTGCTTTACATACATTAAGAAGACAACCTGTGCTGTATTTCCATTTCTTTATTTCCATTATCGGATCATACAGATGAAGGGGGGAAAAATTTGTGTGGAGGTATATGCTTTCCCAGGCCCCACCACTCCCAACTTCAGCTGGCAAGAATAGTTCTTTTGTTCTGGGAAGTGTCACTGGTCTTGGTTGTGGCGGATGGCTAGAGAGGTTCTAGTTTGATCATGTGCTTGTTGGTTCTAACCACAGAAGTGTATGTATATATGTTGTCATTCAAGGATTGCCTGTGTGGGCTTTGCTTGGGGGATTCCAGAAGATATGAAATGTGTTTGGGGAAGGAAAAATGATGTGGAAACACGTTGATACAAACTTGCTACCTCACTCAGATACCTTTTGCAAGAGCGATGCTCTTGGGAGGTGCAAGGATCAGCCCCCAGTGCTGGGCTCCCCCGTTGCCGAGAATGCTAATCCTGCAGGTATAACGTTTCAAAGGTTTTTACAGACCTTACAGTTGGTAGATTTAAGACCGTGCAGTTACGTGTACCTTGCTTCTCCCCCTCCCCATCCAGCAAGCATAGGCTGTGAGAGTGCCTTGGGCAGATTAATAGGACAGACCATCCCTCAGGTTTCCAGTCTGAAAGACATGGCACAAAAGGAATTGAGATCGGGAGGAAGGAAGGAAGGAAGGAAGGAAGGAAGGAAGGAAGGAAGGAAGGAAGGAAGGAAAAAAGTTAAACTACTGGTGCTGCTAGTCCCTCGTTAGTTTGCCTTGTCTTCAGTGGAGCTACTGCCAAAGCGCCATTTTTTGTTAAAAGCGTTTGTGTTGGGTGGGTGGTTTTTTTCCATGGCAAGGAGAAGTAACCAAGTAACAGTTCTATTGAATTACTGTATTTTTTCCTCTATAAGACTCACTTTTTCCCCCCTCAAAAGTAAGGGGAAATGTCTGTGCGTCTTATAGAGCGAATATGTGTGTGCAGCAATTCTGTCAGATGTGCAGCCCATGGGGAAGTGATGAGGAATGTGCCTGTGATGATGTGCCCATTTGATTCAGGATATTTTTTTTCTTGTTTTCCTGCTCTAAAAACTAGGTGCGTCTTATGGTCAGGCGCGTCTTATAGAGCGAAAAATACGGTACATTTTTGTGGAGCTATGAGTTCAGATCATTCTTTTTGCACAGAAAGAAAAGCGCCTAACTTAAGTTTTCAAGCTTCAGTGGTTCTGAAGTTGAGGTGAGGGTGGGGGGAAGTCTTTTGAAGAAGATTAAAAGGAGAGATCTGCCCCAGGACTGAATACCGTTCTCTGCCCCTGTGTTGGAGGCGGGATATAACCACTAGCTCTGGAGTTATTTGTGGGGAATGGGGGAGAGAGAATTTAATTAATGCCAAGCATGGATTACTGCAGAATGAAACATGTCTTTGGAGTGCGTTGCTTGCAGCCAGTGCACTAATCTAGTAGCATAGTGTATTAAAGGATAAAGCGTTGTTTTATTATATAAGAGCTTTCATTGTGGATTTTTTGAAGTAATTACCTTGGCCAAGAGAACTCTCTCTCTTCTTCTCTGATGTATGCCTTTAAGTACTTCAATTTTCATTCTTGTAAGAGCATTATGGCAGACTTTTATGCTTTGGTGAGATTGTTCTGAGATCACAGTTCATGAAAATGTTAATATGCTGTTCCTTTTCCAATAAATCTGCAAGTGAGTGAGGAAGTTCTGTGTTAGTTTACCTCAACAGAATGCCCATCAGCCAAATGTGTTCTGACTTTTTATAAGAAAACTATATTTCCATTCCCAAACTGAGGTCGAGAAAGAGGTTCACTTGATACCTTTCCTAATCAATGTGCAAACACTTAGCCAATCTTCTTATGCATGATTTCAGAGAATGTTAAAAATTCAATCTGGATGAAACTTAACAGGAAAGAAGGAGAGGCAGGCAGGCAGGCAGGCAGACTTGTTGTTAAATCTAACAGGAAAGCCTGTTAACTCCTGGCTTTATATTGCTGGCTTCTAGTAATTGGTGCTTCCAGTGTTTTGCATTTTGTTGTAGAAAATAGCCCTCCCTCCCTTTTCATTCAGTTTGTTTTAAGCACTTACTACATAAAGGCAGTGCAGTGTCAGGGAATGAAACTCTAGGGGATTCTTTGGAAAGCCGGTAACTGACTGCAGTGGAAATGGTTCCCAAGGTCGGTCAGTCTATCCATAAATTGCAGCAAATTCAAGCACCAAGACAAGGCAGGAGAGCTGCTTTTTTTTTTTTTTTAATAGTGCTTCCCAAGAGGTTGAACGGTGTTGATGCTGAACCCTCAGCTGCTAATGTCCCTGCAGAGCAATGGTTCTCTAGCTGACTTTGGAGAAATGAGAGCTTGGCAGCAGCTGTCACTTGCTGCAGTGTACTGGGATGGGGGCCTTTATTTCCATAAGCAGCACTTTGGGGGAGGCTAGGCTCCTTAAAATTCCGTTTACATACTGTGCACAACAGCAGGGAAACAACCCATCTTGATATGGCTAGAGTCACTTGCAGAAGTATCTGCAGAAATCTCACATTGTATGGCACAGTTTCGCCCATGTGAACAGGGCTGCAAATGTAGATTTCTTCACCACCTCCCTGCCACCCTCTGTTTTCCAGAAACTTGCTGTGGTAGGAAGTGTACGGGGTCTATCTGTCTGTGTGCCATCCTTCCATCCGTCCTTCCATCCATGATTGATCCTGCTTTTGTTGGCTGGCTTAGGAAGCTCTTTTAGCCACAGTTGAGAAGTACTAGTGCAGGAGTGGAATCATTTGGAATCATTCTCTGTCCCCTTTTTAAAAGGGTCATCATCGTCGTCGTCATCATCGTCGTCGTCGTCATCTTGCCAGGGAAGCATATGTGCACAACATGTGAATATGCAATTTAATTCAGTTGATTAGCAAAACATGGCAGTAATGTACCTGCCATTTGAAATGAGGTGGGGTGTGTGTGTGTGTGTTGACATATGCCTATATGTAGGTTTTTTTCATGTATGTTACATACAGTGTTGCACAGAGTGTTTTAATCTTTGGAAGCCACTCAGAGAGCCTTTGGTGTTGGTTGGTATAGAAACGCAGTGAATGACCACAAAGAGGGCTTGTTTGATGGCACTCCGTTTACTGATTCCCCAAAGAGTCTCTTCTCACCCTGCTACCTTTTTGGTGTCAGGTGAAGGCCTGCGTATTCTCCCCATCGTTGCAGTTTTTAAGCATCAAACGTTGGTCCTTATCCTCTGTCAGCAATTGTTGGATTTTTTCCATTGTTTTTAGTTTGCGATTCTTCCTGTGAATTCTTAGAGCTGTTTAAAGAATGGCATACAAATGCTTCAAATTCATTGGGAAGAGACAGAAGAGCATAATAAGAGGCTACGGCTGCAATCCTTGCACACTTACCTGAGAGGAACTCTCACTGGGATGGGGAAGTGGGGGCCCTCTGTGCTTGTGAAAGCATTTCCACTGCTCCTGCTGCTGAACTGATAGACTCTTTGCTTCTGGATCTCTCTCTTTTTGTATCCAGGAAATGAACGGGGTGCTGAAGAACATGTTGTCAGAATGGTTTTCCACTGCATTCCTAACCCTGGAACGAGTTACATGGCAGTCACCTTGTGAGATTCTCCAAAAGATTAGTGAGTAAGTGCCACAGATGCGGCAGCTTTGCATGGATGTTGTTATTTTTTTTAAAAAAAGTTCGGATCTCCCGCACCATCAAAGTGGTACTATATTTTGATAACATTTGAAGAGGGCAGAATTCAAATGTGGAAGAGCCATAGGAATGTTGTGAATCTCTGCCTTCTGTATTAAGATCTAATTGTTCCTGTTTTTAAAATCTTTTTTAGCAGTGAAGCCGTGCATCCTGTTAGAAACTGGGTAGACATGAAGCGCCGAGTTGGGTCTTATAGAAGGTGCTATTATTTTGCCCACTGTGCAATACCCGGAGAACCGTTGATAATTTTGCATGTTGCACTTACAGATGAGATATCCAGCAATATCCAGGTACAGTTGGCTGACTTTGCTTGTTTCTGAGAGTATTATTTCTCAAATGTTGTTTGCAAGTCAATCATACATCAGGGCTTGAGCAGGAGCCAAGAAAATAAAGCATCCCCCCCCCCTCGAGAAGTTCATTGCAGCTAATGCCTTAACTCAGTCCTTCAAGTAACTCCACCAGATCTAATAAAAGATCTGGTAGTTCCATTTGCCTATATGCACCTCGGTTGCTCTTACCTGGCTTGAAGGAAATAAAGCTTGCTCACCTGGGGGCAGTTTTTGCTCACTCTGGGTGACTTAGCAAGTTGTTACTTCCTAGCTTATCTTAATAGTACCTTCTAGCTGTTCAGAAGGAAAATTGAACATCTTTCAACAGGGAAAAGACATTTTGAAAACACAATCACAGACTTGATAATGTGCGTGAGTTTTCTGAAAACTGTATTTGTAGTCGGGCTTGCAAGTTGGATATATTCTTTAGATTTGAATGAAATCCTTATGTGTCCCTATCTAGTTGTTTCTTGTGCACTGCTTCTGCAATTCCAAAATGTTTCAAAAGAGTTGGAGAGAGCAACTGCTTAACTAAAAAGGAGTCAGATATCTGGCTGTGTATAGAGAGTTGGTTCTTTTTTCAGTTCATGCGATTGTGACCCATGTTGGATTAATTGGGTTGTGGAATGTGGAGCTGTTTGAATTCTGGGAACGATCCACGTTACTCTTCATCTTTCTCTAGGCCATAGTGAAAGAGGCTCCTTCTCAAGAAGTGGAGAATTTGAACAAAATTACCACAGCAATTTTCTATTCAATCAGTTTGACTCAACAGGGCCTGCAGGGTGTGGAGCTGGGAACGTACCTCATCAAGCGAGTTGTTAAGGAACTGCAGGTATGTGGAGAAAATTTCAATCGCAAAAGTGTATTAGAAAGCGAACTTGTATTTTCATTTCTTGTAGCATGCTAGTGCTTGAAGGAACAGAAGAAGCCATTTTATCTGATAACAGTAATAACAAAGCCCATGATCACTGTGGCCCACCATGGCTTTTTAAAGCGATGGTGGGTTGTGGCCCATGCCTGGTGGAAAGCTTGCTATACCGGAGATGGGTCATATGAGGGTTAAAACAAGCCCTGGTTTATGCAAGGCTTCTTTAACCCTCACACTATCCACCCCAGCTGGCTTTGCAAGATGCAACATGGCAGTTCAAAATGGCGGAGTGGTTATGCTTAATTCCACTCTGGCTGAAATAAGTGCCCTGGTGGGTGTTTGATCCCTCCAGAGTCAGGATACTGATCCGTCTGTCTCGCTATTGTACTCTGCAGGGGTGACAACTTGCAGCCCACTGGCTGTTCCTGGGCCATCATAGCTCGTTGTGTGGTCCCTGCTGGAGTTTCAGGGGTGGTGCCTAAATTGTTTGTGGGATAGCTTCTTAATACAGGTCCAAGGAGAATTGCGTCTCCTTAAACTTTCATTTAAGGAAAACACTTAGGAATTTGTCTTACTAAAAGTGCAGTCTGCTCATTTAAATACCAAACTAAATTACTTGGTACTGCTTCATTTGCTGGGGTTCATTCCCATAGATATTAATGTGTTGTAGTACATTTCTCATGGCTGGATCCAAAACATCCTTTGGGGAGTAGACAATGTGGGAAAAATAAGATATATCACTATTTGCTTTGTTTTCTCTCATCTATTTGATTAATTCCAAATCACTTAATTTCAAGCTTCTGTAACTTTTAATTTCCCAAGAAAAAGAACATGTTAAATTGTTGCTGTCATGGATATTTTGGAAAGTGAAGAGGCAGGGTTTGCGCTGTAGTCGTGCGAATGTTAACCATTTGAGTGCTTAAGATGCCTGCCAGTGCCTGCTTTTGGTCCGTATAAGAAGGGAAAATAGAGTTGCACTCTGTCACAAGTAGGGGTAGTAGAATTGTGTTGAATGAAGCAAACTGTAGCAAGGTGACACTTTCTCTTCTAAATCTGATGCGTGTTTGGGTGAGATTCTTTTCAAGGGGTTTTAGGCTTCAAAGACCTCAGTTAGCATCATCATAACTGAACATCCGTACTGTTAGTCTGTCTCTGCAAGTAGCTGATTATCATGTTTTTAATAAAGGATAGTTCCAAACAGAACTATGGCCAACTTTATTGGAGAATTTTCTCTCTCAGCAGTTTCAAGGCAAAAAATGCTCTTCTGCCATCACACTGTTTATAACTGCTGCTCTGAAACAGTCAAATATATAGACTTCTGCACTGCCAAATAGCCTCCCAGAAAATTTGAACAGCTCAATAAGAGCTAAGAACAACTGCCTTGCCAAGGAGGGGGACTGCTCACCTATTTCAGTTCCCCTTGCTTCTCTAGGTGCTCCTTCCTACATTTGATCAGCTTTTTGGTGGTTGCGTACCTGAAATCAAACTCAGATACTCCTATCAAACCCTTTAAGGCAGCAGATAATCAATAATGTAACTTGGAAGCCCAACATTTTACATTTTCAGAATACTTTCACAGTGGGCTCTGCACGTTTTCCCTTTTAAAGCTCTTCCTTTCCCGTTACTGCCGGAGATGGCTTGAAGGAGAGTGTACAGAATAGGCCCACAGTAGTCAACATGACACATACAAGCATGGTCAATAGGAAACGTTCCGGATTAAAGAGGAGTATTCTTTTCTGGTGAGGCTGTGGGTGCCTTAATCGATACTGCTCAAGATAGCTTCCCAGTACAGGCTTTGTTTTTGTGGGTGAAAAATAGGACATTGCTCCCTTTTCCCCCCACTTGGCTTGGCTAATAGAATGCGCTGCTGTTTTAGATGAGTCACTGATAATAAAAAGGAATCTGCAACCTTTTGCAGAAGCAACAACAGAATAAACCCAGCATCTGCTTCTTAATGGTGTGTGGGTTTCTGACAAGGAAATAAACATTAACCGATCTCTACCAGCAACCCTGGAAAGTAGCACATCAATTTAGCAGCAGCATAAATGGCCATGCTTTACTGCATCTATTTATTATTTTCTTCAGGAACTGGCCACATAAGATAAGCTTCTAAATTCAGCCATTCATCAGATATGAGATGCTACAAAAACTGGGTCGTTTTGCCAATTTGTCTTGTCATTTCTTAAAATAAAAAGCACACGATTGCTTTTATATTCTGTCCCCCATCTATTCTACCGACCCCAAATAGACTCTGTCTTAATAAATTATACTAAGGTTTACATTTGTTTGGTAAACAAATGAAACACTATTAAAAGACACATTAGATCCTGCAAGTTTTGGCCCAAACTCCTGGAGGAACAAGTTCACCACAGAATGGAGCAGCAATGGGTGTGCAGCCCAAATTGTGAACTCTTTGCTTTTCTAACGAAGGCTGGGCATGACGGGGGTGCCCTCTGATGTCTGGTGAATGGTGGCAGAAGGCATGTGGCTGCCCTCCTTGCTGTGTGGATGGGAGTGTAGCTCGGTGATGGATCACCTGCTGTCCATGCTGATCCAGGTAGGAGTGAGGAAAATCTTGAAGAGCAGTGGCCATCACTGTCAACGGCCCCGGGCTAGGTGGGCCAGAGTCTTGCTCAGTATTAGACAGCCTCCTACCTTGCTGCACATTTAAGAAAAAATGGGGACCGTGACTTTTCCTCTGCCATCTCATTTTTGGTCAAATGTAGCTTTTCCTTTGGCAGCGGTCCTGTTCTGCCTTTCTTCTCACTGGTTCTGCTATTCAGCTTGCAGTGGATCCCTCTCCATCCTGGTTCACTTTATTCTCTTTATGCTTTAGGTTAAACAGTGAACTTGTGCTCTAAAAAATTAACTGATGAGATGTGCAGCCCTGAATTCTGGGTTCGTATGAAAGTAACTAATCAGAGACCCTTTTCTAAGAGAATAGTTGCAAATTATTTGGACAATAGACATCTTCTGAACAAAGAGCACTTTAGGTTCTGCCACCATTTCTTTAAAGCTTTAGTAGGTAAGTGGGACTAGCTAGCAAAGTCCTGCCAGCTGTTGTGATGCCGTTACTAAGCCGTGCTTATAAGCAGGAGAAGACCAGGTCAGAACGGGGCCTTCGTACTGCACCCATGAAGATGGTGACATTCGAAGAGCTATTCTATTCAGGTTAGGGGCTCCGGTCTAGGGATGCTTGTACTCTTCAGCCACAGACTTTGTTATCTTCAAAATATGAATTCTCCGTAGGACTGCAATTTTTTAGTGCTTCGAGCAGTTCCAAGTTTAACTTGTATGTGCAGTCACCCAACATTTGGTGCACGGTAAGTGCTTGTCTGGCTGAACCAACAACTCTCCTGTGGAGAAGTTGCCCCTGCTTTCCTCAGGCTTAAAATAGTGTTTGCTGTACGAATGATATTCTGCAAAGTGCCCGTGAAAAATTTATTTTACATAAATTTGCAACAAAGGAGAAATGGAGAGAGACTTTGCTCTGGGAAGGCTCGCACACCTTGATTTCTGAGTCTGAACGGTGCAGCTGTCTTGTTGCTCAGTTGCCAAACCTGAGCTGGCAGGGAGATATTCACCGAACAAATTTATATCAATTACCTCGGATTTTCAAGGGCCTGACAAAATTCCCCAAATCCTTGGTGTTGCATCTAATATCTGTGAGAGAATGGCTGATCAAGGCTTCACGGTATGGAAAAGTACCCTGCCGGGACTTTAATTTACTGTCTCGATCTCTGAATCTTGAGAGCTTGATATGTTGGGCAGCGGATATTTATTTCATTAGGCAGAAATGGGAAACCAGGGATTCTAAGCTTAAATGTTTTTCTACCTGGGTAGGCATGTTTTTCAAATATATCGGGGAATGAAGTTATGGAAGGGATATAAAACTCATAAAACAGCATGTTCTTGACTTAAGGTGCCGTCCAGCTCACTAATGAAGTTAATTGGTTTCAAGCTAATTTGCCCTTTGCTGATTTAAAAGTCCTGGCCAATTTCTGGGACAACTTAGCATCTGTTTTTTGTGACTGAAGTACTTTTCCAGCTGAACCCAGACAAGGGTAGGCGTGCTAGAAGCGTATACAATTCTGCAAAGTATAACGGTACTCAAAATCGTAGTACCCAGGGTCATTCCATGATGCTGTTAGGTGGGAGACTGAGGACAGACAAAAGCCTTATGCCTGCAGGGTATCGCTACACTTCGGAACTCCTACCCTAAGATGTACTTGGCCACCAACTTAGATGGCTTAAACATGGGTATGATTCATTTAGGGAGACAAGATCTATCCCATTGGCTGTACACAGTCTTCAGTGGAAAAGAACATTCCTGCGTATGCCAGTTTCTGGGGGACGTGAGTGAGAGGCCACTGTTTCACTTGGGTTTCACACAGGCAGTAGATAATGGCCAGCTGTTTGACCAGGTAGACCTGTGGTGCTTCATGTATTCATCATTCATTGCTAAATGTTTTGCCTTTTTATGTTTTTCCATATTTAAAAAAACGCTGCAGATGGAGTATCCCCAGATCAAAGTCTTCTCTACGCTTTCTCCCATTCCGGGGTTCACCAAATGGCTTGTCGGGCTCCTTTCCGCACAGTCCAAAGAAAAGGGGAGAAGCAATCTCTTCACAGACCCTGAATACCAAGAAATTTCCGAGATTACGGGAGAACCTGCTCTGGAAATTCTAAAGCACCTCTTCACGAACAGTGAGTGGGTGAGGTCCGAAAGACTAGTCCAAGTGCTAGAACAGCCGCTCATGAGGCTGTGTGCATGGTACCTGTACGGAGAGAAGCACCGTGGCTATGCCCTTAATCCGGTGGCCAACTTCCACCTGCAAAATGGCGCAGTGCTGTGGCGATTGAACTGGATGGCGGACGTGAGCCCCCGTGGCATCACCGCATCTTGCGGCATGATGGTCAACTATCGCTATTTTTTGGAAGACACCATGAGCAATAGTGCCACATATCTCGGAATGAAGCAGATCAAAGCCTCAGAGCAGGTCCTCTCCTGGGTGTCTCAGTTTCAGCAGAATAGCAAACTGTAAATAGGGCAGCATCCAGGAGTAAATACCTGTTTCACCTGAATGGGAATTTTGGGGTGCTTGTGCTTTAAAAAAAGGGGGAATATTGCTGGCAAAGCAGAACACCCTGTCCCTGATCTGATCAGGGACAGTTCCAGCACCGAACTGTCAGGTGGTCCTTGGTGCCTTGGTGCACTTTTTCAGAGCAGAAGAAGTGCTTTCTCATGTTGATGGTCCTTCCAGTGAACAGAGCAGGTTAGGTAAACTCCTTAGTGGGGTAGCAAGTCTGTAGTGACTCTTATGAACTGTGTTGTCCCTACCTTTGCTCACCAAATCAATAGCCTTGTTTAATCCACAACTTCAAAAGAGTCTTGAACACCTGAGCGCTGTGGCACATTAAAGGGAGAGGTAGATCAATACCAGGGTTAAGAGATAAAAGAGGCAAGTAAGGACGGACTTTCTGTCTGAATGCACAGACAAGAGCGCATCGGCTAATACTTCTCCAATAAGATGTTTGTTTCACACACCCTTCCTTGCTGTTCCATGCTTAATTCTTTGATCAGGCTGCCCACTTCAGCATAGCACAAAATGCTGCCACTGAGCAATTGCTTTTCTTCAGTGGAGCCCTTGAAACACCTTGTGTGTGTTTGTGTATTTTGGCTCCATCTTGAGTGCTCTCCAGACCACAGATGGGGGGAGTGAAGTGCCTACATCTTTTCAACAGCTTTGGCTTACAGTTTCACAAGTGAAATCAACCCTTAATTAAAGAAAGTGCTTTGTGAGAAAGGGTTTTACCATGTTTGCAGGGTTGCTTTTAAACTTACCTGATGATATTTTAAATTTTAAAAAGGCAGAGAAGCCTGAAATGCACTACATTAAAAAGTATGCTTTGCCATATAAACAACCTTCTCTCTTGTGTATAGTGTGGCTTACCTGTTGGAGGATTCTTTTTGAGCTTCCAGGGTTGCTCTGTTTCCACTTAACTTCACTTCCCGTGACTACATGAGCATTATTGAGTTTGCTGTTAGTACATAGGCTTCTGACTCAGTTGTCTACTCAGGTTGAAAAGAAAAAAATTCTGTCTCAGAGCTTACAGTATGCACCGCAATAGAATGATTCAAAAACTTTGTATTCACTGTACGTGGCCCTTGTTACAAAGTCATTTTTTACCAAGCAGTTTGCCTGGAAGGATCAGGCACCTTTGCCACCATTTTGTGTTTGTATCTCTGTCTCGGTCCCTCTCTCAGTCTCTCTCTCTCTCTCTCTCTCTCAGTCTCTCTCTCTCTCTCTCTCTCTCTCTCTCACACACACACACACACACACACTTATGCAGCATAAGTGTCATGTTTCCATCATTTATCAACAAATAAAGAAAAACTCATGAACTTGGTTACATACTGGTTAAAGGGTATTGGCACCTTCCATCCAATGGCAAATAACATAAAGGAGTAGCATAAAGGGAAATCTTCTGTAAGAGATCAGAGTTAAAAAGGAGGTTCCACTCCGTAGTGCACACTTGGAAGTCCTGGCAGAGTCTCTTCCTGTTCCATTTGTACCCTGATAAATTAAGCCACCTGAAGGAAAAGGAAGGGAGAGGCCCCCGAAGTCAGCCAGGGCATGTGGGGATGGACACCTGCGGACCCCAGTAGGGTTCATTTTGCTGTGCATAGCACCCCTTGCCCCCCTCTGCACGGAGAATAAGTCTAGGTGCATATTTAGGGTTAGGGAGTGAGTGAAGGGGTTCACGGTGGTCTCTGCCTCCTTGGTGGCAACAGACCCACCAGTTCAGTTGGGCTGGGAGTGGGTAGCCTTTCCCTCATGTATAGAAAGTGGAAGGAGAAATAAGAGGTACCTGAACTAATCTGTATATCCATTTGGACACTTTGAGAAACTTGCAAAGCTTTAGGTTAAAAATATCTGCCCTCTACATAATTGCAGTGGGTAACATCGACTCTTAGTGGCCCCCCTGACCCTTTTGATCTTCTCTTGTACTCAGCTTGTATTCACCAGCGGTGTTCCTTCATTGCACCTCACTGTTGTGGGACACTCGCGTGACAAAATCGGCCTACTCCCTTTGGGCCTTATTAAATATGTCTTTGCAATATGATGGCCGTTGAAGGAGATCCCTTGCAGACTTCATGAAATGTGAGCTGCTTCGTTCCTGCCGGGTTGGCTAAATGGGCCGAGAGTATCTGGTGGTGGAATGAATTAGAGAGCTTGCTGTAAGTACTCTCATTTTGCAGTTCTGTAAGTATATGACTTCATCTATTCTCTTGCGTGTTAAGTGTGACCTTTTCTTGCCATAGCAGAGGGTCAGTGGTGAGCACCTTGTCTTACAGTTTAGCTTAACAGCAAGATTACAACTTTCTGATCTGCTACAGCGTGCTTACCCAGCAAATAGATTGATTTCTAAAAATCAATACTTTTATTTGGAAAGACTTTAAAAATGTATTACTAGCTTTTTAAGACCTGAAAACCTGGAATCCTGAACACCCTTCCACCTTACAGAATGAATACAAATAAAATGTCTTTCTTCCATCGAGAGTCTGACCAAGCTAATATTCTAATAATACTGCACCAGAAAGCAGACCGTAAACCATTCTCTGAACTGATGCATTATTAAACTGCAATCTCTCTCTAGCTGACATTGATATTCCAGCACACTGAAAACAGATGGAATCTTCTCTCAAATTAATCTCTTTATATATGTAGGAATTATTTATAGCATTTGCTAAATGTATGGAGCTGTTTATTCATTATCTCTTTAGACAGGGAGGACAGAGGCCTTTCCCAGCCCTGCTCCCTGAGATCATTTTCTAAAGAGGAGCTGTATTTGCGATATTTTGGAGTTGTCGCATAGCCAAGTTTCTAAGGGAAGTAACAGAGTTGAGAAAGGACAAAGCCACTTTGGAAAGGTAAAACACAGAACTGAGCTAATCGTTCACCTTAAAGCTGGAACCTGTGCAACAAAGCACTTTACTGCTGCAAGTCATGGGCAGAATTCTTCAAATATTCTAGCTCGAAAAAAATTAAATCTGGAAAGTGAAAGAGTTCGCCTACCCCTTAGATCTGTTTGGCAACCCGGATGGAACAGAGATGTCCTTTTGTTAGCAGGTGTGGCTGAGGAGTCATTCAGCTACTCGGCCAGAATAGGCTACATTTTGCTCACCCACAGGTTATTCAAGTCAAAGAATACGAATGTCACACAAAAGATCAATACGAGCCTGCCTACAATGGCAGAATAGCTCAAGAAAAATAGAAATTACTATATATTTGGTCGTAGTAAACGGGGACCTTGCTGATCCTTCATCCCTTAAAACCAGCTGAATGTTTGCTTATTTTCTATACTGCCCAGCAGTCAAAGCTTTCTGGGCAGTTCTCAGAGGTATATAATGTGCCATTAAAACATTGTAAAAGTCAACCGTGCAACTTTTAAAACCAAATTTAAAGCAACAAAAAATTACAAGTTGAGAAGACCTTATTAAATTCAGTCTAACAACCAGCGGGACCCAGTGACTAATGAAATGCCCTGCGGTACAATTCATTCCCTGGTGCTAGACAGACAGTAAATTTGGTTCCAGGTGGGCCTTAGTGGGAAGCTTGTTCCGTACTGGGCCACCAGTAAAGTTCCCATGAGATACTGGTAGAAGTGCCCACCAAATGGAACCCAGTGCAGTTCAGGAGATAAAAACATCTTTTAAATCCCTCCTGAAATTATAGCTCGGAGCGTCATAGTTGTTCACCTAGGCTTTCCCTGGCATCTAATTAATTGTAGTAAATTAAATGCAGCTCACTCCTAATACTGTTTGCATTGTTTTTATTACTACAGTGGAAATCATTTTCAATAGTTCATTTAAATTGTGGATTTCATATTTATATATAAACTGCTTAGGAATTTTATTGTTCTGCAACATATAAGTAACTGCCTTTAGGAAATTTTGGGTTATTATGCCTTAGTTAATGTTTAAAGTGTCATCCAGAAAAAGTATTAAATTTATGAAGAGTCTGAAGAATTTAGCACATACTAAATAGATTGACCGCACCATGCAAAAAAGTAACCCAACCAGCACTTTTAATTCTATAAAATGAACTTGCATGTTTATAATAAATTACTGTAGTGACAAGAAGTGCTAAATTAACCATAACAGTAACTTACTTTGGGGATGGATTAAAATGAACTATCTTGCTTGTCGCTCCCCCCTAATTATTAAAAAGAGAAGTGTGGAAATTTTAAGCAATGTAAACACGAGCTAGGTTTCTGCATTCAATATAATGCACTTAAGAAGGAATGGCAGTGAAATGTGGTTATTTAAACAGAAGGAAATAAAGTTTTACTTTTTAAAAGGAAAATTAAAATTTCCCTCCCTTCTCCCCATGGCTTTTTTCACAAGAATGATCATTTCCCTTTGACTTAAATAGGACTTCTCTCTATAACAGGTAACTGTTTTTAGGATAGCAGTTTCAGAGTGCAATTCCATGCACACAAGTGGCAGGAAGCTTTTCCAAAAGTGCAGCTAGCTGTCCGGTCCTCTGAGAAAAGTTGCTTTTGGTGCATGGGGGACATAGTATTAAGTTGTAGGCAGGGGCAAGACACCCTAATAAGTACACTAATAGGTGACTTTTCATGGCAAATTTTCATGGAAGGGTAAATTTACGCTTCAGGAGGATAGTCATTGCAATCAAGGAAGGCTTTTTCAAATTCACCCTCTTGTCACTCAAAACTTACCCCTCTATTAGCGTAAAGGTTTTGCACCAGGGTAGGGTTAGGGTTAGCCAAATGAGGTGTCCGGGCACGATTTTGATGGTTGGTACGCGTTTCGAGTGTGCAGAAAGGATGAGCTGTGCAGAAAAAGCTACTCTAGGGAGGCCTTTTCAAAATTGCCCTCTTTTCAATGGAACTCTAGCCCTCTGTTAGGGTTAGGGGTGTGCCCCAGGGTAGGGTTCGGGTTAGCCAAACGAGGCGTCCTGGCACCATTTTGATGGTTGTAACGTGTTTAGAAGGGGCAGAAATGATGAGCAGTGCAGAAAAAGCCACTCGGGGAGGGCTTTTTCAACATTGCCCTGTTTTCAATGGGACTCTAGCCCTGTATTCGGGTTAGGGGTGTGCCCCAGGGTAGGGTTAGGGTTAGCAAAACGAGGCGTCCTGGCACCATTTTGATGGTTGGAACGTGTTTAGAAGGGGCAGAAATGATGAGCAGTGCAGAAAAAGCCACTCGGGGAGGGCTCTTTCAAAATTGCCCTGTTTTCAATGGGACTCTAGCCCTGTATTCGGGTTAGGGGTGTGCCCCAGGGTAGGGTTAGGGTTAGCCAAACGAGGCGTCCTGGCACGATTTTGATGGTTGGAACGTGTTTAGAAGGGGCAGAAATGTTGAGCGGTGCAGAAAAAGCCACTCGGGGAGGGCTTTTTCAACATTGCCCTGTTTTCAATGGGACTCTAGCCCTGTATTAGGGTTAGGGGTGTGCCCCAGGGTAGGGTTAGGGTTAGCAAAATGAGGCGTCCTGGCATGATTTTGATGGTTGGATTACATGTTAGAAGGGCAGATGGTTGGAACAGTTTAAAGGGCAGAAATGATGAGCAGTGCAGGAAAAGCCACTCGGGGAGGCCTTTTTCAAAATTGCCCTGTTTTCAATGGGACTCTAGCCCTGTATTAGGGTTAGTGGTGTGCCTCAGGGTAGGGTTAGGGCTAGCCAAACGAGGCTTCCTGGCACCAGTTTGAAGGTTGGAATGTGTTTTGAATGGGCAGAAATTATGAGCAGTGCAGAAAAAGCTACTCAAGGAATTCTTTTTCAAAATTGCACTATTTTTAATGGAACTTTCGCCCTCTAGTAGTGTTAGGGGTTTTGCACTAGCGAAGGGTTAGTGCAGTGAACATATTGCATGCTTCCCTTTTTCACACAGAGCCCTCTTTTTCGGCACATGAGCCAGGTCTCCCCAGCATGTCCCCAGCAGGTGAGTACCGGATAATGGCGCACAATGCAGCCATGTGCATTCTCGGAAAGAGTAAGGGTTCCATGTGATGACATCACAGGGCGCCACTTATTAGCTGCGAATCCTCTGATTGTTTTCATGGCCGATCAATGTTTCTCCTGATATTTATATTCTTGGACTGGCTTTGAGTTGTTTTTTTCTAAACTTAAACCTCAGTTTTCATATTTTATTGCAGTGTTGGCACTTTGTTATAAATATGTTTGTTTCTGGTTTCAGTTTGGGCACTGGGTCTCTAAAAGGTTTGCCATCACTGACCTAGTTGGTTTTAGACCCTGGGCTCTATATTCTTTCAATGGCCACAAATTGCAGGGAAATAATACTTCCTTTTTCCATACCCTCCAGCTCCCATTTCTCTCTCATCCCTTGCTTGCCTGATATATTTGAGCAAGACTGAAGCAATCCGGTTTTCTAATGGAGAAGAAATATTGCAGTTGAGATTTCCCTAAGCTGGGATTATGGGCACCAACATGCCAAATGCAGTTCAATATAAGTAAGTTTGAAGGAACACACTTGAAGTAAAGAGTCCCTACTACAAGTGTTTGTTTATAGGATCTAATTTAAGTGTGAGTAAGGAAGAAAGGAGCATCCTTCTTCACCAGAGGTGTCTTGCCTGCACACCCCAGTTGTGGAGGACCTTGGGTAGATGGAAATCTTGCATGCCTCCTGGTCGAGGCATCCTAAGGGCACCTTTCTGCATGGAGGGCTGGCCTAGATGGAGTCCTGATCTGATCCAGTATGGCTTTTCCTGTGTTCTTCTGTGAGAGACTGGAGAAATTGGACACAAATGAAAACACACCCACTTAGGCAACCCTGCATCTCATGCAAGATTGACCACGTTGTGGCAACTTTAGAGCATATTTCCCAGGGTTTGGCATATTATTCTTATTTATTATGACTAGGTTTCCAGCCCATTTAACCAAGCTTAGCAAGTCTCTTGAATTACAATAAGACAAAACTAAGATTCTGCTTCAAATTTCGTATGATGGCAGCTGATGCAGACTAGGGACTTTTGCTAAATTACTGCTTCAGTCGCTGTTGGTGCAGAGACCTAGCATTGGCTATTCGTCATCATGGACAAGTAGAACATTCATTTTTGGAGCTACTATGGCCACTGAATGCAAATCGCTGTCTCTGGAGCAACAGAGAATGAGCGATATTCATTCTGGGCTTGTCAGCTTTCTAAAGCTATGTCATGGACGTCCGGTTGTTATGCTCCTAGAACAAGGTCAAAGACAAGATTCTCTCTCTCTCCCTCCCTCCCTCCCTCCCCCCTGGAACCTGGAGCCATCCCTTGAAGAAGCTGAAGAGACAGATATATGGGTTGGAGAAAAGGAAGTATGTCTTCACACATTCCATTGTCAAATTGTGGAATTTGCTATTGTCCAGTGGTGTATTGGCTGCCAACTTAAACTAGTCAAGGACCAGCATAGGCGGCCACATGTCTCTGTGCACCCAGGGAGGGTGCTGTTGGCCGCTTACCTGCGGGTTTTCCATGGGCACCTGGCTGGCTGTTCCGTGGCATGGATTCCTAGCACGCACCAGCTTATCTCTTCTTTCGTCATGGGCCCTCCAAATGGTGGCAGACTGCAACTCCCAACACCCCCATGATTAGGCATGCTGGGTAGAGTTGATGGAGATATCCTTCTAGCAATATATTGAAGGACATGTGTTCTTTATCGCCTGAGCAGGTGAACCTTTGCTCTCAAGCTCCTGGTCTGTTCTTTTGACCAAGAAAGCATACCAGGAGTCAGAAAGTTTGCCAAAGGTGATATATGTCCTTGCACTGTATTTCTGTGCTTTTTGAAAAAATATCAATAAATGTGATTTATTTTGTGTTCTTAAAGGAACTGAATGAAACACACATACACCTTGATTGCAGCAATGATGGAAGCCTGCTCAATAAGGGTTTTTAAGGAATGCTAAAATGTGACTTACATTTCTGGAAAAGCCCTAGTAAGAATTTGGCTTTAATGTTGAGTGTAGCAAGTAAATTGTTAGAACACAGTGGGAGGTTTTTCTAGGTAAACACGTGTGGCATTGCATTGCGCTTTTGTATAGCACCTAGCAAATGCTGGAATTTCATATTTTAATCATATGCAAATACAATACTCCATTCATGCCACCTTATCACCTTCCTTTCTCACTTTGTCCCTGAGTCCAAATGAAATTGCGTTTGGCAGGTTTGCTTTCCAGTTCCTTCGCTGTTGGCAGAATGCGCCTTGAGCTTGAAGCATCTGATGTGAGAGTAACTTCTGCGATCGGCTTCTCTCAGTCCATTAAATCTTCTCGTTTAGGGATGCATTCATGCTGCAGAGTGAAAGCTACAGTGAGTGGTAAGAGGCCTAGGGAGATCAGTGCATCTCAGTGGATTTAGTGCTTTGAGAAAGTCGAATGTTTAATGTATTTTTCCTCAAGATGGCCTGAGTGTGTACCCAGCGGTTGGACCTCACTCGGTGTCACTTCTGAGCAATCACGGAATTGGACACTCACAGGATCACCCAGAAGACTAGGATGTTAGATGTTTATTAACCATGTATAAAATTGCCAACAATCACACAAACTAATTCTACCAAGTCAGAATGTTGGTCTATCTAATCCAACATTGTCTAGTTCCAGCTATGCCAAGTCTGATGAGCTTCAGATGATGCGTTGCCGTTCAAGACCCCTCAGCCTCCAACATGGCCAATAATGGAGAATGTTAGGCATTGTAGTCTGAAATAATTGTAGTCAGAAATATTGAGAGAGAACTAGGTTAGGAAAGGCTGTGATACCTCAAGGGCAACGTTTTCTGCATTGCCACATCCTCCAAGATCAGCCACTCAGGTCCTTATATATCTGGAGTCCTGATTGATGGAGCCAAAGCAGGTCTTCTTGTGTTGTGGATTTCAGGATGAAGAATTTTGTGAACTTCCCCCACCCACCTTGCTTCTCCAGCTGCTACTGATTGCTGGCCTCACAGGGAGATTCTGCAAACAATCCCATCACGCTTCCACAACCCTGATGCCAACACCAGAAAGCAACCCATTGGGGTAATCCATGTCTTGCAGTGGTGTGGATGTTTGCCTCTTAGTTACCAAGTAGGTAGAGCATTGCTTATTGGGGGCATTGCTCAGTCTGGACCTCTGTGGCCCCAGCTCAAATATTTGCCATGGCCCCAGATCTGTGCCCTTGAGCCTAGAATGCCTGTCCATGCCCATGGAAACCCCATCCCCATGCAAGGGGCCATTTTGAAAGAGGATTGCAGCCACTTGGAGAAGTCAATGCACCTTCTCACCTCCACATCGCAACTAAGCTCAGAGAAAACATTTCCCTTTCCGGTGGAAGCTTTTCCTAAGAGCTGATATGCAAGGAGGGAGCCACAGCCTGATGGCAGTGAGTGAGTGAGTGAGTGAGTGAGTGTGTGTTGACCCTCCCTGCCAAGCGCACCTCCATCTTCTCCCAGCATGACAATTGCACTTAGACAAAAAGAAGAAAACATCAATTGATGCCACTAGACATGAGCCTTTTAAGCAACGTTGCTAGACGCAACTGAGCCTGACCAGGCTGCAAGTGCTACCTGGCTATGTGGATTAACTGCAGCCCTTCAGTACATCACTCTTTTCTCTCCCTCTGTGATATGGTTCCTGTCACTTCGCAAATTGTCCACCCTCGCTGCAAATGGCTGGGCTTCTCGGATACTTTAAGGGCTGCTGGGAATAGCAGAGTACAACCAGGAGTGCTTAAATGTAAGGGACTATCAGTAGAACACCTTGTTATCACAGGACTATTAGCAATTTAACGCACAGCAATGAATGAATCATTCCGGGTGTTAAGCAGTGAGAAGAACTCTGCCATCAGGTGGTTGCTGATAAACACTCTGGAAGTGGGGATAGAGAAGAAGGAGGAGGAGGTGGGGGGAACCCAGGCATCCGGTAGTTTCACAAGCAAGAGGTGCCAGAGTTGTCTTGTTTTAATTGTTCTCAAATTAGCGGCTTTTAGCTTAACACCATCTAAACCACACGCTTCTTGGTGCTTCACCAGTGTCGAAAGATTCACACTTGCCAAATGCTAGGCCTGCTGTACGGCTGACAGTTGTGTGCCCCTTTCATGAAGGCAGAGACGATTTCACTGCTTTCTGCGGATGGGCCAAATGCCAGTTTGGAGAAACTCTTGCCGGAGGGTGGGAGGGACATTTCAGTGATGGCCAAAGCCAAAACACGTGGGCCAAAAATGCCTGCGCATTTTAACTTGAAACTCGCGCTGCATTGCACATCTCAAAGAATATGATGCTGCAAGGCATTGCAGTGTCTCAAGGAATAGCAGCATTGTCAGAGGAAGCTGCACGGGTCAAATGTAGGCCCTTAGGAAGACAGGTCCATGTTGGCTGGTGGCTGATAGGACACAACATGGTATAGAGAGAGCTGTGGTCTCCCACCAATGGTGGCTAGAATAAATTCTGGAAGAAGACACAATAAATAATATAATAGATTATTGTCAAAGATACTAATTTTTTTTTTATAAAGATTTTTAACTAAAACTAAAAACATCAATCATCAAATACATCGGACGCACTGGGTCAGCCCCCTACTATATGTCTTTTTAACATTCTATAATCATATTCAAATTGATTTATAAAAAATTAAAAACATCTTCAAATCTAAGCCAAGTCCCGTTTCTCCAGCCAATCATAAAAAAGGTGCCAAAGGTACTAATTGAAGAAAACTCTTGGCAAGTTCCCAGCTGGAGGTCATAAAAACAAGAGGGCTCCATGGACAGTACCATGCTAGACCTGTTTGCTGCTGTACCCATTTTTTGTTAGATCTTATTCTTTTAGGGGCAATCATGAACACATTTAGACAGACAGAGGTCTCATGTTGCTGCATTCTGTAGGACTTCTGTCTGTCTAAATGTGCGTAGGATTCCACCCCTGATAAGCAAGCTGATGTTACATATCAAGAAACGTGTTTTGATGGTGGTGGTGGTACAAGGGATTTTGCAGAAGAGCGGAAGCTTTTCCAGGGATGTGCAGACCAGGCTTGATGGTGTCTGAGAGTTAGATTTCAGCAGGTGCTGACCGCACCGTGATGAACAATCGAACACTTACAGCAAACTTCTTAGGCTCATAATTCCCAGCAATTTTCTGCTGTATGCGCTAAAGTACGAAATTGCTCCTCAGTCTGCCTCACTTTGGATAATTATTTTATATAGCACTTTACATATTAAATCCTTTCCACATAATAGCTTGAAGTGCAATTTCTCCTCCTAGGAAATGAGCTTTTACAAGTTATCCACCCTGGGGGAAGTCCCTCGAAACTTGGGAAATTGCAGTTGTTTCCTGCATCCCTGCCTTCGGGATAATGGTTGGGTTCACACATCATGACAATCATGACATGGTTGCTGCAGTTCATGGATTTTCGCCCGGCAAACAGCCAAGCTCATGGTGCCCACTTATCTCCTTCCCTCTCAGCCCTCCAGTTGGATCCCTGGGCCCACCACCAGGTGGAATCAGCCTCCTCTCTTTGACAGCCATGGCAAGCCGAACCTTTCTTGAGAGAGGAAGCCGCAACCTGAAGTCCTCCCAAGGGATTTCTGGGTAAGCGGCAGCACTGAGGGGCAGGCAACACCCGTGTCTCACTCTAATGTGTGCATGTGGGAGGGGGCAGCTGAGTCGTGTGGCCCCCAAGCGGGCTTTTCTGCTCCTCTGGGTCTCCCCCGGCCTCTTGCGCATGTAAGGTTCTTCCATCAGGCATGCATGTAGGTGGGCAGTGGGGAGCTCTGCTCCTTTCCTTGAGGCCTGCTGTCTGGTTCCCCCTCAGGCCCCAAAGGAGGGCTTTAGCTCACAATACCAGTTCTCCTCTTCTCCTGCCTCTGCATCACTCCCCCTCCTTCATCGTCCCTCTGTCCTATTGTAAGCAACGTGGACAAAGACCAGACATTTTGCACTTCGCAAATTTATGTTATTACCTAAATAAATGAGGAAGAGGATGCAATGATGAAAAAGGGCCAATGGGTGGCCCACCAAATGAGCCTGTCTGACACCTTGTGGCCTGGAGCTATTTTTCATAATCTGCAGAAAAATGACTTGGATCATAGCTCTTTTCAAAAAGAAAATTACTCTGAAAATCCTGTGTGTGAGACACAAATCCCACCTTTTATTGCAGCTGTTTCGGCTGTGCGCCTTGTAAGGCTCACACAGGTGCACCTCATAACGGATGTCTGGATGCCATATCAACTTTTATTTAGGCCACTTTTAAAGTGGTGTTTGGTTAAATGAGCAAAATACAACCCATCTTTTCTAATCCGATGCAGAGAAATCGAAGCTATAAATATAATATTATGATAAGTCTGAAAAACCGCCATGGCTTTGGGTGTGTTTGTGTATTTCAGTCTATAGAGTCTGACTCTCTGTGGGGTCGTTTCAGTTTATGAATCCAAATACATTTTTCATATGCTCCAGCTGTCCCTCCTTATGATGTCAAGTCCCTAATTCCTGGTCCCGGAATTTAGCATGCAACAGGTGTAGAACTCAGAGAGATCGGCCATTGGCAGTGGTGCAGGTGGTAGGAGAATCAAAATTAAATTCTTGGCAAGAGAAGGAGGCTGCCACCATGCCTCTTCACTCTGGAAAACGTTAGAGGTGGGGTGGGCACTTCATTCCCAGCTACTGTTTCTCAAAGGATATTGACCTAGATAACATGGAAAATAGCGGATCCAGTGCATGTAATTCAAAGGTAGACTGCAGCCAAGAAATTAGAAGAGGACTGATATTTGGAAGGGCATCCATGAAGGAACTAGAAAAGCCCATCCAGTGTAAGGACGTTTCCCTAGAGGCCAAGGTCATCCAAAGCACTGTATTCCCTTTCACAATGTATGGTGGTGGACAGTGAAGAAAACGGACAGGAAGCAAAATGTGTTGGAAACATGGTGCTGGAGGACAGCTTTGTGAATAACCTGGACTGATAGAAAGATGGACAAGTGGGTCCTGATCAAATTAAACCAGAGCTTTCCCTAGAAGCCAAAGTGACCATACTGAGGTTGTCCTACTTTGGAGACATGGTGAGAAGGCAAGACGCCCTGGAGAAGACAACCATGTTAGGGAAAGTCAAAGGCAGAAGACGGAAGAGAAGACCAGATATGAGGTGGATTGAGTCCATAAAGTAAGCCAAAACCTTGAACTTGGGAGAGCTGAATGAGGCTGCCATGGACAGGACATTCTGAGGTCACCATAAATGGGAGACAGCTTTCATTCATGGGCTCGTCATAAATTGGAGACAACTTGATGGGACATGACAAAGACAACAACCCATGACCAAATTTGTAGAGCCTCAGTTAAGCCTCCCATTTTAAGTATGACTGTCAGAGAAATCCACAATGCACATAAATGAGCTTGGAGTTCTATCAAGGGCCATATTTTTTGAGTCACATAGGTTCTGTAGACTTGCGGATGCTCAAATTTACAAGAGCTGCTCAAATTTACACTTGTGCTACATCCATAAAAGCGTCCCATTCCATCAGTGAGAGAACAATAGAAAGTCACACACTTGAAAATCTGTGAAGCCCAGATGGAATGGATTGGACACCATCCACATATCCCTGAATGTAAGTCAGCTGCATTTCTGGCCATGTTTGCCAGATGCTGGACAAAGGGAATGGAGAAATAACTTTGAAGCGCCTATCGCTGGCAACCACGGACCACGTTCCCTTCACTCCTCAAAGCAGCTTCTAAGTAAGCCAAGATGCTGTCGCATTCAGTTAATAAAATTAACTGAAAGAAGTCTTGAAATTTACAGAACATGCAAGAAGAGTAGATAAAGAGCATAAATTAAAGCAGGGAATTCACTAAATCCTTATTTCCCTCTTATCGCTGATTTTGTTTTCACACTGCCATACCGATCAGCATATGTTTAGGGCTCACTCATCTCTCTTATCCTGCTCAGGCATTTTTGGTTTTTGTTCCTAATTTATACCTGTGTGTAGGAAAAAACTCTTTTGTACCACCTGTTCATGTTTTGTTTTCTCAGTGGGGGTACATAATTCTTCTTAATCTACTTAAAGGATTTAAATGGCATATTAACATTATCCCTTCAGGGTGTCTCAGAATGTTTGTACTATACATATACAGGGTGATTTAGCCTGTGCTCCTATATATTCTTACCAGGAAGTAAGTCCCATGGAACGCAGCAGCATTTACTTCTGAGTAGACACACAGGCCTGCATTGCTATGTGAAGGATGTTGATGAAGTCCAATGATGCTACTCAGAGGAATGCCCATCAGCCCTGGGTACCACAGCTGATGATGGGGGATGATGGGAGTTGTAGGGCTGCTATGTGATATTGGGTCATGTTTACATTCTGTTTCTTAATCTATCGAGCCCTAAACAACTCAGGGGACCCTCTCGCCCTTTTTGTCCCTGCTCAAGGCACTTCTGATGGTACCGCTAATAGAGCTTCAGTGCTGCAGGAAGGGTCCCTAGATCATACACCCATCTTCAGCCTTGGTGTTTAGCTACAAGGGTCACCTCTTCCCGTGGGCTTTTCCTGAAGGGGTGGCCCAGGCAGCTTAGCTCCTATGGGCCGACAAAGATGATGATTATTTTTTGCTGTTATTGCAAATGCTGTCAAGATGCCTCTGCCTTTTGGCAACCCTATGAATGAGTGCTTTCCAAAATGTTGTGTCCTTGACAATCCTACCTGATCTTGCACGCTCCAAGGTGCGGTGTCCTTGATGGATTTAACATCGCGGAGTAGCCGACATGGGAAGAGTCTTGTGTGCCCAGTCTATGGCAAGATCCCAATCAGAACCATTTCTCCATAGAAGAGCTATTCATGTGTCCCGGCCTGTATAAAGGGATACACAGGTGCAGAGTTCAGCATGACCGGAAGAAGCCCAAAAGATAATTTGCTCTGTTTCATCTTCTCCATCCTCAACATGAGTTCTGAAGCTCACAAGCAACAGACAGAAAATTATGCGTCAGGAGATCTTGGCCCTCCCTTAACAAGATATCTCCTTAACCTCCCTTGAAAAGAGATCCCTGCAGATTTCAGTCTGGATCAGATGCAGAAGTGAAACCGCCTGTGTGCCAGAAAGCGCTAGCTAGATAAGTTGCAAATTATTGCCTAACTTAAGACAGAAGTGCAGTCTCATTGTTTTCAACAGCTACACTCAGGAGCTGAGAGGGCTTTGCTGATCCTTTCTAATTGGATTACTGGGGATTAGAGTCCCCTAACTTTGGAGGGTAGAGAAGGACGCTTGGCAAGAAGGGCAGCCTTCACTTTTCTTTAGCTCAGATGCCTGCTTTTGGCCAGGGCCCACCAAGAACCAGGCTTTGGAGCATTCAGGGCACTCTGAAATGTTGCTCAGCACTATTGCACCTGCTTTGTACACCAAAGCTCCCAGGATTC
Organism: Varanus salvator macromaculatus; assembly: GCA_023646645.1. Taxonomy (NCBI): domain Eukaryota; kingdom Metazoa; phylum Chordata; class Lepidosauria; order Squamata; family Varanidae; genus Varanus; species Varanus salvator. The sequence continues at coordinate 3,854,967 of JAIXND010000657.1, forward strand.
CTCACCAGATTCCTTTGGGGAATTTCTGGAATCCCCAGACAGGGGTCTGCATGGCTGGTGATACGTTAGAGCAGGGCTGGTGCCCAAGGTGAGTATGTTTGGGCACCTGTCGAGGCCCACGTTCCAGCTGCGGCCAACTCACTACACCCGCCTGGATTTTCTCCTCCCCACCATGGCCACCTGCTTGTTACACTGCTGAGAAGGAAGAGCATGGGATGCTACAGTCTGGTTGTCCCTTGGCTCTTTGCTGGCCAAGCAAGCAAGCCAACCAGCCAAGGGCTAGCAATGATGAAGATTACGACGAGCAGCAAGCAGTAGACTTGCAGATGGAGCAGGTATTCAGGGGGCCAACCTAAGTCCTTTACCTGAGACCCTGGAAAAGTACCGCTAGCTAGAAGAGATGATATCAAGCTAGAGGGATCTATGCTCAGGTGAGTGGAACATTGCGTGTGCAACTGCTGGTGTGTGTGTAATAGGTCCAGGCAGAACACAGAAGGGATGTGTGTGACCCTTCTCTAATATAATGTAGCTTCATATATTCAGAGCTGTCCATTCTTGTTTCCTGTCCTTATGATAGGAAAAGAGCCAAGTGCCTTTTGTACACCATCTTCATGTGCCTTCTGCATCTGTCCAAGCCATCCTCCCTCCCATCACTTTTGCAAGCTCACACCTCCTTCTCCAAGATGACTCAGCCTTGCTGTTTTATAGAACACCTGTTGTGCTTTGGCTTCCTTCCCCTTACTTGTCCTCTCCCAGGTAGCAAACATTTATCCCCGTTTTCTCCCCTTATTTCCTCTGTTTCCCATTTTCCGTGACCTTTTCTTCACTTATCTACATCCTACATTTCCAACTGGTTGCACAGTGTGCCCCTGTGATTGTTAAAAGCATTCTTTAATCGAGTTCCATCTTTGATTGAATGGCTTGATTCACCCCTAATCATGGTAGTTTTTCTCCCTTTTTAACTTCATGACATTTATGGATTATTTGAAATTTTTCTCTCTCTCTTCTCTCTCTTGTTTTAATCTAGCTTTTCTGGTGCCTTGCTAATAATCATCTACATGACACTCTTTTCCCTCTTTCAGCCATTCCAAAAGATGAAGCCACATTCCTGGCTACGTACTGTGCATGCAAATAAAGATCTTTTCCCCTGCTCTTGTCTATAGAGTGGCTTCCCACAGCATGTATTCCACTTAATGATGGGCATTCCCACTGGACAGACCTGGAAGTAGGACAGAATGTTGCCTCATGCATATGCAAACACCAGCAGACGAGCACAAGTGATCTCTTTGGTAATCAGGTTGTGTGCAACTATTCCGTGTAGCAATGCCAGCTTCAGTTCCTAGATCAAAACGTACTGATTGCAAAACTGGTGCATGCTGAGCTTTGGCAGTATCATTTGGAAAGCTGGAGCCTCAGCTGGAAAACAAAAAAAAAATTAAAAAATGGGGTACAATGGGGTGTTCTGGAGGACATCATGGACTCAGGAGAACTTTTATGAGGAGGTAGGAATTCTTGACAGCCAGAGTGGGAGACCGGTGGCCTGTGTACCGTGTTGGGGACCAGACAGTCTCAGCCCCAGCCAGCATTGCAAATAAGAATTGTGGGAGGTTGCAGTTGGACCGTACTTGGCGGACTGCATCTTCTCTGCCTTCCCATTTTGGATGCAGCTTCCACTCTGGGACACTCATGGCATGTTCTCTTCCTGTAAAAATGGTGTGTGCCTCACAATCTTTTTTTCAGGAGTGTTTAATGGGGGAAAGGTTAAAACCATCTCCCACCTGTGCCATGGCGTTGTGGACCACGCTTTGACCACTCCCGCAGCTGCTACTTGATGTTTGAAAACCCAGCCAGGGAAAAGACGGCCTAATGGCACGATTGACTCTTTGTCCTGCAATCCCCGAGGCTCCACTGAGGGTGCAGGATCCGAGCCTGCCATGTCCTTGGTTTAGCATTTGCTTTAAATGTCCCATTTGCCTTTAGTGCTTCTGCCTGGAGCGTGTGTGTACATGTTATCTCTCAACAGATAAAATTAGACAATTCATGCCTTCTACCTCCCTTTTCACAAGCTACATTTCTTCCTTTATAACTCATCCCCCGAGAAAGGTTCATGACTGAAAAATCATTGCTAACTTCATTTTCCGTCTTCCACGCACATTTCTTTCCCAGGGCAATAATAAGGAGTAATGGCCAACCCATCTTGCGAGGCCTGCGGAAGGCAGCAAAATGCCTTTTGGTGTTTTCTTATTTGTGGCCATATTTAACTTATTTTAAGGATGCTAATTTGTCTTCCTGGCTTGGCTGTTTGTCTTCCCATTTAGTGATCCTTTCGGCCCTTTCTGTGATATGTTCAGTGAGACTTCCTTTGCCCCCTGCCTCTGAAATTTTTTGTTTGGAGTAAACAAGAATGCAGTCCAATTGCATTCTTGTTTACTTTGAAGTAAACTGGTTTATTTACTGGACTATTTAGGCCATTATTGTCTCTCAAAGTTCTACACATCCATAAAAAAGAGATTGGGAGACAGGCCCTGGCTTCAGGCTTACAAACTGAAATGATGAGACGCACGAGGGACGCGAAGTGGAGGGGGAAGAAGGGGTGGGCAATTGATTTTTCAAGGCCAAAACAAGAGAGAGCTCCAGAAGACAACTTGATGGCACATAACCAAAAGAACAATGGGCATCTGGCTTCTGGAATTAAGCATTGTGGTCCAACAACACCTGGAGGTGATCCTTACACGAGACATTTCTAGAAATTTCTGTCTAATGTACTGGATGAGTGATATCTCAAATCCTTAAAATAAAAGTATCTTGACGAGTGAGATATACTCAGTCTGTTTCACTGTGTGGAAGGAGGAGGGAATATTTAATTTTCCAAGTGAAAACAAAACAGAATTGGCATGGAGATAAAAGCCACTTGCTGTTCTTTGGAGTCTGCTTTGGAAGCCCTGGAGAGTAAATAACAAATAAGCAATACAAAATTTGCTTCAAATAATTTGGCTGGTGTCCCTTTAGATTTACGCCGGAACCATCACATGTCATTTCTGAGAATTTCTGCAGCCTCTCTGTCAAGCGCCGGAGAATATGCTCCTGCCATCTCGACAGAGGTAATGAATTTGGAGACAGGTGGTGTTCCTTGATTATACAGCATTATAATTGTAGACCTTTTCTTGTGATGTCTCTGACAGTTCACTTTTATATCTGGAATGACGTGCGGCTTAACTGGGTGCTTTTGCACCTCATCAAACAAGAGATGAATAAAATGGTTCTCTACGAGGCTGGAGAAAGGCCAGGAAATGGTGGCAGGCTCTGTCTTGGGCCGTATCTGTGCATGTCAAGGGTCAGTTGTAAGACGCTTCCTGCAGTGCAAAGCCTGAACGGATCACATCCTGAATTTGCACTGGCTGTCGCCAGCACTCTGGAGACAGCTCAAAAGGATTAATGCAGAATAAAATGGCACTGCATCATATCCTGTTTCCATTTTGGGGAAGCTTTCGCAGGCTGCGTTCCAGAGATGGGCAGGAGCAAAGTGCACTTGATTTTAGTTGGAAGCTCTTGATGCTGGTAAGGAAACCTGAAGAGCCACACTTCAACCTTCTCAAAATGGCGGTGGCCACACTAGGTGGGCTGAACTGAGCAAAAGCTGGGATACCACCAAAGGACATGTAACTTGGGCTGAATTGACTTGTAAAATTGGTGTCCTCCAACAATGGGGGGGTTGGACCCCATGGTCTTTCTGGACCCTTCCAACTCTATTCTATGATTCTACGTTAAAGGGCCTCTCAGACTGGAAGCTGGTACCCATCTCAATCATACTGAAGATTTTGAAGATGTGCAGCTAAAAATAAAAATAGCAGAACCGCACAGCAGAATTCTTGGTGGACCGTTTCCACCGTCCACGCATTCGCAACATTGAAATCCTGACAGTAATGAGGCGAGGTTTAAAATTCTTGTTCATGCCCAAGGCAAATCTTCTGATTGGTTTCACTGCGTTCCAGAGAAGATGTGTATCTCTGAAGGAGAAAAATCTTTCTGCCATAATTACGACCTTTTTGCCTTGTGTAGCTTTTCCCCTCTAGTTTCTGATATCAAGCCTTTGAAAACAAGCAAAGACGCACAAACACATCTCTTTTCCCCCGTCTCTAAGGAAGAATTGAGGGATAGTTCCCATTAATATTTCATCATCCATCCCAGTAGATGTGCTAAAAACAGAAAAACACACACACAAATTACATCTTGGCAGAAGTGTAATATTCCGATGTGTGAATTATTCCAAGAGGAGTCTTCATTTAAACCACGGACAACTCCAGTCATGAGCTCTCTAACTCTGTAAAACTGTCTGGGCGAACATGCTGAGCTTCTCCTAACACCTTAACCAATTTTTAGCACATCCTGAAGTGACTTAGCAGTGCCTTCAACCTTTTATATTTTCCAATAACAGCCTGATGTCTTCATCTTATCTTACCTGAATTGGCTGTTCTGGTACTGCTGCCTACCGGCCACACAATCTTATAGATTTTAATGGCTCATTAGGTACTTACTCACTCTTACCTTAAACAGCATGGCCATTTTGCAGAGAATGAACCTTTAAACAGAACTACTTTTTTTTAATGTAAAGTGTACCACACAACCTGAATTGGTAGGATTCAGGATGGTGTAGACCAGCAACTCTGATCTGTTTTCCCTGTTACTTGTTCCTTCCATCTCTTGCCCTTCCTCTTCTTTCTTTCAATGCCATCCTTAGTGAAATGTTTTTCACAGGCTCTAGGATTTATGTCACCTGGATCTCTTAAAAAAGGTGAAGGACTTCTTTTCCTCTTAAATAAACATCCACAGGCCGTATTTTAATCATGCAAACTGACAGCTGTCTCTCTCTTCATCTACATTCTTAACTTAGCTGTAAATAACTTTTTAATGCTATTTTAAATTCTCAGAACAAAAGGAAACTGCAACCAGGATGAATTCATTACAATTTGTACTACCAGTGGGTTCTGCTACCAATGAATGGAATTTTTTTGCATGGGATTTGGGGATGCAAGCAAAAGAAACAAGTACTTACCGGTAGGAACAGGAGTTGATCCTTGCTGGCTCAGATCAAAAGCTTCCCTTCCTTTGTGGCCAAATAGACATCCCTGGAAATTCCACATAAAAGCAACCGAACTCTCCTCCAACAGTTTCTCCCCTAGTAAATGCTATTCAGATGCCTGACTGTGCTAATTAAAGGCGGCATAGAAATCTGTAAAATAAATAACTAATAAATAATCACTCACAGGTATTGCTTTACTAAAATAGTACAGGATCTCATCCGGCAGGAGTAGCAGCAATACTACTCCAGTATCATAAGGACATGCCCTTCCTTGAGGAGTAATTGGACCACTAGCAACTGCTCGATGGACTTGTAGAAACCTGGCCATCTAATCACGTGGATAGGCAAGCCACCTTGAGATTGAAAGACAGGTCTTTCTGGACATATTGCATGGCCAGAAACTTGAAATGACCACCTCGTGGTGACTCCCAGTGCTCTGCTAAGGATAGCATAAACAATGTTCCACAGATATTATCCCATGCACAGCACCAATGGTGTTTCCTGGCATGATGGGCTTTCCTAGAAAACCTCAACAGGTGCTGTTGGCATTGCACTGCAGAGAGTTTACAAAAGTACAGCATCATTTGTGCTCATGGTAGATATTAGCTAATATGCTTCTAAGTAATTATCATGGTTCTCCGTTATTGAAAACATTTGCAATAATCACAAAAGTCATAAAACTAAGACTGGGAATAAATTCAACAAAAATCAAGTGACAAGCTTGAGGAAGCCAAACAACTGAAGAACCACCCAGAAAATGCCAGAGTTTTCTACCATCCCATTGCTGGGGTGCCCAAAAGTCTGAGAAAAGGAGCATCACCTCCTCACTTCTGAATATCGGTGCCACTGTGATGAAGGCCATGCCCTTCTCAGCCCATCCTCAGCCATTCAGCAGCTGCTATTAATGCACTGCGATGTTCTGGCCTAGTGCTGAGAACAAGTTCCAAGACTTCTGGGCTAATTTGATGTACATCTGCCACGGATGTACAAGAATTTCATTCCGGTTCATTTTGCATCAGACCTTTATCTGCTCACACCCCAAAAGGTGAACGCAACCACATTCTTGAGACTGCAATCATGTTTGCAAAATGTGCCCTTGGAAAAGTGCTTTTTCATGCGATAGTCGAGGGGAAATACACATGTGGGCACATGGACAAAAACCACCTTTTATTGAGCCAGGTTGAGATACCAGCTGAGAACCTTTCTGGGCAGAGACGGCTTAAAGCTGGTCACCTCCCAGCTGGATTATATAAGCCACTTTGAGTTTGTTGGGGGGAAAGCAATCTAAATCTAATCAATGTAAACTCTGCTAAGTTTGTGGGTTGCATTTCTTTGGAAGTGCCTTGTTTGGGACTGAGTCTTGTTTGGGACTGAGCCTCATCGTGCGCAGTGGGAGCTATTCTGGGGAAAACAGGCATAGCATATGCCCGTTTCCAATTCTATGCTCTCCTCTCTGCAAAACGCAGGCTGATTGAGCAGTGGGGCTGATGCACCTGTAACCTCGAAATTAAATTCTGATACCATCAAAACCGTGCTGCGAGGATTTGCTCGTTGGTTGCATATCCAAGAATTTTTGCAGTACATGCAGAGCAAAACAGCTTCCTTTCAGGAGCATCGTCTCCGATTAGCAAGCACTTTATTAGGGAGATACATGCAAATCAGGAACCTTGCTACAACTCTTTAAAACAGCGGCTGATGATTGCAATGTTGATGTCACATCTGACTGCCAATTCTGATGATGGAGAGAGGGTTGGCGGAGACATTCGGCTTGCATGAATCCTGGAGGAACAGGGGCAATTTTCTGCGCCCGTTGCTCTTCAGGTGGGTTGACACTGCCGGCACGCCAAAGCAAGCGGGGCAAAGAGGTTTCAGGAAAGCAAACTGTTAGAGGCCTTTTCTAATGCAGTGTGAACATCTTTACAAAGAATTTCCTCTTCCCTGTAGAAATTAATGCCTCATTTTGGCAGTTCAGCAAATGTTCTCTTTATTGGCTTGGCTGTTCTTATGAACATCTTGGCTTCTTTATTCCTTCCCATTTATGAGAGAACGGCAACTATAAACATCATGGGCTGAATACAAAGCTGGATTTTTTTTGATATCTGTAGGTTATTTTTATGATTCATGTACTGTTATAATTTGGATGCTAATTTACCATTTACTGTTCAATTTGGCTTTGATTGAGTACAACTTTCTCACTCTGCCTTCCAAGTGATGGGTAATATCTGAGTATTTTTTATATATTCAAGGAGAGCTGAAGTATTACGTTGTTTACTGCTTTGTTTGGTGTGTGAGTCTGTATGTCAGAAAGAGAAAGGGAAAAATGGAGTTTACTCTCTGTGTGTGTGTGTGTGTGACTTGAAGTTGGCAAACATGGTCTCTCCATCTAGCATAATGCTTGTGTTCAGATAGTCTTTCACCATTGTGGTCCAAACCCAGTTTTGGTGTTCCACTGTAGTCAATTTGGTCTTTAGAAACCACAACAATAAACAATGGCTTGACCTACGGTTTCTCTGTACCACCATGGCTTGTTGTGTTATCTGAACCCAGGATCACAGTTTCCCTGGCCATGGCATGCAACCACCAAAGAGTTCTCTGAAAAGAGTGGCAACTGAAGGAACTTTCCAGCCAATGTGTGGACCAGTGAGGAAGGGCAGGCAGCAAGCACAGGCAGGGAGTGATGCATCCTGGGATTGAATTTCATGCACTGGTGCTAGTGGGATACATGCCCACAGCAGGCAGGCTGAGCAGAGCGGGTGGAAACCACAAAGAAGAAACTGCTGTATCGAGAAGATCATGGCTAAAATGAGCACGAGCCATGGGCACCAGGCTGGGGTGCTCGTCCTATTGTGCGACCGTAACCAGGGTTTTGTGTAGAAAGCATCTTTTGCCTCCGTTATAGGACTCTGTTCTTCTCCATATCCTTTGCCCACTCATTTATCAAAGAATGCCTCTGTGGTGCATACATAAATACATGGATTGACCGATTGATCGCTAGAATCAAGACATCTGTGACAGCCCAACCCCACTGCCCAGTCCTGATCCTGGTATCTGGTGGCTTCCATTCAGATCATGACCACTTTACCGCAAAGAACTCACTGGGAGCCACGGAGAACTAGTTCTGTATATCTTCGCCTGTTCATAGCCTAGGCCTGCTTGTGGATCCTGCTTCAACGTGCTGCTACTATGCAAGAAGGGCCTGGCACTAACCTTTACTTGGCTTTAGATTGCTCCTGCTGCCTTGTCCCCCTGCGTGTGCTATCAGAGGGATCCGTGTGAGGTGTCCCTAAGCTGAGCCTGGAGGAAACATTGCAAGCCTTTGGGCTGTTTCAGGACTGGCCAGCAGAGGTCTCTGTGACACACGCCGACGTCTCACCCATTCCCCCAGCCGTGACAGCATCCTGTCCCTGGCGTTGAGTCTTGTGCATATGTTTCTCTTTTATTTTGGGTTCTACGGCCAGCCCTAGGTGCTGCTGCTCCCCATCAGCCTCCACAGGCACGATGCGTCACGGTGGCATGAATTGGGCAATGCAGGCATTTGTTCTTTTGGGGACGCACCTTTCCCCACATAAGGGAGATGACTGCCTGAAGTAAAATGAGCAGACTCTCCCTGGCATGTTGAGCTGCTTCTCGCAGTGTACACAAGGCCCTCATTGGGACACTGCAGATGAAATTGCAATGGATAACCTGGATTTCGCATTCCAATCAGAATGATGACTCTCTTTATCCCTTTGTCCTTCCTCCAAAGAGTTTGGAATGGTGTAGACTGGCCCCCATCCATTTGCAACCTTGCTTGTTTGAGGAGATGATATCCAGTGAAAAGAAGAGGTTCGCCGCCTGGGCTTCTTTTGGGCTGTGATTGATGCTGGACAGCAATAGCCTAGCTATAGTTTCCCATGCTCTGGGATGGGAACTTTCCCAAAGTACTGGCTACTTCAAAAGAGAACTTCCAGGATGTGCTTGGATCACATCTCATGGGTCTTAAAAGAGGTTCATGAGCTGGTGGGCCGCTGCTTCTGAACTCAAAGCAAAGTATCAATACACTTTCCAAGCCCTAAGGAGCTTGGGAAACTTCTGCGTTGAGACTGTTGACACACAGCTTGCTCATTCACAACTGATACCTTACTCCAAGTACTTACTCCATCAGAGGGTATTTGGTGCTGTTTTGGTGCTGGTGCTTCCATTATGCACACTTTCAGCATGCTTGGAGGATCAGGGCCATTATCATCATTCAGGTATCAGGCCAAACTGGTGCATTTTCCTTGCTGTTCTTATTGACTTGTTTTCTGTGCGCCAATTCATTACCCTGTGTGTTTGTTTCGTATTGTCGCAAGCTTTCCCAGAGCCAATTTCGCAGACGGGCAGCAGAGAAGTAGTTGAAACAAATAATTTCTCAGAGTTTGGAGCCCCAGTCATTTCACAGTTCCTGCTGCTAGGCCTCAACAGTCACGCCTTGACCTGACAAAGAAACCCAAATGGCAGCAGCTACCACAGGTGGGCAGGAATTCTGCACAAGTACAGCCATTCAGCACGATTTATTTATTTACTCCTTTTCTAGGTCACAGAACAGCAAGCAACGTATCCTGGTATTTGTCAATGCATTTGTCGACCCTCTCTCAAGTTTTCATACGAAGATCACCTTCCAGTTTGGATTTGATGCAACTGGATGAACACCTTGGTTTCAGACTAGGTCCCCATTGCTCAACATGGTCAAAGGGCTGCCCCAGATGGGGATTCGCAAGCCGTGTCTTTCCCACTCAGAGAAAATGCCTGAATGCTGTTCTGTTGAGATGCAGAATATTTCTTGATTGTGATGATTGAGGGAAAGACATTGGCTGCGTTACTAACGATGCCATTATTGTTTCAAAGTGCTGATCCCGTTTAAAGCTAAATTAAATGCAGACAGTTTTTGACCCTGATGCCCCACTTAAAAATAACTCTCTGAGCTTCCCCCCTTCCTTTTCCCTATTTCTTGGATGTCTATTTCCCTACCCTTCCCCATGATAAGACTCCTGAACTTGCCTCCATGGGTTTTTGGGAGAATGTTTACCTTTGACAGTGAGATTTAAATGAGAGGTAATCACATTGAAGAGCTTCTTTCGTCAGACAAATTATATATTTACATACAATTCTCTAATTGGTTTCAAGATGCAGCACCTGTTAGAGGTGGGTGTGCTGTTAATTTAGCCATAACAAGATGAAGCACGAGTTCTGTACCACAAAAAGAAGGAGATGACGCTTTGGTAAACAAGATTCATTAATGTTACGGTAGAGTTGTGGGATTAAAGGGACAAATCATTGAAGCTGACAGCAATGTTGTAAGCTAAAGGGCTTCCATGAGCCCTTTGGTTGCTTTGTCGTTTGAGAATTTGGGGCAACTCATAAAGGGCATTTCCTGGAGAATTTGGAGAGCAGAGGGACAGAACTCAGCTAAAAGTGTTGCGAGAGATTCACCCTTCCTCACTCCCCATTTGCAGGCTGTCAAATCAAGGGCCTTTTTAGTAGTTTGTGGGAAGAATATAAACAGGAGTGAAGGACTCACCCTGCTTCCAGTCTGCAATATTCCTCCAGTCTCTCTCCCAGAAAGGTAAAGGTAAAGGTTTCTCCTTGACATTAAGTCCAGTCATGCCTGAGTCTCGGGGCTGGTGCTCATCTCCGTTTCCTAGCCGAGGGAGCCAGCGTTTGTCCACAGACAGTCTCCGTGGTCATGTGGCCGACATGACTAAACACCGAAGTGCCCGGAACGCTGTCACCTGCCCACCAAAGTGGCACCTTTTTATCTACTTGCATTTGCATGCTTTCGAACTGCAAGGTTGGCAGGAGCTGGGACGGAGCAATGGGAATTCGCCCCGTTGTGCAGATTCGAACCGGCGACCTTTCGATCTACCCACTGCACCACCTGCAGTCCCTCTCTCCCATACTGGAACACTATTTCTCTCTTCACCTGTCTCTCTGTCCCCCTCACTCCCTCTCCAAATTTAGTTCCATTGGTAAAAAGAAAGGATCCTATTTTTCAGCCCTCTTTCAGAGTTGGCTCTGTGAAGGTGAGGCACAGAGGAATCTTGTTCCTGTGGGGAGAATGAGAAGGGATGGCCAAAGAAGCCAGCCCGGCTTATTACTGCCTGCATGTGCAAACACCCCATGGCAGCAACAGAGATGGGATTAGGTGCCTTGGCCCCAAGATTTTGTGTGGCTTGGGACCGAAGTATTTGAAGGTCCACCTTCACCCACATCAGCATGCTGGTACATTGCCTTCAGCTGGAGAGGACTTCTCATTTGTCTGCCTGCGGGCCTTTCCCACAGTGGACCCACACCTCGGGAGTAAGTTGCCATCCCAGGATCCACCAGACACCCCATCCCCCCATGGCTTTTTGGAAGACCTTGAAAACCCTGGTCTTGCCTTGGTTGTGTGACTGGATTGGATTATGGCCACAACAGTTGTGTGTTCCAGGCTTTGCTTGATGCTGATGTTTGTTGTTTGTTTTTAGATCATTTGCTGCTGTTGCTGTTTTTATTGTTTTTACTACAACTTTGGCTTTTATTAAATGAGTTTTATCATTGCCTTGGGAGGGCTTCGGGCCCAAAAGGCAGCCGGGGCATTTTTTAAAGCAGGAAAAACGTTCCCACAAAATCGCCACTCTCTCTCGCACACATCAAACTGAAACCCCAGTGGTGTTTTAAAACCGCTTGCCTCCGGGCTAGATTGAATTTGAAGCAAATATTGTTGAGCAGCTCGAAGAGAGAGACTAACCATTGGTGTTGTTCTGGGTATTTGCTACAGCCCTTCCCAGCCTCAGATCCAGCATTCCTACTTTGGTAGTGGCTGGGAACTATCTGTGGCTTTCATGGTTCTGCCACTCATCTCACTGCTTCTCCTTCCCCTTTTCTTCCCCTCCGCACTGGGCAACTCCTTCCGTGTGCGCGCCCACAGCTGCGAGTGCAATGGCTGTACCTCCATCCATACCCTTTGAGTGCAAGAGAGCTGACACTCCCAAAACGAAATCATACGATCATCAGGATTCCGCCAAAAGGATGAATTACGAACCAAGTGGAAGATCTCACATGCCACTCAGTGCTCAAGTGGGCTAGAAGCGCTTTGCAGGCACCTAAAAAGTAGCACCACAGCTGCCAGTGGGACCTGACTGGGAGGATGTCAGGGGCTGGTTAAGTGCACAGTGCTGGAGCTCAGATTCAGAAGCGTAGAACTGATCCTGCCTAATCTTGGAAGCTAAGCAGGGTCAGGCTGGGTCGAAATCTGGATGGGAGACTTGAGTCCTGCATTGAGCAGGTGGTTGGACTCAATTGCCTGCTAGGCCCCTTCCAACTGTATGGCTGTATGATCTGTGATCCCACAAGAAGTGGAAGATGGAATCACTTGGATCCTGGAAAGTGAACCTGGCCCCACCATTGCGGGTTCATCCCAAAGTTTCATGCAAAAGATGGCTGTAATTTTCACTCTTTCCTTCTATCAGGAAACCATCAGGCACTGTGCTTCAAATGTCAACTGCAAAAGACAAGTAGAGGTTGCACAAGAGAACAGCTGCCTTCATTAAAAAAATAAAAAATCCATCTTGGGCAAGCAGCCTTAAGAGGATTGGAGAACACAAGCCAGCAAATACCAGAGGCTGCAGGGGGAAGAGGAGAAGGAAAGGAAACCAGGCTGAAGGCAAAGGACTTAAATATTCAGCCCAAGCCTCACCCAACACAAAGCCAAGCTAGTCACCGAAGTAGAAAATACATGTCAAGGCAGTTACAGCGGACGGAGACGCAGAATAGCCATGTTACGGTTGGGAACTCCACCAGCATCCTTGGCAGGAGAGACTGGTCTTGAAGTCCAGCTTAAGAGGTGCTCTCCAAAGGTCCTGTTGGAGCAGCCAGCGACTTAGACTATCTCCAAGTAACCAGGTGGTACTTCAAATAGACTAAGCTGCCAGAGTGACATTTCTGCCAGGTCATCTCAGTCCTTCGTGAGAATGGTGTTTCTCAGAAGGCACTTGGAATATGCTTCTCTTCAAAGCTGTTCTTTGACGGTGCTCAAAACGAGGTGTGGCAGATGGAGCAGGGGGACATGTGTTTGGCTACTGGAAGAAGTACATGTGTATTGCCTGTTTTTAGCTTCTGAGCAGAACTAAGTGCAATGACTGGATAGCCCTTAATATATCTCTCACAGTGCCCCATGTGCCACATGCCGTGGCTGTGCAAAGGCACTGATTAGGTTGATCCCGGACACATCAGCTGAAATGCTTCCACACAAGGAGGAAATGTTAGGCCAGCTTTGGAATTCCATCTTGATGGCTGTGCTCATAATGCAGGGGTTATTTGTCGTCTCTGTGAAATTATTCTCCATTGAGAACTTAAATTGTGTGTTCCTATGTGCACACACACACTCACTGAGAGAGAGAGAGAGAGAAGGGGGGCATTTCTCTTAAAAACATGCTTCTGGAATTTGCTGCTACAATGTATCCATGTAGCCTGAAGTGTCTGATCCTGCCTAATCTTGGAAGCTAAGCAGGGTCAGGCCTGGTCAGAATTGGGATGGGTGACTTGAGGGTATGATTCCATGATTATTGCTGTAAACTGCCCAGAGAGCTTTGGCAATGGGCAGTATAAAAATGTGGTGGTGATGATAGCTATTGGTTCTCTCCAACAATGGTTCCTAGCCAGGACAGCTAAACTAAACCTCCCGTTTTGGAGTACAGGTGTAGGACTTTGGGCCCATGGGGGAAAATTGGCCAACCCAGAGACTCAGTTTAGCATCCCCAGATTCCTGAAGTGGCTGTGTCCCTTTACTCCCTATTTCCAATGATTTGGTGGTTTCCTGGACTTGTGCATGTCTCCCTCCCATCGAAAATGCTTGTCTTGAATTTAATTACTGGCCACAAGAGCTTTAAGCTACAAAAGGCCAGTATCTGGACCTACCTCATTTAGCCTGGGCCTGGTTCCCTGCGGAATGGGGCCAGAGAGATTTTCCAAAACAGGATTGGGTCCTTGGGCTGGGAAGGGTTCAACACCTCGGTTTTAGAGACAGAATATCTCTGGAAATGTGGAAAGCAGCTGCTTGATGAGGTGGTCTGACCCAGTAAAGCTGCCTTTCCTTTCTCATGCTGCATTTCCTTGAGCTACAAATGTTCTTTGTTCTATTTCCATGCTTCCCTTTCTGATTGGTATCGACACCTGCCTTGTGCCATATATCCCTTTATTTTGATTTCAGTTATACAGCCTTTTATGAAATACTTTCCCACATAGGCAAACACAACCAGGATGATGGACTTGTACATCTGTCCTTAGTGGTGAAATTCTACCTAGGTCCACTCAAACACAAGTCCCATTGAGTTCAATTGGCTTGGGTATAGAAATGAAGCCTCTTACTGGCAGCAGCTAAAACTTGGGCACAAAAGCTGGATATCCACCATGTTGATGAATTCCTGGGCATGGAGTTGACCTACCAACTGCATGGGAAGAGCCACCAAGGGTAGCAGAGGGGTGGCATGAGGGACCATGTCATATGCCCTTCCCATGGTCCGGCTCTCTTTTGTTACAGCTGTCTAGATCAACTCAGTGCCCAGAAGGCCAAGCCTGGAGAGTATCTGAGTAGCTACAGTTATATATTGGCCTCCTTAACCTGGAGGAAGAAGGTCGTCTGCACCTTCGAAGTCCTTTCTGGGCTCAGCTATGATATTACCAACACAGGTGGAAACATCTGCCCCATTGGGCATGAGAAGGGTGGAGAAAGCTTTGGGCTCTTGGCCTCCATACTCACCTGTGGGAAGACAGCAAGTCTGGCTCTCAAACTCAGTTTCATAGCCATCCGTCTGAGCTCCTCCATACCTTTCTGCTGGCTTTAGGATGTCCTTGTGGCCTTTTTGTCCCTGTGGTCCAAAACAGTGCCTGCTTCAGCACAGTGATGAAGGTATACATTTGGCTAAAATGTGAGCGATATTTTATCATCCCATTCTTCTGCATTGGTTTGTTATTTTCTCATTTTGAATCATTCATTAACTGCATGGAAACATTATTTATTTATAGCAGGCCTACACCTTCCATCCACCCAGGCTAGTATGGTCAATGGTGAGGGAACATGGGAGTTATTTGGAAGGCCATTAAGGGTCCAGCCTAGATTTATAGTAACATAGTCGTGGTTAGATATATCGTCCTGCAATTCAGCTGCTAGTTTGGCTGCTACCAGCTATTGCATTTACTGTATGATGGCAGCAGATTTTTTTAGATTTCTTACTGGAGAGAAAATCAGAGTATTTAGTGAAGAAAGCACAGGAAAGGCTATGCTGCATTACTCCATCTAGAACAAGTACTCCTTGCAGGGTAAATATTATGAAGGGGACTATGTAACTTCTTGAACAAAGAAAGAACTGCTATTAAAATGAGCGTGTGTGTGTGTGTGTGGGGGGGAATCTTGCTCTAAAACATCCATCCTATCTCACTTACCTGGGAGTAAGGCTCATTGAACTCAGTGGGATTTAAGTCTGAGTAGACCTATGTAGGATTGCCCCACAGGGATGCACGCACAGCTTTCTGCTACAGCTTTCATGATCAGGGCTATTACCTTCAAGATGGGGATGTGTTGTGTCATTAAATAGCAGTAGGCATTTTAATTCAGGATACTGTTGCTGCGAAGGGGTGGAAATTTTCAATCTCTCAAAGAGCGTGTTTCAAACAGGCAACCTACCTTGTATTGCTATAATTCAATGTTTCTATAATTCAATAAATGCCTGCTACATCTGCCATTGGCACAAGCGGTAATTACCAAGAGAAGCAATCAACAGGTCCCTTTCACTGTCTCCATAAACGGCAGAAGGACTTCAGAGGCAAACTAATTCAAAGGGACACCCACATGCCCCTCACTCCTCAGATTAAATTCCTTTATTATTACTGGGATTCTTTGAAAGCTGAAGTGGGGGGGGGGGAAAGGGTCCAAAGGTGGCAGCTGGAATAATTAGAAGCATGTAAGGCAGGGTGCATTTACACGCACAAGGAGAGACTTAAGAGCCTTCCGTTATTTTTCTCCTGGAAGAGAAGGCAGTTTCCAGAGAGCGAGATAAAGTGGTGAACAGAAAGTGCTTCAGATGAAATGTTCCCGGGGGACCCGGATTAATTCTAACCAATAATACGAGGCTCAGACACTTTCAAGCATTGGTGCCTGAGTTGGGCGACTAGAACTGAGCTAAAAGAGCTGTGTGGATATTTTATGCTCATCTCTGTGCATCCCAAAATGTCCCTTGCTTTCGTGTTTTTCTTCCCGAGATGGAGCCCTTGAAAGGTGCAGACTTCCCGTCCCCAAAGCAACCATGTCATCCTGTGCGGTTGTAAGAAATCTGCGATGGCAAGAGCCAAGCAAGAGAAAGCCACAGCCCGGTGGCCTCTGGTTTGTTGGATTTGGGTGATGTCATCATTTCATCAAATGGGATTGTCTCTGAATCCCCATGATGTCGTCAAGTTGCTCTGTGACAGGCTGGGATCACGCAGTGAAGAAGAGAGAAGCTCACGTGTGATGCTGAAGCTGAAGCAGAGCTCAGACATGCACAGAGAAAGTGGCAAAAGATGCAGGGGTGTTGGTGGGTTTCCAGGGATGCTTGGGACCCCTTAGGATCATGTTGATGCCCTCAAAAATGATCAGACATGAGCAAGCTGTGCAGCTCTTTGAAAAGAGCAGTAACCAGCCAGCTCCACTGACCTTTGCACTCAGAATAAACCCTTCGGGGAGAAAAGAGAAACAACAACAAAGGCCATTGAGTCTAGGATCCTGTCTGCACAGCAGCCAATAGGATCTCTCATGGGAAATGTAGAACAAGGACATAAATGCAATCCAACAACCAGAGCAACCCTTCCTGTAATTGTAAACTCACATTTCAGGGAGTGACATTCTAGCTCTGCTTTTGCACTGACAAGCTACTTATCTGCATGCTGGGAGTTTGGATCTACTCATTTATTACTCTTCCCAGGGTCCAACCCCTCACCTTCATTATATGAAGCAACAGGCTTCTGTACAGAATGGGCTTAATCTCCTTCTTTACTGGGGCTATTCCAAGTCTCAAGGTTTGGAGGAGGAAAACTGAAATGCAGCGATTTTTCCTGGAGTGGTCTTTCTCCGTACTTTCTCAACCAACCACAGGGCAGTGTTGCGGTAGACCTTTGCTATAGCAGATTTGAGATTTCTCACCAGGCTTTTGTTCCAGGGTGTTGCCACATAAAATTTAACCCCAGATTTGCCATGTTTAAAAATGGCCACATGAAAAAGTCTGGAAACCCTGGGAGAAGGTCTGGAGGACTACAAGGATGTTTTGAACAACTCCTGCAAACTTTTGTGAGTGCGAGACCAGGAGAGATGCTCATAAGAAGCTGATTCCAACCCTGGGTCTGCCTAGGCCAGTATGGAAAACATGGACAGCCAGGGCTTGGGACTGAATTTGGGACCCTCTGCCTACAGAGGAGGGCTCTAACGCAGCGGTACAGCCCCTCCAAAGTGAGAGGATCTCAAAAGGGCTGTGCCATCTGATTATTCCAAACCCGTGGATTGGTTCTCTAAGCTGAAAAGGGCCCTTTGTCTGACTGAGAGCTGCCACAAACCTTTCCCCCTGATTAAGTGCTCCCAAGGCTTAATTTTTAAATCAGACAAGTGCCTGGTCTCCAAAGTTACACGGAAACCAGTGTCTCTTCAGGTTTAAGTGCTGCCTCTTAATATGAGACACACAAGGCATCCTGCAGATAAAAGAGCTCTTTGCACATAATTGGAAGCAATCTTCTTAAAAAAAAAATCTTCAGTTCCCGTCTCCTGGGACGGAGATCTGGAATTGAAAGCAAATGCTGGTGCTGAGTCACTTGGTCTAGGCCGAAGCCTCAGCTCAATTAAGCCCTCATATTCTCCCAGGGTTAGTTGAAAAGTGACGTTGTCCATTGCAGTCTACTCCCTCCTAATTCGCTCTGGTTGCAACCGGTCTTTGCTAAGCTGCCCTCAGCCTCCTGAACTAAATCAGAGCACACTTAGCTGAGGAGCTTGACAGTTGATTCACACAGAGCAAAGCTGTCCCAGGGCTTGCTGGCGAGGACAGAGTTCCCATGTGCCACAACAAAATGACAGGGGTACAATTTGGGGCTGTTCCAACAGAGAGCTGCCTCCAACATGGTGGAAAGGGAGATGAAACTGTGTAACATCTTGGACTGGTGTTGGCCAATTGGAAAGTCGGCTGCTCGGTTGGATATCTCCTAGGGTTCCAGGCTGCAAGATGCGGGTGTTTCGGACCTTTCCCTGATTTGCCCTCTGCCCCACTGACCAATGCATTGTGACCACCAATTGAAATGTCACCCTTTTATGGTAAGGGGTGTGCCCCATGGTAGGGTTAGGGTTAGCCAAACGAGGCGTCCTGGCACAATTTTGATGGTTGGAACGTGTTTAGAAGGGGCAAAAATGATGAGCAGTGCAGAAAAAGCCACTCGGGGAGGGCTTTTTCAAAATTTCCCCCTTTTCAATGGGACTCTAGCCCTCTATTAGGGTTAGGGGTGTGCCCCAGGGTAGGGTTAGGGTTAGCAAAACGAGGCGTCCTGGCATGATTTTGATGGTTGGAATGTGTTTACAATGGGCAGAAATGTTTAGCTGTGCAGAAAAAGCCACTCGGGGAGGGCTTTTTCAAAATAGCCCTGTTTTAAATGGGACTCTAGCCCTCTATTAGGGTTAGGGGTGTGCCCCAGGGTAGGGTTAGGGTTAGCCAAACGAGGTGTCCTAGCACGATTTTGATGGTTGGAACGTGTTTAGAAGGGCCGGAAATGATGAGCAGTGCAGAAAAAGCCACTCGAGGAGGGCTTTTTCAAAATTGCCCTCTTTTCAATGGGATTTTAGCCATGTATTAGGGTTAGGGGTGTGCCCCAGGGTAGGGTTAGGGTTAGCCAAACGAGGCGTCCTGGCACCATTTTGATGGTTGGAACGTATTTAGAAGGGGCAGAAATGTTGAGCAGTGCAGAAAAAGCTACATAAAGCAGGTTTTTTCGAAGTTGCACCCTTGTCAGTGGAACCTTAGACCTGTATTAGGGCTAGGGGTGTGCCCCAGGGTATGGTTAGGGTTAGCAAAACGAGGTGTCCTGGCATGATTTTGATGGATGGAACGTATTTAGAAGGGGCAGAAATGATGAGCAGTGCAGAAAAAGCCACTCGGGGAGGGTTTTTTCAAAATTTCCCTCTTTTCAATGGGACTCCAGCCCTCTATTAGGGTAAGGGGTGTGCCCCAGGGTAGGGTTAGGGTTGGCAAAATGAGGTGTCCTGGCACCATTTCAATGGTTGGAACATGTTTAGAAGGGGCAGAAATGATGAGCAGTGCAGAAAAAGCCACTCGGGGAGGGCTTTTTCAAAATTGCCCCCTTTTCAACTGGACTCTAGCCCTCTATTAGGGTTAGGGGTGTGCCCCAGGGTAGGGTTAGGGTTAGCAAAACGAGGTGTCCTGGCATGATTTTGATGGTTGGAACATGTTTTGAAGGGGCAGAAATGTTGAGCAGTGCAGAAAAAGCCACTCGGGGAGGGCTGTTTCAAAATTGCCCTCTTTTCAATGGGACTTTAGCCCACTATTAGGGTTAGGGGCGTGCCCCAGGGTAGGGTTAGGGTTAGCCAAACGAGGCGTCCTGGCACCATTTTGATGGTTGGAACGTGTTTAGAAGGGGCAGAAATGATGAGCAGTGCAGAAAAAGCCACTCGGGGAGGGCTGTTTCAAAATTGCCCTCTTTTCAATGGGACTTTAGCCCACTATTAGGGTTAGGGGTGTGCCCCAGGGTAGGGTTAGGGTTAGCCAAACGAGGCGTCCTGGCACCATTTTGATGGTTGGAACGTGTTTAGAAAGGGCAGAAATGATGAGCAGTGCAGAAAAGGCCACTCGGGCAGGGCTTTTTCAAAATTGCCCTGCTTTCAATGGAACCTTAGCCCTGTTTTAGGTTTAGGGCTATGCTCTAGCCTAATGTTATGCCAGTGATGCTGAACGTATGCCATACATGCCACAATGGGGACACAGAGCCCTCTCTGTCATCACAGGAGGCAAAGCACCCCGACATTGCCTCATCCGCCAAGCTTTGGGTAACTGTGGGCATAGAGGCCATGCGCATGCTGGGGAAGCAGCGGCCGCATTTCATGACGACAGAACGAAGCTCAGCTCATCAGCCACATCTTGTCTGAGCTTTTGCGTGGCCTGTCAATTTGCTCCCCAGGATTGATAGATATTTGGAGTTGGTGTGAGTTATTTTTCTAACTAAAACCTCAATTTTCGGGTTTATTGTAGTGTTGGCACTTTTTAATAAATAGGTGGGTTTTGGCTTGCAGTTTGAGCACTCGGTCTCTAATGTTTCTCCATCACTGCTCTAGAGGGACCCATAAAATCTCCCTCTATCCATGAAGTGGCATAATATGAACTTGTAGTCCCTTGGGATGACAGTCCCTAAAGCTGTGTCCTTATGCGAGTCCACAAGCTCAGCTTCCTTCATTGATCTGTGCCAAAAAACCATTTCTAGACCTGTCCCAGTCTGTTAGGGTGCAGCACTAATTCAGTCAAATTGCTGTGTTTTAATTGGCCTTTAATTGGCCACCCAAGAATATTTGCATTGCAAGAGGGAGCAATTTACAGGTTCTGGAGAAATCAACTTCCCCCCAGGGTTTCAGCTGAGCTCAGATGGAACATGGGGGAATGCTGAGGTCTCGTGGAGCTTTCCTGGGGCCAGCGGTAAATTCCCACTCATCAGAATGTTCCTGAATGGTGTGCTTGTTCACCCCTGCTCATATTTGGACTCCAAGAGCAATTTTGGAAAGGTTGATGCTATCTTGCTCAACTAGGCAGTGTGTCAAGCTGAGAATCATCTACCAGTGGGTCAGAACCTGGTAGGAGGCCTGTGTCTAGCAACACACCTGGATCCTTCTTTGAAATGCACCTGAGCTTCTCCCCAGATGATAGAACCAGCACTTCTCTTTGGCTGGCTTTGTGTATAACCAAGTTAATGACTGCAACGCACATTACATCCTGCAAAAGCGGTATAAGAGATTGATAACACTAATAACCCATGGCTTCATTTGCTTCCAGTAACAATGCACATATGTTACTCTGTTGGTTTGTAGTAACTAAGAACTCCTTACCTTCAGCAGTCCTTGAAGACCCAGGACTTCTCGTCCGATTTATTCCGACCCTCTCCTTTGCACATCGTTTGTCCATGCTTGTGCACCTGTGCGCTCACCTGAGCCAGCACCCCTTTCTCCTTCACCCTCGAGGAACGCGGGGCAGCAAAGGCAAGCAGCGGGGCATTTACAGCCTGAGCACGCGATTTGTTGTGTGCTTCCGTGTGGTTTCCTATTTTCATTTTGCTGTTGCTTTTCCAACTCACTGAATTGGCAACATGCATTTTTCTCTCTTGTCGTTGGCAATCACGAGACAGTCAGACAGAATGTTACTCTTTCCTGATAACAGGCTGGGCAGTAGTAATAAACCTTGCCTCTTAGATGAAAAGGTAGCTCACATCCTTTATTTGTTCTCTGTCAATCTGGTGCCCAGCTTTCCCTTGGGGAATTAAAGAGGCAGTCAGATTTGCATCACAAGTTGAACGTCTTAAAGCAGGTTCCATTTACACAATTCTTCTGCTGCATCACAGATGTATTAACCACACCGATTATAATAAATGATGGATCTACTTCAGCAGAAATTTACTAGCAATCCGTTAGCGAAACCACACTGCACAGTATTTCTATAAAGTTGTTTTGGGAAAATGAGTCTCCCAAGTTTAACTGCAGATTTGGGAATGCGTGAGTCCTCTTCTCTTTGTTGAAAAATAAACTCTGCTTTAGTACTTAACAATTCTCACGGGTGTTCAGCACCAGCACCTGAAATGGAAACAAAGGCAAACAAAGAAACAAAACACAGTTTGGCCACTCACAGGCAAGGGCAAGAAATCTGTTCGGTATACATTTTAACATGTATTTAGTCAACAGGCACTATCAAACCAATGCACAAACCAAAATTCAGTCATCCTTTGGAATGTGCACTTCCAAATCTTGCACTGAGTTCTTCAATGAAAGAAGAGTTGGCAAAAAAAAAAAAAAAGCATGTTAGCAAAATACTATTCAGACCTCAGGGAGGGATTGTGGGAGGGATTGTTGTGTGGGGGAAAATGTGTAAATCGGTTACTAACACACACAAAGTTGCACACTTTTGGAGAAGCAGCACAAAATACTGCATTTTCATGTAATTATTATTATTTTTTAAATCTCAATAGTTTCTCAGAAGGAACTATTCTTAGGACAGGGAAAATTCTCCAACTTTGAGATGAATTGAACTTCATCCGAAAGGGATGAAGGGAAAGATAAGAAACATTTGCATTATTATTATTAATATTAATAATAATAATATGCAGTTTTATTTCCATATGTGCTGATCAAGAACGGACTCTACCCTTGTACTTACCAGGCATTTTGGTCTACAGTTTTGACTGTTTTTCTTGCTTGCTGGGGTAGATGGAAACTGAAGTCCAAAACATCCAGAAGGTGCCAGGTACAGGAAGGCTGCTCCAGGATTAATGTGGTGCATAGGAGGGCTAGTGTGGCCTGAAATGATTGAAAGGCACTGGTGAGACTCCAGAAATGCTATTGAATCAGCTGTCCAAGGTCCTGAATTCCTGCCTCTTCCGCCATCTGTCCCTGCTGCTACCTGCCTCCAATCACTTGTTTCTAGGAGAACCCCGGGGAAAAATGGTGGCTACTGCAAATGAAAAAGGAGCGTCCTCGCCGCCTGAGCTTTGGCCTTAAATATTGCTGCTGGTCCCTGACTAAAATTAAGTCTTTCCTAACATGAGTTGGAGTGAGTGCTTGACACACTTTCGAACAACTGCCTTCTTGAACTATAATGCTTCGATGATCACACATATTTGGTGTCTCTAGAGATTTGGGAAAGATGGCTAGTTTTCAGGGGAATTTAAGCAGGTTCTGCCTTTGAACAGACTTCCCAATGAAGATGCAAGCAACGTGACACGAGCATCACCTTTGAATCCCTCTTAATATCTGGACAAGCTTATGATACATTTTGCTTGTACGCAGCCACAGGTGAGCAAACTTGAAGAATGGCCTGGCCTTTGACTGTAGGTGGCGAGGGGAAAATGTCGTTCCTGAAGAATAACGACCCAGGTCAGAGCTGCCTTTATGTGCCTAATCCGTTCTGACACATGGTCTTTTGTATCCCCACCACCACCTCACACAGAGAAGAGAGATACCCAACGGTGATATTTCGTACATGTCGGCCCCGGCCCCCTTGGGTTAATGCATTCCACAGTCTTGTTGTTTACTTCTCATTAAGCTAAATGTTTTATGCAAATCATCTGACATAAAGCCAGACGACCAATCTAGAAAGGCTGTAATTCCATCTGATGAGTTCATTCAAATGAAATCTGTACTTAATTTCCATAATTATGCTACCCTATTCTCATAATGTGAACTGATTGCTACAAAAACACAAAATAACTAAAATGCATTTAGATTTAAAATATGAAAATGATAAGTCCCTTTGGGCACAAGAGTTATGTTTTACAAACAGTTTCTTGATTTTCCTACTCCCTCTTTTCTTCTCTCACCCCCACAACCTAATAGTATCTCTTTATTTAAGGCTGTGCTAATTCAGAGTCCAATAAATGACTTCTAATGTACTTTTGTCTTGGTTGAAAAATAAAATGGGTGTACCAGACTGTGCTCACATGTGCAATTATATTAATGGATTATGCTGCTGAGTTTGGGGACTGCCATCTTCATATCCACACAGCTTAAACTAAGAGCACAGGTTGTTACTGACAAGTCTTAAGTATTTTCTTAATTAGAAAATCAAGCCAATTAAATCACCGCTGCAGCAATTGAAGCTTGGAAGAGAATTAATACAGCTGCCTCTAGCTGGACACAGGTGGCTGGTTCTAAGGTACTGTGAATTTGAACTACATTTTGCTCTGTCCACAGCAACTTACAGGGATGTGGTACAAGGAAGGACAAGTAAGGATGGCATGATGAGTTGCTTGCTCTTATTCACCAACTATCCTATTATCTCACAAGGCTTGCAGGATCTTCAAAATATGGAACCCATGAAAGGTGATGTTTCTAAGGAGTTTGGTCCTGAATTGTGTACTTAAAAAAAAAAAAAAACAATTTCAAAGCTTCTCTCCATCATTCAGTGCAAATCTTAGTTTCGAAGAGAAGTTGTCTGGAGAAAGGAGCTTCAAGGTTGTTGACAGAGGTCTTTTGGCCTACTCACTCTCAAGGCTCCCATTGGTCGCTGCTTGCACATGGGAGTAATTTGGGCCAAGAAGACAGCACCCTCTTCCTCATCCACCTGTCTGGTCACTTCGGTCACCCAGAGGTCAGGTTTCTGGTGGTTCTGCATGGATTTCTGTCCCAACTGCAGTTAACTCAGGGAAGGACAGCACAGCAGCTCCATTTCTGTGACACTCCCAGTAACAAATGACAAAGACATTATCATGTTACTTATAACCTCCAGAAAATACCTCTCCATTCCAAAAACACTTCCTTGATGGACCTGTCATACTTTTTATTGATATTCCTTTTTTCATATGTATTTCCTTTTTTGCCTGGAATTTACATAGAGATGGAGCAGGAATTTAATGTTGTAAATTAATAAATATCTCATGGCACATACTAGAGGCATTCAGGTGCTAGCACTTCTCCTGGAATCCTACCTAGAACTGTGGCCTAGAAGGCCTTCCACTGAATGACAGAAGACTTGGGCTGCTCTATCATTCATACTTTGGTGACTTCTAGAAGTACCACAACAGGTTCGAGGCCACTCTTGAAGACTGTCCAGACCTTGGTGTATAACTCAACAGATAGGAGCCACATGCTTCCCTTTTCCGACAGGATTACTTCAAATTTCTGCTTTGGAACATGGAAAGCTCTACAGGATCTGGTTAGATAAAGACCTGAGAACCAGTACCTGTTCCTTTAGAAATCCTGCAACACCTAGCCAGTAATCTAACCTGAAAAGTAGCATACCTATTGAAATAAACAAACAAACAAATCAAAGCATTTCATAAATAATGTGGAAGAAGTTGGTCAAGAATGCAGGAGTGATGATTAGGAAGCTGTTGATTCAGCAACTGGACAACTTGGCTAAACGGAAAATTGTTAGAAAACTCATTGTGTAACAGCAGAGCAGTAGATCTGTGTTATTTCAGAATTTTGCTGCTGCCCCTCATTGGCACTGGTGCTTTAATAGGGACTGGTTATTCTAGATGAATGGATTCTTTCTAATTCAATTAGTTTAATTCACTGGAAGTGTCTAAGCTCAAATGCACGCTCGCAGCTAGCTGAAAGCTTGGAGCTTTTCAAGGTTGCTCACAGCCATATGGCTTATTAACTTTGCATGCTGCAATTGGAGCCTAACAAAAATATTGTCCTGTAACCCATATCCTGTGACTTTTTACAGCTGAGAGAAGCTCTTTAAGAAAGCCAATGACATTCTTCTTGAACGAAGCCTTGAAACAATTGCGCCCCATTTGAATTAATGTCTTGTAGCAATGGGATTGCTAATGAAACCAATTGGAGGGAGATGTCAGTTCTTCTGAAAAGTGCGGGTCACAGCAGAGTTTGTTTGGCTGCTGGAGAATTGTATTAGAGGTAGTGCTTTGTGGTTTCCTCAGTGCCCCCCCCCTCAAATGGCTTCCCCACCCCACTTTGCTAGTATTGGTTTTTGAAGCTGTGTAGCTATTTTATCTTCGTTCCTAAGCACAATATTTATGTAAGACATTTTATCTCCCACCTTTTCCCGGTAAGAGCAAGCAAGCTCATAACCTGAATTAAAATAATCGCTGAAAACACTTTGACAACCATGACAAGTACAATAAAAGGCCAGGCATTCCCAAAGGAGCAGAGAGAAAAATGCATTTTAAGATGCTGAGCCCGAAGAATAACTTGAGCACAGGCATTACAGCTGCTTTCAAAAGGATCCATCAAGCAGGGGAGGGTGTCCCATAGTCTGCAAAAGGACCAGGAGCAAAAGGACTCGGACAGAAAGCCGCAAGAGGGGCTTAAAGTTGGAGCTCTCAAATATGCTCCACCTGATACGCCTTGCTGTGGATGAGAGGCGGGAGGACTTTGCATTTGCTGGATCCATGGCTTCTCTCCTTCCCCAAGTCCATTTGCTTCTCTTCTGATGCTGTGACAAGGCCTGGGGTGCGTAATGTGCACCTCACTTTATTTTTGGAAGCTCAATTGCGTGTCACAGAGACTCTCATTCCCCAACTGAGACCCGCACGGTCATGCCGCAAGGAGGCCTCCAACACAAGCCGGTTTCTGCGGCCAGTTTCTCTTACAACTTCAAGCCTAGGGATAATGGGAATTGTAGTCCATCCAGACAGGACCAGAATGGAGGTGGTTATGCTAAACAGCAGAAGGCACGACTCAGTGTGGCTTTTCTGTGCTAATGCAACAGCTTCTTTGTGAATACCTCTGAGCTATGCTGAACAACAGTGCCCAGCAGAGATTACTGTGAACAGTTTATTAAAAACTGGAAATATCCTTCTTTCATCTTCGGAAATGTGACAAGGCCAGGGCCATGAGCGGGAATGGCTTGAGCACCTGACCTGTAAAAGAAGCTTATTTTCCAATTTAAGGCGCCTAAAGTGCATTCACTAACCTGACTGTCATTTGTTTCCAAGCTGGCGTTCACACCCTTGCCCTTTGAGATTACACTTTCCCCAGCTTTGCGCTTTACTCAGAAATTCATATGGTAAATCCCTCTCTTTCCCAAATGATTGCTTTTCTACCTCCACCCCACCCCAATTCTTAGCAAAGACCATATCCAGAAAGAATTCATGAAAGGGAGATGAAAATAACATGAGTGTTGTGTACAGTTACAAGTTTTGAAATGTGTTATTTTCATACGCAATAACGGAAGAGAATGTCTATCAGAAACTCTGCTTCTGTATGATGATGCTTGGGAAGGGAAACCAAGAAAGGTTCTACGAAGGTGCAAACCACGGATCAAGAGATGAAAGGAGGAGCTGAACCTTTTTCAGCCGAGGGCCAGATTCCATTTGGAGATGCTCATGGGGTTCACAGTGGGGCTGGTGGATGATGGGGAGATCTAGTACTTCTGAGAGTTCCACTGGTCTCTCTCCCTGCCCAAGGAACTAGCAGATGCCTGGGCTGTGAGAATGGAGTTTGAACTGTTGCCAAGTGCAATTGACAATCGTGTGTTGACATGTTTCCTAGGTTACACCACTTTGGAGCTCTCCTGCTTGAGGACTTTCTCCCTTCCCTGCATGGAGAATCCTAGCAAATCAGAAACATCTGGCCCCAGGCTAGGAACTCTGTTCAGGACATCTAGTTCTCTGTGCATGCAGCGGCTTTCATGGGGCAGGGAACATCCAGCCTTACTGGAATCTGTAAGTCTTACCACCCAGGAGCACGTTACTTACACCCTACAAATATTGTGATGCAGTGGTTAGAATGGGCTTCCCCAAACTGGTGCAGTCCAGATGCTTCAGTCCTCCCATCAGCCTCAGTCAGCATGGCCAAAGTTCAGCAATGCTTGGGCAAAACATTTGGAAGGCACCAAGCAGGGTGGAAGTGCAGGGAGGTTCAGGTTCAAATTCTCCCTCACCTACAAAGTTCACCGGCTGCTCCCTGGCAGCCTCACCTGCCTCTTGGGGTTATTGTGAGTATTAAAAAAAGCCAAGTATTGCCATTTCAGCTCTTTGTTGGCAGGGTGGGTATTTTGAAGAACTGGCACATAAATGAGAGCAAAGACATGTTTTCTACTGTGCCGGATGACAGGAATAGATTGAACAGGGCTAATTAAGGGAGGGTTATGGCTGTGAAAGCTGGACCATAAGGAAGTCTGAGTGCCGAAGGATTGAGGCCTTTGAGTTGTGGTGCTGGAGGAGGCTCCTGCGAGTCCCTTGGATGGCAGAGAGACCGAACCAGTCAGTTCTAGAGGAGATCAACCCTGACTGCTCTTTAGAAGGCCAGATACTGAAGATGAAGCTCAAATACTTTAGCCACCTAATGAGAAGGAAGGACTCCCTGGAGAAGAGCCTGATGCTGGAAAGGATTGATGGCAAAAGAAGGAGGGGACGGCAGAGGATGAGGTGGCTGGATGGAGTCACTGGGGCAGTTGGTGTGAGCTCAGGTGGACTCCGGGGATGGTGGAGGACAGGAAGGCCTGGAGGAATGATGTCCATGGGGCTGCGATGGGTCGGACACGACTTCGTGACTAACAACAACAAAAGATTTCAACTGAACATTAGGAGTCTTAGATCTTGACAGTAAGTATAGCTCAGCAATAGAAAGAGAAGTGATGGGTTCTCCCACTTTGAAGAAATCTGCAATGGACTCAAATGGACTGGTGTTTCCCATGTGGCACGCATTCCATGGATCTGCAGGCTGTGTGAGTTACCTTTATGCACATTTAGTCCCAGAAAAATGTGATTCCACGGGCTGAAAATGCACATTTCCTCCTCCCCATACACATAAGCATGTTGAGGAGGTTCGCACATTGTTAGAACTGCAAATTTACAGAAGTGTGAATTTGCTCAAAAGCCTACAGATGTATTTATCAGTTCCGGTTCTGTCAAGGGGCACATGGTGGGATGAAAGATGCCTGAACATCTGTGAAATGCAGTGGGATCTAGACACCCCTAGATGGGGGTTCTTCATGCAGATTCACAACAGTTTTCTGCTGCTGGTGCTAGATTTGACCCACCACATTGAGTTTTGCAAAGGCCCCTCCAATTCAGTGACAATATATAACATTACCTTTATATAGATTGCTTTGTAGGAACATCTTTGTCTGCACAGAGAAATGAAGCAGTCTGAATACTCCTGAAGCTCAAGTAACTGCTCCCTTCCTACATTGTCATTGAATGAATGGCAGAACATTTTCTGAATTCTGAATGTCTAATGAATAGCACGCAGTCAAGTATCGTGTCACAAATAATAATACACCAAACTGCTCTTCAGTTACTTCTAGTTCTGAAAGAAATATTTGGATACATAAAAGTCACAGGTCATTATTTCATCCATCCTTGTCCTTAGCCAGAAACATTCCACTTTTTATCATTATTCGTGTGAGTATCGAGTTTAACAGAGTAGGATCTCTTGGACTGGTATTCACTTATGACTCTTTTGTGTCTGTATCTGAATTGAACATAGTGCATAATGAGGCAGAAAAGGTTGTCTCTTCCTAATAAAGTTATCTCCACCTCTTAAAGACAATTCATTACCTTAAGGAATGCAATAATAGTATGAGACAAATGGTTTCTATTACCTGTGCTTCCATGTGGGAACACAATACCACCTGAATTCTTAGCTGAATCTTTAAGTTTTTCATGAGACAGGTGTTATCTTTTCAAAAGTCAAGGTGACCTCCCATCCAGACATGAACCCCAGGAGGAAGAGGAGAAGGAAGAGCAGAATCTCACAGCAGAAACTTCAACACTAAATTCGGTGCCTCCAAGAAACTCCCTGTGTCTGCAAAGCCTTTAGGTTCTACAGCTGTGCCAAAACTGGTTCTCTAACTACGCCAAAGTTTTCTCCTCTACAAAATGGGAAAATGTTATTTTGGGATGCATTAACAGATGTATTACTTCATGAGAAATAGTAGTTCTTCTATATTCCTCACTAGTCAGACCTCACCTGGAATACTGTGTCCAATTCTGGGCACCAAGATTTAAGAAAGATGCAGGTAAATTAGAAAGGGTCCAGTGGAGGACACTAAAAATGATCCAGGGTTTGGAAGCGCTGCCCTGTGAGGAGAAACTGAGAAAACTGGGCATGTTTGGCTTAGAGAAGAGAAGACTGAGGGGGGACATGATATCCCTCTATAGGGACCTCAAAGGCTGTCCCAAAGAGGAAGGCCAAGATCTCTTCTTGCTGATGCCAGAGTGCAGGACATGGAGTAATCAAGTTGTGACAACCCAGATTCAGACTGGCCATCAGGAAGAGCTTCCTCACTGTCAGAGCAATACAACAGTGGAACCACCCGCCTAGAGAGGTGGTGGGCTCTCCCACACTAGAGACATTCAAGGCAAAACTGGACAGCCAACTGAGTGGGATGGTGTAAGTTGGTGTCCCACAACAGCAGGGGGTTGGACCTGATGGCCTTCATGGCCTCTTCCAACTCTACTATTCTATGATTCTATGATACAGAGGTGTCCCACCCACCATGACTTTGATGGAGGCCTCTTTGGAGAGAAGAATTATCTATTTGATGTGGACTGTGAGTCTTGAAGGCCGGTGCTTCAACAAGCAAGGGCGGATAACAGGGGAGAGAATAATCATAGGTCAGGAGGTCCATCCAATCGAGCTCACATATGCTGCATTGCAGAGCATCTCTCCACCACAGATGGGTGCAGCCAGACACCAAGAAGCTGAGCTTTCCCAGTTAGCTTGCCGGCTGACATGTTCATCATTTCTAAAAATGGGAAATGGGAGCCGTATCCCTGAATGAGGCAGCTACCGCGGATCCTTTCCAGGGGCTATGCATGCCAATCCAGTGTGAACAGGTCACAAAAGGAGCCCTGGTTAATATGTCCGTGTCTTCCCCACCTCCCTGACCAGCCAGAAACGGCTGTGCCAAACATTTGCGTACATCTTAGTGTCCCTCTCCTTCAAAGCACACACATTTGTATGCTGCATTGTCTCATATACCCTTTTTTTTGCAAGGCATTTTCCTAATATGCATTTTAAAGTTGTTTCACTAATTGAGCCATCTGTTTTGAAAAGGCAGAAAGGCAAAAGAGCATCCGTTTCAAAGGATAACTGCATTTCAGCTGGTGTACCGGTTCAGAAGTGAGAAATCAGTGAAGATTGCATTGAAATGTGAACCAAATGCACCCCCGTTGCAGCGACTGACACCCAGAGCCAGGGTACTTCTGACTGATAACAGATAACAGCTCGTTATCATCCTCCATGGGGTTGCATGACCACCTTTAAGGCCATCTCATCCCTGTGGTGGATGGACGGTCTCCATCAAGGAAGCCAAAGCCCTGACGTTTGAGCAGCTAAGCAGGGAGCTCATGGATGGGACATTTTGGAGGGCTTTCACACATATGGTCACCATAAGTTGGAGATTGCTTGATGGCACACAGCAATGGCAAAAGTCCAGCTCTATTGGTCCTGTCATGTCTCTCTGAATTCCATAGGGTAACCGAGTACAGTGCGAAGATGTACTTTCTTTGGTCTGTTCTGCTTTACCATGAAGTGCCATGCCTTAGTCATAAGGCACATATCTGGCATTGAAAAGGTCCCAGTTTCAGTCCCCTGGATCTCAGGTGAGTCTGATTCCCAGGTAAGCTTCTACTGGTAAGTGTTGGCAATACTCATGATGGACACAGCAAAATTCTGCCCCTGGGTCTGTGCTGGGATTGTGTAGTAAAAGTGCCGCGATTGGAACGGCTGAGTGCAAGATGTGTCTTTCTGAATATGAAAGTCCTGCTTTTACTATGCAGATCCCTCTCATGAAGGAGGGCATTGGAAATATAAGCATGCAGAGGATGGATCTGACATGGCAAAGAGGAACCTTGATTGAAAGAAGATAGGTGTTGTTTTTGTTTTTTAAACTGCACCACACAGGAATAATTGAGGCCATGAGCCTTCTAAATCAATGGATTTTCCTAGCAGGAGTGAAGGTCGGTTCTATTGTATCCACTGAATAAATTGTTGAACGAAAACATGCCTTTTCAGAGATGAGAAAGTGATGCGGTTGCATTCCATCATCTCTGTAAGAGAGCCAGAAAAATGTCTTACTGCAGGGCTTCCCCGATCTTCTGCGACTTGGAAGGCCATTCACATTCCCCATCAGACTTAGATCCGCCAGCGACAGAATTTGCAAACACATTTCATGTCCTGCTAAACTCTGGATATTCTTTTGCACTGGATGAAGAGGTCAAGAAGAGATGAATAGATATTTATTGCCTGGAATCTTTTAAGAAATCATTTTACAAGGTTTCTTTAAACATGTGCGTGCATGCACGCACACACACACAACTACTCTGCCAAACTGAGCTTTCTTTTAAACAATTTGAAATATAGCTATTGATACTGTACAGAATTGGTGGGCAAAATGTATGTCCCCACAGTCATGGTTGCTCTGGGGTCAAAATTGC
Organism: Varanus salvator macromaculatus; assembly: GCA_023646645.1. Lineage (NCBI taxonomy): Eukaryota > Metazoa > Chordata > Lepidosauria > Squamata > Varanidae > Varanus > Varanus salvator. The sequence goes on from JAIXND010000657.1 coordinate 3,887,170, forward strand.
CACAGCGAAGTTTTGTAAAGTAACAAGGCATGTGGAAAGCAGGGACTTTGTCTGAAAGCACTACTGGGATCTCAAAACACTCCCAGGAGTGATTTTTTTGTTGTGAGACAAGGACACTCTGCCTGGGTGTCTTGCTTCCTTGCAAAATTCCTGCTTCCTGGGTGCTGTGGCAGCACCTTTGGTGGCAATTTGGGCAGGAAGCAAGTCAGCTGCACTCCTGCAAGGTACTACTGTTAAAGTGTGTGAGTGCATGTGTCAAAGTGGGTGAGGAAATAGGGATGTGTGAATACTGTGATCCCTGCTTAAGGGTTGGAGTTGTCAGATGCCAGGCCCAGAGAAGATCAAGAACGCTCTTGCCCTCTTGCCTGGGCACTATTGGAAGCAGAGTAATCCAGATAGACCGTTCTTCTCCTCTAACAGCAATATTCTTCATCTTCTCATGTGTGTGAGGCATTTTGACTGTCTTGGATAAGCTAGGGAAAGCCCAGAACAGATGCTTTGGGCCAGTGCAGAGGGAGACATATTAGTATACACTCTGATAGATTCAAAGTATCTTCTCATTTGGTGCTGAAGTTCCTGTCCAGGCTATAGACTGTGTTTCTCTACATGGAAAGAGAGAAGGGTCCATTGCTTGGGGCAAAAGACCTGCTTTGCATTTGGAAGGTACCAGGATCAATTACCTGGATGTCCAAACAGGGAAAGGATGCTGGAGAGCCATTGCAAGTCTAAGTAGACAAGATGGAGCTATGCAGATGGATGAATGGCCTTCCAGTCTTCCAGAATTATTAGGCTGAATCAGAATTAGGTTGAATTGCCTGGTGTACTGGATGACACTGTAAAGGGTCACATTATTGGGAAGTGCTACCTTTCCCCTAGCGAATGGCTAAGCAAATGCAAAGAGTTCCCAGAGATGCCAGGGTGAAATTTCTTCTTGATGCAGAAATAAATTCTCATCATTAGCCTAATCTGTCCTGTAAGAAGAAATGTAAAATCTGACTGTGTTTTAATAAGGGCTTCCTACTGAGAGCTAAATGTGATCTCGTCTCCCCTCTTTCACTTTCTAATTGCCCCATTTGATAGCTTCTTAGCTCTTGTTGGATTTTGATATTTATTATTCCCCCCCACACATAAATCCACTATTCAACAATATCTCTCTAGAGCTAGTGTTCCTAGAGTTGCACAGGATTGGGTCCTTAAATGCATGGGTTTGTTTTCATATGGACCAAACTAGCTCAGATGATGGTCAGTGGTGTGTTTCTTGCCCATCACAGGAAAATAGGTGCACGTGGACAGTCCAACTTGATACGGATGATGGTGACTATGATGATGATTCTCCCCCTCCTCAGTTTTTGCTCCCGCTTTTCTCTTATTTAGCTGAAATGAGAAGAACACAGATTCTCACTGTTCATCTTGAGCAACAAATATCACAAACCCAGACTTCTAAGAGTGACAACCATCCAGAAATGGACTACGTGTCTCTTAGGTACGAGACGTACAGCTGCAGATCAAACATTCCATTTATATTGACTCCCCATCTTTACAAGTTACAACCTTCCTTCTCTTGCTCACCCATCTCCAACAGCTTGGCAATCCATGGAGCACCGTGAATGGAGTGAGCCATCTTGGAAAGGTAGAGGTTTGCCCAGTTGCAGGCCAGACACTGGCTCCTGTAGACAGTTCTTTGTAGGAGAGCCTTGGACTGGGCTTGTTCTGGGCCACGAAAGAACACAACCTGGGTTCCGGCTTAGCCAGGGTGCCCTCTTGATCGGGAGCTGTCCATGGTCCTGGGACACCTGTCCTGCCACACAGTTCTGAGCTCTTTGGACTGTTGCTTCAGACCAGAGCACAAGATCGGCTCATCCGCACCCTTGCCACATCGCTCTTGTGAAAGAGGCAAGTCAACGGCTCAATCAGAAAACGGCTCACTCATTTCTAGGGGGTTGCTCCCAGCCATTACTGCAGTACAGAAGAAAATGGAGAGTTCCCCAGCCTTCTTGCAGTCCTTGAAGTGAAAAGTTCCGGACGCAGCATCCGGCAGAGCCCGACTCTTGGAGGCAACTTGTCTGCAGCCACCCAGGGAAGCAGCAGGGTGTTGCCTCTAGCTTTTACAGGAATGAATTATGAGGACAAGTTGGAGGAGGGGGAAAAACCCCCTTAACCTTAGCAGAAAAAAGGAGAATAAGCGGATCTAATTAAAGAGCTCAAACTCTATAATGGTAGAGCTAATGTCAGCATTATTCATAACCTGATGCAGGAAAAATTTGACAAAAGAGCACAAATGGAATTCAGATTAAAATAAAAACACAAGGGAGCAGGCATTCTGGCTGAAAGTAATAAGTGCTTGGAATGAGCTACCTGGCAGGGCTTTGGAGGTGAAGGCACCAAGGACATCCCAAGAAGGTCCTAGTTTCGGCACCACTGAAAACACAGTATTAATATGGATGAGTTCTTAGTAAGCAGAGCAGCCAAATTTACATTGCCGGTGGTGACAGAAGCTTGATTCCTTAAGCAACAGTGCCAAGAACCTGGAAAATAGGAAGGTGGAAGAAACGGGTCCTTCTGGCTTTTGCACTGCATGTGATCTTCATGTTATATCATTGATCTGTGATATCCCGTACTCATGTTCTGGCTGCATTTCTGTATTTACAGCATCTTCCAAAGCTTTGTGTGGCTTCTTGAAACATCCAGCAGTCCTGTAAAAGGACTGTCTGCTTCCCTACTCACTAAATTGCTCAAAATAAATCACTATAATGTTTAAAGAAAGGGGAGTGGGAGTAATGGCTTTTGTTTCGGATGGTGAAGCCATGTTTCAGCTAATCAGTTTCCACCTTCTGCTGACTGCCCATGTCATTCCACCAGGCAAACCGAAGTTTATCATCCATCCCAGCAAAAACTCTGCTGCAGCCAGCCTTCAGGTGGTCTCTCTGATTGGCACACTGTTCTCCTGGCTCTAACCAAATACAGAACGCGAAAACATTTGTTGTTTTGACATCCTTTTGGAGCTACTGTATAATTAATCTTTCTGAAGGCCATGCCAAATTACCATGTTTCATATCAGCACATTCATGCTGTTTGGACTTCGTGGTCCGTCTTCCAATCAGCACAGAGGTCCAGAACAGATGGGTTGCCATGATAATACCCACCATTTTGAAACATGCATGGATCAGCAGTATTGTGGTAAACTCTGAAGTACATGAGGGCACATATCATAAAACTTCCAACAGCTTTATGGTTGCAAGGAGAATTCAAATCTGCTGGCCACTGCATTGAGCCATATCACTAGACCAGTGCTAGCATTTTAAATCTCCATCAGAAACAGCTTTCCTGTTGCTCCATGCAAGGCCAAGACACTCCAAAGTTTTGAAAGTTCAGGTGCTCCTTGTGAACACCCTCACAGCTACAGTCCAAAGGAGCGTCCAGAAATGAAGGTAGTTGCCTTGATCCATATTGACAAACCCGCGCTAGGCATTTGCATCTCTGCTAAGGAGATAACACCAGGGTAACACTACTGCGTCTTCAATGCCCATTCCAGGTGACACCTCCATAAAATACTTCGCATCACAACAAGGAACAATATGGCATTGTTGGGAAAATTCTCTCCTACGCCAGCTCATGGTAAGGATCGAGACCAACCTCAGAAGGAGCAGGAGGTTGGAGCAGATGCCAAATAAACAAGTGTGACAACTGAATGCACTCCGGCCTGGCATATTTTCTAACCATAACTGAGGGATGTATTCAGCCTGACAATTCCAGCGCAAACCTTGCATGTTTTGGGGATGAAAAGCATAGTCATGAATAGGCTTCATCATCTGAGCATTGACTTGGATGAATTGCTTTGAGAGAACCCTTTGAAGATTGTTGATGCTGTTTTTCTCTGGAATGTTTAAAAAATGTTATTTTCAGTGCAGGTAAGACACTTGTGCAATGGAAGGACCACATAGTGCAACAGCTTAGATCCTTTCAACATTGATGGTTAAACAACGCGGCCCTAGATGAATATTGTCCCTTGGTGGATGCAATGGGTGGCCCATGGGCAGGACTCTGGGGGTGGCAAGGAACCAAGGGAACAGATGTGCCTGAAAACAAATACATGAATACGCACAGACACATGCTGGCTCTCCCTCTGAAAGTGACGTAGCCTGCAGACCGATGGGTGGAAAATTAGGTGGATAAAATGCATCAAAAAGAAGGAGCGAAATGGTGTTAGGTCCAGGATGCAAAAAGGACTCTCTCCTCTCCTCTCCTCTCCTCTCCTCTCCTCTCCTCTCCTCTCCTCACCGTCCCGTCCTCGTCCCTTCCCGCCTTTCAGAGTTGCATGGAAGAGACAATTGCACCAATTCCTCCTCCAAGCACCGCAACACACTTAAGGGGAAAGCAATACATATGCAAAAGATTTCTCACTGTTGTGTATCTCTTCAAGACAGAGTGCAAAGTTCAAGCCATTGTGCAGTTCATAGACCTCAGCGGAAGCATTCTCCTTCCTCTTTTCCCTTTAAAACCAACTTAATGAGGAGCATTCTGGAAGACTAGTTTCATGCTAAAGGGGAAAAAGTAACATAAAGCGGTAAGAAATGGCTCGTTTGGTTCCCAGTGATATGCGAGTGCCTCTTATTTTATCCCTGGGTGGGACCCCACAAAAATCAAAGTTAATTTATCTCCATGCTGCTCACATTACTTCACTCTGAATGGTTTATAAATCTTAAATCAAGCCCAGCCGGATATGCAAATACTTTAGTTCCCTTTATTGCTCCTCTCTGATACGGACACAAACCTTTTTATTACAGAGAGAAAGAGCACACATTAATGTATTTATCTGTACTTTGGCTTGTAGGCTACTTCTTGATCACCTCCATCCATCTATCAAACAGGGGTAGGCAGATATTTTGGACTCTAACTCCCAGCCAGCATGGCTAATGGTCATGAATTATGGAATTTGTAGTTCAAGCCATCTGGAGGGCACCAGAGTGTCTCCAAATTCCACAAAGGACAGAACATCCTGGAATAATCAGTTGTTGTTGTATCAACTCTGACCTATAGCTTACCTGTGAGTGAATACTTCCCAAAATCTCCTTCACAGTCAGGTTCAGGTTTTGTCAACTCAAGGCTGTGGCTTCCTTGATGGAGTCCATCCATCTCCACATTGGTTTTCCTTTTCTTCTTCTGCTTTTGACTCACCTAGCATGATCGCCTCCTCCAATGAGTCTGGCCTTCCCATGATGTGCTTGGAGTAGGATGGTTCAGTTTACTTCCAGGGCCAGTTCTGGCTTGATTTGATCTAGGAATAATCACACCGATTTTCAGCACTGGATGTCGTGTTCCAGATGGACAAACTTGCATTCAAGAGAGGGGAGCACCATTAAAAGAACAGAGGCCCTCCTGAGGAAAAATAATCACAACCCCCCCATCAGAAAATAACCCCCCACCAAAAAAGTACAAACGTTCAAAGACAGTTGGAGAGCATCTGGTCTCAGTTATACCAGCACCTCACACTTGTCCTGCTATCTTAGAGAGAATCATGAGAATTGCCAGCTCCGTCCTCTTTCTGTTTTGATGTTTGTCCTGAAAAAAAAATCTCTTAAAACAAACACACCAAGCATGCTACGCTGGAGAGAGACAAATCTTTCTTTCACCCGCAGGGACTGAATGCAACTTACAACTGCTGAGTGAATAATTAGTTGTAATTAGCGCTAGAAATTGATGCCTTTGGAGATAGTCTGCCAACTTTTTAAGCACTTTAATACTAATGGCTTTTTTTCCCTAGGAATAAATCTTTACAGGCGGAAGCTAGTGCAAATTGATTTTTAAAGAGCTTGTCCAATGCGGAATTTATCTTTCAAAAATGTTAGGTTTTAAAAAACAATTACCTTCTTTTTTTACCTTTACAGTGTTTTAATGCTTTTTCGATAGTCTCATTTTTTCTTCAAATGTATTTTATCTGTCACCATGAGTCCATTTCTTTCAGAAAAATATGCCTACAGGAGGCATACACATCCATAGAAGGTGTTGGAATAAAATATGACATGTATTAAAGTCTGTTTTAGTTCCTAAGTCATTTGTTGCATGTGAGAAAGTATCCTATGCTGGTGATAATGGAATCTTAAGACTATTTTCTGGCTGTTGATAAAGGCCATCTCTGTTTTCATAACATGCAAGAATCGGTCAAGCAAACCCAAGCAAGCCCAGTCTTCAAGCCCAGTTCAAGTGAACAGAAGATCTATTCACAAGTAGGAGTTACATGTACACTCCCAAATCCATGTGCATTCCATCAAATTGTGTGTGCAGAAGAAACATGCAGATGTATTTATTTGCTTCTTTCTAGCCTGCTGGTCTGTCAACCTTTTGAGGTCGGTTTTCAGGGCAAACTGGAAACAGGGCAGCTTGCATTAAAGAAGAGAGGGAATCAAAGGCGTCTTTCAACCAAATGCAATCATATTCAAGCAGCGGTTAAAATGTTGAAAAGCTCACCTGACGCTGTCATAAAATCAATTAAAACACATAAAAAGAACAATTTAAAATTAACTGGTGAAAACAGCAGCATCAAAAAGGTTTACCCAGCTTCTAAAAGCAACTGGAAATATATGTGGGTTTGCAGTCGGCTGGAAATCATTACAGAGTTTGGCCTAAAGCGAGGCAAAGGGCATCTTCTAAAATACAAATAACACTTTGTTTTGCAATGAAACTTTGTTTCCTAAGCTTTGTTCCCAGTCACTTTGTCTCTCCTTCATCTGCTCCCTTCTCGGTTTTAAAACAAGTACAAAGCGCCTGCAAGCATTTCAGATAGGAATCACATTTGAAGAAAATGCATGCTTCTACCGTGTGTACCTTTCGGAAAACAACAAAATCTTGACCTAAAGGGTTGAAACCTTTTTCACTGGTCCTATAACGGTGCCATGCAAGCAGTAATCATACTGCAGAATGTTAGCTGGGGAAATATTTGGAAACCATTTTTCCAAGGCCTCTCTCTTTGCTCACCAGTCTCCATAAAGGACCTGCTTTTCCTCGCAAGGAGAAAGAAAAGAGAGAGAGCCAGGTGACCGCTCTCTGGCTGCCGTCCAATCTGCAAATCTGCAAGCAGCATTGCTCCTTTCAGGGGATTTTGAAAAGTAAATGGCTGAGCTCTTCGGAGTTGTAGATGTGTGCCGAGGAGTGTGAATGGAATATTTTAGCATGACATTTATTCAAAGATGGGGTAATACTTATGTTTAAACATAGCTACTCAGCCAAGGGTTTGGCAGGGTAAGCACTGGAAATCTATGAAACTCTGGAATGCAATTTAGCATCTTCAGTTCAGCATCTTTAAGAAGTTCAATTCCCACAGCATGAATGCAAAGTTAAACAGCAAAGTTGAGATACACAAAGTTTCATAATACCAAATCTCTCTTCTCTGCTTTCAGGGGATATGATGAGAAAGGTCTGGTTACACAGAGTTGCTCTAGAAACCCTTAGTTATTACACAAAATCCCTGAAATATCATGGCAATGTCAAAGCAGAGGACGTGTAGGAATTACGGCGGAGATGCAGGGCCCAGATAAATGTTGCTGAAACTTTTTCTTTTTGGGTTTCTTTAACAAAAGTGGTTTAAACCGCTGTGCTGCTGGGCTGGTTGATCGAAAGGTCGCCGGTTCGAATCTGCACACGGGGTGAGCTCCCGTGCACTGTCCCAGCTCCTGCCAACCTTGTAGTTTGAAAGCATGCAAATGCAAGTAGATAAAAAGGTACCACTTTGGTGGGCAGGTAACAGCGTTCCGTGCACTTCGGTGTTTAGTCATGCCGGCCACATGACCACGGAGACTGTCTGTGGACAAACACTGGCTCCCTCAGCCAGGAAACGGAGATGAGAACCGCCCCCTAGAGTCAGGCATGACTGGATGTAACGTCAAGGGGAAACCTTTACCTTTACCTTTACCTTAACAAAAGTGAAAACTCTGAATTTGCCTTGAGAATTTGCTTGTCGTGAAATTCACTGTCTACTGGAGGAATGACGGTAATGTAGAGGCTACCACAATGTTTCTTGTAATATATACATGGCTGGGTGCAGTAGGGATGAGCTTGCGCAAAAGAAGTGGAATCGGATGAGACGTCTCCATCAGCGGAAGATCCAACTGCAGGCCCAAGAATACACTGAAAGCCAGGGATGCTTTCGCATGTAAGCCTGGAGGCCTAAAAGCCCTCCTGGCAGCTTGCAGGACTGAAGAACATTTCTGCACGCAATCTGCACTCAGTTCCCTAGATCAGGACAGAGTTTTTATAACCCCAGAATTTCAAGAAAGGTGCAAAGGCCAACTGAAGTCCAGAAGGTGGTGTTCCAGCATCGTTGGATTTCCCATCTCAAGTGTTCGGTTTGGAAAGGAAATCTTGACCTTACTTATGGCTTAGATCAGGGCTTTGCCAAGAAAGGTGGGGCAGCCAGTCCAACGGCAGCTGTTCGTACAATGACGGTATAGACCAGAGATGGTGAACCTTTGAGATCAAGTGCCCAAATCACAACCCAAAGCCCACTTAGGTATTATAAAGTGCCCAAACTACAACAAAACCCGAACACTGAGGTTTCAGTTCAGAAAAAACAACTCACAGCCAGTCCAAGAAAAAAAAAACCTTGGCCGTGCACTGACCGGCCATGAGAAAGCTCAGATGAATTGCAGCTAATCAGCCGTGACTCGTGATGCCATCGCCTGACACCACTGCTCCTTTCTGAGCATGCACATGGCTCCTGTGTATGCTGTTATTTGATGCTCGGGGAGATACTGGGGCAATTCAGCTCGCACGCTGACAGAGAGGGTTCTGTGTGGCTGCTGTGGCACGTATGCCATGGGTTCGCCACCACTGGTATTGACCATCTCCTGCTTTCTAAATGTAGCAAACGGGTACATAGCACTATTCTGCTTAACATTTTCTGGCTCTGCTAGATGTTGTTTGACAGCTCTTCATCAAGAGGTCTGATATCTATATGTCTGTGCATCTCTGCACCCATCCAGTCATGCATGTGTGCACCCATCCCATCTAATTTCTATTCCATACAACAGCCCAAGCCCTCTTTGTGAATTCTGACCTCTGAAGCTATTGTGTGTACTGGAACGCAATTATCCTGTGGTCCTCACATTTCTCTGAATATTGCAATTTATTTCTTAGCTCAAAGGAAAAATAAACATATAAAAAGTGTTTAAAATGCGCCTTCTAGGATAAGACACATTTAAACATGGATCCATTTTGAAAAATCAATTGCAAAGCATGTTCAGAATAGGAATGGATGTATACATTTATATTCACCCATTTTAAATTTAAAATACATATTAATGTGGAAATGGTTTTTTAAGAAAGCTTGGGAGTTGGGAAACCAATTTGACATGCACACAAACTGCAAAGCTGCCATGGACCAGAAATAGTTGTCTATTCCTTAGTCTGGTTGTCCATCTTCTCGCACTTAGCACTTTGAGGTTGGACTACTCTTTTGCATATCCTGAAAGTCCATGAATAGGTTACAAGCTCACTGTCACCAGAATATAACTGTTTCCAAGGAGCATTAGGTCAAGTTTTGAATGATGAGGGTTTGCTGGGCATGTCTAGCTCCCAAAGGCATGTTGAAACTTCAGTGGCTCTTTAGAGAAGTAATATTTCCTGGACCACTGCTGAATAAAGATCTCTGGGGGAACAAAAGGTTTCATTTCCTTTGAAATAACCCAAAATGTATGTGACTTTTTCCTGTTGAATGCCAGTGATGAGTTGCATTTTACTTCTCCTGTTTTGCATCAAACCAACAGCTGTTTGTCAATTACATACTGTTAATAATGCTGCGTTTGCGGGTGTTTCTTAAATAACTACAATACAGGCTTCCCAATTAGCTGAAGTAATTAGATGGTCATTAATACTGCTTGCATTTTCCTTTTTGGCTTGTAGAAAGTGGAGGCAGCCAGCTTTTTGCTTGTGGAACTGAGATGGTAGGAACCAGCTGTGTGCCCACACAGTAAGAATCCACCTTCATTTTCTGCATTCCTGCTGGAGCCCTGAGCTTGGATTTCATTTGCTAGGGAGGAATTGGCTATAAAGAACTATCAAGCAAGGGCAAAATGTGCTTGGAATTTTTCTGCTGAAACTCTCTATTCAAAATGGGCATGGGAGAGTCTGCCCATTGTCTGTCCGTCCGTCCATCCATCCATCCATCCATCCATCACATTTGTATCCTACCCAATAGCCAATATAAAAGGTACAAATAAAATAACTAACAATCATAACCAAAACCATAAACCACAATAAGATTAAAATACAGTATAAATACATTGTTGGACTACAGTTCCCATAAAGTCTGGGGGGAGTGGGATTTCTAATCATATCACCTTTTCGGCGGTGGCGCCCCATTTGTGGAATGCGCTCCCCAGAGAGGCTTGCCTGGAGCCGTCGTTATTTGCTTTTCGGCGCCAGGCGAAGACCTTTTTATTTAGACAATATTTTAATTGTTAATATTATGTTTAATTTATGTTTAGTTTATGTTTGTTTAATTTATGTTTAATTTAAGATTAATTTAAATTTGTTATTTATTTTTGTTGCATGTTTTTATATTTAACCTGAGATGGGCCAGTTTTTAAATATTGTATATGTTTTTGTATTGTGAGCCGCCCCGAGGCTGTTGCAAGGGGCGGCATATAAATATTTAAATAAATAAATAAATAAATATCAACAAGAAGGCATGGATCAGGAAAACCTGAGTTTATTGCGGTTCCTCAGATTTCACACTAAAGATTCATCTGCCTCCTTCCTTCCTTCCTTCCTTCCTTCCTTCCTTCCTTCCTTCCTTCCTTCCTTCCTTTCCACTGTTGCCATTTGAAAGAAAACATACACTTTTCGGTGCCCGTTTTTAAAACGGAGGCACTAAAATGTGCACTTGGAGCCTAAGTGTGAAAAGCTCTTTTCAAAAGTGCGCAGTTTGCAACCGATCTATCGCAAGCCCGGCATCTGGGCAGGGATTGCACATGCCGTGGCCCTCACGCTGGGAATAGCTGCGCCTGTTGAATTTAACTGGTGTGTGTGTGGGGGGGGGGGATGCCATTTTGCTTTTGACAAAAAGTGACCAAAATTCACCAAGCACTTCACAGTAGAGAGAGAGAAAACTTGAGAGGAAAAACAAAAGAACGTTGAAGAAAGTGAGAGATCTGCCTTCCCTATCCAACCCACAGTCTCCTAGGTGGTATGTTTCCTCCCCTCTGTCTTCTCCCCATTCCCCTCTATCTCTCTCACTCTCTTTCACACCACATGGTCTCTGGGACAACCTTCGGAGCGACTGCTGCGTTACCACCATTTACCCTTTCCATCATGCATCATTTTTTAAAAACCCGGAACGTGTCTTTGCTGCTCTGCAAGTGCAGGAGCACGCGGCTACCTTGACTAAGTGATCCAAAAGGACCCATGTAGTGTCTCCCATAGATCTGAAAGTCAGGAGAATTGCCTTTCCTGGGCCAGCTCTCTTGGAAGGACAATAGCCCTTCCTCTGACAGAAGGAATCCAGAGACACAGTGGCAAAAGTGCTTCCCCAAACACATTTCACAGTCAGGATTTGCTTCTTGACCCTCTCTGCACCCTACAGCTTTGATTTATACTTCGTTTCTCACTTCTGGCTGCTCGTCTGAAGGCTCCTGGTTCCCAGTTTAGACCAGAGGGCTGCCTGACAGATTAGTATTGTGAGGTTAACTGATGAATAAGATTCTAACCTGCAGTCTTGTGAGGCAACGGAGGCTGTGCGAAGCCCTTCATTCAGGCAGAGTAGCTCACCTTTGCACAATGAATAACACATCTGAGCTCGAACATCTGGTAACATCTGCCCACAGAGAAAGACAGAACTTCCTTTAATCACTTCCAGTCAAGGTAGGATGCACTGGGGCATATGCCAAAGAGTGAAGTAAACTCCGGTTTCCAATGGAGTATATTTATTCAAGATCCATGCAAAGATAAGTTCGGAAGTAGTCAATTGCTTTCAAAAGAAGGTGAAGCATCATTTTCCCCAGTCTGAATTTGACTGATCTGAATATTATGCGGCTTGCAGATGGGGGACTCCATGGCAAGGTGGATAAATACAAAGAAAGATCCCAGAAGGAGGTGGCGATGTACCATTTCTGTGTGTGCTTCTGTATGAACAATTTCTCAGGCAGTTTAATTTCCAGTTGCTTTCTGGAAAGAGCCAGGGAATCATATAAACCTGTGTTTCCCAGATCGATCTTGCATTTACCTATTCGACTGAGATATAAAGGCAAGGAGTTACGCTTCAAATATGGAGCAATTCTAAGTTTGGTAACGGCGTACATCTGTGCAAGACCATTTTGTCTATATGTTAGTTTATGGATGAATGAGACATTACCTGGCAAGGGGAAGGAAAATGTTGGATTTGCCACACCATGTTTGCCCTAAAAATGTAGCTGAGAAAAAGATGAACAAGTTGTTGCCTTTGGAACAATGCATCCTAATTTATTCACCCCGATCAAAGACCTCCAGGGATGCAGTAGGATTTTCTGCAGGCTCTAGATTAGCGTCGTATCTTCTGATATATGCATCCGACTTCCCAAAGCAGCTCTGGGCAAGTCTGCAGATGTTGCCATGTTCTGTAGGATTTAATATTTCCCTATATATTTGATGCATCCAACTTGTTTATCAGACAAACAGACAAATTAAACTTTATCAGACTCTGAAATGCCAAGACCTTTTGTATTTTCCCAGTGTGTGTATAGAGGATAAAATTGCGGCAGCTAACAGAGCAAGGAAACTCATGGAATATATAGCTTTGATTAATACTTTCAATCCAATCCTAGATTAAATATATTGAAAACATTTAATAATAACCTTTTTCCCTCAGCGAGATGTGCTTAGCATTTGAAGTCACTCTGTGTCTAAAGGTTAGACTCCAAGCTTTCTGAAGGTTATGTGGTTGTACCTGGTTAGGGTGCATGCAGTTGTATTCATTTCCACCGATGAAGGGCAGAAATGTATTTTTAAGCCTGTGCAGCAAAGCTGTTAAAGCAGCAAGAACAGCTGCTTTCGACAAAGACGGGCAGTGATAGGAGAAGCACGGCAACAGCTTTCAGAACAATAAACCTTCCCCACTCCCTTGGGCAGGCCAGTCTGAGGGTTGCAAGGCAGCCTTCCCCAATCCATCCATCATGGAATCCGACAACTCCCACCATCCATGGCTATTAATAAAAGTTGCAGCCCAGCAGAGTTGGAGGGTATCGGGTTGAGAAAAGCCGTAAAGTAGGGGTGCTGAATCTCATCCAGCCTGAGGGCTGAATACAATTTCAGAGACGCTTGTGAGGTCCCATTCCAGTGGTAAATGGAACCAAAAAGTGGAAGAAGATGGACAAGGCATGTGGATGAGGGCTTAGGTAAAAAAAATTCAGCAAACATAGAAACATAGAAACAGAGCAAGTCAGAAGGGGCCTCCTGGGCCATCTAGTCTGACCCCTGGCTCCAGCCAGCTCCGCTCACGACATGCCCACCATGTGCATGTCCAGCCTGTCTTTGAACACCCTCACCGATGGAGCCTCAATGACCTCTCGTGGAAGCCCATTCCATGCCCTCGGGGTCCCAACTGTCAGGAAGTGCTTCCTGGCATCCAAATGGAACCTGGGTTCCCTGAGCTTGGCTCCGTTGGAGCGCGTCCAGCCAAGTTTATCGTAAAACATTCTCCGCTGACAATCAAGCCTCAGGATGTGCTTTCAGTCATTTGGAATGGGGAAAAAGCGGAACAAAAGCCAGTAGATCATATGGATGGAGATGGAAATGATGGGGAACCACCAAAACATAGATTGTTCAGGGAATGAGGGCCTGGGCAGGCAAGGTGGCTATGGCATCTAAGGAATCTTGAAAGCCAGATTGGGAGCCTAGATAGGCTGGATTTAGGCCTCCGGCCTTAGTTTCTGTACTGAAACTGGAGGGAGCATGTGAGCTGCACTGAACAGAAGGAAAAAAAGAAAAACAATACTTGCAGTGGAGAGAAAAGTGACCTTTTCTGTTTCCTTTTGCCAACATCTGTCATAGTTTGGGCTTGGAGATAATTTAAAATGCTCGAAGATGCAGGAGGTTCGAAGCCCATGCAAGGCTGAGCCCCTCACAGTGTCTGGATGATATGTCAGTTTATAACCCAGAGCATGAAGGCATCTTAAATCCCCTGTAATTTCTCAACTGCAAAGGATTTGAGGATCTTATCTGTGAAGAAAGAATACTGCTGACTTTCTTTTTCAGAGTTCGAGTCAAAGAGCTTCCCGCTTTAGTTAGACTTATCTGGTACTTTAAATAAAGTTTAAGGCTCAGGAATTACAGAAGCGTTGAGCCATATAGTTTGACTGATTTGTAAAGGAATCAGCCTGATGTTCTGTATTAAACACTCAGATGTTCTGTATTTAGATGTGGACCTATGAAGTCCAAGATCTTGCTCTTAACCTTCAGCGGAGAAGAAGAAAAACTGCTTGCCAGGCATAGCTTTGCAAAGCTGAAGCTAAAGGCTTTTCATGCGGGCCCCTCCATGGTGGCGTGAGACTTGTGAACAGCCTCTCATCTTTCTAGAGTTCCCAGCTCATTTCCTGAGGATGGACATTCCTCCATCTTCAACAGCTGTGCCAGAAAGAAAATCTCACCCGTCAAAAACACAGGTGCCTACGGATTTGCCTGAGAACAGAGAGTGGAAGGTAAGCCCATGCTGGCCTCCCTTGCTGGTTAGTGTAGCAAGAGCCACTGGAAGATTTCACACTCCTGACCCCTGGGAAGGATATTGCAACAAAGGGGGGACCAGCAAGAGAAGCAGCAGCTTCGTGGAGCTTGCTTCCTCCATCCCTGGGATACCACAGTATTTCAGAGCTGGAGAATTCGGGAACCTTATTTATCTATTTTTTATTTATTTTTCAATTTATATCCTGCCTTTTTCCTACAAAGGGCTCAAGGCAGCTTACATCATTCTCCTCCTCCATCTTGTCCCCACAACAGCAACCCTGTGAGGTAGGTTGGGCTGAGAGTCTGTGACTGGCCCAAAGTCACCCAGTTGGCTCCATGGCCGAGCAGGGACTTGAACCCAGATCGCCTGAGTCCCAGTCCCATGCTCTTAACCACTACACCACACTGCCTCTCAGACTGGCTTTTCAGCATGCCACTTTATCTGGTGAAAAGACATCAAGGTGGTCTTTGGAAGGCTGTCCTGCAGGCCTCTTCCTTTCACCCTCCCGTGTCCTCTGAGAGGCTGCTCTGTTCACATTTGAGAAAGGAAAGAATAAAGTTGGCTGCAGTCACCCACTTGGTGGGTCAGGGTTTTTTTTCCCTAGTGAGAGAAATTTTCACAATTGCACATATGAAAAGCCACACACTGAAATGGAGTCTTGTAATAAATATTTTGGCCAAGCCTTCTTTTTGAAATCATTAGATCAGGCACTTGTTGCACCTTCTGCTGTAAACATCTCCCAACAGTAGCTAGAAAAACCTGGCAATTATTTTGGGGGAAATGAATGTAAGAAACTCAGAGAAGCTTTGCGGGATCAGATGAAGGGTCCATCATCCAATCTATCAAAACTGATTGCATGTTGTCTGTGTTCTTGACAACATCAATTGCAATTCATCTTCCTTTTTTAAGGTTTTTCAACTTGCTGAACTTTTATTTAAAATATTTGTAAAAATAATAGTAACATTTTCAATCCTAATAAGAAAATTATGTGGAGGGATTTTGAACAAGGTTAATATTAGAAGAATTCCCACAGAATTCAAGGAAATTAACATTCCATGACTCCATAGCTGCAATTCCTGACTTTGTTTGGTACATGCAGAGAGACAGAGAGAGAAAAAAAATCTTCTTTCATTCTGAAGACTTTACATACAAACTGCTTGCTGATTTCTGTGGAAGCTCAGAAACGTCTATTGTATGCTATGCTGTACTGTCCCTTGGGCAAAACACGTTTTTGAAGAGAAATCACCAAGGGAGTTAAATCTACACTCCAGTAGCCTAGAGGGGTTATCAGCGCTGTTCAACGAAGTGTCAGTTAGAGATGCAAATTTGCTAAGCTTTGCATTTATAAAAATGCAGCTTCCATGAAGATTTTGGGTTTCTCCATGGCCTCCTCCGGTTTACCTTGCCTGCATCTCTCTAGTTACAGAAACTAAGGATGGATGAGAATATAGTTTCTTTTCGTGGTTATAAGAATTTGCTGAAATCAATGCTTTCCTCCATATTCAACAGGGAAAGGACTTGGTGAGAAAAGTCCACAACTGATGATCTACAAACTAAAGGCCCAGGGCTTATAACACATGCTGAAAAGAGCTGTATCTATTAAAATATGACATGTAAGAGCTTCAGTTTGGTTTGTTTTTGAGAAGAATTTGTCAAAATATGGGAGAAAAAGCACTGAATTTTTTAAAAAGCTTGAACATGGGAGAAAGCAAAATTGAGAGATTTGCCAATCCGTGGCTGAGACCATTGAGATGCATTATCAATTGTCAACTGGCTTTCACAACATCCAGATAGATATTGCTACAAGCCCTATCAAACGAGCATGGCCAGTGGTCAAGAGTGATGGGAAGTGCAATCCAAAAGGCCTGGGGGAAGCTTCAGAGAGCTTTCTCTGTCCCATCCTCCCATGGTTTGATGGTCTGTCTAAATGACCATGAGAAAAAGTCAATGCGAGTCCTTTGCTTTTCTCCTTGGCTTTTGCAGCCAAGAAGACTGACCAGGTGGGAAGAAATCACCCACATTATAAGGCCCAGGTTATTCAGAGAGCAGGTGAAGTGAAGCCCAGGGTTGTGTGTGGATTGCTAGGGGTAACATCATAGTTGTCCACTTGCTTATTCAGAAGGAAGCTCTACTAGTTCTGAAAGAGTTTGGAACCGCATGGATACAATACTAAACTCATTTACTACCGAGTAAACCCACTGAATTTAGTAGGGATGTTGGTTCTGAGTAAAGATGCAAAGCATCGTACATGTGAGATTTATCTAGGCATTTTTATTAAGGAACAAAACTTCTGCTGCATGCATTTGTCTGACCTTTCTTCTCTCTCTCTCTCCCTCTCTTCCGAGTTTTTGTTTCGAGCAGAAGATAGATAGATATTCATGATTAATTCATAAATGAATGCTAACTACAGAATGTGCAGGTTAAAGGTTTAGATTTCGCTAATGATTTAATGAACTGAACAAATACTTAAAAGACATCGGGTGGGTGTATTTTTTTTCCTTTTTTGGTTTTGTTTCTTTCTCCATGCCAACCGTGCTGTGACGATTAGATTTATATTTAATTTTCTTTCTTTCTCGCTCTCCTCACCCCCACTTGTTAATGACATCTCATCATTCCATTAATGATTTACAGCAGGGAGGTTGGCATTTATGCCTCTCTCTTATACAAAGGAGCTGAGCACTGAATTCTTTCCGTATGGAATGCTTCCTAGAGGCAGAGCAGCAATAGATTTCAGACGGCTGGAAATTGCTCTGCAGAGCTGCTGCCACTGCTTATCATTCATCTAACAAGACTCCATGTCCCCCCAGAAGGAATAGAAGGAATGGTTCTCATGCACCTTTGATGGCACTTCAGTCCATGCTCTAGAAAAGCCCGCATGAACTCACTCCTGTGCTAAAAATACGTAGAAAGTTGACACAGCAAAGCCCAATCTTTTCAAATCGGGGGCACATATCTCAGAGAATTCTCAAAAATTTAGAATAGTAGAGTAGGAAGGGGCGAAGTCATCTATTGGGTCTGATCTCCTGCTGTTGCAGGACACCATGTTGAGCCATCCCACTCAGATGGCTGTCAAGTTTCTTCTTGAATGTCTCCACTGTGGGAGAGCCCCCCACCTCTCCAGGCAGCTGGTTCCTCTGTCATATTGCTTTGACCGTGAGGAAGCTTTTCCTGATGTCCAGCCTGAATCTGGGTTGTCACAGCTTGAATTGATTAATCTGTGTCCTACACTCTGGTACCAGCAAGAAGAGAGCTTGACTTTCCTCTTTGTGACAGACTTCCAGGTACTTATAGAAGGATATCATGTCCTCACTCCATCTTCTCTTCTCCAGGCTGAACATACCCTGTTCTTTCAGTATCAGTTGCTTTATCTGAACTTACAAATGTCACAGAACATTGTCTGACCTATCTAGCTTCAAATTGCACAAGAATACCAGATGTGCCCTGCTGGATGAGGTCAAGGTGCTTCTAGTCCAGCATTCTGTCCACACAGCTGGTTGCCCAAGAGAATCCCACAAGCAGGACAGGATGCAACACCCCTTCCACACATGTTCTCCCCAAAATGGTGCACAGAAACAAGCCAGCTGTGATGCTGACAGTGGGATGCAGCCATCATTGGCAGCCTTTTCATCAAACTTGCCCTAGTCCCATCTGGACTGATGGCCACCACTGCGTCTTGTGGAAATGAATTCTAGTGTGTTACCCATGCATTAGTTTAACGGGCAGTAGCTCTTCTAGTTTCTGGCAAAGGCTTTTTATATTAGTGGTTTAGAAGAAAACAGTTTCTTTTTCACCCAGTTTGCACTTGCCAAACCCAAGGATGATTTGTGAACAAACGGGTAGTCCATTCTGAAGCTGGTCGAACAGAAGTGGGTTTTAATACTCTCTGCTTCCCACACCAAGGCCTCCATTCCTGTGAGAGCACTGCACAGAGTTAGGAGATCATGTTGAACAGGTCAAGTTGTGGTGTGCATGGGGGAATACCCCAAAACTGGATGAAGGACCTTCCATAAGTGAAAGCTTTAACCTTACCAAAGGTAGTTCCCGAATCCACATTCAAAC
Organism: Varanus salvator macromaculatus; assembly: GCA_023646645.1. Taxonomy (NCBI): domain Eukaryota; kingdom Metazoa; phylum Chordata; class Lepidosauria; order Squamata; family Varanidae; genus Varanus; species Varanus salvator. The sequence goes on from JAIXND010000657.1 coordinate 3,905,915, forward strand.
TTCTACATGGCTGCAATGTGATGCAGTTCGTTGAACAGAAATAGCATTAAAATGCAAACATTAGAAAAATGTGCAGGGAAAACGTATATTTGAATACATACATGCAAACACGTTTTATGGGGGCAAAAAGGGATAGATTTCCAAAATACGCACAATGATGCATGCATCTGGGAAAACTCATGTGGGAATGCGCATTCATTCTCTTGGACGAGAGAAAATAAGCTAAGCTTGTCATCTGATATGCATATCAGTTGCAACACCAGTTTGCCCGAGTGCCAGAAAAAGTGAAGGTCGCCAGGTAAAACGTTTTCTCATTGGTCAGCAGTTCTTGATATGAGAATTTTTACTAATGTGTCCTCATTGTCATTCCTGTAAAGCTGAGACCGAGCTGTCTTTCCCATTCCCCAGCATTACCTACAAATGCCCGTGGTAGATTCAGAAGGAGTTTATTTTCATTCCACCTTTTGCCGAACCTCTGGGAAAAAGCTCCACGGAAAGAACACATCATGCTGGAATTGTGGAATAATTCTACCTTTACCTCCTGTGGAAGGAAGGTGAACTAATTAACAACTTCCCTTCAACCAGCAATGTGCAGAATAATAATTTGGGTCCTAGCAATCCCCATGTATCTGTGGATTTATTGCCGATTCACAGGACAATGAATGCCAACACAGCAATTCTCTACATCTCAACTTACACCTGGGATCAATACTGCACTCACAACTTCCCCTTGTCTGTTTTATTTATGGTGTACATATTGTGAAACTTTGGGAAGAAAAAGAAGGAAGAGAGAGAATTTATGGTCACCACGTTTGATTTAAACCCTCTAGATGGCTTGCTTATACAAAAACAAAAAACAAGATTGTGTACAAGGAAAATGTCAGGATGTGTGCACTTGCAAAGAGGACCCTTGTTTTCATTCTGTTTAAAGGGGGAGAAAGAAGGGAGAGACGGAGAGGGAGAGGGATGCAGCACCAGGAGATACACATTCCATGGGCTGCAAAGGCCACAATTAGATACAGAAGTCGGGCTGGTCTCTCCCTCTCCCTCTCCCTCTCTCAAGGTAAAATTATAACCATGCTCATTTTAACAGGTGGGTGAACTAGATAAAGCACATTTATTTCCAATTTTAATGTTCAAAAAGTGGCCATGTATGAACAGGAAGGTTGGTTCTAATTAGTCTGGGGCTGAATCCTAAAAATATAAATCTTTAAATAATGATGATGATGATGAAACAAGAAGGACCAATTTGTAAGTAAAAAATAGCCCGGAGGTAGGATTGCTGGCTGCTGGATGGAGACTCAGGGGATTTGCTTTCCCCAGGAAATAAGGAGTGCAAAACGGGCATTCCACCCACCAGTCCTGCTAAAATTTTACTTATTTTGCCTTCTTCCCTCACCATCTGCTCTTCCATGCCTTTTTAGATTATCAATCTCAGGGCAGGTAGTGTCAATTCATACAGATTGATAAAGAAAAGCACCAGGAGCCATTTCTAAACACTTTCCCTGATGAAAAGCTGGAAAGAGGAATTGGATATAAACAAATAAATAAAGCGACACTTGAGCATGTATAGACAGATACCAATATATAGGGCTTGTTTGCATGAAGTTGGAGTAAGAATCCTCAGGGTATACTGCAGAATAAAGGCTTGTTAGGGAAAGGGCTAGCATTATAATGGGGGGGATTAAGTCATGGGGGGTTCTCCCCCCACTCAGCGTTCTGAGGCCGTCCACACAATTGCTCTTGACCATGTGGCTTGCCATGTCACGTGAACCCAGAGATGACGGCTTGTAGCCTCCCCAAAGCCCTGAACCTGCTCAGCATGGCGAGCTGCACCAGCAAAAGTCATTCTGCCCTTCACCCCTACTGCATTCCCTGCACAAATATTAATTTAGGGGTCTCGCTGGGGATTTTATATTGCATAATCATCACTGCATGTCTTCATGCCATCCGTGGCACGGTGCATTGTAACAGCTTTCCACGTGATCGACTCACCCATCTCGCCTTGTTTCTTCTTTCAATTTCATTTTAAAGGTGTTATCGTAGATTGACCATCATGAATTGCTCATTCTTTCCACTCCTTGATGTTAGACGATGAACTGACACCATCTGTGATTCTCAGACTGGGATAAGTCTGAGACAAATAGCTGTGTGATTGTGGTTCTCCCATGGCAAAACTAAATTTGATCACCCCAGCTGGTCATTTGAAGCTTGCGCTTTTAGCATCTCAGCGTTTCTTTTCTCTTTCTTTCCAGTTACAAAGCTGATTTTTTCCCCCTGACTTTTCTCTCTGCAGCTAACAAATTGGTGCTGGATGCTACTTAAATGGCTTTACCGAAGAAACCATATTATGGGACCAGAAGTGTGACTCTACCAGACTGAGTTGGGTAAATTCTCTTCAAATGATAAATTAGAGTAATGGGAAATGTTGTGGATTATATTCAGAAAATGGCTCAGGTGAGTGATTGTGTACCTGACGGCATGTGAAGAATTGGTCTGAGAATGGTCCATGGAAATGTTGAAGTAGAAAGGTATTGTTCCGGTGCTGCTGAGGCATCGTCAACACTATGAATGACTGAGTGCCATCCGAAATGTCCTGTTCTTCCTAGCCCTTTTCAGGTCTGGTCAACTCAAGACTGGGGCTTCCTTGATTGAACCGATCCATCTCACAGTCGGTCAACTTCTTTTTCTCCTTCCTCCAACTTTCCCCAGCATGATTGCCTTCTTGAGTGTGTTCTGCCTGAAGTCTGGTGGCATCAATTCCACCGTTTTAGCTTCCAGGGTCAGTTCTGGCTTGGTTTGATCGAAGACCCATTGATTTCTCCTCACTTCCGTCAGTCAGGTTTCTACAATGCTCCATTTTTTGAATGTACCAATTTTCTTCTCGGACAGGAAGGCTAGGGTGTGGCTTATTTAATAATAAGTATTATAATTAATTAATAATTATTACTTAATAAATAATAAGTAATATTTAATAAATAAATATTAAGTAATACTACTTATAGGTTTTATTTATTTATTTATTTATTTATTTATTTAAATATTTATATGCCGCCCCTTGCAACAGCCTCGGGGTGGCTCACAATACTAAATTTTAATACTAAATTTAGTTTTAATTTTGCAGCCAGAGTGATTCTGGGTTTGTAATTGTATATTTTTTATGTATTATGTTTGTTTATTTATGTGAGCCATCCTGAGGCTATAAGCAATGGGACAGCATACAAAAATTCTAAATAAATAAATTTACAGTCTGGATTTGAGGATTGACTTCCAGCCTACGCATTATTTGTCTTCCTACAGACTTTGCTGTAAACTTTAAACTTTACGTGCCTATTTCTGCTTTTTACAACCCCTTTTAGGAAAATGTGCGTTGAGTCAGGTCAGAGGTACTACCTCAGTAGCACCTAACAGTAGCACACTACAGCTGCCATTTTTGAAAATTAAAGTAGGATTATTATATTTCTAATTAAAAATGTGATCCAGCTTGAGAAAGTAACATGGAGGAGTTTTTCCTCTTCAGCCACAATGAGCCAGGTCCAAAGTGGCCACTCTGAGATGGCCGTTTCCATTTCACAGTAAAGAACATAAAGGCAATTGCTCTCCTGACCTAGACTGGACAGATCACATCCAGCACCCACACACCTCAGCCTCTGTCCATCTATTCTAGGCTGCATATTTTAAAAATCACTGCTAGGTACATCTTTGGAGTAAAGCCTGCTTTGGCCCTCACAGAACACTTGGAAGGGCAACAATCCACACAACCTCCATCTTAGCACTCATTGTTAAAACATGCTTATTCCAACACACTTCTTCCATTTCAGCATGCACGCATTCTGCAGTGAGCTGCAATGTTATTTCAGGAAATACAGCAATATTCTATAAATGCCTAGAAACCTGAAACATTTTTATCCACAAATCCCAGAAGCATAAAAATCTCAGCTAGGCCTATAAACTTGTAAATTAGAGATAATTTATTTTATTCCTTTTATGCAGAATTGGATGAAAGATGCCCCTTCAGAGGGGAATCCATCCAACAACTTTCAGAAGGATAGCTGAGAGCTTTCAGTGCAGGAGCAGCCCTGACATTGTGTGGGGACCCCTTGTGGGCCGTTGTTCTGCCAACAAAACCTTACCTAGCTGTCCTTAGGGAAGAAGGCACTGCAGGTGGCGCAGTGGTTTAAACCGCTGTGCTGCTGGGCTGGTTGATTGAAAGATCGCCGGTTCGAATCTGCACAATGGGGTGACTTCCCATGGCTCCATCCCAGCTCCTGCCAACCTTGCAGTTCAAAATCATGCAAATGCAAGTAGACAAAAAGGTGCCACTTCAGTGGGCAGGTAACAGCATTCCGGGCACTTCGGTGTTCAGTCATGTCAGCCACACGACCATGGAGACTGTCTGCGGACAAACGCTGGCTCCCCTGGCCAGGAAACGGAGATGAGCACCGCCCCCTAGAGTCAGGCATGGCTGGATGTAACGTCAAGGGGAAACCTTTACCTTTACAGAAGAAACCCAAAATGTTTCTGAAGCAGAGGGGCAGTAATTTGTGTGGAAAGGAAGTCTTCCAAAGCATTTCTTTTGTGGGTGGGTGGAAATAAGAGATTCTCTTCTCTTTCTTGCCATCATCATCATCATCATCATGGTTTTATCACCATCACCATCATGGTTTTAATCATCATCATCATCATCTTCTTCATCATCATCATCATCATCACCGCTTGGAGTGGGATTTGTATGAAAATAACATACATCTTAGAAGGGTCGCCAGGCAAGAAAACTGCAAAGTTTCCAAAGATCAGGTGCAGCCACTAGGCAAATATGACGACTGACGAACACTTCAAGCCCCACCCACTTGAAAGCTGGCAGCCCTGGAAGGCTGGCCATGCTGTGATCTGTCCAGGGAGGGATCCCTCGTTCAAACTTGCCCTACAATTAGAAAGCAGGCCGGTCAGACACTCAACTAAGCACTGCCCTTCTCTGGCTCACAGAAGCATGTTTGCACCTGTGACAAATGTCTATTTTTATTTATTTATTCAGCAGACTTATATGCCGCCCCATTCGCCTAAGCCTCGGGGCAGCTTACAAATAAATAAATATCATTTGTGCAATAAAATACAGTTGGAAATACAGTCTACCATAACAAAGCCTTCTCCGGGGCCTCCGGCTTCTGAAGGAGGCTTAGGATAAGTGCTCCAAGAAGCACCATAAATACTCCGCGGGAGCTTGACTAGAAGGAACATCTCCTGGAAATGTAGTTTCCAGAAGATTTGCCTACAGTGGCAAGCAGGGGAAGGTGTGGCATTTCTGCTCCTTCCTAATCCTAGCAACCCCATCCAGCTTCTTAGTCAGTCCCTCTCCTGCCCTGGAACTGTGCAACCTTATTTCTCACTTAACAAACACACGTGCATGTGCAAATCATTCCTCAAGTTTTCAAAGCACTAGTTTAACGATTGCTTTAAAAAAGGGAAAGTAATGATGGAAGTCTGGCTATACGGTTGATATATTGCAAGCAGGGTTTGCCTGTGAATTCCAAATATGAGCCTCTATTTTTCAAATATACATTGTCAAAGCTATTTTCTCTCCAATAACACTGCACATAAAATTTTACAAGTGTAATGGCTATTTTACTTGCAGTTAAAAAGTGCATACAATTGCAATAAATCAGCCGTTGTTAAAATGACAATGGGGAATATATGGTGGGGTTTTTACTCATCATATTTAATGTTTTTTCCCTCCCGACAGAGCTTCCTGTTAAAAACAGGCTATTAGTAAGGAATGATGGAAGAGTGAGTAAGAGAGAGAGAGAAAGCAAAGGAGAGTGGGAGGAATCCCAAAATTTATTCCAGTAGGTTCTGTTTTGTTGCTGATGAGGACTGGACAATTTGGAATAAGAAGTTGCACAAGAAATGGGGGAGAATTTCTCCATTGTTGAACAACCAGATCCTAAATACAGACATGCTTAAAATGATTTATTTTGTGTTTTTTATTAAATCAGATCAGTGGTGGTGTTATGGAACTGAAAAATAATGCCACTACCAAAAGGGCCCGTGACATTTCACAAATGGGAAGCCATTTAACTCTTGTAACATCCACTTCCTGCATTAATGAAATTTGCCCAAACCTTCAACCATCACAGCTGTTACAGCCTGCTGAAAACCCTGCTCTTTCTTCTGTCATCATATTCTTCTTCAACATTTTTTTGCTTGGCAGTTTCAAAGCCCAGAGATGGGTTCCTTTGGCTGAAGATGCACCAGAAAAACAAACAAACAAACAAACAAACAAACCAACCCTGCCTTAAAAGAGCTTGCAGTGCAGCAGTTCTGGTCAATGTTTGTGAAGTGGCAGGAGTGGATCTCCCTTAGGTTTGGCTCCCCATCAAATACCTGAACACTGTGAAAAGAGAACGGTGGGGATTAGAAAGTCCAGCTCAGGCTGCATCCAAAAATGCAGTGGGCCAACCTACAAAGAAAGGTTCAGACAAGATGGCAAATTTCTGGAGCAGAAAGCTCTCATAGCTCTATGCTACCCTGAATAGCAGAGATGGGATGCCCAGGAACATGGGAGAACTTTGGTGGGAACTGAACTCCTGTCCTGCTTGTAGGTGTTGGCTGGTCAACCACGTGTGAACACAATGCTGGTTAGATGGACCCTTGGTCTGACCCAGCATGGATCATCTTCTGTTACTTCTGCATGGCCGAGGCGGCTTTGGAGTTGAGTCTCCTCTGCTCCAACAGTCCCTGTTTTCTAGTCCTAGGAAGAAAATAATTGGGGTCTACATGGGGTGTGACCCAGACTCCCCTTCCACAAAGCCATTCCATTTAAAGGAAAAAAGAGAGGGGATGGGGGTGTTGAAATGGCAGCTGAGACGATTGGTTTTTTCACTGTTGTGGCTCCTAGTCAGCTGAAAAATCAATATAATCATTGTACGCTTTTGGAGTTCCCACAGAACAAAAAGCAAAAGCAAACAAACACATCAGAGGGTTAGGTCTATAACATACATTTGCTGATACTGTAGCTCACAATCAAGCGTGTCCCTTTTGTTAAGTAATTTTTCACACCCCTGGGCAGAAGCAAAGCAGAGTTGCATCAAAGACTTTCTCCATGTTTGACACCTGTCTAGAAGTGTCGCTTTGTTAGAGGCATAGACCTGTGGCCACATCTTCCTTTGATGCCTGCAGACCTCACACTCCTCTGCCACATCTCAACTGTGTTTTTAAGTTTCTGCCTTCCTCTTGTGTCCTATTGCTCTTGACAACTAGCGTCCGATGGATGGCCAGGAAGGTGGCCTAAAGAGACTTGGATGGATAATGCAGCTGCTAGAATGTTTTACTGCTCTCCAGGGTCTACGTGACTACAAAGAAGTTCTCCCTGTGCTATTTAGGCCTCGAAATATATAGACTGGAGCTCTGAAACTTGCAAGGGAAGGCTAATTTTTCAGCTCACCTTGAATGGGTCCCTTCTGTATACTAAAACCAAGCCAACACATTTCCAGGAGGTGTTCTGGAGACTTTAAGCCAAGAACTTCTATCAACATGTGTCCATCCACACACACACCTTCAATGCTGACAGCCTTGTTAAAGTCATGGGAGATACTTCCTGCCCTTTTGACCAATGGCAGTGAATTGGGGAGGGGGAAGAGATACTTTGTGGTTTCTCTCCTTCCTGCCATACATCCTATTTGGTTGGCCTTGGGCAAGACATCTCCCTTCTCAACATCATGGTCACCAGCTGCTGTTGCTTCTTATCTAGAAGAAATTTTTCTAATAATAATAAAATGTCTAATAATATCTCCTGTGCCATGTCCACCATCTTCCTCACAACCATTATTGCTCGGGTCAAAGCAAGAGTTGAGTGAGCGAAAAATTTGCAATGGGGAACAGGAGTTGCAAGTCCAGGGTTCTGTTGTTTGTGGGCCCCTGAAAACAGATGGTTCTTCAGCACATAGATTATCTGCTGATCTCAAGCCACATTGATCTCTCTCTCTCTCTCTCTCTCTCTCAATCTCTGTTTTTTCCTGCACATGAGCACATTAAGAGAGAGGGAGAGAGACAGAGAGGCAAAGGCCAAGAGAACCCAATGTGTCTGTGACTGAGAGTCAAACTAGAGGGCTTTCCAACTTTTGGCCCTGGACACCACACTTCAGCAATCTCACCCTACTGGGAAGATTTAATTTGGCATAACTTGTGCTTTAAATTTATTTATTTATTTATTTATTTAAAAACATTTGTATGCTGCCCCCATTGCAACAAAGCCTCGGGGCGGCTCACAACATAACAAATACAAAAACGTTAACAATTTAAAACTGCTGTTTGGTGTGCATTGTGAGAAAAACATTTCTTCCAAAAAATGAAAGTGCAGCAGAGATTGAGAGAGGGAGAGAGAAACCTCCTCACATTTGTCCAAGAATTGTTGAGCACAACATACCCAAACCTTTTCTCCAGGACTCGTATTTCTCCTGGAATTGACGGGATCAGTTCCTCAGCTGTCGCTCAGCAGCGGCAAGAGGACAGCAAGTGTAGGGAGATTAAGTGGCAGCCTTAACTCACCATGTCTGACAGGTAGAAAGACGGGGAATGATATGTTGAGCAGCGTGAGAATTGTTATGGCGAGAACCTCATCTGGATGTGGTGAATGATGGCCACACAGAAGAAGGGAGGCTCCGTGATCAAGGTTGCAAGCGTACACACATGCGGGGTGTTTCTTGTTTGTTTTAACCTCATAGGATATCTTATGCTGCATTCAGACAATTCATGCCCAATAGTCTTCTCATGTGATGGGAACAGAGGATGAATTGACAAAAGGATGTCTCCAGCACAGTCGCATGGGACCTTTATTTCATCTGTTATTTAAAACCCCCCTCTAAGTTTCTAGTCCTTAAGCAATTGGGATTATGCTTTATGAACATTTATCTACCACAGTGGCAGTGTAACACCGTACTAGCTTACTGCCTCAGGTGAGGCAGGATGCTAACAGAGCACCCCTGTTGGACTAAGAGGCCCTTGGCAGTCCTTAAGCACCTGAGCCTGGAATGGGGAATGGCTGCCATCTTGCTTTTGGCTACAGACAGCCAAGGGCCTCAGGCCAGACCTGCCAGGCCCTGAGCCATTGGGAGATTTAAAGCTCAAACCCAACACCTTCACCAGAATTCAAAAAATAATTGGCACCCAGGATACAGTGCACTGGTTCTCTTTGCTTCTTTCCCCTAAGGGCAGCATAAATTTGGACCCAAGCCACAAAAATTCCCAACAGGCACAAAGTCAGAAAAGCAAAATGCGTTCCACCTGTCATTGTCCCATGAGGAAAAAGAAAAATACTGCCGAATCTCTCTGGGCTATTCGCACCAAACATTCTTGCAGGTACGTCCCACTAGAATGACCTCCCCAGATAGTCTTTCTCTGTCGTCTACCTGGCTAATTAGATAAATAAATAAATAACATACCCCTAGACAAGAACAGTCTTTTTAAAAAGCACGCTGGGCAGCTAATGACAAGAATGCCGGCGTGATTATCCAGAGCAGCTCCTTTTCTTTCTGCCGGCTGCCCAATTTCTCCAAGCGTCTGCCTGATTACTCTGAGCACCGAGAACGGCAGCGGCAGCGTATTACCATCCTCCGATGATTAGCCAGTACAGAGAGGGAAGGAGATGGAGATAGCCTAATTCCCTTGGAGGACTGCTTTTAGTGGCTGTCTGGTAGGAGATATCGTGTAATTGCTGCATTGTGAGGAGATTAGCGGGGGGAATTGACTTGAGTGAGGTGAAGTTTCACTTGGCTCTCAGTCACCCGACAGGTTCCATTTTTATATCTACTTCCAGGAGATAGTGGCCCGAAGAGTTATACCCCGAGCTTCATGGGGCACGAAGAACTTTGCACTGACATTATGCTTGGAGCTGGGGATATCGGGGTGAAACCCGCAAGCTGGATGCTCTAGCCAGGACCTACGGGCTCTTCTTGAGCAGGTCTTCTATGGAAGCGGGAGGTTGTGTCGTGCCCGAAGGGCTGCTTGACCCACAAGCCCATATTGTGCACTCTGAATGTTGTGGAGGTGCTGAAGCTCAAGATCACATGCCAGGTAGATGGTTCTGCCCCCTCGCTTAGCATCACCTTTCTGCTCTTGCTTGCCTACCTGTTGCGTTTTCCTGGCCTTTTCAAAGACATTGAGTTAATTAAGTTGGCGAGACGTCTGAAACATGGTGCTGTGTTCAGTGGAAAGTTCAACAGAATTTCAGGTCCCATCCCTCCATGTCTCTGCCCAGGATACTGTGAGAAATTTCATTTGGACACAGCCCTAGTTCAGGGGCATCCTTTACTTTATTCAGCTATGTAACAGGCTATTGCATTTTTAGGTTGTTTTGATTGGTTTCATATATCAGTTTTAATTCTATGTCCCCTCTCATCTTGTTTTATCACATGATTTTTACTTTATTTATTATTTTATTCTATTTATTCTCTTGGGTTATTTTATCATATTTACTGATGATAATTGCTGTTAGGCACATTGGCTAAGCCATCGCATGTCATTTCGCCTTGTCTCATCTCATTCTGTTTCGTTTCGTTTTTAACCATTGTTGGGCTTTTCACCATGGCATTTCACCATGGTAAGTTGGGTCTTTGTAAACCATGAGAAGCAAGAACAGCTGGTTCTATGGTTTCTCTGTTCCACCGTGGCTTGCCATGCTGTCTGAACCCAGCATTGTGGTTTCCATGGTACTGGTATGGGGCTACCAAGGGCTTCCTAGAAAATAGTGGCAGCTGCAGGATCCTCCCCAGCCATTCAACTTCTCTTTGTGGACCAATGAGGAGGAGGCAGGAGACACAGGTAAGAAGCAATGCAGCTGGGGTTGAAATTCAGGCGCAAAGGCTGATGGGGAACATGCAAGGACTGGATGAGGAGGATGGAAACCAATGAACAACATAGAAATTGCTCAATTGCTTGTGAGGAAGATCATAGTAAAAAACCACTCACTGTTGTAATCACAGGGTCGCCTGCCATGTTGGACGTGGCCATTGTGTGGTACTGAATCCAATTCACTGCATCCTTCGGCATCCTGCCCAAGCACATAGTGGCACTTTAGCCTTGGAACATCTCTGCGAGGCAGGTTCCGTCTATAGCAAACTGGCTCTCAGTTTTCTAAGGCTCTTTCTTCTCCAAAGACCAAAAAATAAAAAATAAAATCTAACACACAAAAAAGGAGGCAATCAGACATATTGTCAGACATCCAAAACTTCACCTAGCAATTCTGTGCTACTGTGTCAAACCTAACTTTTGGAGGCTAAAATTACACACTGTGAACTTTAATTTGAATAATCTGAGCTGTTGCACATTGGTCCCTGAAATAGACAGATTTGCTCAGGTTCTGGATTATTTTTAGAAACTTAAGCAGTGAAAAGTACATGGTAGCAAGACACTTCCACTGCTGGAAAAGGGTGAAAAAACACACAAATGTACAGAAGTCTGACAATGGAGAAAGTGAAGTGTATTTAGTGTCAAGAATTATGCTTTAAGACAGAAGCAAAAGTATGTGGTGGTCTAAATCTCAGACCAACGATAGCCAAATAGGGCTTTTCGGACACAGCCATTAGATGCATGACTTCAGAAATGTATTTGGAGTCAGTACCTCCAGGTGCAGCTGAGCCAAAGTAGCCTCCACAAATCCTCCACCCTATTTTCCAATGAAAACATTGAACAATGGGTAGGGATTCTGGAAAATGCTCTTATCGGGAAGCAGGAGTCTCTCCCATGTTTCCAGGAATTTTTCCAGAACTCTCAGAGAATTTCTTATTGTAAAGAATGATATTATCCAGTCATGCAAGTGGATGAAGGAAGTAAAGACGACAGTTTTGGCATTGCTCACTCTTGTCCAGTTGCTCTGAGCCTCATCTTGGAGCTTGCTCATCACATTTTGTGGTTAACCGCAAACAGTTTTTGTGTGTTTGAGGAGGAAAAGTACAGATGTGGCTGCCCATTTTTGAAGTGCACAATGAAACACACTTTTCGTCCTATGGACTGAAGTGGAAAAATAATTACAATACCAAACAGCACATTTAAACATACATACCCATGCAAACTGAACACAAACACAAGTTTAAAAACATGCATTTCCTGGGATAAAGAAACTTGAATTTAGACCTGACTTTTATCTCAAGTAAGTGACAAAGAGCCTTCTAATCTTCTAATTATCTACATTCTGGGCAAGAGTTAAGCCCTATAAAAATGTATCAGATGGTATCTATTTACATCTTCATCATCATTAATCTTATACTCCACTATATTGGCCTGAAGGTATAGTCATATACTTTGAAGAGACAGAGAATTTTATTCCAATTTCTTGATGCTTAATGCTTGATTGTTACCTTACAGAGAAGCCGACAAGTAGCAAACTTCCAAATGACAAAACTGAGCTGCTCACATGCATCAGAGATAGAACAACTGCAAGGACTTTGCTTTGACTTCCCTGCAGGAAAGACTGGTATTTGGAAACTAAGAAATTGCCTGAAGTTGGGTTTTCTTTCCCTCTTCCCTCCCAATCTGCTTTCTTTTTGTGACATGCCTGAGGCTAGGGGCTTCCTTATTAATAATCTTTGGGATTCTGCCTGGAAGTTTTGTGTGTGTTATTTGTGCTGCAAATGGGATTTAAAATGCTGTAAATAGACAATTAACAAACCAACGGAAAGCTGAACGGGCAACAGAGACTACAGTTGGCCCAGTCCTTTCAATTAGAACCCCAAAGCTGAGTTGGTCAAGTTCTCATGGCAAGGACCGTCTCTTCCCAGGAGAGCAGCCAAGAAAAGCATCACAAGAGAATTACGAAGTAAACTTTGGTTGTTTTGAGAAGTGCAACTTGTCTAATGATTACAGTTCCGTCGGTGTGGAATGGCTTGCTTCAGATCGTTTTTTGGCAGGTGAATGAACCACTGAAGCATGTACGCATGGTGTCAGCTTTAATACATTTAGCTCACAATTATGTTCAGGCCAGAAATATCAGTATTCTCAGAGTCATTCTGGGATCATCAGTGGCTCCCCCTTGTTTATGAATAGCAAGCTAGATTTTAAGTTGCAAGGTGCACTGTGTGGAAGCTGGAGAAAGCAAGGGAGACACACCTGGCTACTTTGCCAGGGTGCTCGTCAGCATGGTGAGTAATCCTTTTTGTCCGTGCGATGGAGAAGCAACCTTTAGAGGTGTGGCAAACTGCGAGGCTGCCTTCTAGAGAGAGGTGTTCAGTTGGCAGTTAGCCTAATTTGGAGATAGTGGGTGGGTCATAGATTAATAGCGAAATCTTTCTCCTGGTGGTGATCCTCAGGTGGCCAGAAACCATGAAATGGCCATCAGCAGGCTCCTCAGCTGCAGGCTGGGCTGGTGTGACGTCGCAGAATGTTCTCAAACATTCGAAGTGCTGAGAACGAAGGCACATCTTGCCCACCTATTTTACTGCCAACAGATGTGTAAATTCTACCTTTTCATAGACGATAAGGTACCAAAAAGACGGATGTGAGAGTTATAGCTATAGTTCTTTTCTTCTTGGAATGTGTGGTAGAGTTCTCAGGTGTAGAAAGAAGACAGAAGAGACAGCTGGGGCACAGGTAGCCTTACATAGTCTTCTTCTTTTCAAAATCTGGGCAGTGATACTGATTCCTTCCAGTTCTGTGTGACACCGATCACTTCATAAATGGGAACTTGTCACAGAGCCATCACAGGCTTTTGTGAAAGCCAGATTAGTTTTCGCTAGTGCTGGGATGAACTATAAAGGAAGCTCAACTTTGATGCAATCAAGCCAGCTGCAGCAAAAGCAAGGAAGAGGCGTCACTCCAGAGATGTGATTTTGCTCTCGGATCCATTCTCAGGCGGCACACACAGATGGGTAACTCTGGTTACACTCCATTGCTTCTGATAATGCTTGTTATGTGTCTAACCATGTCTGATGGACTGCTGGCATTCAGAAGGGTCAGCGGGGCAATAAACAAAGCAAAAAAACTATTTGGAGTCTGAGAGCAACTTGTGTCTCGGGGAATATCCTCTCTACTCCACTCTTTCTCCATCTGTACCCTTTTGCCCTAAGGGCATGACCAAGCAGAATGTGCAGACTCTCTCGTGCTGGGCTGGAGACTCATGCCAGATCTCCTTCTCTGGAAGAGGTTATTCTCACTAACTTTAATGCAAGGGAAGGGGCCGAAGCAAAGGCAAGGGTCCATAGCTCAATGGCAGAGCTCATGCTTTGGATGCAGAAGGTCCTATATCCAATTTCTGGCCAGGTGGCAGGTGGTGAGGAACAACCTCTGCCTGAAACCCTGGAAAGTCACTGCCAGGCAAGAATAAATGCTCCTGGTCTGAGTGGCAAAGAGCAGGTAGAAGACAAGATTTGAACATCAGTCTTAGTTTTATTCTGGTTTCTTAAAAAGATGTGGACCACTGTCTCCATGAGTGGAAGTGTCGCATGTCAAGGGACATCAGATCAGCATAGGAAATGAAGTGTTGGGTACCTGCTGCACACCACTTTTTTCAGCTTCTTCTTCTTACCAGTGTCGGCTGCCAGAAGCACTACCAGTGGGGAATGAGTGCCATCTATTAGTTGTATCCTGTTTCAGTGATTGGAACAGTGTCTCATAAGAACACAATCCATTGGGGACCTCTCCCTCCATGAATTAGACCCAATCCCCTTCCAGTCTGGTGTCTATCACTCCATCTTGTGGAGGTGAATTACACGCTTGAGCTATGCCCTGTGTGAAGAAGTCCATCTTCAGTCTGTCCTGAATCCCCCACTTATCAGCTGCCCAGGGATGATCCCAAGTTCTAGTATTCTGGGGGAGAAAATGTCTCCCTCTCCAGTTTTTCCACACCATGCATCATTCTGTACACCTCAATCATGTTTCCCCTTGACTAATTTTCCATCTGTATTTTCATGGTTGGCAAGCCACACGTATTGATGTGGAGCAAGATTTTCAAGCAAAAGAATCCCCAGCACGGCAGCTGGAATCGTGCTTTCTTTACAAATCCAGCCCATATGCATGCTGACTCAAAGTGCACTATTGATGTCCATTCAACCAAATTTCCAGTTGGATTCTTGTAGGCCCACTGGTACTCTCAGCCTTCTGAATGCAGCCAGAGAAATCCGAATTGTTAACATGAATAAAATACATGTTCCCATGGGAACACAAACTTTTAGGATAGTTCCGACTTCTAAGTATGAAGATCACTCATTTTCTACACACACAATACCGATGTTGGTATGGTCAAACATGGAGGAAGGCAATGCTGCAACAGGTATTTGACTCATAGTATTAACCACGATGAATCTCCATGTGTACAAATATGTTGAGAAAAAGAACTTTTTAAAGTTAAGTAACTTTAAAGCTCCTTCATGGATCACTGCCTTGTCGTGGCGAAGGGGCTTGCGTAGCTCAATGAAGCTATGAGCTATGCCGTGCAGGGTCACCCAAGATGGACAGGTCATAGCAGAGAGCTCTGACAAAACGTGATCCACTGGAGAAGGAAATGGCAACCCACTCCAGTATCTTTGCCATGAAAACCCCATGGACAGTACCAAAAGGCAAAACGATATGACGCCGGAAGATGAGCCCCTCAGGTCGGAAGGTGTCCAATATGCTACTGGGGAAGAGCGGAGGGCTAGTACTAGTAGAGCCAGAAAGAATGAAGCGACTGGGTCAAAGCCGAAAGGACACTCAGTTGCCGATGTATCTGGAGGTGAAAGGAAAGTCCGATGCTGCAAAGATCTTTACTCCATAGGAACCTGGAATGTCAGATCCATGAATCAAGGCAAGCTGGATGTGGTCAAACAAGAGATGACAAGACTGAACATCGACATCTTAGGAATCAGTGAACTAAAATGGACAGGAATGGGTGAATTTAGTTCAGATGACCATCAGGTATACTACTGCGGGCAAGAATCCCTCAGAAGAAATGGAGTAGCCTTCATAGTCAATAAAAGAGTAGGAAAAGCAGTACTGGGATACAATCTCCAAAATGACAGAATGATCTCAGTTCGAATCCAAGGCAAACCATTCAACATCACAATAGTCCAAGTCTATGCCCCAACCACTGGTGCTGAAGAGGCTGAAGTTGACCGGTTCTATGAAGGCCTACAACACCTGCTAGAATTAACTCCAAAAAATGATGTCCTTATCATCATAGGGGATTGGAATGCTAAAGTAGGAAGCCATAAGATAACTGGAATAACAGGCAAGTTTGGCCTTGGAGTACAAAATGAAGCAGGGCACAAGCTGGTGGAATTTTGTCAAGAGAATACAATGGTCATAGCAAACACTCTTTTCCAACAACCCAAGAGACGACTCTACACATGGACATCACCAGACGGTCAACACAGAAATCAGATTGACTATGTGCTCTGCAGCCAAAGATGGAGAAGTTCTATACAGTCAGTAAAAACTAGACCAGGAGCTGACTGTGGCTCAGATCATGAGCTTCTGGTGGCAAAATTTAGGCTTAAGTTGAAGAAAGTAGGGAAAACCACTAGGCCACTCAGGTATGACATAAATCATATCCCGGATGAATACACAGTAGAGGTGACAAATAGATTTAAGGAATTAGATCTGATAGACAGAGTGCCTGAAGAACTATGGACGGAGGTTCGCAACATTGTACAAGAGGTAGCAACTAAAACCATCCCAAAGAAAAAGAAATACAAGAAAGCAAAATGGCTGTCTGAGGAAGCTTTACAAATAGCTGAGGAAAGAAGGGAAGCAAAAGGCAAGGGAGAAAGAGAAAGATACAAACAATTGAATGCAGAATTCCAGAGAACAGCTAGAAGAGATAAGAATGCCTTCCTAAATGAACAGTGCAAAGAAATAGAAGAAAACAATAGAATAGGGAGGACCAGAGATCTCTTCAAGAAAATTGGAGATATGAAGGGAACATTTCATGCAAAGATGGGCATAATAAAGGACCAAAATGGCAGGGACCTAACAGAGGCAGAAGAGATTAAGAAGAGGTGGCAAGATTACACAGAAGAACTATACAAGAAAGAGCTTAACATCCCTGATAAGCACATTGGGGTGGTCACTGACCTCGAGCCAGACATCCTGGAATGTGAACTCAAATGCGCCTTAGGAAGTCTGAGCAACAGCAAAGCTAGTGGAGGTGACAGCATTCCAGCTGAGCTATTCAAAATCCTGAAAGACGATGCAGTTAAAGTGCTACACTCACTATGCCAGCAAATTTGGAAAACTCAACAGTGGCCACAGGATTGGAAAAGGTCAGTTTACATTCCGATCCCCAAGAAGGGCAATGCCAAAGAATGTTCAACTACCACACCATTGCACTCATTTCACATGCTAGCAAAGTGATGCTCCAAATCCTACAAGCTAGGCTCCAGCAGTATGTGGACCGAGAACTACCAGAAGTACAGGCAGGATTTCGAAGAGGAAGAGGAACTAGAGATCAAATTGCCAACATACGCTGGATCATGGAGAAAGCTAGGGAGTTCCAGAAAAACATCTACTTCTGCTTCATTGACTACGCTAAAGCCTTTGATTGTGTGGATCACAACAAATTGTGGCAAGTGCTTAAAGAGATGGGAGTACCAGACCATCTTATTTGTCTCTTGAGAAATCTATATGCAGGTCAAGAAGCAACAGTGAGAACTGGATACGGAACCACTGATTGGTTCAAAATTGAGAAAGGAGTTCGGCAAGGCTGTATACTGTCACCCTACCTATTTAACTTATATGCAGAGCACATCATGAGAAAGGCAGGGCTAGATGAATCGCCAGTTGGAATCAAGATTGCTGGGAGAAATATCAACAACCTCAGATATGCAGATGATACCACTCTCATGGCAGAAAGTGAAGAGGAACTGAAGAGCCTCTTGATGCGGGTGAAGGAGGAGAGCGCAAAAGTTGGCTTGAAACTCAACATTAAGAAAACTAAGATCATGGCATCTGGTCCTCTCACTTCCTGGCAAATAGATGGGGAAGAAATGGAGGTAGTGACAGATTTTATTTTCCTGGGCTCCAAGATCACCGCAGACGGGGACTGCAGCCAAGAAATTAAAAGATGCTTGCTCCTGGGGAGGAAAGCTATGGCAAATCTAGATAGCATACTGAAAAGCAGAGACATCACCCTGCCAACAAAAGTGCGTATAGTCAAGGCTATGGTTTTCCCAGTTGCAATGTATGGCTGTGAAAGCTGGACCATAAGGAAGGCCGAGCACAAAAGGATTGAGGCCTTTGAGTTGTGGTGCTGGAGGAGACTCCTGCGAGTCCCTTGGACCGCAAGGTGATCAAATCGGTCAGTCCTGGAGGAGATCAATCCTGACTGCTCTTTAGAAGGCCAGATCCTGAAGATGAAACTCAAATACTTTGGCCACCTAATGAGAAGGAAGGACTCCCTGGAGAAGAGCCTAATGCTGGGAACAATAGATGGCAAAAGAAGAATGGGACGGCAGAGGATGAGGTGGCTGGATGGAGTCACAGAGGCGGTTGGTGTGAGCTTGAGTGGACTCCGCGGAATGGTGGAGGACAGGAGGGCCTGGAGGAATGTTGTCCATGGGGTCGCGATGGGTCGGACATGACTTCGCGACTAACAACAACAACAACAACAACTTTGGAAACAAGTGGGGAAGAATCTTGGATCAACAACAGGAACAAAAGCATGATCCTACCCAGGTGGATCCTACCCAGGTGGAGCCTTGGATCCACATGGAGACTTGCCTGCATACATTATCAGGGTCCCTTTGTCTTATTATTTGAAATGAGGATGCATTTTATTTCAAGGATGGGTGCACTCATATAAATTGAGATTGCCCTTGAGGTGGGTGGCAGATGCCCTTCTCCAGGAGCCCTCTGTGGGATATTAGGAGGGTGAGTACCCAGAGGAGGGCCTTCTCTGCAGTGGTGCCCCAACTATGGAATGCGCTCCCCAGAGAGGTCCGCCTGGTGCCATCGTTATTTGTTTGTTGGCGCCAGGCCAAGACCTTTTTATTTAAACGATATTTTAATAATTGCTAATTTTATTTATTGGTTTTATTTATTATACCAGGATGTTTCCAGTTTTTATTTGTATTTGTATAGTTATTTATTTACCTGTTGGAAGCTGCCCTGAGGCTTATGTGAAGGGGATGGCATACAAGAATTCCAAATAAATAAATAAAATAAACAAACATATATTGATGATGCAGCTGTTGGAAAAGAGAGAGAAGAAATGGGAAAAAGCATGCAGGAGCTTCCAAAAGGGATGCAAATATCAGGCCAGGACGTTCCTCCGACACTTGGCCTTGTGTAGGACCTGAGCCGAAATCAAGTCAATGGATGCTTGGGAATGTGGGCATCTTCTTTGCCCAAAGTACACAAAAGCCCAGGAGTCACCTGTGTGGAAGCGGAACGCCAAAGGCAGGGCACGTGGGTGGCATGCACGCACGCTGGCCTTGTGTCCTTGCTTGGACTTGCTCTCTTCCAGGCACCCATGTGGTGCAAGGAAGACCTCAGGCAGAGTGGAAGACAGAGCGAAGACAGAGTCTGGAAAAGTGAACCCAGGGCATTCAATGGATTCCCACACCCAAGATGAGTTCCCTGTACACACTAGTTTAAGATACTGATCGACAAGTCTCAAAATTCTACGTTTGAGCCTTGTCAATTGCACAATTCTCATGTGATGAGGGATCCCATGCTTATATTTCCATTTCCACGAGATGCAGTGAGACCGAGGTCCCAAGCTATTACGTTACAATTTGCATGCACTGCAGTATGGGCTTTGTTCCCCTGGTGGAATTCCATTGTTTTATGATTCCTGCAAGAGATTACAAAATTGAGCTAGATCATAAGGCATGATTTATTTCTCTGTTATTTAGCAGGACACCGGCTTTACTGTCACTGCATTCCTTGACTCTGATTTGCATTATTGCATTGTTGTTCTTGTTTTGTTCTCTGAGCAGCGTTAACAGGGTGTATCCAGAAGGGCTGCCTAAGAATGTATTAAACAAATTAAATGTATATTTTTCCCTTCAATGGCCAACTGGTGCTCCAAAGCCAATACTTTTGCCACGGAAACTAGAATGAATTTATCTCAGAGGAGCCCCACTGAAGCCAGAGTGCTTGTTCAGGAGAAAGGAATTGTAGATTTCAGCATTCAGGGGGAATCAGTTTTCACTCTAGCAAAGCTGATAAAAAGTAATTTTAGAAGTTTTAAATATGTATTTTCAGAATGTGGAGCAGGAGAGAAACGTACTGCTGAATGCACAGTTTATTATTCACCTTAAAGATGCAGTAGCTGAACTCTGCACAGCTAATTGAACAGGGTGGACTACCTCTGGCCTTCTAGAAGTAGTTGTACTCCATCTGCTATCACCCCCAACCAGAATGTTCAGGGGGATGATAGGGGATGTAATGCAAGTCCATCTGGAAGACTTCAGGGGAAGAGAAATGCAGGTGGAGACTGGAATTGCTTCCATCGGTGCAAATTGACAAAAGAAATGAACAACCCAGCTTAGCAACTCCACTTTAAGTCCTTTCCCCATCCTTCTTTCTCTGTATTGGGAGGCAGTTACTACCCAGAATGATGCCTCTCATTTATAATTATAGCTACCAGCAATTACTTTGGTAACTTTGGATTAATTATGGGGTGGGGAGGGGGGGTTGGAGAAATTGTACTATTAAAGTGTTAATAGATAAAACAGCTACAATTTCTTTTTACCTCCTCGCTTACCTTGTCAAATTGGCCCATTAAATCTTTGCATGTTGCACCTATAATTGCCGAGCTCCAATTATCATACCTTGAGCTAAACGAGGTGATAAGGTTTGCCAGAGTGGAATGTGATAAGAGATAAAAATGGAAGTTTGCCTAAGAATAACTTTTCCTTAAAAGCGATCAACACTCAATGTATAATTCTGATAAGAGCCCAAAGCAAACGACTGAAAAATTTCTCCCGATTATCTCCACGCAAGCAACGTGCAAGAGCAGAGGGAAAACGGCTTCTTGGCAGAGACGTTGTGGTGGCGTGAGGCCCTCCCTCCCCATCTTGTCCAACATACTTCTCAACATGCAATCCATCCGAGGGCAGAAGTGAGAAAAAGAAAGTGACCTTCAAGAAAATTGTAGTTCAGGCACGCGATCCAGATAGGTGGTCATTTTTAGAACCACCAGAGTCTGCCCATTTGCACTGACCTTAGAATTCTCATTTTCTTTCTGGAACTGCCTTTCAGATAGCAATTAACCAGCAGAAAGAGTGTTTCAGCTTTTGATGAAGGTAGTAATTACATATATTAAAAATACAATGATGTGCCTGGAGTACCTGGGAGATATATGCACATGTTTGCGTGCATGCGCGCGTGCACGCACACACACAAGGAGGAGGTGAAAAATGTAGACGCACAGGCAGTCAAACACAGCTAATGCCAAAATAGTGACATGAGAACACATTCCACAGTAGGAATAAGGCAGAGAAGGCTGGTGCCAAAGGGAAGTGATTCTCTCCCCTCCCTTTTCACAATCTGGGCCTTTTTTATTTTTGATAGACAGGATCTGATAGTTAGTTCCTTCATTTTGGTTTGTTCTGTTTGTTTCAGCTGCAGAGTGAATTGGCCCACAGCTTGCAGTGGTGGGAGTGTTGAAGGGAAAAAATATCCTAAATAGAAAGAAAACAGCCTTTCTGTACCCTCCCCTTTCCCCCAAAAAAGAAAGAAGGTGCAGTACGAAATTTTGGCAAGGGCTTTAGAAAGGTTGGAATTCAATTTGTGGAGGGTGTAAACGTGACAGATTGTGTGTAGGGCCAGTAATTTTGAGAAATACATAACAAGTGGAAAAGGGCAGTGTTAAGAACCGGAGAGATAAAAGCTTACTGGAACTGACAGCAGTGGCAAACAGGACAGAGTGAGCAGAGAGGGTGGATAAAAACAACATCAACCTACCTGCTATTCAGCAGGAAAAGGGGAAAGAGAGAGGGGGAAAAGGACACATAATGAGAACAATTCTTTTTAGAAAGCCCGAGGGTTTTTAATCCATCCCTAGAACCAATTCGGAGCAACATACAAGCAAGCAAGCAAGCAAGCAAGCAAGCAAGCACCTGCATTCTAAATGGCTCTTAAGCCGCTCTCCATTAGCGCTCAGAAAGGGGCACCGGCGTGGTGTGCTCTTTCTGTCCCCAGACTGCTGGCAAGGAGCTGGGTTTTTAATTGCTTGCAGAGCAAGGTGGAAGGAATGCCACGTGCAAAGGGAGGGCAAACAAGGGCTCTCCGGATTGGCATCATGGCATGCAGGGAAGCGCTTTTAGCCTGTCTGTAAGCCCAGGAAAGCTGCAGCATGTTTCGGGGTGTTTGCTCTGAGAAAGAGCTCTTTGTGGTCAAGTAAAGGAGAGGAGGAGATGGGTAGAAGGGCTGAAGAAATGTACGGCACAGGGAAGGAACAGCTGGCTCTCAATTTGAAGATTCCTTGAAAAGTGGAAGGGGGAACAGTGCAGTGGATTGCCTTTGCTCCAATTTTCCCAGGTAATCCGTAAGAGCAATGATCCTAAGAGCCCTGTCCTGAGGAAAGCTTCACCTCCAGCTGTTTGCAAGTTGGCTTTTTAAAGAAGCCTTTCCTTCTTTCCAAAATGGTCTTGAGCAATGTCATAATATAAGAGTGCCCAGGACACTGTTCCCTGCATGAGGGCTCCTCAGTTTTTGGAGGCCAAGGGTATGTTTGGAAGTTATTAAGAAGGGCAGAAGGAATGGCCACAAGTGGCATTGTTTGGGCATAATTTACAGGGATTTAGTAGGCTCATGTGCCCAAACCTTTCTTCAGCTGTACTGCACAGACCTTACTTTTTATTCTCACTATCACAAAAGAAAAATAGCACCCAAGGTGTGTGATGGCCAAAATTACCTTTCCATCCTTTCACTGATGTGCATTGGATTCTGCATTGTACTTATTTCTAGCCTGTTTCCTATATTGTTTTTAACTTAATGTCACCCTGGACTACAACAGTGCACAGATGGAATGTCACCTTCCATAAGAAAAAGGCATCTCTTTGGGGTAACTCAAGCATCAGTGCAACCCAAGTTAGAAACGGTTCTGCCATGATTCCTTGGGGGGGGGGGGGCTGGCTGGAACTCTGAGCCCCATGACTCAAGTGAGCTGAAACGTGGGTCTTCTGATCCCTCATTCTGAACTAGAACAGAGAAAGCCTGGCCACGTACTTGGTGGATCTCAGTTCAGTTCTGTTGGAAGCATCATGTACCCTTCATGCAGCCTTGATGAACAACCTGATGGCATATTACAGGGGAGCCCTTAGATGGAGCAGCAGGTGCTTTCTTTATCCTGAAAAATGTGTGCGTGCACGGGGGAGATTGCTCAGGTTTGCCCAGAGACTCAGCCTCAGTCTCTTTTCTCCCATGCACTTGGTTGCTCAGGAGCACCAGCTCTCCAGGAACTTGGTCCTGGATCTGTCCAGGCTTCTCCCACCTCTCTGCTCAGTGTTTTGGAGTTGTCTGCCTCCTCTTGTGTCCTCTGACTTTTCCCCTTTGCCTCTGCAGGAGGATTCCTTCAATAAGACAGCATCTGTTACTCTGGAAACCCCTAAGCCTGGGGATCTGGCTTTACCAGTCTCCCAAGAAGCAGAGGGCGCTCCTATGCAGTCATCCTTTTCATGCTGGAGGAGATGCTGACCACAGAGCTGGCTCATTGGGTAGAAGACAGAATGGATGGCGATAACAACATGTCCTCACCTTCCACCCTCCATAAGGCCTCTGCACGTTGCTGAAACAACAGCTCTTTCTGAGCAGGATGGATCTGCCAGGATGGATCCGTCCAAGGTACTGAAAACACCACACCTTCTTGCATAGCTAGACTTTACTCTGCCTCACCCTTCTGGTAGGTCCAAATGCTTCAGATTTGCTCCTCAAGGAACCTTAAGCCACACTATACAGGATGACATTCGCTCTTACTGGAGCAGCACTGAGGCAGTGTGGCCAGTAGCAGTGCACACTTCTGGCCAGCAGAGCTCCCATTTGGCCAGGCTGAGCACGCCGTGGAAAGCTGAACAGATTCTTACAGTTTGTCCCCGACGATTTTACAATGTCATCCATAACACACACCTTGTCTAATAAAAAAGGAGGCCAGCCTTTGCCACTTGTAGAATTATCTTTTACATTGCACCCACACGGTAGGAGTGCATCCCCTTTAACAACAGGGACAGCCAAAATTAAACATCAAATCACAGTGGTGCACATAACTCATAACCTGCGCAATAAAGCAAGTGAACCTCAGCAAATTGCATTTTGCATCAAATCCGAATGCCATTGCTCCTCCTATTAAAAACACACCAAACAACCAAGAGAACACCTGCATATTCTCTGAGCTGAGAAGGGTGACTTCTGTCTTGTAAAACAGCCTGGCTGAGAGGGTTCTGCTGGGAAATTAAACCTTTTTGCAGCATACGACTTCCCCTTGGACTAGCAGGGCAAGCCGAGAGCCAAATTTCATGTCATGTTAAATTCACACTGCAGGAAAAGCATCAGATACGCAAACCGACAGGACGGGTCTTCCCATCCCCTGCACCTATTTTTCATTAATCTGCAATGATTAAAGGGTTATCAAAAGTTCCAGGAGAGCTATTCTACACTCTCTTCAACATGCTGACCCGCCCAGGCCAATGGGTGTGTGTGTGTGTGTGTGTGTGTGTGTGTGTCTGTCTGTCTGTCTGTCTGTCTGTCTCCTCCCTCTCCCTCTCCCTCACACACACACAGAGCAAGTCATCAGCAAGAACTCCTAAAGAAAAATGCCTCTTTAAATTATTCACAATCTGTCAGGTGTATTTGTCATTAGACCTCATTTGCTGCAAAGATGATCTACGGCCCCCCGATCAGCAAAACGCAGTGAATGCCAAACACGGTCAGGGTCTCTTCTCCAAGCCAAAGCTTGGAATGGCTGCAGCTTTGGAACAGTGTTCAGAACAGCTTGCTATCACTGAGTCATATCTCTCTTTGAGAAGAATCATCCCTGCACTTTATGCATTTGAACTCAAGGGATGCAGAATAGGGAGGGACATGAATTTCAATTCAGTGTGAACTTGCACTGTTTGCAATCCCAAATGTAAACAGTAACACATATTTACTTTTTCAATTGTGCAACTGTGCACATGTGTGTGTGAATTCCCAAATTGGTGATCACAGTTGCAAAATGTATATTTTGTAAAACATGAGCACTTTAAGATGTACAATTGGAAAAAAAATCCAAACCCGTTTTCACACTTCAGCCAATGGAGGGACCTTTGCACTTTTGAAAAATGCACTTTTTCCATAACAACAACAACAACAACGACAACAACAGGTCCCAGATTAGAATGGTAGTAGAACAAACTGAACTGCAAAATGGGATTTGGAGAATCAAACATCCCAGGTCCTCTATCCTTGACCCATTTTTTCAAATGTACACACCTTTTGTGTGTGAATTATTCAAATATATTGATTTGATTTATATGCCGTCTGATTAGCAATAGGCTCTGGGTGGCTTGCATACAAGCGAATGCTTCCTCCTTTTCCAAAGATCTGGTTTTTTTGCTGCTTTGGATATCCCACAAGCTCAGATTGGCTTTTGGTAGTTTATTGAAAAGTTACTCATTGAGTCCCTGATCAACTCTCTATTGCAGGAAATCAAATGACTTGGAGGATAAAAGGGATGAAATGAAATGAAAATTATATTGTAAACACATCACCTTCAAGAAGAACTCAAATAAAACCAAATGACATGACAAATAACTTGTCCTCAAAAATATTAATCTAAATGACAGTGCTTTCTCCAGGCTGCAGACTGCTAATAAATGCTGGCTTGTTAAAGAGGTGATGTAAAATAGGTTGTTCTTTTTGGGTTTTGTGTGGAGATGATAGTGTCTCTGGAGATCTATAAGGGGAAGATCAAGCACTTTGAGTATAGGGATATATGAGGAATTCATTTCAGATTGATTTTGATCTGGATT
This sequence comes from Varanus salvator macromaculatus, assembly GCA_023646645.1. NCBI lineage: Eukaryota > Metazoa > Chordata > Lepidosauria > Squamata > Varanidae > Varanus > Varanus salvator. Next base: position 3,931,831 of record JAIXND010000657.1, read on the forward strand.
TTACCCAAATGTTCTCGGCTGAACAGAGTTGCATGCAAGTTACAGCTGAATTCCATACATTTTAAGTTTGGTTCATGGACCAAAAGAAATCCAATGGGCAACTTGCGCACATTTGAAAAATCCATCCAACGTCGTGCGGACGTTTCGAAAGAATGCATGAAAAGTGCATGATTTTGAAAAATGAGCATAGATAGGTCAATGGGAAAGGGAAGCATGCATTTCAAGAGCATGTACAACTGAGATATCCCTTTAGAATGATGCAGGAATATATATCCACATTTTCATATGAAAAGAAAAGAAGGAAGTTCGCAACTTGCAATCTGCTTCAGTCAAAATCAGCCTCAAAACAGAATTCGTCAAGTTTGAGTTGTGCTGATTCACCTTCAGCCCATGAACCATGGTAAAAATTTCCTGGAATTTTTGGCATTTTGGCCCCGCCTCTTATCTTTGCTCCATCTCTTATGGATTTGGCCTTGCCCACCAATGGATGGTGACCCTTCCCAAGAGCTTCTTCAAAAAGGAAATCTGCCCTCAAGACCGGCAGAGCATCAGTATTCCCAGGGTAGCTTGATCTTCATTCCCAGACACTGGAATGCTTTTCCCTTCCAGGAGCAGTACCAACAAAAATGTTCTGCTCCATCAGACCATATAGGAACACTATGTCTTTCTTTTATTTGGTATTTTTGTTACTCGGCTCTGAAAAGATTATGTATTTAGGAATATCTGGGGATAGCTGTGGAAATATTATGGTGGTGTGGATTTGCTAAGAAGCAAGATGCTTCTCTGTATGGAATAAATGCTAGTGGAGATCTCCTTTCAAAAACCACAGAAGTGTAAAATTTGGTGACATGCCTCAATGAGTAGCAGATTAAATATGCAATGAACTGCTATGAGATACAAGTTAATAATATTTATACCTTTATCTTGGAATTCTATGCATTTTATTCAAATCACATTTAACACATCCCAGGGTCAGAAGGTTGGATTCATATTACGGCTTATTTATTTCTATACTGCTGCTGATCATGTGAGATTTCATGTGCAATATAAATGATGAATCATTTAAGAAACAGCCAGAGTGCAGTTGAAGATCCTTAATGAGGCAGGAATAAATATTCTAGCTGTAATCACTCTCATCCTCCTGGTCCAGAAGGCAGACCTGAAGAATTTGTTTAGGAACCTTCACACAACTGGTTCACACACAGGGTGGCTGAAGCTGACTAAGGGGCACCAAGGGTCTCTTCAACCCACCCAACCAATCACCGATGGTTCAAAGGACTTAACCAAGATAGACAAAGATCAAAGATGGAATAGTCAGCCCAGACTTTCCAAGCTCCTTGTCTGCCATCATCTCCTGGAATGGATCCCGGGCCTCCAAGAGCGTGACATGCTGCACAGCTTCATAGGAAGAGCTGAACAGCTTGCATCCGATTTAGAACAGAGGTGGGCAAGGTTAGGCTTTTCCTGCCTTGGCAGCTCATCACAGCGGGACCCTGGAGGGTTTAAGGTGTTCCTTTCAGGGCGGAGGAGAAAAACTCTTTTGCCACCTGGAAGGCCTCTGCTGGCTCCTTTTTGTGACTCAGTCGTCAGTTCAAAGGAACTCCATTTTACAAAATCAGCAGTTTGCTTTGCTTCCACAGGAAGCTCTCAGCCCCATCAGTGCAAAGGAGTTAAATATTTCAACAAGGACTTAAAAGGAGGAGTATCTTTGGCTTGGAAAGCATTGAACCAAAGAGAGGAAAAGGTAGAGAGCAGTCTTGTTTCAGCAGCCTCTTCTTCAATACTAATTTTCAGACTATTTTGCACCTATTGCTCATGTCTGCCATCTCCAACATGATGCCAAGGAGCTGCTCTTGGGGCCTGATTTTTATTTGTATTTGTTTGAACTGGAAAATGGTCATGCTGTAAACCAAAGTGTGTCCCTCAGCCCCACCTATATTTGGAATGAAGGGTGTGGGCTCAAATTTTGGAGCTCAGATGATCTCTTATTTACTTGGGGAAGTTATATGCCCGTTTGCCATCTGGATCAGGAGCATTCCTGTGAAAGGGTCTGGCCACCCTTTCAGCCCTTCTAGGACAGGGGTCTCCCCACCCTCAGCAGGCCACTGAGTCACTCTCCCAAAATACCTCTTCCCCTATCGATCTCCAAGAAGTTGGAGCCCTCTGGTTTATGCCATGCCTGCAGCGGATGCCCATCATTGCATCCAGCATATTAAGCACAGTTTCTGCCACAAGCATCATGACCTTGCCAAACAGCCCTGAACAGCCGAGCACCTGGCCAGCAAGTCAAGTGTGTATGAAGTGGAAGTCGTTTGGTTCGCCCCGACTAAGAGAAAATAAGGCATAGCTGATGTGACAGCCCCGGAATAGAGGCCACCTGTGTGGCTCTTTTCTTTTTTAATGTGATGGATTAAACCAGACTGTACAACTGCTGCCTTGCCCGAAAAAGAAGATTTTTCCTTATTAACCCTAATTACCATATGCCAACTGAGGAAGGCCAAATGACAGCTCAGCCAGGGGCCAGGAATGGAAGTTTCCTTCTGTGAGCGTCCAAAATGTTTTGCTGATAAATAATTTCAGGTCAGATGCCGACACACGCTTCCCCCCTGAACACCCAGACCGGTCCCTGGCCTGTGTGCCTGGCTTTCTCCCTGAGCTGCCGGTTCCTTTTCCAAAGCTTCTCATCTCCTCAATGCCCTTCTCCCCACATGCAAAATAATGCCTTCTGCCTCCTCAGCTTTCCACTCACATGCAGCCAGAAATGTCTTTCTCTGCCTGACATGGAAGAGTGGCACCATTTCTACAGTATTTCATGATGGACCCTTTCTCTTCCCGGGTAGGCATCTGTGAATGCTTAACTCCTGCCTGGAAAGCTCTTGCAAAAACCGCTTGAAGGACAGGCTGGGTTGCAGCAAAGGACCGAGCCAGAGGGTGAGGGGCACCCCTACCGTGAGGAGCCCCGGAAAGGTCCTATGTCTCCATTGTCTACACATGGTGGTGGTGCACAGGAACAAGAGTTGCCCTGCGTGGATGGATGTCACGATGAGGCCTACCATCAGGATGATGGTTATGCACATCCCAGCTGCATCCTGTTAGCCACAAGCTGCATCAGCTGCCCCCAGAAGGCCATCCAAAGAAGCCCACCATGGTGGCCAAGCTGGGAGGACCCACAACCTGAATATTCAGTGGGACTGGAAGGCAGGCCAACAGTTCTATGCTGCCATGTGGGCTGGGGCTGTACCTCCTTCTGGCCATGGTCTTCTCACCATGTTAGGATACCTCCCAGCACTGGGATACCAGAAAAGGGAAAGCATCTGCTCTCTTTGGATCCACCATGTTTGCTCATTCTCTTTTAGAGCATTCACAGAGAGAATTTAGTAGAAAGGATAGACAGTGCGGCACAGGGGATGGACCAGGACAAGGGAGACTTGAAGCCAAGTCCTCACTCAGCTCTGATGCTCTCTGGGTGACTCTGGGCCAATCCCGGACTCTCAGACTAACTTGGCTCACGGGGTTGAAAGATGAAATGGAGAAGAGGAAGAGGGTTATGTAAGCTGTCCTGAGTTCCTTGAAGGAAAATCTGGGATAGACATATAATAAATAATAAATCTATCAAACTCATATGGAAATAGACCGCTATAATCACAAGAGATAAATGCCTTGCTTCTTTCTAGAAGCAAATCAGAACATGTGTCCTGTTTGGATTCCAAGACAAGGGCAAGTGGGCAGTAGACGGGGTGGTTTGGGGGGACTCTTTTTTTCCCTTTAGCTTCACCTTTCTTTGCCCTACAGCTCAGATCAAAATGGGGACAATGAGAGCGGACAGCTTTGTTGTGCTATTTCTAGCAACCCAAAGGAAGACTAGCAGGATGTTGCATTAAGATGCCACTTTCCGTTCCCTAAAGAGTTTTCCTGTTGCTGTTGCTGCCATCAGCTATGAAAGTTAAGCATTCATGGGGAAAAAAGATGCTGTGATTGCAAGGGACAGCAATCCCAGTTGAAGTCTCCATCTGCAAATATAAGTGAGCTTCAGGCCTTCGGTTCAACAAGGAGACCTTACAGAATCAGGTGGCATAATGACATCATGAATATGCAAATCCTCGCTGCCGACTTCATCACCACAGATGTTGTCTCTATGCATCTGGGGTCCATCGATACGTCATTCATCTTGCACATGTTCCCACTCAGCCAGCCACTTAAGGGCATTTCTGCCTGACAGAGAATGGCTGATTGTTCAGTCTTAATCATATTTTCTGAAGTTTACTCCACGAACATCTGTGTACAGTCATTACAGAGCTGGCATCAGCTCTGAGACGCCACTAATTCTCTCTCTCTCTCTCTCTCTCTCTCTCTCTCTCTCTCTCTCTCTCTCTCTCGATAACACGAGCACTGTCTTCTCTTCCCTCAACCAGAATGCAAAAAGCAAGCTGTGTTGGCAGGCATTTGCATGGCTTCCGCTGACAGAGGTCGGGTGTTGCTGCATGGGCTTCACCTCTTTATTTTGCCCAGGACGTCGTGGGCAAATCGGATTTGTAAAGCGTGTACAGCTAGGAGGAAGGGTCCTGTGCATGGGATGGGTGGGTGGGTTAGGGGACTGTTCCAAATTCTGCACTAAAGAAGAACACCCCCCCCCCCACACACACACACTATTTGTCACCAGGAATTCTAATTCTGCCACTGCAACGTGTTCTAAAAGTTGGCTGGAGAATACTTGTCAGTATTTGGCTCAAATAAATTCTCACAGCACTCAAAGAGCAGAACTCGCAGGGATGGGAGGAGGAAGGAAAAGGCATGCCAGGGAATGAGTTGGAGGCCTCAACAGCACAGTGGTGGATAAATATATTCCATGCCTTCCACCTTTCCACAGATGAAGAGCATAAGAACGGAAGAAAAGCCCCGTTGGATCACACCAATGATCCATCCAGTCCAGCAGTCCTTGCATGTGGTGGCACACCAGCTGAGACAGGATCCCAGAAGCAGGATGGGCACTGGAGTTCCATCTTCCCAAGTCTCTCAGCAACTGGTGTTGGTCTTTCCAGCAAGTCTTGTAGCCATGATCAGCAGTCTTCTTCATGAATTTGTCTTCTTTAATGCCTTCCAAATTGGTGGCCATCACCACTTCCTGCGTCGGTGAATTCCATAGTTCCATTATGTGCTGCGTGAAGAACTTCTTTCTTTTATCTCCCGCAAATCATCTTCATGGGAAGATGCCCATGGGTTGGACTATTATGGGGGAGGGAGAAGAATGACTCCCTCTCCACTTGTTCCATACCATTTATCACTGCAAACACCTCTACTGCATCTCCATGTACTGACCCTTTTTGAAGCTATACGATTCACTGTACTACATAAAGTTCCATTTAGCTGTTGTCATGCTCATTCCAAAGAATGACATCCATGCCCCATCCATGATTTAAAAGATATTCAAATGCACAGCATATATTTAAAGTAGAAAGAGAGAAATGGTGTCCGGAGAAATAGAGAAGTGGCAGAAGGGGCGGAAAGACTTAAGAGAGGAATAGGATCTTGATGTGAATGCAGCTGACAGCAAGGACAAATGCAGCATCTGGGAGAGGTGAATTGACTATGGGAGGAATGGGAGGCGTAAATAATTCCCACTTTCCTAATTGCTTTCCTGATAATGCAGCTGCATCATTGGGATTACTTACGGAAGCAAACACTTGTTAGTGAGAATAAATGGTTTGGCAAACAGTGCCCGAAAGTGAGCTCATATTTGACATGGCCCGTTTTCAGCATCCTTTCTTAAACTGTGATCTTAGAAATCCTGTTTTTGTGCTTCTGGTTGCCTTAAGATGCTGTCAAAAGCTGCATTAGTGGTGTTCCCAAAATCTTTGCACCTGGCTGAGCTGCATGATGGGTAGGCTCACCCAGGGGATGGGTAGGTGTGTACTGACTCGGTCTCTTTTTGGCTCAGTGCTTCTTGCCTGCTTCTCAGAGGAGATGCTCCTTTGGATAATCCGATCGCCAGCCACTGGGGTTTTGAAGGTCAGTGCCAAAGCTTTGGGATGGTGTCATGGATAGACTGAAACCAGTGCACCAGGCAACTCACTTGAATCTCAAACTCACAGGCACTGGCCTGGCCCAGCTTAGTAACCTTGCAGCTCTGGTTTGAAACCTATTTTCAAAACAACACTCCCGGGAATCCCACTCCAGCCCTCCTGAGATGGCCACACCCCTTTTCCAAGTATTGATGGTTTTTGCTTAGCTTTTTTCCTCCTCCGTTTGAAAAGGCTACAGTGCCTTTCTTAAGACTCTGGGTAGGAACTTTGTGCTAAGCTTGTTTGGTAATTTGGGGTATTTTGGCTCCACCCCTTTTGCCTGACCTCTACCAGTTTGTACCTGAAGAGGTTATGCCTTTGTTTCTTTGGCTTTTCCCAAGAAGCTCCAAGACCACATTCCAGTGGCAATTGGGATGAAAGGCACCATGGGCCGGGGGCAAAGAACTAGCAGGAGGACTGGATCCCAGCACATTTAACAGTGAGATGATCCTGTCTTGGATAGCCTTAGATTAGGATTTCAACCTTTTAAAGTGGGATATGGCCAGGAAAGCACCAAATGAACAGTGGTTTGAGGAGGGGTGAAGAGGACACAGCCTTCTGGGGGACCCAGGAAGGTGAGTTGGCCCATGGGCCAGAGGTTGTGCATTCTGCCTTAGCCCTTATCCACCAATGCAGCACCTGGCAGAGGTGCCATTCGCTTTCCGGGCACGTGCCCCAGTTCAATGAAGTACAAATGAGTAAGTTATTTTCATTTGCTCAATACTGTGTTTGAAGTGGAAGTTAACAGTTCCAGTTTGCTGCTCCCAGATGATCGGCTTACGTTCAGCAATGGCTTCCTATGTTTTTTTAATGTACCTCTGCTCCATACAAAAAGGGAAAGGTATTTCCACTTCTTCTGCAACTAGCACTGAAAAGGCCTTTGAGTGCCTTCATCAAAAGCATCTCGAAAGCATTGTGCCTGCTGAATCGGCGGGATCATGTGTATCCACTTGGCATTCTCTCTTCTCAAACCCATCATAACAGGTTGGCTTTTTAGAAGGGTATGTAACTCTAACACTGGCGGGATGCCGCTTCTTATTAAATTTGGGCATGGTGGACGGTGCTTGTCAGTCTCTGAAGAAGAAAATAAACGGTTAGCTCCTTTCTTTCGCAAAGCTGCTCAGCATTAGACTTTGTCTTGGCTTCCAGAATGCTTAGGACTTTCTCCATTGTGATCTGCCCCTTTCTAAATGGCAAGGCTGTAGTGGCTTGGAAGGATCTGCCGCAAAGATAAAGGTTCCCTTGAAGCCGCTTTCTTAAGAATTAAATCCCCCTCAAATTCAGAGCTTTGGAGATTTTCTTTCCCCCTCCTGAGCATGCAGATAAAGATCTTATTTCTCTTAACTGTTGCCCATGCAAAGGAAGGGAATATGTGGACTGCATCAATAAATTAAATTCTTCAGCAGAACGGTGTGCAAAACCCGTCTTCTTCCCTTGTTTGCTGGGAAGATGGGTTTAACGAAATTGTTCTAATGAGGCAATATCTGATGAGTTCTGATGAGCAGCTTGTGGCCCACCTGGAGCTCCATGAAAGTGGAATGAATACAGAGGGACTTCCTCTCAAACCCAGGCATATTCCTTAGAACAGGGATGGTTGATTTATCCATGTTACATGATGCAAGACAGCCAGCATGGAGTGGTGTTAGAGTTGGACTGGGACCCGGGAGATCCAGGTTCTAGTCCCGACTCAGCTATGATGCTCACCAGGTGACTTTGGGCCAGTCGTTCCATCTCACCAAAGCTACCTCACAGGGCTGTTGTTATGAGGCTAAAATGGCATGGGGGAGGACTATGGAAACTGCCTTGGGAACCCTGCAAGGGCAAAGGGGGTGCAATATAATGCGATGCAATTGGAACAATAAAGTGGAATATAAAGCAATGCAGTTATACCATAATCTTCTCCTCTCCATTTTATACTCACAACAGCCCTGTGTGGTATGTTGGGCTGAGTGTCTGACCGGCTCAATGTAAGCTTCATGATTGATATCTAAAACCCAGATATTCCCAGTCCTCATCCAATACTCCATTCTCTAAACTGTGCTGTTGAATGCAATTCAGCCCCAGGCCCAAATTCTGGGTTGGGAAGAAGAACCCAGGGGACCACCGTCCAGGGCATTTCTCAGAGAAACGCCAAGGGTGAGGACTCCTGGGGCTGCACATCATCCTTCCTCACCTGGCCCAGCTCTCCTGTCTCTGACTCCACCTCCCTGGGTCCTTTGCAGTTCAGGCCAACCCAACAAGCCACAAAGGGAGCTTTCCGTTCCTGCACCTGCCTGCCTTCAGGCTGTGGAGTTAACTGGCATTAGTCATGCCAGGACTGCCTGGAAGACGATCGTGACCCACAGAGCATAATTTACCTGGTGGACTAAGTGGGGAGAAGGCTGGAAGCTGGAGAGCTAAGTCTCCGGAGTCCCTAGCTGGAGACAGCCCCTTTCCCACAGGCTTATTGTACATCAGACAAGTCCGTTGAGTCATGCAAATCTCAGGATAAGCCCCAGAGGGATCTACGTCTTTGCTGGTAGCATGTGACCTTTGGATTCAGCCTCCTACTCCAACGCAAGAGATGTGTCTGTATCAGCCTCTCTTTATTGTTTGACTCCGCTCCAAGAAAAACAGAGTGGATTGAGATATTCAGCTCCTGGCATCTGGTCTTTATGGTTGGAGAGGGGTTTCCAGGTAGCATGCTGAGAAGTAGTTTTCTGCAGCTGAGCGCGGGCCCGTAATTTGGCTGCTCTGCTTGAAGGCTTGGCCCATTGAACAGAGGGCTTTGTGCACAGCCGTGGGGCGCAAGAGTACCCTTTATGCGGAGTTGCTTCTGCAGCAGCAGCTGCTGCTTTCCTGCATCAAACTGCGTCTCTCTGCACAGGCTGCCGAGTTTGGAAAGGCGCTGTGCTTTGCTTCACCTCCCCATATGCCGAAAATCTCTCTTGGGCTGTAAACATCCCCTTTGGTTGCTTCAGTTCACTTAAACTTTGCCAAGGCCAAGATTCAGTGTCATCAAAAGAACTAAGTTGGCAGGAGATTTGGAACCGAATCCCGCAAGTCCCAGAATTCTTCAAGGTGTTATTTATTTATGGAATTAATAGTAGTAACTACATAAATGAATGAAAGGCCTTCACTGACTTTAAAGATAGGGATTCAGCCAATTCACAGAGGAGAGGAGGCATCTCTCTGTGCCTTTTATTGTTATGTAGAACTTCTGTGCTCAGAGTTTCTAGGGAGCGGCAATACACGTGTCTGGCTTATGGGCCGTTCAGGCCCGGCTGGTTGGCCACTTTGCAAAACAACTTTCAGTTTTCAGACCTTTGCAGCATTGGCATTTCCAGGTAGGGATTTGTACAAAGATTTGCATGATCTTTATTTTCATTATCTAGTGTAGAAGTTGGTGGTGCTTACGTGGAGACAAAACATACCCCATTTCTTTAATGTTGTATCCAGTGGTGTCGATAAGAATGTAGGACAGGCTCTGTTAAATCACGCCATGAGGTTCCTTCTGTTCTGGACTCTTGTTTCTCAGCACTGAATGCCCCTGGGAAGGCAACAGATATGGCAGGAGGATAAAACTCTCTCAGATACACCACAGGTTTCAAACTGGAAAAGCAAGTTCCACTTCTACCCATTGCTATCTCCTTCTTCACCCATGAATGGTGGTCACCAGTGGCGGTCACCTAAGATGAGATAAGAGCCAGTGTGGTGTAGCAGTTAAGAATATTTTATTCTTATGTGGGGAAATTATTAATAGATAACAGACTGCAGGGAGTCTTTTCTTGGTATGCTGAGTCCAAGCAACAACTGGCCAGCCTCAGATTAAGATGGAAGTCCAGTTCTGCTTCGTTTAACAGCTTGCACATTTCTCCTGTCCTTTCCCCACATTTATAGGCATACTTTAAAAATCCACACACATTGCACATATATTTGCATTTTTTATGCATCTTGTCTCAAAGTATGCATTGTAAAATCGCACCTGGGTAGGTTTCGGAGTTGACAGTACTTGGGAAATGTTAGTAGCTAAGTTCACCCATTAGCCTGGGAGCTATGGAGAAGCACTTCAGTTCATAGGAGAATTCACAAAGATTCTGTTCTTCAAGCATGTCTACCTGGTATATTACAGACATTTGACATTGTTTATTGAGCTCACCCTGTTTATCACTTCAATTAACATACTAGCACATGTTCACCTCCAAACGATGCATCAGTAGCGAGAGAGCAAGCCTGGGAATTTCAGTTGCAACATATACATTGGTGGCATCTCCTCATGAGGCCAGTAGAGCAGTTTCCAAAGAGGACACAAGCTTGATCTTCTCTGAGAGAATTTCTGCAATGCCCTTTAAATTCTGCACGCTCTTGTAAATGCACGCAGAGCAGGCACATTCCTTGTGGAATGGAAGATCTTGCAGTGTGTTAATCGATTAGTCACAGATTTTTTTTTTTAAATCCACTTTGCTAGCACTGAGCATCAGCCGGCCAATTTAGATATAATAAGAATGATTCCAAATCATTTCTCCACCTGAGCCTCCGTGGGTGTGCCGTTTGGGAATGCTTCTGGGTTAACATTTCTGGTGAGTGCTTAGCTGTGGGAACAACTCGATGGTTCATCGTTGGTGTTAAATTAGGAGTGCTCTTATTTGGTTTTGAAGGGAGAAGGATAGCACCAGTCCTACGGTGTGGCGGGGAGTAAATGCCAGTCGATGTTATCAAGTTGAGGAGTAGGGAATGGAGTGGTTTTCCTGGTGTTTTAGTGAATGGAGCTGCATTTCAGGAAGCTTTGGAAAGCTTTGGGTGCTGGACTCGGAGAGAGCTAAGCTGCTCATCTTCAGAGGCCTCTAATACTGGAGAAAGGGGCCACAGGACCTAGGAAGAGTATATTTGGCCCATAGACGACTGGCAGGAAGCAGAGGCTATTTGACCTTTGATGGTTGTTCACCATCCTCTCCCATTGCTTTGAGAGATTCTGCTGATTGTGTTAAGGTGGCCCAAAAAAGACACTCACGATCAGTGGCAGGCGGTAATTCCAGCAAGCACTCTGGAGTTGTGTCTGAGATCATGGCATGTTCCGAAGGGCATGAATCTGACATTCCTCTGGTGTATCCAGAACATCTTGAATTTGCACACTTTGCAACTTTGTCCACTTAAGGCGGCACACTTTTCTAAGGACTTTCCACTGAAGGCAATGACAATGTAACCGGGAGGGAGCGTGATGGTTTGCTGGTTTCCCGGCAAAAATGGTTCAGTCCCATGATCTGGAGAAGAAGGACTCTGATAGAAGTAAGTGAAAAGAAAAAAAAATGCTTGGAGATATGGGAGAACATCTGGACAGGTAAATCTGCAACTGTATAGCTTGGCATACGTAGACCTAAAATGGCAATAGTGTGATGGAGCATATTTATAAGTTCCTATGGCATATACAGGAAGCAACAGGGTTAGGAAACGTTCTCTTTTTCCCTGGAGGGGAGAAAAAGATTCAGGACAGAGTAAACATGAGCAGGTCTCCTATGGAAGCGTGTCACCACTAAGACAGAGCTTCCATCATGGTAGGACTGAAGAGCATCCATGTTTACATCTGTCCCCACTGCAACACAACCAACATTTTGGCGTGTGACATAGGCCTTTGCCCGTTCGTTTGATTTCTGGTGCTTCTTGATCTGCCTATTAGTAATTCATATTCTGCTAAGACAACTGAGAGTTCCTTTCAAGGCAAGATAATACTAATTCACTAAAGGGGGTATTGCCAATCTTCTCCAACTTGTGTTTGTGAGGTGTCATTCAGGTCCCTGAAGTTTAGTTCATGATTTAAAAAAAACCCCTTTAAAACTAGACAGATCTGTCCTAAAATACACTCCTGCAGTCCTTTTTGGGAGAAAGGGGAGTGAAATGAATGTGAGGGGTATTTTTTTGAAGATGATGTTGCAGACATTATTATTCTGGAAACCCTGTGGTTTGTCACATCAAGTGAAACATCAGTTTTTAGACTTCCTGCTGAGTATCAGAGTAGCAGTGCCAACTCCTTCTCCAACCCAAGTCCTGCTCATGGCTAACAGATGTGTCGCCTGCAGTGCTGAGCTGCTGGGTACAAAGGTTGGATCTGCTTCCAGGAAATTAACATTACTTAGCCTTTCCCAGAGAAATCCCATCACATGTGTTCTTGTAATAATATGACTAGTGGGCTTTGTTCTCTCTGGCTGTATTTCCCAATGGCTCATCTCACTTATGACTTGGTTGTAGTATCTGTTGCAAGAGATTAAAAAAGAGAGAGAGAGGAGGGAACATGGCTGGACTATATGAACATTATGAGTTCAATTATGGCAAAAGAACACAATCCTCTTACTGGGTTGGCCACTGTCACATGGATAAGAATGCAAATTGGAATTCGATACAGTAAATGCTAGAACAGAGTCCAATCAAATCCAGTCTAAAATGGCTCACAGCCCTGCTCAGTCCAGATAAGATTCAGAACAGCCTTAAGCTTGGAGATGATCCTTTGAATCTCCCAGACCAGTAAGATTCCTATGCCTATCCTGGGAGATGGATTTCCTTGTAAGGCCTCTAACACAACAGTCAACATGAGAAGTTGGAAAAGGTCCCCTGCAGTTGTGGACAGAACATGGACAGAACTTGAGGAAGAGACTCCGACATGGCAACATCCGAGTTTTTGCCCTTCACTGAACTCATCAGATGAGACACTGTAAAGGCACTGCAAAACAAACAAACAAACAACAAACAAACCCACCATAGCACTAAGCCCCTCAAGTAGGCTTGATAGATGGAAATCACAGCTGAGAAGATCCAACTCACAAACAACAGCAGCAGCCAACAAGCATTATTATTTTATAAACTGCTCCACAGCCAAAGCAGTTTAGCAGTCCATACCTCTATGTCTGGGAGGTATAGATTGTGCACTCAAAGGACCTATTGGGTGACATTCCCTAGTGCGATACACAAAACCAATGGGCCAAGTGTCTTTGAGTGAAACAGGCAGTCAGGAGCCTGGAAAGCACTTCATCATGTGGTCCATGTAAGGAAGGCCAACTTCTCCCTGATGAGGAGCCTTTTCAAAGCTTCCGACTATACCTCTCATCATGCCTGACCATTGACCACTGCCATGGCCCAGCCTGGAAGAAATGTCAGTTCCTGTGGTTCATTTTCATCTCCTCCTGATTTACCGATTGTGGATGCATACTGGTAAAACCCTGGCGAAAAAGCCATCTGTATCTACCTGCATGTGTCAGGTTTGTCTTTGAGCAGCGTTTTAATGATGCTCAGTCTCCATGAACAACATGGGCACACACATGACCACACCTTGCTACAGCCGTCCGTCTGGTTTACTGGTGTTGCTCCCTATAGCATATAATCATCATCTGAGAGAGGTCCATGGAGCATTTGTAGCCCTGTATCTCCCCCATGGGTTGTGATCGCCCTGGTTTTTCAAAACCTTCTGTTGAAATGTTCTGTTGACCCATCTCCTACTTGCTTTATATCACACACAAAATCCAGACTGTGAACAGAAAACAAGACATGAGAGGCTTTGATGTCCCTCTTACGATAAACAATGAGGGAACCAGTGTAGAAAAGAAATACCTCTGCTTCATGGTGATAAACATTTTTGTGATGCAATGAAAAGAGCTACTTTTCTGGATCTGGAGTGATTCCATAGTATCCCTTTAAAAGAAAGAGTTTATTTCTTTTAAAATCAGTTAATTACTTATCAGTTTTAACCAGAGAATATTTTCAGGTGAAACACAATCTTCTCACAAGGTGCGGAGAAAGTGGATAGAATCTTTTTTTTTTTAACCTGTACTAAACAATAATCCAGAGTGATCCTTCTGTGAAGCAGATAGCTTGGGAGATTCAGGACAGATCAGAGGAAGGACTTCCACACAGGGTACACAAACCATGAAATTAACTCCTGCAAAATGGAGAGATGGCTGCCAATTTGGGCAGCTTTAAAAGAGGATTGGGATTGGGTAAATTCAAGGTGGAAAAGCTTGCCAATGGCTACCAGTCTTGGTGATTGCATGCTAACTTCAGTACCAGAGGCAGCAGGGGAACATGGGTAGTGGGTACTCATATCCTATTTATGGGATTCCAGTGGGCAACTGTGTGAAAAGAATGGTCAAAATAGACTATTGGTCTAACTTGCATGACTGTTCTTAAGTAATGTTCAAGCAATTACAACAATTCTCCATCTCCTCAGGCAGAAGCAAAGAAAATGCGAGTCTTTCATCAAACATGGTGGACCATATGGAAACATGACTTCATGCTTTATCACTCATGGTTCTTCCCATGCCTGAGCTCTTTGGATTTTTCAGAAAGGCATTGCTTCACAGATAACTTGGTGCATTGTTGTGCAATTAGCACCTCTGACAATCGAAAGACCATTGATGTCCCGGCATCTTGATGGTTCTTTATTATGAGATAGGATTCCATCCTGACATCCCAGCTTGACCTGTGACAAATTGGCAACAAGACTCACTTTCCAAAGGGATGAATATTCAACAGTGGAAAGTTAAGGAATCCATCAATATGCAAAGTCAGATCTTCATAGCCCTCCGTGAGGACACTCCGGAGCTGCACGTGGTTACAGAAATTCACTGGAGCCATTAACCTTAAGGGAATCTGATGCCAAAGCGAAAACATTTTGATTAAAAATAAATTAATCTGCTATTAACCGAATTACATTTCCTGTGGTAAAAGTCCACAAAGATCATGTGTCATGCAAAGGGTTTAATTGTATTCAGACATTTGCTGGAGAATTGCTGATGGAGCATATTATAGAATGCCCCCGTTGAGAAGTGAATTGACTGATGCCCAAAGTTATTGATTTTGCTCCTGCAGTTGGGCCCAATAAGCAGAACCTATTCATTTTTAAACATTATCTGAGTCTTTCTCCATGTTCTTCCTTCAATGAATGCTAAATCAGTGCATCTGGTTTCTGAGGCTGCACTTCTGTGCAAATGTTGCAGGACGAGAAGAGGCTTGGTGTGATATGCTGGGAATCGTAAGCTGTTTCTCCCTCTCTGAAATTGCAAGATGAGGTCCAGACATGGACAGGACCGTGTCCTTCCAAGCTCTTTTAAAGTGATGGTGATGAAGAAGGTTGGCCTCTCTGGCTCAAAGTTTTATTAGTGGCCATCAGGTAGCAGGGGGCACCCAATCCCAGTGAAGCTACTACTAACTCCTCACCATTCATTTAGCTCAAGCATTCTTAGCGATTGATTGATTGATTGATTGATTGATATCCTGCCTTTTTCCTACAAAGGGCTCAAGGCAGCTTACATCATTCCCCTCCTCCATCTTATCCCGACAACAACAACCCTGTGAGGTAGGTTGGGCTGAGAGTCTGTGACTGGCTCAGAGTCACCCAGTTGGCTCCATGGCTGAGCGGGGACTCAAACCCGTATCGCCTGAGTCCCAGTTCCATGCTCTTAACCACTACCCCACACTGCCTCTCAGACTGACTTTTCAGCATGCCACTTTATCTGGTGAAAAGGCATCAAGGTGGTGCACAAAATAACAAAAAATCCTGAGATTAATTGGAAGTCCCAGCATGCCCAGCCAGCCATAGCTGCAGAGGCATGCTGGGAGCTTTAGGGGTATTTTCCTAACTAAGCATGAATTGGATTGTACTTGTAGGGCTTTAAAGGTCAAACCCAACCCAAATCACACCTGGAAAGCAATCACACCCATGGTGCAACTTTCAAGATGGGTGCAACTGGTCCCAGGATATGGACCAGGTAGCGACTGGGCTGCCACTTTTCTTTTCTTACATTAAGTATCGCAGAATTGTTTCTAGCATGAAACAGCATAGCCTATTGTGCTCAGATGGTGCTTGAGGACTTCCTGATGGGGTTCTGTGGGAACTGGATGCTGGGCTAGAGAGTTCTTTGGTCTGCTAGAGCAAATTAAGTCTGTATTAAATCTACATCTGATCTGGCCCTTCTGCCACACCATCATTGGGCGTGTGTGTTGAGGAGAAAGAGGAGGCATCTTTGGAACGTCTTGGCTGAAATCCATTACTCAAATTGGCATTTCAGACATAATCCAAGGTGCTCATAGTCTCTCCCTCTGCTCCTTGCATTTGGTGTGCATTGGAAGGGAACACAGGGAAATATGTCTGAAACCTCATTAAAAAGAGTGGGCCGTTTGGAAGAATGCACAGAGTCGCATTGCATGGATTTGTCCTCTGCTGTAGTTTGATTTGAAAATGGGGATGTTACAGCTAAAGTAGATGGAGATCAGTCGGGAAGCATTCATGTTCTTCTCTACCAATCAATCATGTTAAAATTATTTTATTTAAAATTTGGGCTGTGTGTGTGCGTGCATATACTTTCCCTTTCAAAAGTTCACATCTGCAGCATGTTCCCTGTCATTTTTGAAGTGTCATAGACTGCCAGATATAACATTCTAATTTAGACTCTTAATTATCTGCCCTCAGGTAGACTCGCAGTTCATCACAGGGCAAGAAACATCAGGAAGAGCTGCATGAATTATTAGTTTTTTAAACACCAATATTATACTAAACAAGCTTATTCAGTCAGAATTTTAAATGCCGCAATTGCTGTAGCGAGCAAACTAAACATGGGGGTTTTTTGCCTTAAAATGGCATATACATTATATAAACATTTAAAAGGTGATAAAGGTGTTGCTGATAAAAGCAATGTGATAAAGGAATTACTTGGGCAAGCATGAGTTCCAGCATCGTGCAGGAGAGTAGATTTTTCTATGTGTTACATTTATATATCATTATCTAGCCCACAGGTCCTCTGGGCAATTTTAGATTATCTTCTGGATTTGCTCCCTTGGCTTGATTCTAAAAGTTCCCTTGTGCTGTTAAGGTGTTTAGGTTGCCAAAGAAAAGACTAAAATGATTTGATACTATTGAGAAATAGGGAGAGATGATGCTGTCAAGGTTAGAGGACTCCATCACAAAGTTCGGAATAGGAGACTGAAGGATGTCTGTGTTTTGATTAGTATATGGATTTGGGGAGTGTGAATGCCTAGATTCTTTTGGAAAGGAAAAGTGAGCAAAATGTTCCCCAAATTCTGTAGGGTAGTTGTCTGTACAAGAATGGGCATCGTTCCAATCCCTACTTTGAAAGACAGTCTCCCCAGAGAGAGCAACAAGGATGATTCAGGGACTGGAAACAAAGCCCTTTGAGGAAAGATTGAAAGAACTGGGCATGTTTAATCTCAGAAAGAGAAGACTGAAGGGAGGAATGACAAAGTTTCGAGATGGCTAGATGGAGGGGATGCAGTGGATGTGGTTTACCTGGATTTCAGCAAGGCCTTTCACAAAGTGCTGCATGATATCCTGGTGGAGAAACTGAGGAGTTTGGGATACACCAAAGCACTGTCCGGTGGATTAGGACATGGTCAAGAGGGCGAATAACCCCTGTGAGTTTCCTCTTCTCCAGGCTGAAGAGACCCAGTTCCCTCAGTCTCACCTCATACGGCATCCCCTGCAAACTGGCCACCAACCTTGTGGCCCTATGCTGCACTGACTCTAACCTGGCTATATCCTTTCTGTAATGAGCGGCCCAAAACTGAGCACAATACTCCAGTTGCAGGCGCACCAGAGTTGTGTAAAGTGGTAGTAATACCTCTCTTGATCTACAAGCCACACTTCTGGCTATGCAACCAAGGGTGGTGTTTGGCTGTTCTCCCCTGCAGAGGAAGGCAGGACGTGCTCCAACGGAGCAAAGCTCAGGGAGCCAAGGTTCCATTTGGATGCCAGGAAGCACTTCCTGACAGTCAGGACCCCGAGTGTGTGGAATGGGTTTCCACAAGAGGTCGAGGCCCCATCGGTGCGGGTGTTCAAGGATAGGCTGGACATGCACATGGTGGGCATGTCGTGAGCAGAGCTGGCTGGTGCTGGAGGTCAGACTAGATGGCCCGGGAGACTCCTTCTGACTTGCTCTGTTTCTATGTTTCTATGTCTTTGCTGTTGGTTGTTAGGAGACAGCTTAAAACTGAAGATTTCAGTGAACCTTTTAACACTGTTGAATTATTATTTTTTTTTACTTATACTCTGTCTTAGTCTCCATGTCTGAAGTATTATAACCATTTGCTTTTATTATTGGAAGTTCACTGTTGTGGCACTTCTACTATCTGATGTTTGCAGTGTCTTCTGGACCCATCTACCCATTTAACAAAACAAAACAAAGATCAGATTCATCTCCATCATCGTTGTCATTATCATCATCCTTTCCTACCTGCCACACATAGAGAAGCAATTCATCACCATCTGACTCATAAAATTTCCATTTTGCTTCTGGGCTTCAGTTCATTACAGCTGGGATATAACTAGCATTAACCTCGCCCTTCCAGAAAGAAGGCAAAGAAAGAAAAACAATTAAAGCCACAGGTTGTCAAGCTCAAAGATTGCAAACTCTTGAGCAATTGTGCATCTTCCAGAGAAGGTAAGGAGAACTCAAGCTTTGTCATTGCAATTATTGTTTGACTGATGGCGGCGGCAGCAGCTGGCCGAACGTTTTATTTCTTCTTCAACCTTCTGAAACGCATCATATTTTCCCAGATTCCAATCAGAGTTGAGGTGACAATAGCTTTTTTTCCCCCTGTTTGTGCCTTGTCAATGTCTGTCAAAATACTTTTCAATCTAGGCATGCTGGAAAAAAGGGGCTTGGAATGATGAGATTTTATGAGACACGCCTTTGCATGTTTTTAGTTCAGCAATATTCCTGTTGGAATGGAGGGCAAAACTTTTTCATTTGTTTGTTTGCGGTTAAACAAATCATGATTGAAGAGCTTAAACTATGTTATGTGGAAGCAATAACTGAAGGAGCACAGAGAGAGAGAGAGAGAGAGAGAGAGAGGGAGGGAGGGAGAGAAATTGTGTTTTGGACCATATGTGCAATTATTCAAATATCTGCTCTGCTCACTGGATAAGGTCACTAGATTAGGAGTCAGGATACCTCAAATTTACAGAGCTGGCTGTATTTATTTTCACTAGAACATGAAAAACGGAGCCTGGTACCCAAGATAGCAACTTAGACTTACAGAATTCTGAGCCTTTGGATTTGTTTCCAGTGAAGTTTGCAGATCTTTCACACACAGAAATCACACCTGGCTATCCTAATTTTCACGTCACTGACACAACTGGGGGTGAAGAGGAAGTATTGTAACATAATTGGGAGTCTGAGATCTGCAGCAAATCCTCCAGAGATCAACCAGTAGATCCATCTCCTACTTTTTCCTATCCATCGCAGAGTAAAAAGGAGTGGAAGAAAGAGAGAAAACAGGGAGTGGAAGACACACAGAGAGAACAGGGATTGTGAGAAAGAGGGAGTGAAACAGGAGTGGAAGAAAGAGGGGAGTGAAATGGGTGGTCTCTCCTCTTGTGGCTGCGGCCGTGGTCACCATGGCCCTCATTCCCCCGCATCATGACCAATAACCAGGCAGACCCTTGCTTTCAACCAGAATGGCTCTTCTTAAGCTGTAGAAGTAAATTAAAACATTTATCACAAATGTGACAAATGACCCAGTCGCCTTGAGCAGAACCTAACCACCAAGAGCAAGATGGCGGTGTGCCTCCAGCCAGGACTTGGAGCCATGCCTCCTCCATGGTTGTGCTTTGGGAAAACCTTCTAAGTTCAGGGACATTTGGCACACAACATGATACCGTAGGAGGTATAGTGGTCCGAAAGGACAGGCCACCCGTCCCGAAGACCAAATCTAAGGCAGCAGTAGCTTCAACTGCTCTTCAGCCTCATTCATCCCATGCTTTTCAGTGCCAAGGAAGGAGAGAGGAATGGTGGAAGTGTTAGACATCTTAGCAGGTGCTCAGAAAGCTTCATGGAAGCACAGTGGTGTGGACAGATTCCATGTTGACCCTCCCTTAGAATAAGAAAAGAATGTGATCTATTTGAAAATAATCTTAAGTGGATATGGGCAGAGAGGCCCGCTTAGCTTAGAAAAATGCACCTGGAGAAATGGTAGGATAACTCTCTCCTGGATTGTGTCCTTAGACGTTGCTTGTAGATCGGAAGAAAGTGCCTCAAATTGTTCTTACTTCTCAGCAAATAGCTGTTCGCAGCACACAATGTTTCCCCCAACGCAGCAGCTTCTACAGTTGCTTGATCGAAATGTCACTGCTGATTAAGCTCTCCTGCACAAATCAAGAACTGATGTAAACTCCATGTTTGGTGTCTGTCTTTATAATGATAAGCCAGTTCATATCTCACTGGGAAAAAGGCTCTTGCCATGTCAAGGGATTGCATAGATGTATCTGCTCTTAATTCTGTTATTATCAGCAGAAGAACTGTTTCCATGCTAAATTTGGCAATCAAAGCATTGTCAAGCTGAAAACATTTACTGTGATTCCTGTCAACCTTAATGCTTAGCCATGCCAATTTGCATGGGATTATCCTTGACAATTTGACCTAAACTGCATTATACGACTCTGTATTTTTAAAAAATTTTTCAGAAGCTAATTCCATGGCCAAACGAGAAAATAGTATTTCTGCTTCAAGATAGGATTTGGTACGCAGATTTTGCAAAAATGACCTCATACAGAAACTCCCTGCACTGAAAGCAAGACTGATGCAAACTTGCACATCTACACATCCCTCCATACTTACTTTCCATTTCCCTTCTTCATAGAGCTCATATCCAAAGATGCACAAAGAATTCTGCTCAATTTGACTTTGTTCACAGTTCACCCAGAGAACAGTTGGATATCTCCAGTTGTAAGGATTAGGTGGCAGGCAATGGAAAAGCACTTTCTTAAGACCCTAGAAAGCCACTGCTGATGGAGAAAGAATGGATGGACCAAAGGTTTGACCAAGTAAAAGTGTGCTTCTCCTTCAGTTATTAGAATTTTATTCCTCCCAACTGGCAAATGCCGCTAGGGCGATTCACTACCATAAAACCAGATCAAAGAACACCACCAGCAGTGGTGAATGGCATAGGGCTCCATGTTCTAATGTTAGGACAGAAGGAGAAAAACACCTCCTTTCCAGTCTCTTCACCAACCATAATTCTGCACACCTCCATCCTGTGTCCCCTCATTTGCCTTTCTTCTAAACTAAAAGATCCCTGTTCTTGTAACCTTTCCTCTCAGGGGAGCTGGCAATGGCATTGTCAACTTCTTTGAGCTGAAGCAACAGAAAACTATGCAAGAAAACGGGGCTAAGCCCGGAGAGCCTCACCAGTGCCAGTCACTGCAAAACTGGAACATGCCTCGTGGTGGGAACAAGAGATCATCTACTGGAAATTCCTAGAAAATATATTTAAATGGTTCGTGGGAAAGGAAGTAATAGGCCCTGGGTTACCCTAATTATTCCTTCTGGGTGGCACAGAAAAGATGGACAGGAGGGCTACCTTTCCTTTGCAGCCCTCACTTCCCTAAAATATACCTGATACCAGGTGTTTATCAGGGCATGGCTGTTCCCACTGGGACTGTTCTCCATCCCCTCAATCAAGGGCTCTGAGCATCCAAAGGAAGGATGCTGGACTGGTGGTCCTTACCTTTTGGGAGCCTCTGCACAAATTGTGTGAATGGACTCTGTCCTTCTAGGTTCAACGACTACCGCCAAAACATTTGTGGACAGGAGTGTGGCATGAGAAATCTGGAAGAACCCTTTCCTCTTCCAGCCGTACCCCTGGAGACATGGACAGAAGCTTTGCAAAAGCTGGCATCTTGGGCCATGCATCACTGTCTCTGCTGAACGGCTTATTTAGATGCCAAGACATTATCTGTGGCTGGCGCTGCTTCATGACGGGTTTGCATCGTTCCCAGCAGGCTGGACTCTCACTCCATTATGCATTCTACTGGTTAATTTATGGAGGGTGAGAAATAAAGCCGGTTAAAAAATAAATTTACTTTTCAGATACTTAATCTTTTTCTCTCCCCCACAATGTGTGCTGTAATTAACATATTAATCTGCAACAAATGCTAAAAATTTCCTCATAATCAGCCTCCCATATATTATCTTTGACGTGTCAGTTATATTTCACCGTCGTGTCCTTGCATGCACCGAAGAAAACATGCAATGAAGTCTGACACATTAATAATACAAAGTGTATGGCTTTGAGAGAGAGAGAGAGAGAGAGAGATTAAGTTTATTAAAAGATTGCTTCTTTTTGGAAGAATGTGATTTACTTGTACAAAAATACCTATTTGCTTAACGGTTCGAGATAGGCAAGAGATTCAATTAACAATGGCAAGTTAAGTAGTGCTTTGGGGCTTCTTAGCTCATGTTTAAGTGAAAAAAGATTCCTTGTTCACATTTAAGTGACTCTTTACGGGACATGAAGAATTCCTGTGTTATTAAGCTGTTTGCACATTGGAAAAGCTATAAAAATAAAAGAGAGTGTGGGTGTGGGTGCGGGTGTGTGTCTCTCAGCACTGCAGATCCAAGACTATAAAATCGAAGCACCTGAAACTTAGCTCACATATTCAGGGGATTCAAGGGAATGAAGCTAACTCAGTCATTGACTTTCCATTAATTTAAGGGAACAATCCTATAGACCCCAGCCAGCATCCAAAGGGACATGGGATTGTTCAATCTAAGAAGCATAGAAACAGAGTGGGCCATCTAGTCTGACCCCCAGTTCCAGCCAGCTCCACTCATGACATGCCCACCATGTGCACATCCAGCCTATCCTTGAACACCCTCATCGATGGGGCCTCAGCGACCTCTTGTGGAAGCCCATTCCACACCCTCGGGGTCCTAACTGTCAGGGAGTGCTTCCTGGCATCCAAACTGAACCTTGGTTCTCTGAGCTTGACTCCATTGGACCGCATCTCTGCAGGGGAGAACAGGTCTCTACCCACCTCCGTGTGACACCTCCTCATGTTCCTGTATGTCACCAACAGATTCCCTCGGTGTCTCCTCTTCTCCAGGCTGAAGAGACCCAGTTCCCTCAGTCTCGCTTCATATGGCTTTCCCTGCAATCCGGCCACCATCCTTGTGGCCCTACACTGACTTCCCCTATAAGATCAGAGACAGCCATTTTGGTGTCAGGTCAACATTTTCTTCAACTCAGAGGATTTGACAGCTTTTTAATGGTTCCTGAGATCGTATTGTGGATGGTTAAAAATTGCTCTCATAGTTCTGTACATGCATGGCTTTAAATGATGTTAGCATCTTGTATTTTGGGGTTTTTTGATTTTGATACCCCACCTCCAAGAACCTTGACTCTTGGGCAGTACAGCAATGTAATAAAAGAATGAATCCATGTGGGTCCAGAGAAAGCAGTTGATGCTGGAGACAGATGGAAAAATTCTGTTTTGGACAACACTGCAGATAGCTGGTGGGACTCAAACATTTCTACACGAAAAACAATGAAACATACACCGACAGTTGGTTCTACCCACAGCGAGCTGCCTTCCTCTCCGCTCCACCAGGTCCAAGGTCTAACAGCAGTCTCTGCTCTAAAGTCATTATTCTCTAAGGCAACTCAGGAGCTTCTGTTATGTTTTGCTGTGGAAAGAGCAATTTTTTCTCCCTTCTTCCTTCCATTGATCTGCCTATGTATATTTTTAGATGTGATGCTACAAGAAATGTCTGTGGAGACAAAGGTCTTATTTGATCGGGGTCGAAGCAGCTCTGTTTACTCCTCCATGGTTAGTTTCTGAGTCCGTGAAGGAATGAATGCCCTGCCGCTACTTTCGGGTATCCTTTCACCGTTGGTATTCAAGTGGTGAGTTTGACGAGGACAAGCACGGTATGTCCAGGCTTAGAGGGATTATAATTAAAGAGAACAAAGGAAGAGAGAACAAAGGTGGAATCAGACCTGATGTGTCAAAGAGTCAGAGGAACTGGGATTGGCTGTCTTAAATGATCAGCAGTGCCGTTAGATCACACTTGCCTTGAGCCAGCTTGCTTTCTGCTTTTTCGTTTTGAAGAAACGCTTCCTGGGGGAGTTTTCTCCTGCTGGCAACCCTAAAAGTGAATCCACAAGAAAGTTAAACTGACCTGCTCCTCCTTCCCCTCACCTGATTTATTTTGTGCTCCTTTGGCTGATTGTAGCTGCAGTTCTGCAACTGGCTTTTGCCTGGATGGAAGACTAATTCATCTGCGTGGGGTTTACATGCAAGAAGAGAAAAAGGGGGTTGTATTGCTACTCTGTTAAGCATTCCTCGTTGGCAAGTTTTCTCTCTCCTTTTGGGGCTTCTCTCCGTGAAGCATTTGCTGTGCCCTCGGGAAGCTTCACTCCTAGACCTGTGCAGGATCTTTCTGTGACATCCTCACCCTCTGGCTCCCTTTCCATGTTTTTGAGCCACTTTTGCAACTTTGTTTTAGAAAGAGGGAAGTCAGCTATTAAAAGTCAAACTGGAACACAAGCCTCATGCAGAGTCACAAATCCAGAAGCCTGCAGTTCTGCTGCAACACCTCTGTGCGGGATGTTCATCGATTATTTAGGGAAACCAGCGAAATGCAAACTCCGTGCTTGGGATGGGGTGGGGGGGGGGTGTCCCTTGTGCAAAAGGAGCCTTTTCCCTCCTGCAATGAAAATGCAAGGAGATGCTTCCGCCAAAGAAGCAAGTTTGAGGCCCTCATGAAGAGAAGGCCTTGCCTAGGGTTTGGGAAGGGCCAGAATGGTATGGATATTGCAGAAGGCAACCATTAGCGGGAATCGTCGGGATGGCAGCCAGTGGCAAGCGGGTCCCCCAGGGCTCTGTCCTGGGGCCAATCCTGTTTCATCTTTTCATCAACGACATGGAAGAAGGGGTGAACAGTCTGCTGATCAAATTCGCAGACGACACTAAAACTGGAGCAGTGGCCACAACTGAGGAGCAGGTACTCCAGATCCAAAAGGATCTGGACAGACTATGGAAGTGGGCAGGAGACAACAGGATGGCGTTCAATGTGGATAAGTGCAAGGTCTTGCACTTGGGGCATAAGAATAGCTGTCATAAGTACAGGTTAGGTGACAAGTGGCTGGAGAGCAGCACTTGTGAAAGGGACCTCGGGGTGCTGGTTGACCGCAGGCTAAACGTGAGTCAGCAGTGTGATGCGGTGGTCAAGAGGGCGAATACCACCCTTGGTTGCATAGCCAGAAGTGTGGCTTCTAGATCGAGAGAGGTATTACTACCACTCTACACGACTCTGGTGCGTCCGCAACTGGAGTATTGTGTTCAGTTTTGGGCCCCTCATTACAGAAAGGATATAGCCAGGTTGGAGTCAGTGCAGCGTAGGGCCACAAGGATGGTGGCTGGTTTGCAGGGGATGGGGTATGAGGCGAGACTGAGGGAACTGGGTCTCTTCAGCCTGGAGAAGAGGAGACTCAGAGGGGATATGTTGGCGACATACAGGTATGTGAGGGGGTGTCACATGCAGATGGGGAGAGGCCTGTTCTCCCCTGCAGAGGAAGGCAGGACGCGCTCCAATGGAGCAAAGCTCAGGGAGCCAAGGTTCAATTTGGATGCCAGGAAGCACTTCCTGACAGTCAGGACCCCGAGGGCGTGGAATGGGCTTCCACGGGAGGTCGTTGAGGCCCCATCGGTGAGGGTGTTCAAAGACAGGCTGAACATGCACATGGTGGGCATGTCCTGAGCGGAGCCGGCTGGTGCCGGAGGTCGGACTGGATGGCCCGGGAGGCCCCTTCTGACTCGCTCTGTTTCTCTGTTTCCATGTTTCTATGGTACTTGTGGTGGAGGTCCCAGGGATGTGCACAGCCTGGCATTCCTGCTTAAATGGACAAGGCAGCAGGGGCAGGAAAGCAACCTGCTGGAGGACGTGGGGTGAACTGTGGCTGGTCCGAGAAGAAAACTGGGTTGGACAGACAGACAGATGGTGGCAGCTCATCACAGTGAACTGCACCAAACAGAGAAGATAAACTGGGGCTGCAGAATCCT
This sequence comes from Varanus salvator macromaculatus, assembly GCA_023646645.1. Classification (NCBI taxonomy): domain Eukaryota; kingdom Metazoa; phylum Chordata; class Lepidosauria; order Squamata; family Varanidae; genus Varanus; species Varanus salvator. The sequence continues at coordinate 3,957,709 of JAIXND010000657.1, forward strand.
AGTCCTACAGAACGGAATCTGGTCTACCTCGGCTTCCATCCTGGCCCTCTACGTTCTGTATTTGGAATGCATATGTGTGTGCCTTTGAGGATAGCCACGCATTATCCAGATGATGGCCACTAAATTAGACTGTTTTGATCAGGGAGAGAAAAAGGAATCCTTTGGGTGCATCCGCTTGGCCCCTTTGGCAATCCCGTAATTCCTTAATTGCGGAAAACGAAGCTAAAGAGCCAGTTCCCACTGATAGCAGTTCGGTCAATGCAATATAATCCGTCACAGGATGCAAATATCTGTGCCAGCGAACCTTTCACAGGTGGTCTTGTGGATGGGAGTTAAGTGATAACCACCTTCCCAAAACGACTGTTCAGATGTCAGACTGCGAACCACTGTAATATTGACGTTTTCCACTTCGGGGAGGTGGGAGGAAGTTAACTTGGAGATACAGATTATTTGTAAACACAGATATTAGTGAAGGCAGCATCCCCTGACTTCTGTTTATTCCCTGGAAACACATCCTTTGAAGGTTTTATTGTAGTCGCTTTCAGAAATATTACGTTGAATCCATTCATTTTCAGATCTTCGACATGTTTGTTGCTTTCCCCTCCTGCTGCCCTGAGCACACACATTCATTTTGTACTTCACTTTCTTACACAAGGTTCTGAGCTTGTAGAGCTCCTACTAATTAGGTTTTTTTAGGCAAATGAATCTTCAAGTAACACTAGGAGGTGAGAAGTTAATTTTCTCTCATTCCCAGTTTCTTTATGACTATCGAATTATTCATGAGCATTTTATGAGTGCCTTTTGCAGAACTTCATCTCAGCAGTTTGGAAGGGGGGGCAGTTAGGGGAAAAATAAAACTGGGCAAAGGGTTTGCAAACTTGATAAACTCTAGGCCAAATTCTCCCAGTCAGTTTTTAAATTATTATTTGAAGTGGTAGTCACTCAAAGGTGCCTCATTCTGCAAGGAGAGTGTTTTCCTAGAGTAACATAAGAGACTGGCAGAGATGCTGGTCAACTCTGTTGTTGGCACTGTCATCATTGTTCTTATGTGCTGCCAAGTCATCTCCAACTCATGGTGCCCCCCTGAATTCGGCCACCCAGAATGTTCTGCCCATGACAGTCCTGCACTGCAATGTTAAGTTCAAGGCTGTGGCTTCCTTGATGGGGCCCATCCATCTCATAGTTGGTCTTCCTTTTCTTCTTCTGGCCTTGACTCCCCTAGCATGATGGCCTTCTTCAGGGCATCTTGCCCAAAGTAAAACAGTCTCAGACTTGTCATTTTGCTTCTAGGGAATGCTCTGGCTTGAGTTGATCCAGGACCTACTTGTACATCTTCTGCCAGTCCAGGGTGTTCCCAAAGCTCCTCTCCAGCACCTTCTTTTGAATGCCTCAATTTCTTCCTATCAGCTTTCTTCACTGCCCAGCTTTCACATATTTATTGATAATCCAGTAGCGTGGATAATCTTGGCCTTGTTCTCCAGTGAAACACCAGTCCACAGATGGAGCTATTTTTGCTCATTTCAGCAGGAAGGAAAGCTCCATGCTTGCAGCTCTGAAGGCTACTCTCCCATTGGCTGAAGGTAACAGGGAACATCTTCGTAGGATCAACTCTGTACATTGGCCTTTCCCAACTGGTGGCCTTCAGAGCCATCTGGACCATCACTCCCAGAATTCCCATTCAGCAGGGTGTTGCAGTCCAAATGTGTCTGGAACGATTGGGAAAGACTGCTATACATACTTGTTAGAGCTCTTGTACTCATGTTGTTTTGGTGGGATAGCCACCAGCTGAGTTCAAGCATGTGAGCTGCTTCTCCTCCAAGCATCTTGTGTGTGTGTGTGTGTGGTGTGTGTGTGTGTGTGTAGGGTTCTGGAGAAGCATAAAATGCATGTCCTTATTTGCCCCACTTCAACACATGTTCCAATCAGAACTTAATTCTTCCTTGATTTTAACACATTCTGGATATCTTGCTGACGTGGCTTTTAGCTCAGCAAAATCCAAAACCAGATTGTGTACAAAAAATGTGCTGTCTTAAAAAAGAAAATACGTTTAACATACATATTTAAATGCACAGTTCTACATTTTTAATAGAGATAAAGAAAGAAATGGGATGGGATAGAGTTATGTTTGAACATGATCAAAAGTTTCCACGGGTTGGAAACAAACAGATTGCTGAAGCTACTTCCCAATTTCTAAATTTGCTCTTCCTGCAAACAAGTCTTACTTCTTGTTATTCATTCTGAAGATTATAGGAGCTTATTCTGTAATATTTTCTCTGTAACATTTACTTATAAGCTGAAGTTGTATAGAAATACCTAAGGAGAGTTATATGCATCTCATTAGGCATTCATCAGAATTCTGGGAGCTTGTTGCTAGAATGTGCTACTCAAAAGTGGTATAAGCATGAATATTATGTTCCTGTGTGTTGTTTTCCTGCATCTTCAGATACAGAAAGGAACACTGGAGGCCGTCCCAGTTAAGGATGTTTTAAACCAAGTGCTGAATCAGACCTGACAGCTTGCAGGCCTCCTGTCGCGACTTCAAATAAATATGCGTCTATCAAACAAAGAGAGAAAGACCTAAGCACATCCATTTTCCTCTGCTGACTGACAAGATCACATCCATATCCTGTGAAGTTAGCTGGTCGTCATGAAGAATATGCATCTTAGAAGAACATTTCTAAATAGAGGAAGCAAAAGGAAGAATCCTAATTACTTTCTGTTTCATATCAGGACGCCTATTCCCACATTTTTTCTCTTTTCCGTTTCTTGAGTGCAACCAATTCACTTTGGCCTTCGTTTCTTGGCTTAAAATGAAAAGATAGGAAGGTTGATTCTGGATCCAACCCAGTGTTTCTGGTTTAAGCAAAGACGTAACAACCAAAATGAAATGGCTGCCTTTTAAGAACAGTTGGGGAGTAGCTTTTATTAGCTCCTATTTCATGCCTCTTTCCTACACCACACTGAGCGCCTCTCATTTTTTTCTGCAGCTTTTTCAGAGTGCTGGAGAAGCTGCCATGAGGAGTTCTGTGTGGACCAATCCAGTTGCTCAGCACCAAAGCTGAATTCAACCTGGTGTCTGGCTGGGTTTCAGCTTTGCATCTTGATTCACTGGGATCCAAGGATTTTTTTTAATGAACCTGCTTAGGTCACGGACACAGAACCTCAGGTCCAGGGACCAAATCTTGTCCTCTAGGGATTCCCTTAAGGAGTTTGCTCACAATGCAATTCAGGGTCCCTTGCTTATGACTTGTTGGTGTATCCAAATGAGTGCAATTGTAGCTAAGAAAGCTATGTTGGTTTTGGCCAACCAACTGCGGAGACTTACAGAATTCTAGTTCTTTCATGGCAAAGTTATATGGTGATCTCATACACACACCCACACACACACACACATTCATTCATTCCATGTGCATTCATAAGATCCCTCACAGGAACTCTCTCACAAGAATCTGTCTCTCATAGGTTGTGAACTCTGCGGGTGGTTGTCCAAATTTGCTGATCAGGATGGGAGTCCAATCCAGTCCCGAGAACAGTAACTTCCTAACTTCCTTGTGTGCTGCCTGTTAAAATGAAGGTGTTTCATAATTGTGGAACAGTATAATAATAATAATAATAATAATAATAATAATAATAATAATAATAATTTTAAACTTCCCAATAACTGAAGCCCTTTTATTTTTATGACATAAAACCAGACACAGATGCTGAGAATTGGATAGATTCTGCTGACTTGTAGCTGCTGCATTTAATGCGGAGCCCTGCTTGGAAGTCAACCGACTTGAAGTACGGAGAGACATTTTAGACAGATGAGAATGGCTGTTAGAAGCAAAGCAACACACCTATGTTTCTACTTGGCTCTGTCTTCCTCTCTTTTTAGAGAAGGATCTGAGAAATAGGTGATATTTCCCATCAATGAGCTACACGAATGTGGAAAAGCAACCAAAAAGGAAACAGCAGGGGTGGAGCAGTAAGAATCGTGTCATTACAATCAGGCCCATCCTGACTGCATTTGTTTTTCAAATGATGTGCATCCAACCAATTTCATTACCCACCGCTGCCTTTGTCAAAATCAAAGTATACATCCCAGTGGCGGTTGTGGTGCGATGTAATTTCCTGATGGGCTTCTTAAGAGATTCCGCCTTGTATTTATAGGTATCTTAGAAAAAGGGAATTGATGTATCTTCCTTTCTTCTTTGCATGTTCTTGGTACCACAAGCTGTGCACAGCACGCTATCAATTAATTTAAACTAACTTTCCATCTGCTCTGACAAATGTAAGGTTTTGACTGAAAGACAGTATGATGGAGTGACATGAAATACGCTAATAGCAAACACTAATGCAAAAGGCACTCTTCTGTGGAAAATGGAATACCCACTGCGTGGGTTCGTATCTCCTATACCCCTGCATATGAAAGCCTTACTTTGGTGAAAAATGATTATTGTTCTCAGATATTTTCTCAAGGAATGCAAGGAGTCTTTAAAACTTTTGTGCAAGCAATAAAGATTTAAATTTCACAGAGCCCTGTAATTTTAAAAATCGGATGCGTCAGATCAGTTCCCTTTTAATTATCCCTTTAATCAAACTTTATGTTATGGAATTATTTCATTGGTTGTCTGCCATTAAAATAAAACCAAGCAAGCACTGGAAGTGATTAGAAAGTTGAAAGCTTGCATTTTCATTATCGGCTTGATCACAGTGTTGCTTGTTTGGAGGAAACATTTAACAAACATTGTTGTTGCTTTGTTGTTGCCTTTTTTAATTGCCTGACAAAAGTAAAAAACAAGGGTATTTAAACTGAAATGACCACAACTATACCAAAAGAGTAATAATGACCACATTCAAGTAATGGAAGGGGTCATAGGGTAAGCTGTGTTCATTAGAAAGAAAAAGCTTGCTGTCAAAAGTACAATCCACTTGTGAGGAAGTCTAGCAGTCCTTTGTTTATATATATAAGAAAATCCAAACAAGAATTAGGATGCAATTCTTGAAACACTTGGCAGGATTAATTTTGAAGGAGGCATAGATATGCATGTACATTTTGTATACCTTGGCTCAGGCTTCAATTCACAGGAGGACTAAAGCCAAGAGATTCAAGAAGATTGAGATTTGGAAGGGCAGCACTGAACGAAGCCGAATCATCCATTGTAAGGATGGTTCACCAGAGACCAAAGCCAAGATCATCCACACTGTTATACTTCTGATCACTGTGTACAGTTGTGAAAACCGGACTGTGAAGAGAGTTGACAGGGAGAAAATCAATGCATTCGAAACCTGGTGCTGCAGAGAGCTTTGTGAATGGACAGACAGAAAGACAAGACAGAAAGCTGGCGCTTTCCCTAGGAGCAAAAATGACAAGACTGAGGCTGTAGTTCTTTGGGCACATCAGGAGAAAGCAGGACTCCCTGGAGAAGACCATCCTGCTAGGGAAAGTCAAAGGCAGAAGAAGAGGGAGACCAACTATGAGATGCATGGACTCCATCCAGGAAGCCACAGCCTTGAATGGAGCTGTCATGGGCAGGACCTTTTGCAGGGCTTCCATTCATAGGGTCACTACAAGTCAGAGACAACTTGATGGCACATATCAACATCATCATCATGTGCAAAGGAAACATATTTGAACGTCTCCCTCTAGCATTTGTTTATTGTAAGCTTTCTGCCACACCTCATGCTCCCCTAAAAGGGTAACCATTATGGGTCATAATCAATAAAACGGAGGACCAGTTGGTAGAACTCAAGGACCCTCCAGTTAGGGAAGAAACAGCTGCAGAATGAGGATTGTCCAGATGAGGCCAGGCATATAGTAGAACAGAGATAGGCAACCAGATGTTCTGGACTCTAAGACAGTCTGACCAATGGCAAGGGGTGATGGGACTGGTAGTCCAAACCATCTGAAAGATACCAGTTTGCCTACTGCTGTAGTCTTCCTGCCTTATGCATATTTATACAGTTCAAATACTTCTCAGGGTAGAAATTTTCACAAGGTGATATAGAAGAATAAAACAGCGAACACCGAGACAGGATTAGTAATGCTGAAAAGAGAATAGAAGCTGTAAGAATGCAGTCAAAAGAGCGGTTCAAACCAACAATGAGAACAGAAACCAGAGTAACCCTATCAGGAGAAAGCCAGAGTGAAATCATATTGGCAGGCTCTCTTAAACACCCAGGTGGGACCCGTGTCTGCAGTACTTTCCCGATTTTTTCCTCAGTGGAGAGGGCAGGGAACTGAGTGCCAAAGCTGCCTGCCATGGTGCATCTGTTAACAAACCGGCGCAGCCTCTAGTTCCCACACTAATTAGTTTCTTTCCATTATATAAATCTTCCCAGGTAATGGAACCCTCAACGAAAATCGATTCCATATTGCCCTTTCCATAATGACTAGAAAACCATCACTGAGCATTAGAAAGCATTTTTGTGGTTAACAGAAAAGCTGCCTTCATTTTTCTATTATAAACCTCCCAATTAGCTTAGGATGAAGTTTGGAACATGCTTGGGTGGCCTTCGGAATTGGGAATGGGGGTGGCAGATACAATAGAGAGGATTCCTGATGGTGCACTTAAGAGCAAGACACGTGGATTGCACCCACGTCTCCTGGGAGCTGCAGCTTTCATTTTTCTTTTCTCCACCATTCTTGATGAAGGCCTTTCTCTGGTACACATGCAGCCACAAAGCTGCTGCTGGAAGGATCCTTATTGGGAACTGAGCTGCAATTAGGTATTTTTCCTCAAAAATACCCCTAAGATTTTCTTTCTCTCACCTTGGTCGAACATTCTGCATCTCCTCCACTCTTGTATGGCACTCACCAATTTGCCCAGGATTTATTTATGCATGTATTATAGCTGTACCCCGCTTTTTGTCCTTTCTAGGAACTCAAGGTGGCTTGCATCATTCTCCCCTTCCTCCCAATTTTATCCTTGCAACAATAACCCTGTGAGGTAGGTTGGGCTGAGAGTCTGCGACTGGCCCAATGTCACCCAGTGAGATCCACAGCTGCTTGAAGCTCCCTTCCTGTCTTGTCACTCCATGTGGGATATCATTAAATGATATGACCTATCTTCCATCCTTCCGTCCATCCATCTGTCCGTCCGTCTATCTGTCCGTCTATCCGTCCGTCTATCCGTCCGTCTATCCTTCCTTCCTTCCTTCCTTCCTTCCTTCCTTCCTTCCTTCCTTCCTTCCTTCCTTCCTTCCTTCCTTCTGGCTTAACAGAAAATAAGCAAGCCTTCCCCAGGGCCCTGGGTTGCCAAGATGGCTTGGGTGTGCTTTTTACTGCACTCGAAAATGCAGGGCCCTAAAAGCAAACCTGCCTGCAGTGATAACAGGCACATGACAAAGGCTTGCAGCAGCTGTGATATTCTTGCAAAGTAATAAATAATAAAACACAGCTTTAGTCTAATGTGAAGTGCTTTGGGCCATGGAGACTCCTTCCCGGCTATAATTAGAGGGACTCTGCAGGTTACAGGACTTTGGAAGGAAACACAGGAGGCGTTTTGAGTTTGATCTATCCTGCTGCAAGGAGGTCGAGAGAGAAAACTTCTTCTGGAGCCAAAGCAAGAGCAATGGCCCTTGTCTGGCAACTGTAGGAAAGCCAAGAGCTCTGAACTTCGCATGAGGGAGAGAGAAGTAACCATCACAGCTGAGGGCTGTATTGCACTCTGCATTTGCTGGATTTATCTGCAAGTTACCAGAGGGCTGTCCTGAAATAAGTTTCCTTTGGGGGAAAACCCACAGCTGCTTTCCAAGTAAATATTCCGGTACTTGAATTTTGCTTCCAGCAAGGCCCTGAATGCAGTGCAGTCCAGAAACAAGCAGCTGCTATGTCAAAAGAGAAGCAAACACAAGAAGCCCCAAGAATTATAGTCCTGTTCAGGTTCAAATTGGAATCAGAGTTGTCTCCTTGATTTATTCCAGATGGGGAAAGAGGTACTGGCAGACACACACACCTTCTCCAGGACATTGGTGTTTCCCCCATGCACAGTTTCTGCAAGCAAAGCACTTGCCTGGCCTGTTTGTGGTTGTGAGATCTTGCTCACAGAAAATGTTTGCAGATGTCTACATGTGCATTTGTGCTTGATTTGTGAAACCTTTCCAGTTCAGTTTTGTGCAAATCTCCCTGTAGGCTTCCTGAACCCGGGTTCAGATACTTCAATTGGTGCAGAATAGAGCTGCCAGGTTGCTGACGGGGACTGGGCGTTATTCTCATATAACCCCAGTTCTCCGTCAGCTCCAATGGCTTCCGATTGAAGTCTGGGCCCAATTCAAGGTGTTGGTTTTGACCTATAAAGCCCTAAACGGCTTGGGACCTGGATACCTGATGGAGCGCCTTCGGCCATACATGCCCTCCTGCCCCTTGAGATCAGCAACAGAGGCCCTCCTCCGGGAATCCTCAGTGAATGAGACTAGGAGGGTGAGTACCTGGAGGAGGGCTTTCTCTGCAGTGACGCCCCAATTATGGAATGCGCTCCCCAGAGAGGTCTGCCTGGCACCGTCGTTATTTGTTTTTCAGCGCCAGGCAAAGACCTTTTTATTTAAATCATATTTTAATTGTTAATTTGTTTAATATTTATATTTGTTAATTTAGATTGTATTTTTAAGGGGTTTTGCCAAGATGCACCTGGGGGGGGGTTAATTGAAGTTATTTGTTTCAAATTTTTACTGTTGTAAGCCTTTATTGTGATGGGGCGGCATAGAAATGGTTTAATAAATAAATAAATAAATAAACCCTCTTTTGTCTGTGGAAGAAAGTTGGGGAAATTAGGAAAGCAGCATGAATGTGGGGGGAAAGGCAAGAACCTCGTGTCCAGTCATTGACTGCTCTGTGCATTTCCCCTCTTCACACATAATGAGTAGTGATCACAAATGCATGCACGGATCAGGCACTGGGTGAGGAGAGAGCCAATGTCCAAGAATCCTAGCGATCCAGCATTTTCCCATTCCTGGCTTTGCTTTACTTTTCTATCTTTCATTTGTATTTGCTGGCCTTGGGAGAAAGGGTATGGTAGAAGATCGACCACTCATGTCAACAGTGACAGCAACAACTCAATAACCCTTTCTGGCTCCAACAGACTTTAAAAAGGGGAGAAGTGGCTTTGGCCCACAGGATCATCTCCAAGGTTGCACGCACCCGTGGGAGCCTCACACCCTGCCAAGTTAGTGTGGTTCCTTGCATGTAGCCGGAGTCAGCCACAATTCTTAGCCAAAGTTTCTTGAGGGATAATACACCGGGGATCAGCAGGGGACAAACAGGTGTTCCTTTCTCCTGGATGTCCTGCTTTGACTACTGCTAGCCTTTTCAAGACAGTGACCCTCCTGGAGGAGCTGGTAGGATCGATGGCTTCTCCTCCACCCCAAAATGCTCAGTTATTGTTACATCATGTGGTACAATGGCTAAGGGGGTGTTGCTGGGATAAAGAATGGCTTCCAGCTCTCAGTCACCAGAAGGACTTCCACTGCTACCAGTAAACCACCACTTCATTCCCCACTGACATTCAGGCCCCTGCAAACACAGTGACAGGATTTTGATTGCAGTGTCCGTGGGATTATCCAGACTTCCTACCGTACACACAGAGCACTGAATCCGACAATCACACAGGAAGATCCCCTGCTGGGATCTCCCCAGCTTCTCCTCCCACTACAGCTTCTCTCCACATGCCTGCAATTTGGTCCAGAGGGTACCTTAGCCCTTTGGAGAATATTTGGAAGAATGTGAGGAGTGCACGGGACAAAGAAAATTCATCCCCAAAAGTAGTTCCCTTTTGATGGTGGAATGACACACAAGCTACTACCCAGAACAACTGAATTGGATCCCATCATCAAGCATGAGTGGAACTGATGATATCCCATTGTGCATTTCTTCTCCAGAATTAAAAACTTGCACTGGAGAGTCTTTTACTTCTTCATACTTGAATAATAAATAGATATTTTTGCTTCTAAAGCTACATTTGGGGTGGGGGGTAAGGAAAGAAATGTAAAAGCCCAGGCATTTTGTATTCAAGCATTTCACAAATAAGCTACAAATATTTTTGCACATCATAAATCAGAGTGTTTATTTTTACCTCCAAATTGGTGAATAACTGGGGACCCAAAGGGAGAAAAAACATAGTTAGGAAAGTAATGGACCAAATAGATTTAAAACTAAACAAGACAATCACCTTTTCAGCTTTTCTCATTTAGCTTTTGTGAAGAAAATCATAGCCCTGGTGATTATGGACCCTAACTGAACCCAGGTTAATCCGAGAACAACAAGATGGCTTGATTTTAGGATGATATGAATGAAAACAATCCAGCCTGCTTCAACCTTTACGCAGAACTGAACAAAAACAGCAGTACAGCAAAAAGACTTGGAGCAACAGGATTGCCCAGTGTTACCACTGAAACACAACAGTTTTGCAATATTATCAGTGTGTGTTTGACACGTGTTCACAGTGTGCATTTACCGGGCATGATCCAGACACAGCAAACCACTGCCAAGTCCCATGGATTCTGGCAGAAAAGTTAACCAGATGGCTGAATTTCCTCTGTCTGAAATTATCAGGACTTAAAAGTGTCTCCATTTTGCTTGAATTGTGTCCAGAAAGCTATTCACCAAACACATCTTCAAAAGAGGGTGGTGGAGGATGGAACATGTAGCAGATGGAAGCAACTCTTTATCAGTCATCCACCCCAACCCTGTTGCCATCCAAAAGTTTTAGGATCCTGCCTGTATTTACCTAACCTTTCTCCTGATGGGCTTTGTGTTCACACAATTAGAACAAAATGCGCCAGTAAATAATTACACATCGCTTCAGATGAAATCGGTCCAGAAAGAGACACAGCCAGTAGTCGCTCGAATGCAACGCAAGACCTGGGAATATAAGCCATTTCTTTCTGCTAATTTGGGCTGCATTTGGCAGCATCGTTCCTCTTTTCTCTAGTGGCATGTTTGTTCATAATTCATAGAATTTAATTGCTTATTCCCAATTCCCCACATTCTGCACTGGCTTTCTCTTCTTCTGCCTATCTAGCCTTATATTTTTCATCGACATCAGAACTCCACTGCAGGTGTCTCTGATACCCCTAGCTTAGCATAGAGAACTAAATGCTTCCCCAAAATGCATAGCAGAGGTTTGTGATTTGGATCAGGCCATGGGATTTTGGGAGAGGATGCATTAAGCTTTGCTCTGCGTGTTAACACCTTGAAATCCAGCGCTCCGAATGTACAGATGTGCAGAAGGTTAAAAACAGGGGGAAAAAAAGAGGTCTCTGCTGATTCAGTGCATCTGTCTACCTAGCTCAGTGTATTTATTCTGACTGCAAAGGGCTAGTGAGTGTTTGTGCTGATATTCTTTTCCAGTCGATCTGAGATGAGGGAGAACGAACCCAATACCTTCAGTATAAAAGGCCGGGTTCGACCTCTGAGCTCCACCAATTCCTAGGATCCATCTAGTTCAGTATTTCTTACTCCGCCGGCAGCATTTCTCCAGGGTTTCAGGTTGTGGTGGCTCTGTGCCGTGAAGTCTTCTCCAAAAATGGAAGCACCCCAAAGTGTCCTCTCCTGGCAGCTCCATTCCGCTGTCCCAAGTTCAAGGCAATGGCTGCCTTTATGGATCCAATCCAGTTCATCTTTGCTCTTCCCTTTTGACTTCTGCCTTCAGCTTTCCCTAACATGAAAGTTGTCACCTCCAGGCATCCTTAGTGTCATCAGTTTTGCTTCGATGCAGGACCAACTTGTTCTTCTTTCTGTTGGTCCAGGGTATTCACAAAGCTTTTAAACTCACGAGTTTCCTTCCTGGTTTCTTTGCTGCCCAGCTTTTACACCCATGCAATGCAATTGGGAATAAAATAGACCGGATGATCTTGACCTTGGTCTCCCACAAACCATCCTTACACTCGATCCTTCCTAGTTCCTTCACAGCTGCCTGTCCAAGTCTCATTCTTCTTTGGATATCTTGGCTTCAGTCTGCCTTTGACTTAGCCAAGGTATGTGAAATCTTTCACAATTTCACTTTCTCTATTATCGATAGTAAAGTTCTGTAATTCTTCAGTGCGTAGGATTTTTCTTAATATTCAGCCACAGTTCTGCTTCTGCACTTTTGTCTTCTTCTTCTTATTATTATTATTTCGATTTATATCCTGCCTTTTTCCTACAAAGGGCCCAAGGCAGCTCACATCATTCTCCTCCTCCATCTTGTCCCCACAACAGCAACCCTGTGAGGTAGGTTGGTCTGACAGTCTGTGACTGGCCCAAAGTCACCCAGTTGGCTCCATGGCTGAGCGGGGACTCGAACCCGGATCATCTGAGTCCCAGTCCCAGGCTCTTAACCACTACACCACACTGCCTCTCTCTGGTCTTTCTCTTTTATCGGTTGTTGTTTCAAGCCATTGCTGTTTTCAGCCAGCAACAGGGTATCGTCTGTATACCTTACATTAGTGATGTTTTCTTTTGCCAGTTTTCAATCCTTTGTTGGATTGCAATCCATCTTTCCTTATGATATATTCTGCGTACACAATGAACACATTGAGGCTTGTCTGCAAGGGGGCGGTATATAAATATGTAAATAAATAAATAAATAAAAAACAGGGTTTCAGGCCACTTGTACAACATGGGGAAATCCATTTCTTCTCAGCCTATTTGCCTTCCGCAGAATATCTGATTTGCAAGTCATATCATGACGGTGTTTTCAGTTTCCAGAAATGGGCACAAAATAGCGATGCCCACTGAGACCTGAGATTTGCATATTTGCAGCGTCACTTGTGCAAGTGGATTTTGTGTAAATTGGGTCTTCAGTAAGAATGGGGTTCGAATCTTTGTATTTAATTATTTTATTTTATATGTAGCCCCGGGTGCAGTGTATTTTCTAGGTAAATATCTTTGTTGGATTCATCCTTTCATCTTATTGTCTATATTGCAATTCAGGAAGAAGTTTTTCCCGATTTCTTCTAGATTCTGCTTTGGACTACATGACGTGCGCAGATCAAATAAACATTTTTTTTCAATTATTTAAAATATCAAATAAGCACATTTTACAAAAAATATTTGTTATTTCTTCAGCTCTCTTGGCCTGTGCAAAGAGGGACAAAGGGTTTTTAGACACTTCCCCTTCCCCGTTTTCCCACAAATATTATGCATACAAAATTGAATTAATTTTGTGGAGGAATAAGTGACAATTTCAGCTCAATTTTGCTTTTGGGCTAAAATGAAAACCTTACCAGCTTCAGAACAAAATGAACTTTGCAAAATGCAAAGCGTGACAAACTGAACTGAGATTTGCGTGTTTAGCTCTGGGTCTGAATCCCTCTGTATTAATGATTAATAGGAGTTGCCACCACTTTCTTCTGATCTCTTCAACAGTTTTATGACAGGCAAGTACACAATGATCCTTTCTATAATAAGAATAGCCACAGTACCTGTTGAATTTGGCTGGTGAGTTACTTGTTTCAGTTCACTTTGGATAAGGATTTACACAAACTTGCAAAGTTCTTCATACTTGTGAAAACTGAGATTGTAACAATTCAAATGTGGGAGAAAGCACCTGGCAGATTCAACCAGCTGCATGAACAGTACAGTTTTCTATAAACGGACTAGGTAAAAATTAGATTCTATAATCCAAGAAAGAATACCATCAACATACAATAATCAGCAAGATCTTCTTTCACTCACCAATCTAGAAGAAAAGTAGCATGTGCTCCTTATTAATGCATCCCTGAAACGGCAACTTGTCTAACTAGCTTTTCTAACAGGTATGGTTTCTACAGTCAAAAATATTGTTTAGTGCTAGGGATGTATGAGAATATTGTTTTGTTCAATTAAATGTGCTAACCAAACATGAACACATTCTGTAGTCCAAGCTCACCGAATTCCAGAGCTTGTTACAAAGCGTATAGTTTAGAAAAATCAACACTTTAAATTATGCATATTTTGAAAGAAGAAAGTGAAGGAGGAATTTCAAGCTTATTTCAGTGGTGATGTGCAGCTGAGAAACAAGAACACTGGAATTTGTACTTTTCCTGTCCAATTGGAATGGAAAATGAAGTAGCCTGAACTTCAAGATGAGACTTGGAGAAACTCTATGAACTCTTTCACAGCTCAGTTTGGCAACTGCCAAGAAGTGCTACTGCACTGTTTTGCTTTGATCTTTAGGCTTTGCAAATAGTGGTCAAAATTTACATTAATCCGCAAATGTGAGCAAAGTACAAACAGTCTCTCAAGGCATCCTGGCAATGCCTCCATTTATGACTACTACATAAAATTGCGTAGTAATTCTACTAATCAGCATCAATCCTTGATTATCTTAATAACTGCTATATTGAATGCATGTTCTTAACGGAAAATTCTGTTTTTGGAATGAAATAATTCCTTACCGGAGCTGTTTTTGTGTATACTTAAAATGGAAAATGATTAAATCCTGTGCCTTTCTCTAAAAGCAGAAAATTACACATGTGCGCACACCCACACATATGCTTTTAGTGAATTAAATATCAGGACAACTCAATTTGAAGCAGGGGATATTTCTAAGCTCCACGAACAGTACAATACGCTTTACATTTAACCAATGTCGTGTTTAATCTAGTGAATGTATATTAATGGATGGATTCCTCTTTCATGATAAAACAAAATATTTCCAAGTTCTTGCCATTTGGGTGAAGTAAAATAATGGTAACCTTAATGAGCACTGGGATTTTATTGCTACTGCTTCAGCCACAAAACATCCTGCCCTTTATTGACCCAATCAAGCAAATAAAGTGCATGGTTCCCAACCTTGGGTCCCAGATGATGGTGGACAGAAGATCCCATCATCTATGATCTTGTTGGTAGAGGATAATAGGAGCTGTAATCCATTATATTATAAGTCCCAGATCTGGGAATCCAAAGTCAGCAACCGCTGAAATAAAAGTTATAGGATGTGAATTAAAAAATAATGGGTCAACATACTAAAACAGATCACATGCTGATGTTGAAATCAAATTATTTAGCACTAAGAGTAAGGGTTTACCAACCAATGATATCCTGTAGTCTTTTAACTGGAAGCTCATCTTATATGCATTGTTTTAGCCTGCAATTATATTAAACTCACTTACCTGGAAGTAAGCCCCATTGATCTTAATGGGATTCATTTCTGCCGAGACTCTTAGAAAGATTGGATTTGCGTCAGTCTACCTTCAAATTACAGCTAGCACCATTTGATAAGATCTGTCCTAGTTCTGCATGGATATGAATACAGTGGGTTAATTTAAACACACATAGAATTCTGGAAAAATACATTAAACTAGCCTTTACCCCCCAAAATTGAATGATTGCTAGTATTCTCATTACTAAACTTGATTATTCCCTTCCTTTTTGAAAGCTGGATGCCCAAAACCATTTAGGAATTAAGGACAAATGTGAGAGGTTCTACACCGGCTAGGGAGGTCCCACAGTAAGAGTTCTTTAAACATTCATCATGGATGGGACCATATTAGTAGTTATTTGAGGTGGAGAGAAAAAGTTAATTGTGTTATATAAGATCCATAGCACATTCTGATACCTTTCAACTGACTTAGTGACTGTGATGTGTCCCACGTGTTGTTGGTGGAGTTTGGAATTTTTATGGAGCTCCTTCTATTTGGTCATCTTCACGGTGAAACCAGCTTCTTGAAGCAAGAGGATGAGGCACCTAAGCTGTTTCCCCTGGTGATGTGAATGGGTCAACCATCGCGCTTGGCATGGGGAGCCAGTTATGCCTCATAACACTCAATTATGGAGAGGATACTTGGATGGGGAGACTGTGCATTTAAAATATAAAACAAAATAACCAGCTACTGCTTTTAAAATGAATGAACAACCATGTTTGGTAAAACAAGAAATCTAGAGAGAGAGATTTTCTGGCAAGATACATCTGCCATCTGCTGTAAGAGTATGAAAAAACTGAATGTACGGTTGGATTTCTTTAATGATTTAAAAAGGGGCAGGGAGAAGCTACTGCTGGAACAGAGGTATAACATAGAAGGAAACACTGAAACATACAGCATGGTTTTTGTTTTAATCCAACCCAAAATATACAGCTGCAACATTTGATTGCATAAGAAAGCTCTGCAATTCAAACTTTAAATAAGCAACTTTATTAAAAGAGTCTAAGACACTTACCTTACCCCAAGTTACTCTCAAGTTCTATTAAAAGCCACAGTCTGTCACTTAAGGTATAATCTTACGCATGTTTAGACACAAAAAGTCCTACAAATCCCAGGATACCTTTGGCCAATCATGGTAGCCAAATCATGCCGGAAATTACAGTACTTCTTCTGTCTAAAAATGCATAGGCTTGCACCCTTGATACATTTTTTGCTGATTTTTTTCTTGTGAGATCTATATATATATATTTATATATTTAAAAATTGGTGTGAGCGTTGTGGATCATTTACAGTTTATTAACAAGATGGTTTGTCTTGAGGATACAGTTAGAATTTTTCCATTACCTTACATGCTCACCGAATATTTGTTTTTTTAAAAAAGGATTTTTATTCATACATAATGAATGCCTTTTATAGGTTGCAAATGAGTGTGGTTATTCTGCACACACCGAAAAGGAAAAAGAAAAGAAAAGAAAAAAAAAAGCTCTTGTTAGATGTCATGGAAAATTGTGTGTATGTATGCATATATACTATATTCAAAACAAATTAGAGATGTATATAGATTTTTTGTTTTGTTCTGTTTTGTCTAGGTGTGCTCAAATGTGACTTTACCAAGAGCTAGCTTCCACAGGCATTGAGAGAGAACTGGCTATTAATTATCAGGATGGAAGAAAAGGGAAGGCATCGATGGAGAAAAAATAAACCTACCTTTTTACAAACAAGCTGGAATGGCATCTACCTATTCAAAAAGAGTTGATAGGAGCCAAGTGCTGAAATACTGAATTCTTGATCTTTTCCACAGTAAATTTTTAAAAGAAGAGCCATGCTAGAGCATAGAGTCCAGCATTCTGTGGGTGAAGCTATCAGACTCCAAAAGTAATTTAGTACTAAGTATATGCTATCACTTCCCATCACTGGATGGTGCTAGAGTTAGATGCATGATGAAAGAAGACAAGGAGGTTGCGGTGAAGGTGTATTAATTCTTTTCATCTGTCTTCACTGCAGAAGATGGAGGCTGGATACCTGTGCCTGAATTAATATCCGAGGAAGGGAGACAAGTAGCGGTGACAAAAGATGAAGCTCTCAACCTTACTGACACATTGGAAATTGAAAATCATTGGACTTAGATGGTATCCATCCAGAAGTTCTTTAAAGAACTCATAAGAATGAAAGGAACCCTGCTGGATCACCCCAAGGCTCCATCTGGTCCAGTATTGGATCCACACATGGATCAACCAACTGTCCACAGGAACCCAGAAGCAGAACAGGAGTGTCATGGCAACCTCCCCCACCAGCATACCACCTCTGATACTGGAAGTCCCGTGTGGCCACCAGACGTAGTGGCCACGCATAGCCTTCTCCTTGAGGGATTTGTCTAGACTTTCAGTTGAAGCTGCATTTATTCCTCAAATCCTGGCTAGTAGTATTTTTGGAACAGGGCAGGATGACCATGGTCACCGCTCCATGCAGAGTCCTGCAGGATCAGACCATAGGTCTATCTAGTCCAGCACTGGACTTGGGTAGTTGCCCACCAGATATCTTTACAGAGTACACAACAGCATCCTCCCTCCCATGTTCCTGGTGCACACGGCTGTGTTGCTCTTGATCCTGGAGATAGCATATAGCCATGAGGACCAGTAACCATGGATAATCTTCTCGATGAATTTGTCCAATCCCTGTTTAAAGCCCTCCAAGCTGTCGGCTGTCACATCATTGCTGACAGGATGTGGGCTGGGGAAGTTGTGGCTTCCAGATGTTGCTGGTTGCCAATTCCTCCTTTCCTGACTACTGGGCAAGCTGAAGCTAAGGGAGAACAGATGTGGGTGAGTGACAGAGCACTTGTTTGTGTGCAGGTTCTAGGAACACTCTTGCCTGAAATCTTTGGTGAGAGGCTGCCAGTCAGTGCCCGCAAGACTGTGCCCAATGGACCACTGATCTGACACGAGAGCATTCAATTTCCAATTTCTCCATGAGTTGGGGTCCCACAGCACCAGAGGGGTAGGGTTTCCCTGGACTGTAACACTTCAGGTTCACATGATGGAATACTCCTTTGCACAAGCCAGAACCCCAGGTGCAGAAAGCTGGCACCTCAAGGGAGAGGCTAGGCAAGACTTCTCTCAGTTGTATTCACAGCTGGTTTCTTGCTGCGTTAGAATATTGCGACACATGATCCACTGACTGTAGATGGAAATTGGGGCAGCCCCAAGAAATGGACAGAGGCAAGGAAAGCAGGCCCCCGTTTGGCTTCAGGTGGCAAAGCAACAGTGTTTTCACGTGACGTCTTGGTATGGCTAGTCCTTTAAGTGAAGGCTGCATTCAAACTAACTCAATTAATCAGAATAACTAACAGGGATTTCCTTTTCTTAATGTTCCCAGGACACAATTAGGTGTTGCCTTTTCCTTCTCTTCTGGTTGCTGAAAAATAATTCTTTTGCATGTGAAACAGAAGGGCAAATGAACAGATGGCACATTACTTGAAAGAGGGTGTGACAGGACTTAAAACAGGCCACTGAAATGGCCTGCTTTGCATTGTGAGCCGCATCCTTTCCTTTCTGTCAAACCGTTGTCTGTGCAGTAAACTCAGTGTGTGTTTCGCTCTCTTCAGGATGGTTCTCAGCCGCTTTGCCTCACTGACCACAAGCCTACGGTGAATGCCATACAAAAGCTAACCCTATTGTATATCTCTTCTCTCTATATAAATATATATACATATACATACACTCATACATATACAAATACTAACCCACAGACAATTTTTTTTAAAACAGTTGAATAGCAACAAGTCAACAGACAGGAGGGGAGAATGGAGTCATTCTGCTGTTCTGCTCCTGGAACGTCAGGTTTCAATGGTGTGGTGTGCTCAGATTATTTTTTTAACCATTCGGTGAGCGATCGTATCAACTGTCAGTCTCGAATGAGGAATCCGTTGGTAAGCCGGAGCAAGGCCAGAGGTTTTGTCAAATACAATCGTGCAGCTGGAAGGATAGATGGCGTGAGGTTGCAAAAGTGCCACATCTGGAGCAACAGAGGCTTAGAAGGGAAGGAAGCATCAGAGTCAAAACTGATCTTCTGCTTGGGGCCATAGATCCTTTGCTTGTCACCATGGCAACTCAATAGACCAGCTTCAGATGTCAGGAGTTCTTACAGACCTACGTGATGGACAATAATGTGTGGTTATTAGCAAGCAGATCACCATCATCATTATCATCATCAACATCTCCTCTTTAATCTGGATTTCTTGCTGGCTTTTTGCTTGCATGTGATACAGCAACTGTCACGAAGTGATCTCTGTATATAAGCAATTATTACAAAAAGTTAAGACTGGGGAAGGAAGCATCAAATTGCAGCATTAGTCAGTTATAACATCTTCAGAAATTCAGTTCAGTAAGCCAAGGTTAAGCTGAAGAGGCAAAGCAGCAGGTAGGACAACTTCTTGGAAAATGTAGAAGGACCTGGATTCCATAGTCAGCGGAGCACATTCTATATTTCCCTTCCCCAATAAAAATAATTTACTCGAACTAAGCAGGGTTGTCATGGACAGACCATTTTGGAGGGTGTTGATTCATAGGGTTGGAGATGACTTGATAATGGAGATGACTTGATGGCATGTAACAACAGCAATACAACTAAGATGTTTGTTAGATGGTATCAAAGAACAAAGAGGAAAGGAAGATGTCCCCCCCCCTCCACCGGCAATGTAAATAGTTCGAGGAGAAAGAGGGGGGTTCTGTATTACATGGTCTCCCGTGCTGGTGGGACATGGAACAGAACCACCTTCAAACTTCACAACATTCAGCTGATATTCCGGTAATTCTCTGAGCCTGGAGGACTGCAAGCACACTATCTAAGGAACAAGGAAGTCAAGTTCACCTCTTCACTTCTCCACCTGGTGAAACACCAGTCACCCAGGCTCTGCACCTCAGACTCCAAGGGAAAGAGACAGTCAGCCTCTTTCCCTGCCTCATAAACCCCAACTTGAAGATCACTCTTGCAGTATCGGTGATGCAGCTGGAGTGATTCTTTCTACATGAGCTGCATTTTATTGACCTCATTGCTGGGTCTCCAAAACATCTCAACTCTTCCTACTGGCCATGGAATTGCACCATTAATCCAGTTTTATGAATGAGTTTGAGTGCCAGTCTGTGACACTTAGTGTTAGCTGAACAAGAGCGATGGCATGGACGTTCTAGATCTCGGTCAACCAGTTGTCATAGACGAGGAGCTGCCACTCAGAGGGTAGGAAGTCTCCGAGCATCTCTCCTAGGGGAATGATGAAGCCCAGACCAACGGTTCACTCCTTATCCATATATACTTCCAATGGGAAGTGGTCCTACCAGTGAACCTCAGTAAAGGAGCAACCAATTTTCCTGATTAATCTAGATTGTGCCCCTGTAGGTAGTCTTTTAAATGTATACATAAAGGTGTACTTCTGGGTGAGGATAATGGTGACGGCCCTCTGGCTGGCTATCTTCTTCAGCATCTTGCAAAGATCCATTCCATGTAAAGATGGGCTGAGAGATACGTGCATTTAAAAAGTTTAACTTGTACCAACAATACAGAACTTCACTCATGAGCTGCTTAGATCCCATTAGCATGCAAACAGGTTCTCGATATTAGCAAGAATTTCCCATGCTGAAAGGTCTTTGTACGGGCTGCTTAACTTGGAACAAATGCAGTCCAAGTGAGGTTGCAAAGCTTGTTCTTTGCTAGATGGTGCCGCTGTTTGTTTTTAATCATTTGCATGCTTTCCTCCCAGGCAAATTGGATTTCATGTGGCATTTGGAAAAAAGGGTTTCTGTAGCTGTTTGTTAATATTTCTCTGCTGTTACTTACATCAGATTTGATGCTGAGTTTCTCTAATGGGGAATTATGCGATTTGCAAATATAGAATAATGAGCTTTCACTTCTGACCACAAAATTGTCTTCTGCTTAACATACTATTTATTTCTTTGAGATGTGTCATGGGAGCTTTTACCTGATCCTCCTCCTCCCTGTTACCATGTTTTGAAGGATTCCCACTTTCTGCCAAAGCCCCCATATTATCACTGTGGCATTGACTCCCTGGGCCGGAAGATATGATTGACAGAGCCCTGTAAGACTAAAGATCACCTTAGCAACAGGTTTTCGCATTCCCCAGAAACAGCCTGCAAACTGTCTTTAGGGCAGGTCAGGGAAAGAAATTCAGTCAGTTCATTTGGGCAATTGGGAGAAGCTGGAGCTCCAATGCTCCACAGCATTTCTGATGTGAGAAGTGAGTCCTGCAGCGATCTGGCTATGCGGGAATAAACGTTCCCTAAGCAATTGTGCAGCTAGGAATGGGGCTTTGGGGTGAAGAACCGGGCCCCATAATTCAGCCCCATCTCCCCCATGTGACATAGAAAGGTGGCTTAGACAGAGGCATCCCATTGAAATCATTTCATTTCTGTGGTCCTGATCAGGCTACGATTTCAGCAAGCCCAACATGCAAAGGTAGAAGCATTTTTAAGACATGGGTGGGGAGAGGGGTTGAAGGAAGTGAAGAGAAGGGTTAGTTGCCTGTGTGTCACAATAAAACGACGCAAATGGCCACCTAAATGGAGCCTTCCTAAGACCATCAGGTCCAAGCCCTCCAATTCCCTATCTGCTCTGCTGGTTCCAAGCAGGGATGGGTGCATCCATCAACATTGGGCTGCCACCAACTCACGCTCTTCATTGATCTTGATGGTCAGGCTGTTAGTGCCCCAATGAACTCCTCAAGATGGGTTCTGCATGCAGCTCAGCACCTAAATCGACTGTCCCTTCTAGATTAGCAAGGGGGGATACTGCTAGTTAGCAGGAAGTCTCAAGCTTGTGGGGGAAATCCAGCTTTCCTGGTGCCCCAGACTGGCTTTCCAGAGTTCTGTAGACAATCAGGCTACCTCCCTGAAGCCAGATCCTTTCTCATGCTTCTTTGGTGGCTTCCAAGCCCTTCCATAGGTTCTTTTTTTCACCCTCCATGCTAAAAAGTTGGAAGGTTTAGTCACTGGTAGTGAAAACTGTTCAATTGTTTGGGGCCCATCTCTTTTTCACTGGTCCTGTCCTCTAGTGGAATACAGGCTCCTGAGATCTTCTCTGAATTTGTCCTGTGAGCAGAAAGAGGTTCCCCACCTGCCTTCTAGAGAGTGTGCAGGTTCATAGGATGTTGGAAGGCATGGTGGGATCTTGCATTTGTGGTCTGCTGCTTCATTGACCCAATTCTGGAGGTCCTGCATGGTAGCCTTAGTGTTCTGAAACTACCTGTCAAGTAACCTTGTGGTCATCTGAGCTGTCAACTGGGCAACAATCCACGTGCCATGGAAACAGGTGTGCCATGTGAACCCAACCAGTGAGGACAGAGATACTGCTCTGAAATGACAATCACACACCTCCAGAGAGCCACTTACACATAGTTTGGACGTCAGACCGAGACCCTTGGAAAAAGGAAGACCTATGGGCCAGCCAGGTCTGCATACTACCAAGTATGAACTTCAGTTGTGCCATGTAGAACACTCCATTACCTCACCAGCAAGTGAGGAGAAAAAGATTCAGCCTGATGTGAAGCGATTAACTGAGTTTTGTGGGCTCTGCAATGAAATTAATTTGTCAAACTGTGTGTGAAAGGCCTCAGGTGTGCTGGCGAACGGCGTGTCACGCAGATGCCGAGCCTGCGATTGCAAATAAGCCTCCAAGACATCTTGTACTTAACTGACTATTAATTTTCTCCAGACTTCCAGCTGAAACGGCAATCCCTGGTAACCCCTCTGCTCTTTCAGCCCTCCTCCTTCCCCACCTCAGCAATGAACCTAAAGGGCAAGGCAGTGCTGCGTAGCTACATTGCCCCTCCGGTCTGCAAATCAGCAAGGCAGAACAAAACGTAAAACATTTGAGTAATTATAGTTGGAGCCAAGACCTGCAAGGAAACTAGTGTGACAAGGAGGGCTGTCTTCGCAGCAAGCCCCTCCACCTCACTTTTGCTAGGATCCCCTCTTCTCCCTACACACAAACTCTCCCATTCCACAGAAGCCCCTGACTGGGACTGATCTGGGGAGCTCTGGGGCGATTCCCTGTGGATGGCAACTTGGATACTGATGGGGCACTTGCTCCAGAGCAGGGATGGGCAATTTGTGCCCCTCCAAATGATTTGGCCAACAACTGCCTTTGGCCACTTACCCGCTTCTAACAGCAGGAATTTAGGCCAACAGCTGAGTCTCCACAACTTGCCAAATTTGTTTGTCCTTCAGGAACTGTTTACTCTGGCTGGCCAAGTATTGTGTGTCTCCGAGTCAGAAAGAGGGTGGCTTTCTCCTCTGGACTCAAGCAGCTCCACAGGAGTGGGATTTTTCCAGGAGAACCCCTTGGTGGATCATGTCCTATCTCAAGTAACATGTTTCATTGTGGGAAGCATCTGTAGTTTTTATTTCAGGCACCAACTTTCATTGCCATTGATCCAGATGGGGGGACTTCACTTCAGGAGCAGCTTCCTGACTGTTTGTTTCCAAACAGTCGTCATCAGAAGACAGAGCAGGATCAGGGCTGATAGGTGGAAATTCCTGGGAAACAGGTTTTGGCTATTAGAAAAGTTTTCTAATGGTGAAGGCTGCTTGATGGCAGAATAAACTGTCTCAGGAGATGGTGAACTCTCCAGTACTGGAAAAAATTGAGCAGAGGTTGAATGGACATCTCTCCAGATAGTCTTAGTCAAAGTGTATTGAACATGGGGTTGGACTAGATGATCTCTAAGCACCCTTCCAAAACTATGCTCCTGCAATTTAAATGTAGGGAGTTGGTTTCCAAAACCAGCCATGTTGAACCGGCCATAGTGAGAGAGAAAGAGAGAGAGTCAATCATCCAAGAACATCCACTGGATTTCACAGCTGAGTGAAAATTTGAACCCAAGTTTCATGATTCTTCATCTACAGCTAAATTGGGACTCATGCAACTAAAATCAAAATTGTAGTGTGAGAAAGAGTGAAACTGGTGAGTGTGCTGCACAACAGTTTTCTCCCAACATCCATATTAAACATTCAGCCTGTGTCGCACACTCCATTGGAATGGATGGATGAAACTTCAGAGCTACATTTGGTTGATTGCACCTCAAAAATAGATAACTATATGAGCGATATATATATTATACTCACATGCATACACTCACATGAGATAGAAATACGAATGATAAGTAAGTGTGAAAGATAAGTGCTTCCATAAGCTGTGAACACTTGATCATCCCAAAATGTTACTAATACGTGATCTGGTTGCGCATGCATCAGGTGTTCCTCAGAGGTAGAAGAAGCTCTTGAAAAGATTAAACCTTGCTGCTGTCTGGGATATATATTCCAAAGTAAAGGTGGTGTTTAATATTCCTTGGATTTGACAAAGCTAAATTACTGGTTTGTAACAGTCTGTGTTTCTTTTCTGAGAAGGGTATTAATGTCAGACATATGACCACAGGGCCATTTTCCGAATTGCTTTAAAACAGTCTATAGCTAAAATTAGACAATAATTCACACAGAGAATTTACTTGACAAATTTTGGCTGTTTCTTCAGTGGCAGGGAGGCCACTGAAAATCGCAATTTTGTCCTCTCAAGTTTATCAATTTTTCAAATCTTACCCAATTTATCTCCTTGTCATCCAAACGGAGACTGTGTTGGCTGATTTTCACTTTGGCACAAAGGTTACCTCGTCTCTCTCTGTCTTTCTCTCTCTCTCATATGCTGTTGCCAACTCTTTACGTAAGCAATGTTCCGCCATAGAAAGAGGAATCTCTGTGGATCTTTATACCCACGTTTGGTGTATTACAGTTTTGGCAGTAAGTGACTTATCTAGGGATCTGTGAGAATCTGGCTTGGGACTAGGAGTCTATCAGATGTCCTGAGTTCAGCTCACCAGATTCTGGCTCACCTTCTTTCTGCCCTGCGTCTGAATGTTTTCATGGGCTTCTAGTGGAAGAGAGCCCAAGTGCAGTTGTGTTTCTGCACATGTGGCTTGCAGGCTTTACATACTTTGCATGCAGAAATACATAATGTGCATACTTTGTGCAAAGAATTACATACTTCTGCATGTTGAGCAAAGAAGCTCTAGTATTCCTAAGCACTCATGGACTTGATCTCAGCTCAGCACATGTCCTGGTCAGAGTCAAGCATGGGAAAGAAATCTGTCCAGCAGAAGAGAGTCAGATTCTGGCTTCACCTTCAGATCCTGAGACTCATCACAGTTTGTAGCTTCGTATTTTAAAACATCTTTTAAAAGGGTATGCATCAAGATACATTTTCAAAGGAAAATCAAACTCTAGCACTGAATTTGATCTAGGAAGCCATGTGGTCAGGATGACTGGTCCATCTGCTCAGGTGAAGAACAGGATGGACGAGTGACCCAAGAGTAACAAAAACAGAAGGATGAAGAAGTCATAGAGAATGGGAAGCAGGCATCCCTCTCTGCTCTCCTCTTAATGCCTCTGGTGGTCATTTGGGAGAGGACAAGAAACCAAGGTCTTCCTTCCACCTCAAACTGGCAGGGCCATCAGGTGATTTCTATATATTGATGGATCTCCTCCTCCTCCGAGCTTTATTGAGGTTATCCATTGCACTGAACTCAACTCCCAAATCAAGTTCACCCTCACAGAGCGGCATGCATAGCTCCTATAAAGCTGAAAGGAAAAGCTGGAGTGGATGAGGAGCCCCACCTCACACAGGAATCACCAGCCTCCCCTGAGGATTGGATGTTGCACATGGAGCATGCTCAGCAGTGCAGTTCAACTCTCCATGAAACCTATGGAATTTATCTACCCATAAATTCCAGTCCACATTTTTCCTTCTCTTTTTTCCCTCTTCCTGTCACTGAAGTAGTTAGACTCCACTCGCTTGCTACGTGCCGTACCAGCATATGTTCTCCTGCAGTCATTTGCCATACTCCAGTTTGTCAGAACAGTTAAACTTGCTCAAAAATAAAATAAAATTCTACCACATATCATTTCAGTGACTTCCTGAACAGGCCCATATTCGACGCTTAGATAATAATTGCCTCATTTAAATGATAATGCCAAGATGTTTTGTTCTGGCAAGAGATTCACACAAGGGCCATCACCGTACCGAATAGTTTCATCATCCGTCCTCTGCTCCAGATTGTCAAATGTATGGCACAAAAATTGGCATGGGAAGCAAAACCCTCACTTGACAGGGGTATCTCCCCTCCAGGAAGAAGTGCTTCATAAAGCAGAAACATCACGAGCAATGGAAGACGAGTCGGGACTTTTTTTGGTGCTGTTATTGTTGCAAAACTTCAACATTGCCACAAACAATGGCCAATGTTTGTGGCATACTGAACATATTTCATCTGTTCAGTACCCATTCAGGGTCTCTTGGGTTTCCTTTTTTAATGGCATCATAATTTTTGATTATTCAGATAAATATTTGGACTGTGAAAGATATCATGCTGAACTTAATAGCCATTATAAAACAAACCTCATTGTGTGCGGAATTGAAAACTCCAGATGTGATAGAAAAATCCAATGCTAAATTGCTTAGCCAGCTCGTTGGCTCTGTTCTCAGCCACTTTCAACAGAGGCTTATGTAATTATATCTGTGTGCAAAAGACACAATCCTATTTAACCACTATTGTTTTTCAAGCTGAGCAATGTACCCACGGAACTAAGAGAGTTCGAGATATGGCCTTGGTCTTCATTGGAACAATGTTGGTGTAAAAACCAGAAGTGATGCTGCAGTTCACTTTTAAGCACTTGGTTCCTGATTTGCAAGTCTTGTGCTACTCACAGACTCTGCTTTATGTCCACTCTGAAAGGGACTGTACCACCTCCAAAACATTATGACTGCAGACTTAATTGTCTTGATTCCTGGGGTTGAGCTGATTTCTCAAGGGACAGTTGTCATGTATTAGAGGGAGAAATTCATTCAGTTTGCACTTTCATTTGCAAACGACAACTATTGCATAAATTGAAATTCATCATTTGAAATTTATGTCTCTCATGTTTGCAACAGAGTTTTCTAATCCAGTCAAAGGAATTTTATACAAAATTGCATATATTGGATGGGCAGGTGATGTTAAAAGTATATTATATGAGGAAAAGCTCCTTAGGAGAATGATGCATTAGGATAGGGTAGGGTAACAGAGTTATAGTTTAACTTCAGTTCAACAAGTTGTCCGTGCCTTATTAGGGGGAAAATGCAGAGTATTATGAATATTTGATGTAAACTTTCCAAAAAAAGAGAAGTATGAGCTCAAGATGAATTGGATCAAGTCGAATTGAATCCAATCAAGTTGAATCAAATGCAATCAAATCAAGTCAAATCGAATCGAATTGGATCAGATCGAATCAAATCAAAACAAATCAAATCTAAGTAGCATTGGAATTCTGCATTATGGCTGAGGGTCCCATAAGTGTCCTTAATCTGCTCCTCCAGCCAGCCAAGAACAGATCGCACTATGAAGAATTCAAACTACCCTTCTGCTCGCTTTCTTTAGAAACATAGAAACATAGAACATAGAAACATAGAAACAGAGTGAGTCAGAAGGGGCCTCCCGGGCCATCTAGTCTGATCTGTGGCACCAGCTGGCTCCGCTCATGACATTAGGGCAAGATAATCCAGCTCAGAAAATTCCTAATGCCATTATCCATTTTCCAAAGCAGAAAAAGAAAATTACTTACAGTATAAACTGAGGAGCGAAACAAAGATGAGGACCATGCTGATGTGAAGGGTTGGAGATGCGCTGCAGTCGACTTTGTTTTTCGTGCAGGAGCATACATGGATTATTAGTTCCGTATTGTTAGTTAGAGGAGGGTTCCCTGAATCTGTCACCGAAATCGGGATGTTGTAATTTGCCTTCTTCAAGTTTTGGGGCAAGGTGATCTCAGCATGGGTATCTGCAAGGAACAAGGGAAACACCATCTGGTCACTGGTCTGCTTAAGAGCAACAGAGTATGACAGCAACTACTCCGTAAGTATTAAAATGAAACTTTAGAAACCGAACCGGAAGGCATGGAAAAGCAGCCAAGCTATTGGTGTAGTCCCAGTTTGAATATGGGCTCTGCCACATGTTCAGTGAAGTAAACAGGCACTTGGCCTTAATGATCCATACCCCATCCTCCATAGGGGGGACAATTGTACAGACTTGTTTGTAGGGTTGTTGGAAGGATTCCCAGTTGCTCAGACTTGAATGTTTGAAAGCACTCATATAATGATGATGATAGCCACGGTCTTTGTTATTATGGGCTGGAAAAGATCAATCTCCGGTCCATATCACTTCTGTATGGTACATACCCATATCATTATTCCATTCAATTTCTCATTAGTTGGTGCAATTTTATAGGGGAAAACAGAATACCCTCCCAAATCATACTTGGGTGCATACTTTGTCCCAAAATATGAACTGCGCATTTTCTCTCAAAATACACACTGGGACTCTCCTAAAAGCTGTTTCCATTTGGAGACAGTTCCAAGCAACAGCTGGAGCTTATGCATTCAAAAATCCATTGTGTGTTCGCTTATCCCAGCGGGCTTTGGGAGAATCCTAAGTAGAGCTACCTTAGCACCCAGTAAAGCCCAGATGGGAGGTCCAAACCATCCTCTGAGATTTCATCTTCAACACCAGCCTAAAGAATGCTCTTCAATACCATGGAGGAGTCAAGAAAATCAGGGGTATGTGGAGCGAGTGTTACTTTGCAGCCGTTCCTCAGTAGAAATCAGTCAGCTTCTTGACTTCCTTCACTCCTTGGAATTTTGGAGAGGTTTATGTCTGAGCAAATATTGAAGTCTATCAAGGAGACTTTGGTCAGGATTTGAGTGTTATGACTGCAGGCTATACTTTCAAAAACCACCTCTGAATCTTTGTTAGAAGTTTGCTCTTTCCCATGACCCAATTTCCATTGGACTGCCTTCATCAATACATTAATCTACCTTCAAATTACCCCAAGATTCTGTGGGGTTTTTTTCCTACACAAAGCTATGCTCTTGAATGCAACACAAAACCTGCATACCTTCTTAGAGTTTTATGAGGAGGGGAATTGTGCAAGGGAGTTGGCTCAGAAGCGAAATCAAAATCCAAGAAAGAAGCGGATTATACATATGGAAATACTTTGAAGCAAAGTTTGCCTGGCTGATGTATGGAATCACATGATTATTCTTTCAAGATAGATAGAGCTTTTTGTGATGCATGTCCTAATCTGACAGTCCGCTTCTGCATCCAATACCAGCATGAAGAGTTCATGCAGAATAATTCTTCTACATATACAGCAGCTTATTCAACTAGTTCCATTCTGCAAGGGGTACGGCAAATTCTTTTAACTCTGCCATTTGCCATGCCAGCTGGTGTTAAACTATCCAACACATCTGGAAAAGACCAGATTGGGAAAGACCGAAGGAAACAGAGAGGTTTATTTCAGCCTGTGCAAGAGGTTGCACATACAAAAACGGGCATGGTGATGAAACACCTCACGCGTATGTCTGGCAGTCGTTCCCTGCTAATTCTGGTTTGAAAGTGATGCATTCTGATTTATGTGTTTCATGCCTAGATGAGGCAGTTCCTTGACATTCCAGAGCTGATATTATTGCTATCCTTATGGCTAAGACCAAGCCATACAGAGAAATGGATTTCGGGATGCCATAGAATTCAGTTTGCTCCATATTTTCTAGCAAATGGTCTAGCTTGTACCTCCCAGTTTAATATGTGGAGCAGAAGCATTATTCTTCATATTCTACTCATCTCCATTTTTCATATGTGTCCTGGCTCAAAGAAACGTGTGCGTATTATGAAAAAGGCACATACGAAATGTGCATGTTAAGGGAAAGATGGGCACAGAAATGCATGTATTAGGGAAACTGGCATATCTAAATTGCATGTTAGAAACAAAGAAACGGAGTGAGTCAAAAGGGGTCCCCGGGGCCATCAGGTCTGACCCCTGGCTCCAGCCAGCTCCACTCATGACATGCCCACTCAGAAAAAATATGTATTGACATAAATGCATAAAGGAAAAAATACTCAGAATGATGTAGAAACTGGATACAGCATGTTTATCAATACATGCATATGTCTGAGACCAAGACTGATACCGACATTCCTAGTGGATCCTCTTCAAAAAAGGCTAGCTGTTTGGTAGGTATCGGTAGCTATTTTTCTGCTCTCCTACTGTGTTGAGGTATTGCCGCATACAAACTCATGAGTGTTCTTTGCAAAGTAGCCTTGGATATCATGAGAAGATTACAAGTCAACATCTGAACTGTAGCAAAGTCCAAAGCACGAGCAGTTTTATTGACCCCAGTTGGGGACTCTTAACGGGGGAGAGGAAAGGACTTCAGGAAGGTTAAGAAAAAGTCTTACTGTTCCTTATGGACTTACTGTTGATTCTGGTGATTTTCCATGCTTTATCCTGACCAAACTGTTTGCCCAGCTCAAATTTGAATGGTTCTGTATTAGGATGAATGTCCTTATCTAAGGCTCCAAAGACGACCTTGACATCTTTGGCATCTTCACACACGTCTGATTCCCTTTGATAAAGAGAGGGGGCGTTGTCATTATCATCCGCCAAAGTAATCTGCAACGTCCCCGTGCCTGTTGCAGGAGGGCTACCTATGGAAAAAGTAACATACATTAACAGGTTGTCTATTTATGCACAGAGCAAATCCCTTCCACCCATCTTCCGCCCACTGGACATGACCAAGGTACCCATGTTTCAAGATCGGTGCACCATACTCCAGTGTGTAACGTTTCATGGAAGACTGGAGGCATTATTTGCTGCTCAATAATGCTTTTATAGGTATTATGCTTCACACCAGTGCAGGCTGCTTTGGCAACTGAAATGAAAATGAATCCATTGATGAGCAATAGAAATAGAAAGTATCATTCATGAGTAAGAAGTAGAGGTCTAATAGCACCATCTATATTTACTCAGAAGTAGGTGCCTCTGAAGCCAATGGGGTTTAGTTTAGCAGACCACAGGTAGCTTCACTTGGAGATTTCAGGGACTGGACTTGTGATCTATGAACTTACTCAGTATTCATAACGCAAGCTGCGCATAGTATTCACCTTCCACCTGGAAGGATTCACAATGGCATTAAACTGAGATGCCCCATTTATTTCGCTTACTCTACTAAAACAGCTGAAGTTTTGCAATGTGCATGACCTGACAGAAGTTGGTTTTCTGGGCCAATAACAGTATACTCTCTTTCCATAATTTACTGCAAATGGATCTCTCCATGTTCCAAAGTTGTTGTTGTTGCTTGGGATGTACAAATGTCTCTTATCACACCATCCACTTCTTAACACTGGAGATAGTTCTATGCAGTCTTCAAGACTATGAGCATGGACTGAACCAACCCTGTTAAACTACATGAGTCCATCAAAGTCATGGCACTGTTGCTTCAGCTTGGTTTTGCAGAGAGGTAGGCATTGACGACAAAAGGAAGAGGAGACGGCAGAGGACGAGGTGGCTGGATGGAGCCACTGGGGCAGTGGGTGTGGGCTTGGGTGGACTCTGGGGGATGGTGGACAGGAAGGCCCGGAGGAATGTTGTCCATGGGGTCACAATGGGTCAGATGCGACTTTGCGACTAGCAACAACACCAAGGCATAGCAAAGGACTTGTACAATGCCCATTTCTGATATCGGAGAGGAATTTAGATTTCCTCCGACTGACAGACAACGCACTTGATCCCTATGCCAGAGGTAACTGAAAAAGGGCTTGTGAAGGTAGGTTTCATACTGTCCAGCCAATGTAACCTTTAGCCTTGTGTTAGAGAGATCCCCTGAAGTTATTGCTAGAAGCATTTCCAAGGTAAGCACATCTCTTCTGAGAGCAGATCTGCCAGCACCTTATTCCACTTAGGTCAACAGATTGCTGACAGGTAGTAATAAGTTTCTGTCACTTTTCAAAGTTGATCCAAGACTCTTATATACAAGCAAAAAGTGTGATTTCTCATTCTCATTTCATCTCTTTCTCTCACCATGCATGTTTTCTTTAGCCACGGCTCCCAAAGGGTTTCCCTTCCTTGTCTTTTAAAGGAAACACATGCCCTTTCCATTAATTACTGGCATTTGTAATCATTCCTCCCTTCCAAGAAAGAGAAGTATCCTGCATCCAGACTTACATATTCAGAGCCCTTTTATGATATGAAGAGCTAGTATTCCAAGTGTACTTGTGACACAGATATTATAATTCAACATTATCATACTGGCAGTTTCAAGTCCATTTCTAATTTTGCCCAGTTTGGAATCTGCCAAGGTGGCCACCACTTAGTTGTCATCTCTCTGCCACAACACTAAGATCTATTTCCTAGTCAGTCATGTTCAGATCAGATCCCATCACTCCATGTGTGAAATGAGGATCACTTTTCATTTTCTTGCATGACACCATTCAGTTGTTCTTCTAAGTTGAGAGATCCTTTGGGATCCCTTTCTATTTCAACCATACTAAACGAATTGGTCAGCTTGCTGTTATGTGCCATCAAGTCATCTCTGGCTTAAAACGATGCTACCAAGGAATGCCTCCGTAGTGTCTGTGAGATATCTTTCTGCGCTTGTAAACTGGAATGAAGCCATCTCATATTTGGTCTTCCTCTTTTTCTTCTGCCTTTCTCTTTCCCACCATGACTGCCTTCTCTAGTGAGTCCTGCCTTCTCATCCTGTGCCCAAAAATACAACAGCCTCAGTTTTGTCATTTTTGCTTGCAGTCCCTTGATTTGACCTAGGATCCACTGGTCCATGTTTCCATCCCTCCAAGGTATTTACCATGCTCTCCTGCAGCACCATGATAGGTTTTCTTCCTATCAGCTTTATTCACTGCCCACCCTTCACACCAAACATAGTGATCAGGAATACAATTAGCATGGCTGCTCTTGACCTTGGTCTTCCGTGTAATGTCCTTATACTTGAATTTGTCAATATATTTTGTGATCTTGTATTTTGATCATTTGACATGGATTGTGAGCCCTTTTTGCCACAGTTCTCTGTGAAAAAGCAACATGTCATACTCTGCTAAATCAACTCCAGTGGCACATATACGCATACAAATGCAATGAAGAACCAAATGATGGTCGACAGTAAAACTATGGAGTCAAAACTTCATGGAATTCTTGCTCCGTTGATTTCAAATTAACTATGAATCCTGAGCACACACAGAGAGAGTTTGAGGGTAGTGTGACTTGCAGGAATCTTCTAGTTGTTGGCATGGAGTCCACTGCTACCACACTCTTTGAGCATCGCATCTTTGATGCAGAAAGGATGCCTGTGCACTAGATGGAAGACATATTTTATTCAGTACAACCTACCAGCCAATTTAAATCATGTCTCAAGCTCA
The DNA here is from genome assembly GCA_023646645.1 of Varanus salvator macromaculatus. Lineage (NCBI taxonomy): Eukaryota > Metazoa > Chordata > Lepidosauria > Squamata > Varanidae > Varanus > Varanus salvator. The sequence continues at coordinate 3,991,091 of JAIXND010000657.1, forward strand.
CATCACAAACTTTGGAATGGGCAAGCCATGTCCCCAGAATGGGCTTCCCTTGGGGGAACGAACAGGACAAATTATGGTCACATATCAACCAAAATGAAATTCTCCTGCATCCAGTCTTTGGACTGTTTCTCTGAACTGCAAACTTAAATTATCACCCTCTTGACCTGAAGGACACAGTTTGAATTGGTGATACTCTACACAAACATCACCAGTCTTAGAAATCCCCAGAAATTTGCTGCGGAAGCTTGTACTCTTTTGCAGTAGCTCTTGACAGATGGGAAGGAAAGGAAAACTAACACACAGACTCTTCAGGTCTGAGAAAACACTGTAATAAAATGATAGTTGTTAGAATGATAAATTATCCTAGGGGTGACACCATATCAGTCACACACACATAAAAGCATAAAGGAGGCAGAGTGGCCAGGATTCCAAAGTCTGTCTCTCTCTCTTTCTCGTTGCAAGGGGTAAGGGTTGAATGCCTTTTAATGAAAAAGAAATTATTCTTCATTTATAGTAGGGCTAATTGAATTTTTTAAAAAGAGGCTTCTATACATTTCTTTTTTATTCTTGATATACTATTAAGCCAAGTCAGAGAAGAGAATTGATGAAAAGACATTTGGATATTTGAAATAAGATCATAAAAGTCAGTCTTTCATGGGCTTAATTAAATCACTATCTTTAATTCAGCTGAATTACTTCCACACTAGGATGATACTGTTTCGTGCTGGCCTTGTTATCTTATATTAACAATATGTCTTTTTCCCATCCCATTTTCTAAAAACAAATGAAGAGCCCATTGGCATTGCAAATATGGCCTTTTTTGCCAAATGCAGATATTGTTTTCATTTGCTTTGTCTTGTTTCCATGTCATTTTTTTCTCTCATGTTTTAGGGATCTCTTAGCTAATTTGTATGATACGAGGAAGAGAAAATTGCCTGCTATCCATTCCGGTTACTTACTTACTATGTGTATTATTTATGCATGTGTATTATTTATAACCAATTACACAAAATACACCCAAATTTCAAGAGAAAAACAAGCAAATGTCAAGGTCATAAACCAAAACTGCTTAACAACTTGCTGTAAAAAATGCATCAAAAGAGAAGCTGCAGATAAATGGATTCAGTTGAGGCTGAATTACCCACCAAGCTAAGTAGACTTTCGTCATTTTAGTCATTCTGGCTCAGGTTGGGAAAATGGCAACTACCCAATAGCCTGGTTGCTAGTGGTTAAATATAAAGAAGACAGGTTGATTGAGTTGACAAGGGACAGGACCATGCAGAGTACATGTAATTACTTCTTTGGGAAGGTAGGGCCATTCCCCAGTTGGAAAACTCTTGGGATGCAAACCTGCTCTGCTTCCTGTAAGGCCATGAACCTGACGGCTTCTATCCAATGCAGAGCAAGAGGTCTCTCTGCCTCCTTTCCATCCCGCTCTGCCTTTTCACTGGGTGTGCTTCTTTGCCCACCTGGATGTTTTCAAGGGGGAGGGATGGCTGCTTGAACAGGCTTGTCATTCATTCATTCATTCATTCATTCATTCATTCATATCACATTAGAATGCTGTCCCATAGCCGAAGACTCTTTGGGCAATTCACAGTGCAATATAAAATAAAAACTAAGAACAATAACCATAACATATCCTGTTTGCTCCAGGCTCCTTTCCACCCTGCCCCAAAACATCTCCCTAAACCTGCTCTGAGTCACTTTCCTGACTTCCAAGAGCATCTGGTGTGGTCCTTTCTCAGGAGATTGATGGTAAAGCTCCAATTCCCATCCCTTGCCTGGAAGCAAATGAAGAAGAGTCAGAAGAAGGCAAGCAAGCGCTAACAGGAAGAGACATGGTCTGGTCTGGGTTGGTGGTGGTCTAGAGACACAGCGAGCTCCTGCACCAGACTGAAGACTCCAAGGAAGTCTGGTAAATGGTGCAAAACTACATCTCACACACTGCTCACAAGGGTATGTTGGGTTGCTCAATACTGGAAGAGTGAGGAACTACCCACTGAGGAACTGATTTTGAAAAAGATTCTGGATTGTGCAGAAATGGATAGACTGACTCTATCACTGAAGGAGAAGGAAGACACTGACTTTTACCAAACCTGGGACTTTTTTTACGACTGGCTAGAGAAACGGGACTTGGTGTAGATTTAAAGATGTCTTTAAACTTTTATAAATTGATTTGATTATGATCACAGAATGCTAAAAGATATGTTATAGGGGGCTGACCCAGCTTGGCCGATGTATTTGATGACTAATGTTTTTAATTTGTAGTTTAAAATTTTAATAAAATCTTATTTAAAAAAGGGGGGGTATGTTGGGAACCAGCCACACTGCAGCACGGAGCTTTATACTTCACAGTAAGCAGCTGATCAGAACTGGTTTGGAAGCATTTGAAGCCTACTTCAGCAGAAGGAAGGCCTTATTCATGCAACAGGGAATAGAATTGGAGTGGGGTATGGGGCTGCTTTGGACCTAACCAGCCTGTTAGGTTAATGGGAGCTTATCTCTGTTTCCTCCAAAGAATGCAAGGGAAGCCACGGGTTCTCCTACATGTGAAGCATCCAAGATGCTTGGACTTGGCGTCCCACCTCAAGCAGGGGATAGACCCTTCCAACTTGGCAATTTTTTGAGTCTAAGTCAAGTTGCTCCTGTCTAATTGTTAGTTTTGTCTTAAATGTCATGCCCTTAGTTAAGATAGCTAACAGCCTCTCCATGAGAAACTAAGGAAAATGGCTTGTTTTGTTTTGGAGGTATCACATGGGTTGGTATGTCTACTCAGGAGGGTCGAATAGAAGCACTCTGTTTGACATAGGTTTCATTTATGGACTATTATCTTCTACCGAATGGATTGCTAGGAATTGTAGCATTCAGTTCCACCCTTGCTTTTAAGCCAAAGATCAGGCTGGGAGCCCTTGCTGGGGGCATAGCCTTTAATGTCGCTCTTTCATCTTCAGTCCTTTCCCATCTGCCACTTCTCATGCTCGAGACTTCCCTTTGCCCGAGGAGTAGGAAGCATGTTTCCCCTTGAGTCAATCTTTTTTGCCCAAATTGTCTGTCTAATCTGTGAATTATTTAAAACCTGCCATGGCCTTTTGTTATGGCTGCACTCCTGTATAACAACATTGCATGATGGAAATATTGTACCTTTTGTAGACCCTGAATTTTTGCTTGCCCTAGAGTGTCTATCTTCATATGGATAGCCCAGAGAGCACACTGCTGTGGACTGACAATAACTCTTGGATTCCTCTATGCCCTGACCCCTGAGGCATACAAATCTGAAAGCAGAAGTGACAGTGATAAAAAAAGCTTTGCATGTGTGAACCTTGTCCTGAACTATGTTTTGACTTTTAGATATGATTGGCTGTGACCCACGAAGTATGTAGGTCCCAACAAAGATTTCAGGGCTGAAGCAAATGTCTCTCTGTGTGGATTTGCTCAAGTCTTTTTCTAGAATCCTTGTCTTTGATTGTCTGGGATGGATTGCACCAGAAATTATTCTAGCCCTGGCCCTATATGCTGAACTAAAGAGATTGCAAGAGGGAAACCAAGTTTTATTGATCTGCGACATGATTATAGTTATTAACTTTTGACTGATCTTTGAATTAAATATTGAGCCTGTAGCCAATTGCCATAAGCTATATGATTTCTGGAAACTTGCAACCGTTAAGCTTTTGCAGTGGGAGCTAAGAATCTCATCTGTGAAATCTGATTTGCTAGCAATAAAAGTTCTCCCTTTTTCCTGCTGTTTAATGCTACTTTGCTAGGATTAGTTTGTGGCAAAGGATGGGCACAGGAGAAGGTTCCAACTAGGCAGGGAATTAGCTTCAGGTATGGTTAGGGTAAGGAACTGTAGCTTCCGTAATCTGATTGGTAATTGCAGTAACAAGGTGAAATGCTGTTTTGAAGTCACAGTATCCATAAGTTGATAGACTTTCCTGTGCCATTTCTTTTAAATACAGCATTCAACAGCTTTGTTCACTATACCTGAACCTCTGATCTAGCCTCATGTCTAAAGAGCAGCTACCTTAGGCTAAAGTCTGCACCAGATTAAAGGGATGGCCTTAAGGTGTCAGCAGAAGTGATCGGTGGCAGTAGCCATGGGGTTGCTCCAGAGAAGACACAATCCTCCACATGGTGGTGACAGTAGTGGTGTGACTGCTCATTGATCCACCAGCTTCTGGACTGCCACAAGATCTTCATCCGTGGTGTAGAGAATACCGGGCTGCATGGACCAGTGGCCCATTGATGGCTGTCCCCAAATTCAACTCCTGCTTGTCTTGCATCTGCCACTTCTGACCCTCGATTACTGCCTTAGGAAATGAAATCTTCTGCTATTACATTACACACTTCTTTTCTGGTCCACATGGGGGAAATTCTCCCTCTCTTTGGAATCTAACCCTAGTTGAGACCACACAAGGAGAAAACTGATGGTGATGGTGACAGGAAGGATTTGGCCTTCACACCACAGTTTCTGAGCTGTCCCCCTCCATTTTGGGAAAAAAATTGTGTGTTTGTGTGTGTGTGTGTGTGTGTTGTGTACGAGACAGAGAGAGAGAGAGAGAGAGAGAGAGGAAGAGAGAGAAGGCTATCAGGATAGTGGTGGAAGCTCACTTGAACCCTTATTTGAAGGTGGACCAGATGGATGGAGCCTGGAACGAATGTGAAATGGGACTGACCTATTATAGCAGGGCATGTGTCCTGGAATTTGAGCATTCACATACAAACATACCCAGACACATTCTGAAGTATCACATCAAGTTGGTCTTCTATGACCCACCAACTTCTGTGATCCCACACCAACCTTCACTGTTGGCTTGATCCTTTCTTTCTACACTAAGTGTCACAGAACTTCCACATTAAGGAACTCTCTAGGGCACAGCTGAGGAAGCTGATTTCATGGACATACCTTTTTATTTGTATTTTTTCCAAGAAGTCACTGAAAACTTAAATACTTAAAAAAAATCAATGCCCTGCATTCCGACCCATCTCACGTACACAGTTCCTCTACAGGAGACAATGGGATTTATTCTGAATTCGCTGCTATGTATCTAAGAGCACAATCTGGGCTTGCAATGACCTTGATGACCTTGAGCTTTGACTTGGATTTTTCTGCCCCCAGTTCTTTCATTTTGTCTTCCCTTTGCCTTTTAGGGAGGTGATGGCCACACTGTGCACTTTGTAGATTGCTTTTGTGTGCTGTAATATATCGGAGTATATACACCGATAAAGTTCATATGGTGGTGAAAGGAAGGAGAAACTAAAATTGAAAGAGTGCTTCACAAAAACCCAAAGATGATTCTGAACCTGTCATGGAGCTGCCCAGACCAAAACTATGTCATTTCTTCTTAGAAGAGAAGCAAAGAAAAAAGAAAAGAAAGAAGCAGCAGCTTTGATTAAAACAAAGCACAACACAGCATGCTATCGGTGTGGATGGTTCATGGTTGGTGGGGGGAAGAATCTGAAAGCTTGCGTGCAAAGATTAATAAGATGAGACAGCAGGAAAGGAATACCGCCATTCATGAATATTTGTAAGCTCCTTGTGAGAAATCCATGTGTATCTCTCTGAAAACGACTGGTGCTTTCTAGGCTGAGGGTCCTTGGATAAGAAACTCCCAATGGATAGCCTTCTTCACTGCACATCTTCTCACCCCCATTTTCCCCAGCTGCCCTTGCTCCTCATCATTCCCATCCTTGCTACCACTCGCTTAACAATAACCTCTACAGCTCCTCCTTACTGGTCCCTTGTCTGGGTCAGAGCAAAGGGGAAATGATCAAGCAAGCAACAACTGCTGAAAAGGAGGGAAAACTCCAGACAACTCTTGGAACTGGACTTCCTGCAGGGCCCTTGGCAACTGTCCACTTGTGCTTACCTTTAACACTGGCCCTAAAAATGCTGGAGCATTATAGAGGTCTACACTCACTTATCTGGGGTTAATAATCAAGGATAAATACCTGGCAGCACCTACAGTTCTCGATTTTAAAAAATCACTGTTGCATGAAAAAAGAAAGGGTGGGATTCTTCTTCTCTGTATCTGTGGGAACATGCGGGTCTTTAAAGCTGGGTCAGTCATGGCTGGGACTCATCTTCACTATCTGATTGCAACATCCAAGCAAAGTCTATAGCCCTCACCTAAGTTAGCCAAGGTGACTTGGGGTTCCTGTTCATTTACCAAGTGACATCCAAGTCCAATATCAGGTAGCAGTAGTTTTGCTCCTCTGCATGTCACCAGCACCACATTCCCTTTGCTATATCTGAGCTGACTTTTACAGATGCTTAGGGAATTAGTCCCCAAAGGCCTACCGGAATAGCGTGTGGTGATGGGAAAGCACGTTTCTCCTTCTCTTGTAATACCAGAACATTGGATCATCTCATGAGGCTGATCAATGGGAAATTCAGGACAGATAAAAGGAAGACGTCTTGATGCCACGTGTAGCTCAAGTATGGAACTCACTTCTGCAAGGTGTAGTGGTGGCCACCAATCTGGATGGTGGCAAGTTCTGGAGCAGAAGGTTATTACTCTGTACCAGTCCTGGTGGCTTTATGCTTCCTACAGTGGAAAAGCCTGGATGCCTGTGTCCACCTGTTGCTGAGGAAGATGGACAGAAGGGTTGTACTCATAACCATGGCCTTCCCATGGGAAGCTATTTGGCCACTGTTTGTACAGATTTCTGGACTAGATTTTTACAAATATGTTGTAAACCATCCTAAGAGCCATTGACTAAATAGGAACACTATAAAATGCCATAGATAGATAGATGGATAGAGACGGATGGACGGACGGACAGATGGACCCTTGGTGCAATTGCTCTTCCTATGTTCTTATCTCCTTAACCACCAGTTCAATTTAGCCACTTGATCTGAAGAGGATTCTGTAAAGTTCTTCTCCCACACTGATCCAAAGGCACTAACCCGCTTCAGCAAGGTGAACAGTTTTGTTTCCATGGAAAAAGCAGCAGTTCTCTACATAATACTTGGGGAAGGCAGCTCCGAGGCAATTATTTCTGGTGTTCTTCCTAACAAGTAAAGGCCACGAGGCCCCGGATGCTGTTCTGGCTTTTGGACGCTGAGAAAGTTCACTGCTCCTCCTGTTAAATCTTAATAACCTCTTCACCTCTTTTTTGATAAAAAACATGAAATGCGGTCAGCAGCAAGGGTACCCATTCCTCGCAACAAGGAAGTTTTGGTCCTTGTATTGTTAGCTCCTTTTCTTTTTCATCACTGGTATTTTTAATGTATTTTAAAATCCACGTAAAATGAAATGTGTGTGTAGAAATCAGTGGAACATTAGAGAGCCTCTTGAAACAACTTTAACAACTGAGCGTGTCAGTAAGGGAGCAGGCATGAAAATTGTCACTCAAGGACTCGTCACTGAAGGATGGACATTCATGTGTTAATCTTGGCCTCACAATCTTCTTGATCCATCCGTCTTACTAGCTGGTTTTACATCACACGGTTCCACCAATATCTCTGCACTTGACTTAAAATCAATCCAGTCTATCTTCCTTCAACTCCTACCAAATGCTCCAATTTAAATGCATGTCCCTAAAGTTTTGCAAGCTGCATCTCTTCCCAGCCCCCTCTGCGCCACCAACTGATATTTAACTGCACAATTTATAAAAGCAAAAAAACAAACAAATGTGCAACCCCCACCCCACGCAACACACACATACAAATAGCTCTTTAAAATTACACTCACTCATATATTTCGATAATGTGTGTGGTTCCTCTGCTTGAGTAATTATACTTCAAAAAGCAAAGCTTTTATCAAATAGCTACTGACATGTGCTATCCATCTTAAACACAGTTTGCTGCAAATTATTTTTCCCCCAGATCTGCCGCTTATAGTGACTAATTTAAACAATATTTTCTCTGCAGTTCATATTTTGTTAAAACTGAAAATGACAAGTAAAGGGTGAGCATTCAATTTATTTCCCCTCTTCAATTAATAGACCAATTAAAATAAAGAGTGTAAAAGGAGCTTAATTTTGTTGCCATGGCCACTAATTGCCTGATTTCTTTCCAAATAGTGCATGTTTTAGGTGGAATCAATCTGTGGTAATTTAATTTTAGGCATCTTGATGTATGTAAACAGGTTAAAACATATGGAAAGACAACGTCTAACCAAATTATTATGCAGCTTTTTCTTATTTCAGCTGCCTTGTATTGGTTGTCTTATTCTTTAAATCAGTATGTCTACGTCAAAGATGGAGACTGAACATTAATTTTCACAGAGATTCATCAGTCAATTAAGCTTATTTACAGCATTAAAAAGGTATTCCAATTGACCTGATTAGCTGATCATTCTCATCAGGAAAAAAGCCTAAGTTTCAAGTCCATCCTAGTGCATCCTTATTCATTTTTTTTATTATGTACTATCAAGTTGCTTTTGACTTATGTCGACCCTATTTATTTCTTTATTATTTATTTCATTCCACTTCTGCACCATCCTGTAACCCAAAGGGTCCCTATGAACAAATTATTTCCAAAATGCACTGTTCTCGACAGCCCTGCTCAGTTCTTGTAAAGTCTAGACTATAGCTTCTTTGTGGAATTCATCCATCTCATCTTTGCTCTTTCCCTTCTTCCTCCACCTCTAGCAGGATTGTCTTCTCCAGAGTGTCTTGTCTTCTCAAGATGGTGTGCTCAAAGTGCAACAGCCTCAGTTTCACCATTTTTGCTTCTAGGACACGTTCTGGCTTGATTTGATCTAGGATTCACTTGTTCCTCTTTCCGATGGTCCAGGGGATTCACAAAGCTCTTCCCAGCACCATGTCTCTTCCTATTTGCTTTCTGCCATTAGCTGTGCAAGAGTTCAACTCTCTCCATCTCTTCCGGCCTTCTGCCTATTGTGACTTCTACAATGCTGCCAGTTGGACATCCACATGACTAGAACTTTCTTCTAGTGCAACGAAGGCATCCAGTGACATCAATGTTGTCCTACCTGGTCTCCTCCTTGTGAAGCAGAGAAACTCTTACCCTCCTTCCCATGTTTCCTTGGCCAGCCTTTGGTAAGCATTTAGAATTGTAGGTGAAGCCGGCATTTAGATTTTATGGATGGTTTCCACTCCTTTTCCTGAGTCTAGTTGCAAAACAATTCTATCCAATGTTCTTTCAGTTAATTTCACCTTCCTTCAGAGTTCCAGGAATGATTTTGAGCTCACATTAGATTATTCAAGTGCCAGCCTACATGTATTATGTAGCTCATTGGGGACATAATAATCTCGAGAAAATCAGGCATTAGTGTTGGTTGGCTAGGAAAACTGGTGGTGGAATCGATTTCATTACATTAGATGCAAAAGGTTGGCTACGAAATTACACAGATCAACAATATCACTTCAAAAAGACTTGGAGGGATGAAAACCAGTGGAGGGAATTAACTAGTGTGGACAGTGAAACACAGGAACATCGTTCTTGGGTTAGTCATGTCTAAAGCTCAGTGAATCATTTATAAGACATCAGCTTGCCGCCGTTTGCTGCAGACTGTAGGTTAAGATGCACAGCTGTGCATATTTGATACGGCAACATGTTGTCGCTTGAACTCAAATAGCTGAAAACGGATCATTTTTTATGGTGTTTATATTTCCAGCTTGCTTAAAGCAGGTAAAACTGTGAAGTTGTGTGGGCTTCACACTCCAGGCAAATGATAAAGGCATAGACCAGAAATCCACAAATCTCATTTGCCATTTGGGCTAGATCCAAGTATTTAAATATTAAGTTCTTTCTCTCCAAAATAGGAAGAACTTGATGACTTTTGATGAATCCCCACCTGTCCTTAGCACAGACTGGCCACTGGCAAAAGCAAGTTCTAGAAAGCATGTCATGGGTGGGATTGCTATTCCAATGGCGCACGGTCATGAAGGTTTCACAACCAAAAGATACAATGCACACAGTGTCCACCCACAGATCTGGCATCTCCAAAGTTGCCAGATTCATGTGCTGAGACCCAGGATCCCATCACAGTGTGTTCAGCCAAATTGTTCCCGGAGATTCAACGAGTTAGCGAAGCTGAGAAAAAATTATGGCTTCTGCCTTTTCTTCTGAAGTTGGAGTCTCAAATACTTCTGTGAATACCCAGCTAAATCACTCGGTGTTGGTGGGGGACTTCCCGAATGTTTTGCATTTGAAAGTCATATTCTTGTCAAACCCTCACATATATTCCCCTGTACGAACGGGCACATTACAAAGAATATGTAAAATTACCTCTTTAAAAGGAGCAGTTTGCAATACATCACTGCAGCTGCATTTCAGAGAAGAGTAAGCATATTAGCTTTATTAGCATTATGTACCAAGCCTTTATTTATTTTGTGCCTTTCAGCTGTGCAGGAGAACTCCATCTTTTCTCCACAAATCTCTATTTTTAATGTGCAACAAAAGTAACTTGCAATGAGTTTTCATAACATCCTTTTAATTTAGATTATGTGCAACAGAAGGAACTTTAATCCACATAATATGTTAAAAATATTGCATTTTAACAAGGGTTTTTAATTGCCTTTTCATTCTAATTGCCATTACATGTTAAATATGAGAGAATCTACGATGAACTAGTTACTAATGCAGGGGTGCCATGGGCTTAATATAAATATGGGCTTAATACAAATATAGATATTTGGAAGGGGGCAAATAACATTTATTCTGCTCAAGTTGAAATATGCAGCCTCTGTGACCAGCAGTATTAATCTACTATGAGTATGCACGTTTTCAAGGGAATGGCCCTCTCCAACACCACTTGAATTATTACTCACTCCAGGTTCAAATCTGGCCATAAATGAGGAGAGGCGAGGGCCCCTGAGGCCCAGAGGGGACGTGGTTCCTATTCGCTTGAACTTCAGAAGCTTCCAGTAAATAAGAGCCAAGATGCACCGAGGGGGGGAGGGATATAGTGTTTATTGTTTAGATTTTTATGCTTTTATTGTATTTTATTATAATGTATTTTTAATTGTTGTAAGCCGCCCCGAGGCTTTGTTGCGATGGGGCGGCCTATAAATGTTTTAATAAATAAATATATAAATAAATTTACTTGTGGCACATCTCCAAGGTCTCATGTAGAGATCTCCCCTACCACCTAGTACCTATAGATTTCATACCACCTGGTACCTATAGAACCCAGAACATTTTGCATGCAAAATGCATGACCAGACTCCAAACAGTCTGCCTTCTGTTTATTGCACATGCTAAAGGTTAGTTGTTGAGTCAGAAATCTGACAGGGGAAGACTTTCCAACACCTTTCCTCAACTTGGCCTGCATTTTTCCATTTTCTTCACTTGGGCCTGCAAGGGACAGTTTCTACAGCTTGTGCTGGAGAGATGCTGGTTTCTGTGTCCAAAGGTGAACAATTGCACAGAAGCAAGTCCTACACACACAAACACACACAGACACCTCAGTCCACTTTTGGCTGTTGGGCTGAACATGTGAGCAAGTTGACTGAGTGGAAAGGGGATGGGTTTTCAAATGTCGCACATCCCCAAAGAAGTTAGCCAATGGCCTCCAAAGAAAACAGTCAATATGTGTGTGAGTCAGATGCAGATGATGTTGCTAAATATTTGGCTTGCTTTTCTTTTAGAAATCATGCTTAGATATCTGCTGAAGTGGATACCAGAGGGTCACCTATCGGGGATGCTGCAGGCCAAACGTTCTGCACTAGACTGCTGGATTACCTTGCTCTGGGGGCCCTCACCATTATTCTACAGGAACTGGTTCAAAATCCAACATGGGCATGGAGGAAAGGGCTCTCCAGGAAAACAGGGATTACCATGGATGGGATGAGCGCCTGTCTGCCCCACGTCTTACCAACCACCCCACTTCTGCTTAGAGGAATTGCCATGACTCACCGCTGTCTATTGCCAGGAAGTAAGCGGTGTACACATTGCTGAAGACAAACGGTGATTCACGATCAAGGACCCCCGTCGTGTGAATGGTGCCGTTTCTTGGGTTAATTTCCAACCAGTCTGCAGGATCTTTATCAGTGGAGTACCTGCAAAAGCACAGAGGAATCAGCAATGGGTTGGGTGCTTTGTCGCCGCCCCAGTTTGCGACAGCAGAATGTGCCATAAGGATAGTGGGATCACATCCGGATCACGGTGTGGCTTCCCAAAGAGGAGGGGACCCTCCCTGCCAGCTGCTTTTCTGAATTATGCTATCACCATTGACACTGCAATTAGCATTCACCATAGCGTAAGGCAGGCAGTTCATCGACTAACCATTATGCAAGGAAGAAATTAAAGTCCAGTCAATGAACACTTAGCGAAGGAGGCACAAATGGTTTGCATTTGAGAAAGCTAAGTGAGGGTCAGTGCAGACACGCTCCTGTGCTGATCTCACACGGAGTTTAACAGTCCAGCTAACATGTATTCTCTAAGAGGGGGCACAGACCCCCAGCTTCCCGGTTTGGGCACTGACAGCTCTTGCACATGGGTGGAACGTGGCACTTTTCTGACAGAGGTTTCCTCCCCCCTATTCATGAACCCTGTGGAGTTGGTCTCTGGAGGGGGCACACACTCCGATGCTCTTCCCATTGAGCCCCTAAGTGGTCCAGCCAGTGTGTTGATGGGCCCTCGTGTTCACGTCTCCAGGGGTGTCATGTTCTCCTCCCAAGAACCCCTCCCCAGCCTTCTCCACCAGCTTCTTTCCTACAATCAGGAGGGAGGGGGCTCAGTGGTGGTCCTTGAAGTGCTTTGATCCAGCGCTGGCTCACCGGGAGAGTTAGGGCAGCCGGGGCTTCACTAGTCTCAACAACTCCCATATCAGAGTGAGAACTAACTCTGAGCCACGAATGGGGCAGCTTTCCACCCCCCTCCTCCGAGTCTGAGCCACCATTCCCACCAAACCCCTCCAGCTCTCAGGTGTGCCTGGGAATCTCCTCCTAGCACATATGCATGGCACCTGGGCTTGTTCATGACCATGTCCTTGGCCTACCCGGATCCATACTTCAGGTTCCTGGCCTTGGACTGCCCTGTGAGTGCAATCCGGACTTGCCATGAAACCTCAGTTTTGGGCTTCGGACTCTGCCTCCCCTCAGGTTCCGTTGCCCCTGTCCCAGTGCCTCTGGCCTGCCTTCCGCCACGTGCACCCCAGCCCTGGGCCCGGACAGACACCCTCCCCCCGAACCAGCCCAGTGACTGCAGTTGCCTTGTGAAAAATATGTATTTTCTCAACAGGCAGAATTTCCGCAGTGTTTCTTCCTCTGTTATAGAAACCACCGTCTCCCTGACTGCAACTCACTCCATTCCTGACACCAACCCCAAATCATGTTGATCTTTCTATATAAAACAAAAGAAACCAGCCACTGGCTCAGTGTGCAAGATAAAATCTTGACTTTTTGTCATTCTAGCAGAACATGCGGCTCCAGCTATCTGGAAGGAACGCGTGCCTTTCACACATCTTCCGCCTTCAGAGAAACAGAATTCAAAAGCAATACCAAAATGAAACACATGATATTAGCTTGAGTCCAGATAGATACTGGACCAATCATATTGAAGTAAGGGGACTTCTCTGCCCCTCCATCCCTCTTTCTCTACCCCCACACCAGACTCCTGAAATGCTAGGAGATTCAGGACACCATGGTGAATGGAGAGAGCTTTGCGGGGATAGGGACCACCCAAACTCAGGCTGACAATCCTTCCTCTTGCAGAACAGCATTTATAGAATCATAAAATCATAGATTTGGAAGGCTCCTATAAGGCCTTCGAGTCCAGATCCCTGTTCAACACAGGACTGCAAGTTAAAGCATCCCTGACAGATGGCGGTCCAACTCCCTCTTCAAAGCTTCCAGTGTGGAGAACTCACAACCTCCCAGGGTAATTGGTTCCATCGCTGCACTGCTGTATCAGTCAGGAACGTTTTCCAGTTACCTGGCTTCCTGTAATTTAAGCCCATTATTCCATGTCCTGCACTCAGGGAAGATTGAGGAGAGATTCTGGCCCTCCTCTGTGTGACAAGGACTTGCAGAGTGCTACCACACTCCCCAGTCTTCTCTTCTCGAGGCTAAACATGCCCAGCTCTTTTTATTTCTCCTTATAGGGCTGTTTCCAGTCCCTGGATCATCTTTGTTGCCCTCCTCTGAACTTGTTCCAGTTTCTCTGCATCTTTCCTGAAGCGTGGCACCCAGAACAGGGCACAGCACTCAAGACAGGGCCTCGCTAGCATTGAATAGAGGGCAATATTTCCTCTCATGAAAGGAAGAACTTCAACCCAGTGCTGTAATTTCTGTAAAAGTAAGGACCTGACACACACACCCCTTACATAAATACGATGCAGTGGTAAATAGCTGGAGGCAGAACTTAAAGGGAGGATGCGCAAGAGAAAAGGGGGGATTTCTCTTAAAGTCATGTGAAAATATCCTAAGGTACTCTGCCATCTCATTAAACAAAAAGGAAGTATTTTGCTTCACTCGAGTATCAACAGTGCCTTAAACTCTCAGCCTGGATTAGTGCATATCTCAATGCAATCTTAGAGCACATTTTCAGTTGCCATCCATCAACTACCTTGCAGGCCACCTCATGTCTGCAGCTTTTGAAGGGATTGGAGTCCAGAAAGCTCCAAAGCCAGCATGGTCTTTGTCTCCTATCATGTTACAACCATAGGGGCATGTTCAGGTGGGCAGGGCTATCAATTGTGCAAGGCAGGGCGTTGCCAAGTTGTTCAGAGCTTTATAGGTCAGTTTTTTTGTAAGCTGACCTGAGACACTAGTAGTGGATGGGTTAGAAAAGCTTTTAATTAATAAATAAGTCAGCAATAGCACCCTGAATCTGGCATCGAGACAGACAGATGCAATCCAAGCTATGTTATCCGGAGCAAGAACCCATTCTCTATGCTATCTCACTGGTGCAAATAGCAGCATTTCTAAGTGCATCTGAGGAATATTTGTGGTCCCGTTCGGAAAAGGCAAAGGACAGAACTGATACAAGCATGCATGAATAGCAAATGATAGAGTCTATCAGCTTGCCCTGCAACTCTGCTTTAATAACCATTTAAACATCAATCAATAGATGAGCTTTCTCTTCCATGGACATTTGTTGCTAAGGCAATAACAATGCTCTTAATTATTTCTTATCGTTCCTTTTTTTCTTTGAGGGGTGGGTAAGCGAGCTGTTGCTTATTTTCAAGAACTCCAAAACAAAGGTAGATATCAAAACATAAGAAAGACAAGATGAACCCATTTCCAGGAAGAAAATGATTGATTGATCCAAAACAATTGGTTGGGGGTGGGCAGGCAGGATTCCAAGTTACATGAGAAGAACAAGAGACTCTAAGAGATCGTAGCATTTTTTTCTGATTGCAGTTCAAAGCATTCTGCTGCAAAGCATTTTATTATTCAAGGTGCAATCTGACAAGGAATATTGATTATTTTTAATATGCCTAATATTCTTCATATTGTACCTATTGTGAGCATATAATGCTGGTTAACTAAGGTGATTGTACTTTGTTTTCTCTTTTTTAAAATGCAAATG
Source organism: Varanus salvator macromaculatus (assembly GCA_023646645.1). Lineage (NCBI taxonomy): Eukaryota > Metazoa > Chordata > Lepidosauria > Squamata > Varanidae > Varanus > Varanus salvator. The sequence goes on from JAIXND010000657.1 coordinate 4,006,539, forward strand.
CAGGTTCTCCAGACAGAAGAATACGAATAAGTATCTCTGCAGATTGAAATCATCGCAACCCCACATGCAATTATATAACGAGAGGAGGGAGTTAACCAACCAGTTTTTGTCAGACAGATAATTAGTCCGCAATCACGTGTGTCACAAAGGTTGCCTTTCAGTTCATGAATCTATATCAAACTGACTCACCCCAGTTTTAACCCTAGTCCTTCTCACCTAGTAGTGCCTAAGTTGGTGGACTTGGATCAAGGTCCTTCCAAGCTTTACCTCCAAGGCCACTTATGTACATTAGAAGAGCTAGGCTGGATCTGAGCAATGGAACATCAGCTCTCAGCATGCAGTGGACAATGGGAACCCATGAAATGCCCATGGGAACCACAAGCAGGACATTCTGCCCTTGCAATGGGCAGCTGGAGGTGTATTTAGCCTAGAAGGTGGTGAAGTAAGGGGAGATGCACCAGAGGTGTACAGAATTATGCACAGTGCAGAGAAAGTGGAGAGGGAGAATTCCCCCCCTTCTCCCATAATACAGGAACCCAGAGTCATCCAATGAAACTGCTTGATAGGAGAATCAGGACAGAGGAAAGGAAGTGCTGTGCAAAGGTCACATTTGAACTGTGGAATATGCTTCTAGGAGATGGCATGATGACTACCAGGTTGGGCAGTTTTACAAGGGGAATGGACAAATTCATGGGGAAGGTGAGCAAAATCCACTAGTCCTGTTGGCTACATGCACTTCCAGTCTCAGAGGCAGTCTATCGGTGTATAACAGATGCTGGGGTACATGGGTGGCCCAGTGCTGTTGTCCTCATGTCCATGGGTTTCCGACGGGCAGCTAGTTGGCCAGTACGTGAATAAAATGTTGGACCAGATGGACTCTGGGTGTGGTCCAGCAGGTCTTTTCTTTGGTTCTTGTTGCTAGTCGTGAAGTTGCGTCCAACCCATCGTGACCCCATGGACAACATTCCTCCAGGCCTTCCTGTCCTCCACCATCTTCCGGAGTCCACCCAAGCTCACACCAACTGCCTCAGTGACCCCATCCAGCCACCTCATCCTCTGCCATCCCCTTCTTCTTTCGCCATCTATTGTTCCCAGCATTAGGCTCTTCTCCAGGGAGTCCTTCCTTCTCATTCTCTTCCTTTGGTTCTTATAAGTTCTTAAGGACTTATATGGATACCGCATGAGTCGAGTGAATTAACACCTTCCAATTTGTCTGAAAAGTTGAGTGCTTCATATTTTATCAACACGATTTGTCTTAGTTCCTCAAACTTTAGTATATGTTAGGCAGGTATCAGGTCTAAAAACTCTGCAAAGAAGGCAGATGAAAAGAATCCATACAAACTCACTGTGGTCTCCTTGTCTTCTTTCAATAGGCATCCTACTCTCTTGCCCTCCAGTTATGGGATGTGTTAGCATGTGCTTGGTACTAAATTACTTTTGGAGTCTGATAACTTCACCCTCAGTGCTTCTGTGGGAGAATCTATCTTTCCTCTCTAGTTTTCTTAGCACTCTGTGACAAAGTAGTTAACATCAACTACTTGTTGACATTCAAAGCAACACTTCCAGCAGCAGGCTTTGATTTGTTCAATGTATTTATATCCAACCTCTTCCCTGCAAGGAAGTCAAGATGGTGTACAATATCCTCCTGCATCTCACTCTAATCCTCACAACAACAACAACCCGTGATGTAGGTTTGGCTGAGACTGAGTGACTGGCCCAAAGTCATCCGGAAAGACATATGGCTCAGGGGAAACTAGAACACCTTCACAGTCCAAGTCCAGTACCCTAACTACTACACCACACTGCCTCTCCTAGTGATTCTGGATCTCCTGAGTCCCAGCCTAGCACTCTGACCACTGTCTCTCATGCTGAACTCAGGCCCTCTGCTCATCCTCTAAAATTCATATCTAGGGATTGCCACATCCCCGTGTTTCTTTCTCACCGAATTTTACTCCAACTTTTCTAAGCTCTGCTTTTCAACCAGACATTCCAGCCCTGTCCTCAGCATAGAAACACCTATTCCAGAAGTTTCTCCCCAGATCGGATTGCTAAAAGTGCACATGAACGTACAATGTAACTTTCCCCTTCCGACGACTGACAAGGGAAAGATGACTGGAAAGCATGGGAATCCTTCTTCCAATGAAGCAGAATACATGTGCAGTTTCTGTACTCAGGTGCAACAGGTATGGTTTACAGTGTCTCTGCCCAGGTACAACGAGAAACAACCCCAGACCTCAGCTCCTTGCCCGTAAAATGGCAGCTGCAGTTTTCTGCCCAAAGGGATTCCTGCAGAAATGACATTTCAAAAGCCTTGTGAAGGAAAAATGTGCTATATTAATGCTGCATAATAATTGTCTTATCCCAGGAAGGGGATGGGAGGAAAGAACCTGTGCAGATTTCTTGTATTTTCTGTTGATATAGAGATAATTCTTGTAGTCTAATATACTTGTCAGCACAATCAGTATCCACTTATGTACCACCTGTCAAAGCTATCCTGTTTAATTTTCTTTGCGTGATTGAACAATGGCGTTGCCAATCTTTGGGGGTTTCCTCTTGAACTGAAGACACATTTAAGCAATGCAAAGAAAGGAAGCAAGCAAGCTCCTGTATATGTCTAATGGCAAATTAATCCATCTTTAGTGAAGCTAGTGTATGTGTAAATTTATTTATTTACAATAACCATTTTAATAGTTCTACACTGCCTGGAAATGACTAGGAGGTAGAGAAATGCAAGCAGTAAGTGTGCAGGGGAAGGCAATACGGATGGTCCAGGAACTGGAAACAAAGCCCTTTGAGAAGAGGTGGAAAGAACTGGGCATGTTTAGCCTTGAGAAGAGAAGGCTGAGGGAAGATATGAGGGCACTTTACAAGTACTTGAAGGGTTGTCACGAAGACGAAGGCCAGAGACTCCTCTTGCTATGGAATGACAGGCTCAAGTTGCAGAAAGCTAGAGATCAGGAAGAGTTTCCTGACTGCTGGGGCAATACAGCAATGGAACCAGCGACCGATGGAAGTTGTGAGCTCTCCCACACTAGACGCATTCCAGATGCAGCCGGACAGCCCGAGAGGGATGGCTTAGCTGGGAACCCTGCACTGAGCAGCGGGTTCGACCCCCTGGACCCTTCCACTATTCTATGCTTTTATGAAATCCTGCAATCTCACTTTCCACAAGGCAGCGCACAACCTTCTGCACCCTAGACTTTTTGAATGTGAGAGCCAGTGTGGTGTGGTGGTGAAGAGCATGGGACTGGGACTCAGACGATCTGGGTTCTAGTCCCCGCTCGGCTATGGAGCCAACTGGGTGACTTCAGGCCAGTCACAGACTCTCAGCCCAACCTACCTCACAAGGTTGCTGTTGTGGGGATAAGATGGAGGAGGAGATGTAAGCTGCCTTGAGCCCTTTGTTGGAAAAAGGCAGGATATAAATCGCAATATAAATAAATAAATAAATGAGTGAGTGAATGAGTGAATGAATGAATGTGGATTTATTGCTCTGTATATCTTCATACATACATATGCAATGTAATACACAATCTACTATATATATTCTATTCTATTCTATTCTATTCTATTCTGGGTACAGTATGTTGGACACTAGATGCCACGTAGATGCCTACAGGGATATTTGAAAGTCCAGCTCTGAGGTCAGCAAAGATGCTTGAGGCTGGCCCCACAGCTCCAAATTCAGAGCAGCTCCTCCTGCCTTCACAGGTGCTACAGTTCCTTCTGCACCTGCTCTGGATCTAAATGCTCAGGCAGACTCTGGAGCCAGTGCTGTGGAGGATGTGTGCTCCATAGTTAGGAACCAGCATGATTCCACCCAGGTATGAGGAATCCCAGCAGCTTCTCAGCCCCTTCTCCCCACAAGCAGGGCTGAAGCACTTTGATAGCCCAAAGAAGCCATCTCAGTGTTTTGGAAGTGGTGGGAAGCATGGAAGAGGGCCTTGTTTCTGTGCTCCCCCAACCCTTTATTGGAGGATGACTATCCTTAGGTTTGGAGAGCAATGGGCAGCCACATTGGAAATGCCCTAAAGCAACGTCTGAATTAGCATTCCAGATTTAAAAGCCCAAATCCAAGAGATCTGACCTAATACCTTGCAGAAAAGCCGAGATAGCAAAGACTGTTTTGCAAGCAGGACTGATGCTGGTAGAAATTCTCTCGTGTGTATGTGGTTTTCCTGCAGAGTTTAATAACAGAAGGAGTTGACAGTGATGAGCGTGCGCGCACACACACATCAGTCCAAAAGGTTTTCTTACAGAGGACTTCATAAGACAAACAGAAAAATAAAGGGTAGACAAACTTCATTTCAAAGGATTATTTACAAGCTGCATTTCACCGTTGAATAATTGCTGTTTGAAGAATTCTGTTCTGTTTACAAGCCGTGAATGTACCATTCTGGGAAACCAACTCCATTTCTAGAAGGATGATTTAGTTTGTTGCCAGACCAACTCCAGATGGGTGTCCACACCTCATAATGCTACACAGAGTTTGGATGATATCTGCTAATGTAGGACAGAGTGTAGGACATGGAACAACCAATTCAAGCTGCAACAACCCAGATTCAGGCTGGTCATCAGGAAGAGCTTCCTCACTGTCAGAGCAACACAACAGTGGGACCAGCTGCCTGGAGAGGTGGGGGGCTCTCCCACACTGGAGACATTCAAAAAGAACCTGGACAACCCTCTGAGCAGGATGGTGTAACGTGGAGTCCTGCAACAGCAGGGGGTTGGACTCGATGGCCTTCATGGCCCCTTCCAACTCTACTATTCTATGATTCTAATACCATGCACACCCCCTCCCTTTTGCCTATGACTTCTTCCATCCTGCGCCACACCATACCCACCAAAACCCATGAAGAAAGGAATTATGGGATGGCTACAGAATGTCTTTTGATTAGAAGCACCAGGAGTCCTCCATCTGGAAGCACCCTGTCATAATAAATGCTCCTTCACACTTGCTCCTGAGCTTCCTGATGCATTTATTGATTTGATTAAGCACAGATGGCAGCAGTGGTAAAACCGGGCTCCTCAATTGCTACATTATTGACTGCAAGCTCGCAATATCCTTTCCTGAAAGAGGGCTGGGTCTTTCCATCACATCTAAATCTCTAATTCTCTGCACATCACATATTGCATGTGCCGTTGGCTGCCACGTATTCCTTCCTCTTTATGTGTAGCAAAAGGGGAAGAATGTGCCGAAGTGTTGGGTTAATAAAGGTGGCACAATATGAATTTCTCCGTTTCTGTTGACAAATGTGGTTGCTGCTGATAAGGCATACAATGTAAGTTTGCTGTCTGAGGCCCCATTACTAGCAGAGAGTTCTGTCAAAGGATGGGAAAACCTTCCTCCCCATACACACCATCGCTTTTGCACACGTTGCTTTCAGAAGTGTGTCTGTGAGATGCCTTCTGACGGGGCTCTTTAAAAGGACACATGAAATCAAGGAAACAAAGGGGCTGCACAGGCAGTCTTTTCCATCTTCCTTGAGGGTCCAATTTTTCTTCTTTAATGCAAAGGAGATTTGCAATCTCCGCTTTGTGTATCTGATCCTGCGAGCTGAGAAGAGGAGCCATTTTCTGTCGATTTAGATTTGAATATTTGGACAGACATCACCAGATCACCACTAGTGTGACTTGAGAACTTCTTGTGCACCAGTGTTGCTGATTGACAAAGATGGACAATTAAGGAGCTGGGGTGGGGAAGAGAGAGATGCTGGATTTTCACATGGTTTTCCTGCCTCAGTGACAGTGTTCTCCTCTGTCTTTGTGCTATGGCCCAAACACACACACACAATCAGAGCTGCGGGATCGTCAGAGTCACTTCTGTAGTGTTCACATTGCATATCATTTAGTTTACAGTTTTTGATCATTTGCATCTCGTTCTTGCTTGGATAATTCGGGCAGCAGCTTGTCCCCTGTTATTAGCAAACCAAATATGCTCAGCCTGGAAATAACAATAAAGATGATGTTCAGCAGTGCATCACATACACGGAGGGGACTGATCCTTCAGTTGAGAAGGAGTGCATGGGAAAGAGAGCAAAACCGATTCACGTGGCAGTGAAACGTATCCAGCCACCAGTTTCTTACCACTAAAGGTACTTCTATGTGGTCAATCCTCCAAAATGAGAAATTGGGCTCGCAGTAGGGGGTTTCAGCTGGGGAGAAGATACAATGGCCAAATGTCACATGTATCAGTCTTTTCTGTTGACGTGCCCTGCATTTGAACATATTAAGTCTGCTTAACATTAACGTTCCTTAAAAAGGAAGAGGTGGGGGCTTTGAAAAAGCTCATCAAAAAGTAGCATCTGGACTATCTGAACTCACGACATGTGTTTAGCTTCCATCACAGACACCCATCTCTCCTCCTTTCCATAGGTGAACTTCCAGTTTCACTTTCTCCCATACTTGAATCTTTCAGATCTCAAGCTTTCGTAGTTCCTTCTGCATGCAAAATATGTGCTTCAACACTAGGCAAAATCTATTTATCTATAAAACAAAAACTATTCCATCTCCAAAGTGTCACCCAAAAAAATAATCAACAACATGGATTACCTTTGGTCGCAAAGATGGGCTTGTCTGAGGTTTGAAAGCTCGGAGTATTAGCTTGAGCATGCAATTTTATTATTTTCCATGTAGTATGGAATCTCTCTGTGCCAGCCTTTCTGAACATTTATTTATTGAAGTTATAAATAACTTCAGCCGCACCACACATCAGGTCAGCCAATAATAATATTCAGATAAAAATAACATACATTAAAAACACAACACTAAAAGCAGTAAAGAGCACTAGCCAATCAGACATGCCTTCAAAACAAAGACCAGGTTATAAGCCAAAGGGTGGCCTGAAGGACAGCAGAGAAGAGCTAACTTAACCTCAGCTTGCCATGGATTCTGCAGCAAGGTTGCACGCAACTGTCTGTCCCCACCAAGGACTCTAAAGCTGGAGCTGAGCAAACAACCTTCCTTGAAGCTCTTACAACCTGAGCAGTTCTCTATTTGAGGAGGAGGTCCCCTGGTTCCAAGCCACACGGGGCTTTATTGGTCCTAAAGAACACTTTGGTTTGCACCATGGAGGACTTTTAAAACTATCAATCAATCAAACAGGCTAAGCCCCACTATCCTTTGCCATAAGATCATGCCAATATCTGGCTCTCAACTGCCAACTTAATTTGTTGCAGCTCCCAGAATGAAGAACTTCCCCAGAGCTGTGCATTTGGTTGTTTCTTCACACCTTGTTAGCTGCCACTCAACCTTCAAAGGGATAGATCAGCAGACAGAAAGACTAGCAGATGACACACTCGAAATGCCAGGACAAAATAAGCCTATTAGCAAGTAGGTTCTCAGAGAGCACTGCTTTTCCACCCCAGGAGGGCAGCTAGAGAAGGCAACAAAAGCAGCTCATTCTCAGGGAAATTTGCATGCTTTTGGATCAACAGCACTGCAATAGGTCGTAAGTTCTCCTTGCCAGAATTCAGGTCAGTATCTGGGTCAAAGTACTTTTCTAGCCATCAGCTAAACTGAAAACCTTCAGGGTGGAATGGGATAATTGTGCTTAAGCTCTCACACTCAAAACCCAAAAGGCAAGGATCACTCTGTGTGTGTGTGTGTGTGTGTGTGTGTGTGTGTGTGTTTGTGTAGGTGAGGGGCAAGAAACTATCAGACCAGCACTTGGGGAAAGAACTCAAACCTTCCCCCTGAACTACTTTCCCAGTTAAAGCCAGCCTCTTCTTTGACCTACAGTTGAGGGTAAGTATACATTACAGTTTAATTTCCTTTGTGGATATATATTTTAGGGTATATGATAAAATTAATTTCAGACCAGTTTTGCCCAGGATTTACCTAGCTTGCACCTCCAAGGTGCAAACATAAACTTGGATGCAACTTGTGGTCAAGGTCCAAACATTTCTAAGCTTGCAACACTATTAACTGGTCCCCCAGAAATGTATCCCGCAGAAAGTACACACATCAATCCCTTCCTGCTTCCATGAAAACATTTCTCCCTTCCTGCTTCCCAGTATAGCAAGGCAAGCAAGGCAAGTAGCTTGACCTGCTTTCCTTTAGTGAGTTAGGCTGATCTCTCAGAACTGGCTTTGTAATACAGAGTGAGTAACAGAAAAGTCATTAACAAGAAATATCCAACCAGTTGACGGCTCCTCTCATTGTGGAGGTAGTTCCTGCCCACACCAGGAGTTGATTTCTCCTTTCCCTTCCTTTCCCCTCCAAATGAATTTGGTTCTTCCTTCCCCGGGAACACCAGTCAGCGCTTAATTGGCCTATTCATTTAACTTGAAAACGTCCCGCTGGGCTGACGAACTCACGCTCCCCTTGTCTGATCCTCCTTTTCTACAGAGTCTGCACTCAACCAGAGGGGGTCTCATTCTAATCAGCCACTTGGCTTGCCTTAAAGCTCATTAATGATGGCATTTCAGCTAAACACCCCAACCCTGCGTCCTCTCCTAGTTCAGTTTCAGAGTCTAAAATCTGTAGCTTGAACTGCTATTTTATTCTGATTCCTTTTATTTTGCAAAAGAAGCAAGTCCAAGCCCTACCAGGGGCACATCTGGAACAAAATGAGGGGCTTTGGCGAATGCGGCGGCATAGAAGCTTGCCAAATAAATAAATAAATAAATAACATGTGCGTGAGAAAGAATGTGACCAAAGATGCTTTGATGAATGCCATGCACCTGCATCCTAGGAGACCTCAGGTGTGCTCTTGGGAGTCTTCCTGTTCTGGTGGGATGGACAACTCAGATTCCAAAGGTGAAGCTGTTTTTGGAATGGTTCCAATCCCAGCTGTAATCCAAGGTCCTGAGACTCCAAAGGACATAGATATGGGGGAGAATAGACCAAGAGCAGAAGGGGGAACCAGTCTACTTGGTGGTGGGAATGGGAAGGAGCTGCAGCTTCCCGAGGGAGGGGACATTGAAATGGCAGTTTTCCTAATGGGGAAATTCTGCATCTTGAAGAGGTAAACCCAGGTGCTGGATGTCGTTATTGAAGTCCAAGTAGCTACCCAGCGGGCAGAATGCAGGCATTCTCACATTCCCAGCTCTCCTTCCTCAAGAGAGAGATGAAGAAGAGTTCATAAAGAGAGCTTTGGGAAATGAACATCAGAGAGTGTTCGACATATCACTTTGTGTATGCTCAGAGACATATATGCAAGAATAAAGATTAGCAGCAAGGAAATGCTGGTGAGACTGAAATTGCTTGGAGGAAGAAGTACAGCTCACAACAACGGGAGGAACTGTACACCTTCCAAAAATGTGCACAGCCAATTTGTACCTTTGGGGGGAAAGTATGCCCAAGATAATGTGCAAATTTTCTGGGGAAAAGTGAAAGTGATTATACTCATGCCTGGATTATGGGTATCGGACAAAGATATCAGAGTGGAGCTGGAAGAACTTCAATGAGCTCAAGTTTTGCTTATAGGCATATTCCTTCAGACAGTGTTCTGGAAATATTTCATTTGGATCTTATTCCCTACAAACGGTTCTCTCAAAAAATGACTGTTTTCTATACTTCAGAGGAGAAGGAACACAAGCGGCTTATTGAACCACTAAAAAAAGTGTCAAGGTTCCAAGCTTTCACTGCATTTTCTTCCTTGTGCCACAGGGAGAAATTGTTATTGAGAAGGACCTTGTTCAAACATTTCCCTGGAGATGATCGCAGAGTCTTGTGGCTTAACTGAGCATCACTTTGACAATTAACCTGAGCTGTTCTGTATGGGAGAAGGAATGAGAGATGGAGTACAACACCGAGATGCGATGAGCAGCGCATTCTACAAACTGTTTCATACAAGAATATGGATTTGTGCCAACGACAACCAGAGAGATTTAAACATGCTCCAACTGCTTTGCTGATACTTCAGGATGAGGGACGTGATGCTGATAGAGAGACAGAGACAGGGTAGCATCTTTGCCTTGCAGGAAAGAAATAACATCAACAGCTTTGAGAGCATAAGAAGATCCCTTCTGTCGTTAAAGGCTCCCTTTGCTGAGCTGCGGCAGAAGGCTGCAACAAGCGCTTGTGGGCTTCCTCTAGGTTTGGTTGACTTCCTAAATGAGGGTTGAGCATGAGAAGTCTAACCAACAGGAGAGGGCCAGATTCCAAGGATATCATTGCAACCCTACGGCTATGGCCTGGTTGGTCCCCGGCTCTTGTTGTCCCAGGCCATGGTGGCCATGATGGAGGACAATGGGGGACAGCAGGTGGGTCCTGAGGAAAGGAACCATGCCATGGAAGGGTCCAGGGAACCTCAATAACTGGAACTGGCATTGTCAGCCGATGTTCTGGAAGGTAGTTCATCATCGATGGTTACTAGTCATGTTGGCTTTCTCTGTGGTCTCCACGTTTGATGGAGTTTAGTATGTTTTTGTATAATTATAGGGCTGGTGCATTTGTCCTGCATTTTAAATTGTTGACATCTGCCTGAGTTAGGAGGGTGAATTAGTAGGATTCAAGAGAGACTAGCAAGAGCTTCATCCAGCCACGTCCCCCTTCAGATGCTCTGGGCTTCAAGTCCAGCCATCCCCACTGGTCAGGATTGGCTGGGACTTGTCGCCCAAAAGCTGTGGATGTGGCGGCAGACTGGCTACAGGGGGTGTTCAGTTTGTCTCCGGCTCCTTGTGTAGAGGGTGCGGAAGATGGCACAGGAGAAGGAGAAGGAAAACCAGGTCGCCATGCAGAAAAGTTCAGATTTCCAGGCTGAAGAGGGCTGCGAAAGAGCAATGTTTCTCTGAGTAATGAGCACGATTAAACTTGGATAAGCCAGAAAATGCAGTTATGCAGTTGAAAAGGGAAGGTCCCTGAAGTGTCAGCTTCTCTGGCTGCTTGATGACACACAGGTGCAAAAGGGGATAATCCAGCAGACCGGAGTGGGAAAAACAGCCTTCAGACCCCACTACTCCGAAATACGATTGCCAACTGGGCTGAGCAAGGTGTGGCTACCGAGCATCCGATTGTTCTAACAGGTGCCTTCTCAGGTGTGCCTTGACTGTCATGGTGTTGACACTTGCGATGCAGTTGTTGGTGTTAAATTAGCAGCAGAAGATCCATCCACTCACAAGGGCTTCCCCACCTTTTTTAACGGGATCTACAACTCCGACATACCTGCATTTTCTTTTGACGAACCTTTACAATTGATGCATTGCCAAACCAAACCTCTCCCGTGCATCCAGGGAAACGTTGCTCTGAGTACAGTGAGATACATGCAGGTGGAATAGGGAAGAGTTCACAAAGGAGTTTTCATTCCCAGTTTAGAAATTCCTTCCCTAAGAGGTACACTTAGTGCCTAATTTACTATCTTCTGGGTGCCTGGGTTTGATCAACGCATTTAATGAATGTGTTTTCTTTGATTTATAACCTCCCAGTCTGCCTTTGACTGTGAAACCTGCACTGCAACATCTAATGCTGTTTGTATTATTTATTTATGGCATGTCTCTATTGCCTCATGCCTGAAGGAACACATGGGGATTCACACAGGTCCATATCTGAATGAGTATCATAGAGACATCACCTTCAAGTGGACACTTATCTGAATATCTGCTCCACTTTTGCTGAAGCTCATGTATAATAGCTAGAAAGCTGTTTTCCCACACATATGCATCTTATATGTATTCATTGCTGTAGAAATATACAAAGTCATGTCTGCCTAGTTAAATAGAAAATGGGGAAAATGTTGGCTTCTGAAAATAGGAGTGTGATGTCATGCTTTGGGAATTAAAAAGCAGTGGGTTTATTTGGGCATTGCTTACATTTACACGGAACTGTTTCTGCCTTTAGCAGCCAATGCCATCTTTCAAGATTCTCCAAAGATGGTGTCATGATCCAAACAGCCCAAGAAGGTGTGTTGGAAATATTATCATGCCTCTAGTTTGCTCTTCTTTAAAGAACTGGCAGGGGGGAGATTATGAGTGGGAGGAATGATTAGGATTCATCTGACCTGCAAGAATGTGTAGCGGTCTGAATTGAAGCATCAACTGCGGTAAAGCACAGGGAAGGAGCAGGCGAAACGGAGGCGAACAAGCTCAAGGATATGTGGCAGAGCAAGGAGGCAAGCAAGATGCTGGAAAGTTTCCACATGCTATCACACTCTAGAAGACATCTGAACTGCTTCAAGGAGCTATCAGGTCATTTTCGCTGTGGACATCTCAAGATATTGGAAAATTATCTCAGATGGATAAGTGGAAGAACCCCTCTCAAGTTGATCCCCCTTCATGGGTCAAGCAGCCTCATCATGTCCAAGCAACAGAATGATGGACAGGTGTGCAAAACAAGGACAACTCCAGGCTTGAGTGAGCCCTGGCAAAAGGCAGGTCCCTTTGTCCATTGGTGAGCCATGGCGGGCTTACCTGGTGGAAACAGCAGGTAACAACAACACTCCAAAGCAATGCTGTGTGGCCAAAGATATAGTAATTTCATGGGGATGGAAGAGAAAAACCTTTCAGTTAGTTTTCAACCTGAATTTACTCACTCTGCACCTCCCACAAATCTGAACATTATTTGTGATTGAAGTCTGCACATTTCCAGGTTTGTGATATGATTTGTAGAGCAAAGAAAGAATCTGACACCTGTTCAAAAGATGCATGCAGTTTTCAAATTGGGGTGTGCATTTGGGAAATGTACATGAAATATGCATGGGTTTTCATTTGCCACGAGAAAGAAAAGAATATGAGCTCACAGTCATGAGCTGGAATGTGGTATTCGGGCAACTTCCGTGATCTCACATTTTCCTGATTCTTATAGACCAATAACAGCAACTTAGGTCAATTTCAATGTGAATATCACCAGATGGGGCAACTTACTGGTACCGGTTTGGAAGAACCTCCTTTTTTAGCAAGAAGCATGCAACGACATCCAGTCACATAAACTCCATTGAGATATCTCCTCAGACCTCTTGGTTATTAAAAGCAGAGTTGTTTGTTTCATTCCTTTGCTTCTCTCTCTTGTTCTCTCAGGAGACTGCCGGATTATGTTTTAGGCATTTCATGTATCACACATCAAGCTGAGTTTCTTACACTTGTTATTACATGCTGTGCAGAAATGTTTCTGAGTTTTTATTTATTTATTTATTCATTCATTCACTCACTCACTTTCATGCTGCCCCTCGAGGCCTACAGAAAATGAAATGCTGCTGTTTGGGAGCTAAGCAGAACAAAAACAAAAACAACAGTGGGAAGACTTACAATCCCACTGACAGGTCTGCAGGCGAAAATTACCCAGCTTGGTAAAATATGCCTCTATGCTCAAGATCCACCTACTGGTTTAGTGCGGTACCTGGAAATGAGCTGCATTTACTCGAACCTTAGCGTCCTCCTTGGGCACAAAAGGGGACTGGGGTATTTTACACCAGAGGTGCTGAAGTGCCATTACCGTGAAACCATTAGGGTGCCTAAGACTGACCCACAATGCCCCTCCGCAAAAGCTTTGCTCCCCGAAAAGAAAGGGATGACTAGGACCATGCAAAATCCTTTTGAAATGATCTTTGGTCAGAATTTACAAACTTCACACCTTCCAAACCAAATAAGGTCTTGGAAAAAGTGCAGGAAAAATGTACCTGTTTGAAATACTTATATGCACTTTCATCACCGGGAGAAAAATGTACACATTACAAATGTAATTAATGTATGCAATACATATGTTTAGAAAATCTGCATACATTTTTATATGAATTCCTGGCCTCATACCTAGAACGTTTTGAATCTGATGTGATATTAAATCTATTGTACTCTCTTTTTCTGGATTTCATTTACTGCTCAAGCTTTATGTTGTAGGCACACAATCTTCTGTTGGATATAAGCTCAGAAGAATTTTACTCCTTGGGTAACTTATGGTCCCTCTGATACCTAACAAAGTAGAAATGTTCACTTACACTGGAATATTTTACAGAAACAGCCTCTTATTGCAAAGTTAATAGGAAAAAAACCCCTCTAGTAAACTCCATGAAGCTTCCCCCCATCATTATTGATTATTAGAACAGGAAACATTCACAGCAAGATGTGTGCTTTCTGTTTTAACTGCACGCCCAAATGCAACAATTCCCATTGAATAAAGGATGAAATTACTCCCCTTCTCCCCATAATAAACAATCTAATATCAAGTGCATTTTTTCTACCTGATTTCTAGTTGACCCTATTTTTAAACCCTTCCTCCTAAAAACAGCCATGGTGGCCTAGAGCGCCCAGGCATCCAACTTCACAGATGGCAGGTCTTTATTTGAAGAGCCGTCAGAGAATACTGACTATTTGATGAGTTTCCCAGTTCAAGTCTGGGTTAAAACCAAGAAACCTTCAAGATAGGGAGCAGCAGGCCCTAATGTTCCCCTTCAGCAGTTAACACCTGGACTGCAGACCAAAGAGACATGTCAGTCCTCACATCCATTTTCCTCCCTTGGACTAGATGTACTGCATCATTGGATATCAGCTACTTACACAGAGGAGAAGGCAGAGGAAGCCGAGAAAGGGCGAAAGCAAAAGAGGGAAGTGTTGGGCTATTAATCTTGCCCTATAGATTCATTATTCTTACCCTCTGCACATGAAAAAAGAAAAAAAAGTCTCCGACTTTCAAATCTAGAGACAGCCCTTTCAAACTCTGGGAGGCATATTAACAAAGACTGAGCACCTACCTACATAAAAGCAAATACTCTTGGTTCAAGACTCGCTAGACCTTTCTCATTATTTTTATAAATATAGCACTTTTCAAAATGAGACTGCTGAGTAATCCAACGGCAAGCTTATTGGTCCATGCCTGCAATAAAGGGAGTGCAAAATTAATCCCCACACTGGTATGCTGAGGAATGAGAGTTTTCGGTTCCCATCACATTTCAACGGAGGGTGCTCAGCCCTGCTTGATGAAGCTGCCAGCAGAGTATGAAATGCATTTCTAGAATTAGTTTCATGACTCATAGCTCATGCCTTCACTGCACACTGAGTGCCGGTGATTGGCAGCATAAATAGGGACAAGAAAAGTCGGTTACTTCTTTCTCTGTTCCACTGAATTCTGTTTAGTTTCTGAGATGGTTGGGAGTTCAAATGATGAGCCACTTTTGCAAGCACAACTCCACCATATTAACGTTTACTGCAAATGATTCTAGGAAACCTTTGGGTCTCTGCATTCATGAATGGCATATCCATAGATTATCAGCTTCCCCTTTTCCTTGAAACTTCTCCTTGACTTCCCACAGGTTTCAACTGACAACTAGTTACACTGTGTTGCAATGAAGGAACTGGAGCAGATAATCAAGTATCAGGACTTTTCACTGGAGACAATGCCAAGATCAACCGCACTATTGTATTCCTGATCACAGCGTATGTGTGTGAACGCTGGACGGCGAAGAAAGCTGACAGGGAACAAATGGGTGCATTTGAAACATGGTGCAGGAGGAAAGCTTTGCAGATGCTCTGGGACAATGGAAAGATCAACAAGGGAGTCCTAGATGAAATGAAGCCAGAACTTTCCTTGGAAGGAAAAATGACAAAACTGAGGCTGTCATATCTCATGAGAAGGCAAGACTTCTTGCAGAAGGCAATCATGCTAGGAAAAGCTGAAGGCAGAAGGAAAGGAGGGGGAACAAATATGAGATGGAGTGATTCTGGATGGCTCCAAGCTTACAGGAGTGAGCAGGGCTGTCAAGGACCAGCGACTCTGGAGGGAATTCATTCACGGGGCTGCCAACAATTTATTGCATTTTCATCCAATCTCATATCGCACAAGGTAGCTTACCTGTGGGTCCCAGGTGAGCCCCTCCAAAAAGAGTGCCTCGTTAGCTTCAGTATGGCAATCACCCATATTATGCCCACAATATTTCTGTCTATATGCACATCTCTATTGATCTACTATATTTGTCTGTCTGTCTAGGTTGACAGATGGACAGAGAGAGGCAAACAGAGAGATTGGTTTTACCAGCTTCTACGCAAACCATTCTGACATGGCTATTTAATCAGCTATGGAAAAGTAATCAACAATAATTCGTTTATTTCTTTTTGCTACAGAAAGATCCAGTCACATCATTTCCCGAGAATGAAACTTGCAGTCATATATTTACATAAATAATTAAAACTCCAGAAGCACAGTAGGTAATAAAAATATATTGCCACAATAAAATATGAAAGCAGAGAGTATTGCTTTAATTAAAAATTACCACTACAGTGCAGTAAACAACTTATTTGTACTTAGTGAGAAGTCTAACTATTTCAGTCTTTGGACTTGTTGAGCCTGTGGTGGAAAGATGTACCTTAAAGGATTTTTCCACAGAGACAAATTATTGAAGTCAGTAAATAAGTTTAATTTAGATTTACTGTTAATAATGGAATTCGGAGAATGAGGCTCTTCTTTTAATTTCCCATGGTAGAAAACATTATTAAATTTGGCCTTTAACATCTCACTGACACACACACATGCATGCCAGAAACTAGTAACTAAAACTTTGGAGGTGGTGAACATAACCCAATTGAAACCCTGCAATCTAATATGAATGCTATGCCATTCTATGGCTAAGAAATCAAATTTTAGAATCATAATTACATAGATATTAATTACTGCCTTGGGTTAGCTGGTGATTTATAAAATATATGAGGCATGTTACTTTTCTTGTAAGAAATATTAGAAATTATATTTTAAGTTGAAAACTTCATATGAACTTAGGAATGTACAACTTGACAGTTCTTAAATTTGTCAAAGTTCTTTGAATTACTTCGAAGCTTTTTCTGACTCACATCATGACGAGTGGAGGAAAAGGTTGCATGAAATCCATTCATGCTATCCATTGTTCTCATTCCTGACTCCCCCATTGGACCTTACTAATTAGTCCCTCTCTTCGGTACAAATGCTGAATATTCGTAGACTCAACTGATTATGAAATGAACACCCATAAACCCTTGATATGGATACACTATAAACCAGCCAGTCGCATTTCTTCCACAATAATTGTGGAAGCTTTTGACAATCAGCTTTTGATCAATACACCTCTTTCATCCAAACATCAAGTAATGTCATTATCCTTGGCTGGGGGTTGGTGAATGGGTTCATTTTTCCTTCACTTTCATTTTTTAAATCTCAAGTTCTTTCTCTCCTGACTATGAAGGCCTACATATCTTGATGATTTTCCATTAAAAATAGACAAAAATGACATTCTCGCCCACCCGCACTGCCCAAATCAACAGGTACAGCTATTCCCAATGGGGGAGACTATGTCATACCTATCTGCCAACAAGTGGGAGGGCTTTTCCTGTGATGGCCCCCGTCTATAGAACAATGTCCCCCCTGTGGCCTAGCTGGTGCCCAATTTGTCATTCTTTGGTGCCAGGTTAAGATGGTCCTCTACTCTGAGGCCTTTAAAGACCTACTTGGCCACCCTGGGCTTGAGAAGCGCTACCTATTCCAGGTGTTTTGCAGAGCTGTTCTTTGCTATTGTCTGGTTTCAGCTGTTCTGAACTTTGTATTTTATTTTATTTTATTTTATTTTTTTACTGATTTTATGTTGTTTTCATTACTTTTTTATTTGTTTGCTTCAGCTGTGGAGTGGTACAGAAATGAAGTGATGATGAAGAGGAGGAGGGGAAGGAGGAGAAGCAGCAGTGGCAGCATCAGCAGCAGCAGGAGGAGGAAAAAAACAGATGCCAAACCTACTTTAGCACTCGCATGCTTGAATACACAGGGATTCAAGCTAGACAAAATTTTACCAACCCCAAATGAAACCATCCCTATCGTGGTCTCCATGTTTGTCTTCTACATAGTGTATCCTCCATTCAGTTCCACCTTGACTTAGTTTTTCTTAACCTCTGCTCTTTTCAAAGAGCAGAGGTCAAGAAATACAGTGCCTACTCTTTTGTTATGGCCAACGGGTGAAACAAATGTCTCCGAATTTGTATGCAGAGAATGGTTTGAAGGAAGGGCAGGTGCCTTTGGAAGTCCTGGGCCAGAGATTTGATGTGAGGCAGTGGATGAATTGTTGTAGATGTGCTATTTGTTTGTCTCCACCTGTGATAAGCATGTACCTTAAATCATAAACAAAACCTGAAATGTTGTAGAAGCACCACACACATGGGCTATGGGGTGGAATACAAGTGTAATAAATAAATACACCTCTCCTTCGACTCCTCACCACCAGGGAGAGAGGAGATGCACAGAAATATGAAGTTGCCATGGTGAGCCGAACCACAGTCAGCTAGTTCTTACTGGCAAGGGCTCTGAGCTTTTGGACAAAAGACCCTGCCATCCCAGCCACTGGAGATGCCATGGACTGAACGTGGGACCCCTTCCATGCAAAGCAGATGTTCTTCCACAGAACTATGCTCTCACCAGCAGTTAATTAAAGCAGAGAATAAAAGTGTCATCTTGTGCTGTTCCGTAAGGCTCTTGTGCAGTCTTAGCGCGTTCTCGGTTTTCTTGGCCTCTTCCAGATCCCTGCTGGCTTGTTCCTCCTTCGATATCCTTCTCGCTTAACATTCTTGTTCATGTGAAATGCGTATCTGCCCCCAACCTGATGAATCTGTTGCTTATGCTGTTGCTTTGCTTTTTGAGTTGTTCAGCCTGAGGAAAGGAAGCCTCTCCTGGGGAGGGTGGGAGGAAAAATCCCTAAACTTGGCAGGGCTTGCTACAGTCTCAGCAATGTCATGTGCTCTGGGAACATTTTCTTTTGGCTTCTGCACCATTGTTATTCAAGATTGCAAACTGCTCTGCAGTAGATTGCTACTCGTGCTACATGGCCGAGGGGATTTCAGCCATTCTGTCTGGCTACGTTATGCTATTTGCAAAGCAAACGAGCACTCCCAGCGAGCCTTTAATACTAGATGCAATTTGCATTTGCAACATAATCATTAAAAAATTGGCAAAATCATTGGGCCAGGATTGGGGAAACAGAAAAAGAGAAAGATGATGATGAAAAGGATCGGGGGAAGAACCCAGAAGAATACCAACAGCCTGGAGATGGCTTTTTCCCCTTAACCCATCCCACATCTCGTTTGCATTCTCTTGAGACAGCTTCCCTTCCAGTGCAAAAGATCAAAGTCTGCAAATAATTAATGAGATTTTTCTTATCAAAAATAGCTCCCCTGGAAATAGTTACACCTGTCAATAACTTGAGCATCACATCTACTAATCAAAAGGCCAACACTCTAGGGATGGAGAATGCTTCTGTTACATCAACCAGCCTTTAAGGAAAGTCTCTGGGTGGGATTTGTGGGGAGTCGTGCATTATGTTTCTGACACATAATAGAAATTCCACGGCGCTTGTCCATCCATCAATATCCACCCCTGGGAACAGTAAGTGACACTAAGAATCCCTGGAGCAAAGACTTGAATAAAATCAACAAGTAAACCGGAATATGTGTGTGTATAGAGAAAGGAATAAACAGGGCAAGTGACACCTGTTAAGGGCAGAACTCATAGCTATTCCTGACACAGGAACATGCAATATTCATACTTGTTTTTAACTAGGAGTTTTAACGATGCAGGGAAGTGAGCACTCTAATTATATAGCCCGACTTTTCTCACCTTATGCTACAATTTAAACACTCATCATGGCTTAACCAATGATTTGCATCACTTCTGTTGGCACTTCAATCAAACAGGGCCACCGAAATGATTGCCATTTAATTTTGAACAGCAAAAGACGATTTCCTGGTGGAAGGGTTAATTCTGCTTTTGGATGGGAGAGCTCTCTTCTAAGACGACTTTGGGGGACTTGAGAGCTTCTTGGGAAGAGGGCAGCTGTGGGCTCAGAGCCGCATGATCCTGGCTATGCAGAGACTCAGATTGCATGGGATTATCTTCTGCAGAGCCCAGAACTGGGCCAGAGCCTGAAGTCTGCAAAAGCACATGGTTAGCACTGGTTTGTCCAGAACATGGAACAGATGGGAAAGGATAGAGCAAGGGTGAATCTGTCAGGTCTGCTCTTTTCCACATTCCTTGAAACAACAACAAAAACCAAGTCCTTTCTCCCTGGCGTATGAGGAACTTTTCCCAAATCACACTGAAATAAAAAGCACACCTGCACCAGGAAGAGACACACTGTGTTGGGGGTGGGTCCTTCCCCTCCACCCCTCCTTCTGCCATGCAAATCAGGACAAGGGTCTTCTAACTACATCTGGAACCATTTCCCCAATGGCTAAAGTGCCTGAATAGTCTAGGCACACATTTTTCAAATGAGCCTCACAGCGGATTGGGAATGTGCAGGCTCACATTTGCATCCATACGTGGGGGAGCAAGGATGCATTCCGACGACAACCAAACCAAGCCCAAATGACCATATGCCCATGGTTATCGGAGCATTTGTGGGCTCTCTAAGCCCAACCCAGCTGCATTTCAAATAGCCTGCACTCATGGAGTAAAAGATGTGGTTCATTTCTCCCTGGGAATGGGCAGAGGAGCTGGGAGATGGGAACCATCTCCTAGAATTTTACTTGCTTCTCCAGGAAATTCAGAATGGGAAAACAGTGTTCGTATGTCACCAAATGGCACTCCAATGGATTCCATTTCCCTTAAGCCTGAGACAACATTTCACAGCCTGCTCTCTTCCTTGGGGGCGTAAGCTACACTCAGGATTTATTTTGGCATTACCGGGTACGTCACTGCAAAGACCTGGTCCTTGGCAGCCCTTTCCCTTCCCACAGACTCCAAAACTAGGTGCTTTATTTAATGCCACGCTTCAGTTAAAGGACTTTCATTTCCCCACAGCCTTGAAAAATGGAGCTGGAGAACAATTATTTCATTAGTGGGCATGAGGATTTAAAATGGAGGTATAATAATTCAGGGAATAGAACAAAGAAGATATTTCCTCTTGCTTCCTTTAGCTCTATTTTCCTGACACTGTTTTACAGAATATGTTATAAATTCATATCACATAGAACAAGAGAGCTCCAGTTTAAGCATCAAGTTCTCACGTGTCCTATTCATGTTAATGTAAGCATTCCTGCCAGAACCAACTACTCCCTTTTCCAAGACGTGAAGGGAAAATGGACAGAATAGTACACCCCACTCTTGTCTGCCCACCCATGCCTTGCGGCCTTTTCCGCTGCCGTAAGATGAAAATCTATTCTTATCTATTCTTATTTTTCTGGTTTCCTCTACAAAGCAGTCTTGAAACTCTTTGGGCCTCAATATCAACTTAAGTGCCAGTCCCCATGCCCATATATACAATGCTATATATACAACATGCAATAGAAAAATATATAATACACCATCCTTTTCTAATATCACTAATATATCTCATTATGACTTATGGTGTCCAATCATAGTAGAAAGTGGATGGAAGGAGAAGGGAAGCAGAGGGAAGGACTGCCCTCTTTTCTGGCTGTGCTCTGTCATTTTCCAAAAAAAAAAAAAAAAAAATTCCTTACCTGTTCACCTGACCACAGTGAGCAACATTTGTGCAAACCTGGGAAGCTTTCGCAGCATGTGTGGTACATTCGCAAACCTGCAAGTCGTGTGTGTTGAAGGACTCTGCTTGTACCACAGGTGTAGAGACAGGCAAGATAATGCCGTAGAACTCCTTGTGGTCCAAACAGATGAAAACATAAATGCTCAGCACCAAGTCAGACTTAGGGCAGAAAGAAAGTGGAGACTGGGGAGCTAAACTGAAGAAATGCAACGGGTTATAACTCCAGACCGGATTCCTCACACAGCACCAAGATCTGATGCTCCATACAGAACGTAAGCATTTTGCTACATTTCTGAAATTGGACTTTTCAGTATTAAGTTTTCAGCTAATGTTCAGCCCCTCATTTGCAAGCCTTTTGGCTATGCTCACATTACATTGTCAGTATATGCATTTCCATTATCAATCAGTTGATCAATCAACCAATCAATGAACCCAATGTGCATACCTTTCTAAAACACTTGCAAATGTACATTCCAGAATTTGGGGAATGGGTCCCATTACATATCACATTCACGAGATACCAATATTAGCAGTAAACTGTATCAAGATTATTCCACTTACCGCACCGTCTGATGTTGCAAAGTATCTGGATCAGTGGCGTTCACTGTTAGCACAACACTGCCGATAGGGATGTTTTCTCTTTTGGTGACCGTCATTGGGTTTGGGTGGAAAATGGGACCTTCGTTGACATCCAGCACAGTGATCTGGACGGTTGCTGTGGAGCTGGTGTCATATGCTATATCCGGGACCAGCGGGTCTTCATTTTCTACTTTGATCAGCAGTGTGTGGAAAGCTGAGATTTCATAGTCCAAAGGCTGAAAGGCACAGATAACAGAAGGATACTCGTGTTTACTGGTTTGATGCTGAAGTTTCTTCAGGCTGGAAAACTACCTCCTGCTCTGGAGAACTTCCTAGTGGCTCCTCCATGCTGCCATTAAGCCAACGAGGCCCAAATGAGGACATTCAGGCTTGTGGTACACATTTAATTTTAAAGAAGATAGATGTTGCTAGAGCACTAAAGGCCAAATACAGTCCTTGGACAGTAGAGTCATTGCTCGGAGCTTCAAGAAGGAGGCCCAAGGGAAACGCATGATACGCTTCCCATAATGAGAACACACTCCCATTAGAATGAACTTGTTGGATGCTCAACAGTTCCTTTGGCCAGCACCAAAAGTATCAGTAGACATGGTTCCAATCAAATGCGGTGAAAGTTAGGGACATGTGAAGAGCTAGGACAGGGTTGGTGCATCTCTTTCAGCCTGAAGGTCAACCTCAATTTTGGGGAGCCTCTTGGAGGTGCGTTTCAATGATGAGTGAGGCCAAAGGGGTGGGCCAAACATGGGAAATAACACAGCTGCCTGCTGTTGGTGGCTGTCCCAAGGAAGGCATCTCAACCTTCAGAGAGGAAGAAAAATCTGCAAATCTGGGGTGACACACCGCGAGTGAAGGGGACGCATCCTGCTGAAAGGGAGATGGCCTTCTTGGGGAACCCTGATGGGACAGAATTGGTCACCATGCTCGCACTTCATAATCTTCACTTCACAGCCTCCTTCACACCTCCCTCTTTACCTGCCGTTACCTCCGTATTGTTCCCATTTTATGTGCAGTGACCAGAATTGTACACCTTACTCAACTGCAGCATCGCTGATAATAATCGGGGAAACATTATATCTATATGATGGATGGATGAAAGGGACGTGCCCATAAATGGTCCTCACCTTGACAACTGACAGCATCCCTTCATTATTCTTGGGGTTCGTATGGATCTTAAAGCTCTGACCTGGGTTTCCATTGATGATGGTATAAACTGCTCTCCACGCGGCTGTTTCTGGGTTGTCCCGATCTTCCACCGTCAAATTCACAATCACGCCCGTGCTTCCTTCCTTCACTGTGGCTTGGAACTCAAAATTAATAAAAGCGACATAAATGTTACTACCATCAAACAAATGACCGCCATCACCACAACAAATTTGCTTAAGGTGCTATGAATTATTCACAGCATCCAAAGGGGGAAAATGTAATCCTGGAATGAAAGTGAATTTTTACAGGCTGTAAATAATGCATTTTTTGGAGTATAAAGTCTATGGCACTATATTACCGTTTTGCTGCCCCTGTTTTTGAACGATCGCAGATAAAGAGCAACATGATTGGAATGGGCTTGGAAAACTCTCCAATAAGAAATATGGAAAGAAATCTTTTGTTAACTCCCGTTCATGCAAAGAGATTTGGCGCACACTCTACACAGGTGTTTCAAAATAAAACGGATAGGGAAAGAAACACATCCAGCATATACAATGAATTTAAGAACAGGCTGCTTTAACTGTGATTTGTACCCATTTTGGCATTTATTTTTCCTCTCGACACTTGAACTACAACATGTCATTGTCCTTTCTGGTCTGCGTGGGTGATGGTGTTGTGTGTAATAAAACAAGTGGCGATTATCGCAAGGCTTATTGCCCAAGTCATCAAATTCACTCTACGGTTTCCTTCCAGTGCAAGTATTTTACAGGCCTGGAGGACACTTTTTGGTAGGTTATTGTTTTTGAGGGTGTTAGGAAAACCGCTTGGTCCAGACTAACCTTGGCGCAGCCTAGCATGGGTATGGATTGACCTCTTTTTATGTGGCCATGTGGCATGTGGCCACATATAAAGCAAGGGCCATGAGGCATATGGGCACACAGCAAAGACAAAAAGAGAATGCCAATGGGAAGCAGTCAGACTCTGGTGCGCCTGCAGCTGGAGCATTGTGCTCAGTTCTGGGCCCCTCATTACAAGAGGAGTATAGCAAGGTTGGAATCGGTGCAGCGAAGGGCCACAGGGATGGTGGCTGTTTTGCAGGGGAAGTCATATGAGGAGAGGCTGAGGGAGCTGGGTCTTTTCAGCCTTGAGAGGAGGAGACTCTGAGGGGACCTGTTAGTGACATGCAGGTATGTGAGGGGGTCCATGCAGAGGTGGGTCATGACCTTTTTCCCCCTGCAGTGGAGGGCAGGAGGCATGCCAATGGAGCAAAGCTCAGGGAACCAAGATTTAGGGTGGATGCCAGGAAGTACTTCCTGATGCTTCAGACCCCTAGGGCATGGAATGGGCTTCCACGGGAGGTGGTTGAAGCCTCATCAGTGAGGGTGTTTAAGGATAGGCTAGGCATGAACATGGTGCATGTCATGAGTGGAGCTGGCTGGAGCTGGGGGTCAGACTAGATGGCCCAGGAGATCCCCTCTGACTCTATGTTTCTGTGTTTCTCTGTTACTGTTAATGAGGCTTCCACTCATGCCCTGACTGTGCAATCTTCTGGACCACCATGTAAAAAGAATGATGGGCTAGATGGGCCCTTGGTTCAGTACAGCAAGGCTCTTCTCATGCCCTTAACTAACCTCTGCCCAATACCCAGATGTTGGCTGCATGCCTATGGAAACTGGTGACGACGGCACCCTCATCTCCAAGCTAGAACACGCATGGCAATAGAATTCCTATGCGCACCGGTGCATCTCCCAACACATTTCTTGGCACTTTCCATGGTTCTTCAGCCCTCTTGCTTTTGAAATGTAACACTTGATTTGCATGCGATCCCTCAGTGTATTGAAAAACAAAATCTGCCAGCTGCATCCTCTCCTATGGGCCAAAGTCCATGACCATGTCTTAGAGCTGTTGCCCCACAAAACAGAGATTTGGCACCAGCATGGGGGCTGTGGAACCAGAATTGGGTGGGTGGGGGATCACGGAGCACAATCAGATGCTCATTCCCCCTAACGAATTCCTAAGACATCCCTACACCCAAATGCATATTTTAAACCCAATAAACGGAAGCATTTTTTTTAAAAAAAATGTACAAATCAACACATTTGATCATAAGCTCAGGAAAATGGAAGTTTGCTCCAACAAAAATCCCCACATTCAATGGGGAAACTGGGCGATTCCTGATATTAACCAACTTAACTGCAAGAGTCTTGTGTTTCTAGCAGCAGACTGCAAAAAGTTGAACTGGAACAAGTTTCATGAGTAGTGAAACCTCTAGTGACCAGAAACTATGATTAGATGGTGCATTAATTGATTTTGTCCGCCTTTAATATCCACACATCCCCAAAGCATCACAACTGGGAACAAAACTGATGAGCCCAGATGTGTATTTAATCTGTTGCCATCAGCTTCCATCTTAAAAAAATCATTTAGATCTGAAGCACCTTGGGCCAAATCCCCAGTTGGTTTAAACTGGGTCAGTGGATTTATATTTGCTCAAATCCCAGCTGAGAGCTTTGCTCCTGCAAAGTTTAACCTCTTAAAAAGAAGTATTCATCTCACTGCACGCAACTGGCCACAAGCAGAAACTTCACACCAGACCGTATCTCCTCCACTGAAATTGAGCCTGGACAAAACGTGTTCAGATCTGTATTCTGAGGACTGGGCTGGCTCAACCTGAGCTGAAACGGTCACACAGCGGATCGGATTCATCCTGCCTTTCTCCATGCAACACACCAAAGGCAGATTGCATTGTGCAACTCACAGCCCTCAACCCACCTTGACAGTGTGTTTGTGCCCATTTCACAGAAGACCACAGTTGAGTCTCAAGCCTCTGGATAGCATCTGGCCAACAAGGGAGACCTAGTCAACTCCACGGGGCTTTCCCAAATGGGCCCACCATCCTTTGATGCTTTTCCGACTTTTGTGGCATTTCCCCCCATTGTCCTCTTCAACCAATGTGTTGCATAGCAGCAAGATGTGTGCATGGAGGTAGCTGTGTGCGTGTGTTTGCGCATATGTGCATGTGCGTGCTGGGGATGCTCATGTGGAATTGGGACATGGGAGCCCAGCTCGCAGGTTCCCAGTAACTGAATGCTCTGCAGTGGAGGGCAGTCTTGAGCTGGTGCCAAAAAGACAGTGAGCCTTGGTGGAGACCTCCTTCCATAACTTTATTTATTTATTTGGAATTCTTATATGCTGCCCCCTTCACATAAGCCTCGGGGCGGCTTCCAACAAATAAATATCACTACAAAAACATAAAAACTGGAAACATCCTGGCAAATAATATAAAACCAATAAATAATCAGCAATTAATTAAAATAATGTTTAAATAAAAAGGTCTTTATTGATAACTTGAGTGGGGGCACCCCCAAAAAGGCCCTGCTTGAAAAGGCCCTGCTATCCAAGCCTCCCTTGGAGGTGGTGATTGGAGAAAGCTTGGAGGAAGAGGCCAGCTCGTATTGTCCGGGTAGATGAAGGACAGGGGAGACCTTCCCTCAGGTATTGTGGCCTCAGCAATGTAGGGCTTACAGCACCTTGAGCTGGGCTCAGGAGCCTCTACCCAGGAGAAATAGCACTGCACGGCAGTTCAGCTGAGTGCTGCAGAGATTCCCATGATCTCTTCCAGAGCTTGCCCTTTAAGATGCTGCCTGCACTCCTGATAGGTTAGAACAACAGCAAAGCTGTTTGCTGATTGACAGGAAATAATTAGCATCAGCAGCAGCCGAGCATGTGAGATCTGGCGTGTTAAGCTCATTTAAATCATCGCACCGTCATGCCTCCAGTTTCCTTCTGCACCTGCTACTTTCTAAGGGTTCTTTTGTCCCATCCCAGCTGTGGAGTTGTGAGAGACGCCACAAAATCTCGCCTTTGTGACACTACCACTCGGGGTAAACCTTAACTGCAAGAAATCACTGTTCCAACCAGCAGCGATCAGTTTAGACACCATACAAACATGGGACAAAATCAATATTTGTTGCAAGGGCTCAGAAATGGGCCACAGGGTCTCTCCCCCCACCCACAAAGGAAATAATTTCTCTCAAGACTCTATTTCTTTTGCAGCTTGACTTAGGGAACCCCAGAGAGCAACAAATGTAATGCAAGAGAAAACATGGCCTGGATTGATGAGCACCGAATCTAACGATTCATTAGAATTCCACACACTGAAAGCCCCAGTTGAGAGCAAGCTAATTAAAAATGCATGTTGCTTTGTATTAATTGATACATCATGACGTCATTTCCCCCACTGGATGAAGGAGTTTGGTGCATCCCATCCATCCATCGCATCCCATCGCTTGTTTTCCTTCACAGGGCTGACAAATGATGAGGACTGTCAAGACTGACATGAGTAAATCGAGTTTCCCCAGGGTGCTCCAAGAAATAGCATCCCTTCTCTGTTTCCTTTGCTCATTTGCCCCAAGCAAAGCAAAGAAAAAAACAGTTGAAAATAGATCATAGGATGCTCAGCCAAAGACTAGAAGGCAGCACCAAGCAGATTGATTATGCCACATCCAATTTGTTTAGCCTATTTATTGGAAGAAATACAATGGGTCCAATTATTCCACCTTCTATTAGCTGCTCCACCACTACAGAAAGGGTGAGTATCTGTTCTCCTTGCCATGGGATCTCCCTGCTCTATATTTTCCCTCCTCTCTATTTCTGCTGGAATTTGAAGAATTTCTAAAACTATGAATTATAGACCCCCAGTTTATTTTCTTCTTTTCCTAGTTTCTTCTTTCTAAGTTTCTGAGGTTATCACTGAAGGAAGCAGCTCAGTCAAATCATGGTTCAAAATGATATGATTCCATCATGATTCTGAGGATGTGACCTGTGATTCTATCAACAGAGATGTGACGAAATCACAGTGAAACAAGAGAAGATTTCCTCTCTTGATTGGACCATATGATTACTTCCATATCTTGTTATTGCATGGTGATTTAATCATGCATCGTTGCCATGGTGAATACCAGTAAACTGTAAGGAAGAGCAGAACCGTCTTTAAAAAGCAATGGACTATTTACGTTCACCTGTTTGAATTGCAGACTTTCAGGGTCACAGACTGACCCTAAGGAGAGGTAAATCTATACATTTTGCTTTCTCTCAACCTCAAATTCTTTTTGTCCCACACAGCCACTGTAGATCAATTCTTATCAATGATAATTGAACGTTGAAGCAAATTATGATCCATTGTTAGTTGACCACCACTGGAATCCTAATTCTAGGCAAAATGGACCTTAATGTTCTGAGCCAGCAAGTCCTTATGTTCTTTATGCCATTCCATCAACACTCTTCCATATGGGGATGGGTCAGATTAATGTGATTATTTATCTGTCATTTGCTTTCTGTCTTTCGGGGTGGATTGGGGAACATTCTTCATTCAAACACATTTTGTATTTGGCTCAGTCTTTTCTCCTGCAATCACACACTGATGTTGAACAGTTGTTTTTATCCTGCTTTATGGGGAATGATGGCAGCTGGACCATCGAGCTGGCAAATGGTCATAGGAACAAATGTGCCATCTCGCCACTGAACAACGGCATTTGTCTGGGGGAAGTAAGAGACAGAAGAGTTAATGGGCTGTACTTTATCTTTCCCACAACTGCCCACAACCTTTCAGCTGTAAGGAAAGCTTCCCCAAAGATCTAAAATATGCCATTGCCTCATGTTCTTTTAAATATATATGTAGACTAAAAACAACGACCTTCAATGCTTCCTGGCATTGAAAGAGGAATGCCTGCCACTCATCTCTTCAATTACACAATATTTGCAGAGACTACACAGGCCAGGGTTGTCTCAGTGTGTCTCAGACCAAGTACCTCCTGATTCGAAGGTGGGATGCCATCTTTATTTCTCACAATGCCCCAGAGCAATGCTACATTAGCAGCATCTGGGAAACGCAAAGAGTCACCAGTCCCTGTATCAAAGACCAGAATGCTGAAGCTTCCTCATCAGAAGAGACTCGAGAGTTCATTGCTGTGAGCCACATCCTTCCCTCATCTCCTAGAGCGCCAGACAGTCCTTCATACTGTAGATAGTGATTAACGCTTCACAGCTAACAAGACAGCCCTACTGTACGTTCCCTCTAGCCAGCTGAATGATAAACCTCTGTTTAGATAAAGGGCGTGGAATCCAAACTGGAAACTTCTCCCCAATCTTTCCCTTTCAGTAACTGTGAGCTCCACCTTTTGAGTAGCTTCTGCTGGTGGAAAGCCAGCTGGTGAGAATTGCACAAACCCTCGAACTGGTGGCTCATCTTTCCCAGCGCCTCAACATGGGTCGGAAAGTGGCTGAGGGAACGGCTCCCCCTCCGCTCCTGGGTCCCCTCTTGCCTCTCTGCTCTTCCAGCCAACCTGGGAAGCTGCAGGCAGCCTCTTTGATGGGGCTTCAAGGACTTCTGCCCCACTCCATTCTCCTGCCTTCCTGTCACTGCTTCCCATGATGCTCCTTCCGAATACAACAACCAGTGCTTGTTTTGTAAGAAAAAAGGTGCCAGAACTCATGAAATTATTTACCTTTCGCACACAGTCAATCACTGTACACATACCCACACATGTCAGTTGTGTAACGAAACACAACGGTCGCCTCCCCCAGTAAGCACTCAGCGCACAACCACACAACCAATCACAAGCTGAGCAGCGCCATCACAACCAGCGTGGGCAAAGCACACATGCATCGGACTCGACACGCGAGCAGCCCGCATGCACCGTTTTAATGATTTTGCCGCCGACCTGCTACGCTCGACAGGGCGATTCGAATCCCCAAGATTAGAGAACCCCAACCATGCAGAGACTTCTATGCTGTCACAGGCTGGGGCTCAAGTCTCGGCCACACTATTCCTACCTGTGGCCGCCATCTTCTCCTACCACGCCTCTTTGCAAATATGTAACATCTTGGCACTGTGTTGTTCCATGGGCATCGTGAGGGATTCTGAGTGCCACCAAACCAGAATTGAACAACAAGACAAGACAAGACAAGTTGTTCTTCTCAAACAGGGCCATGCAAGTACCATAAGAATAATGTCAGTCTTTCTTCTTGCAGGGGCCAATTTCAGGCTGAAGGTTCTCAACCAACAATGTCCACTAAGCCAGAGCTAGCCTAACCTGAAACAGGATTTGTGCTCATTTGCATCTCCTACTACCAAAAGATTCTCACTGCTCAAGTGACACGCAGTACAGTTCTCTGACAACACGAAATCCTTCCTCTGCTTACCTTCCCAGTATAAATTTGGACCTGCAGAGCATCTTTCCTTGAACATGGATGGGACAACACCTGAATCCACATTCTCCAGGTTGACACAACATTTTAAAGTCTGTGCTCCAGGGCAAAAGGACACGGCACTTCTTGGTTTGCAGAAGCCAAGCTGAAAACCAAGGGATGAAAAAGAATCTTTCTGCTTGCCTGCTTCCCATCCCCACCTCCCTTTTAAATTGTTCACCACGTTTCCGCCACATCACTCAGACTGTTGCGGACAGCGTTCCTTTAATCTTTTGTGCTCTTGCGAAGCTGACATCCTTGTCGGAGCTACTGAAGCTCACATGCTAATATAAATAGGGGCACGGAGAAACATTCTCCTTTCCATTAAGAGGGATTTAAGGTGAGTCACGACAGGTAATCGGCAACACACTCCAGCACCTGCTCTGATCCCATGCAGCAGCAGCATCAGGGTTGTGCTGCCTGGATTTTGCATTGCCAGTCAGGCCTCGAGGATGGTGCATCGCAGAGCAAAGGTACTCACCATGGTAGGTAACGTGTGAGGGAGAAGAGCTAATTGGGAATGCTGCCTGAGATGGCTTTTCTCACTACCTGGGTGCCGGCCGCCAGAATCTTTTTCTAGAAATGTGCATTGGATACATGCTAATTCTCACATCCACTCTCCCTGGAAATTTCAACCCAAATTTTGCTATAGAGGGATCAAGAAACAACAGTTTGGTTTCTCCCTCCGCCTCCAAAATAAAAAAAGGAAGGCACCAAATAGGCAACAGCGAAATGTGACTCCAGCGCTATCAAACTAATCATAGCACAATTCACCCCCAGTTTTTGACAGCTGTTTGGACCACTCCATTATTTGGATTAATGGCAGAGAGACCTGCACACTGGTGGGTCCTTTGTGATAATTCACCTAGGACCATCATTAACGGTTCTTTGATTAAACTCCATTGGCAGTGTTCCCCAAATCTCTTCAAAGCATGAGGGAGACATTTGACCACTATGCCGACTGAATCTAACGTATCTTTCGAAATTGGCACTTCTCTAAATGATGCACAGAGCAATCCAGTAAAACATGCAAAAATGTATAGTAGAGAACGTAAGATTCAATGCTTTGCTACATTAGGAAAACCACTTGGCTCCGTTTCCCCAAAAGTGCGCATGGACAGGCAAAGATGGATGGCTGCCATTCCCTCCCTGCTCATGGGAGCAGCCAGACCACACTTTCTGGCCTGGAAAGACCCTATGTTGACCCTACGTTGCATCTGCCTTTCCTGCAAGCAAGTCCCACCTCTGAGCGCACGGATTGCCAGAACAGGGCTGTAACAGTGGGCAGATAAAACAGCTTTGTGATGGTCCAATAGTACTTTGGGCTTCTCCCCAAACCTCGGTTGCAGCATCCTGATTAATACCAGTGTGGTTCTCTGAACCCATCCATGTCCCTGATTCTTCAAAGTGCTGCTCCTGCCAGGATAATTAGCCTCTTGATTATTCTGAGTAACTAGGGGGTCAAAGGTTAGCTAGCATCATGAAGCATGTTTAATTCAATCAATTTAGCTAGTGGTGCAGCTCAAGAAAGGCATTCCACTGCCATCAAATTTAGGTGATCTGCTCAAAATTCCCGAGCTGCGGCGAATGAACATTTTAGCTTAATTTCTAATTTAATATTCAGCCAGGATATTCTGCTTAATTACTTGTGATGCTTTCTCACAGGAGCTCAAAGACTTGGGCGGGCAGAGGGGGAGGGGGAGCGGAGCTTTTTGCACTCCGCAAAGCAGAAATAAAAATAAAATAAAAATAAACCTTTTTGATGGCAAAGCGGTCCTTTATTTCCCCCAGCAATAAAATCTAGAAAGGACTCTTTGAGCCAAGAAGCTCACATGCACACACACTGCCCACTGCTTTGTTTCTTCCAAATGGTCTAAGCAAAGAATCAAACCTACTCCATTTCTCCCAGGTGGTTTCTCTGCCTGGCCTGTTGACATGGAGTGGGTTGCAGATGAAAGGGATGGAGAAGTCTGGGCTTCTTTTCACAGTACAGCTGCCAACCTCTCACCCTCAGTAGCATTTGTTAAGTCTGACAAACCGGCTACAATTTTTTCCACTGAGCAATCATATTTTTAAAAAATCCCTTTCCATCTCCAAAAGGTTCTTGAAGATGGCCACCAACTTTTTTTTTTTAATGTAAAGATGAAAGATGCTGATTAGAAAGTAAACTAATTCATTGTTTTATTAGGTGCCATCAAGCCATCTCCAATTTGGGCTGACCCTTAAGTATGGAAGCTCTCCAGTTCTGGCCACCAAGAGTTAAGAAAGATGCAGGTAAATTAGAAAGGGTCCAGTGGAGGGCAACAAAAATGACCCAGGGTTTGGACACTCTGCCCTGGGAGGAGAGACTGGGAGAACTGGGCATGTTCAGCCTTGAGAAGAGAAGACGAAGGGGGATATGAGATGATCCTTCTATAAGTATCTCAAAGGCTGTCACAAAGAGGAAGGCCATTTCCCAGAATCTCCAAGCACGTTAAGTATTCTGCAGAGTGATGGCCTCCTGTTTGCAGAACACTAACCCAATAAGGTCCAACTTGGAGACTTTGCAATCATTTTGAAGGCCTTCCCAACTGTAAGTTGGTCAAGCTATATATAGTTAGTTTGATGTGGCCTGTCTGTGAATATTTCTTAGTCAAACTGAATGCTACATGGAATGTTCCTTATGAGTTCTGCTAAAAGTTTGTTTGGATCATTCTCTTTCTCCACCAAAGTGTCTGAGAACAATCATTTTCTTTTTGTGTGCAAGATGTGGTTCTAACAACAGCAGTAATTTGCAATTATCTCTTAGTGTGTGTATACTCAAAAGGCTAGGCTCTAGTCAGCAGAAATTATTCTATCCAGCTGCGTTCTGCACAACTGCACATTTTTACCCTCCCCGAAGACGCAAGCACTGCTGGAATCATTTGTCAAGGAAGAGTAAATGAGGTGAGGGGGACTGTTGGGTCCCAGCTAAGTCCACTAAAAACAAAGCAGCTTTTGAGCTACACAGACATCTTCATCAATCAAGATGGGATGCTGTGGATTTCTATAAACAAAGAAGCCTGAATGAGACACAAAACAGATCATGATGCCCTTTACCTACCAGCTGATGTGGAGAAAAGTCTGTTCGGAAACCGATCAAAATGCAACTTACTAGCTTGGAAGTGAGGCTCAGTTTCTTCTCACTGTTATGGAAAACCGCCGAGATGTGGTCAGCCTCAAGTTGTTTCTGCCAGACACAACAGGCAAGATGCTGTCTCTGCTCAAGAATTGTAATGACTCCTCTCTGTGAAATTTTGACCTGGCCTTTGGACACAATGGCGCTCTTTCCATTGGAAGAGGCGTCCATAGCAACCCACAAAATTTGCTCCAACAGAAACTCTCACTTCTAAGATCGTGTCTAAGATCTCTCCCTCTTGCTTAACTTAGCAACATCAACAAGCTGATGTTGGGGACAAGATTGATTGATTCTATACATTTTCCTGGTACAAGCTGAATTGCAGGCGATAACGATGCTATTTAGAATCATAATTTAAACTACAATGTGATCAAAGCACTGTGCTGCTTAAACGCTGGTCTTTCATATCATTTTTCTTAGCTTTATTAAAATTAATGAATAGACATATGGTCCCCCCACCTCCTCTTGACATCCCTGTTAAATTGATAGCCTGTTTCACATATGTCTGATCTTGTGTTCATATCCTATTTTTTCCCTCCTTTAGAGCAAGAGAAAAGGAAGGAAGGGAAGTACCTTCCTCCATTCGTCACTGAAAGGGTAGAGGAAAGCTATGACAGTTCGATCCTTATAAATTAACAACCCTGTAACTATTTTAATCCCATGCTCTTCAACTCTGTCCAGAAAAAGCAAAGCATCAGAATCCTCCATGATCACATTGGCTCTCTCCCTCCCTTTCAGGGGCGAAGGGGCAAAGTGTATAGCTATCTAGGGGTGCCAGTTCTATCACTCTGAGTTCCTCAATTTCTCATCTTCCCAGATTTTGGGATTTTTCTTTTTAAAATTTGCATGAAAAATACTTGCAAGTTTGTGCACACATTTCCTAAAACATGCATTTTTTGCAAGCAACTCTATATGCTGCATTTACATATATTTATTATATAAGTCTGTGTGACATGCACATTTGACAAACCAAAATGCCTTCGAAAAACAAGCTGAGTTTTCTCAGGACCATGTTTGACTGGAGGTAAGAAGATGCTGAGTTCAAAAGATACTGATATTACACATCAAACAACTTTTGGAATGTTATTTTTACTAATGCTTGGATCTGAGAAAGATCCAGGTGATATTTGTCATAGATTATTGAAAGGAGAAGTCTAGGAGATTGCCCTTTCATCGATAAAATCCATTTCATTTATGGAACAGTAGCCTGCCATGAGCGTTCAAGGCATATCTCCAAAGAGATGTACCCAGATTGCACAGAATAAGAATCAAAACAGAATGCTTTAAAGAATCATCTTGCCATAGGGAGAGCCACTGCTAAGATCTGGGTTCATACATCTTCATTCAGATCTCTTTCGGCAAGATTTGTTGCCCTACAGACAAGTGCTGCACATTTTCCATTATACCACACTATGCCCCAGTATTCTCACAGTATTTCCTTCTACAACTGTTGTTTTGCAGAGAGTTCCCAGAATATGGAGTGGACTTAAAGCTGCTGTCAGATTTCTCAGCCTTGAGCCATCTTCTTTCTCTTTCTGCTCTTTTTCAGAAATACTGGAAATGCTCAGCAGGAGCAAAACTAGCCTTGCACCAGTAATTCCCTCCAGATTCTTGAGTAGTCTGAAAATTTCTGCACCAGTCTAGCGTTCTTTTAAGCTGATCTTCCAGTATCAATCTAGCAAAGGCACTGATATCACCTTCAAACATTTGCATGGTGCCGTCTTACAGAATTCTTCTTAGACTGCAGCCTTACTGTTCAATTCAGCCAGTTCAGTTACTATTTCAATCAAGTTCTTTGAAGTGTTTACAGATCTGTTTCTTAGCTCTTTGTAGCTGTGTGAGTAAGGATTGCTTCAACTTTAAGGGTTAGCTAATTTCATCTGTTCAAGTTTTCTATCACCTATTGCCTGGCTTCCAGTGCTATTAATTTGATTTCATTTGACTTAAAATGAAAGGAAGAAGTGATACCCAACCCTTCTTGGCTTCTTCATTGCAGATCTATCACCCTGTGTAAGCAAGGCAAAAAAATAAAAATAAAAATCTAAGACCCCCCCTTTTTGCTTCCTCTGCAGTCCAAGAGAATGTCTAGAACTTAAATGCTAATAGAATTTTTTTTGCCTTATTCCCCATATTGCTACCCAAAAGGATAGTGTTCCATGCAGTTAAAGACGCTAACCAAATTTAAAGCAAAAGTTCATTAAAGTAATGGTTAAAAAATAAGAACGCAATTAACTCCTCGAAACAGCAAGAGGCAACTGAATGGCACCAAATCCAACCAGCTGACAAGCCAAAGGGCTACATGAATAAAGATGAATTTGCCTACTGGCCAAAGCAAGCCGGAGGGGACCAAGCCTAACTTCCTGCTAAGCACCTGCTGAAATGGCTCCTGTGGATCTCCTGCAACCGACACGGTTCCTGAGTTCTTCCTGAGATTTGCACTTTGAGATTTTTCTACCAAGGCGGAAGCTGCCCAAGGCAAAATGAGGCTTGGACTGCAGGTCCCCACTGCTTTTGCTTTCCCTCTCCAGCTGCCGGCTAAGCATCCCCCTCTCCTCCACCTTCTTCCCTCTCCTCCTGCCAGGAAGTTCTGCCACGAGATGCCTGCCTGGGCAGCACTCAAATGAAGGCCACCCTGATTATGAATGATTTGCACGTGGAGGCCTGTCATTACACGGGTTAGAGGCCAGCACCCAATGCTGCGTGTTTGATTTGCGTGCTTCTGCTGTTGCATGTGACAGCCATTTCTGCCCAGGGAGACAAAAGCAGCCTTATTAATATAGTGGAGATGAATGCTCTTAGATTCGCAATTTCCTCCATGTGGCCCTGCAGACTCACTGAGCGCCAGGCCTGCAATTAGCCACTTGGTCGTATGTAGAACAGAAAAGGGAAAGCACGCCTGGCCAGGATGCGCCATCCCATCTTATGAACCCTCATGCTGCAATGAGAGAAAACCAGGCAAGGGTTGCCACTGCGCCCCAGTTATGAAGGACACATCTTCCCACATCTGGAGGTGTCCCATTTTCCCAGGTTGAAGTTCTCTCCACCTTGAAAATCGGGAGCTTCTCCAGTCTGAGCCATCCTGAACTTGGAGGTTTTTATAGGATTGAATGGAAATGCATGCTTCTTGAGGAAATTCCTTCTAAAACATGCATCGGCACGCGTGCTGTCCTAACGTCCACCACATATTGTGCTCGCGGTTTTCACAACAGAACAGTTTGGAGAAGTACTTCTCAGACTTAAGTACCTTTTGATGCACGGCCCCTCTAGGATGTTCCCCAAGTGCGCATGTTGAAGGATTCCTTGTTTAAAACATTTGTGTGCCACCCAATTGTCCCACAGCACCTTTGGGTGGCTCACAATTACAAGATAAAAACACAATAAAAACCAAAGATGGCACATTAAAAATAAAATAACAATGAAATACAAACCGCAATACAGAACAAGGTCATAGGGCATTAGCTATTAAAATATTTTTTTTAAAGGAAGGTTGCAAAGGGAAGTGAGTCCATGTCTTTAACACAACCCTGCCTAGGCTGTTATCAGAAAAGGCTCTCTGGGGAGCATTACTTGCTTGCTTTATTTATTTATTTATTAAAACATTTCTATGCCACCCCATTGCAATAAAGCCTTGGGGCAGCTTACAACAATAAATTAAAATATACAAATTCTCTTTCCCCTAATTCCACCTTCTTCTGATTGGGAAATTCGTGCGAATCAGACTTGGGCTTCGTTCAGCGCAGTCTCCCACTTGGATGTTTTGCAAGAAAAATGGTACATCTCTCCCCTTAAGCTGGTTATTACATTACTAGGGAAAGATGGAGGCATTTTAACTGTTTGTTTTGGCAAGCCATGATTTGTCTCTGAATCACTCATTTGACAAACTCGTATATCCAAACTACAGGATGGAAAAACACATGAACAGCCCAGCTGGTTGTAAACAGGCCTCACCAACACAACAAATGAACGCAGGCCACCTATTTAAGTGCTTAATTTTTCTTTTCTCTTGCTCTCCTAAAGCAAAGTGCTTTTCATTAGCACGATCTACTCATTCCAGTGGCAGAACATGTTCTCCTTCAGCACAAGTCTATTACTAAGTGTTTCATCCACACAACGCAGGCTGGATCCAGCTGGTGTTCTGAGAAATGTCTCCACAGGCAGTCTGGTAAACAAGACCTACAGAATTTGTTTCCCTAATGTGTACTTGGGAAAAGAGCCCTGTGGGACACAGAAGGTGAACATTTAGCATTGGTCGAAAATGTGTGGATTTATTATTGACGGCTACATTTCAGTCAGAGGCCAAAAGAGAACAGAATGCCGTTACAAGAGCTGGTGATACACTTGCAGGCTTACTAAGAGAGGTGACGAAGGTCCGTCACCGGGTCTCTTGCATCATCATCATTATTCTCCTTTAAATTAGAGGTTTCTAGATGTTCTCAAAGTTAAATGCTCTTTTTGCCAAGTTATGCTTTTACGGCTTGGAATCATCCATGGCTTTGATGGCCTTTTAACAAATACAGCAGTATAAAAATGTTAATACATGAGGTTGATGTGAAAAGCCTCTGGGTCCCGATGTGTTGCTACAGGGAACAGAGGAAAGAATTGGATTTGAAATTTGAATGCATTTGAGTCCTTTGTAGATTTTCTCTAGCATCGGGAGTTGGGGATGAAATTCGGGCAGTAACATGGGAAGATTTCACCATCTATTAAGCTGTCTATCAGCAGACTGATGACCAATAACTGAGTCTTCAAACAAGCTGCATGAGTTTGCAATAGGAGGAGGAGCATCACAGGAACTAATCCATCCTGTTTGGTTGTATACAGAGTTATACCGAGAGGGAAAAAGACCTGGCGAACACAGAACAGATGTGAAATAGAAGAATGCAGAAGAAGAATTTAAAAGGGGAAAGCAATCAAGTTGTTCCTGCGAGCAAATTTGGGGGGATAATATTGGACATCAATAGGAGAAGGAAAGATCAAAGGTATCTCTGGGCCAGGGAGGCAGGAGGTTGTAATTTAGTTTTGGCAAGGCCAGGTGCAGGTAATGGAGAGAGCAAGAGAACACAGCAGAAGAGCCTGGCTCAAAAGGAAGCTGCAGGCAGCCAAGTAATGGGACTAAATTACACATTTCAGAAGGCTTCTGAAAAATTAAAGACTCACAACACTAAGAAGGATTCAGAGAAGATTTCAAAAGCCCAGCAGAGTTTGTGGGTTTCCCAGGGACATGAATTTATTGCAAGGAAGTCAGGGGAAATTTAGAGTCTGGGAGGATCCCAGTGTACCTGCTCAGAGGCACAAGAGCCTATTTTTTTTCCTTACCTGAAACATGTTATATTCCTTATGGATGTGGAGTTTAAAAGATGATGACTGTATATGCAAAGGGCCCCTTTCAGGGTTCTTCCAGGTTTTGAGGCCGAATCACTTAAATGAATCCTGACTGGGGTTTTCTTTGTATTTTGGCGGCTGGCATTTCCCTGTTTGATCAATGGATTTCTTCCTCATTAAGATTTCAGGCAGAACTGCACTCCTATTTCTCAAATTGCGCCTCTGTGTTCCTGGTTTTCTTTTTGTTTTTTCTAAGGCATTGGACAGATGGGGAGGGCAAAGTCTGCAGAATTCGTGAATGGGAAGGGCTTAGTGGGGAAGGCGTGGCCTCTGGTATCAAGAGGCTTTCTGATTGTCAGGGTTTGATGCCGAGCCTGGCACAGGATGTGGAAGTTCCCATCCATACTTCTTGATGCAGACCTTATGACTGATCAAAGCAGCCGCCCCCAAAATGGCCAGGGAGGATTAGAACATGGACTAAGCCAGTGTGGTGTAGTGGTGAAGAGCATGGGACTGGGAGTCAGGCGATCCGGGTTCGAGTCCCCGCTTGGCCATGGAGCCAACTGGGTGACTTTGGGCCAGTCACGGACTCTCAGCCCAACCTACCTCACAAGGTTGTTGTTGTGGGGATAAGATGGAGGAGGAGAGATAATGTTAGCTGCCTTGAGCCCTTTGCAGGAAAAAGGCAGGATATAAATCGAAAAATAAATAAATAAATAAATAAGCCATCAAAACACAAGAAAGGCTTTTAAAAACACAGAGCCGTTCTCAAGACAAGACTTCTAAAGGAGGGTTTGGAAATAGATGGAGTCAATTGTGTGTCAGAGAAACACAATCCACAAGCCAGAATCAGATTTAAAGATGGGGGGGGGGTTGGGCATCAGGGCCAATTCCACTTGCCCACTTCTTTCTCCTTAGCGTTGCTTGCTTGTGTTTTTACAAGTGTTTGTTGCTTCCCGATTGTACCAAGTCTGTTCTGTGTCATTTTGCAGCCCTCTGAAATGCGTTTATCTGGAGATTACAGAGAGAGCAGCATGGATTTGGTGACCCGGTAGAGAGTGGAACAAAAGCATCGCTGACCTTCGCAAGGAGCGGATGAATGTAAAAACTGCTACGCTGTATACCCAGGTCTAATTATGTGATAAGTGGAAAGAGGCTGCAGTAAATGGATTCTCCCCCACAAACACACTTTCTTTGCGACATGGTGTGCGCGAACAAGGCATTCTACTTGGTAAGCAGATATTTAATGAAACCAAATTAATGTGCAGACAGAGTGCAGCTGGAGAAGGAAAAACAGGGAGCTGTCTTTGAATTCTTTTGTTAATGTACAGTTTCTTCTGTTGAAGAAATGATATTTTGTTATTTTAAAAATTGCTAGTAATTTTGCTCTCCTCCAGTTTGGGCACTGCTTTCCTCCACCCCCTTCCTTAAACATCACTTGAATTCTTTCAAGGGGATATTGTTTAGATGTTCAGCGTTTCTGAACACGGAGCCTCTTTGAAGGTAAAATGGAGCTGGAGCGGGATGAAAGGGAGGATGTGCTGCCTAGATGTGTCTCGTTTTTCTTCTGCCCCTCTGTCTTTGCATCCCTGCTGTGACTTAGAACCAAGGTGCATTTCACTTGCAAAAAAGTAATGCATTGATACTTTGAAAAAGTAATGCATTGCAGGGTATATACTGCAGAGTTGAATGGAGCATCTCTGACAGAGTGTCCAGCTTCTGCCCCCAGACTTCCCCTGAAGGAGGTCCCACAACCTCCCAAAGCAACCTGTTCGACAGCCAAAGAGCTCTCACCCCTGAGTTAGCACTCTGTTCTGCTTCCTTGAAATTGCCATTCCCTGGTTTCTACCAGACCCTTCTGAGCAGCAATGGAGACCTTTGCACTCCGGGCTCAGATCTCACTTGCGTGGCGTCCCAACACAAGGCTACCAGGCTTTGGGGAATTGGCCTAGCTGCTTCTCCAACCCCCTGCCTCTGATTACCAATTTCAGGTGTCCTGCCAGACATTGTGCAGGAAGGGAGTTCCATTAAAAAGGGCTGGCATTGTTATCTTGGCCATGCCCTTCTCTCTGTCAGCCCCGCTGGAAGGCATGTGGGAATGGAATTTGGCTCTGGGCTGACAAAGAAAAGCATCCCTAGAGCAGCAAAGAACAAGGCAGCTGGGAAGTTAACTCCTTCAGCATCAGTAGAAAGTTAAGCTGGCCGCAGCTTTTGGGAAACTCAAAGCTAGGTTCTTCCCAACCTATCAGTGTCCTCTGGTAAGTTTAACTGATGCCATTGGTAGTAGCAATAGCAAAAGAAGCTAGTAGGTGTGCAAGAGAGGACGAGAGGGAGGGGGCTGTCATTAGCACATGCCCAAGTCCTTTAGCAGCCCACTAAATTGGGTGCATTGCAGTGAAACTAAAATGTTGCATAGCTGGATCCCCCCACCCCCCGCTCCACTTTTAGGGGAATCCGTGGCTCAGGGTCAAAATGTTGGAGCATCAGCAGCTGGTACTGGGTGCTGATGCCAGTTCTGCCAACAGGATTCACTTTGGGGAAAATAGATCCAAGAGAGGGGAATCACACGGTTATGTCCCTCTCAGAAATCTCATGCATGAACTCAAAATCTCCCTCCCCCAAAATACATGTTGCCCCTTCTGTGAAGCCCTGGATGCATGTTCTGGCACTGGCGCTTTGTGTGACTTCTTCCTCTTGACCACCATGGCATTTTCCTTCATAGAAATACAGGAGAGAAAGGCGCTGCGCAGCCAGACTGGCTCAACCACACCTCTTTCGCCTGTCTTCTCACACCTATTTGCATGAGCCCAACCCTTAGCACTTCTTCACAAGCAGCTCCCTTGTCTCCCATTCTAACTTAAAAGGTGGCGATCATGCAAAGGGAGAGGAAAGGGTTGCTGAGGCTCATGTATACAAGGATATATAAATATGAACAATATTTATAAAGCCCTGAACGACTTGGGACCAGGATTCCTGAAGGAACGTCTCCTTCCTTATATGCCCTCATGCCCCGTAAGATCTATGGGAGAAGCCCTGCTCCGGGAACCCTCTCTAAGAGTGGTGAAAAGCTCATCAACTCGGAGTAGGGCCTTCTCTGCTGTGGCGCCCAGACTTTGGAATGTACTTCCCAGAGAGGTTCTCCTGAAGCCAAGTGTATACTCTTTTCTGTGCCAGGCCAAAACCCTTTTATTTAAACAGTATTTTAAAATTTAACAGCTTTTAAGTTTAGTTTCTCTGTTTGTTTTGTGATTTATTGTTTTGTTTTATTATTTATTGAAATTGTTGTTTTAATTGTTTTTAAATATTGTAAGCCATCCTGAGATCTTGTATAATAGGACGGCATACAAATGCTTTTAATAAATAAACACTATATAATGACGGCCTAGAACCTCATCAATTGACTCCCAACTATTTTCAAACACTCCTTTAAAAGCCTTGTTTTGACATCATCTCTGTGTTTTTAGAAGTCTGGGATATGTGATCAGGCTGAGTGATTAAAAACTCAGAAAACAATCAAATATATATTTTTATGGAACATCACTGTTTATTGTTAAATCAGCAGCTTCCAAAAATATATGACTATTGATCCTGGTGTTTTCAATTGCAGTTCAAATTACCATGCAGATTAGAGGGTCCATTAAATCTTTAGATATTAGCATCTAGCTAAATAGATACTGAGGAAAATTAAGCCTGAGGGGAAAATATGTTACTGTTTGAACTAGACCTTCAACTTTAATTCTAGATAGTATATGTTTAGTTTAGTTCCCCCCATCCCATCTTGGCAAAATTAAAATGCACACATGCTTAATTTACAGGGGGGAGCAATGCTAATTTCAGTTTGGATGCCGACTTCCTTACAGCAGCCTTTCATTAATAGCTGTCAATTTGACTAATAGACTAAATAGGCACTTTGTAAATGGATTCCGGCTATGGCACATGTGTCTCCGTAGTTATGACCCCAATTATGGATGAAAGGAAATTAATTAATTACAAGATCTTCTGGGTGTATTTGTCACACGTGTCAGCATGAAAAATTATGAACTGTGTAGCAAAGGAACAAATAAATATAGGACAGCCGACCCCAGTGTGGTGTGCTTCAGATTTTGGGGGCTCCAAGGTCCATCAGGAATGATGAGAGATGCCACCTAAAATATATGGGAAGGCAAGTGCTACATTGAGATCGCGGCAGAGCGAGTTTGGAGACTGGAGAACACCTGCCCAGGAGGTCCTTTCAGGAACAGAGGTATGCATTACGCCAGGGTCAGAGCTTCTTCCAACAGGTGCTTCTTCCAACCCGAATCCATGTTGCTGAAGTGGACAGTGGCCATACCAATTGGGTCCTATTAGGCCTATAGCTTTCCACCCTCTCTGGCTGCTGTCCATTTCCAGGCCCCATTCAAAGGGCTGGTATGAACATGAATGGGTTGGCACCAGGCTACCTAAAGCAGCTTTCCCCCACTTGGTGGCCTTCAGAGGCATTTGGACTGCAAGTCCCAGAATTCCCATCCAGCAGGGTCATTGACTGGAGATGCTGGGTGTTGCAGTCCAAATGTGTCTGGAAGGCACAAGGTTAGGAAAGACTGATCTCCCATCATCTCTAGATGCAGCTTTGATCCTAAACTCATCTTCAGTGGTCCTGCAGAAGACTGACCAGATGCATCTGGAATGCCTCTAGTGTGGGACAACCCACAACCTCCATAGGTCACTGGTTCCATTATCGCCCTGCTTTCACACGGGAATATTTTCCTGATTTCTATTTGGAATCTGGCTGGTTTGAAATTATTTGATTTGCAATCATCTTTCAAAACTTATTTTAAGGATCAAAAGATATGCTGGTAAGTCCTTCACGGAATTAACACAGGAATGGATGCATGGCTGCTCGAAAGTACACTTGTATGCACTCATGTGTTATTACAATGTTGAGCGTTCAGAACAAGTAGGAAGGCACAGTGTTTGATTCTCAGGCCTATGTATATATTGGGGAAGCCAAGTAGATATGGCAGCTAGAGAACTTGCTGGAAGCCATCTTTTAATATTACCTCGGAATTCACACATGAACTGACAGTCCTCCTTCCGTTTTCACTGATGGATAAAGGGAGGACAAGGAAAGGATTAACAGAACAGCTCTGAGAAAAAGTCAGAAATTGCTCAGGGCTTGCTGATGTACTCAGCAGAATCCACAGGGAAGCGTTTCTGCTTTTTCCTTGCTGAGGTGGATTCGAGCGGAGAAATGAGTGCCACCAGGAGAGAGTTGAGGCCATTCCCAAACTCCTCTCTTCACATTTGGAAGAAAGTGCAGCTCTTCAGCCAGCTTCA
Organism: Varanus salvator macromaculatus; assembly: GCA_023646645.1. Lineage (NCBI taxonomy): Eukaryota > Metazoa > Chordata > Lepidosauria > Squamata > Varanidae > Varanus > Varanus salvator. Next base: position 4,050,698 of record JAIXND010000657.1, read on the forward strand.
CCCCTGGTGTCACTCGCGTTCATTGGGATGATTTTGGCCATCCATCATTCAGAATTGAAAAATGCATCTTGAGGATATGGATGACTTAAGGTACCTGAGGAATGGAGTCCATACATAACTACTTTAAGCCAAAATTAAGTTGTCACTCAATATTGCAGGACACTTAGGGGAAAACATAGTTTAAAAAAAAATCTCTGGAGAAAGGAAAGAAAAGTGAAAGAATTATCTGCATACAATTCCTAGGCTCATCATGTTCAGGAAAAGAGATTGAGATTAAAAAGAGAGAGAGAGAGAGAGAGAGAGCGTAGCCTTTAAAACTTAATCATTTAAATTCTTCTCATTATAAAGTCTATTTATTCATTGTAGTCAGCCAGTAAGAAACATTCCGTGAGCAAATTTCAAAGAGGAAGGTTCTTTTACATGTTTTACTATGCTTTTTACACTATGGCTTTTGTTTTCTGATATTTTTGTGAATTACCTCAGTTGACTCCAGAAAGGTGCGGGAGAAAGAGAATGGATCCATTTCAAGAGAGGAAAAAAGGTGTAAGTCTTGCAGTCAAGTTCAGTGAAAGCATAAGGCCAGAGAAGAATGGCACTGGGTTGCCACTGATGTCAAAGGGCCCTTCTTACCATACCCCACACTGAAATGCATCAAAGGCATCCCTGCTCCTGAGCATGGAAACACCCATTGATGTTTCCATATGATCAGGAACTCCCATGTCACTGTGCCAGAAAAGTTGCTTCTATTCAATGCTCTTCCAACCTATGTGGCCTTAAGATGGTGCGCAGTTGTCAAGAACATCGAGTGCAGATCACTGTTGTGGGTGAAATGGCATTTTCTTTGGTTGCTTCATCGATGGGGGCGGTTTAGGAAAGATATGACTAGCCAGATTCAATGCCTTCCCAACAGCCATTACTGAAGGGAGATATCAAAAAATACCCCTTGAAAAGAGACTGTGTCCGTGTGGGGGAGAAACAATTGAATTGCAGGAGCATGTTGTACTTACTACCCTGTCTACACAGGTACTTGCCAGGAGCTGCTATCCCCACTCGTTTTTAAATATCCTGGTTACCCTGATTTTTAAAATCTTAAGTTATTTTTATCTGATCAATCCGATTTTATCTCCTCGACTACAGCCAAATACTGTTTGGTGGTTTGTACAGTGCGTGGTAGAATTAACCCTAAATCTTGTTAGGTTCTACCAGAATGCTTTTACTTTCTTAATTATTGTAATTTTATTAGTAGCGTATTTTTCTTATTTTTAACTAATTGTAATTTTGTGTTTTATTCATTGGCTGGACAATGACCAAATAAAGAACTGATTGATTGATTGAGAAAGGTATGGGAATGTGTGACCCTATTCAGTGTGGCCAGTGCTGAAAGCTGTAGTCCCAACAACATCTGGATGATGGCAGGCTCCCCTGCTCCTCTTGAGGAATCATCTTCACACCACATGCACCTTTGGGTGGGCTAGGTATCAAGATCAATAAACCAGTCGCACACAATGCACATTGGCTTCCCACAGTGAGAACAGCAGGAACAAGGCCACCCATATGAAGCTGTAAAAAGTGTGAAAATCCTGGGATCGTATTTCACAGCAGCTGTAATTACAACCTCAAAGGTTATGCCTCTCTTTCGTTAGTTAATGAGACTAATTTTCTTTTAAAGCCTATTTTTAGTCTTTCATTCTTCTCGCCGTCCTCACACTCGAACTGAAGAGAGTAGCCACACCTAGAGGCAAATTCAATTAATGGTCGGCACTGCATATATTTACTGGCATAATTTACTTTTCTTTTGTTAATTAATCCATTGACTAGCCTGCGTTATTCGAAAGACTGTATTAAGTACTAGCCGCTTCTAACAGCCAATTTTTCTAAAGGCGGTGGGGACTTTGTTATACATACACTGAGTCCTGGATCCAACAACCCTTATTGAAAAGCGCTTTGGACATCCAAAGAGGTTTGGATTTCTGACTCTGGAACAAAGGTCCCAAATGCCACATGCCAGGCAAATGGAGAAGAGAGTTAAAAGTAGATTTTGTGAAGGCACGGGTGGTTTTGCCTTTTCAAAGGAAGAGTGAAACTCCCAAATGGGTAGCTAATACATTTTATGGGGTTGCCTGAACAGAACTCTTTCTTTGTATCCCTGCTGGACCTGGCCTTCATCCTAAGTGATACCTATTGAACAATCCTGGATGGACTAAGGAAAGGATGAAATTGATCCAGCTTCCAGGGGTCCCGGAAGCTCTTGATCTCTGTCAAGATCAGCTTCAAAGTGATCCCAGGAACCACCTTAAAGGGCTCTCAGCTGGCAGACAAGAGGCCCTCCTCTGCTTGAGACCTCAGAGAAACAGTGTGTGCTTTGCAATGCTGGATGAACAAATAGTCTGACCTGCTTTAAAGCAACTTCTTGTGTTCTAGTTCGAGTAGGAAGAGTCGCTCAACTATAGTTTCCCTCTGTGGCTCATTCTTTTCAAATTATATGTTCATTTCATCTCCATTTTTGAGATGTCAATGTTGCATGAGAACCTGTACTCTCGTCCATTTCTTCCAATAATGGTATTTTGAAAGCCACCTGAGATACACCCTTTTTTGAAAGTGGTTTCCCTAGAAGTTGAATGCTAATACTTATTATTAATTTATTTTGTAGTTTTTATATGCTGTCCTATACTAAAGTCTCTGGACAACTTACAAAAAACAAAAAACAAAACAGCTGCACACAACACACTGTATCTGACCATTCATGATAAAATCCATGATAAAACCATTTAAATGTTAAAATGTTGGGAAGATAAAAAGTTATTTGCCTGATGCCAAAAAGAAGAAGGTGGTGGTGCCAGGCGAACCTCCCTGGGGAGGGTGTTCCACAGTCGGGGCGCCACCACTGAGAAGGCCCTTCTCTGGGGAACTACCCTCCTAATTTCCTTGAAAGAGGGGGGGGTCCCAGAGAAGGACCCCTGCCTCAGATCTCAAGGGATGGGCAGGGACAAAGGGGAGATGCATATATGCTGTAAATGCAGTTTTGGTCACATGTTATACATATCTGTCAATATTCTCGGTGAGCTGCTTTGCAAAATTTGGGAATTTTGAAGGATATCAGAAGTCACCTTCATTTACTGATGCGAAATTGTGAAATCAGTTAAGTTTATTTATTTATTTGGAGTTTTTGTATGCCGTCCCATTCGCATGAACCTCGGGATGGCTTCCAACACAATAAATAAACAAGCATATAAAGAATACATATTAAAATCCGGATTCACCCTGGCTGTAAAAATTGAAACCAATAAATAATATTAACAGTTATTAAAATATTGTTTAAATAAAAAGGTCTTGGCCTGGCGCTGAAAAACAAATAACGACGGTGCCAGGCGGACCTCTCTGGGGAGTGCATTCCATAAGTTCACATTAAAAGATAAAGCATGCAGATTTCTCTCTCATCTTGAGCTCTGAAAGGTTTTCATTAAATCCAGTGGATGCTAACCATCAAGTGTGAATATAGTTTCAAAGACGGGTTGCCAAAGTCTTGAGGGATTCCCCGTCCCAGATGCTTCTATTTTGTAGGGCCGTCTTTCATAGTTTCTTTTCAGCTCTGTTCAATTTTTTCCCCCAAATGTTTCTTTTAATAAGATTTATGACTATTTTACTGTATTTTATCGCATTGTTTTATGTACCATTGTGAATCCCCCAGAGAGCTTTGGGTATTGGAAATTGCATTAAAAACAACAACTACTACTACTTCATGTATTAGTATTTTGGCAAACCCTCCTCCAGGACCATCTATTTAAAGTGTCATTAGATTTTATTAGCTGACACACTATTTTAATGTTTAACAATGCTATTCTGATTCCTCCCTTTCTCCTTCTAGCCTCTCAACCTGATATTGGGGAATGAATAATTATGAACTGAAGCAAAATTGCAATTACTCTCTTCAAAAGGAATCGCTGTCAACTAGATAACATTAAACAATGGGAGAATAATAAAAGCAAAAGACAGCAAGGAATTGCAACTATCTTAACTTTGGGGCCTCTTTTTATTGTATTATAATTATTATTCTAGGCCATGTTTCTATTATCCCAATGCCATTTTGCTAATGGCTTTCATTCTCATAATGCTACCATTATTCTTATACATTAGAAATGAGTTCATTGTTACTTAGTAGGTTGTTGCTGCTTGGTTGGTTGGTTGGTTTGGAGATGCAGACATTAAATACCTGTTTTCTGACTGTTTTTTTTCCCACTGGACTTATTGCAGCCATTCCAACCCTCAGCTGAAAGTCAATTTTAGGCTAGAAAGTCAGGTGTGACTATTATACCCATCTATAATAGGGGATGGATGATATACTCCACATAGCTGCCATAACATACGTTATTCCAAATATACTTTTTCAGACGACCTTCTATTTCACAGTTGAGAACCATGAAAGCAGATTTGTTTGGAAAGTTATGGACTGTCCTTCGCTGCAATTAAACCACCTATCTTGGAAATGCTGTGCTTGCAAGATTCCCAAACTGAACATGGGGTTGATTTCTAGGACATCGTCCAATGCTGCTTCTCTTATTCTAAAGCCATCTTAGCTACCGATGACCACCAGATCTTTTGAAATTCAATGAATCAATTATGAAAAGCCTATAGTCCAGTGGTAGAACATCTTTTAATGCAGAAATTTCCAGGACCACTTCCTGGCATCTCCCTCGGGTCAGGGAAGAGTCCTGCTTAAACCCTGGACAGAACCTCCCAGTCAGTGTTGACCGTACTGGTCAACATGGTCCAGTGGTCTACTCATTACATAGCAGCTTCCTAGTTGTGCTGCCACAGTGAAAGACCAATTGACAGGTGCTAGAATTCCTATATGGAAGAATTCAGTGTGAATATCTGTCAGGATCTCCGAGAAAGGTGGGATAACCAGGGCTTTTTTTGTCATAGAATGCACCGGAACGGCGTTCTGGCACCTTTTTTTGATGGATTTTTCCAAGTGATTGTGAATCGCCCTGTCGAGTGTAGCAGGTCAGTGGCAAAAATCATTAACATAGCACCTGCGGGCTGCTTGTGTGTTGGCGCTGATTGTGTGGGTGCTGCTCGGCTTGGGACGCTGCTCGGCTTGGGATCTGTCATGGGGTTGCACGCTGAGTGCTTACTGCCGGTGGTGACCATTATGTTTGTGTGTGTGTAGAGTGACTGGCTATGTGCAAAAGGTAAATAAGTTCTTTCTTTCAAAAAAAGTTGGTGAATTGAAAATCTTTTTTAGTGTAAAAGTGTGACCCCAAGACCGGCACCTTTTTTTTTTTTTTTTACAAAAAAAGCACTGGGGATAACCCTGAAACCACAGTCTACAGGGGTTTTTCCCACTTTCATTTTCCCCCGCCACATAAATGTGCCCTTCTGCATTTGCACAGCGGGGTTTCTATCTCCCCTCCCTGTCTTTCATGTTTAAAGAAATTGCTCTTCTATAATTTATCCTTCAACAAAAGGAAAGTGATACTAAATTTAGAGGCTCTGTTATTGGAAAAGTCATTAAGGTGCTGTCAAAATGAGATGCTCTCCAAGGGAAAATGCTCACCAGTTTCCTGACAAAAGTTGATGACTTCCATCAAGTTTCATCTTGCAGCTTTTGATTCGTATGAAGGGAAGTGCCAAGTGAAAACAGGTGACAGGTAAATAACTACAGACTTCTGTGAAGCAATACCAATCAACTCAAGAAAGTTGGGGTGAATGAGACCACACTTGGCATTTGTTCAATTCATTGCCAATTATTATTATGCTTCTCCCCCATCTTCCACTGACATATCTCCAAAAGTAATTTGAATCCTACTCTGCTTCCTCTTATTCCCAACTGACTTCCAGCCAACACCCATCCAAGTGTGGGTTCATAAAGAGAAAATCAGATTTTCAGCAATGATCTTCAGCCTATTCTGTGACAGATTCATATTTTAATTACAATTAAGGATGCATGAAAAAGTTTGGTCCTTTTTATATATACAACTCTCCCTGATTGGCACTTGGTGGACCAATGTGTGAACCAGAATCTTTTTTCACACTGAAATCTGCATATCTCAGAATTTTGGGAAGCAATTTGCAAAAGCAAGTGCAGAAAATAATACCTGGGAGACGTAAGCACACAAGTGAATTGTACTGAGGGCAACTTGGGAAATAGAAGCAGTGCACACACCAGAGAGAAATGCATGCTGAAACGCATCTGAATTGTGTGTGTTTGTGTTGACACATTTGCAGACATGGTCTAAGTGAAATACGTGGCTTGGCCAGCATGAAATAGACAGATTCTGCCTTTCTTAAGTGAAATACTTATCGACATATACAAAGCCCCTAGAAATCTAAGGTAAAGGAGAAGCCAAAGGCGAAAGGTCCTCTCTTGGGTGGCAGGGGGATACTCAGCGTATAGAATATTCTTTCCAACAGGGTCCCAATTAAGTGCCAAATGAACACATTAAAGGGTGTTCCCAGGATTTTTAAGTGTAAGTTGTTATTCCGATGATTAGCTGCTACTCTTCATTACCAGCAGCATTAATTTGATAGTGCTATTGTTGTTGTTTCTTCCCCTGCACCTCCTCCTCCTCCTCATTTTATAAGCTGCTCTGAACGTTTATGAAGGGCATAGTATACATGCTTAAATACAGCGTTGTTTTGTTTATTAAAACTTTAATAATGTCTCTTTGGGCTCCCCAAATCTGCCCCCGGGGACACAAAGGAAAGGAATGTGAACATTTCAAAGAAATGCCAAAAGCAGAATAAGAGAGACCAGACCTCATTGGCGCCCACAGAGAAAAAGTTCACCTTCATAGATTTTAGTCTGCCCATCTCCCAAATGGCTTCAGCACCATGGTTAGCTCCTTTAAAGCCCAGACTGCGAGACAGAGTCGATGCATTGTCCCTGGACATCGAGGTCTGGCTTCCACCATCCTTCCCCCTGCGGATTTCCCCCTACCCCCAGGGGTAGAAAGGCAGCCACAGCATCTCACGCATAGTAGGATTTGGCTCTCAAGCTGAGAGCGATTGCACAGCCATCCATACTGAGAGCAGCTACACAGGTCTCTTCTGGCTTTGGCAGCAGTCGTTCACGTCTGCTCTCAAGCTCTTCCACAGGGGTGCAGGGCATCTGTCCCCAGGTGAAATCCAGTTCTCTCAGCATCCCAATTTGCCCCCTCCAGGGTTCCCCTGTCCTCCAGACCCTCCCCCTTTCCCAGGACCTCCCAAGCATTGGGTGATTTCCCAGCTTTTGTTGTTTCTGTTTCCCCTAATTTTCTAAAGGTGATGGTGAAATGCTGCTCTTGTACTTAGTGACTTGATGTAATAGCACAAAGCTCTGCTTCTGGTTCTGGTGTGTGTGTGTGTGTGTGTGTGTGTGTGTGTGTGTTCATCCCCACCCGCTTGTGCCTTCTGTCCCGGACACTAGCAGAAAGTGGCGTATGGATTCTGCCTCAGGAGGAAGGAGTTCTAATACCTCCGTCCACACACCCATCCACAGGTTGCATCTGAAATTTAATCAGCAGTGGTGCCTCTTGTTATCGCCCTGTTTTAGATTCAAGATCAGGCCAATCATGACTTAACTGCTCTGCATTGTAAGCAGATCTATTTACCTCCTTCTTGGTGAAGACTGGTGCATGATCATTTTTGTCATCAATAAGGATCGTCGCGGTGGCTGAGCCTGTTAATCCGACATCCAAGCCGCCCATGTCCTTTGCTTCTATTATTAGCTCATACTTCGGATTCTCCATTGTCTGCAGAGGAGGAGAATAAAGAAACATTACCCAGTGAACAATAAATTACATGTGCTTTTGTACTATCCACTACTGCATCATTAGATACAACTGATCTATAGCAACGGTTTCCAGCAAGATACGGTAATGATAACCATGGATCTTTCCAGTTCATGGCAGGTAACATACTCATTACCCAAGCAGAGAAACCTTGACAAAATTAATCTCAATCGTTCAGCTTGGTTCCACATGGAAACCGTCTAAACTTTTATCCTGTCACACCTCTTGCCTCAGAAGTTCTTTGAACCGGTTTTATGCAGTAAAGGTGCATGAACACTGGGTTCCATTTTATTTCTTGGCCATAATTTATCCAGTTTGCACCTCCTGGAAATGAACCCAGACCCCAAAGCAATGAACAGCTGAAGGCTGTGCAATTCCAAGATTGCAGTCAAATTTCAAGGACAACAACAAATGAAATGCTTGGAAAACATCCACATCTCAAAAGTGTCCACATTCATACTTTAAGCCATGGTAGAGAAATGTGTAGATTTTGAAAAATATGCCTAATAGGCCTGCACATTTTGGAAAATGCACACCAAAGAGCAGCAGGTGTTCCTGTTAAAAAAGTAAATAAAATAAAGCTTGCAAATCAACATGGGTACAAATCAGAATGAATCAGTCCATTTTCAGGGAATACTAAGTATTGGTATTAGATGATATTAGATGATTGGAGCACACAAGTGGCATTTTTCCCATTTTTGCCTTGTGTGTGAAACCCTCTGTTGAAAGATCTTGCGGGTAACATGGCAGGAGAGAGGAGAGAGCAGGGCATGGACACCCCCTCCTAAAGTTTGGTGATACGGCACTTGTGACACGCCATTCTCAAAAGTAATATCTGTAAATACATGAGAATCTTGGTTTCGAATAAGGGGGGGGCAAAGAACTCAACTTCAGGACGACACCCCATCTAAATACTGTGGTGAAGGAACACCCATTCCAAAGAAGCAATTCACTGGGGTGCTGGATTTCCATGTCCATCGGGGATACTTGAGAAATTCATGTAAGTTCAGCTTTTGATCAGGAATTTACCTTCTGGCTTGAGCACAGGGCCAGGTGCTATTTGCAGTCCAGGAACATATATTTTTGAAATTACACTTTGATATGCAGATCCCTCCCCACAAAAATGCATCCACATAACATAAGTGCATTGTGATCCAAATTACACATGCAACTCAGACAATGACTGCGGTCATACAGTTCAAAATATGGAGAGAGAGAATGACACTCTGGTATCCTTTTCTTGGGTAGTAACTATGGCAGGCAGGGGTGGTTAACTTCCAGCTGATGAAACATCCTGGCCTACAACCTCCATCAGCCCTGGTAGTAGGTTGTTCTATCTGAAGGGGCACAGGTTGCAACTTTATGCTGAGGAGGTGGCCAGATGGAGTCATTGAAGCAGTCGGCGTGAGCTTGAGTGGACTCCGGGGGATGGTGGAAGACAGGAAAGCCTGGAGGAATGTTGTCCACAGGGTCACGATGGGTTGGACACAACTTCGTGACTAACAACAACAACAACAGCTCCAATGCTATCCATGTGCAAGGGCCACATGGACCTGTGAAGAGAGCATGGACTACAATTTGCAAGACAGGACTCATGGGCACTGGGGAAAGAGCTGCTCAGAAGAAGTCAAGTGAAGGGTGCAGTTACTCAAAGCAGCCTCAATCCCCAGCTGGATGCTTTTGTAAACACTTTGTGGAAAGAAAGAATAAGGACACACACACATAGTATAAGAAAGTTGCATCAGTTCTTCTTGGCATTTCAGGAATGCTTATTGCTATGCTGCATCTATTTTCTCTCCCCACCCGCCACCTTCCATCTTTAATGCGGGAAACAGTTGTATATTTATATGAACTGCTGACAGCAAATGCAGATGTTTAGGAGTTCTGAAATTGACTCTCGCTTTGTCCAAGCATCATTTTGGTAGAGACATTCATTTGAATGGCACCACACTTCCCAGCAGAAATTATCAACTTCTGCAGGGCTGTTTATCTCTTTTTCAAGCAAACAACAGCTGTATCTTTTGCCATCCGCACGTCTCTTTTTTTAGTTTATAGTGGGTACAAATCTTGCCAGAATGGATAGCAAAACCATTCAGTTTATTATTCCGAGAAATAACAATTTGTTTGTTGTGCATTTATTTGCTGACAAGAAGTTTTTTCAGCATCAGTAAGTTGTGAAGGAACCAACTGCCTAATCTGGGGAGAGCCTTCTGGCTTTTCTTCTAAAACAACAGAGATGGAGATGAATATAAGGGGGTAGATGGTAAGAGGGGGAAAAAGAGATGGGCACGCAGGGGATGCTGAGATGAAGAGTCCCACGAGGTGCTGGGGAGGTGAAGGGAGCACCATGTGCCTTTAGGAGGGACTAGAGCCAATCCTCGAGGATGTAGGATTCCCCGCAGAGTTCCCATTATGAGAGATGATCAAAAGGCAAGCCAGAAATGCTTGGGGTCCTCAAAGGTGAGCGTCTATCAAATGTTAGGACCCAATTAAACATCCCTTCTGCACCCCAGACTTCTGTACATTTTTCATATGCCCCAGATCAGGAAAACAGCCAGGAGGAGATATTGAATCCACAAATTAATGTGTTCTGGAAAACATTCAGAGAACAGCCTGACCATTAAAGTGATTTAGTCTAGTAATCCCTGCAAAACAGAAGCAAGGAAAAGTTCTTTCTCTAATGCATCTCTTGCAAACCCAAACAAGTTTGCAGTCAACTGAGCAAACTGGTCATGTTTACTCAGAAGTAATATCAGTACATTCAGTGGGTTTACCTCCTTGGACTGCATGTTTTAGATTGTATGGTTCCCCTCTTCCCTGGACCCTGAAAAGATCCAAGGGCACTGCAGGAAAGGATGTGTGAATTGGCAAAACATGAACCACTAGAATTCTTTGGCTTCTGTCTTGATGCTTATCCTGACTTAAACCTGTATCAGATCATGAGCTTTTCTAAAATCTATTTTCATATAAAATTCATGCATATTTTGAACATATCTTTCCAAAAATGTGCCTCAGTTGTACACATATTTGAAAAGCACGCATTCTTCTCCCATGGGTTAGCTATAATTGGGAACATTTTGGAAAAAAATATATTTTCTTCATGTTCATTTCCCAAACATATGGATGCTTTCAAACACATTTTTGGGGAGGTCTGAGAATGCCAGCTATTGGGGCTTAGTGCCAAATGAATTATGAAAAACATCCTTGCAAGAGACAGAAAACACTCACCATGCCTCCAATTTCCAAAGAATAACACCCCCACCCATGAACGGTCTTAGTTGCTCTTGCTCTTAGTTTGCTCATAGCTGTAACCTCTCCTGATTCCAAGCAGCCTCTCCTAACCTCTGCTACATTTTAATGGCAGTTAAGTGCTAAAGCTTTACAGACCATTAAGGAAATTTCTCAATCATGAAGGAACATTAAGGTACATTCATTAATGTCCCCAGCCTCAGACAGGAGTCCTAGACAAAGTGATCTAGATTACCAAACTGACAAAATAACAATGCCCAGAAATTATGCCAGAAGGAATTGAGGTTTCAGAAAGGTTCCTCATAAATGATCTGGAATTAGGAATGAGAAGTGAGATGGTCATATTTGTTCAAAATACCACATTTTCAGGGTGATTGGTAAAGAGAACAGTTCCAGTTAGCATGATGTTTCTAGTGTGTGTGTGTATAAAACTTTTATATGCTGTCCCTTATGCATGGCATCTCAGGATGGCTTACAATCATTAAAAATAAAACACCCATATCAATATAATAAATAACAAATAACCAAAATATAGATTAAATAAGTTAAATAAAAAGCGACTGTTGACCATTAAAATAATAATTCTTAAAATAAAATAAAATTCAATAAATTCAATAAAAAGGTTTTGAGCGGGCGCCAAAAAGAGTATAAACTTAGTGCCAGGTGAGCCTCTCCAGGGAGCGCATTCCATATATCCATGGTGAATGCCATTCAAATTGGTTACAACCTGTGAGGACGAGAAGCGTGCCCTGTGTTTTTAATATGAACAATCCACATATTGTGAGGTCAGGATGGGCGAGAAAAAGGCTGGGTTTGCATCTTAATGCGACCTCACCAAATGCGCACTACCTGAATGAATGCGGGGTTCTGGCAATACTCATCCTTAGTGCCACGGTGCAAGCTTCAGGACATGTGCGCAACAGTGGGAGAGCATTTGAAGGTTATGCAACGTGGGAGAAAGTGCAGAGAGAGCCCCCCCCCTTTTTTTAGGAGAAATAGCCTGATGGATGCAGCCTTGGAAGTAAGTGCACAGAATGGGCATGACGAATGTGAATATTTGTGCAGACTTAAAACAAACAAACGACATCAAACAGATGTGGAAATGGATAGAATACATGCATTCAGTTAATGGAGGAAAAAGGGGAAAAACTGAGCAGAATCAGCCTTGATAAATTCACCCATTGCTCCGTGGAAGAGATTGTGTACAAAAAGTTGGCTTTCTCTGAGGCATGGTTGTTTCCTGCCTTCTTTGTTCTTCAGGTTGTGTGTGTGTGTGTGTGTGTGTGTGTGTGTGTGAGAGAGAGAGAGAGAGAGAGAGAGAGAGAGAGAGAGAGAGAGAGAGAGAGAGAGAGAGAGAGCGCACATTCATCTGTCTGGGACAATTTTATGTTGCTTTTGAAGGCTTGGAAATGTCATGAAACCTTAGCAATCTTACTTATTGCATGCCACCACCCACAGAGAAAGTTCTTTCCATGTGACATTTGGGGGTCCATGGGTCACTGGATTGTAGAACTGGCCTTTTAATAACCAGTGCTGGAGATATTCCTAGTGGGACAAGATGAAAGTCTTCTTTATATTCAATAAGGAAAATGTTCGTGGGTGCAGAGGTGGACAAGATTATTACTAATGCCGTGGGTATTTTTCCTTACTGCTGAGCTATGGCAGTTGTGATTGATTTCTGAAAGCAACCTTTTTACAAATGCTTTTCTCACACACATATACCGTATTTTTTGCTCTATAAGACTCACTTTTTCCCCCCTCAAAAGTCAGGGGAAATGTCTGTGCGTCTTATAGAGCGAATATGTGTGTGCAGCAAGTCTGTCAGATGTGCAGCCCATGGGGAAGGGATGGGGAATGTGCCTGTGATGATGTGCCCATTGGATTCAGAATATTTTTTTCTTGTTTTCCTCCTCTAAAAACTAGGTGCATCTTATGGTCAGGTGCGTCTTATAGAGCAAAAAATACGGTACTTCTATTCCTGGTCCTGATGCCAGCCAGAAGATCTGAATATAATGTTTCTCTCTCCATTTGTATGGCTGACTGTGACTGAAAGATTAATGTATCTTTAGAATCAGGGGCAAGATAATCACAAATCCTGGGTCACTCACCATATTTTTGATTAATGGGGTGTGTGGTGGGGGTGGGTGGGAGTGGCATAATTACTGCTGCACTGCAGAATGAATTTCTCACTGTGAGTTTTTTGGGGGAAGGGGTTCCAAATTCTTTGGATTGGATCACATCCAGAGCTTTGCAATCAAACAGTTCTGAATGGACCTACGTGGTCCATCTTTCCCTCACTGCAAAGGACTTCCCTTTCCATGCTAGCTTAGGGAATTTCAGAAAAAATAAAATGGCACTGGAATAGCAATCAAAGCTCTTCTTTCTCCTGGTCTCGAGAGATGTTTTGTGGCCATTGCAAGGTGTGGATGCAGCCACACAATTGAAGATAAATGGTGTTTGTTCAACACTGGCACTTTCGGAAATGGCATCACACAAATCAGTGTATCTCTTTCATCTTACCAAATGATCTCATCCATGAGTGAAGCCTGATTGGTCGGGTGTGACAACATCTCCTGGTCCTTGGAAGGACTCGCTTTAAACAAAGCTTATTTGAGGCTAAAAGGATCCATATTGAACTTAATGGGAGGGCATTAAATCATGGTTAGGGTGGTTGTCTCATTCATCAGCTCTGGCTACGTGCAAACACTGTTGAGAGAATTGATATAATTACAGCAGGGAACCCTTTCATTATCCCATAAATTTGCACTTTAGTCGTTTAGCCTGCTGTACAACCAAGGCAGGCGGAATTTGTGATCTGCATCGAATGAGGCGTATTACACCATACACCTGGGCTCTTTTTCTCTGCTGAAGATCCATCCACTTCCGACCTGTGTTATTTCTTTATTATGTGTAAGGGGCTGTGGCTAAATGGATGGAGAGTTTCCCTGTGGAGTGAAGCCCCTGATTTGTTTGTTACCCCTCTTTTACATCAGACAACTTTATAGAAGTTGCTGTAAGCCATGAGTCACGTTGCATAAATTGGACTCCTGCATTCAGTGCTTCCTAGAGGAATCTACTGACCACAGCTGGAAACACCATCCTGGACTGGATGGAACTTTGTTTTAAGCCAGGTGGGGTCTTTCTACATTCCCAAGGCCTTAGAAATTACAGGTAAATGCTGGGAAAGTTCATTTGTACAGATTTCAGATTAGAAAACTTCCATAGGAGAAGATAACATGTGGCTGATATACACAGCCTGGTAGTTAGACTAAACTAAGTGATGACTATTCAGAGAAAGACAAATGAAATGAAAATGACATTTCCAAGCAGAGGTTTAATCATTTGAATGTTTTCATTATATTTGTGGTGTGAAAAATGTCCTGACTCAAAGCCACTAAGAAGGTGATTGCGACAAGTCAGCCATGCCCCGTGTCAGAAAATTCCATAGCACATCACTATAGTGATGCTGAATCCTGAGCACCTTTTGAAAGTTCTGGAGAAACAGAGCTATGGTTATGGAAGGGAAGACTAGACCAAGACTCTGCAAGAATGGGCACTCAAGTCTATTACTGCTGTTCCAAAATGGATTGTTGTTGTTGTCCTCCACCATCCCCCGGAGTCCACTCATGCTCACACCAACTGCCTCAGTGACTCCATCCAGCCACCTCATCCTCTGCCGTCTCCTCCTTTTTGCCATCTATTGTTCCCAGGATTAGGCTCTTCTCCAGGGAGTCCTTCCTTCTCATTAGGTGGCCAAAGTATTTGAGTTTCATCTTCAGGATCTGGCCTTCTAAAGAGCAGTCAGGGTTGATCTCCTCTAGGACTGACTGGTTTGATCGCCTTGTGGTCCAAGGAGTCTATCCAAAAGTCTAGTATATCAGTAGACTAGACTAGTATATCGGTAGACTAGATGGTACAGAAGTCTAGTATATCGGTGTCCTATCCATTTTGGATAGGACACCGATATACTGTAGAAGATCATTAGGTTAGTTCTTCCACTGGTAGGACCTTTTTTGGGACGAGAAGTCTTGGAGCACAAAACAGCTTGGAATGGTGTACCTTTGGATGGTGTGTTTCCATGCCTCTGATTTAGTTCTCTAGTATACAGCCAGAAAATTTCTGTAGAATGGAAGATACTTCTTCCCTGAGGAGGTGTGACCAAAGTTATACCAAAAAATGTATTTCTGTCTCATTCTATCCCACTTCCTTTCACTCACAAGAAGGTGCGTCTGGAATGGATGAACCATAACTTCTAGTTTCTCACAGGGTTTCTTTTTCCATATTCTCAGTTTACCCGTTCCCTTTTTACATCAGTTTGTAATAACCCCCTGAAACAAAGAAGGGAGGGGAAGGTGGCATTCAGTTTCATATTATACCTGCACTTTTCCTAGTACCCATTTTTGTCTAATATACCTTTTTGGATTATTAAATCTGTCTTGTAAGTATTCATGAAAATGCAAACTGAATGACCTCCTGAGCCCAATGGAAGGGTTTGACAACGGATGAAAAGGAGGAATGTGTGGGCCATGGAGCAACATTACAAAGCTGAGAGGTAAAAGGTGTGGATCTGAGCTGGGGCACTGAAATGAGGAACTGCTTGGAGCATTTTCTAGGGGAATGCCCCCGGGCAAGTGCTGGTTCCCGAGCACCAATTTTGACATTAGGAAGCTGGCATGATGAAGATGATGGAT
This sequence comes from Varanus salvator macromaculatus, assembly GCA_023646645.1. NCBI lineage: Eukaryota > Metazoa > Chordata > Lepidosauria > Squamata > Varanidae > Varanus > Varanus salvator. The sequence goes on from JAIXND010000657.1 coordinate 4,066,410, forward strand.
TGAGGAGTAGCCCGAGCAAGGACCCAAGAGATAACAAGTGTGTGCTCCAGTGAGCATAAGGTGAGGTAGCTCCTTTGGATGAAAGACCATAATTTTCTTCCATAATCAGCTCACCTCCCCAACAGTCCCAGTCAAGAATAATGGTGCTTGTGCAAGTGACATAAAATGAAGACCTGCAGAGGGTAGATTTGGTGATTTACAACAGATTGCCAACAGCTTCTGATTTAACAATAGCAAGTAATGTTGCAAATAAACACCCGTAAGAGTCATTGTTATGGCAAGCCTTGTGATCTCTGCTTATCTCTGAGTCACACCTGTAAAATATGAATATTAATTTGATGGTCAGACCAGGTGTTTGAGCAGTTCTGCTGCATAGATTTGATTTTCTGTTAGAGCCCCACCTCTGTGTAAACCAAGATGTAGGTTTATATTGTAAATGAGGGCGTTACGCTCAAACTGATTGGCTTTACCTCCCGATTCACCATTTTGCATATGGTTATATCCACCTAGCAACATTTTTTTTTTTTTAAATCTGGCCATACTTGGTGAATTTCAGGGCTTTAGAACCTGAGAGCAAAGCACACAACCTGATGGTCCAATTAGCCTAAAATCTGTCCACCTTGTTTGTGTTGTGCCCTGAGGCAGTTTTGTATTATTTCCCAGAAATTAATATACAGCTCCAAGGGCTGCACTATCACACAGAAACAAAGTATTCCCACTAAGCTATCATCACGTGCCCTTCTAAAGAAAGCAATTACTACCCAACAAGCATTCATTTGCGGAAAACAGCGGTTTGTGTTTATTTAAGACAATGGGAGGTCCATGGGGTCTCTTCTCCCATTAACACCTATTCAGTCTATCTAAACAGCAGCAATACCTGTGAGCAGGCTCTGCAAAATGGTGCCAAAACCCTGACAAAGAAGGATACGAAACGAAGGCAACCGAGGATACCGTAATATTAGAATTTACTCCAAAATGTCAGATGCATTTGCATGGAAAACAGGAAACAAGAGGCTAGCTGCAATTTCAGAGCAGGAATGATTGCCTGTGCCACCCAAAACTCACAACGATGTGGCGACTCCCTTTTCCCAAGGATTGTGCTCCCAAGAAAGGTACACAGCTTAACGCAAGCAACCGGGCATTTCTGTTATGATGAAAACCAATGCTATTTAGTACTACCCTCTGAAGAGTTATCATCCCTAGCTCAAAACTGGAGAAAAGACTCTTTTTTCCCTTGAGTAACTTTGCCTGCTCATTCACCTTCTTCATTTACTTATCTGTCAGGTTCAATGAAAATGACTTAAAATCAAGAACGGTTCTGCTCCATTACAATTTCATAAGTGTTTGTTCCTAAGTCCATTTATTCTGTTTTGGCTGGGGATGGACACATCTGCCTTTTTCACTCTCTGAAACCTTCATTGGGGCATGATTATAAATTCATTAAATGCGCGTGCGCGCACACACACACACACACACACACTTAAAGAGATGCACATGCAAATTTATACATATTTGTGCACACAATTTTCCTGCAAGAAGTGCCTTTTTCAGTGCAGATTCCCCTAATAGATGCATGTTTGCATGTCTCTGCAATTTTGTTGGAAGATATGAAGCTGGTACACAGTTCTTATCAAAAAACAATGTTATGAATTTTGGGAAAGTGCTGAAAACTAAAGATAACCCTTGCCATCTGTTATGCTGTTTATCATGAATGGGAGCTTAGCCCTTCCCATCCAAAAGATATGAAAGGTGTCTAACGAGGGGAGGCTGCCTTACTAAATAAGGCATTGCAGAAACTATTGGGGAAATAGCATGCGAACTGCTGCATTGAAATGAATGAATGAGGAGGTCCCGGAAAACAGCTGCCGGGAGCTAACACCAGAGAAGAACTGCGACCTCCGTGCTCCGGTTGTGGATTTCCTAGGGGCATCTGGGTTTCCACTGTGGCAAGCAAAGACAGTAGATGAGATGGAATTTTGGCCTTGTGGTAGGACTCTTGCAAGGTTCCATAAGCATGAGATATGTGGATATGAGTTAGGTAGATGGGACACATTTCTATATTACATCTTGATCCTGGATCATGCTCTCCATGGATGATGGAGTAGACACGAAGGTGCAGTCATTGTTCATTCCACTTAGATTAGACCAAGTGAAATGATTGAGATTTCCAGGAGGCCCCTTCTGACTCGCTCTGTTTCTATGTTTCTATAGCGGAGCCAGCTGGTGCCGGAGGTCAGACTAGATGGCCCAGGAGGCCCCTTCTGACTCGCTCTGTTTCTATGTTTCTATGTTTCTAAGTAAATTAACATTGGATTCAACACACGTTGGGATGCCTTCCAGGGCCCTGCTGCAACATATCTTCAACCTCATCTGTCTAGTGCATATTCAAGGATGGAGCAAGAAACTGTGCAACTTCACTCATCTGATGGTTTCTCCACAGTCTTCTCTCCTTCCTCCACCAAATACATATCACAGCGGATAATGGACATGCGTGAACAAGTAGAGCAGCAGCTCAACATTGGCCACTTTCTCTACCAGTCAGGAAAGTCTCTGATAATCTGCAAATAGTTCTGATCAGCAGCATCATGTATGGAAATGCTCTTTACGACTCTTGCGTTGAACAAGTTCTGGTTGATTTCATTTTCATTTCATTTCAATGTAAAGTTTCCCCCAAATCAGTTTGAAACCTCTGAATCTGATTACATGCCACATTTGAGAGTGTGAAATTAAAACACGGAGACAAGTTTCTTGCATAAAGGGGCAAATTAAAATTTTCCTAGAGTGTGCCGTTTATGAAACACGGAATCTCTTCCAGCAAGGTAATGAAAGTTAACACGTTTTGCAACAACTCCCGCATGTCAGACTGAATGTAATTATTATTAAGAGAATCAAAACAAACCTTCCTGGGTTAACAGGAGGAACACAGATACACCCCTGAATCACATTTTTTTTACAAATGAGGAGCACTAAGATTGCATCGCTCCCAATATATCTTCTTATTCCCGTATGAGAAAGCAATGTAATCAAGGTCAAAGTAGACAATGTATTCCTTTGCTTTATCTGCTTTGTAAATTAGCTCTGGTGGTCAGAATGCCCAGGAAAACTCAATTACTGAAAGCCCCACTTCCACTGCATGAAATCTGATGGGCTATTTTGAAAATTAATGCCATAAGGTGCACAAAGCCCCACAATGACATTTTTTAATCGCTGGCACGATGTTTATGTTCTTAAATATTCATAAGATGGCAGGGTGTTTTGCATGACCTCTCCCCTATCCTTCACACTAAATTGAAGCCGCTGTTGGTGACATTGGATCAGGGAGTGGAAAACAGAGATCTGGACAGAATTCTAGGCCTGCACATGCCATTGTTTCCTACATGTAGCGCAGCCACTATGAGAACCTGTGCCTTGTGCCCTCCTCTTTGACCTTCAGCCGTAGGGTCCAACCGGGATTTCCAATGGTGAGAAGACTCCTTGACAAGCTGGGCTGTGTGCTTCATACCCTCCTCAGCCTTGAACGATTCCCCCAAGCCCAAAGGAAAAAAAAAACCCTTTTAATTGCATGTAATAAGAAGGTTTTAACATGTTTTGGATGATATACAGGCCCTTCTATGGGGAAATTAGTTTAATGTGTAGTAGTTTAATCACATGGTAGACTGAAGAATCACCAAGTCTCCTTGCAATGCACTCCATTTCTCTGCAGATGAACATTTCTCTGGCAAGATACACAGCCCTTGTGGCTTCTTCCTTTTGGTGACTTTAAATAATCCCACCAATTCTTTAAAGTCACCTTCTCACCTTGAAAGTGACTGAATACCCATGGGTGGGAAATGGGTAGTTTTGTAAAAGCAGTTGTTTAGACCCAGGGATGGGCAAGGACTCCAACAGAGAATGAAAGGCCAAAAGATGGATTTTCGTGATTTGGCATCCCAGAATCCAGTTTCTGTGCTGAAGCCAGCTCACGATAGTTTGAGTATAGCCAGTTTATGGACTTCTGTCTCTAAGACAGGTCACGATTTGTGCATTAAGCACAATAAAACAAACAAGAATGAAATGCATTTGAATACACATTACATCCATTTTAATCAAAATGGATGTTAAAAAAGAATGTGGGCAAAACAGAACAATGCCAGCACAGTGTAGATGAAAGTTCTCACTACCAGAATGGAAATTGTAGGACAGATGCTTTCAAGCTTTCAGATGTTTTTTCTGCATGGGATTAAATGCTGCATGATCAGCCAATGATTGGGTGTGGTGGACAGAGTGGACCTGATGATATGGAGAAAGGGATGTGACCACCTGGGGAATTCTTTTTGGGATCATGGGATAGCCTGTAGCTCAACAATCTTGTGTTATATTAAAAATAGGGGAGGGATGTTGCTATTTGTGGAGATACTTGATCCACTACTCCTTTTGCCTCCTTGTGAAGCTTCAGGAGACCCCAGAATTGTCCCAATATGCCTGATTCAGAGTTTATCTTATACACTCGAATGCTGGGAACCACACACACACCTCTCTGAATTCCATTACTGAAGAAGAATAGCTCTATCATTTCCATCTCCATCTCTCTAAACTATTCTCATAAAAAAGAATGGAAAACAGGAACCATCCAATATCTTGCTCCACATACCTGAGGTCCCATTTGAAGCAACCTGTATTTATGGGTTTTGCAGCCTATTCTTTAATCAAGGGAGGCCTTCAAATGGGAGTTATAATTGGAGGAATCACTCCCTTTTTGTATCTGATTCCCCCCTCCTTTTAATGCAAAATGTATCTTAGTTTAGTGTTCTACTACCCATAATAATTCCAGGTAGCTTCCTCAAAATCAAGCTTCCTGCTGGGAACATAATGAAGCAGTAAATGATATCAGCCTTGCCAATGGACAAGATACAATTTGAGAGGCTGCGTTTACACACTTGTTGGGTAGTTCTTTAGGAATATAAATTGATCCAATTCTAAATCATCAGAGGAAAGATCATGTGATGCTGGAGAAAAAGAAAAGAAACTGCTTGGCACACCATGGGGGGCAACATCGGCATCTTGGAAGGAATGATTTTCCTCAGAATGAGAGCATCAACGTTATTTCCCATTATATCAGCCTATACACACATTTAGATGACTGCAGTTCCTATTAAACAGTACAGGGGCACCACCTTATCAGGTTCTGGCTTCTATGCTGCACTCTTAGTCTTCCTTATGCCATGTGGCAGGTTTGGACTCTACAAATGAAAGCTGGAGAAAGCCCATGATATGGGGGCATGGAAGATCACTGGAAGACCTATATGGGTTTGATTTCTTTTTAACCATTAACTGAGGTCAAAGTCCACCTATAGCTTCTTCTGTCTCCCCAGATTAACAGTTCAAGGCTAGACTGCAAAACCAGCTTTAAGTAACAGTTAATGATGCATAGTCATTCCACTGGGGGCGAGCGAGAAACCAGATATCTCTGCTTTGACATTTCCCTGACTAGTATTAACCAGCTTCCGGAGACCGGAACAGACTGGTCCTGCCCCCAGCACCCCTGCCACCAATTCCCCAGACAATGTATTGGGCCTTTGCTGAGATAGAAATGCACAGAATAGAATGGCTAAAGTATAGCTAGCATTGCATTGCATATCAGTTTCAAGAACATGGAATTCAGGTTGGTGGGTAATTGCTGCTCTTTCTTTCATGCTCAAGAATCTTGAAAGCAACAAGGCCCCGAACGTGAGTTGTCATAGGCATTCCCCCAGTCAAATAACTCCACTTAGCCAAGGGAGTTGCCTACTTCTTACTCCAGCAAAATGGGTGCACTTGCCATTTTTCAAAACTCACACGGAGGATGCACTTATCACAGGGTATATGCTTCTTCCTATTCATTAGTGTTTCAGCAATGTTATCCCAGGAGCAAGCTGAATATCAATGCAGAATTTCGAGACGTAAAGGCAAATCAAGAGACTGGCACATCAGCGCTCCAGGGCAAACACTTGTGGAAAGCGAGTATGTGGATGACGCGTGATTTTTTTGCTTTTTTCCTCGTGAGTAAGGGGCACAAAATGAAGCCTTCCTTTCCTCCAGTTCTTATAAGAGGTTTGTACCTACACAGAGAATTTCCAAGACACTTTTTTTATTTCTTGGCTGACATGAATGAAATTTTGAGGTGCAGCTGTCCCTGCAGCGAAGGTGAATCCTGCCAAATTTCAGAAGAATCAGAAGAGGGAGTTGTTATTGTGGAGTTGGAAAAGTAGCATAAAAGGGCAACCTGAATGATCAAGGGGGTGGGACAACTCTTGCATCAGAAAAGAGCAAGCTTTAGCGAAAGCTTTTTCTTAGCAGCTCCAGAACTGAAGTTGAAAGATGGCGTATTTAGGACAGAGAAAAGCAAGTCCTTCTTCAGAAACACATCATGAGACAATTACATTTGATGTAGAGCTGGATGCCAAATAGAATAGATTTGAAAAAGGGACTTGAGAGATTCATAGAGGAAAATGTTGCCATTTCCAATAGTCATGGCGGCTATTTATTACCTCCAGTATCAGATGCAGTGTTCTTCTATATACTTGTTGCAAGGGGAAAAACGGTCAGCCCTCGTCTGAACATACGTCTGCCACAGATAGCTGGTTGGGCATGGTTTGGGTGGAACACTGGCCTAGATGGACACACGGTCTTATCCAACATGGCTCTTCTTAGGTACTTAGTTACACACTTCCTTCAAAAGGCAAGTTGTTTATGCTTTTGAACTGCTAGCAAGGGCAGGCACAAATCACATTTTGTTCCTGACAGGGCCTGGATCTCACTCAAAAAGGGAGTCTCTTTCTGAACAAAACCAGTTTGCATTCACTCCTGGTTCTCCTCTGTAACTGAACTCTTTTCAAGAGCAGTAATCCTAGTTTAGAGAACTGCACACACAAGGTAAAGGTAAAGGTTTCCCCTTGACGTTACGTCCAGTCATGCCTGACTCTAGGGGGCAGTGCTCATCTCCGTTTCCTAGCCGAGGGAGCCAGCGTTTGTCCGCAGACAGTCTCTGTGCTCATGTGGCCGGCATGACTAAACACCGAAGTGCACAGAACGCTGTTACCTGCCCACCGAAGTGGCACCTTTTTATCTACTTGCATTTGCCTGCTTTCAAACTGCAAGGTTGGCAGGAGCTGGGACGGAGCAGCGGGAACTCATCCCGTTGTGCAGATTTGAACCGGCGACCTTTCGATCAACCAGCCCAGCAGCACAGCGGTTTAAACCTCTGCGCCACCTGCAGTCCCTGAACTGCACATACTTCAGGGCTAGTTTCAGGTATATCTATGTACAGGGATGTGTGAAGAAGTAATGTCACATCCACCCCAATTCTCCAAACATTGCCCTGCGGCTTGTTTCTCCTCAATTTCAATCCATGGACATAATTTTGACTTGTTTTGTGCGGAACCAAAATCGCACACCACAAATGTGATTGACATGAAAGCTGCACAAAAGCTAACCCAACGTTGCACAAGTTTTCCCCAGAGAATGAAGTGTGAAATGTCACATGATTATGGATGCACAGTTGCAGCTGGCTTCTTCACCAACATTTGCCTGTTTTCCAAAAGCGAGTGGAGATTTGAGAATTTGCAAATTTGTTTGGAGGACATGTTCCTCCATTTGCATTTGGAGTAGTGAACAGGGCCTGCTCACATGTTTTGCGAGCACAAATAAAAGTAGCATTCATTCCTAGAAATTTATGGCTTCATCACAGTCCTGAGATCTGGCGACATTGCAACTGTAAATTTTAAGACTGTTACATTTATTTATTTAGCGTCAATGAGATAGGTTTGTCTCATTGTCTGGAACAACTTAAAGCACACCCGAAGAGGGAGGAAAAAGGGTTCTAATTGCTTTGGAACTTTTTCTCTAATGGGATTTGAATGCAATTAATATCAAGTGCTAAAAACTAGGATATAAATTAGCATGACAATTCACAACTTTTTTAAAATAGCACAAAAACAAATAGAAGAAATGCTTTATTCCTTTTCTTCTTCTACAACAGAACTGTGTGGGAGTGCGGTTTAGTTACAAATCCCATTTTTCAATGGAGATTAAAAGAAGTCCTATTAAAAAAATGTTAATTTTATTTGCATAAACTGTATCAGGAAGCAAAGAAGCAACGGGAGGGAGGGGAAATGCTCACTTACATGGCATTCCATTTTGAAAGTCCCAGTATCTAGGTCAGTTCAAGTAAAGCAAACTTCTGGAGTGAAAATAATTGCTGAGCTTACATTCTAAACTTGAGCTCAAAGGAAAGTGAGACTGGGAGGCATGTATAATTAGTTTAATAAATACACCAAGAAGGCCTGAACAAAAATTAGGGCCTTCATGAAATGTTTATCATCCTATTCAGTCCCACTTATCAATGCTGAGTGTAATTACTGAAGGGAACATGAGGTAACATCTCTGGAAAATAGATATTCACTTATTAAAACAAAACTCTGGTCTAAAGATCAAAGTGAAGCAAAATAAGTGGAGGTGGTCCTCTCCCTCGCCCTCTCTTTCTAGGTAGACAGTTTGAAAGGCTAGAAAAAAGAGGAATTCTGTGGACTTCAATGGCTTTTCCTGTCCCAGTCCTATCGTGAACACATTGGCATTTTCCAACTTACCTACAGTAGCAAAACTTACTTATGCCAACGCAAATGGCTAAAACAGAAGTTACTTTAAAACTGCAACTATGTCTGCTTATCATTTTTATATTCTAGAGAAGGTGCAGGGAGTCTCCTCTCAGATTTCAATCCTCCCTGTCACCTATGCTGGGGTTCCAGTCCAGATTGGTGCTCCTCTACCTAACCAAGAACAGAAATGGAAACAAAAGGCCCATTTACACAGGGTTGGGCCCAGATTTATGCTGCATTTGGGATGGGAAGATCAGGGATGTCCCAGATCGCTAACATTCAGGGTCGTGCACAAGACCTTCCCAAACAATTTGCACACTGAAAGACAAATCTCATCAAGCCATAGCTGGATCATCAGTGCAGATGAAGGTGACCCAGAAATTGTACTAGATCTACTAGGCATGATCTAGTAAAGATTAGGCACAGTAGATCAATTCAGTCAGAAAGGGTCTTCAGAGAAGATAACTTGCACATTTGCACAAAAGTCAAAAGGTAATGCAAAGGAAAAGTGATCCAGCAATGAAGAGAACCTGTACTCCTTATTAAATTGGAAAAGGGACAGGCAATGTGATGCCCTCTAGATTTGTGGGGGAACATCATGCAGCCGGCCAGTCAGGATGGGCACCGGTAACGTGTTATGAAGACCTTGGCATAGGAGGAGGTTTGGTGTTGCTCCTTTGACCCCAATTCCACTATTTTCGTTTTGAAGAGACCGCATTAAAACTGTCAAGCTGCATGTTGGCAGGTCCCATTTATAGGTCCTTCCTTCATAAGCCATGGCTTCTGATGCACGAGCTGCTTAAGAATTCCAGAGCAATTAGGAGCTGTAAATAGGATGCAGTGTGCCTTGATATGGATCTTTGGTTTATTCCTATCAGTACTTTTTCTTTATTATGCAGAGACTTTCATCTTCTAATCCCAAAGCCTGTTGAGTAGATTAATTAATTGAACTGGGCAACATCCTGCAGCAGAGATGAATAGATTATACCCATTTAACAGATTAATTTATGAATTAAGTGGCATGGAGATAAGATAAGCCATGTGCTTGGGGTTGCTTAGGCAATTGGGTGGGGGGACACTAAAATGTTCCAGTACTGCGGGACATCTGCAGCCCAAATGCCCAAGATGTGTTCTCTGACAGTGTCTGTGGAGTCTACCAAACTGAATTCAGCTTTCCTCACCCCATCTCTACATTTCTCTGGACATCTCTAGGCAGATTCAGTTCTGACTGCGTTGTTTTTTCCCAATGCTCAAATGTAGCAACGATGCTGGGGGTCCTATGGACTTGAAATTCCTGTTCCCAAGGAAATCTTGCACACAGTAGGAGATGGGATTGGAACATGTAACTGCCCTTTCTTTGGAGCACAAAGAGATTTCTTCTTCTGTGAAGCAACTCTAGGGAGGCGTGAATATGTCAGTTTTGATTTGGCCAAGTTTCTCACTTTTCTTGAATGTAAGCCTGCTTCTGCCCATTTAATTACTCACCAGCACAGCTCTGAAGACACAACCACCAATGCCTTAGCCGAATATCAGACACACCCCAACAATGTCCTAAAATGCAATATTAATGTGAGAGCCAGTACAGGGTGGCCATTAGAACACTGGGCCAAGATTTGGGAGATCAGGTGCTGAGCCCCTAATCAGCCATGAAGCTCAGTGGGTGACTTTGGGCCAGTCATGGACTAACCTGCTTCACAGGGTTGTTTTCATGAGGATAAAACAGAGAGGAGGAGGACCTGCTGTAACTCCCCTACAAGGAGGAGGACACAGTGAGGAGTCTACTGTGATGGGAAAATAGCAAATCAGCCAGATATCTGTCCTACTAACCTACCCATTATTTTCTCCTCCACTATGCCTCTTCCAAATGAAGATTTTTTTCTGAAAAGTTTCAAGGTAGGTAGAGGAAGGACATATAGGAAGTGTGCAACTCTTTCCTAGGGAAAGAGAGATCAGCCCCTTCCAGGCCATATCACCTCCACATACATTGAGAATAAATCTTACATCTCATTTCATATCAATTTCTACAACTCAGAGGAGTGTGAAAATTAAAACGGGACTGCAATTCATTCAATTTAGTAGTCCAAGAGGTACAAATTAAATATGCTTGCTGAAAAAAAAAGTGGAGTTAACCACCCTTCAGAACCCAGATACCAATGTAAGTTAGGCTAAAACCCTCAGTACCTGCATGACAGTTCCCAGAAGAAGGTTTTAAAATGTGTATTAATGGCAAGCAGATTGAGTTGAAAGTAAGGGGAAAATATTTTTGTGTCAAACCTTTTGAAGCCTAAGAAAACAACTCCACTGTTCATGCTCTTCTGAGTTGTGTATACATTTCAGTTCTTCATATAGAAAGCTTAATGGCTATGGATTATTTGCCTCATTGGTCATGGAGCTAGGAAATAATACAATGGGAAGCATTGGTTATAAAGCATTCCTGTATTTAAATTTCTGAGGCAATGAAGCATTAACATGAACAGCAAAGAAATCCTGTTTAAAATGTATAGGGCAACTAAACTATTTGGGAGCAGCACTGACACCGGATGATGGATCCGTGGCTGTGATCTTCTGTTCACCCGGCTGAGAATGTGGAGACACGAAGTGGAGCTCCTTCCAGTGTGGTGTCATGGTTAAGAGCATGGAACTGGGACTCAGGAGAGCTGGGTTCTAGTCCCCGCTCAGGCACAGAGCTCACTCATCCAATCTATCTCACAGGGTTGTTGTGGGGAGGATAAGGTCGAGAGGAGAGAATTATGTAAGCTGTCTTGTGTTCCGCAAAAGGTGAAAAAAGTGGGATATACATATAATTAATTAATTGGCCTCTTCTGCCAGTCTGGCTATATAATATTGGGCTCAAGACCAGACTATGCGCATTCCCTGTAAGCTAGAGGTGAAACCATGCATCTTTCAGACATTTGCATATGCTGAGCAAATTTCAGGAATGTGAATTCGTGCCAACTCTGCATCTGAGCAATTGAATTAGAGTGCCTTTTTGAAAAAGCAGATTCCACCAGTGAGTGCATGGCAGAAGAAAGCACCACTGAGAAATCATGAAATGTAGACAGAGGGGATGCAATAGTGCCTGTACATTGCTAATATTTGTGATGCAAGGGAGCTACGGGAGCTACTACCATCTTTCTGTGGATTGTTTAGGCTTCTTTGCCTTTCCAGCTTTTTGATTCACTAGAAAGAAAGCAAGGCTTTGGGGGACATGTTAGATTTGTTGTCTAGTTCATCACACTGATGGCAAAACCCACCAAATGCATCCAGTTTGCCTTCATCACTAGGTGGCAGAACAGGGACTTCCTCTCCTCACCTTGCCTCGCCTCTTTTTGGCTTCCTATAGGAAGCCTTGACAAAATTTACTTCCTCAGTATAGCATGTTAACTAATTCACGAAAGCTCCCCCCTCCTTTTCTTTTAATTTCCTGGATCCGAGAGAATGATGTTGAACAGTAGATTTTCTACGTATAATCTCACAGCACTAAATCACACAACTGTTATGGTTACTGCTAAAAATCACTCTTCTGATTAGCTCAACTTCAGTCCAACTGGCAGTGTTGGCAAATTTTGAATCATTAATAATTTGAAAGTTCAATATACACCGTCTAAAGAGCTACTTTCACAGAAATAAAAGGAACAAAGGCAAAAGCTTATTATACTTTTATGTTGACTTTAAATTCTCTGGGAGTTAGCACAGAATGGCAGTTGAAAAAGGAAAGGAACTGTAAATGACAACTGAAGAGATTTAGACTATGCAGCTAAAGAATTTCTATTTCTTTTCCCCCTCTGGGTCTTGATAAAAAGGGTGGGTTGCACACATTTTAATACAAATTTGTGCATCTGCTATCAAAATATGCATTTAAATATATACTGTCTCTCAAAATACTTATTTAAATGCATATTTAGGTATGTTCATCCTGCTGGGAAATATATCATAACATAAGGAGAACTATATGGTTTGATGGAGAGTTACATTCTATCCACACACTTTTTGGAGATGGATAGAGCTAAGTTATGGTATTTAACAAAGATTCCACTAGTATCTTGGTGATATTTATTAAGAGAACTGAGTTGTATGTCCTAATTTTTCTGCAAAGATTGTTGGATATGAGATAGGCCATTTTTTTAGTACAACATGCTAATTTTAGTGAAGACATGATCAAGAATACATTATATAAGGAAAGCAACTGCTTCCCAAAAAAATCATAAAATTACATTCAAATATATGAGAGAAGAAATGTGTACAAAGATGTTTATGAAGTTGGATTTTCGTGTAAAATGTAGAAATGTATCCATCAGTGTGTGGGGTAAACCGAGCCTAAGACCAGAGCAAGCCTCAAAATTCAGTACAAACTGAATCGAAGGCTAGCAAAATGGGGTGGTGGGGAGGGAGGGGGGAGGGGGGATGGATGGATGGACGGATGGATGGATACACCAATCGTTTCTTCCCATTCCCTTCATGTTCTTCTTTGCCATCAACACACCTTTGCCTTGTAGGCATTCCTAGAAATGCTGCCCAGGGTCAAAGAGGAGAACGTTACAGAGCAGAATGGACAATTAAGGACAACGGAGACCAGAATTCATTAAAAACCTGGTTTATATAATTCATGGCATGCTCATTAATAACAAACCAGCACTTCTTGGGGGATTTATTATGTTCAAGCAAATGACAGGCACAGCTTTCCCATTCTTTCAAGATTTAAGGACATCAGAGAAGTGGCATTCAAAATCGGGGGAAGCAATAAGCGTCTGCATCATTCTTGAAGATAACTCGACAAGTCTCCTTAGCCACAGAGAATCCCTGAACGTGCACGAGCAGTTCCTTAAAATAAATTAATATTTTTAAAGGCCAGACTCGCAGCATCATTTCTCATTTTGACAGCTCCAGAAATGCAGATAGATTTTGTATCAGATAGTGGGAGTATTTATTTATTTCCCACTAGCCTGCCCACCCCACCTCGTGTCACTTCTTTTTTCATTCTGCTCTTGCAGAATCTTATATGATCTGATAACTTTTTTAAATGACCCTGTAATAAGATAGAGTTATGAAAATTATACAGCAGGGGGGAAAGGAAACAGGAAGAAAGAGACGGGGAAGAAGGGAAAGCAGAGAGAAATTGAGAGAGAACCCCTCTGGCTTGGTCACATGTACAGAAACTGAACCGTTCCACATATTGGCAGGATTTGCAATATTGGTAATGGACTGAGCTGGTGATTTCTGGGTGTGGGCAGTGGGAGAGAAATACCAAGAATTGCCACAAACACCAACAGTGCTTTTCTTATGGACAGCCCAAGACTGAGGAGTTCAAAGTGCTAAAGTAGGTGGGAAACGTTCCTGACTGCCTGAGCATACAAAATGTATACAGAAATCATTCCCACTAAGGACACAGATGGGCCTCAGTCCCTCCTCTGAGCCCACATCTACACCGAAGGAAAGAAGTTCAGTCACAGCTCTCTCACACTGCTCCTTCCTCTCTGGTAAGCAGAGGTGGATCCATGCACATGATTCAACCCACACATGCACAATGTAGCGCGCACTTTTCCTCTAGGGCATGTGGCTATTTTCTTATGCTTGGTGAGGCAGCTTTACGCCCTGCCAGTTATTACATGTGCTGGTGGATATGACTGAATGTTTCCCCTTGCACTGCAAAACCGGGACTGCAAGTTCCCAGGGAAAATGAGCTTGCCCAGTGATAGGAGCAGGGCTGGAGAACCACTAAGTCAGCAATGCTGGGAGCATTTATTTTGGAGAAAGCCTGCTAGAAGATCAGTGGGCCTTTGTGGGGTCGTACTGCAAATAGTTTCTGACTCCTGAATAGCGAGCGCTTCCCCAAGGTTCTGCGATCAGTTGAGCAAACCGAGCACCATCCGCACACAAAACAGGCGGATGCATGCACGGACTGAGAACTGAATCCACGTGCATCTGGAAACATGTACAGAAATATGTATTTTATTGGCATCTGCATTCAAGAAGCACTTACAAAATCAATGCCGAAATTCATTCGCATGCACTTTGGTTTGCTGACAAGGGTCAGGAATGTTGGTTTCAAGAGAGATTTAAGAGCACTGATATTACTGGGATTCAGCCTGGAGTTTTGAGTCTCTCCTGCTCCTTAACCCACCAATGTTTATGCATATGTGTGTGTGTGTGTGTTTAAATCGCCTATCTCCTCCTCATTACTAACTTTATTAGCTTTCCCTCCTAACGATGCTCTTAGGGATTACTAAGAAAGCAATATAATGATGTTTTTTATAATAATAGAAATGCATGCAAGTGGGAAGCTCCGCCTGACTCATTTTGCAGGAAGATCCGAAAAACTGCAAACCAATATCAGTCCTGAGAAAATCATACCAGTAAAGCTGACTTTGCAATCAGTCTTATGAAATATCTTGGTCATTTTTAAAAATAAACTATGAGAGGCTGAATCCCTTTTGGCCTGATGACCAAATTAAGTCTAGGAAAGTGAGCAGGGCTCTGCTTTCCAGTCCCAGTGATGGCAGATACCCAATGTTATGGGGGGGGGAGTATTTTATGGGGGAAAGTATGCGGGGAAAGAGCATATTCCCCCCCCCATACTTGTAAGCTGCCCTGAGGATCATGTGATGGGGCGGCATATAAGTTGTCTAAATAAATAAATAAAATATTTCAATCTCTTGTTGTGGGAGCTGAGCCTCAGGGCAGAGTTGTCAGTCTCCGAGAATGGAGAGTATCTATACAAAAGCCTGGAGATCCCAGAATGTGAAGTAACAGGGACAGAGGAAACAGGAGGCGCTTGCTAAAGAAACCAAGACGCTGGGCAGGAACTCCAGGCAAAGGCTCTGCATGCCTGCTCTGGCAATAAATCCAACAGAAGATGTGCACAGGTGGATGGTTCCAGCGCATGGCTTGCAACACAAAGCACAAATGAGACAGCCCAGCAGAATTTTCTTAGACTTCCCCAACAAAACATCCTGGATTCACTCCATTTTCATAATTTACACTTTCCAAATCATATCCAGGTGTTCGAAGTACAGCAAATACAGAGGGAAAGTTGGGAGCAAACTTAGAGTTAGAAAGCACAGCCGGGGCAACGAGAAACGGAGAGCAAGAGAGCACTATGCTGTGAGTTAAGCTTATGACAGCTCCCGATGGCCAGATTCTTGCCTGAGACGTGACTTTCCTAAGTAAACCCATGTATGTGTGAATGGTTCGCTATTGGGAAGGTCAGTAGCAACCTTACCCTGGAAGTGGATTTTAATGTGCAAGAATCCAAGACAGGCTTGCAAAAAAACACTTGCCTCTGGAAATGACCGGGTGCTGCATGAGCCTCACTTAATTAACATCATTTTGGATTCAAATTAGCTTCCGAAGCCTGCAACATGTGGCTGCTAAATGGCAATTACAATTTAATTTTATTAATTTTGTTGATCTCCCTCCACCACCATCTCATTTGTTTCATCTAATTCTGACAAAGTATACAAATTCCGCTGACCTAAAATTGCGGTGGGGTTGGATTCCTGTAGATGGGGGGCTGGCAGGCTTCCTTCTGTGGGGTAGCAGAAGGGTTCTCTGAGCTTCTAGCCATGCTCAGCATGATTTATTTATGAGAAAACGAGCACCATACGGGCTCTAAGTGCGCACTCCGTAATGGCATTGGACACTAGCCTATTTGTCTGCGCTGCTATTGCAGACACGGGGGACATGAGGTGAATACAAACACCTGACTACAGGTACCAAAATAATGGAGCTCTGCCCAGGAAAGTGGAATATTTTTCATCAAACTGATCATTACCAAAGGATGCATTTTTCTGCAGAGGCTTAAAGGTACTACAGTGAAAATATAATAATAGAATATATCATTTTGTACTAGGATTGGAGCTTCAAGAGACATAATGATGCAAATGGTAGTGTTGGATTATTCCCTGCTGGAATCAAAGGGAGATTTTTCACGAAGCATAAACAACAGAGGGGATCACAATCCCACGACAATCCCCTCCCCACACACACGTCCTCTCTGAAGGAATACAAGATCAATCCATGTCCTGCAGATGCTTCCTCTCAGTTTGCAAAAAGTTCACTTGCACCCCACAGTTGTAGGATCTGTGATATTTTAACAGAGATTACTCTCCCCCACCCCATACACAGAGTCCTCCAAAAAAATGTACACGTGGGCAGCAGTCTCGAGCACTGTGGCCAATGGCCACCTCTTTGGGCATCTCTTGTAATTGCAGAGGCCAAAGGTAACTTGTATCAATCTCATGATGTATAAATATTTTAATACTAAATTGATTGAGACAAGTTTTTCTTTTCCTGAAGTGCGTATACCTTTTTTTGGTGGACTGTGTGTATATGGAAAACAGAAAGAGACTTGGAACGTTTTCCAGGCCTCAAAAGAAAATAAAGCAGTGTCTATATGGGAAGACTAAAGTCTAGATGAAGGCAAATGTACGGATCTGCATTACTCTTGATCCAAAATGAGGAACAGGTTCAGGGATATATACTTGAACTGAAAAACATGCAAACCTGAATTGTACTAGTCATATTAATATTTCACATCCTCCCTATTTTTATTTTTTATTGTCCAGTCTCTAGCCTCTTTTGCCCCACAGTGACAAAGGAGCAGAGTCCTATGTATTTTTGTTAGCCTGGAGGATTGGGTGAATACTAGGCGAACCCAGTTAGTAAAACAACGCCACTTCTCTCAAAAGCTAACAGGATCAGTTTGCACTCAGAACTAGAGACTTTCTACTTCTTCAATGACTACATTCAGCTTGTTAAACTTTTCCTGATTTTTAAAACGAATATTTCCTTAGCACAGCTTGAGTACCAAAATGAATTAAAATGAAGAGTTGAAACCCAATAACGACCATTGTCTGACCACCAACATGAATTTCAATAATAATGTTATTCTGTGTATTTGCTGTATTAATCATTCACCACATGTCATTCTTGTGACTTTTATTGTATAAGACAAATAGACTTATACAATATGCAATGAAAATATTCTACTTATCTGCTTCGTTAACATCTGATTTCATTGTCCATTTCCACAATATCCCCAAAATTCAGCATCCATTGTTGAACCAGAAAACCTGAGGATACTTCCAGACACTGAGAGTCATGATAAGCACATTTATTACCATGACTTCTTAAAATGTTGCACATGCCAAATTTTGTTAACAAGAATGAAATGGAGGTTAAAAGCCAAGGTGGGTCTTAGAATGGGTGAAATTACGTTTATGATCTGCTCCCCCATTGTTCCTAGGAAATCATTAATTTCAACACACGTGTCTCCCACTGCTTCCACATTTCCAGCATTTCAATCTCGTGACAGAAAAGATGCTATAAAAGGGCTTTTGGTTTCAAGCATCATTGAGGGAATAAATTTAAAAAAGTGCTAAACTTTTACTGGATATATGGAAATAAATGTAACAATTTTCTGCAGTTTCCCACACGAGCAATTTGTGTGTCTGCATGTGTGTGAAAGACTATTGAGTATGAACCATGAGGCATCAGTTTGAGTTTCTAAAAGGGAGTAACTTATCTTATCCATGTTACTTCCAAGCAAAATAGCCTTTGTTCTTTATTACTAAATCAAGCTGATGTTTAAGTATATTCCCTATATGAATTATGATCATTATTTATTACATTTTTATACCATCCACAGCCAAAGCTCTCTGGGCGATTCACAACATTTAAGTCCCCCATCCGGATTTCAGCCAGGCTGGACCCTACTTAGCTTCCAAGATTAGGCAGGATCAGACACTTCAGGCCATAGCGACTGTAATTCACCGTATGTCAGTGGTGATGCATATGAAACCATGGCTGCCACTCACAGATAGCTGCATTTATGGAAGTTAATATGAGTGGGAGTATTGATCCTCTTTCAGTTGAACAACAATAAAACCCTTCTACAGTGTTGCAGAGTCCCTCTCTTTAGTATCTTTCCTTTCGATGCTCCTGTGCAAGGAAGAACTGAGCTCTGGATACATCCCTTCTCCGATGCTTCCCAGCAGGGTCTGGTGCAAGCATGCCAAATGGAACGGAAGGCTTCCTTCCTATATTTAACATTGCATCTCTCTGATTGTTTGCAAGACCATTCCTACAGGAAACAGCTCCTCTGTCTGGGAAACATTTTGCCAGGTCCATGTGCTAGGTCATGACATTCGAGCACATCCATGCAACAAAATCACACATGTGCATTCATCACACAAGATGACCTATACATGGACAGGTCCCCATGTGGGAATTTTGTCATGGCTGAACATTGTCATGCCCTTGGCCTGTTAAAGTGACAACGACAAAAACCATCTCTCTCTCTCTCTCTCTCGCCCATTTGGAAGACATGCCACTGTGTATTTCCATCAAAAATCTCTATTATATTCTTCTGAATATGTATAAGCACAGCGGGCAACTTACTACTGGCTGCAGCTATCTCTGGAAAATGCTGGAAAACATGGTGTATTATTTTAAGGGAGCATTTCAATGCTACCACAAGCAATTTACATTTTAAAAAATCTGCTACACAGGAAATGCGCTGAACGAATTATTTTGTTTAGCACAATGGGGAAGCAAGAGGGGAGGAGCAGGAATGGTTGGAGTTGTAGCGCTGCCTTGGAAAGCGGGATTTAATTCCTAACCGTAAGATGTGCCATCATGTCTGTGATCATGGAGAGCAGCTTTTGCAAACAGAAAGCACTGCCCCATACACACTTTGGACAGCTATATTATACATTCCCACCAATGCCGTTTTATGCCCAGGTGGTCATAAAATCACACCTGAACCTAGAGCTTCAACACCTTCCCCACAGTAGAGTAACGAAGTGGCCAAACAGCTTGGTGATCCTATGAGAAGGTCTAACCTTGCACATGCCGTGCATAGCATGGCATGAATCCAGCCCATGATCCATTCTGAACAATCATCTCCCACTCTGCATCTATGGCTTTATGGGAGTGCCTCCATAAATCAGTACAGGTAAAGAGAGCTGTCCTTCGCAAATTCTGTCTCATCAGCTGACTCACAAGGCATTCCTATCTGTGTTCACTGCTTGCGTTGTGTGAATAAGAGGTTTGCTTTGAGCCCACAGAGAAATTTGTGCAAGTCTCCAGATAGCCCTGCCAATTTCTTCCATAGGGATGATTTAGTCTTCTGGGGAAAGTTGCAGAAATCATATTTTGAATCAGCAATGAAATGAATGCAGAAAGGCTTGGATTAGCATACAATTGTTGGTGGTTGGGTGCTCATACGTGCATTCCAGGGTTCAAAGAAGGACATGCTAAATCAAGAGTTCTTGAATCTTCAGAGGCTTCTGTGCAGCACAAGGTGAGTTGAAGCCCTCTTCAGACCCCCAGGTCTATGGGAAGTATGGGGTCTGCACAAGTTGGGATGGGGATTTTGGGGGTACAGCTTCACAATGCATTGTTTTTCCCTATTCTGCTGCTAAAGCATTCCCCCGTGAAAGCGACAGCTGCAGAGTAGGAATCATCATTCCTCAAGGCTTTGAACCTCTCTCTCTCTCTCTCTCTCTCACACACACACACACACACACACACACACAGTGCCTCTATGCATCATCTTTATTCATCACTTCCATTGATACTGATTTCCCCTTATGCTGTGCAGGGCAAGGTGGGTGGATCAGTGTTCAGTTTAATGACAAGTCTCCGAAAAGGATGACAGACTCACGATTTTTGTTTTCCAAAGCTGAGATTGTTTCTTTAACCAAACCTCACATAGGTTGGCTGAAGCAACGGGTGATGCGAAAGCCGAGTATGGAATGTCGTGAAACAAATGCAAATAGACAAGGCGGCCAGGACCAAGGCCTCAAATGCCAGTAGGTAAACCGTGCCTCTGAGGAAGCCAAAATGTAGATTGTATAGAGTGGAAAGTTTGGGAGTTAAACCAATGTCTGGAGAAGAATGGCTGAATTAGATATACTGTATTGGGCAAAACAGATGGATTATTCAGGGACTAATCCTTGTATAAGATTAAGTGATACACTAAGGTATATCACCTTTTAGTATTGCCCTGCGAATCTGGTACCCTTTGCTAACGACACGAATGGTGGCCTGAACACATCTCCCCTGGTGGAGAACTTTGCAGGCCGTACAACTGAGCCTTCACAGACTTCTTCTTGGCTTCATTTAATTGCAGCACCAAGCTGAGCTCAAGGGGAAGTCTGCAGATCCTGGCGGGATGGATTCTGAAAGAGCTTGTTGTCCAACCCTGGACTGGATCCATTGCCCCAGTGCTTTGGGGGCTGCCAGTCTTCATTGCTTGTCTGTAAAGGCGGCATAACTTGCTCTGGACTTCTGGACATGCTTTCCCACAGGAGAAAAAACTCTGATTCCACCCATGAGTGGATGGTAGAAGAAAAGACACATGATGCTCTGCACCACACAGCCTAATTGCATCAATCAGCATCTCTAGGACAATGGCTTGTGATGACCACACGAGGGTGGAATCCTTGCATTGTGCATGAGTCCGGGTGTGAGCAAGGGGAGCTTGTGGAGTGATCAGAGGCATTAAGGCTTTGCTTCTGAATTTCACCCCTTCCAATGGCAAACGGCATCCAGCTTCAATTACGCCATGCAGACAGATGGAGCCTATTCGTACAGGGCCCAGCAGACAAGTCTCCTCAGTTCATTAGAGCATTGCATCTCATTAGTTACAGGTCACTCCATTGCAAGATGTTTTCGGTGCAGAACACAAACACATCATGGCAGTGCTCTCCTGTGTAAGCCATACAGCCCTGGGAACCTCTTTCCCTTCTCTCACCACCCCACAAGTAGAAAGAGCCGAGTAAATGGATCTTGATTAATATGCCGTTGAGTCCATCCGGGCTTCCGAACGTGAGGCTTGGCCTCGTTTGGCATTTGGAGAGGCAGAAGCTCCTCCTCGCCTCTTGCTTCGAGAAAGTGGCATGAAGTACAGAGCACTCCTGAAGGAGAGAAGGCAAGAATACACTATTCCCTTTGATGTGCCAGCTTATGTCTGTTTTTTACTGCATTTAAAAATTCCATTTCATTACGTTCATAAAAGCCGAATCTATCATGCTCCCAAGCCTAACAGCTGTGTTGCATAGAGATATTGATAACCAGAGGCAAAATTCTTTCATGGGGCGTCTCATGAGATCAGAGAGAGGGGGGCACGGGGGGGGGAGAGAAGGAAGTGGGAGAGAATCCCAAATGTTTAAACTAAACAGCGTTGGGGATGACAAATAAATATTTGAGACACGCAGACAACCAGATACTTTACTTTTGAAATGAAGGGTTGCATTAAATAAAAGTCTGTGTGTGCATGTGTGTGAGAGGGGGAAGGCTGGTCTGTTATTCGGGAGTCTGTGGTCATCAGAATCAAATCTGTTGCATTTTATATATTGTATATTACACACAGTTATGTATATTTAATTGAAACATAACTCTTAAAGCAAGCCATTCAGATTCCAGGGGTTTTACGCAAGAGAGAGATAATCTTTTAATCTTTAATCTAAAAAATGACTAAATGATAGGGCTTACTGAACCCTTGGGCACAGCCACATACCATTTAGCTGGTCAGTGGTCACTCCCCATTCCCACCCACTGTCCCAAAACAGGGCATTAAGTTCATGAGAGCACCTTCTCTGCATTTTTCCTTTGTAGGACCACAGACATCCTCTAATTCCAACTGTGAAAACTCCTGAAGTTCAATCTTCTGTTTCAGTTCAATTTTCAATCAGCATTTACCAAACTTTGCAAAAGATCTCACATTTAGGACTAAAAGAACGTAAGATTTCTCCCCACCTCAACAGCATCTCAGGGGTGGGAGAAACTGAAGCTGACAGTCCATCCAAGCTCAGAACTCTGAGATCTTTACTCTCCAGTGTCTGGATTTGAATCCCTGTGTATCAAATCCTCTTGTGATTTTTGAACTAGGGTTGTAACCTTCCACCAACACAAAAAGTAACAGCAGAATGGCAGGCGGGTGTATCATAGTCATCTCCTCATTGAGGTTAACTATACACATTGTATTTGGCTGGTGAAAATGGGTGGGCATTTGATTTCAGCTTTCAGAAGTATTTAACGACATCTACATGATTCTTCATATGCAAGAGGAAAGGCTCTGTAGATATGGAGAGTGGAGGAGGGGGGGAGAGAGAGAGAGAGAGAGAGAGAGACTGTTTGCCATTCCTTGTTTTGGTGACCTATACAAATATCTCGTATAGGTCTTCCCTGATAGAGTGTTAGAGTGTTAGTCAAGAGCTGCATTTTTTCAGAAGACTGTAGCATCTGTCCTTCGAGAGCACTGACTTTGACCTTTCAAATGCAACGTGAGATAAGGAGAGATGCACCAGAAAGAGCATCGGTTCAAAGTTCAGTCCCAAGGTGATGTCACCTTTCATATCAGGCAGGTGTCAACTGTGTGTAACCCCTTGCCAGAAAAGGCATGATACTTTCAAAATGTTCCTTCCACTGCCCCTTGGTGATGGCTTACAGTATTTTCTCCGAGATGCCACATGAAGAATTTTCCCAAGCGCTTAATTGGAAAAACAAGTTTTATTTAAATTCTGCTGTATTCCTCATTACTACTCTTTTATATTTTTATGGATGTCTCTGGCACAGAGGAACACGAAGTTGAAATGAAAATGAGGCTGCACTTAAGATGCGGCGTATTTCTGCCCAATTCACATCCCTAGAAGCAATCATGCCGAGATCAGAATGTGGGTCCTAATCACCCACAAGCTCTATAGGGATCTTTCCCAGCACCAACAGGCAGGTGCATAAACGTTTCATTAGGCTCTCACTCTGACAGGATCATGGTTTGCCTCCATGCACCAGCATCAAGGAAGGGAAGGCACAAGGTCAGGAGGTTGACATGCAAGTTCAGAAGGCTGACAATGTTCTAATTTATTTCAATGCTAATTGTTCCATTAAACATCTGTAGCCCTCTTTCGAGAAGAAAATTAAGCATAACAAGCGCACTGATGTGAAGGCAAAATGTGCATAGCTCAGTAAATACGTTTTTACTTAGATCCTTTTTTCATGAAGATTTTAGGAGTAGTCTTTTAATTGATGCAATTTTAGAGCAATTTCCTCTCCAGTCTCCCCAAGAGTCAGGCTTGGTGACTAGAAGAGAGACATGAAGAGAATGCTCTGAATCCCATTACTGAGCTTCTCCAATCCAGAATATAGATAATTGTATAGGTCGGGGGAACAAAGAACTATGGACCATTGAGCATCTTAAGAGGCAGTGTCTGAAGATTCCTGACAGTTTCCTAGGAAGCTCTAGAAATTGGACTATCAGGGCAGAAAGCAGAGGGCCCATTTGGAGGAGTTCCCCCCCTTGCCTGTGGGGTACGGCAGGTCAGGGGGGAGTGGGGGAGGAAGGTGCTTCCATACCTTGATGTTGTGCTGCTGGGCAGATGCCGTTGCCATGTGTGCTTGTGTGTGTGAGGAGAAGGAGAACGTGTGTGAGGAGTGTCTGTGCCCACAGATGTACCCCATCCTTATGCCAGGAGACACTTGAAGTTAGCCAAAATAATGGGCCACAATACTTGTGAATCATGGATAATTCACATGGATAATGATCAATGAGAAGGCATGACTTGTCAGGGAAAGTTGAAAGTAGCAGAAGACAGGAAGGCAAAGAAGAAATGGTTTTGAGTCCCTCAAGGAAGCCACACCTTGAATTTGGAAGAGCTGAGCAGCACCATTGTGGACAGGAGATTTTGGAGGGCTCTCATTCATAGGGTCACGGAACGCTGGAGATGGCTTGATGGTCCAGAACAACAGCACAGCCCAAGGTGAGGGTTACTCCCAGCTCTGCAACTTTCTTCTTTGAAATCCTTTTGTGGAACAACTTGGCTTGACCCTGAGTGAATCGATTCCGTTCATATTTCAGCAGGTTCACTGAAGTCCATTTCAGAAAGGGACATGAAGGTGTGGGATGCCCAAGACCAAGTCCATATTCAAAGGGAGGTTAGAGTGTAACAAAAAGGCCTCGAGGAACCAAGTCGTTCAATGTTTGAAAGGCCAGGAAGTGCGAAGTCCTGGATGGAGCAGGGTAAAGAAAGCAGGACACCTGCCTCTTGAGTCGCATGGAAAGGGCGGAGAGGAGGTTGAGGTAGAAAGAAGACCAGTGGGTGGAGTGAGAGAAGCAACTGGAAGAATGGCCGGGGAAAGCCCTGGAGGATTTCTAAGCCTGGCAGACAATCCAAGTGAAGTGCTTTACAGAAATTGCATGTGGAAGGAGGGAGGGCCTACCTGATTCTCAGAACCACCATTGTTTTAAAGCTGTCCATAGACAAATGCATACCCCAAATATCCCCCCACCCCACCATGCTACTCATCCAGTGGCCATAATATTGCTTAAAAAAGAAAGCCTATTTGATGTATCAACCTAATTAACATGTGGCTGAATGGCATTTTAGGCTGCATTCTTCAGTATTTCATTTTTAATTGGGCCTAGCACTGCTTTTGTTTCTTGGTATTTATAGCCTGGGTGTATTTGGGGTGTGTGCTTGCATCTTGATGCTTGTTGTGACTTCGAGTTGCAACAACAAATCTAATGGGCCATGATTTTGTCCACCAACCTTCAGAAGCATGTCACAGGTTGGGGAAGAGGCATGAGAAGGGAAGGAGATGGTCTTGGGTCTGGAAGCTGTTCCAGCCAAGGCCTCCTTTCAGACTAGAGAGACAAACACAACTCACAGAACTGGGGTGCCCTTCAGGGGGTCTTTGTGATTTCTGGGGTGAGCTTCAGAATTAGAACCGCTCCCCTCACTCCCAGAAAAAGAGCCCATGTCAAAATGATGAGAATCAAAAACAATGCCAAGCACGGACCATTGAAGAAAGCATGGGGAATAAAAAAACAGAAGGAGCTAATGCAGTAAGAGGAACTTGTTTAGTGCCTGGGAAAGATTATATTGACAGTGTTCCATCCATGATGCAACGGAGCCCTCAGTAACAGCTTCAGCATTTATCTGCAGCCGGTGATGGCATTTCTCACTCATCGCATTCCTTCCCATGCTCTGTCTGTAGCAAATGCATATCCCACTCCCGTGTTATCAAACTCATTATCAGAACCACTGATATATGACCTTTTCTTCCCCCTACAATGCAGAATAATTTGCCTGGCAGTCTAACAGCAGCTGAAATCTGCCAGAGATACTCTCGGAAGAGGCGGGGCGGATGGCGTGGAGGCAGTTGGCAATTCAGGGAAGGAGTCTCCAAATTGGACACCGGATGCCAAGGCGGCTAAAACAGTAGCAGCTCCTCTCCATGGAGGGATTCAGATAAATGGCCGTGCCTCTGGATAATTCCTCACTGATCGTTACCACTGTCTTTTATTGATGTATCAACAGTGGCATCCTCACACTATACTGAAACCTTCACAGCTCTGGTACGCCTTCCCCTAGTGACGGCTCTCAGCATTCCTGGTCCTTGACGGCTGGGGCTGATGGGAGCTGATGTCCCCAAACTTCAGATAGGAGAAGACTGGGGAAAGATGCTTGATAGAGTCACTGCAATTTGATCTGCCATTTCAGATTCCATACAGGGAGAGCTTACATAGGAAGAAAGGAAAAGGGCGGTTAAAGGAATAGGGAAGAAAGCATGCTTTCAATTTAGTTACAGCTACTGCAGGTGCACTGGGGGACCCTATGGGAATGGGTTTGGCCCCCAGGAGAAAAAGGATGCTGGGCCAGATAGACCTGAGCAGCCGTTCTTATATTACTACTTAGGCTTCTTTGCTTGTAGGATGGAGCTGTTGAACAGAGCCTCCGTGAGATCCCAAGTTGGCCAGTTCTCCACTTTGCCATGGAAACTGCAACCCAAGGATTTGTCATCCAGCTGAAACTCCACCTGTGAGAGACAGTCCACCACTTTCCAAGGCAATATGAACAGCATGTACTGAAGAGTAGAACAGGGGGTCAATTGTTCACATCTTTAAAGTCACATTACTCACACAGTTTATATTCTGTGCTCTTAAAACTAGACAGGTCTATGTTAAAAATATTTCGGGGGTTGAGCGTCAGTGAGGCGGTTGATATATGTCAGTATATTAACCTGTTTCACCATGGTGCCTTGGAGCATGTAAAGGGACAGGAACCCATGCAAAAGAAGCATTTAGTTGGGAAGGGAAGGGAAGGGAAGGGAAGGGGAAAAAGAAAGCAGGGATCTTTGCTGCAGTTCAGGATGAATAATATACACCTAGGAAGGCCATACATGAGGTTTTGGATAAGGTGGATTCCAGCCCTTGTTCCTACACATCACATCCTCAGCAGCCAATATTTGGTATGGTTTCCAGGGAGAAATGTTTAGCAGGCTCAACAATATGGGTAGCTTATTAATTCCTCCATATTTTACAGGACGTATATGCAGAAGCTGCCAATGCTCGTGTGAGTTCCTCACTCAAACAGCCCATAATAGTTGCCACTTCACTCCTACCTATCACTCTGCAGATCAAAGGGCTGATGTATTGAAAATGGGCTTTTCTGTGATTTAAGAGGAATCTATTAAAAATGGGCTGACTCTTTCATTCTATAAATTAATCTGAAGACTCCTTGCTTGGGGAAAAATGCTGAGATATCTTCCAAATATATCGTGCAGATGACAGATGACTTTCTTCTTTTTGCAGTGTAGCAGCAGTTACGGCAGCAGCTGCAAGTTTGAAATGGCCTCTTGCTAAGTACACGGGTCAGACACTCCTGTTACCATGAAGAGTTGCAAGGATGAAGAACGCTTTCACATGCCACTGAGAGCCCAAGGGAGAGACCATAACTCTGTGGGGGAGCACGTGCTTTGCATACTGAATGTCCATCTTCAACCCCCAGATCTTCAGTAGAGTTGGAAGGGGCCAAGAAGGCCATCAGGTCCAACTACCTGCTCAGTAAAAGACTCCAAGACAAAGTCTCAGATGCTGGTCCAGTTGCATCTCTAGTGTGCGAATAACCACAAGTTCCCTAGGTTATTGGTTCCATTGTTGCATTGTTCTGACAGTCAGGAAGTCCTTCCTGATACCTAGCCAGAAACTGACTTCTTCTAACTTGAGCGCATTATTCCAATATTCCATGCCCTGCACTCTCCCCTCTTCTCCTCTCCTGGATAAACATGCCCAGTTCTTTCAATCTGTCCTCATAGGGCTTTGTTTCAAATAATGTCATATAAGAGATGAAAGGGAATACCCTTTTCTGCCAGAGACATTCTGACTATTGAGAGGAACACTGGTGGGTCCAAAGGGAGATCTCCAGCTGTATTGGACTTCAACTCCCAGAAGCCCTTTCCAGCATGGCCAACAATAGAAAGGAATTCTGGGAGTTGAAGTTCAGAGCATCTGAACTTCAGAGCATCTAAGCATCAGAGCAGCTGAACTTCAGAATCTGAATTTCTGTCCCTGAAGAAGACAACACTAAGTTGAATGACACCAGTTTTCCAGCAGGGTGTGCTTAATCCCCCCCCCCACACACACACACCATTCCAGGATCAGGTCTGAATTTGGACTTGAAAGAAACACTTGTGCTATCCTGGAGCCAGGCAAGTCCAACAGTTGGGGCCAGCAGGATTCTTCTGAGGAGATCTCAATTAAGGAGGAAGCCCCATCTCCTTTCCACCCCCTGCGCTATGTATCCTGGCATGTGGCATGCCAAGCATAATGTTTATGATGCCCATACTATTGCTTTCTGTTCTAGATCCAAAAGACTAGAGATAGTCAAGTTATTCATTTGGTCCTCAGTATAATCAAAGCACGACAAATTTGTGCAAGACCCATGCATGAATATGCTGTTACAGAACAAACTCACGAACACTTGTGAAGACGCATAGTTTCATAATACGGAGATACAGTTTGCCGTTTTCATGGAACATGGAGCTATCTGAAGGTGATGGAGCTACGCATCATGAGGACTGCCTATCACCTCCAGCATTAGAGAAGTGTATCTCTGTATCCTGGTCAGTGGGAAATGCCAGAGAGAGGATTTCATAGCATGGGCACTCGGCAGACTTCTTTCAGGAAGCTGTTTGGCCATTCTGTGATCAGAATGAGCCGGCATAGCTCTGCTTATGTAAAGCAAAGCAAAGTGATGTGTACAAAACTGTATCATGTTACAGAGAAGTGCACAGGAAAACTTTTGCAAGTCAAATGCATTTCCATAAGTGCATATAACAGCGGATCTATTTTGAGAAGTGCGAAGAGAAATGTGTTAATTTTGAGAAACCTACACAAAGATGTATGCGTATTTCCATGAGTTCTTTAAAATGAAAAGTGTAAATGGATACAAAAAAAAGGACAGGCTGAACGTAGAGTTGAAGAAATGAGAAATAGCAAAATCAAGCTGGCTGACTGACCTACTCCAACTCAGGTTCCCCATGACTTCCTTGCTTCCACATAGTAAATCAAACAGATCATTTTGGTTTCCACGAAAACAGAGATTACACCCAAGCAGTGGTTGGAAAGGTCCTTCAGAATATTCCTCAGCAACTCTGGACTAATAGCAAAAAGTCTTGGGGCTGAAACTAGACTGCGGTTTGGCGATCCTGTGTGCAGGACCTCTTAAATCAGAATTCTGCATCCATTTTTTCTGTTCTGAAGTCACAAGCTTAAATTTAAGTTATGCAAGGAGTTTGGGAATGGAGTTTGGGTATTTGACATGTCCCTACAAAGAGACTTTGCATTATTATGCATATTCGTATATTTGTATATGATGCAGAAAATACTTTTTCATTTCAGCTCTTTCTCAGAAACTTCTAAGTGGAGAAAAATAAATGGATTCAGATAAGAACTTGTTAAAACCCTTTAAAGTGTGCAGATGCAGGGAGGGGGGCAAGAGTATTAGATTAGGGAACAAATTTGGAAACATGTTTTTGAGCTTAGCGCCTGGAGCAATTTGTAAAGCAATTTTTGACCATGAAGTGGAAAAGTTGCATGACTCACAAAACAGAAAACACTCCAAATATACTAACATTGCAAACACTTCCTTTGCTTCTCTTTTGCTCTTCCCCTTTCTTTCCCTGGGTTTCACTCTTAGCATTTCTTTTATTCTGAACAAGATAATGAATGTATTTAAAAGGCAGAGGGAAAAAATAAATAAAAGATGCAAACAAATTTTTTAACAAAGGGATGTTTGCTATGACAACAGCACTAGTTTTAAAATAACATCGCTTTAGCTGAACATCTGGGCATGCTACACTACATGGCTCAGATTATTTAACTAGACGACATGATAAACCACAGCTTTTTGTTCAAGTTGAAATGAACTCACTGTTCAGTCTTTACTTTCTTCCGTATTACTTTAACCTCACTGCCAGCTTGCTCTACAGCCATATAAAGATACTTTAAAAGCACAGCCGATAGATGTCATCTGTCTGGTAATCACATTAGAAATGAATTATTCTCTTTTCCTCTGGGTACATTTTAGGGTTTATCTGCCTGAAATTTATGACTGTAATTTTGAGAGTCAAGTGCCTTTACATGTTCCACTGTCATGGCTTGACTATACAAGACTTATTTAATAAAATAAATAAATACTTGTGAAGTTTTGAAACCAAATGTCCATGCCTCTACCTAGTAATGACCCACTGAAAGTGGCTTATGGCATCTTTAAGAAATGCTCCATTCTAGGGATGTCGTAATCCTCTGAATTCATGCTCAAAAGGTTCTCTGCATTCTGACTCAAAGCTAACAAACTTGCATGAGGCTGCAAGCTTTCTTTTCATATCAGAGTTGTATTTCAGGATACATTATTTTCAAGTGGTTTCCAAATATACACAGGAATTGTGTGCATTTTTGGAGAGTGCACACCATCAACTCGTTACTTCAAGTGCAGACACTTGTGCGCACTTTTCAAAAATCTCACGTTTTCAATGCACATTTTAACCCCTTTCCTCCCAGTTCAGTTCTGCACTTTGTGTTGAATGCTTGAAAATGTACACACTTCTGCCGTAGAGCTGAAAGAACCCAAAATGCTTCTCTATCTTGGTCCATATGTACAGTATACACACACACACACACACACACTGACCCATCTTTTCTCATGGATTTGTCTAAGTCCCAAAAAATTGCTACAGTGCTTGCAATCATGCTATTCAAAGCACCACACTTGTTCATAAAACAAGAACATGTCCTATGGTGTATGCCTAAATACTTTGATTCTATTTCCCTCTGCATTGCCAGCTATATTTCCACATTCATGTCAAAGGAACCATCGGATTCCCGGCTCTGTCAATATTTGAATAGCATTCCTATTTACATGTAAAGCAGTTCAGTATCTTTGCCTTGATTTCGTGAATGAAGAAAAGCGTAGTCGCTCGGTGAGGTGGTAAAGGGAGGGCCAGAACCACTTTGTTAATAAAATAGATATACAAAATACCTTAATATACTTTCATGATGCACAGCATGATAGTTTTTGAGATAGTGTGAGTTCTTTTTGGAGGCATCGGATGGTTAAAAAAAACAGCTTTGTGTATGTAAAAAGCTACCCCAATCATTGCTGTTTACTGCAGTAGTTACAGTAAATATTGGGCTCATTACTTTCATCTGTCACACTAGAATATTGCCCAAAATGGGATTTCTCTGACCTGAAAAGGATTTGTGAAGCAGGCAGGCAGCATGCCGAGCAAGATGGAAGCAGTTAAGTGTCTTTCTTCTCAAATCACACTGAGAGACCACATGGCGTGGTGGTTAAGGGTGTGGGACTGGGACTCAGGAGATCCGGGTTCTAGTCCTGGCTCAGGCATGGAGCCAGCGGGATGACTTTGGGCCAGCCATAGACTCTTAGCCCAACCTTCCTCCCAAAGTTGATCTTGCGAGGGTGAGATGCAGAGCAGCAGCCTGAGAACAATGCAAGCTGCTTTGAGTTCTTGAACACAAGAAAGAAAGAAAGAAAAATAAATGGAGTATAAATCTCATGGATATTTAAATAAATATTGTCTGTATTCATACGCAGCCAAGGAACGTTAGTATATCAATTGGTGTTCGCTTTATTCTACTCATCTTTTGCAAGCTGTCCCGAGGTGCTTGCAGTGGATGGGTTAGACGAGCTTTTAATGAACCAATGAAAGCTGGATGTCAACCTGGACACACCTCTAATGGCATTGTTTATCCCAGATTTGCTCTGAGTATTCTTGTTGTCTGTACTCAGTTCTATACCAGTCACAGGGGAATATGGGCAGAAGGTTGCTTTGGTCCCTAAGTCCTGGTTGCGGGTTTTTATAGGAAATGGTTTAGCCACTGTTTGGACAGGATGATGTAGTGGATGGAATTTTGCTCTGATCCAGCCCAGGGTCTTCTCTTCCTGAGCACATACCTGGTTTTCATTTTTTTAAACATGGATTTTATAAATTATGCATATTTTTCCCAGCTGGAAAATTTTCCTGGCCAAAACTCTGCAATCTTTCCGCATAGGCTAAAGCACAAAACTGGCAGTTTTAGGGATGTTCCCATAAAAGCACACCTGTGAATGTTCATGCTTGAACCAACACACAACTTTGCAAGAACAACACTGGGCAATTATAAGGAATAGCATGGTAAACTGATGGGACAGTGAACAGACACATCTTAATTTGGAACAGCAGAAAGATCTTAGAAGCATTCAGTTTTACTTCATTTTTAAACAATTAGTGAACCCCTCCTAAATTAAGTCCCAATTAGTTCTCCTCAGATTGTAGTTGCCCTGCTGAAAACTTCTGCAATCCAGCTGAATTCTCTGGTGCACATGTTAAGCTTATTACCCTGCTCTGAGATCTTAAAATAAAAATCAGGTGAATTCATGTAGATAATGAATGATATTTTCATGAATATGGGGTGCAGCACCACCCAACATGTTCATTTGCCTTTTGGGGGTGGTGGGGGGTTACATCTCATATTCTGGGAAGTGTACATACCAAAGGACAAGCAATTTTCAGTACACATATTAGACCAAGCAATGTGGATTGCTGACAAAATGTTTACAGTTTGAGTGATATAATGGCCACAGCCATTCTTTCAATGATCCTTGATTATCCTGACAACTGTTAAATATCTGAAGATGACTAATTTAGCAAAATATTGCAAAGGCAACATTTTCAGGCAGTTTAATGCTCACATAGAGGCTAGAAGAATGAAAATTCTGTGTATATGTGTGTGTGTGTGTGAGAGAGAGAGAGAGAGAGAGAGAGAGAGAGAGAGAGAGAGATTGGGATGGGTGGGGTAGAAAGCACAATAAGAAATAATTTCCAATTAAAATACTTTCTTGTCAAGAGGAAGAAAATTAATTCTTAGCTCTAGGAGGAGTGGAAAACGAGCTATGTCATGTTTCATTTTCTTCAGTCCACAAGCTATCACTTCAGCTTTCTTCTGATGAGAAGTTATTTGGAGATGACATAATTAAAACCCTGGAATGGCAGTTTTAAATATACATGACAGCTGTTTATTATACTGATATACTGGGCCAAGAAAAAAAAATCTCTCATTTCTTGACTAAAATAAATCAGGTTCTTACAGTCGCTAAAGCTGTCTGTCTTGGCATGATAGGTCTCATCATATGAAAACAGGTAGTGACCACCCACATCTGTTGGACCAGCTGAAGACCCCCCAATGAATTGCAAATCAACAAAGTGCCATAATACACAACCCATATCAACAAAAGCCGTCCCAAGGCTTTTTTGCGAGGGGGCGGCATACAAATGTGTAAGATAAATAAATAAACAAAAGACAGACAACAATCGCATCTAACTTAAATTCAACAGCAGAATGTGGTGGGTGCTTCATGCCTACCAACTCCTTTATGCCCCACTGATTTTCTCCCACAAGCTGCGAATCCCATGATTTTGTTGTGCAAGTGGGACTTACCGTTTAGATAAAGGCGATCTAACACTTCCCTGGAGATCATCCAAGGTGAGCAAGAAAAGTCATTTCTCGACAAGGCATGTCAGCAGAGCTTGAGGATAAAAGCTCCACTGAATAGCTTCCTTCTGCACTTGAGTGTTCCCACTCAATTTGGGTTACTCCCGGACCACTAACTCACTGTTTCACAAGTGGTGTAGAATGGTATTCAGGATAATGGGTGGGCTGGAAGAAATTTGTCAAGGGCTTAAGCCCCACTGCCCAAAATTAATTGATGAAGCTCTTTTGCTTCTAGAGATGGGGAGGAGCGGACACCATAAGGTGACATTCTTTGCAACAAGGTCATTATGGAATTTGAAAAGTGGTGCATACATGTTCAACCAATCAATGGTCACTTTTCACAGACCTTTAACAGTAAGTTCTTGTCTGCCAAGTACTTCGGGCACTCTCCAAGGAGCATGGCCCATGTAATGGTGGCAACCTTATTCTTCAGCTCCTGCTTTGCAATATACTACTTTATTTATTCTGCAACCTTCTGACAGAGCCCTGGATTTGAGCAAAGATGACCCCATCTCCAGCCTGACACTTCATCAGAAAGGGGTGGCCAAACCACCTAAGAACTCCGGGCTCTGACTTTGTGGACCGTGAATGCACGAAGCTCAGATCCTGACAGCAAGACAGGCCCTGGTGGTCTCTATTTCCACGATGCCCACCTGAAGGCGTTCTTGATTTCTACTCTGTCTTCTGGATAAAGCTGACAGCACACCCAACTGGACTTAACCTACTTGTGCAAGAGTGCAAGGCTGTAGGCATGAGGATTACCTCTGTAAACCCATCTCTTCATCCAAGATAACCAGAGCTGCAGCTGAATTTCCAGATCAGGACAATCTGCCAACAATGCAGGCCTAGGGTTTTCTAAGGTTCTATTGCTCCAATTCGACCAAAGACACATCCTGTCTACTCTCTGCTTTTCTCACTGGTTGGAAGTGGCAGCTACCACTCAAAGGTGGGCCCTGTCTCCAGACGCAGACCAGGTAGGACACTTTCAGAAGCTCCAGTGCAAGCCTGATGCACAACAGAAACTCACCCACCTGGGAAAACAGATTTCTTGCAAGACTATCTGTTGACCCATTGGATGCCAAACCAGATGTGTCAATAACTGGACTTACCAAGTAAGTTTCTACAAATCAAAAAATCCTTCATCTGGTGGTGCTGGAAGGTGGAGGCAGGGTCCATTAGCAGGACAGAGTGAATAAGAAGCTATGCAACTTTTTCTGACTGTGCTAAAAGAAAATGCCTACCTCTAAAGCTGGAATTTTCTTTGGGAAGTAATTGCCCGCTGTCACCCATGACACATCTACCATCGCCACCAATTGGGCCTCACAGATGCTTATAACATCGTGAAAATTATACATGAATGCCCTCTGATGGTGTGCAAGCCCAGCACTTCAAAAGAGAGAAACAACAGCGAAGGTTTTCTCCTTCTCCCCACAGCGACGTACATTTTAATCAAGGTCCCAGCACTATTTATTTGTTGTTGCTCATAATGGCAAAAAGCACTCAAGTTGGCAAAAGCTCACATGCATTCATGTTTTATAAATGATTCTTCAGCTGATTCAATGTGTTTTGAAAAGAGGAAAATGGTTCCATGGTCCAAGGAAGAAATCAAAGGGAGTTTTGATTGAATCTCAAAAATATTATCCTTGTATTATTATTATTATTATTATTATTCATGCTTTAAGATACAATCCAACCATTTATCCATCGCTAGCTCATTTCAAGGGATTGATATTTATAGTATGTCACAGATGTCTGCCAATATTTCTCTCTGTTTTAATTGTGCTAACTTAAAATTTAAAGAGTGTAATTAGACACAATGTATAACTGCCTTATTACTCATGCATAGCTTTTGCACACCAGAGCTATTGATGTATCAAGCCTATTTTATTTTAAAGATACACAAACAAATCGTAGTCTCTATAAGGATCTGACAGATTGGAGGCCAAGCACAATAAGCCGCTGTTACAGTTGTAGACATAGAAACATAGCGAGTCAGAAGGGGCCTCCTGGGCCATCTAGTCTGACCTCTAGCACCAGCCGGTTCTGCTCACGACATGCCCACCATGTGCATGTCCAGCCTGTCTTTGAACACCCTCACTGATGGGGCCTCAATGACATGGGAACAGTCCAGTCACTTCAGATCCTAGACTGAGTTGAGCAAGCTGTCGTTAGAGTAAGGTTGAAGCTGTTGCCCCCATATGTGGGCCCAATCAATCTCCCCAGACTCCCTAATTTGGCCCTCCAAGCAATGGGTTCCTCTAGGGAAGGTGAACTCCAGGACGCTTCCAGGAAGAAATTCCATTGCTTTCTTTGCTCAGGGATAACAGCGGAGATTCAGGCTGGCTTGGGATGGAGATTGGGGTGGGAATTCTATGAGGAACATCTCATTCGCTCAGCAGAAGGTGAGTTTCTATCTCCATGTTGAGGGATTCATGGGTCTCAGCACAGAGCACCATGCCTCTCTTAGTTTGGACAAAGTATAACATGGACAGAGATAGGAGATCAGTGGGCATGGTCAGACCCACAAAAGGTTTTGGTTGCCTCACCTACTTCCTGTTTTTAATTGGTCCTTGCTTCAGGGTCTGGCCTTCATGTAGGTCTGGGAAAACGACTCTTGTTTTCCCAAAGTTTTGGACTCTGGAGAATGGTTCCCAGTCACTGTTGATGGCTGTGCTAGATGACCAAGGGTCCAACTCAGTGCAAGACAACATCCTATTTTCCCATCATGCTCACAGAGGGCCTGGTGATGGGGTGGATGTAGCCCTGACTTAGATTTTTCTGCTTCCCTGCATTAGAGGGTCTGCCTAAGCCTGGGAAGAGCCAGGTTCAAATCCCCCTCAGTCATAAAACATGCTGTCACTGGGTTCAGTTCCCAAGATGACACAGTTATCTG
Organism: Varanus salvator macromaculatus; assembly: GCA_023646645.1. Taxonomy (NCBI): domain Eukaryota; kingdom Metazoa; phylum Chordata; class Lepidosauria; order Squamata; family Varanidae; genus Varanus; species Varanus salvator. Next base: position 4,102,750 of record JAIXND010000657.1, read on the forward strand.
AACACTTCATATTTAAATCTCCCATTTCTCAAGGGCTCAGTTGGCTGGATCTTCCCCAACAAAGGCATGATACTTTCCAAATCAGCAGATTCACTGGTTTTGGTTCAGCAAGCAGAATTCAAACTATAAGCATGAACAACACGTGCTGGTCCATCTCTAAGGGTCAATCATTTACAGAAAGCCATGGAAGAGGGTGGAGAAACTCTTCACTCAACAGGCCCGCCTGTCTGACGGCACTACCAAATCTCAGCTGTCGGCACATTGAGGTGTTTGATTTGCACACAAATCCAGTCTTACTTTCTGGGAACCACCTTGTGCCATGCAAGAAGAACAATTCTTGAGGTTCCCCTTCAGAGATGGATCATGGAGCTCAGAGTGCTAACTTCACTGCATGTTGAATGTGCACTACAAAGGTACGGGAGATACCACACAGCTCTCTGGTATAACATGTGGTTTGCATGCAGGAGGACGAGAGGAGAGGAGAGGAGAGGAGAGGAGAGGAGAGGAGAGGGGACTAGATTGACAAGTAAACTGATGTGGCACAGAGCCACCCTTGCATTTTTAAAATGTTATGGAAGACGAGTTGCCAGCCATTCATCCGTGGACACCAATGAACCATACTTGAAGCTGTAAGCCTTTAATCTCTGCACAGCAATGGAATACTTTCCATCGGTATTACACCGCGTACTCCTTTCATGCAATGCGAAGACAGGGATGTTAGAAACTAGTGAGGTTTTGTACTAAAAGGAAAATCCGAAAGCAGATTTTGTTCTTCGGAGGACATGGTAACCAGGGAGAAAGCATGTCTGGGAACTGGAGATCAGCCATTCCAGAAGCTCTGCCTGGAGCTGGAGGCTGTGAAGCCCCTAGGTTACAAAGCCACATGAGGAATGGTCTTACTTGTGAGGACGGTCTTACTCAGGAAGAATGTATTACTTGGAAGGATGCTTATTACTTATTTAGGAGGACACTCCTCTGCTTGACCTCAAGCTGAGCCTCTTCTTTGGGTATTTGCACTCCCTTGACTTGGCAGTACCTTGACTTCCAACTTAGAATGAGAGTTCTCCAATATTTCAAGGGGAGTATTGAGGTGACATATCTCTGGAGCACTCAGTCTTTCCAAGAGCTTCTTCCAGGGCTGTTGAAACAGCCATCTATGAATCTAGAGCTAGATTAAGGATGGACAGAAGGAGATTTCCAGAAGCTCTGGACTTCAGCTTCTGATGCCCAGCATTTCTTGCAGGCAAGGTCTTCTGAAGGTTGAACCTGAAAGGTCTGGAGATGTATCTTCTGCTTGCTCCCTCTCTGGAACATCCTTTTAAGAAGATTCCTCCAGAGGGGCATGGCAGAATGGCCAAGCTGACTGCAATGATGGGACTTGTGGTAAATTACATCTAAAAGGCACTAGGTTGAGGTTGGCTGCTATAGGGTTACCAAACTTATCAGTTGTACATTTCTGGACAAGCTCCACTTTATAATCTACCTGGCACTGGGAAAGCTTTAATTATGATGTTTCCTTGATATAGCACTTAATCAGGCTTTACAGCTGTGCCCTGTTCCCCTCCCTCAATTAACTCTCTCTCTGCTTTCCTAACAATATAGTCTACCCCACCCTCCCACCAAAAAAAAAAGTCCCCGCCTTGATCTGAAAGGGCATGAACTGATTCTGGTATCACAAAGTCATCAGAGTTGAAGTGTGGGATTAAGTTATGCATTCATCTGGGCCCTCAAGATTTTTCCTTGACCTGAATATTAAACTGAAATCAAAGCAACTTTCTGGGTGTTCATTTTTAGTCCTGTCAGGCTCCTTGAAAACATCCACAAATATGAGACTTTTCCAAGGGACATGGAAACAAACAATTCCACCTCTGCAAATATATAAATATATATAAAAAATTGCTCCAAGCCCAGCCAGCAGATGGTACAAAATAAATAGCATGGAGTTTCACAGGACTTTAGATGGAAGTTTAGTTATCTTGCTTCATTATATGGTTTGACATTTTTTTAAGTGACTGTTCATGTAAAATGAGACGCAACAGACCAGGCAACGCATTAGGAAGTGAAATGTGGTGTCAGAGATCTGCCTTGATGACAGAGGCTGGTTCTGCCAGGTTGTCCTCCCCGAGCCATTTCCTCCAATTACCATCCATTTCACAGTTTTCCAGATATACATATTTTTTCCGATTGTAAAATGTTGGGATGTTAAGACATAGTTACTGTCAGAAAGAACATCAAACTAACCGAAGCCAATTATTTCCTCCTACATCTCTACTTTTTTGTCTCTAGCCACATCTTTGTTGGCTTGCCCCATTTTATCTTGAAGGGCTGTGAGAGAGCGTCTTTGGAAACATTCTGGCCCCCTGGACTGAAAGAAGTGCAACAGCCCAAGTGTAGGGGAACAATTCTTGCATGGCGTCCAATGGGTCCTGGGCTAAACTCATAGAGAAGTTCATGCAGGTCAAGAAGGTGGGACAAGAGCAGACCTTCATGGCCCAGGCCCAAAGTCTATGCAACCAGTTCCAGGGTCAATTCTGGCCATCTCCTGCTAGGCCAGAAAGGACTCCTTTCCCATGAGCTTCTACCAGACCAGGGCTTGAAAATTCCACTCGCCCGCTCACCAAATGTGAGTGTAAATTCCTTTCTGGCGAACACAGTAATGCCCTGCATCCCTATTTGCAAATGGGACCCTAACTGGGAAGCAAACCCACACAGACCCGCACAGGCAGAGACTTCGACGCACATGTACATTCGCCCGGGCGCATCTGCTTTCCGCGATCCTCGGGCCTGTCTCTCCACTGGCCCTTCTAGGAAGCAGCCCTCTCTTGCTTTAACCCTTAGATGGACTGTGAAGGACTCCGTCCCCCCATGCTTATTGTAGGCGGTTGGAGGTGGGAGGGCATGGAGTGGGTGGTGGGGCTCTGGAGTCCTCTGCTCGCACCCTAAGGCAAGCCTGGCAGCTGTTTCTTGGCCTGAATGGAGACAAAACGAGGCTGGGGGTCTCCACCTTCCTGAAGGGGCCAAGCGATGTGAATTGGGAGAGCTTTTCCTCCCCCCCCCCGAATCCTGCATCCTGCCATTCCAGTGCATGGGAAAGCTGGAAGGAGCCGAAGGATGCAATGGCAGGGGGGGCGGCGGAGGATCTGGGGAGATGTCTCTGCCCCATGAGGTTGCACGCTCCAGGTGGAGAGTAAGGTTTTTGCCTGGCTAGTAGGTCTAGACTTGAAATTTTAAGCCCTGTACCAGAACATTTTTAAGGGGTGGGCCAGAAACTTGGCTTGGTTGAAGGCAGCTTTCGACATGCCTGGTGGGTGATGCTTGTTGTCACCCAGCATTACAGATGATCACCAGGAAAGCTTTCAAGGGCATCTTGATACTCACACTTGGCATCATGTCCCACACTACTCGGGACATGAGTAATATGCAGTTGGTTTAAGTGCATTTGAAGCTTGCGTAAACTTTTGAATGCTTTCATTGAGAACTGTTAATGTTGCCAGTGGCCTAGAATTCCAGTCTCTGGGAATAAGTGAGGTGCAATAATAACAAGAAAAGGAAGAAGCTAAATCTGATCTAACACAGTGACACCAATGCTATCACAATAGTTTTATGCTTCTGCTCTTCTGCTTTGTTGATCCTATTTTCCCACTCAAAGCGTTCTAGTTTGGGTGTTGCCAAAGATACCATTCTGTTTCCCAGAATGCATGGTCCATGTGAAAGGGAGGGAAGAGAAGTAGGCGCTTACACACACTTCCAACAATGAACCACCCACACACTTGTGTGTTTTAGAATCCACAGTTTAGCCTTTGCTTGGCAAGGCCTACTAAAGGAAAGGCTCAGCAAGTTCTTTCAGCCTTTGCAAACAGGAGAATTAACATGGTGTGCTTCAGCAGGAATTTGATGACTTCTTACAACATTTCAATACTTGCCTATGTGTACAGATGCATTGATAGTTGGAGAGTAGAATTAATTTTATAACACGCCGTTTTATTGCGTTTGGGTAGTTCTATTTTACAGTTTTAATCTGTATTGTAAATGAGCTGGAGAACATCATTTGTTGGGCAGTACAGAAGTACATGAAATAAATAATGAATAGCTCTTGTTTCAAGGGAGGGAGGGAGAGAAGAAGTCTGCGGGTGTGAGAGGCTCAGTTGCTGCAAATTTCTCATTGTCTGAATTGCTCCAAGTCCTTTAGAGTCCTTCATTAGCCGATGATGTTTCCAGTGTCAAACCAATGCATTGGGAATGCTCCATTGTTCTGTTTCTTTCTTCTGAATTTTAAACAGTTCCGAACAGCAAAGGAGCAGTTTGCTGAAGCATTCAGTTCTTTTGGTGTTCAGTTCATTTGTGTCTCCCTGCACCATGTTACTCATTATCAGTTATCTTGCTATGATTCTTCATAGTATTGTTTCTGGTTGTAATATTAGACTCTGCACATACTTGTCCTATGGAGAGATGGTTGGCTTCATGTTTCTCCTATCCACACACACACACACACACAGCCTGCCCAGTTCTCATCCTACTTTCCCCTTTTTGCAATAAATCAGGGGCTCCTTTCATTTAGATTTCAAAGAGCCTAAATATGCCCATCTAAATATATTTTAGGTTTGCAATCTCACCCACTGGTGGAGATAGGCAATTTTAGGTCTTAGACTTCAGGATACGATTCTGTGCATGTTTAGACAGGGAAAAAAGAAAATCCTACAACTCCCATATCTGTCAGTAGTTTGTTGGGTGAGGAATTCTAGAAGTTGTGGGGTTTTTTCCCCTGTGCAAATAGGTGCAGGATTGCATCGTTACTGTGAATGTGTGTGATTGTGTGTGTAGGGAATAGGTTAATCAGATTTTCATGTGTAGCAATGAAGGACACAACGAACTTTTCTTTCTCCACTCCTTGCACACTGTTATTCCATGGTTTACATTCTTGATATCTTGACAACACTGATCTGATAGGACAACCTGATAGCATATACACCCCCCCCCAACTTTCCACTAAGCACATACTCAAGGCATCATACGAAGACTCTGTGCATATACAGTTTGACCTCACTTACACAATCATGATGAGACGAATTACATCATTATGACAAGAGGAATAAAATCGAGTTGCCCTCTAATGCCCCACCAAAAGTCCCACCATTTTGCCTTGGGTGGGTGAAATGACATCATACCTATGCAAATAGAGGTGTGGGCATTTTTCCCTTTGCAGGAGAACTCTTTTCTGCCCCCTGTTGAGGGTCACAGCCCCTCAGGAAAAAATGAGAGGGTGCCACATCCAACTCCCTCTCTGCCCAGCAGATTGCTAAAGAAAGGGCGGAGTATTCCTGTCTGATACCTGAGCATAGCCTGCAGAGCAATATTAGGATGAGGAGGACAGGCACAGGTTGTTGCCAGGACAAGTGTCAAGAGCAGGAATCATTGAGCATCTCCCAAGGACACACAACCAAGCAGAAACACACAAAGGAACAATCCCTGCAATTTCTCTGCACTTTCATCACTGCACATTCAATCTGGAGGAAGAGCAGGAAATGCGCCCTGTATTTTTAGGAAGTATCTGGATTGCTTGATTGGACCTGCTGGGACAACCACTCCAAAAATACTACTCCACTTTTCCTAGAAGATGCCTTAACATGAGATAGAAATACCCAGTGTTAACAATAAAAATGTTAAGAATGGCAACACGCAAGGAAGAAGCAGTCATTGTATTTCGGGGAAATACACAAAGACAAAGCATCTTCGCAATGAATTCTGGCTAACTGGCATTGAAAAATAAGAGTTGCCAAGGTGATCTGTATGGGTTCCCAAGGAAAAGGTTGAGTTAAAGTCCCATCACTTGGGACAAGGAGTTATTTGAGTAATGAACAAGGGTGAGATAGTATTATTCCAGGTCAAATATGTAGTTAAACTCTTTTGCTTATCAGTTAATGAGCACAAAATAATGTGCAAAGGCTACACGTTTAAAAAGTTTGATGCACAGATGTCTTAAAAATAGGCTTAGGTTTAATTGGCAAAATTTAAGTGAGGATTTATCTACTCAAAGGTATAATCCCAATGATTCACCTAGTCTGAAAGGTGCACAAATCAGCATTTTTCCACACATTTCTGTATTTATTTGTGGGTGTGGGGGCTGTATGGAGGTGAAGAAGTTCCAGATCCTGAATTTGAATGGACAAGGGCAACATAGTGCTAACATGGGTCTTAGAAACATAGAAACACGGAAACAGAGTGAGTCAGAAGGGGCCTCCTGGGCCATCTAGTCTGACCTCCAGCACCAGCCGGCTCCGCTCACGACATGCCCACCATGTGCATGTCCAGCCTGTCTTTGAACACCCTCACTGATGGGGCCTCAACGACCTCCCGTATAGAAACAATTCTCCGTTCATCACTCTTCTCCGTTCATGACTTGAATATTTCACGTAAAATGTGAATGAAAAGAAAACACGCGAGAAAGAGCACAAACACAAAACATCAGCCTGGAAGGGCAAGAAAGGTGAGATGCAAGATTCAGAGCTACTTGTGTTTACAAGGAAAATCTGTTTCCATGGCAAATCACTTTGCCAGTTGCACTTTGGTCCTGCTGGAAAGATATAACCCTTGGGCCTATGTCATGAAGCTCAGTTCACAGCTGCCCTTCCATCCAGGATTTGCATGCATCATACCTGTGATGCCCGGGCCTGAGGTTTCCATGAGGCCAAAAAGGATGGGGAGAGAACCATGAAAAAGGGCAGCTTTTGCCCTGAACAACTAAGCATTGTTATCATCACTCATAGCAAGTACGCTTATTATTTTATAGATGACTGTAAAAGAGAGGAATGGAAAGATGTGTGTGGGTGACTCCAGCTTGGTGACCTGCCATCTCAAGACCTGGAGAGTCTTCTGGTAAGGGACAGTAATCAGTGCTCCAGCTTGGTTTCAGGACAGTCCCCCTTTTCTGGAGAAAGGGAGAAGGATGCCAGTGCAAAACTTGGTTGCAGGCTCAGGGAAGGATCAGAGAGCTCCTGGCAGCTATTCAAGCTATGACTATCTCATGTGCCTTGGCATCTTCCATGACACTCTCTGTTCCATATCTACAACCACTAGGTGTCCTTGGGATGCAATACACAGTCATGATGCTTCCGGTGTGCTACACCATCCATCCATTAAAGATCTGGATAGAAAAGAAAGTGCACTCTTTCAATTAATGCTAATCTTTGTGTGTTGAGGGGGGAATTGATAGTCTGACTATTAAAGTACCTGTTGAATGATGAGAAAGTGAAAAGAGAACTGATAATAACATAATGAAAGGTTTGGAGGAGTTTTGCCAGCTTCTCTTTGGGGAAATTAGGGATGTCAGCATGAAAAAACTTGGAACAGGAATCTTAGTTTCCCATGCTAAATTAGCTAGTGATAATGCTGAGTCTTGTCCTTCCGAGCATAGAAAAAGTAATCTTGGGTCTTGTAATGTTAGCCTGAAGGACGAAATGAATGTTACAACCTCCACATTTCTTTTTTCTGCAGCTTAGATTTCAGTGAAGTAAGTTTGACTGAGAAGTAGCAGCTGGTCCAAAGCCATCCAGTGAGTTTCATGGCTGGATAGAACCCACATATCCCAAATCTTAGTGTAGCCACCGCACCACTTTCCTTGGTGCAATTTTCCCAGTCTGAAATCACCCTCCTAAATGCACACACATTGTTACACTCACATATGCTATTGTATTTAGATTTCATGCTGAACTATACCATATTTTTCGCTCTATAAGACGCGCCTGACCATAAGACGCACCTAGTTTTCAGAGGGGGAAAACAAGAAAAAAAATATTCCGAATCAAATGGTCACATAATCACAGGCACATTCCCCATCCCTTCCCCATGGGCTGCACATCTGACAGACTTACTGCACACACATATTCGCTCTATAAGACGCACAGACATTTCCCCTGACTTTTGAGGGGGAAAAAAGTGCGTCTTATAGAGCAAAAAATACGGTAGTTCCGCATGATAAGCGTAAGGATGGGCAGCCCTGGAAAAGATCTTCTGCTTATGCTGAGTTGACTTTTGACATGTTACTACTGTGACAGTGGGTTAAGTTGTTTTCCAGCTTCTGCAAAATTTCTTCAAATATTTTTGGATATGCAGAGCTGAGAACTATGTGTTTCTAGCACAATTTGCGCGAATTGCAATTTGCACAAATCTTGATGTCTCATTAGATCTGAGTTGTTACTCTTGTTCTTGTTGTATCATTTAGCCTGAGAAGTTTGGAAGCATCTCTTCATCACTGCATATGCACACACTCAAGATTTGCCACCGTGAATTGCCTTGCAGTTAATTTCAGGTGCTTGCAAAAATAAGGCCTCTGCTCCTTAATTAGTTGAAATAGGTGTGAACTGCAGAGAAAATTCCCAAGCTTGTGCAAATTGCCCTGCTGTTTTTGAAATGCAAATCATGGCCTGTTTAAAGAATGGAAGTCTGAGAGTCACAAAAATTCACTGGATTTTCACACCCTTGTTGGATTTTGCACACATCCTTAGATGACGATGAGTTGCTGCAACTGTCGAGTTTTCCATTCTGCATCTTTCCCCTTTCCTTGGGGAAATACAAGTTTGGAAGTATTTGTTTCCTTTTTCAGGTAAGGACAGGTTGGCATTTCACCCAGAAGGAGTAAAATAATGACATGTTTAAAATGAGCTATGCTTTGCAGTTGACTAATTTCACAGAAACCTTATTAACCATTAACTACAGTTAGTCTGTTCAGGGGACACAAGATAAGGGGACTAAGCTAAGATAGCAGTGAACTCCTCTTTGCAGTCATGCTGGGGAAGGGAAGGGAAGGGAAGGGAAGGGAAGGGAAGGGAAGGGAAGGGAAGGGAAGGGAAGGGAAGCACATAGTCAAGCATTGGTACAGTTCATCGAGCATGCTAAAAGTGTGGTTGAACATGGCATCCAAACTTCCCCACTGCACACAGCAATCTACCATAGGAGCCAACAAGAAAGACAGCAAAATAACTCGAGGATTTCAGCAAATCATTACCGGGGTATGTAAGCATCCCATGTTTGCATTCAAGTCATGAGATAATGCCTGTTCAAAGCTCTGGAAGTAAATGTGAGGGTACATTCACCAAAATGCTTGCAAATGATCAGATCTAGACTCTTCCTGATGCCAAATTTCCTAATTTTCACTTCAGTCTAGGGAGAAAGTTCGCCCAAACTTCAGTTGCAACCTCCCATCTGATTGCTGCTTGATATGTGCAAATATCCCCTTTGCATGCAGTAGGCAGGGATTTCAGTTAGGAGTGGGAACCGATCAGAAGAATAGTGGGAAGGGGATCTGGGAAAAATCCTCAAACTTTTCTCATCCACCGATCCTAATCAGTTCCATCAGACACCCGCTCTATTTTCCCTTTTCCATTCAGAAGGAAATGTTTCTTCTCCTACTGCAAGAATGGCAGGTCCTTCTAACTCCCCACTTCCCCTAATTTGTCTTTCTCATGTTTCATATCTGAAAGACAAAGCAGTGGGGGGGGGGTCGGGGAGGTGGGATTTGAAAGAGGCAAATAAGCACCAAATGATGCGATTATTCTAATTTAAAGCTGACAGACTTCAAGAAGGGGAGAGCAGTTCGTAAAGTAACTGTAAACATGAATATCTCGGAATATAATGCATGAGATCACATGTGAAATGCCTTTGCTCAAAAGATTAATATCTTTTCATTAAAAAGGACAGAGCCACTGTTGGCTCAACATTTGCATTTAGATCGAGTAGGTGGTAAGTGTATTGACTGCTTACAAATTCGTGTTGCCAAAGGTGGGAAGGGGGAAAGGAGGGGGAAATCCTGCAAAGGACATCCCCCCACCCCGGCCCTGAGGTGGGAAGACAACAAATACAGACAAATGCATGGCTTTTAGGGTGCTTTGCTCTACTGGATTTTAGAATGACGTTTCATCCTTTCACAAATAATTCCATCCGCTGTCAAAATGGGAGTTGGAAGATTGCAGCCGATGACAGCCCACCTGGATATGGTGTTAAGAGCACTGGGTTCTGGTCCCATGAAGTCCACTGGGTGCCTTCAGGCCAATTGTGCATTCTCAGCCCAACCTTCTGCACAGGAATTTATTTGTTTATATATTTAAAACATTTCTATGCCACCCCCATCACAACAACATTTTTATGAATGTCGGGGCGGCTCACAACATTCATAAAAAATTAATTATCTAAAAACAGGTACCACCTCAGCTATATATATTAATCTATAAATACAATAATAATAAATTAACAGTTGAAATAACTTTTAAATAATGCTGCTGTGAGGATAAAATGGAGTGGCAGAGGACTGTGGGAGCCACCTTGGTTCCTTGCAAGGAGAAAAAGGGTGGGATATGAATGCAATGGTACGATGAGAGGGAGAGCAAGAATGAGCAGTCCTGCAACTTCACTTCCTGGTGGCCTGAATGATTCTGTCACACGTGATCCCCTTCTGGGCTGTCCCTGTCTATATGAGGGAATCGCTGGGCCACCAGCCTAAGCTGTTGAACTTCCATGCCACTGTTGGCCTTCCAAGCCACCTGAGCCTCCTAATAACTATCAGGAAGGTGAGCAGCTATTTAACATGGAAACATTAGCCCATGGCATCCATACAGGGATACTCATCCATTATTACTTTGAACCATTGTGGGGGGGACGGGGGACCCCACACCCTTCTGAATTGATTGCGATAAGAATAGGGGGAGGGGGAAGGAGCCACTGGGCCCAGAGTTCATCTAGTCCCACATTGTGTTCCCACAGTAGCTCAAGAACTTCCCACAGCAGGACATGAGATCAACAGTACCCATGTTCTCCAGCAATTGGTGTGCACAAGCCTACTGTGCTTGATATGGCCTTCAGGGTGAGCATCCATGGAGTGAAGCTCAGGGAACCAAGGTCCAATTTAGATGCCAGGAAGTACTTCCTGACAGTTAGGACCCTGAGGTTATGGAATGGGCCTCCGCGAGAGGTTGTTGAGGCCCCATCGGTGAGGCTGTTCAAAGATAGGCTGGACATGCACATGGTGGGCATGCTGTGAGCAGAAATGGCTGGAGCCGGGGGTCAGACTAGATGACCTGGGAGGCCCCTTCTGACTCCCTCTGTTTCTATGGCCTTCTCCAGGACTTTGGCCAGTCCCCTTTCAGAGCTATCCAAATTGCTCCAACCCTACATCTGATGGAAGTGAATCCTGTTGATCATTAACATGTCTAAGACTTACTGTATTATACTGTGTTATACACAAGGGCAGCGTTATTCTCCATTCACTCTAATTGACTTCAAAATAGATTCTTTTGAAACAAATAAAAAAACAAAACAAAACAAAGAAAATCTGTCAATCTTGCCATAGGTATTAAAAAGAAGAAAAAAAACTACCACTATCAATAGCAACAACACAAAAGTGCCACATTATTATCAGACTTTAAGTGTTTCAAATCACAGACTCTTGCAGGAGGTTTCTTTGTGCTTAAACCAGCGAGTTTCTCTCTGTCTTTCCGACACACAGATTGGATTCTCCAATGGAAGACTGAAGGCATAATTTGCTCCCGCCTCTCCTCAGACTTCATTTCTGACACTAAGATATTGAATTCCCCTGAGGTGGGAAATGCACATAAAGCGTTCTTTATATTTTTTAAAGTCCTTATGTGCCTTGTTAAAGTGAAAATGGATGTTGTTCGGCAAATTATTGAAGTATGCCACAAACTCTGACGAGTTTGCACTTTTCAAAATAGTTTTCAAGGAGAGAAATCCATAAATAAAAGAGACCTTGGATAGGCCGGGGAGAAGAACACAAAGGGTGGTACAGAACTGCCGAGACAAGCAATTGTTCTTCTGCACAACATCACATGATCCAGAGACGGGAACGACTCCCAGTGTCCCCTCACAAGGTGGAATGTGTGTGATGAGATGCAGGGATAAATCTGCAGCACATGTTTCCTCCCTGATCACATCACCTGAGGCACCCTTCCACTTCCAGAGTTCACTCAGGTTTCACAGATGTGTGCAACCATGGCACGGACGTGTGCATGCACACCAGAGGTGCAGAATTTCAGATCTATGTGCAAAATCAGGTCACCCTGGAGTCCTAACACAGCCTTCCTGGTGTCAGAGATGGTGTTATTCTCCATCCTCTTATGCTCTGGATTCCATTCTCTTCACCTCTGACTCCTCCTAGCTGTGCAACTTGGGTGGGGGTGGGAACTGAGATGTTTGTGTAGAATTTGTTTGTGGGTAGGAATCTGAAAAGGAACAACTCACTGGAGATGACCTTCATGCTGGGAACAATTAAGGACAAAAGGAGAAGGAGATGGCAGAGGTTGAGCTGACCAGATGGAGTCATTGGGGCGGTGGGTGTGGGCTTGGGTGGACTTTGAGGGATGGTGGAGGGCAGGAGAGCCTGGAGGAATACTGTCCATGGGGTCATGATGTGTCAGGCACAACTTTGCAACTAAACGACAACAAGGACTCTGCTGGATTCTCTGGGCTTGGCTTACTGGACTCTGGTCCACTTTGCAGCACCCATGAGTCAGAGGTCCTGCTGAGCAAACCCAGCATTTGAGGGATACTCACGAGGAGTGCTGGCTGCTCGCAGTGTTCCTCTTTTGGCTTCCCTGGATGGGGAAGTCTGCCAAGTTGGGCAACTGGGGCTCAGGAGCATTTGGTGGATCAAGCTGAGCATGGAAGGAGGTCTGCAGGTGCTGGAGGGACAGGTTTGTCTCCACGCTGCACTCACATGCCCATTCTCAATGCACCTAGTTCTTTTCCTCTTCAGATAGCAATGCCAAACTCAGGGGAGGAAGCTGGGCAGGGATCCATGTTTAGAACCCATCCCTACAGTCATAGCCTTAACTTGAGCTTTGAAAGGTGGGGAGATGAAGGCCAAAATCCATCTACGGAGCCTAGGATGTGTCTCTTTGAATGTGGAGGAAGTACTGTGGAGCTTACACAGTCCTTTACTCTGCTTAGTCCAGGTTCTACACAATTCTATCCATACTGTATTTGCTGTGAAGTTATCATGTTCTATCCTTCCCGATGCACCTGTTTCATTATTTTATTGTGTTAAATCGTTGTGCACTGACTTGATGGGTTTTTAGCAAATGTTGTGGCATATAAGTGTTAAAAAGAAATATCTACATACATCTAGTTGCAACATGGGGCCACCCTCCTATGCTCTGCTCCCCTCCTTATTTTGACAAGAAGACTTTTGTGGCTTTGGTACATGTTCTCCTTTGAAAAGGACCAGTCACATCCATTGCCAAAGCCCCTGCACCCCACCATGATGGCCACACAGAGGGTAGCAAAATGTTCAACAGTTTTTGTGGGTGCTGGGAGAGATCTGTCCTTATTCAGCCCATTTCCAAGAATTGGATGATTCAGTCCATCTGTCCCAAAGCTCTACTTTGTTGGACATGACAGGGCAGTTGTTAAAAGCTGGCCGCCACCCCACTACAAAGGTATTTGAAATCTCAACATTGCAAAAGTTCGTCTCAATAAGTTATAGCTTGTTTAGAAAGGAAATAATAATAATAATAAATAACCTCCACGGTAACCTGTAATCTACATTTCAATATCCTTTCCTCAATAGCACATATTTTCAGAAGCTTGTTCCTTATATTGCAACACGCTAACATGAAAGAACTTGAACAGATAATTATACCCTTGTAACTTTAGCTTAAATTAAAGTGCTAAAGTAGCTAAAGTGCTAAATTAAAGTGCTAAAGCTCCCATAAACATCTTCATCTAAGCACTGGTGAAAAGGTAATAGAAGGAATTGGAAAATCTGAATAGCTTTGATCACTGAATAGATGCTGCTACTTTCCAAGAGTTTATGGCAGCAACTGCCACTGCATATACACTGGGAGAGCAAAATGTAAAACTTTCTCTGCAAATATATGCCAACTTACATCAGAAACTCCCCCACTGAACTGTGGGTAGACAAGTTTTGGATTAAGCTGTCAATTCACTCAGCTACCTCAGCCTAATTTTATCTTATAGCTAAGGTAGTTTCTTGAGTTGTCACAGATTTTCAAAACATGCTCATTGAAGGGGAGTGTTCACAATTGTACATAAAGAAAAAACATTAAGTTTGGAGTGTTTTTCATTGGCTGTATTTATACTTGAAATGTGAATGAAATAACCCAGTTTTGGGAAACGGCACAGATCTACATCAAAGCACTTCTGGTGTTAGCTGTTCAGTGCATGAACACCGAGAGAGTTTCCCCACAGCTTCGCCGTTCTTGGCTGATCGCAACACTAAACACACTTTGTGCAATATGAACATCAATATTCTGTATTCTTTCAGGATACTGAGAACTGTGCCTTGTTACCATCAATATGGATATGAGATAACAATAATAATTGTTATTATTCATTTCTATACTGCCTGCAGCTGAAGTTGTTTCGGTGGTTTACAAGGATAAAAACAATAAAATACAATACATAAAAACATTAACAAAAATAAACATTAAGTTAGAATAACATAAATGACATTACAAGACTATAAAAGGGCAATAAAAAGATCCTGCCAATAATAGAAGGCACCTGGATAAACATGTTATCCTTTTCAGCATGCAGAAGTTCAGGAGAACTTCTAGTTCAGGAGAAATTCGTGCCAGCGTTCCTCAGAGGTTGCCCCTAACACTGGTGCCCATGATCAGAGGAAAGCCATGAAAAATGGTGAAATAAACATAGAAACATAGAAACAGAGTGAGTCAGAAGGTGTCTCCTGGGCCATCTAGTCTGACCCCCGGCTCCAGCCGGCTCCACTCACAACATGCCCACCATGTGCACGTCCAGCCTATCCTTGAACACTTACACTGATGGGGCCTCAACCACCTCCCATGGAAGCCCATTCCACACCCTCGGGGTCCTAACAGTCAGGAAGTGCTTCCTGGCATCTAAAGGGAACCTTGGCTCCCTGAGTTTGGCTCCGTTGGAGCACGTCCTACCTTCCTCTGCAGGGGAGAACAGATCTCTACCCATCTCCATGTGACACCCCCTCACATACCTGTATGTTGCCAACATATCCCCTCTGAGTCTCCTCCAGGGTGAAGAGACCCAGTTCCCTCAGTGACATGGCCCTGATGATAGATTATATTCTCTTCATCACAAAGCAGCTATAAGCCTTGTAAGCCATTCAGAAACTTTTTTAGTAATGGATGGCATAAAAAAATTAAATAAAACAAATACATAAATGAAACGATATGGTATCAAACCAGGCATGTTGCTGTTTGACAAGGAAACTTTGCAGTTTCCCCTCCCATGTACCTTACATTATAATTCTCTCAAATGTTAATGTCATCCCTCTCAACAAAACCCTTCTGCATTTTCTGAGACTTAAGCCATGCTGCAATAAAGGGTTGCATTGGCAATGGGGAGTATGAGCTGTTAATGGGGACTCATGGATGGTTCAGTTATTGCTTTGTCATCCTTCGTCCAGTAGTAATACCTGTTCGATCTTGGAGATTTTATTTGTATGTAAAGAGAGCATCTTTATTTTATGTATCATCAGTCATCTTTAGAATGGAATGGAGAAGGTAGGTTTGTTCATTCCCTGCTATCGATTTTTCAATTTCAACAAATTGGTTTTATCTTAGAGAGTGGTGGATGCCCAATCTAACTTGTGAAAACTGGGAAAGGTGTGTCAAGCTTAGCAGCTAGTTATTATGAATCCAAGAATCTGAAATCTGTATATAAACTTACTCAAGGCTAACATTGAGGAAAACCAGCACATATTTTCAGTTCTAGATATCTTAATTTTCCCAGTCTAATAGAGCTTAATAGAGTAGTTCCAGCTGAATGAACAATACTTTCCCCTCTTAAATCCTTTCTTGAAAAAAAAAATATCAGATTTGTAAATTTGACTCTGGCAAATGATCTCCATCCTGCTTGCTACACTTAGTTTGCAATCCAATTGCATAACAACTTGTGATTGAGACCCAGTGACCCAACAGAGCTTACTTTTGCGTAAAATATGTGTAGGATCTTGCTGTCAAATTTGCTTGCAGCATTCATACCACTACATTTGAGAGAGAAGATTATTTTAAGAAGGTGGCTTTCCTGATATGGTGCATGTTAGTGTAATTTCACTAATATTAACTTTGTAGAGTTTGCTGAATGTACAGGTTTTGATTCAAAGATGACTGAGTTTGACCCCGAAATGTGACAGTAGGTAAACTGAGATTAAATTGCAATCCAAATGAATGTCTTTGCCATGCCTAGAATGACTCCAAATGGGGCTGATAAGGACCAAAACCATGCTTATCAGAAGTGGAACAGAGAAAACTCTTGAAGAGATGCTTGTGAAGTCAGAGGGAGACCCCTGCACCTGGCTCACCACAGACTTATGAATGGATATAAAAGAGCTAACATGGACCAAAGCTCAAATGAACGCATGTAAAACTGTCATGGACTGGACTTCACCCTTAAACATCAACCTATATCCCATATAGACTGGATAATTATTAAACACCCCCATCAAAATCATATCCTTCTGATTCGCAAAGATGGTTCTCTTGTTTTCTCCTCATGAAGCTCTAATACTGCTTAAGGAATGCATAAATATGCACAGGCAGAGAGACGCATGCAAGACAGGTAGGAGACCACTAAAGAACAGAGGGAATTTACAAAGCTTATCCTGTCTAAGACCGTTATCTATTTTATGAGATTCCGTATCAGCAACATCTTGGTTTCAAAGTACCTAACAAATAGATTTCAGCTTAAGGCTCCAAGATCATAATATTAATTTATGTGCTTCCATGTCTTTTATAACTCTCGGCATGCTTAAATTCTGCAGTTGACAGCATAGAGACTTTTGACACAGCCCAAACCAGGTGCGCCTTCTCAGAAGCGAGAAGAGAGTGGAAGACAGGTCACTGATGTATATGGAGTCAGACCTTGGTCTATCTGGGCCAGTGTTGCCCGCACTGACTGGCAGCAGCTCTCCAAGGATTTCAGAGAGGGGGTTTCCCAGCCCTACCTGGAGAATTGGACTTGGGACCTTCTTCAACCAGGGCAGGTGCTTTAACTCTCATCTGTGGTGTCTCCTACAAAGATCCGCTTAAGTTTCTCCAATCCCAGCACACACTTGCACTAGCAGCCTTGGTAAGTTATTGTGGGAAATCATTTTCCTCCCATTCCTCCCCACTTCCATGATGCATCTCAGCTCATGCTATTTTTAGGCCCAGCTTGCAGGATTAAGATGTTAGTGTTTCCTGCAAATCCTCATTTTGGGTTGCAAGTGGCTCATCAGAGGTAAGTGACATGCGGAATGCATATGACCTGCATGATTATTTTTCCACCTGCCTCTACTGCTGAGTTTGGTGAGGCCTAATATCCATTCTTTCTTAAGAAAACTCAAATCCCAATCTGCAGCCTATAAAAAGATGGTTTGCACATCAAGGAAACCAACCCACCAATCAATTATTCACCCCTCAACTCTTAAAAGATAAAGAAACACAAACTACCACTTAGAAAGAATTCAAGACAGACAGAAGTAGCAGTTTAAACTTCACAAAATAAAAGACATCAGCAGCTCGCCAGACCAAATGCTTGATGGAATGAAAACAGCAACAACAAGGTTTCATGAGGCCGCAAAAACCTAACAAGGAGACAGCGAGGTGGGAACCCCCAGACAGAGTTTCTCACACCATCAGGTGAAGGTTCCCCAGCTGGGTCCTTCCAGATGTTTTGGACATCAACATGCATCACCCACATCTGGTCAGGAATGCTGAAAGCTGTACTCTGAACCGTGTGTAGGGCAACACGGGGAAAGAATGGTCTGAAGCAGCGGTTCCCAAACTGTTCCGTGGAAACCCAGGTATCTGCAGATGCCCACAGGGGTCTGGAACAAATCTCAAAAATCAAATTTAAAATGGATCTGAAAGTGAAACCAGATGAGCCCAACTATTCGATTGCCAGTTGGAGACCAAGCAGAAAAAAAGGAAATGCATTGCATCACTCGGCTCCTAGGACTCAATTGCATCCCGTTGGGAACAATCGAAAGAATCCATTTGGAATATCACAATATAATTGCTTCATTTATTATATTTAAAATGTTTTCCCTTTATTTCCAAACCTACTACTTGATGCAAAGCACTCAGGAAAGAGAAGCAGATGAAAGAAGGAAGAATGCGGTGGGTTCACAATGCTTAGCAAAAATCAGGGATAAAGTTGGTTCCGAGAGGAGGGGGGGATGTCTTCAGAGAGGCTGCATGACCAGAAAAGTTTGGGAACCACTGGTCCAAAGGTTGGCCGCAGAAGGGCTTCCCTTGTGCTCTACCAAGTAGAATCACTGATTTTGGAACAACAAGAAGAACGTCTACTGTTAAAACTAGAACACCAACCAAGCTACTTCAGCACAGAGGATGAGTGGTGAAGTGAGGACATTTCACCAGCCCTGCTGAAAAAGGCGCCCCCCTTCTTCCCTCCCCATCCATTTCCTTCACACATTGCATCATTTTAGATGTGGCGCCCGCAGGCATGGGCCATGTTGTTTTACTGATTGTGTGTAAGCTGCTTTGGGAGCCTTCTTGGATAAGGAGCAGGGAAAACAAAATGCTAATAATAAATATTGCTGCAGATTACTCAGACAGCTATCCGAAGATCTCTCAACAGCAAGGAAGCCAAAAACCACATCACTGCACAGTGTTCTGCTTTCGAGGCACATATTTGCCCTTTCTGTTGGTGCCAGATTAAAAAGGACCCCAAACGAGATGTTTGGAGATCGTATCAATAAACAACCAGTTGTGTCCCCCATGCAGCGACACATAAATAATGCTTTCATCCATAAGCAATTGAAACAAGGGAACATGTGACTTACTTCACGGTCCAACATGGCTGGAGACACCACCGTGACA
Organism: Varanus salvator macromaculatus; assembly: GCA_023646645.1. Taxonomy (NCBI): domain Eukaryota; kingdom Metazoa; phylum Chordata; class Lepidosauria; order Squamata; family Varanidae; genus Varanus; species Varanus salvator. The sequence goes on from JAIXND010000657.1 coordinate 4,121,595, forward strand.
ATGTCCCCCTTCTCTGGGTCAATGTAGAACATGTTCGGAGAGGGTTTGTCTGGCGTCTGCTTGAGGATATTATATCTCAGCACGGCGTTCTCTGTAACTGGGTCATCCGCATCAAAAGCAGTCACACGCATCACGGTCGTTCCTGAAAGGAAGAGTAAGGAAAGGTCATCCTTGGCAAAGAGCTGTGAAGCAGGTAGAGGGGAAAGATGGCTTTGCATTCTGCATCCAGGAATCCAAGGCACCTGCTGAGAGTTTTAGGGTGTTGTTTTAAAACAAGATTCTAACCCTCACAATTCAAGAGGCAGAGAGATCCAGAGGTGTTGTACTTGACTGTCTCAGGGAAGGGTGAAATAGATTCTCAGTTTTATTATCATTTTAAACCAGTTATTGCAATGGGTGATGATTCCTTTTCAGCTCCAATAAAGATTTTCAAATGTTTGCAATGCCCAGGACAAAAAGATAGCTAGCTAGCTAGCAAGATAGATAAATGGGAATATACAAATATGGGAGAAAACAGAATTGACACACATGCTTAGCCAGTCCTGACTTTTAGGTGCATAGCTGCTGAAGTTTGGCTTTGCACCCCTGTGTATTCAAATCCTGAATTAGATTTGCCAACTCTCTCTTTGCCTCTTTTCTCATAACCTCCTAATTCTTATTCACTTTCTAGTAGGCTGATTCACCATGTGGGAATAGTGATTTGCCTATGGGAGAGAAGGAACTTCAGTTTTCAGAAATTCAAGTGTGGGAGAAAGCACAGTCAACTAATTGTCTATCCTTGCAGACTTGAAGAAACACCTGCATGCAAAGCCTGTTGATTACCCAAAGGTGGAATGTGTCCTTTTTCTGCAGGCTACATTTGGGGCCCTCAGTTAGATGAACCTTCCCAGAACATGCAGAGCAGAAACAATACAATAATTGCAGCTGTGATATTTTGAAGGGAAAGGAACCCAAGGAGCTTCCAGTTGTCAGGAACTGGCCTATTCCCTCTTTCTGTCTGGCTATCAGACTTAAGGCATTCTCTTGAACTACAATTATTTTATGGAAACCTAACCAGTTGCAGAATGATATGAACTATAAATAGTCATTGATCAGGACTGAAGGAACAGCACCCCTTCTTGTAAAGAGCTGAATCTAAACTGGAAGCTCCTCCTCTGTCTCTCTCTTTGGATGCTCTTCCTGCTTGACACCAAGATGGGGAAATTGGAGAAATGGAGTTGCTTGTTTGTCCCATTACCTCATTACTGAGTCAAGGACTGGGTCTTTCATCTGCTTCCCCTCCTCTTCCAAAACCCTTCCAACCCAGGTCAATTCTTATGCTCTGTCTGGGAAACTTCACTAGGTCACCTAGAAATGTTGAGGTTCTTGCCCCTTCTAAGAATCAGAGGCATCAGTCTGAACAGTAAAGAGAAGAACTCTCTTCCTACACTAGCCTGTTCTGACACACCAATGAAAGCCCTCTCTCTCCCTCTCTCTATGCACCAGGAGGATCGCCAAATCCAACAAAGGGTATGCACTAAGCTTCTTGTCCATCAACAACTTAAAACAACAAGGAGCATACAAAGAGGCATTAGTGGTGGAGACTCTCCTGGGATGAAAAGTTCAAGTGTCCTGCAAGAATCATCATCCAAAGGTTGCTGAAGAAGAACTTTATCCTCATTTGACCAATGACTTTGTAAACTCAATTAAAAGACTTTAATGAATTTTCCATATCCACCTCATTAGGCATATTCTTCACGAGTCTAAATATCCCCTCCCCACACCGTGAGCAAGTTGTAATTATGAACAGTAGGGGATGATTAACCTGAAGACCTAAAGACACTCCTTCCTTCCCAAGTCTAGTGGAGTTATTTGCATGGGTTCCCTCCTCTTGGTTTCCGTTTCAGTCCCTTGAACTCCTGCATAACTTTTGTTAATGCACAGAAAAAATTCATGAAACTCTATTTCAACTGTAGAGTTTTGCAGGAAAACTTTCCACGGACATTTCTGAGATGTTCCACAAGATCCGAGAGGCAAAGAGTCCTTTTTTGTGCCTCTGCCCTTCACTCCATGTATGGCTCTATGTAGGACCGGCAAAACCTGTTCAGGTGCTTGCAGGGAACACCTGAGAGATTATGCCCATGGCTGGGCCCTGGAACAAGTGAAACGGCTGCTCTGCACAACTGCTTCTTGCGGCAGCAACACAAGTTGTCTTCGTGCCTCTTGTGTGCTCTGATTCTCCACATCCCTGCTGGAGCCCCGAACTTGCTCCTGCCTTGCTCCCGTTTGTCACTGCTTGGTCCAGCTTGGTTCTCCTTGCTCTGGTTAGTCCCCACATTGTTCCACTTTGTCCCTGCAATGTGCCAGTCCTCTCTTGTCTGTCCCTGTGGCCTCTCTCCTCCACCTTGGCCACCTTAATGTGGCTCCTCCCCAGAGTACAACCCCTGGACTGTTTCTGGACTGTGTTCTCTCTCTCTCTCGGACTATACCTGACTGCCAGCTGCCTTGTTTCTCCTCTTGGATGGCCAGTCTTTGGCTCTGTGGACCTACGGAGCCCAACCTTGCACCAGAACCCTGGTCCCAGCTTTCTGCCCATCCCAGCCTGCCACCCATGTCCCAGTCCTGATCAGTCTGCCCCATGGGATGGCCCTGCTTCTAGCATTACAGGACCCCTGAGTAGACTGTATCAAGAGAAAGTGCAGGTGTGGGTCCCAGACACACAGCTATGGTGCCGAATATCATTGATTTCCTTTCAGAATAAGCACTGGGGTCTGGGAATCTACTTCAGTGCGCCTTATCCATGCTGCAGACATCAATGCTTTTTCTTTCTTTTTCTTTTTCTCTGGCTTTCTCCTTTCCCCTACATACTTTGCTTTTCTTCCTTTATTTTTCCCCTGCACGTTCGTTCTTCTTGTAGTGACCTTGAAAATACAATTTCTAAGGCTTTACTTCATTGCCACCTCAGGCACAGTTAAACCCTTGAGAAATATAACCGAGATCTGACAGTATCCAGGGTTTGTTCACTAGTGATTAAAAGCTAGAGAGCTTGAAGTCAAGAAACATGCCCTCAGATGCTCTTTCCAGTGTCCTTTCACCATAACTTCCCAAGCAAGTATTCCAAAAATCATTCTAGGTGTGTATTTCACCCATTTGATTTGTCACTTCTGTGGAAAAAGTAGAAATAGTGTATTTCTTTTCAAGTTGAAAAAACACCATACTCTAGAGGATTTTGGCCCTTCACATTACACTATATTGGATCTGGACTGAGTTAGAAGATGTGCATTCAACTCAATGGGGCTTGCATTAGCGATGGCTAATATGTATCCCTATTTAGCTGAGTAGATTTACTTATACTGAGTAAATTATACACTCTTGACAGAGATGGACTGGATTTGCTTGATCATTTTTAAATTCCATATTCTTAGTATGTGGATGTTTACATGAGGATTGGAAAGGGCCTAGAGGAGAGCAAAGAAGGGTCTGGAAACAGCCCAATGAGAGAAATTGACAGAACTGGGCATGTTTAGCCTCAAGAAGAGAAGACTGAAGGGGGATGTGATAGCACCCTAAAGTACCTCAAGGGGTGTCAAAAATAGGAAGGACAAGACACCTTCTTGTTCATTCCAGAGTGAAGGACATGAAATAAAAGGATTGAGTCATATTCAGGCTAGATAGCAGGAAAAAAAGTCCTCACTGTCAGAGCAATATGACAGTGGAACCAGCTGTCTAGGGAGGTGGTGGGCTCTCCCACACTCGAGACATTCAATGTGAAACTGGACAGTCATCTGAGTGGGGGTCGTTTAACTTGGTGACCTGCACTGAGCAGGAGGTTGGACTCAATGGCCTTCTTGGCTCCTTCCCAGGCTCCTACTCCATCAATCTATGAAAATGCACAAAACCCCCCATACAAAAAGGAGGCGAAATGCACACACGCCTTGGGGTGTGTATTTCTGCATTTTAAGCTTATTTGCAGAAATGTGAACATGTGAATTTGTGCAAATACAAGTTGGCAAAATAGGTGGAAATGCATTTGCTTCAATGTCAGGTTCTTTAATAAGTAGATGATGGAGGACAATCTCCCCAAATGTCTCCGAAATTTGGTCTGACCAGCTTTGGACTCAGTCAACTTTTGGACAGTGAGTATCCACCACAATACAAGCTCAGTATAGGTCACCTTCCAATGTGCATATTGTCAATTTTGGAATGGAGCTCAAGGACTATTCTGTGTCATAAAAGCACATATGCATCATTAGCGGCACAGTGGAAATAATAATCATAAATAAATATGAATTGGGCTGTCATCTAATTAAATAACTCTCTGTTGATTAATGCTATGAGTTTTACTCAATTACCCAATACATTAGTTAATTACATTTGCATACAAGTACCATAAGCAATGCAAACCAAGAATTGTACTTCTTTTATTATTAGAAGATATGTTAATCTCTTGAGCCCAGCATCAGGCTAGAAGAGGCGTCCCCTCCTATGTTTCAAGAGGCATTCCTTTGTGGCAAGGATGGGTCACCTCGCTGGGAGGGCAGGGGGCATTTTCATCTCCTCAACAAGCCACCTCTGTGAGCCACCCATGGTGACCCTGTAGCAACTGAGGCCCAAGCAGCAAAATGAATAGCTGAATTGTTACGGTAGAACCACTAAGGAAATTGGAGCAAACCATGCTCACTGAACTGAATACAGCAAATGAAGCATTGGCTTGTACAGCTCTGTCAAACACTTAAAAGCATCCTCAAAGTATAGCACAAGTTCAGAAACAGGCGTCAGGTACAAGTGACATCCAATACCATGTTTGGGTCAGAAGGTGCAAAGGCTAGCTTTTGGGTCCCAAATGACTGAGATGAAGCACATGTTCCTTGCATGCTTATTGTGGAAAAGCAGGGGTGAAACTGACCCTCTGCACACTGCCTGGGAGCTCAAAGCAGGGATTTGAGAAAGAGAAGGGAGTACAGTTCATCAGCCCTGCCGATCAGGTGATCTGGAACATCAGTAAGGCCTTAATGGCTGATCTGAGCTTGGTCTCCCAGTCAGAGCAACTCATTCAGAGCAACCTCCCAGGTTCTTGCTGATTTGCTCTACCTTGCCTTCCTCTTCCTGGGCCATTTTATTTATTTATTAGATTTATACCCCACTATTTTTCCTTACAAAGAACTCAAAGTGGCTTCTATTGTTCTCCTCTCCTCAATCTTTTCCCCACAATAAGAACCCTGTGAGGTAGGCTGAGATCTCCTGAGTGCCATCCCTGCCCTCTTAACCACTACACCACACTGGCCTTTATTAGTAATCTGAATATCTCCCTGGCATCCCACTGTCTGCTGAACCCGCTGGCCTTCCTTTGTTCCTCTTGGCTCTGGCCACACCTGTAGTAGTAGTCCCTCTCCACTCCTCACTGGTCAGAGCTCATCTGGAATCCTGTGTCCAGTTCTGGGCACTGAGATTTGAGAAAGATGCAGAAAAGTTGGAATGATCCAGAGGAGGGCACCAAAAATGATTCAGGGTTTGGAAACACTGCCCTACAAGGAGAGACTAGGAGAACTGGGCATGTTCAGCCTTAGGAAGAGAAGACTGAGGCGGGAGGGCATGATATCCCTCTAGAAGTACCTCAAAGGAAGGTCAAAGTACAAAGAGGAAGGTCAACATCTCTTCTTGCTGATGCTGGAGTGCAGGACATGGAATAATCAGTTCAAGTTGCGACAACCCAGATTCAGGCTGGTTATCAGGAAAAGCTTCCTCACTGTCAGAGCAATACAACAGTGGAACCAGTTGCCTGAAGAGGTGATGGGCCCTCCCACACTGGAGACATTCAAAAAAGAAACTGGGCAGCGATCTGAGTGGGACGGTGTAACTTGATGTCCTGCAATAACAGGAGGTTGGATCTGATGGCCTTCAAGGCCCCTTTCAGCTCTATTATTCTATGCACTTGCCTCTGACCTTTCCAAATATCCCTGTGGATACTTGATCTTCCTGGGTCCTAGCCAACCTCTTTCCCAGGGATCCTGGGATGCCTCTATGCTTTTCATGCAGTCCAGATGTTTCTTTAATATTCAAGCCCTCCTTAAAAATGCTCCTTCTTGCCCCCTCCAGATAGTTCTTTCCTCAACTAAAAATGCATTCATTTTTTGTTCTGCTTCCTCAAGATTCTGATGAGATTTTGCTACTTAAAAGAAGGCCCTGCATCCCCTTCTTTCTTTCTTTCTTTTTTAAGGAAAAGGTAACAACATTAAGATCAATGGGTTTTGGTCTGTGCTCATGTAACTTGGTTCATATTTCAAAAGGATCTATAGCTTAGAATTCATCCAAATGTATTAAACTGAAGATGCATACCTCCCTGGCATTACTCCATCATAAAGTTTTATTCTTCATAAAAGATTCATTTCCCAAGACTCATAAACTGACTATTTCTAATTTGGTGTCATTTTATAAATGCCTCCATTCCGAACATCAATCAAAGGCAGCTGTATTCTGGGCCAACAAATAACAGCCTGAAAAACCATTGTGTTAAACAATTGTGTGTGTGTGTGCGCTCATGCACAAGGTTAATATATGCATAATTGGAACAACCTTCACAATTCTGCCTGAATTTTCTTGTGCTTACTGTGAATGTATGGGGAAGGCAGAGTTCTTATCCACACCCCATTTTTGTTTTAACGTCAAGCCAGACGTGTGGGGGCCTGAACTTTCATGTCTGTGGTCTTCTGTTCTTCTTCTCTAATTTTGGATATCAACATCATATCTCAAATTTGCTCAGCACATGCATTAAGAAGTACATGAATTAAAAGTTGTGCAATGGCAGAGTTCTTTAGCAAAGGGTTTATATCCGTGTGATGAGATATTACATGAGCAAATGCTTGTGAAATATCTTGGGTATTCATAGCTCAATTTATCTTTTCATTGCTGATCAGACTGTATTTAGAACCTACTAAAAGATAGGAACAGCCATGAAATTGACATGCGTTACCTTCACCTCTGCAGCAAGTCCAGAGAAAATCCCTCAGGGATGAACTTGGAAAGGTATCTTAAATCCTTTATCAGTTTCACAAACCTGGACATACTTCTGTGTTGCTGAGTTGTAGTTGGATGCAAAATCTGTCTTCTATAGGAAGAAGGAAACTTCTATTCTCAAATGTTCCCCCCACCTGAACATTGGGGGGTCCCTCCGATCTCACAGCTCACACATTCAACAGGTTGGTTGCAGTATTTCCTGGGGGGCTGGGGGCTTCTTCCATGGGGAGGAAGAGGCTATGAGATGTACATCCATCAGTGCAAATCTGGATCCAACCCCAGGTGGAAAAGTTTGTCAGATTCTTTTCCATTATGTTCGCTCTTGGCGCATAATCTTCAATGATTGTGCAAGATGTGGCATTTTCAATTGCACTTTTAAAAAAGTGCACTTCCAGCCAAAATACCCCCCCCCACACACACACACACACTGCAAAAGGAACTGACAAATCAAACATTTGGGAGGTCAGGAAAATTGGTCAATGGATTGACAATATCCACACGAGATCGTGCAATCTGTAGGAGATCCATTCTGTTTCCACCTACTCTTTCTTTTCTGCCCCACCAGAGAATTTTCTACTTATGTCTCCCAGAATGACTTGGACATTAGATCTGTCTCATTGCCGGCAATCAATATCTTTACAAAAGCTGCATTATATCAGATCTGCATCGACTCGCAATTCGCATCAAAGTTTGGTATAATGCCTTATTTTTGATCCTAGAAATCAGAATGGACTAGAAATACAAGGCTGCAGAATCTGAAGCGTTCAGTTTCTCAGGAAAAAATGAGAGAGACAGATGTATCAACTTTTCATATCTGCTTTTCGGTAGCCTTTTATAATCAAAACACTGGAACAGTATCTGATGCAGTCAAGGTGAGAGATAACTACTGTTTACTTCAAATTTCCTTGAAGCACAGCAATCAAACTGAAGGTCTTTTACTTCATAACATACTGTTTCTATTTCTAGTTATCTTGGGGAACCTTTCATTTGGTCCCTCACCTGGCTGCGTTAACTAACCTGTTCTGGTTATATGTTGGTTAAGGGCATATGTGAAAGATGAGAGCCCAGCTGGAACTCAGGAAGCCTAGAAAAGGAGGCCCGCTAAGGAGAATATGGAGAAAGAGAAGAGATAAGCTACCCTAAACCTATAGGATTCAGAGTCCAACTACACCAAGAAGGAACCTAGAAAGCATTGCTAGAACAATCCCGAAGAAATGGCAATGGCAGAGAAGTCAAAACAAAAGCTTCCAGACCAGTATACTGAACTGGGTTGAGGACTGCACAACTACAAAATCCATTTCCACTTTAAAAAGAAGTAACAACAGGGAGGTGGAACACCTGTCCTGATTTTCTGGTTCAAAAATGAATTCCACCCATCATGGAAGTCATTGTCGTAAAAGAGAAGACCTAATTATGTGACATTAATTGCACTGTTTGATATATCAGATGAGGTTGCAGGATGCTGGCAAAGTAACAGGACAGGAGGAAGAGGAAGCATCACGAAACTTCAGAAGTCTGCTGAATGAACCAACCAGACTGACAACTGCATGCCAGTCCAGAGGTGTTGAGGCAGAAGAATTTCCCAGGGCCCCAACCTCTACGACTGGTTGCTGAGGAAGTCCTCTCACGTTTCCACTAGGACAGCTTCAGATGGACACAAGAGTTTGAAAAAGAGTTTGGTCAGCAAACCAGGCAGATGGACCCAAGCCAAGGATATTTCACTGTCCTTTGCTCATGTGATATCCATCATATGGATATAAACCCTTTGCTAAAGAACTCTGCCATTGCACAGCCTTTAATTCACATACTTCTTAAGGCATGTGAGGAGGTCGTTTGAAATGTTCTGTTAATATCCAAAAATTAGAGAAGGAAAATGGAAGACCACAGGAGCTATCTGTGAGAAGATAAGATAGGTAAAGGGTGATGTAGTCAAGCATTTCTTTCCCACAATAGCCAACCTGCTGCTTGTGGCGAGACCACAAGCAGGACATGGAGCAATAACAATCTTCCTTTCACGATAGACAGCAAACTGGCACATTGCCATTCCTGCCCTCAACATTTGGGGCAGCATAGAGTCATTCCAACTAGGAGCACTTCATGCATTGGATGTCAGTTCCATGCATGGATTGAAATGCACAGAAGTTTGAATCATTGGTCAATTACTAGCCAGAGTGACTGATACAAAATTGGGCATGGAGAAGAAATTTGTTTTAGTTTGGTTGTGATGGTAATTCGGCAAGATGTGCAAAGGTATTAATTTTCAAGACAGCAGTCACTCAAGTTTGGCTTGTTTGTTCAATGAATATGTGATGAAGGAAGCAAAATGGCATGCTTGAGCACCCCAGCCTTTGAGTGGTTAGCTCTTAAATGTTTGGATTTGAACTCCTGCACATGTAACCATGATTGTACTGAAAAAGGGTATATCCACCTTGCTTGTGTGCTCCCCCCACCCAGTGCCTCCTTTTCCTGACTGGTGCCTCATTTTTTGCAGTTATATGGCAGCCTGGTCTGTCCCAGTATTTTCCGGTCTGGAAACAGCTGCAGAATTTGGCTGACACAGTTGAATGAGCATTTTGTTTTAGTTCATTTCTGGTAGAATTTCCCAGGCTTTGAAAAGTTTTTCACATTCAGGAGAGAAAAAAAGAGATTTAAAGTTCAGAAGTAGGGGGAAAGTGTTTTCGAATGTGCTTCAAGAAGTTGAAATGGGAAATGACTGGAAGTCTGTAAAAAAATAGTTCATCTTTTTGGAAAGTGCAACCGAAAACGAAATTTCAGCATTGCAAAGCACTTAAAATGTTTCTATTTAAACATGTGTATGCAAATGCATATACTCACTTCACATTAGGACAAACAGACAAAACTGTATGCATTGCCAATATGATTTTCAAACAGGTAGCCATCCAGACAGACAAATGGAAAGATACGAGAGACCCACATGGGAATGGGATGACAAGCATTTGACCTCTTGAAAATGGCCAACTTGGCGAGAAAGAGACGGGCAGATCCATCCATCCACTCCTAACTAGGGTTGGGCAGAAAGTACATCAGAGTCATCTGGGAGACTCAGCGGGGCGGGGGGGTGAGGGGCAGGCCCAAAATCACCCCTCCCTACTCCTTCATCATCCCATTTTGTCTCATAAACAGGGAGAAAACTAGAATACACTGAGAATTACGAAAAGCACGTCTAATTCATTGTGATCAAAATAAATCAACTTTCGGGAAAGTGTAATGGCAAGGGTGGATGGCTGGCTGCGACACTCATCATAACTAATTACATGTTTGACTGTCAATTTGTACTTTAAAGAAAAACAAGCCCCAGGGAAGCAAAAACAAATATAAGAAGAAAGATCTATTATGTCTCCAATCAAGTGCATTTGAATTGCAGCTGCAAATATTAACTTATGGATGTTATTAAACTTGGAGGCATCGCTCAATAAAGGATGGTTAGTGGGAATTAATGAGTTCATTTCTTTAGCATAGCCAAGCATTTTGCAGGGCCAAATGTTTCCTAATGCCCAGAACTCTGGTTTTGCTGAAATGGGATTTAAGTGTCTGGCAAATGCCAGGTAGTGTTCGGTTCAAATTTCCCCGCAGGCTTCATTGCGCCACACGCTCCGACAAAGCAGAGTGCCTGCTGATGGACTCCCCATCTGCAGCCGTGGGCAATGCACACAGCCTGCGTGTATCAAGCAGCATCTGTTTGTTGCAGTCTTCCATAATCCCATACCTTTCCATGGCATGGAAACGTATGTTTAAATAAGCGATTGTGGATTTTCTTTCAAGAGACACACCTGTACAAATAATCAGGTGTCCTGCAGCGCCTTACACATTTTTTCCGGTTAAGTTTCCTGCTTGTGAAGCTCACTGAGTGATTTTGGCCAGCTGCTGACCCTCAGCTCAACCTACCTCGCAAGGTTGTTCTGAGGATAGAATGGGGAGGAGAGGGAAGACCAGACAAGCTATTCTGGGTTCATTGCAAGCATGGGGAAAAGTGGGAAATAAATACAGTTGCCGGTGGACCCGCTGCTGTGCTTGATAGCCTGGCTCTGCTCTTGGAAATGGCAGAATAAATAATAAAATATTGTGCCAATTTGAATAAAAGTCACACTGAAACATGTACGGATTGCTGTGCAAAGTTTTATGTTGCAGAAAGGCTGGCAAGGTAATACAGACTTGAGTCAGAATGCATAATAGAAAAATTAGAAACAGAGCAAGTCAGAATGGGCTTCCTGGGCCATCTAGTCTGACCTCCAGCACCAGCTGGCTCTGCTCATGACATGCCTACCATGCCTACACACACACACAATACAGTATGTTGTGTCAAACTGGGACTTGGAAGATCTGTGTTCTAGTCCCTTTCCATAAACACCCTCAATGATGGATCTTCAACCAAACTCCTGTGGAAGCCCATTCCATACCCTAGGGGTCCTAGCCGCCAGGAATTAAAACTGCTTGCAAAAATGTGCATCTCGGACAACATTGCATTTAAAAATACAAGTCACAGAAGAATTACCCAAAGTGAGCTTAAGAGTCGGAGAATTCCTGAAGTACACTAAACCCATTTCAACAGGTGAACAACGAGAAACTGAAAGCAACCAGATTTGACAAATCCGTTCATTCTTTCCCTAAATCTGTCCTGGGCATCCTGTCCTATCAATATTATTTTCCTGTTTCCTGCTATTATTTCCCCCCATAGATAGAAAGTGAAGCATTATCCCTGTATGCTAAACATTTCTGACGTAACATAATTCCAGGCTTTGTCTCCCCACACCCACTTGCCCCCCCCCACACACACACAATATAGGAAAGTTCTGTTGTAAATGACTGAGATTTAAAATACTGCCAAAGCCTATGGGCAAGTTGCTTAAACCTGAGGTATGACAGCAATCAGTCAGAAATGACTTATAAAAGCAAGGCGACAGTAAGTGGGAATTACTTTTTCCATTGAACGTTCTCATAAACCATGAGCCAAGCAGAGATTTATGGCTGGGTCAAGCTTTAGCAATTCCAGTGCTTAACCTTCCCCCACCACCCTCATCCCTCACCCCCAGGATCTTTATAGGTGTTTGGGTAGCAGAAATTATTCATGTGGTAAGGTTACTTGGAAATGAGTTATGTCTACTCTTGTTCATAGAAATATGGTGCAGGAAGCATATGCTTAAACAGTGTTCTTTAAGAGTCTGGCGCTCCTGGAGGGATTGAGATATATGGACCTTCTAGGTATCAGGATGGGAAGATGCTGTTATTGTGGGGGAAAAGACAAGCTTCTTTGATACTGATGCATTGCTTTAAGGGCCCCTCTTCGGACAGAATGAAGCGCACTAAATGCAGCAATAGGCAAGGCGATCAAGCAAATGGCGGAAGCGATGATTCCGCCTTTCCTACCCCCCTTCACTCCTGCCAGCAAAGTTTATTAAAAATAAAAAAAGGATGAATGGCATTCCAGGGAAAGGATTCAGAGGTCCGTGAATCAGCAAAACTCAAGCTTACCCAAGTTTCTCCGAAATCCATCACGGCCGTCTTTCCAAGTTGAATCCATCTCAGATTGCAATTTTTCTCTTTTGTTCTCTCACGATAACCCATGCCTATTCCAGTGTACGTTTTCCCAAATGTACACATTGGTTTTGCACATCTTTGAAGTCTACGCATGCCTCTCCTCTCAATTAAATGTTTGTGTGCGTGCTTCAGAAGGACACGCTTTTTTTCAAATGCACACACACTGTTGAATATTTTGGGGAGCATCTGTGAATTAAAACGCTGGAAGTACACAAGGTTCAACCGCGGACAGTGTTCGAGTCTATACTCAGTCTGAAAGGTGCAAACAGAGTATATCCTGATCAAAAGCAAACCAAAGCCATTTTCTGAAACTCCTGCTACACATTTCATCTCTGTTAGGACTATACCAGGCAGAACACATCAGAAAATGCCCTGCATCTCAAAGCCAATTTCTCTCTCTCCTCAACCTGGCCTCAAGACTTCACAGGCCATTTATATTATTATTGCCTTCCATCACCGATACGCACTTTGCTATGCTGGTTCCCTGTTCCCATCTTACCTTGCAAAGCAAGCTGGGCTTGCTTGCCATCATTCAAATTTGATTCTGATGTTTACAGGCTGTTTAAATGCAGATGAAGACTTTACAGTCTAGAACGGCTAAGCACAGTCTTACTAAAAGAAATAAATCCTGCAAGGATTTTGCATTATCTTTCCTTCCACAGCCAAACATTGATGTCCCCTCCTGCTAATTCTCTCCTGATATTGCTCCTAGTTTCTCCTTCTATGGATCTGTTGGTCCAGATAGAGACAGGATCTCCTAGTGGTTGCAGTACATGTCTTCTACCTGCACATGATTTGGACTAACAAGGGGCGCGGTTGCTGAGGCTGGTGGGAGATGAAGTCCAATGCATATGGAAAGCATCAGGTTAGAGAATGAGTGTCGTGAGGATACTCAACATGTAAACAACCCACATGTTCATGAGCAATAAAATTAAAGTCCTTTATTGCTACTTGTCTACAAGATTTACAACTCTACAGATAAGCTCTTCTGTTGAGGTCTTTGGAATGCAGATGTTAATCCTCTAGTGGCGTCTCCCCCGATCCCATGTGGGACTAGCCCTCCTGGTCACGCCTTTCTTCCCTCTGGCATAACAAGCTCTGCCTTTGCTCGTATCTTCTCAGAATTCTACGATTGGTTGCTAAAGAAAAGTCTATCATGCCCCCTGCATCTCCTGTGTCATGTTCAGGAATTCAGCATCAGTGGGAGGAGGGACAGCCAACTCTGACTCCTCCTGAGCAGAACTCGTAGTGCCTTTTCCCTCGGGGCTCTCCTGCTTTGATGTGGGCTCAGGTGTTTGCTCAATGGGCAGGGAGTCAGGGGGAGGTGCAGCTATCTGCTCAGCCACCCCCAAGCGAGGCTGCGGGGTTGGCTTTTGGATACAGGGTCCCAAGCACAAGACCTCCTCGTGAGATGCTGTCTCTGTCGGGGCTTCAGGCACAACAGTGAGGCTATGACTGCAGGGACACAGGTTTAAACTCCGCTTGAGCTGGGTTAACTCTGAGCTGAGCACTGCCCTTGAGGGATAAAAGTCAAAAGAGGGTACCCCATTGCTCTGCCACATGCCACACCCAACACTTCAGCTCCAGAGTGAGCAGCAAGCTCTAAGCAGCAAGCTTGTATTTTCTGAACTGCCAAGACAATTTCTATACCAGCTGTTGAAGCTAAGAAACTGAGTACATTGATAGAGGCGTTGTACTTGCATTTGCTTGATCAAGAGCAGGACTCTGCAGCTGATATGCTGGGAATTCTGCTTGCTTCAAACAAGCAGGAGTAGGATTCCTTGCTCAGGTCAGAGCAGGGAGGGAGAGGTCCCACTGGCCATGTGGACAGTGTGCATTGTCCCGTCTCTCCACACACTTTTGCCCACGCATGCTGCAGCAGGACCACTCTCTCACCCCAAACCGCCTCGCAGAGATGTTTTGCAAGGAAAGTGGCAACACAGACATGGCGCAGGTGAGCTTGTCCCCCGCTTTCCTGGGGCATGCATGACATTATCAGAAATACTAAAAAGCCAGCCTGTGACTATTAAATTTCTTAAAAATCAATTGCCATGAATAAGTATATCTTACTGGTTCTATTTTAAACAATGTGATGCATTATCTTAATTCTCTTTTGGTAGAGTTTTCCCCACTACCTGAGCGAGAAAGAAACAAGTTGGACAAAATGCAATCAATTGGTTAATTTACCCTTGTGTGCTCATGTATGTGTGCGTGCGTGCTCTCTCTCTCTCTCTCTCTCTCTCTGTTTATATTCATTCTCTCTCTCTCTCTCTCTCTGTCTATATATATATATACACACACACACACACACACACACACACACTCTATATATGCACATACAGAGAGAGAGAGAGAGAGAATGAGAGAGGAGTTAAAGCCAATGGAGAAAAGCAAAGCCATGTTAAAGAGTTCCTTCAGAGAAGAGGTATTTGGACTACAGAGACTCCCGCTGCCTTCACATTTAAGCAGCTGCACTGAGTACCATTTGTGCATGGCACAGGGAGAGAGTTCCTTTGTTCTCATCATAGC
The DNA here is from genome assembly GCA_023646645.1 of Varanus salvator macromaculatus. Classification (NCBI taxonomy): domain Eukaryota; kingdom Metazoa; phylum Chordata; class Lepidosauria; order Squamata; family Varanidae; genus Varanus; species Varanus salvator. Next base: position 4,136,673 of record JAIXND010000657.1, read on the forward strand.
AGCCACTAAATAAAATGTGGCGTTTTTCTGTTAATCTTGGAATAGAAAAGAATAACTGTGGAGCAAGAAATGCAATTATCAGTAGAAAAGGAACTGGGAATCTCACAGTAGTATAAATACCTGTTCTCTGGAGGAACTCTAACATGGGTTTCTCTTCTGGCCAGCCAGCTGTCTCTGGAAAACAGGCTATGTCGGCATTTGGGAAGAATGTATGAAAAAACTATTCGGTCCATTTCTGATCAGAATTTTATCCCATTTGCCCTGCCAAGCACACTCTCAGACACACTTTGCAATCCTCGATTATGCACTCCTCACTTTGGAACTCTTCCCCAGAAAATAGTCTGTCAACATACTTATATTTGACAAAAGTATGTCAACATATGCAAACTTGGAAACATGCTCAAATATGCTCTTTTCAATGGGAGAATAATGCATAGCGTTTTAAAAACGCTTGTGCAATTTTGCTGTTTGAAAACTAAAGTGTGCACCATTCTATTCCATCTCCAGTTATATTCACTGCCTTTTTATTTACACACCCAATTCAAGTGGTTGCTATTAACCCTCAAAGCCCCAAATGTTTTGCAACCAGATTATCTGAAGGATTGTCTACAGCCAGGTAAAGTTGTCCAAGCTTTGAGATCAGCATCTGTGGTCCTTTGCTTTGGTCCAATGGTCACAGCTGTTAGACTGTGAATACCAGGTAAGAAGGCTTTTCCAGGGACCTCCCATCTCAGTAGTCCCTCCCCAAAGGGAAAAACAAATGACCACCTCCCTCATTGGCATTTTGGGCAGCCTGGACACAGGCGATGTTTAGAGCTTCTGATGAACATCTGGGAAATGGGAGCTGGCCCATTAGAACCTTATTTACATATATTCCTACCCAGATTATCTTGGGATGCTGATTTTAATAGACTTCCAAGTTACTTATTTGATTATCATAATATATAATTTCATCCTAATGTTGATTTCAAAGTCAACTCCTGTTCATTTGATGTACTAAACATCTCCGAATTCAAGCATGGCAGAAGGCATGGGCTTGCTGTGACTCCTTTATAGGTGAAATATTACATCCCAGTTTATTGATTTCCTCAAAAGGGACCATCTCCAAATTAATACAGATGATCTAAAAATGAGGTTGCCCTTTTTATGTCTCTGCTCCTACAGCTCTGATTTTTCATAGGTAGCTCCGTCATGCAGGTGGCCAACCTGCATTTGTCTTCTTCCTTTCCCTGCAGAGATTGGCTTGATTTAAGTTATATGCCAATGACTGAGACTGTTTTCAACAGTTTTTTCCATCTTATTTCTGTGATTTCACACAGGTGCACAAACATTGGTGGATGCAGTTGTCAAAGAGACAAAGAACTCCATACGCTTCCTCCTCATGATATAGGTGGCAATTCTCTTGGGACCAGACCTCCAGAAAAGGTGAGGCAAGACACAAATGGGTAGAGGAATTAAAGTCACAGTGTATTAAATCAGCACGAGAGATTGGCAAATGATATAAATTCTTCTGCAGAGACTCCAACCCAGTTCTTATTCCAGGGATGGGTCTGTCCCCATTCTTCATATGTGGGATGCATGAGGAATAAGTTTCCATTAATTGGATTGGCCCAATTCACATGTTTGAGACTGAGCACAGACTTGGACACCATCTGTGGTTGAAATTTGTACATTTCCAAGCTTACAATATGGTTAACAGATCTCCCCCACTGCCCGACATGAGACAGAGTTTAACAGCATGCACACATTTGAGAAATGTGCAAGCAAATGGTAACTTTCTGGGAGGGAGTGCAGAAACATACTTAAAGCAATGGGAGAAGAAATATATATTTGAAAGATGCAGACGGTCTGTGTGTACCTCTGGAAAAACATGCACAAAGCATGCATGGATTTTCATGAGCAAAGGAAAAAGAAACACAGCTCACACTTTGGAACAGATTGAAATCAGTATGTGGTTCAAGATGGAACCTGGAGATTGTGGATTTTGCTGATTTGATTTGCATATCTCTATTCTATACACACTTCCAGGTGATGAAGTGAACACAGAGGCCCCTGGAATCTAATGAGTGATGACCCATTCAGGTGTCTTCCTTCAGTCCACAACCCTCGTGGAAGGTCCCAGGTGCACCCAGATATTCAATTTATTTACAAGACTTCTACCCAGCAGTATGTTCAGCAACATATTCTTCAGGAAATGGCCACTGCCAAATAAATATCATGATGCCTGATGTTTCTTACCTACCGAGCCATTTTTATGCTGATTTTTTTACAAGATTTATATTCTGCTCCATGTTTTAGCATGGAGATTTCAGAGAGGTGAACCGTGAAAGAGAAAACATCAAATAAAATAGGTTAAAAACAAGATCAATACAAACTCATTAATGGAACTATGACTGGATAGATAGAAGGGCTCCCAGAAATACAAGTCGCTTCATCCCCTGCACTTAACACACGGGATCCTCTTAGGGCATCCTTTACATGGCCATTTGACCCTAATCTGTTAGTACATACAGGAATGGTAGGCAGAGTTGATAGAGGGCTGGTAGCATTTTTGAGGTTAATTCAAGTCCAGAGGCCAATTCAGCTATAATCTGGAATACAATGAAACCAGGAGCTTGAGATGGATGCATTAAGAAGCAAGTTTTTCAAGTATGCACTGGCAATCGCATACACTCTGTTACAAAAACATGGAAACTAGAGCAAAAGCTGAAGAAACCAGGTAGTTCCAGGCTATAGTGCATTTTTCAAGCAAAGTGCAATTAATTATCTGTGTTAGAAATTAATTCAATTCATGTGGCACTTGCCTACTTAAATGGGAAATATTATGAAGTTGGAAATAAAAATTCAAATTTATTGGCTTGGGCAATGGGAGGAAAAAGCTTTGCAATACCATTATGAGTATTAAGGACCTCTGGGGGAATATTCAGTCCCATGTAAAAGCAATTAATGAGCATTTCTTACAGTTTTGGAAATCCCTTTATACCTAAAATATTTCAGCTATCTCAGCAACTGACATCATTTTGACCAGATGTATACTTAAGTTTCCATAGCCACCTCACAAGCAATGCTAAATGGACCAATATCAATCCAGGAAATCCATAATGTATTAACATTATTTCAAAATGCTGAAAATGGATGGGCTGGGGAGGGAACGATTGTATAGAGCACTATTCACTGGTATTTTAAAAGCTGCCAAGCAAACATCAACTGATGTTTCTTAAACCAGGGAAGGATCCCAAAAGTTCTCAGATCAGAGCACCTATTTCCTTCCTAAAACAGGATGCAAAAAATCTGTTGGCTGTGCTGAGATTAGCAGAGTATTAACTCATTTATACCTGTGTTTATCAACTTAGATGAGGCAAGGTTCACATTGGCAGAGGCCTAGCTTTTGTTGTCCAAAGAGTCCTGAGTTCAATTCATCTTCTGCTAGTAATAAGCTCTCTGCTACACTCTTCTTGCTTGATGTCTCTAAGGTGTTTGACAGGATTGAATGGAGGCTTCTTAAACTGATGCAATAAGACTCCAGGGAGAATGTTCTACAGCTTGTGGAGTGTATTCTGGATCACAGGCAAGGGGATAACCAAATGCCTTGGATGCCTTGGGATCTCTTTGGTTTAGATTGCAGGGCTAGGCAGAGTGACCCACTTTGACTCTTGTGCTTTTCAGTAATGCTAGAAGGAATAGCCAACACTTTGGAAGATAACTCTAATCTTCTGTGGAGGAGTATTTAAAGCAAATCCCATATTTTCCTTTTGGAAACAGGTTTTGTGAACTGAAAAGACACAGCAAAGAAAGGCACAGGAATGATGTATTGAAGGTGAAACTGGATGGTCATCTGAGTGCGATGGTATAAATGGGTGTCCTGCAATGGCAGGTGCTTGGACCCAATGGTCTTCTTGGCCCCCCTCCAAGTCTACTGCTCTTTGATGTAGACCTATGATGGAATGGCAATGCTTGCAAGGGTAGCCATGGGTCCAACCCCTCCTCCCTGTTCCCTTGATCTGAGTCAGCTGTGGGCATCCATAGAACTCCTGCCCCAGCCCCATTCTTTTTACAATTCTTGGAACAGCAGATAGCCAGTTCCTTCCCCAGCTATGTTTTCACTGCAAAAATGATGTTTTGCTTGGGCATATCCCAATCCTGGCCCGGGTATGCACTGGTATTTTAACTGATTTTTAAAAAATATATTTTTGATGGAATAGCCATTGATGCATTATGTTCCATGAACATCCCATATTTTTTCCAAAGAGAAAAGAAAGTGTGCATGATTCTCTACTCTCTATTTTATCCTCAGAGCACCTCTGTGAAGGTAAGCTAAGTGATGTTGGGTAGGTTGTCCATCTCACCTGGACATGTTCTAATATTATTATTATTATTATTAATTACTACTACTATTACTTTTAATTTATATTTCAATGACAATTTTAATTGTCCAGTTGCAATTTTGCCATTGTATGCCACCTACAGAATCTATCAGAACTACTTGGCAGCTTGTAAATATAAAAATAACGAATTATAGGATTGAATTCATAGCAGCATACAGAGTTTTTTCACATACAGATAACCCAGTGGAATTTAAAAGGTGGGGGTGGGGGAAGCAAGGGAGGAAATCCCTTGCTTTGGGCAGTATTTGGTTTTTTGATTTATTAGTTTCCTTCTCTGCTGGCTTATTTCAAATCGTACCATCTGTGAATGTGAACTCCAAGGCATCGGAGTAGGCAGCTGAAAGTCATCGGACAAGGAGTTTTTTGAGACAATGGTTCAAGATATAGATACGCACAGATCTTCACTCATGGGGGCATTTGTGATGCTCTTCAGAATTACAGAAGATTGTGTTGATAATTTCCCCCCCTGTAGTTCCACTATATCTCAAGAAGGGACAGAGAAAGCATTTCCCACAACCTCTTCTCTTAGCGCCTATAATTTAGTTTCAGTGTGTGGTGAGGAGACACCCCCCCAAAAAATAACTTATTGACTTTGATAGACTTTTAAACATTATTATTTTACATCTGCTTATCCACAAAGAAATGCCAGTGACAGTTTGTGATCTAATAGTAAGGCACATGATTTATACCTATGGATTATGTGTCAGATTTGAAAAATTATGGTTTAAATCTTCAAGGCCCTGGAAAACCAACTAGAGCACATTCCAGCTACATGAGTCAAAGTCAAATGAAGTTATTCTTACCCACTTCACTCTGTGCATCCAAAATTCTCCTTATCAACATTTTCCCCTGTGATTGTGGTGTTCCAAATCAGATGTTGATGTTGCCATAAATGCAGCAGCTTTGTTAGGCAGTGCAAAACGCTGTTTACACCGTTTCTCTCAGTTATGAGTTCATCTCTGTCTTCCACATCTGCACTTTGTATGATTAATACTCTATGTGTTAGCAAAACACTGAAAAAGCAAAACAGCCCTGGGGTGGACAAATTTATCAGTTTTGCCTTCTCCTGAATTATTAACAAAAATCTAAACTTAAATGAATATGAATAATTTGGAGCGTCTTTGCGATTCTAGTATGAGTGCATCCACAAACCTTTTCTGCAAGGTGATGTGCCTTGATTTCAAATAACCTGTAAAAACAAACAGTGGCTGCCAATGGTGATGCATGCATGGTGTTGTATCCATCCAAACAGGTGCATTGCCAAAGCACTGAATCAAAGGATTATTGCTGCATTCGTCTGCAGTCAATTCTAGGGTGTTTGGGCTCCTGGGTGGTGAAAAGGGTGAGTTGGGATGCTCCAGGGACTAAAAGAAAATGCTTGTGCTTCTCTAGATGAGGACAAGTGTGCCACCTTTTGCACACCTTGAATCCCAATGGCAGATTTCCCTTCTTCCTATGGCACCATGGCTCACTCCATCCCCTGACCCTTTACACCATAGTTGCAGGTGGCCAAAAAGAGAAAAGCTTCTTCTGCCAGGTCGGTTGCACATGCCAACATCTCAATCCAACCATCTGCACCCAACTGTGGACAGGCAGAGATGTTTCTGAGCTGCTCACAAGAGGTTTGCAGAGTCTAAGGCCTCCTGCAAGAGAATGTGTTTAAATGGTGTCCTTCAGAACTAAATCCAGCTGGAAGTCCTCTAAGCCATCGCATGGCTTCCTAATACCTTTGTCATTTTAGAGCACGGAGTGGTGTGAAGGGCAGAGAGAGAAGAGTGATGGGAAAAGCAGCACGAACTAGGGCAGATGTAGCAATGGTGTTATTCCTATTATATTGTACTGAAATGCAGTTGGGAGGTGTGTGTGTGTGTGCGTGCGCACACAGTTTTTGATTTTTGTTCTATTTTTGCAGGGTGTTCTTGATCTCTCTGAATGCTGCACTGTAATTATTAAACATAGGAGAAAGGAAAATAAAATCCATGCCATTCTCCACCTGCAATCGCAATGGCATCAACCAAAGCGAATGACACAGTATTGGCTGCTGATCTCAATGACTGGCACAAAGACTGAAGAGTGTGAAGAGAAATTGGAACTATTTCCCAGCCACATCGTTCCCTTTTTCTTTTGCAAAATAAGAACAGCTCTGATATTTTCATATTGCTGTAAATACGAAAAAAAAAATATGTTTATGGAATGGCATAGATGTGTGTGTGGGGGGTTGTGTGTGTGTGTGTGTTAGTTACACTGTGCACAGGCAATCTAGTAACCAGCCTCAAATGCCCATAGCAACCACACTGGTTTAGCACATTTGATACGACTCGTGGTTTCACAAATGCCTTACATTTTCAAGCTTGCTAATGTGCAGATACATTTACAGAAAACACCGTCTGGATTTCACAACTGCTTACAAGTTAAAGCAATCAGGTTTCGTATCACTTCAGGCACGATAATAAAAGAATAAAACACTGTTCCTCTCCCCCTGAGCCCATACACACATCCATCCCTCAAGAGAAATCCATGTTGGATATATTCTGCAGCCTCTCTTCGCTGTGGCTTTCTTTGGACCAAAGATGATGACATTTAGGACTGGGAAGCAGAAAATGTCTGTTGCTCAACCAGACAGGAGCTCCTGGAAGTCCAGATACCAGCAAATTATCCCCACCACTGCTGGAGGAGCCATTCAGAAGAAATGAGAACTGAGACTTTCTGAAACAACTAGCTAATCTGGGGAGATCAAGCAAAGAGTGATTTGTCCATCTGCTTTGTCAGAGGATTGTTGGAGTCTTGGACAAAACTACTTTTCTACCATAGACTGCCCAATCTTGTTTTAGAGATGCCAGGGACTGATCCAGGCATGGTTCAGCACCCAGCTATGGTCTCCTATTGTTCAAGAGATGCTGGTGACCATAAGAAACCAATCACAGCACTCTTATGATAGAACAATGGAATTGGAAGGAGACAATAAGACTACTGGGTCCAACAGCTACTCATTCAGGGATCCAAGTTGAAGTATCTGTAACAGATGATCATGAATGTGTCTAGTGAGGGAGGTACAACCATCACCAAATCCACTGCCTTATTGCTCTATCAGGAAGTTTTTTCCTGATGTCCATCCAAAATCTGGTGTCCTGTAACTTGAACCCATAAGTCTGCATTCTGTACTTGTGGGTGATTGAGAAAAAATCCAGCCCTCTTCTCTGGAACAACCTCATAGGTACATCATAAAGAGAATGATATCTCTTTATGACACACTTTCATATCTACCCTCAGTCTTCTCTTCTCAAGGTGCAGATGGATGAGGTAGAAATTTAATAAGTGAACAAACAATTGTGCCCTATTGTTCCAGTCTCTCCTCTTCGGGCTTTGTTTCCAGTCCCTGGATCATTCTTGTTGCCCTCCTCTGAACCTTTTTCAGCTTGTCTGCATCTTTCTTAAATAGTGATGCCCAGGATTGGGGACAATACTCAGAAAAGGCCTTAGAAGTGCTGAATAGAGGAGAACACACACGATTTGAAAATTCTCAAGAGAGTTTGTTCAGTTTGCATTTTTTAAGCAAACCATGTAGCTATGCTTCAGTGTGGTGCATTTCTCTGAATTTAGCAATACAGCTCTTAGCTCAAAAATGCACATAAAATTATTTTAAAGCAAAAAAATGCTATTAGGGCAAAATGTGTACAAAACACTTGTTTTGTGGGGAAAATAGAGTTGATTGCAAAAAAAAAAAGGCGATTTTCAGCTTAGAAAATCCTTGTAAGGTAGGCTTTGCTTCATGACTATAGGGAGGAATGTTCAGAAATCTCTTTGTGTGTGTGTGTGTGTGTGTGTGTGTGTAGGTGGGGGCAAGCTCAGGTACTTCTGGTGAAAAGACTGGTGAGGTCTGTCTCCATGTTATTTAGCTCTCAAATAACTTTTGTTGATGTTTGCATGCACGGGATCTGCCAGTCAGTTCAGAAATAATAGCTTTATGTTTCTGTAATGGACCTAGTGTGAACTCCCTAAGAGGGTGAGATTTGTAATGGTGACACTCCATGCTACCTTAAGAGGTTGTTTATTCCAGTTGATTGAGACAAACAACTAAAAATAGCTTGATAAGCAAACTGGTTGCCATTTTGTGCAAATGCTTGCTGCTACAACACACTCAACTCTCCCTCTGACACACACACACACACACCAAAGGTAGAAATAATGAAGACATAGCTGCAAGCCAGATCTGAGCAACTGGACTCTCAGGTTGCCTCCGGGTTTATTCTAAAGTGCCGCTGGACATATTTTGTGCAGTCATAAAGGGAAATGAAACTGTGAAGTGGAAACGAAGCTTTTGTGCAACTGGGAATATAAATTGCATTTCTGACCTGCACTACTGGGTGCCTTCTTTCCCCCTCTCCTCCTTCCCCTGCCCTTTGAAATTGTGGAGAAATTAGCCCTTGGGGAACCACATCTTGCCATTTCCTTAGAAGTTACCTTCTATTCCCCTTGGTAATTTTCTTGCATGTTGGCTCCTCTGTAAGAGCTGAACAATACAAGGTAATCCGCTGCACACATTGGATAGCTATACATGTGCACTGCATATGTGCAATGATTCCTTGTTTCTGGGAGGACCTATCCTGCCCCTGAGCAGCTGTGAGGACTGAGCTAAGCTCAGAAGGACCAAAGATACTCAACTGAACTTGCCAGATGATATGCCTGACCCTGCAGATCCAAATGTCCAATGTCTAGTCACTGGCTTCACAGTGTACCATGCAAGGCAACGCCCCTGAACTGCCCTTCTTTAGGGGCATTGGGGGAAAAGAATGTGGCTGCCATCTGGTGGTGACACTGTTCCTTCTAGGCAGGTGGACGACTTCAGGGACTTCCTGTCTGGAGCTCCAGAATATGCATTCAACTTTCTGGGCCTGATAAATTAAGCATTCTAGCCCTCCTGCCAATGTTCATATATTGAGGAAGAGCTAACATAATCATGATGTTCATGAACTCCAATTTGTATTTAACCTTCTCCTTAGTTTCTGCCAGCCACTGCGGTATCTGTGAATACACAGTGAAGGCAGAGAAGGTATCCATGTGGCTGGGGATGATGCTGAGTCCAGCAGGGGCCCTGGTCATGCCCCAGGATGCAATGTGCTAGCCACCAGCCTGCAGAAATCAAGAAAAAAGCTCTAGTAATCAGACAGAACATTTGTCCATGAATCTGAATTATTTCCTCTGTTCTTCTTTTCCTTTCTGGGGAAACCATGAGGTTAAATGCAGCCAAGTGTTCATTAATGGAATAAGCTGATGAATGGGGTGAAATTCTTCCCTGTGAGTCAATAAAAGGATGAGGAGGGCAGAAAAAACAAAGCCAACAAGAAAAGACATTCTGGTGGCAGAATAAAGCTAAATGTCTAATCAGCCTTATGATGAAAATTGGTCCCTGGCTGGTACAATGCCCTCATCTAATACACACATGGAATAGCCATAATTGAGAGGAAAACAGCAATGAAATTACTTGATAATGTGCTAAGAGTACTTGAGCTGCACTAAAGAAGTGAGAGGTCCCGCCTTCAACCACCTAATCTCGTTTTGCTCCCCTCTCTCTTAATATAGTTTTGCTCTCCCTTCTCAAACCAAAGCCTTGATTATGTTCCCCTGGCATTTCCTGTAACCTCACAGCATCCATTCCATGATGTGAGGAAAATGGCAATCTCAAGGTCAACGTTTGCTTTGAAAGGAAGGTTCAGAGGCAGCTCACAAAGCAGGTTTCAAGGCTGTACTGGGGGAGCTGCCAGGATGTCAGGGCCTGACTCATATTGTGTCAAAGGACTGACCCATGTTATCCGGCGCTTTCTTGTCTGCCTGGAAGCAGTGCTCCGAGGCTTCAGACAGGGTATTTCTACAGAGAAAGACGATTCACTGCCCTTTGAACTACATGGAGGCTTGGACCATTGGCAGATCCGGCCCGACATTTCTAGTGGTACTAGCATCCCCATCCCCATCCCCCAAAGATGTCCAAAGATTACATGCCACACTGTAACAGGAGGTTCACCCTGGGACCTTCTCCTTGGAATTCATGTGTCAATTTGCCATGCTGTAGGAAGCCTATTGGATCATCTGCCCCGTATCGCCTGCACTGACTGGCTGTAGCTCTCCTGAATGAAAGGAAAATGTTATCTTTTTTAACCAGAGTCCTCCTTGTGTTCTCCAGCAACTACTACAACATGTCCCATGACCTTGATACTGGAAGTGAAATATGGCCATCAACTTAGCTTTCTCTTCCATGAATTTGTCTTACCCCACCCACCTTGAGAACCATCCATGCGTCACTGATCCACAATTCACATCCATCCACTGCTTCCATGACCCATCTTGTGGTAGCAAATTCTAGAACTAAATTATGTGTGGTGTAAAGGTGGCCTTCTTTTTGCCTCCCTTGGATTTCCCACCAGCCAATGCCATGACAGGGTCCTTTTGACTTCTAGGGTTATTCAAGATGGAGGGAACTGCATATCTGTTTAAGAATTTGGAGAATCTAGTCCATTCATGTAATAATTTATAAAGGCCACATTACTCAAGCTTCCCTACTCACAGCAAGCCAGAAACACAAGATGCAAATCCCAGAGGGAAGATGGCGTGCGCGTGCACACACACGTGCACAATATGGCAGATAGTTACACTTAAAGAACACATCAGAGGAACAGCTGTTCGCAATGCTAATTTACATGCTTGCGTATTATCCCAGCTTTGCATCCCAAGCTGTAAAAATGCTCTATTTTTCCCTGGCTTCACCTGAGTTTCCTTTGCTGCCTGGTTCTACTTGATGCCGGCCTTCTAGGCCAGCAGCGTCCTCTACAAGGTGGCAATGGCAGTGCCAGGAAATGATTTATGCAAGATCGGGTGGGCTTCCTGGACCTCTGCTGTAAAGGAGAAAGCTTTAAACAGCTTGCTTCTAACACTGCTTATGATTTGCTCATTTTTTCCAGGAGGGTCCCTGCACTTAGGAAATGTACTGGGGCTACAGTGTATCATAGCAGATCAAGTGTGTTAAGAGGAAGGCAGCACTAAAATGTTCTCTCTCCCAGGCTTTGTGGACTTAGCAGTTATTGGAAGAAGTTGGCCAAGCCATTTGTCAGCAGGTAAGACAGAAACATGCTTACAGGGAAATAAAAATCAGCAGTGAAAGAAACTCGGAGATGTTGCTTTGAAAAGGGTTTCATCACCCTGTAAGCTGAATATCTTTGGAATCCGTTCCCTGTATATCTAACAGTGCCCCCTCCAAGAGCTTCCAAGCAGGTCTCCTCTCCCCACCACCACCTTGTATTAAAATTTTGGAATGGCTCTCCAAAGCCTTAGAACTGAACACCAGCTGTGATCTACCCAGACGCGACACTCAACCTCTCAGGCGTTCATCCAAGTGCCAAACCTTCGAGGGCTTGGTGGGTGGCAACTGGGGGGAGGGCCTTTTCTGTGGTGTCCCCCATCTTTGGAACAGCCTCCCCACCAGGGGCCAAATCTGTCAGCTTTTCGATGCCAAGTTAGGACAGCCTGTTTCAGGAGCCCTCCCTGGTCATTCTGGAGCCTGAAACTACAATCTAGATGGCTTTCTTTTATTCTTGGCCAGGTCATGTTTGCTGTTTTAGGTTATTTTTTTAATGCATAATGTTTTATTTATTGCATTTTATTGTTATAATACTTTATTGTAAACCTCCCAGACAGCTTTGGCTACAGGCAGTGTCAAAATAAATAATTGAATGATGCTTCTGGGAATCTTGGTGGACCCATGGCTGTGGTCTTCTTTACCTTTGCTAAGGACACATGGCCCCGGTGCAGTGTGGGGGCATGGTCATCCAGTCCTGGAGGGAGGCCCTAACCCGCCATTTTCCCCAGACTTCATCCATGGGAGAAAGGTTAAATAAGGGGGTGGAAAACCCTTCTGCTCGTAACATCAGTGGGGTCCTCCAGGATGAGAAGGTGGAATGGATTTTGGAGAACACAAAACCAAATGGAATGTCAGCCTCAGTCTCCTGTCCTGAAAATGGACAAACAGCCAAGCCAACCACCACCATATTCTGGCATTATTTTGCCATCTGCAATGTACCGGGGGAGAAGAACTGAAGGAGGAAGTGCAAATCATACAATTCATGCCATTGTTTTGAGCAGATGCCTTAAAAGGGGCACAGGAAAAGCAGAAAGCCAAGGTGAAATCCTCAAACTCCTTGTGAGGCAGGTGGGTAAAAACACCATCCCTGCACTTTCCGTCAGATCATTTATTCTGAGCAGGTTCTCACATAGCTTTCTCCCTTGCTTCAGAAGCTGCAAGGTACCTTTGGTCACAGCACCGTGCCAGCACTTTGAGCACTGGCTAGAAGGCCTTTTCAATTTTATCTAATGCAAGTGGGAATGTGCTTTGTCCTTGATCCCAGTTGGAGGGAAGAGAACTTTGCCAAACTGGGCACATGTGTTTCTGTAGAGCGAGGTTGAATGTCTAAAGCATCAGGACCAGCATCTATGTGCATCTTAAAGCCCAAAGACCAGAGCAGGTTGCTAAGGCTGTCTAATCATGGATTCACATAGTTCCTTGCCTAAAAACAAAGCAACAAAAACACCACTAATAACCTGCAGTAGAAGGAGGGGAAAAATCAATATTCTATGGACCCAGAAGGGTGATTGTATTTAAAAAATGCAACACTGCTGCAGGCAATGCTTCTGAATTCTCTTAAACTTTGCAGAGAGAATCTCCAAGGGGCACTTGGAACGCCAATGGAACAGGGGCTGATTTATTGCTGTTCCTCCAAGTTTGCACTAGCCAAGTTGATTACAATGGGCTTAAAACTCTGAGGCTTTGCACCTGTACAGTGGAGACTTGTTTCCAGAGTGGCAGCTATGTGACAAGAAATCCAGCGTGTCATAACAAATGACGGCAACAGTATCTTTCTGAGTTCATCATATGAACTGGTCTCAAGGGTAGGTTGGCATGGTTCACTGTTGCGGGCCATTCCCCAGCCCTCTGGAGTTGCCTCTCCATCATGACCTGCTCTTTTATCTACTTTGTGCTCTGACCAAGTATTGGTGAGAAGAGAGGGAGGAGGAGGTGTCCCCTGCTCCTGGGCTCTCTATCTATTCAGCATGGTGGAAAGAAGATGGTGAGAAGGTTGACTCACCAAGACTGGGGATGCACTAAGGCTGTGCTTTCCCAAAGATGTTCAGGAACCTGGATTTGGTACTGGCCCGGCAATCCAATACCCAGCTTTGGTTTGGTATGGTGTGGTCTTGTCTTGTCCCTTGAGCCCATGGGGTAATTGGCTGTGTATCTTTTAGGGAAAGGTGTCTAATATATGTTCTGCTGAGATAGCCCCTATGATGGTTTGGCTCAGGCATATCCTGATTCCAATGAGAGCTAGTCAAGATTCCTCCAGAAATCACACAAGTAGGGAGTCAAGGTTACTGCCTTCTCTGCTTAGTTTGTCCATCATGCCTGAGATTCAGAAGCATGAACAACCTTATAGAGATAAGACTTTTGCCCTTCAATGTGTATAACCCTAAAAGCAAAGGCAAAACGAAACGAGACAAGAAGGAACACAACTAGATGAAATGAACTGAAATGAAGAATTTTTAAGGAGATTCTCTGTCTTTCTTTTGAAATTATAGAACATAAAAGCTATGTTAGTCTACTCAAAATGTTGGGAGTGAGAGCATTGGTAGGGTCTTGGGCAATCATTTCCAGGTACTCCTGGTTGCATTTCGGACAATTCAGAACCAGAAAGGCAGCTGAAGTTCCTCCCTCAAACAATCCTCTACCTTCTTCCTGCAACTCCCTTTATTGTCCCCTTCATGAGAAAGTCCTGAAGACCCTCATCAACAGCACATGGACATGGGGAGGGGGTTGGGGTCTGTGACACTTTTGTGGGGATCCATAAGTGGTCATTTTTCCTTTCCTAGATGCAGCTAGTGCTCTGAGATATCAATTCCCTTGCCATCATCCTGGGAAATTTGGGGGCAAGTAGAGATTTCTTCATACCATGTGAAGACAAATACGTGGCAACCCTCTTTGGGCTTTGCATGCAAGGTCTGGATAAGGCTGAGTGCTGGAGTCTTCGGGGTATCTGGTATCAAATTTAACAGAGTCCAGATGTTAAACACTCAAAAGTATAGAAGCCAGCCAAATCTGGGTTTACACGCAGACAAAAGCATGTGGATGCAATGGGTATTCACTTTTCTGAGCACAAAAGTCATACATTTATATATTCTTGGAACTGTCAGAGTATTTAAAAACCTTGAATAAACAAGAGAGAACAAATTCGATGTGGCTTAATGGAATAACTAATAGCATACTAGGTGTTGTGAAAAAAAAAACCACATTGTAAAATGAGCTAAAAAGAAGGCAAGCTGACACATATCTGTCCTTTGTGAATTATAATTCTCAAACCTTTTTCAGAAACAAACAATGGAATTAGAATATAAACTACCCAATTATTTAGAATTGGCACAGGTATCCACCTGGTTTATTTATATAGAGGGGGGATGCTATTGAGAGCCTGAAAATGCATTTCCATCATATAGAGTAATAAGAAATACCATCTCCTTTGTCATAAAATCTTCATGAAACAAATTGCTATTGCAGGAAAGGTGGAGAGGCCTTTAAAAGTCCCTAAATGTTGAAAAATGTCATGCTAATGATATGGTATAAAAGATCCAATTTGGATCGCTTGGCACAAAGCTCATGTTCTGAGGCAACCGGAAGAAAACGGCCAAATAAGTGAAGAGAACGTTGACGGAATTTTCGTGACCTAATCCAGTGTTCATGGGAATCCATCATTCTTTACTTTGAAATGAGAATATGGTGAAATGGAACTGTGTCTCCTACCTGGAAATCTCATTCAGCATTCAAATACTGGACCACAGGAATAATTTCCAAAGGCACTCCAGGAGGTTCACAGTAAAGAGGGTGAGCAGGAGGGGGGAATAAGTAAAACGAAAGAGTCCCAGTCTGTCTCCAAAACATATAAATAATTATTTGCTCTGCTTAATGTCCGTTCCATACCAGTGAGGTGCATCAAAGGACCCTGAAGGTGCGGTAAAGCGAAAGCAAGAAGCAGCACTTAATGATATGTGGAGAGAGTGGATAAAAAGGCCCAAACCAGAATTGCATATCTGCAAGTACGCATGGAAAGAAGGCTTGGCGTGAGCACAGCAACATATCGTGCAAGAGCACCGAAGAAACTAAATGGCAGCCTTTTTTCTGTATGAAAGACACAAAGGGGAAACTCAAGCTTTTTAGTTAGCATCTTCTGAGTTGGAAACAACAGGAAAATGGAATAGCTTTGCCTGATTCTCTCTCTTTCTCTCTCTCTTTCTACACACACACACAACAGCATTTCAATTTTTTCATCAGGATTTTTCATTGGGATTAGGCTTTATCTCCCATAGAAAATGACTTTCGCGATTTATCTCCTATACAGAAGCTTCTTCCTTAGGTGATCCCAGACAGTTTGACATCATGCAGGCAGTAGAAACCCAAACATTACTTTGGGGCAATGGCAATTTATTATTAAACACACTCATGGAGACTGCTTTATCTAGGAATGGGCAACCGTGAAGGACCAGTCTGAACTTGGTGAACTTTGCCACCCAAAAGATGCCCAAGATGCCCAAGCTGTATTTACACAATCTGCACAAATTGCAACAGCAGTTTAGGCTGACTGTGTAAATAGTGGCTGAATGCTATGCAAACTTTAATGCCTTTTAAAAAATGGCTAATGGAGGTTGGCTTTACACGTGTTGGCTTGTTTTGCCGTGGAGCCCATTGGCCCCATGGCAGAACCTGGAGAGCATGCACTGCGTCCCATTTCTGGATGTTATTCCCCACAAGAGGATTCCTTGCACATCTCTGCCTTTGTCCAGGCTGTGGGATGAGTGCACCAAGCCAGAAGAGGAAAGCATCATGACGAGAAGTGCCACACTAATTCTGACGACGCACAACCAGATGGAGCAAAGGCTGTCCTTCCAGCTCTTCCAGGCAGAGACAAGGCATCTGGCCCCCGAGATGGGAGAAAACGCTGCCACTCTCTCGCTGTTCCAGGTGCTGCTGGCATTCCTTGCCTCCCTCCCTCCCTCCTGCAGCCATGAGCTTTCTCTACCCACTTTCCCTTCCTCATCCCTGCTATTGGAGTTCCCCACAATGCCCCCCTGTGAAGGAATTCTTCCTCATAGGCATTGGAGGGAGGTGGCCTTGGGGGTCTACCTACACTTCAGGAGTACAGGTGGCTTCCAAGGCCACCTCAGCCCCAAAGCCTTCATGTGAGGAAGGACATACATTTCTCTGAGTTTGGAGAGCTGTTCTGGCTGCTTCAGGAAGCATCTCAGAGCCCACCAGGGCTCAGCTCCAAAGAGTGCCAGCATGGCTCTGCAGTCCATGGGATCTTGTCTCAAACGAGGCAACATCTCTGTGCTCCAGAAGGCTGTGCCAGTCCTTTCCTTCCTGTGGTGGCTCAGAGCAGCCCCCCTCCATATGTCCTCATTGGATCACTCAGGTTGAGGCAGCTCTCCCAGAAACAGGGTGGTGGTGGGGCCAGGCAACCTGCCAGCCTCCTGGATCTGCCTTTTGAAGTGGGGTAGCCAACCTCTTGTGTGGAATGGCTGGACCTTGTTGCCGTCACTCTAAAAGGTCAATAATCTCCACATTTTGCAGCCACCTGAAGAATTGCCAAGCACCGGGAATGCGATTCTCAGAGACTGGAAATCAGCTCAGTCCACAGAATAATGGGCCACATAACGCTTTGTGATGAATTCATCACTGCTCCTTTCAAAGCAGGGACTGCCTACATTCAAAGTGTCATTAAGGACTTCATTAAAATGTGGCTGTAATGAGCATGATTTGTCACTTCTTTTGAGATGCTTTCCAATTATTTTCCATGTGACTAATTCCCAAAAGGAAACCAGAATTATTAAACAGAGCTCTTTGTTTGAGCGCCGAGTCAGTGAGAACACCTCCAAGCGACCTGGTTCAGCCCTTCTTCTGAAAGAAGGGGAAACCAAAACTAACCAGAGGAGACAAAAGAACCAGGGCAGGGGGTAGGCGGGAATCAACCATCAAACTGATCCATGATGTAATTTTATAAATATAATTAGAGCTAAGTGTAACCTTAGGCTAGGATTTGCAGGCATAGCCACCTGAATTGATGAACTCAAGATGAATTTCAGCAACTAACTAAAGAAGATGCCACGCAACTATCTTCCCCTACTTCTCCGTATCACAAATGGTGTTCATGCATAAAAGCCACTTGTGCTGATTGTCTCGAGAGGATGTTAGAGTTTGATCCAACTTTATCCTGCTGAATCAAGGTAATACAGACAAGCCAGCACCCACAATGATCTAGCACCAGCTTCCGGTGTACCACCAGCAAGATGTTAGCAAGCAGGTCACCCGCTCTCCCTTCAGAACGCACTTCTTGTTTCCCTTTTCTCTCTGTGTGCTAATCTGAGGTGGCCTGGTTTTGAATGGGCAACAAATGCCCATTGCTGGAGGACATGAAACCTACTAGAACAGTTCGGTGTCGTGACTCAACGAGGCTGCCTGAAATGTAGGATTGTGGCTGTGGGCACGGAAGACTGGAATCTCTTTTCAGGACTTTCATCAGCCACGGGGAACCACCGGCCAGTTGATAAGGGAACAAGGTGCTCTCTCTCACCTGTTTCCAAGTCATTCAGGGCTTTATAAGCTCACACCAAAAGCTTCAACCTGGCCCAAAGAGGCAGACTTGCTGTAAGAGCACTTCCATCTTTCAGGATGGAAAACAAGACTCTCCTGTGTTCACCCTCAATTTACAACAAACTGGGATTTTAGCAGCTGAAACTGGATTCCCCACCAGCTTGTGAACAAGAACTATGCAAACTATCCTAAATCTTTTATGGCTGCTCTTCCCTTATTCTTCTCCATACTTGGTACCCTCATGATCTATTCTCCAGACATTCCTGAATATCACCAACATTCCCCCTGCCATGCCTAAGTAAAGAAATAGGTTACAAGATGTTTTAATCATTCCAAACCATTCTTTAAAAGGAATTAGCACATCAAAGCAACAGAAAGCCAGCGGGAGAAATAAAAGAAATTTCTTTGTACAGAGCCTGCAAGTTCAGGTACGATGTGTCTATGGCTGCAAAAGTAGACCATCCACAGGGGGTTAAAAATGTAGCAAAGAAGAACACAAAGAAACAGAAAAAGAACGAGCAGTTCAATGATGGTGCCTAAAATTCAATTAAGCAAGAGTTAAAGGAACCTTTAAAGTGGCAATGTTCTACAGATCGGTCACTTCTATATCCTTTTAAAGAGCACTTTTCCATTCCGAAGCAGCCAAACTGAATTGTTAGCTTAAGGCTCAAGCTTGGGTCTTCCCAGTGTCAATGGGAACCTTCTTCTCCGAATGACTTTGATATGTATCTTCTCTAATGCTTTCACAAGCTCTCAATGCAGCTAATGGACTAATTTTGAAAGGCAGGGCAGAGAAAAGGAATTGGACAATGCTAAACATTCAATGCCCTTTAAAATACAAAGGAGAAGACAACATCACTGTTCAAAGTTGTACTCTGTACAAAGATGCTTGACCTCCGGTATTGTACCAACACAGAAGGAGGCTCTTTTCCATACCAAGGACGCGTTTTGGGCTATCCTTCAGTTTCAGGAAGATGCTTTGCCTCTGCTCAGGGCAGGCTGGGTGCTGCACAGAGGGTGGTCCAGGACTTCTCAAAGCCTGAGGCAAAGCACGAGGCTCCCCTCTCTCCCTGTTTCATACACACACAAGCAAAATGACCAGCGAGTTTAATTTTACCTTAACTGAGAAGATTGCATTCTCCTCTGCAGAGGATGGCAACAAGCTGCTTTAGGGACCTGTTTAGCACTTCACCTAGAGTTTGAGGGCAAAATGTTCTGTTCCCCACCTCAAGAGCTTTCTAACTGGTATTTTTGTGTTGTTTTAATCCAAGATGACTGTGGATCAGATGATAAGGAGACGAGCAGAGCTGCCTTTTACCTCTCTGATTCAGCCAACAGCTGCTTCAAAATTGGCTGAGGGTAAAATATATGCCTGCTTTGGGAGAGTGGAAATAGTCCCAGCATCTGGACTGAAATTGGTCAGCAAACTGGCGATGCAGGGAGGCACACCAAAGCAGGGGTCTCCAAGTTTTTTGGGTCAAGGGACATACCTGACACTGGAGAAAGTGACTCAGACTGGAAGGATGCTATGCAGGCTGGGGAGGTGGTGGACATGTTTATGCATACCAGGCCCACTGCAGTGGCCACGGCTGGTCACAGACCTCATTTCCGAGAGGGGAAACCAGTTAGACTAAAATATAAGACTCTTGCCCAACTATCTGAAGTGTGGCCTGAGCTTGAAAACATGCACAAAATGAACCCCACTCTCTTGAACCCCCCCAAAAGTGGTGCAGGAAGATAACTTTGTTTTCAGGTTGCCAGTCTTTCAATCAATCAATACATCTTGCAAAATAAAATAAAGTTTGGAGGAGGCAGGGAGTTGAGAGGATAAAGTTAGGTGTCTAGGGACACCCTGGCACCCATGAGCACAGCAGACATGTGTACCCTGTTGAATACCCCTGATCTAACATAAACATGGCCAGAAAGAGCCAACCTAAAGTCTTGATATGGTGAGCTAAAAACACAGGCAGTATTTCAGCCTTGAAATTCACAGTACTGCTTTTAGCTGAAAAAGGAAATGATTTAATTTTTCAAAGATTCCATCCTCTGAATGCTGAG
Source organism: Varanus salvator macromaculatus (assembly GCA_023646645.1). NCBI lineage: Eukaryota > Metazoa > Chordata > Lepidosauria > Squamata > Varanidae > Varanus > Varanus salvator. Next base: position 4,156,794 of record JAIXND010000657.1, read on the forward strand.
TACATTTCAGAACTTCTCCCTAGATGGGCATGAAATGCAACAAGCAAAGGGCCCAATACCTGGACAATTGCAATTCAGGCGTTAAGTAATTGTACTCCATAAAATATATTTACCCATAATTCTTACAACATGGGCTCTGCTGAAGTCTTGTTAACAGGCCTATCAAGGAAAGAGAGTTCCACATCACTGGGCTTTTTTAAATGTAACTTTAATGTTATGGGAAGACACGGGTGAATATATATTAGCTTACATTTATGTTTTGGTTATTATACTACCAAGGAATTATTGAATAAAATGATTGGGCGGTTATTAGATATAGTGCATCCTTACTGCAGTTTCTTGAAATTGCATTTTCCTAGTTGGAAAAGTGCAATAGAGAGAGAGAGAGAGAGAGAGAGAGAGAGAGAGAGCTTGAATTCTATATTTTAATGCCTGTATATCAATATTTGAATTCCATTTTCAGACTCATCACATTTCACAAATTTTGGCATGAAAGCTTTTTGATGGAATAATTCTGCCCTGGCAGAGACAGAGAGCAGTACTTATGGTTCATATTCATATGAAGCAATGGAGGGAGAAGCACAATACAATCCGTTCTAAAATTAATCCAAGCACTAGAAAATTTGCATGTACCCAGTTTTGAGCCATAACACACATTTGTTCAGTAGTAGATTCTACAACATCCACAAGCGCACTGACCATGCACAACTAACATACAGAGATACGTGACTCAATAAAACCTGAGCTCAGAGTTCTCTAAATTCCATCTCAAAACTTATTCCGACTCACATCTATATACAATGCTAAGCTTTTTCTTTTTTCTTTCTGCATGACACATTTTTTGTGCTTATTTTTCCAAATGCACGTTGATTGCATGCATCGCTCAAAGGCACGCATTCTTTTCCCATGTATTAAAATGCATTTGTGTGCATTCTTTGACAGTATACACTTTTCATGCAGATTTTAAAAAATCTATGCATATCATTGAATCCATTCTTTAGGCTTTGCAAATCACTCCTCCAGTTTAGAAATGCATGGACTTCATCAGCAGATGGGGTCCAAATCTCTGTTCAGTCTGAAAAGTATGAATGGCCTAAATAACCTCCAAAGCATAATTCCAATACATCTTGAATAACTACCGTATTTTTTGCTCTATAAGACTCACTTTTCCCCCCCTCAAAAGTAAGGGGAAATGTCTGTGCGTCTTATAGAGTGAATATGTGTGTGCAGTAAGTCTGTCAGATGTGCAGCCCATGGGGAAGTGATGGGGAATGTGCCTGTGATGATGTGCCCATTTGATTCAGAATATTCTTTTTCTTGTTTTCCTCCTCTAAAAACTAGGTGCGTCTTATGGTCACGTGCATCTTATAGAGCGAAAAATACGGTACTTCATTATTCAGACACACTCTATTAGAAGCACTTGCATGGTTTGCATCATTAAAACATCTATTGTTTACACTTTCAAAATGCCACAAGCACTGAGATTTTGTTACAGGTAGCCTTCTAGCCTGGCAGAAGGATCCTGAACATTTCAAGAACAAAGCCAGCTTCTTCTAAAGATTTTAGTACCAGAAAAAAAATAGGCAGGGCGTGGAAAGGAGATCTTGAAATCTATTATGGTCATTTCAGGATGTGGTACTGGTCTGAGAGGCTATCCATGACATGGATGGGATATTTCCAGAAGGAGATGCTTCAGAGGAAAGGGATGCTCTGGCCATAATTCCTACATAAGCTTCACAATCCCAGAATAATGGAAAATGTTAATCCAAGATGGGATGGAGAATGTTATAACCTGATGAGCAAATAACCCTTTAGGTTGGAGTAAGTTCACCCAATAACACACACAGGTGTATACGCAAGCTCTCATTGCAGGAGCATACAAAACAGGTGCCCTGCAAATGCCTCATTGAGGAAAACAGTGAAACATTTAGGTAAACAGTCCAGCCTTGATAATGAATAGGAAACATGGAATCTGCTGTTGTTGATGGAATCTACTTGAAGAATGTCATGAGAATTCCTCTAATGAGAAATTTGGAGTCTGGATTTAGCACAAGGGCATTCACAATTTAAGAATATAAGTATAAATTATAAACAGTACAGAACCATTAGGGCCTTCTTTTTTTATTAGAAGTTTGGACATTCAACTATATATTGCTCTGAATAATGTATTTCCAATATGAAATTGCTAAAAGTAGCCATCTTTTGGGGCTTGCTTACACCTTTAGAATGTGTGATGGTGTTGCTAATAGACAAAATGGTGGTCATGGAAACAAGACAATGAGGCCAACAACTGGTCCTAGTTTAGGGAAATCCAGACCTATCTTCCCAAATGATCTCTGTGGTTTGGGTTCCTAAACCACATGCCTGGGCAGGAAAGAAAGGTGGAAAAAGAAAGAGAGATGGAGGGTATCTCACCTTGTGTCATTTCTTCAGGCCCCCTGTGTCTGAGACTCTCTGTTAGTCCAAGGTGTCTGACTCACATGGGTCATAGGTCACCCCATCTCAGAAGGAGTGCTCGGCATCCCGTTCATTACATGTCTGGCTTGGGGTTGTGGCCCTCCCATCGTGTGACCTTGAAAATTATTATTCTGCAGCTTTTCATGTCTCTCAACTACACAGGGATATGCAGTCAGCGTCCAGCAGGGATCAAACCTGCAGCCTCTGCCACTTCAGCAGACTTCAGCGTGTTGCTGAAAGAGGATGTGCTTATGGGAGGATACTCCAGCCACAGTTCATGCAATGTGCTTTTCAAGGTCTGGCATTGCTTAGCATGACTCAGAACATCTGGCGATCCAGATGTGAGAAACAAGATGGCAGAACAGATGGACTGAAGCTGAGAATGGTAATGAGACTGGCAGAAGAAAGATCTGAACTAATGGTGTGCTGGTTCATGACTAAGCTTTGTGTTTTAAATTTGCTTGCATTTATTTTTCATGTCACCCCAGCAACTGCTGTTATTGGACAACTGATAAATGGGAGAAATAAATAATGAATGAATGAATAAGTAAAACAGCAGAAGTCCCAGCTACATTCTTCTCTCTGCTAATTGGGAACCATCTCTCTCAGCTTTTTTCAGAGGGAAATTGATAAGGAACTTTAATCCTTTTGCAAGGGATTAGCTGTGGATTTTTTATGTTATCACATCCTGGAATCCTCATCACATTTGTTCTTCTTGCTGTGCTTCAGGGGGAGTGACTTTATTCCATTTCACACTGGCTTTACTTGACATTCTTAAAAAATAAAAGACCCCCTTTTTTGTAGCCACAGTACAATGTTTATCATGTTCCAGAAGAACTGAGTTTAGTTGTCAGTAGAACTGGGACTTGAAATGTATTGCAAAGTTCTCCAGATGTATTTTTGGATGAAAGTTCATGGATAGCAGTTTCCTTAAGTAGCTCCAAGGAAGCCACCATGTCCTGGGGACTTTGTGGGAGGGGGACATTCCTAGGTCCACCAAAGAATCCATGACAACTAGGCATCAGGGGATCTTGGCTTCTCACACTGTCCTTCCACCCAGCTGAGGCACATGCAGATAAAACATCTGGGTTATGGAGAGGAGACGACTATGGAAGGCATACCAAGAGAAATCAGTTGAAGCCATCAGCCCTCTCTACTCCCTTGGCACTGCCCGTGTCATGACCCTCTCCAAGGCTGATTCATGATCTCAAGCTGTTGTGTGTGGTTCTTTCCATATCACCTTTGAGAAGGCTGGGTAAGAGACTCAGCCCTCAGATTCCCAGCTCCAGGGGTTCAGAACCTTGGAGCTGGAACTCAGAAGAACCAAGGATTCCAGGACAATATCAGGAGACCCCAGAATTGTGGTCTGAATCCTTTTGAAGAACAGCAGAGGCAAACAGAACTCCATTTTCCCAGGAAACAGCTAGTCAAAGCCCTGCTACCACAGACAGAGAATACATGCTCAAATAAACCTGGAGCTCTAGCATTCAATCAGCATTCCATTTTGCCTGGCTGCTTGTTTATCTGCTTCTTTAAGGTATGTTTCTCTTTAAAGCCACATCAAACGCCGGTTTATCCTCTCTGCATTGCAATCATCCAGGAGTGATGCCTTCCATACCTTCCTCTATAGTTTGTGATACTATCTGGGCTTCAGCTTTCCTGAAGATGGAGATAAAGTAAATGAATAAAACTGAATTTGTGGCTGAGAGTGAGCCAAAACCATGCATGCTTAAATGCCATGACAGAAGAGCAGATTCTGAATGCTATTTGACAGGATACAGCCCCTAATTTATATGGGGGTGTATGCATCTCTGCTCCTTTCCCATGTAGCTTACACCTATCACAATTCTTCATCCATTCAGCCATTTCTGTTATCATTCCAAGCAGCAAGCACATAACAAGTGACCTTCAAAATTTCCAGAGCATTTAATGCAGAGCAATAACTTTTATAAGGCCAGTGATACTAACAACATAATTCTGAAACCAAAATATCTTTGTAAACTTGAAAAGCTGAATTTGAACTTTCACCTGTATTAAATATAATCCTTCTTCCATAGATACACATAGCAGACTGTCTACCCACATCCAGGTTCCAAAGACAAGAGTTTTCCACTATATATATAGATCTCTCTCCAAGTAAGATATTGATAAATATTAATACCCCATGTATACATTTAGCAATCATCCATGCATGCCAACTCTGAAGGATGTGCATTTCTGCATTACAGAAAGAGCTGCACTGGATGTCCATTCCTCCATCAGAATGGGATTTAACTAGAAAACACTTGGAATTCGCAGCAGATTCCTCTGAATTTGACATAAAGTATTCTGCAGTGAACCAGCATTTCCTCAGTCACATGACACCTGTGAGTTTTGCTGTTCTTATTTTCCATGATTTTAATCTCCTTCAGGCCTAGAAATTGGGGATATGGGAAGAGAAAACTGTGGGGCGGGGGGAAGGTCCCTTTCCTCTCATAGATTAAATCAAGAAAATGCACTTTGCAGAGACCTATATATTTGGAGATGAATTTGCACATTTTCGGAAGTGTAAATTTCTGCAAATTTGCACTGATGAATCCAGTTCCATCAGTGAACACCATGGGAGAAAAGTACACAGAAAGCTACACAATGGATTGTACAACATCTATAGGACCCTACTTGAAAGTTTACTGTATGTCTGTTTTAAAGACATACAGTAAAGACAGAAAGGGTGCCAAAAGAAAAATAGTTCACCACCTGATCATTGAGCACTAGGGTAATGCTACTCCCTGCCTGCACAATGCAACAAAAATTTCAGAGAAATTTGCTTGCCTCTAGCACCTCAAAATCCCCATGCATTTTTATTGATTACTCTTTCCTGGTCTGAAGAAAATGAGCAGACTCTGGGGCTACAGAGGTGTTAATCCATCAATTTTGATTTGTCCCACACTCATTTTTTAAAAATCTCAAACCTTTCACTCTTAAAAATGTGAAGATTGTGGGAAAATTCTTTTCAATAATATGACCTCCAGCAAAATTCTCACCCAGGTGTACCAGCCCAATTCCACTACTTCAGCATGGAGAGAACCATTATGTACATGCTTGAAATGAAGCTGTTAAAAACAAGGAGCCTGTCAGAAAAAAAGGATTTAGCAGCTCCAGCAGAGAAGGTGAAGGTTGAATAGATAGGGATACAAGCTCGGAGTTGTAAGAGTTTTCCAGAGAACATCATGGGCCTGGAGGGACCAATCTTTGCAGTTTCAATTTGTTTCATTTTTAGTTCCTTAAGTTTCAGTTTCAGTTCCGTTCTTTCTTGGAAAATAAAGTTACACATTGGTTTTCTCCTTCATATGGAGAACTCAGGGAATTTAGGCAATGCTTAGCAAAATTAAGCTAAAGCTAAATACAGAACCACCCTTCTGCTTCCTTCTGTTAAAACAAATGATCTTCCACCAGCAGCAAATCCACTGAGAGCAATGGCTAGACAAGAATACTGTAGGCATCAAGTGGAGATGCATCAAAGCTCTGAGGAATCCACCCCTCTTGCATTCACCCCTCTTTCATTCTCTCACCTGAGCATGAGAGGAAAGGAACCTTTCCTCTTAATGCTCAGTCCTTGCTTAGAAATCAAGCCAGGCAGAGAGGAAGTTCAGCAAACCTTGCAGAGCAAAGGTTGTGGGACACCACGCTTCTTCAAGGCACACACAGCAATACAGAGACTACTGTATGTGATGTGAAAGAGGGATATTGTGCCTCTACATGAATCCTGGGAGTGCAGACCAAAAGTTGGACTCATGACTGCAGCGTAGTGCATTGGAGTCCAGGGAGCCAAGCTATTTCCAACAGATTCTCACCAAGAGTGCTTGGTGCCAAGACAAGGGTACGGCTGAATACGGCTTTGCCCTGGTGCTCCACCACATTTGTGAGCAACGGGAAGTGCTCTTGGCTCTTCAGTGACCTATTTTCTTTTCCATCTCCCCTACAGCTTATTTTATTTAGTGGGGAAGAGAGGGATAGTCTCCTGAATATTCAAACCACACTTCAAGTTATAATGATAGTGCAGATTAGTTCTGATCATCAGTTTCAGGCTATATGCAAATCCCATCAAGTCCCAGGGGCAATGCAAGTGCATTTGAAGTCCTCTTTTTCCTTCCCTTTACTCCAGTAAAAGGAAAACCTGGAAGAACTTCATCACTGCCCACGTGTATCTGGTCAAGTTAGTATCCCATCGGTCACAATTCATCCAAGCACATCAAAAACCAAGTCGGCAAGCTAGCATTTCCCAAAGCTCCAAAGAACAACAAATAAACAGATCAATCAATCACAGAGCAAATGAAAATTCCTCTTTTTTAATTAATCCCCCCTTTTTTTGGTTTTCCAGCCCTTTGGCTCCAGCCGCAAAAGCTAACTTAATAACAAGTCGGTAGGTTTTTCTGCTTCTCCCCCTCCTGCACTCCTTCACAAATATACTTCGAGTGATTAAAAATCCTTTAATGAGGACTCTAGGCAATGTTTCAGCCCTTCTCTTTCTGCCACCATTAAGCATACCATATATGAGATTGGTTTTATGCAATGGCAAAACTGTGAGAATGCACGGTCCTTTTGCAGGCAGCCAGAACTTGGAATGCTCCCCGCAGATATTTCAAGAAGGATATTGAGATGGGAGAAGGTGAGGGAATCCTAATTCACAGGCTCATGGGATCGTAGAGCTGGAAGGGGCAAGAGGGCCATCACGTCCAACCCCCTGCTCAGTGCAGGACTCCAAGTTGAACCATCCCTCTCAGATGGGTGTCCAGTTACATCCTGGAAATACAGCCAAGGCAGGGTTGCTTGGACTGAATACCAAGCCAACGGCTACAAGGGTTTTAGAATGTTTCTCCTGGGCCCTTTTGGTCATCCTGGAACACTCTCTTGCCAGTGCCCTCATGAAACAAAGACAGTTAAGTGGCTGGAGGTGAGATGCTTTTTCCACTGTGGGACCCCACTTATGGAATGAAGTCCCCAAAGACTTACATGAGCATTGTCAATGTTTGGAGACCTAGCTGCGGATCTTTTGGTGGATGTTTTCTCTGTTCCTGTGCTGTAATGCTCATTCTATTGCAGTTTAGTCTTCAAAGGCTTTTCTGTGGAACCCAAATCTTGCAAAAGACCAGACTCTAGGAGCATCCTGCAATGCAAGCTGTGCCAACGGCTAGCAACACGAAAGGAACTGAGGCAGCGCAGAGCATCAACCCCTGGTTTGAACTGCTGCTCATCTTTATGCATGATCTGCATGTCTATCACCAGATGAAGCATTTATAAGGAGGAATTAGGGGTAGATACAGTGCTGAGGACTAGACAGCCCTGGGACCACTGGATGCTCTCTGCTTTCCCGGGAAGGAGCGAGTGGTGTTATGCGCTAAGTGCAATGCAGCACCACTGTGCTCCAGCTCAGGTTCCTTTCAACTGTGCCATGATTTATCTGTTATAGCTGCTCTTAGTTTACAATATTCATGGTGTCTCTCAGCGGAAGGCCCCCGCGGTTGACATATAGTATTAAAATCAACAGTACAGTTAATTAAACAGAAGTCATTAAAACCAAATTACATCCCGTAAAACATGTCACTGTGGAAAAACAACCGCCACACTCATTCGTTGCAAAGACCTGCCCCCTCCATGGTCCCATAGCCAGTGCAAGGCATACTGCAGATGACAAACGTTGAGGTGGGGGTGGGAAGAAGCACGAAGATATACTAGGAAGAGCATGAGTAAGAAGCGTTACAAAAAGATTCAAGAGAGCAGTGAGATATCCGCTGGAGTCCTACAATTATGTGGGTCCATTATGGTCTGCAAGATGGACCTTACTTGCCACAGCTACAATGTTAGCCACACGAATATGGGAATATCGAAAAATCCAGAGAAATGACCAAGATGGGTTTCAATCTGAAAATCAAGCCAGGAATTGTGAATCTGGTTAGTTTACTTGAAAATACTAAAGGGCAAAATCCTCACATATATCTAATCTAAGCCCAAGGAAATACAGAATGAAAATGTGACTTCCAAATGAAAGAAGAATATTTATCATTTCCTCTTCCTCCCAATGCTGCTTTCTAAGGTGGTTTTTGTCCCGTCCCCTTCCCCAATTTTTTTGGTCTTTAAAAAGGCTGGTGTTCTGATCTGAACTATTGTTGTAAATGATCTAATTAAACGCCACCAACAGTTTATCCACGGGGCTTGGCACTTGGCCTTTCATGGAATATGCATTATGCATTACCATCTACATAGGGATAACGCTCTCCGATGCACCGTGGAAGAATGTTTTGTGGGTTCTGTGTTTTACATTTCTGAAGGCAGATATTACTTAACTGCCGGGATGCACTCGGATATTTACAGAATGAAGAAAATATGAAATCCGGTTGTCTTGCCAAAGTATCTTGATTACTTTAAAAAAGAAACCTCAAATAAAGATGTATTGATTTGCTACATCGTGCAATATTTTATCCTCTCCAATGCCAAATATTTCCCACAAGCTACAGGAGATTTGCTTAGGGTCTTCTTTTGAGGCAGCGGGGAGGTTAATACAGTGATTTTGCATTATCAGTTTTCAGGATTCTACAGAACAAGTGTTCTTTTAATATAGACTCTCGCAAAAATTGATGTCCTTTTTTTAGCGATCTTTTCTTTGTTCCTTCGTTTTTCCTCATATTGATATCAGACTGTCAGATTACAGATTATTTAGATGAAAGGGCTGGGATTTTAGCCAAATGAGCATTCTTTTGGGGACCTGCAGAAGACATTATGCTCCATGGCAGCAGGAAGTGCACCAGCATCAAGACCGTCGACAAAATCTCAACCAAAGTGCAGTAACACTTGCAGGTGTTGAATCCAGTCCTACAATAAAGCCCTTCTCTGGACACAGCAGATTGTTGCTGGAGTAAGCACACAGTGCCATTCGAAGAACCAGTGTGGTGCAGTGGTTAAGAGCATGGAGCTGGGACTCAGGAGATCCAGGGTCTAGTCCCTGCTCAACCACAGAGCCAACTGGGTGACTTTGGGCCAGTCATAGACATTCAGTCCAAATTACATCACATGGTTGTGAGGTTAAATCTAATAAATAAATTAAAAAATAAATGATTTTCCACAAGGTTGGCACATCACTGCACCATCCTTGGTCTTCAGGAGAACCATCAAGCCAGGGTCCTTCCCACTTTTCCCTTGATTCCCACTCCTGGAAGACTTCTTCCCCTCTCCACTTCTTCCTCTGCAAGGCTAGCATACATTGGGGCAAACTTACAAGGTTTTGGCAGGGGGAGATGCTTTGATAGAAAAACTGTGCCATGTGCTGGCAATTGGAAGTGCTGGCTTCCAATAAGCCAAGGAAATGGCTTTTCCCCCAAGATGAAGAAGTCTATTGCAGAAGCCTATAACAAAAAGCTGCAGAAAGGCTAGACTGCTGGTTACTAACTGACTCCAACTTCCCAACATTTCTGGCCCAATCACCGTCAAAGCTCTCATGACGGAGGAGCAAAGGTCTCAGAGATTTCTGTCTCTTCAGCAATCCCAGGTTGCTCCACAGTATTTCAAGACCTCTGGATTTGTTCCAAAGTGGACGATTTAAAAAACAAACACGTTTATCCCTGTTTCTCATCATGACTTATCCACCATCATCAGGAATGTGATGAGCAAAGGATTCATGCCTGTTGACTTGGAACTGTGCACAGATCAAGCACACATATACCATGCGTACGATGAGTAGCTGTTACATGCATTAGCTGTTTGATCAAAATTGCTCTCCCTCACACACACACACACACACAAGAAAATATAACATTCTGAAATCCACCTGCATTTCCAAGTAGCTCCAATACTTTGCTTCCGGTATGAGTGCCTCCCAAAGGAGAGTCCAAGCTCATCTATGCACAATCTCTGGCTGGGATCCACTTGCATCCCCAAATTGTATCTGCCCAGGAATTACCCTGAAAAATCTTTTCTCCTTGTATCCAGAAGTGAGGAGAGAATGATCTGCATCGAGATTGTTGGTGCACCTACATGTGCAAGTGTGTGTTTGGGCACAAATACGCACTCTGCCTCCCAAGCCAACATTTCATGTTGTCCTCAGAGCTGATATTTATCCTTATCAGAAGAAACATGATGCACCTCAATGTGCTTAGTTCATTTGTTTTCCTTTCTCCCCTTTCCCCACAGAAACATGGAATGCCATGAGACACAAAATTTCAGAAAAACATCCAATAATGAACCATGCTTTTTTCAAGATCTCTCCAGTGTCAGGGATGGCTGCCGCACCATGGAGCTCCTTGAGACTCTTAATGAATGAACTGGGAAAACATGTAATTCCTCTTCGGGGCAACAGACTGTGGTCTGAGTGCTGGGAAAATGCCCAGCGCTGCATGCCAAGATGGCACAAAGTGTGCATCCATTCCCCATGCAGGCACTTCAAATGATGTGGCAGTAACTTTCAATGAGGTCTTTTACATGGATGACTTTCATTTGCCTACCCTGCCCACCCACTCCCCCCGCAAGCCTTCCCCATCCTTCAGAGGCCACACAATAGAAGTGTAAATTGGGACAATAAAGCCTTTTCCAGCAGGATGCAGCATAAACGACTTTCCCTCTGCAAAATGCTACAGATTATGCTTGCTTGTTGAAGCTGCAGTCTTTACTACCCAGAGGAAATCTCCAACACTTCCTTAAAAATTCATTTGTTTGTTAATTAAGGAACATGTCTACCCCACTCCCAATTAGCAAATCAAAGTCTAATATGAACAGATCCCTAACCAATGTTACTCTGATTGTTTTGTGCCTGGGAAACAGTTTGTACAAGAAGCTTCTCAATACAGGACATCCGAAAAAGAAGAACGGAAAGGATTTAACTTCCATTTGGAAGGAAATGGAGAGTTCAGAGAATGAAGGAGACCAATTGCACAGAGTTTTGTACTCCTAATGCTCAGAGGAAGGTGGCAAAGATGATTTGGGGTCTGACAACGAAGCCCTACCAGGCAAAACTGGAAGTACTGGGAATGTTTGGCCTCGAGAAGAGAAGACTGACACAAGAAGCAGCAACACTCTTCAAGTACCTGAAGGATTTCACAGAGAGGAGGGCTGGGATCTCTTCTCAGTGAAGGACATGGAATAATGCACTTAAGTTCCATTATTTCTTCACACAGACAGCGCTGGGCTCCACCCATGTAATTTCCAGCAAATGGCGCCATCCCTCATGCTTCTGAGGGATGTCTTTCAGGCCTGATGAGAGTCACAGCCAGCTGGACTACTGACACCATGGAAATGTGCTTTATATACCTATGAAGCTGAAGCAATGGAAGCTACCAAATGAACACACTGTGGGGATTCATGGCATTATAGTGTTGGGAGGTAGATAAAGTGCCCAAACATATCCCAGTGCCAAAAATCTCCTGCTGCAGCAACTCTGACAGGGGAGACACCTAATTTTTGCTGATTTATTTTTTAATTTATCTGCTGCTGGATAACCTGGCAGGACTCTACCTTCTTCTGAGGCCATCTGTCCAAATTGCCAAGTCTAGGAATGCATTGACAGTTGAACCTCAAGCCATTCCTGCATGAGATTTATTTTGCAGATTCCTTTTGATGCTAAAGGTATGGGAAGAAGGAGCTACATAACAAGAACATCACTTAGAGACTTTCCGGGCAACATCAAATGAGCTTATAGTGATGCGACTCTCTATGCAACGCACATACAAAATTGGTTTTGATGTTGCCCTGAATGTTTTTATTCATAGTTTTAATTTAAGTTCATTAGAACTAGCAATAGTCTAATTGCATGACTGTAATTTACTTGTAACTATCATTACAAGGTTTTCTCCACTGATCAATCAGGATGTTGCTTATTTTCACAAAACTCTACAGACAGAGTGTTATAAATAACATTGCTTTTGAATGTTTTGAATGTAATATTTATTATGGGTGTATTTACAAAACTTAAGTGCCTTAAAAAGCAGGAAAAAAGCAGGAGATACCCAGAACCACTTTGAAATTAAGCCAGAGAAGTAGTGACAAAATTGCTAATTTCATTTTCTCTCAAACTGTAACTGATTCCCCCCTCCAATTGTTCTAATTTACTCATACTGAACTTTGTAGGTGGTTTTGCTTTTATTTTGAAAGTATAGATGCAAATGTGTACACATTTTTGTCTGGATTCCTCCTAATTTGTGCAAAGATGTCTGATTTTGCTGTTCTCCAACAAGACCTAGATGCATCCTATTCAAACTACTATAAAATACTCTAGTCACGGTCATCTTTCAGAAGTTTTCAGAACCCAGCAGTCCAAAATGTGGCTCAAATCAGACAGTACCTAGATAAGGCTTATATATAACAATAGATCTAATATTGATTTTACCGATTTCCAAGCTTGCCTTTCTCCCAAAAACTGGTGCTCAAAATGGCTTACATGAACACTTAAAATTGATAAAGTAATATATCAAAATATATTCATAATATAATAATTGAAGATTAATGATTAAAACAAACAGGAGCACCCAACCCAACAGACCTACCTATAGGTCAAAGTCTTGAATATAATGCATCTTGTTTGCAGAATTGGAATAAAATTGAATAATTTTAAAATATGAATAAAATGCATTTTGTTTGCAGAATTCAAAAGTTGCAGAAATGTAAAGTTAGAAGGATAATTGAGTTTTGGTGCGCAAATTTATCCAAAAATGGAAAATAAGTGAATTCCAATTCAGTGGGACAGTTCAATCAATCCAGATTGGATCAATCCTATGTACATATAACCAGAAGAAAGACTTTGGGATTCAGTGGACTGCCTGCCAAGTAGCAGCAGGCAGCAAAACAATGCAAAACAAAGTTGGATTAGGCTGTTTCACAGAACCATGCAACCTTTTTGTTTGTGAGGTGTGTTGTGTTTTGTTCTGTCTTTCACACCTTCTAAAACCTAATTGATGCACAGATCACAAAACACCACCAAGACATGATCTTGATTTGGGCCGTCTTGACTACAGCACAATTCTATGTGGCGTTTTGCTAATGCTCCTCTTTGATGAGACACCATCAAGCGTAGTCTTAATGGAATCTGTTTTTCCCAAGAATGTTGTGTGTGTGTGTGTAGCACTTACAGCTGTATACAGTAGAATATCAGAGAGACAGACACACACAAACCCATAGCAGATGCAACCATTATTGTGTCTCTGTGTGGTATAATTAGAAAACAACTTGTGAGGGGACTTCTACGGGAAGATCAACATGAATGGGCGGTACCGACTGCTACTCCATCCCTTTGTTGTTCACCTGCAAATACACCTTGCTTTCCTGAATTAGTGGGCGTCCCTGTATCTTCAGTGTACCCTCGCCATCTACCTGAGAGCACCAGCTGAGTAGGGGAAGATAGCCCTCTGCAAACATCAAACAAGCATCCCAAGACACAGTGGGTGGGAGAAGATCGCCATTGGTTGTGGTGGGTGAATAATTGGCACACCTCGGATTATGTTCAAGGACACACTTGCAGATGTACTTAGGAGCAGAAAAACAAAATCGACTGTGAATGTGTTCGGCTGGCAGTGCATTGTATGAAAAAAAACTAGCGTGCCTATTCTATCTGCTGGCTACAGAAGGCTCTTAAGAGAACCCCCTGTCGTTTCCCTGAGGTTGTTAGAATCACAGGTCATAGACTAGAAGGGTTCCTGCCGTGCTCAGCAAATTGAATGCAATTTTAGTCATTTGAAAGCTTAAGTGGCTCTGTTTTGCTCTGCTGATGCACCAGCAGTGATCACAAGCAAAATGGAACCGTACATGAAAAAGCAACCAAAAGAGGCGGGGGAGGGGGGAGCAGACCAGCCCTTATCATCATCTATGAGATACACATCAAACAAATACAGAGCAACAACTCAGATCACAAGGGAAATCCAAATGCAACTTTGTCCACTTTCCCGTGTGAGTGTTGCCATTGCCGACTGCCTAATGGCTTTCGATTCCCTCTGCCCCTGCTACACAAGATCTCGTTTGCATTCATTTACATACTAACTTGGGTTTGTTTGTTTGTTCTCATCAGAGTAATTGGACGAGGATGGCCTCGCGTGTTGCAGCTGATGAGAAGAGACTGCCTCGGTTACACCACCGTCCATTTTCTCAGATGAGCACTGCGTACCTCCTTGCAGCATGGACTTATCCATAATGCATGGGCAGCCCTATGCAAGCTGCTCCTTTGGTTTCCCTTTCCCATTTTACAAATTATGATTTTATGATACAGGCTGTTCCTCAAGGCTATTCTTCTTCATTCCATGCCATGCGCCATTTCTAATGTCCCTTTGTTCCTGCTAATTATTTACAGGGTCTTTCTCTCCGTTCTGCTTTGGGGATCCGCAGCTAGATTGCAATATCATTGGGTTATTATGGCTTAATCGAAAACAAGTTGCCATCCTTTTCTCTCTGTTTTAAATGCTATTTGCAAGCCGGTTTAACCATCCATTGCTAGAAGGTTTTCTTCTTCTTCTTTTCTTTTGAACCCCTTTAGGCTTAAGAACATTTGTTACAACTTGCATAGAAAAGTCAAATATGTGCAGAACCATTTGTGCTAACTGCCTGGAGCAATGAAATGAGATGCCAGCAACAATCTTTTAAGCAGTCCTAAGCAAGGAAGGAAAAAGGAAATGCAGCTTTCATCAGCTTTTGAAATTTCGAAAAGATCAGCAAATCCAGTGAATCATCCAGCTTGCCATCCTCTCCTTAGGATCAGTCATAGCAGGCGATCGCCTCCCACATTCACCTCTGAGATGATGGGAAAATCTGCATCAAATCACTACAAAAGGCCATCCTTAGGCACAACAAACTGCACTTCTAAAGAACCAGCTATTTGTTTCTGAATGTGCTTTTTATCAAAGAAAAGCAGTGGGTAAGAATTGATTATTACGAATTGTTTTAATAATGTTACTGTTGAAAATCTGTGTGCGCTGAGCTGATTTTATGGCAGAGAACAGAGAAAAGGGGTGGAAGACCTGGGGACACCTAAAAGGAAAGACTTCTTCCCATAGTGCATGGTTGAATGATGGAATCCCCCTCCACGAAATGCAATGATAGCTGTCAGTCTGGATGGCCTTCAAAGGAGATCCTCCTCAATTCAGGGAGGAGAAGGCTGCCCACAGGTACTGGTCCCGATGGCCGTATGGCGCTTCCAGTTTCACGATGATGTTGTAAACCACTTGCTGATGAAAATGGGTGCTGTTGCATTTATAATCTGCTTATGGTTTTCATCAGGGTAGAGGATTGGTCTCTGTGTGAAGAGAGTGCCGGACCAGACCCATCAGGGTCCTTCCACTGTTCTTGCAACATTTGCTCTGTTTGAAGCTGTCCTCTCTCTAAGGATCCTGCAGAACTTCAGCAGAAATGCAGCAGAAACTCAAGTCCTCACCAATAGGGTCAAAATCCACCCGAGTGACATATGCATGGCCGTGACACCATACCCTGGCCACATCCTGTTTTCCCCAGGTTTGTACAGATTTTTTCCTGTTCTAAAAGTGTGGAATACCATTCCTGATTCTGGTAGTAAGAGCTAATCATAAGATATTAACTTTTAATATTGGGAGGGAGGGAGGGAGGGGAGTCTTGCCCCTTTGGCATTCAGCTACAACTGGAATATTCCATGCCCCCAAATAAATTATTGGAAATTTGATTTGTCACACTGTTTTTATGTATTTTTTAGGATTTAGGTAGAACCTCTTGGGGAGGGCATATGACTTTGGATTGCAACCTCACAGAATGGAGCATAACTTAAAAGCAATGCTAAATTATATACAACAAATACAGTGGCAAAAAATCCATCCATCCATCCATCCATCTTCAATAAAACTGTTAGAGGAAACAGATAGCACCAATAAAACATGTGGCCCGTAGACCATGGAAGCGTCAGCAAAGACAAATGACTATCTGTGGCCAAACAAATGACTGTTTGGAGCTTTTCCGTAGGCCTGCAAAGATGGGAACTGGCAGAACTCTGGCCAATAAACCAGAGAAACCAGTACTTCAGGCTGCGGACTGGTCCTTCCTACTTCGGCTAGTGAAGAATAAGTCTTGCTGTTTGGGAAGGGGACAAGACGACCTTGCATTTCTGTGCTCCAGAGTTTTTTGGGAACCCGGCTTTTGCTTTGATTCGTCTCTTGTGCATTCTTGACACCACTCCTGACTGGCGTTTGCTGGCACCCGTGATAGTTGCTTATGCCGAAAGCCTGACAAACAACCACTTTGGTGTACATTCGGGATCTGTGAGCCTTTTGTCTCCTTTTTCAAATCATGCAAATGTGTCCCTTCACAATGCTGACTGGCTCGTGTGGGGGACTGAAGGAGGTGGCTTGTTCTCTCTCTCTCTCTCCCCACCCCGCAAACTCTACATGGGTGCCTGCACTAAGTTTGCGTTAAGGGACTTTCATGTCTCTTGCTTGGCTGCAGCACGTGTCTCTTTCTTTCATTCCAAGGGCCCAAGGCAGCAACAACTTTCTATGCACGATCCATTTTAATTTTGTTTTCCACCATATCACTGTCACCTTGACAAACACAAGTCTTCTTCGCTTTGTAGGATGGCCTTCAGCATTTTGCTTCCCACTTAAAGCAAAATTGAATATCATGCCAACCATTATAGCTTTGTTCCTGGGTTATTTCATAGGACAAGTGGCATGAAATATAGGGAAAAGTGGAATCTTTAAATGCACGATGACCAATCATATTGAATGATAGCCCGGTACTATGCATTGCAGTAATTTATAGCAATGTGGTTAAAAATATGCATAAACAAGGCCCAAGACCTTGTTTGCCAGGGAGGATGACAGCAAAAGTATAGTCTCAATGAATTCTGGTTGAAACTTCTGGGAGAACTTAGATGCTCTAATTGGGCTCCATTCTCTGGTTGTGTGTGTGTGTGTGTGAGAACCACACTACAATTATGGTCTACCTTTCTTCCTCTTGCAGGGAACCCAAGGTGGCTCACAAGGGTCTCCTCCTCTCCTTTCTGTCTTCCCTACAACAACCACCTGTGAGGGAGGCCGGACTGAGGGTCTATGACTGGTCTGAAGCCAGCCATCTTGGCTCCATGACTGAGTGGGGGCCAGAACCGTAGTCTCCTCAGTCCCTGGTCCAACATTCTAGCCACAACACCACACTTGTTCTCAGTGCTCATCCCCTTCGTTTCACCACCTCTATCGCCATCATCACTACTGAAAATTCACTCACCTTTCCTTGTGGAATCTTTGTTTCCACCTCCCAGAAGGGAGAACAAGTGGAAACAAGGGTTATATATCTACCACAACAGATGTCAGTGCCAACCACTCCCTGCATCTTGGGGGTACAGTTGAAAGACCTTGAGTCCAGATGGTCTTATATAATACAACACATCATCATCATCATCATCAGGCTTATGCAAATAGGATGGCATACAAAAATTCCAAATAAAAATAAACAAATAAATAATCCTCTTGGAGTGACCATGCTCTCAGTAGAGGAGTGTATCATCCCTCCATCGCAAAGAATGGCACTAAGCTTTGGACAATATGTTACTTCACCAGAAACACATGAAGTCCAGGAAAAGACAGAGAAGAAATGCTCAACTCATGCTTAGTTCTACTTTAAATTGTAGCTGTTTTTAATGTTTTACAGACCACCTAGAACCTATGGGAATGGGCAGTATATAAAAACCAAAATGAAGGAGTGACCAATTAAATCTTTACATTGCTTTTCTCAGTGGTGGCACAAAGTTAGCTAGCGTTAGCCCAAACACTTCCCAATGTCACCTTTTTCCTTTGCTCATCTTAATTCATGTGACCTCCTTACTGTCATCCCTGATAATTATTATAAGAGGGAGTGTGCTTCAACTGTGTCCATCACCATGGACCAACACACCTGGTTCTCCAGCAGATAAGCCTATAGAAACTGCCACAACTTGTCACAACTTATCTGAAGTGAGCTTACCTGTGGGAGACCCTTCCATGACATGCCCAATGTATGGTCCTTCCCTGAAGAGAGGCCTGTTGTCATTCTGGTCAATGATGACGACTTCCAGAGGGACTGGTCCTTCTATGGTTTTGCCACTGGCATCCGTTATCTCAACCTGGAGCTGCAAACATCAAGGAAAAGAAAGCAACATGAGTTGGGCTGTTGGGACATCAAGTGAGGTGGAGGGCAAGGAAGAGCTAGCATGAGTAACTTTGCTATGAGAAGCCTCCAGGGTGGTGAGCATGCTGAGGTGCTTGAGCACCTTGCTGAAGGCACAATGGCTAGAAGCATCAGCAATCAGCACGAAAAGAAAATCAGACTTAGTTCCCCACTGGCCACTTTACAGTGGAATTGCCAAATTTGCTGGAGGATGCAATGAGGGAGGAAAAGGAAAAGGAAACACCATTGCATGCTAATGAAGTGAGTATTTGCTTAGAGTACATCTCTCCACCCCCGCCAACATCTTCTCTCCTTCAAGCATTATTACACTTAAGGGGGACATATCAAAGAACAAAATTAATTGGAAGATTGGCTATTCCCGAACACTGAGATGTACAAAGAAATATAAGCAAAAAACCTAATAGCATGCATGCCCACACCAATTCCCGATATTTCATGTAAAAATATTTCCTATTAGTCTTCCGTGTAGGCTCAGCTTATAAACGCCCATGTGAAGCAAGCAAGGTAAGCTTCAGAGGACTGGATGTTATGCCACATCTGAACTGGAATCAAGAGAAGGCCTTCGCTGCTTAGCGTTATGCCCAAACCCACCTGCCCTTTTGCAACCTCTTTGTTTCCGTATGAAAGAGGCACTTTTTGAGAAGCTGAGAATGTCAGGAAATGCATCAGGTCAGCTTGGACTCACTGGGAGTTGTAGGCCCTTTCCTCCGTCTAAACTTGCCCAGGACTGTATTTGAACTAAGTATTACTTCCCAAACTAGTACACACACTGAAAGACAACTATCTTCGAGTTTTGCATGTTCTGATTTTTGTAACACAACTGTTTTAAAAGAATGCATATGCAAATGACTAGAAAAGAAACATGCATATAACTAATTGCACTCAGAACAGGTATCTCAACTGTTGCATCTTTGAAATGTGTGCTTTCTTCCCAACTGATTAAACTGAATATATTTACAGTTTTCAAAATGGGGTGGGGTGTGAGACACAGACAGAGACAGACAGTCCAGGAGGTATCAACTTAGTAAATGGTGATAAAAAATGAATGAAAATATTTTGCTTTTCGGTAACCTTGGTTAGAAAAACCTTATATTATTGTACTTCCCATTCAGATGTAGTGATGCTGAGAAATTCATTGGGTTCACAATTTAAAAGGGATGGAAAACAAGCATTTTATGCATTTATCTATGCTCTCTAAACATCAGCTTGAAGTTAGACTAACCTGATTTCTGGTCTGTACTCTTTCTGTCTCTCTTCATTTCCTTCCATTCAAATAAGAAAAGTGTGCAGTTTTGAACGGGACAAAAACATTAAAAAGAGGGCACCAAAATATGCACTTTCCTCCATAGCATAAAGCATGAATATGTGTGAATTAGACATTGCAACCATTTTCAAAAGGCATGGTTCCCTGCTCCCATTCGAGGTTGTGAAAGCAATATGTTCCAGAGCTTTGTGAAAACAAACAAGCCACACATGCCTACATTTTAATCCAAGATAACCCAATTTTCACCTCCAGAAAACAAATGCAGAGCTGAACTGCATTTGGCATCAGAAATCCATACCTTTCTGAATGTTTGTTGGGGAAGGAAAAGGAAGCATTTGAGAAACTGTGCACACAAGATATAAGCATCCATGAGGAAAGCACAAGACAATGTGCATATTTTCAAAAAGCACACAAAATACTTTTGGATTTCGGTGTGAATGTGTGTGTGTGTGTGTGTCTGCATGGTGTTGTTGCTATGTTCCATTGAGTTCATCTGTGTTCTATGTTCCATGGAGTCCAATCATCAGACCTCATCTGGAATACTGTGTCTAGTTCTGGGCACCAAGATTTAAGATAGATGCAGGTAAATTAGAAAGGGTCCAGCAGAGGGCAACAAAAATGGTCCAGAGTTTGGAAACACTGCCCTACGAGGAGAGGCTGAGAGAACTGGGCATGTTCAGCCTTGTGAAGAAAAGGCTGAGGGGGGACATGATAACCCTCTAGAAGTACCTCAAAGGCTGCCACAAAGAGGAAGGTCAAGATCTCTTCTTGCTGATGCCAGAGTGTAGACACAGAATAATTAATTCAAGTGGTGACAACCCAGATTCAGGCTGGACACCAGGAAAAGCTTCCTCACTGTCAGAGCAATACAACAGTGGAACCAGCTGCCCAGAGAGGCGGTAGGCTCTCCCACCTTGGAGGCATTCAAAAAGAAACAGGGCAGCCATCTGAGTGGGGTGGTGTAACTTGGTGTCCTGCAACAGCAGGGAGTTGGACCCAATGGCCTTCATGGCCCCTTCCAACTCTACCGTTCTAGGATTCTGCGACTTACAAGGGATGGGAAATTGTGACTACAACAAAATGATTCTAACAGTGCAAAGCAGAACCAAGAAATGTTCGAGTCTGACAGCCTCCTCCTTCCCTACTCAAAGTGCACCTGGCCCATGTCAACTTCCTTTCATTGTCACAGCAATGTCTTCCTTCCCCTTCCCTCAACAGTTGCTATGGTGGACCCTTGAAAACATTACACTTTCTCTCATGCTGCAACCTGTGGAAAGTTAATTAGGTTTTGTACTGTTAAAAGAGACTGTTTCTCTTATGCAGTTGGTGTGAGGACAAGTGTTGCTGCTTCAGGCAAAAGGTGGCTCAGAAATAAATCAAAAGGAACTGATAGATTGCAGCCGTGCAGGTTTGCTGGAGCTCTGTGTTATTTTCGTAAATCAGCCTGGTCCATTCTAGCCAGAACTGACGGAAAAGCCAAGAGAACGGTGTCAGTGTGTGAGTGTAGAGAGAAGCAGGATTCTACTTTGCAGCTAAAAATTTAAACTCCTCCACATAATTACGCTGTATATAAACAAGAGCAACCTGAAGTTGCCTTCTTCCGCACGCTTCGGCAGACAAGAGTACTACAACTCTCATTATGCGAAGCCAGCCATGTTAGCTGGGCAATGCTGGGGGTTTATGACTTCTTTTCTTTCCCTAAACATGCATAGGATTGCACCTTGAAGGAGCTTGATGGGAATAAACAGAATTCAACATGACCCAAACCTAGAATTAAATTCTATGACCCATGCATCTACTTGAATCCAAGAGTGCCAAATCGCAGCCCTATAGATTAAATTCCTCCAGTGCAGTTCCAATGCAGCCCTTTGGGGTTCCCCATGTGGTGATGCCCACTTTTTCTGTCCCAACTTTCTTTTCTTGACTGCAGGTCCCTCAGTCTCCCAGTAATTAGTGCATGCTTTCCTTCCTTCTCGGCTTGCTTTTCCAAAGGAGATGCTTGTTCATTTGTTTTAGTCATACTAACATCCTGCTTAATAAATTAAAAATCCCTAAGCAGTTTATATATAGACTTCCTTCCAAACAATCACATTTGGAATGCAGTACTACAGCTGCTATTGCAGGAAATATGGGGAAGAGCAAACAAAACACCTTTGTACAAAGCCAAGTTAGAAGAGATGAAGTTCGATATCCAAGTGCTTTGAATTAACTTGTAGATACACAAACTACACTACCGGTTAGAGATTCGCTTTCAGGAGGATGCTTATATACGATGGAAAATGAACCATGGCTGGGTAAAAAGATCCTCTGGTAACATATTGGATCAGATTATCTTTCAAAACACAAATACTGAGCTCTGTAACTTTGCATGGCTGAGCACCCACATAGGCCTACAGTATCACAGTGGAATGAGATAATAAGCCATCCATCTTAACAAAGGAATTAGAATTCTGACCTAATTCTCTCCCAGTAGGGTTCACTGCAAACCTATAAATAACTCATAAATATCAGACACACTGAGAAGGAATGCATTAACTGAATAAACAAATGAGTTGGAGCACTTTTAGGCCCCCCATGGCTTATTCAATCTCCGGGGAACGGCACAGGGCAGGAGGGAGAGAAAAGGCAAATGCTGTTTTTATTCCCCTGGGTTACTATTACAGGTAAGTTAGATGAAGCTGGTCCTTCCTTGAGGAGCGCATTGGTCTCTGGCCCTTTTGAAATGGTTTTGCTTGTGGTTTTGGAATTCAGCTCTTGCATTAAGGTAGCATTTTTTTAAATAGTACATCTCTGTGGACAGGAAAGTTATAGGGGGTCATCTGTGAGTGAAGCAGAAACTGTGACAATTTCTCAGAGGGCATCTGCCTAACATTTATCGATCTTCTTTCATGCAACCAGAGAGTACTGTGTGTGTTCTAAGCTGCCCACCTAGCACTGTGCTCTGCAGCTGGGGAAGCCTGACTTGAGATATTGGGGACAGGGGCTAAATTTTTGAAGCACATGTAGTGGTCATTGTCAGGCACTCTTTTCCACCATGTTTCTCACCCCAAAGATGTGCAAAGTAGACAAACTGATGGAGGAGATTGTAGTGAGTAGGCAAATCTGTAGAGGGTACAACAATCCGTGGCTAGTATCCATGGCGTGCGATCTAGCATGAGGATCCAATGCTCTTAAAATACTGGTCCCTGCTTCTGCTCTTGCTCTGATTTGGCTTCATAATGGAAGTCATGGGATTGCCATTAAGCCAGCTCAAAGGAATCCTTCTTGTCCCCAGTCTCATGTCTTCTGGGAGGACATGCTGGAAAACATGCCTGGTAGGAAGCCTCTAGACTTGTCCCTTCTCCTCACCATGGCCCCGTCACTGTTCTCCTGCCTCTCACTCTGTCCAAGACAATGAAGGTCATCAGAGAGAGAAGGAATGGATCCCACTGTCTACTTGCTTACTTTTCTATGCATGGCAAGAAAACAAGACATAGCAATGAAGATGGAAGAGGACGATGAGGAGGGGAAAATAGATCTGTTGAGGGAAGAGGTCCCTGGAGCACATTTTCCCCAAGGGCCATCAAAATCCCATAGCTGTAGTGTCTCTGGCCCTTGTTGATGTACTGGAACTCAACTCTTGTCTTCATTTGGAGCACCTGCCTGCTGCTGGCCCATTTGGACAGATATCTAGCTCTCTGTTGCTGTCCAGAGTCTGAAACCTCACTCTAGCCAAGGCCTGACACCCCCTCCATCTTCCCAAGTTTATCATTGTGTGAATGCATGAAATAACACCAGAGTCCAGGTCCTAGATTAGCACTGCTTTAGTGGCTATTTAGCAGTTTCGGTGGCATAGAAAAGGTGATGATGGAAAGGAGGGTGAGAATGGGGAGTAGTTGGTGGCAAGGCCAAAGAGGTCATAGACTCAAGGGGGAATTGAATCCATGGGGATGTCCCACCTAAAATCCTCAAGAACCCAGTTCTAGCACTGGTGCCAAGTCAAGCAATTGCAATCCTGAAACTTCAAGGGGCATATGATAGCATGTGAGGGAAAAGGAGCGGGAGAAGTCTTAATGTTGGCGCTATGAGACTCTGGTGCTGATTAAAGGGGTGATTAACAATTCTTTCTTTCCCTCTGCTCTGTAATGCACAAAGGCAGAAGACACTGAACAAGTGTCTTATTTTTAGATAGAACCCTCCTTTTGATTATGCATGTTTTATCTCTTGCATGTTTAACTGGGGAGACATTGCCAGCAAATGTTAAGCACTAGAGAGTTATCGGATAAAGATTTCCTTTTCTTTTCTTTCCTATTCTTTCCTTTCCTGTTCTTGTTTCCTATGATCATACATTGCACTGATGCTGTAATATGCCATATTCATATTTCAGAAAAGTCTTCTGTCCTCCAGAGTACCAGGCCTTGTACAGGAGTAATTCAAAGGATTGCTTCACAATAGTGACAAAAGACAGTCTGTTTTAAGAACTCTGCTTACTTGTTTTTGCTAGAAAATGCTTCCTATTTGCAAGCATTTTCCAGATATTCTCGGGAGTGCAAAGGTGAAAAATTTCCAACAGTTAAACAGACAGGCAAGATTCAGAAGCTTGTCTTCCAAAAAGTTGCTCCTAGGATAGAATGAAACACTGTCAATGGTGGATGAAGGAAGCAGCAAGTTCAGAGAAGCGGTGTAGAAGACTATAGGAGGTACTCACATCGCTTCTATCAAGAATAATATTGAATGACGTTGAAAATGGATTTACAGCTGTTCTGAAAGTCTCCTCTGCCTCTATGGTTGGAAAAGTTTTGGGAGAGGAGTTTTGCAGAGAGTCAGTGTGGTTTGGTGGCTGCAGTGTTGGGCTGAGAACCTGAGAGAGCCAGGTTGTCATCTTCACTCAGACATGGAGCTTATTTTTGGTCCAGCCATGGGCTCTCAGCCCAACCTGGAATTATCCTTGGGTTTCTCACAAAAAAAGTAAGATATAAATACAATCTGATGATTATACAATTTGATGATGGTGATGATTATAATTTTTCTGGCCAGTGTGTGTGTGAAACAGAGAGAGAGAGAGAAAAATGAGGGGTCTCACAAAAGCAAATTATTAGATTTCTTAGAATGTGATTTGCTCATTTCTACTCTTTCCTGTGGGAGGAGCCAAACTGGCTCATTAATCAACCAGATGCCTCAATGAAACCTGCAAGCAAGACATGAAGAGCATACTACATCTGATCTTGAGGCAGCGTCCAGTCATCATGATTCGTAGTCATGATGGATAAGTCTATCATCAAAAATCTCATCATGATGTGAGAATCTCTGGATAAACTTATTATTCTGTTTGCTTGGAAAGCAACTTTGTTCTAGACTTTGTGAGCCTGATCAGTGATCAAAGCTCAGAGAGCAGATGTTGCAGAAAACTGGGAAAAGCCTTTGCCACCATGTGCTACTTGGTATCCCTCCTGTTACCCTTCTGTTCTCTCTAGGATTATTACATGACAAAAATTCAAAAGGAAAACCAAAGAATGCAAGCTAAGTGGAGAACCTATAGGACTCCAGAGTTATTGGCCTGTGGCCCACAGCATCTCTTGCCATTGACCATGCTGGCTCAGGTAGGTGGGATTTATAGTCCAATTATGACTGCAGGCCAACTTTTCTGTATACTTCCATATAAAAACAGTTAATGATATATTATGATCATTCTTACTGCAAAACTCCTTTCCTTGGGCATGCATAGGTGGAAGATCCTCCATCCATGTCCTTCTTGGGCAGTTGGATAGATCTTGGGGTGATCCAGCAAGGCACTTGGATAGTTCCAGTGCATCTGGTTGACTTGAACTTTCTACTAATAGAAAGTTAGGAAGACTCCTAATACAAAGTCTTTCTATGGTCCTCTCATTGGGATCTAAAGGCAGATGAAGCCTTATGTGGATTTCTCGAGAGGAAGTCATGGCCCAATCGTCATGTTAACAAGTCTGCTGCTCTTGTTTGTCCCTATGGGGGATTACGTGGATTTGCTTCCTGGATCACCTTTGATGGTAGAGGGACAAAACCAAGAACAATGTGATCGTCCCACAGGGCTACAGGGGTGGTGCTTAATCTACCAACAAAGAAAAATTGAATTAGTTTAACCTCAGCTCTTGGCCTCACAGATTATAAATCGTCCTTTGCACTGATCATTTTCTGTTTTCTTCCGGGTCTTTTTGTAATACTAGAATTGATAAATTTCCCAGTTCAACTTGTGCAGCTGGACTTTCATCCAGAGACTTGCCCCAAATTCCAGGCATTAAAAATGGAAATTTGCTGCACCTGGTAACTTTTCAATCTTTGATGTTATAAAAACCAGAAAGGATGGAAAACTCCAGCTCCAATTTGCCCTTTTGTTCTCACAGCCGAGTCTCAATGCTGATGGAGATACATGGGCATTGCAGTTGGAGTGCAGTGGTTCCCTCACTTCCTTTGCTAGGAAACTTGGAATAAATGAGTTTCTACTGATTCTGTCTGCAGTCAGCTCTATCGAATTCTCATATGACTTATTTTCACAATTCTACCAACAGAATCTCCTGAAAACAAGTTCTTTAAACTGATTAAGGCAAAGCAAAATATAGCATAATCAACTTTTTTCTCATTTCCCCTACAGACACATCTCTGGCCTGAAGGTAGTATTTTACCAGAACTGATGGAGAGCGACTCATACATGGGCGTCTGCATTTGGCCTGAGTTTGTTAATGAGGACTTAGAGGGTGGAATGCACAAATTCCACTCTGGCTAGCATTTCCAGATGATTTCAAAGCCAAGCATGCATCTAATTATCTGTTTTCTGCCTTGAAAAGATCAATATTGAACTCGGAGCAATACTGGGAAACCTTTGTGCACAGAAAAAAATGTTTCTGCCAATGAATTGTAAATTAGCCAAATGAATGGCTAAGTGGTTGCCACCTGGGAATTTCCAAGGCCTTTTTCACCCCAAAGTTCTTGGATGCCGAGCGAATATGCTTGCCCACACGTTCTTTGATCTGTGATCTTCACATAGAAATGAAGAACACTTCAACAGCATTCCAAAGTCCATTGCATAAGTCCTTCATATTTTATTGACCCTCAGAATCCCATGTATTGCTTAACACCTGTTTAACGCAGGGGAGGGCTTTCTCTGCGGTGGCGCCCCAATTATGGAACGCGCTCCCCAGAGAGGTCCGCCTGGCACCGTCATAATTTGTTTTTCAGTGCCAGGCAAAGACCTTTTTATTTAAATCTTATTTTAATTGTTAATTGTATATGGGATTTTAGAGGTTTTGCCTAGATGCACCGGGGTGGGGGAGGGCTTAACTGAATTGTTTTTTATGTTTTCTATTATGTTGTGAGCCGCCCTGAGGCTTTATTGCGATGGGGCAGCATAGAAATGTTTTAATAAATAGATAAATAACACTGCCAGCATTGGGGAAATGCCAGCCAAAGTTCCTTGAATTCAGCCATGAAGTTTGTTCTGAGTTGAGCCTGATTTGAGGTGTCATCATTTTTTCTTTCCCATGACTATCCTTCCACCTCGCCCACCCCCACCCACTATCCAGTTGCATGGATGTCTGCATCTTCCTTGCATGGATTTAAGTTCACACATTTTCAAAAGTATTCATTAACAAATTCTCCCAAGTTTCACCCCTTCCCTCAGTTTCAGACTGCTTTCTTTCCACCCACTTCCCTCATGTCCATGAGTGGCCTGGGAAATAAACAGTGCAGAAAACTTGTCATGGTGCTGAATGAGAAGCCCTCCCAGGACTTCCTGTTTCCAAATTGTCCAGAACTTATTATCATACTCCTTTGAAGTTGGGTTCTCTTCCACTGCAGACATTTCCCTGCCAACACAGAGGCCACGAACAGAAGGACATCACAAGATCCTTCTCTACAGTTTATCTTTTATAACTGAATGGACCTCACATGGGGCTTAAATTACTCTTTTAAGTATAAAACTAAACTAATTGGCCAACAGAGGTGAAAGATAGCCTGAACTAAGTGCAAAGTTTAGAAAACATGTTAGAGGAGCTACTGGGTCTCTTGGATTGTCTGGAACAAGCACATGATTAGCATTTGAGGAGAAAAAGCATGAGGAAAATTGAGGGTGGCAGTACGTTCTCAGGGGGGAGAACCAACGAGATAGTATCATTACTCTTCAGTTCCGACAATAAAAGAACAGTATGTTTGTTATTACACTCATCCCTGAAGCTGTGCATTTTTGAGGAAAAATTGGTGGAGGCCTTGAGAAAGACTCACTGAAATAACAGTGAAGAAAATTGGCCAAAGGTCCCTAGGTGGTTTGAAGTGTGAATGAACACTGGGCTGAGTTGTGAGAAGGGGTATTAACCAGGAAAAGCAGCTAACTCGCTGTGAGGAGAGTCCAAATTTGAGTTTGCAGCTAAAATAATGTGTGACTGTACAACAAGAAAAAAGGTCAGAGCTTAGAAAGAAGCTCCATAGTAGAATGAAAGTATGATGAAAGGAAAAACCAATAAATGCTTTACTTTTATAAATTATTTTTTTTTAAAAAATGGTAGGGAAAGTCTTCAGGAGTTGCAGAAATTAAAGACATTTTTTCCTCAACCCAACATTTCTCAACACTCCCACATTTCACCTGAGAAGACTTTGGGGGTGAAAAATGCCTGAGGAATCTAAGTAAAAATGCTCATAATGGTCCAATCCAATGTCCTCAATCCTCAATGCACTGAAGCCTCTGAATATGAAGGGGTCGTGGCATCCAATGCTAGTTGTGACGTTCAGCAGTGCTAAAATGTATTCCTTATTTCACCCGAAGGTATCTCAAGAGGGAGCAAAGACGCTTGGGCACTACTTAGAGATGTCATAAACTGCTGGTCCCAACCTCCCCAATCTTCTACCCCTAACTGCCCCTTTACCCCTCTCTGAAGCTAATTTTCAACCTCAGCCAACATACTCCCTCTTTGCACCAGCTACGACATGGGATGGTGGAGGCTCAGTCTTCAGTTTCAACTCCACCAGTTGGAAGACCTTGGAGATGGAACTCCGAATAATCCCATGACCCCAAACCATTGTGAAAGGTCATTGGATTGAGCCCTAGGAGAAGCAAATTTTATCTAGGGGAAGATTGCAATGTGCAGAACTCTAAATATCAACCCACTTTCACCTGAATAACATTTCTGAAGGATTTTTGGATATTCTTTCTTGGATAAGAAATATAAAACAAGTGAGTGAAACAAAAGGAAGTCTAGTGAAAGTTTAGTGAAATTACACAAAAATTTCCAAGCAAGGACACTAAATTTTCCTTGGGAAAAAATAATTTTAGATAAAATTAAGTGGCAATTTTGGTCACATAAGGAGGACCAAGGAATAAACTTCCACAGTAAGATTGATACATATAGCTCCAGAGTTTATTTCTTCAACTAATTATTTTCTCCCAAGTCCTCATCTGTTTTATTGCTTTATTATTTGAGCATTTCTAGGACTCATTTCATGTTCCTCTGACCAACAGTACGTACACATACACACACACATGCACACACGCACACACTCATTTACCTTATGGAGAATGCAATTAGGAGGTATATCTTGGCTTGCCATTTCTTTGACAGCTTTCTCATTTTCTCAAATTTACGTAATTTGACAGGGACCATTATGGACCCATAACTGGTCTCTTGGAATGACATTCACAAGGTTGGTTCACTTATTAATTGACCCCTGGTAATGGTAATTTAAGAAGCATATTAATCTCATCTGTCAGCTCCAACACATAGCTGATGTAGAAAATAATTTGTCTTTTCAAGGAGCCTTGGAAATAAAATGAAGAGTGGAAGCCCCCTCCCCTCCAATTAAGACATGTAATCCATCCCTTCCACAGTAGAGATTACAGGCAAACATATTTATCTGCTTGCTTCTCTCTCCTAAAGTTTCTTTGCCCTTTCTGAACAATTGTGTCACCTTAAACATATTGTCCTGGAGATGAGAGCTATAGCAAATCTAGACAGCTTACCAAAAAGCAGAGACATCACCCCATCAACAAAAGTGCATATAGTCAAGGCTATGGTTTTCCCAGTTTCAATGTATGGCTGTGAAAGCTGGACCATAAGGAAGGCTGAGTGCAAAAGGATTAAGGCCTTTGAATTGTGCTGCTGGAGGAGACTCCTGAGAGTCCCTTGGACCGCAAGGTGATCAAACCAGTCAGTCCTAGAGGAGATCAACCCTGACTGCTCTTTAGAAGGCCAGACACTGAAGATGAAGCTCAAATACTTTGGCCACCCAATGAGAAGGAAGGACTCACTGGAGAAGAGCCTAATGCTGGGAACAATAGATGGCAAAAGAAAAGGATGGCAGAGGATGAGGTGGCTGGATGGAGTCACTGAGGAGGTTGGTGTGAGCTTAGGTGGACTTTGGGAGATGGTGGAGGACAGGAGGGCCTGGAGGAATGTTGTCCATGGGGTTGCGATGGGTCAGACACGACTTCGCGACTAACAACAACAACAAAACATATTGTTGTGAGTTTTAGCAAGGAGGACAGGAGGAGGTTAATGGATGAGCCAGGTCAAGGGTAGGTATGGCTGAGTGCCTGCAAAGGTCCCAGAACCCAGCAGAGAAGCAATGGCAAGAGTCCCTAGCAGTGCTTTTCTGTGATGGCCACTGCGAGCTGCTCAATAGCCTGCTTCTTTCTCTGGCCCATGTCATGGTTGGTGGTGAAAATGAGCAAAAGAAGATAGTGTGGCTTGCTTTTTCCTTGAGTACCTTCTGCCAAGCTAGCAAGCAGGCTTCATGATGAGAAAGATGGGAAGGTCCATGGTCAGGTGGTGACCATGGAAGGGAGAAAGTAGACTCAGAAAGCAAGGGGCCCTTTGCAGTTGACTTGACCAAAAACTTGCAGGAATGTAGACCCAAGACTTGTCAAAGAGGATGAGATGATGGCAAAATGACCAGTAGGTTTCCTTGCGTAACTTTAGCTTGGGGTAAGGAACACAGATAAAAGTTCTAAAGTCTAGAAAATAGTAAGTGATAACTCAGGAAACTGTGAGTGATGCTGAATAATGAAAATAGACTCTGTCTTTCCATTCCCCTTCCAGCTAAGGATTAGAGGTGTGTGTGTGTGTGTGTGTGTGTGTGTGTGAAAGACAGACCAATGGTGAGTGAGGAAGGCAGACCACAGACTATTATTTCAATACTCAGAGAGTCAGAAGTTGGTATCATTTGATGGATGGATCTGTCAATTTTGGTTTCCGCCAGTCTCTCATTTTCCCATTCCTAAATTCAGTTCATCTCAAACCTTGGTAATTTCTCCAGTCTTACATCTGATTCATCTCAGACCCTGATTTTTTGTTTAAATTACATTTGCATGAAATGTCAAAGGCATTTTTGTGCAGATTTCTGTACACCTTACTTTTAATTTTAAATGTTTTAAGGGCATTTTAATGTGCTTTCTAAAATGTGACTCTAAGTGCAGCTTTTCCACTACAGGATGGGATCCTGGGGGCATTTGGGACCTTTCCCACAATGCACTCTCCATCTAAACTCCTTGACATGCCTGCAAATGGAACACCCTTTGGAGGTACCAGGAGGTTTAAGTCAAATTATGATCACAAGGGCATGAGTTGAAGTACCCTGACATTAAACACATTCAAGATTTGGACTCAGATCCTGTGCTTACTCTAAAGTAGAGGTAGAAACAAAAGGGGAGTAGTTGCTCACTATATCTTCAAATAACACATGCTTTGCATCTAATTGATCATCAGCCCTGAATTCAGTGGAAATACTTGTGGAGTTTCAGTGGAATTTACATGAAAGTGAATGTGCTTTTTGCCAACTCCTGATGTTTGACTGCAATACTAAGCCCATTTTTTTCCTTTTTTAAATCCAGGTTCCATATTTCACACTGTTCTTTCTGGGAAGGCTTTTAAAGACTTACAAAGACATGTCAACAGCACCCTTATTTAGTATTACATATACAGATGAAAGGTTCCTTTAATACAAGCAGAAATTTAATCCGCTCTTGTGTGTCAAGAGAAGAGGGAAGAAATAACATCTTGGGCCTGAAATACAACCAGCCTTCCACATGCAGAAGCCGGCCATTTTAAAATGTGCTTTTCAGAACCTTTTTATCAACTAGTATCAAAACAAGGCCAATGCAAATTAATCAATTATTATTTCTAATTTAAATCAAAACCAGTGGTAGAGATTCAGCAGTTGTTTTCCCATTGGGAAACTTCCCCAATTAACCAAAAAGCTGAAAACAACTGAAGGTGACCTAGGAAAATTTTAGTTCTTGAATTAAAATTGTGAAGAAGTGTTCTTGCCTTCCCAGCAATTTGCCTGGTGATGACAAACCCAGACTGCCGCACAAGGAGATTAACGGGTGTGAACGCTTCTTGTTGAACCAACATAATTTACGCAAGAATTCAACATCAGCAAGGCATGTAAATCACTAGGGAAGCAACAGTCTTTTGGATTTCAAAGGCTCAGACTGACCCCAAATGCCTGGTCTCAAGTATTGCATTGCAAAGGGGCAAAACAGAAAGAATATCTCCCCTGCAAACATGGTGATGATCATGGAAACCCTCCAATCTGCCAGCTCTTAATTTGGGTGGCCCTTCCAGCCCACCCTGATGCACACAACATGTTGTGGACATCACATCCTGGGAGCCTTTTCTCCCAGTCAGTAGCCAAAAGAGCCAACCAGAACATCGATTCACGAGCTTCACTGGTCTCCCTTCTTATTTATCAGGGACAATGACTGCTTTCTGCTTGGATTGTAGCTTCTTCCCACTACAACCCTCCTTTACTAGCCATTCTCCCACAATGCCTTTCTGCAAGATGCTGGAAGAGAAGGAAGGGGAAGGAGCTGATAGAATGCAGCACCTCTCTGGAAGTTATTAGTGTCAAACACATCGACATATTTTTTACCAGTGTTTGAAGCACCTGCCTCTCAAACACTGAGAACAAATGCCTGGTTTGTAATCTTAGATCTGTTTCCACTGTTCTAATGTTACTTAGAAAATGTCTAAGCTGACATGCGGTTTTCATTCATTACCCTCTGCACTCCCTTCCACTCGTTCTTGAACCTCAGTTGTGAATCACACACCTCTCCGTATCCAGACAAGAGTGGAAATAGACCACCAGCTGTGAGGCTAATATCACATTACATTTTGTCTATCAAATGTAATATGACAGACAAAAGTGAGAGGTGTGGGTGTAATGCAAGTAACAAGCACGAATGTCATTCCACATTCTGGAAAATGAGCTCCTATACATAAGCAAGGAAGCACACGACTGTAGAAGCAGAATGATCATGGGGCTTGGTTCAGGCTTTTGTGTAGATGTGTAACCAAAACTGAACTGAATAGGCCACTAGGTATGAATCAGGTTCATTTTCCTGTGCAAAGTTCAGGGCTCCTCATATAATCTTGGAGCAGTCTTTTTCCCCAACATAATCTACTTCACATGGATGAGAAACTCGTTTAAGTTCATTTGTGGTCAGAAGTGACCCAGTTTGCACTTTCTGGAATCACACGGGAAGTAATTTTGACTAATGGGCAGCATAGAAATTAATTAAATACTTAAATAGATTGTCTACCTCTTAAAATTATCATTAGTATTGCAAATCATTATTATTGAAAATTATCATAGTTGCAAATTAGAGAGACTAATTTTATCTGCACTTTCCTCTAATATGCAGTTTTGTGCACAGGTTTCCCAGGTACTTTTTTCCCTAGAATGCTTGCAAAAATGCAGAATTTGGATCATGTCTTAGATCACTCAAAGGTATGAATGTACAAACTGGGTAAATCAATTAAAAACATGAACAGAAGGAAACAAAAGTGGATGGAGCCAAATTCACATCCATCCCTACTTTTTGGCTGTTGCCTGGCCTAGTATCACAACCAGTTTGGTCTTAAGTGAGAGATGGGCAAGGAGAGTGCATATTTATCCCAAGAGGAGGATAAATGTCAAAGAGGAACAAGAACCTGAAACAGGAGAGAAATCAAGCTCTAAATTGTCAGCTAGCCAAGAGTCTGTTGTGACAAGGTAAAAATTAAAATGCTGACAGGTTTTCCTTGACCTAAATGCATATCCCATCCCATCCCTATTATTAAGATTTCCACACTTGTCAGGCAAGCAATTGTTGGTGACAATTGCATGATGCCTCCAACCTGAGAATTTGGGCTAACTTGTTGGAATATCTGAAGCCAACCTGCCCCAAGTCCATGCCTTCCAGATTCCTTTTGTCACAGCGTTTTGCTTTTTTTGCACTGTGCTGTGAGGCATAACAACAGGCTACAGGGTTTTGGCCCCAATTCCGCTGGATGTATATTTGATTCTATTCAGATATGTTCAATTCACACAAATTTCGCACAACCATTGTCTCCTTTGCCACCTTCCAGTTCGGTCTGATTAAGACGGACTTTCTTCCAACTCCCTGATTCTTTTGCCTGTTCTTCCCACTTCTTCTTTCAATGGGGCATATTGCATGGGAAACTGACCACCCAAAATCTTCTGGGAAGCAAAGTGAGGAATGGCATCAACCCATTTTGAACTTCAACTCCTAGAGTATGTGGAGTTCACTTGTTCCCTCTAATAGTCTAATATTAGGACTGACTGACTGTTCTGCTATTCACACAAAATGCAGCTGGTTTTCCTTATGCAACCAATAGCTTTGCTTACTCCAGTTGATGGTGTTCTCTACTTCAATTGATACTTTTATTTCCCTTTTTTTAAAGTTCTGCATTAAGGGAAGGAGTAAAAATTGAAGGAAAATAATGGAGGGACATTTCACTTTTCCCTTTCCCCCAAAGCACTCTGGTCCTGATCAAATCAAGAGTGTGCAAAGTTGCACAGATGTATGGAAAGCTGTCCGATACAGCAGCAATATGACGACTTTGCAGAAGTCTTAGTATGGATCTCAGACAATTAGCAAAGATGTTCACAGGGAAACATGTTGCCTAAAACTGGGAAGGGGTCAGCTATTCAAATAAGTGCCACTGTTGCTTCGTAAAAGTGCAAATTGAATAATAAAAAATACAAAGATCTCTGCATGGAACTCCGGAAGGGCAAATGGAAGCAGAGATCCTGCTTCTTTATTGCTCAAACATGAGCTAGATAAAATAAAGTGGGAACAAATTGGATGCAACAACTACGGGCACAATG
Organism: Varanus salvator macromaculatus; assembly: GCA_023646645.1. Classification (NCBI taxonomy): domain Eukaryota; kingdom Metazoa; phylum Chordata; class Lepidosauria; order Squamata; family Varanidae; genus Varanus; species Varanus salvator. Next base: position 4,191,757 of record JAIXND010000657.1, read on the forward strand.
CCACAAGTTGCCTAGTAACCAATATTGACAGAAATGTTTGAGAACACGGAATCCTTTTATTTGGCGTTAGACTAGGATTCTAGAAATATTTATGAAATCCAAATTGCAGGAGTAATTTTAAGAGGCATCTGGCTGGAAAGAATGTGTGCATAAGAACGTGACGGGAGCGTGGAACGGCGCTCCTGGCCGCTTCCCATGCGGTGGGCGTCTCCGCTAATGAAGCGAATGCACATTTGGAAAGTGTGCTTCACATGCCATGTCTACCGATCAGCAGTTCCTGGTTTGAGAGGTTGGAGAGAGGGGCTCCGGGGAAAAGGAAACCATGGAAAGCCAGGCCAGGGGTGCACGTGGCCCTTCAGGCAGGGGCAGTCCTTTCCCACTGGGGAGGGGGATATTCCAGTGGGAAACCCCATGCTCTTTATGCTGGCTGAATGCCCCAGATCCCTTCTTTCTATTTACCTGCCTACCTGCCATTTTGTTCACCAAGCATGGGAGCAGGTCCCGTTCAAAGTCCCAGGCATCAGTAGAAGCGTTCCTCCTCTGAAAATGCATGCACGCAGTCCTCCAATGCATGCAAGACAGTGCAACGACTGCCATGTTGGACAGCTTGAAAACTGGATTGGACAAACTCCGGGAGGAGAGGACACGGTAACTATATGTTCCTTTCAGGATTAGAGATGCTGTGCATGGGTACACCAGTGGACCATGGGTGAGGGTGTGCACTCCTGCCCTGCTTGTAGGCTCCTAATCGACCTTTGACTGGCTTCTGTGTCAAGAGCTAGATAAATCCTGCATCAGACTTAGGGTCTATTACATCTTCACACGCACACACTTTGCAACTTCAAATGATATACAAATTGTCATTAATAATTGCAATGCATGAAAATGGATGGTTATTGTTAATCACCACAATGCTGCAAGGCAGTTCCAAATCAATTTTCCATTCACAGCATGGGGGATTCATTATATACCATGCATAATGGTGGATGGGGATGCGGTGCCCTCTAATTAGTTACAATGCTTGATAATTATACTATACAGCTATATGGTACCTACTTCCAAATGGATAATAGTATTTAAAATGCATAAACAAACTATAAGTTGCCCTGTGAGCAAGCCTGGGTGAACCATTATTGTCCTACAAGACACAACTTCACAATTTTGCACTTGGTCATTAGTTGCCATTATAACATCCCCAAACATAATTGCATCCCTTAATTTTCATTTTTAAGCTTCCTGATGCAATCTGTCCTGGAGGGTGGGGGCACAACATAGGAATATTAGGAAAAATACCTACAACATGTGGCCAGTGTGGGGTAGCAGCTAAGAGCATGGGGCTGAGACTCAGCCAATCCGGGTTCGAGTCCCCGCTCGGCCATGGAGCCAACTGGGTGACTCTGGCCCAGTCACACACACTCAGTCCAATCTACCTCACAGGGCTGTTGTGGCGGGGATAAGCCTGAGAGCCTCAATGAGTTCCTGGAAAGGAAAAAAGGAGGATAGAAATAGGATAGATAGAATAAATTGTATCGAATGAGGCATCCTTGGGGGAAATGTTCGTGTTTCCACAAACTGCAATACGCGTACTGCAGGAAAATACTCCGCGATGCATCTCCATGAACTTAAGAAAAGAAAGAGGCTGCCTCTGTTGAAATGGAACAGAAGAAGCTTGACCTCGACATCTGACAATCTCTTTGGGACCGCGACTGACAGCTGCGTACGTTCCTCAATCAGGCTACGCAGCTCAGCATTGTCTGCATGGATTAATATTGGTTCTCCAGCATCCATCTGATTCTTTTCAGCGGGGATCCCAGGGACTGGAGTGGGGAGATTCTGCCTGGAGCTCCTGCCGCGATTGCATCTGATATGGCACCAATGGTCAAGCGGGAAGCGGCATGCAATTATTTTCCTTCTGTAATATAAACAGTGCTTGCAGTTGTGGGCTCATGTGAGAACTCTGCTTCGGTTCTCAAGTCACCTGCCTACCATCCTGGACACAAACGGGAGCCCGTGATTCCGGACTATTTTTTCAGTTTGCCAGGCTTACATTCACATCATGTACCCTTGAAAAATGAATCACTCCCTCAGCCTCTCACCCCACAAGAATGCACAATCTTTTTTGCCCTTCGAACGAAAGAAGCACACAACAGGTTGCAAGGAAGAAGAGCTATTTTGACCATGTATCAAAATAACATCCTGAGGATTACTGCTCTCCCACTGTCTCTCTGTGAACAGAATATATGAGACAAACAAGACATGTTCAATGTGATGCGCAGTGATGAGATGCAGCACATATTGTGTTGTTCATAGTTCTCCCAGTGCAAATGGAATTTGCGCCTCTGTGGAGAATATTGCCCTTTGAAAACGCATAAACACTTCCCCCCAAAATTGCATGAGGAAGTTGAAATGTCCAGCCTTCCACAAAAATATTATGGCTAGATTGCTCACATACACATCTACGTATGCTTCAAGAACCAGCCCCAGAGATACAAATATTGCACCTATTTCTGAGAGCCAGGAATCAATGTATTATTTTTAATGCATTATGATGCTTCTACTCCACCTTTCCTCCCAGAATCATGCATGGTCTCTTCCCCTCTCCATTTTATCTGCATGACAGGCTGGACATGCACATGGTGGGCATGTCGTGAGTGGAGCCGGCTGGTGCCGGAGGTCAGACTAGATGGCCCAGGAGGTCCCTTCTGACTCGCTCTGTTTCTGTGTTTCTATAGGGGAGTGAAGACAATGGTTGAAATATGGTCCACGGTCTTCCAGTGGCTGCTGTTGCCACCTGGTCAATATCACTGATTTCTGAGTACCCAAGCCTGCACCAATCCTGATGCCATCAGGATATTTGGACTAAAGCTCCCAGCATTGCTTCCCCTTGTCCATGCCCCCTGGAGCTGATGGGAGTTGGAGTCTGAAACATCTGGAAGGAGCCAGGTTGGTGAAAGCTGCCTGATCTCCTTTACCCCACTAGGTCTATATGAACTCCCAAAGTGACATCAAGCTTTCTTGGAATATCAGCATAGGGATGGCATGGATATGAACTGTAGGTGGTCCCTTTCCCCAGAACCCTCAATATAGAAACTCAATGGTTCTAAAACTTTGAAGCCCTCTGATCATAAAATAAACCAATACTGGGTGTTCTTCGGTTTTTCAGGAGCAGAAGTATTGCCTGATGAATTCAACACATACTTCTGAAACAAATAAGTTTGAAATGATAGTATTCAGCACAGAGGCGCAGAAATATAAAACAGAAGTTGCATTACCAAATAATGTCTATTATTTAAGAACACAATTGGGGGATCCTTCCTAAATAACCTTTATTTTATGCTCGGACTCAAAGTACTATCTTCAAACACTTTTCATTTCATATAAAGATTTCTGCAAATGTACACTTTCCCTAAGCTTTTAATTCCTGTTGGGCACATTGAATATTGTCTGGTTTTTAAAGGGGTGAGGGGAATCTCATTTTAACATTTCACTGTACTAGAACACTTTGCACAGTAACATCATGGAGAAAGAATGCATTTACAATTGTACACAATTGCCTTTAAGCATATTCAACCTTCCCGAGGAGTGTGAAATGCTGTCCTTTGGCTGTAATAAAAGCTGACAGGTCAACAAGTCGCAATTTGGCTGTGTTGCGATATTTCCTTAACTATTAGCATTGAAGGGAGATCCTTTCAAAGGAAAGGCATTCAGGATATATTACCTCTAACTGAAGTCTTTAGTCAATTGAGCGATATGATAATTCCAAGACCCTTAAGTGCTGCTATTGGGATTGCAAACCTAAAGCAGTTCTGAATCACAGCAGGCGAGATCCAGGCACAATGACAGCTATTTGGGAAGATGTGCTAAAGAGATGTAGGGCCCTAATCTTTTGAAAAAGCCTGAGTTAGAACTGGTATTTGATGCAAACTAGTTTGGCCACCTTTGCATTGATAGCGGGTCCAGTCTCCATTCTTAAGGACAGCTTATATTAATTCTTTGCATGAAACTCCTTTTTTCTACCACCTTTCTACTTTGACACAGCAAAGATGGCACACTTTCAACAGGATGTTGCCCAGAGATCGATGCCAATTCGAACTTGATCTACATGTAGGACCAACAGTGCCCATTTCCCCTCTTCTTTCTGCTCTGCAGATACTTTGAGCTAAAGCCAAGGTAAACATTCCTTCTCTTAGGGAGGATAACATGGATTTGTTCCTGCTAAATGAAGGGGAAACAAAATATACTTCTCCTGAGAAACCCAGAACATTTGATCTTGGTTGGGTTTCCTGGCAGTAGTGGTCAGTCTTCCCCTGTGGATCCTTGTCAAGCCATTTTAACCCATGCTCAGCCAATATGGAGATGCTGGCCTGCTTTGCTCTAGTCTTATGGCCCCAAAAGAGTTTTCTTCCCCCCTCCAAGGAACCTGAATTCCCTGAGGCAGACAAAGCCATGAAGGCACCTCTGGCTGAGCACTCACCATTCCCTGAGAGCACTATCACTTTAAGAAGCTCCTTTAAGACGCCAGAGGAGCTTCAGCTCCACAGAGGAGCTTCTCAGGGATAAGGACCGTAGTATGCAGCAGCTGAGCTATGGATGAAGTGTCCTGGGAATGAATGTTATTGCTGTATTTATATATTTTGCTGTGAGCCATCCAGAGATGAAAGTGATTGGATGGGCTAGAAATAAATAAGTCCACAAGTTCTGTCTGGGCTTTGCTGAAGATAATAGTGGTCCTCACGCTAGAGTTGTACCCTTGTCTTATGTTTGGACCTCTATATTATTGTCCTTGAACTCTGCCTCTGTTTTCTGATTATACTCGCTTGCCTCCTTTGTAATGACCTTGGCCATTTCCTTAGCTGATCTCTGGAAAATCCTTATCTGCTGGTAAATCATCGGTTTGACCCACTTCATCAATTCCTCCTTTGAAGTCAATAGAAATGAGTGAAATGGGTCACCAGGCCTTCTACCCAGTCAGATAAGTGGTTCTTTCAGCCTGATACGCCAGTCTTTGCCTATTCTACACACCCACATTCTAATCTGGATGGATAGACTATTTGACATGGGAGCTGGTGGCTTCTTGTGCAGTGGACAAGTGGGAGAGACCATTTTCTTTTTCTCTAGAGCACTCATCCCCTCATCTTAACTCTCAATGTTCAGAACCAGAAAGGAGTTTCACACAAAGCTATATATTCTATCAGCTAGAATGTTATGACCAAGGCTTTCTATCAAGACATGAATCTAATAAATCTATGCCTCTGTAAATTAATATATCCATGCATCTATTTATTAGGACTGCAATAGAACTTATTTTGAAAACAACCTTGCTGTGCATTGGTAGTCACGTACTCCTTGAGAGGAAGGGGCCAGATGATCCGAGTGCCCCTGGAGGCAATGCTCAGGAGAAGGAGCTGGCAGGCTCAAGCAGCAAATTGTTCAAACATTCATTTCGTTGCTGCCATCAGCCAAGTCTCCTCATTGTAAATCAATTGGAGCTTTGTTTCTGATTGAACCGAGAACAGGTTTAGGCATTCATCAATAACGTAACTGAGTAAAACTAAACAAAAGATCCTGCAGCTGACAGTGCATTGACATCAGACAAAAGAAAGAAGGATTTTATGCATTTCAATGCAAATCTGCTCGTGGTTAGGAGAACTTGGAGTCAACACAGGACTCTGAGAAGCAAGAGTAACGGAGAGCATGTTGAAAGGGAACTGGAGAGATTAAAATGTAGATAAAGCAATCCAATAAGGATGCACATAAGCTGTTGCACTTTCCAACAGATAATGATAACCTTCATCTAGACAGGAGATTTCACCTCCCCTTTCTCCAGATCGGCGTTTTGGCTAGATGGAGTTTTTAGATCTGTCTATCTGGAGCATCTTGGACAGGAAGCGGAGGAAGCTGGGGTGAGTTCAGGAGGCCACATACCCTGGCATCCATTTTCCTCCTCGCTCCATCCCATGAAACACATTGCTTTCTCCTTTTTCCAAGGGTGCTTTCTTGACCTTAGAGAGCATTCTTGGGGTTATTTCCACTCTGGCCTGTGAGGTGGCAGGGGAGAGGGGCTTGGAGCTCCAGTGGTGAGACCCAGCCTCAGATCTGGGAATTGAAACATTCCTACAGGTCCTCCGATGATGTGTAGAGACCAGAGGATGGCTCTTCAAGTTGCCCAGTTAATCTTGGTTCTGGATTCATACCTCACACAAATCTGCTGTCTGACTGCTGACTGGTCTCATGGATTAATTATATCTGTTTCTAAAATCGTTTGAGCAAGGGGCCCCAAGGTGACCTGCAACATGCACATTACACAAAATCCATCACCACATCCTGACCATGATATAACATTTTACATAGCTCTGATTCATCAATTCAGTGCTGTAGGTTTAGCAATGAAAAGGACAGAAGTCTTACTTTTTTGATGAAATGATGTTTCACAATGCTACAATCACTTTCAGCAAACACTTTGTGGCAGGTGCCCTAAAATATTTATTTATTTAAAGTTCTTCTATGCCATTCCATTACCAAAAAGGTCTCTGAATGGATTACAAAGAACAAAAATATTTATAGCTAAGCTGAAATATGATTGAACAATTTCCTGGGGGATTCAATTGCTCCCAGGGAAAAAAAATAAAATGCTTTCAAAATTCTATTTGGATCCCCTGGCTTTTGTTCTGGAGAACTTCAGAATTAGTCATGTCTTACTCTATTTATTCCAATGCTTCTGCTTTATATTTGAGAACTCCAGGCTCTAATTCATGCCTCTTCCATGATGGCCTAATCCTTCAGCAATGCCCTACCATGGGGACATGTGTGTAACTCCATCCCTGCCTATTTTTAAGCAAGCCATGAAAGCCCATACACCCCTGCTTTGGAAATGAATTCATTACAAATTTTATTTCATCATGTTTGATGAGCTATTCTTTTAAACGATTGTTTTTATTTTCGCTGTCCCTGCTGCTTTCGTGAATATGTCTTAATTATTGATGTGTTTGAAAACTTGTAAACCAGCTTGAGACTTTTTCTGAAAAGGTGCCATTGAGATATTTAATACAAAAAGAAAAAAGGGGAAAAAAAACTCCTGCTGCATATCTGAACTGTTAGTCTGAGGTCCAGTTTTGCTAGCCTTCACTCTCTCTTTCCCATCCTTCTTGTCTTTTTCCTCTCCCTAAACAAATGGAGATCAAAGTTTCTTTAGCCATTCTCTTTCGTGTTGGAGCTGAATTTCCCTGTAATGCTATACACCCCATGCTTGTTCAGCAAGAGCTCAGCATATTAATGAGGTTAACTTACAAAGCTTAGCACTGTTAGCTCTGGTATAAATAGGATTGCCTGAAACATTCCTCTGAGCCCCTCTTCGGCAAGCAATTTTATGCGGCCACCAAAACTCACTTTCTGTGGGGAAAAGGGATCGTGGAAATCATTAACCAAGGATGAACTCGTTGAGACAAGTTCAAGAAACTGCCAAGAGAATAGCAAAAGAATTGCTATTCACTACAAGGCAAATGTGCAAAGACCTCCTCCAACAAAACCATCTAAAAATATCTGAAATTCGCACTCGATGGTCTCCCATTTGTCCCAAGTAGTGCAGGGGAGGATGTTCTAAAGCAGGTGTTTGATGCCCTTCCCATAGGTTGGGTTGGATCCCTCATCATCCCCATCCAGCAGCCACCATGTTGGCTGGGGGTAATGGGGACTGAAGTTCAAAAGTAATTAAGGGCACCCAATTGGTGAAAGGTAGCCTACAGGATAGGCTATCTCTGTAGTAACCCATCCATTGTCTCTTCCTTTCACAGTCCAGACTTACAGGAATAATTTTGCATGATGTGGAAGATGTCAGTAAAAAGATGGCTATTCTCAGAGATTCTTGTCAGTTCTACAAAAACAACCTGGGAACTATGCTGGACTTGCAAGTAGGATGAGCAAGATCAGTGCTTGCTGGTACACATGAAGTCCGTGGGACAACACTGGTCCAACTGGGGGCCCCCAATCTCCCCCCGCCAGAGTTCCTCAACTCTTCCCCTAGCCCCATCCACTTCTTTCCACCAATGGCATCAACGTTTCTGCTTTTTGTGCATTTGTTCCTCCCTATTCTATGACTTTAAGCAGGCTCCCTTCTGGCCATGCACAAAACTTTAAAGTGAAATATGCTGGTAGGTTGGGCACACAACCGCTTCCCTTTGCCTTGGGCTCTGCCCCTTCTTGTGGCTGAGCAAAAGGTTTGGCACCCATTACTAGTTCTTACATCCCAGCAGTATGATAACCTGGGAATCACAGCAGTTTGGCAACAGAGATGAACCTTTTCCAGGTTTAGTCCTTGGGATCTTTCAGGAGCTGTAAAAGATCCCTATCTGAAATCCTGAAAATGTGAGTTAAATATATAAATATATATAACTTACATTTAAATAGTGCAAGTATATTCTTTTCACTAAACATAAGTCCCATTTGCTTAGCTGCACAAGGTTTATGCCTGTTCATAATGTCAAAATGATTGATTACAAGTTTGATGCATGGCACCACACTACACTTAGAACTAGAAATGGAAGAACATGTGGGGTCACATCCAGAGAAAGCGCATCTTGTCAAGCATGGCAAGAGAAAATAGGGATGTAACCTCTTATATCAGTAGAGGCAACTTGGAAATGAACATCAACTCAGTTGCCTGCTGAACTTGATGTTCCAGGTCCCTTGCGTAATCTACAATCTGCAATCACAAGCTAAATGCAGCTCAGTATCAAAGCTAGATTTGGACAGACTATAATAGCATAACATAATAGAAGACTCTAATAGGGTCATCAATTGAGCTGACTAGTGAAAGACAGAGGAGAGAGAGATGAAAGGAAGGAGTTTCCCCCATAGGGCATAGTCATACTATAGGATTTGCTACTGTAAGACTCAGAAATGTTTGCCAATCTGAATTAGTGGGGAAGAATTGGACAAACTCATGGCAGAATAAGCTCTTCATGGTTACCAGTCCTGGTGGCTACATGTTATCTCAAGTATTGGAGGCAGCAGACTCGTTGAGGGACAAATGTTTGCACTCATGTTCTACTTCTGGTTTCCCACAAAGAATTGGTTGTCTACCGATTGAACAAAATGCTGGATTAGATGGACCCCTGGTCTGATCCTTCATAGAACATTTTTGGTTCTTGGATCCCCTGTTTTTGTTCTGTTTCAATTTTGGAAAGACTCAGTTCAAAGCAAAAACAGAATGGGACGGTGTAATGACATATGACTTTTGCTGTAAGCATAGAAATCTAAAATTAATCAGTATATAGAAAGACAAACCTTATTGGGGTGGGGAGATTAATATGGCCTCTACAAAGGGAAGTCTCACCTTGCTAACCTTTTGCAGTTTGCTGAGAGTGTCAATAACAGAGGTCGGAGATGATCTGTTGGGCTTTGTTTGCTTGAACTCCCAAAAAGGTCTTCCAAAAGACCTTTGATAAAACCCATCTCCAAAACTCCTGAGCAAACAAAGCAACCATGGAATAAGAGAAGGCTGTTTATGGGTTGCTAACTGGTTAAAGAACAAAAAGCGGAGAGTAGAAATAAATGTTAAATTATCCCATTGGGATCCCCTAGAAGCCGGTATCACAACCAATGTTTTTTAGTGTGTCCTAAGTGTTCTGGAATTAAGACTGAGAAGAGAAATGGCCCGGATTGCTGATGACTCCAAATTCTTTAGGATAGTTAAAATAAAGGGATTGTGAGGGTCCAAAAAGAGTTCCCAAACTGGAGAATGGATATCACAATTAGTTCAATTATACAAAGGGCAACAGACATTCATAGTAAGAAAATGTGAAATACTGTGTGATTAGGAAAGGAGAAACAATTTCACATATGCAAAATGAATAACGTCTTCACCAAACCCTAAACAGAAACATGGAAGTTCAGCTAGTTCCCTCCACATCTCTCTCTCTCTCTCTCTCTCTCTCACACACACACACACACACACTACAACACACGTTTAAATAAAAGTGGGACGTGAAAATCAATCAAAACACATAGAAAACTGGACACATCTGCCCTCTGAAGTCATTAAATAAGAATTATTTGCAAGAAGGGGAAATATATAGCATTTATTAGCAATACTTGCAATGTTATGCAGAGTTGGGAGGTATGGAATGGATGAAGGCATGAGAAAGTGAGAGAATAGCAGGAAAGCCTGAATCAAAATCCTATTGGGATAGCTAAAACATGAACCTGAGAATTATCCATCGCTACGTAATGGTTATACTGCTCATAAAATGCAATAGCTCTTCAAGCTACTGACAGTTATTTTGTTTTCTCCCCACCAAGAATTTCTTAAATAATTTTCTTATACCTATGTGGGGTGAACAACAGTGCAGTCAAACCATTTGGAGGAAGAAAAAAGAATAAGAAGAAATTTAAGGAAACATACCCTGTACCTTGCCAGGTTTGCAGTGATGCTTCATGCCAGAATGTATCAATTATGCCCCTATTTTCAAGGAGACAGCAGGAATGTGGTACTTGATCAGACTGATGGTCTGTGTTGGTGCCTTATGTAGGCTCTGTGACAGTGACTTCCATTTGCAGGCATTAGTAAGCCAATGCACATTAAAGAGCCACAAACTGGCAAGTGTGTTTCCTTCTCTTGCATTTGGTTTTTCATCTAATGTACAAGCCCCTTTCAGTCTTTAACTCTGAGAAATGCCAGGGCCTGATGCTGCCTAGAGGTTATGCAGCATCATATAAGAACCACCATCCTGAATCAAAACGAAGGGTCATTAAATCCTACATCATGGAAACGCCTCTACTGATACCACCAAGAAAACTTGTTGGCCATGGTCTTCCTCCTCTTTCTACTGGCATCGTGTCATGGCAGCCCAAAGTGTGGGAACCTGCAAAGGCCCACATCTCAGCCCAAGTCCAATACCATGAACTGCCTAGGTTTCCTTCTCATCTTCAACATGAGAGCTGGTGTGGTCTTTAGGCTGAGTGTTGGACTGGGACTCAGGAGAGCCAACTCCTACTCCCCACTCAGCCATGAAGTTCACTGGGTGACTTTCATCCAGTCATGGACTCAGTTCCAATATACTTCACACTGGGTGTTTGTTCCGAGAATAGATGGAAAGGAGAACCTTGTAAGTAGCCCTAGTTCCTTGTAGGAAAAAGAATGGGGTGTAGTGCCATGCTATGAAAACACCAGGGCCAACATCTTCACAATGTACACATTCACCTTTCTCTTACATCATCCAGACAATGGTGCTGGTCAAGGTAAGAAACAGGGCAACTTGTGAAAGCTGTTGGAAGAAGTCAAACTTTACGACAGAGGTGGGCCATTGCAATATTACGCAAATGCTCTACAACTCCTAACACCCAAGGTACTCCAAGGGAGGATTGAGCTTAAAACTGTTTCTAAAGCTTATGCATCAGTGTGTCTCCTTAGACTGGAAGAGCTAGTAGGTAGAAGAGCAAATGTTTGTTCTCTACCACCCTTCAAAGGGCTGAGTAGATCTAATGAGTTTTGGAGAAGGATAGATTTTGTCAGATTAGAAGAAGCATCTTCACAAGAATTCAAATTCAAGAATGGGACCAATGATATGGAAAAGTGAGGAAACCTTTCTTCCACTTTTTCAAATTCTGGTACTTTCTACCATTGGTTAAAGTGTTAACATGGGGTTACTTTAAATGCACAAGTTAAAAATAGACAATATACAGTGTGCATTTGTAAAAGATAGCTTTTTCCCCAACAAAGCACAAAAATGAAAATAAGTAAAGTTGTGCATTTTCACTTGAGTTTTCAGAAGTGCATACTTTAATCTGTTCATTAGGTCAACAAGTCCAGAAATCTGCACACATTCTTTGACAACATGTGCTCATATTTGTGTTTGGGGTAGCAAACACGACACTTTCAGTGACCTGCAAATTGAACTGAAATTCCTCTTTATCTCTAGTACTTGAGAAAGACACATTTTAGTCCCTCGGGAAAATATAATAACCATGTGTGCCAGTTAATAGACGGGTAACCTGATGTGTAAGTTGATGGAAGTTCTACATTTGCCCAAGAAACAATGCATAGTTAGCTAACACATTTCCAGTTGTGCCATAGATATCCTGCTGGTGGCGAGAATTGGGTTGGATTTGATTCATGCCTCCTCTATTTTCTTTTGGTGAATTAGAACTCAAAGGTGACTTTGCACAATGCTAGTTTTAATTAAACAGCATCTTCTTCTCCACCCGTTTTTTGCAATAAAGCTCTATGCAATAGATTATTGTCCCATTGTGTGATGATTGTGTATAAGGAAAGATATAGGGCAAAAAAAAAAAAAAAAGCCCCAGCAAGATATCACCCTGGTACATCATGGAAATTAAAATTCCTGATACTATCCCAGTAATTAATTTCCACAGGGAAACCAATTTCGTTTAGTAATGAGTTTAATGAAAAGTGTTGCACAAGTTATGACAGTTCGGCAAGGGACAGGGGAATCAATTTCCCCCTTTCCTTTGAACTATCTAATCATTCTTTCTTTCTGGGAGCAAACTACAGGCAAATACCTGCTTTTCCTGCAAGATGGAAGGGGTTTCAGTAACACCTCTCTGCGACATCAAATGTTCTATTTCACTGGATTTTGTCGTGTGGGTTCCTTTGCTGACATTTTCAGGGAGATGCTCCTAGGGGCTGCTGTGTACTGAATCAAAGCAGTGCTTTATGGAACTCTTTCTGCTCTTTTCCAGCCTGCCCTAACCCAGAGGCCCCAATCCAAATGCTCTGAACTAAAACTCCCTACTGTGTCATCTCAACACTAGAGACAATCAGAACGAGACACATTCAAAAAGAAACTGGGCAGCCATCTGAGTGTGGTGGTGTGATGCCGTCTCCTGCAACAGCTGGGGGTTGGACTTGATGGCCTTCATGGCCCCTTCCAACTCTGCAATTTTATGATTCTACAATTCAAGCCAGCATGACCAGGTTCAAAGGACCTCCCTGAATTTCACACCCAAGTTTGGATTTAGATAATCAATACAGTCTTTGTTTCTTTGGAAAGTGCCAAACATTTGACTCAGATCTAACTTTGCTGGAGTTCTGGATGTTTGCTCTGGTGGTGTTTGCACAAGTGTTGCCTTCTTACACTGTAGATTTGCTCGGAATGCCAACACAATTAAGGTAACACATTGACATAACTGAATAATGGCAATGCCAATGCCTGCAATACATTTCCCCTTGAAATTCACTTCATATCCATGTATTGAAATTCCACTTTGCATAGTGAATGACATCAGAACCACACACACACACACACACTCAGAGCGAGAGAGACATACAACGAGCGCGAGACTGGATGACTTTCACAAAAATGCATACTATTACTGGAGTGATTAACAAATCTTTCCATCAGAAACCCAATTGCTGTTTCTCAGCAAGTATTCCTCTCTTTCTCTTCAATGATGCTATTTGTTTAGAATGTAACTGATCCATTTGCTAACCTTGACAACCTGAATTCAGGAGTTAACTTGCCTACTCACTTTCAGTTTGGGTATCTCAGCCAAGACGAGATGAGGGAAATTATATATACTCCCGCATCTAAGTTCAAAGCATGTTCTACACATAGTAAGCAACATATTGATCAATACCTACCAGTCAAGGGGAAAAAATGAAGCTGAAAACATGCTCTTGAATTTCTCAATCTCCTTAGTACTTTTCTTTTTTTCCCCTAAATGCACCACATTTTTTTCAGCTGCTGCCACAGCTCCAAAGGAAAGAAATGGCTGAGGAGATGCATGGCTCACCATCTCAAAATTACGGGGATGAAGAAATTTTTGTCATATCCACTTTATTCATACCAAGCATACTGTCTTCCTTTATTCTGTCTGCCCCTACTCACTTTTATTCTAAGTAAGAAAGACTCATACTTTGCAAGCTATCAAAGAAGTTGGACTCTGAGCCTGCGTCCTTCATCTGGAGTTCTTCTGGCATGCAAGATATGGGGGACACCCCTTGTGTCCCATTAAAGGACAGTGGGGGAGCCCCTTTGTCCTGGTATGGGACAATGCATCCCAATAAAGGGGTGCACATTTTCACATAACAGCTCTTTATTGCAGAGTTTTATCAGGGATGGAGAAGCAACAATATGCAGATTTATTGAATATCCTGACCTGGAGAGTATATTTTCTTAACCTCCTCCCATCATATCAACGGTTCTCAGAGCACAGAGAAAGAATCTCTTCACTGCTAGGGCCAGCTCTCCTGGCTTCACCATCCTGTCTTGAGACCATTGCCCTCATCTGCCCAAGGAATCTCTGGACATCTAGGCCCTTTCTAACTTGAGGGAAACGAGCATGCAATGGAATCTTGAGGGTGTTTAGCAGTTATTTAATTCATAATGGCAAAATTGCTTAACATACTGCGACAGAACAGTAGCTCTAATTTAGCTTGGAGAATGTGCACTTTATTCCTTCTACCAGCCTCATGTCATTGCATAAAACAAGAACAAAACGGGGGAAAATCCTTCTAAAAGTATCATACAGTTTTGGATTTCTAGCCCTGCATTTTTCTTTTTAGCCAGGGGCTTTCCATTACTCTGCCATTCCAAGGACTCGGGAAATCTGGGTTTTAGCCCTCGTTCAGCCATAAAGCTCCCTAAATGACTTTGGGCTAGCTCTTGGAACACAAGGTTGTTGTAGTGAGGATAAAACACAGAGGAGGAGAAGCTTGTAAGCTGGCCTAGGTTCCTTGCAATAACAATGGAAATGCAATATAATGGTAATGATACATTTCATCCATCTCCATTCATCATTTTCAGGCTAGTTCAGAGATTCAAAGTTACTGCCCGCTTATTGCTATGATAAAAGATGAGCAGATCACTGTTGACTGTTCATAGTAATAAAATGCATCCCATTGTTTTTCTTGTAAAGATGATGCAAAATTGAACAAACATGCCCCAAGCTGGTGAGCAGAATATGGGGGCCATCCAGCAGCACAATGTGTGTGCTAATTTTGTGTGCTTCTCAGATACCTGATACACCAAACACTCTGCTTGAAGCTGGCAAGGAGAACTTGCAGTGCTCCTGCTGAGATCTCATAACATTTAGAATCTAATCAACAGCCGAAGCAAGCTATTTATAGTCAAATGAACAAGATATGCAAAATTAAGGTGCATATGCAAAAATACTCCATATTCCCTCTGAAAGACAACATGCACTCCTGCATATGAAAAGATTGCAATGCTTATTGCTGGCAAGCATCAACTGTTTCTAGAAATATCAAGCAGATAACAATTGGTAACAGGCCTTCTTCACTATTGTACACAATGAAGAGGGCAGTTTTTACTGTGTTGGAGATGCATGAGAATCATGCTCCTGTTCACAAAACCTGCACACATGTCCCATGAGTAATTATGAATACACAATGTATGCAAGGACATAATTCAGGAAATGGTAAAAAAAATCCAAGAACTTGAATTCATGTTTGAAAGTCTGCATTTGTAGAAACTTGCATTCCACTCATCTATCCCCATTTTCCTACTTTAGCCTGTGATGGAAACACACATCCCCCACCACTAATTTGGAAAAAAACAAACCCATGCTATTTCAAAGAGAACATTTCCCCCAACTGAACAAACAGTTGTTCACATCCAGGAATGCTTATGGAGCAAAGTGAGCTCCAAGGATGAGTTTGGAGAACTTCAATGAGCTCAAAAGCTGGGATGGGATTGGGGTTACTCATGTTGGCTCTAGGGCATTGTCCTGTTTGAAAGAAGAACAGCAGTTCTCTGAGAGGGTAGTCCAATTTGAAATCCTGTGTATGAGAGGTACGTAAGCAGAGAGCAAATCCACAGCAAGAGAGACATGGATGCTAGCGCCATAAATCTTGTAACTTGACTTGGACAGGACCATAGGATAAGTCCTCCTGGATGGGATTCAGAAGAAAGCTTTCTGGTCCATAAACCTCCTCCACTAGGTAGGTAGCCACATTCTTCCAGGAAACCCTACCTCTCAAAGTTCTTGCTGTTCCTCAGCTCTAGAGGATCAGGCCAGAAGTCCAACTCAGAGAAAGCTCAAAAGGCAGTGACTGAGCTCAGTTTCTTACAAAAGGTTCCAGGTTTGCTTCCTGGCTTCTTCAGGCTGGGCTGAAGCCTGTCAGCCAGTGTAAACAAGAAAAGCACAATGGGAAGCTGTGACCATAAACACCTGGGTTCTGTTAATTCAGCAGAACCCAACCAGTTACTTCTGAAACATACCCAAGTGCAACAGGATGGAAAAAAGCCTCTTCCAATTCCACCCCTTCAAACATTCACTTGTATGCTACCTTTGAAGGAGAATGCTGAACTCCAAGATTGTGCTGTGCTGCGAAGTTGTCACTGACACACTCATCTGTGGGCACAACATGACTAGAGAAGATGCTGAACCAACACGTCAGAATTCTCTGCTGGAGGCTGCCACCTCAGTGGGGCAGAGTGTCCACCCTGGGCTGCAGTTCAACATTTTAAGCAGCCACCCATGGTGCTGAACCTAGTTTTGAAGCTGCCATGGCCCCTAGAAAATTTAGACTAACACCTCTGGTATCTGGCATGGAAGTCACTGTCCTCCCTTGCCTTCAACGGTTCAGAAGCCCCCAGAGAAAAAATTAGGCAGTGGGGATCCAGCATTTAGAGTTCTCCAGGCTTTTCAAGATAATAGCAGTCAGTCCTTTATATAGCTGATTTCAGAGTACAAATGCTTAAAAGCCATGCACAGGCAGAAGCTGACTTGCTGCAGGCAGGAGAGATCACGAAGCAGGGGGCGGGAGGTGGGGTTGATAATGCCATTCTGCCAATGTCATTAAGATGAGAATGCTGACACAATTTACCAAGGAAATCCCTCTTTTTATGAAGAGAAACAAAACTGAGGTTATATTATTTTCCCTACACTTATGAAAGGTACTTTTCTTTAATAATAAGTCTGAGGAAATGTTTAATATGTACCAGATGTAAAATCAAATGTTAGGAGCTCCCATCCTTCCTTGCCTTTTATCCCCCTTCCTTTCCCGTTTGCAGTGACAGTCTGTCTCCCGATACAAGGATTTCAGGCTTTTTATAATGACACCAAACAGGAAATGTTCAAACCAATTATGCTAGCAGATCTGTGAACAAAGTCAGGAAGTGGCACTCCTTCTCTGGGTCAGATTAATCAGGGTATTAAAGAAGGTTCTGAAAAGAAGGGAGGGGGAACCCCATCAAATAATGATTGAACTCGAGACCTACGTCGAATGACAGATACATGGCTGGTTGCTGAAAACTCTGTATGTGGTGTCACGCTCTGCTGCAGGAGAAGGGTTGCAATAGCATGGAGGATGGGACAGGAGAATGCCAGAATTCCCTAGGGAATGGTGCCCCAGGGAGCAGTGACAGGAGAAGCTTAGCCTTTGTCTTCTGACTCCACAGATTTGTCCATGCAGCTGTCCTGGAGAACACCTGTGTTACTGCGTGATATGGTGGGCTACAGCAGATCAAGCAACCTTGAGATCTGAATGTGCCCTTTAATGCCAGTTTTTCTCCGAGGAGGTACAGCTTGAAATAGCCACTTAGCAAGTCAACATAGTCAATTACACAAAACCCCCTAGTTTTGTTGCATTTGGTGTAACTTTTTTTAGCCCAGATCCAAGTCACACAAAGAAAATGGCACAACTGAAAGCCTTTGGGTGTGGCCGAAATTTCACCCAGGATGTTGGTGATACGGTAGCCATCAGCTAGTACAGGAGTGATCCTCCCTGAGGCTCTGCAAAACGAGGAAATCTTGTGTAGATTCTGGACTACTTCAGGCCACAGGTATGTTTTGGTTTATAGAAAAGTGTAAAAGGGAGGAGGCTGAAATCTGGGACTCTTTGGACTTGGGTTGTTGTGATGATGTCCTAGAAGGACTACTTTTGTGTAAATTACAGTGCAGATGCGAGCAAAGACAATGCCAGGTGTGCAAGAAGAAGATTAAGTTTGCAAACTGGATGAAAGGTGTGACTGTGGTAATGTTTAAAGCACCAATTTAACTAGTTCACTTTACAACGAGTCCTACAGGGAGCTGTCCGTGGTGCTGATAACTGGAATGCCATCCAAACTCTACTTTTGCATGGCTAGCATGCTTCTGCGTGACCACCTATAACAGAGATCTCCCAATATCATTTGAAGAAACTTTAGCTGGGACCTGTTTGATTCACACCGAGTCATCGGGTCCCCATCATGACCCAGTTCTAGGCAAAAGGAGGGAGAGGTTTGCCTCGCACCAAGTTTATATTATATAGAAGCCTCCTAAATAAATAAATATTTTTTCAGCACTAGGTTAAAACCTTTTTATTTAATAAATAAAATAAATCAATTTAAAAACTGATTTTAATGTTTAACAGTCACTTTTAACTTGCTTAACTTATATTTTTTTGGTTATTGTTATTTATTATATTAAGATGATTGTTTTATTGTAGTTTGTTTTAATGATTGCAAGCTGTCCTGAGATGCCATTCATAAGGGATGGCATATAAAAAGTTAAATAAATAAATGCATAAATAAACTGCAGCAGAATGATCGAGATCACAAAGATGGAGACTTGAAGGCATCCTCAAGATTCCAGGATAAGTACGGAACATACGGCTTCCAGGTGCAGCTTGTCAAATGAATTCTCCATCCTTAGAAGCTGTATAGATCCATGCACAGAGTGGCCATGCTCCGTCTTGGGGTTTCCTAAAGGCATGTGGTTAACCACTTTGGAAACAAGACTAGCCTAGAGGGATGTGGAGCATGTTGCCAGGGCTTTCTCCCCGCATAGGAGTGTCTGAATTCCCCTCGAATACCACAATTTAATTCCTTTCTGCTCCCTCTCTAACTGGCCTCAGCACCTTATTCCCCCATGACAATTCAGCAGGAGGTGGGCATGAGAATAAATTGATTCCTCAGAGGGAGATATGGGGCTCAGCTTGTACTGAGAAGTGCCAGAAAACAGCTTTTGTTTCACATGTTTTGTACAATATTGTGCAGAGCAGTAGTTCGAAGTATTCAAGGGCTTCAATCAACTCCAGCCTTCACTGAGCATCCTACGTGGAACAAAAGCACATTTTCCATTTTGAGAAATAAAATGCAGCCTGATTGTTGGCCATAAATTATGTGTCACAAAAGTTGGGCAGTGACTGTATTAATAGGCTTCCATCCACAGAGCTGGATTTCTTATTGCTATTTATTGAATAAGCTTGTAATCTGTCTCCTGGAGACCAGAAAGGTAATTCATGAATGACCAACTCTGTGAAAGTCCACACAATATATTAAGAAAGATAGAGGCTAATTCCATTAGTTAATCTGTGACTACTTTCCCTATTTGTTTCAGTTGCCAAACAAAGACACTGCAGCATTTCTGGGAGCTTATAATAATTTGGAGCAATTGAAAGGAGACAGCTTTCAATTTTCCTATATTCAAATCTGAGAACCACCATTCAAAAAAGAGGTAAGGAAATAGAACTAGTGAAGACCCTATCTTGAGAAGTGAGGCATGTCATGCCAGTCAGAGGGATAGTTCCAGGTTGGATGGTACAATAATATAAATTGCTCATATCTTAATTTAGCCAAGCCCTCCTTGGGACAGGTATGTCTATTAACTTTGACTGCATAATCAAAGTTCACCCTTTTCTGCCCTCTTCCATTCCATGTGAACTTGTTTCCTTGCTCCTGTGCAGAATTCAGGATATACTTTCCAAATGTCTATCGACACGCACCCACTTGCTAAGAAAAGATGAGGCATTAATTTGGCCATTAGGCTGAAAAATACTCCCCATCCCAGATTAAAGTATTTGCATTCATTTATTAAAGCATGCATTTCTCAATGCTTTTTTTTCAGACGTGTGAGCTCTGTCAAACACTGTTTGTTTGGCAAAACACAATGCAACCTTGGAAAGGTACATATTTCTGAATGCAAATAGCTCTCCAGTTCACAATTGTCTCCAGGAGTTGTGAGTCTGATAATCTTGCATTAAAATGCAAACCTAACACATTTCTCAGCCACTCCTAGTCGGCCAGAATAGCATTATGATACTCTAATATTAAACATAGAACTATTTCATGGTAAGACCAGTGCTCCTGAAATGTGGAGAATACAAACCACTCTTTTCATTATGATTTCAAGATATCACTGAGATAATTAATTCCCTTACAGCAATAAAGGGTGGCCGGGGGGGGGGGGTTGCTTAAGATGCTGGCATCTGGTTGCACTCCTAGTGCTGACTTCAGATGAAAGAAAGGGGTGAACTCTCGCCATTACCTAACCAAGCTTTATGAAGTTTCCTAACCCAAACAGTCAATAAAACCCCTTATTGTAATCCAAGGGTTGGTTGGGGTGGCTTCCCTTCCTTAGTCTTCCAGGTCATCTGTCATAAATAATCCCTTGTGGGTAAATTAAGAATAAAGTTGATGGGAGCTCTCCCATGTCTGCTGCAAGCTCTACTCAAGTAGAAGTAATACTGATGAGCTGACTTTACTATCAGTGCAATGTTTGCTTAAGCCCTGGAGAGAGATGAGAGGAATCCACTATATTTAAGCTGCAAATTTTTGCTAGTCTTACTGACAATATTTTTCCTTATCCCCATTACCATTCGCATCACTTGGGCAAAGCCAGGACCACCAAGTTCCCCTGCAAACCTGGCAGAAGGAGAAAAGCTATTCGGAAAGCTTTCCGCTCATGCATACCATGAGGGTTAATGGCTACATGCCCCATACTGGAAATCACACATCTGCTGCATGGAAAAGTTGTGCCACAGGAAGTTCTACACGGCAAGTGTAATTTGAATGACTCAGGCTTGTCTCTCTCACGTCTGTTGAGTTGAACTAGCTGACCCACTTATCATTCCAGTTTTGCAGAACACTCAAGTTCCACAGCATTGAGGACTTAGAAAATATTTATACCTTTCCATAGAGAATCAGCTCCTCTCATTTTTCATCAGCATTTGTGCTTTTGAAATAATTCATAAGGACTGAGAGAAGGAAAGGAAATTTTAGAAACAGAAAGTTTCTAAGGCTGGAGATATTTTCAAGAGACTCAGATATGTTCGTGTATCAAGCAAAAGAAAGGGGAAAGAGAGAATTCCAGCTGCTTGCCTGACTTCACAATGCATCTTCATTGATTCCAGTTCATTGTTTTTCCATAGACTGACTAATCAAGTTGAGCATTCTCTTCTGCAGAACTTCTTAAATGCAGTTTGCTCAACATGACTCTGGCTCGCTTGCTGAGTGCCAAAATTACATAAAGGGTCACACAGAAAGAATTGCAGTCCATTAAAATAGATATTTGCATCTCATTTCTGGCACATCCACCATGGTGCGTTTTTTAAATCTAATTTTCAAGGCCTAAGGGGTGCATTTTAAAAGGAATAAATATGTGTGATGCTGCTTCCAGGGGTTCTGCCATTAGCAAGTTGGCAAGGAGCAGGGCTTCCACTGACAGTGATTGACATGCAGGCCCATGCAAAAGGAGGCAGTCCCACAGATAATTGGGGTGCTTTAGTCATGACTCTTTATGAAGCTCAAATGATGAATGGAGGACTTGCTGGAGACGACCCTGATGCTGGGAACGATGGAAGGCAAAAGCAGAAGGGGACGGCAGAGGCTCCGGTGGCTGGATGGGGTCACTGGGGAGGTGGGTGTGGGGTTGGGTGGACTCCAGGGGATGGTGGGGGACAGGAGAGTCAGCATGACTTTGCGACTGAACAACACCACTGCCGGTGAAGAACATGGTTTGGGGATGGGTCTGTCAGAGTCCTTGGGCTTGGCTTTGCCCACTTTCTGGAAGTTGGCAGTCCAACTTCTGGCTAAGTGTCAGGCCATTTGCATGGTACTTGCCAGGGATCCAGTCCCACAGGAATGCTGCATGCCCCTTCAGTGGCACAGGGAACTTGCAGTCTTCACTTGTGCTGCATGTGCTACAGAAGAAGGTTGGCGGTAGTACAACCAGACTTCCTAAGTGAGTGCCAAGCACTGGAAGGAGTCTAATGGACAGAAGAGCAATGGGTGGGGTATGGGGTCATTGCAACTCTATTCATAAGAAAACACACCTGGAATGAGGCTCAGAAATTAACAGGAAGACACTGCAGACAAAACATGGTTACTGCTGCATCATCTGAAAAGTGAATGCCCAGAAGCATTCTGGTTTACATCCTGTCAATACATCCTTCCAAACATGACCTTATGCTTCTACTTCCTTCTCTGTTTCTTCTCACATTCCCACCAGTTTTATTTGTCTGATCCCACAACTGCAGGAAGTGCAGTTGTGATGACATAGCAGGGACGGGCCACCTGAAAGTCCCATCAGCCTTAGACAACAAAGCCAATGGTGTGGCATCAGGGGAGATGCCATGCCAGGACATTTAGAGATCCATCCTTCTGCACTGGCTGCAACAGATGCTCATCTCAGAAAACTGGCGCACTCCTTGATATAATAATGGCAATAATGCAAACCACCAAGAGAGCCCTAAAGGGCTATGGGAGGGATTTATCAATGCACACATGAATAGATGGATAGACAGACAGACAGAGGAGTCTGGCTTGGGAAACAGCAAATAGAAGGTACACACAATGTTTTTTGACTTGGGTCAACTTCATATATTATATAACTCAATGCAAGATCTTAACACTGAAGCCAAGTGTCACCCCCGCCCTCTCTCAGGCGCGCGCGCGCGCGCACGCACACACACCACACACACACACACACACAGTGCAACAGACATCAGTTGTCTTGTTCCTAAGTTCAGTAAAGGCAAAACTGAGGAAGGCAAGGTAAGGACAGATACTATGTTCTATGAAAACTCACATGGTATGTGGCAATTGCTTCTCTGTCAAGAGGTCGCGTCACAAGAACTTCACCAGTGCCCTCAACAATTTTAAAGACTCCCTTTGGCTCCTGTTCCACTCCTTTCCCAGAAATTCGGAATTTCGAGCCTTCTGGTCTGTCATTGTCTATAACCTGTGTGAAGCAAACACAAGTGTGAAGATCCAAGTCAACAGAGAAACAAAAACAGGAAGAATAAATATCTGTAGGGCATATCCATACTGTGGTTTAATCAGGTAAACACCCATTTTTTGCTTCCCAGGGGAATTTGGGAATTGGGAGTTGAAGACTAGAGTTCACGGCCAGAGTTCTTAGCACCACACTAAACTAGCGTTCCCAGGATTCTTTGATGTATGTTTAAGTGATGCAGGCATTCCCCCTTCTGCTAATAAATGGTAGAAATTTCTTAGTTTTAATTCCTGCTGCAATGAAGCCATTCACAAGAATTTCAGACCACTCCATGAAACACCAGAACTTGCCCCATTCACAACCCCAAATGTGAACACATTTTTTTTTCAGGCTTACGAATTCCCTGAGCTTATGTTGTCTTTGATAAATGTGTTTGTGAGAGACAGGTAACTTATAAGAAAGAACAAATGAATGAATGAAAATTCAAGCTCGTGCTTTAGTGAAGGGAGGTAAATTATACATTTGTGACATGGTTTTGAAAAACAAAAGCACCTACATATACACTTTTCCTGTTCAGACAACAATGAAAAGGCTTGTATTTTGGAACAGAATTGAAGCAAGCTGAGCTTTGAGATTGACATAAGAGAACCTAAACGAGTTCAAGGCTTGTTGATTCTCTTATCCTTATGTAAAGTTGCATGTGCTTATAAATTTTCTTTTAGTTATCCAGGCTTAGGTGAGGTCAGAGAATAAATAAGAATAAGGTCTAGGAATTCAACCCCACATTCTAGAAAGCTTTCCCCACACCCAAGACAGTTTGATTCTCAGACATTGACGAATCCCCAGTAACAGTCAGCAGCTCCGTCTCTCCATCCTTGCTCAGTCCCACAAATGTGGCCATTTTGCTGTTTCTAGATTACCTGGCATTTAAATGGGTCCAGGCAGCTACCCCATGTTGAACTGGTCACCAACAGCCAGTGCCTTGGTGAGTTTCTGAGCATGCATGTCCAGCAGGGAAGTGCAGTGAGGTCCTTACTATGAAACATGATAAATATCCCTGCTTTGACTCCATTTCTCTCTTTCCTGATAGTTCTCCAGATCTAGATATTCTGACTCCACATTGTGCCATAAGCACCAGCATTTCCCCACATTTGCTTTCCCAAGCTTGCTTTGCCATGTCCCTCATTTAACAGCAGGGGGTCCGACCCGATGGCCTTCACGGCCCCTTCCAACACTGCTTTCCAGAGTCACAAGCCTCCTGTTTTACCCCATTGATCTCACAGTCCAAATCTGAATTGGCTGCCTGGAAAATGGGACCCTGCCTTGGGAGGCTGCTTGAGCTTTCTGTTTTCCCATATGCAAAGAGAAAGCACTGATGGCAAATGGGAATGAGACCTGGACATGGGGCAAGTTTGGGAAATCCCATAGATCTCCAACGTCACTTGGACACACTTCCCTGTTTGCATTCCTGCTGCTGACAGCAGAAGAAAACACTGCAGTTCAGAGATGTTTAGCCTGTTCCCTGCCCCCCATGACTAAGGTGCAAAAATGCATAGTGTGAGAAACGAGGATTATACTTGTAAAACCCGCACTTATCTATTCATGCATTCTGCAAGTGCAAGGCCAGGATTACTTGAGCAAAGCCTGGGAAAAAAGTCTTCAGTCTGGGGGTGAGAAAGGGAAAATCCTGATGCTTAATGAACTGGAACAAAATTCTCTTGCTTCCCTGCTCATGTTCAGAGCAATATGTGCACATGGAGGGATTCTCTACAGCAAATGATGAGAGCTAGCAGCACATTATGTCTATCCAAGTTTGGATGCGAGCTTTCGACCTGCTTTTTGAATGTCATGAATGAGGGTGCTGATAATTACAGAGGTCTTAAAACTGATATTTCATTCACTGCTTAATTAGCCACAAGAGGGAGCTACATGTTCCCAGAAATAAGCCAGAAATATGGATATCTTTCTAATTAAGATGCTTATGTAATGACTACACCGTTCAAAGAAAGTATTCTCCCTTGTTTGCACTAAACAATCTACGGTTGCATAGTAGGGAAGCCGGTTTTAATTGAAATCAGGCTCAGTAGTTAGGGATGTATAATAAATTTGTTTTCATTTAGTTTTGACCAGCCTTCACTCAGTTTGTACATGCTGGGCAGGACACAAGCTACAGTGAAAGTCAGTACATTGCAGAGTTAAAATGTGATGTACAAAGCATGAAAAAATTGAAATAACAATAAAATAGGAAATTAGGGAAATGTTTAAGAAAATGTTGGGGTTTTCTTTTAAGGCACACAGCATGTTTTAATCAATGGAGAATAATGACTACATTGGAAGCACTTGTACAGTTGATTCATACTTTTGAGACAATACACAGAAACACACACATCAATGCTCATTGGGGGGGGGGAGAAAAAGAAGGGGGAGGGAAGGCGGTACAAGACAGGAGAGAGAAATCCAGTGTGGGACTGAGACCATGATGGATTCTCACAATTCCCTCCCTTCCCAATTCTGGGTCATTAGCCTGAAGTTGGCATTGAATTACCAGTCAGGCCAATTTGTGGAATTGTTTGTCTAATGTGAACCACAATTTACACATAAAAATGCTATTTTCTTAAATAAGACCCATAAACCATCCAGTCTTGGCATGATTTGTGCGGAATCAGCTGATTTGCACAAATTACCAATTGGCTGATTTTTTGTTTCAAAATTGTACTGGACCCTCAGTTTCTGAATGTTTGGTTGTATGAATTTCACTGTTGTTTTTCAAATGCACAAGTCATGGCCCATCTTGCAGAGGTCTGTAAAGCTGCCTCTTGGCTCACCTCAAATAACCAGATCAGAAGTGGGCAGGGAATCCATTGAATTCAAGTGAGCCTCAAGATGGAAACTGAACTTTGAGATCAAGTTCTCACAATTCACTTATCTCAGTAGATTCCCAAAGATATAGTAGCAAGGAAGGAAATAATGTGATGTGATATTGACAAATCTTCGTCGTTCAGCTTTTACTGCTACCCACTGGACCCAGGAAAGAGTTGCTAGGAAATAGAGAAAGCAACATGAAAATTACTCTACTCTGGTGCTTCCTAGATTTCCACTCCCATGATCCTTGACTACTGGCCATGCTCACTGGGCATATAGGTGCTGTAGTCCAAAATGTGTGGGAGACACTAGAATCCCCACCCCTGCTTGATCGGAAATCATAGCTACCCTAAATCTTCTCTCACAATGATTACTGTGTCAAACAAAGATAGGTTTGAAATTCCCAATGAAGCCATGAAGTGATAAATTGGTGAGATTATTCTATCAACCCCTTTTCTACTGGAAAGGTATTCTAAATAAAGTGGGAACCCTGTTGAGTGGGTTTCTTGTTATCCTCTATCTTTTAATACCAGTACTTCTAAAAGTGATGCAGATTTCAAGCAACAACCTAGGAAGCATAATTCCTTTTCACTTCTTTATAGAAGGCAATATTTATCCAAGATAGCATCAACACAGACTTGTCCAACTCAGTGCCCTCCAGAGACACTGGACTAAATCTCCCATCATTCCCAGCCTGCATGGCTGAAGCACCCCATCTAAAGGACAAGACACTATTCCCTTTTCATTCAACAAGCTAACTGACAAACATTAGTTTAGTCCACACAAACAACACTGATTCCATTAGCCAATTAAAGCTCATTTCATTAATCAACTTAGATTTCATTAATAGGTTGCCACACTCCTTTATTCCCCCAGTACTAGCCTGCTGCTGTTTCTCTCCTTTTGCGTTCCTGTATTTAAGATACTTTGCAGTGTACATATTATACAACTTTAATAGCCACAATTGCTACATTTCTTCACACTAGTCTCTTTTTATGAAAATCACAATGGTTTGCAACAAATCCTGAACACACACCTTGATCGACACCCTAAAAGTTAATATTCTAACATTCTAACAGACAACAAAGAAAATTCACTGCCTCTATCTAACCTAGATTATGGCGTCATTCTATGGATAAAAGCATGTACTGTCCTGAATTATTTTGGCTTGTATACTTCTCTGAATTTTGTGATATCGTTTTCTTCTCAGAATAGCATACACAAATGTATATATTGAAGAAAATTATATAAAATTTGTTCATTTGGGGAAATTGCATATGAAAAACACATGTGAACTTTTGTATAGCTTCCTCTAAAAAAATAAAATGGACTGATGGGGAAATTGGATGGAACAGGTTTATGAATACATGGTAAATTGACACAGACTGGAATGGGGGCTGCCAGTGGGGAGATTGCTGGATCACAGCCAGCTGCCTGAAAGGTATTCTGTGTCTAAGCAGCATTTGTACCAACAGAAATTTGCGAACGCTGAGGAGCTGGTCCATTAACCCTCATTCACGTTCTCAAAAGGAAGAGGCACTATCCAGAAGAATAATCTCTTTAAATGAAAGTAAAACAGACAGAAGAACACAGTCCAAGGAAACAGACACCTAATCACAAAACTCAAATGCACAATCCTGTTTGGATTAAGGTTTTAGTTGGATGCACACACCGTCTGGTTACAGAAAGAGGTTTTTCACTCCACAATCGCTTTAACCCACATTACAAACAAGCATATTTCCAGTTCCTTGCATAGTCCATGTGGAATAAAGATGTGGAATAAACAAGGACTGTTTTATATAGTGGAGAGTTTTGAACTTTGCCCTGGGTTCAAGCAGGTCAAAAATCAATCACTCGCCCAACTTGGAAGTTGAAAGAGTTGTTCCGAACATGGGGGGGGGGGGTGGATACAAATGGCTAATCGACTGCTAGAATGAGAATGTGAAGGCACAGCATCTAAGCACCCCCTTCTTGGCCAGAAACGTTGCCCTCAAAACACCCTAAAACCCACCTAGACTGAGAAGAGCATGTAGGATTCTCTATTTCAGGTGCCAAAATAACTTGGCCTACCTTAAGTCTTATTTACCTGGTCTGTGGATGTGGGTGGGGACAAGCTGAACTGTTTCAAGTCAGGCAAGCAAAACAAACCTCTTGCGATTCAGAATCAGGCACAGATTGCATGCTGATTCCTAACCAAGGATACAGCATTGCTGCCACAACCCACTGCTGATGAACATCAGTTTCTACAGTGACCACTTATGCATCCCCCTAAAAGAAGAAATGCATTACATAAAGAGGACAACACATTTATAGCTTAATCCTGCCTCATCTCTGAAGCTAAGCAGGGTCGGCTCCGGTTGAAATCTGGATGGGTGACTTTAAATGTTGTGAACCACCCAGAGAGCTTTAGCTGCGGGTGGGATAGAAATGTAATATAATTATAATAAATACATAGACACACACTTAGAACTAATTACTGTAATTTAAATAGTCACGTCCCTTGCCAGAACAAGACGACTGTGACCAACAAGACCCTATTTTTAAGTTGTTTTCCTTGAACTGTCATTGGAAGGGAAGGCAAAAGCAGAGGAAAACGCCACCAGAGGGCTGATAAAACTCCGACGTGTGGCAGAAAACTAATGGGCAACTTGACTTAGTGCACTCCCTATTACTCGCTACTTTCTAGCTAGAGGAAATTTGCAGGTGCCCATTTTTCAACTGGTATTAGTACGTCTCTGGCAGCAAGCTCCTTTCAACAGAGCTTCCCTTATCACACAAGTAAATAAGAGTGTTTCCAAAGGAGCAAAAGAGAAATAGCTAAGTGGAAAAGGGTGACAAGAAGGGACACAGAACCTGCAATATCACCAGGAGATGATGGCTTTTGTCTGTGTGTTTCTCCAGTTTTGCAAACACCACAATTCTTCTTGCAACAGCATTACAGCTTAGCACCTGTGGAAGAAGCACTGCTTAAATAACTATATTTCTCCTGTTCTAACTCCAAGCATGTGCATCCGTCCTACAGCCTCAGAATCAAGTTGCTGATGCTGGTCAAATGTTTCTTGATTTCTTACACTTTCTTTCCTTCCCAAGCATACCAACAGGTTAAACCTGGGTTCTCTTCCCCTCTTTGTTCCCAAATAGGAAGAGCAATAGGTTCAATAAAAAAAGTGTCCAAAGCTTAAGGGAGAAGCTAGCCATATAACTGCAGTGTATAGGATTGAACCTGGAAACTTTGGCGTGCATCTCACTCAGCTGAAGACTGAGTTGATCGTCCTGAGTTGAGCTTTCGAGAAAGGCTTAGTCTTCAATATGGGGATAATATACCTGCTTCTTTTAAGGGAAGGTATTATTTTTTCTAGGAAAATCCTGAATGCACTACATAAATACTTCACCACCAGCCCATCTTCCACTGCCACCATAGATTGGGTTCCTAAGAACCTTTTATTAAAGAGAGCCAAAGTCATATATTATGAAGCTAGAGAGAAGAAAAATAGAAGAATGATATTGCTGACATTTTTTTCTTTCTGCTTTCTTTGAACAAACACTAAATAATTTATATTGTATGTGTGATTTCTTCTACAGTAATAATTGTTTCTCTCCTTTTCTGACATGCAGAAAAGTTGCACAAATAGCAAATAAACAGGGACAATTTAACTCAGCAAAGAAATATGTAACTGCAGCTCTTAACTCTTCACTGCATTTCCTTTTGCAGGTTTAATTAGATTTTTTTCCCCAGCCTTTGTTCAATGCCACATCCCCAAGGGTCAATTTTAATTGGGAGATACATGTGACTGGAGAAGCTGTTCTAATTTTACTCTTTTAAGTGCAGAATAATGGGGGGAATGGAATATCTGCTCGGCAATGCAGCTCCTCAAAGATGTGCTGAGGCTTCCTGGAGGCTTGAGTATTCTATCTGTCAGACAGCCTGAGCCACACTTGGGCGTCTCTGTCAAAATAATCTAAACGGGGTCTCACAGTGGAAATAAACAAAATAATCTGTTGGCCTGTGCTCTCAATAATACGATAAATAAAAAAGCTTCTCCAGAATGGTGTAGCCATTAGGGAGGGGCAGAGGGACCGATGCCCAGGGATCCCACTGCCCAAATCCCAGAAGAATCCCGCTGGATCAGGCCAAGGGGGCATATAACCCAGCCTCCTCTTCCCCCAGTGGCCAACCAGCTCATGGGAACAGGCCGTTGTGATTATATTAAGCCAGTATTTCACTATCTGAATGATGATGCATCTGTGAACATATGAATTTTGAACAGTGTAGGCCTTGTAATACTGCTTCTGATGACAAATCGCAGTTTCATTGGGAAAATGGTTATGATTTCATACATGCTAAGGAATCATCATGGGAATTTTAAAACATGGCATAAAAATATGGAACATCCAAGCTAAAATAGAAGCTAATGTCATCCCATGCTGATGTCCGCACTGGCATAGACCCAAGTCTGGAAGCTCTTTAGAACAAGGCCCATGCAGTAAGATGGAAATCAAAGAATAGCAGCAAGAATATGAAGCAGGAATCATAATCTCTTCTCTTGATTTTGCAATGTGGTTATGGGATCTTTTTTTCAGTGTGATATGTACTATAACACTCAATGCACCCTATATAAAACTTCCAGCGGATAAAAGCGCTGGTTTGCAACACTGACAAGAAAATCCAGAATGTTTGTCATTTCCCTAATGAAACTCAAGAGTGAAGTTATCTTCCATCTAGCTGACTACTTCCAGATTCTTTCCTTGTTACAAAGAAATAGTTAGCACCTCATTCCGATATGTAGCATATAACCCACTGATCTAATTATAGATTTTTTTTCCTTCAGTCACCAGTTCCCTAGGAAACAAAACCACATCTCACATATAAAAGGTCACAGGAGGAAGAATTATATTTATTTATTTATTTCAATGCTGGATAAGTAACTTATCCAGAGGTCACAGGACTAGATCTTGACAGGAGGTTGGGCACGTTGATCAAGACCTGTGAGCTCAGCCACTGGAGCAGCAAGCCCTTAACACTTCAGTTATTAACAATATGTCTCCCTTTGCCCATGGTGCAGGGGGAAGACTCAGTTTGTAAATGCACTTGATCAGGCGACAAAATTCAGTAATCTGAAACCGATTTTCAGAGATGAAATGAACTGGGCACCATACACAACAGGGTACCACGCAAAAACTATGCAAACATTATTTCTTAATTGACATGAAACAACAGCACACAAACCAATCCAAAAACAAGGGCATCAATAGGTTTTGTAGGGCTACTTATCCAGGCAGGCCTGATGCAAGACATTTTTTCAGCAATGCATGAAAACACCAAAGGGACATGGAAATTAGCAGCCAGACAGGGACTGCAGGTGGTGCAGTGGTTTAAACTGCTGTGCTGCTGGGCTGGTAGATCGAAAGGTCGCCGGTTTGAATCTGCACAACGGGGTGAGTTCCCTTTGCTCCGTCCCAGCTCCTGCCAACCTTGCAGTTCAAAAGCATGCAAATGCGAGTAGATAAAAAGGTGCCACTTCGGTGGGCAGGTAACAGCATTCCGTGCACTTTGGTGTTTAGTCATGCCAGCCACATGAGCACGGAGACTGTCTGCGGACAAACGCTGGCTCCCTCGGCTAGGAAATGGAGATGAGCACCGCCCCCTAGAGTCAGGCATGACTGGACGTAATGTCAAGGGGAAACCTTTACCTTTACCTTTTTAACCACCAATATGGAAGAAGCAAGAGGAGATCAACCCTGACTGCTCTTTCAAAGGCCAGATTCTGAAGATGAAACTCAAATACCTTGGCCACCTAATGAGAAGGAAGGACTCCCTGGAGAAGAGCCTAATGCTGGGAACAACTGAGGGCAAAATAAGAAGGGGGTGGCAGAGGATGAGGTGGTTAGATGGAGTCACTGAAGCAGTTGGCGTGAGCTTAAGTGGACTTGGGGGGATGGTGGAGGACAGAAAGGCCTGGAGGAATGTTGTCCATGGGGTCGCGATGGGTCAGACCTGACTTCGCAACTAGCAACAACAACAAATGGAAGAAGCAAACATTGCAAGTGTCCTAGATAGACCCATGGAAGCTGGAGCCATTGGTTTGTAGAAGTGGGGAGGATAGGTCTGCCCTTTCTAGTTCTGAGTGGTGCACCATGATCAAGAATTCATACAATGAGCATGATAAACATGCATGACCCTTTTTGTACCAACTGTACTTTGCATTATTTAGGTGCCAGATTCATTGTCCTCATAAATGTAGGATCATAGTGGAAAAATCAGTTTGTGGAGATGAAAAGCAGAGTTAGTGTAAAAGAATCCACTGCCTCCCACTAGGAGCAGTAATTCGCCCTGAACTTCACATTGCCACACAAGACTAATATGGAAACATTCTATTATGAAACCACAAAGAAAAATAAGACCAATGATTAGGGGTTTTTTCCCCTGCATCTTACTCTTTTTCCTTCTATGCTCCTTAGATTGCAATGAGAGGCAGGTCATCCAGATGGCATGGAAACTAGAGAATGCAATTAAGTTATGCAAATATGCCATGCCTGGCTAAAAGTTGAGTGTTTGGGTAAATTCTGGTTGAAAAAGTCCTTGAAATTCTTAACCACACCATCTACTTCCAATCAGTACATCTGTTCCCAGCAGGGAAAGGAGAATGTTCTCCTTATGTGAGATAAGTTGATAAGGATGACAAGCCTGCTAGAAAAGCAGTGATAAGCCCAGCTCAACTGTGCATAGGGATTTGAATTCAGAGCTAAGTCCTCCTAAGGGAGCTTGGCCTAGGAACTGCAAAATGGAAGGAAGTTAGGAGGAGCCTACAAGTGCTAAGACTGCTCGAAGAAATACTTCCAGACCAGCTAAATGCACGGCACATGGAAACATGCTTCAAGGGCTGCTTGTAACTTGCTTCCCCACTGTGACCACCCCTCCATGTTATGGGAGCCAGGCATAATGGGGACTGAGACAGCTCTCTTGCTGAACTGAGGTGTATTGGATTACTTGGCCAGACTGTTCATTGCCTATGATAAGAATATAAGAAGAGCCCAGCTCTTCATCTTGCCCAGCATTTTGTTTCTCACTGCAATCCACCAGATATACCAAACTCCTTCCTCCCACATCCACAGGGTAGATTCCTGGCAGAATCTTTTAACCACTCACACCAGTGGGTGTTGGGAATGGGACAAAACCTACCACAGCGATCTACAATTTGAATCACAATGCACTTCTGCATCCCATAACATCAACGTTCTTTTCTCGTTTCTGCTCCTAGAGATATCCATCTTCACCCAAGTGCCCTGGGAAGCCATATCCTAACAGGAAGGATGCTGGCTTTTTGCCTGCCGAATAGTGCACATTGGGTCTACTCAACATTCTATCAACTGTTCACCTCTCATGCATCATATTCCTTCCCATTTCCAAATCCTTTGCAATATAAATAAGCACTCGCTTTTTGCTGCTCTAAAACACTACTTAATTCACATCAGAGAAGCATACTAAATAAACATTTGCTAGCTAAAAAAGGGACAAAAAGAAAAACAACCCCCCCAAACATTAAATCTGTAAATGCATTCTCATTAAAGTGGTCTCAGTGAATATTAAAAGGCACTTTCTATTGATACTGTGTTAGAAATATGCACCCTGATTTTTAATGTCATTATTTACAATCAGTAATAGAAATCGTTCTAATGCTGAATACTGAGTTGGCAAAAAAGCATACAACTTCAAATTAGGCAAAGATACAGCTTTCTAGGATATCTGCAAGGACTGCTTAGCTTTTGAATTTCAGTAAGACCCTGTGATAATGGGAAAGTGCCAACTACACAACCGTGCCAAATGTTTCAGCACAATGAGCTATTTTCTAAAGTTAGAGAGATAAGTTTATTACTACTGATCATTTCTAATAAGGAATTACAATAAACCTTTATTCACCCTCCTGCTACTACCACATTGTACATTGTATTTATAGTCCTTTTTTCCCAAATTCTCCTTCATTCACTTCTGCCATGACTTATGAATTGGATCCCATTCCCTCTGACCCTACTTGGGCAAAGTATTTGTACATCTCACTGCTCCAAATACAAAAGGGCTGGGACATGGAGAAGCCTGGGAGCAGGTAGGGCTCCATATGTCCACAGAGCCAAAGACTGGCCATTCAAGAGAAGAAACAAGGCAGCTGGCAGTCAGGTATAGCCCAAGAGAGAGAGAGAGAACACAGTCCAGAAACAGTCCAGGGGATGTACTCCAGGGTGGAGCCACATAAGATAGCCAAGGTGGAGGAGGGAGGCCACAGGGACAGACAAGAGAGGGCTGGCACATGGCAGGGAAAAGTAGAACAATGTAGGAACTAACCAGAACAAGGAGGGCCAAGTGGAGCAGGCAGGAACACCCAGGAGCAGGGCAGGAACATGCTGGCCCAAGCCACAACAACCAGGAGCACGGTGCAAGACTCCAGCTGGGACACAGAGGCCTGGAACCCAGGAGAGGCACAAAGACAACTCACACTGGGGCAGCAAGAAGCAGCTTTGTAGGGAGGGCCTTTAGCTTGTTCCAGGGCCCCAGCTGCACAGCATAATTGCCTCAGGTGTTTCCTGCAAGCACCTGGCTCTGCAGCTATTACAGGATTATGCAGGACTTGATCCTTAAAAAAACTCCTAGTTCAAAACTCTGCTGAACTCTCCATTAGCAGCTGCATGTAAGGCAAGTGGTTAAGTCAGTCCACCCACTTCACTTTCTCCCTCTTTTGCATTTTTAAAGTCTCAGAGTCTGCTTTTACCAAAATACAAATCTTTCTGAATTTTCCCATGAACAAGCTGAAACAGAATTCTCACCCATCTGTGCTAACCAAATTCAGGGATTTTCTTCAAGGGGGGAACTATGAGGAAGTTGCCTGCCATGCAAGTTGAGGAGCCTTATGGATGGAGGGGGCAGTTGGCAACCCCAGTGAATATGCAGGATTCAAACCCAGACTTTTAAGAACTACATACAAAAACTCCTGGCTCTGGTTGAACAGTTTTTTCACTTTTTGTTTCTCCCATCTGATGTCCTGTCCTGTCCTTTCCTACGTGAAGGACATTTGGCACTTTGGTAAATTCTGAGCAAGCTCAAGATGAAAAGAATTTCTTCACCTATTGCCTTTTCTAGCTCTTTCCAAATTCCTCTATTAGTAGCATTGGAGCACTCAGGGCACGTGCCCTGAGCAGGAATCTCTTTCGCCATGGCTGACACATGCTTCAGCAAAATATCCTCCATTTGGGCCACTGTCACTTTGTCAGGTGGTAAAATGAAACATAAACCATTTCAGCAAACTCTTCTGAAATACCGGAATTGTTGAGGCTTCACTATTTATAGGCAGATGTGATAACAATAAATATGCAGTTTAAGGGGCTGTAAAAAGCTATACAGAAAAGAAGTCATAAATCTGCAAAAAGAGAAGTCAAACACTGGAACAATGGGCTTTGAATAATCTCCTCCTCCTCCCATATCTGACGGCTTGATTTGAGCTTTAGGGTGCATGACCGCTCTGCTATAGGTGATGGAATCCATATGTTCTATTTTAGCACTTCTTTGCATCCATCAACCTGAGGAATAAAGCATCTTCTTTCCTCTTCTGATAACCAGCTCATCCTGTGACCACTGCATAACCAAAGCTCTCATTTTCCAGACCTAGAAAATCTCTTCTTGCTGATTCCAGAATGTAGGACATGGAATAATCCATTCAAGTTGTGACAACACAGATTGTCACAGGAAAAACAACCAGGGAAAGCTTCCTCACTGTCAGAGCAATACAACAGTGGAACCACCCGCCTGGAGAGGTGGGGGGCTCTCCCACACTGGAGACATTCAAGAAGGAACTGGACAGCCATCTGAGTGGGGTGGTGTGACTTGGTGCCCTGCAACAGCAGGGGGTTGGACTTGATGGCCTTCATGGCTCCTTCCAACTCTACTGTTCTATGATTCTATGTTGTTCTATGCAGAGATCCCCCTTCATGGTTCACTGCCTTGTTGTGGCAAAGCGGACTTGTGCAGCTCAATGAAGCTATGAGCCATGCCATGCAGGGGCATCCAAGACGGACAGGTCATAGCAGAGAGCTCTGACAAAAGGTGGTCCACTGGAGAAGGAAATGGCAATCCACTCCAGTACCCTTGCCATGAAAACCGCATGGACTGTACCAAAAGGCAAAAAGATATTTGGCCACCTAAAGAGAAGGAAGAACTCCCTGGAGAAGAGCCTAATGCTGGGAACAACTGAGGGCAAAAGAAGAAGGGGACGGCAGAGGATGAGGTGGCTGGATGGAGTCACTGAAGCTGTCGGTGTGAGCTTAAGTGTACTCCGGGAGATGGTGGAGGACAGGAAGGCCTGGAGGAATGTTGTCCATGGGGTTGCGATGGGTCGGACACAACTTCGCGACTAACAACACTACCACCACCACCACCACCAACAACAATGCAGAGATCAGGTAAATTGCAAGAAGGAACTGAATGTGTCCGCTGCCTCTGTTGTTAGACATGGACAATGCACAGATTGCCTCTCAATCTGCTTTTTCCAAAACTGGCAGGATCCATTCAGGTCAAACCGTCACTAAAAGCAAGTGACATTTTCACCAGCTCTTCTTGGGATAAACAAGATTCTAGTGCAGGCTTTCTGGGAGGCTACAGCCATGTGGGCAAAAGCATCTAAATGTGCTGTGTCCTGATGACATTATTCCCATAAAAGGTGTCCCAATCTACTTAGACATCTCCAGAGCAAACAATACCTTCTTGGGGGACCTGGTTGGTCCAAGATTGATCAGATCAGCCAATTTTCCCACCAGCCAAGCACGGTGGGGTGATCCTGTTTTTGCAAGTTCAGACTCACACTGAACTAGAAGCCTTCTCCAGGCTTTGCTGGGATGCCACCTGGTGGCCCTCATTTGGGGTTGGTAGCATGCCACAGACTTTGCAGTCCTCCTCCAATAAGCAACAAAAACCAAAAGCAGTGTCCTCTTTCCATATATTATCCCTTTTTCCTTGATGGATAACTTGGCTCCTCTAACTGATGCAAGAGTTAATTAAAAGCCAATCAACTTCATTTTGCAACTGCCATGAGACTGAGAATTTTCCTTAAATAATCTTTATGGCCGTCTCTCTCTTCCTGTCTCATGCAAAAACTGTCTCATTAAAAATTAAATGCAAAAATAGGATTCAAAAATAGGGATCTGTTTATTTGCAAGTCTTTCAGCAATGGCAACTGATGAACCATTAATGAGTTCCCTAAATGAGCATCACTGAGGAATGATAGACTATTTGACTCTGGAAGTCAAGATGTACTTCAGTGATTTTGACAAGACTTCTTGCTATAAACTGAAAGCCATGGAGAGCCATTGTTCCGAGGGGGCCAGTACAACCTTTCCCATAGTGGAAGAGATGTACAACTGCTTGAGTTAATTTATGATCAGGATTTATCCAGTCTGCAACTCCCAGAACTAAGTGTAGGCCAGACTCATTATATGACTCTGGAATTTGCAATGTGATTCCCTGAGACCAATATGTGAATACATATGCATTCAAAAATGTGCATATGTTGATTAAAAATGCAGATGCAGAAATATGTACTTCTGGAAAGGCACATGGACATCTTCATATTAATGAGAATCCAGGAAATAAACGCATTTCTTTTTGTAAAAAGACCAAGCAAGCAAGCAAGCAAAAAGCTTGCAATATGATATGCCTTTGAATCAGAAGAGTTTAGGGGACGTTTAGGGGAACGTTTAGGGCAATGTGAAGTTTAGGGGACATTTACAAACTGGAGTTTTGATCCATATGACATGCAACATAATACAATAATTCGACTGTATTATTTCAAGCTTCACTCTCTGTTCCTGCCCTTCTATTGCAATTAATTTGGCAGGACAAAAAAGGATGTAATTCTACACTGAGTGAAGAATCCACTCTCAAAAAAGGTATTGATGGCCACTTGTTTTAGAGGACTTTCAATATGGATTCAAGCAAAGGCATGGAGATTTGATCTGTCAGAGTTTTACTACTTGTTATGGTATTACGGAACCCCACCTTGAGAAGTAGCTTATCACAGACTACTTCTGACAAGGAGCCAAAACAGATGAGAAGTTACTGTCTTCAAGGTCCTCCATGGTCCATCTGAGAGCCCTTTGTTTGATGTTGTGAAAGCAGGATCGGATGGACCTTTGGTTCTTATGTCTTTAATATATCAAACAGTCCTCTGTTGTAGATAGCTCAAATACCAATGGGCTACGTAGACTAGATATTACAGTCTTCTGATTCTTCTTATCTTTAGGGTTCCCTTTATGCTAGGATGGAAGAAAAACAAAGCAGTTAAAGCTTCTTCATGCTGAATGGTTCCGTGGGGAACGTGGCATCACTGTGGTTAACAGTGATGCATAGAGAGAGCTGGTAAAAGGAGTCGTTACCTGTTCTCAGAAATGCAATTTGACTTTTAGGTACCAAGAACGGAGACACCCTTTCAAAAAGCCCCATTGCTACCTTTTCAAAGTCTGCAAGTTATCTAGATAAACTTGACACATAAATTGGTTTTGATCTCAAGCTAATCCACCTCAAAGCAATCCGAGGAAGTAAGAACCTTTTAAAAGGTTAAGATAATGTATGTGTGCATTGCACGATTGCTGTGTGTTTACCAATAAATTGATTCTGTGAAGTTTCCACTCTAAAATAAATAAATAAATAAATAAACGTGGAACTGCTTAAATCCAGATGGAAATTTGCATTTAAATAAGCATTTTAGATGTACTTTATCTCAAAACATATGTGTCAAAACACATTTCCTTTCACGAAATGCGTTTCAGAACCTATTTTGATAGATCTGTTGAGCCAAGAACTGAGTTGGATGTTCAGAACAGGTCTGTTCGTATCAGAATCAGCAAAGATCAAATTCATCAGGATTCTCTTCATCTTCTGATTAGATGATGCTTTACTAGAGCTGAAACTGAGATGCCAAAAGCTGCATGTGATGCTTGTTTGGGGCAGTCTTTAAAAATGAACATTAAAATAAGCTTTTTTATTGACTTGGGTAAGTAACTGTCCAAAGTACTGAGTCAATAATGGCACCGGCACCTCGTTTCTCACTGTTGCTATAAAAGAAACACAATTCACTTGATTCAACCAATTCAAGAATGGTCATTTATCCTTATCTTATGTGTGTCCATCAGTTTTTTCGATCTGCTGAGAAGCCCATTCCATTGATTCATTATTTATGCCTGCTTTTCAAACAAAACACCCTTTTAGATAAATGACCATCTTGCACTGAATTTAAGTTCACAGATAAAAATCAATTGAAATCATGACCAAATAGGACTGTCTTTTAATATGGAGAATCTGGTGTATCCAGTGACTGCTTGAACATTACCCTTTGAAACGTGCCATTGCTCTTCAGGAAGATTAACAATATAAAACTTTTAGTTAGACAAACATGTTACACTGGCTCATTTTACACGCCCAACTTGCAAGCCAGAGCGAATGATCCTGGAGCAGGGAATTGGACCTCGCTCGTCTTCCTCCTTTAGGGAGAAACTCTTGAGACATGCATTCCAGAGTTGGGTGGGCTGAAGACCAAAGAGTGCAGGTCTAATTAAACAAACAAGCAAGCTGCATATTTGACCTCCCAACTCTTACCACCCACAACCAACCACTAGAAGATGCATTTCAATCTCTTGTAAAGGTTGGGAAACCACGAAATGAGCCATTTTTGGCAGAGAGGGAATAGGGCCAGGGAAATGGGTCATGGGCATCTTTGGAACACTGAGAGGCCAGATGCCCCAATGAAGACGTATGAGGCTTCTGGGCCTGAGATTCTGTCCCTGTGTCCTAGATAGCTACTGCAGCTGCATGCCACATCTGGGAACTTAAATTTTGTTTGGCTTGTAAGTAAAGTCTAGTCGTTCTTGCCTGAGCTATAAGGGGGCACTTATTTGGATGCTGTCCTGGTTCCATTGGCCTAGCAGACCCTTAGTTCAACAGCCTATTTACACTCACCGGGTGCCAAGTAAGTGTGAATTCAAGTGTGGGAGATGGTAGAATCATGCAATCATGGAATCACAAAGAACAGTAGGATTGGAAGGGGCCAAAGAAGACCATTAGGTCAACCCCGTGATCAGTGCAGGACTCCAAGTTAAATATAGTGCAGAAGGATAAGGCTGGGAAGGCAGCTGAGAGGATGACCCTAAAACTGAGAAGGACCAAAGAGAACAGGGAAGAGGAGGCAGCCCCATGTGGCAACTGAAATGGCCCAAAGAAAGTGCAAGTAGGCCGATGTAAAAGGAAAATGGAGAAAGCCCTCTTGAGGTGCATTGGGGCAATTAGATCTCCCAGAAAAATTAAAATAGAGGACCATCATATTGCTAGTCCGTAAAAATACAGTGAAGGCTCAACAGTGCCATGTGCCAACCCCAGGTCTCTTTGTTGTGGAGCTGTCAAGTTGTGTTTCTCGTTGATTGCTTTTATTTTGCAAGCTACAGACAGGCCATATTTGCCTCTGACTGCAGAGAGTATCCTCTTGCAAGCTGAATTGACCAAAGTTCTAGACAAGCTTTGCATACCATAGTATCTCATAAGTGTCAGCAAATTCCCTGAGTTACAGCAGCATAAAAGACGGTTGTCACAAAACTTGCACCATCCACTGAAGCTTCACCCTTCAGAAGCTCAGTGGGTTACTGAGTGCCTCCCTCAATTTGTGCCTTTCCACAAGATCACCTTCCAAGCCACAAGGTACCTTCATGGCCATCCACCACCCTCACCTTTACATCTGATGCATAGCTCTTGGATCTCCTATTCCCCTGCCCCTCATCCTCTTCTTCATTAGGGACTGCATTCCCATGAGTTCAGAGGGCCTAGATGGTCTGTCCTCCCAAAGGTTGGCCAACACTGGAGGTCTTGCCCCTGTGTTCCCACCATCCTCATTGCTCTGCTCACCGCAGAACCTCCCCTTTCCTGTTGGTTCAGAACCAATCTTCATGTGTTCTTGGAACACATCCACAGAGCTGTTGGGTTCAACCCCTACGGAGAGCAAGTCAAAGAAAACAGAGGAGCCAGCTCAGTATGTAGGACTTTGGGCAGGCCCTTTTCATGACATTTCAGCCTTATGTATTAGTAGATTTCTTATTTATTTATGTATTATTAAAGTACCATGGCTCATTATTAGACCAAGTGCTCTCTAAGCGTGCGATTTCTTATACTGATTTCAAAAACATGCTATTTCCAGGTCACACACAATTTCTTTCTATAATAATTATACATTGTTGTTAGCATTCTTTTTTAAAAGAAAGTTTAATAGTAAGATTATGTGGAGAGCCTGTGCTATTAAACCATTACAGTGTTAAAGGTATAACATTGCTGGTTAACCGACTTGAAGAATGCAAGCATCATTATTTGTTTAATGGGTGTGGAACTCTGTCAACACATCATTTTAACAAGTTTAAAATATGAATGCTTCAACCATTCCAGTGTTTGAAGCATTTCAGTTTTTAATGCATGGAAATACTTATATGGTGGGAGAAGAGAACTTTCTACTCAAGGCAAGTGATATGCAAAGTTTAAAGAAGGGGGATGTTTAAAGGAAGCTCCATGCCCCAAAACTTATTCATTTCAGGAAACTAGACATTGAGGTGAATGACTCCTGGCTTAAAATTTTTTCAACAGTACTAACTTGCTGTCCACATTGACGAATGGGGTGGCAAAATGTACGGATACATCCACTCATATATGGCCCACTTCATGAAGAATTCAGAGAAGCATTAAAACAGATCAGGGATTCTTTTATATATAATTGAAGAGAGTGGCATATTCACTGACAAACAGACTCTAGGGATAAACGCTGGAGTAAATCAAACTTTTCACTTAATGAAGCAAGCTACTTTTCCCAGGATCATGCTTTGTTGTCTAATTTCCCCTGAAATGTGAATGCTTCAGGCAAATCAAAAGAACAAATGATTTAATGGCATTAGCAACACTGTTCAGTTCCTGGTAATGAGACAATAACGCATCTTGAACTTAGCATGAAAATTCTTAACTAGGTTTATTAAACTTTATTAAAAATTAAAATCATTTTGCAAGTCTTTGCTTTTCAAAGCAACATTTATGGTGCCTCTTGGAAGACATGAAGAGATTTACTGGATTATCATGCATTATGGAAAGTCCAGAGGTTTGGAAATTAATATTTAAAATATTCAGGTCTTATTAAAAAAATGTTTTGCTTTTGCTTTAGAAATGGGTTTGTCAAACTGGAAGTAAAAGATAAACTGCTGCTATGGATTTTCTATCTTTTTCCCTCCATTTCCCTTCTCTTCTATGTTTCTCTGATCCCATCACATCTGATGAATGCATCACACATGTTGCTGATAGTGGATGAAGTATGAATGACAAGACTGGGAATGAGGGATGGCATGAGAACAAGAGAGGAAATTCAGAGGTGCCTCACTAAACACTTCAGTAAAGACCCCCCCACACACACACCCCAAATGGCCAAATTGCGAAATGGGGGAGGACTTGGTAATCAAGTCCCATTGACAAAGGTGTTTCTCTAGCAAAACCCATGACTTCATCTGGGGTAGAAACCCAGGAGACTTCCTTCTACTGAAGCTCACAGTTGCTTACTGTAGCTAGTAGGGATGTGCGAGGATCCAGTTTGGTGGTAGGAATCCATCAGGTTTCTACTAGTCAGCTGCCATGACTCCAGCCTGCTTCCTCTCTTCCCTAATGCAGAGAGTTTACATGGCTTCCAGACAGGAGTTCTGCTTCCACACGAACAGGTTTTGGGTACTTTGTGTCAAGAATTCTGTACTTCGCACAAAGAAACTGCAAGAGTTCCTGAGGGTTTACAGACCTGGTCTCCACTCAGCTTGCCTTTTGGCTACGAAGAAACATGGGGAGGAAGACTGGTGAGTACAGAAAAACTGGATTCTGGCCTGATCTTCACATCCCAAGGGGCTGCCAACAGCTCTCCAAGATGTTCAGTAGATGTTGGAGATTGACCTTGGGGCCACATTCATGC
Organism: Varanus salvator macromaculatus; assembly: GCA_023646645.1. NCBI lineage: Eukaryota > Metazoa > Chordata > Lepidosauria > Squamata > Varanidae > Varanus > Varanus salvator. The sequence goes on from JAIXND010000657.1 coordinate 4,234,542, forward strand.
AAAACACGTGCTCTATCACTGAATTTGGGGGATGCAGAAGTACCACACCAGCACCCGCCCCCTCCAAAATACATTCTGGCTCTTTGCAAGGAATTGGATTCAGCCCTGTGGAAGAACAGCAGGTGCTGAAGAAGAAACCAAGCAAGTAATACAGCTGCAAGTGAGATACCAAACCACGGAAAGCCACTAGCATATTTTTGGTGTTCCACTGGAGTGAATGCATTGACCCTCTGTGTTGATACATATCGCATTTGACTGGTCAACTGAGCACATTCTCTTTGGACAGGTCAGATGAGCAACTCTGACCAGCCATGTTCAAGGGACTGCCTGTTTCAGCAGCTCCTGGGACCCCTGGGCCTCATCAGCCCAGACTGAGCAAGCAGGCGAGTGAAGGAGGCAAAAATGTGTTCAGATTTTGAAGAAGCAAGGCTCATGTTTCCCTGGAAAATAGTGCCATGACGCAGTCTTGCTGCCTTTGTATTGCTCTGCCTTCTCTTCAAAACACAATTGCAAGCCCGTACAAGTTCATTACTGTGCCAGCAGGAAGCAACTCAGTATTAGGAGTCAGAGCAGGAAGGAAAATGAAAACAAAACCCCAACAACGAAGTGGTAGTTTGCTTCCAGGTCTTGAATTTAAAGTCTGGTAAAGTGTTTTATTTTGAGTAGTTTTATGTTGTGTTTTGGTGTTGTCTTGTGTTGTGTTGGTGTTTCAACCTAGACCTCTTAGCACAATTATACTGAATCTTCTAATAAGAATCTCCAGCTTCCCTTCTTTCCCCCTCTTGTTGTTTTTTTAGCCAATGCTACTCTGAAGGAAACCTTTGGTTCTTTCAACTGCATTGTTCAAAGTGTGCCTTATGAAGTTGTGTGGATTTCAAGACCCTTAGCATCATGCTAGACTGCCTTGCCGGCAGAATAAGTCAGACAATGTGTGATGAAGCAAAGCATTACACAACACATCATTAGCAAGAATGAAAGAAGATACATGGATTGTGAAACACATCAAAGCAGAGCAGGGTGTCTTCTCAGCATTGTTGCTGAACTATGCCCAAGCAGAGCTTGCCATCCGTAGAGAGAAACTCTTACGGGAGACTTCAGAGCCTTTTACCAAGATGAGGTGACCAGTTGTGCAGCACGGACAATTAATAGCAGAGATAAGAGAGAGATGCCTACATAACAGAAACATTTTGAGATCAGGGTGGAGAGAGGTGTCTAAAACATGTACATCTCTCTCTCTCTCTCTCTCATATATATGTGTGTTTGTCCACAAGTCATTAGTCCTTTGTAAGACTTGACCCAATTGCCAGGCAACCTTTTGAAATACACAAGTGGAAAACAAAATGGATGTCTATCTAATGCTACACAATTTTGCTGGAGAAAAGGGGAAGGCATTCCTCAAAATTTCTATGTGTTGCACCACATGAGCAGAAACCTTGGTGGTCCCACCACCTGTGCAACAGAATTGCCATGGCCAAGCATAGCCCATTGTGCTATTTTTCCAGGAAGTCTGAGAAAATTAAAGTTTTCGGATCCTGACGCTACAGGTGAGGCTCACCCACCATCGCTGAAGCCCTGCCTCTGTTCTTCTCCCAGTGAATGGAGTGGGGAAGTGGGGTGAGGAACATCCTTGCCACAAGAGAGCTCAGAAGAATCAATGCATTCAATGTGTGTATCTAAACATGGTGCCTGGGCCACTGCTCTCCTCCATCACTCTATTAATGGCCTGGCACTGATTTTCTGACAGTCTTATTCTTCCCACTCTTCTTCACCCACATTTCTTTTCAAAGAATTGTTTTATTCATCCTGAGAATGAAAGAAAACTCACACACATATCAAAATATGCTGGTTTGGGCTATTTACTGGAAGCTATTTACTAGAACACTATTTCTAGAAGCTCTCCATAGGGGAGTAGAGATTTTGTGTGTTCCTCAGATAGGCAGGGGCCTCTCATTCCATCATCCATTATTTCCCAAATTTTCATTTGTGTGCTCTTGTGCAAATCTGTACTATGAAAAAGGCACAACACCCAAATCACACAAATCTCCCCAGATTCCCTCATGGTAGGATGTGCACATCCTAGTATATTTATTTATTTTATTTATTTTTTGATTTATATCCTGCCTTTGTCCTACAAAGGGATCAAGGCAGCTTACATCATTCTCCTCCTCCATCTCATCCCCACAACAACAACCCTGTGAGGTAGGTTGGGCTGAGAGTCTGTGACTGGCCCAAAGTCACCCAGTTGGCTCCATGGCTGAGCGGGGACTCGAACCCGGATTGCCTGAGTCCCAGTCCCCTGTTCTTCATCACGACACCACACTGGCTCTCCACCACACTGGTTCACCACAATTAACACTAGTTTATTGTTTCTGTTTCATTCTGTTTCTAAACAAGTGTAAAATTTTGGAATGCTTAAAAGACCCCACAAGTCTTTGGAATCTGCATGAGTTGGGAAGGCTGGTGAGCTATCGAATCCATGGGTTGCATTCCTTGTAATCCAAATGCAAATGGATTTCAGTCCATGGGATGCTTTTCCAACTTTTCCAGTTTACTGTCATTGTCCTAGGATCTCTCTGAGCATATATTACTGGTGGCAAAAGCCGCAGGAACTTAGACCAAGTCCAAAAGGGGGGTTGGAAACCAAGTCATTGGGGAACTGAGTATTGAAAGCAGAAACCAGGTTTGGACAGGAGAACCTTTTAGTCACTCTGTGTTGAGCTGCACCCACCATTCCCTGAAGTGCAAATGTACCGTCCACCCGCTGTCATCTAGGCATGTGCAAAATGCAAGTGTGCCAAAGTTCGTTGAATTCCATCTTAACGATCATTCTGATTGGGTTGAGTTTTCATCACTAATCGATGCCCATTTTCAGGCCCATTTCCCATGTATGCATACACCGTGTTTGTCTTTGCAATGTAAGCATTCTCCAATTGCTCACTCTTGAATATTTCCCTGCCTTTTTCAAATGTACACATTTTTCATGCACAATTTCCTGTCAAACACAATCTTGGGAGGGGTGTGTCTGCAAACCGTGTTGCACGCTTGGGAATCTTAGAAAGCCAGGACTGGGGAAGCCCTGATCAAAAATTAGCTGAGATTAATGTCTCTCACACAGTTTCTGCCATCTCTCTGTCACATCCCCAAGTGGCTTTTCCAGTTACTGCATTGCAGACACGGTCACAGAACCAGCAGGGTGGACAGCAGTTGACAAGGACTGCATAGAAACTGTGACTAATGCCACAGTTTTCAGTGTCTGTGTGAATGCATGGTGAATGGAAGGATCAAGTGGAACAAGGCAGAAGACAGTTGGTATCAAATACTTCCCCTTCCTCCCCACACACAAAAAATGCTTCTCTATGATATACCAAAGCACAGGTACCTGACATTTGATTTCGCCATTTTGTAGTCTGCAAGCTCATCGTTCTAGCGTGCATGTGTGTGAAAAAGAGCACTGGGATTTTCTTCCGTGTATTCTCATGCATTACAATCAGTACATCAAGGGAACACAGACTTCCACAGCTGTCCTCTGCCAACATTTCCATTGTGCACATAGCAAAATGCATCTCTCATTATGGATTCAGGGATGGTCAAGGTGGGGAAAAGCTTTGCTTGGTTTGCATATGAACACACACTTCTCAAGCTAAGAAGTAAACAACCAGCCATTATCATTCTGTTTTCTCATTCTCCTAATCTTGCAAGGCAGTTCTATGAGCATTAGGGGGAATAGCATATCAAAATGCATATTAAGGAAATTCCTTGCAAAAAGGTGTGTGGGCATGGACCACATGTACACCTGCACACATCTTTAAGTCTTTGAACATCTGCATATATTTTCATACATTTATTATTGCAAAGCAAACAGACATACTTGGTGAAACTAACCTACATGTAAGAGATGAACATCATGGAAAATTAATAGACAGGTTCATCCAGCTGTAATTGGGAGATGTTTGGGCCAAGCATCTCAAATTTGTTTCTGTCTGGATTTAGCCATGGATCTCACCAATAAGCTTCTACCTCCCTCAGGTGTTCTGGACCAGCTGTCTTACCGAGATCCTCCTAAATCCCACATCTTATGCATATTCATATAAGAGTAACCTTTGGGTTGGGGTAACCTCCAGCAAAGAAAATCAAAACTCATTAAGGGTTTTGATATATACAATATACAATATACTTTTGTATATTGGTTTAAAGTTTGTAGGACAAAGGATTGTTATGCGGAGCGAAGGTCAAGAGGACAAGATTGTTATGCAGATTTTACATTTATGCATAGTTGAAGAAAGATTAAGTCTTAAATTACCTGTACCAGCTGATACCTGGAGGCCATTCATATGCTGATTTAAACCTCCTAAGGAAAACATTCAGCCAAACAAAGGCCTTTTCATATACAGCTTTCTCTTTGCCCTTCATCTGAGGTCAAAAATGACCCCTTTTGCAGTTAATGCTACATTTCATATTGGAACAAGCTGAAGATTTAGCAGTCTGTAACTTCTATGCAATGCAAAATGTGCCATCTGAACACTGGCTTGAATCCAGGAACTGCCCTCTACAACAGGAAGGAATCTACTCATGGAAGGTCCTTTTTCTTAGTTATGGGAAATTACCACAAAGCACAAAACTTGCTTCATTCTGCAGTTTCTCCTGACTTTCTTGATATTTTCAAGGGACTGAAAAGTCAGTTCTGGGGAAGAATGGCAGGAGAAGTCTACTTCTGTACACAGAGTTGATCCAACCAAAGTTGTTGACCAGTTGAACATCAAGGCAGATATAGAATCAAAACTCAGACCATGAATGGTAGACAGAATCCTGCCTGCGGTAGTTAGGTGGCCTCTATGAGAGAACCTTGGCCAGGAGAACACATCTTCAAAGCTTTAACTTTTGAGTATCACACATGGAGCTTAACATGGCCATGACAGAAGTCCAAGAACCAAAGTTAACATGGGATTTAGCAAGAGAACCGTACTTTCTAGACAACCAGACTTTCTGGACAACAAGCAATGCAGCTCTAGAGATGTTCACTCAGAATTAGGGATTAAGGACATGCTCAGTTCACATTAAAAATGGTGTGCCTGCAGTTCTGAATGTGAATGAAATTCTTCCACAAATCCCCATACTACATTCACATTTCAAAATGTGCCGTTCAAAAATGCAATTTTCTCCAAAAGGAACAACCTTTAAACCACCCATGGATGATTAAAATCAAAGAGAAAAAGCAAAGAACTCAAAAATTGCTTGTTCACCTATAGAAGCAAATTCCAAGTTGTTTCATGGGATTCATTCCCTAGTAAGTGTGCATAGGATTGCTACCTGAACTAGCAGCATCGAAGTAGATATCTTGGGGAAAGATATTACCAATAAATGCACTAGTTTTCTTTTCTTTTTTTAAACTTAAGGCAGGGCATCTGAAATGCACACATGCTTACATGGTAGTTTACATAATCTGTTATTTTTTTTAGCAAGAGTTATACATGAATCCATGAAAAATTAGACACTTATATCTTGAATTTCTCATTTGAAGTAATTCAAGATTTCCTTAAATTCCAAGGTAGAGGTCAACATCCAGTACAGTGCTTAATGCCTTCTTGTTTTCCTTTGCTATATAAGCTTTTGACACAGACAAGATTAGATCTTCCTGTCTCTACATCTAAAGTCATTAGTGTGATTTATTATAAAGATACAGGAAATTAGGAGCTAGAATATTTCAATATTGGGCATAAAATTTAATTCTACTGTTGCTATAGAGCTAATTCATCTCTCACTAACATGTCTCCATAGCAACTAGACAAGGACATGGTCCTTCTCGAAAGGTTTAAGTAGGTCTTCCTATTAAGGATGGATGAGAAACATAGTTCAGTTCGTGTTGACCAAGATTAACCCAGCTTGCACTTTGTGAACTGAATAGAAACTTCGAGAATAATCTGCAGTTGAAGTCTTTGCGTGTGCAAATTTGCAGTGCGATTCCTCAAACTGTGCCCCATAATACCTTTGACAACATGCCTCTGCGCACCAGTGTGCTTTAAGCAATGGAAGACGAATGCACACATTTCATGCATGTGCACCACTGCTATTGGCACGTCCAAAATAGTCACAAAACTATAAACAGATTTCATGAGAGGAGAAAACAAGCAAAGCTCACAGCATCAGGAGGAGTGGAGCCTCAACAGGCCTTAAAAATTGAGTTTGGAGGACTTTGTCAAGGGCGCGTTTGGCTGGTTCATACATCCTTACTTTCTACCCATCATACCATTATCCAAAATATGTGTGCAGGATGTGTAGGATATGTATAATCAAACGGCTTTCCAGAAGTGCTTGGGAACGTCCTCTCAGTCAACCACCAACTATCCCAAATGATTCTTTGCCTCTGAATTGTTTGCACAGGAACGTTTCATCAAGGCTGTTTTCATTTAAAGTAGATTTTTTTTAAAAACCCAGAAGTTGTTTATGAAACGATCGATATTTTAAACAGGAGGGAAATGTGAGCAGATCCATTATCACGAAATAAGCAGGGCTGCTTAATGATGTGGAGGACATCACGTGGTTATCCCGTTTTGAAAACGAAAATGTCACTGTAATCACTCATTTGTTAACATTAAGGGTTCTTGTGAATTATTTCCCTGGCAAGAGGAACAGCATGGGATAAACAGGGAGTCGAGAATTTCATGCGTACACCGCAGACAGAATCTAAAGCACCACACACTGATTTCCATACACACAGGGTGGGGGGTAGCCCCGCTTTGACAGATGCTGTGCCTGGGAACTCACGACAAACAGCTTTGTATCTTAATTTTAAGGAGTACACAACTTGCACTATTCAGGGGCAGGACTCTGAGTCCCTAGATGGTGCCCAAGGCAGTGCAGGGTACACGATTCCCAAATCCAGGGCTTGACATGTGTTGGGGCAGCTGCAATCCATTCCTTGATTCCTCTCTGGCTGCTTCTGGAAGGTCAGCAGTGGGACTTTGATGAGGCCGAGGTGGGGGAGAGGGGATTTCAGTGTTTGGGAAGGAGAGGAGCCTGGGAAAGCCGACACAAGGCATCTCCTGCTTCCCCTCCATCCCAAAATGCTTTTGCAAAGCAGGCAAAAAAAGCCTGTTTAGGATAAATAGAGGGTGCAAGGATCGACTGGCAAGAGACACTTCCACCCCACACAGGAGGAGTGTGAGCCTCTGAGTTTGGGAGTTCATGACTATCGTAAAAGGATGGCACCCTTAAGGAAGCAGTTCTCCCAATTCCACTGGGAAGTTCCTTCTCTCTCATGTTGAGGTCAGCATGGATTTCTATCTGTGCCTGCATCGCGGTGAATGAAAATCCTGGTAGAGACTGCATAGCTTCTCAAATGTGCCCTTCCATGGGGTGCATTTTGTTTTATATATATTGTCTGGCTGGCTTGGCTTGGCTTGGCTTGGCTTGGCTTGGCTTGGCTTGGCTTGGCACAGCTCTTGGAACCCAAGACATTTTTTAGAACATTGTCCTCCTCTCCCTTTTATGCTCACAGCAACCTGGTGAGGTAGGCCAAACTAAGAGCGAGTAACTGGTCAAAGTCACCTGGTAAGCTTGACGGAAGAGTGGGGACTACATTCTGAAACTCCCAAGTCTCCCAACAGTGCTGGGAATGCTATGCTACATCATTCCCCAGGTGATTAAAGCATTGTTTGAGAGCCTTGCAACACTATGCATTTTTCATATGCACATTTTTCAAATGCATCCATGCTCTCAAACACTCTTTTAGGGTCCTCAATTTGCATTACATCACATGGCATCACAGTCATACCATAAGGAATTGGCCCACAGGGGGTATTCAAGTCTTAGAAGAGCCTCCAGTCAACAGTTCGGGGGCTCACAAAATACGGCAGCAGCCTGCAGAATCAAAGAAAACAAATACTATACCAGGCCACTTCTGACCCATAATGTTCTCCTGCTGATGCTCCATGGCTCAATTGTGCAGACCCCCTCTGGGTTCAAGCCACACAGCAGCACTTATTATCCACATGACTGTCAAGTCTGTATCACTGTTGGACCCGTCTAAAAAGAGATGGACACCAGGCGATCATGCCAGCTAAGCAAATAAAAATGCTGCTCTTCCGTTTGTCATAAGATAAACGTCTGTCATTCTTCACAGAGGAGTGACAAATAAACTATCACAGTAATTAAAGGAGAATTGTGTGTCCCGCTGCTCCGTACTTCATCCCACTTGATGTGACAAATAAATTGGAACAGTAACATATGGATGGAGACCAAAACGACAGCCCCATTTCAGTATCCCCATGCTTGTACCAGCAAGAAATACATCAATAATACCCATCAACATTGGTAACCTGGACCATCTGGACTCTGAGCTGTGGCAGAGCCAAAGCCTATTAAAATATTTTCATCTCATCGTTTTCCCTCAAGAACTCCATCTCACATGTGCAAGTGTAAGGGCTGGCTAGACATCCAGGCTCACTGACACCGACTCATGCTTGGCGCCTGGTAGCTGTTTAATTAAGAGATACTGAAGAAGGGGGTTCTTGGTTGCGAGGCAATGAGCTGGATTTCAGGCAGGCAGGAGTAGTCAGTGGCTTTAGGAGGGAGCGGGAAGAGATTGTCATCATTAATTTATTCTGCTGCCTAATTGAATGTTGCTGTTTTTTTTTTTTTTAATGATACAAATCACTATCCTGCTTATGAAACTGTTGCTGCCATGTTTTAAAATGGCCGTTGCTCAAGTCTTCATATTTGCTACGATGAATCCAAGATTGAAGGAGGGAAGACAGGCTGCTAGAGATGACATAAGAAGGTTGCTGCTGGAGGAGCTTGTGTTCAGACTCTCTGATTTTTTCTCTAGCCTTGAGGACCAGCATCTCTGTGTCTGCTGACAGGACCTATATTGTGGCCAATTCCACCCCTTTTGGAGACCTGATGGGACTCTCACCTGATACTTCTGTAAGGCTGGAGAGATGAATGTTCTGCCTGGGACTCAGATGGGTGTGGGGCAGAGGACGATTGCAGATCTGTGTCCCCTGGCCAGGAGGGCCCTGAAAAAGACTGTAACGAGATGGCCTGTGGCGTATTCTCACCACAATCATCTTCTATGTATTTCAATGTTCAAAGGGCTGAAGCCACCAGAATGTATCAGAATGTTGAGAAACTAGTGCAATCTTACATGGATAGGAAGCTCATCACAGGAAGATCAGTTCTGACTAGAAAAGCAATAGTGAGTCCCAAAGTCTTCCGATGGAAGCTGGGGCGATTCTGACTGCTACACCTGACCTTCTCCTGTTATTCGGCAGATATTCTCTTTGGTCAAACATGAAATACACTGATAAGGAGACACCAATGTCACCGTTTGACATCTCCACTTCATTGTCAGCATGGCCATAAATAAGCAACCGCTAGGAAGAGTAGGGACAAGCCAATGTGGACCCCACCCCCCTAAATCATAAAGTCCTCCAGCTAAAGGTTATGGCAGAAACCAGCAGATCAATTCTGCAACATCTAGCTTGTGGCTGTTTTAAGGACTGCCTATGAATTTAAATCAAGTCTAAGTGAACCACAAGAGTAGCATCAGAGGGCTTTATTGTACCCAGCAAATATCTGTAAGTCACATTATTTCAAGTCAAACTGGAAGAGAACATTTGGAGGTTATGTAGCAAATGCTCCTCTTCATGGGTAGTAGTGGAGGAAGTTGGGGGAAATTATCTTCTAATCTTCTTATCTTCTAATTATCTTCTAATTCTAATTTTGGCTGGTTTATCACTTAAACATTCACTTAGTTCACTGTAAAGGGACCATGTGGTCAAAGAAGACATGAGTTTTAGGAAGATGTACTCCAGGGTAATTCAGGTATTTATCTTCAACATACATGAAATAAGCATCCCTTGATTAATGGGGGAGGTTGGGAATTCCTGCAGGGGGAGAAGATCTCTCCTCTTTAGGAAAAAGAAAACACTACAAAGGTTTTTTGCAGCAAAAGATGTTGGCAGTTTTTGTATTTGCAATTCTGCAATAATTAAAAAAATAAACTTTTAAGCAAAATTAATTAAAATCTAAGAAAATTAATCAAAGTTTAAGTAAAATAATTAATCAAATTTTAAGAAAAATTGACCAATGGAACTTGAACAAGAACCTTAAAACAAAAGAAATGAGACGAAACAAACTGAAGTGAAGATGCACAGTCATCATTTTAAGAAAGGGGATGATGCCAGAATGTTGCAGTCAAGTTCCTATTCCCCCTGGCATTTTAGGGCTTCAGTTTTTGTTGTTTGACATGTGTTCATATACGTTGAGGCCTTTGCCCAGATGTTCTCAACTTTGCATTCATGCAAACTAGCTTTGCAAGTTTTATGTTAGATGTTGTTGCTACATAATAGGTTTGAGTTTTGTGGACAACCCAGAATGCTTCAGCTATTGAATATTACAGAGATGGTATCATTGTTTTATGATTTTCCACAATACATTAACATTAGGAATGTACCTTCCCTCCGGGGACTTTTCAAGGAAGGCATGTCATATTCAAAACACGCCATTGTCCTCTGGAATCTTGGATTTTATGCAGTGATTCAGTTCATTAAGGCAGCTGTAAATTAGTCCTGGATAAGTTAGGAAATGTTGTATGTTTATTAGTGAGGAAATTGCAAGCGTGAATCGAGTTGTACTCATGTAAGATGCGGTCATGCAAGGAATTGCGTGTGCCAGTCTCATCTAGCAGACCACTCGAGCATTGCCGTTTTCAAGGCTTTGAGACTTGTGTATCTACACCTGTGGTTGGCACTGAATGGCACAAATCTTCAGCCACTGCCCTCACCCGAACCTACACAGACAGGGTGCGGCTAATACTATGCGATGGAGGCCAGAGCTTGCCTCCAGTCAAATCTGGAGAAGACAACATGAAAATTCAGAAGAGTAGAAAAGCCAGTGTACATTGGCTTGTCTTAGAGGAACATGGGGACCTACTCATCACAACTCAAGATATTTGTCACCCTATCTCAGTTGTAGCAATAGTTTTCTCCTTCTCGTTTTGCGCAACCTGGGACCTTCCATGTGCCAAACCACTGAGTTCAAAGAAAAGCTGATACTATCTGCTTTCTACCAGCTCATGGTGGCAATGCTTCTTCATCCCACCATTTGTGTTCCTCTCAGTCCTCCAGGTGATGTCCCAGGAGATGCCACAGGGAGGAAAGAGGAGCTTCTTTTCCAAAGCCATGTTTGTGAGCCACGTTCGGCACACTGCAGCTCTCCGGCTGTCTCTGTTGTGCAAACAGGGCTCATGTCCTGAAGTGCAAGGGGTGGAATAAACCCATTGGGAATCCATCTCCCCAGAATCCGTGGGTGTCCTCTCATGCTCATCCTGGTCCTGCAAAGTGAGCTGAGCCAAGAGGAGCTCCACCAAAGCTCCATCACAGAGCCCTGGATGTTCAACTGGCAAATTTCCCCAGCCGCCATTCCTTGTGGCCAACTTTCTTCCGAGATCGCTGTTGCCTCCCATGGCATTCATGGAGAAGGGCCTTCCCTCTTTATTGCTCCTGCTTGACAGAGAGACACTCGGAATGCAATGCCTGCTTCACAGGCAGTAGGTTCAGGATCCCTCTTTGGCAGGCAGGAGTGAAATGAGAGGTGGCGAGGGATTCTGCTGAGGTGACAGGCCCCCAACTGGGCACTGCCACCCTGCTGATTCTTCCCCCTCTGGCTTGAGTGTGAGAGGCAGAGAAGGGAAGTAATGGAGCAGTGCAACTGCTTTTAGTGTTGAGTTGATGGCCTGGTCTTCCTGCCTCCTTCCCCGCTCTTTAGGGCACAGTGAGACGCTTCGGACAGCCACACTAAACGGTGGCTGCCAGTGGCATTCTCTGGCTAGCCACCTGGCAAGATCAGCAATGGGCCACTCTTGCCAAGTGGCTGTTTCTGCCCTTGGTACCACAAGAAGCTGTGTTTTTGGGGTTCGGATGATGCAATGCACCACTGTGGTACTGAGAAACCATAGAAGACTTGGATCAGTGACTTCCCAGCAATGCACAAGGTAGCAATGCACTGTGGCAATAGGAGAATGCAGGCTAAACAATGGAGTCACGAGGCCCACATCTCTTTGCAGCTTGTACCACCTGGGAGCAGTCCATGTGCCCCTGGCAGTTCACATCCACCCCCAATTACAGAACAATCCTAGGCCCAGCTTTTGTCACATTGCCGCAAGTTCAGGAACAAAGAGATTTCTGCCTTTTTTCCTTGTTGACACAGAAGTGACTCATAACAGCATTTCTGTCACAGGAACACAGATTACCTGCACGCAGCTTTTCCAGACAAGTAACTTTTCAGAAAATGACCATACAGGCTCAGAGCTAATTCATTTTCCCCACTCCGACCTGATGACTATAACTCATTATAGCATTTTATTGATCAGCTCAACCATGTTCATCCTGATAGGGAGCAAGTTCAATAACACTCAATATTACATTTTTATTACACCCGAGCTGCTTGGCTTGTCTGTGGATTTTTGTTCTTTGGCTTCCCTCTGAGATTGCTGTCAACATGGAAAAAATAAATCAATATCTAATACTCCCATTATCAAAATGTTATACGTGGCACATCCATGTAACCTTGGGTCTACCCAATGGCAGTCCAATTGGCAGAGCCATTGCAGTCAACCCCAAGATGGCGCCTTCAGATTTCCCCTGAAATGGCATCTATGAGGCCTTTGTTCCTTACCCTTTCAAAACAGATTTGTTTGGGTGGTGCTTTTTTTAGCATTTTTAGGTGTCGCCATGCTTTCTGCTCACTTTTTCTGAACTTGCCCTGATCAGCTAGTGGGACTGATGGGTGCTTTTAAACCTTGGACTTCATGCGGCTTCGGGGGTGCCTTTTAGATGCCTGTGTGTGTTAATTCAGTAACAAAGCAGACAGCAGACATGTCCCTCCACTCACTCCCATCATGCTGTATCTTTCAGCGGCTTCCATCTTCTTGATATGGTAGAAATGACAACAGATGTGCTTGTTAGTGTTGGGACAGTGACCAATGGTGCCAATTCATGTCCGATGGAGTTCCAGTTCGTGAACTCTGATAGAACTATTACAACGCCACTGAAATCTTTCTGCCACACAAGTGGTTGCCTGTTCTCTTCACACAACCAGGCATGCAAGTTGTGCATCCAGTTGCGGAATGAACAAGCAGTCGATGACAGTTCTGCAGCTGATGTTTGTACAACTCCAAGGCTGCAAATGTAACTTTACATAAATTATGCTCTTGTGTGTGGTTTGGAACTGGGTTTCCAGGAGTGGAACGTTTTTGCATGGCTGGAGTGGCACAGCTCTTGCCCCCATTTATGTTTGTTGTTTTGCTCTTGTTATACATTCATATCCCACTTTTCTTCCTCTTGCAAGGATCCCAAGGGGCGTACAAGGCTCTCCTCCTCTATTCTATCCTCAGGATTACAGCTCCCTAAGAGAAGTTTGGTTAAGAGGCTGTACCTGGCCCAAAGTCATCCAGTGAGCCTCACAGCGGAGTGCGGGCTAGGGCTGAGGCCGGGGCCTGACAATCTAAGCACAACACCCTGCTCTGAGCATACACACTTCGAATCCATGTTACTCATAGGACCATCATGACTACAGGAATAAATGCCACCTACATAGATACATATCTTAGATAGGCTAAGTGGCCCGGAGTCTGGTCTGAAGGCACACCTGGCATCCACCATGCTGAAGCTAAGCATGTCTAGGGCTGGTGCCCCACCATAAATAAATAAATAGGTGATGTAGAAATCAAATGCTAACTATATCTGCTGCCTCATCACCTTCCATTCTCTGGATGGTAATTCACTCTTTCTGTCTTATTCCAAATCAGCCTCTGATTCGCTTGTGTCACTGTTGCTTTAAATATTGGTCCTATAAGCATTGTGATTCAGAAGCTGAGTTTGTCCTGTGAAATGAAAGGCTATCCTAAGATTCATTTCCCTGAATTTGATTTAAAAATTGTGTGTGTGTGTGTGTGTGTGTGTGTGTGTATGAATTAACAGCTGCTGATAAACATCACAAGGGTGCATTGCCCTTCAAATGTAACATAAAAATGCAAAGGACATGGCTAAGTACCTTCGTTTTACTACAAGACTTAAGTATATAAAATCAGTTTTTTCTTGCTTTCCCCCCAAACCTGTTGCACTTTCTTGCACACACAAGAACTCTGCACTCATGTCTTGAGGCGAAAAGATGCTACAAGTGCTACAAACATGAATTTCACGACAGGTTGTCATTACGCACATGCTGGGGTGACTTTAATGGTGACATTGGCAACCTGTCTGGGTTAGTGGTAATGACATTTCTCACCAAATTATACTTTCAAATAATAAAAAGTCTATCTACATCAAAAGGTCAAACTCCTGAGCTTGAAGCATTGTGAAGCACGGCAGCATGTGATGTTGACTTCAGTTTTCTTAGTTCGTCTTTTTTTAAAATTCTGCTGCTGCATCACAGAGACATGTTCCAGAGATGCTTGGAGAAGCTGCTTTGCATCCTTAAAGACCCGTTAGGGAACTTGTTCAATCATACCATTTTTGTTTGCTTGTTTGTTTGTTTTAGGGCACACCTTTTATCCAGAGGTGCAGCTACACATATAACTCCTTATAACATCACATAAAAATGTACCTTCTATAACCATTTGTGCAACCCCATCAGGATGGCTATTCTGTTCAGGACTACCACTATGTTCTGGCAAACCAGTGGGTTTTCTTATACAGAGTCTCAAGGTGGCTATTTGGTGAGAACTACCAGTATGTTCTTGCAAGCCCAGTGGGTTTCTTATACAGAGTCTCAAGGTGGCTATTTAGTGGAGAACTACCAGTATGTTCTTGCAAGCCCAGTGGGTTTTCTTATACAGAGTCTCAAGGTGGCTATTTGGTGGAGAACTACAGTATGTTCTTGTGAACCCAGTGGGTTTCTTATACAGAGTCTCAAGGTGGCTATTGTGGAGAACTACAGTATGTTCTTGCAAACCAGTGGGTTTTCTTATACAGAGCCTCAAGGTGGCTATTTGGTGGAGAACTACCAGTATGTTCTTGCAAGCCCAGTGGGTTTTCTTATACAGAGCCTCAAGGTGGCTATTTAGTGGAGAACTACAGTATGTTCTTGCAAACCAGTGGTTTTCTTATACAGAGTCTCAAGGTGGCTATTTGGTGGAGAACTACCAGTATGTTCTTGCGAACCCAGTGGGTTTTCTTATACAGAGTCAAGGTGGCTATTTGGTGGAGAACTACCAGTATGTTCTTGCAAGCCCAGTGGGTTTCTTATACAGAGTCTCAAGGTGGCTATTTAGGGAGAACTACCAGTATGTTCTTGCAAGCCCAGTGGTTTTCTTATACAGAGTCTCAAGGTGGCTATTTAGTGGAGAACTACCAGTATGTTCTTGCAAGCCCAGTGGGTTTTCTTATACAGAGCCTCAAGGTGGCTATTGGTGGAGAACTACCAGTATGTTCTTGCAAGCCCAGTGGGTTTTCTTATACAGAGCCTCAAGGTGGCTATTTGGTGGAGAACTACCAGTATGTTCTTGCAAGCCCAGTGGGTTTTCTTATACAGAGCCTCAAGGTGGCTATTTGGTGGAGAACTACCAGTATGTTCTTGCAAACCAGTGGGTTTTCTTATACAGAGCCTCAAGGTGGCTATTTGGTGGAGAACTACCAGTATGTTCTTGCAAACCAGTGGTTTTCTTATACAGAGTCTCAAGGTGGCTATTTGGTGGAGAACTACCAGTATGTTCTTGCAAACCAGTGGGTTTTCTTATACAGAGCCTCAAGGTGGCTATTTGGTGGAGAACTACCAGTATGTTCTTGCAAGCCCAGTGGGTTTTCTTATACAGAGTCTCAAGGTGGCTATTTAGTGGAGAACTACCAGTATGTTCTTGCAAACCAGTGGGTTTTCTATACAGAGTCTCAAGGTGGCTATTTGGAGAACTACCAGTATGTTCTTGTGAACCCAGTGGGTTTTCTTATACAGAGTCTCAAGGTGGCTATTTGGTGGAGAACTACCAGTATGTTCTTGCAAGCCCAGTGGGTTTTCTTATACAGAGTCTCAAGGTGGCTATTTAGTGGAGAACTACCAGTATGTTCTTGCAAGCCCAGTGGGTTTTCTTATACAGAGTCTCAAGGTGGCTATTTGGTGGAGAACTACCAGTATGTTCTTGCAAACCAGTGGGTTTTCTTATACAGAGCCTCAAGGTGGCTATTTGGTGGAGAACTACCAGTATGTTCTTGCAAACCAGTGGGTTTTCTTATACAGAGTCTCAAGGTGGCTATTTGGTGGAGAACTACCAGTATGTTCTTGTGAACCCAGTGGGTTTTCTTATACAGAGTCTCAAGGTGGCTATTCTGTTCAGGACTACCACTATGTTCTTGCAAACCAGTGGGTTTTCTTATACAAAGTCCAGCCAATGATGTATCTAGCACAGGTTTGTCTATGTGGCTGGGAAGTGGGTTTCTGCTTTCCGACAATTATCCAAGCTCTAACTGGAGATGGGAGAAGCCCCCTTCCCCTGCACCTGGCTTTCTTCCGTGTGAGCAGATCTTTTTGCAAGGAGGTCAAGGTAAGGAAAGAGAGCTGCAGGGTCTGGGAATCCTTCTACAAACACCGCCTAGACATGAGCTCCAGGAGGAGAGTCTGGCTTAGACACAAGGAGCACTTGGACCACCAGGACCATGACTGATGGAGACAGAAGGAGAATGGAGGCTTCCGTGAGGAAGGGTCCAACACTCGGCAAGATATAACAGGGCCAGAAACAAAGGCTGTCAGGAACCACTGAGGACTAAAAACCACCAACACAACGAGAACTGAAGGAAAAACATCCCTCTCTCAAAGAGCAGAAGACATAATCTGCTCACCACATCAGAGGCACTCACTGATAACTTCACAAACTTCTATCCTTACAACAACCCTGTGAGGTAGGAGAGGCTGCAAGTCAGTGCCTGGCCCAAATCCAGCCAGCAGAGACTAGCCACCAGCTCTCCCAAGTCCTAGTCCAGCAGTCTAACCACTATGCAACACTTTCCTTTGCATGGAAGACCTGTGCTCTGCAGGGATGTAAGGGGAAATAGGAACAGGTGCATGGAAAGGAATGGCAAAGTAAGCAAGCCAAGTGTGCTGCTCAAAGTTTGGACAGTAAATGAAATAAAAATCAGCATTCCTTACACTTTGAGTTAACTTTGGAAGCAAAACCAGGTGATTCAGAACTTCAAACTCTGGGGAGAAATGCCAGAATCAGGGAAGAAACAATCCACTGTATCGCATTAGAAACACACCCAGAGAACTCAGCAAATAGTAGCTACAATTAAGAGACAGCAATCCCGTTAAGCTGGACTTACCCTGCCCACGAGTCTTGGAAATGGAGGCCTCTGATTTTCAGGCATTAAGATTGGACTTGCAACAATAGACCTTCTTTGCCTTACAATTCCAAGGCTGCTTTCTGTTTTAAAGATTTCCTAAAGAAAGAAAGAAAGAAAGAATGATGAGATTAATTAGCCCAAGAGGCTTCCTAGGACACCACAATTTATTATCCCTCTTCTGCACTTTTTAAATTTTGCTGATGAATAAAAAGATCCATGAGCCACAGTCCTTCCAATAGACTCGCTAAACCTTCATTAGCTATAGAAGCATTGTCAGTTCAGGACGTGGGATCAAACACGCCATTGAGTTTCTTCAGGTGAAATCTTCAGGATCGTTCTATTTGTGAGGGTGTCGTTAATGACGGATGACTTTTGCTTCACCCTGCACTCTTCTCGCCCATGCTAGAGTAAAAGTAAAAGAGAAGAAAGAGGCCACCAATCTCTCTGCAGGTCTCAAGAGTTGGGCTTCAGCGTACGGCGGTGGCGTCCAAAGTGCTGTGATCTGGACTTGAAGGATTGTGGGCGTCCGATGAAGGACAAGAGGATTGGCACCCCTTCTTCCTGCTATAACCCTGAGATGACACATGGAGAGGAGCTGGAGGGGACCACCATGTTTCTTTCTTGAATGGTGGCACCTCGGTCCTCCCTGGAGCACATCTCCACACCAGCTCTGAGGCTGAGCTTGGGACCTGTGGCTGCTGCAAGAAGGATTTTTCTGGCTATGAGGTGGAGGGAAGGTGCTCTGAATTGGCAGTCCTGGCCTTGCATTGTGGCCCATCTCCAAGGCTGGAGCTGATGCCCCGAACTATCCTGAGGCTGTCTAAGAGGCATCCGACAGTTGTAGCCTTGTGCCCAAGGACTATTAACCTGTTGTGTTTTATCAGACACTGAGCAAGGTATAACTCAAAAGGACGGAAACCCTCATCCTCTCACCTGCCCAGTCTAAAACACCTTCTATGGAGGTCCTCCCCTGAGAGCCCCTCTCGAAGAGAGGGAGGAGGGCTGTTACAAGTGGTGGCCCCTCAACTGTGGAATACGCCTCCCAGAGAGGTTTATCTGCCACCAGCTCTTCTTTCTTTCCAACGCCAGACCAAAATCTTTTTATTTAACCAGTATTTTAATCGCTGATTTTAATATCTATCTGGTTGAATCCTATTTTAGTCAAGTGCTGTAAATTGTTTTTATGTTCTTTTTATTATTGTCAACTAGAAATTCTCTACGAAAATATAGACAGTACAGAAAAAAATCAAATAAACAAAATCCTTGCATTCTGACAACACGGCTAAATCCCATCCCTTCTAGCATTAGCACCTCCATTTTACACTCCGCCCAAATTCATGAGATGTGTTTTCCATTCAGTTCCTTTCCCTCCAAGGATCTGACTGTGATCGTTTATTTATATATAATGGAAAGGGGAAAGGCACAAGAAAAAAAAAAGAATAAGAGGGGGACAGGACAGGATGGGACGGGAAGGCTGTGCCAAACATTCACGAAATGAAAAGCAGGTTCTGTCCAAAAGGCAACGCACGCAGTACAACAGAAGCAATCTTTCAAATCGGTGTGTGATAGTAAACACAGGCAGAACCCCCAGCTGCTGTGTATCCGTGGCATAGGTTAGAAGAATTACAAGGATCTGCTGGCTGTATTCTGGCGCTCTGCGGCTCCATCAACCTGCCATTACATCCACCAAAGAACGGCGGCGACAACAAAATGTCCACTCTTGTGACTTCCTGGGATTGAATCCAGGATGGTTTACATGAATGCACTACTAATTATCAGGCTGCAGTGCCTGAATAAGCGGAGACAAAAGTATTCTTCCTTGGACCGAAAATACAAACCATGTCATCAAGACATTGGAGCTGCAGGCGGAGGTGCAAGTGTGGGAGAAGGGTGAAGGACAAACTTTCCTATTTCTGCGCTTTTCTAAAATACTTTTCTCAGTTTTTCAGCAAAGAAATACCCAGCTTAGAAACCTAGGTGAAAATTAAAAAGGTGGGTGGTTTGGGCATGTTTAGGGGAGAATTTTTGTGAGTCCAGCCTGGTTTAACCATCTTGGTGTGTGCATGGGGGTTCGTGCCAATATACTGTCAGTTCACACTCATCTGTCTCCACAATCCATTTTTTTTCCTGTGCCATTTTAAAAGGGCCTTCCTCCTGGGGTACGTCAGACAATCACAGACTGCAGAGAAGGCATTAGGGCATTAAATAGTTAATCGTAGCTAGTTAGATGATGACATCACAGCGGCAAATCACAGTGGGGGTTTCTTGTACTTATGCCCTCTGAATGGTTGAAGAACTCTGCCTCATTTCCCGGCTTTTGAGAATAATAGTTAAAATGAGGTTTGTGTGTTTCAGAAGGAGTGTTCATAAAGTGTTCCCAGCTGGGTTTCATCTCAGCCCTAAATATTGCCAAGGGGAGTTGATCACAATATCACTTTGTTGATTGCATTTGGGAAATGAACGTATATCTAGAAGTGATCACATTAACTAATGAGCTCTTTTCTCAAATCAGACTGCAGGTATGTAGGCAGGCCTACGATTATTCACTGCAGCCAAATATTGCACAAACACCTCCACCTCACAACCTGGGAAGTGTGGCAGTTCCCAAACTTTGCTTGCACCCAATTTAACCCTCATCCATTCCGTCTTCTTAGTGCTTAAGAAAACATAGCGATTCTTTTCAAATATGAAAATAGCTTAAGAAAATGATCTGTGCATGTTTGTATTTCACCGAATTCTGCAATCTGTATCATGTCTCAACATGTGATCAATTTGCCGAAGCAGGAGGGGTCGGGGGAGAATCGCCGTTTCTTTTTACTACCCTTTTTGTCAGTCACCCATACGAGGGAATAAGAGATAAAGATGAATGAATTGCTCCATGAATTCTGGCTGAAGCCTCCCTCATATGTCTTTCCCATTTTTGCATCATCTCTCAAAACACATGCTTTAAAATGTATGCCAAGAATGGTGTCAGAACACTCAGGACCTGGGTAAATGAACTCTGCACAATTCCACTCAGATTCCACCTTAGGCCAAGAGGTACAAGTCCGGCTAATCCATATCAATGTTTGCAAAGAACAAAGCCTGCTACAGGCATTGGTACAAGTGGCTATTGAAACTGTGGCTCCATCCTCTACTTCCCTAAGCTCAAGGATAGGCTAGACATGCACATGGGAGGCATGTCATCAGACTCGATGGCCCCAGAGACCCATTCTGACTCACTCTGTTTCTATGTTTCGAAGCCCCACCAAGCCAGTGAACAAAGCTTTGTGGTGAAGAGATGGGGCTGTGAGCAGCTTGAGCGTCAGTCCATTACTACAGGATCACTTTCCCACATTCAAGATCTATCTTTCTGCAACCTGGCAAGCTGCCCTCGGCACAGGGATTAAATGCAAATACAGAAAGTGGACCATCCCATTAGCACAAAAATTTAGAATTGGAAGCAGAACCTGGAGGCCTGGTATCTTCTAGATGCCATGGGCTAAAACACACATTGGTCCCAGCAGCAAGACATGCACTATGGGACCAGTGGTGCAAAATATGGCAAATTTGCCTCCCCTAGTTCACCAGGGAGATCAGAGGAATACATGCATCTGACACAGTACAAAGTTACGGGCTCTCAGTGAAGACAATGCACCAAAATGTTTATGGATCAATGGCTTGGCCTGGTGTAAGGCAACTCCAGGTAAGTAGGTAGAATGTAACTCTAAATGGTAGCCCCAAAGCAGGCAGTGCTGCAAGGCAACAGGTAAAGGTGCCTTCTCTATATTGCGTTCCTTCCCCTTCAATCAGTTCATTTCAATTGCTGTTGGACCCAGATAACATCTGTCAAGTGTGCCAGGTACAAATTATTATGAGCACCATTGGATTGTCATCATAGCCCACATATTGACAGTTGATGCTTTCACAATGTTTGCCAAACCATTTTTTAAAGCAGCTTTGCATTCATTAAATGGCACTCTCAAAGACTCATCTGTGTTCTGGGAGGTCTTTGCAGCTGAGCAAAAGAGCAGCTGTTTAAATAAATCATAGATCTATGAATAAAATTAATGATTTTTAAAGCCAGACACCTGCTTGGGCACAGTCGGGGGGGGGGCAGTCACCTTGCTCACTCGACTTCATTCCCCATACACCTGGTTTAATGTGTCCTCTACTTTTCATCTTCTCCCACCCTGTCCTCATGTGTGTGTTCGTTTTCCCATCTACTGGTAGGACCTGCACCAAATTGAAGTTCAGCCCCTCCTTCCAGCAGAAGCATTGTTGCTCTTATTTACTGTCATTATTTATTTCATTTCTATATCGCCCCCTTTCCAAAGCTCTCTGCAACTGGTGAGCCATTCTTTCCTCCAGGATATGCATCTGGAGAAAAGTGATCAAAGAAATCAGTTGTCAACCTGACCACAGTAGCAATACAACAGCAAACTGCCTTCCAAACACCTGCGAAGTGTTATAAGTAGGGCTTGCTTAAAGGGGAAACAGAATTTCTCATACCTCTTGAATGTCCTATTTTTTTCTTTGCATGGGCACATAAATCATCATGTCAAAATGCTTCCTAAACTGCACATTTGGAGAATAAATGTATTAGCAGAGAACTCTGACAGCCGCAGTTGGGAAAATCCGAAGCTCAGGAAAGCTTTGGGGGGGTTTCTTTCCAGTTGTGGGTAGGCAGAAAGGCAAAGAGCAGGACGAGCTTGCCAGCATAGTCTAGCTTAGAGTTGTGACTGCCAGTAATTAAACCTGGGGAGGGGGCAGGAAACATGTTGACCCTTTAGTACAGGGGGGAAATCCTCAGTAAAGTGGTGGAACCACCAAACCCTGCAGTTAGAGGAAACGGGCTGTGTCCACAGAACGATGGGTGTCCCTCAGGATTCAGGTCTAGGATCCAAGGCTCAGCATGCAGGGAAGATCAAATTCTAGCCCTAGAAGACTTCCTCTAAAAGATCGTCCTTTTGGCAGGGTGTATTTTGAGGAGGAAATGGATTCAGAATTAGCAGTGGCTTTTGCACCCTTGAGCATCCATTCTGGTTTTAGTCTGAAATTTTAAGGCACTATCCGTGGTGCTGAACCACACCAGCAAATTTGGGACATATATTTAAATGGATACATTCTTACAGATTTTCCTTCCTTCCTTCCTTCCTTCCTTCCTTCCTTCCTTCCTTCCTTCCTTCTTCAGAACAGATCCATGTGGAAACAGCAGAGAATGGCTTATCCAATAGGTAAATAATGTGCAAGATTGTCACAGGCTGGGAATGGACTCATTCCAACTCGTTAAGTAATACCAAGACTAACCAGTTCTCACCCCGACTCTCCATTCAGGCACTGCCTCTATCAGTCTGCTCTGAATTTCTGCCTATTTCATTTTAATGTTTATATTGCTGTAATTCTGCTTAGTCTTATGAATTGCAACCAACATTCTAACTGAGATGTAAAATTGCGAAGCGATAAAAAGGTGCTTCTCCAACTAAAATGTATCCATTTATATTGCATAGAAAAACACCCAAGACGTGTCTGGAGAGATGAACGCCTTGTGTTTTTGCAGCATCGAGTGATTTCCTTGGTTATTATTTCAGGAGCAAACGCTCTGGGGCACAATGGGCAAACGCACAAGAACAACGTTTCCTTACCCGAGAAATCTGCTTGTTCCTGGCAGGGTGGGGGGAACGTTCCCCGGCCCTCAATCCAAAGAAGATCTTGAACCTTTTCACTAACTTTCTCTTTCAAGCTAAGAATGAATGATTCTGCATAGCTAGTGCAGTTTGTGCTGAGATTGAGACTTGAGCGACCTGGGTTAGACCAGGGTGATTTGGGGCCAGTTACAGATTTCCACTCTAATGTACATCACAGGGTTGTTGTGAAGATAAAATGGAGAGCAGGAGAATGGGCCTTCAGTTCCATGTGGGGGGGTGGGGGGTGGGGGGTGGGTGGAAGCAGAATAGAAATGCAATATAAATAATACTAATAAGGAAGAAAAATAAATAAGAACACTCTTTTTAAATATTACTTGTTCTGCATGCTAAGATTCATCCTGTTAATGAGAACTACTTTTCCATCAGTATTTTTGTTAGTGAGCTTATTTTCATTTGATCCCACTGTAATTTATGCCTGTGGCAAGGGCAGTGCCGTGCTGCTCATTAAATATAATGATTATGCAATTATATGCAAAGAACTAAATGTGTGTTCATGCCACCGCATTCAGCTGCTTAATGGGGAAAAATAGCATTCTTCTGACCTCACAACCAGGGCATCAGCTGGGTAAAATGTCCATGCTGTTTCTTCCTAGTGCAGAGAGGAAGCGGAAGAGGAAGAGGAGGAGGCAGAGGTGGTGGCGGCGGCAGCGGCAGCAGCTGCAGCGGCAGCAGCTGCAGCTTGGGGTAGCAGATATTCCTTTCTTTTAGATTCCACATCTGGAGGACTGTCAGATGTGATTTCACTTAAGTCCCTCTTTTAGAATAATTTAAACCATAATCTAGACCAGTGGTTTTCAACCTTTCCACAGCTGGGGACCTGTGGAAACAGGAGAACCCCTCAGGGACCGCTAAGGCAGATATGAAAGGTACCATACACATAATCAAGTATTCTGTGCATTAGTTTCCAAACACAGTTCCAAAAAATGAGAATTCTCCAAAACGACCAGAAACCGAGCACCAGAGGTGCCAGCAAAAGGAGAAAATACCAACAGTGGTGCAGCGTGACTCCCAGCCAGCTCTCACCGAGCCGGCTCTTCCCTCCCCAGCTTCCCTACAGTGCCAGCACCCCTTCCCATAAGCATGATACCAACTGCAGAAGAGCTGGTGGAGGTTCACAGCGAGTGGGTGCCCCCTGCCCCCTGGACTGGCAGGAAATCTGCTGCACACCAGTGCCAGTCCCTGGACCAGTGGGCATAACCACTGATCTAGACGGACCTCTGAGACTGTGTAGATTAAGGGTCTGTGGGCAGTGATGTGGAAGTTA
Organism: Varanus salvator macromaculatus; assembly: GCA_023646645.1. NCBI lineage: Eukaryota > Metazoa > Chordata > Lepidosauria > Squamata > Varanidae > Varanus > Varanus salvator. The sequence goes on from JAIXND010000657.1 coordinate 4,258,823, forward strand.
TACAACCTTTCCCCCGGCCACTAGAACGGCCCCTTAATGACCCCTCCAAAGTAGCCCGAGGCTTCCCTTACAGCTCCAGGAAGCAGCTGCCACACCAAGAATGTGGGAATCAGCAAAGCAGACACTCTCCAAAGCTCTCTGAATTAATTCCATCTGAAGGGAATTTTGAATTTCAATTCTGAGCATTTTAAAAATGCGCACAACAATCTGTGCATGATCTTGTGTATGGTTTTTCCAAATGGATGCATAACCTAAGTAGTTTAACAATGCATCCCTTTCCCAGTGATTAAAGTGCACCTGGGCACGCTTTTCAAAAGTTTTTCAGTGGGAAATGCACACATTTCAACATTGCACACAACTGATGCGTTCATTTGGAGAATTAACCATGGAAATATGGAAGATTTTAATGCAAACAGTAAAAAAGAGAACTCTGAAATAGACTCGAGAGAGAATCAGTTTCAAGATAAAATTTGCATGAGTTTAGCAAGCTCACATTTTGCTGATCTAGGATCAGGTAGCATGCAATACTGAGAGATAGAAAGAAAGAAAGAAAGAAAAGAAAGAAAGAAAGAAAGAAAGAAAGAAAGAAAAAGAAAGAAAGAAAGAAAGAAAGAAAGAAAGAAAGAAAGAAGAAAGAAAGAAAGAAAGAAAGAAATTTTGATTCTGAAGATGTGTTGCCATTCAGCGTAGACAGTACCAGTTTTCATGAGCCAATGAACTGGGCTCAGTATAAGACATAAAGAACGGGTCAAATAAAAGCCCATCAGAAAAGAAACATTACACAATTCCTCCTGAATCCCAGCAAGAAATGCTGCTTGATTCAGTTCAAACCACAGTCACAATGCCCCCACTACTATCTGCTACTGACCTTACTTGTCAGAAGGATGGGCCTACTAGCAATGCTTATGGCTAAAGTTCTGTTGGAAATGGACTCATGCAAGGAAAGGAGGTTTCCTTGACAAAGGAAGAGACTTGCGATAAAGAATGGAAGAACTGCTTTCACACAGCCTTCCTTTGTTGTGCCAGAAAACAGCAAACCAACTGGAAGCTGGTTCCCTATGAGCCACAGAGAATGCGAAGGTGAGAGATCATATTTGTGTTGCATGCAATGATGTGCATTTTGGTAAGATGTTCCATTTGCATTCACCAGATGCCTAGAGAGATAAATCTTTGCTGCTTCCCTCTGGGATTGGATTGTGCTCACTGGGAATGGGCAAAACTGTCTGTTTCACTCCCTTTGCATCCAAATGTATTGTTTCCATCCTGAACATGAAAATCCTTGTGAATACAAGTAAATTCTCACCACAGATGAAGCAGAACTTTGTTAGCACCCATTAGTGCCAACCAAATTTGATTGTTGGAGCTCTATCTGATATTGTTGTATCAACTTCCCATGTTGTGGTTTCTTATATCCACATGAGAGGAATCTTCCACAGAGAGGGAATGAGAGCTGCAAGCAATGGATGCTACAGAGGAGTCATCCATGCCAGGAGAACTGTGGAAGCCTGGTCCATCCAGGAAAAGGACCATGGGTCCATTCCATCTGAACCCGGTGAGAAGCATTCCACCTCTGAGGTGGACCTGGCAGCCACCGAGCACATGGGAGGATTGTTGATTCGAGAGGCAGGCTGGGAAGGTTCATTAAAGAAGAAATTTCCAAAGGAGGGCTTCTCAAGAGGAAAGGACTCCTCAGGAGCATGGTGGACTTGTTTTAATAAGGGCCTGCAGAACTGGCCATTCAGTGGGAAAGTTCTGATCATCTAAACCCTCCATTTCCTCCTACCCAGTGTTGGAACATTCTACCTGCTTCAAGGCTTCCAATCCCTAACTTTGCTTTGTGGATGGACCTCTCTGCAAGAGTCCCTTGGACTTCCTTCTACTTGACTCTGATTCTTGGATTGCATGTTGTGTCCAACTGCTTGAGTTTTGATCTTGGCTGCCTCTCTGATCTCTTTTCTGGAAGAACATTCTTGCCTGGTTCTGCCTGCATTGCCCATTGCCCATCTCTTGACCACTTCTGCCACTGTCTGTTGAAGATTTGCCTGCTTAAGAATATAAGATCCATGGGGAATCAGAGCCAAGTTCCACCTGTTAACATACTGAGTGGAATTGCTAAGGCAGTGTCTGCACATTGGTAATACCAGCTGGTCAGACTACATGCTTTCCTTTATCACTATTTTGTGGGCGCTTTCCGTAGTCTAGTTAAAAACGATTCACATCTGTGAGGCAAGCTGCACATGCCTTGAGGGATTCATATCTGCAGTGCAATAAATGATTTACATCATGTCAGTTCCGTGTCTTTGGTCGCCATGCTTCCATCTCATACATCTCAACAGAATGCAGATTTTGCCTGAATTCATTAAGTCCTGAGTAGCTCCTTGTCTAGAGCGCTGGACAAAGAAGTATGATCTGTTAATCAGTGTTCATACCTCTGATTGCTCCTATATGACTCCCCTAACTGTCACTATCAGTTATTTCCCTTCAAAGTATATCACAGTGATTAATTTGCTCATCAAATGTCAGTGCTGGCTTTCAGTGCCGTTGTTTTTCTATCTTCTTTGCACACGTCTGAGGGATATGGCATCCACACTAAAGGAATGTTCTTATTCATTTCCTTAAAAAGCTGGGTACATTCAGAAGGACAGAGGCTGAACTGCCCACCTGTGCTTACCCAGGGGGCTTTCTTGTGCCCCTTCCCCACAATTCCACTATCACATCAGCACCCACATTTGTTGGCAAAATTCAGTGATGTGGCAACAGTGCTTCTGTTGGATTCCCCCTTGAATTGCCCCTTTGAATTGCCCGCACACCAACCCAGAGCAACTCTGCTGGATTTCAGCCATAAATGCAACAGTTCATGGAGAATGCTGTGGGTGGTGAGCAGCAGGGAATTGCTTGCTGGAATTATGGAGGCTGCCCAAAGCTACTCCTTGTAAAGAAAGCCCTGGGGATTCATTATGATTCATTCCGTTTAAAAATAAGCACACTTCTACATGGAAAGATGAACCTTCATAGCGTCCATCTCCTTCCCACAGACGTAGCACTTAAGGAAAATTTTGCTCCAGATCAATAGATTTTATGGAGATGAATCACCGAAGGAAGGATTGGATTACAGTTTCCTTCTAATCCAGCCTTGTGCATGGAAGGGAGAAAGGGAGTGGGTCTTTACTTGACTAGCTCATCCCACTACCTCATTCTCTGGTCTCCTCAAACCTCACAGGAGCACAAGGCCAGGCTCAGAGAATCCCATGCAATCTGGGGATGTGTGTAGAACAAAAGCTAAGTGCACAGCACTTCTCCAAATCCCATCTTGATGCTTGCCAAATCTCACAACTTTTGCAGAATCACAGTCTTCACTGGGGATTTTTCAGCATGAAAAGGTGAGCGTAGTTTTGTGTGCCACGTTCCCCAAAGTTGTGCCTTCATTATAGTCGTACCTGCAATATGTCCCATTCTTGTCCCATTCCTTGAATGCGCCACATGTGCATTTCTGTTTTATTATTATTTTCTTCTCTAAAGTGAGCTCGTTATTGCATACATTCCCAAATTGCATGGTGTGCTTGAAAATAGATAGCTTTCAAACATAACTCACTTCTAAGCCCGTGTTTAATTTAGGTCCTGCAACCTGGGTAAATCCTGATGGATAAAGAAGCAAAATTCAAGCAATCAGTCATATTCCAATGTGCATCAGGCCAAATTGCAAACTGGGAATTGCCTGCTGACAGGTGTAGTCTTTCTTCACACACATCCTGTGTTTGGTGTGTACCAAAAGCAAGGTCCAAATGCTGAGTGGAGGAAGGGAAGCAGGTCCACAGCCCCCTTCATGAAAGGTGCTGGATTAGGAGAAAGGCATTTATCATTCACTCACTCATTCATTGCATGTATCTACTGCTTTTCCCAGAAAGGAATCCAAAGTGGTCTATACAGTCCTTATCCTCACAACAAAGAAGCTTGGCTGTGTGTTGTCAATTGGCCCAACGTCACCCAGTGAGCTTCATGGCTGAGCTGTCTTGAACCCAGCTCTCCTATGTCCCAGGCCAACAATCTAGACACTACACCACACTGTGTATATTAGAGAATGTTTCATACATTTTCAGTATTACTGAATCTATTCATTACATCTATATCCTGCTTTTTCCTCTTGCAGGAAACTCCAGGCAGCTTTCAAGAGTTGGTTCTCCATTTTACTATCCTTGCTCCTGCTGCTGTGGGCTCAAGGACATTAAAACCAGAGGAAACTGTCTGCTATGTTTGCTCCTAACATACAGTATGTACTCAGGATTTGGGTGGTTTTCAAAAGGACCCAGCACCCATGCCGATAGGACTGTTCCCCGGATGAACTTCCTGGCCTGCCTCTCACCTACAACACCTTCGGACTGTGTGATGTTAAAGATGGCAAATATGAAAGTATGTGTGTAATATATGGATAGACACAGCCACAGATACAGGGTGGATGCCTGTCCAATACCAATCTTATTCCATTATGAGAATGAAGCACAAAAGCAATTTCACATTCCCCTAAAGCAATCGTGCAGCATGTAAAAATTACCTGTAGATATTTTATTGGCTCCAGCAGACACAACCCTGGTTCTGTAGGTCTGTACTAAAATAAAAATGATCCATACAGGTCTATTGAAGCACTGCTGGCATCCCTGCACGGGGAAGCCACTTTAAACAAATATAATGAGAAGAGAAGTTCAGTTGCACAGCGGGCGTACTTCGGAAATTCCTGCTGGTGTTCGATGGATGACTTGAAACCAGAAATATCCCTGTCCGTAAACAAAAGAGCACAGCTAGATATAACAAGTGGGATCCACTGGCAAGATGGATTAGTGGAGCAAGGTGAAAGATCACATCCCAAACTCTCAGCAGTGCAACCAAGCCCCCTGCCCTGGTGAAAAATTAGTGCTGACACCCAAGAATATCTCTGCAATAAACAGCGAGAGTCATTTTTCTTTTCTTTCATTTTAGAAACATAGAAACATAGAAAAAGAGCGAGTCAGAAGGGGCCTCCCGGGCCATCTAGTCTGACCTCCAGCACCAGCCAGCTCCGCTCATGACATGCCCACCATGTGCATGTCCAGCCTGTCTTTGAACACCCTCACTGATGGGGCCTCAACGACCTCCCGTGGAAGCCCATTCCACGCCCTCGGGGTCCTAACTGTCAGGAAGTGCTTCCTGGCATCCAAATTGAACCTTGGCTCCCTGAGCTTAGCTCCATTGGAGCGCGTCCTGCTTTCCTCTGCAGGGGAGAACAGGCCTCTCCCCATCTCCATGTGACACCCCCTCACATACCTGTATGTTGCCAACATATCCCCTCTGAGTCTCCTCTTCTCCAGGCTGAAGAGACCCAGTTCCCTCAGTCTCGCCTCACACCCTATCCCCAGCAAACCGGCCACCAACCTTGTGGCCCTACGCTGCACTGACTCCAACCTGGCTATATCCTTTCTGTAATGAGGGGCCCAAAACTGAACACAATACTCCAGTTGCGGGCGCACCAGAGTCGTGTAGAGTGGTAGTAATACCTCTCTCGATCTAGAAGCCACACTTCTGGCTATGCAACCAAGGGTGGCATTCGCCCGCATGACCACCGCATCACACTGCTGGCTCATGTTCAGCCTGTATGAGTTCAAAAGACTCTTACATTTTCTTGAGTTTTGGAAGAATGAGGATTTCATTTCAGTTTGGATCAGGATTTATCAGTTTGCACCTTCTGGACTTAACCCAGGCTGAGACACAACCTGTGTTTGAAGTCTGTGTGTGCCCAAGCCTGGCATGATAGGAGTGGAACAAACGCATGGCATGGAAGACCCACGTGGCATGGTATGAATGGAGCAAGCAGCTACCAAATAATGTAGCTGATGGCATACATGCATTTGAAAGATGCTTATGAAAAATGCATTTTGGAACAACATATGCACAATGCATTTTAATTAAAGGCTATGAAGATGTGCACAGCTATTGAGTACTTTTGGAAAACTACGCATCAAAATATGGACAGGTTTTCATTCTCCAAGGACAAAACCAAAAATTGCATTTGGATATGGATTTGAGGTCGAATTCCAAAAACGACAATGAACTGACATTCTGCTCATTTGCATCTTCCACCAGCACATCCTGAGAAGGCACGACTCCCTGGAGAAGGCCATCATGCTGGGGAAAGTTGAAGGCAGAAGAAGGAAAGAGGCACCAAAAGAGAGATGTGTGGACTCCATTACAGAATCCGCAGACTCGAATTGGAGGAAGGATGACATGGATAGACATTCTGGGGGTTTCCGTGCAAAGGTTGCCATAAATGTGTGTCCTGCAGTGGATGAAGTACTGAGCTGTGGCTGGACGGATGCAGGTTCAGGTGCACACTTAGCCGTGAAAGTCTCTTTCAGGTAATTTTGGGCCAGTCACTGAATCTCAGCTCATCTAGATCACAGGGCTGGTGGGAGGGTAAAATGAAAAAGAGAAGAATCACATACACAGCCTTGGGATCTCTGGAGGAAATGGTGCGATGCAAACCTAATAACTAAATGAGCAACCACAACAAAAAGATAAACTAGTTCCAACACCCTCCTACACACACACACACACACACACACACTATTAGGTAACAGTTCTCTCCTATGCATAAATGTCTCAATGTGGCTGGGTTCGCATATAACACAAAATGATGAGTAAAGTAAGTATGGCTTGTTGACTGGTGAGTTGTTACTTGTGTTGTCTAGAACTGTGGGTTGGAAATGGACTGTTTCAGCAGTGCATGAAGGCAATGGCAGGGCAGGAACAGTTGGAAAGAAAAGAAGAAAAGAGAGAAGAGAGAAGAGAGAGAAGAGAAGCAACTTGACTTGTCATTGCAGCAATGTTGCCAAGGCACGTGGAATACCAAGACAGAGCTGGCCAAAGAGGGACACAAACAATCCAGAATTTGAAACCAGCAACAACCCATGATTTGCTTGACTGTTTGCCATCCAAAGCATGGGTTCACTCTGGGGGAGGCTGTCATCCATAGGTGGTCATTATGGCTGAACCATAAGAATTGGCTTATGTTCACCAGACCTTATTTTGCAGCAAATGTGTTTGGCGGTGCAACTTCAACTATTTATTTAAAAAGGGCTCTGTCAGGTGTGTGTGCTGAGGGGAGCTGGGTTTATTATTGCTCCAGCCACCAAGATATTGCTGCTTCTTTCCCCCACAGACATGGCTGTGCACCCAAATGTCACGTCCAGTTTTAAAAGCACTTGCCTAAACATGCACAAGCGATCAGCAATTATTTTGCAGAGTGCCCGAGTGGCAGAAAAGCCATTTCTGCAGCTCCCTGCTGTAATTTGCCTGCAAACCTGTAAGGAAGGTCTGGCCATTCGGGTGAGATCCAGACCTTCGCTGCCAGGATTTTCCTAACTAGTCTTGGCTCCATGTAAAGAGGGCTGTAAGGATTTAATGTTCCACTTGTCACTAGACCTGGGTCTTCCCACCATGGCCATTCCCAGCGGTGCCTGCCTGGGCTGACAAATGAAGTGGTGGTCCATGATGAAGACAAAGGACCCACTTAAAAAGCAGCTGAGGCCAAACCACTCATTTTAGAAGAGGCTAAAACTCTGAGGCGGGTTCCAGAGAGCTAGGAAATGGAAGTGCATTCATCCACTTTGCAGATTGGATGTCACACTTCTTATTTCATCCAAATTAATTAACAGACATTAACTGCTTGGTGCTGCACACTTAATAATTCCATGGCTCAAATGTGCAAAAGGAGGGAGAATGCAGCCAAGCAGCTTGGGTGTGACATGCCATCCACACGCTTCAAGCAATTCCCCAGCCAGACGCAAATATTTGAGCTGGAAAGACACTCGCTTCAGTTCAGGTTTACTCCAAGAAAGTGTTGCTAGAAATCCCCTTGTTCAAACAGGATTTGACTTCCCCTTGAATATGATGAAAAATCTGGGTTGAGAAAGAGTTACAGAGTCCATTAATATATGCACTTTATGCCATGGAACAGAAATTATATTTCAGAAACTGTAAAGCCCAAGAAGGAAAGATGGACACATGTGACAATTCTATTTAAGTTCTTTTAAAATCAGGATTATGCCCATTTTTCATCTTCAGAGTGAACTCAGACACAAGTTATGGTTGAAATTCCAAATTTGCAGTGGAAGTTGGGATTGAAGTAGCAGAGAAATGTCCGACAATTTGCATCCATTTCAGAACGATTGCATGTCAAAAACAAGCACAACTGATGTATACAATTGAGGAAACGATCCAATCATGATGCGATCCCTTTACACAGAACTCTTGAAAAGCTTTTTGGTTTTTATTTAAAGGCATCAAATCGACATTGAAATTAGCAAACATCTGGGGTTCTTGGGAATGTTGTTAAAGGAGCCCCCAAAACCTGGTAGAAAGTGGGGAAACAGGAATGGAATCAAATGTATGGGGTGTCAGTACAAGAGCAGAAATGGGGAGTTAGCAACAGCTGGCTGGTCTCTGTTCCATTTAAATCTAGGGAGGTATAAGACACTGGTTTTAGTTTATTTTTTATCCCACATGATCCAGTTTTCCCCTCTTCAGGCCATGCATAGAGACAAGTATAGTCTGTAGCTGAAATCCATATTTTTCTGAGCTTTCAGAGTGTTCAAAACCATGCAATTTTGCTGCCACTGCAGTGGCTGAAATAAAAGACGTGTCAAACACAATCATCACCAAGATATATCAAAATCTAAGGGTCCTGGACAGTGTAATATCATCAAGGAGCAATCTTGGGGGATCTTGCTTTGTTTAAACTCCTAATGAATCTCACAGATGGGAAAAGGGTTTCTTTCCGATATTTCTCTAGAAGTCCCACAAAGGCACTCTCATTTTTTGAATCCTAAATTTACATTGTCCCAAACTTAGAATTTTGTTAGAAAATTAAAATAAGTAAACTTAGAATTGGGACTGCAGGTGGCACAGTGGTTTAAACTGCTGTGCTGCTGGGCTGGTAGAAAAGGTCGCCGGTTCGAATCTGCACATGGGGTGAGCTCCCGTGCACCGTCCCAGCTCCTGCCAACCTTGCAGTTCGAAAGTATGCAAGTGCAAGTAGATAAACAGGTAGCACTTCAGTGGGCAGGTAACAGCGTTCCATGCCCCTCGGTGTCTAGTCATGCCGGCCACATGAACACGGAGACAGTCTGTGGACAAACACTGGCTCCCTCGGCCTCCCTACTTCGAATGCAATGCATTTCTATGCTTCTTTTTCACCAATATGTGCTTTCTTGCTCCAAACCAGGACACTTGGACTGTCCCTTGTAAACAGAAACAGCTGGGATATAAAAAGCTGTGTTATGGGGACATTTCTGCTACTCAGGTCAAGAAGGCACTCTTGATATTCTGCCAAGGGGACCTAGGCAGGCCTCCTCAGATCAGACTCTGAAAGACAGCAACCGAAGCGGCACGACAATGACGCCACCCGGTTGCATTCAAAGCCCACTTCCAACTCCAGCCTGCATTGTTTCAGACTCACGCAAGGGGCCTGCTGAAGAGCTGGTATTGATTTGCTCATCATCTTTCTCCACCTACTCCCGCCTACTGCTTTCATTTCGCCATGCTGCTCAAAAGGAATCGGCATTGACAAGTTAATGAACTCCAGCCACAATGATACAGATAAGCCCAGGATGGGTTTAGCACCTGCCGTGTTCTAATCATTGGAGGTCTTGCTTAGGTGAATGTTTCTTGATCACTACAGGAGGAAAGAGACAGAGAGAGGGGGAAATGGGAAAGACTCTTCTCCATATTAACATCTGCGGAGTGTGGTACTGTCTCCAGCAGTCCTTCAATGGCTGTCATTTGTGGAATACAACATCCTGCCTCACTGAAGCCTCTTAGATCCAGACACCATCTGCAATCTACAACAAGACTGCCAAACCCCTGAAGTGACCTTTTCCTCCTTTTATTAAATCCTAAAAGATTATGTTCTTCTGGGGTAGTTTACATAACTAGGTCATTTCCTAGGTTATTTTCAAAGTAGTGAATCCTTTGGCACCAGGAGCAATGAGGAACCACAGCCTCATTCTCCTGTCTCACCCCCTTATTGTCCATTAACAAAGGCAGAGGATAAAGTGAATTTAATCATTACATGTACACAATCAGGCAGAGAGTGGATTGCACCACCAGGTAAATTATGACTTTTTCAAGGGCTTGCAATGGCTTTCTGCTTGTGCATAGAGTTGGTATGAACTAGGGTTGGGACAAGGGGAATCTGCCCTGTTGAAAAAGCAATGGGGTGGGGAGAAACGGGAGAGAGGGAAATGATGAGAAACCCAGAGAGACAGAAACTTACAGCTAGCTGGAATTGAAAGTCCGTAAATATTCAGAGTTTGGAAAAGGGTACATAATTTTGTCCTGCTCCATATACAGTTATAAACTCAAAATATAAACAGTTGATTTGCAAAAAAATAAAAAAAATATTTGGTGCATACGTTCATGTTGCACAGTCCCAAGACTTGCAAGAATGATTCTGTTTTGGGGGATTTTTCGCAAAATGTTACTTGCCACTCAGATTACCAAATTACGCAACCAGGCCAAGGTGCAAAGATGCCATGCCTTTTAAAGGAGATGTACAGTGTTGGTTCAACTTTCAATCTCTACGAAAATGTACATCTCTTCTCCACGAGAGTTTTCAGAATGTCTCTTTTGTCCTGCTATCAATGCACTCATTTTAAAGCTAGGCTGGCATTTTCATTATGCATTTATTTTTAAGCTGATAGGGCTAACCTCTCTGGGTGCTCTTCTGAGCTGGCGCATGGGCTTCATCCAAAAGCAAATAAGTTATAAAGTTATGGTTCAACACACACACACACACACACAAACACATACACACAAATTCCCCTGTAGCCTACTACCCAAGCTGTTGTGTTTGCAATTCCGGGGAACGCAGCTGTGATAACTAATCAAGAGTTATCCCTTTGTGCTTATTATGGCCTCTTAATTAGAATATGGTTTGAAATAGAAGTGTCTATGTATGTCTGGTGCAGGGGTGAGAGGCTTCTGGTGGGTAAATCATCAATACTCTGAAGACACATATTAGTTTGCAGCATCCAATATTTCTGGTTCATCCCCTAACAGCTAAATGTAATACAGGAGATTCAGGCTGAAATTGCAAACACTCTGTACTTCTCCTCTCCTCTCCTCTCCTCTCCTCTCCTCTCCTCTCCTCTCCTCTCCTCTCCTCTCTCTCCTCCCTTCCCTTCCCCCCTTCCCCCTTCCCTTCCCTTCCCTTCCCTTCCCATAGTAATCTTGCCAGGCCTCTGACTCTATTGAATTCCAAAGAAACAATACTGCCAAGGTTCCCTCATCACACAGCCTCTCTTCTTCACATTATATACTGGAATCAAAAGTTTCTTGAATGTGCTTGCTCATTGCATCAGCTCACCTTGAAGGGCCTTCAAATGATATCTTGCCATTGTGTATCCTTGCCAGGCTGCGGGAGCAAAGCTTCTCAGAATGTAACAAATGAAGCTGCAAGAAGAACAGCCTTTTTGGAAGGCAGATTTCCAATGACTGAGGAAGGAGAGCAGCTCTGAATGCAGAGGCAAAAATTCACACCAGACAATGGGGATCACTGAAGGTGCAGGAATTAATTGGGAGACAGGGCTGTGAGGTTTAGGAGAGCGAGGACCCTGGAGGACAGGAGAAATGGAGGAACTCAAATGAAGGAGAGAATGTGGAAAAGACACACACCGCCAGTGTTTTTTGGAGTGCTGAGAGCCAGGTATGGCTCAAGTCACGTCCGCAGAACTTGGGCAAGATTATAATGCAATATCTTGCCGCCAATCTCCCTTGTTTATGTGGCCGTTAGTTCAAGGCCTCAGACAAGCAATTTATTGGGTATGAAAAATGCCACCTCTGGACCCCAGATTTGCATTTGAAAATTGATTTTTCTCACATTGGGATTTTAGGAAAACCTCTTTTGGCAGCCAGCAGTGCTACAAAGCATAATAAAAATAATTATATGGACGCAGAACCATGTTAGGCCCACTGTAAATTTCAAGCCCCTAAAGGACGGGACTCAGCAGAGCATTATGGATGAGGGCCGTGGACCAGTTACCTGGATCCATCTTTCTTGATGATTTAAGTTTGACAGAAAAGCTTGTGACTGCCAGGAGGCAGGAATGCAACAATATCTTTCTGTAGGCTGATCCAAATTTTCCACCCATATTGACATCCAGAATTGACAATATAATGAAAAACTCACCCCAAGAACTAAAGACTGGGGGAAAACAACATCTCAAAGTCCAGGACAACCTGAAGACTAGAAAGATGAGAGATCAAAGTATTGACAGGGATAGCACTCAATTCTGCAAATGGCTACTGGGATGCTTCACGTGAATTTTGGCTTCATGGTGAAACACCTGAGAAAAGATTCTTATGGAATTCTCCCACTCCTCTGCAGGGTTGTTTGTTTTTTTAAAGGGAGGGGGTGCTTGTTTGTGTCATCAACATTCTGCATTTCTTCTTTAATCTGGTTCTTCCTCATTTCTTGTCTGCGTACTCAAACACAAACACAAAGAAAGAGCAAAGCAAAGAGCGGCAGACTACAACAAAACTTATCTGATGATGGAGAAAAAGCCACATTGTGTTAGAGAGAACCATGAAAAGGTGGGAGTGGAGATGGAGAGGGAGAGATGCTTTCAGTCATTCCAGTTACTCAACCAAACCTTCTTGGATGATTGTTAATGAAGCTCTCAAAATCTGTCTGTGAATTACTTTAACTGTCTCTAAGATTCACACTCATAAGCTGTGTTTGACCTCAGGCATAAACCCTGGCAAATGGCTCAGAGGTGTTTTCTGTAACTTTTATGAATAATAAACAAGTGCTTTGGCTGATTCTCCTCAAAGATGCCCTCTTCATTCCCTGTGCATGTTACTCTTTGTGCTGCCTCTCACCTTACGTGAAGCGTGTCCATCAGACCCTAGTCCACCCCCTGTGGCAGCTTGATGAAATGGAAAGCCACTGGAAGTTTAGCAGCTTCCTCCAGTCAGGGATCCCCAAAGGGCTCAGAAGTTTCAAAGAATTGCCTTCACCCTGAACCTGAAAACATACACAAACTCCTCTGGGTCTCCACTATGTAGATGAGAGATGCAAACTTCCTAATAAGTAATGCATGTCTACTTTTGGATAGATCTTTCCTTCGGAAACAATCCAGAGACTTGGCTGTATAGTTTGACAGAAGAAAGCTAGCATAGGATTCTCTTCAGCAGCATAGCTTCTCCATATTTGGTTTTCTCTTTAGCAGGGCCAAACTCTACTGTGTTCTTAGTGGTGACCTTCAATTAATAAATCTTCACCTCTGAGCAGCAACAGCAATATTTATACTCATCCACAGTTCAGTTTATGCAAGCAGCATGCTAGCTCAAGTGCATTGTGGAAGCTAAATGCATGACTTGGCCAATGTTTCGCTGGGCTCAACGATGCATTGTGATTTTGGAGACGGGGGCATTATAAACTTTCCCAGCCACTTGCATGAGGGGGAGACTTTGAATCCCTGAAGCAATGAGCCATGCAGCACAGTAAACAAGGAATTCAATGAATTGCAGGAATGAAGAGGGATCTAAGCCTCTGCTATTTTCCTAGCATTTTCCTAGTGCCTTAAACCAAACCTCACAGTGAAATACTCTCTGTTACTGCATCAGCAAGCTAAGAGGAGGGTGAGCTGTGGAATTTCCTTCTCAAAACCTTAAACTTTCTAAAGCAGGGGTGGAGGAGGGCCATAGGTCCAGGGTTCCCCCATGATTTGTCAGAGGAAAAGTCCCTTCCCATAACCAGTGGTCATTTGGTGGTTTCGCATCTTCTGTTCTGAATAGTTGAAACACCTCTCTTAAAGGCCCGTCACTATCTAACCGCCTCACCACTTCTTGCCCTTAGGCTCCAAAACATCAGACAATCTCTTTGCAAGCAGGTCTTTATGGGCACTTTGTAGCTACAAGAGAGTAACTGCAAAGCCTTCTCTTGAGCTGGAAGCGATGCCTCCCCATATGTCAAGAATGATACTCAAACACAACACAGGGACTTTTCCCCAGAACCTGTTCTTTTCAGAAACTCTGGGGCCACACCCTCAGGGATCTCCTGCTGTTGAAAGGCCAGGTGGCCAGAGCAGCCCAAGCCCTCCAACTGGGCAGCTTGTCTTGCCTGACACTCATCATGGGGTCAGGGATTGGGCAAGGCCCCAGCTGTTCCCCCTCCTCTCCTTTGGCACCTCCTGTCCCGTCCAAAACACCCCTGCTCTCCTGGCCAGCCTGAGAACCTGCGGGCAGCAACCCTGAGGGTGCTCCAAGACCTACACTTCTGCCTGCTCTCCAGAACAACCATCTTCCTCAAGGTCCCATTCTTCAACAGAATCCCAGTCCTACCAAGAGCGGTGATGGACTCCACTCACAGCACCATCAGCCCAAGCTTTCTCTCAAAAAACTATGTTGGTATGTTGAGTCCCCCTTCTTTGCCTTTGGCTCCACCAGTCTCTGAAATGGGTCACCCATACGGAATGTGTCCCATTCATGGAAAGGCATTTGGCCACCCAGCATGCCGGCTTTCTCCTGCCGCCACATGGCCTCCAGGACCATGGGAAGCCCAAGCATTAATCAGTCTGGTATGTTCTACCTTGACTTGCAGCAGTTCCTTGAGGTTCCAGGTAGGAGATTGCCGCACCCACCTTGGATAAGTCAGCAGGTGAACCCACACCCCTCTTCTCAATGTGGAATATGTCCTTTTCCACTTTGCTGTGAGTCTTTCCTCGAAATGAAACAGCTCTGCTTGTGTAGTCAACAGTGCCATGCTTGTTATGTCATCAGACTCATAATGATCCCACTTACAGGTTGCTTGGCTGGACTATGAAGAATTCTTGCCAAACTGGGCTCTACTTATAGGCATGGGGTGTTTTGATGGATTAGTCTCTGGCACGTTCCTGAAATGTTTTGGGTGATGGACACACTTCCTGCCAGTTCTAAGTAAGTGCCTCTTGTCAAGGGGTCAAGATTAATAGCTCTGTTCTTCTCCCTTGCATGCTTTGGAAAGACTTCATCAAGACACTTATTGCAATGTGTGATCTGCCGGAGACACATTTGCAATTAATACAATTTCTAAACACAGCCTAATGCACTTTGTGCTGACAGAACGATAATTACCAATCACAAACTGGGGTAAAGTTAACTTAATGCATTAGAAAGTCACAGGGTTTTCCCCCTTTCTTTTTTGCTCTGAGCCCCAACAGAAGGACGATGCCTTCATGATCAACACAGTACTTCTACGGAAAATGGTGCTGCAGCGACAGCTTGGTGTTTTCATGTAATCAGTGGCCACATTCTAGCAAAACTGTGGAGTTATAAAAATGGCCTGGGAATTCGTGAACTCTGCATTGTTGTGAATATTTTGCTAAGCAGCTGCATAAAATGTCTTTGCCTTCCACAGGCATGGTGATTGTGTGTGAAGAGGTGGTCATTTGAAAGCTCCCATGAAGTTCGTGTCACATTGGTAGTTTCCTCCACTGCAAAAATCACATGATTTTCATTTTGGGGCTCCTTCTCCTCATCCAGCTAATATTTGACAAAACCAACCCAATCCAATTTCACCACATATAAACAGGGGAATGAATTTGGGCAGGGCATGTGCCCCAAACCTCATGGGGGGAGATGTGTTTCTTTCCCCCCACTTTTCTCTGTAGTTTCACCCCCCCCCTCCAACATATGGTGCGTGCCCATGACTATGTGGGAAAGCAGAAAAAAGGCAAGCTACCCTTCTGCAGTGTGGAATGGTACGGTCACACTTTCTTCAGCATAGATCTTGGGAATGGATGCCTTCAACCATGCATAGAAGTTTTTTCTGTTCTGCAGAGCAATGCAAGGAGAATAATTCCTGCTTGTATTTTTCTTTTAACCTCTTCAGGCACTTGTAATCTAAATTCCTCTACAGAACGTGGAAGTTCACGCAGAAACTAAATGTTCCAAAACTAGGATAGAAAGTTTCGTCTATGAACAAACAGTGGAGGTACATTCAAGGTGGGAGACAGAAAGAGCCCTGGGTTTTTCCCCTTTTAAAGCTGGCCTTTGGTCAGCCAAGTTTTGACATTTCAGAAGAACAAGACTTGCCCATTAGACATAATCTGGTGCTAGCATTTACCAAACAACAGCAACCAAGAAAATCTCACACTCTTAATTCACAGGTCAGGCTACAACCAATCAGTCATTCATTGTACATTAACCACTCCGCGGTTCTCAGCTGTGATTAGGAGCTATTGTTTAAAATACTTTGGCTGCTGCAAACTTAAACATTTAAACCCAGCTTGATTGGCGATGCAAAAACAGTCCATTTAAGCACCTAGGCGAAGAGTCTCACACTGAGATCTTACAGTATCAATCCACAAGGAGGCAAAATACACCGCAGGCGTGATCTGTGACTATTTAAGGAGGATTAGATTTCACCATGCTTTTTACTTCACACTGCAAGCAGTGAATCCAATACTCTTTCCTGATTAACGATAATGTCTACTAGTAGGAGAGAGGGGAAGAAATAGGTTAGATTTTCTGCAAAGAGCGGGCTCAAGGGACAGCCCAGACTGCAGAATAAATCATTTGGCAATTCACATGGCAAGTTCCCCTCAGTATGGTTTTGATAAAAAGGTATTGAAATATATATGTGCATACATATAAAGCTCTCCATGGTCAAACCGCACCCCCAATTTTTGTTCGCTTGATGGCTTTTTTGCTTTTGAATTGAATGTAGGAGAAATCAGAACTGAGACATGCACTTGGGTCCTGGATACTTGAAGGAGCACGTTCTTCCCCCTGTGCCTGCCTGCCCCTGGAGATCTGAGGTGGAGGTCCAGTTCTGGAAGCCCTCCTTGAAGGAAATTAGGAGGGCAGCGACCCAGAGAAGGGCCTTTTTGGTGGTGGCACCCTGACTTTCAAACACGTTCCCCAGGGAGGTTCTCCTGGTGCAGTCACTTTATTCTTTTGGAGTTTATTTTCCTAATATTTTAACGTTTAAATGGTTTTATCTTTGATTTTATCATTAATGGTCAGATGCAGTGCATTGTGTGTTGTTTGTTGTATGCAGTTGTTTTGGGGGGGGTTTGGTTTGTTTTTTGTAAGCTGTCCAGAGACTTTGGTATTGGATGGCATATAAAAAACTTTAAACAAACAAACAAACCCATCCTGCCCCATTGAGTAATTAGCTTGGTCTGAATCCCTTCTATGCAGCCATGTTAGTCCTGAAATAGTTTTGCTGATACCTCTGTGAATGCTGCTTTCACTTTTGCTTTGTGCATGTTTCTGACAGTATCATATAAAAGGAAAACACAAAGTGGCTCTTCCATGCTGGGGTGTCTGTTCCTCTTGAATTCAGCCAGCACAGAGGAGTGAAAATATTGTTTCAGTCTGTCTGGATGATTATTTTCTTGGGTTATAATAGTTGATAATAATGCATCACATTTGCAAAGTTCTTTGTGTTTGGGCAAGAAAGAAACATGGGAAGGATTTAGGAAGGAAGGAAGGATTTAGGAAGCAAGCAAGCAAGCAAGCAAGCAAGCAAGGAAGGAAGGAAGGAAGGAAGGAAGGAAGGAAGGGAAGGAAGGGAGCAAGCCATTCCTAGGTCTTCCTGAGACAGACGGTCTAGGCCAGCCACTGGTAGTTGACGTGCGTAAAGCCCCTGCTTCCTCAGCAGGAATAGGAAACTATGCAAATTGAGCAGTGGCTCAAAGTGAAACTTTCCCAAATGTGCGCCAATGTCCTGATGCACACAACTTTTCTGCATCCACTAAAGCAGGCCCTTTATTCTCCAGGGAAAGTATGCGCAAATTATAAGGGCAGTGGGCAGGATACAAAATCAAACTGGGGAAAGTTACATTCATGCTTAATTTGTGCATCCAGTGGCAGTTTGCTAACATTTTGGCAGGCATGTATTCATGCTCATGCTCACATTCAAGACTTCGAACAAGGCATGCTCACGTGTTTTGCAAGCAAAAACGAAATTTGCATACAGGCCTATCTTGCACTTAGTAAGTGGGCTAGGCGGGGAAGCCAGAGAGTGTGGCAAAAGAAAATAAAATCAAGATAAAAGCCCCGAACTGGGTTTCCAACAAAGGAAAACAATGTGCTACCTTTTAAAAGCAATTATTTGAACCCCATTTATCTATTTAAAATGCTTCATTTCAGATTAGAGATGCCACTGAAATGGATGCTATTCAAACCCTGATTCTTTCTGCATATTGGAAATAGTCAACCTTATCTCTGAAGATGGCTGTTATCCTCCAAACGCAGAACATCCAACTTTTGATGGCCCACAGAGGCATGTCAAATGCATTTAACGCTTTATTGTTTCAAAGTGAATTATTCATGTTTTTAGCTAATATGATCCCCCCTTTTAAAGTTATTTGAGATTACCAGCTATTTCCCTGTCCTCATTTACATGGTAGAGCTTATACAGTTTGGTGGAAAGAGATAGATATCGCAGGATGTGGGGAGGAATCTGTTTGATGGAGCTTGTCGTAGATGAGATGAAACTGAAAAGCATGCACTGAAAAGCCAAGCCTCAGGCAGAACCAACACCGGGCGAAGGCAGTAACTATCCTGGTAGGACACAGCCGTGGGCATAATGCAGCCCATAAAGGGTCCACTGGAGCAGTGATCCAGGCAACCAGCTAGACAGAATCCCTTTCTCCAGGGTGAACAATAGCTTTCTTTTGGCCTGACATTGGACTCTTTTCTAGGAGGTCTTGGGTGTTATTAAATCCTTGTTTGATGTCATCGACATCTGATGATGTTCCTTAATTATCCTGAGCTACACAGCTAAATCTCTCTCTCTCCCCCCTTCCCTCCCTTCATCTCCTTCTCCTTCTCCACCTCCTCCTCCTTCCTTTCCTTTTCCCCTTCCCTGAAAGGAGAGCATCCTGCTCCCCTCAGCTGGTTCTCTGAAGTCATTTCCTCAACCTTAGAAAGGCCGCTGCCGTGGATCTTTCCACGTAAGCTGCAACATTGAGAGAAGGAATTTGATCACAGGTCATCAGCTTGGAGGCAAGATTTGGGAATCTGCTTTGTCCCTTAAGAACATGTCCATTGTCTAAAGTTTAGGGATGGAGATACTCGCATATCAACAAGGCTAAGAGAACTGATCCTTTGGTGTGCTCCTTTGCTATTCTGTTGGCTCACTCTCCCTTTCCTTCTACATTTCTTAGATTCAGGTTTCAGTGAGAAGGTGACTTCATAAACATAATTCTAGGATTTTAAAAATTATTTTTATTTTTCCGAGGAGACAGTCTATCCAATCCTGATTGAATCCGTGGAGCTAATCAGCATGCATGGAGAGAACCACATACCGCACTGGGTTGTCTCCCTACACAAAGCGAAGAATGGATGTTTATCAGATAAGACACTGAAAAAAGCAGACATGAAAATAGCATAAGTGGAGGGACGGTGTTCTTCTCCAGCAATAAACATGCTTATTTCTTGTCTAGACACCCTATGTGTTATTATTAATAATTTTATTTGATATATAGAAAGGGGTAGGGGAAGGGGAGAGGGAAACATACAGTCATTCAGTTAAACTGATCTTGAGTATTTCATATGTATGTTGCATACACAGAGTATATGGGCAGCCTCTCCCACCACAGCCAACACACACACACACACCATCACCAGGTTACCCGTGTGCACTTATGCACGGATAAGGCATCGTGCATCGGCCATTTGATGGAATCTCCTCTGTGGCTTCTTCAGTGCCACACAGAATGATGACTTGTGAAATGGCCCTGTGAGAATCACACTCAGATCGTTTGGGGGGCAAGCTTTATCAAGGCCCACATGGGCACCTGCAATTGAGTATAGGCGTTTTATGCCTATTTCAGAGGAGAATTTACTCAGATCACCTCTTCCATACTCAAATGTGAACTCAAACACCATCTTCAATCAAATGCCACAAATTTCAGAGGTTACAGCACAGTTCATATCCCCCTGGCTCCACCCCCCCAACATGCAATAAATGGAGGCATTCCTAAGATGCTATATTGCTGCCCCACCTCTTCTGCCCTGCAATGTGGCTTATATCATTCTCCTGCTCTCCCTTTTATTCTCACAGCCACCCCGTGTGGGAGGTTATGCTGAGATTCAGTGACTGCGTTCAACCAGACGTGTTGTCTGGACAAGGCAGAAGTGCTCAACCAACTGTGTGGCTGGCTCCACTCTAGATGACAAGCACCTCTGAGTTATATTCCACCATGGGTTATTAAGTTGTGTGAACCTCATCAGTTACCTCCCCAAAGTTCTGCAGTATATTTATGGATAAGTGAAGAGTAGAGCCAGGTTTTCCTGAGACCCAGCCCATTCTTTTAACCACTGTTCCACACTGTATCTCCATTTGAGAAGTACAAATGGGCAAATGAATATTTCTGAAAAAGCCCCATGGACACAATCGGATTGATGGAAAGCTTGCAATCTGAGATGGCCATGAATTGGGTTCAAGGTGAAATTTGAAAAATGGGTTTTTCCAATTCACATACCTCTACCTACTAAAGGACTAATCAGGGAGAGATGCTAGTTTGGAAAAGAACCCAGCTAAGCCAGAAATCCAAAGGTAAAATTTAAAGGAAGAAACATCAATGCATCCCTCCATTAATGGGTCCACATGGATTGAAACTAGGCTATTGCAATTATTCAATGTAAAGTTTAATTTTTATTGTACTTCTTGCTGTTTTTGTAATTTAAACATTTTGGTATTTCAATTACTTCCTTTTACTGGTGTCCTGTTTTAATGTATCTTTTGCACTGAATTGTGTTAATATGCTTGCGGTGTATTTTATTCGTCTACAACCACTCGTCTACAACCACTTACAAGTCATTCACTTATCCATTCATCCCTTCATTTGGACCGCAGTCCAACAGAACTGAGTTGAATTCAATGAAATCAGTGGGCTGAATAGTCCTCATCTCTGCACTGGATTATGACCATGGTGCTCAGGCGGATTTTCGTCCAAGCTGTCAACAGGATCAAATCTGTCAAATTGTAGGCTGAGCTGCAGAACCATATCATGTGCCTTGGATCCACAGATGTCCCATTCTCCAAAGTTAAGTTTCCCCCAGTTATCCATCAAAACAGAAAAGACCGGTGCCATCTGCCATTCATTTTCCAATATGTCAGGTCTTCAGCTATTGTTAATAAGGTTATTCACAAATGCAGACTACACACGTTCCAAAAAGAAACCAGAGGTCTGTGGGGAAATGCTTCCAATCTACTTAGGCTCTCATTAGGCTTGGTTTTGCTACGTCTGCAGATTCAGCACTAAGCAGTCTATCAGCAAATGCTTATTCTTAACCCTACAGAATTAGTCTAACAAGCTACAGTTCCAAGCGGAACTATTCTTAGCCAATGTTCATTTCATCCACAGATGGAGACGTACCGCTGTTTGCAGGCTGACACATTCTGGCTGTACAGCATAAATACGCATGGCTCAGCGAATCATGAGAAACACACTGGATGGAAGAGTCAGAGGCTGGACCTGGGCAACAATAAACGTGAGAGGCTGCCAAGGAAACACATTCCACTCTCCACATCTCCTAGTGAGGGAGGTGCTCACATTCATGTCAGTCTTTAAACTGGGAAGAAAGTATGCTGAGATGGGGACAGTGCCAAACCAGGACCAGGAAGATCTGGGTTCAAATCCCCACTCCCCCCTAGCCCATTGGGTGAAGTTTGGCCAGTCATTAAGTCTCAGTGTAGCTGAGTCCATGAGGTTGTTTGGAGGCTAAAAGGAAGCAAGACTGAACTATTTGAAGAAGTGCGATACGCATTCAATGCCACTTCACATTCTATTTCAGGTGGGCATGATGCCAGGACAACCCATAGACACGACATAGGTGGGCACCTCAGTCAACGAAACCCAAGGTGATGGCGGGGAACTTGTTCCATTGAGGGGAGCCATCTAGGACAATGCATGATCCACCTATGGGCCCCAGGCACACTGGCTGAAGACCAGAGGGCTATTCTGTAATGGTCTTTCCACAAGAACAATATCTAGATGGAGCAAAAGGCTGTAATGGATCTTGCAATATTGCATCTTGGTCCAGTAGAGAAGAAGGCAATCCGGTGTCCTCCAGATGTTTTAAGCCACAGTCACCAGGATGTGTTGTCATTGCCAGTGCCAGCTGCAGCTGATGAGGATGTCATTCAGAACATCTGCCGGATCCCTATCTCTGGTTCAGTGTGCTCTGCTTGGCACCCCTTCTTTCAAATTAAAAATCGATGGAACAGGAATACATGGATATCAGCCACTCCATAAAGATCAAACATCAATAAGTAGCATCTGGAATGGAACATTGCCATGATCTGTTCAGCGTCATGGAGTTGTAAGGGGCTTCTAAGGTCAGAGCCATGTGGGTGGAGGTCTTCCTGAAGCTTTCCCCCTTCACTGATTCTGTGCCACTGCACTGCACCCATGCATACTTTGCTCAGGTTCCCTGTCTCACATCTGGATCCAGATGAATTTCCTAATGGCCTGAGGCATTTCCCATAGGTAGGGCTCCTGCTTAGCAGATATTTTAGGACAATGTCTTCCTTCCTTCCTTTCTTCCTGCAATTTGGTTATTTTGTACTTTCACTCTGAGAGGTAACAGCATCCCTGTTTTGGAAAACTGCCAAAACAGTGTGGTTTGCTTCTGCCTTCACCACAACGCAGGTGGAGGAGACACAGTTTTGTGTTAAGCAACAAAGAGAAGATGGAGCCTTGTTAGGATAAAACCTGTCCTGCAACTCCCCGAAATGCTTTCCCCATAAAAGAGATCCATTGTTTTGCTTCATAATCCAGGTGTGTTATGATTTATTTTTGAGTATATTTGAGCTTGTTAAATTAGCTTGAAGTGGCCAGGGATGTTGTGCATCCTTTATCTTTCTATTGTTGGTCTGTGCAATGCTGGGAATCATTTCCATTTAAGCCAGATGGGATTTTGCAGTGTTGCTGTTCTGATAAGCAGTGGCAGAGTGTAGCAATTTTCCCCCCGATTCCAGAAATGTTCATATTGTTTTTTTCATCTACATAAACACATTATTCAGGTTCCATGGTTTCAGCAAATATTTAAAAAAAACATTTCAGGAATTACTTCAACTGGTATTTTCTCTTCCTTTCTTTGTAGTGGTCTTCAGATTTTTAAAATTATTTTTATTTTATTATTATCTGTAGTCTTTAACAAGTTGGTCTATCTATGGTGTTTTCCCGTTATAAAAGTCCTTGTCAGTTTCAGCTTGACACCTGACCTTGTGTCAGACTCTGTACTTCCAATAGGGATCTCTTCACTTTTTAATAAATTAAAGCTGTGGGGTATCAGCCTTGATCAATTAGGTTCTCTAAGTCAAAAGCAAGCTTTCCAAATGATTAAAAAGAGAATTTTGGATATAGAATTCCAGAAGTTGTTGAGTGCTGCCAATAAACCATGTTCCCCTCTGCACCCACACATCCCATTCAGAATAGGACAAATGGCCAGATATTTTGCCATTCCTAGAGGGCCATAAGGACTGTATTCTTTGGCAAGATGCAAACGCTATGCCACACCAGGTAGATTTAAGGGGGTGCCCCGTATTGAAAGGCATGGCCAGTGAGGATGAGGCATGGAAACAATTTCACCATGCTTTTGGGCTACTCAGGTTTTGAGGAGCTGCGCACCAAGTTTCTAGGTTCGATTCTGATCAATAGGAGAGCTCGCTCAGAGCAGGCAAAGGTCCGACCTGTTCTACCCGCAGAGTCAGCTGACATAGTGATGCAAACTGCGACCTTTCAAGGGGAGATTTTTATGCATCACTCTAGTGCCCATTAATTTTATTAACTAATTATTTTATTTGCACATTTACATGCCGCCCCCAGTTGCAACCAGCCGCAGGGCGGCTCACAACGTAACGTTGAGTCTGGGGGATCTCTGCGCGACTGTGCGGATTTGTGCAGATTTGTATTGCATTGTATTCTCATGCCAATAAAGTTCCTACTACTACTACTCCCTGTCATCTGCTTCCTGCTTCACTTACAACAAATGTCCCTTTTGTTAGCTCAGTAAAGCAACAGTCTGTACTTCGTTAAGAATTCATTTAATATTCCACTTCCATCTGCATACACACACACACACACACACACACACATAAAGGATGTGTGAAGGAGCATTGACCCCCCCCCCCATGGCAGGGGGAATGACATGTCTAAAAATCAAGGCCTCATTTGTACACATGTTAGAATTGGGGAAATAAATCAAACACACCCATGGCCACCATCCCATGGCCACCATTCAACACCTGACAAATAATTAGAACATGATGCCATTTCTGCACAAGACAGGACTTGAAGTGGGGCGGGTGGGGGGGGGAATTGCCATCACCATTAAAACAGAACCATCCACACCAGAATATCTGAAGGATATAGGGTGACTTCCTACAGCTCGAGTCAATGCCATATCAGGAGGAAAATGGAACAAAATCGTCAAGATCAAACTACTGAAATCCATGAGTATTTCACACCCATTCAGGCTTGCTATACAAACCTATGCATTGTATACCTGCCCCCACCTTTCTCTCTCTTTCTCCTCCTCACATAGCCACACTCCTTTCCAACCTCATGGGAGCTAATCATGAGAACCCTGAACCCCAATAATTTCTCCAAAACGTTGTTGCCCTTTGAGACACTTTCTGCAAGCAGTTTCTTTTTCAATCAAACTGGGGCAGAAGGGACAAAAAAGCTAGAGGAGAAATCCCTGTCACAGAAGCCCCTTCAATAAGATTCAGACACAGGGAAAGATAAAAACCACCACAGGGCCACAGGATTAGCACGAGGCATTCTGTCGATCGAGGGTTACATCAAAACACACCAGACAAAGAAGGGTCTTAAAAGTTTGCTCAGCCTTCCCTTTGGAACCAGTGATACTGTTAAATGGAAGATTTAAGTCAAACTACCATGCCTGCTGGAAATGTGATGAAACTGCCACCTGCCAGATCAACTAAATAGAGGAAAGAGACAATAGATCGCTCATCCTTTATAACCTCCTCATTATGGCTTCTTTGTCGACCAAAATTATAGGTCTGTAAAAGGTACCCGGCTTAATTGTCTTGTAAGTCACTGTCACAACTGCCTTTGTGCTAAATGCCATGGTGCAGAAATGAAGGCCATCTCCGTTCTTCCCTTTATTACGTGGTTGCATGCATGGCAAACGTTTCAATCAAACTGCAAAAGCACCTTGGTTCTCCCTACCTCCTCCTCCTGTGCCAAAACAGAATGTCCACCGGAATCTTACATGATTAAAATAGGTTGATATGAAAGAGAGAAACTGGAACCAGTGTGGTTGTGGAAGGAATTACGCTGAGAAAATTCCCAAAAGGCTTAGTCCAGAACACTAGTATTGCCTTGGAGTAGGAAAAGTGTGGAGCATGGAGCTAAGTGTGTACCTTTGCCAAAATTCATAATTACGTTGTACCAAAAAATGACTTATTGGCCTAGCTCACATTATCTGGAAGTGCTAAAATGGATTCCCCCCTTCAGATGCTCTTCTGCATTGCAGATAATGTAAAATGAGTCATTGTACAGATATGCAGAGGGTATTCTACTAGCGCCAAGCACAGCAAAAATTCTATCAGCCACAGATTCCAGGATGGGACTATTTCCTTACCCTACCATGTCCGTTCAGAATGATTGCACATCATGGTCACGCTTAAGCCGGGAGCCCCAATTTATCTGTATTTCTTGACCCCTCCGGTAATCAAAGGGAGAATTGCGGGTGCTCTCATAAAATGGCTGCCATGCTGGGCACAGCCACTAAACTAAATAAATAAATAAACGGGGGACAGTAAAATAAATGTAACTCATTGTGTATGTTGAATCCCAGGGAAAGTAGACGCTCAGCTCTGGATCATAAAATCACTTATTTGAGTGCCAATAAACCTGGATAGCGGTTTTTAGTTTTTCAGCCAGCTTCTTAAGTAAAAATGATATGTAAAATGAAGTCGAGATGCTCAGGGAACCCAGTGGGCAGAACGGCAGGGGTCCTTGGGCAGTACTTTAGCTTTCGTTGGCTGCCCTGGTCAAAACTTACTTCTGTTGCTGCCACTGGCCAATATACTTCTACAAAAAACCTTTTTGGATTCGCAAAAGTGGGTTTAGTAAAATCCGGATTATGGGAATGAGCGATCTTCTACACAATCTTTTTTGATCACAGTTCAGCCCTTTATCCTTTGGAAAGAGCAATCTATAATTTTGTGTGGTGTGTCTGTGAGTGCGGTGGATTTGTAACTTTTGCTAAGTCCTTGTGTTTGTATCTGAACATGGCTTTGGGCCAATTCTCAGTGCCCTTCAGAATCAAACTGCCTGCAATACAAGTGATCAATGTAACTTTTCCTTTGGCTAAAATAAATGTATGGGACAATGTTGCATTTGAACAGTTTTTTTTTAAACTGGGGATTTTGGAGAAATCCACAATGCACCCAAATAAATTCTAATTTCTTCAAGCAGCCAGGCATTCAACAGCAGATCAGCTTTCCTGATTTGTGTGAAAGCGTTATATGTTTCTGCAATTGTACACATTACAAATAATAGAACAATATGATAAAGAAGATTAAAACCAACCAATGCACATTTCCTCCAAAGGCTAAAGTGACAAAAAATGCATTTTTTCAAGGATTTGAGTATTTTGGACAATGTTGGAAGTGAAAATTTGTATAAGCACAGGGCTATGCAAAATTTGATTTTGTCAATGAGCAGAAAGTGCAAGAAAAGATCCCTGAGAATCCACAAGAGAGAGAAGAGACAGATTTCACAGTATCCATACATCCCTAGTTTTTACCCATGCTCCAAATCACCCCATGAAAGTTATTCTTAGACACATCTGTTAAAAAGAGCGAGTGATGCTCATTGGCCACTGTGTGCACAGAGTGCTGAACCAGAGGGGCACTTGCCCCCCCCCCCATGTCCTTTCCTATGTGCTTAACCAACAAAAAATTGTGGGTGGGTGGAAGAGAGTTAAGCCCTTGCCTTTCTGCTCTGTCTCTGTAATCTGAATTGAAGAAAGGGGGAATATGAACAGGGAAGCGAAGCGAAGCAAAAAGCAAGGCAGCCAGGTGAGGTGAGGCGAGGCAGAACAAGATGAAGCAAAAAGCAGGGCTAAGCAAAGCAGAGCAAGGAAAAAAGCAAAGAGAGGTGAGGTGGAGTGAGGCAAAAGCAAAGCAAAGCAAAGCAAAGCAAAGCAAAGCAAAGCAAAGCAAAGAAGCAGGAGATCCAGCCATGTTTCTTTTGAATTACAAATACTTAATTCCTCATTATGACTACCCTACATTGTTATCATTACTGCTATCATTCACATGTCTACAAGCAATCTTGCTTTACACACACACACACACACACACACACACCACAGCAATCCAGGATTGATATAACAGCTCTTTGTGCAGGGCTGTGCTTGGGTGGAAATAGTGTAACCCATTATCAGCGCCACACAGCCCAAGTAAAAATAAACACTATAAAAGCATAATCTAAAAACAATCCTGCATAATGGCGTTTGTGAATTGCTTGCATTAAAGGAATGGTAAGTGATGTACAAAAATCACTTTGTGATGTATACAAAAATACAGCAACAGACCTTAATGAAGCACTCTATGCTATTAGTGTCTTGGAGGACAACGGGCCAGGTCACACAATCACAA
This sequence comes from Varanus salvator macromaculatus, assembly GCA_023646645.1. Classification (NCBI taxonomy): domain Eukaryota; kingdom Metazoa; phylum Chordata; class Lepidosauria; order Squamata; family Varanidae; genus Varanus; species Varanus salvator. The sequence continues at coordinate 4,286,487 of JAIXND010000657.1, forward strand.
CAAGCTTCCATGGCTGTGTACTGCATTGTTACATTACATTTGTAGCCCAACATTTTCTTGTTGTGAGAAACCCAAGTTGCCTCATAAAGATCTCTTCCGTTGCCTTTTTCTCCTTGCAGCAGCATCCCTCTGAGGTGGCCAGTCTGAGAGGGGCTGACTGGCCCAGTTACCCAGGGGGCTTCATGGCTGAGTGAGGAGCAGAACCCGAATCTCCTAAGCTCCTCAACTCTTGTGCATACACTAGTGTGTGTCTACCGTGATTTATGCAGGTGCCTCCTAGCCACAGCTTGCGGAGTCGCCAGAACCCCACAAGAAATCCCCAAAAGAGGAACACCACATCCAGTTAGATATCTGAGAATACATCTGGATATTCATCCACAATATTCCATATGGAGTCCCTAGGTTCATTTCATATTCTGAGTAGAGGCAGAACACACCCCTTCACAGGATCAACTGCCCTTTTCTTAGAGTCCAGGTGGAGCCAATAGAAAATAAGTTCATCATCCACATTACTAATAATTTTACATCTTCAGACAGTTGCAGTCACTTCTCATTTGCAATAGCTAAAAGATACGCCATGCACGCCAATCGAGCCGATGCCCCAACCTTAACATCATTTGTCTTCATCTTACCTTTAAGGAACCGTGTCTCTCTTTTCTTCCAACAATGAATACTTCTGCTGTGTCTTCCGCCTGAGCCGACCGTGCATGGATGAATATGGATCCTCCAGCATCTGTTAAGTTTCTGAGTGCTACTAAGCCCCCGTTGGGATCCACCTTGAACTCTGGATTTGAAACTTCAAAGTTCAGTTTCTGATTTCCTCGACAGTCATCAAATACCACTAGAGGAAAAGTGTGGGAGGGATAGAGAGAAAGAAACAAGCATCCATTTCAGTATCGTATAACACACAGCATGTTCATTGTCCTGTATCCCTGATCGGCCTACCCGACCAATTTCCATCTGCTGTTTTTGAAGAAAGAACTGGCCCAATTTTGAGTTGAGTTTAAAGATTTAAGATTTAATTTTAAGATACAGACTTTGTGAGTACCTTTCAAAAGCTCAGGGAAAAGCTAAGGTCTGAACATTGAGGTAGGTCCAAGCTCAGTGCTTCCTGCAGGATGGTGATAGGTGGAAACCGTCACTTATTCCAGATGTTGAGAACTGTAGCAGTGCAACCAACTGACCAAAGCAACCAGCCCTCTTCTCTCCTGTGCATATGAGCAAAGCTCCAACTCAAGTTTCTCCAAATTCCACCTTGACACTCAATGCTCCCTCATGTCTGTGTCAGATTCTGAACTCTGATGGTTTTCCTCCTCACATGAAAGTTTGCACTCATTTTCATGTAGAAAAAGGTAAAGGTAAAGGTTTCCCCTTGACGTGAAGTCCAGTCATGCCTGACTCTAGGGGGCGGTGCTCATCTCCGTTTCCTAGCTGAGGGAGCCAGCGTTTGTCCACAGACAGTCTCCGTGGTCATGTGGCCAGCATGACTAAACACCAAAGTGCACAGAACGCTGTTACCTGACCATCGAAGTGGTACCTTTTTATCTACTCGCATTTGCATGCTTTCGAACTGCAAGGTTGGCAGGAGCTGGGACGGAGCGACGGGAACTCACCCCATTGTGCAGATTCGAACCGGCGACCTTTCGATCTACCAGCCCAGCAGCACAGCGGTTTAAACCACTGCGCCACCTGCAGTCCCTTCATTTTCATGTATACTATTTTGCAAATGTGTATGTGCCTATCGTTGAAAATAAGGATCTTTTTCTCCCATGAATTCAAATATGCTTGTACTCATTTTTCAAAAATATACATTTTATACATATTTTTTCAAATGTATGCATGTGATAATTTCAGACCAGCTTGTAAATTATGTAGGAACAATTTAAAAGGTTTATACCTGAACAATACATCTGTCCAACACATTTGGAGTGCTAGAATGGGAAGGCTAACACAAATGTTACCCCACATGGTCAAGTCAAAATGAGTGACATCTTGCAGCCTGCATCCAGATTGAAATTTATTCACTGAGATATTTGCAGAAATTGGATTAAATAAACTTGAAATACAGCATCTACTTTGGGAGCAGTTATCCCAGGTTTATAATGTGAAAAACAGCAGGACAGAACAAAATGGTTTCAGTTAATAATTATAGAGTAATCATCCCGGATTTGGCCTGGACATCTACAATCCTTAAGGCTAACAAAACAGTTCTGGGTAATAATTTTGTTTCATATTAAGAACCAATTCTGTTCGTTTGATGGAAATTACTGTAGGATGATTGGTTTCACTATCAAGGCGCCTCCCTGAATATATGAATTTCCACACTTCAATGGCGCTGTAATTGTTATTGTGTAGACTGCTGTAATTAAGTTCAGTGTGAGCCCTTCCTTATGGAACGCTCATTGTATTTATGGTTCTGAGACCCATCTCCTCAGGACCAGCAGTCTGCTAAGCCCCCTTGTTCAAGAGTTGCAGAGTTTGCAAACACCTATGCCATCTGCATAGTGCATGAGTGGAAATGAGGCTGTATTAGCTGGGAATCATGGGAGCTGAGGACCAGGGCATTGGGAGAGGACAAGGCCGGGAAGGAGCTCCACAAAGGCAATCCACAGGGCCAAAGAATAGTGTCCAAGGAACCCGAATGCACAAAGGTGAAGAAAGAACATATGCCTTGCCAATTCTGTTGCACAAGTATCCCACGCTGCTGGTGCACTAGCAGTGTAGTGCATGTGAAGAAACCTAAAATGAGTGGAAGGGATTTAGGAGAGAAGGCAAGCTGGGGAAGGCCAGATGAAATGGCTCTGCTCACTTACCTTCTTCCAGAAATGAACATGGCTGCTTGTTTGGGGCTTCCCTTCAGAAGAGTACATCTCCCTCATGTAAGTGGTGGGTCCCACCAGTGCCAATGAATAAACAGAATCAACTTCTCACAGAAGGGAATCAGCAAGTGGAAGATTGTGAGATATGTATGCCAATATTTTGAGCACATTTTGCCAGCCAAAGAGTTTCAGTAATTCAGATGGAGACCGCTGCCAAGAATGTGAAGGACAACGAAGGGCAGCAATGAAGGATTTTTTTCTCCTAAGGTCATCCAGTATAAAGACGCATAACTTGAAACTACCAAGGCCAAGATAATGTGTATTTCTGATCAATATGTAAGGGTGTGAAAGCTGAACAGTGAAGAAAGCTGAGAAGAAGAAAATACATGTGTTCAAAATGTGGTTCAACAGGAGACCTTCTTGTGAATGCTCTGGACCAACAGAAGGAGCAACAAGTGAGTCCTAGATCAGATCAAGCCAGGACATGCCCTGGAAGGAAAATGGGGGGAAATCCACTGAGTGCATTGGACTTGAGGGCTTCATGAGAAAGCAAGATTCACTGAAGAAGTAAAAAATGTGAGGGGACATGGAAGGTGGAAGCCCCAGATCAACCATGAGATGGAATTGAGTTCCCAAAAGCTGAGCAGGGCTATCGAGCAGGACATTTTCTAGGCCGCTCATTCATAGGATCACTGTAACCCACAGAATATTTGTTGGAACATCACAACAAGAACATATGTGCAGACATGAGAAATTAAATAAGTTTGCCCTGGGGCTGTAACTCCCTGTTGGGTTTTGTCCAGTGTGTGTGTGTTTGAAATGTGTACTTTTGTGCCAGCAAGCAATTTATTGATTGATATCTGTGTGGCTATCAGATACTCGTAGGCATCTTGTTCTGCCAAATGAACATCTTTATTGTGTTTAATATGCCGTATGGCATGGAACAGGCTCCAAAACTCAGCATGCAAAGAACGAAGGCAGCGCCAGGCATCTCCCAATGAGAATTGCAAACCACAACAGAAATACTTTATTGGTCCTGCCGCTTTCGCCCCAAGTCTGCTCACATCAGGTTTGGGATCATGCCCTTCAAAAAGGGTGTGTGTGTATCTGTAGTCCACATAGAGGTGGTTCAATTTGCATTGCCATGCAAATTTAATTTCTCATGTGTGAACGTATGCATGGCCTGAAATTCTTTAGCTGGCAACATGTGGCCAAATGGTAACATAAATGTTTCATTACCTCCTGCACTGCCACCCACATCCCCTTGCACGAAATTCCAGCAGAAAGTGCAGACTGCAAACACAGTGGACTTAATTTACTCTTGAGTAAACATGTATAGGATCCCCAGCAACTCAAGGGAGGGTTGGGAAGGACCCCATTCTACAGCCTGGGAAAAGCGACGCACAGTACTGTGGATACCGCAGCGATAAAAGTCAGCTTTCTGTTTCATATTCTAAAAGCGCTTCTTCCAGCTAAACACTCAACAAATTTTAATAGAAGCCACAACACTTTGGATGAACCAAGCAGCATTTTCAAGGGTTGGTTTTTTTACGTTCAATATACCTGCCTTAAATGTTGAAGATTACATCTCAGGATTTCAGAAACAGCAGTCCCTGGAAGGAAATGGAGCTAAAATTCTCCAGGGACTCTAGAAAAGCTGCTCTTACACTTAATACAATTGATTTGTGTTCGTAGTCAATAATTCCTCTCCAATTGACCTCCTTATGGATTACGGCTGCAATCCTATACCCACTTACCTGGAAGTATCCATAACTGAACTCAGTGAAATTTACTCCTGAGTAGATTTGACTAAGCTTGCATTGCAAGGTTACAGTGTTAAGCACACTTATGCCTAGAGCTTAAATTGCAATGAGCTTAATGGGATGTACTTCTGAGTTAATATACTCAATTGCAAAAGCAGAAACAACCACAGTAAAGCAGGATAATTAGATTCTGTCATCTCAGCTATTTTATTATTTTATTTTATTGCTTTCACGTATATATACACACCGCACACACTCTCTCAATAAATTAAGCCATTATAATTCAGCAGAAGGAATCCACGTCTCTCGGGGATTTTGCAGCGTGAACGAACTCGTGGCTGAAGTTGTCAAAACATAAGGACAAATACTCCTGGGGAATAAATCCAGACCAAACAGCTACTCATCTCTGTGGTTTTCAATGTACTGCCAGAGCGTTCTGATCAAAGTGGATTTCATTTAAGGAGGGACTTTGGTCCAAGCCTTTTGTCTGAATCCTCACTATTAAACATTGCTCTGTAGCGCAATCCAGAGGCATGTTTCTCAGAGGACAAGAAGTGCTTTTCTTTGGGAGTGGCATTGTGACTTGGGAACGAACTCCCCGGAGAGTTTCTCCTGACAGCTTCTCTGAGTTCCTTTTGGGGCCATGCAAAGACCTTTTTTATTTTGCTGGTATTTTAATTATTAGTCTTTTTAAAATGGTATTATAGTAGAATGCCTGTTATGAAATTATTTGTTCTGTTAAGATGAGATAGGGGGCACTTTTATTGTTTTACTGCTATTTCATTATTGTGTTTTTATATTGTTTATACAGGGTTGTATTTTGGTAACCCACCCCAGGAACCATGTGGCTAATGGAAATGGCTAAAAATCAAATTACAAATAAATAAATAAATAAATAAATAAATAAATAAGATTATAATGATAAGAATTAATGACTATGCATTACTTCATTTCTTAGCTTTTGCTGAAAGTGTGTCCTAATCCATTTCTTTTATGATCTGCAAAGTTTTCCCAGGTCTACTAGAGGTACACAGTTCCCCATCCAATGCCACATTTATTCATTGGCAAGCCAAATATTATTTATTATTATTAAAAGCTTGTCTAATCTGTCGATTGTAAGTCTTGGAATGAGTTACAATAAACTATTGTAATATTGTATTGAATATTGCAATATTCAAATGAAAATATGCACACATCTCCCCCCAGACTTTTAGACTCATCCCAGTCTGCAAGTCTGCAGGATCCTAAGTCTTTTGCAGAACCTGCAGTGTGGGGTCAAAGAAACGAGAAATCTTCTGAATCCATCACAGGCTTCTCCAGCATCCCAACATGTGCCCCTTTACAAGCATTACTCTATTTGCAGGGCTGTCAAGACTCTTTTAGCCCAAGGGTTGGATTCCATTTTGAAGCAGCTCTCATTTTTGTTCCCATGGTGGATGGTATGAAAGGCAGAAGAGGTTGAACCAATATATCAAAAGGATATTAGCTTAACTCTTTTACATCCAGTAACTAATCCCAAGAAAAAGAATTTCAGTGCTTTAGAACAGGAAACAAGGGAAAGAAAGCTGGAGAACTACCGAACTATGGGTGTCAGGGAAGGGGATGGGATGTGGCCATCTGTGAAGCCACCACTGGGTATCTTGGGATGCTAGGAAGGGAGATCTGGCCTCTGGCCTTGGGATTCAACATGTGTTTTCTTTCCAGTTCTGGCATAATCTCTGAACAATGATAGCTAGGAGGGCTCCTCTAGAAGGTCCTGAAACACAAGCAGGCTTGTGTGGAAGATGGCAGTCCTCCAGAACCCCTGTCATGGCTAAGACACGTCATAAGGCATGGCTAATGGCACTGTAAGCTCATTGGGGCAGGGGCTGATGCTCTTTTTCAAGCACATCATGTCAGACAAAGGGAACCCCAGGCCATTAGTTGAGCAACGTTGCAACATCAACTGGCAGAAGGTTTCCGGGTCTCCCTTGCCCTATCTGGAGATGCTGCATATGAAGCCAGGCCTTTCTGCCTACAAAAGATCTGCTCTGCCTTTGAGCTACAATCTCTTTCTCATTCAGTGATTCCCAATAAGAATAAGGACTATGTTTCAGCTCATTCCAGTTCTCCAAAATTCACACACCTTTTCTCTCATTCCCAATTTTGTTTTCACTTTCAAACATGTTCAATTTTGTTGCAGTTGCCATTTTTGCAAATTTGTGGAGGGGAGGGGAGGGGAGGGGAGAATGAATGAATGAATGAATGAATGAATGAATTCAGAGAAAGTCTGCTGTTTGTGCTCATGTTCATGACATTTTCAGATGATTTGTGAACACAAAACTGTCTTACATCCTTCCGTGAGGGTACCATACACCGACTTCAGCATAAAGTTCAGGTGGCAGCCCAGCTGGGCAAATGATCTGCCACTCAACTTTTCTGAACAACTGTTTCTGCCTGGCTCTCAAACTGCCACCCAATCCAGCTGCAGAAGCATTAGCTAGGGCTTGGTAGGGGATGTTCTTTAAAAATTGCACAAAATCAATGGGGAAGCTATTTATCCAAAAGGATGGGAGATTTATCTTAAGAGACATCACCAAAAATAAAAGCCTTTGTCTCTTGCCACCTGCAGTCTAAGCAACAGCAGTACAGTATTTCCAAAGATTTCGGTTGCTTTCGAGATGCAACATGATTCATTGTTTAGGGAAAAAATGAAAGTGAGTAATATTCTGAATCTGGCCTGTAGTATCTTCCTTTTCTTGTAAATGAGGAGGGGAAAAGAAACACAGAGATTTGAAGGCCTGGGATGACAGAAATGCTCCAGAACAATCAGAGAAGATACACCTTTCTGAAACAGTTAGTAAACTGTTAGTAACAGCTTTGCAGATGCTTACATTTCACTGGGTCCTTTCCTTGTGTTCACTACAATACAGGACAGTGTACAGCTGATCTTAGGTATTTACCTTTCCGCTAGGGATGGGCAAGACACTGATTTGGCTTGAAATACAGAGTGAACATTATCTAATGACACACTTTCAGACCGAGGCAGAGACCAAAAAACAGCCAACCCCATCAACCTAGAGAACACTCTGGCACGTTGGTTGCCTCAAAGCAAGGTGGGCACCTGCAACAGTTGCCATCCGATGGAAACCTCTGGGCAGTTACTTTTGTGACTAACCGTGCCCATCCATGTCACAATTTTGGACATTTTTTCAAATGTTTTCTAACTTTTCCAACTTTCCAACTTTCCTCAAGTGCCAAAAATTTTGTCTATCACATGTTTATCTAAAATGCAGGTTATATGGATAACAGATATGCACATTTAGCATGGAAACCAGCTCTGTTTGCAACACCAGTGCCCCACAGACCAGGATCCTGGGTATCCATGGTCCTGTACAAATGTATGTGCATAGGTGTGCTTGCTTGTGCGCAACGGTAATTTTAATCAGCTCAGTAACAACAGCCAAAGCGATTCTTAATTTTAACTGGAGGAAGCCCATGTCAATCTAGAGAATGTTTGAGGCTCGTCCTACACAGGACTATGAAAATACTATCAATTTTGTTTTTCTTTTATCCGTCTCTTTTCTTCCTGGCTTCCTGCATTGCAGATACCTAGTTTTGACTCCACCAGAGCTATGACTAATAGCTACAAAATGGCCTCACTTTTGTTTGAATGTTGAGGTGTAACCGCTGAGAACAATATCATTAAAACTGTGCCATGTAATCTTGCCTTTCACAGTCATGCCCAACGTGACTTCTATGCACATCAAACATTGCCTTTGATACTTTCTCACAAAGAAGAGTTCTTGTGTCTTCAACAAAAGAGCCACCAAGGAGGCAAGGAAACCTTGTCAGTCAGAAGCACTGAAAAAGGTGAGATTTCCTATACTGAAAACCCATGCATGCAGACATTGTCAGGCTAAAAAGGCTAATTTTTTTTTCTTCTGCTCCTTGTTCACAAACCCAGTTGCCACACATTGTGTATTGTACTGTGCTGCAGTACAACATCAGAACATCGGACCGGTGGGGACAAGTGTTCAAATATGGCCCCCCGAGGTCTCTTTTAAAATGTGTGTGATGATACTAAGAGACTTCTCCTGCCCCTGCCGCTATCCCAGGCCTTCATTAAACATGCATTTAGAGGGTGTTAACCAGGCTATAGGAAATGCATCCCAGAAGTTCACTTCTCAAAATGCAGCCCCCCTAATCTAGCATTGAGTCAAGGCAGGTCAATTAGAGGAATCTCCTGAATGTGTGGTTGGTTGGTTTGAGCATTGGACTAGGACTTGGGAAATGTAACTTCCAGTCTCCACTCACCCATGCGGCTCACTGAGTGTCTTCCGGCTTAGCGGGATCAAAATGAGAGGAGGAAGAATACCCATGTAAGTCACTGAGAGGTCAGTGCATGAAGAAAAATATGGTGTATACCAGGGGTGTGTTGAGATCCATCCCTCTGATGTTCAGGACACCCTCTCATGCTTGGTCCTGAAAGCTGAGCAGAAAGGACATCCACAAATGCTCATGGAGAAAAGCGTGGTCAGATCAAGGTGGACCAGAATCTGCAGAACCAAGTCCAAGCCCAAGGAATCTGATGGAGTCCTATCCCCAAATCAGATCTGGTGACGTGAATGTTTCTTGTACCCAGGAAGCCTCCAGGGGGCAACAAAGACAGACATTTGCAATCTCCACAAGACAGATGTGCCGTTTGCCTTGCAGGGTTTGGAAAACACGTGAAATCCCAGTGCTACAATACTCAATGCTACAGAAACTGAAATGATTTGAGAGAATTATTAGTTGCTGCTATTTGTCTCCTCTAGGTGAGGTGAGACTACCTGTCCTAAAAGTTACTCTCCTGACCTCATTGATGAATAAGACTTTACTCCCCCTCCCCACACACACACCTTATCAGAGACAACCACTTGACTAATAGCCTCGTTTTCTTCTGCATCAGAACAATCTTAATTATTATCGTGCTAAGAAAGCTTAAAAAGATAAGATACTCATCAGTCAGACTTGGCTTGTCATTGCTCATGGTCATAAACCCATTATAAGCATGAATCACTGGAACAGTGTGCTCCCCCACCCAGCTTTGCCACCACCACTTGGCCTTTGTGGGCTTTTGTCATTTCGCAAAGCTGTAGTCTCGTTTGCTATGACCAAACGTGTCGGCTGCCCTGCATTACTGTTTTGTCTCTCATCTAGGCTGCATTTTGCTACTGGCTAAATGTGCACAGTGGTGACAACCTCACAGTAAATATGAACTTGATGACAGGCTTTTTACAGGAGTGGCAAGGGGGTTTTCTGGCACATAATTTATCCATATCTGTCTCTTCAGGGCAACCCTGTCCGCAGGCCAAGTTGGGATTTCTTCCCAACACGCACTTCATCACAACCTTGCCTTTTGCCATTGCGATAGACCTCATCTTCATGTGACAGATGGAAAAGCCAACACCAAGATGAAGAGGAATTCTATCACAGATGATGCTCAGCTTCAGCAACCACTTGTGAGTAGGGCATGCTGCTGAGAGAAGTGAGGCAGGCCACGGACACTGGAGCAATAGCAGGACTGAGCTGAAGGAACCCCACCCTGGTCAAAAGGATAGCCCATGGCATCTCCCAACCCTTCCAATCAGACCATGACTTTGTCAGCACAGTGTAGGCCATTGATGCTGGGAATGATGGTGGTGGTTGTTCTTGGCATGCACTCACTGGCCACAGTAATATGGAGTCTGAGGTAGACGATGAGGCACAGAACACTTGGGGGGAAGGAACCTCTCAACACTTTGAGAGGAAGGAACCTGTGCTTGTCTCAAGGCCACTTTTCCCAAGTTGCTAACACTAGGTATGCTCTGAGAGGTGTCAAGGTCCACAGGTTTCGGGTGGTATAATGGGGGAGAAGCTCTCTGAGTTAGAGGAACCTGGTAGAACTCTTGACTCCATGACAAGGCATCAGGAGAGGATTGCCAGACAACTAGAAGAAAGGTGTATAACAGGAGGTGGTCTCAGAAGGAATTGACCCCAGAGATCCTCAAGAGGAGGGTTTCCAGACTGGGTTCAAGAAAGCACTCTGTGCATGCTCATCAGCGACACTCTGCGTGAACCACATTTATAGGGTAGCCTTTGGTAAATAAAGAGCTTTTTGCAAAGAGATGGCCTGTTGCCTCAAATGTATGAAGGGAGGAAATGAGTGCATGGCGCTTGATGCTGTCATCTTTTGTACTTCGCGTTGCAAGGGCAGAGTCCAAAAAGAGCAGCTAAAATACTTTAAATAAATAAAGCAAACATCCTATTCCAAAGCCAGCTGGGGGTGGTGAGCATAGTGGGGTGCTTGGAATACTTTTTCCTCTGAGTTTCATCCATATGATACCAGTATAATCACGAGGAACTTCGTTTCTGTCTGCTTGTTTTAAACTCGGGTTTACCTAATTTGGACTGACCAGACCAAATACAAACTTGGCCATAATCTGAAAACTTTGTGCATTTGCAGAGGGATGTGTTGAATCCAAAACCTGTGCTCAGCAGGGTGTGGGGACCACTCTTAAAAGAGAGAACTGTTGAAAAATGTGTATGCAGGTCCTTGAATCAATGGGAAAGAATTCATACATTTAACACTGTGCACTATGGTTGTATGTACATTTGGGGGAAAGATGCATGTAAGCAGACAGGCGGTTTCTTGTGAAAAGAGAGCGAGAGAGTGAGCTCTACTTCACAATCTGATACAGCCGGGAATCAAATGAGGTTCCAGATGGGTTTGGAAAACCTTGGTGTCTTCTCATTTTGCTGATTCACACATTCACAATGTCGTACATACACACCTGCCATCTCTCTGATTTGGCTTCAGGGATCTCTTCCAGATCACCTTGACTGAAAGCTGTAATTGTGAAGCCAAATCAGAATGAGAGCAGAAAATTAAGCTGGGATTCAAATATTGCAGTAACAGCAAAAAGACACTTGATAACTTTCCATCATTTACCTATCAGCAGACAGGAGAGATGCCAAAACCTAAAGAGATCCAAGGAGAAGTGGGAGGAGATCGTTTCACATCACCTCCACGGCCCCTAGGAAGAAATGGTCCTCGCTGCTCAGCATGCAGAGTCTGGTTTATAAAAGGTGATCATTCCATAACAATGGCTGTGGAAAAACACAGCCCTTGCATCTCACGGGTTGTATGTGTGCATGTTTGCAGCATTATTTCAATTAATCACCCTGGGTTAAATGGGGTTAGCTCTCTCTCTCTCTCTCTCTCTCTCTCTTACACACACACACACACACACACACACGGGTGGCGGGGGGAGAGAGAACATCCACTATTATATTTTGACTCCAGCAGGCTCTCAAGTATTCATAGGAACATTTCAACCTATTGTTCAAAATGTCTCACATGAGCTAATATGGGGGTTCAAAAAGCAGTTAAGGTGAACTATTAAGCTGTGTCTGACAGGTTCAGGAAAAGAGATCACAATGAGAGGCCACCCTAGGACTGGCATCTTTGTCCACTTGTTGTTACAGATGAGAGGAAATGGCATTACACGTAAAACATGCTGGACGCCACCCCACACTGCTGCTATACTCCCCTTTGTTCCCTGGGACCAGTTGGACTCACCACTGTTGCAATGGGGAACCAGCGCCACCTAGAGGGGACCTGGAATGAGACGGCACGCTCATCTCTAGGGGAGCAGATCTCATTTCTCCCCTTCTGGAAATGGGAACTGTTCCTCATTCAGTGTTTCTGCTCATTTTTGGTCCTTTACAAGCACCAACTTCTTACTGGGCTAGTGGTAGGTTTTAGTAGGACACAGGCAGTATAGGATCCTGTCCTTCAATTATCCATAAGACGCATTATTCAGGAGTATAGTATCTTTGAACCAGAACATTCTATTTTGATGTTGTGTCGAGTAGCTTTTGCTGTAGTGGATGGATCAAACCAGATAGAATTGCGTTGATTCGTGTATCTCTCTAGGAAGCTCAGAATCAGGGCATGGAGGCAAATTTTGCACTTCAGTGGCGTATGTCACCTCTCAACATCAAGGTTCCATAGGAGAGATGTATGAAACATTCACTCTGTCAAGATGGGGGTCTGTTGTTGGTTGGCTTCCGATTTTCCCAATTTGTTCTTTCCAGATCGGAAGAGCTGTGTCCAGAAGTTGATCCGTTCCTGAACTTGTGTTGTGTTCCACAAGGAAAAATGAGTTCAGTGCCTTTGGATCATGCTCACAGAAAAAGTGCACATTTCCAAAATGTACATGTGCACAGTCTAGTCAACTGAGTGCATGCATCCAAAAAGTGTGCATCTAAAAATGTACACATGTGCTGAGCATTATGAAAAAGGCAAATATCAATTATTGTTGTTTTACAAAATTCCATGCTTATATGAAAACTGGACAGAATAAGTGTGGTCCCTAGAAATCTCAAGTCTCTGCAAAACCAGGAATGATAGATCTGTTCATACCTAAGACATAGTCTCTTTTTTAAAGTTACATAGGCTAAAGGCACACGCTGTGGCAGATGATTACACAAGGTAGTATAGAAACCAATATAGGGTAACTCATGGAAGCCTTGTTGTGTTGAGTCTATCAAATAATAAGTGTGATGAGATTTGTATCCTCCATGATGTCTTGCCCTGGTCTATCCTCCTTCAATTTGTTCAGAGTCTAACACCAATCAACCTGATCACAAAGCTCCAAGGGGGATTTCTGATTTCCTTCGCTGAAGTTGGGTTAAAAGCAACATTTAGACAACATTTGTCAGAGGTAAAACTAAAGCAGCCCTACATGCCTAAGTCCCAGCTAGGAATCTTCCCCTGCTTTGCATCCTAAAAGGTAGGAGAATGCCCTTTGGCATGGTTTTGTCCTACATCCTCCTAAGATTAGTTTTTAAATTGCACTGCATCTGTCCAACTTAACTGCCAAAAAATCTCTCATCAGAAGCGGGGGAAAGCAACAAGCCATCTATCAGTCTGCATAAATGCCTTATGGCCAATTTCAATTTGTGTTTAAATAAACCAGATACGGCATCCCGCTGGCCCATGCTCATTAGCACATTGCCTATAGAGCAAGATCCATTCAATATTAATACAGGCTGCACGACTCCTCTTTGACTAGACTGTCTCTTACAATTATGCCGAAAAGAAAAGCATGTTGATCACCAGCATCAAGGCGTCCACTTTCCAAATCTCATTATCAGGGCTGGATTATGTCCCAGGGAGCCATACGGCTAAGCCTTGTGTGATGGCCCCACATCTTTGGCCAATTAGCTCTGCTTTCTTCTAGCATTGACACCTTTTCACCTGGCCAACTGCAAACAGTTCTGTTACCTACTGCATCTAGTCAGCGAGGCATGGCTTTTGCTTTAGATGGAAAGACATGAATACATATTTATTGTATTTGTATCCTGCCCTTCTCCCATGGTGGAACTCAGTGTGGCTACATGTGGTTCCCAGAGGTCTCCCCTCCAAGCTCAGGCCAGCCCAAGACGTGCTTAGCGTCAACATGGAGGATGCCTTCTGCGCCATTCTTGGAAACAGCAGCCAAACCCTCCCACACTTTTTCATTTTGGGGCAGGGAAGAAGGAGACTGGCTGGGGAATTCCCCCTTATTAAAATTTGCAGATATGGAAAAATGCACACCAAAAACTAATGGGGAAAATATCAGAACGAGGGGGGGATATTTGGAATGTAAAGTCTACCAACGAGAAACTCACCACATTGGAAAGAATGAAACTGACCTTTGTAGAGCAAGGCCTAAATTCAGGTCTAGCTTATGGTACAATTCTGCTTGTATTTTGCTACTGTCCCTGCCAGCTGCCCTCCAGTTCCAAGTTCAGCCCACTCTCCTGGCATTTAGGAAATAAACCACTGCAAAGAAGCCTGACCTAAGACTTTTTGCTACATGAACTTTAAGCCAAGAAGCTTCCACAGAAGCCACTGGAATGGGATCTTAGATCAACTTACTGGCTCCTTCCAACTCTATTCGATGAATCAATGAACACTGTGAATACCTTTATGCAGTTTTTCTTTTCTGAAGCCACCTGTTTGTACCTCTTCTTCTCCCATTGATGAGAGTGTGTCTGCATGCATTTTTAAAAGTAAGCATTTGCTTCATGCACGTTTTTCAAATTTACCCATGCGGCTGAATTCACTTCGGTTTCTTGTTTGGTCCAGGAATCACATTGCAAGCTTGGAAATGTGCAGGGACCAACAGCAGATTATTTTCAAGGTCATGTTCAGTTTGGAAAGTGTGAACTGCATACATCCTGATGCACTAACATGGATTTCTTATGTGCCAGCTCTGATCTCCGCATCCTGCCAGAATTTATTTATTTATTTTATTTAGTTTTGGGTTTATATCCTGCCTTTTTCCCACAAAGGGCTCAAGGCAGCTTACATCTCCTCCTCCATCTTATCCCCACAACAACAACCCTGTGAGGTGGGTTGGGCTGAGAGTCTGTGACTGGCCCAAAGTCACCCAGTTGGCTCCATGGCTGAGCGGGGACTTGAACCCAGATCACCTGAGTCCCAGTCCTGTGCTCTTAACCACTACACCACACTGGCTCTCAGGGCTCTCAGGAATGTTAGGGAGAAAGGGCCTAGCAGTCCATATGAAGTACAGCTGCTGTTGCTTTTCCCCAAAATCCAAGAACAGAACCAAGGCTAATTCTCCTTCTAGTTCTTTGCACCAGAATGGAAGAATTGGTTTATTTCTGCCCCATGTCATTTTCTATCCTATTCATAAACGCATTCTACCATGCATCCATATTAGCATGACTTTTAAGAAAGCATACATTCAAAGTTTGAAGAGCTTTAGCTCTGGGGGCAAAATTCAGCCCACCAGGAGTCCTTCACAAGCCCACCGGAGTTTTCCAAAAGTGCTTGTTTGCTCACTCTCTCCCTGCTTATGTGTGTTTTCAACTTTGGCATATTTTCCCTCATTCCAAAAGCCTGAACGGCCTCTTCTAAAGTTTAAGTGACTGACAGCACAAGTTTCCAGTTACAGTATGCTGATTTTATTATGCTGATATTCTGGCTGCGCTCCTTTTGCTCTTTGCCTGCCCTCTGCTTTCATTCTCACCCAGCTCTGAAATGCAGCACTTGAAGGATTCTCCAAAATGGTATTTAGTCCTCAGGTTGAAAAGGGTTCAGCCTGCCTGATATAAATACATATTTTTCCAAGACATTTTCTCCCATAATTTCATAGATGGCCTTTGAGCACATTCTTTCTGCTGAGGACTTTCTTGGAACATGGACTGCATGCAAAAGCAGTGGATAGCTAAATCTTGATCTGTGCTTTCTTGCAGGGTATGTGGATAACATTGGGTTGGTCCAAATCGATGCTACAAAAGATGGAACTCCTAAAGCATCCCTAATCCAGGTTCTTGCTGCATTTTCTGACAACTGACGTCTCTACAAACCATTACACTGTAAGCAATCGTACATGTTGTAAATATCCCATCCATCACTAAGACACAAGTATTCTTAGGAAACCCTGAAGCAAAAGCCAGCCTGAAAGTCAGGAAAGGAGAAATGAAATGCTGCCAATACCCTATTACAATCCCCAAACTTTGAAAGGCAGTATAATTTGGCAGACTGCAAGCAGAGTCAAAGACACTCTGGGGCACCATGACTTAGACATAAAGTTGAAATGTCAGATGTTTTCTTCCTCACTGCTGAAGAATGAGGCCAACATTTTAGCCAGCTGTGCTTGATGGGAAACTGCCTCTACAAATGGGAAATCTCCCACTCCATCCATCCACCGAGCTGTTTTAAACACTTCAAGGGAGAGAGGCCGTGCATGGCCGAATTCTCCTGGCAGTCACCTTAGCTGGAAGCTCGTGTCTGAAGCCATGCGGGGAAGAACAGATGCGCAGAAAAACCAACCAACCAAACAAACAACTGGGACCGTAACGCAAATGATCTTCAATCATAGTATTTTAAGATCCCATTCTGATCACAAGCAAGGAAAAAGAGTGTTAAAAGAGTTTTGCCCAGCAACCCTGCCACCAACCTTATAGACCTTAATGGTGGACCAGGTGGGCACCTTCATTCAGGTGTTGGAGGTCCTTTGAATAAATTGAATCCAAACCAATGAAATCTTTAAAAGGCAGATTCAGCACAAAGACCTGGGCCCTGAAGTCTACATCTTCCGATGCAGGTGGAAATGAATTGGTGGAACTTTGCCATCCTCTTCCAGCAGGGACTATCTGGTGAATTTCAGTATAACAGAAGAAATGTATGTTCTAATATAATTAAAAGGAATAATGTTTTCTTACAACACAATCTACAATTATTCAGTAGTTAATGTCGATCCTGGGGCAGGATAACTTTTGTTGACAGTGTTGCAGTTAAATGAAGAGCTTTGGAAAACATCCAGTGCACCCATTAAAAAGAGAATATTTTTGATCTTCAGCAACATTTTTATTTGCATATTTGCAAGACACTGAAAGAGTGGAAGTGGTAGGTAATCCCCACCTTATACAAATACCTGGCTAGATATGTAAAGGTTCTTTAAACTGATACAGATTACAAGAAAAGCTCATTTGCTCTCTCCCTCCCTCTCTCCAACAAGGAATGGAAGAACGCAATGCATTTGGCATACTTTTGGAGTGATAATTGAGAGACGCAATTGATGCACTGCCCATGGTGGAGTGAAATGACAAAAAAAAAAACAAAAAAACTATTTTGCTAAGCACATCCCCCAAAGGCATATAATTAAATGCTATGATTATCATCCTGTTCAGCTTGGGGGCTTCTTCTGTATAAAACGTTGTCATGTTAGCAGCTGAAATTAAGTCAAGCGATCTACAGAGATGGTGGCTTTGCCTTGTCGTGGTTTGCATCTTGCAGCAAACAAATGCTTCACAAAAGCAGCCTGCCTTCCACACGCAGCTCGGACAGAAAATAGACGGCATCTAGAAGCAGCCTGCCAGAACAAACATTGACTTTCCTTTATTACCTTTTGGATGGATTTAGTGAGCAGAGCATCGATCGTTTCAAAAGAATTTGTGGTGGTTCCAATGACAGTGAGGTGGTGTATGCACTCCAGGTTTCAGTCTAAACTTGCAAGGAGCTATTCATCATTTATGGTGCTGAGCTTAGAGGGATGGATTCAGTGTCCACTGGAATTTTACAAAAGGACTTCTCAGGACCCGCATCCTACCAAGAGTCCTGAGACTAAGAGAAATAAATTGGGTACAAAAGCCTCTAGGTTGGTCTTAAACATTAGTTTGAGCCACAGGAATTGATCCTTCCCTTGGCACTGGCTACAGAAAGCCTTTCTGCCTTCTCTTTCTACATAAAAGGGGAAACTGTATAAAAGTTCGGTGTATCTAAAAGGCTTCGCTTGAACCACAAATCTTACTTCACTTCAAAGAATCCACACAGTGGGATAAGACATACAAATGCTCTAAGTGTGGAAAGGGTTTCAGTCAGAGAACAGATCTTACTAGATATCAAAGAATCCATGCAGAGGAGACTCCATGGGACTGCTCAAACTTGTAGTAAGACCTTTTGTCATGCATTAAACTTTAGAAAGAGCCTGGTGCGATAGGTGGTTACAAACCAGCAAACGTAGGTGATCATCATCCCCTTTGTGGAAATAGCTACTCTTTGCTAAACAGGTTTTCATTCATTCTGGAGATTATACTAATGCTGTCCTGACAGCACTTTTCCTTATGCTTTTCAGCAACCACAAATGCTGTTAGCAGCCACACTTCAGTTAGAAAACCTTAATTCCAGAAATAAACATTCTTGGCATAATATATAATTGTACAGTGTTCATGTTTTGTAATGGTACTTATTTTGAATGTTCTGTTCTTTTCTGCTTTGAGGATTGTGACAGGTTTAGAGGCTAGGGTACACGTCAAGGCTTTCAGAACTAATTTGTAGGGTTTTTTTTTTTTTTTACAATGCACAACTTATATTCTCTAAGCACCCACCTGGTTATTATTGAAGACTGTCTCTTCAAAGCAACTCTTGTTTGTTCCCAATTGTGAGGGTGTTTCTGGAACACAGTGAAATGGAAAAACAGGGTCCTAGCACTGAAGAGTTCTTGTCCTCAGTCCCTAATTCTATGCCTCCATATAAAGGTAAAGGTAAAGGTTTCCCCTTGACGTTATGTCCAGTCATGCCTGACTCTAGGGGGCGGTTCTCATCTCCGTTTCCTGGCTGAGGGAGCCAGTGTTTGTCTGCAGACGGTCTCTGTGGTTGTGTGGCTGGCATGGCTAAACATCAAAGTGCACAGAATGGTGTTACCTGCCCACCAAAGTGGCACCTTTTTATCTACTTGCATTTGCATGCTTTCGAACTGCAAGGTTGGCATGAGCTGGGACGGAGCAACGGGAACTCACTCCTTTGGGCAGATTCGAACCGGTGACCTTTTGATCAACCAGCACAGCAGCACAGCGGTTTAACCCACTGCTCCATCTGCAGTCCCATATAAATGCGTTCAATTGTGGTACAGTAGTTTCACTCTGAGACATTGCGGGAAGGAAAAGGTGATCACTTCCAGACTCAGCACTGCTCCCAGCTGGAAGGTGGTGCCAATGGGGAAGCTCTGGTGAATGCCCATCTGGCAGGCAACGTTGACCTTGAGGCCGCTCGTGGTGAGAAATCTATGGCTTCACTTTAAAGCAAGTGGAGAATGAAGGTACAGCTTCTCCTGTCCTACTCAAGGTGATGAGACACCCAACACAGGGAGACCACAATGCCCAGATGCATGATGAGCTGTGCCACCAGTCCTCAACAGCCATAACATGTACGGCATTGAGGGGTTTGGGGCATCCAGCCTAACCTCTGCCATAGGGTTGGATTTAACATCTTGGAGGCCAACGGGAATATTGCCTTGATTTTCTCCCTCACAGGTGGACAACCTCAGCCTCAAGGATGAGACCTAGCCTTCTAGGATTACACCCTGATTGGCTGGGGTGGCTCAGATGACCAAGACTCCTTCCACCAATTTTTTTTTTCTGGGTTTCCAGCTTTTGTCACCTACTGAGCGAATGAACCTGCAAGCAAGGGGATGATGGAGCAAAGAGTTCCATAAGAAAAAAATCCCAAACATCTTCCCACAAGGTCTCCAAGAAAGAAACATATTGACAGACTTTTGTGAATAATTTACAGCAAAGCAATGCTTCCAAAAAAAGTCGCCTTATTAATGGGAGAAAAAGTAACACTAAATTAATTAAGTGAACAGTTATAAATTATTCACTTGGGCCTGCTGTTTACTAACAAATGAATTTAGGTTGACTTGCTCAAGTATTCATGAAAAGATTATCAGAGACTTGGTTAGGTGCTTAGAATATCAGTGCGACAAATTGAGGAGGGCAGGATCTATGTATAATTGAGAAGACATTGTGGGGAAAAAGTATAATTTGGTAACAACCAATTAGAAACAAAAGAAATGCTGCTTTAATAGAAAGTGCTAGATGCGTAGTATAGTGTGTGCGTGTATCATGTGCTAAATAAAACAAGGAAATGTTTTAGGTAAAGCTGTGGGACTTATAGGGGCACTGCAATTTCAGAAGTTTTCAGGTATATTTGGGAACGGTTGTATGATTTTAGTATGCAAGAAACAACAATGCATTTTTGTTCCTAGGCTGCCTAGGAAGGCCTTTGGCAGTTATAGGTGGCATATAAATATGTGAATGAATAAATAAATTTTCTAGGATATTACACACACGCATACCAGTTTCGTACATTTTTAATCTGTCTATATTTTACTGAACCATCAGGGTGGCCGCTTATGTATCATGAATAAAGAGAATATGTATTTGCATAAAATTTGCATATACTAATTTGCACATGCATACATGCAAAGTTAGAAAGAATGGCTGTAATATAAAAATCGGAATGTGTCCCACTGATGGTGGCAGGGAAAGCTGCTGGTTTGCTCCATCTAAAGGTAGAGGGACAAACTCAGAGACCTTAATCTGGTCTGGTCTTTTAACCAGATGTGGCCCACCAAATTTTTCTAGAAGACAACACCCTCAGCATTTTAGGCAGAGGCCTGGTAAAGCTGGACTCACTTAAACCCACTGGAGGTTTCTATCACAACCCTACTCATGCTTGTGCGCCTCTAGCTTTTTCCTCCCAGTTTCCTTGAACACTCCTGCATTTACTTTTACGTAGTTGCAACTCCTTGTACCGGCAAGTCAACCTTTGATGTTTCACTGGCAACATCCTAAGAGCCTTACAGCCTGATGAAGCCTTTCCAACACCTGCTGAAGTTGCAACAAACCCGGAGACAGTTTTTACACTAAGTATCTCCCTGTGAGCTTTTTGTCAGATGCTACGGCAATCCCTTCTATTAGTTGTCTGAGCCTAAGAAGCACAGATCAATTAAGGCAGTGTACAAATGCTGAAGCATGAATATGAGCTTGCAATTTGGTTCTCGGTGACCGTTGCTAGTTCAGAAGACACACCCTGAGAAGTCCTTTCACTTGGATTCCAACCTTGTTGCCAATGGAAATGAAACTGACAATATCTAAGAATAGAATCTGTTTTGCTGTTTAAAGCATTTGTTTTATTAGCTGCCCACAGCACCACCCCACAGAAGTCACATGCTCATTTTATCCCAGTTCTACATCAGTTCTTGAAATGGCAGATGGAAATTCGTACGCATTTACAATGGCACAAAAATTTGCACACGTTTGTATTCAAATTTCCCTAATATACCAATGCTTGATTTTTGTACATAATTCCCCTTGATGAATACATGGAGCAGCTGTTTGTTTGTTTGTTTGTTTAAAGCTTTTCTGTTTCATTCCCTACAGATTTCTTGGGGTGGCTGTTGTCTCATCAATGCACAGAAGTCCTTGCATGATTTCTTGGGGGCTCACTGGTTTGGGCTGGCTACAAATCTCTCCCCCTACCCCAACAAGAAGCTGGTAGGAGTATGTGGATAAGCTAGGCTCAAGTTCACTAAGTCTTTCAAAATATCCACTTGTTGCTCATCTCACCTTTGCATTCAGTTTTGTTTGTTCGTTTAATTTTGATATGCCCAACATCCAGAGCATTCTGGGTGGGTCACAACATAACTGTTTCTGCTGCATGAACAGGAAAGCAGTGCAAAATGAACAGCTAGCAACACAACTGTTGCATGAAAATGCGCACAGGTTTGGGTCCGTCCAAATTTTAAAATTGGGCAAGTTGAGAATGTTGTCTCTTGCGAGACAATGACGTGCATCACAAGGTGTGCATTTTGAGAAGGTAGCGGGTGACTGGGCAGGTCTTGTCCATCCATACAATGGCTGTGATAGTGACCAGAGATGGCCATCAAGTGTTCATTCTCCAAAAGTTCTTTCTCTGGTGAGACGAACAGAACAGCAACTTGTCAAGGCTACCACAGAGCCTCTGAGCTTTTGTTTACATCTTATGCAAAGCAATAAAGGAGCAAATCAAGAGAGACAGAGGGCATGGCAGGTGTTAAACAAAAGTGTCCGCAACTCATTGGGGGCCACCGACGAGCCGCCCACCCCGCCGTCGGAGGAGGCCGCACCGCGTCTCGCCGGAGCCGCACCACTCCACCCTCGCCGTCGCTCTGGAGGCCGCCGGAGACCCGGGAGGCCCTGCGACGGGCTCCACCGTGCCGCGGACCACCGGGCGGCCACTGCGACTCCCACTGGCTCCCAGGCCCTGCTCCGAACCCGCCCCCTCGCGCGGTGAGTGGCAGGCACACCAAGGTGGGCGGGCCGGGGTGAGGCCGGGGCCGGCAGCCGGGGCCGGAAGTGGAGGCCGTGGGGCCTTCAAGGGCTCAGACGTGCCCGGGGGGGGGGGCAGCCGAGCGGCCTGACACCACCACCACCGATGAGCCGCCCACCCCACCGTCAGAGGAGGCCGCGCCGCACCTCGCCGGAGCCGGAGCAGCGCCACTCCACCCTTGCCGTCACTGTCGCTCCAGAGGCCGCCGGAGACCCGGGAGGCCCCGCGACGGGTTCCGCCGCACCGCTCCACCGCGCCGCGGACCACCGGGCGGCCACCGTGACTCCCGCCGGCTCCCAGGCCCTGCTCCAAACCCGCCCCCTCGCGCAGTGAGTGGCAGGCATGCCAAGGTGGGCGGGCCGGGGCGAGGCCGGGGCTGGAAGCGGAGGCCGCGGGGCCTTCAAGGGCCCGGACACACCCGGGGCCGGCGGCCTCGGGCCGGCGGCCAAAGGGCGCCGGCCTAAGGGCGGTCACCGCCGTTAGGGCCATTGGGGCCTTGAGGGCTGGGCTGGCCAGGAACCCTGGACCTCGGCTGGTGGATACATACTCTTGGCCATGCGGCTGAGAGGGTAAGAGGGTGGGGGTTTTAGATTTTAAATTTTTAATTATTTTAGAGGCCCATCTCAGGTAAGCAGTTCAGGATGTTACCTGGGGAGCCCGGGGGCGCCGCCATCGGGGTGGTGATGGGCAATGGTCGGTATGGTCGCAATGGGGGTTTAGCGTTCCCGCCTAGGAGAAGGCGGGACAGATGGTTAACATCTGTCCCTCCTTCTGGTTATTCCCCCAACCGGCGGGTGCCAGGGAGTCTTGTCAGCTGCCCCACAGGCCTAACAGTGCTGCTGCTCAATGCCAGGTCGGTCCATAATAAGGCGAATACCATCTGCGACTTGATAGTCGATGAGAGGGCCAACCTGGCCTGTATCACTGAGACCTGGGCGGGGGAGGGGGGAGATGTCTCCCTCTCGGAGCTCTGCCCACCCGGGTACCTAGTGCAGCACCAACTGCGCCTGGAGGGGAGGGGAGGGGGGTTGTTTTAGTTTATCGGGCTTCCTTTTCCCTCACGGGGCTTCCTGTCCCTTCGAGACCGGGGCTGGAGTGTCTCCACTTGGTGTTGGGCGACCAGGACAGATTGGGGATTCTGTTGGTGTACCGAGCACCCTTCTGCCCAACAGACTCCCTGCCCGAGCTGACGGAGGTCGTCTCGGATTTGGTGTTGAAGACCCCCAGGATGTTGGTCCTGGGGGACTTCAATCTCCATGCCGAGACTGACCTTTCCGGGGTGGCTCAGGACTTCATGGCTGCCATGACGGCCATGGGGCTGTCTCAACATGTCATTGGCCCGACCCATGAATGTGGACACACTGTGGACCTGGTTTTCTCGACGGGGGAGGAAGAGGGTGATCTGAGGGTGAAGAATTTATGCTTGATGCCCTTGTCATGGTCAGATCACTTCCTCGTGAGGTTTGAGCTCGAGAGCGGCCTCTCCCTCTGTAAGGGTGCGGACCAGATTGTGATGGTCCGCCCCCGGAGTCGGATGGATCCGGATGGATTCCTGAGGGCTCTGGGGGATTTTCCGGCTGACAAGGCTGGCGCTCCTGTGGATGCCCTGGTCAATACATGGAATGGGGAGATGACCAGGGCCATCGACACGATCGCTCCTAAGCGCCCTCTCCAACCTAGCAGAGCCTGTTCGTCTCCCTGGTATACATTGGAATTACAGGCGATGAAGTGGGTTGGGAGATGGCTAGAGCGCAGGTGGAGGAAATCACGTGATGAGTCCGACCGAACACATGTTAGAGCACACTATCGAGCCTATACTGTGGCGGTGAGGGCGGCGAAGAAGCGATTCTTCTCCGCGTCCATTGCCTCCTCGCAATGCCGTCCAGCGGAGATTTTTCGGGTGGTGCAGGGGCTGACAAAACCTGGCCCCGATAAAGATCTGGTGCCACCCTCGAAAGCCCGCTGTGACGAGTTCGCCACACATTTCCAGGAGAAAGTTGCTCTGACTCGTCACGAGCTGGACTTCACTCTTGATACAGATTCTTTTGGGGAGGGACCAACCATGCCTGCTTGTCTCTCGGTATTGGATGAATTTCAGTTTTTGCGGCCCGATGATGTGGACAAGGTGCTTGGATCGGTACGCTCAGCCACCTGTTTACTGGACCCGTGCCCATCTTGGCTATTAAAGAGCGCCAAGGACGGGATTGAGCCCTGGATCTTGGAGGTGGTCAACACCTCTTTGAGAGACGGCCAGGTGCCGGCCCCCTTAAAGGAGGCGGTAGTCCGGCCAGTCCTAAAGAAGGCTTCCCTGGATCCAGAGGTGGTCACCAATTATAGACCGGTGGCCAACATCCCGTTTCTGGGTAAGGTGCTGGAGCGGGTGGTGGCGGGACAACTCCAGGCACTCTTGGAGGAAACTGATTATCTGGACCCATTTCAGTCCGGCTTCAGACCCGGGTTTGGCACTGAATCCGCCTTGGTAGCCCTGTATGATGACCTATGCAGGGAGAGGGACAGGGGGAGTGCGTTCCTGTTAGTCCTCCTTGACATCTCAGCGGCTTTCGATACCATCGACCATGGTATCCTTCTGGAGAGGCTGGCGGGATTGGGGGTTGGAGGCACTGCTTTGCAGTGGTTCCGCTCCTATCTCAATGGCTGATACCAGAAGGTGGTGCTGGGGGACTATGGCTCTGCGCCATGGCAGTTATGCCATGGGGTTCCGCAGGGTTCCATTTTGTCCCCCTTGCTTTTTAATATCTACATGAAACCGCTGGGGGAGGTCATCAGGAGGTGTGGGCTGCGGAATCATCAGTATGCTGATGATACCCAGCTCTACCTCTCATTTTCCACCGATCCAGGTGAGGCGGTGGCTGTGCTGAACCAGTGCCTGGCCAAGGTAATGGGCTGGATGAGGGCCAACAAACTGAAGCTCAATCCAGACAAGACAGAGGTCATGTTGGTAGGTGGGTTGGGCTACAGTGTAGGGGACCTGACCCTAGTCTTGAATGGGGTTGCACTCCCTCCGAAAGACAGGGTCCGCAGCTTGGGAGTGCTCCTCGACCCGGAGTTGACCTTGACTGCTCAAGTGTCAGCAGTGGCGAGGAGCGCTTTCCAACAGCTTCGGCTGATACATCAGCTGTGTCCCTTCCTGGAGCTCGATTGCCTGGCGACGGTGACACATGTGTTGGTGACTTCCCAGTTGGATTATTGTAACGCGCTCTACGTGGGGCTTCCCTTGAAGACGGTCCGGATACTTCAATTGGTGCAAAACAGAGCTGCCATGGTACTGACGGGGACTGGGCGTGGTTCTCACATCACCCCAGTTCTCCGTCAGCTCCACTGGCTCCCCATTGAAGTCCGGGCCCAATTCAAGGTGTTGGTTCTTACCTATAAGGCCCTAAACGGCTTGGGTCCTGGTTACCTAAAGGAGAGCCTGTGACCATATATGCCCTCCCGCCCCTTACGATCAGCAGCAGAGGCTCTCCTCCAGGAACCCTCCGTGTGAGATATCAGGAGGGTGAGTACCCGGAGGAGGGCTTTCTCGGCGGTGGCGCCCCATCTGTGGAATGCGCTCCCCAGAGAGGCTCGCCTGGCGCCGTCGTTATTTGCTTTTCGGCGCCAGGTGAAGACCTTTTTATTTAAACGGTATTTTAAATGTTAATATTATTTTAAGATTAATTTATTGGGTTATTTATTATGTTGTATATTTTTATATTTAACCTGGAGATGGGCCAGTTTTTAATATTGTATATGTTTTTAATACTGTATATTGTATGTGTTTTTTGGTGTTGTGAGCTGCCTCGAGGCTGTCGCAAGGGGCGGCATATAAATATTTAAATAAATAAATAAATAAAAAATTGTGGCCACGCTGGAGCCTCCAGTTCTCATGACTAGAAGCTTTCTGAATATTTCCTTGAATTCATGACACACATTGAAAGCAGCTAACCAAAATCTCAATTCAGAACTGCATACGTTTGTTGTTTTGAAGTTTTTATGATTTGCATAGTAGACCATTAAGGCAATAAAATGAAGGGCATTGCGGCTTGTAGTGATATTATTTCATTGTGTTAATTAGCAGGCACTTTGGGGAAATGGATGACAACAACAAACTTCTCCCCATACATAATTCTATCAACAGTGTTGGGGTTACGCCAAAAGGAGGGAGAGAGAATACATAAGCCACCCCTGAAAATGTTCCATAAATCCTGCTAATTAATGGTAACTGAAAAGAACAAATGAGTTCTGCTGATTTCAGTCTTAGATTATGAGAAAAGGTGAGGGATGCAACTTGTTGGCACATTTGTCACAGAAATCTAACAAAGGGTGGCACAAAAAATAAGCAAACTCAGGGGACACTAGGAACTTGCAAGACTGCCCTATATCAAAGCATAATATTTATCCTTCAAACTGCATTATCTACTTTAACAGATGGTATCTTTCCATTACTAGGCAGAGATCCTTTCCACTACCACTTGGAAGTTTTCAGTGGAGATGGAAGGTACTGAAAAGGGGGTCTTTGTATGCCAAGGATTTGGGGTGAGCTACATCCTTTTTACTATACCTCTAAAATTTCAGGTCTAAATCTGAAGATCTAAATTTGATGGCTGGCAGAAGGCCAGTCAGAAATATACAGTGTTATGCTCAAGGGACCTGGTTGATGTGAATAGTCAGCAATGGATGTCGCCTGGGTGTTTGCCAGAACTCCTTGTCTGTCAACAAACCAATTACTAATTCCCATGGGCTGCCATTTTCAAAGCAAATGGACACACAGGGAAGTTCTATCCCACCCACACAAATGGGCAGGACAAAACTCGGGAACTGCTACAGGAGTTGCTGGCTCTGATTTTCATGCATTGTGTTTATGTTGCTGGGACTACAGAACTGACATCTGAAGAAACTTGTGTATGGGGGAGGTTGTGACATACAATGGCAAGTGAGAGAACTCTGCTCAGATGCCAAGGAGCATCTTCCTCCTTGGCCACGTGCTTTCATGACTGAACACCTGGTACTGCTTGGCATGTGATACAATGTCTTCTCAAGGACTTCCCAATCATGAGAGGGCATTTTGGATTCTTGGGCAAAGCACCCACTCTAGAAGACATAGAACACGAAGCCTGAGGAGTATCTCAGGCCTTATCTGCTTGTCTTGGATGTCCTCTCTCAACTGGAAAATAGTAGTTCTGTTGGAAAGCTGGTCCCATCAAGCGCTCCATCTTATTCTTTCGATTTGATTTATTTTATTTTTTTGATTTCGATTTATTTTCCAGGCCACAAAGCTGTTCCTGAACAATTTGACCTTCCTTCATCCTGAAAAGTGGTTGTGCATTAAGAAGTGCCGTACGCCATTACCGTTGTCTATTGCCCTTCCTCTAAAAAGCTCAAGTGGGTTTCTATATGGTTTGCAACTGGACACATGGCCAGACATTCTTAGCTTCACTATAGGAGTCCAGGAAAGACTTTTAGGTAATCCAGGAAAGAAAGAAAAAGAGAGAGAAGGGAGGAAGGAAGGACAGACAGACAGACAGACAGACAGACGCAAGTAAAATGGTTTGGAAAATCCTTAGTTTTTACACCGTTTCTGGAGTGCGGGGGTGGGAACTCCTCTTTGGCCTTTTTATTGACTACAAAATAGCAGGCTAGTTTCAGAGTAATAGCAGCCATTAGAAAGGAGAACAGGGAATAAAATAAACTTTTACTGTTGGAGTAAAAGCTTCATATCCAGTTCGTGTTCGAGTAACGCTCTTCTTTAAACCAAGCAAGAGCGCCGCACTGGCTTTCCCTCGTGACTTTTGCAGAGAAGCTCATTTGAAGTGGATCTCCACAGCCCCATTGCAACCCCCACCCTCAAAGTGTGTTTGGGGCCACGTTGAAACATGTGCTCCACCTTTCCTGAACCTCTAATCTTTTCAAGCGCAAAGGCATAAACTTTAAGAAACAAACATGGAGGGAACTTTCCTGCAGGGAAAATGAGAAGTTAAAAGAAGTATAAAAACTTTAGCAGTTCATTAGATTCTGCCTACAGCAATTATCCCATAAAAGATATTGCCAGTAGGAAAGTGTAAACTGTCAACACGCTCTTGCAGGGCATGGGGGCAGCTACCAAACACCCATAAACGTTCCAGAAAAAACTACAGATGCTCTCGTCCCTCTCCCCCAGCCCAAGAACCTCCTCTAATTTTTAGTGCTGATGCTTAACTTTTAAGAGCATTGATCAGAGAGAGATGCTGCAGAAGAGAAAAACAAATGCCAAGGAACATAAATGTTCCATTTCTATTCACATTTTAGTGTGTGTGTGTAGGGGCATAAACAGATTATTCGCTCTGGAAAGTGGGGGCCATGGAAACCAACTCACCTTTCCAAGATAGCTATAAACAGTCCATGCCCTCCTGTTTCAGCTGACCTAGCCAATGGGATCTGCACCCATGTAGCCCAACAAAAACCCCATTACCTTTATGATCAGCCTGGCTAGCACAGTATCCAACAAATCTTCAGTTCTCATTTGGGGACTGACCCAAATTTGAAGGCAAATGTCAGCAGTTTTAAATAAGTTTCTTACATTTGGTCAATGTAGGAGATGCTGGTGAGGAATTGATCCTTTCTTTAGGCAAAAACCCCAACACGTGGAGCTGATTTGATGATTTAGCTCACCAATCTGTGGGATCCTGTAAATGTTTGCTCTCCCGCTGGCCATGGTGAAGCGTAATCAATCCCAAGGCCTGCAAAGCCAAATGGCAAGCAGCTGATGGTAGCACAGGCTGGATTATTAGAGAATATACTAACTCTTTTCTTAGCCTCATTTCTGAACATGTCAGGGCTTGATTTCAGGGAAGGTTTGGAAAGGCTGGATGGACCCATTACTATTCCAGGGAAGCCATCATTAAGCCTTCATATTGTTTGGGGTGAGTTACACTACTGTAAGAAATAGCCCTTTCTCAAGGGAAGGGAGGAGAATATGCAGCTTCTGAAATCAATAAAGGAAGCGAAACACATTTCCACTTTGATAGACAAACCTTTCCACATTTTGAGATGCAACATCTTCTCTTAAAAATGCATAAAAATACATATCTTAGGGGAAAGTGCAAACAGAATGTTTATATTATTTCAAGGCTGCTAACATTGATCAAACGTAGGTTAAACTTATGAATTAAAAATCAAGTGAAAAACAAATGGAATTGGAAAATACACCAATTAAAAAGCAACTACAACCCATTAAAAATCCATTCAGCAATATACTAGTGTACATGCCCAAAGTCCACCTGAATAAACAATTGAATGATGGCAAGAACAACCACAGCCTATTTGTCTGCTCATAGAAAGGTAACAGAGCAGAGGCCAGCTGAGTTTGTCTTGGGCAGGGGACTCCAGAACCCATGAGAGACAATGAAAAGTGCTTCCTCCAAAGCTGCCTCTGATGGTGGCAAGACCTTTTGTAAGATCACGAAACTCAGGCAGACCAGTTTGGGAAGACAGATGGTTTATATCTGTCTGGTTTTATCCATTCCAAATGAAAACAGGAATTTGAATGCTTCTGAAATGATATTTGAACCCAGTATCTGGAAAGATCTGAGAAGAATGGCATTGGACTGTTATGGGACAGGTCTCAGGAATGGCTCTGCACTTTTCCAACCTCGATTGGCTGTAAGATTAGAACCTGCCACCCCCAGTCCTCTATCACTGCACAATTCTACCCTTTTACATTTTCATGGGTAAAGACATTCAGTAGTTGATCTGGTTGGCAAATAGGCCAAAAGAGGGGAAAATGCATCGGAAGGGCATGGTGCACCTTACTTCCACAGTCATCGCTGATACTCTGTTTTCTTCAAATGTTGTTCATGTGCAAGGAGGGAATTTAATGTGAATAAGGTGCAACTTTAGCATGTGGAAACAATATGAAAGACAGAATCAAGAGTAAAGATAAGGAATGCGTTTCCTTATGCTGCGTATAAAATCTGGTGATTTTTAGGTAAGACGCAGAATTAACAGTCGGAGCTTGCAAAAAAGAAGGGTTTTTCTTTTTTTCAAATCAACAAACTCTTGCTGATTAGTGTATAGATCTCTGGGATCCCACCTCCTGGGAAATCAGGCTTCTAAGTTTTGCCACCACTTGCTTGCTTAGGATGAAGCAATCATGAGCAGTTTGTGGTTAAGCTGCAATGACTGCATCCATTCACACCTCTGTCTTGCAAGCCAGAAAGTGCTAGAAAGCAGGCAGAAAGCAATTAGGCAAGAGCAATCAATAGCAGAAAATGTGGGCAATGAGATCATGAAGAAACATGGCCAGGCAGAGTCCAAAGCGGAGCCTGAAGTTTAATTCTTGCAGGGCAAGGCATGTTGAATCAGAAGAAATCGCTAAACTAGTGTGCCGTTTCCTGCAATGAATCATGGAACTCTGCTCAGGATTGAAGCCCCAGAAAAGGCTTGGGCAGGTCATGAGCCTGTGATGAAGGTGAAGGGAAACCAGAATGCCAGGTGTTCCAGAAGTTGCTTTCCTACCCCATGGATCCCATCCATCATCTCTTGAAGGTGCACCCAATTACACCTTGAAGCAAACATGGCTGTGGGTCATTGATTGAGTTCTTTTACTGACATGTGGGTGGATCTCAGTAAATTTGGTCATTGAAGTAATCATACAAGCCTTTGCAATTTTGGAGACGGTGAGAGAGAGAGCAAAAAGAGTGAGGAAATGGGGCACTTTGAATTATTTCTACCTGTGGTCACCACTGGGAGATGTTCCAAGGAGAAATATGGAAGTAACTAAGAAATCCATCTACTCGCAGACTTTTCACTGAAACTTCTGTAATGTTTCTTGACAAAGTCATTCAGCTGTTGTCTTTAGGGAGGCAATCAGGGATGTGAGAAAACCTTCTCAAAGTGCTTCAAATCACCAGCCCCCATGACTCAAAGCCGTCCCAAATACATATTTTCCTCTAGTTTAAATGGCATTGCCAACATCTCGCAGGCTCATTGTTATGCTTCTAAGAACGCAAAATCAGTGAGCTCATGAGACAATGATTGCATTACAGAGTGAAGCACACGCTTACTGAGCACAGCTGCTGGGACTCTTGAAAATTTGGAAGTTGGCTCCATGCACAATATGGAACAGGGGGGTCTAAATTCTGCTTGGCCTTGAAGCTCACTGGAGACGAACATGTTGGCAAAATCTTCATTGGGTTCAAATTAATTGAGATTCTATGAATCTGACCTATCTGAGATTCTATGAAAACCACAGTGAGTTTCTTAATTCCAAACTGTGCATAATCTATGGATTTGCAGATTGCTTTATTGCTTAACTTTCCAGAATCATATGCAAAATTATTATGAAAAGATAAAGAAAACATTGACCAAACAGATATATTTCCCTCTAAAGCATGGAAGTTGGTGGTGGGATTTGTGTGTTTTTATTTATTTATTTTTGGATTTATATCCTGCCTTTTTCCTACAAAGGACTCAAGGCAGCTTACATCATTCTCCTCCTCCATCTTATCCCCACAACAACAACCCTGTGAGGTAGGCTGGGCTGAGAGTCTGTGACTGGCCCAAAGTCACCCAGTTGGCTCCATGGCTGAGCGGGGACTAGAACCCAGATCGTCTGAGTCCAGCCCCATGCTCTTAACCACTACACCACACTGGCTCTATTTTGACTTTTTCCCTTGTTGTGTGCACATTTGCATCGACTCTTTTGCAAGTAGGTGAATTGACTAAAGTGGAATGAACTTCTTTTTAAAAAGTCAATGTACAGATGAAGGAACAACAAATGCCTGACATTATCTGAAATATGGATGGAACGCATTCCACAAAATACATATGTGTCTAGTAAAATCCTTACTAGATAATAATAATTCCTCTTGATTCAGAATACACACATTCCTTTGGAGAAGTTCTCCCCCACATGGATAATTGCACCCCATTCTAAATATTTCTTTGGCAACACTGACACCAATCTCTTCCTTCTCTTTGAATTATCACAATAGTGGTAGTGATTTGGTGATAAGAAGGTGCGTGATGTGACCTCTCCTTTCTTATATTCTTTATTCTGCTGCCAGCATGCTAGAAAAGAAAAGTCCCTGTAGCCCTGGGGAATGTGAGGACTATTTATTTCAGAAGTCAGCTTGGCTTGGGAAAAAAGAAGGAAACACTATAAAGAAGGAAGGAAGGAAGGAAGGAAGGAAGGAAGAATATAAGAGCCAAGCTGTGCCATGCCATGCTATGCCATGCCATGTCCTCCTCTCCTCTCCTCTCCTCTATTTATGTCCCACCCTTTTTCCTTTCAAGGAATTCAAGGCAGTTTGCATCATTCTCCTCCTCCTCTTAATCTTATCCTGACAACCCTGCGAGGGAGATGGGGCCGAATGTCTTTGCCTGGCCCAAAGTCACCCAGAGAGCGCCATGCCGGAGTGGGCATTACATCCCAGCTCTCCCGAGCACCAGCTCTGCGCTCTTCACCACGCCACCGCCCTGCGTCTCTCTCTGTTTCCTCCATGTTGGACCAGCCTGCTCTGGCTTCTTTCCAAAACGAAGCAGAATCATACTCAGTAGCCGCTCACCCATTTCATTTCATGTTGAGACTCATTTCTCATGCACAATAAGCAATTTCTCAAAGTCCTAATGGAACCCCTTTTCACTGCTCCCAATCACTACACATTTCTTTAGGGGCTGAACTGAGCTTGTCCAGGTTGGCATGATAGGCAAATAAGGGCTCCTGCCTTTTCCAGTTAGGGCAGTGCAACAAAACTGGACCCAGTTATAGTCACTGGACTTTCAGTACTTCACTGATTGAGGAGCTGAAACTAGGCCAAATTTCTGTTTTTGGTTAAGGGAGCCTGCTTTCAAAACAGGCCACCATTTTTGCATTAAAAATAAACAATGAATAAAAAGCAAATGGCATCAATTCTCACTCCAGTTTGTGCCACTTGCACACACTCCACCTGCAACTTGCATGAATTCTGGACACAGTTGGTAGAAATTGCCTTCAAAAACGGTGCAAATTTCCCTCTTGGCAAGCAAGCGGGCATGACTCCATGCTGGTGTGAATGGGATGCCATTGCTGGGTAGACAGGCAGGATTCCAAAAGTCCACAAGGACCAACCCACTAGATTTTGATCCCCAAACTGGATTCCTCACACATTGCTATCTCTCTTTCCTGATCACACAGCTACACACATGGATTTTTTGCAGAGCTTCAGCTGTTGGGTGGTACAGAAATCAAATAAATGATTGAATGAATGAATGAATGAATGAACGGACAATCACTTGGTGATACAAACTAAGGGCAGCTGCCAGGTTCTGATTGTCTTGATTGTGCTTCAACCATCACGCATCATGAATGTAGGGCTTAACCGCTTTATGTAACATCCATGACTTTTTCCAGCACAAATCCATCCCATTCCCTTCCCCGAATCAGTTCCCAAAATGCCACATGAATTTCTGTGTGCGTGCTTATGTTGACACCCCCACTGCATGTCTCTATGTCTTTCCCCCCAATGCATGACTATTTTCCCACATTTGTTCCCTGAAAACAAGGTACAACGGTACACATTTCGCCACAAGCACATCTTTCTTGGCATGCTATTGGTGATTAGGGAACAGAATCACAGTTTGCGTTAAGTGCAAAGACCTCTCTGATCAGTGCACCCTAGTTTGCATATTAGATGAAGGGAAATGGATGGCGAATATTAACATGCCAGCCGACAACTGTGGTCCCCATCCCAAGTGAACCCCAGCTCCCAGTCTCCTATTCAGCACAGCCACGTCATTTTCTCCATCACGTCCCAACCGTTCTTCTCCGCTGACATGACCCACGTCCTTCCTTTCCGCAAACCCTCATTTTCCCTTGGCACCTCAACTTGACTTCTTTTCCCCACCTGCCTTGCTGACTATTTTAATTTGTTCACCATTTCAGGGGCCTTTAAAGCTCCATTTCTTTCCATTTATCACAAGCTGGTTTTGCATCATTTTAATTCAGTTAAGTGTTTTGGGCTAGAAGGAGGCCTCGTACAAAATAAAGTTTATGTTAAACTGAATTACATGGTGAATTATTTTGGAAGGGGCATGTCAAATTGGCAAGGTCCAGATGGGACTGTTATGTAAAACAAGATTTATGCTGGATTGCATGTAAATTAAAGCGCTCTCGTCACTACAATCCACTTAAGCCATTTTTACATCAACGCACATTTAAAGGGAAGCAAAAGACAAAGCTGCAGCTTGTAGCTGAATACATTACTCCTTTTTCTTGACTTACTAGGGTGGCTGCTGAAATATCACGAACAAGCAAACAGGGGGGGGGAAACATGTCGGGTGGTAGATCTGCCTAGAAAGAAACACTGAGTTTAAGGGAAGCAAAAAAAAGGTTTCATTAAGGCTAGAGAAATTTCCAAAGGGGAAAGAAGACTTATTTATTTATTTATTTATTTATTTATTTTACAAATTTATATGCTGCCCCCTCGCACATAAGCCTCGCACTTAATCAGAAATCAACTATAAATGCACAGGAAAAAGTCCTTAAATTTCATCAATGGATGTGTTGTTGTTATCACAACTGTGCAGTGTAAATAGTTAAGAGTCTTGGACTGGTATTCAGGCCATCTGGTTTCTGCTTCCCACTCAGACATGAAGCTTGCTCAGTTGACTTTGGCTCCAGCACTCACTCTCTGTCTAAGCTATCTCACAGGTTTGTGTGTGAGGACAAATTGTAAGGACACAGCTTTCTTTATGCTTACCACCTAAAACTCATATTTCTGTACACTGTTTGGACTCACAAGTTTTTGCAAGCAACTTTCCCTAATGCATTTTTCTTGGCATTAACTCACAAAGTAGAATGTTTTGTATGTGTTACTTAGATTGGAATATTGCAGTGCAAAGATTGGAAAAGTGCAGATATCGAAGTACAACTATGCTTTGTTAAGCATATTAATTTGATGAATGTGAATTCGGCCAGTTTATATTAATTAATAAGTTAATTAAGTTTATATCAACTTAATTAACTTACAGTAACAGAATGGGGGGCTCTGTCCCATTCCTACTTCCAACAATGTGGTCAGTAGCACAGAGAAGTTGAATGGAACTGTTTCCCTAGGGCGGCTATGTCTGTGTGGAGCAAACTGAAAAATGGTAAGAGACCTTTGGGCTTGCTGCAATGCAAATATATCTATCTATCTATTTTTGTCCTCTTTCATCCCCATCAATCATTGCAAGCAGATGTTTAGAGCAAAGTACTGACCAAATAAATAGTTGAAGAAAAACTATAGGTGGAGGCAGGCGAGCATTGTGACTCAGCTGGTGAGGACTTGCAATTTCTCTGCTAGGGATGGAAGGATTGGCCAGTTTCTTGCAGCTGGCATGGCTCTTTCTGCAGGGGCTTTGAAAATGAGTCGCCTGAGCTTGGAGTCCCACCTCCAGCTTTGGAACATGCTTCTGAGGTCAGAGGTGGGACACCGACAGTTAAGTCATTTTTCCCAGCCTAAAGTTCAGTCCATCTCAAGCATGGAGACTTTCTTCCATCTTAAACTGAGTTCACCCTGAACCTTGAGGTAGGCACATCTTTTAAAATTTGCTAAGCAGTTTTATAAACATTTCTCTGAACACATAAGCCTGTGTATTATTTGCCTCCTTGATGCATCGTTGCAAGTCGGTTTCCCAATATGATGCATCCTTGAATGTTATTTGCTCTAAAACACAGATTTGTATGATATAAATGAAATGGAGAACTACAAGGCAACATTCAGAGGAGTGTGAATGTCAGAGGATCACGGAGCTTCACGAGGCTCAGTCATTTGAAAGCACAAAATTAGGTAAGCCCGCATTAAGATGCAAACTGCAGTCACTGCAGCCTGCCCTTAGTAGAGGACAAGAGCTAAAGAAGCTCCCGTCGCTGTGCAGAGCTCAACGCATTATCTTCTGCCCCCATCTTCTACTCTCCTAATTCACTGCAGCTTCTAGATGCAATCTATACAGCTCACAAGTTATTAGCAACAAATGCCATTTCAAATAGCCAAGCCTAAAATACGAAGAATCATAAATTAGTGGAGGGAAAAATTGAAAAATAGCCATGGAAACAAAAGCAGGACTGGCATGTAAAGTAAGGATACAAGGGAGGAAAGTGTCAAATTTCTGAAATGATCCATGACGCGCTGATTGTGAAGAGGAGAGAGCCAGTGTGGTGTAGCCATCAAAGAGGTGGGACTGGACTTATGTGATCTGAGTCCAAGTCCCTGCTCAGCCATGGAGCCAAGTGGGTGACCTGAGAACCAAGTGGGTCACAGACTCCCAGCCCAGCCTACCTCACAGGGTTGTTGTTGGAGGGATAAGATTGAGAGCAGCAGCAGGAGAATATTACATTGAGTTCTCAAAAAAAAAGAAAAGAAAAGAAAAAGAAAAAGGCTGGATATAAATATAATAATGTGTTTGATGGAAGAGGCATTGTCTTTACTCCAGCATGCATAATCTCTAATATTAGTTCTACTTTGAGTCAACCCACTGAAATGAAGGGGAGTTTAGTTGTGACTAATACATCTCATTCATTTTAATGGCTCTACTTGATGTCGGACTAGCACTAGATGGGAACCTGTGTTAGCATTCCCAGAAATGCCTAGGAACAATCAGACACAAACACCCTGAAAAAAGATAAAAAATTCTCACAAAGTAGCTGCAATGTGAGAAGAAGTGCTGAGCAATGGAAGGTGCTGGGTTTTGTGCATGTCCCCCTAGAGGAAATATAATTTTCCTAGACTCTGTGCCGTGGTCCCTGTGTGTCATTTTCCTTTGCAGAAGAGTTGCCTGGTTGAAAATAAAAAATTGGCAGAGCTTCCAGAGGTATCTCTGTTGCTCCCCTCTCTCTCTCTCTCTCTCTCTCTCTCTCTCGCTCTCTTTGTGTGTGTGTGTGTGTGTGTGTGGCAGGAGAGGGGCTGTTCCTTCTTCTCTGCAGTCCTTGGAATTCTCAAGGCATTTATTTGTCAAAAGCAGCAGAGCAGTAGAAACGCTGCAGTACATTTCTTCCGCGGAAGCCACAAAGTTCAAAGTCAACTGCAGCATGTGAAATAAAATGAAAGTAACAGATTGCTTTTGAGTGACAGCATCATTTCAGGAACACACAAAGCTGCCTTGTGCCAGGTCAGATCACTGGTCCAACAAGCTTACTGCTGTCTACACTGACTGGCAACGGTTCTCCAAGGCTTTCAGGGATGTGCAAATCAGCAACATCTGAGCTCTCCCAAGTCCTCCCAATTCCACCTCAAAGCTTGTTCCAAGTCCAGTTTATATCTGATCATGAGCTGTTTTCCTTCTTCCCATGCAGAAATCTGTGCCTATTTTGTGCATTTCCCCCAAATGTATGCCTTGAAGTGATGTGCGTTCTTGCATTTTTGAAATATGCGCATTTTCTCTGATAGTTCAGCATGTGTGTATGCATTTCTTTTCAAAAGCATGCCTTCCTCACAAGCATTTAAGCCCCTTTTTCATCCGCTGCTCACACTGCAAGTTTGGAAATGAGCAGGTTTTGACTGCAAATCGCATCCCAGTAAATGTTTGGTCTGGAAGACGCAAACTGGGTATACGCTTAATATAAAAAAGAACCAAAATGAATCATTCATGCTCTCCTACCTGAAGATGCCATGAATCAGTTGGACCCTAGGACCTTGGCATTAAAGCAATTGACAGTTGGTTTACAACGCTCATCAGCCCAATCCAAGACAACCAATCATAAGACATGATGGGGATGATAGTCTAAAACATCTTGAGAGCAGCAGATTAGTAAACACTGGTTTAAAGATGCCAATGAACCACATCAATTATGTCCTCAATAAATTCATAAGTGAGACACAAATGCTTAGATGACTGGAATACAAACACACACAGAACAGAAAGTGGGGCTAAACAGCATTGTAGATAATGGTTTTGAGAAGTCATTCAATTGCAACTATAAGAGCAGCTGCATTACAGAAAAAAATACTGATGACTCAATGTATCTTCATCAATTAAATGTTCAGGGGCTTAGGCATGCAACCTCCACAGGCAGAGACAAATGGCCTTCATAAATCAAGATGACAGTGCAATTTGAGTATCAAGACCATCATGCAACTCTGCGCCCCCCTCACCAGAAAATATTGACAGGGAATAATCATGGATTCTATTCTGAAAGAAGTTGAGCTGTCCAGAATATGATATTCATATGAGAAAACCTGAAGACCAACTATTTAGCAATCTTCATTAAACTCACCATGAATTGCAAGATTTCTTCCTTTCCTTTCCTTTCCTTTCCTTTCCTTTCCTTTCCTTTCCTTTCCTTTCCTTTCCTTTCCTTTCCTTTCCTTTCCTTCTCTCAATCTCTTTCTTTTTGAGAGGGACAAAATAAAACTCTTGTGGAGGAAAAATACCATATAACTACTCACTAAGGAACTATTCACACAATCAACTGGAAGAACTTAATACCCTCCACGTGGACTTTTCTCTTCCACCGAATCTCCTGAATGAACGCTTGAGACCAAGACTCATGCTAGTCCCATTTCAGTTTGCTTTGCAAAGGAAAACAGCTGAAAGGTGCTGGTGTTTGACCCCGCACCCGTTGGCTTTGGGCCACCCACTATTGCAATGAGAACGCCAATAGCTTCTAAAGAAGTTAAGCACTAGGACAATCATTTTATGGCTTTCTTTCCACACCTAGAAACAGAATTAGATGAAGTGCTGGCAGCTTTTGACTTGTTCAGGCAACTTCATCCTTCCAATGGGAATAAACTGAACAAAGACAAGTTTCCATTAATGGAATGCTGAGCAAAGCTGTCTTCCTGTGGAATACTTATGCCAGACATTCAGATTGTTGGATTTCATTTCTATACCACCCTTAGCCAAAGCTCTCTGGGTGGTTCACAACATTTAGGTCACCCATCCAGATTTCAACAGGCCCGACTCTGCTTAGCTTCTGAGATGAGGCAGGATCAGGCACTTCAGGCTATACTTCATTCCCTTGCTCCTATTTGCTTTGTTCTAATGATGCTGCTATGATTAATCTAGTCATTATCCATAGATTGTGCATAATACGGTCCAGATTTCTTGAGCTGTACCAGGAAGGACTTTGCCCTCAGATTGTTTAAGTAGACATGTTCATTGGATAAGGAAACCTTCTGTACTGATTTTTCCATTTAATTTATAAATTTATATTAAAATGTAAGGCTTTTTGAAATTTTGCATTTCCCCACACCTTTGACCAAATTCTGAACTAGTGTATTTATCTGAATACATTTTGCATTTCCCCGCCACTCCCCAAACCTGTTTCAGAAAGGAACAATGAGGCATGGTGGGTGCTTCAAAACCTGCTGTTTCCAAATTATCTTCAGTAATTTGAATCTTCACAAATAAATTCAATTGCTTCTTTGCCATTCCTGAGTGTTTCACAGTTTATCTGGGTTGTCACTTTCAGTCTTTCCTTTTTGTCAAGCTCTATTGGGAGGGAAATATTGTTTTGTTTTTGTTTTTTGTTCTGTTTTGCTTTCATTTTAGGGCACCTTCTTATACAGGTCTAGACAATATTCTACAGTTCCCATTATCACCCATGCAGCATGGAAGCTACACGTTGTAAGGCCTTTTTCCTGTCTCAACTCACATAAGAGTAAGCCATAAGTTGCATACAAAAGGCAGCCAGCTATGCAAAGATTTCATAGCGAGCTTTTGAAACAGTAACACCCCTTTTTACAAGGAAAAAAAGAACATTAATTTTATGCTCTCCGAGATTATTAGTTTAGTGAGCATTTTAGCCTTACCCTCCAGACTAATGATCTTTTCTTTTTAATAAAGATGTTGATCATTAATGAAGGGTAATTTTTATTATAGCTTCTCAAATTGGAAGGTTTATTTGCTCATTTCAGATTCTGACTCTTTTACATTTATGAAGGTAGGAAGAGAATAAACACATTTTAAGACTGCACTCCATTTGACTTTAGTAATGCTCCAAGCCCCGTCACAACTGTGTCTGCTCTTGACTGTGTTAATATAATTTACCTATGAAGTCAGAATGCCATGTAACATTATGTTTACGGATTTCTCAACTTTTACCCTGGCAGCTTGGTTTCACCGAGCCCTCAAGCAGCTTAAAACAAATGAAATGGAAAGCAAAGTTCAGTGAAATTTATACGTAGTAAGACAGGTATGTTTGCAAAAACAACCACTCTACAACCATAACATAATCATTTATGCAATATTGAAAGTATACCTGCACTTATTACATCTTTAAGCCAGGTGTCCTTGAAGACAAGGTTCCCCAGAAGTGTGACCATCCATGAGAAGATGCAAGAACCATCAGAAACAGCCTGGTGAGCTGTTGCCATTGGTGTCATGCCCTACTGGAAGTATCCAGGGAAGAAGAGTTAAGAGTTTTACTGTAGGGCAGGATAATCTTGACTTCTGTAATGCTCTCTACATGGGGCTGCCCTTGAAAATGGTCCGGATACTTCAATTGGTTCAAAATAGAACTGCCAGGTTGCTGACGGGGGCTGGGCGTTATGCTCATATGATCCCAGTTCTCCGTCAGCTACAGTGGCTCCCCATTGAAGTCTGGGCCCAATTCAAGGTATTGGTTATGACCTATAAAGCCCTAAATGGCTCGGGCCCTGTTTACCTGAAGGAGCGCTTACGTCCGTACTTGCCCGCCCACCCCTTGAGATCGGCGGGAGAGGCCCTTCTCCGAGAACCCTCCGTGAAGGAAGTTAGGAGGGTGACTACTCGGAGGAGGGCTTTCTCTGCGGTGGCGCCCATCCTATGGAACACACTCCTCAGAGACGTCCGCCTGGCATTGTCCTTGTTTGTTTTCCGGTGCCAGGCAAAGACCTTTTTATTCAAACGCTATTTTAATTGTTAATATTATCTATTAGTTTTCATGTCTGGCCAGGGCGACTCAAATTATTGTTATATTTTTAATATTGATTTATTTATTAATACTGAATGTGAATTTTGAAATATTTTTATGTATGTGAGCTGCCCCGAGGCTTCGGCAATGGGGCGGCATAGAAGTGTGCTAAATAAATAAATAAAAATGATGCCCAAGCCCTGGGGGGACTCATCCGGAGAGAAGTGATGGACCTCAGGAGAAGACAACTGTTCTCCCAGCCTTTCATTGTGCTTCAGAGGGGTGATCCAGAGAACCTTTTCCCAGTCCCGGGAAATGAAGATGCCAGAAGAGGCTGGTCCAACTCAGGAAACTTCAAAAAGTGCCAGGCTGTAGCAGAGGTCTAAGCAAGAAAAAGGGGGCCGTTCATGAGTACAGGGCCTTCCTCACAAGGACTGCAGGCTATTGGTGTGAACAGCTGCACTTGGGCCTTGCTAGGTCCCTGGAACTGCCAGCTGGGATGGGAGGAGAAACTGGTTTGCCTCAAGCTCAAAAAAGGATAAACTGCAGGAGAGAAGACAGGAAAGAAGCACAGATGAGGAGGTTCCCCTGCCATGCATGTGTTGCCCCTGACCCTCTCAAATCCTCCTCCTTGCATCCTATGCCTTCTTAGATTATAATCCTTTTGGCAGAAGCTGTTGGACAGCAGATACTTCACTTGCTCTGGGAGTCTGGGGGCTGAAACCAGGATAAGAATGTTTCAAATAAATGAAAGAACCAATGGGCAGAATTTAACTCTAGGGTTGGCTTAATCTGCCTGAATTCCAAAGTTTAGCATCCCAGGTTTTCTCTTCCATATATATATTTTTTTCTCTTACACACACACACACACACACACACACACACACACACAATTTACCAACATTCAATAGCTAGCAAATGTTGGTAAATTATGACCAAAACTAGAGCCTAAGCAAAGTTTGCAACCTTCTGGCCCTGCTAAATTCAGTATATACAGCACTTCCCAGCATGGAGAACCATGGAGACCATGATCTACCTGTCATCAGCCCTGTGGCTGTTAAAAATGAGGATCCCAGGAAGGAAGGAAGGAAGGAAGGAAGGAAGGAAGGAAGGAAGGAAGGAACCCTTGTACTGACTATGTTGAAGTCGACATTGTACGTTTTGTATCTTATTTCTTGCTTTCTCTTCTGGAAGAGGGGCCTGCCAGGAAAAGAAAAAGGACATGGGAGTCTTACTTCAGCAGTAATGAACATGCATAAGCTGAAGCTCAGACTTTTCAAAGTTAAGCACTCAAAACACCTTTATCTCCTACAGGCCTTGAGATCTTTCAGCACAAACAGCATGCAAAGATGTTGCATTCCTAGATTATGAGATTTACACTCCTCCTGTAGGACAAGAAGAGGGCAAGAAGGGCAACAAGAGTGCAAGAAGGGCAAGAAGAGTGGAGGAAGCATTTACCCTCATCTTCCACCCCCTTGCAGTTTTGTTAGACAGGCTCTTTTGCCCATCTGGCTTCACCATTCCAGGGGCTACCAGGAAAAAGTTGCTAAAGCAGAACACTGAGACTGGAAAGATCCAGGATATTTAATAGACTGACTTCTCCAGCTTCTTCCCAATTCCTCCCACTGAAAGGGTCCCTTCTCTCCTTCTCCAAGTTGCATGCCTAAACTCAGAGATCCAGGCAGGACAATTCTTTGCATGGTGGTGGAGCATGTGGGAATGGTACTCTGATTCCCAGCTGAAGCCAGAGCAGTGTCTCCAACCTCATATGTGGGAATCTGAAGAATGATAAGGGCTATCAGATGCTGTCCAGGGCCATCAGATTACTCTCCGGAAGAGTCCTGCTCTTAATTCTCCTTTCCTTCATTCAACTAGTTCCTGCTGGGGCTGTTGCTGGGCAACCAGAGGAACACTGAAAACAGTGCAGTGACCTCCAGTCACTCATCCTCACACCTGTTCGGAATGGTGGCAGATGTCAAGCCAGACTGCCCAGGGCTGAGATGCAAGTTTGCAAGGAGAAAGCCACCTCACACAGCCCTTTGTGCACCTGCTTAGCCACAACACAGTGCAGGCGTGTTGGCACCGATCGGAGTGAATTGGGAAGGAATGCAAGAGCGAGCTATTAAAAATGCAAGCTGGAACATTGTCACATTGGGAGTGATATGCTCTTAAGCTTAATTAGGAGGAACTGAGAGTAACATTTCATGTTTGCATAGCAAAACTGGCTTTTTGAGAGAGGAAAAATGGCCTTAAAATGCAGCTGTTGGCAGCAGTTTCACTGTGTGACTATTTACTCTTCCATTTGTGACATGCAATTGAGCAAATCTTCTTTGACATCATGCCAGTGTAAGATCCCAGCTATTTATTGGTTTCATCTCCCATTAATAGAAATCACTCGTCCGTATGACAAAACTTCAGGTGTACTTTTCAAACCTAACTTCACCAGGCGTACTTACAGCAAATTATGTATTTCTCCGGTATGAGTCTATACTGAGTCTAGAAAGCCTCATCGTGTGAAATAAATAAATATATGAAACCCGGCCGGCATTCAAAATATTATGAAAATGGGAAAGAGCTGGCGAAAGCGAAAATGTCTTAAAGTTGGACAACTTTCAGGCAATTCTACATCAGGTGAGGACTGCAAAAGGGAACCTAGGTCTTTGGAACTGGCTGGCCAGGGAAATTCCATGTATTCCAAGGGGCGAAACCCAGGTTTCCTGAGGAATGGATACTTGCGGGAATGCTGGAGCCAAATCGAGGTGCTTAAAAAAATGCACCACAGGTATGTGGATTCAAAAGATACTTACCTGTTTTAGTGGACCTCTACCAAAAAAGTGAACTAGCAAAGAAAAGCACACAAGCCAGCTTGCAGAATCAATTCAAACTTGTTTGTAACACACATACATGCTGCTGGTAGAATTTGCGCAAGGCATACGATGGATGAAACTGTACTCCATATGCCACACTGAATAAATTATAATGCTAATACATCAGAGTGTGTCCCCTTGTTCAGAGAGAATGATTGTCCTTTAGTGTTAGGTGTTCACATGTAAGCAAGACTTCTTTCAGTTTGGGATCTGCATGTGGTAAACAAAGGCAGATTCATTAACTGTTTTGTTTTGTGTATTTTTAAAAAAGAATTTAAATCCCAGTGGCTCAAAAATGGA
The DNA here is from genome assembly GCA_023646645.1 of Varanus salvator macromaculatus. Taxonomy (NCBI): domain Eukaryota; kingdom Metazoa; phylum Chordata; class Lepidosauria; order Squamata; family Varanidae; genus Varanus; species Varanus salvator. Next base: position 4,330,736 of record JAIXND010000657.1, read on the forward strand.
GAGAAGGGAAGAAAACCTCATGTGAACATTAATGCAAGACTTCGAAACAGCATTTTAGTATTCCATGTGGCTGACAATTATCATCTAACATGCCAGTTAATTAGAAATATGTCCACTGCCTTCAGTGGAACTCACTGCTAGGTGATTGTCTATAGCATCCAAACCTCCTTCTTCCTTTTTTAAAAATATATTTTAGTTTTATTTAATAATATCAAATATACATCTAAAATGCAACAATAAAAATATAAAAATCCATCATAGAGAAATGAAAGAAGGAAAACAGCACAAAACAGGAAAAGAAAATACGGAACAACCAGTGCACGTCTCTGCTGGGAGCATGGCTACGTCGTTTATATTCCTTCATTTCCTCCTCCCTCCATACTACTCCTTCTAAATTTCCATTCTTTCAGGAATACCTGCTTCCATCCAAAATTGCATTGCATCATCTGAAAACTTAATACCCTCCCTTTTTATTAATATGTGCTCAATAAATAAGCCCCATATATCATTAAATCATTCTTATTTGTCAACCTTAATTGCACACATCAACTCAATATTAACAGCCACATTGCAAATTTCTTTATTCCATTCAATTCACTGGAAATCCCATTTCTCCTTTCAATTATTTGCTATTATTAATCTTGCTGCCGTTACCAAGTTTGTTAATTCTTTAGTATTCCATTTCCATTTCTTTTTGTAAAATATTGCTTTATTGGTATTCTTATTACTATTTTTACTGCTGGATTGCATTTGTACCCTGTTTTCTCCTCTTGCAATGAACACAAAGCCCCTTAATGTGGACCAATTATATCCTCACAGTAACAACCCTGTGAAGTAGGTCACTGAGATTCTGTGACTGGCCCAAACTCAGCCAGTTAACTTCATGGCTGAGTGGGGACTAGAACTGGGATTGCTAGCATTCCCAAGCCCAGACTTCCACAGTACACCAGACTGGATCTTTTGGTCACCTTCCCAGAAGATCAGAAAATGCGCTTTCCATTCTACAGCTGGCAGCACTGAATTAGGGTACACCACTTTGCACATGGACATGTCATGAGCAGAGCCGGCTGGTGCCAGAGGTCAGACTAGATGGCCTGGGAGACCCCTTCTGACTCACTCTGTTTCTATGTTTCTGTGTTTCTACTTTCTAATTCCCCACATGCTACATGCAATTCTGCCATGATTGCTTGCCACCTTTCTTATAAACTAATCCATTAATAATAAAAAATAAAAATGTGAAGAGTGATATATTAAAAGGCCCTGTCTATTATATGAAAATTATTCTGTGCCATGCTTTAATGCATTTTATTATTATTGCATTTCAGAAATATTGCACAGTGCCTTGAAAATATTTTAGGAGAGGAGAGAGAAAGAAAGGAGAGAGATAGACTAAGCTGTGTTCCCAGTATCAGCAAAGTTAGTCTGATCTTGACTTTCAAATTGAATTCAGTGAATGAGTCAAATTCAGGCAAACTGTGCTGTTCACCCTTGCTTCAGTAAGCCTTATCAAGGTTCTGCATTTCCTCAAAGTAGACCCAGCCCCACCTCGCAGGAAGAAACAAATACAATCTCACATACCACTGAACTGGATAAGAAAAATACCTATTCTGTCCCACAGAATTTATCTCCAAGAAAGTCTCTGAGCTGTGAACAGAGAGACATTTCAGAGAAAATAAGATATAACCAATACTGATTATTTGATCTGTATCAGATTTTGGTTTCCGGGATAAACTGAACTTCCATTGTTGACCTCAAAGTCCTCCAGGAATAAGATCCGGGACACAAATGAAACTGAAATGATTCAATATCCCAGCTTTTAAAGGGAAATTGAAACTACTGAAGGGGGAAATGTGCCACAGTAATTACTTTTCTAATTGACCAAGGAGACATTCATATCACAGACACCTAAACTTTAGAATCAAAGTTTTAATTCATGTATGAAAGGTCTGTGCATTCTTTAAACACACACACACACACACGTCTTCCCACATGTTTGGCATTTCTCCTACAATAGCTTGCCAGTACATAATCCATTTTGAAACAGTCCTTCACAGTCCTTTATTAAAACAAGGCTCAGAATATGCAAAACTTTCCCCTTCATTCTGGCTCAGTCTTCTGAAGTTCTCCCCCCGCCCCCATGGGTCCTGCTCTTGGTGGAAACTCCAACTGTGTAGATGACTTCCCAGTGACTCACATGCAACTGGTCTGGGGAAAGAATCCAGCTCTTCCACCCAAATTAGGAGCACCTCAGCTGATTTTCCAAATCCGATCTGAGTTTAGACCCCATTCTCCCTCTTGTTCTACCTCATGCTCTAAAACCTCAAACTGTTGCCTTTACTGAGGTATTTATTATATCCAGTGCTCCAACAAAGCTCTCCAAAATGCATCCCTCTTAAATTCACAGGCTTCCTCCCATGCACAACCCTGTCTTCGGAAGTGCGATGAGCTAAGTCCTTTCATGATCACAAAGCTCTGATTGCACAACCAGTCTCCTTCCACACCACATGTTGCACAAGCAAAAGCCGGGAGTCAAGCAGTGCAGAACGGGGCACTGCTTGTGCAGCATTCATGTGGAAATTGGACTCACAGCTACAAGAAAGTGGGCCAGAGACTGGGAAGCTGAGCTCAGGGAACCCAACAGATTCCTAAAACCAATTCCTCACACATCCTTAACATCGACAAGCAAGGCTTTTTCTGTGGCAAGCAACTTGCAGTGGCTTGTATGGCTGTCCTCCTCTCCATTTTATTCTCACAATAACTCTGAGAGCAGGGTTAGGGGGAGAACCAGAAGCATCAGGTGGAATGTAACATGTTTGCATTCTATGCATTCATATTTCCATACTCTGCCAATGACTGGGGAAATGGGCAACGTTTGCTGTGATTAAAATTCTCCAGCCATTGTCTTGCGGCTCATTCTGTGCTCATTGCTCATTTGCAATGGCTGCTGACCTTGTGTGAATGGGGGAAATGGACAAACTGAAATTTGACGAATTCGCAAAAATGTGAGGAAGTCGCAAAAATGTGAAATGTGCAAAAATGTGCCATTTGCACACATTTCTTCCCTAGTCTAAACAGAACGCACCTCCATTTACAGGTACATTTCTGCAAACCCTCATGAGAAATTGTGCAAATCCAGTGTGAACACATGTCTGACAATTTATGAACATTCTTGGGGGTCAGATGCTTGAGTTTGGAGCTTTAAGCAAGACCAGATGGCTTGTTCCAACTGCAAAAATGAAATTCCCATGGTGCCCCAACTCTTCCCTGTCGGTCCATGGCGTGTGTTTACCAAAACATTGTGGAACAAGCAAGAGCTTGTTCTTTGCTATTATGCAATACATCCCCTGATAACACATGACGGAGAAGGCTGCCAAGACTTGAATGTGTCCTCCTCTTCAATGGTCATCTGTTGGTCTGAATAATTCAACTGGAATCAGATGTTGAAGCAAATATAGCACAAAAGTCTAAGGGTGCCATCAAATCATGAGAACAAGCTTCTGTAAAATCATCAAGTGCAACTGATTTTTGCGACAAAGCTACATCCTCCCCCCAGTGACATGAGGAACCTTCTCTAGGAGAAGGTTCAAGCTTTGGAAGATCAATGCCTGATGAATATTATCTGGCTTGCTTAACATATGCGATTTATTTAGCTATTTGTTTGTTTGTTTTTATTTTGTGTTGAGCATTCTCAAAAAGTGCTGGAACAGCAGCTGGTGTGCCTGTCATTTTGGCTCCTGGTGAATTTATCATCTCTGGGAACATTCCCAGTGGTGATTATGAACACGACACGTGTACTGACATGGACGGTAATACATTTCTAAGGAGATTTAGTGGCGGTGTTTGGTAATTTAATGGTTCCCAAAGTGGCAAAGAAGTCACATTTTGTTTGAATAGCGAAGCAAAGGGAAAGCTTTGGAAACAACTGGCTGAGGGTCCATCAAGCACCAGGCAACAATGCGGGTGGGAAGCTATGGATTTTTAGAGTCTTAAAAAGAGGCATAAAAAGGCAAGAGTTGCACTGAGTCCTTACATTGTGCAGGTATAAAACAAAAGTGAAAATACAAACCAAAACCAAACACACACACAAATCAAGTACCACTTAAAGCAGGTTTGCCTGAGCTGGTGCTTTCCAGTTGTCAGGGGCTTCAGAAATATTCTATATGAAATCCAAGCATGGGTTTGGTATCACGGACACAAGCTCAGTTTGTGCTTTTCAGCACATCACCCTGTGAAGTTCTCAGGATTGCATTTTTTGGCTCAACATTTCAACTATTTGGTCAACTAGTTTCCAAGTCCCTCTCCCATCCATTTTTACACCCTGACCCCACATCACAGCCACCCCATAAGCAAAATCTCCTTCTTAGACTTCTATGCTAATCCCCTTGTGTGGCTACTCTCAATCTCAGCAACATCTTCCTGACTGGTCCACTGAGGGTTTGAGGTGGGCTCTTCCTCTTTCTTTCTTTCTTCTTTCTTTCTTTCTTTCTTTCTTTCTTTCTTTCTTTCTTTCTTTCTTGTTTAAGGCAAATGCTTCTGTTGCAACCCCTTGCCTTTCTCTCCATGCATTTACCTGTCTCCTCCCTCTTTACAGAAAGTGAACAGGGTGATGAGCACAGTGCTCAACCAATTGGAACAAGGTGAGTGTTGATGTGTGTATTGCTAGGAAGCTGTGAGTAGCAGAGACTGGATGTCTAGAGTGTCCGCTTCTGTTGTTCCTCTTTCCATGGGACTTCATGGTATTTTTGCTCCATGAATGGAACATGGAGCTCCTGTTTTGAGAAGGTATGGTGAAGCATGGAAGCCATACAACCAGGGGCATCATGCTGAAATGCCGTGACTGGCTTTGAGTGGCATAGCAGACAAAAAGGGCCACACTCCACCATGGCTTCACATGCTGTATACACCCGGCCTCTGATTGGCAGAAGCTTCTAGGCAGTTTTTCCATCCCTACCTGGAGATGCCAGAAATGTGTTCTGCCTTTCAGCCCACTTCCCATTCCCAGCTTCCCCCAACCTGGTGAATGTGCTCCTTTATTTGCACTCACACGCACACACGCTTACACTCACACACACTCTTCATGTGGATTCTGTTGCCTAATTAAAATTATGCAGAAACCTCAATTAGAAGGCTGCACAACTGCTAATTGCCATATTTATTTCATTTAAAAATGTGACATGTTTGTTCTTATAAGTGGAATAATCCATGTTGAATGTTATTTCACTCCCTATATACACCCAGACACACATGCATATGTAAAAAGAGCACAAGTGAACAAATGTTGCTGTTTTCTTAGTCAATCTATTCCCTGCCTCCCTAGCTCATGAAAATAAACCTAAATTAGGAAGAAAGAATGGCTAATGAGAAACAATAAATGAAAAATATGTTCCCTTCTTGAATCCCATCATGCACTCTCCTTTGGGGAATTCCTAGCATTTCTAAATCTTGACAGAAGATTAATATCTAAACAACCCTGTTTTATTAAATGCTATTTGGTGGAGATATCAGTTGTGTCATCAGGCCACACTTACAACACTAAGAGGTAAATTTACCACTAACAAAATTATGTGTTCATGATCTCTATAGATGATGAAATTAAATGTGGCTAATATCATGGCATCGTTTCAGCACTAGCTTCAGGAGAGAACCAGAACAGCAAGATGCACCCAATACCAGCATGCTACCCTAAATTTAAATGCTTTCCAACAAAACCCATCTTTTGATGAATGGAGAAAAGTGTCTTACCCTAACTGAGTCCATTTGTTCATCTCATTCATCACTCTATCCCAAAGGTGGGCAGAAGGTAGATTTTTAGATAGTTTGGACTTTAACCCCCAGAAGTCCCCTTATGACCAATGGACAGGAACATCAGGAGCTAAAGTCCAAGACGTCTAAAGATCTGGTACTCTCTGTCCAACTCTAATCTTCAACAGATATCTATAATTCTCCTAGGCTTTGGACAAGGGCCTTTCCCAGGCTCTGAAATTTAGGAAATCCTACTTCTTGTAGGGATGGGAAAGAGACTCCGTTGGACCTAGTTCTTAATATTCAAACTAACACACAAATCACCGCACTTGCATGCACAGTATGTAGTCCGCTGCTGAGCTAGGCCCTCTTTCTAGCCTACAGGGAACTCTTGGTATGTCTACAGGAGACCTGACTTAGTCTTCTTTCAGGATTTGATTTCTCCTAGAATTAGATGTCAGGCTAAGCAGAGAGCTGTTCCACATTGCCCAGCGGTGATCACTCACATCAGCCAGTCACTCATTTCACCAGGCTAGCTTTGCATGCGCTGAGTGGCGAGGAAGCAAGAGTGACCCACACAAGGTCCAAACGGTCTTCCTTCCCTGAGATGCGACCTTCTGCGTTTGTGGCATTTGAATGAAGGATATTGCAAAACACCCTTCTGTAAATACAGAAAGGTCCATTCTGACCTTACCTGCCAAAACGTAGTAAGTCTGGAATTTCCCTAAGTGGGACCCACCAAATGATTTGGACTGCTCTTTCCAGCATTCCTGAAAATGGGCCATGTTGACTGGGCCTTTTCATTTTTTTAAAAAAATTTGGTTATTAAAAGCTTTTCTAACCCATCAGCTACAGACGTCTCAGGACGACGTACAAAAAATGAGTCGGATAAAACTAACACCGCAGCATCTGACAATTAATATACTAAAACCCCAGTCAAAATCAATTAGAATTAAAATAGCAAGAAAATAGAAAGGGATTTGCCTGACACCAAAAAGAAGATAATGTCAGCACCAGGTGAACTTCTCTGGGGAGCGTGTTCCACAGTTGGGGCACCACTGCAGAGGTAGTCATCCTCCTGAGCTCTTTCAAGGACCGCTGCCTCGGATGTCAAGGGGTGGGCAGGCAGGCAGGCATATAGGGAAGAAGGTATCCAGACCCAAGCCATTTGAGCGCTTTATACGTCATCACCAGCATCTTAAATTGGGTCCAGACTTCGATTGGTAGCCAGTGCAACTAACAGAGGGCTGGCATTATATGTGAAAACTGTCCAGTCCCTGTTAGCATCCTGGCAGCTCTATTCTGAACCAATAGTATCTGAAGTATCTAGACCATCTTCAAAGGCAGCCCCGCCTAGAGCATAATTGAAGAACTACCCATCTGAAGGACAGCAGGTTGGAGAAGACCGGGATATCTCCACGTAAGACATCCCGAAGGGATGTTGGTCCACCTCTTCTACCACACAGGAGATGTCACAAGATCTTTTCACACCTCTGACGCTTGCAGACAGGGGAATGCAAGCAATGCCATTTAGAAGGAGTTGTATAGCTATTCCATTTTTTCCTCTTTTTTCCAGAATGGATTTTCTACAGTAAGAAAGAAGACAGAGGAATCAATGGAGAAAGCTAGGGGAGTTATGAAGGGGAAAATGTCTGGAAAGCACCACTACTGTATTAAATCACAGGCATAAAAAAGCATATTCCTTTGGAAGTTGTCCATGTCCTTTATCACAACATGAGTTCCCACTTGTCTGCCCTTCTTTATCAGTAGTTCAAAATTTAGCTTTAACTCCTACATGCAAGCACTTCCTTGACAGGAACCAGATTGAATACAATCAACATTAATTTCTTCTAAGAATGAGAACTTTTTCACTTTCAAACCAGTACAGAAGCCAAACTCCAGTTTTCCTGTGAAATTCACTTTTCTCCGAATTATCCTTGGAAAGAGCTCTCTCTCTCTCTCTCTCTCTCTCTCTCTCTCTTCTTTAAACACAAAACCATATGTATACTATACAAAATACCATGCAAAAACTCCAAGGAAAGTGGAATATGTCCATTGCGTGTAAGCCCCACTGAATCCGGTTAACATTCAGTTGAACCAAATCTTGCCTCTTTAACCAATCATCAATTACCAAACTAAAACTCCACTGTTCTTCCAAATTTGCACTTGCAGCAGACAAAAATGTGTATTGGAAAGATGTGTATGGGGTTTTATATATTAGAGCAAATACAGTTCTTCAATAATGCATCCAGTTAGGAAATAGGTTGCAAACATGAATACGTGCATGTTGAAGACCTGTGAAATCAAATGCATGAATTAGGTGAACAGCTCACAAAATGCTCATGATGGTTCTGGTGATGTTTAGAAAATGCATATTCGGTTTCGAGATGAGGCAGCCTCAAGACTGGATGCAAGAACTGCATGTATTCACCCATCCCTAGCTTTTTTTTAAATTGCACTTGGTGTCAGCCGATGGGAAGGGAATAATTCAGTGGTAGAATATCAACTTTGTATGTAAGAGCTTGCAGGCTCGATTCCTGTAATTTCCATGTTTTGTAGGAAGGAAACCTGATTGATGGTTCCTATGGTTCTTTGTTACACTGCACCACAGTGGATATAGTGAACACAAGTCCCTATTTTTTCTCCCTTAATAACATTTCATTTTTCTCTGATGTTTTCACATGTTCTATCTTCTTAACTTTTCCCTCTCAGCTGAACTCACACCACTAAACTCGTTTGCTTGTTTGCAGAAGTCATTTCTATTCTCACAGTGGAGGCCTCTGCCCTTCCTTTTTTATGAACAATTAGTTTTCTATAATTAAATTGCACCTTCGTGCTCTTGCTCAAAAAACATATTCATTTTAAGTTTTTGCATTTTTAAGGAAAGGAAAGAAGTTCTGATTTTAATTAAGAACTGAGGAGAGTTCCAAGCAAGCATCAAGAAGCAGATTCTGCCCAACCCGAGAAGTAGCTTTTTTGCAAACAATTAATGCATTCCACAGTCTTATTCTGTCCAAGCAGAAACTCCGCTGAATCTGCCACACTGTGCCAAAGTTTTAATAGAGGCCTCGCCGTCCTGTAGCATGTGACAATTCAGCTAACTAATCCTCTAAATCCATGGCTGACATGTCGAATTTCTGCTTCAGACCAAAGCCAGCAAGGATGGGTTGCCATGGGTCTATAGAGCCTGCATCTCAGCAAAGGATATTCATCCTGAATGGATAACTCTAAGCGGGGAGATATATTTGGAACTGCACTGTTAGAATTCCATTTGAAATGCCCTGATCTGTATGCCTCAAGCTAATGGGAGGATCAGAGAACTTTCATCTATCTATCAGTTATCATAATGCTCTGAAAGTCACACTACAGTTCCCAGATTACACAGAGTTACGATTCTGGTGCATGGTTGATAGTCGTGGTTTGGGAGGAAGCACTCGTGGAAATGCGTATTCAATGTTCACATGCATGACTAGTGCATCCATGCCCTGTGTGGGACCATGGGGTACAATCCTACTGCTTCTATCGACCTGTGAAGGCTGCTTATATCAACAGTCTTATGATGTCCCATTACCATCATTTAGAGCAGTGATGGTGAACCTCTGGCACGTGTGCCGCAGCGGGCATGCAGAGCCCTCTCTGTTGGCATGCAAGCCGAGTCACCCCAGCATCGCCCCAGCAGCCGAGCATTGGATAACAGCACACATAGGCACCATGTGCATGCTCGGACAGGAGTAGCGGTGCCAGGTGATGATGTCATGAGCCACGACTCATTATCTGCTACTTGTCCTTGCTTTTGCAAGACTGGTCATTGCGCTGCCAAGGATGTATATAGATTTGCTTGGACTGTCTGGGAGTTGTTTTTTCTAAATGAAAACCTCAGTCTTCAGGTTTTATTGCAGTGTTGGCACTTTGCGTTAAATAAGTGGGTTTTGCGTTGCAGTTTGGGCACTTGGTTTCTAAAAGGTTTGCCATCACTGATCTAGAGGTTGAAGTAATGCACAGGTTGCATAGACATGTAACTCCAAACATCCCTGGTGGAAAATGCCAGTGGCCAGCAATGATGAAAACGTCAATCCACACGATCCCAAGCATAAGGAGACATGAAGACATCAATGTTCTCCGTACTTTTCTTTTTTGACATTTGGAAAAGAAGCAAAGACTGTCCTTCCCCATCAAAGATGCCACCATTTAGCTGGACCTGAGAATATCCGGTGCTTGGGGTAAGCTTTAAAAGATGAAATTTTGTGTGAATCACCAAACACTCTGGAAATGTTAAGCATCCAAAACAATGTTAAGCATCCTGCAAAACTAGTATTTGTGCAATTTTGGAAAAATGCTTTGCAAGCCAGAAGAAAGAAGACATGTTCAGCTGAAGGATGGATTCAGCCCTGCAGAAGCTCTCAGGGATAGCATTTCAGGCACAAATGAGAGTGAAGGCAGAAGGCGAGAGGACGTAGCAACATCAACAGCAACAATCCCAGCTAAATGTACTTGAAGTTCTTATGGCTAGTAAATGAGCCTTGCAAGCAGCATTCCAACCTTTAAAACACGGAAAAAGCCGGGGAACAGTGGGGAAAATGCAGTGGGTCATGGGAAGGTGAGGTCATCTATGAAACCCCCAATCTCTAGAATGAAAGTCTGGGAGGGCTAAATTTGGCCTCAGGACTGAACTTCCACCATGGAAGCAAGAAACGTCACCAACCAAAATCTAACTAATCAGAACATGCCAGGAGGGTAAACAAACACATCAATTGCCAAAGTGGTTTAGATGGAAGTTGCATTAAATTCAGTATCATGCCCAGAACCAAAATGGCTCTTGGGATTTCACCTCACCAAGAAAGCACACTGGAGTCAACCAACACCATTCTCATCCCTAACTTTAAAGCCACTTTAAATGGGAGGCAATCATGCCTCCTCGCTGTTTAATTTTTCAGATCAATCCAGGTGTTTTGTATGCATCGTGTGAAGTCACACTTTCCCTTTGTCAATCTTGAACCTATCGCCACCAGTTTCATTGAATGACCCCAGATAATTGAATGACCCCAGAAAAAACGTGCCAGACTCTTATCGCGTAACGTGCTGAATTCCTCTCTCAACTTGTGCAAAATTGCCATCATTGTCGCAAAACGTAACGGAGAGGGAGGGCAGAAGGAGCATGCGACCATTTCTTTGTTTAGCCACCCTCTGAGAACAACCAGTTATGCCTTCTCAACCTCCTAGATGTCCCTGTCACCAGCGATTAATTAACAGGGGAAATGGAAACAAACCTTTTGCATTCAAGTCCATGGAAAAAATATATAAGAGGAGACCAGCATCGTAGGCAGCCCGAGCTGCTTAGCTAGGAGCGAACCTGACACAGACTTTTATCTCAAAATTACCTGTAGACCATGCAAAGCTGAATAGGCAGTTCTCTTTGTTTCCAGATTTGTTTTTTGTTTAGAGAGAGGGAGAGCATGAGAGAGGGAGAAAAAAGAATGCCAAGGCGAGGCCTTTCCAAACGCGGAGTGGAAAAGACGGCTGGCCTGCGTGTTCTACAATAATCCACTATTCATCACCACAAAGCTATACAGAAGGGTATCTCAGGCAGCAGGAAAAACCAGATACTTGTACATTAAGATAAAGTGGAGCAGCGCAAATATGCTGTCCGCTGCTGCATGGTATGGCGGGCGAGGCCGGGAGGAAGGGAGAGGCAGAAAAAGTGAGGACTTGCCATTGTGTTTGCAGAGATACTGAGCATATTATGCTCTGCTCTAATGACAGTAATGAATTAAATGCTGGTTAATTAATGCGTGCAAAGGGCAAAGGGATCGGGAGGACGGCAGGGGAGAGGGAGAGGGAAAAGGTTCCTCTGCAAAATTGCCACACCAAAGTCAGAAATAGAAGTGGATGGTTTTGTGCATCTATCGACAAGGCATCTGAAGCTGCCACACACTGGCACATGCCACTGATCTATTGACGCAGCCCAATATCGTCCACTCTGACACATGGTCATTCTCCAGGTCGCAGGTATATTTTCTCCCCAATATGAAGCCAGTTGTGATTTTGGGTGGATTCCTACAAAAAACAAACTGAAATGATGCAATCACGCATCGGCACCATCCACACTGAGTAGGTGCAGCTACTTCCAGGACCACAAAGTTCCTACCTTTGAATTAATGATTGGAAGTCTCTCGAGCTGTAGGAGGAGAAACTTAGTTCGCTGTTAATGGAGTTTTAAGTGCAAAATCCTCCATGGCTTGATGAGTTGGAGAAACCTCTCAGTTCTGGCATCTTTGGGAGCTCAGGTGTGGCATCCCTGCAGGGTGACTCCTCCAACTTGTTTGTGTCTTCCAGGGGAATGGAGCTGGCATGGGATGGCAATCCTCCTTTTTCGAGGGAGCCATCTGTGTGTGGGTCAGCTAGGAAGAGGGCACCTCATGACTGGGAAAGATTCAGTGAGCAAAGCATAACTCAACATGAGCAGAAATTGCAGCATGAAAGAGGGAGGGAGAAGGAGAGAGAGAGGGAGAACACCTTTGAGGCCAGGTGACAGTGACCTGGCTCTCACATCCACTCCCAGAAATGGGTAATGCACTGCCAAATAATTCCCAGAGGCAGCATTTAACGTATGCACATATATGCAAGATTTACAACAGATCGGAATCTGTCTGGGCCACTTTTGCGTCACTGCGGAGAACCCATCTGTTTTATCCTGCCCCACCCCCCATCTTCTGAAATCCATTTGGAAATGATTGGAACTCATTTCCCCCAATTTCAATTCATGGCCATGAAAGTCACAAAACACAAAAGCCCTTCTTGACCTTTTTTTGCTAATAACATTTGGGAGGGAAGAAATAGTGTGTACTGTCACTTATTAAAGAGAAAGCATGCTCACATGTTCATATCTGCTATTATAACACAGAGGAAGAAAAACCACTCAGATGCGTAAAGCTACTGTCCTTCTTATGCATTTCAAATGCTGCCTAAAACTAAGCTTGTTTGGAACCCTGTTTCAGCCCATTTTTGATCAAGATTGAGACACTTCACACAACCCGAAGAGAACACAGTTCCAGAAACAACCTGTGGTTGAAGTCCATGTATTTCTGAGCTTGCTGTGTGATTCATGAGCAAAAGCAACCATGTTGGATGGCTTCCAGACACTGGAAAAATATGCCTGAAATATGCATACTTCTGAAAGATGAAAACAAACAGGTTTCATTGCTGAGGCAGAAATGTGTGTGCTTCAAATGTGCACAGTGAATATGTCCATTTGGGAAAAAAATGCAACATTTTCATGTGGAGAGAAAGAGAGAGAGAGAGAGAGAGAGAGAGAGAGAGAGAGGGAGGGAGAGAGAGATTCCTATTTCATGCATAATTTTGGTGGTTTAGAGTTTTGGACTGGGACTCAGGTGACCTGGAATCATGGGGGACCCTATATAAGCACAAGAGTTTATCCAATACAAAAGTCATCCCATTCATGGAAGTGTTAATGTGAAAGGATCCAACTGGACGTCACAATTCTGTTTCCTCTCTACGCACTTTCAATTATGGATGCACAATGATCTTGTTTATTTTCACAAGTCATGTACATATTCCACATTGGAAACTCAAATGCAGATGTGAGTGAGAGAACTTGTTCTCCAAAATGGTTTGCAAATCCTTAAATAAGTACTCATTTTCAAAAGGAGCTAAGCACATTTTAAAGCTCATTCTCACTGCTACATGTTGGAAGTCTGCATTTAAAAAGTCCATGCCACAGTGTTTGGGAGAAAGCAATGTGGCTCAGAGACTGCACCGTGTTTCTGTTCATTCCCCTCTTCGGTTTGCAAAATTTTCCCATTCATGCCAGACCTGCAGTGATCAGAGTAGAACATGGAAAACAAGGAAACACGAACAACTTCAAATGCTCAGAAACAATGCTCAGAAAATCTAGCAAACTCTAACATAGTTTGTTTATCCATCCCTAGTTATGGTGTGTGGGCAGAAACAACCCAAGAAGGCTTTGAAATAATTAGAAAAGTTAGACTTGGTACCTTAAGATGTAAAGCATTCCTGTAAGAACACACTGTCAAGCTCAAAAAGGCAAACTTAAGAAATCAAATCTACAATTATGAGGTTTTTAAAATAAATATGGTAAGCAAAAGCTATAATTAAGTTGCTTAAAAAGCATCCAGTAAACACTCTAGATTAAAATTCTTGGTATCATAAGATCTCAGCATGGGATAGGATGAAAACATCTGCATCCTGGCGATGAGCTATTAATGAATCTTCCATGATCAAGGGTATCAAAGGATTTAATCAATTTTTGTTTTTAAGGTAGTGTCTAAGATTCTTGCCACAGTAAAAGCATCTCTGATGTATTTAATTTTGGCATTTTCAGATAATGCAAAGATAGGGGAAGATCTGTGACTACATTTGGAATGAAAGATACCTTTTTCATCTTGTCCCAGCTAGGGAAAAGATGGGGTGATGAAAGAGAGAGGGAGGGGGGAAGATTAAGGGGAGAGACTGTTTCCTCAGAGCTGCGTTTCATTTGGCTCCTTGGAATTGAATCTTGTGGACAGACACTTGCAAGTTGTCAGTGCAGAAATATAATGCAGTTGTACATGCTTTACAAAGAGAAGCAGGTAGGGCTTGTTGAGGAGAATTCCAAACAATACCAGAGACAGAAGCATTGGAATATATGATAATTTAATTTTGAGTCACTTTGGACCAAAAAATTACCGTGTTTTCCCCAAGTGCAACCATGAACATGAGTGAATTTTGAAAGAAATGTTGGCATATCATCAAGCTTGCCTTTGCATATAAAAGTGCATGCATTGGAAAAACAAATGTGCATTAAAAAGTGGATTTGGAGAAAATGTGCCATTTTCTGCTTTAATTGAAGGATTCACGTGTTAGAACTATGCACTCCCAGAAAATCACCTTTCCCATTCGGCACAGAAAAGGAAGAGAAAGTTCCCACTCACATAACTGCATGGAACAAATAAGAAGCAACAATAGACACACATCTTATTGTCCTCTCCTCATTTAGAAGTGGATGGGAAAAATGGGTTTCAGCAGGAAGTATGGCCCATAGCTGGAATTAGGCTTCCTGTGTGTACCTGGATCCAGTAGATACTCGTCTCCAAAGCTGCCCATATCACTGGGCCATTATATCACAGCACGTCCCTTCCCTTGTCCCGCTTCACCCTCCCAGTCACACCAAGTCATCTTCTCCTCTGAAACATCAAGCCCAGAACTGTGTCTGTGCACGCACCTCTCTTCCAGCCTTTGGTTAAAACACACCCTTTCCAGGAAGCCTTTGGAACAACCTCCAGCCTATGCTCAGTGTGCAATTAAAGTAATCCTACCCTCTTCCCCTCTTTACTCCAACTCATCCCTTATCTAGAGTCTTAACCTGTTTTTAATCTTCTAGTGCAATTCAGTCGGTACAGGAACCCTGCCTATGTGTCCTTCTTTCTTTCTTTTTAAAGTGCAAAATATCGCACAATTTACACAGCCAGATGCATTACCATAGCATGCCTGTTCACAGAAAATAACCAGGATTACGTTTGCATGGTGAAGATAGTTAGCAAGGCAACCAGGCATTTCCACATCTGTGGATACAGTGCATGAACAGGGCTTCTACTTCGTAACAGTTGGCTGAAAAACACTGGGGTGCCATCCCACGCAGAGGCAGTGGGAGCTGTTACCTTCCTCATTAGTATACAATACAGTTTTCCTCAACAAGAAAGTGCAAGGAAGTTTAAAGAAAATCTATAACTCCCAGACTCGGTGCAGAGCTTCAGAACCTCCAGGAGGGCTCAGGGTCCAGAAAAATCAGTCAATGGATTAGAAGTGATCAATACAGTCAAGTTCCCGGCATCGACCTCATTACTTGGTTTTCCTTGTCTTACTTTTGAAGATTAAGCACTGTCTGTTGACATTGGAGCTGTTTGCAAATGTCCTCTTGGAATTCTCCACTGTATCAGTGGGCAGAGGAATGGGGAGAACAATTTTGCTGAATTTCTCAAGGGGTAGCACCCATTCTCCAATGGTTCCACACAGGTAGGAATGTTTCTTGTGCATTGCCTGGATGATTTCTGGTGCTTCACACAGCCAAAGTTCACAAGATGCTGCCCACCTTTCAATACCAATCAATTTTAAAACTTCACAAAGAATAGAATTCCCCATGTCATGTTTAATGTCTCGTTATCTCTATCTGTGTTTATCATTCTTGAGCAAGAATAATATTCTTGTGTTTTCCTTTCAGTTAACCACTTAGGGTGGTTACAGAAAGGAAGTGGAGAGGGACAGACAAGCCAAAGATGTTCCAGATCACCAGGGTTCTTGGAACCATATCCCCTTGGTCCTGACATACATGATTAACTTCCCGGATTGTTTCACATCCTGGGTGAGTGTGAAAACTGTGCACATCAAGCTGCAAACGGATGTGGGATTTGGGGAAATGTCATCACATTGTGCAGCTGTTCATAGAGAAAAGGAGACTGATTGTGGAGGACTCTCCCACTTGAAATCTCAAATATTTTCTCAAGTCTGTTTCTGTTCAGAATTGTTTTGACTTAGGTCTATGGATTATGAACTTGATGGCTGTACCCTGCTCCACCCCACAACCACAAAAAAAATTAAAATTAGCTACAATAAATTTAAACTGTTTATCCACACACACAAACACACACAAAGATTTTCCAAGGCACTATTGGTCTAATGACTATTTTGCAAGCACACGTTACAGACACATATTCTCCCAGGAATTCACCCAGCATCACATCTCCTATTTGAGATCAAGCTTCTAGAAGATGCCAATGGAGGCAAGTCACTTCCTTGTCTGGGGAGGGGGGTAAAGCAGGAGGAAGCCCCCCCTTGAAAAACTGGGCTTTGGGGAGGGGGCCTGTGCCGGCCATCACCCTATGGCTTACAGAGGCAGTCTAAATTCACGTATGGCCAGAAGCAGATTATGACCTCAGTTAAACATCTTGCAATTATTATATAAAGGCATTTCATATGCACGCTGTGTCAAAGTTAATTAGCAAGTATTTGCAAGTGCTTGTTTTTATTATCCTCTTCTGCTATGCCTTGGATTAGTCAAACCAAACAAGGAACAGGGAGCTTCCAGTAAATGAGATGTTTGTTAAAAACAACAACAATTCGGGCTCGGAATAAACAATGATTATGGCATTGTTTAAACTCCATCTTTTATCACTTAGCTATGATTTAGGGTTGCTTTTCCCCCTGAATGGGGGAAGATGGTGGGTATAGTTTTGTCCTCGGGCCAATTTCTGAAAGAGTGAAGCACAATTCATTCAAAACCTTCCTCCTTTTGCACCATCTCTGTGCTGTGCAGAATGACCGTCACCTGTTCAGACGGAGATAAGAAATCAATTTGTGAGCAAAATATACTTCTGTAGTGGGAGTACTCCTGGGATGCAGAATCACCTGTTGCTTTAACAGAGCCTGAAGCCAGGTCTATCAATGAGGACTAGATGCAGTACAGGGTCCCGGGCTTAGACCTCCCTTCCCCAGCCAGGTGCCCTCTGGACACGTTGGATTACAGTGTGGTGTCGTGGTTAAGAGCACAAGGCTGGGACTCAGGTGACCTGGGTTCTAGTCCCCGCTCAGCCATGGAGCCAACTGGGTAACTTTGGGCCCATCACAGACTCTAAGCCCAGCTTACCTCACAGGGTTGTTGTTGTAGGGCTAAGATTGAGAGCAGCAGGAAGAGAATGCTGTAAACTATTCTGAGTAGTTTGTAAGGAAAAGGCAGCATGGAACTCTAATAAATAAAGCCTACAACTGCTGGGCATCTGAAGGATTCCAGGCCGTAGAAATACCCAAAGAATTAAGCAAGAGAGTGCCTCTGAGCATGTCCTCAGTCAAGGCATTAATTTCCTGCATTGAAACAACACTCCCAACCTGAGCACTCGAGAATCCTCCTATGGCTTCCCTGCTCCTCAGCCGCTCAAGTTCAGCCACCTAACCAGCAATCTTCATGGGCATGCGTACTCCTGGAAATACTGAGACTTGCTTTTGGCACTCTTTGGAGTGGAAGGTCCTGTTACTTTTCGCCGTGCTGCAAATCACCAGTCGATGTGGCGGCATCCTCTGCCAACCTCTGGGTGAGGTTTCCCCAGTGCAAAGCCAGTCCTGGATGTTTGATTCCATGCTCACTCTCGCTCAGTTTCCAAATCAAGCTTGGACTGCTATAGATTCTCTGTTACAGTGTATATCACAAAGTATATCGCATATATGAAAAGGCGGGAGGAAACATGTAAGGGCCCTGTTTTTCCTGGAGAGTAATATCCATGTGGATCACCAACCTCAGGCTGAAATAGGTAGCTCCTATGTTCCAAGGATCCTTCCCCAGGGATGGATCCAGATTCATACCCCGAAAGACAAAACCCACCATAAATGGGCTCTTTCAGACTAATTATAAGCACATATTGCCTTGACTGTGGGTCCGTCATCCACAGTGATGGTCAAGGCTAGACAGCTAACCCTACGTATTTCCATTGGCCTCTTCAGTGCTGTGTTCCCACAGGTACCCAAATCCCAAACAGAGCTTTTCTCTTCTTAGTCTAATGTGAAGTCATTACAATGCACCTTGGTTGTTTCGAGGTTGCATAAATACTTGTTGTGGCTAGAATTTATAGTACTTATGAACGCTCCATTGATTCCAGGAAAACAAAAACAGAAACAATGCAAACTGATAATTCTAGCCACAGTCTGCAAACACTGAGCTGAAATGGCAGAAGTTGCAACTTTGATTTAAATATGGATTGCATTCAATGAAACCCAGACTCCTGGGTACTTGCACTAGAGTGGAAATGCAGAAATTATCAGAGGTGACAGCTGGAAGAAAGGGAAAGCAGAGCCTTTGCAAGACACTGGTGGGGGGTTAAAGACCTAGAAAATTATAACTTATACTTTGTGTCTCTTGAAATGTCATGGTATTCTAATCACTTTAGCGGTGGATTCAGTGATATACATAACAATGATGCTGTCTTGGAAAAGTAAGAAAGATGGATAAGAACATTCTCAGAGACTTTGATTTTATAACACATGCCTCAAGTCCTAACGTCAGCAGTTCTGCCCTACATAGAATGAAATAAAGCAGCAAATTATACAAAGAAGAAAAGGAGGAGGGCTTGCAAGAATGCTAGACTTGGGGGATTTTTTCCCTCCTGACCTTGAACTGGTTAACTTTTAAAGTGACAATAAGGCCTGGCAGTACAACTGCCATATGTCTAAGGAGATTCACAACCAAAAAGGAAACACTTTGACAGCCGGTTTAAAAAGCTGCTGCAAACTTGAAGCCAAGATGAAAGAGTGTCCGTGTTCCGCTACTCAATTTGCAAGGAAAAAGATGGAGGGTGGTGCTTTGATTAACAAATTAAAATGAGCGGCAATGGTTATGCAAGCTCATGGTAAACTTTAATTTATTGAGGATTCTGTAAGTCTTGTAAAAACTAGTCATGCTGCCTTGCAGAGGAGGGAGGGAGGGAGGGAGGAAAGGGGAAGGAGAGAGAGAGAGAGAGAGAAAGAATATGAAAGACCAAAGGTCGCCTCTCCGAAATGCCATGACTAATTCTTGCTTGCATTTCAGAATCGGAATGACCCAATCGATGGCTCCGCCGTAAAGGTCCATGTCTGAAATGGAACGAGACCATACCATCTTGGTACCACAAGGCTTCCATCCAAGTAGCTGTTGCATCTTCCCCAGAAAATCCCTGCATGTGCAGTCTGCTTTACACCACAGGAATCCTTGCAACGTTGCCCAGGGGTGTTTGGTTGGGGACACCCATCCCCTCCTGAAATGAACCAGCCATGGAACTCCCGACCCGCAACCTCCAGGCCTCTCAGAGGGAAACCCCACCAGACTGTGTTCCAAATCAGAACGCGACAATACAGCAAAGAGCAGCAAAGGCTGAGGAGCCAAGAAGAAAATGGAAAGCATTGTTAGAAAATAGCAGTGCCGGACTAAGGGTGGGGTTGGCACGCAAGCCAGGCATTCTTTGAATGCAGCCAAATTCTTCTGAAACCTTAGGAAAATCTGCATCATGGAGTTTCCTTGACTATAGCCTGGCAGCTATAAAGTTACTCATGAAATCTGAAGTGCTCTTGGCTTCCCATAGAAATAAATACACACAGAGAGCGAGAGGGAGCGCGAGCACTCACACTCAGGTCAAAATTAGTTCATCTCGTCCAGGGTGGTGTATACCAACTATGTCTGTATTCGTACCTTATTTTCCCACCTATCGAATAGTACTCGGGGGTGTTGAACAAGGGACACCAAAACAATACCTTTAAAAAGTCTTGGCCTTTTTGGGAAGCCTATAAAAAGAATGGCTAACTTGTATATGCTCTGCAGAAAATTCAGGAAGATGGGAGCAGTTACCACAGCCGCCATCTCTTATGTCCTTACCAAACATGACCTCAAGAGCACTGGGACCAAGGAAAGGGCCTCTCCACCCCACAGAATCTTAGTACTCATAGAAACATAGAAACATAGAAAAAGAGCGAGTCAGAAGGGGTCTCCCGGGCCATCTAGTCTGACCTCCAGCATCAGCCGGCTCCGCTCATGACATGCCCACCATGTGCATGTCCAGCCTGTCTTTGATAGAAGGTCGATGTCTTTGATACTCAGGTCGATGTATATGGGAAAAGGCAGTCCTTCAAGTATGCTTACAAGTACACACAGAATTTTGCACACTTTTTAAAAAAGTGCATGCATTTTAGCATGTATGATTCTTAAAAACCATATTCTTCTTCTGGGATTAAAGCACATTTGTACAGATGGTTGAAAGCCATTCATTTCTGCAGACCCATTTTCAAAATGCATGCATGTTGTCAAAAACTTTGACAAGCACAGAAATGTACAGACGTTGACCATGGTTTGTACCAGAGTCCATGGACAAATGCACAAACTGGGTGAAATCCAGATCAAAGCCACACTGCAATGGCTTTCCCGCATATCCTGGTGCCAAAGCAGAGGACAGCGGTGGTGGCGGAACTCCTTGCGCCTGCTTTGCAATGCCAGAATGGCCTGAGTGGCTAAGAACGGTACCCAGAAATTATGCCAGTAATTGAGCAATATAACAAAATGTGCTTGCTCTCTTTTAAAAAAGGTCATCATGTTATTAACAGGATTTTGGTGCTTTGTTACCGGAGGATATTTAATAGAGTTAAGACCATGCATATCATTCTAATTGGCCCATATTAAGAAACCCAGAAGGCAATGCTGTGTTTTTTTTCCCTTGTAAGAACACCCAATTACTGCATGTAATCAAGCAAGCAGCAAAGAACATGGGGGCAGTTTACGAAGTGTGGCTTCAATGCTGACTCAAGGGAGCCTTGGGCACGGCATCATCAACATGGCACCATCCCTCTGTGAGTCTTCCTGCTCACCACCGTGGTCACCAGCTGCTCTTGCTCCTCATCCTAGTTCACATCCTCCTTCTTTGCTTGGCAGGCAAAAAGCCAATGAGGAACCAGTGCTCCATATTTTTAACACCTCCACTACCCAAGCTTCCATGGAGATGAGAAACAGTGTTTTCCGGTAGGTCCCTGTAGGGATGGAGATCTGGATAGAGACCCTACACAGGAAACCCTCTTAATGAAGACAGCACTTCTAATCAAGTCTTCTCCCACCCTTAGTCCCAAGAAAGACAGAGCAAGAGACATTGCACAGCAACCATTGTGAAGAGAAGCAAGACCGCAATCACCCCTGGACCACTGCTTCTGACTTGTTATTTCTGTCCACTGTGCATCGTCCATCTGCTTGAAAGCTGGTTGCTGCCATTTGCGGGAGAAGAGAAAAGAAAGGAGTCACTTCTTTGAGGGAAGCACTGTTCCTCCCGGATGAGTCACAGCTTTCACCAGGCATTGCGACTCATCATCAAAATGATAACAATAATCTAAAACAAAGGCTGTCTCAAGAGTATTAAAGCCCTAGCTAGGTGCCTTCAATCAGCTGATAAAAACCAAGGTCATGACAACAAAGGTAGCTACTTCCAGTAATTGTTAAGAACTTCCTAGCAGCAAAGCTCCCCCAAAACTGTGTGAAGCAGTGCTTCCAAACATCATTAGTAGGATTACCGCTGTTGAGAAAAGCTTAAGGGACGGTGCTTGTGCTTCCCAACCAAGGGCAGAGGGAGAATATATCAGAGCAACAGGGACTGCTGTGGGTTCTGCCAAAATGTGGGATGTCTCCAGGCTATTGCTTAGAGAGAGAGCGAAATGAAAAACCCAGTCCATGGTTCCAAGCAGCAGTTTTGCTGAGATATCAGTGTCCAGCTTGGCGACCAGCTGCTGTTTTGAACTGCCTTGTGGGAGGAACACAGCCACTGCGTGGCTCGAATATGGGCAGAGCAGTCCCCAGCTTGCTAGAGATAAAAGTTTGTGGTATTGCATTCGAACATAGAAAAGCAGAGAGTCTTGTGGAGAACGTGGCACTTGCAAACACCCCCTTGCGGAAATAGATTTTGAACAGTAGAGCTTTCCATTTGCAGGAACCTTTGGCAAGGACACAAGCCCAACACCCTGCAGCTACCCATGTTCCAGCCACCATTTTGTTGACCCCATGGAGAAGCTCTTCAGACAACCAGCACACCACTGATTCCTTGGTCAGGTCTTTGAGCCAACTAGCTAAACAGCATCAGCACCATGAGCTGAGGTCGTGTCAGATAAATGCCTCCTCTCCTTCACCCACCATTTCCCCAGTAAGATGAAGCTGGCAATATGCTGTGGACACGCACAGCATCTGTCCCATTGAACCACCCAGGCCATAAGCATCCCCAGAATGTGGAGCTAATCAATGCATGGCAACCCTCCAAACTCCAAGGGCTGCTTAGTTCCCTACCCACATTCCCCACTTCAGAGGCTGCCTAAACCCGCTGATGAAGATGTCAATGCAAGTAGGTCAAGAATGGGACTGGCACTCTTCAGACAGTCTTGATATCCATCTTTCGGTCAGTCCCGTGTGGAGTCTCTGGGAATCCTATGCTCATACTAGCAGTATGATACTAGCCATGGCTAGAAGCTTCATTCCTTGTTGTTTTTAAACAAGCTTCATTCCTCTGGTTGTTTTTAAACCAGATCTTGTTGTTATTTACCTTACGAATCCAAAAGGATAGAAATCTTTCCTGATATTTAATCTCTTGCTTCTTTCTTTTTGCAATATAAATAATGAAGAGGTAGCAAGCAGGAGTGCAATTAAGCTGCAAGGAATCCTTTCTAAAGCAGCGAGAGATAATAAATACCATTATGCCAACTTGAGTAAGCCATACCTCTAATTTCTCTGCTGAGTAAGTAATAATGAGAATATAACTATAGGTCATTTGACAATTTTATGCTTACTACTAGCTACAAACAGCCTGGAAAATTATGGCCCTCCTAAAGGCATCGCAAATTGTACTGGGGGCAAAGGGATTTAGCATATTTTTTTAACATCACACTGGTGAGGACAACCGTGGTCCTCCAGTCAGTGTTAGGAAAAAGTACCCAAACTGGGAACGTGAATCTGGGCAATGAAGGGAACGGTTGTCACTGTGCAAACAAAAAGTAAGCAAGAGTTTGCACTGGGGGACAACCGTGGCAAGCTTTGCTAGAGGGAGGAATGATGAATGGTCCTCTCCTTCTCCCAGCGAGTAACCGTCAAGCCAATGGTTGCTCCAATCATTCCTGCACTCACGATGTGGGTTCCAGAAGAGCAACTGGCACTAAGATGGTTCACGAAGAGCAGCTGGCAGGTTTCAGGGAAATAGGGCACTGAATGTAGCATATTTGGAAGCAAGAATCCAGAAGGGCAACTGCTTCCTCCTTTAAATTCTGCTTGAACGCTTTTTGAATGTACTGCTGTGAGCTGGTCCCTTCTTCTGGCTATAACAACTCAAAGCAATTTGGAAATAGTTGATTTTTTTTTTTAGAATCAGGATTCCACAGTTAACAGAACAGTTTGAGCTCTAAGTAGCCTGCTACCACAGTTGAAAAGATACGTCAACCTCTGTTCATGGAAAGAGTTGGATCCAAACTAGAAACTTCCCTGCAGTCCTTCCTTTTCAGTAAAACTTTTAGCATTGCCCTCAGGATTGTTCTCTGCTTGAGAGCAAGATGGCATGGATGGAGATGCCCCTCCGACTGAGCAGCTGGTTTCTCCCAATGTCTCCCCTCTGGGTCAAGGACTGGATCGGGCACACACTCCCCCTCCCCTTCTGAGAACCCTTCCTCCCCTCCCGAAACAGGCTGATTCTCATGCCTGGCCTTGGAAACTTCACTAGGCACAGTTGAAGTGGCTTCAAAGGCTTCACCCCCTTGTTGTTCCTCATCAGCATCCTCCCAAGACGTCACAAAGCAGTCTTCAGTGTGCAAGAGATGAACCCACTGTGTCCGTCACTGTGAATACAGCATGCTTGAGAGATGGTCCGCTGCACTGACCCCGAACACACATTATGTTCTCACACTGTGCATAGGCTTGCATCAAGCTGTTCAGGTCACCCTGAAAGACACCTGTCACCGAGATGCACCGGGGGTGCGGGGAGATAGATAGTTTAAGCTTTTAATATATTGTTTGCATTTTTAATGTTGTGAGCTGCCCCGAGACTTTGTTGCGATGGGGCGGCATATAAGTGTTTAAAATATATATATATATATATATAAGCTGCATGTCACAACACACATGCCCAGCCCTGCAATGGAACATTTGATGCTGGATCAGATTGGATCTCACGTTGAATACTGACTTGGAATTGCCACTGTCCCTGGAAGGGGGCCGTTAATTTGCTGAAAACCCACCAAGTTTTACAATAGTTTACCACTGTTGCAACCATTAACAGGAAATGTATATACATAGATTATGCAAATACCTCTCAGTATAAACAAAATGCTTTCCATGTAACCGAACTTGGAAACTTGTTTATTTGCTACAGCTTGATCTCTGGAGATTTCCAGAAAGCATAGTTGTATTAATGCACACCCCCACTTCCCTCCCAGATCCAGTGGGAGTTGATGGAAAAATAACGTGCTGAAAAATACTATTATCCTATGCATCCTTAAATTCAATATTCTCCTTCACCACCTCCTTCCTACCCTGTTTCCTCTCCACTTTTTTTCTTTTAAACCATCACTTGTTGGCTGAATGCCTCAAGCCCACTCATGATGCAAGCAACTGGGAGAGGATGCAGCTGTTTGATTACACTGGAATGGTCTTTAAACATAACATTAAGTTTAAACTTAAATAGAATCAGAAAAGGACTGATGGAATTAGTCCAGAGGCCAGATTTAAACACAAACATCTAGACCGCATTCAGAGGACATAGAACAACTGCCTAAACATGACTGGATCCCAAATGTAGCCAGGGAAAACAGAATGCTCCCAAAACTGGATCCCAAATGTAGCCCTAACAGAGCACTCTCCCTAGGCCCAGAAATTCTAATCCAAGAATTTCCTACTCTCTCTATACTCTCAGTTTCCTTCATCATAATCATGACAAAATCCTCTCTCTTGGTACATATACACACATGCATTGAATCCCTGTGATTTGCATGCTAAGTATCAAGCATCATGTGTATGAGTGAAAAAGGTACACTTTAAAAAAAGAGGGGATGGGTCAGTTGAGATAAACCAGGATGGACAGGTAAATAAATATATCAGAAATTAAGAACAGCCCTGCTGAATCCGAGTAGATACATCAGATGTGGTCTAGAGGAAGCACTTCACTGAAAAACCAGAGAAAGAGAATTGGATGTCAAGTGGGGGGAAATATCCTGTACTAGGCAGCTACGTGAGTTAAAGGATACAGGTAGGAAATAGAGGAAGTTAATATGGAACATCCAACAGAAATTCTCCAGGCGCCTACCTTACTGAGCTTCAGATGCCCGGCAAAAAATTTCCTTTTCTGGTACACCTTTGGCTCCATCTAGACTATTTATGTCAATGCATGGTTTTAAAAATTATATTAATGTATGTGTTATTTGCATTTAATTATTTTATTGTTATTTTATTCTGTTTATTTATTATGATACTTAATTGTTGCAAGACCTTCCATCTTGGAGTAAGAGGCCTTAAAAACTTTGGCCTGCTTTTGCTCATCAGATTGGAAGGGGGCAGAAAATCCATGAAACTCAGATGTTCTCCTACATTCCTGGTTGAGACAATTAGTCTGTAATCCTATACATGTAAACATGCGCAGGATTGCAGAGAGAAAGCCAACGAAAAGAAGGCACTGTGTGAATGTGTCTGGAGTAACGAATTGGCATATCCACTTAGGAACAAGCACAGTGGCTCACCACAGTAATGTGGAATGCAATTAGACAAATCTTTCCATTATCACTGTAGGAGGTATTAATTAACTAGATGGAGTATTATCTTCTCAACCTCTGCCAGAGGAACCATAACTCAGTGGAAAAGCATCTGCATTGCATAAAGAAGTTTCCAGTCTCAGGAATGCTAAGAGTCTTGCAGAATGATTTACATGGCGGGCGACAAGAAAAATCGGAGCTGCTGAAGAATCACTGCCTAAAGATTGGACAAGTAGTGAACTCTTTGAGGTATTTCCAGTTCCATCTCCAACCTGTATTTGCCTCATTCCCAAGGCTGAATGTGACCTTTTTTGTTGTCCAAACAGGGAAAGTCTTTTTAAAAGCATACACAGAAAACAAATGGTGCACTCTTTAGATAAATACTGCTTGGAGTGGACAGCATTTTGTTGCTCTTATCTGCCATCAAATCATCTCCAACCTAGAGAGACTCAATGAATGAAAGCCCCCAAAATGTCCTGTCCATGACAGACCTGCTCAGCTCGTGTAAACTCAAGACTGAGGCTTCCTTGATGGAGTCAATCCATCTCGCATTGGGTCTTCCTTTTCTTCTTCTGCCTTCCATTTTCCCTACCATGATTGTCTTCCTCAGTGAGTCTTTCCTTTCATGATGTCTCCAAAGTATGACACATAATCTGCTCAACTTTGTCATTGTGGCTTGATTTGACCCAGGACCCACATGTCCATCTTTCTGTTGGACCAGGGTGTTCACAAAGCTCTCCTCCGGCACCATGTTTCAAACACATCCCTTTTGTTTCTGTCTTTCTTCACTATCCAGCTTTCACACCCATCCCTGATGATCAGAAATACTATACTGCATGTTATCATGGCCATGGAATCTTGGCCTTACACTGAATGCACTTTTAGAGTTCTTTCATTAACAAATACCCTGACCTGGAAGAAGGCAACTTCTTTTCTTCCCATGAAGAATAGGTCCTTCAGCTTATAAATCATCTGAATTTGCTCAGCTCCAAACTCTGTTGCGCATTTCCAAATGTGAGATCACATTTGAAAAATTTGAGTGTTGGGCAGAGGGGATGCAGTGAAATGTATGTCTCCCATCCCTTCTACCAAAAGATGCAGTTTTAATGATTTCAGCAGTAGAAGTAGGGTATGTCCTCTTGAAAAATATGCACAGAAATAAGCACCTTTCCATTTGACATAAGTGAAAACAGTCCACTAATTAACATGGGAGCAAACTGGGCTCCATAGTATGAACATTCCCCCATTTGCTTGTTCCTAATCTCTGGCTGGCTGCTAGGCATGGATGGAGGTCTCCATTCAGTGTCTCTCTACTCTTGAGCTCAGCTCATTTTTAACTTCAATTTTTGTTTCATTGTTCAGTACCATCTCTCATATTTTGTGCCTTCTCTATGCATTTTTGCTTAACAGACACATTACGTGCAAGCAGTTTTCCTAATGAGTACACTGCTAGCATTTTAAATTTCAGCTTTTGTTGTCTTTGTGCTGGTCTCCAACTACAAGCAATCAATGTTTGATTTGAGGAACCTAGTAAATAAATAAAAAAATGGTATTGCAAATACTTGATTGTAACGGTTTTGAAGGAGGAGAGTTTGACATGCATAGCATGGGCCCCAGATTGGAGTCCAACCTTTATCTTTAAATTGGGCAATAAACATTCACCTTCTAGGACCGTTTATCACCATTTTGTCATTCAGGAAGTGCCTCATTCAAGTTGGGTTTTTTTTATGGGAGATATAAAAATTTTAAAGCAACCCCCCTGGGAATAGCCATGTGTTTACAACTTTAATTTACTTTCGCACAAAAAAGCAGTAAATCAAATTGATCGTCCTCTTGTGCTTAAACACATCTCAAGAGCTTGAGTCTATGGATCCCTGAAAAGGGAGGTTCCACTTTCGCACTTAAAAACTTAAGTTGAATACTACTGGTTCAGACTAAGGGCCTAACTGTCCAGTATTTTGCCTTCACACTTGCCAGCTCAAGCCAAAGCCTTCCCCTCCATGCTTTTTTCCCTTCTACTTTTGAAACCATCCAGACTAGTGGTCCTGTGTACATCTTGTATATAGCGGACTCCATAATTCCGTTTTTCTGTCATGCATCTCCCCCCATTCAGTTTCATGGGATGGTCCTGGATTCTAGAGTGACACAGGGAGAAAAATATCTCTCCTTTCCTTACTTATCATTGTACCCATTTTGTACATTGTATATTTGTACATTGTACATTTGTTTTGTACATTGTACCCTTTTGTACTCCCTATCCCATGCTCACCATTTTAAAATTAAAGTTAAATAGAGCTGTACATTTTAACCTTCCATCGAGGGGAGTTACTGTATGCCCTTAATCATTTTAGCTGCTCATTTCTTCTCCTTTTCAAATTCTGCAATATGCTCTTTTCTAACTTGTGGCGTGCTAAGTGGAGTTGCAAAATAGACCTGTATAAAAGTATGGTGATATTGGCATTCTCTCCCACCCCCAGTTCCTCTTCTAATGATTCTCAGCATGGATACTTCCTATTTCTCAGCAGCTGCGTGCTCGTTCAACAGTTTCACTAAGCTGTCCATCCTACCCACATTTCTTTCTTGGCCAGTCCTCATTTGTACTGGCACCAACAAGTTACACCAAGATTGTGGACTTTCCGCTTCATAATGGGCCACCATCCGGACACTTGAGAAGAAACCAGGGGGCACCAATGAGCCCAAATTTTACTTCCTGGCATAAAGGTTTCTGTGGGCAGTTGCTTCATCACTTCATAAATATAATGGTGCACTTGATGGACCCTTGATTTTATCCAGCACCTGTCCGCTTATGTTCTTACAAACATTCCCACCCACCCTGCTTCTTTTGTTTTCCGTTATGACTAATGACAGCAACAGCAGCTGTGCTGGCAGGCCAACCACTATTCTCCAGAGTTCCCCAGGCTGACCACCATTCCAAGGGCAACGCAGAATGGCTGCTGCCCAAGAATTTCAAAAACGCTCTGAGAAAGTCCTACAAAAGAAGCTTTCTTACTTCTGGGGTGGAAGGGGATAATGAAGACTTGAGGGTTCCCCTCATCTGCAGAAACTTCTATTCAGCAAACTTTTTGGTTCAGTTTCAGACGTATTAGCAGGTTTATTGCAGTTTCTCAGACAGTGAGTATGAGAAAGAGTTTGGTATCTAAACCACTCCGTATAACATGAAACTACCCGAAATGAAAACGGGTGATCTGAACCATCACTTTAAAGGTCAATGCCCACACTCTGAGCATGAAAACAGATGCGTAACCAAAGTGAAACAATGAAGGATTAATAGAACACGTTCTTATCATCCTGGTGCCCACAGTTTGGACAGCTCAGCAACGTACCGAAGCAAAAGTAAATGTATCTCACTGTGGTTCTTTGGAACTAAGGGATAATTCAATATCTGTGGATTAATCTAATGGAGGGTACTTCTTAGCAGGCACCCATGAATTGCACTGGAAGTTACAGATCCATAGGTGTCATTGAAATCAATGTGGAAAGTCACCCACCACTAATGTAAGCCCTATTGATTTCAATGCGGCTGACTTAGCCCGGATCTATTTCATTGAAGAATCTCCTTCTTGCTTTTTTTTTTTAAAAAACTCTTAATTTCAATAGAATCAACCACACAACAAAAAGGAGGCAGTACAAAAGTTAGAGAACAAAGTGTTTGTACTTCAGTCCCCATCAGCCCTGCCCATTTACCATACTGATTGGAGTTTCTGGGAAACAGAATATAAAATGAGCTAAATTCTATATTGTGCCCAGACCACCTGGGGTGAAAAGGAACTAAAGTATGAGAGTGAGAGATGTTCTCAGATTTATTATTCTACCTGCTCTGAATGTGGAGTGGGGGTTATACCCCAGCATTTGGGAAATGCATCAAGATATTGGTAGGGTGTTGGCTTTGGTTGTTAGTAACACCTACAGTAGAATCATGCAGTTGGCCTTTGAAACTAAACTCCTACAAGATGCAGAGAAGAGAGCTATAGCTAGAGAAATGAGTATCTTATTCTCCATATATTTCAGATCATTGCCTGGAGCATATTACAAGGAAGAAGGGTTCATACTATTTACCCCACAGATGCCCCAAATGGGATCTGTGCCATCCAAGCACAAGTGTGTTCTCTCCATATCCATCCATCCATCTATCTGAACAGGAGATCCAGTTACCTCTCTCTGTCACATTTAGCTTAAGAATAAGGGAGAAAACAATGTCACAGAATGGAGTGAATTGGGTGATGGTCATTCATTAATATTCTTTAAAATAGTGTTAACCTTGGATGAGCTGCAATCAAGCTCCCACTTTTAGAGGGAGATCTGGCTTAGCAAACCCAATTCACTCCTGCTAAACCACTTGGCTCCTCTTTTGAAAATTTAATGGGAAAAATGTCTCCTTCTTCCAGGTTCATGTACTGGGGCAGGTGGTGGAATACTGGATGTCTCCGACAGTGAAATATCATGATGAAATACTTCCCAGGCAACATGAAAGTGTGCCTGTGTGTGCACGCATACATCCAAGAAGAAGAAGAATGTACTGAAGAAATGGAGCATTTGGATCTGTGCTACTGAAATTGCCTTGCAACATGGCCACAGCAGTGACGGGTGGCATGCTAACTTGGAAACCCCACAGATCCTGTGAAAGAACCATTTAGTGCATGTCCATCATGCCATTTGGGTGTGCTCACAGCTTCAGATTGCTCAGAAACTCAGTTGGTGCATGAATAAAAACAGAGAGGATGCACACAAATCTCCCCTGTAGAACCATTTGCAGGTACCACTGGAATAGGAATAGGATAGACTAAAGCCCCAAACAAGCTATCAAAGCAAGACAATGCCAGGATTAACTGCTTGCTACTGTAGAGACCGAGGAGTTACTTCCACTGAACTGTTTCCAGGGCTGCAATGATGCACCAAAATGCACGGAATCATGGAGAGTTCTATCAAAATTCTCAACTTCAGGCCCTCCTAAATATGACTACAGCATAAGGAACCCAGCATGCGTTTCAGCTACTACATCAACTACTGCATTTCATTCTGCCCAAGGGAAGAAATTCACAACTAGCAATTGTGGCAGGAATTGACAGATCTGTCACTTGCGGTTTGTCTTTATTCCAACCTTAAGTTTAGTTTGCCCTGCACTTGGAAAATTTTCTTACCCTTAAGTTTGGTTCATACTGAACTATACAGGAAAGATATATATGATGTTGTTGCAGACCATAAAGTCAAGTCTGATTGATGACAACAAATGCTCAACTCTTGTAAACATCTCACCTAAGGAATCCAATGGATCCCTCACACATTCCCAGAGTCAAGTCAAGTTATATTTGGTCTTTGTTTAAGTCTACGTCCAATTTTCCCTGGGATCCACTTGTTTGACTTCCTGTCAGTTTAGGGCCATTGCTAAGCATTTTTCCAGCACGTGTCTCAAAAGCATCAATCAATTTAAGAACGGATTCTCCCGGCAATTACAGGTAATTTGAGATTCAGTCCTTCCTGAGACTATGTAAAATGAGAAAATCTGTACAGAAATTCTTGGCCTCTTGAACTTTCCTCAGCATAACAATAATTTGGACTACTTTAAAAGAAGTCATAACACTTTCCCTCAATGGAATTTGAGGGAAAATCTGCTGTGGATTTTATATAAGAACCTTCATTTTAGCAAGAGACTAAGATGGTCAGTATTTAACCTTATTTTTTTCCCTTGGTCTGGGGTCTATGGTTTGGGGAATGAAAGTAGTCCATACACTTTTTCCTGAGGATATTCTAGGGTACTTTTGTGTCCTGGGGATGGTTTGATCTATAGGAGGAAGATTAAAATTGGTTTTAAAAAATCAGAAGTGTGACACTAGGGATTTTTATGGACTAGGCTGTTTGTCAATGTCCTAGAAGAACTAATGAGTAGGACCACTTATATTGAAATTACTGTATGAAATGTGAGTTGGGAGGGCCAGTTACTCCATTTTGTGGAATTAGGGCTAGAATGCATATTTTAGGGAATATTGGTGTGCATTTTTAAAGTAAGGCATGCATAATTTGTTGAAAAATAAGTTAACAATGTGATCTGTATGTATTTTTGTGTACGCAGATTTCTTTACATAATGCAGATTTATGCCAAAAGCGGATCAAACAGCAATTGTGAGTGAGTGTATGAGAACTTGATAGACTGAAAATAGACTCTTCGTAATTGATGACTTGACATAACTTATCTGTATATTCCATTTGAAGGTGCCAACAAAGACCAAAAAATAACAAGTAAAAATAAATAAAAAGGCAAGGCAAGAAAAGAAAAGTAAAGTACATATGTTTTCCTCCACAAGTATCTCCTGAAAACATAATTGATGTCAGGTTTTCTCACTGTACTAAGCAACTGACATACCTACTAATTGCGAGCAGTTGGCCATTGATTTAGGTTATTAGAAAAACAGCTGTCTGGCTTCAACCAACCAAAGCTCTGACATATTTCAAGAAAGTATGATTTGTAAACTAGGCTGGTCCTTGGCAAAGCTCCAACAGCAGCTCAGATCTCAAATCAAGCTATTTGCTACACTTCAATCAACTATATTCATAACCAAGAGGTTAATGGAGCATGTTGTCCCTATCATCTCACCTTTATTTATGCTTAGGTTACACTGGAAAGGCTGTGTTTTGTTTAAATAATAATAGTAAAGCAACAGATGAAGCAGACATATTTGTTTTCTGTTTTGATTTCCCCAACCACTGAACAATTAAAACACTTGAGAAAATGAAAACATTTCGTACTATTTATATTTAGTGCTCCCCCACTAGGGTTAAATTGATGTTACATCCTTTTATAGAATATCCCTTTCCATCCATTAGTCCTGTGAATACACATTGAGAAAAACATGTTTGATGTGAATCAGAGAGAGAGAGGAGCAAGGGTCTGCCATAGTGATGAGCAGAACATTTCTTCCACATTATTCCTTCCTTCTTTTAACCTTCCTCAGCCGGAAGTTCTTGCTGACCATCTGAAAATCATTCCAAGAGCTACCAAGAAGGACCAGTATTTGAATGACTGCCTAATCCATTCTAGCTTAAAGTCCAAGGCCCATAAGGAGAGAGATCACCTGTGGCCGTGAAGGTACCTATCAACAATTCACACCTGTTCAGCAGAACAATCAGCCAGCACACAAGTGCCTTCTCCACTATTGTGTGATGTATGTTATTTTGTAGAATTACATGTATCTTTCCCCATCTGAATAGATAGAATAGATTAGAAATCAATGTATGCCATCAATGTATGCTCCTAATCACCACTAACAGAACTTCAGCAAGACATTTCCCAAAGCTAAAAGGGGAAAATGAATCACAGCCAATGCAGAGAGGCAGAGGTTATGTTTCTGATACTTCAACCATTCAACAGAAAACATTTGCACAAAAATAACAGATCTGAGAATGAGTGTGACACCCAACAGAAGGATGCAGAATTATAAGCAGAATGAAGCCCAGCAGATTTCTCTCAGACTGTTTCTGAAACTTTCCCCTACTTGGTCTGGCCAGTCCTCTATGTGTTTGCTTGTGTGTGCGCATGGAGCATCTTTTTGATACACACAAGCCTGCGACTCTTCTGCATGTGTGAACCTACTTCAAAGCTCTTGGAGGGAGGGCCCTGGCTCATGACAGCGCTAGCTGTAAAAATCACAAAATGCAAACATGATCAGCCATGCCTTCGCTCCCATCTGGACGCAGCCCCACTGCCGGAGTTCAGCCACCAATTAATTTTCCCCCACACCGTTCAACATAATCACCTTCCTCTGATCCAAAATGTCTTTTTAGGAAGTTGAAATTAAAAGTATATGCATAAAGATCAAAGCCTGTTTTAGAATTCATTTTCTTCCCTTAGGCCCTATTAAAAAGCTGACACGTTATGGTTGGGAAGGCAACTGTTTGACCACCTGGCAGTTCTCAAATGTGCTCTTCAGAATCTTTGATCATGTGCAAAAGCCAGCTTCACTGACTGTGAGGTGCTCGAGAGGACCTCCTTGTGTAGTGCCTAAGAGCACAACAGTCCTGTGTCCCATTTGCGATGTGCTTTCAGAGTGAGACTCTCCTCACACACCCTTTAATTGGAAGCAGTTCTGAAAGAGCACAATGGATTTGCAAGCCGGTACACATCGTGTGTGCTGGCCTGGTCTAGGAGAACTGGATTCCAGTGGTTCATTTTTCTGTGAGATTAGAAGCCTCCAAGGTCCTGTTGGAACTGACCAAGCATCCATCAAGTTCAGTGTTGGTTCTCTCTACCTCTCTTCCTACCACAGCCAACCAATTGCTCTGGAAAGTTCATTTTTGGTAGGGGAGACAGCAATTAATTTAATTTAATCTAATTAAACAGCAACATCTGAGTGGGGTGGTGTAACTTTGTGTCCTGCAACAGCAGGGGTTGGACTCAATGGCTTTCATGCCCCTTCCAACCCTACTGTTCCATGATTCTATGATTCCATGATCTGTGTTGCACCTGCCCATGTTGCATGACAAACGATGCACCTTTACAAGCACACTAAAGACAACGTAGGATCAGAAAAGACCTCTGTGCCATGAAAGAAACCATCTGAGCTTAGATGCATTGACTACAGAAGAGTACACCAATGGACGGAGAGATTTCCACTCAAAAATCTTACAGATTTGCCATTGAGGTGGAATTTGGATCATTAAGCCCACCCTCTGACTGGGCCTACAAGCCACAGGAAAAATCCTGGTGTGGTTTCCACAGATCCCTGCTTTTTTGCCTGATGAGATGGTTGCATGCTTTCCTTGCAAATGTGGTTTTGAGGTGGGTTCTTCCTCTTGCCCATTCCAAATGTACTCCACCTCTAAACTGATTCCAAGCCACTCCTATACCCAAAGGGATTATTCTTATATTCAAATAAACACATATGATCGCCTCCTTCTCCATCCATTTTGTCCCTGTTTCAGAGGGAAAACAAGCAAGCTTGGAACTATGGAATGCGCTCCCTGGAGAGGTTCGCCTGGCGCCGTCATTATTTGCTTTTTGGCGCCAGGCGAAGACCTTTTTATTTATGTCTTATTTTAATTGTTAGTTGTAGATTTTGTTTTTAGCTTATTTATGTTGCTTGTTGTTTGTTTGTCTGGTTTATTGTGTATATTTGTTTTAGTTGATTTTGTTTATTTTAATTTATTTAGTTTGTTATGTTTATTTAACTAGATTTTTAGTTGCCGAGATGCACCATGGGGGGGAGGGATAAATTAAAATTGTTTTTATTGTTATTGTATTTTAATCATGTTGTTAGCCACCCCAAGGCTTTGTTGCGATGGGGCGGCCTATAAATGTTTTAATAAATAAATAAATAAGCTGTTCAGCCAATAGGAACAAAGAGTCCTGGGCTGTGTGTTGCTGGTGAGCCATGCATAGTAGAGATCAGATGCCTGGAGTGACCCCTTTGCACTGCTATTCTTTCCACAGGACTCTATGATATTTCTTCATCACCAATGGCAAAATGGAACTCCCAGGTCTACAAGTCATGAGAAATTATCATGAGGCATGGAAAACTTAGAAGGAATTGTTGAATCTTTCCATAGTTATGGGAAATCAATCAGGAAAGTGTATTTAATTTTTTTTTAAAGTCTGAGAGAAGAGAAAGAATGTTTTCCTCCATGGGAAGAGAGTTCTTTAGACATTAAGCACATGGAAGAATTTCCCTGATAATGCTCTCCAAGACTCTTAAGGTAGAGATGTTTCTGATCTTATCTTATCTTATCTTATCCATTTTTATCTTATTTTATTTTTGCCTGTTGTAAACAGTCCAAAGACGCCAGTAATGGGACAGTATAAAAAAGCTCTAAATAAATAAATAAATGTTAAGTGAAAGACTTCCACCTTCTTCCACTTAGAGACAGAGAGAGATTCATGCAAAGAACAGCAAGTGCTCCTTCCATTGGTTCTGCCCATTTTATCTGACTGGACCCACACAACAATCAACATTAAGGGGGCCATGTTCGTACCCCCACAGGTCCCAGGAAACTCTTGACCCATTCCGCTATGACCCTCTGTCTTTCGGAATTGGACTTACTTTCCCCGCAAAATCCATGGAGGATGCCTTTTCTGGTTTTGAGGCATTAACAAGAACTGGGAATATCTCGCTGCCCCTTGATCTGCATGAGAAGAGAATGCGTCCATTAAATATTTGCAAAGTTGGCCCTTAGGAAGATAGAAAAGAGGCCAGAAGCAAATATTCTATTTGGAGCAGAAGGAACCTTTTCAGTTTATCAGTTTATGAAAAACTTTTATTTTGTTTTTTACTTTTTCTCCCATCCACTCATGGGAAACCAGGAGGGATTTCCCACACTGAGTCAGCTTCTCACATCTTGTTCACACCGTCTGCATCTCCCATGATGAGCTACCCTACTAACTGAGGTTCTGCGGAGGACTTTGCCATTGGAATCACCAGAAGCACAACTGAAGTCAAAGGAAGCCGCGGAGGCACCTTTAAGCACCCGTGATTAATCCGTTAATAAATCCCCCACAGTGGAAGTAAATTAAGCCAAGAGCATCAGAGCAAAAATGTGTGGTGTTGGGAAGGAAATTCTTCATTAAAATCCAGCAAACACAAGCAGCTGCCAATGGCAGACAACTGGCCCCTGCCCCTGAATCCAAAGGACTGCGAGCTCAGAGAACGCAATCCATCACGTCAGTGACAGAAGAGGTCAGTCATTAATTAACATCCAAATTAAAGCTTTTCAAGTAAGGCTCGCAACTGCCTTTGTTTTGACATTTAAATCACTGTGGCAACGTACTTCCTAGCTTAGCATGCAAGACATGGCCACCCCGACACTTTTCATTAATTGCCTTCATTTTTCATGCGCACCATTTGATTTATTGTCATATCAAAAAAGAAAAAAGAAAAGAAAACACCTTCCAAAAGTAAACTTCCATGTATGTAAAGTATAACATGATTAATGTTGCATGATTGTGTTTTCACATGGAATGGGTGTTTGCTCGGTAATGTTTGGTGGTTTCAGCATGGCCAAGAGGGGTTGTTGCGGCCCACGTTCAGGCATTTGCCAAGCCAGGCTCTTGCTGAAGCTGGACGTCCGATGGCACCACAATGCAGGACTTAGGAGACCTCGCACTTTGCCAGGTAGATCTGGCCAGCCTACAAAAGAATGGCCTTGTTATTCTTAAGAAGATGCTTAAGAAATTTGCTTTGGTTCATTTTTGATTGGGATGTGATCCATTTCACAGCTTCTGGGCCAAACAAGGATTCATACGTCAGCAGCTATTGGACTTTTTTTACATTCCCAAGCCTTCAATGCAACACCAAAATGTTTGTTGGGCAGCTGGCATACTCTCAAAAATACTCTAATATGCTACATACTGCACAAAATGTGATTTGAAAAAAATGCCCTCAAAAACATCACAGCCAATGGGGACATAATGAATATATGTGAAAGATGCATATAATTGAGGATTTGAAGTCTTGCACCAAGCAGGGGGTTGGACCTAGTAGCCTTGGTCCCATCAGTGCCATCTATGAGTCTGCATTTGAGGAGAAGAGGAGGAGGAGGACGAGGAGGAGGAGGAGGAGGGTTTGCAGCAGCAGGAACAAATCTTGTGGAATCTGGAGAAATTTGACAAGGTCCGGCTTTACTGATGTGTGCATCTGTACGTGCTATCAAGGTTCACCAATAGATACACTTTTGTATCACTAATGTTTTCCCAGGAAGCCAGGGCTGAGATAATAAGTGACAGTACCCAAGTTGCTCATGCACTTCCAGCAATTTTGTTGCATCAGTAAAACCAACCACTAGTGCCATGGAAGACTAGCTTTTCCTAGAGTAGCCTCAGCAGGCAGCTGATTCCTGTCATGGTGCAGGTGGGTAGAACTCCCTCCTGGAATCATTTCTGGTTCCTTAGGAAGAATTAGCTGCCATTGCATGAGTCCTGGTTCTGATACAGTACTAGATCCCCCTATCTTGCCTTGTTAAGGCTGCATCTAAATTACTTTGTCCAGTTCTGGGGATCACCTTTTAACAGTGGCATGGACAAAGTGGAGGACATCCAGAAAGCGTTTCATCCAGATCCTGATAGTTCTGTAGGACAAATACCCATAAGAACTGTTTGAAAGAATCGAGGCTTGTGGCAAGGGGCGGCCTATAAATTTCCAAATAAATAAATAAAAAAAAATAAAAATAAAATAAACTTAGCCTGGAGAAGATGCATGATCCTGGTGTTCTAATATCTGAAGGGCTTGGTCTCCATCCAAAGACAGAACAGACTTGTGCTCTGCTCCTCCAGAGGGAAAGACTAGAATGAATGGGTGGATATTATAGCAAAAGGGGTTTTGGTTAAATCTTAGAAGCTTATTAATGGTTGTACTGTTCAATAGTGCAATAGTGTTTCAAAAGGCCTTTGCTGGAAATATGTTGGGTGGTCCTCAGTTGGATGGTCTTAGTCAAGGAGACTATAGTTGCACATTCCTGCACTGAGCAAGGGGGTGGACTAGATGACCTCCAAAGAACATTCCACAGTCAGAATTCTACAGACTATGCAGTTGCTACAAAGCACAGTCTCAAGTGCTCAAATAGCAAGATGATGACTGCAAAAGCACATGGCAGCAAAGAAGCCTTTTCCAATATATCTTGAGCCGTGAAATGCTCAGATGAAATCCTGCTGATTTCCTTAGAGATGGATGGAGATGGAGAGAGGCATTTTGCCAATCGTTTTAGACACTCATCAAAAGATAAAGAGGCCTTTCATGAAAGAGAAAGGCAGCCCTGAGAAATTAGAATCACATGTAGCAATGTGTCCACAGTTGCTACATGAATTTGTTTGTTGTGTCCTGTTTTTACTTGTCATGTGGAAACCTCTTGGGATGCCAGACATAATTTAGGGATATTCAAGGAATGGGGTGAGTAAAAGCAGGAAAAGAATGCTTCAAATCTAGGATATTATGGATCAGGTCAACTCCTAGCAGGTTTCTTCCTCCTTCAGTGGCAATTGCCAAGGGAAAGATTTCCCAAATCCATGCACCCACCCCAAATGCCAGTCATTGAAATAGGAAGAGTTGCATTGCAATTAGAGTTGGATTTAATGTGGAAATAGGCCAAGGGTTCCAATCTCCCCTGAGATCTAATGGGTTTAGTTAGAGGAAAACATAATTTGGTTGGACATTAGAAGCAGATCCGTGGTGGAAAATGCAGTTGAACGTTTGCTAGGACTTGTTATGAGACACAATAGAAGGGAAAGATAGACAGATCCAACCATCTCTCATTAATAGCGATATTCCTGCCTTACTGATCCCAAACCTTCAATTGACTTTCTTTTACTTCTCAGCGGGAGGCATTGCAAAAGTTTGCTGACGGTGTGAAACCACTTTTTATTGTTTAGACCTGCATGCAGATAGTTGTTTTCCGAAACAAGAAGATGTGAATGCCTCTTCACATTGGCCTCATTCTTCCTCTTGTAAGTTTCCAAGGGTAATGAACAAAATGGCATTTACAGCTATCTAGAAACCACGTAAAAAACAACCATAACCCCTAGACTTAATTACTGGAGGAAACCGTAGAAATGGGTTTTGTGGCATGTTCCTACTTAAATTAAAAAGATCTGGAGAAGGGGCATGGAGGGACTCTGAGACAAAAATAGAATTGTTTCTTTCACTCTTCAGCCTAGAATTAAAAGTACTTGGTTTACTGAATGCTACAAAAGCAATCATCATTGGACTTGCTTTGCATATTTTCTCTATTAATTTGCATACTCCACACATGCAGATATAACTGCTAAATTACATTGTTCTTGAGTAATGGGGATAATAAAAATGCTTACCATAGTCAAAAGGACAATAAAAAGTACTGATGAGTCTGCTGAAAAGTCTCCACTTCAGGGGCACTTCTGTGCTGAACTGACTTTGGATTGCATTATGGAGCTTCCCAGGAATGTCAAGAGGAAGCATGGCCAGGCACCTGGTGAGGGCAGAACCCTGGCTTCACCATGGCGAATTGCCTCTTGCCATGGCCCAGACAATGGTGAATGGAGGAACTGCATGGAAGCCATGGCTTGCGTGCTCACAAATTCTGTGCCATCCAAGCCAGTAAAGGGTAGCCATGATGGAGGAGGAGGAGCAGCAGCAGCTGGTGACGAAGACCCTGAGATAGTGACCTCACCTAGGGAGGGCAACACTGAGGATGTCTTTTCTGTGAGTCCAGGACCATTCAAAGACCTGCTGTGGCCACTGTTGCTGGACTGATCCACCAGCTCCAAAGTTGTATAGGGCATGCATATGTCATTCTGCTAACCAACCCAGATGTTAACCATTTTGGTGCACTGAACATATAAACAGCTCATTGGCTGGAATCCAGTTTGGTTGGGGACAGGAACAGACAAGTTCTGGGGTTCTGTTATCATGACCTGCTTCCTCACAGAGCTTTTCTTCCTCCTCAAAAAAGGTGAGCCCTCTGCTGAAGGCAATAGATGCTGGGATCAGGAGGACTTGCTAGCCCTTTGGTTGGACTATAAGTAGCTCCTATGGAAAATAATGGGCCACCACAAATGTCTAAGATAGACCTATGCACATCACAACCATCTCTTAATGGTGGTGAGCATGGACCGAAAGCACCCTTGGAAGGTGCAATACTTGCCTACCACAAGAAGCCTTTGCTTCGTCGATGTTTGCCCCCAAGGAGAAGATTCTGGAAGTGTTTGCAAGAAGGAAAGGGGTAGGTGGAAACATGACTCACTTCTTGAGTTCTGGACCCTTCTCCCGTGCTATTTTTCTCTTGGAAAAACTACCCGCTCAATCCTATGTAAGCTCACTCTGAAGTAAGCATGCATCGTTCATCAGCCCCAGGCCCTAGGATCTGAAAAAGTCCTTGGTACATAACTGGCAACTCACTCTTTGAAAAGTCTTCAGATGGTTCTCTTTTTCTCTGAGCCTCAGTCTTCTGTCAGCAAAGGGCACACATTGTTGGATGATTAATGTGATCAAGCCAAAGAACGGGAGGAAAAAATGTTACATATGGTTTTCTGGACATTAGCCAGGTCTATGTTTCAGTGATTCATACTTATGGGAGTGAAAATACCAGAGTGAATCACAAGCCTACAGATCCTGCCACAAAGAGAGCATGGGGAGCACCATGGACTGGAATCATGCGCCTGCTATTGAATGTGAATGGAGGCTTCAATCCACTGTCATTAGGACCTACCAGCTTAAATGATCTAGAACCAGGGTGCACAAAATCCATCCTCATTTATATCTCAAGCCAATCTTGGTCCCTGCGATTAATGTCACTGCCTTGTTTCTTAGCCTGCTTAGAGTCCACAAGCCGTGGCCTTTTCTTCCACTAGCTATTAATAATTGAGACTTAATTATTGTTTCACACCAGCAAGATATTCTGGGTAATCACAGATCACTGAAACGGCCTGTCCTTTTGATGTTGCCAAACGGACAGAAAAGTAGAGTCCAATCTCCTTTGATCTCCAAAGCACCAATGCTGGATGGCGGAAATAACCACCTAGTGAAAAAGCAACATGGGAGGTAAAGTTCCTCCCACGCCTTGTTGGAGGCCTTTGAACCTCCATAGGACTGCATATTTAATAACTTTCTCTCTTCCCCACATCTTCTTGGGATACACATTTCCTTCCTGCCCTGAGAACTACTCTAGACAGTGCTGGGGAAGCACACGGTTGTGTTTGCCTTCTCAAAAGCAAGCCATTAATCTTTCACTGACCTAAACTTATTCTGAGAATATCACACAGCTAAATTCTAGGGATGTTGGATATGCAGTATTCAGAGGTCATGTACATCCTCTCAACACAACCAATCCCCAGGAATTTCAGATTGGAACACATTCTTTTGGAAAGATGAGACACAATAAGGAAAACAAGCCCCATTAAACAGAGACAGAAGGACGCCTGTACTCAATGCCTGGAGATATCAAAGATTCACCAAGGAATCTGGTCACCAAAACCAAGGATACTGGTGCAAAGCATCGCTGATTAGAAATCAGAGCTCATTATCATGGTAAAGAAGAGTTTATGGAAGCAGGGAATGCTGAACTCACACATGTTCAAGGGAATAATATTAGGAAGTAAATTTTTCCTGTTATATAAAGGTCTTGTTGATTAAAGGAGCTAAGAAGATTGGAGATATGCATATTCTACTATGCATGATACTGTAGGCTAGGGGATTTTTATTCGCTTCTTCCAGATCCAAAGAGGACTTATATGAAAAATGGGCAGAAAAAACCATCAGAACAGTAATTGCTCATCCCCTAGCAACTGTTCACAGCTGCAGAAACTTGCTTCATATACCTGGAGAACAGTGAGCAAGTATGAAGTTTTATAACAAAGATGAATCAAAACTCAGGCTTCATCCAAGGCACACCACCAAATCTTCTGCAGCACAAGCCCAGTCCCAGGACTGGTACCGCTATCATCCTACTTTGTCAACCACCTTCTCCTTCCACTCTGAGACACTCTGAGAGGACTGGTCTCAAGCCAAGCTTGAGGTTACACAACCATTTTGTCTACAGCCAATATGTTCATTTTAAAAAACTGTGAATATTATTGTCCTTTCCCAGTCTCCAAACTACCTGGATCAAACAACTCAAGTGTTGAAAGTACCATTAACACTGCATGGTCCATTTGTCCTCTGTTTGCCAAGCTCACAGAGCAGGTTGCTTCAGTGCCAACATGTTAATTCAACACCTGTCTGCTGGAAATGGGATTTGGCCATCCCATCCATTCGAATATCTCCCTCCCTGCCACCACATGCTGTGAAGACCACTGGAGACAAATGCATTGAAGAGGGAAAATGCCTTCTGAACTGAAGTCTTGGGCCAGATTCCAATGCTGATGGCCAACACGGGCAAACTGAAGGACACACAATTGCCTGCTAGTCCAGGCCCTCCATCATGGCCCCTCACTACTGGATTGCACATGTTGAATTACAGAGGAGAAAGAACACTGGATTATTCCCAGAGTCTATGTAAATATTGAAGTGAGCCATTGATGGCCACTCAGTACCAACAGATTTCAAT
Source organism: Varanus salvator macromaculatus (assembly GCA_023646645.1). Classification (NCBI taxonomy): domain Eukaryota; kingdom Metazoa; phylum Chordata; class Lepidosauria; order Squamata; family Varanidae; genus Varanus; species Varanus salvator. The sequence continues at coordinate 4,373,771 of JAIXND010000657.1, forward strand.
ACAAATAGACAGTCTCAATGCACAGAAAAGTTCAACATCTGCATGAATATTGGCTTAGGAAAAAGCATCAAGAAAACGAAGCAATAGTCTGTCGAAACGAGAGAGAGGTGCTTCCTATAAAAGAAAGGCAGTGAATCCCGGCTCTGTTCCAAATTGTGATAGGAACACCCAGACTAGTTAATACAATGTATAAAAATGACATATGAAAATAAGATTTCTTACAATTCAGAACTGGCTGGTCCACTGTGAATGCAGGCGGGTGTTCAATATGAAAAACCTTTTGTTGGAATCCAGGGATGCATTCTAAATCTTCTGCGAACGCAAGCAGCAGAACCTGAGAAAACAAAGAGAGAGGACTTTTCATATCTGCTTGTTCATTGCTTGTACCACCTTGTGCAAATGATAGCAGGGCTGGATTCAACCTCCAGGAGATTAAAAATGGTCCCTCACATCACACCTTCTCTTTTACATTTTCTTGTTATTGCCTTGGGGCATAAAATTACATTTCATAGAAACAGACGGGGAGAGAGAGAGGGAGACAGAGAGGGAGACAGAGAGGGAGGGAGGGCACAGATTCCCATAGAACCAAATCTAATGCAGTAACAAAGAACATTAAGCAGTATTGTAGGATGTTTCTCTTTGCTGGCAAGATATATTCACAGGAAATTGTTCTGCTTGTTGCCCACAAATTGAGTGCCCCTGGCTCCCAGAGCATGGCAACTCAATTCATGGGACGTGTTTTCTGAGAAGACCTGTCCAAAAGTTTAATACTGGTAGGCATATGCAGATGGGGGAGAAAGTATTTCAGAAGGGTCTGTGCTTGGCCTGCAACTGGTGGACATCCTTCAATGAAGGTCCAAAATAGCCATTAGATGGGACTTCTTTAGCCACCACCAACAATTGAATCTTCAGCTCAGGTTTTCCCTCCCCTGCCTACTGGCATCACTTGATGAAAGACTGTAAGAGCAGGGAAGGAGATATCGCTTTGCTGTAGAACCTACGCACATGTGTGTGTGTGTGTGTGTGTGTGTGTCTGTGTGTAGATTGTCCTAAGGTTTATGATCTGGCATCTCTGAGTAGGTCTGGAAAGACACCCGTTCGAATCCCTGAGAAGATGCTGCCAGTCAGTGGATAGAGTTGTAGGGCACAGTAAACCTTTGGCAGCTCGTAAGCAACACGGTAAACCCTTGGCTAATTAGCATGAGGCACTCAATGTGCCCAACAAATGATTGGGCACAACAGAAGATCCAAGACCATCACTCCTAACTCTCAGTCCTCAATCCTCCTACAGGCCTCCCATAAGATCAAATCCAAATGAAGGCCTCAGTATTGCATTACACTCGGCCAGGAGAGACCAGCCAGTAGATCCCAAGAAGTTCTAGACTTCAAGAAGCCCCTGACAGCACAGCCAGTGGGCAGAGATACTGAGAGTTGGATTCCAACACACCTGAAGAATCATGAAGAATCACAGAATAGTAGAGTTGAAAGGGAACAAGAAGGTCATCAGGTCCAACCCCCTGCTGTTGCAGGACACCAAGTTACACCATCCCACTCAGACGGCTTCTTTTTAAATGCCCCTAGACTGTCTGACAGCTCCTGCTTTGGGGTAAGCAGTATCTATTCCTTTTGATACTGCTTAGCAGCACATCTACCACGAGTGCCTATCCACTCTGATAGTACTTTCCCACATTCTTCTCAGCAGAGAAAGGAACGAGAGGGAGCAAACAGTCAGCAATTCTAGAGGTGCAAATGTATTGACAATGCAAATCTACAGACCCTGGAAAGGCGTCCCAGGACCACACTAGAGGCAGGATACCCCCTCCAAGGGTCAATCTGAGATCAGACCTTGACAATCATTTCCAAATGCTCCAGGCAGGATTTTTTCCTGTTATTTCAGGCCTGCTGTCTGAGACCTTTAAATTGAAAAAAAGGAAGCATTGAACCTGGAGCCATGCATGTACAAACCAGGAGTTCTGCCACGGAGCTGCCGCTTGTTCCCTGCCAGGCGATATGACAGCAGTAAAACATTATGGGTTGCCCAGTGTGAGAAGTAGGACATGAGCCCCTCCCACTCCCCAAACCAGCAGTGTTCTTGCATAATGCATCATAGCAGGGATGCGGAATGTGGTGGAGTCGCGGTTCGACAGAAGACAGCAAAGAATGACTAATCCAGCCCTGGAAACAGCACGGCTGGCTATTGCAATCACTTTCACGGCTCAAACGGCAAGAGCGAGAGGGAAACACAGTTTGCAGGAGAAAAAAGGTTGCGCGCTCTCTCTCTCTCTCCTCGGTTTGCACCGCCAATTGCCCATTCCGTGCTATCATTCAAAAAGAAGTTTACCTGGAGGAAGCCTTCAAATAGAGTGCCTGCTTCATGCTGGAGGTGAAGCTCAAGGTGAAAGTTAAGTACTGCATGTGTCAGAGTTGATCGGAGAGAACTGCCCTGCCTTGACTCTGCATGAGGTCCTGGCCAAGGGAAGGGAGGACAGAGCAAAAGCAGATCTTGCTGGAAATGGCGTGCGCATCGTTTCCCATCACCCAAGATCTCTTTGACCACCCCCAATCCCTGTGCTGGGCAGACCCTGCAAATTTGACCCCTATTGTGGTGTAGTAGTTAAGAGGACGGGGCTCAGGGGATCTGGGTTCTAGTCCTTGCTCAGCCATGGGGCCAACCACTCTGAGCCAGTCCCAGACTCTCAGTCCAACCCACCTCACAGGAACGCTGTTGTGGAGATAAGACTGAGATCAGCAGGAGGAGAATGAGGCAAGCCACACTGAGTGCTTGGTGAGAAGGTGGGATATAAATCCAAAGCATGAATAAAAATAAATACCCACTGTGCAAGTCTGCTTCAAGCTTAGCAAGAGGCATGTTTTTCCTTGAAATCATCATCAAGTGGGTTTCTGGGAAATCTCAGCAGTGGTGCACCTAGATGACTTCAGGCTCTCTGTATGATGGACTGAAGCCCAGTCCACTTGCACCTTACTTGGGTTATCATTTCAACAGGGGCAGCTCTGATCAAGATTTAAGGAAGATGCAGGTAAATCAGAAAGGTCCAGTGTAGGGCAACCACAATGATCCAGGGCTTGGAAGCGCTGCCCTGTGAAGAGAGGCTGGGAGAACTGGCCATGTTCAGCCCTGAGAAGAAAAGACCGGGGGGGGCAGGGGAGACATGATATCCCTCCACAAGTACCTGTCACAAAGAGGAAGGTCAAGATCTCTTCTTGCTGGGGCCAGAATGTAGGACACGGAATAACTGATTCAAACTGCAGCAACCCAGATTCAGGCTGGACACCAGGAAAAACTTCCTCACTGTCAGAGCAATACAACAGTGGGACCAGCTGCCTGGAGAGGTGGGGGGCTCTCCCAAACCAGAAACTGGACAGCCATCTGAGTGGGATGGTGTAACGTGGTGTCCTGCAACAGCAGGGGGGTGGACCTGATGGCCTTCATGGTCCCTTCCAACTCTACTATTCTATGATTCTATGATCAGTGTGGACTTTTGCCCAGAGGCACTGATCCTGGAAATAGTGAGTGTCCCTATTAGACCTTTCCCCCCATTTAATTTTTGTTGGGGAGTCACAACAGCCTCCCCCATGTTCAGCATTGTGAAATCAATATCAGCCCCAGAGTATGAAGTGCCCCTCCACCCATCCCTAGATGCTTCTACCTGGCATCTCACCAGTTCTCCCAAGCCTAATGGTTTCTTGCCCCATCCGTGTCACAACAACAGAGACAAGCTAGGTGGGAATGCCAAGCAGGGGCACTCGCCAGGGAGTGCAGTGACAAGACGAGCTGGCAGCACACAGGCATGGCAGATGGGCGCACTCCTGGTCTTCAACAGCATGCACCACATTGTCCGCATTGTTCTGGCAATAAAGTAGAAGGCAGACAAGAGCCAGAGTACAAGCAAAGCCAAGCAAGCTTCATGCACTGCAACGTCCTGCCACTGAATGCTAGCACAGAGGAGAAGTCAATTGCAGATGGGCAGAAATGACCCTTTTGCACTGACCCTGAAACTGAGCATGGACCTGGGCACAGTCTGCAACTGGAGGGTTAGCTCTGGACGAGAAAGCAAGAATTGCTCCACTGGATCACACCTGTGGTTCTCCACATCCTCTTCCCAGAATGGCCGACCATCTGCCCATGGAGGAAGCTCACCATTTCCCATGTTTGTCATCATATGGTCTGTGATTGAAGTGCACGAAAACTTTTTTTTTGGATCAGGATCTTACCCCGTTTGCACCTTCCAGGCTGAACATGGACTTACACATTCTGCAGGAAAAGTTTGTGCATTTTTACCTTGCAATCTGATTCATGGATCCAAAGAAAAAGTGTTCAACACTATGGATGCATTTCAAAATGGATAAATCTCAAACATATGCACAAAAATGCACACAGAAATGCCTTAAGAGTTTCATTCCAAAAGGGGTGGGGTGGGGGTTACAAACTCTCCAGATTCTAGTTCTCCACTCCAGCCTGGGTACCACCTTTCTAGGGTGCAACTCAAGACAGATCATGGACCCCTGCCTTTGACACAGACACTTATACGCTAAGAAAATGTGTAGGGAGGGAATCCCCCAGTGTGAGCAGATTGGTACCTGAATAGTATGCATTCCTTGTGCAATTTGTGAAGAGAATGCAAGGGCCACACACTTTCCAAGTGCAAAATTGTGCAAAACACAGAAAATGCCTTAGTGTGCAGGATGTGCATTGCATGGCAGAAATTCATGCAATTTGTGCCATTAAAACACATGCACACAGTCAGGATGATTGATTTATTATGTATCTTAAGAGATGGAAGTCCACAAGAAAAGAAACCTGGCCCAGATTACTTCTAACCATTGCACTGGAAGCAGGCATGAACTCCTTCAAGCTCCAACAAGCTGGAATTTCTAGCATCCGCACATCTCTACATCACACAAGCATACTCTAGACTTGCAGCCCTCCCCAACCTGGTGACCTTCAGAGGCATTTGGACCACAACTCCCAGAATTCCCATCCAGCAGGGCCCTTGACTGGGAATTCTGGGTGTGGCTGTCCAAATGTGTCTGGAAGGCACGAGGCAGGGAAGGCTGTGCTAAAGCACCCATAGTGTCATGGCCAAAATTGCCTTTTAACTTTCCCGCCCTGTCGTCACCCCCTGCGTGTCTCAATGCAGTCTTGAAATGGAACTTGCATAGGCAAAGAGAAATAAAGCAAGCAGGAGTAGTAAGCTCACCCTTTCACAATACCCGATTGGCTCATTGTGGAGATCAGACAAATGAAACGGGAAGCTCCAGAAATGTGTCTACAAGTCATATGTGTAAGGTCTTCTCAGCAACTGAAAGCACCCTTTCTTTTCTTGGAAATAATTACAAGATGCCGTCCCGACCTTCCTGCAAAATGGAATCTTTCATGCTAACCATGCAATGTCCAGCTCATTGTTCTTTCCTGGATGTTCAACGGAGTGTCGTACTTGCCCTGACTCTGGAGGCTTTTATTCTCCATTTAAAGAGTGGGTCTCCTTATAAGGGTCCACGCACACACATGATCCATACCATGGAAAATTTATTTATGAAAACTAAATGGCTGTCTAGCCCACTAAAGGTCTTTGCTTTGAAATATTACAGGTGAAAAAGACCGAACAAATCAAATGTGTGCAAACTTACCTTGAAAGGGGAAACCAAACCAAGCACGTGCTACTTAATCTACAACAGGCTCTTCATTCATTCAACATGTGTGGTGGCAACACGTACGTTAGTGTCACCCACCTGCAAACAGTTTATCCGTCAAAATCAGCTGTACCCTAAGTTGGATGGTTGCATCCAAGATGAGCAGAGGTAGTGGAGAGAGACCAAAACTCCTAGCCTATTTCTCCTGATCTGCTGGAATGCGATACTACAAGGAAAAGTGGGTATATTCAGGCTGAGTCTTATCTGGGGAGGTCAGGTCAGGGGCAGAATGGCCTCTATGCAGAAATCGGAAAAAGTCTGAAAACTCTTTGGCTCTGAGTGCTGATCTGCAGGAAATACAATGCCACGGCAAAGCCATCTAAATTTTTATAAGGCCATATTGCTACTGACCCTGTAATTAAGATTATTTATTTGAAACTTTTCTATACCATCCCCTCACAGATGTCTCAGGATGGCTCACAAGACATTAATACAATAAAATAAAAATAAGAGTAACAGTTGCACAGCATCCGATGTTAAAATAAAACCATTAAATAAAACAGGTTAACAATTAAAATACTGGGAGAATAAAAAGGTTTTCGCCTGACGCCGAATGGAAAGAGCGTTGGTGCTAGGCGAACCTCTCTGGGGACCATGTTCCACAGTTGGGCACCACTGCAGAGAAGGCCTTCCTCCAGGTAGTCATCCTCCTGATCTCTTTCAAGGACGGCTCCCGGAGGAGGGCCTCTGACTCAGATCTCAAGGGGTACATAGAGGAAAAGGCACTCCTTCAGGTATCCCAAGCCATTTAGGGCTTTATCGGTCATCACCAGCATCTTAAATTTGTCCCACACTTCAATTGGTAGCTGGTGTAGGCGATAGAGGACTGGCGTTATATGTGAGCAGCTGCCGGTCCCTGTTAGCATCCTGACAGCTCTGTTCTGAACCAACTGAAGTATCCAGACCATCTTCAAGGGCAGCCCCATGTAGAGCTTGTTACCATAATCCAGTAACCTCCAGATTGGGTGGTCCCCAACCCCTCCCTCTACATTTCCAGCTATTTGTGGTTTAGCGCAAAGTATTGAAGGGGAGCAGACATTGGTCTTGGTCTGAAAGCACCTGTTAGCTTGCCCAGCTCTGTTCCTGGTCAAGAACTGGTTTAGCACTATTGAAAGGGTTGCCTCCATGCTTGGATTCTCCTTGGGAAACTTCTGGAGGCTATCACAATAAGCACTTGCACTTCAACATTTATCATTGCAGAGAACCTTGCTGGAAAGGAGCTAGCAACATAAAAGGATCAATAACCCAAATTTCCTTCTCCCTCTCTCACTGTGAGACTTTCCTAACAGCAGCTCCTGCACAGAAACATAAAATTAATTTCCAACTAGCTAGTCTCAATGTCATCAAAATAGATTGGGCAATTTCAGGTTTAGAAATCATTTTCTCAGCTTGTTCCACTGTAACTCTTCTCAATTATTTATCACCTTCAGGGGCATTAGATCATAAAGCCATAAGCTCCAGACTGCTAATTTCATTTTGAAGTTGCAAGCTTCCCAGCACACATGGGTGGCAATTAGATTTCTACCCATAACTTAAGCATCAGTTCAAGCCTCAAAATTGTCTTAAGCAGCACTGTGGCAGTGCACAAAGCCATCTGCCAGCGTGATATTTCGGGGGTCAGAATTAATGCAACACGAGCTCATCGAATTACCAGAAATCAAGGAAGGAACAAAAGGTGACCAACCACTGGAGAGGGACCATATAGAACGTAGAGTGAGAAAGAGAGATGCAGAGAAAGCAAGTGGTGGAAGCCACCCATGGCTTTTCAAGGGGGTTGGACAGATCCATGGAAGAAGAGGCACTCAGTGGCTACTAGCCTTGCTGGTCATGTGCTTCCTCCTTGAGCAGAAGTGGAATGCCTGCATACAGCAGCTGCTGAGGAGCCTGGGCAGGTGGAGGACTTACACCCACGCCGGGGGCAACTGCCTTGCTGCAGCATGGTTTCTGTGTGTTCTTATGCTCTTATTATATTGAAGTATATTCTTTCTCATCCCCTTGCAGCATGTCTCCACTGAGAGCTGATAAGCTGAAACTTTCAGAGCCTATCTCTGTATTTGGCTGTGATATATCAGGTACTTCTGGAAGATAACCTACTCCACAGCAATCCTTTAGTCATGGTGGGATAAAAAATATGCCAAATTCAAGAATGGACTGATGGGTTCTGAGATAGGGGTGGCTGACCAAGAATACTATCCTAGGGTTGTTGTTGTTGTTGTTATTATTATTATTAATTACACTTATATACCACCCCATAGCACATGGGCTCTCTGGGTGGTTTGCACATTTAAGAAACATCTAAACAATCAATAAAATAATTGTATTTAGGTAAAACAGTAAGACAATAAACCAATATAACAAGATCAACAACTCACAGCAACTATAATAAAATTAACATATGGCACAGCAGCAATAACTATAATTATACTTATTATGGTAAAACTAATCGTTATCTAATAAAATGTCTGAAAACTAAAAAGGTTTTCATGTGGCCCCAAAAAGGAAGCAAAGATAGTGCCAGGCAAACCTCCTAGGGGAGCATGTTGCAGAGATGGAGTACCACTACTGAGAAGGCCCTTCTCCTGGTTGCAACCCCCTTACATCTTTGGGGGAGTTCCCTTAGAACAACCTAAGTGGATGATCTTAAAGGCTGGGTAGGAACATATAGGACCAGGTGTTCTTTCAGATAACCTGGCCCCATGCTGTTGTGAGAATGTCTACCCGATCCAAAGTTCTGTGAAAAAGGCCAACTACATGTTAGGCTGAAATTTAAAAAGTGGCTGAAAATAAAGTTGTGAAGATCTTAGTCTCCCTGTGCAAATCTTGGTGTGCCCCTTACTGATGCTCAAAGTGTATTAAAATGTATGGGGAGGGGAGAGAAGGAGCACAATTATAGTGGAGGTGCCACTGTTATTCAAAACACATTTATTAGAATATTTGTAGACTCTCCTACACACTGCCAGTGGAACAATGCTGGTAGCTCTGTGGAAGAATATCTGCTTTGAGATATACCGCTTCCAGTAGAGCTGGAAAAACTCCACCCGGAAGGAGTTGGAAGCTGCTGCAGGTGAGTGTTGACCATTCTGAGCTAACTGGATGCATGGCCTGACAAAGGTAACTTCCTGAGCTGCTATGAATCTCTACGTGAACCAACTGGATCACAACAACAGTGACTGGTGTGAGTCAGAATTAGTCATTTCCTTAATCTTGTGCTACCCAAATATTCCATTGCTGTGGTACTGAACAGTCTAAAATGTCTGTATTCAAAATGACCAATTCATACACAGAATTTGAATTCTTTTTTTTTAAATTAAGGTTCCAGGATATGAATACAGAAGCAAGATGGCAAGGACTTAGGTGTGATATCCATTCCTACAGCCCATGATATTGGCAGTGCTGGGAACAACTTATAGGTCATAGTTTCATCATGCAACATGCACTGACTTTGATGAACTTTTGTTGAATGATAAAGCATTAAAGATGCAATCATGGCAAGATAAGAAAACAGCCAGGGACCATATTTTACAAGTCAGAAATTTCTTTCATTATGGGAAGGCGTGTGCTAAGGAGGGGAGGTTTGGCTGCTTGCTGGGCATTTGCACACAGGTCTGAATTATTTTCTGTATTTCTTTTTCAGAAAAACCCAATCACTCTGCCATTGATCAAGAACATCTCTCCATAAGCTCTGCAGCATTACCTTCATATCAGATTGCGAACTGAAGTCATTTTTGGAAGAAATGCTATTACCATTTGGCAGCAAGATCCTTCCAGGATGATAAATATCACTTTAAAGGGATTCACCTACCCTTTTACTGCATAACTCTGTCCTAAGTGTTAAAGTCACTCTTGGAACACTGAAAGGTGGGCTATGGTAATACAAATTACGGCAACTTTATTGGTTCATGTGAATTCTCAGCTCTCTCTTCTCTTAGAGGCACTGGTGTCAATTGGCTCCCATTAACTGAAATTGGAACATGACACACTCTTTAGATGAAGAGCATGGGGAAAACTTTTGCAAGAAATGGGACTCATAAAAGAAATGATGTGTTTATTATAATCTTGAGTTTTATCACACTGAGGATAGTCCCAGACAGGTGACAATTTACAAGGTCTATCTTGCAGGAGACGTCCATGACTCCATAAAAACAAATGGTAAGAAACATCTCTGGTTCAACCACACTTTTGCTAGAGGAGTCTAGTGTCCAGCCCACAAAAATGTCATCTGTCTTCAACTCAAGGAGCAGGAAAACAAATCTTTTGGACAATTGATTGCCTTCTTGGAGTTGGGGAAAGACCTCTTTACCCTTTTGATAAATGTTTGAGAAAAACACTTTCACTGCCTGCCAGCATGGATGTTGCTGTCATGCTTATTCCATCCCAAGTTTGGTACCCATGAGACTACCCAGTCAGATGGGGGTTCAATTTTGTACATGTGACGTGACAACACAGGTGTATTTCCTTGACATTTTTACAGCATTTAAATCCAGTGGCCCATATCAATGTCAGATTAGGTCTCTACATCCCAACAGGGTTGTGACTTGCTAATATAACCCTTTGAACAACAACTTTTTAAATAATTCCACTGAAGTCAAGATGCCACTGACTTTAGATCATGCAGAAGAATAGAATCTGCAGAAGAATAAAAATCATACCCAATAATTTTTGAAAATAGCTATGTTAGCTTAGGAGTTAATTTGTGCTCCATCACAAAATGATTAGATAGAAATTACTGGTATTACCTTTCTGGAAATATATTCATAATGAAGAGAATACTGTAGGCATCTATTACCATTAAAAACTTATTTGGAATGACAAAAATAGACTAAATTACTAATGGCCATCTGAAGTGTTTTAATTGTTTAATATTACCCTGCCTAACTGCAGAACAGAAAGAAATTATCTGAGTGTGTTCCATTTTCCACCTTTCTCTGTCTCTCACACATTTGCCCACCTGCACAATTTCTTTTCAGCTTTTATTGCAAAGGGGGACATTAACTGTATGTGATCAATTTTTATATAATTTCATCCCTGAAGGGAACCAAGAGCTCCATTTCTAGAGCTTCATAGCACCAAAGCAGCAACACTCAGATCTATGTATTTCTCGCCGTTAGCCTCCTATAAAAGATTAAGCTACACTTACTGTCACAACAAGTGAATAGGCCTTTAACATGACTTCATTTCTTGGCTGAAATGGAAAATCATGTTAAAGGCATATATAGATTGTGAGGAGATCCAAAAGTTGCTTTCTGAACTGTGGGAAGAGCAAACAAAGTAACATGTGTGACTCATTGTAAGCAAGTGAAAAATAATCTGCTTCAGGCAAAAATCCCATCCTCAAGTATATATTGACAGGATCTAATCCATAATTCAGACACGTTAGGGTTTTGGTGGACAATTTAATGAAAATGTGTCCTCTTTCAAGGGATGGTGGAGGAAAGAATGGTCCAGTTATCCTTCAGTGTAAACTTGTGTATTTTGAACTTTGCAACCAGCAAACTCAGTCATTCTTCAAAATGTAAATGCCTCCTTCCAAAAAACAGGAAAAGAGTTCTCACAACTGCAACAATGCAAGCTCAGCTAGAACATATTCAAAAGCTTAGTAACGTAGCATCAACCTCCCCAAAAAAGGACCAGCATGGCTAATTAGCAGTGTTGGGAAAGCAATCCAGGAAAAGACTTCCTTCAGACAATAGAAATCATGCCCAAATGAGGAGAACAAAGAGCACACATTTGTACAAAAGAAATGAAAGATATATATGTGTGTATATAGATAGATAGATAGATAGATAGATAGATAGATAGATAGATATAGAGAGATGTATAAGAGAGAGAGAGAGAGAGAGGATCTTGTTGCTATGCATTCAAGCCAACAGTTAATAAGTCTTTAAATACATCAGAAGTGGGAAACTGGCTAGGGAAGCATTTAGATAACAATGGTGTTTAAAGAGTATTAAGGGAAGATAAGGAGATTATGGAGAAGCTGAATGAATTCTTTTCATATGTCTTCACTGCAAAAGATTTAGCCCAGATAGCAGTGCCTCAACTGATGTTTTCAGGAGAAGCGTCTGAGACAATTAGTGGTGGCAAAAGATGAAGTTCTCAATCTTGTTGACAAACCGAAGGCTAATCAATCACCAAGAACAGATGTCATCCATCCAAGTGTTTCTGAAGAGTTCAGACTTGAAGCCACTCATCTTCTTACACAAATATTTCGCATGCCTTTAAGATCATTTTCTGAACAAGAGGACTGGAGAATGATCAGTGTGGCACATTTTCTGGACAGCCCAGACAAGTGTCTCCAAGATGGCTTAATATATGGTTCGAGCAAATTCGTTGAAACCATCATTAAAGATAAAAATGAGTGAAAGACAAGCTCTTCTTATTGATCAGTAACTGGTTAATGAACAGAAAGCAGAGGGCAGGAATAAACTGCATGTTCTCCCAGTGGAGGGATGTAGATAGTGGGAAGTCACCGTTAAGTATTCTAGACCAACTTTTTGACCGATCTAGGATTAAACAATCTTGAATCAGGCTTGAGCAGTAAAGTTTGAAGGTACCAAATTATTTAGGCTGTTTAAAACAAACAGGGATTGTGAAGAGCTCTCAAAGGATATCCTCAGACTGAGAGAATGACCATCAAAATGGTACATTAATATTATTATATTTCTATATCTCCCATAGCTGGGTGATATTTTAAGTCACCTATCTAGATTGCAGCCAGGTCTAACCCTGCTTAGCTTCCAAGATTTGGCAAGATCAGGCACTTCAGGCTATATGGAAGAGTGTGGTTCATTGTAAGCAAGTGAAAAGTAATGTGACTTGAGAAAAATATCCCAATTTTAAATATAAAATGATACACTCTGAGCTACATATGGGTATCCAAGAAAGACATCTTGGAGCTTTGGAGGACAGCTTGATGAAATGACAGCTCAGTGAGCATTGACTATGAAAAAAGGCAACTTTCATTTGGGGTATAATCAGGGAAGAAAATATGGATAAATGTGTGACTAAAAATTAAAACACCAGGATAGGAATTGAAAATAAAGCTGCCAAGATCACTTTCCCCTTATACAAATCAGTTCTGGTCACTGCACCTAAAAAGGATACTGTAGAGTTGGGAAAAGTGCAGAAAATTGCAATTAAAATGATCCATCAAGGTAAGCAATTCTAGATGATGTAAGCTTTTCTCGTAGGTGTTGAAGAAAGGTTAACATGTGTAGAATGGTTTAGCTTAGGAAAAACAAATCAAGTTAGGGGAGACATGGCAGATACGTGAAACATTTTGCAGCGAGTGGAGGGAGCAGAAGTGAGATACTGTAGCGCTAGAATCCAATGGAGCCATCCTGTGAAGCTGATTGGTAGGAAAGTCTAATGGGCACAGTTGTTCACACTCAGCAATGGAACTGGCTACAAGATGCTGTGAGCACCATTCATCCGGATGGCTGCACGGTGAGAAAGCCAATCCCTGGGAGATGGATCTATCAGTGGCCGCTAGTCCCAATGGCGAAACACCACTTCCAGAATCACAGGCAGGATGCCTTGGCCACCAGTTGATGGAGGAGGAAAGGGGGGCACTTCTCTTGCTCTTGGGGAAGTGGGACCCACACACTGCACTGGATGGACCCTGAGATCTTACTGAATATGGCTTTTCTGAGGTCATTCAGCTGGTCGCTGAACCTTGCTCTTAGCTGTTTCTAGGGAATCCGATGCTGCCCCTTGGCCCCTGTATCTTCTACCTGAGACAAGCATCAGTGAGACAAGTGAGACATCTCAGTGAGTGACTGAGAGCCAGTGTGGCATAGTGATGAAGGGCATGGGACTGGGACTCAGGTGATCTGGGTTCGAGTCCCCGCTCAGCCATGGAGCCAACTGGGTGGCTTTGGTCCAGTCACAGACTCTCAGCCCAGCCTACCTCACAGGGCTGTTGTTGTGGGGATAAGATGGAGGAGGAGAATGATGTAAGCTGCCTTGAGCCCTTTATAGGAAAAAGGCAGGATATAAATCCATAAATAAATAAATAAATAAATAAAATCATGTTCTGCCTAACATGAACCTACTAGGTTGGACAATGACACCCAACTTCTCGAGTAAATACAGCCCAGCAATGCAAAAGCACTTGGGCCAAAGGGAGATCCATTGCGGTGTAGTGCTTAGAGTCACCTGGGACTCAGGTGATTGGGGTTCTTCCCCCTTGAGATGAGAGTTTTGTCCCCAGCACAGACTCTCATCCTTGTGGTGGGGATAAAATGGACAGGAGGAAAAACCTGTAACCCCCTTGGGGTCCTGAAAGATGAAGAAAGGTGGGATTAAAATATAATATATGGAACACTACAACTATGATTTAAATATGCTTGGTTTAATTAATATTTAACTGCAAATAAATCATAACAGTGATATATGTTATTATTAATATAATCATCCATTTTTAACTAGAGCTTCAGCGAAGTAGCTGAAAATGCGGTGTGCATGCAAGGCTAGAGCAAAATTTCTAGATTCTTCCCTATTACATCAAGAATGACCTTTTGAAAGGAATGAAACCCATTAGACGTAAATGTGACAAACCATTAAAGATCTTCACTTAATAGCCAAGCACAACACACATGGAGAGCCCCACACAACCCTCTATCCACCATAAATTAATTAGACCACAAGTAATATGTAACCAAGTCTTGCTTTATAACCCCTTTTTGTAATTACTTCCCCTGTTCTGGAAGAAAGTGGAAGAAAGAGGAGGAGGAGGAGGAAAAGTCGAAAACAATCTTTTTATATATAAAGGCATTACCAGTGACCTCAAATGCATTAAGAGTTCCCAAGAAAGTTTTTCTTAACGCTTATGAAAAGAGAAAGTTTGTGTACCTGAAGATTAGTTGAAAACACTGATAAAAAAAAATGGGTTAATATTTGACATTAATAGGGTAATTGGGCATTTTCAGAAGACACTGAACAAAAGCAGCAACAAAAATGCACGTGGAATCAAATTACATGGAAACAGACGTGGTTTTAAAACGATTCCTGGGAATTTGGGTTAGCTTTATCCTTTCTTAAAGGTCTTCTTTCCATATTGATCAGAAATTTGAAATGAAAGGTACACAGTATCGCTGATGCACAAGAATAGCAGGGCAGAAAGTAAACTTCAAGGGAGGGGTACAAACAATGATCGAGACTTCCTTGATGAAGACATGACGAAACACCTTAAACACAAAAGAGCCACTGTGGTGTAGTGGCTAAGAGCACAGGACTGGGACTCAGGAGATCCGGGTTCAAGTCGCCCTCTCAGCCACGGAGCTCACTGAATGACTTTGAGCCAGTCACAGGCTCTCAGCCCAGCCTACCTCACAGGGTTGTTGCTCTGGGGATAAGACTGAGAGAAAGAGGAAGAGAATGATGTGATCCACTTCGGTTAGACATGCAGGGCACAGCAACACCCCAAGCAATGCTTGCGTATCCAAAGCAGCAGCCCCACCATGGGTTAACCAACCCATGGTAGACATTTGTTCCATGCAGACAGCTTACAGAAACACTTATAACATTGTGATTCAGGCCATGTGTTCAGCATTCACATTGTGTGTGTTTGTTGTGAGAAAGTGCCAGTGTCTCCCCAGGAAACATGCTTTCTGTGTGAAATGTTAGGGAACCCTTAATGATCATCAACAGATGCCAGTCCAACATTTCATTTGAAAACTCTCCAAGATCTAGTCTGTCTTCCAAGACAGATTTTTCCTTGTTGAAATGCTCCCAAATTAACCAACAGTTTCCTTATGATCCATAGATCCTTGGTATATAACTTACTGGAATTGCACTGCCTTCTATCAAACACATATTTTGGCTAGGCCTGAAGGCACATTTTTTAACCTGCTCCACAAATTTGCTTATCAAATAAACTGCATTGCTCAGATTTAACTGCTCCCACCTAAAATGGTCAGTTGTGGGAACCCAACCTTGCCCTCACTTCATATCTCATCTTACGTGCACCAAGAAGGTAAGAATGATGTCTTGGTGGTACCCACTACACCTGTGCACCACTCAAGATAGAATAAATACCACAGAAATCAGAACTACACCCCTTCTCCCTGATTCCAGCTGTTTAAATTTTCCAAAGGAGGAAATATGTTTTGATAACGTAAACTTCATAAATCAACCCCATCACAGAAGGACGCCAAACCTCCAAGCCACAGGCAGATTATGGAGGTTTGGCTCCAGTTCCATGGAGTCTTCTTGATTCCACCATATGGGGGACCTTGGCCCCAAAATCGGTCTTTGGTGAAAACCCTGTTGCCATATCTACCCCACTTCATAAAAGAAGGTCTCAGCAAAGATTTCCACAGTGGTTTGGAGTTTTATCTCTTCTTATAGCTGGTTCTCACCTACAAAGCCCTTAACGGCTTGGGACCTGGATACCTAAAGGAACGCCTGCTTCCATATTTGCCCTCCCGGCCCTTGAGAGGAGGGGGCAGAGGCCCTCCTCCAGGAACCCTCTCTGAAAGATATTAGGAGGGTGAGTACCCGAAGGAGGGCTTTCCCTGCGGTGGTGCCCCACTTATGGAATACACTCCCCAGAGAGGTCTGCCTGGCACCATTGTTATTTGTTTTTTGGTGCCAGGCCAAGACCTTTTTATTTAAACACTATTTTAATAACTGTTAATATTATTTATTGGTTTTAATTTTTGCAGCCAGGATGAATCTGGATTTATTTATTAAAACATTTCTATGCTGCCCCATCACAATAAAGCCTCGGGGTGGCTTACAACATAATTAATATAAAACATATAAAATTCAATTGAGCCTTCCCCCCCCCCCCACTGGTGCATCTCAGCAAAACCTTTAAAATCCCACTTATCACAAGTACAATTAGCAATTAAAATACGATTTAAATAAAAAGGTCTTTGCCTGGCGCCAAAAAACAAATATTCCATAATTTTAATAAGTATTGTTTTATATGATTGTTTATTTATTGTGTTGGAAGCCATCCCGAGGCTCATTCGAATGGGACGGCATACAAACACTCCAAATAAATAAATAAATACATAAATAAAATAGAGATGGATATTTATGGTATCTTCTGATACTATAGGATGATAGCTAAGGAGCATGGGATCCCTTGCTCTTTTACCCTGCAGCTACAGAGACCAGGGTACACATCCAACTGCTCCCAAATCTTCTTAGACCAGAATTAGATGTTCCCTCAGTACAGGACGTGTTACCAAGAACTAAGAGCAACCAAGCTGCAGCAAGCCACAGAATGCTTGATGGTCTGTCAGGATTTATGTGGGTTGGTGAGTGAACCGCCAGCATGTCTTAGCTTTTTCGCAGAGTGCCTTCCTGTGATGTGTGAAATGGCCCCACATTGCACAGAATATCTGGCCACCTTCGCTTACAAAGAATGGGAAGGAAATAGAAATGTACAAGAAATACATGGACATCGATTAATTTCAACTTTTGAAAATTGCATTTAAAAATGCATAGCAATTTAAAGTTACTGAAGCACTTCTTCCCCTTTTTCTCCTTCCGTCTGCCTCAGTACAGAAACAGCATGCAGGGAGGGACAATCTTCACTTGCCAAGTGTGAAACAATTAAAGATTTTCAAGAGCCTCCTTTCCCTCTTCCTTAATAAAAGATTTTGCCTGAAAATGACTGGGGCCTGGTCAGGTGAGTCATCGTGCAGGTTTAAATTATTTTGAACACACATTTATCCTGCCAGTGCTTGCTTCTTTTTAAAGAGGAAGCTACTTTTAATTACAGTTTTCAAAAAAGAATATTGATATGAACAATTCTTAGTTTAAAGTATAGGGAAAGGGCTTCTATTTGGAAAGGATTCACAAGCAGTGAAGAAGGCTAAAATAAGTGTGTAAGTACGGGGAGACAGTAAATAAAATCCACAAGCATTGCTATCTTGACATCTTCCCATTTTAATCAGTGTATTAAAATATTCCTTAGCTGTAGGGTGGAGAAAGGTGGGTGCAGAAATGTACAGCCCACATATCTGTAGTTCAGGCTCTGCTGGGACCAAGTTGTCAGCACCATTTTTGCAAGATTAGTACTACAATACATGTACACCTTGCCTTTCTTCCTATCAGTAGGATGCCAAGGAAGCTTTCAGGAGTCTCCCGGCATCACTGCAACAACCCTGTGAGGTAGGTTATGCTGTGAATCTGTGACTGGTCCAAAGTCGCCCAGTTGGCTCCATGGCTGAGCGGGGACTAGAAACCAGATCCTCTGAATCCCAATTCGGCTCTTTAAGCTTACACCAAACAAAGACCTTTCTAGTAATGTGTTCGGGTCAATACATGCCCACACTTGACCACCCATTTCATGTACACAACAAGAGGATAAAAGGTAACTACTTTTTGTCTTCAACACATCCTTGGGAAATGAGTTAGGCTGATGAATGATGACTGGTCTAAAATGCCTCGGGGCAGGAAGAAACAGAATTGTCCCTTGCAAGCTGGGCTCAAGATGCTTTGCTTGTGAAAGTTTGGGATTTAGCCCAGATGCTTCTTAAAATGTTGGGTTTTGGGAAGGGGTTGGAGGAGGGGGAGGGGGATGCAAGCGTTCTGGGAGTGCATTCCAGAACAATGGGTAGAGCTGCTTGCAGGAGCAGGAGCAGGAGCACTGCGAGCAGCTACTGTTACTAATTTGCATGTCTTTGGCATACGCCAAAGTCAAATAAGCCAGTTGTGGAGTACAATGAATCGGAACAATAGCGTCTTGTTCATGCTGTCCCTGCCTTCTGATTGAGGGCTATAAACGTTCCCTTCTTCCCATTTCAATTATGAAGAAAAAATATATCCACATTGTAGATACCGTTCATAAAGCCCCCCTTTATCCAGAGTTAATTGTGCTCACTGCAGTCATTCCCTTGGATAAAGGTCTTAAGAGTTTTTGGTTGCTGTGAAGCCCTTTCTCCCTTCCTTTTCTCTCCCCCACACCCACCATTTCAAAATGCACCGTTTCATTCAGAAACAAAAGAAGGAACAGGGCTTATCATTCAAGAACATGTGTCTTGGGTTCAGGAAAGACTCTGCGTTTTGCCTTTCCCCGGAGTCATAGGTCACGCTTGCCGAACAACAATTTAGGTTGCAAGTCATCCTCAGAATAGCCGGATGTACGCATAGCTTCATATTACTGCAATCAAAGAAGCTGTAAAGAACCCCAATTAGACCAAGGGTCTGACTAATATTAAATCAGGAAAGCAATAGAGTATTATTAGGAACACGGCAGGAGACTGGCTTGAAAGAAAGTCTGCATTTAAAATCAATGTCAGCAAGGCCATTGAGTAACCCAAAGCAACTCAGACATGAGTTCCGATTGTTCCTTGCAGCTATTGTCATGAATACATGAATAAGGCTTATGTTGTTGCATTGGCTTGCACGGTTGCAAAACTGTGTACGCTGGTTCTGTAGGCCAGAGAAGCACAAGCTGCAACCACCCAAAGGTACCCTGATTCTCCATTGCCAAAGTCCCCCCACCCATTTACCGAATAGCTGCACTGACTAGATCTTCCTTCAAAGATGGTCAGTGTCCTTCCAATGAGGAAACAGCCATATCTATTACACTGTGTGCACTTGCGTGAATGTGTGTGTCTGTGTTACTCCCCAGCATCAATTAGTAACACTTTTAGGACTGGGAGTAGGGATGTCAGAGGAATCCACTGCAGGGGGCAAAAATCCAACAGAGTTTCATACTTTCCATCCCCGGGTTCTGGTTTGTTAACCCTCCATAACTTGCTGTTGTGCTGACCTAGCTAACTCATGGACTTCTGTCTCAAAGAGATCATGGAGGACCCCAAAACCAATTGGCTGTAGCACAATTTGTGCAGGATTGACCAGTTTGCACAAATTACAAATTCACGCAATTTGGTTGATTCTGCAGAAATCTTGCTAGAACTGCATAGGGGGTTTTTTGTGGGGGGGATGGTGCTTATTTATGCAAATTTTATTGACTGTTTGTTTTTTAAGGCCCATCTTAGAGGCAGAAGTCTGCAAATACATACATACATACAAAAAAAAAAAAAGATTTGGCCTGCTTCTCATCATTAGATCAAAAGTGAGAAGGAAATCATTTCCATTTGGATGAGGCAGTTTCAGTACATTTCTACATCAGAGCTGAAAATATTGCACATTCCTGCTCTAGGCAATATACTCTCTTTCTCGGAATACTGTACATCCAGCGAGCTGCAAGTAATATTCTAATGGCAATTAATGCAATCAGAATATTACTCAGGTCCCAGTGGCTGGAATGTAGTCCACGTCGATCGCAGATGGAATCAATGTCACATGGGTTCCTTTTGAGCCATGGTTCAAGCGTTAAGGGAAAACTTTGCCAGGGAGCAATTCCTCCAGCAGAATAGCTGGTATCAGTCATATAGCATGAGGAGTGCTCAGGGGGTGGGGAATCAATCCAATAACCTTAAGGTAGGGCAGTGGTAAAGCATTGGTGAAAAGCGAAGAGGAAACTAATCCTGGCAGAAGCTTGCTGAGTAAATCAAGAGCTGAGTTTGTATTAACATGTGTTTTCTGAGTTAAATCATGTGGGAGAAGCTCTTGTCACTGGGAATAGGAAGAAAAAATTCCTGTGCATTTTCTTCTCATGCAAAACATTCTCCGACACTCTAGGAATGTTGACATCCAAAGCTTGAGCCTCTGCCACCAATGGGCTCATTACCCAGTTGTATTATCTACTCTACTACCAACAGATGGGAGAAGAGCAGTGGGGTGAATTACAGGACCATAAGAAATGTCAGGTTGGATCAGTCCAGTGGTCTGCCTACTCCACCATTCTGTTCACATGGCGGATGTCCAGCTGCCTTTGGGAAACCTTTTAGTAGAACATGGCTACGATAGTAACTTTACAGAGCTGTTTCCCACAAGCTTCTCTACAGAAGCATACTGCGTCTGGGATGGATGGCTACTAGTCATCATGTCTAGTGGTCTTAGATAGCCTTGTTGTTGCTACATGATGTCAAGTCATCTCTGACCTCTGACAACCCTATGGCTGCCTTCCAACATACCTTGTCCCTGACAGCCCTGCTCAGCTCCTATAAACAAACGACTGCAGCTTTCTTGATGGATCAGTCCATCACAATGTGACTCTTCCTCTTCCTTTTCTGCCTTTGTGTTCCCCATTTCTCCTCAGTAATCATTAAATACAGATAAAATTGAATATTTGAATGTTTGGCTTGCAACCATTTTTCAGCATGTGTGCCTGAGTCTGAGTTTCAAGCTTCATATGGGCTGTCCTGGCATACTTTGCAAGCCAAAATGACATTCTCATACTTCACAACCCTTTCCCAAGTGCTGCTTGCTCCCCTGGGTTTTAAATGGTGCCCCGACTCTCCAGTCTGAAAAGGTCAAAAGCAGGCTTAGTTTCTGGCAATAAGAGTGTTGGGATCAAATATGGTGGCTTCTGGGGTATTTTGCCTCTCACGCTTGCCTCTGGCCCTGGAAGCGTCCGAAAAACTGAATTCAGACCTTGGACTGAAAATGGTTAACATCCTCGATGTGGGCAAAATATCCAGAAATTAACTGCAGATCTGGCACATCATGCATAGTCCAGCCTTGGCTATTCAGCTACAGAGGGTATTAGTCATTGATAGTCCTTCCCTCAATGGATGTGTCTATTGCCTTTCTTTTTATTATTAGAACTCCTCACTTCTGGCGACGATTTCTATAAAGTAGTACTTTCACTGGCTGGGTAATCACACCTCTTGTTGCATCCAATGAGTTTATTCAAAAGCAAAGTCTTTCAGAGGCAAGGGTGTGTGATTTAGATCTTGCCCTTTAAGCACAGCCTGCCAACATGATTTGTGCTAGATGAATGGCCGACAGCCAGTCCCCAGATGTCCCCATTGTGTCATCTGGACACGAAGTGGAACTGGACAGGGCATCGAGGGAGATAAAATTATAAATCCCTAATCAATACCTCTCTTCTTAAAGAGGCTTACTGTTCAGCTTTGTACCATCTGCAATTTTACTCTGGTGTAATAACAGTCTAAAATGATGCTACCCCATAGTGGGTCATTCACAAAAATGGCAGCTATTATGGTATAACACACACACACACACACCCTAAGAGACAGAAATATAGAAAAGTAGGAATGTGCTACAAATCAGAAAGGAAATTGTACGCTATTTTCCGTTTCATGGTTCCATCCCTCAAATTGCAGAGTGGTCCGTTTGACCTTACATATGGTATTTAGAGATACAGGAAGTGATGCATGTGCACACGCACAGACACGGGGACAGGGGGAAAGAAGCAGGGAATATGGTTGCAAGAACCAGAGAGATATCAACAATTCAAGGGTTGGTGGGTAGAAGAATGTTTGCATCTGTGTAAGGAAGTATCACTGGAGACCAAGGTCAAAATCACCCATGTTGTGACCAGGAATAAAAACAGTGTATGGGTGTGAAAGGCGGAAAGAAAGAAAATTGATGCATTTAAAACATGGTGCAGGAGGAGATCTTTGGAATGCCCAACAGAAGGATGGACAAGTGGGTCCTAGATCAAATCAAGCCAGAGCATTCCCTAGAAGGAAAAAGTGACAAAGCTGAGGTTGCCCTACTTTGGGGACATCATGAGAGGGAAAGGCTCCCTGGAGAAGACCATCATGCCCGAGAAAGTTGAATGCAGAAGAGGAGAAGGGAGACCAAGTAAGAGGTGGATGGACTCCATCAAGGAAGCCTCAGCCTTGCATTTTGAGCAGCTAAGCTCTAAATGTCTAAATGGCAAGGATGGCAAGGACAGGACGTTTTGGAGGGCTTTCATTCCTTGGGATGCCAGTATAACAGAACATGATGAGTTCATCCCATGAAGCTGATTGGTGGGAAGTCCAGAAGTCCAAAAGGAAGTCCTTCTTCACACAGGGCAGACTTGAACGAAGGACTTCCTTACCATATGTTGCAGTGATGACCACCGATTTGGAGAACTGTAAGAGGGGATGGGACAGATTCGTTCAGCACAAGGCTATCACTGGCTACTAGTCCTGAAGTCTCTGTGCTAGGATCAGAAACTGTATACCAATGCACCCCGGTTGCTGGGCCACTTAGGTGGGTGTTCTCCTGCTTGGGAGAACCTGTGGACAACAGCTGGCCAGTGGGTGAACAGACTGAACTAGGTGGACCCTTGGCCTGATCCGGCAGGACTCTACTTATATCGTTTGCTGGCTGAACATGGTGCTGGAGCCCTCCTTCTGGGGACTGAGGGTACACCACAAACTTTTGTTGTGGTCTTTCTCATCCTACTACATCTCACTTACTTCCATGCTGGTTAACTTCCTGGTTACCTAAAGGAGCGCCTGTGACTGTATATGCCCTCCTGCCCCTTACGATCGGCAGCAGATGCTCTCCTCCAGGAGCCCTCTGTGAAGGAGGTGAAGAGAGTGAGTACCCGGAGGAGGGCTTTCTCTGCGATGGCACCCCACTTATAGAATCTGCTCCCCAGAGAGGCTCGCCTGGCGCCGTCATTATTTGCTTTTTGGCGCCAGGCGAAGACCTTTTTATTTAAGAAATATTTTAATTGTTAATTTATTTATTAATTTATTAATTTTATTATTTATTAGTTTGTGAATTTTAGTTTTTGTTAGTTTTAATTGGGACTATGAGATGGGCCAATTTTAGTCTTTAACTGTAATCGGTAGGTCGTTTTGTGTTTTAATTTTATGTTGTATTTTGTCTTGTACGGACCTGCTGTGAGCCGCCCCGAGGCTAGCTGGCAAGGGGCGGCACAGAAATTTTTCTAATAAATAAATAAATAAATAAATGCTGCTCAAATGGGAAGCTAAATCAAGATGTCTCCATGGATCTTTCCGGGCCATGGGAAACAGAATGTCCACTTCCTTTCATCTCCTTCCCTGGGGAAAGACACACACTGTGTGACAGAGGATTGTTTACTGATTTTAACAGTAAAACCTTGAAAAAAATGCCCCCTTTGTGTTACAACAGCTAAGGGTTAAATATGTTTTGCAGTAGAAATGCTCAAAAAGGATGATTCACTTCAGGCCAACAAGAAGCGCCAATGTGCCATGCAAAGCAACACACCCAAGTCCCTAATTACATACAAATGTGTGATCAACACAAATTGAATTTAGGGTGTATTCCTTTGTATCTATTTTGAGTCACTTCTCATAAGTTGCATCTGGTCGAATGATCCATACCCTCCATGCACACTGTTGGCAACCAAGCTATAATTACCCGGAATCAGATAATACTCTTTTTATTAAAGTAGCTCTTTCCTGAAATTAAATGTTTCTAATTGACAATTGCAGTGCATCTTCAGTAATGTGTTTCAAGCAAGTTAGAATCAAGCTGTTTTATGTGGGCAAGCGGCACGTATTTGGAATTTCCTGGCCTTTTCCAAAAATTCTGCTGGGGTGCTGTCAAGATGTCCTCCCCATGCTTGTTATGTGACAGACATCAGCCTGCAACAGGATGCGTCTAAAATTCCTCTCTACACCTTCCCAAATTCCTTGGCCAAAGTTTGATTCCTGTGCTCACAAATAACGTGCTCAGCCACTAGAGATATGAATGGAACCCATAATGGACTCAAATGCGTATGAATTTCTAAGGATCTTATTTGCAGGTTCTGTGGCAGAGAAACTTTGCCCGAGTGACTTGGATTTCATGAACTTGCTAACCATTTCTTGTTACATTTTCTGCAACTTTGCACAAATTTAGCTGTAGAAAAATAAGCACGCTAAGAAAAAAGCCCTACTGGCTAAAAATGCAAATCTCCCTCTTAGGGGAAATGGTAAAGGCATACCTCTTTAGGGATTTATGTACGGAGGGGGCATTGTGCCTTTCCAGGAGAGCACATCTGTGCAGTCAGATTGGACAGAAATAAGGAAAAAGCATTTGCACAAAAGCTAACTCCGTCAAAGACAGATAATGTAAAACAAGGCTGCTGACAATCCACAAGCCATAAACATAATGGATTTTATGTCATCTGCACTTCCTTGTCTACTGTTGACTTATAGTTTCACCCAATAAGGTGGTGGCATCTTTCACCATAAAACCTGAAGCAAAAGACTAATTTCTGGAGGCTTATCAGGCCAGCCAGTGATGTGTTGAAGCGCTTAAAGCATCAGGGCTTAGGAGAGACTGCCCACCCATCCTTGGGGAGTTCAGGAGATGTTTTTCGACCAGTCAATCTCCTTCTCACCTAACTCAAGGGGCCATTGCAAGACATTGGTGGATAGGAGAAGGCGTAACCCCACTTAGCCTCCTCGCAAGAGGAAAACTTTGGATGTAAATATGTCTATGTGTGCATGGAATTGACTTCTTCACCTCTCTCACTAACACTGAACTTTTTTATCATTTGATTTAAGTGGATACGTTGGGTTGAGGGTTATACATTCCTACACCCATATGTGAAATTTCTGCTTGGTGCTTCTTAGGAGCCCTGCAGGATTAAAGAGCTTAATGGATCAAGTTCAGGAAGCTTTGGGGGTTGAATATTAATGCTCTGTATGATTTCGGAGGTGAAGTGCTGTACAGTGAATCATAAGCTGAGAGCTGAACTGGCTTTTGCTGAAAAGGTTATATGGTTTACAATATCCTTTGCATATATAAAATCCTTCTTAGGGACACTCAAGTGTAAGTGAGTATTTACTTTGTAAGCTCACACCTTATCCATAGTGAAACACCTTGAGCAGAGAGTTTGCTTTTAGGCTGATTAATCCACCAGATGCTTCAAGTATGCTGATCCACAAGCAGAAAGTCTCTTGGACTTTATTCAGGAGTGAATTGATCTGTTGGTCAATTCAAAGCAGGCAATGCTTGCAACATCCTCCCAGTTTAGACATTCTCAGAAACCCAACACCAGCGGCTCTCAAAAGCCTGTCTCAATGTGCGGTGAGTTGTTGTTTTGACTTTTTTATTATTATTATTTGATGGAAAACTAGTGTCAGGTTACGGGTAATAAAAACATAGTGTGAATCAATACTCATAGCAGTGTCTTTTCAGCATTCTCTTTCTCTCTCTTCTCGCATGTATTGCTGTATATTCTTATAGGTCAGATTAAGGGACTACAAGGCAGTAAGTGGATCTGCAACTCATCTGTGAACTAAATCAAATCTAGGGTGGGATGCTCTGTACCATCAAATGGTCATGGCACACCCTCTGATGTCCTTGGATTCCCAGCAGGCACAGCTGAGCAGGGGAATAATCCCAGTGCATCTCCTGGGAGATGCTCTTGATGCACCAGGAATTCTCCTTCTGCAATGCCACTTCACCTGTCCTGTGTCTCCTTCCATGGGGGAGAAGAGATGGGGCTGCCTGACCTGCCCACAGCTCAGTTCCATACTCCTGCTGTGTCTTCCCAAGACATCACCTGGCTGTTGTTTTCAGTTCCTGGAATCTCCCGTTAGACCAGGGGATAATGACTTTCTGCACCCTTTGGGTGTTGCTTTCACTCAGTGGAGACCATGTGGAGTCCATCAGAGCAATGGCTTGAGGTGGCTTAGGGAAGCTTCCCAGTTCCAACAGGAGAGAAGTAGGGTGTTTAGGAAGGGGTGAGGATGGTGTATTGAAGTTTAGGCCAGGTGTGTTATAAGCCTCAAGCTAGCTTGGAAATTAAGCCATCTTATTTCCAGTCTGTCTGAAACCGGTGGGGAAAGATCACCTGTTCCTTTTAGGAAACTGTTCAGAAATTGCACTGCACTGGAGTTTAGCAAATTGTTTTCTCTCTGGAGAAGGAAAGAGCAACACCTGGGCACAAGGGTTGAGTCTTTTTAGACTATCCCAAAATGCAGGTAATCCCAAATAATAGTTTCATCTCTGAAGAAAGGGACATAGGAAGCTACTCAGCTAAGCTGTTTGCAGTCTACCAGTGCTGGCTCCCCAGGGTCTCAGGCAAAGGTTCATCCCATCAACATCCACCTGAGACCTTCACAACTGGAGGTGCCAGGAATTAAACCTGTGACCTACTCTTAGAGCATCCTTGCTAGTGTAGGAGCAACATGATGGGCATGCTGCCAATATGACATGTCATTTTGGAGCATCAGAAAAATAATAAGAAGCAGCAACAGCAAAACAAAAACCCCACCCCCTGAACTATTTCAACATATGAACATTTGCATGTAAGCACACATTTCCCTTTTTAACATTTATTCCACTATTTATTCCATTTTTGCACTGATCTCTCCCCAAAATGCATATTTCTGTATATGTTTTTGAGCCAAGCACATCGCTGAAAAGAAAAATCAGCAATTTGAAAAATCATGGAGGTCAACTGCACTCCAATCCATGTATTTCCCTGGGATAAGTGATTAGGCTGGTTTGCTTAAAAATGCAGACAGAACAACATTATTTAGCATCCTTCCTGTTGTCTAGCCGATGTTAATTTCATAAACAAGAGGAAGCTGCACCATGAGCAATCAGAACGGTGGGGTGTTCTTTCAAAATTGCATTGTAAGCTAGTTGGATAGGATTTGGGAGAAATATGCCCAAGAAAAATTTCCAGGCTACCATGAGCCCTAGGAAGGAAAGGAGAGAGGGAGGGAAGAGGAAGGAAGGAAGGAAGGAAGGAAGGAAGGAAGGAAGGAAGGAAGGGGGTTGAGAAAGGGGGGGAGAAAGGGAGGGAGAGCAAGAAACCAACCTACCTACCTACCTACCTTCTGGAAGCATACTAGACCGTTGGTTGGAACAGTCCTGCATTCCAAGCAGCACTGCCATCATGTTGCATGTGTCAATCTGTATGATTTATTATTAAGATCCAGTCCCATGACCACTGAACCAGCAAGGTCTTCAGCTGCCTCCACCACTTCCTCCACTGCTGCTCATTCAGCACCCACCTTTGCGGCCCCACCCCACACTCTCCAAGTGTCCCGCCAGACGCTTCTTGCCCTCGGATGCTCTTCTGTTCACCTGCAGAGCAGGAGGCTGCTGGGTACCCCATCCCAGCTCCATGCAGGGCTTTCTCCTTTGCTCTCTCACCTCATTGTCATGCAGCACTATGAGGCATCTAATAGTGTGGTGTGCCTGGCAGGAGACAACTATATTCACAGCACGCCCCGCTGGCTTTTGCCAGATGCGAGAGCGCTGGCAGCGAAGTCTCTAAGAAGGGGCCAGGCAGGACTTTGGAAAATGAAGGAATAATGTAATGCAAATGCTCCATGCTGTTCCCCAGGGATGGAGATTAGGTATGTCAAAAATAAAAAAATAAAATAAGCCCTTTAAGTGTTCCTTCTGGTGAATAGTATGGAGAACTAATTATTACTTACTGTACATAAGGTTTTCTGAACTGGCTGCATTAGTCATTTCTTTCCCTCCTCCACCCTCCAAGCAAAGCTCCTTAAGTGTTGCCTGCAAAAATATATTTTCCCAGAGTAGCTCTGTGCTTTAAAAGCACACACTAATTGTGAAGTTATGATTTTAACCACAAGTGTCATTTGCTTATTTTTACTCCCTGGTAGAACAGTTAATGGGACGTGTTTAAAAGCAAAAAGAGACCACATCCTTCTCTTACCCCGGGGCAGTAAGTATAGTTTGGACTAGGCAGAGTTAAACTTTTTGATTTTTTGTGAGATACTCCATAAAGAATGTGTACAGGATTTTCCCATTGCTACCTCCAAAGGAATATTCTGGGATGGAAGAAAGCTGATCACATATCTGAAGCCCTATCTCAACACGAGGTCATTTTGATTCATTGAACATGATATACCTTAAATTCCCATTTAGCTAAAATTTAAATAATGTGGATTAATTACTACATGGGGCTTTTCAAAATGTATTAACGGCTGTTCTTTGCTGTGCAACCTAAGAGTTCGCCAGAGAATTTAACTCCAGTGCAGCCTACCAGTGAGCCAACCAACCAATCTAATAAAATGAAATGAAATACATACAATCATGCTCCAAAATTAACAGATTAGCATGTTTGGCAGGACCTATAACTCATGTATTTAGCTTCAACTGGACCACATTGGGGCAAAGGTTTTGGGAGAGGTGCAGTGCTCAGTCACAGCAGATTCTAGAATAGGGTGGGCAGGTTTGGGGATTGCCAGGCAAAATTTGCCCACCTGGATCCCTCTCACAGGGGGTACCCCATGTCACATCCTGTGGGGTGCAGGGAAAATGGGACTGACAAATGGCAGTGGAAAACCAGGGAGTCAAACTGAACGTGCTTCCAGCTCGGGGTTAATTGTATCAGTGCTCCATCATGCAAAACCCACCGAATTTTGTCCCTCGGGATCCAAGTTGGCAGTGCGTGTGTGTTGTGTGTTGGGATGTACTGTTGAAATGAAGATAAGTGTGGTAGAAGGATAAAGTGTCAAACTAGGAGTGGAGAGACCTGTGTTCTAGACCCGGACTCTGCCAGGAAACTTGCTGGTGACTGTAGGTCAGTGACTGACCCTCAGACAAAGCTATTTTGAAGAAGAAAGACAAGGGAGCAGAAGGGCTCCTTAGAGAAAATGTGGACTCAAAGTGCAAGACGGAAGTTTGATCAGTTGAGATAGAAAGACGGCCTGCCTGTACCACTGCCCCACTCAGATTTGGGAGTCGTATTTGCTTAGGACCTCCCCACACCTGTACTCCTCACTCAAAGACACGTCCATGTCAAGCAGCAATTTCATTAGCTGCATCCTTATCTAGTCTGGGCCTCAGATTCTTATTAATCTAAGGATGTTCTTGAGCCTGTACACTTTCTAGAGTGGAAATCTGAAGTCCTGTCAGACACAAGATCATGATAAGGGGGAAATGAACTGCTGAATTGGCAAGTGGAAAACTGCGGCCCTTGTTATTCTTAGAGACACAAGAACATTTCAAGAGGAAAAAGTAGCTAGCTACATCACTCCCTTTCCCCCAAGGGAAACCAAACACAAAACCATCAATCTGAGCCCATCTTATACAATGATAATAATTACCCTCGGAAGCCAACCGTGGAGGGCAGAGAGAAACCAAGCTGCTAATTGAGTTGGTATGTTATTAGAATCAAGGATAAGAGTAGCCGCTTATTTTGAGTGATTTACGCAGGGGAGACCAGTCCCTTTGTATGCATGGTGGCTTTCATTCTGAGCCTTTTAGGAGCTATCCATGGTGCTGAAATGCATTTCCAAACTAGGATTGTCACCGTGAAGCACCATGGATAACTCTCCTAAAGCTAGGTGGACCCATGGCCTGACTTGGTACACAGCAGCTCCTTTTGTTCCTATGTGATAGCAATGAATGGATGCTCTCAACCTGTAGAAACAAGAGATCGGTGATACCAACTGCTATACAAACACTTAACCTTGGAACTAACAATCGGGAATTGGTCCAGGCCATCGCAGATGGGCAGCTTTGTGGTTACTTCCCTTTTTTAGTTAAGGAACCACATTTTCCACCCATTTTATTCCACTCACAGTCAACACCACCAATGTGATCCTTCAATCCTAAATACACACAATTTCTCTCTCTCTCTCTTTCTCTCTCTCTCACACACACACAATAAGTGGAGATTGCTTGCAAAAAGGTATAAAAGTCAAATATTATCTAGAAAAGAAACAATTATATTTGGAAGCGAGGGAAATGTGTTCAAAAATTGCATGCATTTAAATAAATATGCATTGACATGTGAACGAATCCCTGTATGAACCTAAGAAACACCCCCACCCCCCAAATCTGAAAAACAACACAGAAAAAGGTTGAAGTGAACGTAATGGAAGAGAAATAAGAAACTGAGCAGAATTGCTTTTGACAGATCCATCCTTCCCTAGCTAACAGCACTGTAGAGGTGTATGTATCAGGTCAGGTGCTCAAAACCTGAAGTGAAGTCTGGGATGCTTGTGATGAGAACTAGAATTCTCTTAAATTTGTTCCACCCAGCTCATCTCTGGTTAAGTGCCCACAGCTGGAGTATTGTCTTCAATGCTGGGCCCCTCATTACAAGAGAGATGTAACAAGGTTGGGATCAGTGCAGCAAAGAGCCACTAGGATGGTGGCTGGTTTGCAGGGGAAGCCATATGAGGCAAGACTGAGGGAGCTGGGTCTTCTCAGCCTTGAGAGGAGGAGATGACTCAGAGGGGCCCTGTATGTGAGGGGATGCCAAGCAGAGGTGGGTAGTAACCTTTTCTCCCCTGCAGTGGAGGGCAGGGCACGTTCCAATGGAACAAAGCTCAGGGAACCAAGATTTAGGGTGGATGCCAGGAAGCAGTTCCTGGCAGTTAGGACCCCTAGGATGTGGAATGGGCTTCCACAGGAGGTGAGGGTTAGGGTGAGGCAGCAACGAGCCCAAGGTCTTGTCCAAAGAAGTAAGAACACTGTGCTGCAAAGTGTTAAACAACAATTCATGTGTGGCTTCATCCCTGAGCCAAGCGCAGCAGTTCTTCCCTGCACCAGCAGGTCCTACAAGATCCAGACTGGCATCTAAATAGAAGCAATCAGACAACCAATCTGCCTGATTTAGGGTAAAATTTTGCCTTGGCTAATTACAGTTCTGTCTTGCCACTAAAGTCTTGGGAAATTTGAAAAGATAGCATGCATCATCAGGGACAATGCTCCTAATCTTGCGATGTCTGGGGGGGTCTTGCGCTTAGAAGAGAATGACTCATTACATGTTGCAGAATGACCGATACAAATGAAGTTTATTTACAGCATGCCGATGCAGGCTAGCCAGCCTCTACCACTGCAAAACAATCACATAATGAACGGCTGGGATTCAAGCTGGGCTGCGTTTGGAGACTTGTAAATTTAAGCCCCGTCAACACTCCTATGTCCTTGCCTGTTGCATAACAATACAGAGAGAGGATGCTGTTCCTAGTTCAACTACGTCTAGGAAAGGAAAAAGCTAAAAGGGAAACCAACAGTTGTGCAGAACATGGGAAGACCTTGTGCAATGTCAGATTGAGAGTAGAGCTTTTGCAAAATGTACTCCCTCCCCCCCAAAAAAATCCCACCGCATCCCTGGGTCTCAAAATTAGGGGGTTCCACAACATTGATTTTCTTTGCAGGAAAAAGTCTTCAAAATTCACAAATTCACCGAGGCATCCTGTGGTTTTTCTCTTTGGTTGCTCAGCTGTTGTGTTGGCAGCCCAGAGACCAGTTCCAGGTCCTGGTAAGGAACCTGAGGAATGATGGTGTTATGACCTTTCCACCTGCTTCTTGCACATGGGGACACATGCATGCAAACACATACACAAGAGTGTGTCTTTCTGTATTATCTGAAAGGGTGGTCCTGGGAAGGCACAACATATTTCAGCTCCTGGGGAACCTGAAGGGACCTGCACCCTTCTAAGCAAGCTGGCAAAGCAAAGTGTTAAGTCACAAAGTATCCACAGTTCTGAACAATACCCCGCTCCAGCCACATGGCTTTTCGGCAATGTCGCTCAGTGTTTTAGATGTTGCTTTTGATCTTTTCCAGGGCAGTCAGAATACATAAGC
The DNA here is from genome assembly GCA_023646645.1 of Varanus salvator macromaculatus. NCBI lineage: Eukaryota > Metazoa > Chordata > Lepidosauria > Squamata > Varanidae > Varanus > Varanus salvator. The sequence continues at coordinate 4,405,829 of JAIXND010000657.1, forward strand.
TACCCCAAAAAGCTCATGTTGCATGTGCAGGAAATGGTGATGTAGTGCCAGAGAACAGAGCATGGGGTCCCCCAGTATGACTTGTGTCCCCTAATGTAGTCCACTGGTCTCAGGGGAGCACTGACCAATCCCTAGTATGGAAATAACACACAACTCCAGTCCACTCTGTCCCAGCCATCCTTGAGCACCATATTTCTAAGCTCACTGGTGAAGAGGACATGAGGGAGAAGGGAAGGAGGTGACCATCCCTTCTTGCCATCATATAGAGATTGTGTTAACTTATATAATGGACTACAGAAAGACCAGGTCCTCCACTTTAGATCTCTACTGGAAGAAGAGACTTTTCCCATACCACATGTTTAGGGAAGGAGAGAGGACAATGTTTTCTAGTTCCTCCTGGACAATCCCATCTTCTAGGCTTGCTCCTGAAATTTAGGTCCCTTCTTGTTGTCCTCCTCTGCTACTTCTTTTGACCTCCATGCTTGAGGGCTTCCAAGTGACAGAGGACTATGCTCTAAGCCAACTTTAATGGAACGTCCAAGGAAATAAAGAAAAAATTAAAGCACCAGTGAAAGAGGAAGAGCCTTCCCAAATATAGAAAATGATATTTGTAAGGATGCTGACATGGTCATGTCACATAATATACTCCTGCTAAGAAGAGGATGGAGAGCGTGCAATCAGGCGCTTTAGACTCGCTTTTGATCTCCTTGCTGGCTTCTCTAATAGAGTGAAGAATTGCTTCCAGATGCCAGTGTTAACAAAGAGGAGAATCAGATCTTGCAGTTTCCTTCTTGATTGCCTTTTGCATGGCTGAATTTCCTTCTGACTTTTTAATGACCATCATGTGTTCGCTTCAACTGAGAAGTATGAATGAGACATAAACAAAAGGCAGAATTACCAAAACTTCGTGCCCTGTTTGCATAGACAGAACAGCAAGGGAGTGAAGTGATGGACTACTGCTTTTTTCTGCCCCCTTTGTGTTTCCCCAAACCCCCAGTGTGAACATTCTTGGAAGGGCAGCAGAGAGGCATGTCTGCAGGAAGAAAATAAATTGCAATGAGACACGTGCATGCACCTGATCAGCAAATACAGCTCAGAGTCATATACTTGACTCTCAAATTAGCAGCGCCCATTCCTGAATATTCCCAGGCCCTTCTCGGTGCTTCAAAATAGTGAAGGGACTCTCCAAGTAATTGTGGGTTATTCATTTATTAATTAGGTGTATAGCTGACTTCTTTCTTAGACTTAACTCAAAGTGGCTATCTCCTCCTACTGTTCTCAAGCTCATTCCTGCAATAGAAACCCTGTGAAGTAGGTTGGACCAAGAGTCTGTGACTGCCTCATAGTCACCCAGTTGATTCCATGGCCAGGTGGGGACTAGAACCCAGATCTCCTGAGTCCAACCTGCACTCTTAACCACTGCACCACATCAGCTCTCAAATTGATTCAAACAATGTTTACCTTGTGGAAGGAGCCAGTTCACCTTGGCACCAATGTCAATGCCCATATCTCATGTTTAAATCATCCAGAACAGAAATAAGACCAGAACTAAGGATCAAGAATGAAGCTATTGATCTATCGCTTTTTCATTGTGGTAACAAAACTCATGGCTGGGCCAGACAAGGTGCTGAAGGGTAAGGAGACAGCTTCTCTCAATGCATGTATGAAATCCAACTGGAGTGGCATCTGAACCTTCCAGGAGACAGTGTGCAAAGAATCCCCAATCTTTGTTAAATCCAGATTAAAAGAGCCATCTTTCTGTAAACCCACCCATTCAGCTGTCTCATTGTCTACCTATCCACATGGTAGGCCTTTCTAAGAACAGTACCTTTCTGCAACATTGTGAAATCTTTTGCTTCCAGGGCTGCAGGTCCAAAATTTGATACTGCTCTCAATTTATTTATTATTCATTTTATTTTATTTTATTTTATTTTATGCATTTATAGGTCCCCTATAATGGTTGATGCCTTCAGTTTGATAGCCATAATCTCTCCCTCCCAATTCCCATCACTAGTCACTATAACTTTTCATGGTCTTCATGGAGAAATGGATTCCAGATCTCTCTCCCCTCCAAAAAAACCCCCCAACAAGCTGAATTTCTTCCTAGCAGGCACCAAGAGAATGGAAAGAGCAAAGGATGGAAAAACAGCTTGTGATAAATCACACCCATTAAACACAAAGTGAGAAAGACGATGGACTCACGGCGGATCAATAGAGAGAAGCAGGGACCACCAAAGCCAATTCAGTGGACATGTTTGGATGGAATGGATAAGATGGCAAGATGTGATGACATGCCTCCTTGACAAAAATCATTCAGGCCCACAGAGGATGGGGCCAATTCCTTGTTTCTTCATCTATTAGTTGTTTGTTCCATATCCTAGATCTCTTTTGTATGCTTAACTTTGAGGCATTCGAAACTAATTCTTACACACCCTCTGCAAGCTATCGTATACAGAACTCCCATCCTCAGGTAGCAAAAAGGGGATTGATTCTGAGTGACATTAGGAATACAGGAAACTGCCTTTTACACAGCTGGATCAGAAATGGATAGATCCACCTTTTTGGCTTTCTATAATTTTTGCATTCCGCTTTTCAGACACATCTCTCTACCCCCATGAACATGTGTTAAAAAATTGTACAGTGTTCCTCAGTATACATTCTTGCGAACAATTCTCTAACAAGGTTTTATTGCATTTTGTTCTGAACCTCCCAGAGAGCTCCTGATCTATGGAGCGGGATACACATACAATAAATAGAAGAAGAGCTGGCTGCAGCAATGCTTTGATTCCATATACCGCCATGCCGTATGCGGAAGGACTGGAAGGTTCTGCAGTGAGAACTGAGCTCATAATGCATCTGAAGCCAGGCACAAAGAGTTGGTTGGAATTCAGCATCTTATCTGTGGGCAGAGAAATGTCGCAAGGGGTGGTGGAAATGCCATGATCTCATTTAGGATAAGGAGAAATTCTGCAGTGTTCACTCACCAGGAGGTACCACCGTAGGCACCCTAGACTTCCTTGTTTTCCTAAGCATGGCAACCTCCTCTCCAATCTATTCCAAACACAATGCAGATATGAGCACCTCAGTGTTGCATCCAACTCCAGGGAAGAGGCAAAATGAGTGCAACACTCAATTGTATCCTCTTTAAGAGTTGCCGTCGCCTTGAAAGAGGCTTTGATTCTTCTGGCTCATTCTCAGAGCATTGCATAATTTACTTTGAATTTGTTTTGGCGGTGCTTTGGAGCTCACCCAACCACTACGAGGTGTGTGTATTTCTTTCTTCGTAACACACATCTCCCCATTGCTTTGAACCCTGCTGGGTTGCCAGCACTTTCTCATTTGAAAAGGCCCAGTGGGAAAAATTACTTCATGACATTTTCCCCTGGGCTTTACCTGAAGTGTGGGAAGCCTGAGAGGGTGCAGACTGGCAGAGAGACAATTGCATAATGAAATCCAGGAAATTTACAAACACTCCTTGGCCACCTCAAGAAAAACACAAGAACCTTACAGCCTTCCCCATGAGAATTTCTCCACAATTTGTCCTTTCAATGGCTTTCCAAAAGCATTTTAAATACTAAGTTGCACACAAATGTTTGGAAACTGTGGAAGAACAATTGTACACAGTGCTAAAACTACCTTTGCCGCTAGCTACCTTTCTGTTCCCTTTCTGTAATCTGGGCGCTTTTCTGCCGCAGAAGCAACGGGTGCTTGTTCAGCAAAGGATGTTTGCTATCTCTTGCTGTTGTGTCAGCCTCAGAGAATAGCTGACTGTTCCTTAAACTGGTTAACCAGCTGAGCAAAACCAAGATTTCCACAGCAGCGGTTGAGCAGGCCAACTTCGATGCCATGCACAGCCAAGATGTGTGCGACTGTGCAGCTGATTTCCTTGAAAAGAGCTATTCTGGTGGACTGTGTTGTCCACTGCCATGGATTACTGGCTGCTCCATTCTGAAAAGATGCATGGTGCATGGTTTTAAAAGGAGACACCATGCAGGGAGAGAAAGAGAGGGGGAGAGAAAGAGTGTAGGGCTCGGTTGACAGGTCACCCCACTGGTGTGGGGCTTGGACAAAGGTGGGGGGGAGCACACACACATCCAATTCATATTGATTGCTGCTAGAGGACAGACTGTGATCTACTAGTAAGAAAAGAACTGTACCTGCCAGTATCAATCCTGCAAGCAGGAAAAGACAAACTTCACATGTTCTTAAAAGAGCAGAAAATAAATCAACAAGGAAGACTGCAGTGTATTGACATATACATTATTTCAACGCAATTTTACAGAAGAGGAGGAGGAGGAGGAGCGGGGAGGGGAGGAGGAGAAAGGGGTTCAGAGGACACAGGATAATTCTGGGCCAGATTCCAATTGAATAACAAGGAGAACTTTCTGACTGTTGGAGCAAGACAAGAATGAAACCAGTGACCTGGGAAGATCATGGACTCTCCTACCCTGGAGGTATCCAAGATGTGGCTGGATAGCCATCTGAGAGGGATGGTTTAACCTGGACTCTTGCACTGGGTGGGGAGATGGACCAGATGGCCTTCTTGGCCCCTTCTAACTCTACTGTCCTATTATCCTATGATTAGAAGAATATGGAGGAGAAGAATTTGATAAATGCAAGGGACTCCGATTTTGGATGCAAGGGACATATAGCTGAAAATATCCGCATACAACTTGAGCATCAGTGGAGTGATTTAGCCCCTAATGCTGATGCTCTGCATCACTCCTAGCTGGATGTCGACAGATTTCCCCACTTCAAGGGGAGCCATCAACTTCCTGTACCCTTCCAGTTTGAAGAAGTTGTTCTTCCAACGTTTGAGGACAACTCCCCTGCAGGGTCTCCTGTCCCCACATGGATTCGTACCCACATGGATTCGTACAACAGTTGAAACAGACACCAACCCTTGAAGAGGGACAATCGATATCCAGCGGAAGCGAAGCCAATGCGAGACCAAGCTCTTCCAGATGTCTTAAGGTCAGAATTGACTGCAGAGGGGGCACCACCTCCTTCTACAAGAATTCTCCAGCTAGCACTCCTTGCAGCCTGTGCTCCAAGGACCTGACTTGACACCTGTTTTGCCCGAGGAGACCCAGACTAGGACGTTTGAGTGCTGTGCTGCAGCCCATTTCTCTTGGCCCCCACTCTGGCAGACAGCACAAGCCCTTTCAAGTCAGATGGGCTGCCCCCTCAGCCCCAGCAGAAAAGAGCATCTCCTTGGAATGGCTGCAGCCAGCTGCAAACCATAAACTTGTGTCTTTGGCTGGTCTCCACACTGACGAGGGCTAGCAGATATGCCCAGTACCCATCAAACCCCGTCGCAGAAACACCTCCAGAATGGACAAGCTGAGAAAACGCTGTCCTTTGTGCAGAGGAAGGAGTAGATTCCCTGTTCTGTTCTTGGGTGGTTTTAGAATGAGTGGGACCTGAAATGCAATGCTGCAGCTTCGGTCCAGGGTCTCAGCCAACCCACAACTGTCTTCCAAATGTGTTTGGTCCCTGTTCACATCAGTAAGTTGGCATCTTGTCCTCTCGCACATAAGTCCATTTGCCTCTTAGTCCTCATTGGGTTGCATTCTTGAGAGGTGCCATTTTGGCAACACAATCATCATAGCTGGAGCTGATCTTTTGGAACTAGGGGGAATAATTTTCAGTTTGCTGTGTTGCATTTTCCTGAATTCTGCCTTAACTAGGATAATTTCTAAAACTACTTCCAGAATCAGGGCATCCGTTATGCAATTTACCGCAGGCTCCCATTTAATTTTCATCTTTCTCCCACTGCTACTGGTGTGCTTGGGTGTGCAAATTTCTCTTCTTCCTTTGATGATGTTTCGTCGATTTTCATGTGATTGCAAGGTTTTTGCCTGTGTGGTGTTTTGAACACTACATACATGTACTTTTGCATCTCAGTAAAGCAAAATAAAAAGGGGTGTTTTTTTGGAGGGGAGGTCAGCTATGCACAGGATCACCCAAGGATATTAAAACACTTCAAAGTATAATAATTCCCTTTGTAGGACAAAAGGAAATGCAGATTAACTGAAGAAATGGAAGGTGTGGCAAACTGTACAAAGGCACAATTCAGAAATAGGAAACAAAAGAACTGAGGGTTCCTAATGCACTAGTCACCTGTTGCAAGTCCCACCAGGTAAGTGGGAACTATAAAATCAGGGGAAAATTTTGGAGAAGAAAGATTTTTGTAAGTGCACCATGAAATAAGCCCAGTCCAGGATGGTTCAGAATGAATTTAAAAGCTATTTGCTTTGCTTCTGGTGTTCGGGGCCACTCAGGGGAATCTCATCTTCATTTTAACAGGGCTTGCTGCAGAAAATGACTCTGTGCATCCTGCCCACAGACTCCATGGCTCCCAGTTTGGACTCGATCAGGTTGCATCTGTTTCCTTCTCATGAAATGCAGCAGAAGGGTGGAACATCAGTAAATTGCAAACTTTTTAGAAAGGTGATTTGTGATCAGCTGCCGAAGTTCGTGCTTTTCATTAGCAATTTGCATATGGGCCTTTATTGGCCATTAATTCAGTCAATGTCCAAAGGCATATGGCAACTGGGACATCCCTTAAGCTCGCTCCTTGCCCGCCACCATTTTGCATGCTGCCCGCCGCTCACATCTCCTGACTCAGAGGCTCAGGTAAGAGAAGAAACCATCTGTCTGTGTCTTTTTGGCATGACCTCATTTACATCCCATTAATAAATGAATATCATATCTTGACCCCCTGACAATCCAGTTATGTGTCCCCAGTTGAGCAATGAGCAAAGCTAAAAATGTTAAGCCTAAGTGGGATGGAGGCCCTTTCTTAAGTCAGCTAAATCTGGTAACAACAACAAAGTTGATGGAAAAGGAAGTGCTGGCTTTTGCTGCACAAAGGACGGGTGACCTCCTTCTTAACAAGATTACATCAGCTGCCGATTTCCTTCTCTCCCAGAATTAAGGGAAGACTTACTCCAAATCCAGTAAGAAATAATTCCTCCCTCCCCCCCTTACAGAGAGAGAGGGAGAGAAAGAGAGAGATCAGAGAAAATGAAATGGGATCTTTGAATCACTTCCGTCAGATTGTGATAACCCATGCTCATTTTTTATTGTGTGCCATTTCAAAATGGTAACATTATAATAATTTCCGTGTGTAAAGGAGATGTGCATTACAGAAGTATTTATAATGTAACCTCCCTAGAAATTACCCTTCTTAAATATTGAATTAGTGAAGCGTGGCTCTTTCAAGATCCTGAGTGAACAGAACAGCACCTCACCGCCATCACGATCAAGGCAGAATTGAGTCCAATTGGGTCCTGGTGAGCTCTGCGGTGACCTACATGGGGATGCTGAGAGGAGGAAGGAAAGGAGGGCGCCTGGCTTGGCCCAGTCCCAGCACCAAGTAGTGGCATGGCTGGGTACCCATCAAGGGACCACAACCCAGCCAGGGCTCACTGACAAGGTCACCTTGGAGCTGCTTCTCCTCTTCCCCATGATGACCTGCTGGTCCTCTTCTAATGGAAGCTCTACTGCTTGCAGAGGGGGAGGGACAATGTGCAGGTGAAATACTCAGGAGTGGTTAGTAGTCAAGGTGAGTAGGCAGGCTAAAGCACATTTGGGAGGAAAACCTGGGTGCCAGGGAAGACAGGAAATGCTCCTCAGGCATCATCTCAGTCCAGGTGCCCAGGACAACTGGTTGTTGAGACCAGTCCTTCAGGAACCCACCAAGTTGGCAGCTGCAGGCCACCAGTGCCAGGTGAGGCAAGGTCCACTCATCAGGAGAGTCCTTCTCACAGGCATCTCTTTATTCCCTACTCTTCAAGGAGGCAATCCATCCTCTGGCAGTCAATTCAGCCTCAACCTCAAGAGCTCTGACTTTCCTCCAGCTAGGAAGCTCCTCTGAGTTTCCTCTGAATGCAAGAATGACTCTCTCTGTGACCCAAGGCCCCCTGATCTGCCTCAAGTTCTCTCAGCACATGTAGCTTCTATTTATCCTTTAGCTGGGGGAAGAGGGCACAGGCCCTCTCCCAGAAGTCCTCCAGAAGAGCTACGACAGGGCATTCCACAGCAATCCATGGGATCTGTACCCAGAAGACTTCTGGTTCAACCCCTGGTGTTTCCCATTAAAAGGAACATCCTCCGTCAGGGATTCTGGGAAGCCACCACCAGACCTGGAAGACAATGATGTCCAAGATGTACAAAAATAACCAAAAATGGTCTAGGGTCATAGGTCTTCAGTGATTCTCCACACTGATGTGGTGGGAAGGGCTGGCTAGTTATGGGGAGGGGCACCTAGACTTGGAAGGGTCTGTACCATGCCCATAATGGCGTCAAGAGCTCCAAACTCCCACAGTTCTCCCATTGGTACATCCTGCCCTGGATATCAGCTAGAGATAAGATCTGTACATTAGAACTGAAGTGCTAATACGCATCCATTCTACTGCAAAGCTGCACAAATAACACCCGCCCCTCCCCCATGAAAAATCTGTCTGCAAGTCCATGGAAGCTGCCAGAGCAGGTGGATGGAAGAAGACTGTGTGGGTGATTTTAAACTGCAAGCATTTAAAAAAAATATCCACAAACTGGATCAAGGAAATACCTCCTCATGTTTGCAGACATGCCTTCCTATGCACCTTGCTGTTAGGACTGCAAAGAGGGCACGCTCACACTTTTTGGGGGAAGGGAATGGTCATACAGCCCTAGCGGTGGTTGAAGTTTGTGCATGCAAGCCGACCCTAAACTGAAAGGAGAAAAGAGAGCAGCAACGGACAATCAAACCAGAGCTATTCTTTTGACTTGATCTTAGGAGGTTTCCAGCCTGAAGCTGCAGCGGCAGCAGCTACACACCCATCTCAGAGCTTTGTGGATGGTCTACTAGAGGCCAAGCACACGGGCGCCATCCATTTCACGTTGTGCATGAGAATCTGTCCCCTCTTGCACACGGAGGGACAAAGCCATGAGACAATGGGATTTGACTACAACTGTCCCCTTCGTTCAGCCTAAGCGTATGCACGGAGAGATATTAGAATTAACCAAGGGCAAACGGGTTGGCAGCAGCGTGATAATTCTGTCGGCCATTGTACTCCAAATGGCCTTTTGAAAGTGCTGGATTTGTTAAGGGATTCTCCGGGCTCAGAAGCAAAGTGACAAAACAACCCCACCCCCTCTCTGTATGAAATCCCATTAACTTTCTCGATAGAGTTTTAAATGACTTTTACAAGTGAACATGCTGTTGGGGTTTGAAGGAGTGGATGGTGGCAGGCCGGTAGAAGAGAGTGGCGTTAGCAAGCACCTGCCATCAGCTTGAGCACTACCTGCGCCGTTCCGATAAACACTCACAATGCAGGCCCCCTTCCTTCTGCAAGCCCCTCTTTGCTGCCTCAGCCAAACACACCGACTCTGGGGGTCTGGCGTGGCCGTTTATTGCTGCAAAAGGCAGGGCAGCTGCCTTCTCAGCTGGGCTCCCGCTGTCAATTGCCAGATTCATGTGCACACATGTGCTTTGCATAGTGGGCGGATGGCATGAAAGGGACCATTTGGCTGGGATTCAGGTGAGCTCTCAGGTGATACGGAAACTGGAGTTTCCAGCATGCTTGAGGAAAGCACAAGGACAAAGGCCGGCGATGGACTCTGCACACATGCACATGTTGACAAATACAGGAGCGTGTGGACACAGTGGGTGCTCTGTGTGCATGCAACACAGGTGCGATTCCCTCATCCAGTTCTACAGTCAGATCTTCGTTGTGTGTGCAAAGGTGTGTGTGAAAGAGCAGAGGGGGGCAAGGAGGAGAGAAAGGCAAAACAGAAGATGGAAAAATGAGTGACATGCAGAAAGGCAGAAATTGAGAGCTTGCTGCAAGAGAAGGAGAAGTCTGGGGAACACAGAAAGCACAGTGCAACTATTTTTTTTTCTACAGAAATCCCTTACAATGTCCATGTACATTCCAAAGATACATTGATGCATTTACAACCCTATTGCAATGAAAGGGTGAATAAGAGTTAAAAGTGTGTTTTGAAGCTTCTGGGCCTCCAGAAGCTGAGCAAAGACAGGAAGAATATGACACTCTGCTAGATCACAACTCCCATCCCTAGATATCACAGCCAATAGCTAGGACGGATGGGCATTGCAGTGCAATTGCATATGGCTGGCAACGAATTCCCCATCCGCATACCAGAGGACAGATTACCCATGCAATCATGAGTAATGAGAGCATTGTTGCCACACTGGAATGGCGCATGAGCAGATGGTTCTTGGCATGTCCCATTGGAGGTGCTTCCCAGTCCTTTCTCAGGCATTGCTGTTGCGTATTTAGAAAAAGCAGGCAGGCCCATTCTCTTTTCCCCAGAAAGGATGTGGGGGAAAGGCTCTAAGGGTCCAGGAGGGAATTGAGAGCTGGGATATTTGTGTCTGCTATGATTTTGCAATTTTGTTGTGGTGCTCATGGCATCTGGAGCTCTTCGTGACTCCAACAGGTGTTTGATGTTCGGATTAGCAGCATGTTGAATTGTTCTTCCTATCCCAACCGCTTCCAACCAGTCACTGGCAGGAGGAGAAAGAAGAATCTCATCCAACCATTGATGCCAGTGCAAAAATGTTGGAGAAATCGATCTGCATGTGGGGCTTACCTCACTCTAATGACATGGGTGAGGGTCATGCTCATTTTCAACATTCAGGTCCCATCCGCCGGTGCTTCTGTGCCTGAAAAAGCTTTTTGCCTGCCTGTTTGTACATTCAGAAAAATGCCCTAGAGGCTGAAGTACAGCCTCTTTCCTCAGGGTGCTTTCCCACTACTTCACACCTCAGAATTCAGTGCGGTTGTTGTTCTTGCGAAGTCCTTTTAACAACAGCAAAACAAAACAAGAGAACCTCAAAGCAAAAGCAGGAAACAACTGCCTCTTTTTAGGAAAGCAAAGAGCTTCAGGAAATTCAGCACAGTATTAACCTGGATAGGAAACATGATGTCCTTCACATAATTTCTCTTGTACTGCTGTACAATTGTACTGCTGCAATTGCTCACCTGTAAGACTGGAACTCTTTCTAAGCCTGAACCTTTGATGAAGATTGCCAATACAAAAGGGAAGGAGATTTCTAGAACTAGGCACCCAATTCGTCTCATTGTGAAATGGAAGACTTGGAGAATGGGGCTTTTTTTCTTGTCCCTCTCTCTCTTCTCTCCTCTCCTCACCCCCTAGTACTGTGCCTAGCCAGAGCTTCGCAATTTGTGTCATTATTATGTATGAAGAGCAAATGAACTCTCAGCTGTGTCAAAACCTTCATTTTCTAAATATTCCATTCAATTATCACCTATTGTAAGCCCCCCTCCTTCTTTTACTTATGGAATCATTCAGAAGAGAAAGAGATGGAAAGGCTGTAAATTAACTGATGCAATTTTATAAATAGCCACTTCAGTGCATGCCGACTTGCTCTTCCCCATCTCCATGTCTATTTGATCTCTTTTACGTTCATGTTTGATAGGCAGATAAAAAAACAATGATAGCTTGAATAAATTAGACCTGTTAGCCTTGGGTGCATAGGCCGGTGTCATCTAAGTCTGGAGAGAGACACAGGACTGAGGATCAGCTGGGTCTGATTAAAGTCCAGTTCAAGGAAAGGGACCACCAGTTCATCATCACAGAGGAGGCGAATGAATAAAAGGTGCATGACTCCGTCTTTGCCACCCAAATTGTATGATGCACCAGGTTTGTGGAGGTCAGATGCAGCTTCCTTCTCCCTCTACCATCAGGCTAGTCTGCTCTAGATTCAATGAATTGCCTGTTATTTTGCAGAAGTTACAGACATGCAAGTATAGCTGTAACCTGCAGACCAACATCTCCATGCAACACTGAACCAAAGGAACAATGTTGGCATCTGTAATGCCATAAACATGAGTGGAGTTGGGGTATTCCAGAGGACTGCCGCATGCCCTGTTCATGCTAGATGGTCTACAAAGTTGGAGCTCACCAATTCAATCACTCAGGTGTGTTATGCTACATCCCTCCTACCGCTTCATTGGTCAGATAACCGTTTAGTTCCCTACTCCTTCCCTGGCTCCATCTCTTCTCCAGAAGCCTACATTTCAGTGATTTTAGAAAGCCCTCCATGGTTACCAGCACATTTTCTCCAGGGAGAGGAGGTCCATGAAGGTAATAAAACACGTCAGCGTCTTCCCATAAGAATGAGTGCTACAAGGATGCTTTCAAGCCAGGATTTCTCCTTCCTCCACATCTTCCGTAGAAGCAGAGAACCAAAGAACAATTAAGCTAGTCATGAATGCCTGATCTGCAGAGTCCTGGGAACAGCATTCTTCCCAAACATCCAGGATAATGTCTACTCACAATAGCAGTGGGATGTAATGTCTATGCTTTTATTGACACTAATGATTGTAAAAAGTTTTCACTATTCCTCGCAGATTTCTGGCATGCAATCCAAGTCTGGAATGCTAGGCATGCTTCCTTGGGAACAAGTCCTATTGAATTAAATGGGATTCCATCCTGGGTAGCTTGAATGGATCAGTATATTTCTCATAGATGTCAGTTCCATATATACTCATTCTTAAGTCTGTTTCACCTTCATTTCTGCATCTAACAGTTATTTAAAAGATATCGCAAAAGCAAAAACAAAAGAAAAATACCATTTTTTAAGAATACTAGCAAATATGGAATGCATTTCCTAACCAAATGCACATTTTCTCACTGCATGTAGATACACTGATGTGTCACTCTGTGTGTGCATCTGTGTATGACAAATAGGAATTTGCACTAACTCAAGAGCAAGAGTGGGCCAAGTTATGAGGTTGAACTTTCTGTTATAAAGTGGGATGGGATTTGTGTACTTTTAAAAAAGGAAACCGTTGGGAACTTTGTTCAGCCTAGGATACGGCTGCCACTTGCAGTTTGTGCAAACTGCAGGTGTGCTCATTCTGTGGAAATTGTGTCTAATTTTTGTGCAAACAAATACTGGGCCCACTTGAGAAGCAGAAGACTGCATGCTAGCTGGACTTGTGTGGTACAGTCAGCACCAGTGCTGAGTATCCAAGGCTGGAATCTGAGCTTTGCCCCATGAATGAGAACGACTCACCCAGGCTCCTGACAAACCCTCCAACCTTCCCTGTATGGCCACACAACTTCCCTCTGGCACCCCACTTTCCACCCTTGCACCAGTCTTCTGCAGGTTTCCCCATGTTCACCCATGCCCTTTCCCATGTTTGTTTGTTTGTTTGTTTAAAACATTTCTATGCCGCCCCCAATGCAACAAAGCCTCGGGGCAGCTTACAACACATACAAGAAAAATGCAATATATAATACATTTAAAACTGGCCCATCTTGGTTATATATTAAAATACTATAAATACAATAATAATAAATTAGCAATTAAAATAGCGTTTGAATAAAAAGGTCTTGGCCTGGTGCCGAAAAGCAAATAACGACGGCGCCAGGCCGGCCTCTCTGGGGAGCGCATTCCATAGGTGGGGCACCACCACAGAGAAGGCCCACCTCCGAGTACTCACCCTCCTAATCTCACTCCCGGAGGGCTTCCAGAGAAGGGCATCTTCTCTAAAGATGTTCTAAAGAGTTGATCTCCCCATGGCTTACTGACTGTGAGAGCTTGGACCTGAAACATGCAGGCTTTGGCCCAGTCTCCTTTTGCCTTCTGTCCCACCCACTCTTGGGATGTGAGCACCCCAAGGAATTCTTCAGAATGGACTTTGACCCTCAGGTTGGAAAGGTTGAACACCTCCGGTTTAGGACCCGGATATCTGAAAAACCACCTTCATTCACAGAAGCCTGCCCAGACCCCAAGATCATCAGCAGAGGCCCTGCTGTGGGAGCGTCTTTAAAGAAACATAAAACATAGAAACAGAGAGAGTCAGAAGGGGCCTCCTGGGCCATCTAGTCTGACCTCCGGCACCAGCCGGCTCCGCTCACGACAAGCCCACCATGTGCATGTCCAGCCTGTCTTTGAACACCCTCACCGATGGTGCGTCAGCGACGAAAGCAAGGAGGATGGTTACCCAGGGCAGAACCTCCTCAGCTGTGGCCCCCATTTATGGAACAGCTTCCCAGAGATGTCCACCAAGTGCCTTCCTTATATACATTCTGGCGCTAGGTTAAGACATTTTATTTACGGAGCATTTTAATTCTTGACTGCATTAGGTTTACATTGCTTAATTCTGACTGGCATTTTAGTTAGTAAATTTGGTATTTTAGTTGTCATCTTTTAAGATTTTTCCAGTCTATTATGTTAATTTACGCTAGTACCTGGTGGCCCTGCTCTGATGGGGATGTTGCATTGTTTTATTGTTTATTGGCACTGATGTTTTAATTGTTTTATGTACTTCTTATGCTTTGTTATAGTTTTATTATGTAAACCATCCAGAGAGTTGTCAGGCTATTGCAAAATGTATACAAATGTGTTACACACACACACACACAGCTGGTTTGGAGCCCGCCTGAAACTCTGTCTTGTGATGGATTCATTGCAAGACCTCTATCCAGGAAGGCTTTGGAACACAGAGCATTGCAAAACCAGTGGAAATGTGTGGTTTCCCCCTGAAATAGACCTCTCCATTTTAACATTACTGCTTGGATGCTACTTGTCTTGCATTCTTCCTTCTTTGCAGATGTGTGCACAGAAAGGTCTGCTACTTTTTAGTAGGTCTTCATTTGAAAGTATGAAGTACGCATGCCGATGTTTGAATTAACCATGAGCAAAAAGATGTGCGGGTGGGGAGACAGAAAGAAATGGGAGTAAAAAGAGTCTAATAGCTGTCCTAGCAGATTTCCAATTTTCTGGCACCCGCATGAACCAAAGGTGTAAATGGGTCCTTTCCTATTATTCTTTACTGCCACTTACCCACTTTGGCTTTCAGTGGGAACATTTGCAGTGGAATTGTAAATCAGGCGAGGAAAAGAAATCTAATGTAAAGGATGCCCCCCCTCAGCCAATAGGACTGATACATTTGATACCATTTTTAAAAGAAAGATTGGTTATGAACAGAAGCTACTTTTTATTATCTTGCATTATGCCTGTCTACTATCTGTAATTATGATTCCTTTACACTGAAAGAAAGAAAGAAAAAGAACCATATGTAACTGTCACTTACAATTTATTACAATTTGTCCTGAAATTAAGTCAATCAATTTATTTTTAATGGACTCCTTACAAGAATTTCTAAGTACATTCCTGAGATGTATTGTAGTACACTGAGACTTCCTTCCACCCTGTGATGGATAGTTTCCATCTTGAAATATGGCATTTGTTGTAATATAGTTTAAATTACTTTTCTTCCTGGAGCATGTGTTATTCAGAGTCACCATTATGTAATCGGAAATTGTACATTATGTTGCTCCTTTATCTCTTTTTATAGCTCATGTTACAGTTAACATTCCTTCAGGTAACACTATAGAGAGAGAGAGACAAACCCCACGACAGTGTATTTATGTTGCAAACAATCCTATTTGCTAAATTGAGTTGAGTGGTCAGGTTAATCAGCAAACTGGGATGCGAAAAGCAGGCAAAGAGCAGGAAGAGGAGGAATAGGAGAGCAATGCCATTAAGTGAGTGAAACATACTTTCCAAATAAAAGCAAAAGCAAGGACAGAAAGAGCAAACAAAGAGACGGGTGGCGGGGAGAGAACGGAAAACATGGAGACACACACCTGATTTATGATAAACCATTTACAGGCCAATTGTTGTAATTTTACTTTATTGCACATAATTAAGCAAGAGCCATGAAGAAAACTAAATCACCTTGTTTTTACATCATGCACCCTCCCTCGCCATGTCCTACGAGGTATAAGCATAAGGCAAGCTGATTTCAACTAATGAGAAATTCTCCAAAATTCTCGTCTCCTTTGTAATGCTTTCAAAAAGAAACTCAAACAAAACAAGACAAAAATCAGTACCTCACTAATCAGATTGGATTGAGCAGTGAGTGATGGTGAAGGTCTCAAAGCAGGTGCCTTTCAACAGTCTGGGACAGGATAAAAAACTTCTAGAGAAAAGCTTAAAATGTTGGCACCTTGCGTATCCGAGACTGAATATTCCGTTGCTCATCCTCATTTAAGCAAAGATTTGGCTCCAGATCTTTATCCTTAGAGAGTTTGCCCCACAAATGTTTTGTCTTTCAATAAGGTCAAGTAAGTCCAATGATTAGAAAGTGTTTGGAAATATCTGGACAGGTTTCCAAGGAAAGCTGATGTTATGACAGCTCTGTATGCAAGAATGTTGGGAAATGGAAAACTGGGATAGGAAATTGCTATCCCTTAATGTTCTGGACTACAAGTCCCATTAGCCCTAGGCAGGATGTATCCCAAAATATCTGGAGGTCTACAAGCTGCCCACCCATACTGTACATTCATCATTGTATTAGGTATCTGTGCTGGTGGATTCTGGTAGGTGTTTCAGGTGGGCCTTGGATGGATCACCAGCTACCTGGATGTTCCACCACATTGTCTTGAATGGGGTTTAGGACCAGTCATGACTTTTTGAAACAACCCCACAACCTCACTAATAAGCTAGGTCCCTGTGTGGCAGGGGGGGGAACTAATTCAAACATCATGCAACTTATTGAATATGGTCTGCCTCATCATAGCAAAATTAACATAATATTTAAATTGACAAATCCAAGGTATAAATATACCTATAAATCAGAACAGAGTAGGTTAGCTCTCATATACAGCAACCATTTAAGAAAACAAGAGAACAATATACTCATTTTTGTACATGTGCAGAAGCATGCAAAGTAACGTTTGTGGAGATGTGGAGAGATTAGAGATATTTACATCCCTTTGTGGTAAGTTTTTGCATTCTGTTTCTTACGATAGATAACTGCTTGGCAGACAGGTTTTTTTTTTTTCATTAGCTATAAGTTCCTTTGATATGAAAATGGAAACGTAATTAGATTTGTATTTCTGGAGAGGTAGACACATAGTTTTATGTGTGATCAATGAGGGGAGTTCAAGTACCCATCTTTTCAACAAACAGATTAAAATCCTCAACGCTTTTCTATACATCCAGGTAGAGACATTGTCAGGAATGAGGCTTCCCCATTGCACCTGCGAAACCACAGGCTATCTGGCAAAACCCTTTATCCTCCAATGAAGGGAATAGCAAGCAAAACATGTGCAGAGCATTTTGTTGAACCCAAACTAGAAACTATTTATTTATTTGTTTATTTGGACAACTTGTATGCCGCCCCCTTCTCATAAGCCTCGGGGTGGCTTCCAATCCATAATAAATATATTTCTATAGAAAATACATAAAATACTGGAGCGTCTGCAACCATATCTGCCCTCCTGCCCCCTACAATCAGCAGCAGATGCCCTTCTCTGGGAGCCCTCCATTAGGGATATAAGGAGAGTAAGCACCCAGAGGAGGGCCTTCTCTATGGTGGTGCCCCACTTATGGAACGCGCTCCCAAGAGATGTCTGCCTGGTGCCGTCGTTATTTGTTTTTTGGCGCCAGGTGAAGACCTTTTTATTTAAAAGTTATTTTAATTGTTCATTTATATTTGTTTGTTTATCTTATTTATTGTATTTTTATCTTTACCTCAAGATGGGCCAGTTTTTAATGTTAGTTTTTAATGTTTTGAATATTGTTATTTTGGATGTTTTATTTGTTGTTGTGAGCCGCCCCGAGGCTTGTCGCAAGGGGGCGGCATACAGATTTTTAAATAAATAAATAAATATTTGCACAAAAATGGAATGCTGGTGGAATGATTGGTTTAGGTCACAAGGAAGCAACTTGTGGCCCTTCAGGAGTTTGGGCCAACAACGTTCATCAATCCTACCCAGCAAAGCCAAGGATGAAGGATGATGAAAACTGTAGGTCAACCTGTTTTGAGGACCACAACTGGGCTACCCTTATTCTACATGGTCTGAAATGCTAAATAGACACCAAACCTATGTAGGACTGGTAGGTATGGGCACTCCGTTACCCTGCCAAACATACAAGATCATCTAATAACTAATTTTGTCTGATAACCACTGTTATGTGTCAGGTTTCCATCCTTGGGATGATTTCTCTTAAATTAATTATGCCTCAACTAATGTACACCAAAAAAAAAGGTTGTATGAGTTAGTAACCTCTAATTAACCCACTGAGATACCAGAGACCATGTAAGACAAGTCTTACAATTGACTTCAGACACCAACCGATACAAGTTGTGTTCTTGTGGTGTGATTTTTTCCCGCTTAAATCTCATCTTCAAATGTCTTTGTTTTATCTTGAAGTGCTTTATTAGAAGAATCATTATCTGTCCCCTGGTTGCATGTTTAAAGTTTCAAAATACTTAGGTGACAATCTAGCTTTAAAATTATCTAATTAGAGGCATTATCTTCTTTACTCAGATAGATTCTTACTTCCACAAGTACAGAGACAGACTTCCTGACAACCCTGTCAGAGCTACTTAAGACTTGGATGTTCCAAGTTTCTATCTGAGCCTCACCTGTCAAGCTAGCAAAGAGTCTTTCCCCTCCCAACCCTTCCAAAGTATTTTAATATTCAGAATCCATTCAATGCATATTTGCAAGAGCGGATGTCTGTGACATCTAATTAACTGAGACAGATCTTGCCTTTTACAAGATTTGGGAGGGGGGATGATACACTGAAAATGTGGCTACAGAGATTGCTTCTTCAGCCGGGTGCTTAAAGTGATGCTCAGACAAATATCATTAGCGGTTTGGGGGTTGTAACCAATTGATATTGCAAAGAGGAACCATCCTGAGCCTTAGAGTGGAGTGTGTGTGTGTGTGTGATTCAGTCCCATGTGGAGTTCTGTAATTTCTTAGTGGTTAGTTGACTATACCTGTGCTAGAATTTCGGGGCTGCAGATGGAGGCAATCTGCCTTCCCCATTTTTACTCCTCCTAGTTTATTACCCTAGTTTTGGAGAAGGCATACTCTGACTTTTGGAAGTTCTACATCTGGTACTGGGAGATTGGTTGGAATTCCCAGCAGATCAACCTCCATTCCCTGGAACAGTCCACTAGGACAAGAAGCCCATGTGAGCTGCCTTGGATTCTAGTTGAGAAAAATAGGAAGTAGAGGGCAGGGGACAAGGATGCAACCATCACCAGTATCATCTAGGATAAAAGACAGCAGAGGGATCTCTTGAATGACCCTCTGCCTCTGATGGCCACTGAGGAAATCTAGGTCAGGAGGAACGTGGCGCTTCCAAACTAGATGATGTTCTGCCTCCCTGCCCTAGTCACTCATCTGTAGTCGTAAGAAGAAATCTGGCAGGATCAGAAAGATCCATCCAAGCCAGCTTGTTTTCACTTTGGCCAACCAACCACCTGTGGGAAAGCCACCAGGCAGAAAATGAGGGCAACATTGTCCTTCCTTCCATATTCACAAGCAGCTGGTGCAGACAGTCACCCTGCCTTTGATCATGGAGGCAGCATGAAGCCATCAAGACCAGACATTCTGGGGAAACAAACTGAGAGCTGCTGGGGGGAGCCACTGGGAGAACTTACCAGTGTCCTCCACCAGAAAATCCATGTCCTCCACAGATCCTGGACAGAATGGGACCATGGAAGAGGGCTGTCCTTTTTGTGAGTCCTAATTTGAAACACTCCTTCTGGTTTGAAGGCCAGTATTGGTGAACCAAAGCATCACTCAAAACTGAGTTATATCTTTCACTTCCTGTTCCTGATTACATGGCCCGGTTGTCCCTCGCACAGATCTTGGTCAGTGGCTACATCTCAATGCCGTCTAGCATACAGGCATATTGCTAAGAGGATCCACAAGGCAGAACCTGGCCATTTTGGTCCACTGGTCATGACTAAGTGCCACTGTACTGCAAGTATACCAAAGACACGCAGTGCCACCATTTCAATGACCAGAGAAAAACAATGCACGTGTCTCTGTCTGTGGCCATTTCTCCTTGATGCTGTTGACAGACAAAAGGGGCACTGTGACTTTCCATGTTTGCCAAACCATTTTCAGATAAACATGACAGGATGCCTTTCTCCATCCGCTTAAATCCTGATATCAGAGAATGTGTGAAATGAAAACACAATCTGCTAAGTTTGCTCTGTGGGATGCAAACATGTTTGTCATCTCCAAACATGGTCAGAAAGAAAAGGGAAGAGGGGGAATTGTTTTTCTTGCTTTGATGAGGGTTGGCTGGACTTGCCCAGTTCCCTTCCTGCTGCAGCATTCAACTCCTCCTCCTAAATCATGATTCAATAGGAGAATATCTAACATTGACGTCTACAGAGTTTGTCATGGTTTTGAGTTCTTTCTGTTAATTCATTTTCGCCCCCTGTGGTACCAATGAACCCAGACAATGATTCATGAAATCACAGCTGGGCTGAAAGTGTCAAAATTTATTGTCTTGGCCATTCACAGAATCCTCGAATAGCAGAGCCCTCGAGTCCAATCCCCTGCTTAGTGCAGGACTCCAAGTTAAAGCTTCCCAGACAAATGGTTGTCCAGCTGCCTCTTGCATCCCCCTGATGTGGGAGAACCCACAGCCCACCTAGATCAACGTTTCCATTGCCATACTCCTCGGAGAGTCAGGGTGTTTTCCTGATGCCCAGCCAGAACCCAGCTCCCTGTAACTTAAAGCGATTATTCTGCACTCTCCTCCTCAGTGTGAAAGCCTTTCAAGCATTTGAAAACTGCTATCATTCTTTAGGGGAGAAACAACTACTGCCCACAAAATACAATGTAGGAAGACAATAATGCTGAATGTACAGCAAAAATGGCCCACACGTGTACTCCACTACATTGCACGTACAATTATTATTATTATTATTATTATTATTATTATTAATTTCATTTCTATAATATCCATAGCTGAAGCTCTCCGGGAGGCTTGCTGCAAAATATAAAACAATAACATACAGTAGATAAAACATTGATGAGAATTAAAAATTAATTAAAAGAGACCAAAAAGACCATTTTCACTATGGGTGGGGAGTACTCACTATCCAATATGGAAGCAATGAGACTGAGCCCTGGAATGGAATGCCAGAAATAGTGAGCTTGAGTTTTTGATGTTTCCCTCATCTCTAAATTTGGTAAATGTACTTAGTTTCAAAATGTAGTTTCTCTCTCTCTCTCTCTCTCTCTCTCTCTCTCTTACGCACTTTTAACTATGAAAGTAGCCCAGTGTTGATGATGATGAAAATGAGGAGGAGGACAATTATCCTTGGTAACACGCATTGCTAGCACTGCATTTGGTCTTCCTTTTACCAGCATCATTTATTACAGTTCAGCTTTTTCAAAACACAAGCGCGCACACAGGGGTACAATCTCTTGCATCTTTCTTCCAAATAAAGGAATAAAAATTCTTGACACTTGTGTTCATAACCCCCTTCTGTGGGACAGAGATCTGATAACGGAAGAGCTTTTGAGAGTGTTAAGACATAGGACAGATTCTATCAGAGGACAATGATCAAGTGTTCTTTTCTCCTGAGTTTATATTCAGAAGAGTAAAAAAGGGGCTTTAAGATTGTAGCTCTTCATTGGATCCCTGGAGAGGAAATGAATGAAGGTCACTCAGAGTTTTTGTCTGAGAACCATCAAGTGCATTCATTCATTCAAATCTCCCCCTTTCTCCCTTACTCTCACACAATCATTGAAAAGTCCCCTAGCATAAAAGAAGGGGGGTGAACTCTGCCACCTCTTTCTGCCTGTTACCCCTCCTGCCGACAATTTCCAATGGACATCTTGGCTCACTGATACGGGATTTCAAGGGTCCCTAAATACATCCCCTGCTGGCAAAAATTAATTGCAGAGGTTGCCATGGCTACTGTCACTGGTTAAGAAAGACGGGGAACCATGTCCATTCAGGTAGCAGGTTATTAAAAAAATGTGCTACACAAAAATGGATGAAATGTTGGGATGATGTATTAGCTTTGTCACTAAAGGACCAGTATGAGACAAGAATTTGGCTAGATATTCCCACACTGCACTTGTCAGTGACTGGCACAGTCCTTCCTGAGGTTGGGCTTGTACCACTGTTGCCAAAGAATCAGTGAGAATTTTGTTTCAGTGCAGTTTTATGAGAAATTGCTAACATTAGTGAAGTTCTTTATATTCAGTACAAAAGGGGCTTGAGATCAAATGCAGAAAAACATGAGAGAAACCAAAACTGACAATCTGAGCTATCCAAGCTCAGGCTCTGAGTGCTTTGCTCCTCTGTAACGAGCATTGAATCCCCGTGTGTATTCAACCATAGTCATGCTTAATTAGATTTGCCACATTTATTTCTTTTCCTGACAAGCATCTGAACTTTAAGGCTGCCTTCCAGACTACCTGGAAGGCAGATAAATCACAAGCTTCTCCATGCTGGGAACAGGTGTACCTACTGAATTGGGCTGGTACAGGCGGGAGAGAATCCTCCCAAATTTGCTTTTTTCATATATGTGCAAGAAAGAACTGAAACTTTAAAAGCAATGGAGGCAGGAGAAAGTCAAAGACATGCTCCACCTGACCCCTAACAGGTTGGGAATCTGGTAACAGGATGTTCCTCCATAAACGCAAAAGAATCTTGGGACCATTTATTTATGCATGAGGTTCTCCTAATCCCTGCATTTTGATGCA
Organism: Varanus salvator macromaculatus; assembly: GCA_023646645.1. Lineage (NCBI taxonomy): Eukaryota > Metazoa > Chordata > Lepidosauria > Squamata > Varanidae > Varanus > Varanus salvator. Next base: position 4,428,365 of record JAIXND010000657.1, read on the forward strand.
ACTTTCCCTACTTTACCCATTTGTGTATTTTGCACACACATTTCTATCGGCAAGGTCCACAGTGCAAAAATTGAAGAGATCTACAGATCTGTGTTCCAGTGTGCATATTAGCCCAAGTATGGGAAATTAGACTGTGTCACTTAAAAAGTGAAGATGTGCAATGTTGAGTTCAGAAGAAGGTGCCTTAGCATTAATAAAACACTACAGAAAAACAATCTTGATGCAACTGGTTAAGACTACCAAAAATCAAAACAAAACAAAACAAAACAAAAATACCACACTTGGATAAGTAGCCAGAGACCACGAGATCATGTTTCTGAGCCTCTGGGAGACCATCTCTGGTATTGAAGACAAATCAAATTGTGTGCACGAAGTTGTGGTACAAAGCTATTTTTTAAAATGGAGAGGTATGAGATGTTTATCTAGAGATGTTTCTTCTAAAGATGCTTATCAGTGGACGCTGGTAAACATCTCTAGAAGAAAAGGAATGGAACAAGGAGCTGACTTGAACATACGATGGTATCAGATAATATTACCCTGGAATCAAGGTGGGCCTCTTCTCTGAAAAAGAGCACTCATCCAGTTGTGTATTAAGTCATAGCCACAATTTCATCTCGGGTGCAGAACGGAGGCTGTAATGCACAGTTTTAATTTCCAGAACCCACCACAGAGGTTTCCTGACTGCTCTTGGAATTGTGCCCTGAAGTTCTTTTATTGTACAAGGCGTGTTCTTGGCAAGGTGTCATTGCTCAAGTCACCTTGTTACAATTATACCTCTCCTTGGAGAGTGGCTGCACAGAGAGAAGCAAATGGGCCAAACTAGCACTGAGAATCTTCTCCTATCTGCCATTGTTACTGTTGTTGTTGTTGTGGTGTGTGTGAGTCTGGGGGAGGAGTAGATTTGTGAATGTACACCACAAGGTATTCCACCAGTGAAAGAGAAATTTTCAGAGAAATTTGCAACAGATTGCAATGAGATTGGATTTTAGTAGTTCTGACCTGCAGATTCTGTAAGAAACTGGACTTTTTCCAAATTTGGACTTTTTCCAAATCATGCAGAATATCTGAGCATGCAAATGTTATTTAAACCCATTTTAAAGGATTTGCTTTCATGCAAACTTGCACAACTGTGTGTTCCAATGCAGATTAACACAAGTGTGTATTTTCAAGCAAATTGAGTCCTTGCACAGAAAATGTTGATACATCCATGATTGAATGGAACAGCAAAATATATCTGGCAAGCCACAAAACACAGATGGAATGGATCTAACCAAATTCATTCATCTCTAAATGCTGCTACAAGACCTAATCCCACACACTTTTCCCCTCACCTGGCACTTACAGTATCAAGCCAATTGTTGCTGGCTTGCTTTGAAGTTCCCTTTGTTTTCACTGCCTCCTGTTTTTCTGACATGCACCATTCTGGAGAACCTGAAAACATCCTCACCCTTTGCTGACATTTGGGCTGGTCCCACTTAACATTTTCCAACTCTGCTTTTTCAGGGGGTGGGTGGATGGGCTTTTTCTTCTCGGCCCCAGTCACGTCTCTTGATATTTGTGTCACTCAGGCCAAGTAAATCTAATGGATCATTGCAGAATCAATATTAATATTTGTTTATGGTTTTGGTTCAGCTTAATGGTTTAATGGCTGCACCAATTTGGAGAAACTCTCAGGACATGGTGAGGTGGGGGGTCAAAGGTGAGACCCTCCCCCACACAAATGCATACAAAGCATAGTTTATCTTAAAGCACTTAGTGTTAGTAACTAAGTTTAGGAGAAGCTTTTCAACCTGTTAGAATGGAGAAAAATCCTGTGGGAACTACACATTCCAACACAGTCTGCACTTCAACTTCATACATCCCCAAGCTTGTAATTTGTTAAGGAAAAACAATGAAGCAAAAATATGTTTGACAGCATTTTGAAAATGTAGACATTTCTGAATGATCATCTTTCCAAAATGTATGCAAAGACATTTTGATTATGAGAGAAGAATGTCAACCTTTCCAAAATGTTCACAATGAATGTGTACATTTGGGGAAAATGTGTGTGGAAACATTCATGGGGATTCATACATGATTTCTGTTGCGTCCCAGGATTTGGACGCACTCAATGTTTCCCTTATTTAAGTGGTAATAGATGCAAGTCCTTCTCTCTCCCACCCTCTGTTATTCCGTCCCAGTGAAAAAGATTCTGTTCCATTATCTTTTTAGGTAAAGCGTTTTGTGATATGAGTGTTACAACAGATACTATTGAAAGGAACGATTCATTGTTTTGCTTTCTTTCACTGAGATAAAGAACATTGATTGAAACAGCAAGACTGGATGGGCTATGAATGTTGAATTGCATTCTGTTAGCTAATAATGTATCGCTCTCCTTTGGACTACTAGCTGGAGGGAAGTATTCTGTTTTTATTTTATACCTCAGGACCCTCTATACTAAGTGATTAGGAATTGCCCCAGCATGGAAAATTCAACACAATTCATTAATCTTAGCCTAACTGTTGAAAGACACAATAGGATATAGCAGGAAGGGGGAAGTATTGTTCTTCAAGCACACTTCATGAGAATTAGACACATAAAACAATGTCTGAACTGAGACTGAACAGTATTGATTTGGACTATTTTAACATGGTCTACGAGGAGCAACCACCAAAGAAAGGCCATGAAGTTCAGATGGTTCATAATGCTGAAGCCAAGCTGTTGAGCAGAGATAGTTATAGGAAGTTTGCAACTCCCTTTGCTGCAGCCTTGTTGTGTATTGTCCACTTCTGAAAATTATTGAACATGCTGGCTAAGTTTTATCCAATCCTAAGAGGGTTGGTAGCACTTACAAGGAGTTGCTCTTCCCTTCTCTGCTTTGAACCTGCTTGGGTTTGGGGCCTTGACACATAGCCTTTCTTTGTCTCAGTAGCATCCAAAGCCTGTCACCTTCCCCTTGGAGCCTATCCCAGTCCGAGGGTCTGTGAGAGATACAGTTCCCTCTGCCCCATGAGTACTTTTGGGGGCCCTTCAGTGCAGTCTTCTTAGATACCTGCAACCACTTTTGCTTGTTTGATCTTTCAGAAGCTTTGGATAGCACTGTCCTGGACCATTCTACTGGAATGTCTCCTTAAATTGAGGTACAAACATTTGTGCTTGGAAACTTGAGATGCAAAAGCAATCCATTTATTCCAGATTTGATCTGGTTGCCCAATTTCTCATTTTTGAACCACCATGTAAATCAAAACTCAGATATCCTACAAAACTCACATGACTTTGAATGTTGAATTGATTCAAATTGAATTGAATCCATAATTGCATTCAGTTTTGCCAATTAAGAAAGTATCTTGAAGCACACATATCTGGAAAAACCATGTTAAAATATACTATGGGAACTGCTCACAAACAAGTGCTTTGCACTCATTCAGAGAATAGTAAATGGAAATGTTCGTGATTCATTATGTGAATTTTAAGAATACATGACATTCAACATAGTCTAATTTAAGAATGAAAAAATCAGGAAATGAAACATAAATGGGCAGATTTGCCCATCCTGATCACAGGACTCAATTCCTCATGGGCCAGAACACCACTGCGAAACTCCAGAACGACCTACCAGGATGTGCCAATTTCCAGTACAAACAGGTCTTGACAAGGAAGCTGTGCCAATCCATCAGCCAAGTCACAAGTTTACTCTTCCAATGAGAATGAGGCCAGTCAACTTTATCAAGAGCACTTTCTATGCCTCTCCAATACAGTTTTGTGACTCCATCCGCCCATGTGCCCTTAACTGCCCAAGTCTAACTTAGAAGAGTCAAAAAGTTTTAGAAACCTGGATTCACATTTCAGTATCAACACAGGGATACCCCAGTGAAGGATTCATTTCATTTCTTTTATACTATTCTTATCATTATTTTAGATGGAGATGAGAGAGAATTTGAGAGTGAATGCTATGTTGGAGCCTGACTAAGAACCCCAGTGATGCATGGAAAGTTTATAGGAGCAACTCTCATTAGTGCTAATTGAATTTACATGCTAGCTCCCATTAACATTAATAAGAGTCAGCCCTCTTGCCGACAAGAGATCAACCCCCATGAAATGAAGAGGCAGGTCAACATTTGCAAAGAGAGTGAGCAGAGGGATACGTGGAAGAAGGCAAGGGGAGGAAGGGTTTAATACGCCAGATCAGTCCCAACATCAAAGATGCACTGAATGGGGAAGCAAATGGAGGTGAACCCAAATGTGTGACACGGACTGCTTGGGACATGGATTCCTGAGAACACGTGAATGGATGAGCCTCCTAATCAGGAAACAAGTTCAAATAACATACCAGCAAAGGATGCAGAAATCCAATATATTTGAAAACAACAACCAAATAAACCAACCGTATTCCAAGTCAGGAAAAAAAAATCAAATGGGCTTTACTCTAAAGACAAACACAACAGTCTTAATGCCTGATTAGGTTGACTAAGAGGATTATATTTGTGGATTTCACATAACTTCCTGCTTGGTGCCAACTATAGTCAATGTATATAATTGTTGTTCGGGAAGCTTCATACAAAAAAATTTTTCATCACCCGCAGAAGTATGGAGAATTCCTATTGTGTGCCTGCCACATGGAGCAGGCACTCTGGAATATAATCCAATTTGATCCGTTTCTGCAAGGATATGTTATCTTTATTATAGTTACTTTTAAAACAAACTTCGGCCTAGGTTTCCCCCAAGAGTTAAGCTCTTCTGTCAGATTTCTCATAACAGGCAAGTTTTAATTCTCACTATCTAAAAATGACATTCAAACTCTTTCTGTAAAAGAGAGCAGTCAGCATTACAATATATCTCTCTCTGCAGAGTTCTGGAGAACCACCCACAGAGCGCCAGTGTCCCCCAAAATTATGCTGAAATGACAGACATTATATGCCATCTAGTGTAGTTCTGTCAAGTTCAGTATGAATCATCATAGAATAGTAGAATTGGAAGGGAGCAATAAAGCCATTGGATCCCATCCTGGGTGAAAGACTTGCTTCCAACTGGTTTTTAAGCATATTGTCATTCTTTCAATTGCATCTCAGTTTTGGGTCACTTCCAGTAAACATGTGCAGGATGGTCTTAAATTATTGGAAATGACATTGTTGTACATCCCTAAACTAGGGATGTGCAAAACTCAAGCTCATGGATGTGCTTTTAATTCCACCTTCAGATACAAGTTCGTATCACATTGCAAGCTTTTGTTTTCCTTTTCACATGAAATTCCGTGAATAGCATTTTTTTTCTTCTGAAATTGGGTTCATCAATTGTGTGGACTGCTTAAAGTATTTTCCTGCTGATTAAAGCCTATTTGTGTGAATTTTTAAAGAAAGTGTCTTTTCATGCACATTTTTTGAATGTGTTCATCTCTGAATGGGAGTGACCTGATTCCCATGTGAATAACAACACACTGTGGATAGCAAGCTCCCTTAAACCATCCCAGTCTACCAATGTTTGTTGACCATTCTAGAGGTGGTGATGGGCAATGGACGTTGTGGTGTTGGGGGTCTAATGGGTCAGCGTAGAAGGAGGAGGGACAGATGGTTAACACCTGTCCCTCTTTCTGGTTATTACCCCAGCCGGCAGGTGCCAGGTAGACTTGTCAACTGCCCCCCAGGCCTGTCGGTGCTGCTGCTTAATGCCAGGTCGGTCCAAAATAAGGCAACATTTATCCATGATTTGATCATGGATGAGAGGGCCAACCTAGCTTGCATCGCAGACCTGGGCGGGTGAGGGGCGGGGGATGCTTCCTCACCACATCCCATATCCACTGCTTAGCTGTGACCTTAGCTGTGCCAAGTATGTCATTTCTAAGAAAGCCCTTCCTTTATGCAGCACAGGCTTTTTAAGAAAAAGAGCATGGTTGGTTATGCCAACTTCCAGCTACGATTCTGCAGCTACGCACATCAGCAAAACCTGAATTTGCTGAACCACTTTGGATACCATTGCGATTCTCTTGCAGACTTGACTTAGGATCAGATTCTGAGTCTCGTCTCCCCTCCCCTTTTCCCATGAAAACCTTATGTTGTTGTTGTTGTTAGTTGCGAAGTCGTGTCTGACCCATTCTGACCCCATGGACAACATTCCTCCAGGCCTTCCTGTCCTCCACCATCCCCTGGAGTCCACTTAAGCTCACACAGACTGCCTCAGTGACTCCATCTAGCCACCTCATTCTCTGCCATCCCCTCCTTTTGCCATCTATTGTTCCCAGCCTCAGGCTCTTCTCCAGGGAGTCCTTCCTTCTCATTAGGTGGTCAAAGTATTTGAGCTTCATCTTCAGGATCTGGCCTTCTAAAGTGCAGTCAGGGTTGATCTCCTCTAGGACTGACCGGTTTGATTGCCTTGCAATCCAGGGGACTTGCAGGAGTCTCCTCCAGCACCACAACTCAAAGGCCTCAATCCTTCGGCGCCAACCTTATATATTGTCCCAATGTATGCATCACTTGTACATTGGCCTGTACCCTCCACTGATTAAAGAATAAGTGTGTTCTTTCATCAAAAGTACAAACCATATGTGCATTTTCATTTTTTCCATCACATTTTCAAAAATATGTCCAATGCATACAAGTATTTCTGGACTGCGACTCAACTGCAAGTAAGAAATGCATGGGCTTTGACCACAGAAAGTGCTTGAGCCTAACTTCAGGCCAAAAGTGGAGAACTTCAGGCCAAAAGTGGTAAATTCTGATCAAACCTTAACTGAGGAAAAAAACCATACATCCCTCGGTTCTACCCAATTCCAGTCTGTAAACACACATACCGATCCAGAGAGAGAGAGAGAGAGAGAGAGAGAGAGAGAGAGAGAAAGAGAGAGAGAGAGAGAGAGAGAGAGAGAGAGAGAGTCCAGATAAACCTGATCCAACAAGGAACTATTCTGTTTGTCCAATGTGAACAGTTCCAAAGGCACAGCCCACGCATGAAAAAAATAATAAAAATCTACAGGTAGGTCATTTCAAATCAAGTGTGCAAAACATGGAAGAAATCCGATGGAGTTTTCCTGGTTAGCGATTCATTTGTGACATCTCAGCATGCAGGTAGGGTCTTTGGAAGCCTTGAAAGGGCTCTGTTCTCCGGCATCTTGCTAGCAGCTCCTGGAGAAGCAGATCTTGCAATTGCCACCTCCATCAGCATATGACAGGCCCTGCAAGGTTTTGAGCTTCTGGACCGCTGCATGGATTACTTTGGGGAAGTCCTTGAGCAGGACAGTGTTCAGCACGACACAGCCTCTGAGACTCCAGAGCTTGCTTCCAGCACTGAAAACTCAGACAATGCTTCATTGGGTCTCCATCCCCCAGCCTCTCTTCATGACAGTGGAGCCAGAAGTATAGACGAGTGTCATTTTTGGACAAGAGCCGTGCACACTCGCATTGGCAATAAGCAACTCTGAGACAAGGCAGCTGAGATGTGGCAATAAATCATGCCGTATGCAGGCACATGTGTCTATTAATCTTCTGGTCGAACATGCCCCCCATGTCTTGCTTGGCCTGATGCAATGTCAGGGATAACCTTTTGGGGATTACCATGGAGTTACGCTTCTGGAGAGCCCAGTGGGCTGCTCAAGTGCCAGACAAGCACTTCTGAACATGCTAATCACAGGATGAATACTTAGTGTTTCCCTAGAAGGCAGAATGAGATCAAAAGACATGGTAGTAGGCAGGCAGAGGGAGGGGCTGCAATGAAGAGGCTCTTATTGGGAAATGGCTGAGGCTATTGTTGCTCCTCGAGTTTTCGAAGCCTTGTTCAGCTGCCATCTCGAGGGCAGAAACAGCCAAGTCAGCATCCCTGTTATGTCGATAAGGCATAAAAAGTCTTACACCTTCCTGATTTTCCCGTAAGTCATCTTTTGAGCAACCTCAAGCAAAGACAATTGCTCCAGCAAGCTTGCAATGGGTTTAGTGCCTTGCCTAGTGAGACAGACAAACGATAGCTAGGCCTGCAACAAAAGACAGGAGTCCCTGGGAAGGAGGGAGCACATAAGCGATGCTTGTTGGAATACCAGAAGGATTCATTGCAGAGGCAAATTTGTTTCTCATGGGCTCTCCAAACACTGCAGTTTGAGTTTGGTTTTGACATACAGGAAGAGAAGATTATTGTCGACTATAAAACAGGAGGTTTCAGACCAGAGGAAGAGAAACATCGTGTATCAACATCTCTGGGCAATACTCTTAAAGATGAATAGGAATGGCCTTGGGGAATACCCTCAGAACTGTGAAAAATGCCAGGATAAATTTCTACCATGCAGATGCTTCTGTTGACATATAAAACTATATGCCATGGCCAAGTGCCCTAAGTGTTCAAAACTTAGATTTCCATGTTCTGGGCACTTCAACAAAAAGCAAGCAAACCACTTTAACTATTATCTAGCTGACGTATAATTGAGTGGTTTCTACATTACCATGTTTCCATCCTCCTTCCTCGTCCTCCCACTGTCAACGTGTATCCCATCAGCCACCACACCTGAAATTCACTCCCAAATTGCTCCCTGTCTACATGACATGCCTCTTCCTCATTGGTTCACGCATCTGTTTACTAGGCATAGAAGGACACCAAAGGACACTGTAATGGCCCTATATTGACCACTCTTTCAAGGAGACTCTATGGTAGTCTCTTACCAGGCCCACATAAACCATGATCCTTGGTTGAGATAATCTAACAAGCCATGGTGGTACAGAGAAACCATACAAGAAACCATAGTTTATTCCCATGTTATGTAAAGAACAAACTCCTCATTCTGAAATACTACTGCTGGGTTCGGACAACACTACAGACTAACAATGGTGTAAAACCATCATGGTTTGTTGCGTTTTCTGAATCCAGCCTTTTCTTCTCAATACCAGTTGCCATGGAGCATGAGATGAAGGTGTCAGCTTTTGCTTGTGGTTTCCCCAGAAGCACCTGGTGGTCCACCTGGAAAACACGATAGTGCACCAGGTAGCATTTGTCCACTTCACCAGTGCTTATCCTTTTAGTCCAGGCACAGGTTTTCCACCTTGCTGAGGACTACACTAAATGGAATTGCATCTAAAAGAAGAAAGAAAGGGCGGAGGTTTGCTCCATTAATCCTTGGCCACCAAGAGCTGACATTGCATGGACGAAGATCAACAGCATGTCACTCCGGCATGGGCCACAAATTGTATGTATGAAAGGATACTAATCTTGCCCCATCAGAAGAACATTTATTGTGTCGACTTCAGTTTTCATCATCTCACAAGAGAGGTTGCTGTCAAGGTATTTTGTCAGCAAAATTAACATACTCTGACAGCAGTCACTCGTCTGGAAAATCTTACCTTCCAGAATTCAAGGATTCCCTCCCGCCTGTCTAGCTTCATTCTTACTTGCAAAGGCCAGTGTTTGTGTAGGTGGCCTTCCATTTATTTGTTGATAAGTTCACCAAGTCAAGTGCCTTCCATTTCATTTCAATTAATTTATAGATGCAACTTACTGAGAGGGAGAGAGTAGCACATACATCCTGAGAACATCACTGGGCAAGTGTGTCTAGACAAGGCTTCTAACAGAACTGGCCACATTTTATGGCTTTGCAGCCTGACAGCATTGTTTTAAATGGGCTACAAAACAAGATGATTATCTTTGGATTGTGCTGAAAGTACCGAGATCACAGCAAAGCATCTGTCCACTGGGGAGAGAAATAGAAAGGACAGTTCAAAATGAGAACCACACCTAGACTTTAACTCAGGCTGTTTTCTCTCAGTGGCTTTGAGTTCTGGGCAAAGTTTATGACTAAAATGGTCCAAAGCTCATTTACAGACCCATGACTAATCTTTAGCTTTAAGTAAGGGTGGAGGAAATTAATTCACTTTGCATTTTCATTATATTTATTTATTTCTGTCATTCTATGCCACCCAGTAACCAAAGCTCTCTGGGTAGTTCACAACAATCAAAACCATGAAGTAGAGCATCATGAAAGACATTATAAAAATGCAGACATCTAAAACTACAGCATACAATAGAAGTAAAACCTAACAGCAGCACCATGAAGAAGCATTAAGGATTTGAAACAAGAGAGGCCAAATGATTGAAATTCCTGGGAAAATAAGGAGTGCGAGTAGAACCACTGCAATGCATTTCCTCCAACTTCCAACCCAAACAACCTACCCAGAAAGATATTGTGCTACTGAAAGCCACTGAGGGATCCTAGAGAATCAACAGGAAATCCTGCATCCCATTCCTGGCAGAACTCATACCAGGGCAGGGCATATTTATGATTTTATGTACCGGTTCTCTGGAACTTATTTCAGACTACGCTCCTGCTTACTGTGGACATATTCAAGGAGGATAGTATTCTTCTAAGCCTCTCTGGGGTCAAGTTCAGTCCTATGGATCCCCGTAGAATCAATGCTACAGTAAATATCGGTGATTCTTCTTGTCTTGCTAATCATTTTTCTTCACCAATTTTAACTAGCAATAAAACTCAGCCGATCCTACATAGCCTAACTATTCTGAACTTAAGAACAGCAAGTACTTGCTCAGCCGTACAGTATGAATTCACATGCATAATCATAGCTGTCTCTTTCTAACATGTATTTGAAAGTTTACGAGCAGCTACCCTAATTGGCAGATTACTGTAAAAACTCCACCAGCACCCATTAGAGCAAACTAATGGAAGATTATCCATCATGACGGAAGTCCTCTACTTTTCTTCCATGCCTCCTTATAGCACTTTCCTCACTCCATCCATCAGTAAGTAAGCATTCTGAATAAACTCAAAGCTTCCGGGGAGCAGGGTGGGCAGCTGAAATGCACTTTGGGGAAAAGGTTGCTGCGATACACAACACATCAGCCCTCTAAATGCAAGCGCTGCCTGCTTCTCATCAGTTCATCTGCCACTTCCTCTTTGCATTACCTTGCCTTGTTGTCAACTTCACTTGGAACAGGAAAAAAGTTTTGGACTCACTCTAATCATGTGGTGTGACTTTCAAACGTGCCCGAAACCTGAGCTTCACCCTCCGAACATTTGAATTAATGCTAAGGCTGCAATGCTAGCTCTGCTTTTCAGTCCTTGGTTGAAGCATCTCGAAGCTTTTAATCCTGAGAGCCATAGTGCATTTCAGAGATGCTTCTAAGGGTCTCGTTTCTGTGATGCATGGATCAAAAGTGATGGGGCATGAAATGCCAGCATGTTTTACCGTAAATCTCTTTCTTACTGGTAGTAATTAACCCTTAAGAAAGGTGCTTCAATGTTTTAGAACAGGTGGGAGATAGGGCACTGTTGGTCAGCAAACTCAAGCTCATCAAAGTTTCCCAGGGTTCAGTGTGAAGCTCATTATGATTCAGACTTTGAATCTGCTGTGATATTGTGAGGAAGGGTCCCTTGTGCAGCCCATCAGCAATGCTGTGTGCCAGTGCAATTAGTGAAGAGCAATGCCCCCTCCTACTTTCTCATGGGCTGCAGCAGTTCCACCCGGTTGCTTCTTGGAATACAAACAAAGCAGGGGAGAAGAGAACTTGGTACCAGACACGGTGATCGTATTGCAACTTATACTGTATCTCACTTGGGGATTTCAAAATAGCAACAGCAAAAGTCCTCCTGCCCTAGATCCTAACCTTCTAGAGTTCATTCAAAGTCCTACATAGTCATACTTTGCTTCCTGATAAACATAAGATGCATAAGCTTTGGCTGACCCATATAGGATTTTCTTGCACAGCAACTTCCCTGGTAAGTGACAAAATTGTGGCTCTGTCTTTTAGTTACCAAGTTACACCAGTGTGGGCAAGTTTATCAAGGGTGAGATGACGCAGCTCCTGGTTGCCTCAAAACCATGCATGACCCAGAGAGATTCCTGGGTATTCTATGACCGCGAACAAGAGCACAGCATGTTCAAGGATAGGCTGGATGTGCACATGGTGGGCATGTCGTGAGCGGAGCCGGCTGGAGCCGGGGGTCAGACTAGATGGCCCGGGAAGCCCCTTCTGACTTGCTCTGTTTCTATGATGGTTATGTTCTGATCGTGGGCTTCCCATCAGCTTCCGTCTGGCTACGTTGGAAATGGCAACTTGGACTAGATTTGATCTGGCAAGTTTCTCCTTGTAGCTTATGGATTTAACTCTGCCTGCATAACTTGAATACCTATTTGGACAGGCAGAGTTTCCTGAGTTGTGAAGAAGAGACTCAATGAGTGCACAAATCCTCTCTAATTAGCACTTCACATTCTCTGGGATTGCATCATGGCCTGCAGAACAACTTCTGGGGCTGACCACTGGTGAGCCCTCACTCATATTAATTCCTTCAGACACTTCCATCTCTTTCAAGATCAAAGCAGTGCATTCTGAATGCCTTAACAGGAGCTGGAGGACAGAGGAAGTAGGAGGGAAACAATTAATTAATTCAATTTTACTGTCCCTCTAATTAAATCAAGTGCGGAGAATGTCAGGTCCCCAGCTCAGAAATACAGCACACTCCAAATCTTTGCTACTTCTGTAAAATGCAGACACAGAATTAATGAGCACACAAGCAAAGAAGTCTGTTGTTGGGAGAAGAGGGGAACACAAACACACAACACACACACACACACTGCATCTTCTGAAGCCAAAATGGTTGAGAAAGCACTCAGTCTCATCCAACATGTGTGCAAACAACCTAGAGTGTTGTCCTATCACAACAAAGCAACCGGCTGTCTCACGAAAGGCCGGGAAAGGACCCATGTCGCACTTCCAGGGCTGCAACTGTTTGCACTTAAGTGTTTTCCATGTTTGTTATGCAATGGACGTGTGCAAATCAGGAAGCCTCTGGATTTCAGCACCAGTCTCGAGTTCCAACTCAGATAGAAACCTTTCTTCTTACTTTCCTCATGAAAATCCACTGATCTTTTTGTGCACGTTTCCTAAATTTATGCCTCTGTGGTGCACATTTTTCAAACATACCCATTTTTCTCCCATTAGTTAAAATGTATTTCTGTACATTTTAGAAATACACTTTTTATTTTCATATGTACACATGCTGCCAACACATACAGGCGTTGACTGCAAAATGAATTTCAGTCTAAATTTGTCCAGAAGGTGCAAACTGGACAAAATCCTGACCAAGAATGAACTGAAATGAATTTCTCACACATCCCAATTATGCGATGACCTATGACTTTCAAGAACACTCCTCTAAGAAACGGGTTTTGTAATGAGGGATTCTCTATATGAAGATCACTACTGGTGAATACGCTTCACTCAAAGGATGGCTCTCCGTCATTAGCATGGAGTTATAGCATAACATCCTGAGTGCTCTAAATCGCAATTCCAGTGCATGGCATGCCCAAGAGGCTCCTTCACAAACTGGCTGCTTCCATAACTCCTTTCACCATGACAAATCTCAAGAGCTTTTGAAAGGGCTCCTCCATCCATGAGTCGACCTAGGAAAGGTCTCCAGCCAAAGACAACAGGAGTGATGCCAAACTGTGAGTCAAACAGTCTCTGCCAAACATCAGCACTTCCTATGTTTTCAAAGAGCAAGCACAAAGCAAGACAAGTTTCTGTGTGTCTACCCAGAAGCGAGCAAGATACACCTGAGAAATGAGTCTATGTGGGAAAGATGGAAAAGGAATCAGTAATTAATATTCTGACAGCAGGAAAACCTCACTAGGTTCCTTTTAGAAAGAGGATACTGTCTCTCACCTGTCTGATTTTGTGTGTGTGCACTGAAGGGTCTGAGATGTGGCAATTACGAAAACATTAACTCATTATAGAAGAGCAACATAAAAGCAGATGTTTCTGGGTTGGTCTACTGAGTATCTTTTTCTCAGATTGCAAAGGTAAATGGAGAGACAACGCTTGTCTGTATTCGTTGCTTTCCCTGATTGCTGGTGCAGGAGTTCTTGAAACAGTGAGCCCCACAGCTATTACAGTGAACTGGCTTGGTCAGATTATGCAGAGTTCGTGGGATTCACAGACTATTTTATGCATATTTTGTGCAAATTTAGCCATGGGAAAATGCACAGAATAAAATGAAAACTAAGAACAGTGTCCAAATGACCCCACCCCAACAGTAAACCTAATATGCAAGTTATGGGGGAATTTGCACATGTTTAGCCAATTTGCACATTTTGGGGAGGTGAGTGAACACACTCACAGTCATGTGTGTACATTCTGAGTCTGCAGAAGAAAAATCACTGGTAGAGAAGCTTTTCATTTGTTCACAAATCCCTGGTGGAAAGAGATGCATTCCTCTATTGTGTGTTTGAAGCCATTTTAAAAATTTATTTTGTATGATTAAAGGTGAAACTAGAACCCTAAATAAATAAAGAGCCAAACGGACTGACTAGTAAGCAGAATTAAATCAATAAGGAGCTATCTCCCAGATCTTGTCTCTTCCTTCAGACTGAGAAAAACTCTTATCTCCAATATGCAATTCATCAGAAGTCAGAGGTTCCTCTTGCTGTGAGAGGAGATGGAGCCTGGCAAAAAAATGTGGACAGATAACAAAGACTTTCCAATTGTCTATATGTGACCTACGTAGTGGAAGTCGCTCAGCCTGGCCTTAGTGCATTTTTGGAATTATCCAAGCTACCAAACAGCTCCATTGAAGGTCCTTTGAGGGACAACTCATTGCTCAAGCATGTCCCACGCTATGGTGTCATTCCTCCTGGAATGCTTCTTGGCAAATGCGAACAGCGGCAGTTGTTGCTGCTGTTGTTTTCCCTCACTTGAGAAACAAAGCAGGGAAAGGTGGGGAGAACCCTCCTAATAGAAACAGAGCGAGTCAGAAGGGGCCTCCGGGCCATCTAGTCTGACCTCCAGTTCCAGCCAGTTCCACTCATGACATGCCTACCATGTGCATGCCCAGCCTATCCTTGAACACCCTCACCGAGGGGGCTTCAACCACCTCCCATGGAAGCCCCTCCATGCTCTAGGGGACCTAACCATCAGGGCGTACTTCCTGCCATCCACCCTAAATCTTGGTTCCCTGAGCTTTGATGAGGGGAAACATTCTCATCAAAAAAATACCCTCCATCTACATGTATGCAGGTTACCAAAACCTTCCCCCTTCCACTTCTGCCCCATTGAAATAAGTTAATTGAGTATAATTAGCTCAAATCCCAATGAGGCCCAAGTGTGGCCAACTAGTTCCGGCTCTCCCACTCTTTGCCAACTACACTTGCTTACCAGATGAGAGAATTCTTCACTCCCTTTCAATTTTACTTCTCTAACTGGGAGAAACGTAGTAAGTGACACAACTGTTACATTTATCACAACCATTCCGTGACTGTCCATTTCTTTCACGTGTTCACATCCAAGATTTAGAAACTTTTTCAGTTTGTATCCTCCTCCCAGTGGGTATTTGGAGTGGGTTTCTCTTTGGTGGGATGCTTTGTTACATGGCACATGTTCAACTTTTAAAATTATTCACTCTGGAATCCATTAGCAAGTCTCTCATGTTTCCTTACACTTGTCCATCCTTCCTGCAACAGTTTGTCAGTGTGTCACATTGGAATCAATCTACTGCTGATAAGCATTTACAAGGTGCTGTCTAATGCAAGCTGGGACTTTATTCTCTCATGAATCAAGTCCTGCCCACATCCCCAAATTGATTAAAGCAACATTACATTTTTGAAGATAATACAAATTTAGAACTCCTGGTTGTGTTTCCACTGATTGCTTGAAGTATGAGCTGATCTTGGGAGTGTGTGTGTACATTTGGTCTTAATTTTAATCAAATGCATGAATTCCAATGTATCCATGAGTCTTTGGAGAAATATATTTCAGGGTGTAGAATATTCAGATTTGCCTCATTCACTTTTGAAAATGCAAATATTTGCAGATGGGGGCATTTGCAATTTCTTGATTACATTTGAAAAAAGGGCATTAAAAAAAAAAAAAAGATAAAAGGGAGATTTTTCTGAACATCTCTACTCCTGCCCAGATGCACAAATGTTTGCATTTTAATCCATAGGGGAAATGATGCACTTCTTATCCCAAATGTCCACGTCTCTTCCTCAAAACAAAACAAAATGCTGCAAAGACAAATCGGAATGAAATAAGCTTCAGAGTGGAATTTAGAAATTCCAAGGTTATTGCAATAGATTACAGAGAATCCAGTGTAGGATCATCAGTTGGACTATTTCCATTCCATTTCCCTCTCAATCTGCCTCATCCAACTACTGCAAAGATGTGTGAAGCACCAAAATTCCCATACTCATGTACACACACACACACACGGTGCTTCCTTTCACCCTTTTCCACATTACAGAAAATGATCAACCTCTCTGCAAACCCACAAATAAAAACAGTGATGGCAATTTAGAGTAAAACTCTGCAAGTTTAGTCACAAAACATGTCCACTAGTTTGTCTGAAACAAACAAGGAGTTCGGATTCTTCTGTTGGTGTGAACACAAATGGAATTGAATTCTTCGGGTGCTGGGAAGTGATATGCTTGCATCCCACAGGTAGAAAATTATGTGACAAAGCATCCTGCAAGCCATAAAGCATGAGGGTTACCATGTCATCACAGTCTCTAATTTGGAAAATTCAGTTCCATCTCCCCAACACATCAATCACGTCCTACACAGGGGCTTGGGGCAGGTTCAGCTGGAGAGATTAAAGTCCCTTCTGAAATTCACCCCCATTAGACTTCCTCCTTCCTCCGTTCTTTTACTGGGCACAGCAAGAATGCAAAATTCATGATACCCAAGGGCTCTGAATCCTGCAGATCTGCACATCTGCTGGCTAGACCTCTGAGACGTCTACACAGACACAGGTTGAGAATTGTGGTGTGACAGACAGAAGCTGCATGCTGAAGATCACAACATGTGTTAACCCCTTCTCAGTCAAGCTTTCTGGAGTACTCAGCAAACTTATCATGTCTGAGGGACTGGCCCTGAAATAGATTTTTTAGGATCCGTTCCAATGGCCTTGGGGCTGTAAGTTAAAATATTGAGCCTCTTGGGGCTTTGTCACAGAGTAATTCTCTCAAGGCTGGTCCAAGGTATTTTGCTGCTCAGTGTGAAAGATGCCACGATCCCTTTCTTACTGAAATCTTACTGATTTCTTACTGAAATCGCCTCCATCAATAAGGATAATGGAACATTATTCTTCAACACATCTGAGAATACCGTGCCAGTTAAGACAGTGTAGGGCAGCCTGTCCACCAGCTCCTTCTGTCATCTGACATTGCAGATCTGCTCCTATTCAGAAGGAACTTGTCTACCCTAGAGAAGTCCTCATGGTCTCCATGCCAAAGGATCAATGGCCATTTAAAGGCAGATGGCTGCTGTAGGACCTGGCTAACAGCAGGTCCTGCTAGGCCAGACTGCCTAACATCTCAAAAGGCCTCTGCATGTTGCTGAGGGAACTCTTCTCCTTCGGTGGGTTCTACTCAATATAGATCTGTCCAAGCACGCATTTGCCAATTCTGAGCCTGGCTTCTTGTGATCCCGCACAGGATCCACCCGGTTCTCCAGAAGTAATCTTTTGTGGGAGCTGAGCTAGGACAGAACAACCATTTTACAATAAAACCAAGGCTGCTTCTCCCCATCTCATCAATCTGGCAGATGGCTTTTCCTCCACAGCCATAATATTTGTATACATCCCAATACAAACTAGAGGGCTGATTTACCATTCAATGGTAGGGGCGTATGAAGATAGTCCTCTGTAAGCTCACGCATTTCACACGAAGGGAGCAAGCCAAAAGCCTCGATTTAGCTGCTCTGGCTGTAATTCTTCTTCACCTTTCTTTTCCATTTGTGGCAAGTGAAATTAGGTCTGCTGAATGACCACAAATTTACCACCTAACATGGACAGCTTCATTCATACCTGGTAGAAAGCATTCAATCAGCCCTGATAGAGGGCATCTCTCTCCTCTTCTATTTTTTATTTCTTTGCAGTAGCAAGATCAAACTTGCAAGGGCATCGCTCGTTTTGGCTCTTTCACAAGTACTTAGCAAATGGATGCCAGGAGGCAACTGAAATTAAACTGTAAAATCAGCACTTAGGCAAAGCTTCAAGGAACAGCATTTTCTTCCTCTCAGGAAAGTCGGCATGGGGACCCAACAAAGCAAGTCGGAAAACCATGTTTACGTGGAAGATTTGAAGGGCGTGATACAGGTGAGGCACAGGATTGTGATGCTCAAAAGGGCTGTCAGATCTCGGCATGTTCTCTTCATTTGCTTCATCCTGTTATGATAGTAACAGGGCCATTTGCACCCTGGAACATGAGGTGTTTATTTGGAAAAAATGGATTTGGAAGAAAGTAAAACTGACAACTGACAATTTGGGGACTGTCTGTGTCGTGCTTAGGTCTTAACAATTTAGTTTTGAATTCCTGTGCATTCAACCACACTGATGCTCCAAATTGAGGTTGGCACCTCTTTTTTCCCTCCACACAATGCTCACCTCCAACAGCTTTATGACAGATGGATGCAGTATGTTTTCCCAAGATGAGTAACTGCGGCACCAGGAGATTTGCCCTGTGCAGATGGGTGAAACGCAAATTTGGCTGAGCATGCAAATCCGTGCACACGAATTTCCCAATTTCTTCTTCAATGGAACGGAAGGAATTAGAGACCTCAAAGAAGTGAATGAAGAGAAAACGGAAGTGGGTGGTTTAACACATTCCTGCACCTATTTACACACCTGTCCGTAGGTGCATTAGCGTATGGAAACATGCCGACTGGAGATGGACCGTGGCAGCCACTCTTGAGGGGTGGGGAGAGCAACCAAGAAGAGCAAAAGAGCCGGCAGCCTTGAGGTCAGTATTGGGATGGCGTTCCTCACCATGCACCCAGCGGATAATAGCACCCATGCTCCTCAGAAACTGGGGCATGTTGCCTCTAAGCCTGGAAACAGCATGTAGCCAACAGGACCAAGGATGTGTGTGATCTCTTTTCAAAGTCAATTGCATCATTACATCACAGGGAAGTAATTTAATTAAGAATTGTGAAGAAGCCCTTCCTTTACCTGTTGGAAATCTACTAATCAGGTTCCTGGGGGAACTCCTTGGGTTATAGTTCTATCAGAGAGGAAGAAAAATATCTCCTTGCCCTCTTTCTACACAGTATGGATAATGTGGGGGCTGTGGAAAGGGGCAAAGGGTAAAAACTCACCCCCTCAAAAAGTCCCCTGCCATAATCCCACATTTCTGAGCAGGTTCATCTTTGTACACTGTGTATCATCATCATCATCATCATCATCGAGGTGGATACCATCAACGTAACAAGAAAATCTCACATTTTGTTTGCAAAGAGATATGATAGCTTGGGATGGAGGGGCAAAACAGAAAAACAGGAGAAGATTTTAAAAATAACATTTTCCCATTTCTTTCTCAAGGACAATTCTATTTTTTTTTTAAGTCTTCTCCTCCAGTTTCCCCTGAGCTTTCACATCTCTAACTCCAAGAGTGCCCATGTGACTTCTCTCTCTCGCCCATTCCTCATTCAAGAAGAACATCCTGAAAAAACTAACCACTCTCCCAAGAAAGCACATGTTTGATTTGGGTTTCACTATTCCATTTTGCTGTCTGGATAGATCCAAACAAGATATTTCCCAACAGTGACAGGAGCCATTGCGAGACCTGGGGTGGTGCCCAGCTCCCCACTGCTGTACAATTATATGCCCTCAACAAGCAATCAGCAACACACACAAAGAGAATCACAGGAGAGCCTATTTGCTGAAATGTTGCCGAAATTCGCCTAACACAAAATGCAACGCAACCTCCTTTTAGAGCGAATTTCATCTACCTGCCCATCTTGTAATTATAGTCCTTGAGTCACTTAGCATGAAACAAACATCTAGGAGGTTTAAAGTGTGAAATTAACGCCACAAAATAATTTTCTGTGCATACTTTCCACCAGCCACAAGCGATATTTATACTTCAAAGGTACAGAGCACGAGGCGTTACATCAATGACAGGTAGGAAGAGTGATGTTTGCTGTGTGCGCATGTGCATGTGTGCAAATTTCACAGTCACGCAGAGTGACTGCATGTGTGAAAAACTGGGTTTTCATTAAATGTGCCCAAGATAAATCAGAAACAAGATCAGTGGAGGCATGATTCCCTCTCTTCCCCATGACTAATATATTTAGACACACCGTGTGCTCGGATTAGAGTGCCAGGAGGAAAACTTTTAGTCATTGTTAGAAATAAACATCAAAAGGAAGGGAATACTCGCATCCTACACCCACAAATTGGCTTCTTTGGACACCGGTATGCAAACTGGAGGCCTTCTTGCCCGATCCGAAAGCCGGAACAAGTTGTGCCGCTGCTCACAGCCTGCCTTCTGTAGCACCGCTTACAGGAATACAAAGCGAGGCAAATCTTTCCTATTCATGTGTCAAGAAGCATAAACCTTAATCTGCCTTTCAAGTCAGATGTCGCTTGGTGCTTGCAAAAGGACTGTCATTCAGTGGCCCTGATGCAAAAAGGCAACTGGTTGAATTAAACAACGTGGCAGAGTAGAGGCGCCTCTGCCATCGCTAACACTTTTAGCAGGGATGGGGCCATTTAAAGCACGGAGAGCTCAGCCATTCTCTGTGCTGCTTCTGGACCCCAAAGGGCCCCAGGGTAAGGCGTTGGTGGGTGGCGATCCGTAGGATTCCCTCAGCTTGGCTTCCCCACACTCAGCCCTCTTCATCCAAGTCCTAAGTCCAGCTTGGTGCCAAGTGCTCACACAGATGTCTGCATGGCTGCTGTCCAGGCAAGGTCCCTCTTCTACACACACATCTTCCGGGCATTGCCTAAGTGCTGCATGTGTTGCAGAGAGCTGCTAGTTTCGTGAGTGCTCACAGACTTCATCTCAGCTCAGTTTGCTTGCTAAGCCTGGGCCAAGCATGAGAAAGAAGTCTGATGGGTGGAAAAAAGCTGGACTCCCATACCCTGAGAAAAACCCTTTCAATGAATCCTTCCTAGTGCACCTAACCTGTCAGTGTGGTCATCCCCAGCTGCTGCTCTTCAGCTTCTCGCTTGCTTCCTGGACAGCCAAAAGCAAGGAGACTGAGGAATCCACTGCTCCTTCTTGTCACCACCACTGTTCTTTGGGCCAAGGAGGTTTCCTTGGCTTCGTGAAATCCCAATCAGCCATTCAAACATGGTCAGGGTTGTCCTCTCTTGGAGTGTTGTGGCAGCAGGCATCTGGCAAAGTTATGCCAAACTTCCTCAGTTTCCCTCTAAAGCTAAGACATTTCCAGTACACCAGGATTTTCAGAATATCTCCACCTTGGCAGCGAGCTTCCATCTCCAATTACTTTCACAGGGTGAGACTACACATTACTCCCTAGATTAGGACCCTAGAGGGATTTGGGAGACTTCAAGCCTTCACACACAGCGCACTATACTCCTGGCCTGGGTCAACCCCCATGCTTCCAATTTGCATCATTATCTAGTTGTACAGGGAAATGCAAAACATGGGTAGAGGGTTAAATCTGGTGAGTCCAGAACCAGATGTGGCCCCATAAACCCTCCTGTTTTGGGTTCTTGTGGTTTAATCCAATATGGGGCAACTAAAGCTTCATATTTAAAGGAATCTGCATTTTGATCCTTGGATACTCAGAGAGGACTAGGGATAGGAGAACAGAAGGCGCTTGTTCCCACTTCTTGAAAGAAGAAATGCAGCGCAAGTACCCAATTGTAGCCCTCCTTTTCCGTGTGGTGGAATGAGGACCTGGAAGGCTAGTATTTCACACTTGCTGCCACATGTTACACTGAATGTGTGTTCACGCAATTGTAAGCTTATTCAGATGACCATGTGGCCTGGTCCCATTAGGTGGCTATTCACATCATGTGGAAACTCTACATGTGAGGAGGGAGAAGGGGAACAAGCAGACTACTTCCAGCGCCTCTCTCACCATGCTTATCACTTCCTATGCATGGAGTGTGACTTCTTGCGTAGGAAACCTTCTTCTAGTCTTATAAATTCTCCCTGAGATTTCTGAATGCTGATTCTTGAAATTAAATCATGATTACCTTTAGTGAAGTATTTATAACCCCATTTATCATATAAGTAAATTTGCAAGAAAGCAGATTCAGAGACGTTGGGGAGAGGGCAGGATTGCCAACAGTGTAATTATAAAATTTCTGCTATAACGTCAGGGAAAGACAATGATTAAAAAAAGAAAAGAACCTTGCTCATTTAAGACCAGAGTTAAGGCCATCCCGTGGGAGCGAAAGCACTGGGAAGCCGGGGAATGGAAAGTTAGAGCTCACGCCGTACCAGACACTTCCCATGGCTAGGACAGTGTTGTGCAAAGTCCCAAATGTCGCTTGGTCTTTCAGGCCCAAATCCCAATGGGGAGAAAAGGATGCCCAGCACCAATGCAGATACCCCTTTTGAAGGCCCTAAAGCTTTCCTGTTCGCTGCAGAAGCTCCCCTGTCCATACGGGGAGGCAAGCTGCATTAAAGTGTGAGACAGCACTCTTCTAGCAATAAATACAGGATCCTTACCATGTGTGGAATTTTTGCTGGCCAAGGAAAAGCGTAAGTGCATGAAGAGTGAGTTGTGAAGGCAAGCCCAGCTCCTGACCAAGGGTTTCCATGCTACCAGATTGGCCACTGGGCATCCCATTAAGGCAACACTCCAAGTTTCCAGTGTCCTGGCCTTGAAGAAATTAGGGGTGCACAAGAAGGTCTCAGCTCTGCTCTCCAGTGAGCATTAAGGCAGTCGGGGGGCTGATAAGGGATCGTCACAGAGCAATGTTTTCACAGAGAGTTGTGCCAGTCACCCTATTTCAGGAGAACAGGAAAATCAACAATGGTAATGGATACAGTCATGTTTGGTATCTATTCCAGGTACCAAACAGCTGCCACACGCTATCGCAGCCAGATGTTCCAGAATGATATGCAAGATTGTGCTCCATTCACCGCCACCCCATTCCAGAGGCATGCTCACAGGTATGGCACCACTTTGAAACCAATGATCTACCCCCTCACACCCGCCGTAATGTGCTATTACGCGCACCAGCAAACAAGAGCGAATGCTTGTACAATTTGCAGAACTCTTGGCGATTTACACATGGCCACTACAGCCCATATGCTTACCCACCTCTTGCAAACAGACAGACTGCTCGTTACACAGTTAAAATACCTGCAAATATTTTTTAAAAGGCGCACTTAATCCAGCTTCTGTTAGGCCAGCTTTCTGTTCATTGAACATCCACACGGCTGCAAATACGCCTCATCTTTCATCCTCATAGAATCAGTGCTTTGAATTTAAATGTGAAGGATGATAAAGTTTATAAAGATACATTGTTGTGTTTTTCATCCATTCTCACTTTGGCCCATGGCTTTTCCCAAACCATTTCAAACTGCCGAAGCATTCGCAATTTAAAATGAAGTTGTATACCCCAATGGCAAGCCATAAAACACACATTTTTAGGCCATCTATGCTTCCCAATTAAAAGTGCCAAACAACCAGCAGTGAGCAGTCAGTGGCTTTGCCTGTACCCAGCTAAAATAAAAGCAGTCAGTATCAAATGGAAATGACCTCTAAGAATTAAGATGCAGAATGTGTGAGTCTGTGTGAATCTTGTTCCATTTGCTTCTCATCACTTTGTCTGAATGAGAAGCAGTTGCAAGAAGTAGCAGAAACCCACACAAGGGTGGACTTTCCTGCCAGGTGGCTGTTAGAGATTTCAGCACCAGAAATGTGGTTGCATAGGCAAGGACCCAGACTTTTAAGAGTTAAGAACTCAAAGCCTAAGCCTGGATGGGCAAAACTCTTTCTTTTGGGTTCCCACTCATTTGAATTATTTTAGTGAAAATGCTTTGTCTTAAATATGGAACATGTCGTGATTTTGGTAAATTATGCAAAATGAAGTCAACATAAGGACAGCCATGCTGGGTCAGGACAAAGGTCCATCTAGCCTGACACTCCACAGTCATGGTGATAAACCTGCTGCCACAGGATCCCTCGAGCAGGATAAATGCAAGACTAGCATCCATCTGCCCAAGCTCCTTAGCAACTTGGACCATGCAGGCACGGCAACCTTAGTGAAGGAGGTAGTTCATAGACAGCAAGGCTCATTGCCACTGATAGCCTCCACCTCCATGGAGCTGCTCAATCCCCTTTCAAACTCATCCAAATTGGTGGCCATGCCCACTTCCCACAGCTGCAAATTACACATTTGAACCATACCTTGCGTAAAGAAGCATTTCCATTTATCAGTCCTAAATCTCCCAGCAATCAACTTCATGGAAGGATCCGGGCTTTTAGAGTCATGGGAAAGGGGGAAAACACTCTCCATTCCCCCTTCTCCAGACCACACATTCGTTTAAACATCTCTGCCACGCCTCTCCTTCCTCACCAGTTTTCTAAGCTATACAAACCCAGTTATTGTAGCCACTCCTCATGAGGAGCTGCTCCATCCCCTTGATCTTTTGCTGCCCTTTTTCCAGCTCAAAAATACCCTTGTTCAGATAAGGTGACCCAAACCAAACACCCTTTTCTAACTCCCTCCCAGTCACCGCAGGACTGAGTGTTGCAGCTTTGCACCATTTCTAGCTAAAGAGTAAACGCAGCAATAAATAGCAAGCAAAGTCCCCACATTCCCGTACTCAATGGACTTAAATAACTCAAATGCCTTGAAGGGCTTCTAGTAGTACATCGATTTAGGACAACCGAAGCCCTGATGGCGCTCCAGCTTGTAGGGTGCACCCTTGCATGACAGCACGCATCTGACTGCAGAGCGCTGGAGGTAACGGCATCTTAAAGTGCGTAGGTTTAAATTGAGCAATATTACCATTAATAACGGGGCTTAATTAAGACATCTATAATGTTTTTAATGAGAAAAAATGGAGAGTCCTTCTGGAATTTTTCCAGTCAAATTAATATCAAGGACTTTAGACATTATTACAAGTAGTGTTACAGGAATTAAAATTAGGTCTAAATTAGGATGTGTCACTTTGCCTTAAAAAGAAGGGAAAAGAAAGACCCACGGCCTTTTAGTGCCGCAGTTGGCACTTACAACCTGAACCAAGAGAGGAACTTCATGTGTTTCTCTCTGCTATGGGGAAAAGAGCTGGGGAAATTGTCACAATATAGCTACCTCCCATAGAAACTCCCCAAAAGATCCTTAAGCAATTTTCCACATCAGGGATTGCCAGAATTCAGACTGGCAGGGCCTCCTTTGTTTCATTTTATTTCCCGAGAATGTCAAGGTCCAGCAAATACAATCAGCAGCAAAGTAGTGGTTCTGGGGAGCTGTGCACCTCATAGAATTAGGGTGGAATCCCAAATGTGTGCATACAGGGGAAAACTTCCTGATATTCCAGCATCCCCAGTTGGGATGGGTCTGTGGGTCCCAAATTATTCTGGTGTGTGATGTGCTTACCTAGGCAGGGCAGCCAATGAAAAAGTCTCCTGCTGCAAAATAATGCAAGCCACCAGGTGTTGAAAACTGCTGGCAATATTACACTCAAACTCCTGACTTGCAACTTTACTGACTCCCTCTGCTTCTGCACTCAGATTGTGCTGCTAGTCTTCGCCCCCAAGGTCCTAAATTAGAAGGGAGAATTCCCAGGCCCAGGCCCCAAATCTGTCCTTTCTGGGGCCCCAAATCAGTCTCCCCCCCCCCCCATAGCTGTTCACCCTTCCCCAGGTCCTATCCACTGCCTCACAACCATGAATCATTTGGAGATTTCCCAGCCTTGATGTCGGTTTTTTCCCCTCTCCACTTTAAATGGTCGAAATTCCTCTACTAAGATGAGGCTACTGCAGCTCAGAGCTTTAGCTTCCAATTTGCTGGGAGGGAAAGCTTTGGGCCTGCCCCTTCCCATCTCAGAATAGGGCCCCTTGGTGTTTTCCCAAAACTGATGTCAGCTTGAAAAGGTTTACCCTTTCTTGAGTCATCTGAGACAAGACATTCTCAAGATCATCCCTGTCCATATGAACCTATCTGAACATGGAAACCGGCACCACCACAGAAGGCCCTGCAGTATGACCTCCTACCAGAAGAGGTGCAACAGGTAAGTATGCACCTCTTCTGTCCCCGGGAATGTCCACCTGGCAGCCTATTTATTTGCTCACCGGTGTTTGGAAGCCTCGATAGCAGCCACAATGATTACCAGGTTCAGTCAGGAAAGACCCCTTTCGCCTTGAACCTCAGCAGTTTCATTGAAAGATCACCCAGGACACCTGCAGTGACTTACTACAGCATGCTAGTGGTAGAGGTTCCCACCGCCAACTACAAAATCACAGCCCATGGACAGACACTTTCATAATCTGCTAGTCACACACACCAATACAGAGTGTGAAGTTTCCATTGTGCAGGCGCTTAACTCTGTGGGACTAGATGCTGAAGTGGGTCCATCCAGAAACAAATGGACATCACTGTTTCAGCTTATCTGCAGTTGATGAGAACACAGGTATTTCCCCACTGATAGTGTTAGCCTACAGCAGCTTCTCAGTCCAGTTAAGAAGTCCATCTTAAAGTAATAGCAGCACTAAACAGTGACCTGGCTTGGAATTCTGGTGCTTTCTGAGAAAGAGGTGCAGGTTTGATTTTATAACACAAAGGCAATCCTTTTCTGCCAGGATTTATCTGAATTTTCCCGGCACTGGCCATTGCTGGAAGGTTCCCCACTAACACTGCCTCTTGAAGTGTTCTTAGACCATGTCCGTACGACTTATATGCATTCTACCTTGTTGTTTTAATCACTTGGATCATTTTAAATTTGACATTTAAAATGGTGTTTGCTGCTTCCCTGACCTTTTAGATGGATAAGCAGGGGATAAACAAGGTAAGAAAGAGAGAACTAAACAAACAAATACCGCCAAAGCAAAACCAAATTGACTGGGGTTACTTCAGAGGAATCTCAAAGGAAGCCAAATGGCTTTTGAAATCCCTTCCCCAGCTATCCTGAGACACTCAGGAATTCCCACACATGGTGTCTCTTCTGCGTAAAACTCTTCTCCGCCTCCCAAAAAGGTCAAAATTCATGCAATGGAAAGCTAAAAAAAATGCAAGATTTCCTGCACTGTCTTGATAAAGCCAAAACAACAAACGGTGAGCAGACCTGTTTGAGCTGTTGATCAAACTAGTAACCTAAATTCATCCCAAGGGCGATCCAATTGTGCAGACTGTTTGTGAGCTCAGCTTGTTGTGTTGTGAGGCTCAGCATGGAGGCACATCACCAAGGCACTCCAAGTTCTCTGGCTGCATCACCTTTAGACACCTAGGCTCTGCCTGCATTCCTGGAGTGCCACTGAAACCTTGCTCTAGATCCTGTGACAAGCTCTTCCATTCTGGAATTTATTTATTTATTTATTTATTTATCGATTTATATCCTACCTTTTTCCGACAAAGGGCTCAAGGCAGCTTACATCTCCTCCTCCATCTTATCTCCGCAACAACAACCCTGTGAGGTAGGTTGGGCTAAGAGTCTGTGACTGGCCCAAAGTCACCCAGTTGGCTCCATGGCTGAGCAGAGACTCAAACCCGGATCGTCTGAGTCCCAGTCCTGTGCCCTTAACCATTACACCACACTGGCTCTCAGGTGGACGAGTCATGGCTTGTGTGGCATGGCCGAGAACATGAGCGCATCATCCCATTCTCCACACCTAGACCATGCACAAGCAACACATGAGCAGAAATGGTGGCTCATCCAGTGTCTCTCCAGTCCAGCAGTCCATTCACACAGGGGGCAACGGACTCACAAACAGGACCTGAGTGCCTCACGCTCCCTCGCACCCATGTTCCCCAGCAGCTGGCATGCACTGCCTCCGGAACTAGCGGAGTTCTGGTTAACTGAAGCTAAGAGGCCACCCCGAAACCATTATTTCATTTTGTTTTGTTTTCAAAGGAAAAGGGAATGCATAAAATGCTTCAGTGCCTTTGCAACCATTTAGCTGTGTGGGTGTCGTGTATTTTTTATGAGCCGTGCTGCCACTGGTTTGCTCCAAAAGTGTTCTGCCAAAACAATAGCAAAATTTAGACGCAACCAGTATGGAGCATGGTCTCACGGTGCTTTTTACGAACCTGCTGGCTGGGGATACAGACAAATGCAGCATCTGAGTGGGCAGGCAGTAGCTTACCTATGGATGGGGTTGACAGGTCAGTATTGGAAGAGCTAATTCCTCGGCCCATTTCTCCCTCCCTCCCTCCCTCTTTTGGGGCAGGGTGTTCTTTTCCATGGCCACATGTTTACATTTTTTTCTCCGCACACCAACACAGCACTTGATTTCTGTCATCTTAAGTAAATCAAGCACAAGGGGAAAAATTAAAGGGATGCGTGAAGACCATTTTCTTTTACGCCTGTTAATGTGCTGATGCCATCGATAGATTTCCAGTTTATTAAGCAAGAACAAAAAGCTAATCTGAATGTTCCTCTTACAGGTGATGACTCTCCACTAAGTGCTATTGCCTAAATGCACTAAAGATATATCTTTGCTGTCTCAGGAGAGCTGCAATGCACCTCCCACAAGAGGTCAGGAAAGCAAGGAATAAACTTTGCTATTGAGATAAATGTCTGTAATGGGAAAGTGCATGGGGAATGAGCTCTCTTAGAATTCAACATGAGCTTCACAATTTACAGGATACCAGTGTTTGCTTCTGATATGTGGTTCCACCTTATATTTTATTTCCAAGCTTGCCATGAGATTTGTGGACCAAGAAAGAAAATAAATAAAAATAAAATAAAATAGAAACTTTTCTAGAACATCCGTTATCGAAGTGTTGGGATGGTTTAACAATGCAACAGTGTAAAATAAAACACAGCGTCCTAAAAATTCCAGCTGACAATAAAACCCCAATGAAAACAATCAGATCTTAAAACATTGGGAAAATAAAAAGGCTTTAGCCTGGCACCGAAAAGAATAAAGTGACGATGCCAGGCAAACCTCTTTGGGGAGCGAATTCCACAATTGGGGTGCCACCGCAGAGAAGGCCCTTCCCCAGGTAGTCACCCTCCTGATCTCCTTCAGGGAGGGCAGCCAGAAAAGGGCCTCTGCCCCAAATGCTCAGGCATGTATGGAAGGAGATGCTCCTTCAGGTAACCAGGCCCTAAGTCGTTTAGGGCTTCATAGGTCATCACCAGCACCTTAAATTGGCCACATGCTTGCAAATCGTGCAAGCGATATTCACATTTGAAAGAAAAATACATGCAAATGTACATGGATTCTCACATGGAGGACAGATTGACAAAGCTCATGATCTGATAAAGACTTGAGTTAGAAAGAGCTTTGAAATGGAGCTGAGAAAAGTTTGGTCAGCTTGAGTTTTGCTGATTTATCCTGCCAAACAACAATGCATTTGTCTTCCAAAGTTTCTCCGTGTTTCTTCAGCAATAGAGGTGTGTTTGGTGGGGTTGTGCGATGGAATCCTCTAAGCAGCACTGCTTTGACTGTGCCCTGCCCTCCCAAATCCAAGCTGTCTTGAGATATTTATATACAGGGCAGCCTATAAAAGCTTTTAACAAACAACCAACCAACCAACCAACCAACCAACCAACCAACCAACCAACAGGCTGCCCCTTTCTCTGTTGTCCATTAGATGGCTGGGTAGAGGAAAAGTGTTGTGCAGGGGCCTGCTTTCCTTCTAGCTGTGCCTTTGTTTGCTCTGTGTGTTCCTTTTAATTGTATTGATGCTTTATTATTGCATGCCAGCTGGGGTGGGTGGACAGCTCTGCAGATATGACAGGCAAAGTGGAAATGCCTCATAAAGAAGCATCAATTCTACGCCGGACCAAGGCTTCCCAAGACAAACGCCGTCTCCCTAATCCGGAATCATCTTCTCTAAGGAGCAGCTGGGCAGCAGCTTACTTACTTACTTGCTTACCCCGCTTTGTAAGGCCTTGTAATTGGAGATGCCTGGAGCTGAACTCTGGCATTTTTGCATGCAGGATTCACGCAGGGAAGGGCCGGAGAGCCGTGCCATCTGTGTGATCAAGTTTGCTTTGCAAATCTGCCCTTGCTAAACTTGCACATCCACCAGAATGTGGTGTTGTGGTACTGTTTGTGCTTTCGTCGAATGTTATGGTGCAGTGTGCAAATCAAAGATGCACCCAAAAGGCATGCAGCAGGAGACAACATAAACAAAAACAGATTAGCAGAAAGTGCACAGAAATCCACTTTATATTAAGGAAAAGTAATTGCCCCCAAATTATGTGTTTACAAATTTTTAAAAGAGCATTCCAGAATGTGTATGTTTAGATATACATGCAAATACATACATGCATATACACGGGAGTGCGGAAAGAGAGACAGAGATACTGTAATGTATTAAGTGGCGTGGCCTTCACTTATGCAAATAAATGCATTGATTGCGGTCTATATTTGAATGCTCATTCAAAACACACCTTTTCAGATCAATGTTGAAATGGGCCAGAACAAATTTAATGCAAAAAGGGTGAACAGAACTAAACCTGTGTTTTCCCATCCTGTGTATGCTTTATCACCAGGTGGACATTCATGGAACCAGCCCTCAGGTACACACGGAAGAAATCAGAAGGGTGAGGGGAGAGAAGCTCCATGGTGGAGAATTAACACTCGGCATCAAAAGCACCACTGCTGAATATGTTCCACTCACGCTATCTGTACGGTCACAGGAACTGTGTAAGATGGGTCCTTGCTGATGCCCCCTTTTTGCAGACTGTTAACTGAGGCTAAGAGAATTCAGCACACCCAACAATATTTTTAAAGTTAATGGCAAAGGGAAGATCGAAACTGAGTCTTTACACCCACTTTCTACATTCATAATAGCTAGCCGTTCTCTGCATAACATTTATACTATATTCATTTCCACTGTTCACACAGATTGGTGCCTATTCTCATTTGACCCCATGAGAAATTTAAGCAGGCCAGTATTTCTTACAGTCTAGGAGAAGATTACTCTTTTTGATTCATACTTTCCCAACAAAACTATGCATATTTTCTTGTATTTTAGGACCCTCGGCAGACTATTATTAGTTCACATCTCTGAGTGTTGCAAGCCATTTCGCTTGGAACTGACTTTCGGGATAGTTCAGCTGGCAAGCTTGGGAGTTCTCTCCATCATGTTATGAGAAACAGACGGGTCTCAGGACATTCCTTCAGCATTACACATAGCCAGCCTCAAAATCTCCATACACATTCTATACTAGCAGGGAACAGAGGATGATCCCTTTGGAAAAACAGTCTCTTTTTGCTGGAAGCCAATGCATTGCTCACAGTTTTAAAGCAGTACACAGCCATGTTCGTGCAAATCCAGAGTATGATCTGGAGGCACATAAGACATCTGCCATGTTGAAGCTAAGCAGGTCTGGGTCTGGCCTAAGCTTGGATGGGAGACCACCTGGGAACCTCATGCAGCCACCGTGAATCCCACCATGGGACAAAGCTGGGAGATATATCACCCCTCTCTCGCCACACACACGTTACATATATAACCCCCCCCCAATGCACACACATGCATATAACCTCTCTTAGAAGTATGTCCTGAGAAAATGATTGGTCTTAAAACCTTCAAGGATAAGATTGCAATGCTGGGAGTATTTGAAAGCATGTATACATTTCAAAACTGCATGAATGAACAAACCACGTGTTTTAAAATGCAATCTCATAATGGACACATTTCAAAAATGTGTGGGGGGAAGGATAGCGTGGGGGGAAGGATGAGTGCAATGGATTGGGACATTTGGGGGAAAATACACATCAAAATCTGCATGGATTTTCTCATGGGTGGGATGGGATGGGGAGAAAGAAAAGCAAAGCTCGCAAACTGGTATGGACCACACATGGAACAAGCTTCAAGACAGAGCCTGAGTGTGGTTCATTTTCACACCCGCCTCTCTAACCCTCTATGCATCTCATGAAGTGGACTGCAGCCTACAAAAGCCTCCATCCTGATAAGTCCGTTAGGCTTTCAGGAGCTGAAAAACCCTTTGCTGTTTCCCTCCACCCCTACGTTTATTTTCCTGCAGCAGCCAAATGCCCTTAAAAAGAAGTGTTTGCAACCGCTTCAGAGATCCAGCTGCAGAAATGAGCAGAGAAGTGTGGCAGCTGCAGAAGCAGCCAAAAGCCACACCCCACTGAGTTTCCCATTGGCGCTGGCTCATGGTCAGATTACTCATTATTTCTGTTGGTAGGTGGGAAACACCCTGGATAAAAAAAGACCATTCTCTGCATGGGCATGGCTCCGAACTGGCACAGAGCGCTGTACACTGCATTGCGAGCAAAGAACTCTCTGTACTTTTGTCATTTTTTAAAAGTTCCAAGTAGTATGTCAACGCTTCTGCAGTGATGCTGCGGAAAATCAGGGTGGAGGAGGCAAAGCAGGAGGAGACAGCCATGTAAAAGGCGCCATTCTGATGCTGCTGTACAGGACAGGTTTTGAGCTGACCGTATGTGCCTCAATATCCCAGGAACATACTGCTGGATATCTCTGGCCCATAAGGAGTAGCAAACCCTGGAATGGGATTCCGGAGAAGCAGTAGGGGGTTTCAACTGCAGCTCCAAGGTCCCTTGGTGGGAACCAGAAGAATCAGCATGGCAGGCATTTAGGGGTATGGAAACAGATCTAAATGTCATTTTGTAAATGCATTGAAGGAAACGAGGTGTTTGAGTCAATAAAAAAGAAATCAAAATCCGGAGGGGGGGGGGGAGCCAAGAGCTTGTCCTGATCAAAAATCACAAACCACCTGCTTTTTTACCAACCTCCCCCTTAAGTCCTGAATTCCTCTACATGAAGTTTTCAGCTCCTCACTTTGCTGAGACCTACCATCATGCTTATGGGAGAAAGAGGGCATCCTTACAAGGAAGCGTATCCTTTGTGAGACAAAGTGTGTGTTTCCCACCCTGGGCTTCATCTTCCTCTGCCTTTCTGTCTATTCTGTAATCTACCTGCAAGATTATGCTGTGATCCAGTTGTACTAAAGCTGTTGGAAAGCACTGCACATGATTTTAATTCCAGTTTGTTCCTCACCTGCAATTCAATAGCCGAGTTTCCTGCCTCTGAAAAGGAAGCTGAGAAAATAGCCAGGAATTTTTCTCCTGAATGACCCAGAAAGGTGATGTCATGAAAGGGATCAAAAATGCACAATCAACATAGAGACAATCCCTCTGCAAATTACTTTTCTCCCTTTCTTTGGCAGCCTCTTCCAAGGAGAGGAAAGATGGCTGCCAGTGATAACTCTGGAAATGCGGGATTTAAGCTAGATTTAGAAGAAACAACAAACCTGTGCCAGGTATGGAAAGAATATGGCTTGTCAAACTATTTCTGGTGACCTGCAGACATGTTCTTGTCTATCCCAGTCATTGCTTGGGGCTTGCTTTGCTCATTCCCGTGCACCACATAAATAACCAAATGCATACATAAATCTTTATAGCAGATCTCTGATTAGAGAAAAAAATATACCAAGGGCATCCCCAGGTGCATTGAGTGAGTGGATACATTTTTGTTCTTAAACACATGTGCCTGGTGAAGTTCTTGGGCTCTTATGTTGTGAGCCGGCATACAAATGTTTTAAATAAATAAAATAAATAAATAAAAGCATGTACAATTGCACCTGTGTGAAGAAATCCCGTTATCACCTCCATCTCTATCTCTCCCCCCCGCCCCCATTTTAAGCATTGGAATACTTGCATTTGGAATGGGGAGCTCTCTTCACACAATCTAGAACCCTGATTTTCCAGGGTTCTATGCTGCAGTCATTCAAACCCCACCCACTGCTCCCTGAAGTGGAACATGTTAGAGAAATGGCTACTTTTTTGTAGTTCAGTTTATGTGACAAAGAGCTGTGATTAGTATAGCTAAACAATACATCAATATTTCTTGGCAACACGATCGGGTTGGATCTATCTGAACTTGACTGTGTGCTTGCTTCTTTATTGGCATTTCAACTCCAGCAATATTGGATGAGCCAAGCAAATCGCAAGTAAATATCACAAATACTCACAGTGGTGCCACAACAGTAAATTAATTCTTCATAAGTCACAAGAGGGGTTTGCAAAAGCTTATTCAGCGGAACACAGCACTGGCCAAAACTCAGAGCCCCAAAGAAGAGTAGCAATCTTCCGAAGTTGCCTCCTGGAAGAAAAGCTCCCTCCACATCACCCAGTGTGTCTCTTTGAGTGTGCAGTCCGCAGTTGTGCTTCCATACACATTGGAATTTCATGTTCTGTGAGTGATTGCTTGCTCCAGCAGCTCCTGGGGATGAATGAGTTTGTCGGGTTTTTTCAACTCCCCTGCATCCTCTCTTATTTTACTTTACCTTATTCTAGCTCATTTTTATTTTCAGGTTATTTCTCAGCTGTGAAGAACCTTGCAAACTTTGGTAAACTCTTATCGAAACCAGTCCAACATTAAACACGCACATAGTTCCACCTGCCAAATCTCAGATCTATTCCCGGCATGGAAAAGGCCATAATGCACCTGCCAATCATACCGTTTTCAAGGATAAGGAACCTGGCAGAATGAAGAGGGGGTAACCCTAATTCATCACAGCGCCGTGAATACACAGGATTTCAAACCAGAGATTTATGATTAAGGCAGTCTAGGTCCTAAGCCTGGATGACAAACGTATCCTATGTTCAAGCCTCAACTAGAGAAAAGAAGCTTAAGGGCACCATTCTGTATATTGGCATATTGCTTTCCAAATATGACCAGTCTGAGCCACTTAAATACTTTCCAAAGGCTTGTTGTCCAAAGTGAGTTTTCCAAAGGCCTTCCCAAGGCCACAAGTGGGACTTCCTCCTTTTCCTATGGCCTGCCAGGTAGCCCTGTGGCATCCGGTAGTCATAGGAATTCTGTTTTTGTCCTGACTATGAGGAGTTTTGCAATAGTGGCAACTCCTTTTCCTAAAATGAAGCTGCACCCACATTCTTACCCTTCCCTCTTCTTCCCTCTGATTCAGACAGAAGCTATTCATAGTAGTTTATCATTTGGCAATTATATTCTTTAGGTGCAGAACTTCACACCTTGGCTGTCACTATTGTTCCCCAGGAAAGGAATAAGGCAAGCACACATTCCTATTCTGGAGAGCTTTCAGAGGATGCTGTAAAAGGAAGGGGAGTCGGAGTGGCGCATTGCCCAGGCAAGTGCAGGGGGAAATGATTATCTGTCCAGTTGCTAAGGAGACTGGACCAAAGCTTAAGGCTTGCTCTGATAGCAATGGTTTACTCAAGCCAGGATAAGAAGAAAGATGACCTGACACTTTGATTCCCTTCCAAGATGCCCCTGCCATGAACCTTTGCAGAGACCCTGAAACTCACACACTGTTAATCTATGGGAGCACTTGGGTACCCATCTCTCCTGCTTTACAGAGGGTGTTCCTCTGGTTGAAGGGTCTCCCAAGTCCAGTGAAAGAAGCAAGAAAACAAGCTCAGATCTGTCAGAGATGCTGCAGTGACACCTTACTGTACAGAGCTTGCCCTGCAACAGAGGTTCCAACTAAGCTTAGGAGGAAACTCCCTGGAGCCCATCCCTCTAGCATCTCCACATGTCCTCTCCTGCTTGCCCCGGTCTTGCAAAGTGAGCGATGCCAAGAGACAATCTGAGAATGCTCATGGAAAAAAGCTGCACCACCAGCAAGTCTCCCCCATGTCATGTGCAACAACTCAAAGGTTGTCGCCCATGGCTTAGGAGGACACCACCTGCCCAGCATGAGGGTCTCAGTTCCTGGCAAGAGCCCCACTAATGCTGGTGTGCTCATCAGGAGCTCAGAAAGTAGACGGATCCAGGGATCCAGCCCAGTGGGTCAATCAGATTTCCAAGCCAATATGGATTTCCTCACATCCCTAGTTTGGACTAGATGATCCTTGAGATCCCTTCCAGCTCTGTGATTCTATAAGAGGAGAAAGCAAAAGTTACCCATCCACAGTTCGCACCCAGCCACAGACACAACACCTGCAGAGACACCCCTCCCAGTAGGGTCAGATGTGCTGTGCTCTCACTTAAATGATAGCCGTTGTTTCTAAATGCTCATCTATAGCCGCACATACAAACCCAAATCCTCTTTTCTGCTCTGACTTGGTGATGTGCAAGACCTCTCCTTCAGTTCTCTGCTCCCCACCCCTTTTCAAAGACCACAAGGACTCTGTTTCAGGGAGTTACAGCCACTCACTTATGTGCTCCTATGGATGATTACAGAATTATTACCACTTGCCATTGATGCTGGCATGCACTACACTGCTCTGTGGTTCTGTGACATTCTTCTGATGTACCTCAGCTCTGCAGCTGGTTAGGTGAGAGGGCAGCATGGAAAATAGCTAACAGATGGGCAAACAGCTTCAAAGGTCTGGCAAGCACAACAGATGCAGTGTGGAAGAATAGTTGTTATTCTCTAGTCATCTTCACAAGGCTTTCTCTCCTTTGTCCACATTGGGCTCCTTCCTTCCCTCCTGGCTATGGGCAAAGCAGTTGCAAGAGGGTTTTTCTGCTTCTGCATCTGAGCCAAAGTCCCAACACATTGGGATGAACGCCCATATGAAGACAAATTGCATGCCTGCTGACTGAACACAGGAAAAAAACCCTGCAATTCTGAGCCTGCAAGCAAGACATGTTTGCTTTGAACTGTTGCACAATGGATTCTTTGAAAGGACATTACGAGCGTGCATTAACACATTTCTGTAAAGAAGAAAACCTGAGTAATTGAGGAATCAAAATGCACATTTAAATGTAGCCTTGTTTTAAGACTGGGGGAGAAAGGAGTTCACAGAACCAGGAGTACTGTTGGTGACTACTTTAATGGCCCTGGGAAGAGGGGAACATATTTCCTTTGCCAGAAAAGTGGCAGGAGACGCATGTGGCCCGCAGGGACCAGAAAAGAGCTCTAGGGATCCCTCCAGAGGGTTTTGGCCAAGAGTCATTTGGGCAAAATGGCAAGCTCTTTCTTCCCCTCCTCCCTCCAGCCCCTTAGCTAAGCATATTCTAATCCAGGAGCCCATGAAGTAGGGATGGGCAAACCTGTCAATTCTGGTTTCTGTCTGTTTCTTATCCTTTCGATTTTATTTTTAGTTCATCTCAGTCTCTGAGAGAAACCTCTTTAAGAAGCTCTCAAGAAAATGTGTATAGGCTTCTGTATATATATTCTCTTAATGTATGCATGTTTGCACAATATGCAGTTTTTCTAAGAACTTTTCTCCCATCTTTTGAATGCATATGATTTTATATGCATGCTATACACACAAAAACACACACACACACTTAGAAAAAGACAGCTGAGTTTTAGTTTGCCTACTTAGGTAACTTCTAAATTACACTGAAAGAATGTCTCCCCCTTCCCTAATGAAGAAAGCAAATGTGGGGAGAAGAGCGGCAGAACGTAGCTTCAGAAAAAGCAAGAGAGATACAGAGACCTGAAATTTGGGGCTCTGTAAGCTGGCAGAATTCAGAAGGAAGCTGTTGTTCATCAAAGGTGGTATGGCAAGGATTATGGCTCCTTGCTGGAATGTTTAAGCTGTGTTTTCTCCTGTGTTCAGCCAGGAGATAGATAGATAGATAGATAGATAGATAGATAGATAGATAGAGGATTAAATGTGAATATTTCAAGAAGCCAATGATCCTCCAGTGACCTCCTTCCAAAGGAGGCAACCCCAGGTCAGTGTGCTGCACCTCTTGAACTTCTCATTGCTCACAGAAGGACTCAGCCAATCCAATTGGTAAGCCCTTGCAGATGCTACAGTCCTTTCCAGACTGTGGCACTTCAGACTGCAGTTAGACAATCCTATGTTGAGTGTCTGCTTACTGAGACGACGATGAAGCATACCATCCTCTGGGCCTGGAGGCTGAAGTGGCGTAGCCCAAGAAATCGCACTGATGTCTTTATTTTGCACAGTTATTTGAATTAGCAGAGGCAGCCTCCATAGATAGAGAGCAAAGTTCTTTAAGCAGCATGTTAACCAGCCTCTTTCCCGGGTATCCTAAGTAAAGCCAACATATGGATGCCGCAAGGGCCAAATGTTGTCCTA
This sequence comes from Varanus salvator macromaculatus, assembly GCA_023646645.1. NCBI lineage: Eukaryota > Metazoa > Chordata > Lepidosauria > Squamata > Varanidae > Varanus > Varanus salvator. Next base: position 4,466,180 of record JAIXND010000657.1, read on the forward strand.
TAGCTGGTGCAGCCACTGAGTCTTGATTTAGGACCTCAAGGGACCTCAAGGGAATCCCAAGGGTCAGACCTTCCAGTCAACCGAGCAAGGCAGCTGCTTCAGGGGGCAGACCTTGGAAGGTCTGGAAGGAAAAACTGCTTGGAAGGTGCTGGAAGGAAAAACCGCTGAGTGGGCCACCCTGGTGCCCCCTCAGCTATCCTGCTGCCTTCAGCTGTGGTGAAAGATGCTGCTCCGTCCTCTAGTGAGCTTCTTCCAGAGGGACCAGCCTCTGGTTGGTCGTGTTCCTCTTGACCAGGTTCAACCACCAGTCCAATCAGGTTTCGTGCCTGGAAGAGGAGGACGTGCTGCCATCGTGCTCTTCATCCCAGGAAGCAAAATGGCTTGGGCCACTCAGGAATAAATGCTATTTTATGTGTGGTTCAGGCAATGTATTCTATTGCCTGGAAAATACAAGTCCTCACAGCAAAAAATGTTCTCCATAGGTTTGGTTCCTGCCCATCAGCGCAGCAGCTCTCTTATCTCTAACCACAACTGGCCCAGCTTGCGTATTGACCCAATACGCTTCCGTTCCCTTTGCATTGGGATTTCCTGTTTCATCAGCAGCTTTCCTTTCATCCACCTTGGAGGTCCATGAAGGGTCACTTCCAATTGTGGTCTGCTTCAAAACTTGCCCTGAAGGGCAGTTGACTATCTCACTTCCAAGGCACACAACTTCTGCTCACCTCCCACACTTGTGCTGTTTGTTCCTTGGAATTGACTGAATAGGAGAGGGGTTTTTTCCAGGACGTGATCACAGATTCACTAAGAGGGTGACTTTTTGACCCCTACTAACAGCAAGATCACCAACTTCTCCAAAGATCAGGTTATGTCATTCCCTCCAAACTTAATGAGACACCAGCCAAGACCAGGTCACATTAAGCCATCCGGATTATTCCGAAATGTCAGCAAACTTCTTAGAAGGTGAAATAGACTTTGGATTGTCCTCTCTATATCACCAAGAGTATGAAGATATTTTACTCTCTCTAAGCAGCAAAGCAACAGCCACAACAAAAGAGGAGACTGACCTGAATCTTTACTTTCATTCTTCAATTTGTTTTGCACTTTCCAATGTATTCAATTTTTATCTACTTGCTCAGACTCCTCTGTCAGCACATGGAAGGGATACTAAGTTCAGCAGCTACATCAGCAAGAAGTTGATGCCATATATCATTGTATTGATATGGTTGACTTTTCAGCATCATAAAAAAATAAATTGGTGGTGGTCAGAGGATGGGGAGGGCTGTCCGTGGTGCAAATATCAGAGAAATGGGAAAAGGCCATCCTTCACTGGAACATGGGAATTAACAGCACAATTATATTATTGCCACAGTACACCAGAAGTGATTGAGAGAGGGGATTGTGCCAAGGAAATACTGCCTTCCTGCAGAGGGGTAGGGGTGTGTGTCTGGGTTTCAGGGTAGCGGAAGGCACAAATAAATGCACACAAAGTACATTCTGGAGCATTGCAAACTTTGAAATGTTGGAAAATCAAAAAATGCCCTGCTCATCCAGAACCCAAATGATACCAAAAATAAAACAGAAGTCAAGCCATTGCAGTCGATAACATGGGTGATTAGAAGATGGACACATTGAGGGAGGGGCAGCCGCTGAATGTGTCTTCTGCTTATCCTGTTGCATTTGTATCCTGCTGTTTTCCACTTCAGAGAAACCCAAGGTGTCTTATGCAAGTGTCCTCTACTCCACTTCACAACCACAACTCTGTATGGTAAGCTGGGCTGAGAAGCTGTGACCCAGTGAGCTCCCCAGCCAAGTGGCGACCGGAACCTGAATCTTGCAAGACCCAGTCCAAAACTCTCACCACCATAGTACATTGGCTGTCTCGATAAAGGGCCCTCAAGAATCTGGGGCTAGTATGGTAGGATCTGACACTGCTTTCCTCTGATGATTCTTCAGAGTGTCAACAGATTCTCTCTCTCTCTCTCTCTCATCAGCACCAGATCCTGATTATGCCAGTTGTAACCACACAGCAGCTCTTGGTGCTTTTGCAGCTCCCCATCCTGGAAACTGGCAGCCTGGGTTCAACCTTGGTTATGGCTAGCCACACACCGGTGCCCAGATCCCATTCCATTCATTTCCCTTGACTTCTCTGGAGTTCACCAGGCAAATGGACTTGAGCATAACTAGGCTGTTGTCGTTGCATCAGGAGAAAGGCTCTTGGCCAACCACCAAGGCAACATGAAAGCAACTAGCCAAGCCAAGTTTTCAACAATTGTTCTTAGACTTATTTAAAGTTTTTATATGCTATCCCAATACCAAAAGTCTCTTGATAGGTTATAAAAAACAAAGCGACCATATACAACAATCATTGCATTTCGGATCATTCCATGCAGCACCAGGAAGCAAGCATGTTGATTGAAAAGTCCAAGCTAATGGGGAGAGAACTAACAGTCCCTGAGGTCATTCAGTCCTCCCAACATCACTCTGAAGCTTGTTTTGGCTTATTCCTGTTCCCAACTTTTCTTAATTTCCTTCTTTCCTTCCCTCTTCCTTCTTTACTCTTTCAACTGGGAAAAAAGCACACAACTTCAGCAGAAAATTGCATTGTTTCCTGCACTTGCAGCCACGGCTAAAGTATGAAAATATACTTTTTCTAATACTATGGTAAATTTAAGAATTTGCAGACATTTCACTCAGGTGTTCCTGCTCACTTTTGGGAGTGTGACCAGAAACAGTGTTCTTGCACATTCGCAACAAGTGCACGAAATTCATTCCTGAGCTAGAATATTATTCCAGGGCAGCCTCCGTGACCTACTCCCATCTTTTATTGCCATCAGAGCAAACGTCCACCTTGTCTGATCAAAAGGCTTCTACTGTACGCTGTTCAGGCCACAACAAGGTAAACAGAGTAATATTTCCAAGAAGATATGTTTTAAAACTGTACAGAGATCAATATCTTTTTCATACAGAACTCTGTAGAAATGTTACGAACAGACCACCCAGTTCAGCAGGAGAAGGAAGATTCAAAATACATTTGAATATGCTCCATTCCCCACATGAAAATCCAATGTTGTAAAGCAGCAGAAGAGACGTTTAACTAGGGAAGGTAACATCTCAGAGAAAAGCTAGGATGTAGGTGGGTATTAATGTACGGATTCTATGTTCATCATGATTACCGCAGTAATTCTACATAATGCATGATAAGTCTATATAGTATTTAAGTAATCCTATAGAACCATTGCCATCTTTAAAAAAATCTTTACAGTTAGAGTTTTGTACTTAATAATGCAAGATATCTGTCCCCTTGACATGTAATTCAACAGAAATTTCTGTTATTTCTCTGGTCTTCATGTTTGGTAGGTTTGATACATGGACCACCATAAAAGAGGGCGGAAGAGGGTCAAGAATATATCTGGAGAGTCAAGAATATACCAAAACTGGGAAATAGTTTTTATGTATGTGAGCCGCCCCGAGGCTTCGGCGATGGGGCGGCATAGAAATGTGCAAAATAAATAAATAAATAGGGATGTGAAAACCACCAGCCCTGAGTTCATCCAGGTTCTCTCAATTCTACATCCCTTATCAGATTTCAAACATTATTGTCTTTAATGTGAAAAACAGCTTATTCCCATGGCATTTTCCCAAATGTTCACATAAGTTCTGCACAGTTTTGCAAATGAAGCCCCCTACAGACATGTCTAGGTGAATATGGTGGCCAGTTTAAGTAGGACCAGTTAAAAGTCTGAGAAGACTACTCCCAGGAGTGTTTCTACAGCAGGATACATCCCTTGAGAAAGTGTGTACAGTTATTTCATGCTCCTTGTAGTGGAGTTGTTTCATTGACTGCTGGAGGATTTGAGTTTTCTTATGTATAGGAAGTAGACCCCCCACCAAAAAACCAACCAACAAACATGTGGTTTCTTGGAATAAACACAAGATATGTTTCAGTCCAAGATTTGGCCACAGTTCCCATATGAACGATACGTCAGTCTTCTTGAGCATTGTGAATTATGGATGCATCAAGGTTCCGTGGAATCCATGCCTCCAACTTCAGACTTCTTCTTGTGCTTCAACCTAAGAGGATGTGTGCGACTGCTCAGGGATTGAGAATTGTCCAACCAGCAACCACCTTCTTCATCAATGCACTCCCACAAAGGAAGGGTGGTACTGATGGTGCAGAAGATGCTTGTTCTTGGAAGCAGACTTGTTTCCTCAAAAGCATCCCATGAACACAGGGTGTACTCACCAGGATCCTGGACTCAGAGCCACATCAAAGTGGACCCAAGTCCAGAGAACAGTGCTTAGGAAATCCTATGGATTTCCACCCCCAAACGATCTGCTCGCTGCTGGAAACATGGCCACCCTTGAGGGCCGACGACCTGTCACTGCAGTTGCAGGGGCTGGCCTCAAGGCATTTTCGAAAACCTTGGGCACATCACAGAAGGACAAGCCCTATCTTAAAAGAACTCAGTGCTTATTCCTCCAGGGATTTTCTCTTTCTGTTTCGCAACTGTGAATAGCTGGGAAGGGGTGATATCCCTCACCTGTATGTGACATTCAGTGCAAATGGAGAAACCTGAGCAGATTGGAACCGGAGGAGAGAAAAGCATTATAAGAATGGGAGTTTATAAACGTTAGGAAGATGAGGTGTAGCATGGATATTAGTTGCTGTAAATCCTGTAATGTATTATTTTCTTCTCTTTTTTATTTTGAAACTATTTTTTGGAAGGAAAATGCACAATAATTTAAACTCAATTTTGATAGATTTCAATGTTTAAAAATCTAAGCCACCTAATGATGGTTGTTTCAGCATATTAATGTGTGTAGCACAATGTAAACATGATTAATAAATTGTATTAATGTCTGTTGTGTTATGCAAATGTGACTGTAAGAGATAGATAAATATGTGTGGTATGTGTAATAGAAATAATTTGTTTTCTTTTGTTTGCTTTAAACCTCAGCTAAAAATACCAATTCCACACAGGGGTGTCAGAGAAATCTGGAAGAGATTCAAATAAATTTGGAATTTGACCCACGGATTCTGCACCAGGAATTAGCATGCAGTTACAAAAAGTGAAAAACAAACAAACACAAAGATCTGTTCGATAAGTCCATGGAATTCATTCAAGTTGGAAGATGCCAATTTACCATTCTGTTGAAAAGAGAGTTTTATTAAAAATGTGAAATATATATTAGTATTTCCATAGTAACTTTCATCATTTCAGAAATAGATGTGCACTCTGTTCATTGGTTTTGTGTGAAGCTAAAAGAAATATACAAAATAGTCCACATCAATCAAATTTTCATAAATTGCAGTGGATGGTTTTTTGCACACCTTTCTGAAAGAAGGTGTCAGGTGACCTTCAGCAGAAATAAAGGAATCAGGAAGTCTTATCAAACACACAAAGGAAGGATGAAAGAATATCCATCCAAACCTTGTATCTACTCTACCCTTTGTCCATCTGTACCTAATGCCACCTGTTCATTGGATGGAACATTATTCAAGACCTCAGCTTCCTTCACCAACCAGCATCCTGCTCTCTTCCATGGAAGGAAGTCAGGGCCAGAAGAAACCCTAGTGTGAACTCAACCAGTTCCACATTGAATAAACCAGTTGTGGAGAGTGTCTTTCAGCCCAAGGGCCAACTATCAGTTCAGAGAATCTGTCTCAGGACCCACGTTGTGGAAGAGGGAAGGGCAAAAAGCAAAAGAGGCAGGCCAAACGTGGCAGGGTATTTTAATTTAAAGCACTAACCACAAGTGACTAAGCCTTAGCAAGGGAATCCAAATCTTTTTCAAGCTGAGCGTGGAGCTGCACAAAATCTGGGAAAACCACCAAGCAACCAGTGGTTTGAAGAAAGGCATGGGAATGGGACCTTCGATGGGATGAATTTGGCTTCTGGAACCAATGATCTTCTTCCTGGATTAAATCCTAGTTTGTTTCTCTGAATTGAAACACTGGAGTCACTGCCCTACATAGTGTCCTTTGTAGCCGTACTCTTATAATGGGTGAACTATTTTTCTTGCAGAAAGAAAGCATGACTCACCAGGCGCAGGGACTCAGCCCTGGGCAAGTTGGCATTCAGGACTCTGGGTCTGTCCATGGTAGGTTAATGAGGTGCTTCCTATGCACAAGGCACGATTTATGGAGTTCAAAGCACCACCAACCCGCTCAAATCAGTTCATCAATTATAGTCAGTGCTTTACAGAGACAGAAATGCCACCTGGCCTAAACGCCATATCCAGCTGTCAAATACTGCTGGGATACAAATGCCAGCCTAGACAACCATTTCCCATCAACACTGCGATTTTCTTTACTCTCAGCCTGACATTTTATCTGCAGCTTCACTTGCTTTCTACTTTTGCAAAGGCCTCTTTTCCCATGAGCACCATCCTTTCAGGAGGGAAGGTTACACAATGCCTACAGTGCCGAGGATGCAGAAGTGTTCAGGTTCTGTCAGAAATAGTGAAGAGATGGTCTTACAGGAACTGCAGTGAGGTGTGGACTGGTCCTCTGTCTGCTGCCTTGGCATCCTGCCACATGGAAAGGGCCATGGCTCTTTGGTACAGCCCCTGTTTCACATACAAATGGTCCGAAGCCCAATCCACTTCAAGCTAGGAAAGACCCCTGCCCAAATCAGTATCAGTGACAACCAGTCTCCTTCCAACCTGGGACCCTCCAGAATTTTGTTGGACTTCAACTCTCATCAGAGCCTACAAGTATGGTAATAGACAGACATCCAGCAACACTGAGAAGGCTCTGCATTCCTCAGACCCGGACAAGACAAACCCTTCCTCAGATCCTGTAGGGGTTTTTCTGATGCTCTTATGGCTGGTTGTGCACTGAATTAAGGATGGACAGACTTTAAGCATGCACAATGGTACTTGGCTCCCTACAATCTCAAGATCCATCAACTGGTGCAAAAAATACTTAGAGTTAAAAGAATCTTAAGCCCATAACTGAATGGTACTCAGAGTCCTAAAATTCTCTCCTAGTTCCTCTGGGTTCTGTCATTTCAGCACTACATTTTCTACCCATCCCTGCACTAGATGACACCTTCCATGTCCATCTCACTTAGTCTGAAGTTAGTTTTGTTGTACTGAAAGAAATTCTAAGGGCAATTATACAAACCCTGCTTAGATGTTTTCTGAAGAACATTGGAAGGGATCTAACTCTGGGAAAAAGTAATTATGGACACTCAGATTAATAAAACAAGGCAAATAAAAGCAGCAATAAGAAAACTATTTTCCAAGAGGCAGCATTTAAAGGGAAGTTCAGACAACCTTCCTATATTGAAAAACAAAGTGAGGAACACTTGTGAAGGAGAAGATTTCATAGGTTCACCATGCCACACCGTTCACACATTCAGAAACCCTCCAAAAGGGCTGCACATGTGTACTAGGGCATGCCTGTCCACCTCTATTTGGCCTCCCACTGGGAAGGGAATGGTGGCAGAGGGGTGCCTGATTCCGGAGTGCATGACTGGCAAATGGATGGCCCATTCAGCCTGTTGAATTGCCTTTGTGCATTCCTTCAATGGATAGAGGCCACCTGGAAAGCTTTCTGGTTGTTGATGTACCAACCTGTAGAGACACTCTGCCTTAAAAGCTAACAGGTAGAGCACATTTAATCCCAGCCAAAATGGTAATTCCAGCTCTGCAAGAATTGCTAGATCGCCATACCAGTCTTATGGCATTTCAAAGCCAGAAGGAGAACAAGAGCTGCTTGCTCTTTCATCTTCAGCAAAGCAAGGTGCCTTCAACTAATGCACTTGAACTGTATTCTGGAGAATGCTAATTTTCTGATTATTTTTTTGCCCCGCTCAGTAAAATCTGCTCCCAAGAGGAAAGCACAGGGCTTGTCTCTGGGGAAATTAGGAAAAAAATCAAGTCTTACAAAAAAGAGAGTGAGGAAGCTCTTAGAAGCAGGAAACCTGCAAGCCTAGTTGCCTTGCAGCCAAAGCATCTGTAGCTTCAAACAGGCATGGCAAAACTGTTTTCCAGAGCTTTGTTCTCCCCGGGGATGCTGATATAGGCACTAAGAAGAGGTGTGAGATTATTTCTTTTCAGAAGTTTGCCATTCCACCTGGAAAATGAGATGTGAAGCCTTCTTGGGGACAGAGCAAACTGATAACAGTTCAAAAGTTCAGAAGGGACAGAGATTCCTAAACAGGACTCCTCGAAGGAGGGCATGGAGGAGTCCTCCCAGGAAAAACAGGAGCCTATCCTTGTCCAAGAGTTGCTCCTCTCATTAAGAGTTCCTGTATTTAGAAGGGCAGTCTCTAGCTCAAGGACATGAAGCCTCTTTCAGTCTAGGGGCAAACTCTGCTCTGAAGAAGGCTTTGGAGAACTATCTTAGAATGATAGTTCCATCATTCTTACCATTTTAGAATGATGAGATGACACCAGCACTCAGAAACAACCCACAGAGAAACAGTCGGAGAAAGTGAGCACTGGTAAGCAGCACTACCTCGATGGAATTCAATAAAGCTCTCTGAAATCAATTGCTCTAGCACTTGAGGACTCATTCTCATGCTTGGCCTGCTCTTGGAAAGCAAACCAAGCAGAGAAGAAGCCCTCAAATGCTTATGGAGTAAAGGATGTGCAACCAGCAACCTTCTTCCATGTTGCATGCAACGTGTGACAAGGAAGGAGGATATTGCTGGTGGAGTGGTCACCTGGGGCTTTATTCCTAACAAGTGCTGTGTGAATCAAGTGGAGCAGCGCATGGGGATCCAAGCCTGGGATTCCCATCCCTCATATGGCTTCCTCCACCCCCCGATTGAAGGAACTCTAGAGGTTTTGGAACTCCAAGCCTGGATGGTCTACACCCTTGGCCAAGTGAGCCTAGATCAGTTTTTCCCAGCATGCTCTCTTCCAGATGAGTTGGATTGTTCCTCCTATCATTCCCAGCCAGCATGTTCAATCACATCAGGAGCAGGAACAGGTCGGTAAAGGCTGTTCTGGTGTTAAATGAAAGTGCAAGCGGAGCATTCCATCACAGTCCATTCTACCAGCCCTGTGCTACTTCCACCTCCTTTAAGCCAATATGCTTGCTCTGCAATGTGATTTCCCACAGATCACCCCACACATTTGTGGAAGAGCACCTGATTACAAGAGCAAAAGAAGAAGCTGGACTCCTCTTGGGTTGATTAAGACCACCATGGACTTTGCCGTCCATCTGCATCACCGGTGGAGTTGTGCTCGGTGTTTCACAACTCAAGAGTCCACTTTTCCACCTTGCCATAGCAGAAATGGCAGCAGACAAGGTCAAGTGACAGCTGCCAATTTATAATAAAGCTGTTTGATCCAAATCCTGGCTGAACAGAAAGCTCTTACACATCCAACTCGGACCAAAAACGATCACAAGAGCCTGAAGCTAAATGGACCTGTTCCATCAGCTGTTGATAAGCAGCATATGAAAGGGAAAATCTCTGATGGCTTTGAAGGCTATGAAGAGTGACAGTGGGCAGCAGAGGGATGGCAGATTAACTGTTTCATATGTTCCTCTCTTTGCATAGAATTGCACCTAATACAGGGGGGCATTCGTGTTGCAGAATCTGGACAGGGAACCAGGGTTTATTTCAAATGAATGAAAGAAAAATTGAAGAAATTAGCTATGCTCTTTTTCTGTTGCTTCTGTTTCTGCTAATTGTAGGATGGGGAAAAGACTTCCTGCTCAAGGCAGTAGTACTTTGAGCATCATGCATTACATTTTTCAGGATACTGTGCATTTTCATATTTTGGACACATCACAAAGTAAAACTCCCTGGAGAAGACAATCTTGCTAGGACAGTAGACAGGACAGTAGAAAGGGAAAAGGAAGACCAAATATGAGATGGATTCCCTCCATAAAGGAAACCGGAGCCTTGAATTTAGAACAATTTCACACATAGGACATTTTGGAGGCTTTCATTAAAGGTTCGCCATAAGTAGAGGTGACCTGAGGGCACATAGCAATGGCAAATACTGTATGCCATTTCAGTCACAGCTAAGTTACCAAGGACAGTGGCCAATGGTTGTATCTAGCAGCTTATTTTTAAGTAGTCCCATTCCTGTTCAACAGCAAAGATGCCCTCTGCCCTCTGCATACCTTCCCACACGTTCTGCAAGATGGAACTTGCTTCAGATTTGTTAACATCTGCTAGGAAGCAGAGACCTTTTGTGGCTGGCAGGCCGATTCTGTGTAGCACCGTACTGAAGAAGGCTTCAGGTCCTCCTGGGTTGTCCTACTCATCCTATCCACTGTGTTCCAAAATTCCACAGGCATTGCCGTATTTCCAGGCCTATCCTTACAGGAATAAGAGCAAGAAACTTGCCCCTTAAAAAGTGATATTCTCAGGATGCATCTTTTGCATGGCCACATGGCCTGCTTTACAACGGACCTGCTTTTCTTTGAAGGCATCCTGTGTTTGAAGGGTTATCCAGTCTGAAATGGCCCACCTATAGAGAATCTTAAGGAGGAAGGCTCTAGAGGCTTTGAAGTTGCCCATCAAGAGGTACCAGCTAGAGGACAGATGGAGGAGCAAGGTGCAGGTTGCAGTCTTCCATATTGCATTTCTATTTCAATGACAATAATAATGTCTAGATTTGAATCTATGCATATAAATTAGCAAACACATTTTTATGGAAATGCATGCTCTCTTTTTTTAGTGATGCATCCTCTCCTTCTTATATATTATGCATAAGTAGTAAAGATGGCGTTCTGGTTAATTCCCACCTGCTGCCGTTTTTGGTCCAGTGGCAAAATATGTGGTGTTAGTAGGTAAATCTCCTATATGGACATGCCTGTGATCCAGACTAATTAGGTCACTTATGAACCTTGATCCAAGGATGGTGCATGGCACTTGAGTGTTTTCAAAAGCACTCCTGCTTTCTTTTTGCATTCCAAAATGGGAGTCTGGTTGTGGGAAGCATCCAAAACCAGATCTGGATGAAGCCCTCAAAGTGTCCATGTGTTCTCAAGGCAGTGCAGGAATTGTTCTCAAACACTCTGCTTTCACAATGTTGAAATTATACATATGCATTATAAGCCACTTAAATTCACATCCTTCCCACATCAGGATTATCAGGCCCCAGTGCAGATACCATGGGAAGGAAGTCCATTCTTCACCCAGTTCCATCTTTGCAACATGAGCACCTGTTTAACAGCGTGGGTTGTACAAAATATGCTGCGTATCCTCATGAAACACCTCTGGCCCTGCATCTTAGCAGTATCACATCTCTGGGACACTGTGCAACATAATGTGCTTGCATGCAGATAGTCACCATGGTGTAGATCCTTCAAGAATGTTCACCCTTCAAAACCACAGGCGCTCTTCTAAGCTTCGCAGTCAGGTTTAAACTGTTGCTGCGCACATCACATGTAAAATTATCTTTGTCATGCATCATCCGTATGCCTCTTTTCAGCCAAATTCCACAATAACATGCATAAACTTGCTACCTATTCCGCAGACTTTTCCACAGTAAGGTTTTTCTCCTTCATTTTCCTATGGGCAATGGAAACTCCCCAATGAGAATAGTCTCCCGTCATAAATATAATTCTGATGGCATCATCAGGAGTCACATTCTGCTTCTTTGATTTTCAAAACCCCAATTATTTATATTTCCCTTCTTGTCTCACAGCATCCCCATCCCTTGCACAACAATGAACTATCAAGTGATGCACAAGTCCCGCATCCACAAGAGGCCAAATCGGAGAGATAAATATCTGACTTCAATCCTGTACATTATTTGGCCAAGCTTCTGTGCAGGAATGCAATCCTTTTTGTCTTTCCCCACACAGCTGCGACCTTTCCTTCCAGAGCAGGCTGGATGTAAATGCTAACTTTCGTGCTGTGCAGGGAGCCCTCTTCTGGAGAAATACGAAAAAATGTCATTTCTGTGTTTTCTAAAATTTGCTCTATAGTACAAAAGAAAAAGAAGAAAGTCTTGGAGTGTATCAGCCTCACATATTAGCTGAATGCACGCCCTTTGTTCCCTACCAGTTGCTGTCCCGTACATCCTTCCCTTTCATATCTGCAGTAAAATGATTTGCCATAAAGCACAATGGCTGGATGCAAAGAGCTATTCTGCAGCGGAGGACCTGAGATAACCGACACATTTCAACAGACTGGATTTTGGTTGGATTCAGATTTATGCTGGGCTTCAATGCTCCGGAGAGTCAGGAGACCCTGCTGACTGGGAACTGCCCGTGCTGTAAGATCCCCAGAAAAACTTTCTATTCCTAGACCTTTCTCTTGCAGAAGACCCTTTCCCCTTGCTGAAGGCAGGTTCTGGATTCTACCTATTACATGCAGTCTTTCCTCCTTCCTTCAAAGGAGGTAGCCACAAGACTGGCCAACACTTCCTAATGCACTATTTCCTTTTATTAAAAGACAACAAGGAGACGGAAGTTCCTCCAACTCGACATTTCCCAGTTCTTGAGGTGTCTGAAGAAATGCGAGAGGTTCTGAAGGGCTGTTGGGCTGCCAGTCACAGCTGTGCAAGTTCCATGCATGTGTGTGTGGGATTCTCTGCCCCCACTCAGGAATGGCTGTGCCATGAGAGAAAAGGAGGTGCAATCAGCTGATTTTGGTAGGACTTGGAGAACTCTCACAGGGCATTGGAGGTTCTGTGGGGACCATTCCTGGGGGTCACAGACAGAATTATAAACTTGGGGGTTGCTGGGAAAGAGCCAACCAAGTCTCTCCGTCCCCACCCACCCTTTTGCCTTCTAGGCACCATGGAAATATCCATGGTGGCCTCCTGCCAAACTGAATGTCATGTCCTCAGAAGAGCTTGGGCAAGAAGAAAAGGCAGGGAGTGGGTAAGGAGGAGAAAGTGGGGGAGAGGAGAGGAAAGAGGAGAACATAGGCCTGCTGTTTCCAGATGATTCCCTGTTGTCATTCCAACCCACGCCAACCGAAAATGAACACATGAAGGGCGCTGAACAATGACTCTGCCACTTTGCCTGTTCTTGCAGCCCTTTCTCCACCGTGTGTCCATCCCGTAGGCTTGTGCCTGCAAGAGCTTATTTTGGTCCTTAGGGTGCATTCAATGCCATGGATGTTTGGCACAGTGGAGGGCTCAGAAGGACCGGAATCGCCACGGGGAAACTAATTGAGAAAGTTACCTTGCCTCTCCCCCAGCCTGTGAATGCACCTGGACATCAAAACCACCCACTTTCTCTTTGCACTCATTCTGCTCACTCAGCATCTTTTTCCCAGAGCAAAGCAGAACAGAACAGAGTCCATCCCCGAGATGGACATGGCATTCCACTTCTGAAACTACTCCAGAGGCACAGAAAAAGGGAGCCGCTCAGCCACACATGGCCTGTTGTTGCTTCTAGCTAATGTTTGAACAAAACCTCACCACAGCCTTTGAACACATCTGCCTCGGTTCTTCCAGCCAGGAAACAAGCAGGAGAGGCAAATTGTTTTGCAGAGGTTTGGGGGAGTGAATCAGTGTGTGTGTGTGTGAAATAGATATTATATAGCGTCTGTTTATTTAGGAGCAAATTCCAGTGCATGTGGAAGGGAAGGGAAGGGAGGGAATTCAGGCCCAGTAGCTGAACTGAGTCCTGCACAGGGTCCTGTCTGACCTGTCTCAGTTCCCCAGAAAGCCGCTTCTTCCCTGGCCTCACCTTCTTTCCTCCAGTCACTGGAACCCTCACCCCTGGCTTTTGTGTATCATTTCCCTTTTCTACAAAGCTTGTGATGCCTCTCCTAAGGCTGCTAAACTGGTATTTTTAAGGATTTCTTTATTTATTCTGCCCCCTCCCTCTGTCCAGCACTGGAATGCGACCTCCAGATGTGCTTTGAAGCTAAATTCAGCCTTTGGGTCGAAGGAGTTCATCCCTCCCTGATACACAGCATCCATTGGGGGCTTTTTTTTTTTGGCAAATTTAGACTTTGCACCATCCGTAACACACTTCACAGGAGACCCATTCCCGCCCTGCGGTCCCCATCGGATGATCCAAAAGTTATTTGAAAACCCGAAATCTGCTATTCCCTGGAAGGCATTGTGGCAACAGATTCGTATGGCATATAAATCAGACGATCGAGATCAATGCCTCTGCTCACTGGCTATCAAGGAATGAGTTGTGACTGCTGCCAAGAAAGAGAAAAATATCACTGCCAAAATGTGTTACAACCACAACCCCTGCCAGATGGCTGTGTATGGCAGGTAACAGTTCCCATGCTCTCCTGTTTGCTTCCCTGCCACATGAAACTTCTTGGAAGCTGATTGAAAAACCCATCTGAGTAGCCTCTTTCACAGAGGACCCTTGCTCATCATCTCACCAGCTGTTGCACGGATTCCTACTGATGCTCCTTCAGTCCAATCTTTCCCTCACAAAATAAGATGTATTTGAAGTGCCATATTAAAACAGCCAGTGGTAACTTTCCAAAAGGAAGAAAATCAGTCTCCTATTCTGGTGTGCTAGCTGAGCCCCAGACCAGTCAGGGTTACATTACTCAAAGTTAGTCCATGTTTCATTTGCTGCATATGTTTCAGCCTGGAGGTCTGGACCTCGAACAGGTCCTGTGGATGAAGCCCTAGATCATCTCTAGTCATCTGATCAGCCAGTGTTGTCTCTATCCAAATAAGTCACATTTCAGACATGATAGAACTCAGCTAATAATTTGTACAAGACATGGAATACAAGTGAGTCTGCCTTTCTCTCATAGTAATAAATACAGAGGAAATGACATGTGTAAGCTGAAACTTGAAGTCATCAATATGGGATATGGAATCCCATGGAGGGGACTTAGGAGGTGTTCTTCTCTTACCAGCAGGACTCACAACAGTCCTGTGAGGTTGGTCAAAATGATGTGACCACGTGTGCCCAAGAAGCTGGAGATATGACCAGCTTTAAAACCAAGATTCTGTATCTTATTTCTGCCAAGGGCAACTGTCAAGCATAAATTGAAACAAAGCAGACATTGCATAATCGTTATTCTTTCCCTTCCTCCATCTGTCCCCTTCATTCTCTCTCCCTCCCTGTGCCAAGCAACCTATGAAGTCTGGTCCTGATGACCAAATTATAGAAGCCTGAGAGGACCAGTCTTCTGAATCATGTTGTGCTAAAACCAGGAGCAGGTAAGACACCAAAAGCAAAGGAGGTCATCTGAAAATGGACAACTCAGACAAGTGAGCCAAATCATAGAATCACATCTAACAACCTCTGCATTTCCTTTAAAGTTGTCCAATAGCAACATCAACATCTCCCATTTCTCTCATGCTGTGAAATTCAGGTAGTTGCAACAACGTAAACCTGGTTTTCCTTAGCATCCCATCCCTGCAATTCCGTAATATTCTTGCAGCTTCCCCAATTCCCTGTGCTACTTGTGCATTTTGCATACATCTTCACATGTCCTCACAGCACATCATCTAGCAAACCACTCCGTACTTCATCCAGGAACCACCAACCACGGTTGAGTCTCACTTTACACTGACGATCTCCAAGCCACCCTTCAGTGTGGACTCAACTACGTCTGCACTGGTGGTAGAGCGACCAGTCTGTGAAGACACTCCAACATCTACCAAAATCACCATATTCTTGAACCGTCCTATTCTTGGGTTAAGGGTAAATCTTTATGTCCATCATAGCAAAAGCCATTGGCCAGGACAAAGCAGGGTTTTTTGGTAAGCCTCCATGACATGCTTACCCATGTCATGAGAACTCATGTGGGGCTACCCCATTGCAGCCAGCTGCCTCCTGGCTGGACGAGGACTTTGCCTCCATAGAAGTCCTAGTCCTCCCCGTTTCATCTCTTGACGAAACAAGGGGATCCTCATTTGGGAAATTCTATGAGCAGGATTTATAGTAGCAAGACAGAGAACTCCTTGCAATCTCTTGCAGATGCCATAAATAGAGAAAGCTGTCAACAGTGGGGAGCAAGGGTGCCTCCTCTAGGGAGGGGCCCACGCTACGTGGCAGAGTGGATCCTTGACATGCTGATGGTCCCGGTTGCAATCCTTGGACATCTCCATCTAAGGTGGAATAGTCAATGCTGGCCAGGTTAATGGAAGTGGGAGAAGGCAAGTTCCCATGGCTAGATTCAGGGGGACCCAAGGCAGACACCAGCCAATGGAAGGTTGTCTTCTCTAAGCATGGGTCTTTGTCACAGCCTCAAGTTGCGAAGCCCAAGCAAGCCAAGTCCCCAGGCCGGGAGGCAATGAACTTTCACTTCCATGCAGGATCCCCAGGAGACCACAACTGAGCAGGAGCTGAAGCTCCAAAGAAAGACCAGCACTAAGTGGGGGAAGGGGACGGAAAGGGCTGTGAGGACATTGCCCCAAATGGCAGCAAAGGCGCCTTGAACATCACACCCCACCTTCGACCATGAATTCTGCTCCACATTCTCAGAGGGGAAGAAAGAGGAGCCGAGAGGGAAGGCAGAAGTTGGAGACCAGCGAGTTCCTCGGCGTTTGAGTGACAGGAACAGCAGAGCCACAGCCGCTGTTTTTTTGAAGGCTGGGTCTCTCTCTCACCCACTCTCTTTTTTGCTGCCTTTCTGGAAGGGGAGATCAGTTACAGTTGCGAAGGGAGGCGAAGGCTACCAAGCAAGTCACTAATGCTCAATATTCCAAATCCATCAAGGATTTGGCGGGGCAGAGTGAGAGGAGGAGGGGATGCAGGCGAGCAATCTTTTACCATACTTCTTCCTCTCTGTCTTGTCTAAATATCTGTTGTTCTTTTGCAAAACGACGAGCAGGCATGCAATGTGCTGCTTGTAACGGATTCCGTCAGAATCCCCAGGAAGGAGAAGCAAATCAAAGTTGAAGCATTTTAAGGTGACAGAAAAATCTTACTGCTGCAATCCAGGCACATTTGAGAGATTTCTTTTCTTTCCCGTGTGCAGAAAATACAAATGTTCACACATACACACACACACACACACACACACACACACACACACACGCAGAGTAGCCAATTTCTTTCCAGTGGAACCCACAAATGCCTCTCTCATTGAGCAGATGATATTTTCAGATCCACTACACTGTGTTTATAGCCAGCGTGTGATTGCTGAGTATTCAGGCACTTCAAATAGGGAGAAGAAAGAGCAACGGAAGCATAGGGAGAAATGCAGAAACACACACACACACACACACACACACACACACACACACACGACAGAGACAGGTTCAACCCAATTCCTTACCTGGGACAGAATAAATGCCAGGATAAGTTGAGTACTGTGCTGCATTTTGCTAGCCTAGAAGCTACCAGAGGCTTTTTCATTCATGCACTCAGCTGTACTGAGCATATTTTCGCTGTGGAACAGCCTTTCAGGAAAGGGAGGGAGGGAGGGAGGGTGGGGGGAGAGAGAGCGCGCAAGAGAGAGAGAGTGCCTTGAGAGCCAGCCAACTTCCCAAATAGAGCAACGGCATCGTCTCCAAAGCATTGGATAAAGGCTGATGACCAGAACCAATAGCTTTACAAGGATGACTCTTTCACAAATCATCACACATAGCGGGCATGTACCCCTCACAAGGCACACTGCCCTGAGAAAGCTTTCACTTCTGCATTCGTGTGAGCAGCAGCTTAAGAAATCAAAATGTGTGAGGGTTTTCTAGAGAGCAGAACGCTCCGTTCTCCAACACACATGCCTATACCTGTGGGGTAGATTTGCAAGGGGGAGTCTGTAAGTCCTGGAAGCAGAAAAGCCAAAAGACAGACCTCTTTATTGCCAGGCTAATCAAAGGTGCTTTATTTTCAACCACTTAAAAGAGCGGCCGCTGCAACCTTTAGTTACTTCCAAGTGGGAAAGCAAGTCAGAAAATGACAGTGAAGTTCTTTCGGGGCACCAGCAAACTCGGCTGCATGTTCTGTTTTCACTCTGCCTTGCAAAGTGCAAGGAGAGGAGATCAATCCAACTGGAGGGGAAAAGCAATCCCTCTTAGGCCAAAGATTTTTCTGAGCTGCCCAGGTTGTGGTGGCACTTTGACTTTTCATGGTCACACGGAGTGAAAGCTCACTTGGAAATCCCTGCCCTTTGACAGCAAAAACTTTTGACCCATTGGAAGAAAATGCCCATCATGTTCCATGATGTTGAGTACAGCTCTTGAGAAGGTTCACAGCACTACTCTGGGGGCATTAAACCTGAATGGATCATTTTTGTATATTTTGTATATTTAATAGAATCTGGTGTCCCCTAACATTGGATTGTGACCATTACAGTGGAGAAAAGGGGGTTTAACATCCAGTTCCCCCCACTCGGGTCCCCCAGGCTATGTCACAGGCTGGTCATTCAGTTGGAACTACAAGTGGGCCAGACAATCTGAGGTAAGTACCCGTGCATTTATGTAAAGAAATGCAGTCTTAGTCATAACATTATACCAACCCTGAAGGCTGCAACACAACCACAAGCCACCAAGAACACATTTGCACCATTCCTGTTGGCTGTTATGCCACAAATATTTGCTAGCTGCCATACCAAAGCACCATAAAACAGCTATGGAAAGGGCCAAGAGCTTGAAACAATGCTGAATGCTGTTGACGTAAGGAATGTAATTCCTTCACCCCTTGGCTCTCCAGAGCCGACGCACTTTCTCCCTCCACTTTCAGCAATCAAAGGCCGTTCAGCACCACCTGGTCTGTCCAAGAGGACCCAGAACAGACTCCCATATCAGCAATTAGATATCCAGCCAAGAATGTGAAGATGATCTAGGAAGGGGTGTCAACAGGCTAAGTCAAAGCCTTGATTGGAAATCAGAAGTTGTTGGTACACAATAAAACCTGTCTCTGCCCCTCCTAGATCAGCCTCATGATGCCTTGCGGAATGAAGGCTGGGGAGGGAGGGAGGGAGGGAGGGAGGGAGAGCAAGTGTTGATTCAAGATGTACAGAATACTAATTCTAGCAATTTCATGGAACAATTTATCCCCTGCCAAAGTGGGGGGTTTCTGGGGGTATCTGAGCACTTTTGTGGGAAAGGCATGGGAGGAGGAGCAGACAAGATTTGCTTTCAAGTGATGATTTAGCTGCCAACAGACTATCTCAGGAATATTCTCCCCACTGAATATCTCTGGGGGTGGGGAGGTAGCTTCTAAATCTTCCTTCTGGCAATATTATGCTTTTGCAAGAAGGGGAGCTGCATTGCTTAATACCTCTGAACCATCTCTGGTTCTGACCTATCCTACAAGTAACAGCATTATGGGGAAAATGGGCGGCAACACTACTTGGTGGGACTATTCATGGTCATTCATCTGCTTCAGAAGTGGAACATGGCACTTTGACGAGATGAGACGTCTTCCCCCTCAACCTTCACAGGCTCCTGGATAGAATCCAGTCTTAGGTCCCTTTTCTGACATCACTGGGGAAATGGAAGCACTGGGCTCAGGGATGGCAGGACACAACTTGCCTCTTCCATCCGCAGAAAGCCAATCCTGTACCATGTTCCACCAAGCACATCTGGCAGCACAAGCAGGAGCCATGGCCCTGTGCACAGCTGCCAAGTAACAAGCGTATGCGGTCCAGCTCCCTCCTGCTGAAATGACTCAATTCACCCAGGCTGGACACTGGCTCTCCTCAGCAGGAGGGGCCATAAAGACGTCTTGTTTCCACTGAGCAAATGATCATGTTTCCTGGCTCCAGGCTTGCCCTCTGCTTCTCACAGACAACCCCAACAGCTGCAAACAGCTTGGCTCTGGGAGACGCATGTGGCTCTAGACCAGAGCGATACACAAGCCCACACACAACCGCTGCAACACCAAAGAGGCAGGTCTGGGCATAACTTAAGCTGACACATAAGGCTGGGACAGATGCCGTCGTCAGGGCGTAAGAAGGTCCAATCAATCAAACGCACCCAGCAACGTGCATTTCTGCCTTAGGGTAGCCAAGGCCCATAAAAACAGAGGCTCCCTCTTCACATGTGTTTTTATTCCAGCTGCAGCTCCATTCCAGGGAGGGGTGTGCCCATCGGAGCCTGTTGCTGAGAGCCACAAGGCACCAATGGCGTGTCTCTGCAAGAGACAGGTGAGAGTCCCTATGACAGGATGTTCCTTTCATGCCAACTTCAAGGTGAAGCAGATTCAACATTTTAAGTATGCAGAGAGAGACACTCCTGGAGGAAAATGCATCCCCCACAACTAAACATTGACGTTTCACTGTGCAGCCCCTTTTGCTGTTCCCAATATCTGGGAAAGAGTTCACATAAATCTCCCATACCCTGGAATGTTTGAATGATGGTGGTGGGTCACTTGGAGGAGCACCAGGTCAGGTTTTTGAGAGCTCCTAGGTGAGGCAGGACCTCTCCCATGGTGAGTCTACCTCCTTCCCTCCCTTTTCACTCACCAGGCCTGCTCCTCTTCCTCTTCCTCACATACATGCTCAGCAGAGAATCATTGCAGGCACAACTTCAGAGGGCTGGTGTCACACCTCCTGCTAGCCCAGAGCCCCTGCCAAAGTTTGAGCCTTTGGCAGGCTCCCAAGCATGGCTGGCGACCGTGACACCAGCCCTGACTTGCATGGAGACCTCTTGTGCTGGCTGGTCTTGCTAATTCAGAATGTTTTAGAAACAATGAAAGGGCGTCTTTGGCCCTGTGTGGAGACCTGCTGGAATAGCATGGCCCAAGGATGTTGCCGTGCTACATTAGAACAGGTGGCCTTTGCTCATCGCCTGTAATAGCCTGGACCAGAGCTGTGGAAGCCAGGAGAGAAGGGCTAAGCCCTGCCTAGTCTCAAACCATGCCTGATTTGCAGACATCACCCACGTGAGCTCCAGTACTTCCCACTTGGCCTCCAACACCATTCAGCTGCTGCCTCTGAACCTTCCCACTCATGATCATGAGAGTGATGATCATCTTACAGGTATACCCTGCCCTTCTTCCTCTTGCAAGGAACCCAAGGAATTTGAGCTTCCAGAGATGGCCCTTTCCATATCCATGGGTATCTTTAGTTAAACATGACTGGCTCTAGACAGGATGGTGAATTCAGATCTGCATCAACATGCAGGTCCAGCAGAGACCACAGCGGTGCCGCCGAACATGCCCCAATGGACACACATGCCCATGCCCATGCTGAATGTGTCTCCCCCATCACCTCTGCAGAGCAAGAGAAGATACATTGGACCACTCATAAGCCGCTCTTCTCCAATAAGCTGAAAATTGGATAGGATCAGACATATGCAGCATTTTTGGAGCAACAAGAGCTGAAATGAAGCCCAACAGATTAATCCATCATCCACATTCTTCCGGTAAGGGCAACTCTTGGTCTTCAGTAGTCTTTCTGTTACTTCAAAGCAGCTGCTGATAAACGAAGCCTCCACTAAATGCCTGAGGCAAAACCTGCTGATCCTTTCTAGGGATTCAAAATTGCTCCAATGTGTCACTCATAGGGCATGATACCTGGAGAAAACTTAATTTAATGGACACAACATTTTATCCTCAGAGGCTCTTCTGATTAATTATGCTTTCCACAGCAATCAGATTTCCCAAATACCTAGAAATTATGAATTACGTGTGGAGCAAATTAAGTAATTTGGTTCTCATTTCAGGGTTTTCTAATTCCGTAAAATTCCTGGGGACTTGGGGGAAAATAATCTTTATCTAATTAAAAAAAATGCATCTAAGGAGAAAGAAAAGAGACTTGCCACAACCAATTTTCAGGCTTGCACGTGACTTGGGAAATTAACAGATGTATAACTTTTATCATAGATAACAATAACTTTGAAAAAAAGAAATGGCGACTGGAACAATTCATCAGCAAGAATGCATTGTAAAAGTGTTCACCAAAAGTCTGTTTAAAATTAGAATCGGTATCAATCACACTGAGTTAAATTGTGAGACCAGGTTAGATGTTCTGGCTGCAGTCTGAAACCATGGAAGGATTTGAAGGAAGGGCATTGAAATCACCACTTTTCCCCCAAATGGGCCACATCTCTGCTGGTTATCACTGAGAAGAAACCTTGCTTGGGTTCTTGCTTGAGAACCTTGGCAACCCCAGGCTTTTGAGGGCCCTGCAGCAAGCAATCCCCTTCCTCGGTGAGTCTAGCATCTCACCACCATCACCACCAGCTGCAATTGCTCCTCACCTTCTTTCTCATCCCAACCACCACTTATGAGCTTGACAGGCAGGAGACAGTGAACAATAAGTAGCTGACTATACCTCCTCCTCGTCATTGCCATGGGCTGGATAGAGTGAGACGCAGCTGAAGAACCAGGAGAACCCTTTGGAGAACTCTTCCAGAGGGCTTCCATAGGTGGGCCCATGCTGGAGAGTGGGACCCGTACAAGTGCCCAGTGATGCCTACCCTTGATGCCAGACCCTTGGCATCAGACTCAGATGATTTCCTACCAAGCAAGTTTGTATAAGACAAGTTTTGGTGGATCTAGACCAAAGTCAGCAAGTCGGCTCCATGGCTGAGTGGGGACTAGAACCAGATCTCCTGAGGCCCAGTCCTGAGCTCTTAACCACTGCAGAAAGCTTTTAAATTTGATCTGTGGGAAAGGGGAAAACGGAACAGAGGTGGACTCATAGCAGCATCCAAATGCACAGATAGGGAAGTGTGTGAAATCCATTTTTAGAGTGGAGACCCACTGGATTCCCTGGACATGGACTCACTTTGTCATGGCCAAGCACCTGACTTCATGGGGAGTGCGCACATTGTGTTTCCCAGGGACAGAGCCATGTGTGAATGCTACACAAGTGGCACTTTGGTCTATGTTCATTCCACACATGATGAGACACAGAATACAGGAGGGGGTGACAGTTGTCCAGTCTTTGTTCTGCAGTGTTTAGATTTCCTCTCAGCTTAGCTCACTTGCTAAGACATGGCCAAGCATGTGAAGAAGTCTTCAAATAGTTAGAGAGACGGATCCTGCAAAGATTTGTTGAGCTCTTATGCACTCACAAAACTTCAGTGAAAATATGCAGTGAATTCAGTTCCCCTCCTGGATCCAGCCAACAGTAAATAGGAAGCAACTGTTAGTGTAACATAGAGAAGAACTTTTGTTTTAAAGGCTGTTTACTTTGGGAAGAATTTCTTTGGGGTTTGTCTGCTTGTTGCAATGCAGGAGAATGTGATCATGGAACAGAATTATGGGTGAAAGAAATCCAAGTGACACAAACAGGATAGAGACAAATTTGCTTGTTCCTGCCCAAGAAAATAAATGTTGATGTTTAGGATTATCATGATTCCTGTTCTGCACATTACTCAGATATGTGTTTAATATAACCGATTCATACATATTGCTTAATAATAATAATTGCACCTGATGCTCAGTGGAACTTGAAAGGTTTTATAATGCTGGCTTAAGCTGGTGCAATCAATTAGATTTTATTTTTAATTTCTGAGAAACCATTAGCAAAACCACAGGGGCAGCCGGAGAATTTTTCCACCCTTATTTGCATTCTCTCTCCCAGTTTGCATTAGCAGAGGAAGACAATGGTGCGTTGCAAGTGTTTCTCATTCAGATCCATAAGTGGTGCTGTGTCTTAGCATCTAATGTCTCCGTCAGAATCCTGCTGCGAAGCCGCTGAAATCTGTTATTTTCAGAGCATATAATTGATATTTCTCCGAGTAGCTGGTTCAAAGCAGAACATTAATAGTTTCAAATCAGCCAAGGATGCAGATTTCCCCACAGCAAGGAGGTATTTGTGGACAAAATGTACTGGAAACACTAGTGAGGTTAGCAGTTAAAATAGTCCTGCAGGAGGGACAATGGCTAAACTACTTGTCCTGCAGAAGTGGACGGGCAGAGGATCAGGTCAAACCCTAGTCGAATCCACCCATCAAGCGCTGGCAGGTTGCACTCATGCTTGGCTCGGTCTTGGGAAGTGAGCCAAGCTGAGACCAAGCCCACAAGGACGTGCAGAGCAGAAGTTGTGCAATGGGCAACCTTCCTCCTTACCGGATGCAGCAGCAGAAAGGTTGCTGCAGGTGGTGCTGAAGAGGGACGCTGCTTGGGCAGAAGCCATGTGGCGACCATTCTTGGTGAGTCCCTCAAGCACAACCTTCTTCTGCCTTAGGTGCAGCCAAGTCGCTGCATCCTGCATGGAGGAGGGATGGTGCTTGGGTCTCACTGGGTGGGCCAAGGAGCCAATCCCAACCAATTTCCACCCCCAGCATGGATTCCTCACACATCCGTAGAGCAGCACCATCCCTTTCACTACTGTTGGAGCGTGGTCAGTTTGCAGAGGAGGACAGGGCATGATCATTTGCTAATGCATCACTGACCCGTTATCTATTCCATGGCAATGAATGGAGAGAGTATCACAACCAAACACAAGCAAAACCCCCAAAACAAGAAAAAGCAAGCCCATACCACCTCCACTGTGCAAAACAACCCCCTCGCCCTATTCTAATGCTATTAGCTGGCAATGGAATAGAGATAGCAAATCCTGGAAGAGGACATGAATGGCTTCAGGCCACGCCAAAAAAATAAAATAAAATAAAATCTCAAGTTAGCAGAAAAATGAACATTTCAGGATAGGTCAAAGCAATACAGGAAGATCAGGTCATAGTGGTTTGGTCCCTTTTCATTTTGCTTGTAAAAGGACATCCACAAGTGAGTTGACTTCTGTTTGGACAATGGAAGGGTACAAACAAAAAAGAATAATTGAACTTCCGAAAGGATATCCTGTGCAGGTTTTGGCTCATCATCCCAACTCACAACTTCCAGCAGCTTCTGCCAGCATAGCAAATGAGCAGGGTTTCTTGGAGCTGTAGTATTGTACTGAAGCCAAAGAAGTTGCTTATTTCCTCGGGAATTCGTGCCTTTCACCTTAACATTCTCCTTTTCTGGTGTCTATTTCAGACTGTAAAGTCTCTCTCTCTCTCTCTCTCTCTCTCTCTCTCTCTCTCTCTCTCTCTCTCTCTCTCTCTCTCTGTGTGTGTGTGTGTGTGTGTGTGTGTGTGTGTGTAAAGGCCCACACACATAAACGACGTTAATAAAAATAGTAGTGAATCGTGTGCAGGTTGAGGACTTCTACTGATTTGTTCTTCTGGGATCCTCCTGCTTCTTTCTTACTGTATTTCATTGCCATATTCACAATGTGAATGATAAATTTTATGATAAAGTTTAATATTAAACAATCCTATATATGGGTGTAGACCATCCAATTTTTGCTGGGGTTACTTTTTTGTTTATTTAGAGTCAAGTGCATCAATTCCTTATGAATTGCCAAAAATGAAGACATGGGCATGTATAAAATAAGTCTATGATGCTATAAGGTGGGTTATAAATGCAGAAGAGGAAAAGGAAGAGGAAAGAGACTAGAAAGGCAATATAGTGAGCTAGAGTAGGAAAGGCACTGCATAGGTGGTCCTGGAGTGTCTCTATTTGGTCTGGGATAAATGTTGATTCAAAGGCCTCTGCTTGCAGCTCCTGGAGTACTTCATCTTCAGACTCACCCTCCTGCAAGGAGAAGACTGCTCCTTAAGGTAGGAGTCATGGCCACCTTCAGGACCAGTGCAGATGGAGAGAACAGGCCACATGCTACAAGCAGCATGCAAAGGAAGTGAAACAGAGCTTTTGAAGCATTATATAACAACGGTTCGCTTTGTATCTTCTGTTGTAATTATAGAAAACTATCATTCCTCATGGAATGATGAACCCTATCTTTGGTTTAGCACTAAGAAGGAAATTCAATTACCCCAGAATGACATGCAAGAAGACTTAATTCCACCCTGGGGAATACTTGCTGTAGTCCTGTTATACAAACCATGGAGAAGTCTCTCGAGCCACAAAATCATCTTGTTCTCCTCCCACCCCTGCTAAAAGATTTGCTCCTGGATGTTCTGAATGTCTCAGAATCAAGCCAGCCAGTCAGACTTTTGTGGGTGGGGGGAATTAAATTACCATCCCTTCCTGCCACCATGATCCCAAACACTCACATAGCTGCCTTTTCTTTATAGTTTTCACAGCCCAATCTTATGAATTTTCACCCAGAATTTACTGTGGCTGTGAAGGCCCAAAGACCAAGATAGAAGGAGAAGCCTCAACGGTCCGCAGCTACGGATGTCCAACTTCTGGGAGTTTGTCCAGGGCCTGTCTCCACACCCATAAGGTAAAGGGTCAATGGGAACAGGGGCATGGTTCTTTGTTTCCAACAGCAGCACAACCAGAACTTTAAGCAGCTACTTGGAGAAGGTAGAAGGAGAAAGTAGCTCCATCAGCCACCATCACCAGCCTCTGCTTTCCAAGCAAAGAGGTTCTTCTACTCTGTTCTGAGAGTCTGGGCTGCTCTGGGGCTTCATTTGGTGGTAAAAACCCAGAAGCCCACCTTAGCATCATGAAGCTCAGTCCCAGGCCCTGCTGGAGTTTGCAGCCTCCTGAGAAACACTAGAAATGCTTACGGCTGCAGTGCCTGTTTCCTGCCTTACTGTCTCACCTCGCCCTTGCTGCCTTTGGTTCGTCTTGTATTCTGCCCTGCTGTGTTGCCTCAGCAATGCAGGCCTGCCTGGCACCTGTGGCTCAGCTTCTACATCTGGCCTGGCCTTGCTGTGTTTCCTGCTGGAAGTACCAGCAACTCTGTCCTCCTGCTCCTGAGCTTTGCTTTGGCCTTGACTACCTTTTTGATGCACACTTCGGGTTCCTGCCCTTGGACTGCTCTGTGACTACAACTTGGGCTTGCAATTGGACTCGGAGTTTGGACTGTAGGCTCTGCCTCACCTCAGGTTATGCTGCCCTGGTCCCAGTGCCTTGCCTCCTACCACCCCTTGGGACCCTGACACCCTGTAACCTTCACATTCCCATACTGCCTTCTGCTCCCCACCTTTGCTCAAGGCAGCCGGCCAGGACACATCCCAAGCCAGCTTGGGTCTTGCAGGAGCCACCCCCTCCACAGCAGCAGTGCTATGCAGAACGAAGTCAAAACCTCTCGGATGGGAGGAAGACTCCTTTCCTTTAAATTTCAAACAGTGTGCAGACCTCCTCATGTCTTCCTCAATGAGTCTGCCAAACATCCTAGAGAGCATTTACACACTTTCAGACAGTTTATTATTTATCTATTTAAAATGTTTCTAGACCATCCCTTACTGTGATCTCGGGACAGTTTAACAAAGAGACAAAATAAAACACAGCATCCTAATACAATTTCAATCAACAATAACCCCCCCCCCCCGCCCACTAAAACAATCAAATCTTAAAACATGGGGAAAATAAAAAAAGGTTTAGCCAGGTGCCAAAAAGAATACAGTGACGGCGCCAGGTGAACCTCTCTGGGGAATGAATTCTGCAATTGGGGCACCACCACAGAGAAGGCCCTTCTCTGGGGAGTCATGCTCCTAATCTCCTTCAAGGAGGGCTCCCAGAGAAGGGCCTCTGCCCCAAATCTTAAGGGGCAGGCAGGCACATAAGGAAGGAGACGCTCCTTCAGGTAACCAGGCCCCAAGCCTGCTTGCTCCCAGCCCAAGTGAAATACACATAAAACTGAGCTGAAAATGCCTATTTGCTGAACAAGGCAGTCTTTACAGAAAGCTGGCACAACAACACCGGCAACTAATGTCCTGCCCCAGTTCATTCAAACATTCTCCTCATCTGAGCTTCTCTACAGTGTTTGGAGCTACCCGGGGTTGGTTTCTGAAGTGGAACCAATACAACAGGCTACGGCCAATGAATATGTGCATTGATAAAATAGTTTGCAGACTTGGCAGAATTGTATGCATGATTGCATCCACTCTGAACTGTTTCACTAATGTGAATTTATTCAGCATGTATTTACAGGAACTTTCTTTAAATATCTAAAAGGAGAAAGTATTGGAATTCATAACGAATGCATTTAAATCGATTAGTGTCAATAAGCCACTGGCTGCAGGATCACGGAAGGTGGGTTAGGAGGAGAAGGAAGGGGAACGTTGGTGTGTGCCCAATGTCCATAGGAAAGGGGTTGTAGAGTAAGAAAACCAGAGCACTGAACTTCCCCCCTGAGTGGACTGAGTAGACCGCAGGCCACATGGATCCATGCTGATGGATTTTTATGCACTGAAAAAGCTGCAGAACAAACCAGATGCCATCTGACTCACATGAAGAGATCCCTTTTTCCTGACATTCTCCAATATGCAGGACTGCAGGTGCTTATGCGAAAACAGCTATATCAAACAACGTGAATGCAATTATATGGACTACCAGAAAGGAGGTTCCTTTGGTTTTGTCAGGACTGATTAATGCAAGCATTAATGTAAATCATTTGACAGGATACATGGAAACAAAAGAAACAAAACTGGCAATCTGTACATGCTCAGTTTCCAGACCCGATTCTAGAAGCTCTCCTGGCATTTATTATATTTGTATCACTCTTTTTTCATGTAGGAAATCACAGACCAGTCGCATCATCTTTCTGCGCCTCTCCATTTCATCCCCAATAATCCTACGAGGTTATTGAGTCTGGCTTCAGTGAGTTGCATGGCCTCCAGTGAGTGTCCTCCAGTGAGTTGCATGGCCAAGTGGGGACTACAACCCAGATCATTTAAGGCTCAAGTCCAGCAATTGAACCACGATGCCATACTGGCTGTGAGTTGTGCCGAAGGGGACTAGAGCTCAAAATACAGCAAGCTCATGGAGTACTAAAATTATAGAACAAGAAAAACTTCCCTTCGTAGGTTATTTTCCACTAGGAAGATGTGAGAGGCTGAAGCAGGAGCAGGGATATGTGAATCAGGTAGACTGTTTCAATGCAAGTCACTTTCAGAGTTTACCTTTTTCTATGCATAACACTGTATGCATATTCGTTTTTTTCAAAAGGGCACATGAATTATTGTTTCACCAGTTAAAAGCATTGCTCCCAAGCACCCATTTTTCATGCAGTTTTTCATACATGCACAGTCTGTCAAGCTTTTTTCTCAAATCCACAAATTGCACTGCATAGCTTTCAAAGCTTGTGTCTGCATCCATGTTCAGTCCTCAAAGGTGAACTGCCTGAAATCTTGTTCAAAAGAGAATCAGATGTATGTCTCATATCTCGCTGGGCAAAGGAGGTCTTTCCCTTTTCGTGATAGGTCTTCCATAGCTGACCTTAATCCCCCATTGGGATTAACAATGGGGGAAACAGCCATCCTTAGATGCCATTTCTAAAAACCCCTTTACTATTATTTTGGTGTTGTGCATGGAGGCATTGACCCATGGGAGGGATGCAAAACTCAGCTGTGGACAGCCCAAGTTTGCAATCTTGCCTTCTATTCAGTAGCTGTTTTGACCATGTTCCTCCCTTCATCCTTTCTCCAATCGCAGACTCCAAGGTCTAACTCCTATTCTTGAACCCAGATCTTTTTGTCTAACTGTTCCGTGTTGCCATGAAACTCCCACTGCTTTCCCTCCAGTTACCCAGAGAGCCCTGGACCCTGTGCTGTCTTCACCAAAGGAAAGACTTCAGAGAAGAGTCCGTGTCCCCTTGGGAAAGCATCGGAGGTCTAAGAGAGCTGACTGAGCTCTAAAAATGCAGTTTTCCAAATTAGCTCCACTGTGAGCTGGGATCTCAAGCATTAAAACACGGAGGTACGGTATCCTGAGCCAAGGAAACACAGCTGAGCCCTCTTGGCAAAGAAGCAGCCAATTGCCTCTGTGAGGATGGCAACGGAGCAAATTCAGAATGAAATAAACTCAGCCATGTTATTAACCCTTCCCCTGTATGCAAGATTCATTCATCTAGGGACATGCTTTCTTTTGCCTGATTGCCATGTGGGATGTCAAGGACATTTCTCTGCAACTAGTTGGAGGAGGGGGATTTTTCCCCATGGAAAGCTGCAGCTGGAGGAAATTTCTTCTGCCAGGCCCAGGTCCTTGAGGACAGTGAGGGAGGAAAACATTTGCATTCAGTGCCACTGTTGGCATCCATGGCTTCTGGGAGAAAGACTATGGTGGCTACGCAATGGGGTTGGGAAGCCCATCGTACGAGCCCAGTTGCTAAAGGGGTTTGGGAGCAAAGGAGATGGACCATTGCTCCGTACTCAATTCCTTTCCTTGGAGAGAAGCAGGAGTTTGCATCCCTCAGGCTACTTTACAACCAGGTGTTCCATGCCTTTGCAAACCGGGTGTTGGGTGGACAGTACTGTTTTTGCCACTTAAGAGTTGTCATTCATCCTGTGAAGCAGGAAACTACAGGGACTGAGACTAATTTGCTCCAATGCGAATCCCTCCTGAAATGCAAATTCTGCAGCTGCTTTCTATCGCTCCTTTCCACCATATCCCGATCTTGATCTGTCTAGGCTGGTATTGACCATTATGACTGGTGAAAACTCCAACGTCTCAAACAAGGAGCAGTCCCTTCATCTATTCTCTGACTCTTTTACTGGGAAAAGCAAAGAATTGAACCTGGAACCTGCTGTATTCAAGCCATTGTGCTTCTCTGCTTTTTTCCCTTCTTCTGGTGCTGCTCCTATATCAAATGACAGATCTCTCAAGCAATCTATCTAACTAATGATGGATTGGAACAACCTTATGTCCTTTTATGCTTCCTAAATCTCCATGTATATTGATGAAATAGCAATATTATATCCCCTGGGCTTTATATTGCTGGGGACTTGAATATATTATCCTTCAGTTGCAAAAGGCCCTGATCCTGCCACCATTTCCTCTTGAGGAAAAGCCAAATTAGGGCTTGTGGTAAAATGAGGAACTGGACTGCAGCACAGGAAAAGGGGAGATTGATTATTAGGGGCAGAGCACAGGATCGATTCTTACAGAAGCAGAATTTAAAACAATATTAATCACATTTTTGCATGGGGTACTGCTTGCCTCACAGAAACGTGTGCGCACTCAGGTTAAAGCAATAAAATGAAAAGTAAAACGGATCAGTGATTAATAAGAGGTGCAGGAAAAACCTCATAAGGGAAGCGCAGGCCATGCTCAAGAAAGAAAGCAGCGATTTTTGAGAAACAGAAATTGATTCATTCAAATGCAAATGACCCTGCTATTCAAAGGCAGCATTACTGTGAGAGGAAGTGTGATCCAGTGGTTATATTCTCAGCAGGGGTATCAAAGGAGTCCTCAAAGGAATGGCTTGGAATTGCTATGAATCCAACCTGAAGATTCTGCAGTAGGTCAGGTTTTCCTGATTCATTTAGATTCCACAGGCTTGTGGATTGGAAAAAGAGAATTTCCCCAAATCTGAGTTAGCACTAGTGGGCATTAAGTAATACTAGCAAATATGCTAATTTTAACTTGTGCTCTACAGACCATTTGAACTGCTAAATTGTCGGGGGGGAGAAATCAGGTTAAAAAAATCCCAATTCTGCCAGAGAGTGGGTGGGGGGATGAAAAGCACCTCAAAAACTGTGAAATGGACAGTTCTGTCGGTATCTGAGCTCTGAGACAAGGGCTGGAGAGACCCAACCTCAGCAAATTTCAATACGATCTCAGTCTGTCCTACATCAGAGGACTGTTGTGAGGATAACAAAGGAATGGCACTAAAGGAATTGCTGTTGCATGTAGGATTGGACAAAGGTCATTTTTAACTTCTCCTGCATTCACATCCATCTCTTTCTCTCTCGCTCTCATTTTACAAATGTCAGCAAATTCTTACAAAAGTAAATGGAAATAGATGTTCTCCCATGCGCACCAACCTAATTGAATGGGTACAACTATTCCCACCATGGAGAAGGCCTTCATGGACTCATCTGCCCAACAGCTGTTAAACACAAGCAGCTTGCCATAGGGGTGGTGTGGAATCTACCCACAGGTAGGAATCCATCAGATTTGACTCCCTGGACCATACGGCAACGGCTCTGCAGTTCCTGCCAGTCTCTGTACCTGCTGCCGGAGCTTTCCAGATGCACACCTGGGTTCCTACACGTATTCACAGATGCCCGCTTTTCTCCACTTCCTTTGGAAAGCCAGGCTGAGCACAAGGGGAAGCCCACAAATACTTGGAGGGAGAGATTCTGATAAGGTTCATCCCAAAGCCTATTTGTCAGAAGCAGAACTATGCATCCTTCTGACTGAATACCAAGAAATTTAGAAAGATGCTGAAGATCTAAGCACTCAAAGCCCAGGGCTGGGATGGGAAAATCTGCCCATGTCATATCCTCCTACGTTCTATTATTTTGTCTTGGGTTTTTTCTCAGAGAATTTTAATCGATTCTTTCTGCAATAGAACAGTTACAAAATTATGAATGGGGAGAGTTCCCCTTTTAAAACTTGTGCACTTCCATATCCCATTGAAAAAACCAACAACATATGTTTTCTATAGTTGTTCACATTTACAACATGAAAATATGAATATTTGGGAAAGTGCACATGTTAAAATCCATACTTTTAAACCACTTCACTTTATGTGAATGTGAGGCCAAGTTTGGGAATACACAAACATTTTTAGGTAGTTGGCTTTACCCTGGGGGCTGTGAATAGGACATTTTTGATCAGTTTGTGAACTAGAATATTGGTCTGCTATACCTTGGTACCCATGAACACCATGTTGCCTAACCCTGGTCTAAGGTTTAGCTCTACCTAGACTTCCTGGATTCACATCCAGGAAGGATGTAGCATCACAGCCTGGGCTTCCTGAGAACCCAGTGAGACATCACATTTCCCTTAAGATACCTAGAATAGAGAGGCCAAGTTCTTAGGATTTAACCTGGTGAGTCTTTTCACTCCAAAGCAAAGCTCTTCATCCTAGTTTCATAAACATTCCACACTGCAGCAGAGACCATTCCTTGAACTCACCCTAGAAGAATTAAAATTAGCCTATTTGTGAGCTGCTTGGATCCACCATAAAAGCAAGCAAATGAAACAAGTATATATAACAAGACAATTACTCTCGGACTCAGGCCTACTTTGCCTGTGAGAACAGAAGATTTCACCGTTCCCCAAATAAGACATATTAGAAAAGCAGAAAGAAAAAAGAACACTATGGTACTGATCAAAGACCTAATGAAGCAGCTTCGAAATTATTAAGCAGAATGGCAGACAGGAAGAAAACAAGAACATTAGTGCTTTTCAGCTCCATATGTACGGGATTAGTAAGTTAGACATTGACTAATGAATGCAGGGGAGGTTGAGGGTCCCAGGTATGCTATTTTAGAGAGGACGGTTCTATGTACCACTATTGGATGACAGCCCTATGATTAAAGACATATTTGACAGAAGAACTGCTGAGTCCAAGTCTGGTAGAAGGAATCCTAAGAAGGGAAACAGCGGGTCTAAAGTTCCTTACGAATAGTCAGCACCTGAACAGCTAACTGAGCAGGCAAACCGTATCAAAATTGCCATGATTATCTCTTACTGTGCATCAGTAGTATAAATTCAAACAAAGTAATCAGCATATGCAAAATCTACACAGACCAACATCTTGTATTGTCCTCTGAGATGAAGTTGAATTGGCCATTCTCTGTAGGTGGTTTGTTAGCAGAGAGTCTGGGGATCAAGGCAGGGTCAGATTCGAAAGCAAAGCCCCGAAATCAAGCACAGAGAGACCGGGGACTTGGAACTTAGACATTGCTGAAGTGTCTGGCATCTACAGCTGAAGGCTTTTGAAACAGCCTATACTCCACACCCGGAGTACAGCAGTGCTACGTGAAGGAAGGTAGGGCTTGCTCACTAGCAAACCCAAAAGGAGACACTGCTCATCAGGTGGGCATCAGCTGACCTGTCCCTTGGCTTGGGTGAACACTCAGCTTTCAAGAGGGGTCTAAGTAAGTTGTGAGGGGTGGGGTTGATCGCTGTCCACCCAGAGCCCCTGGAATTGCCCCTCCCTCTAAGCACAAGCTTGGCTCAGGAGCTTTCTGCCCATTCTCCAAAGCAGCGTTCTCCAGGTTGGGTCAACAGCAGGCCACACTGGAAGGGATGCAGATGAACATGGGCACCACAAATGTGCATGTTTCAGTCTTGTAAAGAATAGCCCTGGGAGTGCGCCATCCTAAGAAAAAACACTTCTTCAAAGCAGCCATGTTTGCTCTGTCTATCACCCCATACTGAATATTTTGAGGATGTCCATTTCTGTATTATTTCTGTTATTTAATTCATTTCTACACCACCCATAGCCCAATCTCTGGGTAGTGTACTATTCCATGTAATTCATGGGAAGCACTGCAAAAGCAAGGATCCGTCCAGAAAGCCTGGGAAAGGGGCAGAATTTCAATTAGTTCTTCACTGAGTAGGAGCAGAGTTGAGTCTGGCTCATAAATAACACAAGTGGTCAAGAGTTGAGGTTTGCCTCTCTCAGAATGCTCCAAACTCAAAACGCTCTGGGTTGTTGTGTTGGGAAACTCCTCACAGAGAAGTTTTTAGCCTAATGACCCTTCTTGGAATGCCCGGGAGACCATGTACGTTTTGCCAGAACTCTTTGGAGAGCCAATAGGGAAGTAAATAAATAATAAATAACAAACCTGGATTTACAGTGTTTCAAGGAGACTTGCAATATTCCTCTCTGTGTGAGCATTGCAGGAGCAGCTGCATTATAAATATCAGTGTAATACCCAGGAGGAACATGTAATCTCCGAGAAGCTAATTTGTATAAGTTGTGTGATTCCATTAACAGGAGCAGTGAGGGGTGGGAGAGGTGGCTGGAGGACTGGGATCCTTCCAGCTATTTCTGCTCAGGGGTAGCTGAGCACCAAAGCATAACTGGCACCCTCTAGGAAATGGACCATGCCTTCCAAGGGTCTCAGGGTGGGTTGGGCTTGCTCTCGCTCTCACTCTCACTCTCTCTCACACTCACAGTGAATGATGAACTAGCTGGACCATTGATCTCCTATAGGGCTCGCACCCAAATGAGAGACTTTGGTGATCTAATCTCTGCCACAACGGTTGCACAGCAGTTGGGCAAGGCCATTGCTCAAGGATTCTTGCTGAGCATCCCCCTTGTGCCAAGAGGATCTCATCAATCCCTCTTTCTGGTGACCTTTGGTCTCAGGAGATTTATTTTGCTTTGCTTCAATCAGTGTGCAGGTGATCTTGTCCTGTATTCTCTAATGAGGTGATCTGGGAAAATGCATCATGGCACAAAATAAAATATAAGGAATTTGGTCTCTGTGGGGAAGGAGAGGAGACTCCACTCATTTGACAAGACACTGATGTGAGCAGAAACACAATGCCTCGTGCTAAGTTCCATTTGTTCCGCATTGGGGAAGAGGCAGATTTGTTGCAATCCCTAACCAATGGGATCTTTTCTGGCGAGAATGTCCTGGCCCCCTGGAGAATTTCAGTGAAAACCTTTCAGCTTTCTTTGTACTCCAACCAAGATGTAGAAACATAGAGAGTCAGAAGGGGCTTCCTGGGCCATCTAGTCTGACCTCCGGCACCAGCCAGCTCTGCTCACGACATGCCCACCATGTGCATGTCCAGCCTGTCTTTGAGGCCATTTGTGCATAGCTCTTGATGTCATGCACACACACAAAGGAGCAAAAGCTATCTTTCCACACCAAGTAATTGAACCAAAGATACCATTCGATGCACTTATGCCTTAGCAGCATTAAACTCAAGGGAGGAGGACATCTCAATATGGCAGACTTCAAAGCAGTTTGAGAGTCTAACCTTAGGTTAGGACATCAGTGCTGTTGATCTTTACTTGATTTTATGCCTTCATTGAGAAAACACAGAAACAAGGAAGTAGGTCCTGAAACATTTCCAAGAGTTTTAGCATCTTCCAACCTTGGCAACACTCCAGGTCCAACTGCTTGGTTTCCACAGCTCTTCATAAATATCCTCCTATGGCTTCATTCACCAGCCCCACCGTGAGTTTGCACAATCCTGCCACAGTATTTTGCTCTGTGTGACCCTGCTCCTTCAACCACTGTCTCTTCTCCTCTCCAACCGAAAATAACTGAATTAACAGCAATCATATATTGATGGTCCCACTCCCATCTGCCACCTTCTCCCACCCCAGAACTTCAAAATGATGCATATTGCTCTTCCTCCAGTACTCCATCTTCATTTCATCCTCAGAGCAACACTCTAACCACTATGAAACATTGCCACTCCATCTATGTCAGTGATTCTTTGACCAAACTCTGCAGCATCCAGAATCAACCTGCCCAGCATATTTATCGGCATATTTCAATGTCAACACTATCAAGTTCTGACATACCACATACGTGCCATGGAAGTCTGCAACAAATGCCATTTGTGCCACACACCTAGAGGGTCTAGGGGATAAAGTACCATTTTCCAAGCTGAGCACCTTCCCCCCCCCATCTGTTGGACTCCAGTTTATTTATTTATTTTATTTTTGGATTTATATCCTCCCTTTTTCCTGCAAAGGGCTCAAGGCAGCTTACATCATTCTCCTCCTCCATCTTATCCCCACAACAACAACCCTGTGAGGTAGGTTGGGCTGAGAGTCTGTGACTGGCCCAAAGTCACCCAGTTGACTCCATGGCCGAGCGGGGACTAGAACCCGGATCGCCTGAGTCCCAGTCCGCTGTTTTTCACCACTACACCACACTGGCCCAATTCTGAGCCACATGGACCACTGGGGACCACAGATGTTGTAGCCCAGGGTGCTGAAGGGCACCAGAAGTGATGGAGAAGGCAAACAGAATGTACCAACCTCAGCTGAGAAGAACAGTTCTTTGTTTGGTCCTTTTAGGCATCCATATGCGAGACAATGCAGCTCAGCCACGCCCATCTCAAAAGCTGCTGCTAGGATCAAATGAGAAAAAGATGCAGACACCAATCAAAGCTCCTTGGAAGAAGGGCATGACAAACAGTCAATAAATAAAAATAGGCTATTGTCCCCCAGTCTGTATATTTGTTATTTTCACAATCAATACAGGACGTCAGATCATATCCATCATCTGCAGACTTTTATCCTCAGCATTCATCTCTTCTGAGTATATATAATTATTGTCTATAATAATTATTATTTTAGATCTCCAGAGACACTGGCATATACCCAGCTCTGCAAAAGTGCATTAAACATTTGCCTGTAGATAATTAATCTCTTCAAAGTTGCCCCCCCCCATGCTTTTTCTTCTTAATGGTTGGCTTGGTTTCCTGTCCCCTTGTTCCTCTTTACAAACATACCTCTGCTCAATATAACAGTTCCCTCTGAGTAATATTGCCTTCAAAATAAAATGCAAACAAACTAACAGCCCAAATGCTCATTCCCACTGCCAAACAAGAGACATCAAAGTTACCTTTGGGCTGGAAGAAAAACTCTCCTCTCATTTGGTTGCTTGCTCCATTTAGTCAGATGGATGTACAAGTGAGGTGGATAGGAAAAGGGATATCTTTTCCCTCTGCACACCACACATGGTGATTCTGGAAATTAACCTTTGCCCTTACCATATTTGCGTAATATTTACCTCAACTGCTTCCCCTTTGCCTGCTAATCCACTAATGGACTCACTGGATTCACATACATCGCTCAGGAGGAGTGCTAGTCAGCCCTGCATCAGAGTGAAGTTTGGGAATGAATCCCCCTGGGAGAAAAGGCTCAGCTCAACTCAGAACAGGTGTGTCTGCAGTGGGCAATCAATCAGAACATTGACTGAAGCTGAGTAAGGAAAGGCTAAGGGTCTTTTGGCATTTTGGATCTATTTGCTTGTGGTTTGGCAGGGGAAAGTACAAATTTTCCTTATTCAGGGATGAAGAATACAATTTTTAGTTCACCTTTTAGTGCACTCTTATTTAATTTCATACCAATAAACCAGCCCAAGCCTGTGATCCTTCAAATTTGCACTTCTCCAAAGCTGGCAATGGAGTTTTTGCCTATTGCTTATTGTAGCAGTTTGGAGAATAGATGTCTTAGTGAATGAAGTGCATATTAGGCATTGCAATAGGAATTTATTACCCTTATTTGGGGGTGGGGGGGAGAATTCCCCCTGGCAAGGCAACAATGAACAGATGTTTAGAAAACAAAAATGCAAATATTGGGGAAGTGGTATTGGTGAAATGACATAGATTGAGAATTTTGCTGGGAAAATGCCCATGAAACAAATTCAGTATGGAAAAACAGTGGGGACTGGTTGTGCTAGTGCGAATTGGTCCCTACATTTTCTTCAGGTTGTAGTCTAAACCAGCCTTCCCCAACTGTGTGCCTTCCAGACATGTTTGGAATGTCACACCCAGAATCCCCAGTCAATGGCCAGTGTGGTGTAGTGGTTAAGAGCATGGGACTGGGACTCAGAGGATCTGGGTTCTAGTCCCCACTCGGCCATGGAGCCAACTGGGTGACTCTGGGGCAGTCACAGACTCTCAGCCCAGCCTACCTCACAGGGTTGTTGTTGTGGGGATAAGATGGAGGAGGAGATGTAAGCCTCCTTGAGCCCTTTGTAGGAAAAAGGCAGGATATAAATCCATAAATAAATAAATAAATAAATTCTGGGGGTCAAGGTCCAAATGCCTCTGAAGAACACCAGGTTGGGGAAGGCTAGTTTAAACTTTTAAAGAGCTATTCATGGTCCTAAGCATCCTTAGGAGGTAGAGATAAGGTGTAGCACTATATAAAGGTAAAAGGTAAAGTTTTCCCCTTGACATTAAGTCCAGTCATGCCTGACTCCAGTGGGCGGTGCTCATCTCCATTTCCTGGCCGAGGGAGCCAGCGTTTGTCTGCAGATGGTCTCCGTGGTCACGTGGCTGGCATGGCTAAACACCCAAGTGCACGGAATGCTGTTACCTGCCCACCGAAGTGGCACCTTTTTATCTCCTTGCATTTGCATGCTTTTGAACTGCAAGGTCGGCAGGAGCTGGGACAGAGCAACGGGAACTCACCCCGTTGTGCTGATTCAAACCGGCAACCTTTCGATCAACCAGCCCAGCAGCACAGCAGTTTAAACCACTGCGCCACCTGCAGTCCCGTAGCACTATACATATCTGCTCTATTCTCCAAACTAAAACCCGGATTGTAGGCATCACTCCAGAGTTGCTGGAAGCAGCCGCATCCCCTGTTAAAATCTGTGCATTAAGAGAAATGTGCATATCAGTTTTATGCAAATTTCCATGCAAACTTAAAAGAGAAACATACCTTTGATGTAGCATTGACAGGGGCAGGGAGAGAACACTCAATCTTTTGTATGTGTTTGGTAGGCTTAAGGGGCAGGATGGTTCTGAGCACAACTTGGGCCAATCATTTTCTTCTATGTTCATATTTATACCTATATTTTTCATCAGGGGACAGTTTAAAAGTAAGAAACCAATGCAACAACCTCCATTGCAATTGTAGAAGATTTTTGCTCATGGTGATGAAGATAGAAACATAGAAAAAGAGCGAGTCAGAAGGGGCCTCCCGGGCCATCTAGTCTGACCTCCGGCACCAGCCGGCTCCGCTCATGACATGCCCACCATGTGCATGTCCAGCCTGTCTTTGAACACCCTCACCGATGGGGCCTCAACGACCTCCCGTGGATTGCTACTACTTGTATTAAAATGCTGATATACTTGACCTACCTTATCGCATAGTTATGTTTCTAAATGAGATAATGACAGTCAACACTTGTATGCTATAAATAGGACAAAACACATATTTCCTAATGCACCATTGCCCTTCTGAGGTCAATCAGCAGGGCATGGAGCCAAGTCGTATTTTGATTTTGATCTGAGGCACAGTTCCAAAAATGGCGTACAAAGGATTTCCTTTGGGGACCATTCCTGCCTGCCAGATTTATGCTGCATGCTAGTGAAATGCTTTCATAGTTGCTCAAAATCATGATTGTAATGGACTTTATGCCACAAGGCTAGCCTGGATCTCAGAGATATGACATGTTAAGGAAGTGCACACAATCATCAAGCATATCAGAACATCAGAGAGAGTCGGCCATTGTGTTATCTCACAATGCCACCTGGGGAAGGCCAACAACAGGAAAAGGAGGTGTCCGGTGGGTTTTATGAAGGCAACTAGTTGGTCGCTGGGTGGCGGACTGGATGAAAATGCAGAGAATGTTTTGTCTTACCCTTGCAACATTCACTTGGCAGCTCCCAGTCACAACCCTGATGTCTACCAGCAAATACTAGAACCAGAAGTAAGTCCAAAGCTAGAAATGGTGGTCGGATGACAACAAAATGGTCAACCTGTCAGGCAAGGATAGGAGATCCACAGGCCAGAAGCAAATTGATCTGTGAGTGAGCAACAAATTGCTTAGATGGGAGATTAGGGTCAGAACCAGGACCTCTTCGAGGATACATTGAATTCTATGGGCATTTGTGTCACCAGATCCTTTCTGGGTTCCAGTTCACCAGCTATTCCTATAGGCTAACCATATATTCCTAGGTCACTGTAAAGAAAATTACAGACCTGAGTTACAGACTCTACATTGATCTTAAGCCACCTTCCAATGATTTGATCCTGAACAGAAAGGCTTAGTTTCATCAATAAAACAGGT
The DNA here is from genome assembly GCA_023646645.1 of Varanus salvator macromaculatus. Classification (NCBI taxonomy): domain Eukaryota; kingdom Metazoa; phylum Chordata; class Lepidosauria; order Squamata; family Varanidae; genus Varanus; species Varanus salvator. The sequence continues at coordinate 4,506,356 of JAIXND010000657.1, forward strand.
TGTTCTTCAAGGTTATATCACCCCAGTTGTTTTCAGCACAACTTAGTCTGGATTCAGCCTCATGCAAGCAAAGGGATGGTACAAACCATGCTTCAGTTCTCTGGGATCCTGGCTTAGAGCAATTTTTTAGATAAGAAATGTGGCAGACAGAGTGTATGAGATGCTAACACTTTCTACTAATATTGACCCAAGGGTAGCCAAAGCACTGACACTAACACACAAGAGTGTGCAGTAAGATATCATTGTGCTTAGAGAAGACCCAAGTTTTGCAGGAGTACTAGAAAAAATGCACAGAGGAAAAGCCAAAGCCATGAGGATTAGGCATGGGGTGGGGAGATGGAAAACCAGGAGGAATGGAATGGAATGGAATGGAATGGAGGAAAGGAGCAGGCTGGCTGGAACTCTGAGCTCCACATCACAACATTGTGTTACGGGCCCCCTTTAACTGTATTCATTTCTTACCCAGAGAATTCCAAGAGACTAGAAAAGATGTTGGGAAATGATGAGTAAGTCTCAGGACTTCTAAACCATTAGACATTACAGCCAAGTCAACATTCCAGAGATGCTGTTCCTTCATCCTCCATTCTGAGAAAGGGCTACTTTGCAGAATGTTCCACAAATAATTTCCACCTTGTGTTTTGCTTCTTTGCTTCTATTTTGCAGCAGCCGTAATTTCACTCCCCCAGAACAGAATGACTATAGGACTGGGGCACAAAGGAATCTATGCTTTGATCAGTGTGAGAAGAATGCATCAGTTTCAAAGATACACACAATTGGTGCACAGATTTCAAAAGTGCACAGGGAAATGTTCATGCAGAAAGAAGCAGTGAGGGTGGAACTCATAATGGACTTGAGTTAGGGACAAGCTTTGAAATGGAAATTGGAGAAATGCGGTGATCTTGAGTTTGCTGATTTGCCTTTCCCTAGAAGTGAAGATGAAAAGCAGGGGTCGAGGCTGCCAGCGCAGTAGCCATTGTGTCCAGTTGCGTCTGCTGCACCAGTAACAAATGCCAATCCTCACTCCTGAAACACTTGGTTCATTTCTCTTCCCCCAGCCAACCAAAGTTGGTGAAATGCTCGTCCTAATTTCCCTCCTAGGAACTACCATGAAGACTCTTGAGAGACCACTTGGATAAGGTCTGCTTGACATAACAGAGAGATGCATTTTTTGAACCTTCCTTAGTCTTGTTTCTTGCTACAACAGTGACCGCTGTTACATTTGCCATTCCCAGACTCAGTGAGCAAGGAAGATTTCAATGAATAGGTTGTGACAAATATTTTTAACCATTGCACTTTTTCTAGCAAAGTGCATTCTGAAGTTCTAACTCTGACAAGCTCTCCTTCACCATATACTTAACTAAGCAGGCTACTTGCAGTAGCCTCACTTGGCCATCCGCCATGGAGGCACTAGAGAGAAAAGCCCTTTCTGCAGCTGGTCACCACCGTGGCTCTCAAAGTTTGCTGCCTGTTCTCTGTTGTCACCATCATCTATTCCTGAGCTCAGGACTTCACTGGGGAAGGAGAAGGATCCTATTTCTTATTCCTGCAGCTAGATTTTTCCTCCCTCCCCCCTTCTCTCTCTCCCAGCTGGCCTTTTTCCATAGCTGCCACATTTCATGTGGGCCCACGTGCAGCAGCACTCCAAAACGGAAGTCCTGCCATCATCTGTTGAGTGTGTCTTGATTTGTACACAGTGTTAGTCATGATGAAGATGTCTCGTAGATGTTCACTGAAAGTGTTCCACACAGAGGAACTGTTTAAGCAACACTGACACGCACGTTAGCATATGCTAAAAAGCTGCATCAGCTCGGCAGTCACACAGTCCTATTCTTCATATTGATTGATATTTTCCCCCCTGGTGGAGATGAATTGAGCAAGCTTAAGGAGTTTATTTCCCTTAGAAACAAACATCTTAATGGCAAAACAGAAGTAAGACAAGCCTCAGAAGATGTATTGGGGTGGAGTTGGCTGAAGATAGATGAAAGAATCAACCAACAATGAATATTAAGGTGAAATCTATTGTGAGGACCAAAAATAAACTATAAAATCACAGAAGTTTAACATTGGACTACTTCTTCTTCTTCTTCTTCTTCTTCTTCTTCTTATTATTATTATTTATTATTATTATTATTACATTTTATATACCACTTTTCACCAAGGAGTCAAAGTCAGGAACATAATAATATTTGATGGCAACAAATAGCAATAAATTCAACAATAATTTACAAATGCCCGTTACAGATTAATGGACAATACATCCAGGTATGTGGATCATAGCTGGCTGGGTCACATTTTAAGGAATCCTGGGTGAAGAGATGAGTTTAAGAAGTTGTCTAAATATTTGAATTAATGCCAAGGGCTACAGTACTAAAAGTCCTACTACAAGAGCAGAGGTCAGCTTCAGGAGTGTGTGGCAGCCTCAAATTAGTTTTCTTTGATGATCACAGAGTTCGGGAAGAGGCATAAAGTTATTTGTTTTTCGGCGCCAGGCAAAGACCTTTTTATTTAAATCGTATTTTAATTGCTAATTGTATATGGGATTTTAAAGGGTTTGCCGAGATGCACCGGGGTGGGGGAGGGCTTAATTGAATTGTTTTATTTCATGTTGTGAGCCGCCCTGAGGTTTTATTGTGATGGGGCGGCATAGAAATATTTTAATAAAATAAAGAAAGAAAGAAAGAAAGAAAGTGTTAGGTGATGGCGAAGGTGACTTGCTCCCAAGTAGATGTCTCTTGGGATGTCAACAAGTTCAACTTTCTGTTCAGTTAGGAATCTTGGAACTAGATTGTCCCTGGCAAATGACTGGGAGCCTCTACTCAAAGAACTGTGGTGAAGGAGAGATTCTCCCTCTCAAGGTGATGGATTTGTCATTGGATGGCTTGGTTACCTTCAGCAATTTCCCCTAATAAAATCTGCCATCTTCTCAGGAGAAGCTCTTTCAGGGATTTGCTGTGCAATACATGAATAATTAGTAGCCAAAATGTTCTGGATGACTAGTAGATGAAGTTGTGTAGGAGCGCCAAAGCACCTAGGTCCACATTGATCTGTTCATCCAGTTTGGGTCTGTGTACTACATACTGCTAGGAAAAGGTAGAACTTTGACCCAGTGAAATATGGCCTCCAGGAGGGTCTACAAAATCCGACCCTCAGACTGAAAGAACTTCACCATCTCCACTCTACAAAGTGTCAGGGTCCGCAATGCAACTATGTGATATGGGAATTCCTGAAGGAGAAGAGCACTGTCCTAAATTTTCCAATGAGCCCTTGGATTCACGAAATGTTTTGGTGAATCCAAATGTCCCAAAATTCTGCTGTGATATGCCGCAGGAAGGCAAAACACTGCCTGCAAGTCAGCCGGTGCTTGTTTAAACACAGGAAGAGCACCAGATGCCCATAACAAGAATTGGTGGTGGATTCTGCCAGGTTCCTGGGATAACGATTAAGGCTGATGCTAATGCAAGGCTGATGCTAATGCAATTCCATGTATGCAGAAAACTGAGTCTGGTATGTGTACCCATGTACCACCATCTGGGGTCCCATACACAGATTCCCAGGTCCTCTCCCTCTGGAGACCACACACTGGAAAAAAGAGGCCCGCCGAGGGTACAGGAGACAAACATTGTTGAAACATTCAGTGAAATATCTGCATCTAACTTTCTCAGTAATTATTCCCCGATGGCAGAATTATAGAGATAGTTGGTGAGTTCATTTCCACATCAGGGACTTAATAATAGTTTATTTAGTGTCACGCCCTCCCACATCATTAGGGTTATGAGTTGCAATTCCGAAAAGCAGCTGTTAAAACCCAAGTCTTAAATGTGCTTAATTATGGTACTATCACTTTGGGAAACTAAAGATAACTAGAATTATAGGCAATCTCCTCTGGAATTAAAGCAGGATTACCACAGCCAATTTCATTCTGGTGGATTCAGTATGCATAGAGCATGCTTGGTCCTTCGGCGCATGTTGGATCGTCCAAAGACTCCCCACTTGGAGGGCCGTGATACCAATATGCACCTGGGGAACTTAACACCTTCCAGTGCTTCAGGATTATAGTATTACAGATATGACCCTAAAAGTGCATTGAATTTTAAAGTGCTGGCTCATTAACTTTAACAACATTCTCCTACACACTCTTACATCAGTTTAATTAGGGTATTCTATAACTAAACGTTATGAGGACACTGGGCAAGCAATATACATTACTGGACTTAGCACAAAGAAAAAGTTTCCATTCTTGCAAAGGTCCATTAATGTTACCATTGTGTGCGCACAACAAAAGTCCATAATATTCGAGAGCTTTCTGTATGCATTGTGAAAGAGTCTCATGAATGCACCTGCACATAAGCCTCACTGCATTATTTTGCTCCAAAGAAAACAGGGTGGGGGTGGAAGAAAGAATAAAAATAAATACCTGCTTTGATATTTGGTCCAGTGTTGTTGCAGTTCAGATACAATTCCTAGAAACTTGTTTCAATTTGTATCAGGCTCAGATTTTTCAAGCACAAGTTCAAGGCAACCTCACTTCAATTGTTTTGTGAGACATTTCCAAGCACAGTTTTATGCACAAAAAAGATGCATTTTTGTCTGCGTTGCCCCCAGCGTTTACATTTTCAGCAAGCCATTTTTTTCCCCTAATATAAACAGTTTTAAGGGGAAAGTTTTACACAGTTTTAAGGGGAATTTCTAAAATGCTGAAGGATAATTGCATTTCAGTTTTGAATTAGTTCAATATTAACCGACCAAGTTCACTTTCCAAAATAAAATAGAAAAAATTCTCCCCATCCATATTCAGAAGGGTGTTAGACAGTGTGAACTCCAACAAAGACTTATACTGACTTCAAGACAGGGCGTATGGAGACTTCCTGACTCCAAAAGACTCCCTTGCTTTCTTTCAAGCGCTGTTATCTTCTTGATCTAGAACCTGGCCACCAGTGCATTTTCCTGGCTGTATCTTCTGTCTCTGGTCTTTTGATTCTTCTCTTCCTCTTCTGAAATCATGTCCTAAGTACTCTGTTCTTTTTTAAAAAATAAGTTTTATTTAAAATTATAATCCTAAAACAAACAAACAAAAAGAAAACTACAAACAATATCCATCATCAAAAACATCAAGCCCGCTGGGTCACCCCCACACCCTTCTTTTTCCATTTATGATAACTTAAAAATATATTTAAATCTGTGCAAAGTCCCGTTTCTCTAGCCAATAATAAAAAGAGTCCCAAGTTTGATAGAAGTCAGTATCTTCTTTCTCCTTCAGTGATAAAGTCAATCTATCCATTTCTGCACAGTCCAGAATCTTTTTCAGAATCAGTTCATCGATGGGTAGTTCCTCACTTTTCCAGTGTTGAGCGAATGCAATCCTCGCCGCAGTGATTCCATGTAAAATCAAATACGTTTCTTGTTTGCTAATATCCTCCAGTATAACGCCAAGTACCCTGTTCTTGACTACATCTCCTTCCTCTTCTGGGCCTTCCCCCAAGGAGTCTACCTCCAAATTTTGCCAAGAAGTTCTGATGCTTAACAGGTCAGTACAAGATGAGTGGAGCACACTGCCTTCCTCAGGGGACCTCCACAACATATGGGCCCTTTTTTCTTCACCCGCCTCATCGTAATCAGGGCTATTTTGCTAGACATCATTCCAAGGTGGTACTGATGGCACCAGACTCCCAGTATCTTGCAACAAAGAGTGCTCTGTACGAGACATGTGCTTTGAAAGCTCTGAAACAAACACCAGACTGCCACAAGCCATCATGTCTGTTCTTAATTGTTAATCATATTGGCTCCAAACTGTCAGCTAAAGAGCAATCGCTTCAGCTCCAAATTGGGAATGGCATGCCAAAACACTGCCTTTAATATTTAAAATTTTGTGGGGTGTGACGTTTGGAGCTGCCACTCGCAATGGGCCTTGGAAATACCAGCCTGAAGCTTCACAGTACAGTTTCCACAGAAGTACCTTGTGAAATAGGATGGGCCTGAATAGCAGGACTGCTGGACAGCAGGTGACCCTTTAGTCCTTGCAGGATAAAACTCAACAAAGATGGCAGTCTTCCCTCAAAGCGCAGCTACTCATTCACATTACAGGGTCACTGTTCATTCCCAGTTGCCTAAGTGATATGCAACACGTTGAAATGGCACTCACCCAAAACTCTGCATTGCTGATTTCAAATGCTTCCTTGGTAATGCATTTATTTATTTAAAACATTTGTCTGCTGCCCAATTGTGCCACAACACCTCTGGTCAGCTAACAACCATGAGATAAAGACACAATAAAAACATAAAATTATAACACATTAAAAACAACAATAAAATGTAGCAAAAAATTCAAAACAAAGGTCTATGGAAATTAGTTATTGAAATGGTTTTTTTTAAGGAAGGTAATATGTATTCTTCACATGGATCTTGCTCCATTGGTTGGTTCTTACATTGGTTTAGCACAAAGTTCAAAAGAAAGATTGTACATCAACATAAAGAACCATGGCATAATGGTTAGGAGTGCGGTACAGGAACTCAGGAGATCTGAGTCCCAGCCTCACTCAGGTATGAAACCTACAGGATGATTTTGGATTAATCACTACCTCTCAACCCAATCTACCTCCCAGGGTTGTTGTGAGGATGAAAAGAAGAGGAGAAGACTCTTCTAAGCCATGTTGGGTTCCTTGCAGGTGAAAGAAAGCTGGGATCTAAATACAAAGCATTCATAACAATAACAATGATGGATCCCATCAATGCAATAATGGACAGCATAAACTTTGGTTGGAGTGTTTGCCTGGGACGTTGAGGAGAGAGTGGGATCATCTGGAGGCCAGAGCCGAACTCCTGAGCACCACTTCCTGCAGCATGTAAAGCTTCTAGTCTGATGGTGCCATGAGCCTGAAGAACTCCTGCAAACCAATGGATATACTGCAGATTTTCCCCTCAATGTTGCAGGACTTGGAAATTAGATTCCATGTTAGGGCCTGAATATGTGTTTGGGAGAAGGATATGGGGCCACGTGGAGTGTCCCAATCAGTGGAGTGAAAGGTAGAGGGAGATACATTGCATGGTGGCCCTAGGGCATTGAAGTCCCCCAGAAGACTCACTGCAAAGCATTTGCTGAAGGTTTCCAGGGTAAACTCTTTTATGTACGACAGGACTTAGCAAGTGAGCCAGAGTGCATGCGCAGGGCATAGCCTGCTCCAATTTTCTTGGATGAGTTTCAGCTGCTACAGCTTGAAGATGTTAACAAGATGCTTGGACAGCCTCACTCAGCCACTTCCTTGCTGGATCCTTGCCCCTCTTGGCTTACAAATACTATCAGGGAATGAACAACCAAAAGGCCAAGGAAGTGTGTCAGGTTTCCTCATGTGAAAGAGGGCAGTGGGGAGAGCACTCCTGAAGAAATCCTTTCAGGACCTAGTATCTTCCAAGAGCTTTAGGCTGGGTGGCAATTGTCCCTTTCCTGGACAAGGTCCCTGAGCAGGTAGTGGCCAACCAGCTCACAACACTCTTCAATAAGACTGATCATCTGGATCCATTTCAGCCCTGGCTCAGGCTGCATTTTGGCACAGAAACAGTTTGGGTCATCCTGTATGATGACCTATGTTGGGAGAGGGACAGGTGGAGTGTGGTCCTGTTGATACTTCTAGATCTCTTGGTGGCTTTCAGGATCATCAACCATGACCCAACTGTTTGGGGTTGGACCAGGTTAGGGTTGCATTATTCCTACTTGAAAGGATCATTCCAGAAAGCAACTCTTTCATGCATTTATATTTCCCACAATTGTATCTTACTTGAATTCTGTTGCTTATTCCTCTGGAGAAGTCCTTTTAGACTTCTTCTGGATCTGCATGAGAACAAAGTTCCATCCAGGCTGGTTAGTTCCAATGGTGGCCAGCCATATGCCTCCTGGAAGCCTAAAATACAGAATGTTTGCTACTACTGGAAGAGGATCTTGTTTCTGAAATGAGGCCCATCTGTTCTAAGAGGCACACGTTGTGTCTCTACCTGCCAAGCAAGCCAGTGGAAGCAAAATCATCTTTTACAATGAGATATTTAGTAGACTTTTCCAAAGACTTTCACACTTAGTTTAAATTGCCGACTCATCTTGAACCATACTTTCCTTCCAGATTTATGTAGCAAGACACATTCCAACTATATGTCAAGAAAAGCTGAATTTTGCAACTGGTGTCAATTATGCAAACATTCGCTCATCCTTGCTTGCTAACTTACAGTCCCCTTCCAGTTGGATTCCTTACAATTCCATTCTTTGAAAGGAAATGTACAAAAGTCTGATCTGTTAGAGCAATTCAGACTTATTTACTCCACCTGTTACCCTGGTTCATTCAGTGGTCCCTTATGACCTTACACTGTGCATATCAGATGGTGAAATGTTTAATTCATCTGACAAAATTGCAGTCTGGATCACTGTGCTGATTTTGTTGATGAAGTAGGGCAGAGATCATATTGTTCCCGACATTTAAGTCTAAGAATCTCATTTCTTTTAATAGAAAATATCCACAAATGGCCGAGCTTGTGTTCAATTTATGCCACTGTTTCCAGTTTAATGTTGCACAGGCAGGACTAGAAACACAATCAGATGAAGACTGGGCACAAAAATAACCACAACCAGCACCACAAGTAGCCAGCCAGGTGTGCAAGTATGTCAAAGAAAACCCTTTTCAGCCAGCAAATGACATTCTTGACATTGCTGCTCACTAAAATGTGCCTCCAGGCCCAATCCATACCACAGGACAGCTCTGTTTGCCATGCTGTGCAAGAGAATCTTGCACAAATCCTTCACAACAACCCTGGTTATTATGGTCCAGGTATGGCAACACTCTAACCATGGGGCAACAGTAATATACCATAGTCTGCAGAGCAATCCACCTTCCCATAACCAGAAATAATTTGTTTCTAACAAGAGACTCCCCTGAAACCTAGTGGTGTATGTGTGTTTTACTGATGATTCGGTGTGTTCCATCCCAGTGTGATGCTATTGTCAGTGTTACCATGATGTTAAATTGTGCGTGCCAGTTTTGCTGCTTTGCCTAGAGGCAGGGCAACATCGACAAATTCCCCTCCCTTCTCTCTCTACCTTCTCCTAGCTGCAAGAGTCAAAGCTAGGACATCCTCGCTCACTTCCTAAATAGCAGAAAGTCTAATTACAGGCTGCTTCAAAGCAGGTCCTGGAGAGTTTAAGGGGATGACAAAATATTTGGTTTCTGCAAATTAACGAGCAAGAGTGTGCATACTTCCTTTGTATGTCAATTAGCAGCATATGGAGACCAGCTTGCAAAACAACATAACTATAAAGGCATGGGAGGGTAGCACCGTTGTGTCTTTTCTTCTTGCCGATTAGCTAAATATAGGACATGATCTGATTTTGCGGAGTTCCCTACACAGATTGTTCCAACACCTGTAACTGGGCTGGGGTTTAGAAAGGAGTATTTATGTTTGTCTTACCTAAGATGCTGTGTCTCAACAGTGGTAAATATTTATAGCCAAATGTGTTGTTCTTGTGGTGGTTCATTGTTGTTTTAAAATATAAGCTTTCATTTCTCTTTGTATAAGTTTTACAAAGAGTGGGAAGAGAGACAGAAAGAGGCATAATTAAATGCCATCTTTAGAGAAGAAAAGTTTGAAGATGCTTCTGCAGGCAGGTTGGGCCCAAATGCATTTTAGGACATTTGAGAAATAGCAGCTTATCTTGCATATTCACACAGCAATCCGAGAAGGAAGGGCTCCAAGCTTCCATGGCTTCCTAACTTGGCTTTGCCAAACGATTTCACTGAGTCGTTGTATGGGAATACTTTCCACTGAACATAATGGAGAATGCTTCCAATCAGGTATGAATAAGAATCTACCAATTCCCCCCTCTTCCCTGGTGATGGATTTTTGAGGCCGGCAGGAGCAGGTGCCAACAAAAAGATCCTTTCTTCCACAATTTATTTATTTATTTATTTAGGAGATTTATATGCCTTCCTTTGCAAAAGCCTCAGGACGGCTTACAAAGATAAAATACAAATATCACCAAACATGAATAAATTATCTACCCACTCTGGCTGCAGTTAAAATATAATGGTAAAAATACAATATTAAAACTTATTAAAATGTTGATCAAATAAAAAGGTCTTAACCTGGCACCGAAAAACATATAATGACAGTGCCAGGCGGACCTCTCTGGGGAGCGCATTCCTTAGACAGGGTGCCACCGCAGAGAAGGCCCTCCTCCAGGTACTCTGTCTCCTAATATCTTTCATGGAGGGTTCCCGGAGGAGGGCCTCTTCTGCCGATCTCAGGGGGCTGGAGGGCAAATAAGGAGGAAGGCATTCCTTTATGTTCCCTTAGTGACATCTGTGTGCAAAGCTTCCCAAATTCTCTTGGCCTTGCTGCTATTTTTTTCTTTTTTAACTTGTCTCTTAGCATAGATCGGTAGTATGCTGATACTTCTCTATATCCAACTTCATATTTCAGGTATTTAATTCCATCCTTGGCACGAGTCTGTGTCGGTGTGATTTTTTTTTCTTTTCGTGGCATTTGTCTTCTGTTCTACTGTCTGCAGATAAATTTTGCTCAGACAGGTTTTCCAACAGAGCTTCTCATGCCCAGAAAATAGGAACATTGTTCAGTTGCTCACTCTGCATTCTTCATGCCTCATCTTTTGGCTATCTTGAGCAGATATTCAGGTTATCTCCATGACGTGTGTGCTAATGTTCACTTTCATGTGCCGAGAAGCATCCCACATCGAGAAAAAGCGCTTTGAGCATTATTTATAAGAGAAAAGAGTAACTAGGCAGATAAGGTGCTGCTTTTGAAGTTCATCTCTAGTAGACTCACAACGGATCGTGTCCCATCTTGGCTGCTTTGCCCCCCGCCCACTGTGTACATTCTGTAAGAGTTTATCAAAAGCAATGAAGAGAAGTCCAAAGGCTAGGACTTAACATTAGGTGTCAGAGGATAAATTTTGCTAGAGGTATTGTGCCTTTTAGGTACGTAAGAAACCAGGTTGTACCAGTGTTCTCCTGCTATTTCTTCATCAGGACCAACATCACCTACTCCCTGGGGTCTTTCCCATTCCCTGATTTCTGATTCTTTAAATTGATATAGTACTATGCCAAAAGTTTTGATCTATTTATTTCTGAGCATTGACTGAGAGGAGGTAAAAAGAACTTGCATCCAAAGATTCAGGGAAGGAATCAAAATAAACATTTCCCCCCAGTGTTTAAGGTTTCCTTGCTCATTTTACTGTAGGGAGAAACTCACCGGCCTGGTCACCAAATTTCAAATGGAATATTGTGGAGCTGGAAAAGGGGAATGGCAGGTTAAAACTACGTCATCAAAGGATGTGAGTGGCTCCCTTATGGGAAAAGGTTTCCATATTTATCATCATTACCTGGGGCATTTTTAGTGTGAATCAGTGGAGACATAAAAAGCCCCCATTAAGTGGAATGGCCTCATCCCAGTTGGTCCCCTCTTTCCCTTCCCGAGTGCATCGCCATGTCTGTGGCACTGCCCAGCCACTCCAGAAATATGCACTAAGTGAAAATAAACCATTTTGCCATAATCCTCCATTCTGCTTCTATGTACTTTTGTGCTGTCTCCCAGTTTCCAAAGTAAACAAGGAGATGGACACATCACTCAGCCAATGGGAATACAGTGAGTACTGATGCACATGTTGCAAGGGAGCTGAGGAAAGTAGAGATCAAAACCTAGAGGTAGCCATTGCTGTGGTTGCTCTTTCCATGGGACTCTATGGCATTTCCATTCTAAAATGGCAATCCTAGGTCCAGATGGCAGGAGAAACTATGGTGGAGGCTGGGAACCTTAGACAAGACTGTTGATTCTCTCTGTGGTTTCAGAAAATGGGTCCCACCATGCAGCAACTTTGAACCTGGGCCCTGTCAACACAGAAGACCCATAATGGTAGATTTTACCATGGTTTCCTGTGTTCTGTAAACTTGCCCATATTGTGGATTCCAAGTCCCTAAACGCTTACGGTTTCATTCTCATCTTCAAGACTAATTGCTAATCCTCTGCAGTCAGTGATACCTTGCCTCTGCAAAGAGAGAAACCGTGCTTTGTGGGCAAGGACGATTAACACAACATTTCTCCATGTCTTCATCTAATCCTTGTTGTGATTAACCTAAATGGATAAGAACCATTTATGCTAATCATGACAATCGACATCGCAGTACTTGTAGCAATGAGTTCCACAAATTAATTGTGGAATGAAGCTTTTCCTTCAGCTTGTCTTAAAGCTATAGTTAACATTTCTTTTTTTAATTGGATAGCTTTCACATTTGAAACTTTTCCCCCTCTCTGCCCATCTGTGCTCTCCAACATCATAAATGAACTGTGGTGTACTGCAAGTTTCTAGAACCACCGAACCCTGTTCTTTCATTATACAGTCCTATTTAAGCATTGAGTAGGGCTCCCACCTCTTTCCGCTTCCAGGCTGAGTCAGAAATAACACTTCTCCTCTCTTTGTTATACCATGAAATTTTTCTTTTCTAATGAGTATATGAACCAGTCATTTCTTTCTTAATAGGCCACTTACTGCATTTGATGGAGGAGATAATTAAATGTGACAGATCTTCACATACATCTATCTTAAAACTAGCACTCCAGGATTATAAAAGCCATAACATTCCTACTGATGAAACACAATGGAACATGAGCAAAACACATTACAATATATCTGAAAACAACTGCACAAGTGTGCAGGCAAACATGGTTAATAAATTTCAGCATGTTTTAAATGGTGGAAAGAGATGGCAGTAGTCTAGCAAAGATAACTCCTTGAGCTGTGCAGATATTAATTTGAGCCCATCTTTGCGTGATTGGAAGGCCTCTGCCATGGGAAAAGTGACAAACTTTTGTTATTCTTCAAGGTGGCCACCCTCCAGAAAAGTTCAGATGGGAAATTCTGTGAGGGTCCTTTGGAAAGAAGAAATGTGTTCTTCAAACAGAAGACAAAGGACTGAAATTTGCGTGCATGTGTATGAATCGAGGAATAATAATTATAAACATCCCATCGTACTGCAGAAAACTATGAACAGGTGTCTGGTGCCCGTCTGTTCTGTTTCCTGCTCAGGCCCTGGCAGTTTATGGGCAATGGTTCTTAGGCTGCCTTCAAACCAGATTTGGATTCTGCCTCGCCACACACGCACCCAAAAGGGGCAGTTGCAAATCAAGCACAGTCTTTAGTAAAGGGGGCAAAGGGCTACCCTTTCATAAAGAGGAAACTTGGCCATCCTAAATATTACTCTATTTTGGCGTAAGAGGTTTACTTGTGCAGAGTGGAAGCAGAATTGATCGTCAGCATCGAGAGATCTCCTGCTAGGTGGACTTTTTGTACCCATTCAGCTAGAGCATCTTGAATGAAGAAGGAAGAACGTTGAGCTGCAAAAGGATACTTCATATCTTGGCCTATCCAGTCTCCACTTTACCTCTCTTTCTAATATGACCCCCTTTCTCCAAGGTTGCTTTCCCGACCTTGAAGAATGGGTGCTGCAGTTCTTCCTATGCTGGCCACAAGGACACGGGGCAGGGGGAGTCGGAAGGATGCTTGGCTTTGCGCTTGAGTGCCCCTTCCCCTTTGCTTTCATGTCTGCAGGTAAGAACTCTAATTTTTATATCCTTTGCTGCTGAGTGCCCTTTTTGCTGTTGGGCAAATAAACACCCCTTTAGAGGGAGAAAATGCCAGGTTTTCTCTCATCTCAGTAACCTTTACTAATACCCAAACCCCTGGACACCTGGCCAGAGGACAAGGACCAACAAAGTTAAGGCCCTATTTGCAATTCATCTTTCTGAAAAAATCCAGAGGAACTGTAGCACATTTTGCTGATGTCTTGTTAATTAATTCTGAAGTGATGGGGGGGGGGGAGATCAGGGTAATTACAGATACATCCAGTGGATGGGTTTGGGCTATTGTTCTCCATCCGCAGCCTATATTATATGGAAGGCTAATTCCTGAAATTAGTAAGGGAACATCTGTTCGGTAATAATTCATCTTTCTTTCAGGGTAGAATGGTAAATTAGATGACCGCTCAGCAGGTTCTTACTACTTTTGTATAAAAGAAAAGATCAGAAACATCTTAGACTTCAAACTCCTCTGAGAATTTTAGCAAGCTTCTCAATAATTCAAAGTATGCAGAAAGGAATTCAGCAGGTTCAGATTCTGATATATATAATATCACACACACACACACATACATATATACATACATACACACACACACACACATATATATATATATAAATAAATCAGTGTTGCTTTATTTGCCCAGCTGCTTTCTTGCATTTCCATCACACTTGTTTAAATATGGTAACAATCTGGATCTCTTTCCCCCTGGATAGCAAAGATATATCTTTTTATATATATCATGTGCTATGAAGTCATGGAAATAGATCCTTTGACAAGGATGGTTTGATGAGACAATCAGCTGCATTGTTGGAGGCGCACACACACCTGTTTTGGGACTGCCTTTTTTGGTTTTGTTTTATTCTTTCTACGTCCCAAAGGAATTAAGTGAGAGAGAAAATCTAAGAGGTGTGTTGAGCTGGTGCTTTTTGCTGCAGCGGGAATGCCTGCTTTGATGGTTGTTTGCTCATTGGAGCATTTACTGTATGGGCAGCAGTTTTATTTATATATTTCTTAAATTGATATTCTGCCCAATTGGCAGATGCCCTTCTGGCCTGCTTACACTCATGGCAAACAACTTGCAAACATACTGAACAAAAATAGCAAGCAAAAAACCAATGAAAATATTGAATATTAAAGTATTAACAGTGCTACTCTTTAGTCCCTTGGTGGGCTTGTGGTGGATGCCAGCTGACCAGTAGGAAATACAGGTACAACTTCAGGGCAAACTGAATAGGGGGCTGTTGGCCTCCATCCACTCCCTGCCCCAATAAATGAGAAAGAAGGTTGCTGGGGGTGGGAGGGGCTTTGGGACTTACCACCCTTGCACTTCCTGCCTTGCCTCTTATGGTTGATTGATTGATTATATTTATACCCTGCCTGTTTCCCTGGGAGGAACTAAAGGTGGGTCACATAAACATCCTAATAGTGAAACTCCACTAGATAAGCTGAAAGGGCCCTCTAGTGGGAAATCAGAAGAAAGGAGGGTGGAGACATAAAAATCCCTTCCAGAGCCCTCTCATCTTGGAAGCCTCATCTCTCACCTTTTGCAAAGGAAGGACATTAATCTAGAAGTATTTTAAAAGCCCAAACAGTACAGATTCAAGATTAGATGTTTGGTGGAAGGGAAACGTCTTGATCTTCTCTCTAAATGTTTGTATTAAATGTGCCGGGTGGACTGCCTTGAAATGGCATCTCATGGACAAGGAGCCACCAGTGTGAAAGGCCTTTCTGTAGTAGCCACCACTCACACATGACTGTGAACAGAGACAAGCAGAAAAGTGCCTCTTGCAATTGGAATATGACTCTTCCATTGGACAAGACATTCGTTTCTCAATTGGAATAGTTCTGTCTGGCTAACATTTTCCTGTGTTCAAGCCATTCATTTTCTCTTATTTTATCTACTCAGGGATGACAAGTTTCCAAGTTCCCTTGGTCTGTGTTCTGTTGCTTACTCTAGAGTTGGAGCCATTTTGATTTCCAAACCATTGTTCTGTCCCTGAACAGTTTGAGTACCAGTTTCTTACTGTGGTTAGGGACAAAATTCAATAAAGGCAATGAAGTAATACCAGCATGTAGCTAGAATCAAGTCAGCAAGAGCTTAAAATTCTAATTTTCCACTGTTTCATATTCATGCACTTTTAATTTAAAGGGATGGTGGGAAGTTAGGGAGGGAAGGAAGTGAACAAAAAGCTCTCAGAAGGAGGTAGGGTGAACTATTCCCATCGTCAAGATGTTTGCTTCACCCTCCCTCCTCCATTTGGAATACTGATAAGAGAAAGTTAATGTGCTGCCATAAAAGTAATCTGATGGTCTGTTGTTCTCCTGCAGAATACATTACTTAAATTTTCAGTGCGAATTTACGTCCTGTTCCTGAAATGTAGCTTAGCACTTAGAGGGGAAAATGAATCTTAAATATTTTGAAAGTCTAATTCACATTCTCTCTAGTATCTGCAAAGGGGTAGTCGGTGTTCCAATGAAATGTTTGGGAAGTGGGTGGAAGCTGTCTGTCTGTATGCCAGTGGTGCTGAGGATCCTTCAGACCACTTTGGAGAAGATGGCAGGGGCTGTCCCCCATTGGTGGGTAGGGCCAAAGGCGAAAGAGGGCTATAAAGCACTACCACGAGTAAATTTTAGCTTAAAGCTCTCGTCAGTAGTTGAGTATTAGGAGAGTTAAGGTTGCAAACTTTCAGAATGGGAGGGGAAAACAGCATCAGAGTCCAGAAATTACCCAAAGATTAGTGACCAGTGAGAAAAGGATGGTGCTGCAGAAATGATTAGGGCAATCTAGGAAACCCTATTTGGATGGACGCTGGATGTAACATGACTGTGCCAGACAAGCCATTTTCTTGTGTGATGTGGCCACAGAGGTGCCTACAAGCCTCATCCTCTTGACGACTTTCCTATCATCCCACTTGCCATTCCTCCAGAAGGCCCTGACTGGAGAATGGACATTCCCAGGGCCCTTTGGTTGTACTTCCTAAAACAGCACTTCTCTGCTTTCTCTGCCTTCTCTGGAAGGCTCGTTTTCCACATGGGCCTTCTGGCTCCATTGTTATTTTATTTATTTATTTATTTATTTTTCAATTTATATCCTGCCTTTTTCCTACAAAGGGCTCAAGGCAGCTTACACCATTCTCCTCCTCCATCTTATCCCCACAACAACCCTGTGAGGTAGGTTGGGCTGAGAGTCTGTGACTGGCCCAAAGTCACCCAGTTGGCTCCATGGCTGAGTGGGGACTAGAACCCAGATCATCTGAGTCTCAGTCCCACGCTCTTAACCACTACACCACACTGGCTCTCCTTATTCCTCTTTAGATCTATGGCTAAAGGCTTCTTCTTTCAGTCTCCTTTTTGGCTTTTGTTTTTAATAGTGTGACTCCCTCCAGGCCTTTAAAATGAATTAGGGTTGGAGCACAGTGATTGATTTTTATTCTTGTCATCAATTTAGATGAACAGAGTGACCTACTCAAGAGCATGTTCTCTCCCATTCCCTCTTCCCCTCCCTTCTTTTTAAGCCCTTTCTTCTTCTTCCAAAGAGAATCTTAAGAGAGGCTTCTGATGCCTGACACTGGGACTAGGCAAGCAAAAAGATGCAAGGGCCCCTCAGATCAAATGGAAAAGGCATGAGTTGAAAAGTGGGATTCCAGCACGTACAGGGTGCTGGTGTCGCTGTAATTCAGGGAAAAGTGGGAGAGATGGGGAGGCGGACAGGGGAATCACATCTTAGCGTCTTTGTTGACAAAGGCAAAAATAATAATCCCAGGGGGGAAATGTGTGGAGGCCATGGCTGTCCAAAGATCATATGCCATGCAGTGCCATATTTGAAGAGAGAAGTCTACCTTTTGCAAAAAGCAAATCCATGCACCTCAGTTGTATTCTTATTTTGTTGGGAGAGGGCTATCCATTTCTTGTTGGTGGGGGGGAACTATGGATTTCACCTCCCTTCCCAAGCGTATGGACATTTCCCATGTGCTTTTGTGCACTGTGTCTTTCCCTCCTAATTTCCCGATACTTCTGTGGCCAGGGAAGACAATCGACTTAGATGAGTCCATTTGAAATCTTGGCAGCCAATAAGCTTCCGCTCTCAAACAACTGAATAGCTTTTCAATTTCCATTGGACACCATGCTTACATTTCAAACCATCCTCAAAATGCAGATCCCATGCATTATTCAGGCTGCAGATGCACCCAAGAGCTGAGATCTCTCTTCTTGTTTGCAAAGGTGTCTTCAGCTGCTTTCCTTGTCTCTGCAGTTTTGCAAGTGTGTGTGTATGTGTGCGTTTGCATGTGTGCACACACACACGCATTCAGGATGGAATCTCCCAGGCTTGGGTGTATTAAGTTTGAAGCAAATCAGTGCAGTGCTTGAATATTTATTTTTATTGGTAATTTGGGCATTAGCATTTCCACATTTCCGTTACTGGGAGGTCATCACATTCT
The DNA here is from genome assembly GCA_023646645.1 of Varanus salvator macromaculatus. Lineage (NCBI taxonomy): Eukaryota > Metazoa > Chordata > Lepidosauria > Squamata > Varanidae > Varanus > Varanus salvator. The sequence goes on from JAIXND010000657.1 coordinate 4,524,419, forward strand.
GATCATTCGGTTCAGAAGAGCATTATGTACAGCAGAGAAAGGTGGGATTGCTGTTGGCTTTCATCCAGATCACAAGAGATTTTGAAGCAATAAAATGATAATATGTTAAGCAATTGGAGCCAGTGCAGAGCTGTAACTTAAGGCCATATATAAATACTGCATTGCACTGGGGCTTCAGTGAACTCGGTGCTGACTGACAGAAGAAATTGGGCCACAGACAATCAGTGTTTTGTCCTTCTGTCAATTACAGGGAAACATATATTCATCCTGCTCTTTCCCACCTTCTCCTTCCCTGACCTACACATGCCTAGATCATATTTATGGATGAGGGAGAAATTAGTTCAGTTTCTACATTCATACAAATGTACCCAATTTCACCATTTGGGGGAAAAAAGAAGTGAACACAATTATGATTCCAATGTGTACTCCTCCAGATGTTAGTCGGAATAACATTCAAAAGTTCCTAAGAAGAAGTATAAAAGTCTACAGAAAACCCTTTACTAAAAGTGTCAATTTAGACAAAATCATATATGAAAACTGAAAGGAGAAACATTTTTGAGCCGATTTGGATTATTTTTAAATAATGATTTTTTTTTAAAGTATGGTTTGGAATGGAGAGCGAAAATTTGGATTCATATTTTGCAGTGTTGCCGTATTTTATCTGGTTGTACAATATATTGTTTTTTAAATTTAAAAATACATTAAAATCCTCAATGGCAATCTAATTTGGGCTTCCTTGTTTATACAAAGCTGAGATACTTCATATGAAACAATTGCCTATATGCAATAAAATCAACTGGCTGACGAAAACATGGGAGGAATTAAACTTTTTCAGAGTGCAATCCTCTGCGTTCTTTCTCTATATTATTGGGAGAAAGTGACTCTGAAATCAGCAAGATTTGCTTCTGTTTATGGGAAAGTACTGGAGTAGGCTTCTGGTCATAGATTTCTCAGTTAATCCAATGAAAGAAGGTGCTTTTTAATCAGAAGAGGCGCCAGGACAAACAAATCGCCTGTGGAAGCAGGCACACGCATTGCAAAAGACAATGAAGCCAGTGCCACAAAAATGCAGCACTTTTGATTGTGGGGAAGAGAGATGCTAAGAGATTCCTGAAAGAGGAGAAGACAGGTTCCCAGCAGTATCAGCAGGGGTGGGGGTGGGGCTTGGGGGGGCAGGAATAAAACCAAAGCAAAACAACAACAACCAAAATATGTGGAGATATAATTCTAGTAGGCAGAAAGCAAATTAGGCACAATGAATATTCATGAGTTCCAAATCAGCAGCACTTTAAATTAATACAAAATGGGCCCCACCAATGAGGGTTTTAGGAAAACACATCACTAAATCAGGAGCTGATAAGACAGAACTATAGACCAGTGGTGAGTGATTTCTTTCCCTGACATTTTGATGTATTTTCCCCATCCGTGCATGCTTACAACAGCCTTGCAAACTGTCCCCTGGTTCCATATGGAAAGGCCACCAGAGTCCACACATGAGCAAAGGGAACCCATGCTAGTCTGTGGACTCCCTGCATACGTGTACCCTCCACACTCATGCACAAGTTCTCCACGCTCCATTCACATCCGAGTACACACCACCACACCCCATTCTGTCCCTCTTTCCCTCACACACAAACGTATGGACACATCTTCAGTCCACACACACATCCCACCTCCTTGGCTCATTTGTGCAGATCAGCTCAAGTGTGTGTGTGTGGATTTCCCATGCCAAGACCTTCCAGCCCTTTCCAAGCCCCAGCATTGAAAGTGGACAAAGACCTTATCTTTCAACCCCTTTAGATTAGTCAGACTTGCTGTTTAGTTGAAAAGTTGTGTCTGACTCTTTGCAACCCCATAAACAACATTCCTCTAGGCTCTCCTGCTCTCCACCATCCCTTGGAGTCCACCAAAGTCCACACCCACTGCCCCAGTGACCCCACATAGACAGCTCAACCTCTACCATCCCCTTCCCCTTTTGCCTTCCATCGTTCCCAGCATCAGGGTCTTCTCCACCAAGTCCTTCCTTCTCATTAGGTGGCCAAAGTATCTGAGCTTCCTGGATGGACTGGGCCTGCCCAAAGGAAAGGAGAGGGACATGTCCAAAGATGCTGACACACATCAAAGGAGCAGAGGGTGAGAAGTTTGCTGGACCAGGTGGGAACCCCTTCAGGCTGTACCTGGCCCACGAGTGAGAAGTTTGCCATTCCTGCTTCTAATCTATTCTTCTTTCACACACACAGGAATTTTGTCTTTTCGATGGGTAGTTGCACAGAACTTAGCTCAGTGTGCTGGTTTGCTGTGAGATGCAGGGTTCACCACATGGGTGGGAAAGAAAATTATCCCAGCATGCCACTAGGAAAAGACTGTTGTCTAACCGAAAATGCAGGTTTCCCAGTTAGTTTTGCACAGTAGGTATACATTAGTGGATCATATTTATATGTTGTGTTTGCAGGGTGCACATATGCCAACCAATCTCAGTAGAGGGAGAGACAAACACAAGCTTAGACAAATCCTGCTTTAATTGGCAATGCTTGAGGTGACAGTCTTTCCCCTCTTTCACAGCCAGTCACCGTCATGACAACATTTGAAGCCCTGTGTAAACCAAAACAATTTCTCCTTCTCTGCATCCTTCGGATCACTCCCAAATCCTGTTGACCATTGCAATTACAAAAAAGACTTTGAGGTTTTACTTAATCATAAGTCATGCTTAAATGTTATCTGCTCAGCTTCTGGGATGCATTCTCTTCCACGGACTAAGAAATCTAGCAAGCACATGCCAAACAGATGGTGCGGAGTCAATCCTGTTGAAAATAATGTGTCAGCCTCTTCTCACAATTCCTTTGAACAAAAAATAAAAAGTAAAAGAAAATTTAAAAAAAAAACCCAATGAGGCAAACACCAGATGCATCTTGTTTGCAAGAGAATTTAGCTCATATTAGAGATAAAAGGCTGACGGTAGTCATGAAGAGCAAAGCCTGCTACAGATTTTTTCAAAGCCTTTATAGTCTACCCATTGCAACCAAATCTGGAGAATTAGGATTTCTTCTTGAAATGAAAGGGACTCTCATTAAATATTTTGTTATTATCTGCCAAAACAGTTTTTCACTTAACATTTCCAAAGACCCCTAGCACTGCCTGTGCCATCTCCCCCTCCCCCTTCTCCCCATCCTCTCCCCTCCTCTCCCCCCACCACTCTCTGTGCATGCTCATGAGATAAAGAGAGATGGAGGGGATACGAAATATCTGCATCAGAAGATGCCAATAAAAATCAATGGCGACCCTGATTGATCAATACCATGTTTGCTTAACATGAAACGGAGACTTCAAAGTTTTGCGTCGGAATGGATTGATCTGCCAGACTGAGTTTTGCCCACAAATTTCTTCAACTTCAGTACTATATATTGTCCAGAATACATTTTGAATTTGAATGTTGGTAAATTCTTCGGAAAGCTGAAAGAACCAATATTCTCATCCATTGCTCTCTTGGTGTCATGAAACTTAGAAGGCTGAATAAATCTGTCAGTTTTGCCTCCGTTGATTATTTTCCTCAATGCATTTCAGTTTGTCCTGAAATTTGAGAATGCTTGTATGCGTGTTTTTGTGCACATTTTGCCAACAATGTTCAGTTTGCTATGCACACTTTTGCAAGCTATTCTTCTAATTTAATTTACTGTAATTATGCTCAGTAATGTTCTCATTTTACATGCATTTTCCTCCTAATACATTCATTTTATATGCATCATTAGATTGGACCATCCCACTGCAAAAATCTGAAGAAGTAGATCTCTGGAAAGGTAACTATATTTTAATCCGTGTGTTGGTTCAAATTTGCAAGCTTGCATAATTTCTCATTAAAATGAGCGACAAACGATTTCGCCTTTCATCTCCTCATGTCACCTAAATCTTAGATACTTTTATTCCATGTGACAGGGACTGCAGGTGGCGAAGTGGTTTAAACCGCTGTACTGCTGGGCTGGTTGATCAAAAGGTCGCCGGTTCAAATCTGCACAACGGGGTGAATTCCCGTTGCTCCGTCCCAGCTCCTGCCAACCTTGCAGTTCGAAAGCATGCAAATGTGAGTAGATCAAAAGGTACCACTTCGATAGGCAGGTGACAGCACTCTGTGCACTTCGGTGCTTGGTCATGCCGGCCACACGACCACAGAGACTGTCTGCAGACAAACGCCAGCTCCCTCGGCCAGGAAACGGAGATGAGCACCACCCCCTAGAGTCAGGCATGCCTGGACGTAACGTCAAGGGGAAACCTTTACCTAACCTTTACCTTTATTCCATGTGAAATGAATTTTCCAGACTTTTGAAATCTCTGATTCGTACAGACAATAATGAGAACATACCTTGGATGGTTTTGTAGCTGTCATACATCCTATGACTGTTTCAAAAGCCCACCGTATCTCTTGTTCTTTTGTCCTCACCCTGAGCATTCTTTTCTGGAATTTGCCATTACACTTTCAAACCAGAAATGCAGCATCAGTCACCCAATCAAAAGACAGGAATATCTGCTCTTAAATGCCACAAAATGCTCATTTATGCACAAAATGCTCAGTTGGGAAAAGGAGACAAAGATGCAAGTTACTGCTCTTTCTTCCTAAAACTTCTATAATTTTCTGATTAGCATGTATGCCAAACAGATGGCAATTACTTGCACTACATTTTACTGATTCAGTGACATTCGTGTTGATGAGAAAAGGGCCTTTTGAGCTATGTTGTGTCATTTCAAAAGTATAGGTTACAGCTACACAACTTCAAAAGGAAGAAACCTGTAAAGGCAAAAATTAATCTAACCAAAGTGTGAGGCGTTAATTCAGTTTGCCACAGAGGAGCTCAAACTGGGAAGCCAGTGCAGCTCTTCGGCTTGGAATGACAGTATTTTGATTTTGTTTATTCCATTCTCTTCTTTCACACAAGTGGCTACAGCCTTGTGGATGTTACTATGTTTAAACAGCAAACATTTTCAATTATTTCAAGTTTGTTTTTGAAGGATAAATTACCAGGTGAGATCCTGTTTTTTCTGTACAGATTTTGTTAAATCTCTTCTGTTTTGCGGATTTTCACTTGGATCAACTGGAAATTTATCCCTGTTGCATCTGATCCTCATGGATTCCTTGGCTTTTTGCCCACCTCATGCTGTTTGTCTTTATGCTTCTGTCCCCACAACCTGTAATCAAATGACTGCCTTCTCCATTGTCCGTATAGTTGTTTTTTTCCCTTTCAAATGAGGGTGCCCTTAGAAGACAGGGTCTCCTAAGTTGGATCCAATGGCCCAGTGCAGGACTCTGGTCACCCATCCAGATTTCCACCAGGCCTGACCTTGCTTAGCTTCCAAGATCAGGCAAAATCAGGCACTTCGAGCTACCGTATTTTTTGCTCTATAAGACTTTTTCCCCCCTCAAAAGTAAGGGGAAATGTCTGTGCGTCTTATAGAGCGAATGTGTGTGTGCAGTAAGTCTGTCAGATGTGCAGCCCATGGGGAAGTGATGGAGAATGTGCCTGTGATGATGTGCCCATCTGATTCAGAATATTTTTTTTCTTGTCTTCCTCCTCTAAAACCTAGGTGCGTCTTATGGTCAGGTGCGTCTTATAGAGCGAAAAATACGGTATATGGAAGCTTTGGTTGACCACTATGAGAAAAACCACTCCAGGTTCCACTAGCGAGCACAATTTAGCTCATGTTATTTACAGATGCGTTCCACATGGGCATATTGCATATGAGGGGCAGCACGGAAATACGTTAAACAGATAAATAAAGCCCATGTCATTGGCTAACTGCTCCCATGGGCCATTTTTCAGAGCAGAAAGCACAGGCAGGCCAAATATACCGAAGAAGGAAGGAAAATGACTGCATCAGCCACTTTGCATTACTGCTATCCTGTAAACTCAGCAACACCACTGAAAAAATTCTTAAGTGCCCTGGTGGCAGAAAAGGGAATCAGCTTCCTCAGGGAAAAAACTCTGAAGACGGATTTCAGCACAGTACTAGAACATGCTATAGGTTATTTGAAGACTGACTTCTGGTGGAGATGGCTACCGTGCCTAGACTCTCTGGTTTCCAAAAATGTATGCCTAGCCTCATGTTTCTTTCCTTCCACATCAGACCAAATGTATGAACTATTTTAATAAATGGCAGCAAGAATGTTTAGGGTTACCACAGTGCTTTGCCTCTTCAAAGAGCTCAATAAACATTAACCAATCAATAATTTAACTAATAAATGATGCATATTAAAGCAGCAAGGAGATTGCTGGTCCCACTGGGTAGTATATTTTCATTTGCCTTCTCAAACTCAGCAGCTCTATTGCTCCCAGTGTTGGTGCAAACCATGTAATTATTTGAGCAGTTCAACTCCCCTATAATATCATTTAATTCGCCTCAATTGCAAGTGGTAATAAATGCTAACGGGGACTTCATTTAAAACCTAATGTCTTTCGTTTAATCATGAATTGAATTTTCTCGTGAGCACACATTTGATGCTGGGAAAGGGGGCCATGGCAGAGGAGTCAGAGGGATAGCTAGATTTTCCCAAGCTTCCTGGGAATTGTCCCCCTTATAGGCACCCATCCCTTTAAGTGGTGTTTTCTGCAGCTCTGCCTTTCACCGTTCCGGACTCCCAAATGCTGCAGACATACCCAAATCTGCTCCGCAGCTCAGTAGTGTGTAGCTCCTCTATCCAGGTAAACCAAAGTGTGGGTTTGCTCTTGCATACCTCTTTCCATCAACCATGCCCCCTTGGTCTGGCTGGTATCCTTCACTTGTCAGGTCTGCTATGAGCTTTGGTACAGCCAGATATCTCCACCAATGCTTCTGTGATCATGTACTTGTTAAGAAGCAAAGAATTTGTCAGCTTTGGTTTCCTTCTGACTCACTTTCTTTTAATCTTAATGTCAGCCCACCCTTAACAGGTTGTCTTTGTCCAAAGTGATATCATGACCACTTCCAAATAAAATTGGTAGGCAGCACTGTTCACTATGTGATCCCTGATTGGGCAAGATCATTCTTCAAATGATCTTTTTCTTTCTTCAGGGAAAGAAAAGACAGTCCAGATAAGAAACAATGGCAATCCCCAGGCCTAGCAAAGATTTCTGGAAATATTTCTATTTCCCTTTCTTGGAAGCTTTGTTTTCATTCCAAAAATATAAATGGATGAACATTCCTCATAGCCCTAATTAATATGTATATTAAGGGAGAAAATGACAGGCCCTTGTGACTGCGTTTCCAGAGAAACAAGGGATGTTTGAGCAAGCCAATCATATTTTGCTTAAGCCCCCTTTGTTAATTATTAGTTACTTTCAGTGGAGTGATAAAAGCATCTTTAATATGCAGGAGCCCTTTCATCTTGGCCTAATTAAGGACCAAACTCAATAAATGGCAAATGGCTACATTAGTGGATTTTTTTTAATTTAAAAAAACTCATTTAAAACAAAACCTGCATTTCTAGGAAATCCAGTTCTGTTATCTTCTGCCAAATACCCATCATCACTGCCCTCTATAATTATGATCACGGAGCAAACAACCTACTGATTAGAGTTGGCCTAATGCTATTATCTGTCAAATTATTGACAAAGGGAAACAGCTAGTCAACAAAGCTGCCATTAACAATTCCATCCATGGACATCAATGCCACTTTCAGTCCTTGTAAATATGTCACGTAAGTTTATGTTGTTTTCTGACTTTATGCTGACTTTGATGTTGTTCTCATCAACCTGCAAAGGTGAGGATTAATTTTGGAGATCAGGAAATATTCATGGATGGAACCAAAAAGGAATCATTGCATGTAGTTGAACAAGGTATTTAAGGCATGTCTTATCTGATGTTCAGTATAAAATGATCCCAAAATGGGGTAGAAGCTAGGAAAATACAAACAGTGATGACAATAAAAACAGTATCAGGAGAAACGGAAGAGATGAAGTTGAGAAAGTAAACAGTGAAGCAGAGAGGAGGGAAAAATAATCAAGAGCCCAAGTAAATCAAAGCTGCAGGGGGTTTTTGCTGGTGCTGAAAGCTTACAAGCCTGCATTACCCAAATACGGAGGTACCATCATGAGGCTGCTTTAAGATGAAAGATGTGCATTTTGGAGAGGATTGGAGAGGATAAACCTTGATTTTTTGGTATATCTGAAGAAAGATAAGAAGTCCAGGAAGGAAGGAAGGAAGGAAGGAAGGAAGGAAGGAAGGAAGGAAGGAAGGAAGGGTTGGTAGTTTTCCAAAGTACGTTGGGCCAAATAAACTTTCTTCCTCTTCCTCTTCTTGCACCTGATTTTGTCTCCTTCTCTTCCTCATTTATCAACTCTGATCTAAGATGCAACCTCCTCGTAGGCCAAAGTACTTAGAAGGAAAAAGCAGGGTTTACTCTCTGAACATACAAGCACAGTATAAGTCTTCTCTCTCATATCTGCTCTTCCCTCGAAACCAGTCTTCCACAGCCTCGCTCCATAACTGCCTTTCCATTTTCATTGCTTGCCAGTTGCTTTTTGTCTTTTTTCCATCAGATAGCTTCTATCATAGCTCAAAAAATAACTACAGGTGCTTCTTAAAAGCTTAAATGCAGCTTAAGTCCTGGCAAATAAATAAGAACAAAAGCTAGCAAAAGCAATTCATTATTGTTCTCCAGGAAAGGAACAGAACAACAAAAAAGCACCCAAACTCAGGCCATTTCAGGTTTTGTTTCCTGGCAATCAGTCTCCTTTGGAGCATACAAAAGAATATAACAATTTCCATTTCTGTTTAAAAATAGTGTGTTCCTGGACTAAGACTGTAAGCACATGGAAGATTATTACATACTTAAGGATCATTTTAAAGGTATGGAAAACTTGCTTGTGGGTAATTTAAAGACCAGGGGTGAAAAAAGAAAAGAAAAGAAGAAAACTACTCTGTATTGATGATAAAAGGATAGTTTCTGGTCTGTGCATTATATCAGACAGCTTCATTTCAAGATTCTGATCTGGGCTAAAATAGGTGGCAGTTCTCCGAATGAGGACAAAGAATTGGTCTCTTTGCTGTCTTTCTTTCTACAGTCTTGTACAACCTTATCCAAGCTAAGACACAAACATTTCCCTTGCAGTATTTCAGCAGTTGGTGCCTACCTGTCTGTACTGCTTACAGATAGGTAAGTTACCTGATGGATGAGAGAGATGGTGAGGAGAATACACAGGCAAGGTTCCTGGGCAGAAATGTTGGGCAAGTCCCAACTTCTTGCCGTACAAAGATTGATCAGCTTGGACCTTCCACAGTTGAGAAATGCCACCAATAAAACATGCCCTTCATTATTCCACCTCAACTGCAATAATTGCTACAATTCTGGAATTACTGCAGCCCCATATCTGTACATGTTAACTATTCCAAAGTACGGAAGAGCATTTACTCTTGCCTGCTTTAATGTGCTACCGTCAGCATGATTGAAAGGATGGCTCAGAAACACCCTGGTCAGGAAACATGGTTTTGTGGTGTTGGAGCAATAGAGACAGTGGAACATGTTCTTTTCTATTGCAGCTTTTATAGGAAATGGAGAAAGAAATTCATCATACCGTTAATAATAGAAACTTATGGTAATAATTCTTCACTTTGGTGGGGATGCCAATGTTGGCCAATGTTTTTTATGACTGCAGTGCAAATTAGGAAAAAAATGTGGCCCTCTTCCTGGGTGAAGATAAGCGGGATTTGCTAAATTGTGTTGTTACGTTACTATTGATGTTCTGTTGTTTATTGATGTTCCTGGCTAGAATAAATGAATAGTGGTATTTTCAAAGAGCTCCTGTCCACACTTCTGCATTGTTCTTGGAGTAAGATACCTTCACTTCTCCCTGGGGCTGTACCAAACATTGCCCAATCAGACACAGGCTCAGACAAGGATGAAAGACAAAGAAAAAACTTTGGACTGGAGAATCCACCCCACTGATGCCGCATCAACAGGGCATCTCCCAAGATGTGTGGCTTCTGAGAACCCGCGGATCCTTTTTTGACATGGCTTTGGCTTTCAGGAATGGTATGCAAATGTCATGCAAAGCTATGGAAGTCACTGGAAAATGCAAAGATTTTGCCTTATGCCATTTGAAACCAAACCAAACACCGTCCCCCGTTTTACCTCTCTGATCTTTCCGCAGACTCTGCCGTGGAACACTCCTTGCGTGTGGAGTTTGCTCTTTGAAGGTATGCTGAACGGAGAGAAATATGTAAAGTAGGAAACGCTAGTGAAAATTACATAAACTGTCACAGACTTCTTTTGCATGCTTTTCCAAGTGGGGGGGGGGCGAGGGAGGGAGGGAGGGAGGGAGGAGGGAGGAAGGCAGCAGCGGCGGGAGGCTAATTCTCTGAATGAGCTACCAATGGAACAGAGGCACTGGACACCCCTTCCATGAAGCCCATGCAGAATGGATTAAAGAAAATCCATCTGTCCCCAGGACAGGCCCTGATCCAGACAGAGAACTTGGCATTGCTTGACAAGGAATGACTTTCCTTTTGCACCCGAAGCACTGTGATGTCTGAGCCCTGGAAACGAACAGTGTGACATTGCAAAAGGATATTGCAAACAAATTAACAGAATGGCTAAGTTGTGTCAAAGAGCTATTCCGTTCTTAGTATGTGCACAGCCTAAGCTGAGATGATGGGTAGATCTGCAGAACAGTACATCTACTCACATTCTGGGTAAAAAACACTGCACAACGCTTCTCTCTTGCTTGACAGATTAACAAAGGTTGGGTTCTAAACAAGCTTCCCAGTGCCTTTTCCAACATGTTAATAGGGATACCTCTCAAGCGCATCATTAACGATTAAAACAACGTGGGTTTGGAGATGAGACAGGGTCAATACTAATGATAATGAGCACACCTTGCTGGCTGTGGTGCGGTGTGGTGTGAGCTAATGAATCCTATTCTTAGAACCCTGAATTAGGAAGCGCAGGAAGGTGCGCTGTAGCAGAAGGGGTCCTCAAATTGCCAAGGGGATTTCTCATCACAGCCTGCTCACCCACCAGTGACTGACTCACCCATCAACATCCAGATATTTTCTGAGTTTACCTGTCAAAACATGTGCTTCCCCACTACTGCCCACACACCATTTGCACATTACAAATAAGGATGGCTTTGATTTGGCCACATCAGAGTTTGGCTGTGGAACTGGTCCTGAGCACAGCATTTACAGAGGAGCTCAATGCCTGCAGGTGCCATTCGCCTTCCCATCAGGGATGGGAGAACAAGCTTCACCTTTGGGATGAATATGGGATGGTGTAACATGGTGTCCTGCAAAAGCAGGGGGGTTGGACTCAATGGCCTTCGTGGCCCCTTCCAACTCTGCAGTTCTGATTCTATGAATATGGGAAACATCGCCCGGTTCTCAGCAGTTCCTCAGAAAGTGGCAAAACCCATAGACCTTTATATCCGCACTAGAATCTTTATGGGTAGGGGAGGGAAGCTGAGCATTAATTCATAAGGGCACTTAAAAAGGTATCTTGCCCATTTATCTTTGTCATGAGTTCCAGCTGACAAAAACTTACCTTAAAATAATTTACACTATCCATCATAAAAAGGCCCATCAAAAAGGAAGATATAGTTTCACTAGTGAACCATAAATTCCCAAGGACTTTTGGACAATGAACGATGAATAGCAGATCCAACCTTTTCAGCGCTCCGTACTCTGCAAACTTCACAGCCCCTGCCATCACGACCCTGCCCAGGTTGTCTCCTCATTCCTTGGCCTCATTCTTCTGCAACAAGGGGCTCCAAGGACAAAACACACACTGTAGTTCAGGGGCTGCATTGCCTTTGAGCACACAAGAACAAGTCCCTGTTTTCATCCCTAGAGATTCAGAGGAGGGGCTTGGGACGAGAAGAGGATCCACCAATCAGGCTGAGGGGGACCTGATCAGTACAACCAATAGGCAAAGAGACCCCAGCAAGACCCCTGCCAGCCTTTCTTGCAGGGAGCAAGGAAAGTGGTTGGTCACTGGGAATGCGGGCTGAGGAAGCTTGTCAGTGGTGCAAGCAGGGTCCGCAGGCTTTTGCAGACTTCTTGGCTTGGCCTGAGGTGCAGGATCTGGCCAAGCAGGAGAGGAAGCCAATGGGTTCCCGAGGGACAGATTCCCAGAGAGTTCATCCGAACCCTCCTTGTCATTGATTATTTATTTCAGCAAGACATGACTCATTGGCATCGGCATCAGCATCATATTATCATCATCATTATTTTAGGCTCACGGTGTAAAAGACAGGATATAAAATAAGAACAGGGAAGGGAAAGAAATGCAAAGCATGGTGCAGCATCTCCTTCCACTCTGGCAAATCTATTGTAGATTTGTGTTTTTATGGAAATATACCAGCTTCCAGTACACAAACAAATAATTGAATTACTAATAGGTTTTGACCCCTTTTTCCCTCTGTGCTAGTGCTGCCAATGACAGAGGCCAATATTTCACTCCAAGGATCATCAAATCCTTGATGATGAATGGTTTCTTCTCCAAACAACTTTTTTTAAAAAGAAGATCAAAATAGATCCTTTGCAGCATCTGTTCAACACATTCCCAAAACCCTTTCGCTTTTTAATACCAGAAGATTAATCCATCATGCTTCTGAGTGAGGCTCATTTTTTATTTTTTTTTTAACAAAGTAGGGAGAATGGAGGGGTGGAAAAGCGTATCATCTAAAGCTGGCCTGCTTTTCAGGCTGACTTAGACTTCAGAGTTCCTTTAATGCGAATGATCTCCAATTGAGGAGATGACATGACCAATATATTAATGACACAATAAGTTACTTGCTAGCTTGCCTGCCTTGCAAAGCAGTCTCTTGAGAACTGAGCCAAAACACATTCCCTTTGAAGAGGTAAGGCCGAGCTCACGCAGTGGCGTGGCAATGAATATTTCATCGCTGGTAAGAGATACCTCCCTCTTCCCCTGCAGATACAAAACGACACATAAAGCAAAATGCAAAGCACAGAGAACAATCTGAAGGGTCGTAGACTTGTGTGTATTTCATTCCTTCCTCTTCTAAAAGAAAGAAATAAGAAAATCAAGAACTGGTTTGAATAATTGAACTCAGACTACAGCAAATGGCAGTGTAATTCATGGAAATGCATTGCAAAATGCTGAATTTTATAGAAGGTGAGAACATAGGTATTCATTGGTAGGAGCAGAGATTGATGAAATGTCACGTTCTTCAGTTTCAACTGAGCCTGAACGTCAGAGAAGGAACTGGCTGGGGAGAAACCTCCCTAGTCTACTCAAAGGTCCTTCCAGGGCAGAGGAGCCTATTTAACCAAACTGCTTGGGTTGAAAAGTCCCACCCATTGGGCAGACCCTGTCACTGCCACTCTGTAATCCAATGGCATTTTGAAGGTATATATAGCTCCTCAAAAGGTGGTACTTCACCTACCAGGACTGGTCTGGCTAGGCTCAAAAAGACCTTTACACCTTGCTGAAGCAACAACTCCACTCTGCCCAAGCTTCAGACAAGCCTGCTATACCTTTAATGGCTTTACCTTCTCTGATGAGACGAGTAAGGTATGGCAGAATCACATCTGCCATTGGGTTACTCACAGTTAGAGATAGACACGTTTGTCAATTTCACTTTCTCATTTTTCTAGTCTTTATTCATTTCACTGGGAGTGTTTTGGGAGTCCTTTTTAAGTTTGAAAATTCCTAAGTATTTTCTGTACAGTTGTCTTACCAGACACCCTCTCCTTAACAGAAATATATTCACAAACAATTTGCCTTTTATAATGCATTTAATAATTTTTCCCCTAATAGACACATTTCTGTGCATGCATTTTAACTGAAGAACTCTACCACAAAATGCAGAAAAACATGAAATTTGAAAGACAGAAAAGTTTTGCTTTGCATAACGGTTTGCAAAATGATGAGTTTCCACACTTCCTACTCATAGTGACAATTGACACTCAAGTCAAACCTGCTTCCTTTAACATCCACTTTCTCCGTAGATATGAAGCAGAGAGAGAAAGAGACTGTGCCACATTTCCTCACTCCTCAACATCCTCTTTTGTCACACTCAGTAAAAATAAGTGAAGCAGAAGGATTATTTTTGTCTAAGCCTCCTCTTCAAGACGTCTCAGTCATCTGGCAGCTTCACACATTGTCTCTTTGGAGACGTCTGTGCAATGGAACAACACAGAGGGGCAAGAATCCCATGCTGGCCTGGAGGTTTGTTCCATCAGGGAAGACTTCCTGACAGATAGAAATCTATTTGATTGCAGAATTGTCTCCTAGGGGAATCATCTTGCAGCAAGATTCTAGGGGGAATAATTGCATGCAGTAAAATTTTAAACACGAACAGAAATGGTCAACGGGTAGTGTTGTGAAGAGAAGTGTTACACTATATTTAGACTGGTGTAATTGTGCTCTGCATGAGGCCTACTGAAATGCTAATTGATTGAAAGTGCAGTCATTAAGGGTCCTAACTGGTGGCCAGTACTGGGACTGGTTGATAGCTGTCTTGAAAGACCAAAAAGCCAGGTGGCTGAGGGTGGAAATCCGCTGGCTATCAGGCCTTTCAAGATACTACTTTTCAGCTTACAAGGTTGAAGGATACAGCCCCATCCATTCCAAAGCATCCTTGATTTTTTATGCCCCAAACTGAAGCAAATTGCAAGATGGATGCTTTCCTGATTTTTTAAAAAATAAACTTGTGCAAATCATGGCTTGCTTTTGAAAAAGAAATTTGTGTACTGCTCCAGGTCAGATCAAATCAGTGCCAGCAGGGGGAAATGGACATACCGTATTTTTCGCTCTATAAGACGTGAAAAGTCTTTCGCTCTATAAGACGCGCCTGACCATAAGATGCACCTAGTTTTTAGAGGAGGAAAACAAGAAAAAAAAAATATTCTGAATCAAATGGGCACATCATCACAGGCACATTCCCCATCACTTCCCCATGAGCTGCACATTTGACAGACTTGCTGCACACACATATTCACTCTAGAAGACGCACAGACATTTCCCCTTACTTTTGAGGGGGGGAAAGTGAGTTTTATAGAGCAAAAAATACGGTAAATCCAGAGGGTCATGTCTGAAAACCAATTGGATCCCCTTTCCTGCAGGATGCATCACATGTCCCAGTGTTATCTGTGCCACCAGGTTTGGGCTAGGAGCCTTACGCAGCCCCTTCTTGGGAGGTCAGAGCTTCAGCAAGGGATTTTCGGTATGCCAAGCACGTGTCCTGCGACTGGCCTATGACCCTCCCCGGCCCCACAGTCTGGTGCCTCGGAGACACCCCGTGTCAAAAGCGGGCAAGTGCAGTCACTGGGGACAGACCTGCAAGTTCTGCTGAATGAGGAAGGCAATGACCTGATTTGCTTGTGTACCCTGCAGCTGATTGTACACGCCAATCACACCATCTGATCAGGCATTATTCATCCAAGTATTAATTTGCCTACATTACAACATGACCTGCATCCAACTAGCCATAATAATGTGTTTAGTTTATGTGCATAATTCTGCATAAGCAGGTGTGTGTGGAGGGGGAAGGGAGCATCCTGAGATAGCTCTTTGGTTTGCGGGGAGCATTGGTACTAATCTTTGTTTTTACCACTTTCAAGATTCTTTTGACTGACAGCTATTCAGATGGCTGCTTCTCTGGGCTATATTTGCATGTTGAGAGAGAGAGAGAGAGAGAGAGAGAGAAGCCTATTGTATCTATCAAGACCTTGTGTTGTCTGTCACTTTTGTTTTTATTTTATTCAATCAGGTACCTGTCACTTTTGCTGAAACATGACTCTCATTCTTTATATGCTTTTCCTCCTTTCCTAAACACCTTCATCATCTCTTGAAAATTAGCTTTTCTTCAAACATAAGCTATGGTTTCTCTCCTCTTTCCCTCTTTCAGCCAGCCCTTGAAATCCGCACCAGCAATCAACAACAGGAGCAATTTTGCAATGGCTGAAACAAATTGTGGAAGGAAATTATGGAAACTAAAACACTGAACTGAATTCCCCCAACTCCAGCCCTGATTTATGCGCACAAGTGGTAGCAAGGTCAGTCAAAGGGGATGTTTAAGGCCTCCTAGCCTCCAATGATCAGGTTTGCTCTTTGCACTGACAGAAGTGGGTAATAAGGAGTCATTGCTAGCATTTGTAGCATCAAGTGATTGCAGAAAGAAAACTGTGGCCAAAGTTCCTTAGAAGATCAGCCCTTTTAAACCTCTGCTGTTTTCTGATTGTCTGTCTGTCTGCACAACAGCAGGTATACACAGCCTGGGGACAGTCTCCCCTTAGAGAAAAGATTAGTCCTTATATACTATTTTTCCACAGTATGCTTTCCCTTAAACTGACACCTCTCTTTTCCCCAGCCAACTCCTTCCACACCATTTATACACAGCTTGAAGAAATCAGCAATTTCTTGCCTCCCTAACCCTGTTTGTGAGTAGATGCTTACTTCTGAGTAGGACACAGAAGAAGACTCCTTTTACCACCACAGAATCACTGCCTTTACAATCAGGCATTGTCCATTTTCCTCCTCCTAGCTCTCCTCCTTCCACTGTTTACTGTACTTGACAAGTAGAAACTTGCTATTTGGGATATTATTTGGTGATATTTGGGAATCACCATGTTCCTCCACCAGATGCACCATGAGGGGGTTGTGCACAGCTTTTCCTATAAGAGGTTCTCCTTTATCTAAGAGGAAACTGCAAGAGGAAGCAAAGATAGTCCAACAATCCCATGCAACTCATTTTTCCTTCATTTCCTCTCCCATGCTGTCTCCTTGTGTGTTGTGTCTCTTTAAATTACAGCCCTGAAGGTAAGGGATGGCTTGTTTTTACTGATTGCTTATTAGCCCCTCCTGAAGCCTATAAAATGTTTCAAATACACACACTTGTCTCTACACATGGTCAAAAAAAGAGAAGTTTCAGCACAAGAAGAAGGAAGGGAGTAGAACAGGTTCATTTGCCAGAATGTCAAAGAAATCAAAACTAGATTCAAATCATTTCAAGATGTCTATACATTGACTGACAGATTTTGAAGCAGAATGTACAGGCCATTTTCTGCTTTTGTTTGTTCTTGTTTGGTTTGGTGTGTGGTTTGCAGAACTCCAGAGCATTTTATACAGCTCAGCTCTCCCTTCATTCTCTGCTGACTTGCTGTGCTCTGTTCACAGATTGTACACTGACCTGAGAAAACATATGCAGAATGCCATGTGACACCAAGAGTTACACACATTGCTGTTGACATTTTGCATAGTTTTCTGAAGAAGTGAGAACTAAGTCCATCAGTGAGCAAACAACAGCTGCCTGAAAATCCCAGGAAATAAAGAAAGCCTAGAATGCACGATATCCTTTGGTCCCTATTTATGTGTATAGGGGAAGAGTTTGAAATAATCATTAGAATTTGAGTAGCATCGCTGTAGTGGAGAAGACCGTGATGCAGTGAATGCTCTACCTTCTTCTTAACCTAATATTCAGGAACTAACTCTGGATGGACAACTTCTAGGCACCTGACCACTTTCAGGGGTGGGGGGTGTCCTTCTTTCAATAAATTTGGAACCTCCGGTAGGAGATATATACAAGCAGAGAACTATCCATGTGGAGGAGGAAGTGCAGCTATTATAAGCCAGTGTTTGCTATTATAACCTAGTTGTAAGCCAGTGTTTGCTACTATAACCACCAACCAAGCCCCTGCTCTCCCTTCTTAGGTACCTGATTTTCAGCCAGAGGGACTGAGCAGCCTTTACAAGAGAGGACTCTCTTCTGGTATCCCTTCCAAAAGTCTGTTCTCAGTGGGGGTTAAGCCTGAAAACTGGGTGGATGGAAGTAATGTTTATGAGAGATGCCCCAAACATGATTTGAATATGAACTGAAGAGCATAAAGACTGGATTAGTTGTGAGCATGAAATGGGAGAGGAAGACCATGAAAGAGGAAGAAAAGATGGGAGATGAGTGCTGCTGTTTTATTGAGGGGAGGGTCTCGGGCGTTTGTGACTTGGCCAATTTCTTCTTTTCTCCTTCCACTGTTTTGAGAACCAAGAATTCAAAATCTGGTGCACTTTCTTGAAAGGCTTTTTGTATTCCATGCTAAGAATAGTAGGCAACATTTAAAATGGCCACGCAGTAGCACTAATCAGGCCTTTTTTACACAGGGGCATGGAAAATAATCATTTGCTACCAAGCTATGTAGAATTTCATATCTGCATATATCTCAAGAGGTGCAAATGGCATACTTAGTAGCTTGAACTCAACCATAATTATATCCTTATTATCTTCATAAGATTTACTTATCTCATTATCAACTCCCTCCTCCATTGGAGGTCAGTCGTGTATCCTTTTTATTACCCATTTAATCCTACTCTCCACCAACTCGATTCTGATTGATTCATTTATCACACTTCTTAGCCAGCAAAGGCTTTCAACGTTTTTTAAAGAAAAATCTCTGTTTCTTTACTCGGTCCCCCGAGACAGCCCAAGTGCATTCCACTCTGAGTTCGTCAAATACTTTATACTTTTTTGTACGGGAGGATAGGCTGCTGGAAAACTGGTTTCCAGAATGGAAACCAAATATCTTGGAGGTAGAACCTCCATGCTCAGATGGAGTTATGCTGCTGAAAACCAGTGCTGTGTATGGAGGAAGGACGCAACAGTGTAAGAGGGCGTTCTATAGACTTCTGGAGAGCCACTGGGAAAGGCTGAGAACTACACTCACTAGGGATTCCGCCCAATCTGTATTTATCTATTTATTTAAAACTTTTATGTCCCACCTTTATCTGAAATGGGTCTCTAAAACTATTATAATATTGGTTTATATTATGATGCTTTCGATCTTTCAAATTGCTCTCATTCATTTTACATTCTTTTATCTAGTGTATTGCAAAGGTCCCAGAGAGCCCTAAGGGCTCATGTGGCGGGATAGGAATGCATTTTAGACAAATAAATAATGGGTGTCCCTCCAGCATCAAGCCAAATGTTCTCCTCCAAAAACATTTGGATCAGGTTTGGGAGTGCAGTCCAAAGGGAGGCACCCTGCCCATCATCCCCCAAGACCTCAGCATGGTGCAGTTTCATCCTGAGCATTGCCTGTGAAAGTTCCTGCAACTACACAAGCTGTTCCCGGTGGTGCTTGTTCCTCATGCTTCCAGTCGCTCGGCATCTCAAACATGCCACGAGGAATGCTGTGAGGGTGGATTCCCAGGGGGCACTCATGGTGTCTATCTATAGACTGCTTAGCACAAGTCTCGCTTGTTGGGGAGGACATTCCCGTCAATGGAATTGCACCGAGAAGGATCCCGGCCCAGCACGTAAAATTGGATCCAAACCACGTGGGGTATGCACAGAGATGAGGGGGTTGCACTGGGCTCTCCCAGCTGAGGAGGAGTGGAAAGAAACTACGGGTAGCCAGACAAGTCTCACATTCAGGGCTTTCAGTAAAGCCTGCTACGGCAGCTTGCCTTGTGCAGCATCACCAAGAAGGCATTCCGCTATGCGTGCATCGGATTGCTGCTGGGAATAAACATGTGAGCAGACTTTGCCCCCGGAAAGCTTGCAGCACTGGGAAGGCAATTTGATATGGGCATGGCTGTGGGTGTACCATATACAGCACGAAGCTTTGCACTTTCCAAATACGGCACCAGAGACTATCACAGCCTGTTCTCCAAAGACCTTTAACAAAAACCGGTGTCTGTGTAAACACGTATTTTCTACCATTGCTTTCCCATTCTGGACTCTGGTTTTCACATGGCAGGGAGAGGGTGAAGCATGGCTTTGAGAGAGCTGCAGCAGGGAAAAATAAAGGGAAAGAGTTGCATAACAATAATATTAAACAACAAAGACCAAATGCTAAGTGCTGTTCTAAATTGTTGGTACTAGTCTGAATCTGCAGTTCTGTGGCTCTAAAAGTCTTCTGCAATTATTGTAATGTGTACAGCTTTAATTTTATCATTGTGAGCTGCCCTGGGAGCAGAGGGAGGATATCAGTTGAAGGTCAAAGGAATCCCAATTAAAAATAATTTCAGTTTCCATCTTGCCCTTCTAAGTAGCTGAGAGTAGAACATAGATGGTTATGACCATTCATTGCATCCTCATAACACCCCAATGAGGTAAGCTAGACTGAGAAATAATGTTCATTCACGGATCTTTGCATGGCTGAAGAAGGACCGCTCTCTTTTTGTCTCCCATTCTTCCTTTTACTACAGGAAGATGGTACGGACTATTTCTTTCTTTCTTGCATTTTTGGTGCCCATCTGTTCCTGTAATTATAGTGTCCTGAAATGCCTCAGATCATTAGAAACAGACATGAGGGGAAGAGGAAGGGAAAGGGAGGGATTATACTGTAGTATTTCTTATGATTGGCTAGGTATGCATCCATGCCAATATACCTTGCACCTTTTACACAAATCTCAATGTTCCTTTGTCTTCTTTTTTGTGTGATGTGCAAATGGCCAGCCTGCAAGAGGAGAGTGCAGGGTGGTTTGGAAGGAACAGATCAAGAGTACTCCCAGGCAAATGCACATCTTTGGGTCCCCTGTTTTCTGCAGCATTCCGAATGCAGTGCATCGTGGATGTTTTGGGCTCCTATTAGCAGCTTTCTTGGCCTTGCTGGCTGTGGCTCATTGTAGGTGATGTTCAGAGCATACAAATGTTGCTACAGGTTGAGGAATAAGGTGTAAGTGTCTTTGTTTTTCTCATCTTGAGTACTTAGTCCACTCCCCACACAGTTGTTGTCTAGGGCTGCTTGAATCGGCAAAACGCCAGCCCATAAAAGTTCTCTGAATCCCATTTCAAAGCTCATTTTGTTTCTAGTCCATATGAGATTTCCATGCTTTTCCATGAAAACCCATGCATAATTTCACATGCATTTTCCCACAAGTATACACTTCAGTTGTGTGCATCTCTGAGAAATGCATTCTTCTCTCAAGTGTACTTGTGTGCATTTCTCCATAGTGCAAATTTCCATGCATATATTTCAAATTGTTCTCAGAAAGCATCACCATCACCTTTATTTATATTTATATTTATTGGAGAGCCACCCACGAGCATCACAGCTTCATATACCATATTTTTTGCTCTATAAGACTCACTTCCCCCCCTCAAAAGTAAGGCGAAATGTCTGTACGTCTTATACAGTGAATATGTGTGTGCAGCAAGTCTGTCAGATGTGCAGCCCATGGGGAAGTGATTGGGAATATGCCTGTGATGATGTGCCCATTTGATTCAGAATATTTTTTTTTCTTGTTTTCCTCCTCTAAAAACTAGGTGTGTCTTATGGTCAGGCGCGTCTTATAGAGCGAAAAATATGGTAATTATGGCCATAAAGCTCAGAAATGCACATCCTTCAACCTCAGACTATATCCAAGGCCAGGTTCAGTTTGGAAGGTACAAAACAGAGTGAACCCCAATAAAGACCCGACTGAATTTCCTATGCAGCACCAGATGGATTCCCCCAGTAACAAAATCTTCCCTCAGTCACAGGCAAGTTTCTAAATCAGACAGGAATAACACTTAGCTTCTGCCTCATCCTGCCCCACAGTCTTGAACCTGCAACACAATCAGGTCCTTCCTTTCCCCTTTCCCCCTTTGGTGTTTGCATCATCATGTCACCCCAAAACTTGCCTTTTTACACTGACCACCACTTTGATACAAAACCACTCCTTAAGTAGTGTGTAGGATAATAGTTTCCAGGCTGAAATGGACCCACAAAAGAAGGGACCCTAAACACACACACACACACACACACCACCTCTGCTTACCCCACTAATAGCGAATATTGCAGTCCATTTCATCCTGATGCTATTAAAGTGCAACTCCAAATAATTCATACATTTGAACCCCAGATATTTGCTGTGACCTCCACAGGGTTGGCCTCAGACCTCCCAGCTATTCTCCCCACTCACGTCACCTCGGCTGGATGTTTCCAATTAAAGTCAGACACTCAGAGATGAAACAGATGTGCTATCAAAGGTGTAGCTGCATTCAGCATACCCTTTTTCTCAGTGAGCAAAGAAAAAGGGTCTCGGAATAAAGAAGGCTACAACCTGGTATCATGGGCTCACCCACTTCTCTGCAGCTGAAATTATTTTCCTAATAATGGGATGTTGGAGCAATTCAGTCTTTGCCAAGGATGCTCTCCAGGGCCACATTCCCAGGTGGACAGAGAGGAAGGGTGAGGTCCAAATATTTCCAACACCAGCAGATTTAGCACCAAGATATTTTTCTAGGAATCAAGCCTAGAGAGAGGCATTTGTATCTTTCAGAATGGAGCAACGGCAGAAAAGCCAGGATCATTAAAGCTTCAGTGTAGATGGGTGTAGCAGGAGTTACTGGGTGATGTAAGGAAAGCTTTGGAGAGCTCTGTGGGGAAACCAAAGGGGGGTAGTTCTCTTATGAAACTGTGGGACATGCATATTTGTGAAAACATGGTTGTCCGTGTTTGTCAGAAGGTCACAACATTTGAGTACAGCTAAGTTCCCCAAGGGACTGCAGGTGGCGCAGTGGTTTAAACCACTGTGCTGGTTGATTGAAAGGTTGCCGGTTCAAATCTGCACAACGGGGTGAGTTCCCATTGCTCCGTCCCAGCTCCTGCCAACCTTGCAGCTCAAAAGCCTGCAAATGCAAGTAGATAAAAAGGTGCCACTTCGGTGGGCAGGTAGCAGCGTTCCGTGCACTTCGGTGTTTAGTCATGCCGGCCACATGACCATGGAGACTGTCTGCAGACAAACGCTGGCTCCCTCGGCCGGAAAACGGAGATGAGCACCGCCCCCTAGAGTCAGGCATGACTGGACGTAACGTCAAGGGGAAACCTTTACCTTTAAGTTCCCCACATGCCATCATACAGTGTGTTTAGCTGTATCACATTGCAAACTTGGGCAGGCAGGAGCAATTATGACATTCCCATGAAAGCCCACGTGCGTGTGTTTGCTTGCTTTTGCTCAAGAGTGCTCGCCCATTCTGTACATCTTCAAAACATACACATTTCTTCTGCTGCAGATTAAAGCATGTTGTGCCTCTCAGAAGCCTACCATTTTTGAAGTGTTCACATGCTGTCAAATACATTTCAGAGTGCCACAAATCATAGAATCATAGAATAGAAGAGTTCAAAGGGACCATGAAGGCCATTGGGTTCAACCCCCTGCTGTTGCAAGGCACCACATTAAACCAGTTTCTTTTTGAATGTCTCCAGTGTGGGAGAGCCCCCCACCTCTCTAGGCAGCTGGTCCCACTATTGTATTGCTCTGACAGTGAGGAAGCTTTTCCGGAGGTCCAGCCTGAATCTGGGTTGTTGCAACTTGAGATGATTATTCCATGTCCCACACTCTGGCATCAGCAAGAAGTGATCTTGACCTTCTTCTTTGTGACAGTCTTTGAGGGACTGTCACAAAGAAGACAGTCCCTCAAAGAAGGAAATCATGACCCCCCCTCAGTCTTCTCTTCTCAAGGCTGAACATGCCAGGCACTCTCGGTCTCTCCTCATAGGTAGTGTTTCCAAGCCCTGGATCATTTTTGTTGCCCTCCACTGGACCCTTTCTAACTTTTCTGCATCCTTCTTAAATCTTAGTGCCCAGAACTGGATACAGTATTCCAAGTGAGGTCTGACGTCTGAGAAGTATAGAGGAACTACTACTAGATCAGATCCCAAGCTCAAAAATGTCCATACTTTGACTTCTGGATTCCTGGATGGTTCAGAAAGTTCAAACAAGGTAGAAGTCAAGCAAAAATGAACTGAAATGCATTTCTAAGACACCCCTAAGCCTACATTGTGACAGGTCTTCCTTCTTCTTGCAAGGGCAGCAGAATAACAAAGAAAGAACTGTGTGAATGAGTGACTAGTGTTCCCCGATGGGCCATGATCCCAGTGATGTCCACCTTTGTGGACAACTCTGTGTTAACTGGCAAAGCTCTGGACATCTCCATCTGTATGCATAACCTTTCCTTCCAAATATAATAGGCACAGAAAGAAGGGAAGAAGTTGGTAAGACTTGCTTCTCCCCAGCTCTCTCACACTCTCCCTTCCCATGATTTAAAGCAATGGTGTAACAGGTCAAGATTTTTTGGCCCGTGCGGGTGGATTGTCTGCCAGAGTGTAAAGCTAATGTTACTTAAATAGTGGAGTATAAATAGTGAGGAACTGGCTGTCCTCCAGCATGAAAGCATGCCTCCAAAGCCAGCTAGTCCCTTTGTTCATTGGCTGAAACTGTATTCTCCAAGAAGGGAAACGTGGATGGCACAGCTCTTAAGCCCAGGCACTGGATTTATTAAGAAGTAAACCCCACTGGAATCCATAGGATAGAGATCAAGGTATATATGTGTGCATGTGTGTATGTATTTATTTGGAGAACTTATATGCTGCCCCATTTGCATAAGCCTCGGGGCGGCTTCCAAACATAAATAAATATAAATGATACAATTACATGAAATATTGGAGACATTCTGGCAAAATTATTAAAATCAATAAATAAAGTTAACAAATAAAATGTTTAAATAAAAATGTCTTGGCCTGAAAAACAAATAACGACAGCACCAGATGGACCTCTCTGGGGAGCGCATTCCATAGATTGGGCACCACCACCGAGAAGGCCCTCCTCTGGGTACTTACCCTCCTAATGTCTTTCACGGAGGGTTCCTGGAGAAGGGCCTCTTCTGCCAATCTCAGGGGGCGGGAGGGCATATATGGACGTAAGCGCTCCTTTAGGTAACCGGGTCTCAAGCCATTAAGGGCTTTATAGGTAATAACCAGCACCTTGAATTGGGCCCGGACTTCAATGGGGAGCCAGTGAAGCTGACGGAGGACTGGGGTTATGTGAGCACAACGCACATAACACAACGCATATTTGGGATCGAGCCTTTAGCCTCTTTGTGAAAATGGGAGACAGACATGATTAGGGTTGTCACCTGGTTAAAGAAAGCTGAATTGCTTTTTGTTTATTTTATTTACTCATAAAATAACCCAGCTTTGGATGGTTTGGAAATAGCCCTTCCTTTAACAGGGTGAAGACTTCAAGCAAATTTGCATAGCTGTCAATGCTGAATAGATTCTTCCATACAGCCTGAAGTGCTTGATCCTGCCTAATCTTGGAAGCTAAGCAGGGATCGGCCTGGTTAGAATCTGGATGGGAGACTTGAGTCCTGCATGGAACAGGGGGTTGGACCCAATGGCCTCCTAGGCCCCTTCCAGTTCCATGATCTGTGATGTGCTCATCTTCTCACAGTATAGGTATGTGCCGTGGTACGTTTAGTCACATCCCCTTCCATGGACACCATGTTAAAAAAAAAGTACATTACAGCAACATTTTGAAGTATTTGATAATTACAAATTGTAACCAGCTTTAACTAGCCATACACAGTAACCTCACATTACTAAGTTTTCCAAATTCTGCCTTAAAGATCTAGGATGAGGGATGCTAGAGAAATGTTCAACCAGTTCAAAAATATTTGGAGTTGTATCACTGGAGCTGAAAATTCTTCAGCAAACCAGCAAGGTGGTGAGCTAGATGAAAGACCACCTTCTTTCTCACTAACCTCGGAATAAGTGGCCGTCGAAAAGGATGCTCAAGGATAGGCAGACTAGACTCTGGCCCAGCAACCCTGAAGAACAATTGTTGGCTCTGCCTGTACTTCCTTTTTCCCCTGGCAGGAAAAGTGCCCCCTCCACTCCGCTATTCGTTATTCGGTTGAGATGATCTATAATTTCCTTCCCATAACTGCTATTGCTGCCTTGCTTTAATAGAAGCCTCCGTCTCTGATCTATGGCACACGCTAAAAGCTTTGCATGCCAATTTTTGAAAGTCAATATGTTATCAAGCAAAATACGTTTCACTATCTATAGCACATGTGAATGTGGCCATCCTTCCTCACCCCCCTACCCCCCCCCCGAAAAAAATCAAATTAAAAAGATAATCTTTTCTACAGGGTGGAAAAATCCATAGCCTGTCTGAGGAAGCAGTCGAAACATTAGGGTGAGAGGAAGGACTAGGGCTTTGCTCGGTATGAAAGCACACAAGGGGACAACCTCACAGCTCTGTTGTGCTCCGGGGCACCTGCTTTCGGGTTAACTGGCTCACACGCTTATTGGTTCTGCGGTTTTGGGGTCTCTGAGTAACTTTCTGGACTCCAGAGGCCAATACGTATTATTTCACCGCCCCAGGAAGGATGAACTCTTGTTCCCACTGACCCAGTTCCTCCTGCAGAAGCCGCATCTGCAGCAGCAGTGATGTGAGAGCTCCCTTCAGCAACCGTGGAGGATGCCGCATCCAAGGAGGATTCTCAGCCCTCGTCCCCAGAATGGGCTCCTGGGAGGTAACTGGGCTATGGGAATAATCCTTCCATCTCCTGGGGATCCAGTTCTGCACAGAGATCCTGCAGAGTCGGAGATGGTTGCTTTACCAGCCTCATTCTCTAAAGACCTGACAGTCCCTGTGAAAAGCTGCATGCAAAAGCCACTTCCACAGCCTGGAATGATGAAAACAGGCTAAGCTTACATGGCTGGACTATGCGTTTTCAGGCCCATTGCTCGGCCACTTGGCCAGCTCTCATTATCCCTGGGAACAGAAGAGACAGTATGGCAGGCTTTGGGTTTCCCAACTAGCTGCACAGCAGGAATAAAGCACATGCAAGAACCTGCCTGGATCAGGGCCCAACTGAGAACAGTCAGGACTGCTGCATCCCGAATTTACAGAAGGCCTCGGTGGAGGTTTATGATTGCTGAGCAACCTCTCTCCAAGAGCTCCAAGCTCCACTGTGCAGCTTTGCTGAACTGGGGAAATGGGCAATCCAGCCACCTGTATACGTGTTCTGTAATAACAGTATTATACCCATATGACAGATGGGAGACTGAGGATGAGAGGAAGTCTCTTTTTATGGCCACTTCATGAAGGCAAGATTCAGACTAGGGACTGTCCTCATCCCAGGCAATAAGAGGATCACCAGACCCTCTTGAGTCTTGTCCCAGCTGCTGCCCTCTGACATTTTATACTTCAGTTCCCATCAGCCCCAGAAAGCATAGTAACTCGACAGGATTGTCGAGAGCTAAACTCACTGGAGGGAACCAGGTTTTGGAAGGCTGCTCTCTTGCTGGATTTCCCAAGCTCCTCTCATTCTGGATACATCCCTGTCTGAGGCCTTCACTCATGTTGGCTGCAGCAATTGGAACCAGTGATGAGTAATGTGATGTTGGTTGTCTTGCTGGTGCAGGACATCTCCTCCGATGCTGCACCCCTCAGTGGGCGCCATCTTTGGAGGAGACAGAGGGAAGACAAAACAACCAGAGACCAGGAAGTGATGTGTCCTCATCCTTGGGTGGGAGAGAAGATGGGCTACAGACTAGTGTTGTCAAACATTGCCCTGGAATAAGGAGAGCTGTTTCAAGCCAGATGGCATGGCCTCTAAGCCAACAGAAAGAAGAGCATTGTGGGTAGGAACCGTTGTGACTTTAATAAACAAGTCCCCCTTCGTATCTTTCTGCAAACAGCCCAAATTACCCATTGCAGCTTTTTTGAGAGGAATAAATATTCATCTGTTGTGGCATTGCCTCCCTTTTCCTGGACTTCAGGGGGTCAGGAGAAAATTAAGAATGTGTCATAAGAAATGGCTTTGAGAACAAATGGACTTAATTCTTTCGCATGGGCTTATTTCATCGCACAGAACGCCTGAGCTATTCCTTAGAGGTGAATAGAGATTTACTGGGACTTATACCTGAATGAATGTTTATTCATAAGATGTGGAAAGTAGGCAGGCACGGAAACACAGCTGTCCTTCAGGGAGGCAATCTTGTCAGTCTTAGGGAATGGTGAACTGTTAGAACTTTACATGGGACCGTAAGTGGAGGAACCAAGTATTTGTTCTGGAAAATGAAAGGAAGTCCAGGGGCTTTAATGAGGCAGAGCTGCAGATTCTGGTGACTAGATGCTCCATCAGCTTCTGCAATCCTTTTCCCTTTGGGCTCTTGAATGGAGGTCTATCTTTTCTGCAGCATCTGCGCCCTTCAACATTTCTCTCAGGGAAAATTGTATCCCTTGCAGGTTCATAAATCAAAGGCTTTAGGATTATACTAGTTAAAACACCAAATTAGGAGGTGGGGCGTGACAATAACAACCCATCCATCAATAAAGCAATGGCTGGGACTCAGTCATCAGTCCAGAAATACTTGTCTTAAAAAAGATATTTAGCAAGATCTCTCAAAAATATTATGTAGATACATTCCTAATCTTGGTTGGAAATGCACCAAGCAGATGTGGGGTGCTGGGACACTGAAGACTCTGCTCCCAGGTGTTTCCAAGAGGATCTCTGACCCCTATGAGACCATGAGAACTGCCTCTTCAGGGCATCTCAGGGATCAGGCAGAACATGTGTCCTCAAGCATCCCAGCCCAAGATGATCTGGGCTTTTGGTACAAGGAGGCATGGTGCAGAGCATTTGGCGGTGGGCATGCACACTGATGCGGAGGGTACTTCAGGTCAGCCCCAGGTGTCTATAACTGAAGCATCAGAACCACAAATGATGAAGCAGGACTGAGTTCTTGGAGAGATGAGGTGGGCGAAGAGGCAAAGGCAGGTGTAAGCGAAGGTCAGAGTGCCAGTTCCAAAGACAGAGTAGGGAACAAGAAAGGGCCGGAGAGCAACAAGGTATGTAAGTCCAGAGGCAAACATGGAACACCAATAGCAAAACCCGAGCCAAAGGTGGGTTCAGTGCAAGCAAAGCAGAACCAGAGGCAACAGGAAGTTCAGGAACAGCCGAGGATCAGATACGTGTCAACGTTGTGGCAGGGCCAAGCGGGGATCAAGGCACAGATGAAGACAATGCAGGACTAGCAGCAGATACCAGACCAGAAGCACAAGCTGGCCACCACACAAACTCCAGCTGGTTTCCAGGAACGCAGCGGCTCTAACCCCTGCAAGCACCGGCCATCCTGCAAGTTCTTGGAAGCAAACCAAGCTTCCTTGTCTATCAAGCCACCAGGGGGATCTGTGTCTCCAGGGCAGCCCCACCTGGACTGCTTTGGAGGAACTGAGATCATCCATGCCTGCACCCCTTTGGCCATGCTACATACATAAGCAAAGGGCATGGCCAGCGGAGGGTCCCCAGAAAGATAAATGGCAACTCCAACAGGGGCAACTTGGGCCACCACACACGGATGGTGCTACCGAGTAAATATGGCATTAAAGGTAAAGGTAAAGGTTTCCCCTTGATATTAAGTCCAGTCAGGCCTGACTCTTGGGGGCGGTGCTCATCTCCGTTTCCTGGCCGAGGGAGCCAGCGTTTGTCTGCAGACAGTCTCCGTGGTCATGTGGCCGGCATGACTAAACACCGAAGTGCACGGAAGGCTGTTACCTGCCCATCGAAGTGGTACTTTTTATCTACTTGCATTTGCAGGCTTTTGAACTGCAAGGTTGGCAGGAGCTGGGACGGAGCAGCAGGAACTCACCCCATTGTGCAGATTCGAACTGGCGACCTTTCGATCTACCAGCCCAGCAGCACAGCGGTTTAAACCACTGCGCCACCTGCAGTCCAAATATGGCATTAGAATAATTAATAAAACAACAGTGTGCATGCCACTGGACATGGGAAATACACACCGAAGAACCCCTCTGTTCATGGTGCCTTTCCAACTGCATCCTTGAGCTGTAGTTTAAACAGAAGGCAGATGAAAGATAATTTCCTGGGGGTTTGTTGTGGCACGTGGCTCAGCGTGTGCCACTTCTAGAGCCCACATTTCCAACCAGAATTTGTCATCAACTGGCAGAAGGATTCCAAGGATCCTTTAAGAGCCATGAAATTCCAGCATAAATGCGTTTACCTCTGCCGCACGGCTACCGATTCTGCATCCACTCCACATTTAACATCAGCAATCATCAATGCTCAGCACTCTTCTTCCTTCACACTCACAATTGCCCACATTGACTGTCTTTGCTTACACAGTTTTTTTCCCCTTTCTGGAATGAGATGCAAATTGCCTGATGCTATTGTTTGTCCCAGGTAGGGTAGGATTTAATGCGCTTGGTCAGTGCAATTTTGAAAATTTTACATCCGCTTCTTCTGTGCTCGAGGGCATGTGTCTGAATGGGAACTATGCCCCTTGATCTTAATACGTGAGCTGCTGCATATGAAGAAGTGCAGCTAGCGTTAAAACTAAAAGGTGGAATGTCTAAGAAGTAACAGGTTGCTCCCAATTATGCTTCCTTTATAACAGGAGCGTTCAGTCTTTTCTAGCCCAAGGGCCACATTTAATTTTGGAGATAATCAGGGATATGGAGATGGATTCCAGTGTGAGACTGAAGACAAAAAGGAAGAATAGAGGGAATGAGCAACAGCAGGAATCAGGTGCAAAGCCTTGCTTAGCCATGATGCTATCTGGGTGACCTTCCATTTCGTACCTCTCAGGGTTGTTGTGAGGATAATGGATGGTGACACGTCATCTTACAGATAACCTTAAGGCGGAGCTCAAAGCCCTCTTTCTCCTTATCTTTGCCTTTCTTTGGCCGTCAGACAGGAAATTCCTTTTTTCCTGTGTGTTTCCTACTCCAGCACAGTTTTCCTGATGGAAGCTTCCCATATCCCAGGTCATTTTCTAACATTCTTTTAGTATAAAGGTGCAATTAAGTGTGTTGTGGGGGGAGGGGGGGAGACCTACAACTTCAAAATACCTGAGCCAGGGCTTGTTTGTAGACAGATTTTTTTCCCTGCCAAAACGTGTATAAGTGGTTTAAACCTTAATGAACGGCATGTTAACTAACACACCTGAGTGATGGGAAATGAACGTATTTTCCGGGCTTCTGCTATTGCAAAACCTTTAACATGAACTGCACTTTACATCAGAAACTGACGATATGTGCCTCTAGGCCTGCATTTTTTAAAAAATGCATCGAAGTACACAATTGCATGCTTCCGCCTATTGCCAAGAGTGTGAAAATCCATTTTCCCCAAATGCCTATTTCTAAAATACGCATTTTCCTGATGAATGCATTTTGTGAAAGGGAGTGCAAGATCACAAATATGTGAGCTCTGTCTGGAAAATGTGCTTGCATTTGCATCTGGGCATGAAAATGGGGAAAGTTCTGATGCTAAATGGCCCACAATGAAATGCTTCTATATCCCTAATTAAAATTCAGAAGGAGTGAGAACTTGGGGCATTGGTGGAGGGAACTAAAAAGTCACAAGGGAATTAGCACTGAGGGGGCACCTACTAAAAATGAATTTAAAACAAAGTCCAATTTGACAGAGATGAACCTCATATGAGTTCATCATTATCTGCAGCACAACTTTTCTCTAAAGTTGTAGTACACATCATGATGAATAGAGATAAATCCAGTTCTGATTGTGTTTGAATACATGTATCTGGAGAGCATACAAATTCATCCCCAAGTTTTGCATGCGCTGCTTGTTGAACATTAGCCGACTCAATGAAAACAACTCCCACATTTACTCTGCATGTCTTGCTTTTGGAGTAACAAATGGCAGTACGTCTCTTTACCCAAGGAAGCATCGTTCTCCGTCCAAGGATCTACGGAGTATTGTGGGCTCTGCGTAAAAACCCTGACATCTCAGAAAAGGGAGTCCTACAGCTTTTTTATATACTATAGTAAAAGTGCTCCTTGGAAATTGTTTGTTGAGTAACTGTGGAGTTTGCAGTACATCAATTTTATTGATGGTGAGGAAGATGTCATTTGAAAGTCTGCACCTGAACGGTCCGTTATGGCTGGGCAGGTGGTTTGACCACAGCCGTGGCTTGTGCATGAACCCATAAAGATTTCAGAAGTGTTACATATAAACAACACACATACACACACACAACATCCTGCCACAACTCCTCTGGACAGTTTGAAATGTTTATCACTGGACTATAGTATTATATGGGCCAATGATGCATAATTCCTCTGGGCTGCTCCAAGGAGGCGCCTTGTGCTTTTATCTTTGTGGGCTTTAAAAAAAATCCCATTTATTGGTAGTTTTCTCTGAAATATGGGTCTGTGCTAGCGATTCAGCTGAATGGGATAGAGCTGTGGAGGCCTAAAACCTTTTGAGTTCAGAATTATACACCTGGCCGATAAATTTGGTGGGGTATTTCTTTCCTTTCCTTTTATGATAGCTGCAAATCGTGCTCTGTTAGGAGTGAGAGATTGGCTTAATGGGCGAAATCGTGATCCCTCGTGTCTCCTCGGTGGAATAGGTCAGGATGGGGTTGCATCCTGCCCAGTGGCTCCGCACATGATGCTTATGCAGGCAGCGGTCATTAAGACAGCGGGGACAAAGAAGCAATTAAAAAGCATTCTGTGGAAGCGCAGGCCGATTTTGCTCAGGACTGCGATCAGTGCTCTGAAGCATCTTAAACGCATTTCTCCTAAATCAGGCCAGCTTTGCTAGAATCACAGAGATTCATCTGCTTTATGAGGTTTAGAGGCAAAGGTGCTGCTGATTTTTTTTCCAATCAATGAGAACATTTCTTCTTTCTTCCCTGCAAACCTCCATGGCTTCTTTGCCCATCGCCCCACAATGTCCACCTCCCTTGCTTCTTTCATCCCTACTTTTCGCCTTCTGGCTCTTCCATCAGATCTGCTCCAGTCAGTTTGAGCAAAGCCACTGCTTTTTCTGCTCTTCTGCTTTAAAAACAGCTTTTCTCCTGGATCCCAGCCCCTCCCCTTCTGGGCCTTCACCCGCTTATCTCCCAGGACGTTTTTAGGATTATTATTTATTATTTAGAAGGCTTCTATGCTGCCCAATTCGCCAAGGCCTTGGGGCGGCTCACAATAATAAATAAATAAAAATACATACATACATACATACATACAATATGAAAACAATATAATTTGGGTCGACCTGGCCACAACTGAGTCGATTAAGGTGTTGATAGCAGAATCAAGCAAAAAGCACTCACTGAGAGTCCAAAGGGACAAGGCAATAATCCACTCGGTGGATTGCGGGTTGTGGTCCAGGTAAGACACAGGTCTAAAGGGACAGACATAGCCAAGGACAGGTTGCCATCAAGTTCTATAGCAGTGAGAAAACCAAGGGGATAAAACCAAGGGGAATCTGTTCAGGAGCTTCTTGAACTCAAGGTCAAATAGTTCAGACTGAATCACCCATTCTATAAATTCCAGGAGAACCACACGCAAGTTCTTCAGAGCGAAGGTGCATTACAACGAATGATGGATCATAAAGAGACAACCCATCCCACAGCAATTAGCCCCTCGTGGTTCCTTGGGTCAGCTCACTGGAGAGTGGGCATTGCTCAGGCGAGACCCAGAGCAGAACGAACAAGCTACTGTATTTTTTGCTCCGTAAGACTCCCTTTTTTCCCCCTCAAAAGTAAGGGGAAATGTCTGGGCGTCTTATAGAGCGAATATGTGTGTGCAGCAAGTCTGTCAGATGTGCAGCCCATGGGGAAGTGATGGGGAATGTGCCTGTGATGATGTGCCCATTTGATTCAGAATATTTTTTTTCTTGTTTTCCTCCTCTAAAAACTAGGTGCGTCTTATGGTCAGGCACGTCTTATAGAGTGAAAAATACGGTAATTGCTTTTCTCCTTTAGAGCTTCCCCAGGTGGAAAACTCAGTAAAGCACTGAAAAGCTGCTGCCAGTGTCCCTGCTCTGACTCTCTCGGTGCCTCATGGGGACTCATCCAAGTGCTTGTGCACAACCCAAGCTTTGCCCACTGCACTGGCGTTCAGTTAATTGTGTGTGCCTCGTGGACCTTGGTGGATAGCAGCAGAAGGGTGCCTCATCTCAGAAGTACTCAGCTGGACCCTTTGCCCATCTCCAGAGACCCTCCTCTGGGTGTTCCCACTTGAGTGATGTTGGCCTTGTGACTGTAGGAGGTCTTCTCCATCGCAGCACTTCACTGTGCAGTACCTTCTCCAAGGAGGCTCGCCTAGAGCTCCTAGTGTTATATTTTTTGGCACTAGAAAAAGGCACTTCCTTTCTCACAGGCATTTCTGATCAGAGATGTGGGATGTCTTTCCGGCTGAGAGCCAAATTCCATTCAGGGGGAGCTTTGCAAGGGGATGGTCTATTCCAATGAGATCTGAAGCCAAGCACAAAGCAGTTAGGGCTGAAACCAAAAGGAGTAAGACAAAGATACAGGAATGTTGTAGCCTATTCTAATGATAGCTATTAAGCCCTAGGCTGGTCATTATATTGTGCTAGAATTGTGGGGGGGGGCAGTGGGTGGGCGAAGCTTCAGAAATGCCACAGTGGAGAAACTACCAAATGCTGACTGACTTTGGGGAAAGCAGATGGAACTGGTGGGAGGGGAGTGATCCTCGGGGGGAGGGGGCACATTTGCCCAGTGTTGAAATGGATACTTCTGTACATTTTATATTCTATTCCTCAGCCCATAATTGTTATGATGCTAATTGTGCATTGAAAAAATACTTTATCATGCGATTGGTCCAAAGCACCATTTTGTTATTAGGCAAACTAAGAATAGATCAAATCAACCATAAAATTTGCAAGTGTACAGATGGATGGTTCTGTTTGTTCCACTTTCTCCTGTATTCAAATTCTTAAACGAAATCCTTGTTAATCTGATTGCAGAGAACTTGGTGAAGTTTGGCAAATTTGTACCAGAAAAAAAACGGAATCAAAACCCTCGCCACCATCTTTTGAGCTGATGGTGCAAGAACAAAGCTTGCTTGAAGGCACATGCCATGGAATGCTTAGCAGATTACTTTGCAGTCTCCATTCTTGAAATAAGCAACTTGGACTGTCTGTTCCCGGCTTGGAGCTCAGCTGGATGGCATAACATGCAAATCGGGAGTGATGCTGTGTGCATTTCCCATGCATGACAATAGGGTCCAGTTATGACTGCCACGGGCACCATTAAGAGAAGCCTCATAAGCGAAACGGAATGCTGAACGTGCATTTTCAGCCAACCACATGGGCCTTTGGACCCTTTCTTCAGCTCGGTCTGCTGAAAACACCTTCGATGCAACTCGCCCATCGCCAAACAGCTCAGGAAGGAAGACCAGTGGCACAGAGAGCAAAAAATTGCTGCTGCCGCTATTGTTGTTGTTTTCCATTGTCCTTTTTTTCTTGAACAGGCAATTTTGCTCGATTGCAGGCAACCCCCCCTCCCCATATTCACAGTCCATAGAGCAACAGCTCTGGGGCATTGCACTGGTTGTGCAGTGACGTTGGTTTCAGGAGAAGGATACTTTGGAAAGCCAAGCTATGGCTGAGCTGTGTGCATTCTGAAAAGGCAGTCGCTAATGCAAGCAGGAGCCTTGCTAAGTAGTGACATCTTTTCCAGTGGAAAAAGACCACTGCTGCCCCCAAGAGCCCATGAAATGAGCTCGAATTCCCAGGATGGCCCTGGAAGTGACAGCTCATCATCCCAGAGCATCATTCCCAGTGGGATGACTTTCAGAATGCAGCTTGAAAACATAAGAACAGCCTCGCTGTGTCAAGCCAGAGCCATTCTGGTCCAGCATTCTGCTCATACAGAGGAGAGTCCATGTGGTGTAGTGGGAGTGGGACTCAGACGATCTGGGTTCGAGTCCCCGCTCGGCCATGGAGCCAACTGGGTGACTCTGGGTCAGTCACAGACTCTCAGCCCAGCCTACCCCACAGGGCTGGGCTTAAAATACTGTATTTTTTGCTCTATAAGACGCACTTTTTCCCCCTCAAAAGTAAGGGGAAATGTCTGTACATCTTGTAGAGTGAATATGTGTGTGCAGAAAGTTTGTTAGATGTGGAGCCCATGGGGAAGGGATGGGGAATGTGCCTGTGATGATGTGCCCATTGGATTCAGAATATTTTTTTTTCTTGTTTTCCTCCTCTAAAAACTAGGCGCGTCTTATGGTCAGGCGTGTCTTATAGAGCGAAAAATACGGTACTTAAGCCCAACCTTAAGTATTGCAAGATGAAGAAGAGGAGGAGAATGATGTGAGACAGTGGGTTTGAGCCATGAGGACCAGTGGCTATTGATGGCGCTATATAGCATTTCCAATCCCCCTTGAAAGCCATACCAGTCGCTGGCCATCACTGACTATTAAGGGGAGGGGAGGCAAAGCAAGAGTTAGTTAACAAATGAAAAAAGTCGGCCACTTTGTATTGACTTTTAGCATGTTGTATACCCCTCTGCCCAATTGTTCCTTCTTCACTCACTCAAGCGTTCATCACCCAGTCTTTTGGGTGGTTCCCCGCTTCACTCATTGCTAATCTCCCCACCCAAAAGCTGACCAGATAGTTCCGCCCAGGCTTGTTCCTCTGTCTGAGATGGAAAGCAATTTGCTTAAGGCCGCTTCACTATGCCATCTAGCCAGGTCCTTCTGCCCTGAGGTAGGCTGCTCATCCGGTCCAGCACTCCATTCACACGGACACCAACCAGCCAGCCACAGCACCCCTCAAGCAAGATGCGGGCAAAAGTTCCACCTGTCCAAGCTCTTCCACAACACAGAGCGACTTTAGTTCTCTTGCACAGAGCTGGGGAGCCCTGGAAAGAGAAACCGTATTTTAAAACGATGGACGTGTCTGAAAAATAAGAAGCATCTGCGAACCCTGGGGTTGAACGGATGTAAAACGGGAGAAATGGCTGTGTCATTTCAGCCATGGCAGGCAGTGAGCTTTCCACTGGATCCCATAAGCTGCAGTATCGGAGGACAATGGGATCTGTTAAGATAAGTGCATTGGGGAAAGTTAATGCTTCTCTGCCACAATCTCCCAGGATGCTGCATTGTTACCATTGTGTCACACACAAAGCATATCAAAAAACCAGGCTGTGGGGAGCCGTTTTTCCATTAATGGCATCCTTTTGGTTCCCGGCACAAAGGGGTAATTACCATAAACACTCACTCCACACGCCCTATTTACCAAAGAGGGGAAGCAAGTTGGAGGGTTGTTGGGTTTTTGTCCTTTTCTTCCTCTTTTGGGTTCTGTCAGGTTTGCAGCTGAAAGTGCAAAGTTTAACAAGCATGCAATGTGCTGGTGAATTGATTGCACACTTTCTGTGAGTGTTAAAGCCTTTGTGGCAAACGGTGGACCGATGGATATTTCCTTATGAGCGTGTGAGCTTGCCAAGGTCTCTTGGGCATAAAGCAGCCAAGACTGAAGAGATGCATCCTACTCAGCCAATAAATAAGCAAGCAAGCAAGCAGGAAAAGTCATTGCATGCATGCCAATGGGAAACCAGCTTACATGGAATGTGAGCAGAGCTGCTCCCCTGGTCGTGTTTGTATTAATTTCTTGCTGGTTTTGTCTTCATCTTCTTTCCTTTCTCCCATTTGTATGTCCTTCTCATTCGTTATTCTTGCAAGGTATTGTTGGTTACTAGTTGTTCTATGAATGACCAGCCCCATGACTCAGCAGGCCCTTGGCCAGGAGCTCTCTGATCTTCTCTTACTTATGTCCCATGGTTTGCCATGGGGTGATTTGTCAGTGGAGCCTAGTCGGCAGAGGCAGATGTGCTCTCCTCAGCACTGGGGTGGAGCCCACATTCTAATTTCCAGCGATGCACAACAGGGATGCTCCACTGGGGGGAAATAAAAATAGCAGTTCTGGATTTGTGGAGGAGTCAGGATAGACATAAAGTGATGTGTGCTGACTCTATGGAGGTGGAAGCTGAAGAAGGGGTAAGTGAAGAGATCTGAGAGGAAGAAGCTTGAGGCATGCACTGGAAAAGAGCTTTGCACATACCCTGGACCAATACAAAGATGAACAAGTGGGGCCTGGATCTCATTGAACCAGAGCTTTCCCTGGAAGGAAGAATGACAAAATGGAGCCTGCCATACTTACAACGCATCATGGGAAGGCAAGGCTCCCTGGAGAAGACAGTATTCCTAGGGAAAGTAGAAGGCAGAAGAAGGAAAGGAAGACCAGATATGAGACGAATTGGCTGCATCACAGAAGCCACTTCCTTGAACTTCGAGCAGCTAAGCAAGGGATGCCATGGATAGGACATCTCTGAGGGCTTTTATTCACAGAGTTGCCTTAAGTTGGAGATGACTTGACAGTACATAGCGGCAGCAGAGGAGGCAGCAGAAGCCAAAACACCCCATGAACAGGTCCACAGACAGATCCAGGTGGAGCAGGACTCCATAAATGGTAGTGTCAGCCACCAGTCTGAATGACTTTAAAGGGAGATTGGACAAAGCCATGGTGGAGAAGACAACCCGTGTCTACTAGTCCTGACAACTCTCTGCTACCTCCAGCAAAGGGGTTAGTACACTGAAGGAACTTGTGTGTGAGGGTCTTGGGACACTCATGTCCTGTGGGATCCCATCACAGCTGGTTGGTCTCCAGGGGAACAGAATGCTGGAGTGGAAGGACCTTTGCCCTGGTCCATCAAGGTTCTTCTTATGTTCTTAATGTGGGAGGCCAGACCATGAAAATCCACTGGATTTCCACCACCACGATCATATTCCTCAGATGTCTCTGGAAGGGAACATTCACCCGATTAGCCTCCATCTTTCCATATCTATGTCTAGGCCCATTCTCTTCCATTTCAGGTCAGACCTGTACCGAACATTGTGCTTGCTATCATCTCCAGCACAAGAAAATAGAACTCATCTTTTATCATCTCTTTCTCTTTGCCCCATTCTCCACCTTCTCTCAGAATGCCCTAAATTTCTGCTAGGGGCAAACTTACCTAATGGCTTGTACAAAATGCACTATCAACACCTTTCCTCTAATTTCCCAACTCCCAGTCTTTCCTGGAGCAAATTACTCATCAGAGCTATCTGTAATAGTTTTACTTCATCCCCTATACCTGCAGTTCAAATCTACTCACTCCACTGCAAACCTCTACACCTGTTCACATTTTATTGAAAACAATACCTTGTACCTAGGGATAAATGAATCAGCAAAATGTGAGCTTGGTAGATTAAAAGCTCTGTTGTTTTTCTTTTCATATGAAAATTGGTGCTTTTTCCAAATTTATGCATCGGGCACACATGTTTTCTAATCTATGCATTCTTCTCCCATTGATTAAAGTATTTGTGTTTGCACTTTTGGAAATGCATGGATGCATTGAATCCAATTTTTTTCTTTTTTTGCAAGCTTGCAAATGTTCAGGCTATGGATAGGCTCTAAGACCATGTTTGGATCAGAAGGTGAAAAATGAGTGTTGGTGATAATCAGAAAGACCAACATGTTCATTGGTTCTGCCTTTGCATTATCTTTTAAGAACAAGCAACCACGTTGGAGATTTTTTGATGTTAAACAGTATTGACAAGGACACGATGGCATGCACAATTTAACATGTGTAGAGTACACAGAATAACAATGTTCATTATTTACCTGCACGGCCAATCACAGCACTATAAATATTTCATGCTGCGTACTGCGTCATGCAGGCACTCGAGCAATTTAGCAGTGAATGCAAGGCCAGAGGCTCAGAAATTTGCATAATCAAGAAATACCTCTGTTTGGCTTGTGTACGATCGAAGCGAACCCAGTGAGATGCAAGGTAAGCATTAGCTTACGCTTTCAAGGGCTTAATCCTCTGCATGTTCCTGGAGAAAAAAGGTGTACAATTTCCCATGTGCCATAGCTGCCCTGCTGGCTTGAGCATCACGGAAGAAGAGGACAAAGGTAGATGCCGATTTGCAAGCTATTTGCATCTGTGAATGCAGATGGAGGATTTTTTGAACCCTCTTTTTGAAATAAAAGTGCAATACAGCTGAGAGACTGTGACCAAGGGACCTGCTAAATCCACTGTCCAAGTGTCACCTCTTCATGAAAAACAAAAAAACAAAGCTTCTATTCTCCTTTCTTACGGTTCCTTGAGTGGGACTTGCCAGCCAATTACACAGAGGCACCTTCCAATGGAGAATTGACCCATGTAAAGAGGATTCATAATCACCCTAATTTAGTGAAAGCTTTTTTCTCTCAACAACAGGAGAAGATGCCACCCTAAGCTCAAGGAAAGAGGAAACGACAGTTACCTGGAGATATTCCAAAGACATATACCGTATTTTTTGCTCCTTAAGACGCACTTTTTCCCCCTCAAAAGTAAGGGGAAATGTCTGTGCGTCTTATAGAGCGAATATGTGTGTGCAGTAAGTCTGTCAGATGTGCAGCCCATGGGGAAGTGATGCGGAATGTGCCTGTGATGATGTGCCCATTTGATTCAGAATATTTTCCTCCTTTAAAAACTAGGTGCGTCTTATGGTCAGACATAGCTTATAGAGCAAAAAATGCAGTACATGCATGGAAAAAAATGCAGTACATGCATGGAAAAAATGAGCAAAAAATGCAGTACATGCATGGAAAAGATGGTGCCACATGCAGATCCCTAGAAGACTCAACACTGGTAATGGGCCAGCAACTTCTAGCACACCTGGAGCAGCAGGCCAGATTGGGAGGTGCAGGCAAGCTGCATGGACCACATCAGTCTGGTCTCCAACAGCTCAGCACTGCCCTGCATCTTAGCCTCTCTCAACAGAAGTGGCTACCTCAATCACCCTTATGCAAAGGCAAGCCCTTAAGTTGTCCTCCTAGATAACTGAGTTGAAGGCACCCCTTGACTCTAGCTTGCCACAGCTTAAACATTGTTTTTCAGTGGCTGAAAGGTAAATCCAGGAGTTATCTCTTAGTGCAACAGACAGTCCATAGAAAAATCCTATTGTTCAAGAAACTCCCATGTGCCTTCTCCCCCCTGCATTACTTAAAAATGCTCAGTTTGATTGTACTGATGGCATATCCACGAGGCAGCATGGAGTACAAAGAAGATTTGGGAGGAAAGAAAAAGAATTG
Organism: Varanus salvator macromaculatus; assembly: GCA_023646645.1. Lineage (NCBI taxonomy): Eukaryota > Metazoa > Chordata > Lepidosauria > Squamata > Varanidae > Varanus > Varanus salvator. Next base: position 4,565,029 of record JAIXND010000657.1, read on the forward strand.
CAAATACATTCGTTAATTTTTTCTTGCCTAGTTTGGGATGGATTAGCTTTTACACGCCGTTTTAATTTGTAGCAGGATTTTATCAGCTCTAGACAAAGTTTGATAATCTCTTCTAGTTTAATTAGTGCAATCCTCTTAGGAAGAAGCAATGCACCCATAATAATAATTGTATTGGATGACATTTCTGAATTGACAATATTAATTTCCCCCCTTTTCTCTGGGTACATGCAGAGCTTCGGGACTTTTGTAAGTAGAGTAGTTATCTCTTACTGGAGAATAATTCCCAAGCCACCACCACAACCTTCCTGGATTCATCCTCATCATTTCTGCTTCCCCGCTTCCCACCCCTGTCAGCCCAGCTCCCCTTCCATAAGTTGTCAGGGGCCTTGCTTTGCAATCCCCCCACATTATTTATTGAGAAATGAATATTCTGCCCCTCCACGTCACAGAGGGGCAGAAGAGTATACCCAGCAGCCTTGAAGCAGAAGCAGAAATGGGCCTTCCAGAATAGAAATGCCTTTATTGACCACTGAAAGACAGCTATGGAGTGGAACCACCCAGAATTCATAGGTAAAGGTGTCCCACAATACCTGCCCACCATGTTGGTCTGGCTGCCACATATAAATTACCCAGATTAGGCTCATGGAACAAGTTAAAGTGCCATATTGTAGAAGTGTGTTGAAAAAAAAAAAATCAATAGAGTCAAAACACTCTTAAAACTGGTAAGATGGCTACCATCTTATAAAAAACCTCTCTCATTGAAGAACCTCCCTCCTTTCCTGTCCCTCTATCAAACTCTCCCTATACTCCTTTGGACCGCCTCTTGATTAGGGATATGTAAATCAGCAAAGCCTGAGCCAACCAAAGTTGTCTAAGTTTCTTCTTGAAGGTTAGTCCAGTGCAACTCTGTGTCAGCTTGCAAGTTTTGCTTATTTAATTTCACATCGGTATCTCTGTGTTTTTGTGCATCATTTTTAAAACATGCACATCAATTGTGTCCATCTTTGAAATGCTGCATTTCCTCCTATTGATAAAGTGATATTTCTGCAGCTCTTTCAAAAGAACTAATTTTTTAAACACATTTCCAAAATGCTTATGTGGCATTGAACTCTTTCCCCAATTTTTCTGCGATGTGAGGAAGAGGGTTGTGAATTGCTTTTCAAGCTTGAACAGAGATGGCCTTCTACTACAAGTTAAGTCTGAGTCTGTGTTTGGTCCAGAAGGTGTGAACAGAACCAGATGAACTGAAATGAATTTCTCATACATCCCTTTCTACAGCGATATAGAGAAAAGGGACACTTTTGAACATAAGAACAGCCCTGCTGGATCAGACCAAAGTTCTGTCTAGTCCAGTATTCTGTACACACGGTGGCAAACCAGCTGCCCATGGGTTCCCTGAAGGACAGTGGGTGCAAGACCCACTGCCTATCCTGCCTGCACTACTCAGCAACTGAGGTATGCAGGCATGCCGTCTCTGGTGAAGGAGGTGGCCCATGACCAGCAAGGCTAGTAGCCACTGATAGCTTCCACCTCCATGAATCTGCCCATCCCCTTTAAAAGCCATCCAGATGGGGAGCCGTCACCATTTCCCATGATAACAAATTCCATAGTTTAACTCTGCATTTGTCCTTCATCCAGGTTATGTCTCCCCGTGAAGTACCTTCTGATAACTCAGGCAAGCGTTCTGTAATAATCACTCTTTCCACTTGTTTAAGTTTATGAAATTCTCTCCGGTTCTTTTGAGTTTAATCAAAATAGATTAAATAGATTCAGATGCATTTGACACATCATTCTATGCAACCAGATCTCTTCCCTGCCTTTTCTCGTTCCAACTCTTGTCCTTCAGTTCTAACTTGACCACTGCATAATCGAAATTGAAAGCTGCCCCTTTATAATGGCTAAAAATCTGAAATAGTGCAGAGATATCATTTCCAGACAGTTTTGTGTGCTGTCTCTTTTGACCTTTAGGGGAAGCAACCATGGTCTGACAGTTATATTGTTTCATTCCAACACAACCCTCTTCAAATTAAAACTTCAAATTAAAATGCTTCCACTGGGAGTCTCTCCCAGGATGGAGAAACCTTCCAATTTTGGGTTCTCTCTGTTTCATGTTTGTCTTGAACTTTAAGAAAGTTTTCCTAAGCATTTTGTCTGCGTTTGTCCTAACACACACATTTCTAGACAAATTCACCTAATATTCAATTTTTGATATTTATTTAATGAATGTATATGCTGCTACAATCACCCATATCTGTATTTCTGCATGGCTCACAATATGATATGCAATTACTGGATATTACTTTCCCTATCATATATTTTTTGTGTGCACTTTTTCCAAATGTACCTTTTTTTTTAAATTAGAGAATGGCATTGCAAAATCGTGACGATTAACTGAACTTTGATTCACAAAGAATACAAAAACTTTGCAAGCAATTTTCCTAGTATACCATGTTTTTAATATTATTTCTCTAATGTACACATTTTCTATGCAGTTCCCTCAATAGTCACTTTTGTACAGTAGTTTCTTTTCTTCTTGTAGAACTCCACTAGAACATTCAGAGAGGCCCATGTTTCAAAGAATGGTTGAATGTTGACCCACATATATGTTCAAAGGTATGAAATTACATAAATGCACATGAAGATTAAAACTGAAAAAAAAATCCACTATTCCTAGTTTCTCCTCCCAGTTTTTCCTTCGGGACCTATGAACACACTGGATTGGCAAGCTAGGACCTGTCCATAGAAGGGTGATCAGAATGGTGTGGACTGAGAAAAAAAATCCAAGAAGGAATGGTTTGAAAAGATGGGGTTATGCTCAGCATGAAGAAGAAGAAAAGCAAGGTTGTTTGTGATAGCTGTCTTCAGATACCACAAAGTATTTCATGCAGAAGATCAAACAGACTTGATGTTGGCCATTCTGGAGGGAAAAAGAACCACCAATGATTGGAAGTTGTTGGGAAGCAATTTTCAGCAAAACATTACAAACATTTCCTAGCAGTGAGGGCTATTCAGCAGTGGAACAGACATTGCCTGGAGAGGGTGATTTCCCCTTCACTGGAGGTATTTAAGCAGAAGTTGGATGTCCATCTGTCTGGGACACTGCATCTCAGAGCGTCTGTGATCAGAAGTTTAGCCTAGGTGATCTCCAAGTTTCCTTCCAAGTGTAAGAGTCTGTGAAAGCAGGACTTTTCCGTGTTCTGCCATCATGAATTTGGGATGTTTCTTAACAAAAGCAGATGTTTGAAACACACACGAACACATAGTTTTGTGAAATGGATCCAAGTCATGCCTACAGATTGTGTATTATCCAAAACGGTGCACTGTTTACTCTATTCAAAAGCCAAAAGGACTATCTCAGATATGCATTACTGTGCACCGTGCATGCAACTGACTTAACATGCAGCAATATGTAGAGATGTATACAAATTCTGATTTTCCTTGCCAAAATGTGAGGGCACCCCATGTAAAGCACAGCCTGCAAATGTGACTATGTACACACATCCACTGAAAATATTCTCGCGTTATCAGAGCTGTGCTTACATTCCCCTTGTTCCAGATTCCATGATGTGTTTACTCTGAATTCTTAATTAATATAAATTTCCAAGTTTGCACAGGCATGCTGAACAGGCAAAATCTATGCCTGAAGTCTGCAGAAATTTGGAATGTTTTGTGCAGATCTCTCCTTGATTTGCACTCAAAGCCAGCAGAAATCACAGGAATTAACCAGAAGCAGGCATGACGTGAGTGGTGAGATGAAGTTCAAGAATTGTGCTTGGAACCCTCATTTATTTGCCCTTCCCTAACCACAGTGCATTTAGGCTACCATGTTCGCCCACTCCCATGAATTCAGTGATAATATGTGCAATTTAGTTCATTTATCTGCCACAGCAATTCAAGAAAAAAAAATCCCCATGTTTTTCTTTTTTTCCCTTCAATGCAATCTTTTCCTGCAGAATGGTGGCTACCGGAATGGACTGCATGGCCCCTGCACAAAGCGTCGGCATTTCCCCGATCATTAAACATCTTCTTGGTTTGACCTCCCCACCACTCTCCCCTTCAAGTGTGTTATTCTGGGGCTGGCAAAGCACCCGTGCATCATTCAAAGATGTGGTGTTCCAGATATAGACACTGTGCAGGGAATAGTCACCATCTCAGCGAAGCAAAGCAAAAGAGAGGAAAGATGCTATCCATGCGCATTCCCCACAGGGAGCTCACTTCTTAATGATGTGTAAGACTGACAGCTGGCTTTTGGGGCTGCTTCGACACAATGCAGAGAAACGGAGGATGCTTCCTTCTCTTTTGCAGTTGCAACATCAGTGTGCTTGCGTCAGATAATGGGGCAAATGAAAGCCATTGGCTCCATAGAAAGAAAGAGAGGGAGGGAGGGAGGGAGCGTTTGGTGGTTTTGGAGTTATGTATGGGGATGGGGAGTAACAGCTCAGCTCAGTAAAAGGTGTTTCCCAAATCCATATTGGCCAAGATGCTGTAAATGCTGTCAGAGGGTCATTTCTAAGGGAGAATTGCCAGGTGGTACTTAAAACGTTCTGGGCTGGTTCATTCTTGGGGGAGGGAGCATACTTCAGTCTCAGAACACAAGTTTTTCATGCAGAAATTCAGTTTCGCTCCAAGGTTTTTGAGGGTCCTTGGTTAAGACCACCACCCTGCTCAGTGAGTCTACCTTCTGATCATCCTTGTCACCAGCTCCTCCTCCTCCTCCTCCTCCTCTTCCTCCTCCTCATGGATGCCACTTGCTTGCTTGACAGGCAATGGACAGAAAGCAAAATGGTCATGAATCTCTTTTTCGTCCTTCACTCTATCACTGTTGACTTGGCCAACGTGAGATGGAGCTGAACAAGCAGGTGGCCACGGTGAAAAGGAGCTGCAACTCCAGGTGACTCCAGTCACTGGCTTCTCTGTGGTCATATCTGGTCATACCTGTGATACTGGTCCTGAGCCTTCTACTCATCTCCAGGAAACCTGGATTTAGTGATTCTGGTCCTTGCTGAGAAGAAGTGCAAGAGAAGCAGCGATGTGTTAAAGTAGCCAAGCTTGTAGGGTTCTTTGCACGCCTCGCCACCCCCAGAACTACATAAAAAGTTACACAGGCACAGTTCTGTTTCAACTTTCAAAGGAACATGTGGATTTGGGAAGGAAGGAAGCACGTCACTCTTCTTTTTGTCTTCCGTTTGTCCAAAAGATCATCTGGAAAGGAATCTGCATCTATCCTTACTGTGCCAGTGCCCAAGAGAATTCTTCAACCTCATTTGGATATTTTTAGGGCAATTTTCACATCTGTTGGCAAAACGATGAGCACAAACGTGAGAACAAACCAAGGAAGGAGGAATGGAGAGCTTGTGTTTAGAGCACTTTGGTGAGCGTGAATATTGATGGTTTGCCCATCCTCTTAAATAACACCCTATTTTCTGCGATGCTGAATGATTAAGTTCCCAAAGCACTGCTGATATCCATCATGAAGGGGGATTTAGAAGTTTGCTCAGAGAGAAAACCATAGATCTTGAAAGTCACTGATCGTCCTGATAATTGATTTTTATCCCATCCAACAATGGCTGCCATCGCTGCCAACATGTAGGCCTGATGGATGGGAATGACTGGAATTTGGGGGAAATGGTTAAGTGTGAAGGCACAAAACACATTGAATATGTCCTTTTGTCGTGTATCAATAATTAGATGAGTGACTGTGATTAGCTGGGATCAGCTGAAGCCCAAAGTAGCAGGATGAATATCCCCTCAGGCTAATTTGGAAAGTGATGTCTTTCATATAGCAGGGGAGCTTTGAAGAGACTGCTGGTTAAAATGTCTGTGTTTTGCATAACAATGTGTTAAAGAAACAATGGAAAGTTTCAACTGGTGGGCAGACCTGTCGCTCTCCGTCTTCCTGGGGTTCTCATTTTTTCCTATGGGAAAATGAGCCAAGCTCATTCAGCTCCTACCCCATGTGAAATTTGCTTTTCCACGCAGACATTCTTACCTTTTCATATACCCATGGTATGCACACTTCTTGTGCACCCATTTAATAAAGCACCTTTGTGTGCTGTTTAGAAATATGAACAGAGCTGAAAAAAGGCTTGCTTGTTTTCACCGTGGTTCATGGCAGGCAGAAAACTGCCTGAGGGGAAGTACAAGATGGCTTCTCCCCACACATTCCACATACACAACCCAACTGAACAGCCAGTTGAATCAGACCTGTGAGAATCAGGCTCGCTTGAGGTCACTTGGCATTCAAAGCTTTGGCCTCCAACATCCCATAACTATTCTGCCACCTCTTGGCATCTGTCAACTGAGGCTGCTGATTCACTTCGCCTCATACTAGGAATGCCCCTGGTCCATCAGCCCGGCTCCTAGAGTTCTATTTCAAACTCAGGTGCTTTACAGAGTTGAATTGTCTGGTCTACAAAAGTACCTTTCCTCTGCAGAAGCAAAATCAAATTGCTATTCAGACCCTGACTCCTATCCTGGGAATAAGAGAAAGAGAAAAATTCTCACATGCCTTTTGCTAACAATCTCACCCCTACTTCCTGTAGGGACTCTTTTTGTCCATGTAATAGCCATAAGCTCACTTCTTGCACTCTGTGTCCCCTTTGATCTTCTGCAGCTGTTGTTTGGCAGAATTCCGCGGGGGGGGGGGGGAGGTGCTGCCTTTAATCATTCTCATCATAGATCAGTAATAACTCCTGTGTCTCTGGTTCTCTCAAATTGCACCTTTTCACTCCCTTCTTGTGTTTTTAAAGATGGAGTTCTGTAAGGCTAAAATCAAAACAAAAACATCCTCTTCATTTGATGATCACTTACATTAGTATAGATGGAAGGGGAAAAAAAATACTTCAGCAAGTTCTTCCCAATACATTGTGTATCTTCCACAAATATCAATTGAACAGACATCTGTGGTCTTTCAGAAGTCACTGCCGTTGTCATCAACCATTCAGTTGTCTCTGATCCTTGACCAATCCAGACCCTTGCTCTCCACGCCTCGCTGTCTTGCACTGCTTCCTTCTGCCAAGTCCACCCTGGTGTCTTGTCTTTATGATGTCCAGCCAATGGGTGCTGGGGTGTTTCTTCCTTTTTCCACTGATCACTCCCAGCATGATTGACTTTTCGAGTGAGTCGGTTCTCATGACATGACCAAAGTTTGACAGTGTTGGTTTGGTGATCTTGACTTCAAGTGATACTTTTGGTGGGGCTCAGTCTAGGACTTCTTTATGATTTCTGCAGTCCATGGGATGTTCAACAGTGGCACCACAATTCAAAAGCATCCACCCTGTCTGCCTATCAGAAGTTGCATTTGAATCTTAAAGACTGGATGATTCCGGATACTATCCTATCATCTCCCAATAGCATCCAGGAGACTATAGGATTCTTCAGAGTCCAACCAGAGCTTGGATTCAGAAGACTGAGCTTACACTGCCCCCTCTCATTGCTGGCATGAAAAGAACCATGCCAGTTGACCCCTAAAAACACAATAGATTTGAGGAAAAATATTGGCAACAATGTTTATAACAAAGGGGGAGTGTACAAAAATGCTTATGGGTTTAGGCATTGTTTTAGAAAAATACATGACAATTTTACATGAACCAAATTTAAAATGGCCAAAGTAAGAAACTGACAAAAAGCATAATGGGCATAGTCATATATCCCTTGTTGTGGGGGATACAGGGACTGGGCCCCTCTTCTCCCAAGAATCCCAACCTGGTCACCTCCGAGTCTGAATCTGAACTGGAAGAAGAGGGGAAGTCAGTATTCTTGGCTGAACTGCCAGGGCAACATTCCCTGAGATAAGCTAGGAAGCTGGTGAGAGCAAGATCACTCTCTGGAAGAGACACTGCTGAACAGGCAGGCCAGAGAGGTAGGGAAGGAACATAAACAGCCACATCATCTGGTGCCATTTTCAAAGAGCAGGCCAATTCAGTACTCTTACATTACTTCCATCTGGACCACAAGCAGCAGGAACTTCCCTGAAGGTGGAGCTAACTCCATTTGGTTAGGAAAGAAGGGAGGAGTGGGAATCAGTTAGGAATGAACTTCCTGGCGTAAGTGGTAATCTCCCTGATTAGTTGGCTACCTAATTTAAATGATGTCTGTTGCTAACAACCTCTGAAATACCCACTTTAAATTTAATTGACCTGTTTTAGCATACTAAAGACTGTAGTCAGAAACCTTTTGTCTTGATCTGTTTGGAAGGAGAAAAGGGAGGTGGAAAAAGCAGCCTCTGACAGGTGGAGCACAGCATCATATACTCCTGTTTCTCCTCCTTTATTCATTTGCTTTGAAATGGGCCCAAGTGGTGCCCTTCCATTCCAGCCCTATTCTCTGACCAGAAAAGTAGGAGAACGTGGTCTACAATTTGGGAGATAAGGGAGATCCACATTGAATGGATACAAATTAGTTAGGCGTTCTGTGGCTCTGACCTTCAGATTCCACAGCTGTGTGTATGTGCGTGTTTCATATCATGCAGATTCACAGAATCACAGAAGAGCTGGGTCAGAAGGGGCCAGGAACACCATCAAGTCCACTCACCTGCTAGATTCCAAAGACTAGTAGATCAATTCCTTACTTTAGGGAAAGATTTATGGCAGGTGGGGATTAAACTTATTTTAAAGCAATTAAAAAAGCGTATTTTTCAAGCAAAAGTTGGATGTGAAGGTGTCTGGGCTGAGCATGTCAGAGTGGGAGATCTATTGGGTGTCAGCTGCACAGAGAGAAATTCCCCTTTCCACTCCCCCTGTATTTATATGTAGTATTTTTGAGTGATTGCACATTCTGTTGGCCAAGGTCTTGATTGCCAGAGCAAAGAGTCGGGCGGGGAGGGGGGGGAGAAGGAGCGGATGAGATAAGGCTGAATAGACAGAAGTGAATTTAGGCTGCAGAAGAGCACACTACAATGTAAAATGACCGAACACATTGGAATTTAGCTCTCTATAGAAGCTAAATTCTATATTTAAGGCACTTCTGATTGCCTTACAGTCCCACTGGGAAAAATTAGGGATGACAAATTCATTCAGTATCCATTTTACCCAATGTTGCACTTTCATAGCAATACAAGAACCAAAACTGAGTTACCCTTCAAAGGTCACGCAGCTCTCATTTTTGTATGGAGTTCTTCAATTTAAAAATGTACAAAATGCATATAGTAGGATGTTTTGTCTGTCTTTTGTTGATTGTCTACTCATTCATCTGCAAATGTACATTTGCACTAATGCACAATAGTACAAGTGTACATTAAAAAAACTCTATAACTCTGTGAAATTCATGCAAGGCAAGAAAGGCTGCCCACTGCAAAATCTGTGGTCCAGTTTCATAGCAATCCAAACCCATGTGAATCCATGGCAGATCTCAGAGATCCCTAATTAGGAGAAATAATATTCAAAACGCAATAGGAAAAATTGCTTGTAAAAAATCAATCCAGACCAAAATAGCCATACAAAATGTATCTGTTTGGGGAGACAGACACAAAGATATTTGTGAAGTTTTTATAGAAAAGAATCTGAAGTGTTTGGAATGGACTAAAGTGAAGGAAAATTCTCAAGAGTTCTTAGGGAGGTATTGAAATAGGGAAATCTTGCTCATTGATAGATTTCCTTCCCTCTTCCAATCCATTGATCAAAAGCAACCTGAGTCAGGGTTGTCATGGACTTCCATCTCTAAGATAGACCACAATTTGTACATTTTAACTGCTAATGAATTTCTTAGCTGTTGATACTTAGCAAAACTATCTGAGTTATGCAAATCCTATGTATTTGCACATATTTCATTAGTAGTTGAAAAATGTGCATAAAATATGCAAATTGCAGTTCACCCTAGAACTCTGCAGAGTGGCTTAGATTGCGCCATAGCAAACCTAGGCCAGTCAAGGCTAACAGACTAAAATCTAGGAAGCCAAACCATGAAAAGTAGTCAGTTTTTCTGGGGTCAAAAATGACCCCAGAAACAACTAATGCTACGTTTTGTTGATTCAGGGTCAAGGTTACCCACATGCCCTGCTCAACACCTCTATTAGCCGGATCGTTGCCATAGCACCAATAAGCCCTGAATCAATGCATTTATATTCTAGGACCACTTGTGGTCCAGATGGCAGTAATGTAAGAGTACTGAATGGACCAGCAAATGTTGCCCAAATTGAAACACTGCTTGCCATGCTTTAAAGGTACTGAAAGGTACTGAAGGGTACTCTTAAAGGATACCAAAGCACTGCTCTGTGGGGACAGGGGAGCTATCAAACCTAGTATTAAGGCAATTCTTGATAGAGAAAGTATTAGATAGCTCACTCATCTAACGCTGTTTTGTTGCATCCATTAATAGGTTGTGGGATATGTAAAGCTAACCTCATAGCAGAGGTGGACAAGAATTAGATTTGGAAGTCTCCAGTGTATAATTTCTTTTCTTTGCTTGATCCTTCCATTCTTTATTCAACAAGCCAATTCCCCCACAATGTATTTTTGAGTTTGGTTATATGGCAGATGGCTTGGACTTTCATTAAACCAGACAGCCCAACTGGCATTTCAGTGAGAACTGAGTGTATGCAAAGCTGGAATCAGGCCTGGACTTTCTTCTCGAAGCAAATCCAATGGTGTTAAATGCATTTCATAACAAGCTTCTATTTAAAAACAAAATGTGCATTTTACATCGGTAATTACATGAACAGAATTGCCCTCACATTGTCAAACACTACATGTTGTAAATGCCAGATGACACGTTGTAATGACGATAATTCTGAAACTCAAGGAATAGTTGCTTTAAAGTAGATTTGCCCATTACATACATAAAGTTTTCCATTTCATGACACAGAACCACTTAGCATAATGACATGTTTTATTCAGTAGCTGAACAAAATTTCAAATTCATTTCATGAAAAGGAGGCCATGCCTCTTCGCTTAATGCAGCTTTCTAAAATTCTGCTGGGCAGGTAGAGATTACTCTACATTTCATATAAAGGAAGCCATGTCTGTCCACTTGTTGCAACCCTTAAAAATGGCAACAGATGAATGTCATGTTTGTCTAAAGGAATACACCCTTTTTTTTCCTTTGTGTGAATATACCTTGGTTGCAATCACCCAGAGGAGAGGAGAGGAGAGGAGAGGAGAGGAGAGGGCAAAATAAGACTTGTTCTAGAAGGCAGGATAAGAATTAATGGGTGAAAAATTGAAAGGAAGCAGACCTTGGATCAATATTAGGAGAAATATCCTTGTGGTATGAACTGCTCAGCAGTGGAACAGATACCTCAAGAGAAAGCGGATTTAAGCATTGTTTGAATGACCATGCTTGAAGGATTATGCAGCTAGGGAATCTGGAGAAATCCATAGTGGACTCAGGTGACTTCAAATTTGTAAGAATTAGAACTGTACATCCCACTGTCAACTAGGGTTGGGATGAACCCTTTTGGAATCCGTCCCTCCAGAATCCATGGCCTTCTTCTCATGCTTGGCCTGGTCCTGCAAGGCGAGCCAAGCAAGAGGAAGCCTGCAAATGCTCACGGACCCCCAGCTGTGCAACTGGCAACTCTCCCCATCAGGAGCAGCTCGGGATACGAAAGAGGGGAGCTGTGGGTGAGCATGGCAGCTGCCGTTCCTGGCAGCCAGCCTCCCTCCCTACTCACTGCTTGCTCAGAGCGTGAGACGCATTTCCTGGTGAGCCCCCACACATGCTTGGCATGCTTGCCAGAAACTTGGACTCTGGGCTGCTGCTAGTGGACTAGGGTCCAGGAAGCCAAAACCGGGAATCCAGCTGATTTCCCACACAAGGAGGATTCCTCACACGTCCCTGCTGCAGGCTTTTCCTGAGTCATCTTCATTCTGTAGATTGTTTTGTTTGCTTGCTGGCTGTTTTATCTTCCCTGATTTTATACAAAGTTAGTCATAGAGAAATGTGACAAAATACACTGACCAAAAATGCACATTTACACCATAGGAAGCAGTTTGGCTTGGCTCGGCTCAGCTCAGCTTTTTTGGGTGCATTTGCACAACATCTGATTGTATCAATGAACAGACAACCAAAGATAGCTGGCAAAACTGATTTTAAAAGTTTCTGTACATCCTTAGATGTAGCTGCAAAATTCCTGCTCTGGCAGAGGTTTAGGCTACATGCTCTCCAAGGTCTCTTTCAGCACTAAAATTCTGTGATCCATAGAATTAGTAAAAAGATAATTGGATTTCAAGCAGAGATACCGGGGCTTGCATCCTCTCACATCCACAAAGATCCCCGGGTGACCTTGGGTCAATCATTATTTCACAGCCCAATCAACTTCACAGGGCCATCGTGAAGATGGTGCATGTGATGATAACGATAAAGAACAGCTCTAGAAAGAAATCTAAAGGGTACCGATTAATACCTGGCCTCACATTTGAAACCAAGAGTTGGTCTGTTCATTTCAAACTTGAGGAAGCCAAATTCATCAAATATTACTGGTAGCAGCACACACTTAATTAGGACGAGCATCGCTGGGCCCTTCAAAATCCTCCGTCATTATTTAGAAGAATAACAATTCTTGTTATGGGTACCAAAACCTTCTGTTAAAGCACTGCAGATGCTGCGAAATGTGTTTCTCTGAACAGCACCATGTTTTTAATGATACTGGAGATGAGTCTGAGCTGCTTGTAAAAAAGTCCATAATTACTGTGTAGCACATTTATTAATAATAAAAATCATTGTGGGTAACCATTTGGTTGAACTGCCGTGAGCCATGGAAACATACTCGGTAGTTATTCTTGTCCCAGGCAGCTTTATTTGAGTTAGCATTTCTCATGTGCTTCACTGCATCTAGCAATACAGAATGATCTTGAGCTCCCATAGATTTATCACACGCAACCTGAAAAATTGCTCACTTGGCGGTACAAATGCACCATAATGATGTATTTAGTAAACACGTTTTCACCAAGGCTCTTTTTGATTCTTTTTCCAGGACCATCTACAGCAAAACACTGGGTGTTTTGTCCCTTTTGGAGAGCGGAGGACCAAATCCATTCCATTCTAGTCCTTTGTTATTCTCCTGGTTTACTCTGCGTTGAGAGCCACCATTCCTAAATGGCATCGTTTGCTCCCTGGAGCATCCAGAGGTTAAACTTCTAGGTGCATAAGTGCATCAGATGTTTAATCTGGGAACAGGTGTCATGCACACTCATGAATTTTAAGGAAGGCTCCGGCGGTTTTATGTGCTGGTCTTCCCACACCAGTTTTTCTCCTGAACCTACTGTCAGGAGATATATTATGTGAGAAGTGGAAAAGTTCCAACATTACCAACCCTCACTTTGTCTGAACAGGGAACCGTAAAGCAGAGGGAAACGGTAGTAACAGCTCATCTATTACAGGGGATGAGAAATAATTGATGAAATACCTAGAATGAAATATTTAGTGCCCACTTGGGGAGCAGTGAAACATGTTGGAGTGCAACTTTCCCAGCAGTGGCACTTTTGTCTAAAATTAAAATCTTGTCTGCCTCAATCAGGCATTCTTTTCTGGTTGGCCTCTGGCAGGACTGACCAGTTGAGAGTTGTGTGCACCTCTGGGGCAAAGTTTGAACAAAGTTGGTTTATTTGTAACACAATGATTCGAGGACTATCTGGGTGGGGGATACAGCTCAATGATAGAGCTTATGTTTTACAGGCAGACGGTGCAGGGTTCAAACCCTGAAATGGCCAGTTAAAACAGGACCAGCTAGCTAGTGATAGGAAGTATCTATTCCAGATATTCTAGACAATTGTGACCAGTTAATTTATCCAAGACTGGTCTAGATGCACAAGGTCTCTAACATGGTAGAGGATGCCTCCCTATGATAGATTTTTTTTGTATTTGTGTTTGTATTTATTTATTTATTTTTCTGCTTTTTCTACTCTCATCCTAAACAACATGGGATCTGGGTACCCAAAAGTTCATCTTTCTCCAAGCTGGTTCCCTCCAGATGTATCAGACTCTAAGTTGGTCATCTCTGGGTTGAAGGTCATGCCAGCTACGCATGATGGAAGTCAGTTATTAACACACCTGAAAGGCAACTGCTGGAAGAATGCTCACCTTACAGGTAGCCTGTGAATGACATCCCTTCAAAATATCCTACCCATGATATTCTTGTAAATTCAAAGCTGTGGCTTCCTTGATGGAGTTCATCCTTCTCATATTTGCCCTTCCTTTTCTGTGTCTGCCTTTGACTTTCCCTACCATGATTCCTTCTCCAATGAGTCTTGCCCTCTCGTGATGCATCCAAAGTATGACAGCACCAGTTTTATCATCTCTTCTTCCAGAGAAAGCTCTGGATTGTTTTGATCTAGAACTTATTTTCATCTTTCTGCCCATCCAAGACATCCATCATGATCACTATCACTATTTCTATAGTGCCCAGTGTCTGAAGCTGTATGGACACTTCATGTATTTATTATGAACAGTAATAAATACAATAAAATTCCAGATAAAACAAAACAATAAAGCATTCTGAGGCCACATTTTAAAGTATCTAAGGAGATAAAATCAGTCCATATTGCTAGACCTTCCATCCCCATGTGCTGTTTGGAATTGGGAAATGTCTCAGGAAAGATCATTTAGTTAGTTGCAGATGGGCTTCTTACCAAAGGGTTAATGATTTCTTGGGAAAAACCTATCCAGAGAATATGCATGCTTTCCATTATTGTCAGCATAAAATTGGCTCCATGTTTAGGAGAACAATCTAGAACTGGTTTAGCTTTGGCTTTAACATTTCTCAGTAGCTTCTGATCTATAATGCTTTCTGGATCTTTCTTATTAGTATACACAACTCTAAGCCCATGTCACATACAAATTGGCAATTCACCACGTAACTCAATGAATGAATCATGCTGCAATTTATGACTCACCTCTACTTTAATGAATGCAGAAATGCTTATTAAAAATCAACTTTCTCCACAATCACATTTTTAGGGCCTGGTTAGTTATCATGATGGCTTTCTTTATTGCAGTGTGTAAAGTTGGTGTGTGTGTGTGGGGGGGGGTTCTTCACATAATTTTCTTCCATTGAATTACTCTCTGCTTGGCAGAATGAGAACTAATGGCAATAGATAATTTCTGGGAAATGGTCTTGATGATCAGCTCGGTCCTGTGTTTTGCAATAAAACCATGCTCCATCTTCCCCTACTCTCTTTGTGTTATGAATAACTATTTTTTTAAAAAACCATCCTGAACAGTATAGTGGTACCCTCTAAATCCTACCTAGGATTACAGAGATCCAATGCTGTCTCTCTGTGTGTGTGTGTGTTGGAGGTTCCATTGGATAATGCAGATCCCAGCTTCCCAGATCCAAGATCAGAGATAGAGCTCCATCTTCAGAGCTGAGAACACAAGCTCCGAACCCCCTTCTGCCTTGCAACAATTGCAGGAAAAAAAACCTACCAGCTGTTGCTCCAAGGCTAGGAAACTGACCCCTGAGAGATCGAGAGCCAGTGTGGTGTAGTGGTTAAGAGCAGGGGACTGGGGCTCAGGCGATCTGGGTTCTAGTCCCCACTCGGCCATGGAGCCAACTGGGTGACTTTGGGGCAGTCAGAGGCTCTCAGTCCAACCTACCTTACAGGGTTGTTATTGTGGGGATAAGATGGAGGAGGAGAATGATGTAAGCTGCTTGAGCCCTTGTAGGAAAAAGGCAGGCTATAAATCGATAAATAAATTAAATAAATAAATAAAAAACTGGGCATGCTGGGAAGTGCCACAGCTAGAACCCTGAAAATAGCCATCTAGCTAAAATGTAAAGCAGGAGATGTGGGCAGGCCAACAGCAGCACTGCCACACCTCCCAGTCTGCACTGGATGCTTGCGAGTCTCCGAGTCCCGGGGGCTTATGCACACCCAGGATGCTCACGACAGGACAGCGGCCTTAATGCTCTTCTGAAGCTCCACCCTCCTTGGTGCGACTCCAGCAGCCTCCTCCTGTAGCTTCTACCAGGAAGTAGAAGGAGAAGGTTTGTTGTGGACTGCTCCTCTTCGTTCCTTGGAAACTGGGAACAGAAACATTTCCAGGGTTCATGAGGATACGATCTGGGAGATGAAGCAATGGGCACCAGCTTCGAATGACCAAGGACTGGGTTTTGCTGTTCCAGGAACTGAGTTTTTCATCAACCGAATGCTGGCATCAGAAAGGTATCAATGGCTGGTAGTGCAGTGCAGCATTCACCGCTCTACTAGTTCTGCACATCATTTGCCTCCCTCCCTCCTCCAAAACTTAACTAGCATGCAGCTAGTCCCTTTTAATTTATACCTTACCTTTCCACACTGGGACCCCAAGACAGGTAATAGTGCTAACACCCATCCAAACCACAAGGAAACATTTGTGGAAGTTCTCATTGAAACCAACATGCCAACCAACTCATTCAATGGGGTTCAGGTTAGTCCCACATACCTGAATTATCCAAGCTCAGCTGGCCAAGATATCATAGTGCTAAACGCCAAAGAACTAATGTTGACCAAGACATCCGCTTCCACAAAAATATTGTGTATTGTGTATTGATTTTAAATTACCGTATTTTTCGCTCTATAAGACGCACCTGACCATAAGACGCACCTAGTTTTTAGAGGAGGAAAACAAGATAAAAAAATATATATTCTGAATCAAATGGGCACATAATCACTGGCACATTCCCCATCACTTCCCCATGGGCTGCACATCTGACAGACTTACTGCACACACATATTCGCTCTATAAGACGCACAGACATTTCCCCTTACTTTTGAGGGGGGAAAAAGTGAGTCTTATAGAGCAAAAAATACGGTATGTTGTGAGCCGCCTCGAGGCTTGTTGCAAGGGGCGGAATACAAATATGTTAATAAAATAAATAAATTCAAATTGGAAGGCACACACCCCTGTTAACTCTCTTTGAGCCTCTGTTTCTGAAGTTTTCCTCCTCCTCTGATTCAGTATGTCTTTGCTCCACAGAGTTCATTAAGTTCAACCTACACCACATTTGGTTTGGCTTCAACTACTCTAAACTCCTGTTTCATCGGCTGCTTCTTTCGAGAGCTGTCAATGTATGTACTCTTGATGGTGGCATCTGAAGATATTAGATCATGGCTACATTTTTAAGAAGTCTCACCTGCAAAAATAAAATCCAACAAGTAGCAGCACTATTCATTTATTACCTTGAGTACTCATTTTGTGTGAAATGCTGTTACCAGCCCATTATTTTATGTCCTTGCAAAGCAGTATAATTCCATAGCTCTTCTTTTCTTTTTCTTCACAGATACAAAACCAGAATAACAGCCATCCAGTGTCAATACAACTCAGATAGGTCATTAATCAGATCCACAAAGCTTTTAAGATGTCTTGCCTTAAAATAAGTTTTGCAATGCAATACATGATATTTAAATTTCATGTGTCACTTCTCTTGCAAAGGGCCCTTAGAAAAATAAGTTGCTTCAGAAGAATTTCAGAGTGGGAAAATACCTTGGGAAAGGACAAGGAAATTATTTCTGTATCCACCCAGATTCCTCCATGCATCTCTCTAATCCACTTTCCAAACCATGGCATCTGGTACCGTTACACCTGATGCAAGAGAGCTGCATAGCTATCTAAGTGTGCTAGTGTAACTGAGGTTCAGACACCTTTTATCTGTTCTGAATCTCCCAGCAAGCAATCAGTTTCAAGGGATGACCCCATGCGAGAGGAAGGGAGATGTGATGTTCTGCACTTTCACAGTGGCAACTTCATAAGGGAAGCTTTCCAATGGGGCTGGAAGGAATGGTGAGGATGGAAGACCCGCAACTGATATCCTTCTCCTGCTGCAGTTTGATCTTCACACACAGAGATAAGGAGAACTGGAACATTCTGTGGTCCTTCAGATGCCACCCAAAGGCTAGAGGATGGGTGTGGGAAAGGTTATCCTTGAGTTTCAAAGAGGTACCTTAAATCCATATACTGTACATTGCTTGAACTGAGGGAATGATGTGTGTTTGAGCATGTTAGAAAAAGGCCAGCCATTCTGTAATGATGCTTGCTTGCTGAAACTTGCAAGAAGACCATACACAGACTGTTTCTGTGACCAGCCAGCAACCACGGCCATGGGCCAAAGGCCCCTGGGTAGCCTTAGCTGATAGTAGAAAGCAGCTCCTGATTTAGGCTCCGTGTGTTTAAAGCTGTAGCGCAATTAATCAGTGAAAGCTTTATGTGTCTGAGGCTGCAGATATGTTAGTCAGTTAGAAGCTAAATTAAGGCACCGAGGCACTTGGGGAGTAAGACCTGGCATAGCCGCAAGTGTTAAGGGGAAGCAGTTGCCAGAAAACTTTCACTAATTCCAAGCACAAACTAGGTCTGGGAGATATCTAGCATGACCCAAATGTCCCAAGAAACAATTCTTAGAAAATACCAGCAAAACATCTGGCCACAAGACCCCACTAATGACTCTCCAAAAGGTGCCATCATGTGGGAGGCCTGGATTGCCTGATCTGGAACTAGAGAAGAGTTGGACATGTGCAGTCTGAACTGCTCGCCAATCTGTAACCTCTAGACTGTGCCCAAACCTTTGCCTTTGTTGGATCCACTTTTGGGCATGAAGCACACTGCTGGCTCCTGTGCATGCAAAATAAACAGTTTAAGTCTCTATGGGGCATTGCTTCCCTTTTTCCTGATAATCAAGACCCTCCAGGAAAAAGACCAAGGGCATTTTTGCAACAAGCAGAAGGAGTCAGGAGCTTAGATCAAAGTCCTGGATCATCTCAACATCACCTGCCTCTCGCTGGATTAAGGGTCATCACAGAGCCTTTGGCTGGGTTGGAAGTCAAGTTCAGCCCTGCTGACACTTTGGCAAATATGAAACAAGGAGCCTGTGATTCATTGCTGCCTGTTGGGATCATCCACAGCTAATTAAATATTGATTATTTACTGGCTTCAAGCATCCCTTCAGCATGTTGGGATAACTTGTAATTGACCGCTGCTGTGTTGGCATAACATAGTTGCTTGTGAACCAATGGATGGATTCAAATCATTCATTCAGGTTTCAGATGGTAGAACTCCAAATCATAAGTCAGTGTGAACTCCCATAGGCCTGCAGTGAGATAATATAAGCAACACCCCTTGCTCATGATTGCACCCCAAGAATAGATTTTCAGAGGTAGACTGCCCTGAAACCTGGGGGATCCATACACTCATGCAACTCCACCAGAGATTTGCTCAGTTCTGTATAATCTCATTTTCAAGCTGCCCAAAATAGCAGGTGCCACTGCATCTTTGTGGGAGAAAATTCCCTAAATTAATCATGCATTGGGTGAGGAACTGCTTTGCCCTTTGGATAAACGCAATTTAAACAATTTTCTATCCTTAATCTACTTCAAATAAATGTCAATGGATAACCCTGAGTTCTAGGATTATGAACAAAGAAGAAAGCCTTATCTATGTTTAACATTTGAAATCTTTATCAAATTCCCACCCTTTAGTTGTCATCTTTTCTCCACTGAAAAGTCTCAAATGCTTTACCCCAGGCGTGCATTGCTTATGGTACTCCAGATGTCACTAGATTTCAGGTGCTATCATTCCCATACACCCTTCTGTCTGTCCCAGTCCTATTTCAGATCATTTTTAGGGATTTTCAGAGCTTTCCACGCTGTTTCTGAGTTCATTCCTAATATGTAACCATGTTTATGTGCTTTTCTCATCCAATAAGGATTTTTGCGTACATCAGTTTCACCAATGTATAGGTTTTTGCATTCATCTGTGTCCATGGTTTAATTGGAGAACTCTGCTGCAAAATTCAGAGACGTACACATAAGAGAACTGAGCTTAGGACCATGCAAGGTGCAAATGCACAAACTTACGTTCTTATCAATGGGACACCTCCACTGCAAAATTCAGAGAGGCATATCTTTCTGAGAACCAAGGATGTACACTTATGCATGTTTAGCTAGAAAAATCTAAAATCTAAGGTCATGGTTGGCTGGAGAATACTGGGAATTGTAAGATACTTTCAGCCTTAACATGCATAGTTTTTGCACTCTGATTCACAAATTTCTTTGCATCTGCAAAGTTTGGTAGGTTTGCAAAAATGTAGGATGAAGAATTTGTCTCCCATTCCTAGGAAGGCTGGCAAAAGGCTCAATCAAAGTTGCAAAGAGGAAGGGAACCAGGTGATGGAAGTGACCCACTGAAGGAAGGAGGGAAGGAAGAAAGCAAAGAGACAGGAACATTAATTGGGCCCCAGGAAACCTGCAGTTTCTTGCAGGCACAAAATGGATCTTTTAGCTGGGATCCAGCATGTCTCTCCAAGGAGCTTTGGTTCAACTCCTTGTGTCTGCAGGTCTGACACTTATTCACTGCTTCTTCAATTGCTGTGCCCCTCTTGATCCTTCCTTCCACAGCTCTAGCTTGCCCTCCCTCCAGCTAATAAAATATCTCTGTTCAGCTGAAATAGCAGGATTCAATCAAGCAAAACAGCAAAGAATGGAGAAAACAATCATAATATTTAAAAACAAAACTGAAAAAAAAATGACTGGGTTGCATTCAGTTCCTTTGGGCACTGCCATCAATATTCAGGCACACTTTATAATGACTAAACAAAGAAGAGAAGATAAAGCCAGGCATTGCAATTCCTCAATTAAACTGCAATTTAGAATCCACAATGTCTCTCTGATAAAAAAAATAGAAAAGAAAAAAGAAAAAGAATTGGGGAGAGAGAAGCAGAGAACACATCTTGCTCATCCAAGCATAAAACAGTATTTACAATAACATTTTATTGTTGAAGCTGCCGTGGCATTCACCCACACCAATTAATTCTGTTCATTAAATAAATTTTATACTTTACAGGTATGCATTGTCCTTGGAGCTTGGAGGCAGGGGTTTCTAAATCTTTACATTCATTTGGGTCTCTCTCTTGTGTTCTCTTTCTTCATGGGAGAGTGTTCCGAAGAAACACCCTAATTGCAACCTTAATTAGCACAAAACAGATGTGTGTATTTTTCTATCATGCAATGGAAGAACAGTTGTAGGTAACTTAGAGCTCTCTAGATAGATTGGCTTACAGCTTCCATGATCCCACAGTATTGGCCATTCTGGGTAGAAATTGGACATTGGGTACCTTGGTTTGGGGCCATAGCTCAGTGGTAAAATAGATAGATGTGCATGTCCCCAGATGTTTTCTCCAAAGGAAATGGGTCAAGGGAAGCATGTTTGGGCACTCCAGGTGCCTTTCGGCCAGCTTAATCCATTGGATTCCACCGGAGGCATTTTATCTGACCAGTGACAGATTTGCTATGACACTAGAAGATGACTCCACAAGACCAAAATCAATAGTTCTTAGCCACGACAAAGTATTATCTAAAGATTTACATGGTGTATTGATGATACTTTCCTAAGAACTGCATATAAAATAGATGTTTAAAATCATGTTTTCTCACACTATGGACATATTTCTGGTTGTGGGCCATTTTACCATTTTAGGATACTTCAGAAAATGAAGTGGGGTAGCAAAATAATCCCACAAACATGTTTGCATAGAACTTAGATGGCTTTGGGATGAGGTTGTTAGACGTAATCCAAGTTGAGAAGGGCATGCACTCAATCTGCTCAGAGAAGGGTTGGGATAAAGACAACTCTAGCAGAGAGGAAGTCCACGGATGCTTGTGGAGGCAAGGTTGCACTACTGGTAACCTTCTTCCACATCAGGTACAGCAGCTAATCTGCTGCAGGAACCACAGCAGAGAGATGCTGTTTGTGGAGCTCAGTTTCTGGCAAGCTGGGAAGCTCCCCCAAAGCTGGGTGTGCTCGCTAGAAGCTAAGACACAAGCTTGTGCCAAAAAGACCGGGATCCAGTGAGCCAATTCCATGGAATCCATCAGTTTCCCAGCCCTGGTATGGACCTTTCCACATCCACAGCTCAGAGTAGCGAGTAAGCAGTTAATTTAAATGCAGCATGTACCACATCTCGCCTGCCTTTTATTAGCGTTTCCTTTCTTTTCCAAGGGAAGGCCTTCAGTCTATAATTTCAGAGTATGGTTTTGAGCATTATTACAGCTTAACATTATTGCTGGACATTATTGCTCTCTCCCACAGCATGCAGAATCATGGTGTAACTTCCTAGCATTTCTTCTAACCTCCAGAATCCTCAATCCAGCACCACGGATAAGAACTGCACAAACCACAGATGTGTTTTGATTAGCTGATTTATTAGCCTGGCATTTTTTATCACTGTCTATTAATGCCGAAGTGCTTCAAAACAATAAAGGTTCTCACTCATGTATAAAAATACCGTCTTAACAGAATGACAGAGCTGGTGTATATTTAAAATTACTGATGAACAAGTCAACAGGGAAACAGGAGTTTCAAAACCGTGGGGATCCTGGCAGGAGAGGAAATTGGTTGCTGAGTCTCTAACCAGGCTTGCTCAGACATTAGAGCCCTTGAGCTTGATGGGAGCTGCTCCCAAGTAGTCACACGCCCAAAATGAAATTGTCCACGCACCCCTTTAAAAAGGAAAAGAAAGGACACTTCACACTCTGTTGGCCCAACACCCATGTGAGCTTACAGAGTTGTATGAGGGTACAGATTGCTTAACATGAGCCCCTAGTGTAGAAAAATCTGATACTGAGAACTGAAGGGTCCCCTCGTTCAGCAGCTGCAGTTGGGGATGCTTCTTCAGTAGCTCTAGCTGGGCCTACCTGCTCATGAGAAGACGCTTGGTCCTGCTCAGCAGGCCTTTCTTCTGAGGAACACTGGGTGAAAGGGCTTTTGGCAGCCAGCTAGGTCCTCTGCAGTGGCTCTGAGCTTTCCACCTGGTTTGTGGACACCAGGCATCTGGGGAAGCTTGGCATTACCACAGAATGTCCAGACCTCCACAAGGTCCAACATGGAGTGCAGAGGTTCCTCAGGACCTCACACAAGGCTTCCCTGTGTCTTCTGTGGGGAAGAAGTGTAGTAAGGGATCAAAATCCTACTCGGAAGAAGTCTTCCCTAGCCTTGGTTTTGCCAGGACATAGGACATGGTGATACTTAACTACTGAGACTAATGTTAAGTCAAACGATTTCCCCTCATTCAAAGGTAATTAAATTAGGGCTCCTAATTAAATTAGGAGGGATTTAGCAGCAAGAAGGGCCAAACTCCACTCCTCTCAGTGGCTGGCAGCCACCATTTTCTTCCCAGAAGTCTCATCAGAGTAATATTACCTGGAAATGCTATTTCATTCTGAAGGTAAATACAGTCAACAACAAGGACTTACCCAAAATATTACATGTTCACACCAGTGCCAGCTTCTTTTGTGCTCAGCTTTTCAGAAAATACCTCCTCCTTCCCTTCAGTAAACAAAATGTGCATGTATTAATAAATATGTAATACAGAAAGGTAGTCATTATTGCTTTCAAGTCATCTTCGGCTTATGGTGACCCTCCGTAATGTCCTCTCCTTCATAGCTCTGCTCAGCTCTAGGGAATGCAAGGCTGCACCTTCCTTTATGAGCCAATCCTTTTCATACTTGGGCTGCTTCTTCATCTTTTGCCTTCTGCTTTCCCCAGCATGATTGTCTTCTCCAGGGAGTTTTCCCTTTGCATGATGCGTCCAAAGTAGAACAGCCTCGGGTTTGTCATTTTTCTACTAGGGAACATTCTGGCATCACAGAATCCTGTGGCAATGAGTTCCACCACTCAAGTCCACTGCATATCTGTTACATGTAGAAGCAGCATGAATTGAGGTACTGATCTGTATTGATATGACCTTTCAAGGCATCGCATATACTTCAGCTCTGTGATCTTTCCAATGGCTTTGTATGGGAACTTGGTAATACTCTTCCTGTATCATATTTGGAAATCTGACATTATCTGTCTGTGGAAAGCTAGTTTCTGTACTGGGCGCTATATTCTCAGTCCAGGTAGCAACTGGTTCTCAGCTTATCCTGCAGTGTGATAGTTGGTCCTTCACTCAGATAGTATTTCTGCTGGGGTTGTCTAGAGCATTTTACACAATTCCACATTATTCAAAAAATTAAAGAGCCCATCCATGAAGGTCAGCTAACTTTTTTATTTCTTCTCAGTGAACCTACAACACCATTGTTGAAGGAGACGAGAGCATTCTCACCAGCAACTGTCCGTGTCTTGTCTGGGATGAGGCATGTCAAGGTTGTCATTCATTGATCTGGGAATTAAGGTGGACATTTCAAACAGCGGTGCTGACATCAGACTAACATAGTTCAAGGCCCATGTTACCTGGCAATGTTGTAAGCACGTTGTTCAGAAAGCACTGGCAGATAACCTTTGAAATATGTCATGGAGAAATATAAATATATTTTTATAAAAGTTCTGATGTATGCTCCTCTGATGGCAAGGAAAGAGAAAGTAAACACTCAAGCAGTGCAGGGCCTCACATAAAAACTTTTCAAAGACAGAGGGAAATAACCTTGACATTAAAATGCTTCTTTCATTTCTGAGCTATTCCATCATAGAGTTTTCCAAGTAAGAAGATTCAGAAGTGGTTTGGCATTGCCACTTTCTGCTAGTCAGGGTTTGTTTGGACATCACTGCTATCGTCTGACCTCCACCAGACCTTCACGTTGCCCTGTTGCTGTCCTTCAGGAGTTCCTCTGCCCCCATCATCTTTGGAGAGATCCATCGTCTTCTGCTGATGGGGATTTTGTCCTGAAGAGGGTGAATGCAAAGTGAGTCCTCTTCTGGAGCAAATAAAAATCACACAAGTCACGGGCTTTTTGCTGGGAAACAACATGAGTACTAATGTTCTTCCCATGTGAGCCCAATCCAGATTGTATACCCAAAGGAGGAGAATTGTTCACAAAACAAAATTTCATGCTACTCTTGAAAGTAATCTCAATGTTGGACATGAACTTTGGTGAAAAAGGAGAAATGGAGAATAATGCAAACTGATGCATTTGTCCATTTCTGCTTCCTAACCAGTTCATTGGCTGGAGATGACAGGAACCCGATCTTCAAGCTATTTGCAAAAATTCAGTGCAAAGGTGTTGAAGCTCCAGGCAGTTCCTGCAAAGGATTTTTTCTAGAACTGTCATCTCTAATTTGAGGAACTGCAAACGGAGATTCATAATTCTATGAAAGTCAGAGTACAATTTCCAAGCTAGCTGCTGATTCTCCTGAGTGCATTGAACCCACTGAATTATTCTTTTTCCCTCCGTTTCCCCTTTTAGATCTATTCATATTCTCCGAGTGATGGGAAAGATCGATTCTGAAGAACAAACCCTGCCCAGTCATGCAAGCTGCATTAGCATGCAAGTCGAAGCGAATTCATCAGGCCTGCAAGGGCTGCGCCAGGAAAGGGTTAAAACTCTGCAAGAGTAAATCAGGCCATGCTAATGAGCCTGATAATAAAGCTTTCATAAACACTTTTTCCCTCCCCTTGGGCCACTGTGACAAACTGTGCCGCTCAATTCAGCCTGTGTACATACCCTTGCCTGGGCTCAGGGTCTCCTCTTTGATTCCTTACCTCAACTGGCTGGAGATGAGCTGTGGCTCAGTGGAAAGCGTTGAGAGACGCTGCAATATTTCCTTGCCAGCAATGAGACGTTTCCATTGCCTTAGAACCTGCAGGCTACACGAGAGGCAATTCTGTAGAAATGTGCTTCCTCTGCAGGCTAAGAAGGCAGGACCTGGAGAAACAGCCTAGTTCAATGCATAGATTTGGATAAGCCGTATCCACTCATTTCATTTCTCTTTGCTATCGTTATCCCTTTGTTAAGGGCCATCAGTGCACCAGGTGCCAGGTTGGGAGAAGGTCACCTGGGAGTGAAAGTAGATCTATGGGTGTTATTCCATAGATTATCATTGGCTTTGATATTTATTTATTTATTTATTTATTTAAAAATTTGTATGCCACCCCCTTGCGACAAGCCTTGGGCAACTCACAACAATAAATAAAACAGCCACAACTACAATATTCAAAGCAAACATTAAAAACTGGCCCATCTTGAGTTAAAGATAAAAATACAATAAATAAGATAAATAAACAAATATAAATTAACAATTAAAATAACTTTTAAATATAAAGGTCTTCACCTGGCGCCGAAAAACAAATAACGACGGCGCCAGGCGAAACTCTCTGGGGAGTGCGTTCCATAAGTGGGGCGCCACCACAGAGAAGGCCCTCCTCCGGATGCTTACTCTCCTTATTTCCCTAATGGAGGGCTCCCAGAGAAGGGCATCTGCTGCTGATCGTAAGGGGCGGGAGGGCAAATATGGTTGCAGACGCTCCTTTAGGTAGCCAGGACCCAAGCCGTTGAGGGCTTTATAGGTAATAACCAACACCTTGAATTGGGCCCGGACTTCAATAGGGAGCCAGTGAAGCTGACGGAGGACTGGGGTGATATATAGTCCGTGTGTGTGTCTCTGTGTGTGTCTGTGTGTGTACATACTGCCTCATAATGTATTTACTCTGGAGAACAAACAGAAGAACCTAAAGGAAGAGAATGCCAAAACTAACAACAAGCAGATAGTGAAATGAGTAGCAACATTAGTAATAGCAAGATGAATTTTCCCAGGAAAAATAGAGACGATGCAATGAAGAGGGCTTAAGCTTTCTGGGGAACAGACTCAATGGGAAAGATGGTGGACCATTTCAGGTCCTTTTCCAGACTCAGAAAGTGCAGGGAGATACCCCATTCTTCCCTCCTAAACACAGTCCTCCTTCACCTGCCTCTCTTCGGTCATTCTTGCAGTTCTGACAAAACACAAAGAAGGTTTGTGTCCACCCACCTGTCCATCTGTCCACCCATTACATGCATTATTTCACGGTTCTTCTTACAGTGGAAAGGCAGTTTCTGTGCAAAGGACTGCCAGGTTCAGAGAGGAACGAGAATCTAATTCTGGCTTGTAAAACATGCGGGCATGGAGTGTTCCCAACGCCAGATATCAGCAAAATCTTCCACTAGATAGATTTGGAAAGGTGTATGAATTTTTAGACATCCACCCGTGTTTGAAAACTACACTTGGTTTGAGATTTGGGGGGTCTGGACAACTTTCACTTTTGAACATGTTTGTTCTGTGGCAATTTTCCGTTCACGGAAGATGAACAACAATGGCAACCATGAACGCAAAGCAAGGTGAGATAAGCAGTGAGCCAATACAGTTGGGTCAGGCAACCTAAAGCCCTCCAATTGTTTTGGACTGAGAATCCCATCATCCATGGCATGACTGGCTTGATTTTGGAGGACTGGCTTGTATTCTATAATATCTGGATGGTCCCAGTTTGCCCACCTTTAACAGGGGAAATTACAGGAGCACTTCGCATATTCCTGCTTTCAGTCTTTCCTCTGCTTACAGGGCTGCAAGCTCCATTATGTTCCATGTGCCACTGTGTCAGAATGAATCCTGATGGGGGTGGGGTGGGTAGGAAAAAGATCAGCCCTCACAAGGGAATTAGCCATAGAATCTCCCCATTGCTCAAAGCAATGAACACAGTTAATGGAATTTCTTAATCAAATTTCCCTCCACACGCATAAGAATTTTCCCTTCTCTAAAGCAAAATTTCCCTCCTGACTTATATTAAGATTATTGAAAGTGTTTCATGTGCTCTAAAAGAAATGCAAAAAAAAGCGGCACAAAACCTCACTACAGCTCTCACTGCAGGTCAGCGACTGAGCACAGCTGTCCCAAACTTTCCTACAGAAGTGCCTCTCCCTCTGGAAAGATTCCGATGCACAATTCTGAGGAGCCATTGCTGGAAGCCAGGCAGGCCTGGTCCAGTGCTCCAGTTCCATGCACAGCAGCTTTGCATGTGTCTAGATGGGGCGGGGCGGGGCAGGGCAGGGGGGAACGCAACCAATGTATATATCAGTGGTAAACAGTCTGGTTCTCTCCCAATGTGTTGGATTAGAATTCTCATAATCTTCAACCAACATGGCAAATAGTCAGCAACTCCAGGAGCTTTGGTCTGAACCCTAAGAACACAAAAAAAGCTACGCTACCCCATGCCAAGCATCTATCAGCACCGTTCTATTGGACACAGTGTCCAGGTGTCTTCTGATACTGAGAAGACACCTGGAGAACAGAAAGTTTTCCCTGCCCTCCCTCCTTCCTAAATCCTTCCTTCCTTCCTTCCTTCCTTCCTTCCTTCCTTCCTTCCTTCCTTCCTTCCTTCCTGTTCTTTCTTTTGTGATCTAACAGTCACAAAATACAATAAAATAGCATCGAAATTAGAAATAGCCTTACACAGAACAATCAAAAGTTGCCTGGGAAAGTTCCAAATTAAGACTCGCAGTTGAGTTGAAAGTGGCCAGATTGGCTTGCTCTGCTTTGCCACTGGGTAGACAATGCTGGAAGGTGATGCTAGCAGCCGGCAGAGCATTTCTTCGGTGCTACCTTGCTGTTTCCAGGATCCTGAGCCAGAAGGGTAATGCTTGTTCATGGTTGGCTTGGGATGACCAGTGGCCATGGAGTGACCTTCCCCCAACATGTCACAGGCAGCGCAGGCTGGAATCCCCCACTGGGCCAGGCAAACAGAGCAAGGCAGGTGTTCTGCTCCAGTAGGTACAACTACTACTGGATATTTCTCCACTCCTAAATTTATGTATTTATTTACATCCTATACTACCCAACTGCCAAAGCTCTGATAGATCCCAAACTTCCATATTGCGTTTTCAAGTCCAAAAACATTAATATGTATTTATGTGCACATTTCTCCTAATATATGCATTTTGCATGACTGACATACACTTATTAGAAAACAATTTTCCTAATTAAATGCATCTTTGGACATTATTTCTCCCAATAGACACATGTTTCTACAAATACTTTGATTGGGGAAGACCACTGAAATATTCAGAGAAGTGTGAGTTTCAAGAGATAACTGAGTTTTGGTCCATGTAGCTGTTCGAAAGATTAAAAATGGATAATGCATTAAAATGCAAACGGCTATTTTCCTCCCATGCCTAGTTGCAACGCAGGCTTCGCGCGAGAGGTGTTACTTCTCGCTTTTCTGATTCCTGCAGGATAAGCTGCACCTGCCAAGATTCCCTGTTGCTTACAGCTGCAAGAGAGGTCCAGGAGAACGCCCCTTATTTGCATCTGTTTGGCCTGCTTAGTGGCAGAAAGTTAATAAGCGATGAGAATGCCACCCGTTGCATGGGGAATTGATGCTGCATTCTTTAATTAATGAGAGAACAACTGCATGGTTATTAATGCCTGGCATCAAGAATGAGACTTAGGAGAGAACATGTTATTATTATTAAGATTGGAATGGATTAATCTACTTAGAGGCGGTGGACTTGAGATGAAGAAGTTCAGTGTTACATTCTGCACTATTGTATTAATTTCTTAGTAGCAAATCACAGACAGACGGGTGAGGAACCTGACCAAGCCAGTATATACAAAGCTTTACTGCATATATCCAAGTTAATACAGAAGCTTAACACCTATCTTTATGTGGGTTGTGTATTTTACCTGGCAATAGTCTTGAGTTGCATGCAAGCAAATATTCCAGCTCATTCAAATGCAGTAAATTTCACCCCAAAGCTTCTTGCATCCTATCTCTTTCTCTTGTTCATGTTGTTAGATGCTTTGGGGGTGGGGGTGGAACGCTAAGCAATGTGCAGACTTTGACCACAAATTACCCTGCAGTCTGGGATGGGTAATGTGAGCATGAACTGCCCCAGACTGAATAGGCATGAATGTTCCATATACCCCTAATTTAAGGAGCAATGTATGGCTGTGAAAGTTGGACCATAAGGAAGGCTGAGTGCCAGAGAATTGAGACCTTTGAATTGTGGTGCTGGAGGAGACTCCTGCGAGCCCCTTGGACCGCAAGGCGATCAAACCGGTCAGTCCTAGAGGAGATCAACCCTGACTGCACTTTAGAAGGCCAGATCCTGAAGATGAAACTCAAATACTTTGGCCACCTAATGAGAATGAAGGACTCCCTGGAGAAGAGCCTAAAGCTGGGAACAATTGACGGCAAAAGAAGAAGGGGACAGCAGAGGATGAGGTGGATAGATGGAGTCACTGAAGCAGTTGGTGTGAGCTTGAGTGGACTCCGGGGGATGGTGGAGGACAGGAAGGCCTGGAGGAATGTTGTCTATGGGGTTGCGATGGGTCAGACGTGACTTCGCAACTAGCGAGCAAGCATTTATATCCACATCCTGGAAATCTGCCCAAGGTAGGCACTTGAAATCAAAAGGGCAATTTGCAATGGTTCCATTTGAATGGTTCCAGTTCCCATATGTCTTTGTGCTGCATCCACACACAGAGAGAAGCTGCTGGGCTCCAGGCCAGTCTGGGGAACTGCTCCTCTCCCTGAAGGATTTCAACAACATTGCCCCCTGCCCGCCCCCCCCTTTTATCTGCCCTCAGATGGGGTGGAGATTTCCAATGTCCCTTTTGTGCCTTGCTTTAGGCTCAAACGGCTCATCTCTGCTAATGACTAGACAGTGTAACCATCTATTTTCTTTGGGTGGGGAAGACAATTGTCCATATGAGCAAAACATGGGAAGCAACTACCTTTAAAGTGTGACAGCAGAATGGCATTCAACCCGAAGAGATTTTCCCAGCATTCAGAAGGTGTGATGGCAGCTAACCTGTTGTTCTGTGATGCTGATGCACCGAAACTTTGAGCGTGAGGAAGGAGGGGAAGGAGGTCAATGGGATCATATTCTTCAATGCTGGGAGGAAGCGTGGCTTTTCTTCCCACAAAGTTCTGCGGGCTTCTAACCGAGTGACAATCCTTCCTCTTCTGAATAGGGTGCCTGACCTCCATTAACATTCATAGGGTGAGAGAATACATCAAAGGGAGAACTAAGTTTATAGTTCGGATGGAGGGTTTAGCCAGGGATTACTGCAAAGCTACTTCATCGGAGCTCAGAACGGGTAGTAATCTTCTGATGTTGAAAGACAGAACAAGCTATTAATGTGGTAAAGGGTTAAATCACACCTCCCCTGCCCAGTATTGGCAGGTATTAGACCAGCATCCTACACAGAGTGATCCATTTAGTATTAGTCTATCTTGATGTAAATAAGGACTATAGGTGGTTATCTGGTACTAAAACACGCAAATCTCCCATGCGGTTCTGCATTATCCGTACTGTTACATTCCAGCTGATGAAAATTGCATAGCAGGCTTGGCTCTGTTTAAATCCCATTGGTATGGTTTGGTTTCAGTATTATTCTGCTTCCTTTATCATTTAGCTTCAGTTGTTTGAACAACGTCTTCTATCTCTATTGTTATGACACGTCCCCCTACAAACATGGAGCTTGTAGCTTGAGAAGGGTGAGAAATTTAGGGCAGGGTAAGATAAGCTTACCGGATTCTTCTTGGATAAACCTGAGAAGAAACTTCAACACATTTTTCCCACTTTCTCAAATTTGCCACTGATACGAGCAGGAAAATCAGCAAAGCTTGATGCATGAAACATTAAAATTCTCCCATCTTTGCCTTTGCTTATCCCACTTTATTTTCATTCCCAATGGTGAACTTACTTCTCTTTTCTCTGGATGGGAAAAGCGTGCCTTTGTAGCCAGATCTGATTCAAAATGTGGCTGAAGTCTACACAAATTACACCAACTGGAGCCAAACTCTATGCAGATTTCTGAATTTCTAAGAGAAAATCCCCAAAACTGAAAAGAGGCAAACCAGAAGGCCATGTGATGGCTTGATTCAGGTCAGCATGAGAGGATTCTGGTGCTGTGTGAACAGAGGGCTGGACTTCTCACTGATCTGTTCCAGTGTTACTCTTCCTGTGTTCTTGTCGTTTGTTTATTTATGGATTTCTATCCCACCTTTCTCCCTTAGGGGAACTCGGGGTGGCTCCTTGCATTTCCCAGTGGTCTCCCCTCCAGCCCCAGGCCTGCTTAGCTTCAACACAGTGTGTGCCCTCAGACCATAGTATGGGCCATATGAGCCAGAATCTGGGGCGCTGAGCCAGACCGATCTGCTGGGTTTTTACTCTCCAACCAAATTCATTGCACATGCCTCAACAATGCTAGTAATTTCCTGAGATTTGAAGGACTCCTCCCTCCCCTCAAATGCTGGGCGAACATTGAAAGGGAGAAGAAATGTAAGCAACTAAAATAAGCTTGGTTGGCAAAAAAGAGGTTGGATCCAGCCCTAGCAGCAGGTTTCACATGCCTGCCTCTTTTATGCAGTTCCTGTTACTAAAGATCACGAATTCTTTTCTCCACTAAAGCCCTTGATCTCTCTGTATAGAGCAGGGAGGGAACATCTTTCAACCCAAGGACCAAATTCCAATTTTAAGTGCTGTTTTCCAGTTCTAGGTGAGGCCAAAGGCAAAATGAGGTAGGACCAAAGATGCAGAAGGGAGAGGAGAGGCAAGGAGAGGAGAGGCGAGGAGAGGCAAGGAGAGGAATAACTGCAAGTTCTTACTGCCCGTAATGAATACTTGGGGCAGTTTTTTGTTTTCATTTTTTAAAGAATGCAGAAAGGTTGGGAAAGCACCAAATCAAACAGGGGTTGTAGAGAAGAGGCACGTCCCTCAGAGGGCCGGATTAGGGACCCAAGGAGTGCTGGCACTGGACTCCATGTCTGAAATTCTGCTCCAGGCTCTGCAGCAGCTGCCATGGATTCACACCATGAGTGAACACAGCGCAAGGAGGAGAAACTTGCACTGGACAGGCAACCTGTGTGTTTCACCGAACTGCTGAGATTAGAGCTTCCACCTGGTGCTAAATAATTTTCTTCTGGCTGGCTGTGAAAATTTATGCTGTTCAATAGCCCTCTGCTGATTCTCGTTTTATCCCCATGGAGTCCTGTGGTTGCAAACACAAGTCAGGTGCCACGGTAGTAAGCATATACATACTACTTATTTAAGGTCCCTCTAAAAGCTTCGTGGCACAGTGGTTTAAACCGCTGTGCTGCTGGGCTGGTTGATCAAAAGGTCGCCGGTTCGAATCTGCACACGGGGTGAGCTCCTGTGCACCGTCCCAGCTCCTGCCAACCTTGCAGTTTGAAAGCATGCAAACCTAAGTAGATAAAAAAGTACCACTTCAGTGGGCAGGTAACAGCATTCCAGGCACTTCGGTGTTTAGTCATGCCGGCCACATGACCACGGAGACTGTCTGCGGACAAACGCTGGCTCCCTCGGCCAGGAAACGGAGATGAGCACCATCTCCTAGAGTCAGGCATGACTGGACGTAACGTCAAGGGGAAACCTTTACCTTTACCTTTACCTAAAAGCTTCTTACTGTGCTCAAAATTATGCCTGTGCTCCTTTGCATACGCAAGTAGAAGATTTGTTAGCCTCCTCTCCTCTCCTCTCCTCTCCTCTCCTCTCCTCTCCTCTCCTCTCCTCTCCACCGTCACCTCCACCTCCACTTTTTTTAGCACTAGGATAACAAAATCTCTCTGAAAACTGGGTCTTCTTTCTTTAAAGGGAAGAAATTGTAGGTGTGTTATGAGAGATGGTCTCTTTTTATTATTTTTTAAATTTATTTTTCCATTTCAAAAGAAAATATGGAATTTGGTTTTTAGAAATAGGAAGGAAAATAAACCCCTGGTTGAAAAAATTATAGGTACCAGGGTACAGAAAAATAAAGATCACATTGAGAGCATTTTTTGCTAGAAACTTGGTAGTCTAGGAACAGCATCTGGTGACGGTGTTGCTGAAATTATGATTTATGGATATTTTGAATTTTGGGAAGTTTCCCAGATTTTCCATTATGAAATTAGCAATTCAAATTTGGAGCTGCAGGTGTGTTTTTCCTTGTGGGTGTCTCTTGCTTGTTTAAGTCTTGACAAGCATTGCTTGTCTTCTAAACCATCTCTGGGATATGTGACTCTCAACCCTAAATTGGCTTCCTAAATTTATACATCTTAACCCAGTTTACCCCTCCAAGAACCAAACCTGTTCTCAATGCCATTTCTTTGGCAAATTTGAATATGAACAAGCTTTGTGACTTGATTAGCACACCTCTTCCATTGTCATATGTCTGAGGTGAAGAACCACATGAACAGGTTATGGCTTTCGAAATGTGCACAGATACAGGAGGAAAGTCTGCTTTTCAAGAAAAATGCACATAGCAATACATACACATTTCCTTGCAAGAGAGGAATGAGGAGTAGAGAGGTGAAAAAGGACAAAGTGTTCCCAATCCACGACATGCCTGGACAAGTGTCAAGTTACAAATCCACTTGGACTCAGGTTCCCCCATCCCTTTTCACAGATACTGACCATCTAAATGTAGCAAGGGGCTCAAAGTGACGTCGCTCTGATTTACAAGTTGCCCATGACCCTGGGCAGGAATCCCTTGTGAAGGTTCTTCCAAAAGGAGCTTCATAGAGAACTTTCTGATATTCCCTTAGAGTCAAGAATCTTGGTGGTCATAACATTTCAATAGAACATAAAGTTAGTGAGGCGTGAAAGCAATCTCCATTCCTGCAACTGAGCTGAATGTCTTTAATCACGCTTTGCTATTTTAAAAAATAATGAGCTTAACATCTTCCCTCGTTTAAGGTATCTTCACATAACTGAAGATGCCCTCAGATCAGTGTCTGAGACTGATTGTGTGTGTTTGGTAACCACACACAGAAAGCAAGGCAATAATTGCAACTGTAAGAGGATGGTTCCCATGCAAAGCTATTAAACATGGCACAAACTCTTCTTTTTTGCAATCAGTATTATAATTTATTTCCCCTAGGAAGTCACAGTCTTGAGTTTGCAAGAGCTGAACAGGGCTGTTGGAAAGTATTCATTCACAGGGCTATATTTTGGAGAAGACTAGAGTACTTCTAACCACATGCCTTAGACTGATATCTTCAAACAAATGAG
The DNA here is from genome assembly GCA_023646645.1 of Varanus salvator macromaculatus. Taxonomy (NCBI): domain Eukaryota; kingdom Metazoa; phylum Chordata; class Lepidosauria; order Squamata; family Varanidae; genus Varanus; species Varanus salvator. Next base: position 4,599,693 of record JAIXND010000657.1, read on the forward strand.
TTCACCAAAATGAGGGTGCTACAAAAAACCAATATGGAAGCCTGTGCATATCAACCTTTCCTGTGGGCAAAATGGAGATGGAGCAGCCACTGTGGTAAAGTTTTCCTGCTTGGAGAAAATTCATATTCACAATAGTGCTTGCGTTCCCCGCAGAAAAGAGTACTTGGAAAGTAGGTGCCCCAGCTCTTCTAAGTGGTGTTTTCTGCAAAAAAATTTTGCACCCAGAAAACATGTGACTCCGGCTAGTCTCATTAAAACCATGCATTTTCCCAGTTCTAGTTTCCTAAAATTCCATCGGTGATTCTAAATATAATCACAGTCCATCTTGCAGATGGAAGTCCACCAAAAAGAAAGGCAATACTAAAACAGCCTGCTTCTGATCCATTAGATCGGTATTCCAGTTTTGCACACTTGAACCCTAACCCAAACCTTATCCTAACCCTGCCATGCAAGCATTATTAACAGTAGCATACAGTTGCACAAGAAGGAGACATCCAAAACTTTAGGAAGCTGAAGAAAGCTTTCACCCTGGTTAGTGAATGAGTCCTCTGCCTGCTGCATCAAAGTGAAATTTTATTTATTTATAGCATTTCTATGCCACAGCCATTGCCAAAGCCTCGGGGTGGCTTACAAGAATAATTTATATAATATTAAAATTATTTTGGCGTTTCTCAGCAGATGCACAAGCAAAAATAACCCCCCCCCCATTAACAATTAAAATATTGTTTAAATAAAAAGGTCTTGGCCTGGCACTGAAAAACAAATAACGACAGTGCCAGGCGGACCTCTCTGGGGAGCGCATTCCATAGATGGGGTGCCACTGTAGAGAAGGCCCTCCTCCAGGTACTCACCCTGCTAAAATCCCTCCCAGAGGGCTCCCGGAGGAGAGCCTCTGCTGCCGATCTCAAGGGGCGGGAGGGCAGATATGGACGCAAGCGTTCCTTTAAATATCCAGGTCCCAAGCTGTTTAGGGCTTTATAGGTGATAACCAGCACCTTGAATTGGGCCCGAACTTCAATGGGGAGCCAGTGAAACTGACAGAGGACTGGGGTTATGTGAGAACAATGCCCAGTCCCCGTCAGCAACCTGGCAGCTCTGTTTTGCACCAATTGAAGTATCTGGACCGTCTTCAAGGGCAGCCCCACATAGAGTGCGTTACAGAAATCTAATTGGGAAGTTACCAGTGCATGAGTCATCTTTCCCATATACCTGGCCCCCAGTTTGCATAAGGGATGGGCTCCTACACATCTTTCTCCAATTTTTGCTGCAGAATTCTCTCGTTAAAGCGCACACATGTGAACACGCCAGTTTATACTTTTTGAAGATAATATTAGAAAAATGCTTATTTTTCAAGTAGGAAGCTTGCTTTTAAATGTGCATATTAGACAAACTGCATGACCAATGCATCAGGGAACAAGTGCACAACAATTGTAGAGATGTTTATGCTTTAAAAAAAAAAAAATTCTCGGTGTTCCGTATGAACTGAAATGGACAGCAAAAGTATCTTAGGATAGAGAACTAAGCAACTGAGAGTAATGGAGACTGAGCCCTTTGTCCATCCCTCATTTGCATTCCTCGTGTTTGGTGACAAAACAATTTCCAGGATTCCTCGCTACATCTCACCGACCTGACTTTTCCATCTAGTAGAATCCACAACGCGCAAGAGAAAGCAAATTGTCCATGTCTTGCATGAGGGGAAACCATTGGACCCAAACTCCATTGAATCAGCATATGAGAAAGGGATGGAACAGTTCCCAAGGCAGTGATTCATGACGTGGCCACAACGCACGAGTCTCCTGAGCTAGATACGAAATGAAATATCAGCCTGCAGCCATTCTTCCAAAGTCTCTCAGTTTCCCTGGGCTCATCTTCCCAGGTTCTGGCATGCTTTTTTGCAGCTGTGAGTCCAACTTGGCACTGAGCATACCCAGTATTCATGCTGGGTGCCCACCAAAAATTGAGCCCATGTGACACTGTGCAAGGGTGTCCCTCTCCAGATGTAATTTGAGGCCTTTGTCTGTGTTGCTGGCTCTGCAAATGGTATCCTGAAAGCATCCTTGGTCTTCATCAGGGCTCAGGTCACTTGCAAATCCAGGGCCAAGCGCAAGACGGAGCCTGGCAAAGAGAAGAGATTCCAGTCCTGCAAGGATCATCACAACTCCAGTAGAGGTGGACAAAGCTTTGCATTTGAGTTCCTCTCGGTTCCTCATTTCTCCAGGCTTAAGCCGGGCTTGTTCCTACCAATGACAGCGCTTCATGTTTGAAGCATGGGTGTCCCCAATAATTTCCCAGGGTTCACAACCAACAGGATGATTATTGGAGGGACAATGGAAATATATGCTTGTGTGATGGGACATCAGCCAGACTGAGACGATCTTCGAAATATGGATGAGGTACTTTCCCCAGTCTGGTGCTCGTTGGATGGGCTACAATTCCCATTATCCCTAGCTGGCAAGAGCAATAGCATTGATGGGGGGTTGCAGTGCACCACTTCCTGGGGGCATCAGTCTGGTGGGGAGGAGGGTCCAAACCCTTTTTGTGCCTACAACCACTACCTAGGAGTAAGTCCCCTTGGAGTCATAGGACTGCTCTGAAAAGCTTCTCCAAGCTAGCGGCCACCCACATTGGCTGGCTGAAAACTCCACCAGTTAATTCTGCACTGTGCAAAGCTTTATTGGATAACAACTTGGAAGGAACCCTGGATTCCATCTTAGCATAGCATCACCTTGCCATCCAAATCCATCTCTGTGTGTGCAGGGTTCTCACTGAAGCTAGCCTCCTGTGACATTTTAAACCCTTGGGCTTGCTTTTCAAAGGGACTTAGAAAGAAAAGAAATCTTAATCTCCACCCATCCGCACCACAGCAAGATACCTCACAGATCCAAATCTGACACACACTTGCAAAATTTTTTGCAAAGAACCCAGCGTTCCTTTTTAGGCACTGCCAGGGAAGGGAGGAAGGGCTGTCTTTGTATGACTTAACAGTGACATCCAGTGGTCAGTAGGGTTACCCAAATGTATTACTTTTCCCCCAAAAGTGGGATCCACGTTGGGACAAAGGCAATGTCCATCATGCATGGACATTGGATCTTTCCTGAATAAGTCTTGCTGCATATAGAGGCAACCCGTTCTCTGAATGGATGGATAGGCCATTTATACATTCCATCTTGTTCTCTGGAATTTAAAGCATTTAGCAGAGAGTCCTATGTTGGTTCCCAAACACACAGAATGTGTATCCTGCCTCTGAACACCATTTGTAATGAAGATGTGCATGTAGCAAAAACATCTGGCAAGAAAGAGGAGGGATTTTTCCATCTAGTGTAGCAAGTGTGATAAACAAAGACATGGGAAGAATACAGATTGCATTTCAAGATTAACCTAGCGAGCATTTTAAAAATAAATCCCAAATGCACAGTTTTGTAATCCATTTAGTAGGACCAACCAAAATTCCAAAAATAGTGTGTGGAACCCTTCTGAGTTATCCAGAACCCATCAGCATCAGGATAAAGGGTACCAGAAATAGAGGATGGGGGGCAGGAGAAGTCCCCAAATACACCAGATGTTGTAGACATGGCTTCTGCAGGTTTAGACCCAGAATGTTTCTAAATCAGTTTTTATTGTACTATCACACTGCCTCCTTGAAGACATTTTCCAAAAGGGTCCAGACCAGGGGTGGGCAATTAATTTTCCTATGGGGCCACATGAGAAACTTTGACAGTTGTTAAGGGCTGGACCAAAACACTTACAGCTCTGCTCAATATATATCTCTATAAAAACAGTAAATGAAACATTACAATGATACAATGAAAATGCGGAGCACAGAACAACACTATTTAATGAATATTCACAAAAACATTAACATTACATGAAAAGCAATAAATTCAATTCAATTTAGCAGATCCTTCAAAATAAAAGCAGTGTAGTTGTATTGCTTGCATCTATATTAGGACGATATATATTTGCATTGACTTTTAATTTGCCAGTGACCTCATGCGGGCCAGTCAGGGTCAGCCATCGGGCCGGATGTGGCCCGCGGGCCGTACAATGCCCAGGTCTGGTCCAGACAATGCCATCCTTTACTTGAAACCCTCATCCATTTTCCTGTCACTACTTCCAGGAAAAAATTAAGGAGCTAGACATAGCTTGAATTGGTAGTGTAGGGACCATCTGCTTGGAAGCACCCCCGTTTCAAGGCAGAGATTGCAAATTGGATGAACACGTTGCTGGTAGGTGTTTCAGGTATTGTGTCACATTTAGCATTCTGGGACCAAGAAGAAACAGCTCTTCCCCCATTTCTGTAAACATAAAGGCTGGCTGTAAGCCAGATCTGTCTTTTGCCTTGGGCAAAACACACTCTTAACTGTGAAGTGTAACGGTAGCGCTTGAAATGGTCCGTCACTTTATATATTCATTTGGTTCCAGGTTCCATACTGGTTAGGGTGTAGCTCATGTTCCAGTGAAGTTAGCTCTGCTTTTTCCTAAATAATATGTGATAGGGAGGCACGCTAGGAAAACCAGCCAACCCATAAAAATCAGCTCATATGCCAAGTAGGCTGAGTTTCTAGGAAGCAAAGCAAAGCAAAGCAAAGCAAAGCAAAGCAAAGCAAAGCAAAGCAAAGCAAAGCAAAGCAGCCAATTTCTAATACTCTCCTCAGTCCTTTCTCCCTGGATTTGATGAGGCTTGATTTCCCAGGTGGAGACAAGGTGAACAGCACCTTTCCAGCCACGATGTCCTGGTATGAAATTGGCTCCACAGAGGTGTGCCTGGTGGAGATATTAAACACAGTCTTCCATTCCAGTATTCAAACTGGACGGTTAATAGCTAAGCACTCTGAGTTCTGGGCCTGGACAGAGCTGTCTCTGTCACTCCCATTTACTCCCTCATTTACTTAACAACAGCAGCAGCAACAACAAACCAACCAACAAACAAATACCCATCCATCTGATATGGTAGACTTTGGTGAACTCTTATCAAAATGGAACAGAAAATTGCCACAGGACTTCCCACCTTGCAATGTTGAGCCAAGTCGTCACAAACTGTTTCATAAAATAAACATTAAAATTGTGCTGGAGATAAACAAGGGAAGGGAAGGGAAGGGAAGGGAAGGGAAGGGAAGGGAAGGGAAGGGAAGGGAAGGGAAGGGAAGGGAAGGGAAGGGAAGGGAAGGGACTCTGTGTGTGTGTGTGTGTTCCCCCCGCACCCCTCCCTCAGCTGCTTTCAGAACTCTTCAACGCACGTTGTTCCAACTGACTCCCACTGTGACTGTAATTACTGCGAAGTCCCTGGTACTAGACTCCTACTAAAATCTATATATATATATCCTTAGGTTAAAGTGGCACTTGTGATGCCAGAAAAGAACAAAAGTTTCCAAATGACAACCTCACATCAAGCAACAGTCAGCTTTCGGTAATATTTTTCCTGAAAAGGTAACACATTATCAGAGCTATTTTATTTTAGGGTTCTGTTTTGTAGATGCTAATTGTTCGGAACACCGTCAGATGGTTGGGCAAATTGAAACCGACAATGCCAACCTGTTCCCTCCATTTAAAATCTCCCCAGGACTGCTAGGGACCTTGTCGGCAAAGTAACGCCAGCCTTCCCTGGTGGCAACACCATCTTGCCTCTTCTGAACGACTGGCGATACAAAGGAACAAGTTTTTCTTAACACGTTCTGTTCCCTCCGATTAGCTCGTGGCAGCCCGGGAAGAATGTTGGAGGACGTGAGAGGGGTTGGGGAGCAAAGCAACGGTTCCTCTCTCAGCAGCTTTGCTAACAGAAATGTATGGAGACGAAATAGTGGGCGACCCATGACACTCACTGTGTAAAGATGGGAGACAGCCCCACTCTGCTGCCTAAAACAACTGAAGGGTAATTGCTTGGAACCTGAGGTTTTAATTTAGCATACAAAGGCCAAACTCTGCATTTGATCGGAGCTCACTCTTTGAGGCCCACAATGTTGTTCTTATCTCTTTTTTTATAAAAACTGCCAGGAAAAGGCATGAGGAGGATGGGGCCACAGTACAAGGAGTGGGAGATGAATGCCTTCAACTACATCTAGGGATATTGGCGAAATCCACACTGGATTTAGCCAAGGAGTTCAGAGATCCATGAATTTAGCCTGTGGGTTGGCAGCCATTTTTCCTAGTTATACAGCTTCCATGGAATTTCAGACTGATTTCCCCCCGTTTTTGGTGGGGGGGGGGGAATAGAGGGATTTGCTCTAACAAAAATGGATTAGCACATTAGCACAAATGGGCACTTGTGCTACTGCTCACAAGTGTCATTGCAAATTCACACATGTAGAATGAAATTTCATTTTTAAAAAAAATCCATCAGTTAAGGGTGACGAAAGGAACAGTGACTGGCAATCCATGCAGCACAAATGGAATGGACTTCGTCACTTTAAATAAATCCATATATCCCATCTGTACCCCAGCTTCTAACACTCCATTTTACTCATCCCCTGAAAATGTTTATATGCACCAGGTTTTCCCTCTTCACAACCAAAAGCACCTCTAAAAGAGTGATCTGTATATTGGACACTTTGGCATGGGGTGGGGTGGGGGATACTTCCCACTTCACTATATCAGAGCCTAAGTGGCTTTTGCAAAAAAAGAAAGAGGAGAGGAGAGGAGAGGAGAGAGGGATTCTGCTGAGAGCACAAAACCGAAAGGTCCCTTGTAATTTGCAGTTTGGATCTACGATGGAAGGGACCTGCAACAACAGAGGGTCTGTGGATTGGCTTGCAGCTTGTATAGTTGCCACAGGGCCAAAATATCCCCAAATCCCAGTCTGTTTTAGCTTGAGGTTCTCATAGCCTTTAATGAAGCCTACACTCAGACACACAAACGAACAGAAACCCTCCAAGTGTGGGTGGGAAGGAGCCTAAAGCACATTAATGAGGACTGAGCAAGCAGAGCGTCAGTGGAATGCCAGCTAACTCTCTGGTGGTACAGAAAACCCGGGAGGATGGTAGAACGGACTGTCTGGCTTCCTGACCTGAAGCTTTCCATAATGCAAGATGCTGATATAATTCCACTTGCAACTCATTAAACTGTAGTAAGTTTGCCGCGTCTCTGCGCCTTGCTATCCGAGTCATCCTGGGTTCTGTTCCAAGCACAGTGCCCCTGGAAATGATCCCACGCACTGCTAATTTATTTCCCATTAGTGCCTGAATGTCGAATATTGAGTGATCCAGCAGTCAATGCCAAGGACTTGCATGAAAAATAAAGATGTATAAAGATTTTCTTTTTCTCACCCCAGTTAATATTGTTTGTTCAAGGCTCACTGATGGATACCCATGTTGGGTGTTAACCGTGGTAGAGAAATGGTGCCATTCTACTCCTGTTGCTTCAATTTTCATCATTCTGTTTCTAACTGAAAACAAGAACGACACACCTTACTGATCACACCTCTACCAACAAAGACAAGATCGGCCCCTGTCCAAAGCTGGTTTGCGCCAACGTCAGCTCGCAGAAATGAGCTATGCTACCAAGGTTTCGCATCCCCTAGTTCTACGTACAAATCTGCTCAATTCATGTTATTTTCCCCCTCCTCAGCCCTGCCACCAGAGTAATTTTCCAGCTGAAAGTAAAGAATAAATTCCGGAGAAAAGTAGATGGAGACAGGAAACTCATTCTGCTAAATTCGAATATGTATATCTGCTTTTAAAGATGGGTACAACCCATCCTGAGGAAGTACAAAGTCCCATTGCAAACCCTCTGCTCCATTGCTTCCAATGCACTTATTTTTACTACAGAAAATATTTTTAAAAGTCCAAATTTGCCACCTAAATTTTTCAGGAGAGTGTCTTAGAATGGACTGCTTCAGCTTGTTGGAAGCTAAATTTGTCTATTCTCAGCCCTTTACAGAAGCTTAGAATGGATGCATTTATCTTGTTTTCATGGCAAGCTGTAATAAACCTGGCAAAACCTGTGCTTTACCACTGAGCTATCTTTTCATAGACAGCTCTTACATTTGTGCTTCTCACATAGCCATGGAAGCCATGCAGTGTCTCAAAAAATAACATCAACTTTAATCCAAGGTAGGACTATCCTTATTTATGTGATTCCTCTAACTTCAGAAACTTCTGAAAACATGGCATTAGCTGGCATAGCAAAGAGATCACTCCAGCGCAAGTTTATTGGATGAAACACCCAATAAACCTCAACGGATTTCCACCTCTTGATACCCAATTGTTATCGTGCTTATCCTTGGGAAAGACTTTTACAGCTCTTAAACTTGCAAATTTTGACAATAACTGTATATGGTGGGTAGATCAGGACAGTGGTAAAATTTTATGGACAGCTGGAAACATTTTATGGACACGTTTCTAACTCTGTAATGCTGGAATACAGATGCTCGAGGCTGAAGATCAAATGCAGTCCACCTGAGGCCCTGATCCAAACTTCCAGGTTTTCTCAGATTCCCCCTTTTCCGTGCTCTCTTTCCTCAGCCACTATCATTTGATGATTTTCCAGCATTTGTGCAGTTTATAAAATGCTTCAAATTATATATTTTATATCCGATTCTGTCTATTGCAGCTGGTGGTTCTGCTTGGTTGTTGAAAGGGGAAAAAAAGTGGAATTTATCCCATCCCTGGGGGGTGGGGGGCAAAATCCGTTAATCCACCCTGCATTTTATATGTCTGTTGACTATGGATTAGTGCTGAGCATCACAGTACTCTCCAGAGCTTCAAACGGGATTAGAGAGTAACAAAAGGAGCATTTATTCCAACTAGGATGTTAATTTGAGGTTTATTTGACTGGTATTGCTGGATAGTTGGGCATCTGGCTTAATTTTTGACATCTAGAAGCTCTGAAAATATTGTTAATCTTTAAAATCAATATTGCATTTAGGAGATTGCTGGCATGGCCCTGTGTTTGCAGCTATCGGTTCCTCCATGCACCATTTCACGAGTCATTTCACCTCATCTAAAAAAATAAAAACCACGCTCTTCTCCATGGATCATGCCTGGGCACCTACAGACTCATTATTCTTTACATTATCGTTTCTTTTATGCAGACCAGTCTCAAAGTTTTAGACAGAAATGTTCCACTGAATACTTAGATAATTGGGATGAAAGCACTTGTGGAGAAACAATTTAATTAAATGCATCCTGTGTGTTTCTGCAGCCAACAATTTAGAAGACAGGTGAAACTTGGAAGGGTGGTAATAAAGGAACTTTTAAAAAATCATCTACTGGAAGGACATTTCGCTGCAGGCCAAGGCCAAGATCATTCACACAATTGTGTTTCCGACGACTATGTGTAGATGTGGAAGCTGGACAGGGAAGGGAGCCAGTGGGAATTAAATGGATAAGCCTGCAACATGGTGCTGGAAGGGACCCAGGGTGTGCTCCTGAGCTGTTTGACAAGGGGGGTGAGAGATCCAACACAGGAAATGTGCACGGGAGTAAGAGTTCTCAGGTAGCAAAGCAATCACCACCAGCCTATTTTGGGAACCGACATCTTGGAGGCAGACTCCATCCCACCATGGGGCAGATGCCAGCAGAGGGCAGCAGAAGGCTGGAGAGAGATGTGAACCATACAGTCGGCCTTGTGACTGGTTCATACACTTGCACTTATCTGTATCCACACACTTTAGCTCCATGGTAAGAGCACATCCTTGCACATAGGAAGTCCTGTATCTGTGCAGTCCAAAGATAATGAAACAAACCAGCACCATTCCAGGGAGTAGCCCTCAGGCAAGAGGGAGACAGGCAGCCTAAAGGAAGCCAGAACCATACATGAGGCTCAGTCACAAGCAGAGGCTTGTTGGAGCAACCTTCTGCCCCACATCCCCTGGAACTCTGCATGCTTCGTTCTGGTCCTGCTTTTTGGGGAAATCTGGCTCCTGCTTGGAAAGAAGCAGTTCTCAGACTTTCCAAGCAGGGGCCAGGAGGTCAGACTAGATGACCCGGGAGACCCCTTCTGACTCGCTCTCTTTCTATGTTTCTATGTTTCAGCTGCACCTGGATTCACAGCAGAGGCCACTCTGCTTCCACCAGCATGAAGTCCTACAGGATTGTAGGACTCTTTTTAGCCACTAAGCCAGTGGTACTCCCATCCCGACAGAAAGCACCTCACTAACATTATCTCATGGAAAAAAGCAACCACAAACTTCCCATTTACTTGCCTGCTTCCTGCGATGCCCTTCAGGCCACCACATTAACAACAATAATATTTTTATTGAGTTCCGCATAAAGATCTCCTATCCATCACAGGACTGAAAGAAACAGAAACAATAAGCACTTAATTATCTCTTTACGTACAAGCTAATTATACCTTGCCGGCTTTCAGGATCAATCCCAAGATGATGTGCCTGCTACAGATGCACGCTTGTCAATATTTTATGGGTTTTAATAATAAATGTAGGTATTTACGGCTTTATCAAACTCCAAACGACCGTGCAGTCCTTCTGTTTGTTTCAGTTCACTTTTTTTGGAGCGAGGAAAACATGAGATAAGGACGAGATACAGGAAATAAAAGTCAAACTTGACCGGCTGAAACCCCAGCAACACAGAAATGCAGTTTAAGGAAAGACTGAGCTAACCCCCCCCCCCGCCTCTATTTTACCACTCAGTTTGTGAGCAACAAAATGGGGAGGGAGAGCAGGACTTGGGAGTAAGGAGAATGAGTCATCGCTGCCACCTGAATTCCTCTTGGTGTTCACCGGTTGACAAGTGTGATTATTCCATCCCATAAGCCCTCAGGTGTGACACCGTGTGCGAATGTAGTCTTCGTCTGACGGCAGCATTTGGACTAAAATGGTAGACGCCAACTGGTGGTAACGGAGTTTCACTCCATGCATATTTATGCCCCGGAAATTAGGAATATGTGACGCAGCAAAACGGAGCCCGCCGAGATTCTCTGAAATGCATGTTAACATTAATTTCAACTCGGGTTTGCATCGTACCACATGGTTTTGCACAAGAGTTGATGCCTATTTTCATTTGCATTTTCCAAATGTATGTACGCATTGTGTGCAGCTTTCAATGTGCACATTCACCTCCTCTCAGTTATAAATGTGCCTGGGCACATTGACACGTCCCGTAGCTGCATTTGTCAGACGCATGCATGCAGATAGCATTTCCTTTGGTCCATAAATCACATCACCAGCTCAGAAATGGAAGGACTTTGACTGCAGATTGTACTCGAGTCCATGTTTGGTTTGAACATTGCAAAGTGGATTAATCCTGAGCAAAAGCAAGCTGAAACTCATTTCTGGTACACCCCTTCCTGAAATTCTTTTCCAACAGAATTACCAAGATGGGGGACAAGTGGCAGCTTCCCACCAAGGTTTAAGTTACCCTTTTTAATTCTGTGTCAGGTATGCTTCGTGATTTCAGTAGATGTCTTAACAGGAGCCCTGCACTGAGCAGGGGGTGGACTTGATGGCCTTCCTGGCCCTCTGCAATTCTATGAATTGTGGTGCTGGAGGAGACTCCTGCAAGTCCCTTGGATGGCAAGGAGATCAAACCAGTCAGTCCTAGAGGAGATCAACCCTGACTGCTGTTTAGAAGGCCAGATACTAAACATGAAGCTCAAATACTTTGTCCACCTAATGAGAAGGAAGGACTCACTGGAGAAGAGCCTAATGCTGGGAACAATTGACAGCAAAAGGAGAAGGGGACGGCAGAGGATGAGGTGGCTGGATGGATTCAGTGGGGCAGTGGATGTGGGCTTGGGTGGACTCTGAGGGATGGTGGAGGACAGGAAGGCCTGGAGGAATGTTGTCCATGGGGTCGCGATGGGTCAGACATGACTTCACAACTAGCAAGCAATGCAGGAGATGGTATTTGTCATCTGGAAATCACAGAAGCACCTGTATGGAGGAGAGAGAGTGAGAAGTGGGGGTAAGTACCTAAAAAAAACTTACCGTATTACTTGGGCCCCTTTTGGTTGACCTACAGGATTCTCCTTTAACTGATTGAGGAACCCAACCAATTAAACCTCGCCCCCCTCATCCTTGAAGCCAGCAGTGCTGCAGAATCCACTCCCCCACAAACAGCCTCCTTTTCCTTCTGCACAAAGGCACACTTCAAAAGCTCCATGACTGATGGTGTCATCCGAGAAGTAAATGGCCATTTTACTAAATTCATTATTTCTTTTGCTGGTATTATCTCCGAATTATCGTAGCTTATTCAGACAGAGAGCTTTTAGACTCATAAGTGTCTGAGATCATTTTTCAGCTCATCATCCCATTATCCATAATGAGATAGTGCTTCTCAACATGGTGATTACTCTCCCCAAAAGATCCCTGCTGAATGATCCCACAGGCATTAATGACATTTATTAACTGTTCCCCAAAGCAGGGAGGGGATAAGAGAGGAAAGAACAACACCTTGTATTCCCAGAATGCAGGCAGATCCTGAACAAGAATTCATGCGACGTATCTTGAAATACCCAACTGTTCTAAATTTATTTTCTTCTATCCAGTGGCAGTGCAGGTATATCCTTTTATCCACATCTCCATAGCTACCAATATACAAGACGGAATTCCATTTCTGGAAATAAACCTCTCCAGCTAAGAATTTCATACAAAGGACATGTAGTTGTTGACCTTTTCAGATCCTTCATCTGCTCCACCTTCAAACTATCAGAGCAATGTTGTTGATGATGTTGCTCCTAATATTTATGTGGAACCGGAAAAAAATTAGCACTGTATAGAGTACTTCCGTTTGCATGTCCGAAAGGTAGGAAGTAGGGCCAGGTGAAGACCTGCCTTTAAAAAAAGAAAAATTAACTTCTGAGCCAACACACCTCTATCTTTTTATTTGCATTTTTAATTGATGTTGTTTCATTATTGGATTTTTTATATTTATTGGGGGTGCTGTTTTAGTGTTATATTATGGTTAATTGCTTGATTGTGAGCTGCCTAGAGACACCATAGCACAATAGGTGGCATACAAATGTTCTAAATAAATAAATGTCAAAGAGTATGGGCTCAACGCAATTTTCTCCTCCGTTTCATCTGTCAACGGGGGCTCCGAAGTGGAGGAGGAAACCGCAAGGAGATTAACAAGGCAAGACTGCATCGAGGCTAATTTGTGTACAGTGGCGAAGGACGTGGGGAAAACATGTAAAACATTGGAAGCGGGAAAGTAACTGCAGGGGGAAATTGTGCAAATGTGATTTTCACACATCCCTTCCTGTAGCGTGATGGTACCATCCTTCTTGGCACGGCATACCACGCTCGAGAGCACTCCAGGCATCAATGGCGTGTCCATCAGTGCAGGCAATCCATCAGTCCTATTTCGGTTCCTTTTCAGCGTCATCTGTATTCACATGCAGGTCTGTCCCCTCCAATTTGGGCATCAGTCTGTAAAACCCGCACAGAGGTTCCTATTTGTTTGCATAGCCATGTCCCTAATATGCATTTTCGTAGGTAACTTTTCCTTACACGCACATTTTTTGGAGGCAGCCGTGATGCTGAGAGCTCTATTGGGCAGGGATCTCACAGCTCATAACCTGGGTGCTCTCCTTTGCCATTCTGAAGTGTCAATACTTTGTGAAACGCACTGCTGAAATTATGGATGTGGAAGCGCACATAAGCATAATTATGTTTATTGGCATTAGCAACACTTGATATTGAACGAGGAAGAAGACTTATTTGCAATATTTTTTCTGTTTAAATATGCATAGGATTACATCCTGTCTTTCTGGCATGGGGATGTTGGGAAGTTAAAGCCAAAGTATCTGAAAGACAGAAGGTTTGGGGAGAGAGGCAGTTCAAATACCCTTTCAGTAGTCCTCAAATATTCTCTTTGTAGTCCTTCGAATACTATTTTGATAGTCCTCACTCTTTTGGTAGTCCTCAAACACTCTTTTGGTAGTCTGCAAATACTCTTTTGATAGTCCACAAATACTCTTTTGGTTGTCCTTCAAATACTCTTTTGGTAGTCCATAAATACTCTTTTGGTAGTCCTCAAACAACACTCTTTTGGTAGACCTTCAAATACTCTTTTGGTAGTCCTTCAAATACTCTTTTGGTTGTCCTTCAAATACTCTTTTGGTAGTCTGCAAATACTCTTTGGGTAGACCTTCAAATACTCTTTTGGAAGTCCTCAAGCACTCTTTTGATAGTCCACAAATACTCTTTTGGTTGTCCTTCAAATACTCTTTTGGTAGTCCATAAATACTCTTTTGGTAGTCCTCAAACACTCTTTTGGTAGACCTTCAAATACTCTTTTGGTAGTCCTTCAAATACTCTTTTGTTAGTCCTTCAAATACTCTTTTGGTAGTCTGCAAATACTCTTTTGGTAGACCTTCAAATACTCTTTTGGAAGTCCTCAAGCACTCTTTTGATAGTCCACAAATACTCTTTTGGTTGTCCTTCAAATATTCTTTTGGTAGTCCTTCAAACACTCTGCTCCAATGCGTTCAGTGAGCCCCCTTCCCAGGAAAGCATGTTTAGGTTTGCAGCATTATTTTCCCATTGGCTGAACAAATTACTAATATTTTCTTGCACCGGAGAGAACAAAACACATTTTGTTTTATTCCCAAGCTACCAGCTTGGAACTCACTTTCTACAGAACTTCACAAAAATCCAGCTTTCCTTGCAAAAGCATTCAAACGCAAACAAGCATGAGGCAAACCAAAACGCAACTTTGATTTTGAATTTGTAGACATGTACAGATTCATTTTCCTTGCTGTTTGCCCAGCTCTGAATCTGACTTGATGTGCAGCAGGCACAATAACACAGGCATTCAGGTAGCATGGGCTAAAGCATGTAATTTTAAAAATCAGATAAAATTATTTGTAAATGTCACTTTCCTTTCTTCATCTTATCACTCCGCTTCCCTCTTTTCAATGCGTTCTGCCCATTTCCCCATCAGTTCCCATATGCTTTTATTCAAGTTTTTGTTCCAACATCAGACACTTGTTTCCTTCTGCAGCCTGTGATACGCAGACTGGTGCTTCTCACTTTGGTATTCTCATCTTTCTTTAATTTCAGTTGTCAGGTACATGGCAACCATCCAGGAAACCTTCATGATTTTAAAAACTTTTTTTAAAAAAGATGTTTGCTTTGGTATTCCACATCCCATGCCAATTTTCCAAAGATTCAATTTTCATGAGATACCTAGATGGCAGCAAATTTGTGTTTCAGTGGGGGGAAAAGATAAATACGGCATGCAGCTGCAAAAATGATATGATAATATTGGGCACCTCTGTGCTATTGGATTAAGGCTGCAATTCTAGACTAACTCATCTGGAACTATACTCTTGTCTGACTATACATGTTTAAAATTGCTTTGTAAATGTTGATGCTTTCTCTAAAGAAAGTTATCTCTTATAGCAAGGGCTTTTTTGTTGTGGCACCGAGGGAAATGGGATGCACCTTTGGGCAAGCAGTACCTACATTAAAGGGTAACCCTTCCCCCTGTGATGGAGAGAGAGAGATGCTCTCCTCTCTGTGAAAGAGAGCTTTCTTACCTAGCTGGAGGATGACTTTTGCCCAAATCATGGCCCGAGGAAAAGGTTAACCTCATCCCCCAACACCTGTAGTCCTAAAATTGTTCCAGAACCAGCACACTTCTACTGGCATCCCATAATGCACATATTGCTTTCACAAAATGCACATCCCATCTTGTTTTGGCTGTCAATCAGTAGGTACACCTACAGTGTGGTTCTTCCATTACAATCTTGGATTAAACACAGACAGACAAGCAAACAAAGAAACAACTGCCTTAGCATTTTTACTAAACATTTAATGTGGCGTTACAGGAACTCCGGATAGTAATATATTTTTACTTTAGCAATGCGGCTTGAATTATTCTTTTAGCGCAGGGGTGCAGAAATGCTCCCAACCTAAGAACAAGATTCCACTTGGAAAAGCTTTTAGGAGGTACCTTCCCATGCTGGACCGGGTGAAATGCAAAACTACAGGAGAATCACATCCCACGCCAAATTCATCATTACCGATTTATTTTAGTAAGCATGAGCAGCAAGTCCAACTGCAATTAAATCCTGGAGCAGCTTCTAGGATCGACAAAAACAAAGCAATCCCTGTACTTAGGCTTAAAAAGACTCATAAACGGGCAGGCATGGGAGAGGACAGCAAGAAAATTCAGTGTGGGTTCTTAATGTTACGGTTTTCTGATAACGACCAGCTGTGATGAAACAGGTCGCTCACACTTCAACCATAGGCAGTGGGAGCTGTAGAATAAATTTCAGGCCTTCAAATTGGGTTATGCTTTGGATGATTTTAAAGCATGTCCAGTGCGGACCGAATAAAGCCCCTTTGCTATCTGCTGTGCTTAAGTTTCAGTCTAAATATTCAGCATGGCCCTGCCTTTGTTTCAGGCGGAAACCTGTAGCAATGAGCAGTTTGATGGCTTTAAAAAAATGACAAAAATTGGTGGTGGTGGTGGTGGGGGGTGATCAGGTCCAGGATCAACATCTGGTGGCATCAAGTGAGTGAGACTCAATGTAACCCTGCATTGGATTAAGTTGGTTCATTGCACCCTGTGTATTATGTGGCATGGATAGATGGTGGTATTTTTTATCCCTTTAACACATAACACAATGTTCTGCATAATAAGATTCCATTTAATATTTCATCAATTCTTTACAATTTGATAATAGATGACAGACACAAGCAAAAACTTTAATCATGAGACAGTACTAATAGGACTCTTGTGCTGTCAGTTCTCATCAGAATAAATATTTCAAATTATTTAATCTAGACTTGCTAGTTCATTCTTTCTTGCACTTGAAAATGTAAAATAAGTAACATAACCTTGAGCTGAAATTAGGTAATGTTACCATTCTGCTTCTTTCCCACCTTGTGTAGAACCATACAGAATAAAGCCAATTAGTAGGCAGGAAGGAGAAAACAATAGAGACTCGTTATTTTCTGAAGAATGAAATTTAATAACTTTAGAAAGTCATTTCTTTGGCATGCTCTGTCTTGTGGTCATTATCCAATAATTTAACATAAAGTGTTCCCGGAAAGATATCTTCATTGAAGAATGATTTTAAATTGATTCCTTTCCTCCCCCACCCTCACTTCTTTTATCATTTAGAATTCAGTAAAAGAATTTTAAAAGATAGTTTTTCACTCCAGATGAACTCCCAACATGTAATACTAAAGTCAGTAATTGTTGCTCTTCCATTGTAGATAGAATGGAAATGTTTATATATTATCAAAATGAGGTTTCAAAATGAGCGATCGGGCCCATAAAAAAGAAGGATAATATTGTTTCACAGAAACTAATTGGAAACTTGTTTTTGAGTAAAGTAGTTATTATTTCCATTAAGGCAGTCTGGAAGAACATGAAATTCACCTTTTATCTTTCTGCTTGCCCGCTGTCGTGGGTTATTTATTCAAGCTGAAATTAAAACCTGACAAAATCCAAGGGAGGTATTTCATACCAGTAAAAGATTATTCTTCTGGAGAGAAACTTTTATATGAAATTTCATTATGTTGTTAGAGATGCATTTATTACATAAAATGGAATGCATAATTCAAAGATATGTGCCTCAGTTTACCCAGAGAAAGACTTATCGTAAGTATGAATGTAATAAAGTAACACCAAAATTGGCAAGACAATGTCTGTCCTGGCCGGACCCTCAGCCAAGATCTGATCAGAGAAATGAAACAGTTCCTCAGCCATGCATCCATCCATGGACTGATGCATTTACACACTTCTGCTGCTACTGAATTATCTATGAGCACCCAGGACTTGATCCGTTGAGGTCCTCCAGGATGCAAATGTGGTCCAACAATAAGGATGCAGTGCCTCAAGAGTGTGGCCCAAATTGAGCCCAGCTCAGCTCCCAGTCCAAACATCCCAGGTTCCCTTTATGTCTCCGCCCCGTTCCTATGGCCAAACATCTTATCCTTTGACTGCCAACAACTGCATAGATTCCCAGCATGTGTGGATGTGTCTTCTACCTCTCCTTAAAGACTGAACTCTTGCACTCTAAGCTTAATACTGGCAGTAAGAAAAGATATAAGAAAAATATACTGGGGGTGTTATCTTGGTTGTGCCCTCTTGCCTACATCCCATTTAACTTTGATCCTAAGGCACGGCCTACTACTGGGAACCAGACTTCAAGATGTACTCTGAAATGATATTCAGCCATCGACCTGAAAGAGCATCAACAACCCTAACCTAAGAGAAGAGATTCACAATAGAATTTGAGTCATGTTTTAATGAAAGCTTATATACTTTTGTTCCTTCGAACCAACACACAAGCTGAAACTGATTGATCCTTTGACATCCACTTTTCTCTGCTATTTAAGAATGCATACAATAATGTGCACATGTAGCTACTCTTCCGTTGTTCGTAAAGAATGGAGATGGTGGAATGATGAACTAACATGCCGTTTTTATGCTGTTTTGGCATTTGTAAGCCATCCAGAGAAGCTTTGCATCATGGGGCAGCACAGAAATGGAATCAAACAAACAAACAATTAATAATTGTTTATTATTGCGATGGGGCGGCATAGAAATGTTTTAATAAATAAATAAATAAATAAATTCTTCTTGCTGTAATATCATCGAGCCAAGATGATCTGCAGGGAGAGTCATAGCAGCCTGGGACAAGAACTCATGCATACAAAATCAATGTAGCTTTTTTATTAATGGTGCTTGAGTCATTAGTGACTAAGGAGATCTGAGAATTGAGATTAGATTTCAACATTCGTCTGATAAAGTTATTTCTCATGTCACTCGCTATGTGATTGGCAATATTACTGTAGGCATTAATAGAATGTATATGACCCATGTTAATATGATTCCATTCTTGCAAGTTAATTTCATCTTCAAAATTAGTTACAATTATTTTGGATACTTTAAATGCTGTGTAAAATACCTTTAACTGTGATATGCTTCTCATAACGAGATAATTTTCATACATCCAGAGTTCCTTCTCATCTTTTTCTGCACCAGCTTTCTTTATGGCCAAATATTTTTTCGCATTTCACTATAGGCAAAGATTTCGCAATTTTCCCACTCCTTAGATATCCCCATCTCCATTCTCTTCTAACTAACTCCAAGTGCTCCAACATCTTATCACTGAAAGCAAGCAAATTTCTTGTTGTTTTGCAGATAAGCAGACACACTCGTGGTGGAAAATCTTCATTTCTTCAGATGCACAACAGCTGGGCTAGTTCTTCTTCTGTATGCTTCTGTTGTAGCAGAGGAAGAAATAGGTTGGAATTTGATTCCATTTTTCAGTTTCTTCACATAATTTCTGCTTTTACTGTTTTCTTTGTCTGTTCTGGCTTTTTTCAGCATAGGGGATGAAAAAATACTTTGCGATTTCTTTGCATGTCACCTGCCGTCACAGTTTTGGCCCAAAAGAATTCCCACAACCACAAGAAGCAAAGCGGTCGGATTCTGGAAGAAAGGCCTTCAATTCCAGCTTCCTGGGTGTTTTCTGCTAATTCAGGCCCTTCTTAGGAGATCAGACACTTGGCCTGTGAGGACTAACTGAATCTAAACCTTAAAACAAGGTTGTAGGTCAAGAAGTTTAATAATAAACATACCTTACTTAAAACCAGGAAACGGGGCTGGAACTGACTTCTAACAAGTAATAACTCACCTCTAACAAGTAATAGGGAAAAGGTCTGTAAATCAGGTCTGGGAAGTTCCACTGGGGGAACAATTGGCTGGGTAAGACCCTCCAGAAGGGTGTCTTAATAGAGAATACTGGTCTAGTTGGACCAGTGGTTTAGCAGAGCTCCTGCAAAGCTCATCTACATTCTAGATCAAGAGAGGTATTACTACCACTCTACATGACTCTGGTGCGCCCACAACTGGAGTATTGTGTTCAGTTTTGGGCCCCTCATTACAGAAAGGATATAGCCAGGTTGGAGTCAGTGCAGCGTAGGGCCACAAGGATGGTGGCTGGTTTGCAGGGGATGGGGTATGAGGCGAGACTGAGGGAACTGGGTCTCTTCAGCCTGGAGAAGAGGAGACTCAGAGGGGATATGTTGGCAACATACAGGTATGTGAGGGGGTGTCACATGGAGATGGGGAGAGGCCTGTTCTCCCCTGCAGAGGAAGGCAGGACGTGCTCCAATGGAGCAAAGCTAGGGAGCCAAGGTTCAATTTGGATGCCAGGAAGCACTTCCTGACAGTTAGGACCCCGAGGGCGTGGAATGGGCTTCCACGGGAGGTCGTTGAGGCCCCATCGGTGAGGGTGTTCAAAGATAGGCTGGACATGCCCATGGTGGGCATGTCATGAGCGGAGCCGGCTGGTGCCGGAGGTCAGACTAGATGGCCCAGGAGGCCCCTTCTGACTCGCTCTGTTTCTATGTTTCTATGTTTCTATATGAGGTCAACGAACGTAGCTGTTTATGCAAAAATACTCTGTTTCATCTGTGCATGTTAGGGAGGGTCTGTGACATTTTCCTTTTAATGAACATTTTATGTGGCCAAGAACCCAGAGCGTGATATCCTTATTCAATGTACCACCTACTCAATGTTTTCATTCTTCCTGAAGCAGCTCATAGCTATGAAAATGGAACAAACTCACTCGGAAGTTGGAAACCTTTCTCTAGTTTTACATTCGGGAATGATGAGTACTTTGTTTCCCAAGTATGAAATGAGCATTACATGCAGGGTGCCATTAATTGCTTTCGACTCCCTTAATCTGCATGCACAAAAACTTCACTGTCATTCGCCCGCATCCAAGAGATGTGATTTAGCAATGTTTCAATGTGCTAATCCCCTGTTTGAGATGCAGAGTGGGAACATGAGCATGATCATATGACAAAGGGACAAACCCAGCCTCCATGGAAGCACCGGGAATTTTGCCACTGGCTTAATTGATTCTGTCCCAATTACCTTCATTATGTATGACTGACAGAGTGAACTTGTTTGGGTACATTTAAACTTCGAATGAATGTGTCTGCAGAATGGAGCCAACACACTTGCGGACATTCTGAAAAGGCTGCTGAAATCCTCTTTCTTTTCTTTTCTGCCCACACGCCTTTCCCCCCTTCAATTCTGTACGACTCTGCAGTTTCTAGACAGGAACTGAAAGGCAGAGTGACAGCGGTAGATAGCGAGGAGAGTAAAATTAATGTTTTGCTATTACTGATGGAAAAAATCCACCCAAAGTCAATTGATTTATACATAGTTTAACACAATGAATAATGCAACTTTGTTCATGTCAATTATTTTTAAATGATGTATAGTATGGATTTTTGCGCAGTAGATCATTCGCAGGAAGTGCCGCTGTGACCCCACAGCACTCGGTTCATCTTCTTCTTTGCATTCATAACTCATTTTCCAAGTCTGGGTTCTCAGGCAGCCAAAATGGCATCTTCCGTGCACAAGAGAGATGCCTCACACAGGAACGCCAAGTTTATATCTGCACAATCTTGTGCACAAATGTGAAAAAGGAAACAGTGGGAACCTCAAAACTTGCCAGTGGCCGTCGCGCATATCCTGTGGGTTCCAACTGACTTTGGGTGAGAAGACATGGTGCAGAGGAAAAACGGAACAGAGAACCTTGCAACAAGAATGGGTTGACTGACTGGAACCAGGTCCACAACCATCTCCGTGTAGGTCCTACATGTCTGTGTATATAAGGCAAAACCATGAAGAGGTATATGGAGACAGGGGAGCTGAGTAGAAAGGCTTTGATGGTAATACCAGAGCTGCAAGCCATTGAGTGGGATCCAGTGACCAGGACTCACACCAAGATTGGAGCTGAGAGATCATAGCTAGCCATGTTCCAGTAAAGACACCGGGACAAGCCAAAATGCTTCTGATACTGCTGAATAGGAAGTCTTCATGGACCTTTCCTGTTGACCAGGACCTGATGGCTTAGCTTGGCTGGACAAAGTCACTTCAGCACCAGTGACTCACCCAACAGGGAAGGCAGACACACAAGTGCAGAGCGTAGAATCATAGAATAGCAGAGATGAAAGGGGCCTCCAAGGCCATCGGGTCCAACTCCCTGTTCAATGCAGGACTCAAGCATCCTTGACACATGGCTAACAACTGCCTCATTCCTCATTCAGTTCTCTGATTGGAATCTGAGCTTCCAGTGCCTGATCTTGAGCTAGAGAGTGCAGACAAGAGCTTTGCTTGAACTCGAGTGAGACTTGCCTGCAGGCCCGGGGAATCTCATCTTCCACCTAAAATCAATTCTTAGATTAAGGAGTATAGGAGCGTAGAGAAAATCTTTCAGCCTGGAAAAGGAATTACAGCATAACTGAAGGATAAAGGAGAAACCGCTTGGTCAGCTTGGCTGTGCAGAGAACAACATTCAGAAGAGCTTTCTGCAGGCACATTCACAACCTTGTATCAGTGCTGTCTTGGTTCTCTAACCCAAGCAGCTCCTGAGAGTCAGAAAACCTTGCAAAGAGCTGTTTCTATTCCATGGGGGCTTTGCGTTAGCAGAAAGCACATCTGCCTTGCAAGCTGGACATCTCATTTCTATCCATCCTTCCAGGGCTCTGCAGCTTGTACCCAAAAGCCCACCTGAAAACCAACTCCAGAGGGTAAGAGAGCCCTCCTGAACTGGGGTTATAATTTGGAGGGCTGTATTACACATACCAAGGCAAGGAGCCGTTCACATCTACCTTGTGTGACCAGAAGTGTTTTGCACTAGTCCCATGCCCTGAACAGATGAAATCCAGAGTGTTAAAGCATTTCTCACATTGCAAAATAGGAACTATCAGTAAATCAATGTGCATTGCTGGAGATAAACAGCCATTGGTGGTTCTGCTCTGGCCTTGTGATGGTTACAGGAGGACGTCACTCAGGGCTCATTGCAGTGTGAGGAGAGTCAGGGTTCCCAGAAAGGTAGAAACACAGCGAAGCAGCACTATGGAGAGCTCCAAGGGATTGTGCAAATGGGGCCTAACAGATGTGCTGCTCCAAAAATTAGCAATCTGGAGCCTTAAAATCATTTTCAGACGCTTCCTTGCCAGATTCAAAGGATGGGTGGGTACTAAGGACAGGATATTTTAAGTGGTAGCTTCTGAGAGGTAGAATGGCCTCCCAGGAAAGGATCGCCGGGTGCCTACATTGTGCTCTTTTTAACTCCAGGTGAAGACATTCTTACTCTTCCAGTCATTTTAGTTCTTTAGGTTTGTAGTTTAAAACCTCTTACTCTACTTTTTAAAATCTGTATAGGCCTGCCCGATTTTACTTTGACTTTATACTATAGTTTGAAACTTAGGTTTGCATATCTATAGATTTCCGTCTATCCGATCAGCACTTTCTTATGCTGCATGCCATGGTTTTAATTGTTGTGAACTGCCCTGAGAGCTTTGGCTATTGAGTCGTATAAAAATAGAAGACATAAATAAAATATCAAGATATATAATGCCTGCAGCATCTGCAGATCAAGGCCAAGCTTTATTTAAAATAATTCTAGGAGGAGAAATTCTACTGAGAGATGGGATGTGTAAATTATACAGCAATAACGTTAATTTTATTTTGAGTTTTATGTTGCATCGGTGTAATCCAATTAAGTGTTAATCAGTCTGCCTGTGTCAAAACTCTCCATTAGGCAAAATGTTCTCCTTTTTCCAATATCCTGTGTTTGTCTCACATTGACAGAATCATTTTTCACACACCGTGCTGGGGTTTAGGGCTGATATGACAGCTTAAACAATGAACTGAAATGCTGCTGAATAGAGGGTTTTGTTTTGTTTTTTAAGAAGAAGAAATTCACGGCCTTTTGTTGCTGTTAATCATAGGAGATTTTGATGCAATTGCCCGATATGCCATAAGCTCTCCTTGCCTTTAAATTATGCAAGAAACAAACTATATTTATCAGCTTTAAGAAATAACCTGTGACTGCCTGACTTATCTTTGCATCCAGAGCCCTTGGCAATTCTGGGCCCCCTTCTGAATCAGTCCCTGGTTGTTGGGGAATGAAAGAGGCTGCTGTTCTCAGCACGTCTTTGAGGACCAGGGTGGACTCTTCAGATTGGGGTGGCGGGGTGAACCCTGGGAGAGTGGCCTCCAGAAATGGAGATGGAAGAGGTGGAAGAGCTTCTCTCAAGGCCGCCATCTCCAGGTGTTCAGGTAGACCCCGAGAGCAGAATCAGAGTCTGTGTATGCTGAGAGGAGACATGGGACAAGTCTGGCATGATTCTTGACCCCATGGTGTGGTGACCAGAGAGAAGGGCTAGTCTGCGTACTGCTAGGAGGCTTGCCCTGTTCCAGAAGGGCACTCCCAGAGGGGTGGGGTCCAGGGTTACTCCAAAGGAGAGTTTTCAGAAGTACTTTCTAGTCCACGTCCCACAAAGCACTCTGTGCATGCTCAGAGAATCTTTTGTCACCCATTATAGTTTGCTGGATATACTTTGGGGAATAAAGAATGTTCTGTTGCTTTGAACAGGAGAAGGGGACAACTTAGCTTCCGATAGCAATGCACAAACTTTAAGGGACTTTTAGTGGGGCCGAATCCCTACAACAGAATAGCTGCATTCCTTTGTTTGACCCCGTTTGCTATCTTGCTATCTTGTCAAAATCATGGGAATAATTTGATATTATTTTTAAACTTGGTAACATCAGGATAAGAAGCTTTTTGAAATGGATTAATCTTTCTTAGCAGTTCCAGCTGGAATAAAGACAAGGCCTGGAATGCATTTTCACAGCTAGAGATGAATCAAGATACTTCATACATTTGAATTTTTCCAATATGTCATGAGTCAAAATATGACTTTAAGAAAAGAAAGTCAGCTTCAAAGAACACTTTCTCTGAAATATATATCTTAATGCTGTCAGTTATTTTTGAATCCATAAAATCCTTACTGTGTTAGGGGGAAAATCCAACAGATTCCAGTATTGGTACCGCACACACACAAAGGCGCACACACACACTATTTAAAATGGATTGCCCTGAAACAGTTTCCTCACATTTGTCCCAACTCTGATCTCTACTGTGGCTCACTGAAACTCTCTACACTGACACCAAGCTTCTAGTCCTTATGTTTAATGTTTCCTCTATCTCCCTCTTACATAATTCTTTCTCCCTCTAGCTAGAAACCCATAAACTAAACAACATCTTGCTGCTTTATGTCAGGATCATTACATATAAATCATCCTTCCCAGACATTCTGTGTATTCATGCCTCTACATTTTTTTCTCAAATGGTCTGAATTTCAATAAACACCTTTTGTTTAATCGGATAGTTCTTCCCTAAAAGCAATGAAGAAGCGCGCACATAAAGAAGCTGCTGAGTGTCACCGGTTGTAAAATCACTTTTAATAAAACTAATATCTGCCTTCATGCTCACTGACATAAATTTGAAATGAATCAAGGGCTCTATAATTGGAGATTCGCTCTCTCATGTTCATCTCAAATTAAGCCTGTGGTCATTTCGACAAGACAGGGACCAGAGTAAAATCAAAACATGTTGTTTGCAAGCAAAACAAAGGACGAGGTTACCCATAAAGATCTCTAACAAACTAGCAAATCAAATCAGGCTAAACCTGGGAGTCTAGCAGGTGGGCCTCTGCATGCTGTGTTTTGAGAACTCATCTCCTCTTATGTCCTGTACTTTGGTCCTTGGAAAGTTGCTTTTCTTTTAGTCTCTTCCACTTTCCTTCTGCAACATGAGCGCTCTGTGATTGTTCATTGCAGCCACGGCAAATGCTCCATGAAGTGCAAGCCTTCCCACGACAGCCAGGACCACCCAAAACACCCTGTCAAACCGCCCCAAAATGGTTGCCAATCCCTGCTCAAAATGTTACGTTATGCTATTCGCGAAGTTGTGCCCGCCCCATCACAACCCCATGGACAACGTTCCTCCAGGCCTTCCTGTCCTCCATTATCCCCCAGAGTCCACTCAAGCTCACACCAACTGCCTCAGTGACTCCATCCAGCCACCTCATCCTCTGCCGTCCCCTTCTTCTCTTGCCATCTATTGTTCCCAGCATCAGGCTCTTCTCCAGGGAGTCCTTCCTTCGCATTAGGTGGCCAAAGTATTTCAGTTTCATCTTCAGTTTCTGGCCTTCTAAAGAGCAGTCAGGGTTGATCTCCTCTAGGACTGACTGGTTCGGTCTCTCTGCCATCCAAGGGGCTTGCAGGAGTCTCCTCCAGCACCACAATTCAAAGGCCTCAATCCTTCGGCGCTCAGCCTTCCTTATGGTCCAACTCTCAAAATGTACCTCTAGTCAATCATTAGTTTTATTTAGTGCTGGAAATGAATCTAGCCTGAAGAATTCATATGATGTCTCCAGTTACAAATAAATTCCAAAGTTGCACTAATTATTATCAGTCAAAGCTTCTCCACTAGTAATTCTGGGCCCTCCTTTTAGAATATTTGAATATGGTCATGTCCAACGCAGCAGCCTGCAAGTGCTAATTGGTTCTGACATCCCTGGCACATAATTGGTGGTGGAGCATCTCTTTGAGCTCTCCCTTTTCTCTCTAATTACTCCTTCTCAAGGCAGATGGGATCACATCCCAGTGATTCTTGTTATTAGAGATACTCAGTGTCTCCCGCAGACTCCTAGCATAAAAGCGAAAATCCAGGACTGGTCAAATTGGAGTAAAAGAAATAGAATTAACACTGAATTTCAGCCTTTGGATGGAGCGGATAGGAAAATAGAAATGACCACCAAAGCCCTGGGTGAGCACGGTTTGGCATCCGGTTGTGTTGTCTGTGATACTGTGAATGACCGAAATCTGATCTAGCAAGAAAGTTCTTTCAACATCTCTTCCCATTGCAGCCTTCAGCTGGCCCCATCTCAAGGAAGTCTTTAGAAGGACAATGCTACTGTAGCTCCCATTACAAACTCATTACAAAGCACTGGCTGAAGAACTTGGGAGCTTTGTCTTTCAAGTGCTCCTCTGCTACTCTAGAGTGTATTTGTCCCCCATCACCTTTGCTAATAGCTGAGAAAATGAATCTCTGTTCTCTTCAGGGTTTGCTCAAGGTGTTGGTTCAGCAGAGTCCTGGGCTGACGTCAGCCCAACATGGTTAAGCATCACTGCATAAAGCAAATGTTTAAACTAAAATGTTCATCGGGGGCGGAGGAGTTAAAACCGCATTGCAACCAGTCACTCTCAAATACCAACAATAATAAAAAATACTTTAAAAAACGGGCACACACAAAATATAATAATATGGACACCAGGAACACTTTCCTTAGGAGACCTGTCTAGTGGTAAAATGACAACTGAAGAGCTCGTATTATTTCTGATCCACTACAACGCTTTTATTGATCTTATTGTGATACTCTCTTGAAGCCTGCTTTTCAAAGCTTTCTATCTGGGGCAATATATAACTCTAAATATAGAGATTTCCACTGACTTGGATGAAAGGCTTTGTGGTTTGGTCTGGTATGGGTTTTTAATCCTACAAGGTAGCTCTTTTTCTCTCCATCCATTTGGATTTCCCTGTAAAATATGCATAGGCAGAGAATTCTCTTAGCGTTTCTTGAATTTTGTCTTGTTGCTTCCATATTCTTTGTCTAATGATTTGCTAATGAGAGGTCAATTGCTTATGCAAATGAAGGAAAGAGTTACCCAGGGATGGGCTATATTGAGAAGCAAAGTCTGCAACTTCTAATGTTCTGATATCCATCATTTTTATTTTCATGAGCATTTTACCTGGCGGGGGCTGCAACCTGTTAACCATCATCTGGAAGGAACTGGGAAATATTTCAGCCTTGTTTGACAATGGCAAACCTTGATTCAGGTTTATTCTCTGTGGCAATATAATGACTAATATGTACAGGAAAAGGTGGCCTTTCTATCCACTGTAGTCATTAAAAATTGGTATTTTTATCAGATTCCTGCTGTGATTTCCAGAACTGCCTAACAACCCAGGTGTTTGTAGCTACAGGATTCACCGCAGTGGATCAAAGCAGTGATCCATTACAGAGACCTCTGTTCCAGCTGTGTGTTCCCATTTAGGAAAGTTGGGTAGCAAGTGTGTAGGCCTTTCAATATCCAATTGACAATTTGGCATTTTGTGAGAAGTTTTAGGTAAAATACCCATTGTACACCCAAGGAAGGGCCCACCCCTCTTGGCCAATGGACCAGAATGCTCCAGTATGGACCTGCGAGCATCTGTTGGGATGTCCATGCACCTTTGTGCATCGGATAATGC
The DNA here is from genome assembly GCA_023646645.1 of Varanus salvator macromaculatus. NCBI lineage: Eukaryota > Metazoa > Chordata > Lepidosauria > Squamata > Varanidae > Varanus > Varanus salvator. The sequence continues at coordinate 4,627,740 of JAIXND010000657.1, forward strand.
TTGCACAGATTATTTGAATGTGCAGATGAGCATCACAGAAGGAGTGCCAAGCCTATACATTTCTATTCTGTGGGATTTGTGGGCATCGGTCAGAGACGTTTCTTCTGGGTGGTGGGCATATTCTATTTAAAGCAAATATATAAACTGTATTTGTTTGTTTGTTTGTTTGTTTAAAGCTTTTATATACCATCCAGTTACCCCAGTCTCGGGGTGGGATACAACAAACACAGAATAAAATGAAGCACAGCATCCAATAAGTCCAATAAAATAATACCCACATCACAACCGAATCAACTTAACAATAATGGATGAATAAAAGGTTTTAGCCTGGCCCCGAAGAGAATACAGAGTTGGCCCCAGGCAGACCTCTCAGGGGAGTGCATTCCATGGCTGGGTCACCTCCACCGAGAAAGCCCTTCTCTGGGTAGCCCCCTCCTAATCTCCTTCAAGGAGGGCTCCCAAAGAAGGACCTCCGCACCAGGTCTTAAGGGCTGGGAGGCACAGAGGGAAGGAGATGCTCCTTCAGATATCCAGACCCTAAGCCATTTAGGGCTTTATAGGTTTTCACCAGCACTATGCATGCCCTGGACAGAAAGTGCAGGTCATTTAATGCTATGTAATTGTGCCACTTCAACGCATCTGGTTCAGGCTGTAAGTTTGTTATAGAGAAAGCCTCAGGTCCAAAAAAAGGTCTTGGGAATTGCAGGACTCTTCACAATGCCGCAGCCTAGGCAGAAGATGCGAGGTCAAGGTTTTCTGCCAGGGTTATTCTGACTCCAGTTCTGCTGTGAAAGGAGCAGATCCAGCTACTTTCCGAGGTCTCAAAGGTGGCCCTGAGGAACTTGGAGAAATGTGTGGGAAAGGCATTCCGGTGGACGGTGGGTGCAGGGAGCAATTACTGGTTATATTACAGCAACAAACTTTTAAAAAAGGTAGGGAAAGAAATGACAATTTAATCCATCAGCACTTATCCCTCTGGAAAAAAGAAAGCCTAAATAAAAGCAACTATGTGAGGTTCATTCTCTCCAAAATAAGCCTGCAGCAGCAATGTTTTATTAAAGATACAAGCACTGGGTATTGACCTTGGCAACTGCAAAGCCAGTCACTGTATGGTTGGGCTACATTCCATGTTACAGTTAATAAATAGCCTGCAATGTTTTTCTTCCTTTTCTTTTTATTTTTCAGTCTTTCATGGAGATTAAGATTCTTCTTTGTATTCGGTCCCATCCAATGTACATGCTCCGTCCCCAACTAGTTTGCAAACTAAGTTTGCTGCTTATTCTGAAATGAATGGAATGTCACCATGCGGTATCGACAACAAACTCTCTCAGCAGGGGTACCCACCCTTGGGAAAACTCTTCCTTGTAAATTTCAGGAGACAGAAAAGGTGGGCTGTTTCAAAGGTCTCCTAAGAACACACCTGTTCATCCAGACTTTCTCTGGCTTACAATTAAGGGTGCAATCTTATGCCCTTGACATTTTCTGGTGGGGAGGCATACCATCGGTGCAAGTCCCACTTCTGAACTGAGAAATGCCCCTGAGGTTGGCAGTGGGCTCCAATGAGGCCACCCCATGGGCCTCACAGCCAGTGGAGATCTCTCGAGGCTGGCTGGCCCTGCTGTCCAAAGGGGAGGGTCAGGAAGGACCAAGGCTCCAGCATCCCTTGCTCATGGGGACGGCCATTTCTTCTGCCATCCACTGGATGCCTGTAATCATCCAGTTTTGCAGGACTCCAGGCAGCCAGATCCTGCAGTGCCTTCTATTAATCACAACACTTCATTTAGGGCACATATTACTTGCTCAGCATCTTATTCTAATTACATTGGTTTTAATATCATATTTAATATTATTTCATTTAAAATTGTTTTCTAAATGCAATTTCAATCTGTGCCTGTAAGCAGTTTGGAGAGTTTATTATATCTAGCAGCATGAGAGTTCTCACACATAACTAAACAAAATTTTAGATTGTAGCCTAAGTCTTTATCAACTTTGAAACAGGGTTGTCACTTATGTATCAACAAGGAGGAGTAACATTTATGTATCACCAAGAAGTATCACCAAAGTGACACTTATGTATCACCAAAAACGAAACAGCAATTTGGCACAATATTTGCATCTGAATATTTGTGTGTATAGGTATACATTTAGGGATAATTCTGACATGATATGGTATATCTGCCCATGAACAGTGTGATCTGTTGTGCAGTGCCGTTGATAGGTACCCCCACATGATCTTTAAATTTGAATTGTGCAGGATAACTTTTCAGACTAAACATACTTCCCTGGCCACCCTGCAAATAGAGGACTGTTCCCTAAAGAAGCAGCTGATGGATTCCACCTATACTTTTGTCTGAATTTTAACTAGGTAGGGGAAAACTGCCCTTTGTTAATCATTCCTTTTAAAGTCGATTGATTTGTTATTGTTTATGTCTTTGCATTTATAACGTTAATTTTTAAAAAATGGAAAACCTTTAAAACGTGACCGGACTGCTGTTCTGCATTTACTTTATATGGTGCAGGTGTATCAACGGCTATTAAACAGGGACGGAGAAGTGCCGAAAGATCCGCAGGCGAGTAAGGGCGAAGCAAGGGCGCGCGGGCGACTTCCTTCTAAGCTAGTGAGCATGCTCCGCTCTTGCCAGTTCTGCATCTTCCCGGAGTTGCATTCTTCTCCTTGCTTTAAACGTGTTTATGGAAGCTGTAATCTATGTATCCCTCTGCATAAGCCGTGCCCCATAAAATATCGCCTTTGATGCACCCCATTTTGAGGGAGGAGAAAAATGCTTGGCTCCAAGGAAGGGCACGAGACAGGGCAAGGATTCGGGAGTGGCTACCGAGCATGCGCGGTCTATCCCGCGCATGCGCAGAGGCACTGCCGCGTTGAAGCACTCCGACTACGGCGAGGTCGGGCCCGCTGAGCGAGCGCAGCGCAGCGCAGCGCTTGCCAAAGCCGCCGCCGAGACGCGAGTGCCCGGGATCCCCGGCCTGCCGTCGCCATGGCGCGGGACGTGAAGAGCAAGCTGTCCAAGAACCTCCTCCGCATGAAGGTACGACTCTGCGGGCGCGAGCAAGCCAGCCGGCGGCGGAGAGAGGCGCCAGCCAGGGCGGCGCGAAGGGGCGGGGCAAACGGTGTCCGGAAGTAGCCGAAGGCGCGGCGGGAGGAGCCGAGGGCGTTCGGGCCGGGACCATGGGGAGCCGAGTGGCTTCGGGCACGGGTCGGATGGACCCGAAGGGCTTCGGGCAGGGCGAGGGCAGCCGAATGGCTTCGTAGGCACCCCGAGCCGAGCCGAGCCGGAGCCGAGCCAGGCGGAGCTCCGAACCCTTTAAAGAGGTGCCGGAGCTCAAGAGCTGCTGGCGTCCTTCCTGTCCGCCTTTTAGGCACGGTCTAATTTGGAGCTGCACTTTGCACATGCCCGGGGGCGCCGCCAGCATCTACGGAATCCAGAGTTGTGTTTTCTGCGATGTGCCTGCTTTTCCCCTTGCACCATCCGCCCGCTGAAAACCCTGCCTATTTATTTTCTTGGTCAGCAGGGGCTGTGAAGACTAGCGGGAGTGGAAGAAAGTGTGTTTAGGGCTCTGCAGTTCAATGCTTACAGAAAGCCACTTAAGAGGAGCGGAATGGTGTAGCCGGCAGAAGGGCATGGCTGGCTGGGTGCCGTGTTTTGCTGTGGGAGCAGCCAGCTTCTGTCTAAATAAATCCATTTCATAAATGGGCAAGCCCCACCACCATGGCATCTGTTCCAGATGTGCCCACCGGGTCAAAAAGGGTTGGGGTCCCCAGGCATACCATGCACGGGACATTACAGACGCTCTTCCAAGCTAAAGCTTGCTCTTTCACTGGGTGGGCTTTGCCAGCAAGCGAATGCTACCCATCATTTCCCTCATTCATTCAACTTTTTTCTGTCACCCCCCCCCCTCAAACTCATCAATTTCCTTTTGAAAGTTGCCCACAACCTGACCTCATTGAGCTGTTGGAACATGGCAGCATCCTGTGGTCGTCTCCAGGCAAAGGGAACAAACACGCCTTGGGGTCATGTATACTTCCAAACTATTATGTTTTAAATTACATATTGTTTTTTTAGGGGGCGGCATACAAATCTGTTAAATAAATAAACCAATGGTGATGCGGGACGGGGGGGGTGGGCAGATATTAATAAAGCGCTGACCTAGCTTTGCCCTTGGATTTGCGAATCCGATGTTGAGTCCAAAGTGGAATTAGTCGCGGCTCAGTGGCTAATGGACTCCGTTCCTGTTCTGTAATGTAACACGTAATTCAGCTGAAGTACGGCATGGCGTGATTGATGAGCGTGCTGTTTTCGGAGAACAACATCTGAGTTGGATTGCCATTAATTTTTTAAAAATATAAATATTCATTAAGTATTTATAACTCAATATAGCCAGGCCTTCATGGTTTGTTTGCTTCGGTTTTCCGTTTGTGCCATTCCATTTTATCTCCATCTTTCAGGCTGTAGTTAAAAAGTGCCTTCAACCCAAGTATCAAGCAAGATTCCCCCGTCCCCCCCACTTCCTTCATTTTGCAAATGCTGCGGCAGTTACAATGCGTGGAGGTTGGCATACATCTGACAGCATATAAAGTGGTTGTCTGAAAAAAATGATTAGGGATTGGAAAGGCCAAAAGCAGCTGACCCTGCCGCTTGTATGCTCAAAAGTCCCCACTTCTAACGGGGTTTGCTAAGGCTATTTCAGGCCTTATCCCATCAACTTGCAAGTGTGCTTGACTGTCTCAGATCGATGGGACTTTGAGTCAGTTAAGATCAATCTATAACATTTCCTCTGGCCACTTACTGCTAAGTAATTTCATTAGCATCAGTGGCTTTGCTCTGGAGGTTAACGGCGTTTGCTCATTTGAGGGGTACCCTTTTGATTTCTGAGTCGGATCATAATTAATTGCAGTTTTCTCTTACTGGAAAGCGAATCTGGTTGCACCAGGCAACCTCAGGCCTTGGGACCATGTGACAAAAACTGGGATCCCAGGAGGCAAGATGCAGATTTAAGGGTGCAGAGTTGTACTTTCTGTCCTCAATACTTGTAAGCCCTGAAAGCTGAGAACAGAATTACCTGTTATGGTCCGTTCGCTTGCCGCAGGGCTCTGTTACAGAGTAATGGATGCAGGATAGAGAAGGGAGCAGAACGCAGTGGGATGTGTCTGTAATGCTCATGGAAAAACTCCCCTTTGCAAGAATTGCTGCGAAAAGTCCTGCCCTAGGAAGCAAGAATGACATAGGCACATTCCTCTTTCCACTGGAATATTGGAGGGTACAAATTGTTCATCTTTTCTTAGATCTAGTCCTGTGTTGCTTTCAGACATGGAATTTTTCTTCCTGCACATGCATTTCTTTTAACCTTCACACTGGGCCATAATTACTACCAAAGCCCTACACATTTCATTTCTACGCTTCGGGATGTCTCCTCTGAATAAGAAGCTTTAAAACCCAGCTAGATCAATATGCTCACTTGCCCTGGAGGCTGCTTTCTGTTATCTTCCCAAATGCTCTACCACATCCCTTGCTGAGAGCTGGGTGAACCTGACCAACACATATGCCAAAGCTCTGGGAGCCGAGAGAAACTCCGGAAACTCTTGTGCAGCCAAGTGCAGCTTTTCTGTATGTGGCTGAATATCTGCTGCAATCCTTTGGGGGCCAGCTGCAGTTCATCACTTGGAAAAGTTCATAAGTTGTGAACATTTTTCACAAACCCCTTCCCATAGGGGGGATGGATCAGTCTGTTTCTGTTCCAGGTTAGGTTTATACATGCTCAGCCATAAGCCCATCCTGTCCAGTTTCTGCATGAATTTGCATTTCAAAAAATCTCCATGAGAATTTGCATTTGTATATTTTTGCTCCTGTTTGCTCACAAATTTCTGTCCTAATTTCCCATCAACGTGTAAGCTTATTTTATCTCAGAGTGTGGGCTTTCTAAACTTTGTACCTTCTATGTACAACCTGTACCAAGTTCTATGTCACAAAATTCGGAGAAGTGCAGAAACTCTGTTTTCCCATCTGCACTTTGCTCTAGAAAGTGTGGACCTGTCTAGTTTGCTTTAACATTTGAACAAAGCAAGAATGCCAATATAGGATCTCTCATTTAAGGGGTGATATTTTATTTGTTTATTATTTATTTATTAAAACATTTATAGGCTGCCCCATTGTAACAAAGCCTCGGGGCGGCTTACAACAATTTAAAATACAATAAGTAAAATACAATAAAACTATAACTATAAACAATATATCCCTCCCCCCCTCGGTGCATCTCGGCAACTAAAAAAAAAAATTGCTACAACAGAAATACATAAATACATAACAACAAATTATAAGCAAACCTAAACTAACAATTAAAATATGATTTGAATAAAAAGGTCTTCGCCTGGCGGCAAAAAACAGATAACGACGGCGCCAGGTGAACCTCTCCAGGGAGCGCATTCCATATAATTCCATAATATTAATCCCAGTATCTGGATTTCCAAGTAGAGATCTTTATACATTTACATTTTTTTACAGTTGCAGGAGACCACGGCGAGCGAAATTCTAAAAGGGAAGGGAAACAGAAGGTCTAATTTCTGCATGCTTCTGTTCCTGTTATTAATGGGCGAGGCCAAGTGCTGTTGTACAAGGCCCCAGGTTCAATTCCTGGCTTTTCCTGGTAGAGCTACGGATCAGTCCTGCCTGGAACCATCGGGAGTTGCTGCCAGCCTGTGCCAGTAATACTGGGCATGATGGACCAGTCCTTGTATGCCGAGTTTCTCAAGGAGCATTCAATACTGTTCCCTAGTTTGCAGGTGAATAAACCTCAGAATTGCTGTACTTAATGCATCGCATTAACCCAAGCACTATGCAAATGAGATGCAGATCAGCACTGGCCTTTCCCTCATAGCCCTTGGTGTTTTTTATTCATCTCTCCTCCATTCTCAGCAGCCACCATCCCCATCCTCTGCCCATGGTGCTTTGTGCACCTGGAGAAGGAAGTTTTTGCTCAGTTTGTAGCCCTGCCTCCTTTCCCATCATTTGATCTATTCCCTAGGATGCCACGGTTCACTCCTGGAAGCCCAAACAAATGCTCATTTACTGAATTTTACTTGCCTTGCAGCTGTTGAAACCAGGAGTTAGATATTTTTATTCCAAGCTCTGTGGGTGCCTCAAGAATATAATATTAATAAATATAATTAACACTAACTTGAATGCTTGGGGAGGGAGACTTGAGAGTTTCAGTTGAGACTTTTGAGACTTTCAAATGATTGAGAAACTCATTGCCTTCAGGTAATTCATGGAAGCACCTTCTCTTCTCCTCCCCAATCCATGTCCAGCTGCTCCAGTTCCAAGAATAAGTGCCGTGCTTGTGGCATTTGAGAACTAGGGAATGGATACAGCGATTTTTGCATCTGAAGGCATTTTCACGAACAAAGGACTTACATTAGCTTTGTACTGAGTAAGAGACAAAGCCAGCTAGGTTGGTATTTCCTCTGAGTTTGGACAGAGTCTTTCCAGGCAGCGCCTGGAAACAAGAACTCAACCTGGGCATGTGCTCCTTCCCACAGATAGAATTCTGAACTATACCTGCCCGCAGTTATGCACAAGCTCACAGGAGGCTACAGACACCTGAGAAGACCCAAATCTTCACCCAGTGCGGTCTGAAGCTTCTAGTCCTCTTGAAGCATGTGGCAATTCCAGCCCCACCCCTTGCTCTGCCTCTGTGCCTCAACCATTAAAACAGAAGAGGGATGCGTCAAGTGCCCTCATTTGATGTTTTAGGATTGCTCTTCTAACATGGAAAGTATTCATGCATCCTTAACTCCGTTGCTCAGGGCATTCGGAAATTTTGCTGAACTCGATTGAATCGATAATGCTTTCCCTGCATTTCTGAAATGGATTTTGCTGTGTTAAGAGAAGGTACCAACACTGGTTAATTTTTAATTGTGAAAACACAGTACAAAGAGTTCAGAGAGGTTGCCAACTTCCAGGAGCTTCTGTTTTCTGGCACCACCATTTTGTAAGGATAAAATGCCTTCTAGTGCTTAAATATTCTGTTTGCTTAAGCAGTGTGTACAGCACCTTTCTGACCTAAAGATCTCCAAGGTGGCTAATGCATTAGGAATAAAACACCCAGCATAAAAACACATTAAGGCCCAACTAAAGCAAAAGACATTAAAACCAGCCCAGAACAAGCACTCAGTACTGAAAGTACTATAGCCATTACAAATAGGAATAACACAAGCAGAAAGGAGAACTGTCTAAGTAGGTTCCCCTTCTCACCCCGGTACAATAATAGAGAGAGTTGTTAAGACCTGTTTTAATCCAGAGGGTTGAGCACGGGGCTTTCAAAATCTGTGCACTGCTCCATCAGGTGAGGTGTTTTCAAAGGCAGGCTGGCAAAGGTGTGCGTGGGAATGGCTGGAACAATGCTGGGTGGGGAAGTTATGCAGTCTATGAGATTAGGCTCAGCAGGTCAGGCAATGGTCATGGTTCTGTGTTGCAACCCAACCCGCCCTTCGGAGCACTGGAAAGGAGAGGGGGAAGTGGCATGAGTTGCCAGGAGAGGCCATGAGCTTTCCCACACTAAAGACATTCAAGGCGATGCAGGGCAGTCATCTGGGTGGGATGATGTGACTTGGTGCTTGCACCCACTGGGGATTGGGCCTGATGGTCTTCTTGGCCCCTTCCAGCCCTACCATCCTATGAATCTTTGAACCGTACCATTGCGGTTGTTGCTGTAAGTCACCAACTTGTGCCCAGCCCATCGCGACCCCATGGACAACATTCCTCCAGGCCTTCCTCTCCTCCACCATCCCTTGGAGTCCGCCCAAGCTCACACCCACTGCTCAGTGGCTCCATCCAGCCACCTCGTCCTCTGCCGTCCCCTTCTCCTTTTGCCGTCAATCATTCCCAGCATCAAAGCACACCATGTCTTCAGTTTATTCTGATTGCCTGATACATTGTATAGGAGTAGTCGCGGACAGCAGGCCCGTGAGCCCAGTCTGCCCCCACCTGGGTTGCAATTCCACATTCTCGATATGCACCCCCTTTCCTTCCATTGCTGTTTTTAAAAAAACAGCATTGCAAAAGCTGGAAATGCTTCTGCTAAAGCTCTGGTGCAAACTTCAAGCAAAAATAAAGTTGGAATGAAAATGCCTTTGCCCTGCCAGTTTCTAGCTTGTGGTCCCAGAGCAGTTCCCAGAAATTGTAATTGGCTCTTGAACCAACAGTGGATCATCAAACCTGGTAGGTAGGATAGAAACACAGCATGTGCCCATCTAGGGAAATCAGCATGCCATCTACTGGTCCCTGTTTACCACGATCAACCTGCTCCCACTCTGATAAATCACCCATTCCTGTTCCCCCCGCACCCTATTTTTGTCTTTAGGGAATGCCTTCTGGCATTTGGCTCTGAGTCGCTACACTTGTCGGTGTTATTCTTCAACATTCAGCGTTCCCCTCCCAGGGTCTCTGGAAGTTAACGGGTGCGTGGGTGGATGTAGTCCTGGGGTGCCGGCACGTACAGAAGGCAGCCCCGCTGGGCACAGCCTCTCGTTCCACGCACGGCAGCTGGCAGTGGTCTGTAAATAATTGCAAAGGAGCGTTCACGGGAGATCACGCACAGCTTGGGTGGGCAGGCTCGCTGGGGGCAATTTGTGCTTCTGCTGTGAGCACACAAGCACAAGCAAAAAGTCCTTCCTCAGGTCTAGTTTTGCCTCCCCGTGCAACAAGATTGCACGAGGTCTAAAGCGTGTCCTCCCCAAGCAAGAGACACTCCCCGAATTCTTCACATCCAGCTGGGGCCTGAGTTGCATTTCCCCTCGTTCTTTCAAAGACAGGATCTCCGAGGCAACGGCACAAGCAACATGTTAAGATTTGCTTTGCTTTTATGCAGTGGGAGTTTGTGTTCGGTTTTGCTCTTCCCGGTCATGTACTTGACATGTCAGCTCATGTCATGTTCTCCCTGGCATTGAGGCCAGTGTGGTGCCGTGGCTGGAACACTGAATTGGGATTGAAATAGAAGAGGAAGAACGCAGTTCAAATCCCCGTTCAGCCACAAAACCTGCAAAGTGAACTCGCGCTCTCTGCAACGAGACAATTTGTGCCCACCGCTTAGGGGGTCACTTCATGAATCTATTTCACAAAAGCTTGTGCACTGGTAGATTTGCAATTTTTTTATGATGCCGGGAGATGCGAGTCCTTTGCATTTTCTGCAACGTACTGTAGCACCAACCCCGTCTGCAATTCCACTTCAGAACGTAGCAAGCAGTGTTAGAATTGCATGCGTCGTGGCCACCGAGTGACCTGTTGTGTATATTTCGTCCCAGTTCATGCAGAGGGGCTTGGACTCAGAAACCAAGAAGCAACTTGAAGAACAGGAAAAGAAGATCATTAGCGAGGAACATTGGTTCTTGGATCTACCAGAACTGAAGGAAAAGGAGTAAGTTTGTTGCATTGCCTTGCTTGGGTGGGAGAAAGCTGGGAACAACGAAAGGAAAGGAAAGGAAAGGAAAGGAAAGGAAAGGAAAGGAAAGGAAAGGAAAGGAAAGGAAAGGAAAGGAAACAATCTTCTGAAACTAGGGAGTGAATTCTGACATGTTTATTTCCTACCAACTTGTTGACTACACTAAACGTAACTCTCTTTAAGGCTCTTCCTTTGCTACTTCTTTGCAGGAGCCTCATAGTAGAAGAAAGAAGCTTTGTGCCATGTGAGGATCTCTTGTTTGGCAGGATGTCATTTAAAGGCTTCAATCCCGAAGTCGAGGTATTGTTGGGGATGTCCCTTTATCCTCTCTGAATTCTGCAGAGCATCTTGGCTGAGAGACTGACTTCACATCTCCACCTTATTACGCAACCTCGGTCAAGCCACTGTTCTCCCAGTTACATCCCTTTGTCCCAGGCTCAAATACACCAGTAATCATTCTCAGAAGATTAAATGGTGGATACGAAGCTTTGAATGTCTTGAAGCGCTGCTTAGATTCTCAGTGAACCCAGTTCAGCCCAAATAGGGAAATGTCAGGGGGTAGGGTGGGGTGGGGAGCAGATGGTCCAGATGGTGACTTGCCCATGCTGTTTTTTCTGGCCACCAATTTTTCTGGCTTTTGTGCAGTCCCCATCTTCCATTTTAAAAGGTTTTAAATGGATTGTGATCTGGCAGTAGGAGATAATTGAAAAGATGCTGCTACTTCCGTCCCTTATGCCTTCAGAGCCACTTATCACTGGGATACTGTTCGCAATAAATTCTCCAAAAAGTGTTCAACCCTTTGTACTGAAACTAAGTCAGTACCCTGGACCGTAAAGACAAAGAGATTGTACGCTGACTGGTTTTGGACTGATGCCACTAGTGAACAAAGAGCATTTAAGTTGCAATTGGTTTGTTTTTCGTAAGGTGTTTCAAGTGCCTATTCTGTGTTTGGTCTGTATGATACTAATTTTGGTGCTCATCTTGCAGTGGGAGAGGAGGTAAAGAGATGGTTAAAAAGCTGGTGGGCACAGGTCTACATTGTCTAAGGGCCCATCTTTTCCTTTCTTTTCCTTTTTAATGATTATTTGGTCTTATTGCCAAATCTGTCTCCTTGACTTTCTTCAGGGAGTGTAATACTTAAACTGATATCCCACGTTTTTCATTTTCAGAAGTTAATGATCCAGATGAACTCAAGGTACAAGACAGAAGAAATCGAAGAGGTAGATAATTCAATGGAGGCTGATGTATCGGATGAAGAAATGGCCAGAAGGTAACCGTTACCGTTTATGACACAGATGACATTACCAATAAGATGTGTAGCTTCTTTGTCTCCCTGTAAAATGAAAACCTCCAGAATAGACCTAATGCATGATGCACTTGTTTTCAAAAGAGACTGTTTCATGGTGGAAAATAGGTTGTTGATCTGATGAGAAGTTCCTTAAATGCTTTGCTTTTGTCAGGCATCTTAGCTAGTAGTAGGCCTTGGCCATGAATTTGTTTCAGTGTATTGCCACCAAATGCCACAAGAGAAGGCTCCTGGAAAATGATGTATACCCACCATTAGAAATATATATACATTTAAGACATGCTATGCGTAAGGGTCAAACAGCATGCCACAATCTGAGTCACAAAGGCCAGTTTAAGATTTTGAGCAAGAACTCTGTCTCCAGTGGAACTTTCCCAATCTCCCATCAGTGTGAGACTCAGCGAACGCTCCGGGAAAGGTTGTCCTTCACTTGTAGGGGGCAGCAAGAATGGCATTTGGGGGTGAGGGGCGCAAAGCTAGCACACATGTCCCTGTCCCGGCCCCCAAATGTCTATTGCTTACTCATTAGGACAATGTGTAATAGGGCTGATGGTTTGGGTATGCCCTTTTGTTTTAAGAGTACAACATGGAGTCCTGCATTGTGCAGGGGGTTGGACCCAGTGGCCTGACTGGACCCTTCCAACTCTGCCATTCAATGAACCTGTGATTCTTACCTTCAAATTGATCTGTACCAAAAGGGATATCCCCTGCAGGAACCTCAGTGCTTATTAAACACTTCTGATTCTGGAGGCTGATGGGAGAGAACGGTTGTTTCTGTTCTGCTTACCTTTTTGCACAGTCTTAATGTTCAGATTCCAAGGTGGCTGTGGGTGAAAGCTTTTCCCAACCTGTTGCGCCTCCCATCTGTTGGGCTGCAACTTCTTCAGTGGCTTAGAATGAAAGGAGTTTCTGTCCAACGTGTATTTGGAGAAGGTTGGGGAGCAACTGTCTATCGTGACAAGCTGTATGCTGGAAGAGCTTCGAAACTCTTCTGATTTCTCCATCTGTTCTCAAATGGTACATGCTGCGCCTTGCTTTCTAAACCTACCATGATCTTTCCAGGTATGAAACTTTAGTGGGTACTATTGGGAAGAAATTCTTGAAGAAGAGAGACCGCCACGCCCTACAAGACACAGAAGACGAAAGCAGTAACCAACCGCCCAGCAAAACAAAGAAAATGTTTTTAAAACCCCAGGATTAAGTGACATGGATGATTTTTGTAACCTCTCGGCTGCAGAACGTCTGTTTTGTAGCATGGTGATGCAAGCTCTATTTCTTGTAAATGGCCGGATTGCTTTATGGTTCTGAGACAGATGCATTTGTCAGAGTAAATGAATATGTGATGGATGATGTACTTCCTTGGCTGTCCGCACACCATTGTTATGGTAGGAATCTGGTCAAGGCAGAGATTCGACTGGTGAATGTAAGCAAGATGGTTGTCACCTGTTGAGAGCAACTTTAGATTATGATTCTGACTGCGAACGAAGTATTTAAAGGGAGAGAAGATCCCCTTTTTGATCCCTGGAAGACAACACTGTTTTCTGTTGCCTGGGCGGGTAGGTGGGAGGGTGGATATGGTGCATTTTGCTTCAGAGACATTATAGAGGGAGGGTGGGAGAGGGTTTGCTGGGGAAGTAAACAGCAAGAAGAGAGAGCCTGTCAGCTTGATTTACTTCGGCCCTTGAAAACTGTTATTCTGTTCGAACATATTTTCCGGAAATTTTAATGTGCTGTGCCTAGCACTTGTGTTAATTGTGTCTCTTCTTGAATAAAATTATTCGACTCGCTGTTAGAAACCTCGGCCTTTTGCATTGGAAGTTTCATTTTCTGTTCATTCTTCAGGTGCATCAGTAACATGGACCTAAGCCATTACAAGATAAAGACAAGTATCAGTCACTGAAGAGAAGAGAATCCTGTGGCTGGATAGATAAAACTTTTCAGTACAGTCCCAGATTATGACAACACAAGGCGTTGTTTGTCCGTCTGTCCATCCCTCTGGCAGTGCCATAATGACTAAGAAATCCAGACACCTGGAATCTCACACACATATTCAGATATTCGTATTAGCACCACTGGATCAAGGCTGTTGCGGGAGGTAGCTATTTGCTCCTGCTGTCGAGGCACCACAAGGTCTTCTTGATTCCCAGGGTTCCCAAGCAGTGTAGGATGCTTTTGCTGAGCGCTCTGTCCCCGGGCATCCTGCCTGTATTTTCCAAGCGAAGCTTCCCCACTGCCCCGGTGTGGTCGCATTCGGAATCTCATACCAGGCCTTTCAGAACTCAACTGTGGGTGATGTTCAGCGCATAAAATCAGGAAGTATGAAGCATGTTAAAGTGTTCTTAGGGAAACCGCTGCACTGACTTCCTCATTGTTATCAGGATTATGCTGACTATTATGGCCTGTCTCAGCTATGGTTTGCTTGTGCATGTGTGAGTGTGTTGTTTTCTTGGAAGCAGTAAAACATGACTGGCTTTCTCAGGGTGCCTGCAGAAAGTCACTCTGCCCCTGCCCCCTTCCTTCCTTCCTTCCTTCCTTCCTTCCTTCCTTCCTTCCTTTCTCAAACTGCTTTTACCCCATTCCTTAGTCCAAAGGCCTGCCAGTCTGCTTTGCATGTAATTAATAAAACAACAGCCCCACCCATAGGCTTAACTATCTAAGAATAGGGAGAAATAGATGAGGAGGAAAGATTTGTTTTTCATACATGCAGGCTCAAGAGAAAAGACGCTTGGAGAAGAGGGGTCATTATCGCTCTATCTCTGGGCAGTTCACTGAAGCAAGGCACAAAACTAGATTATATGAGATATAAGAAGCTAAATGTCCAGTCATTTGCACGTGTGACATACGGATGAAAACCTTCTGTTCACAAGCCCCTCATTAGCTAGTCAAGATGGATCACACACACAAAGAACAGGCTCTTTCCTACCCAAGAAGGGGGCCTTATTACCGTCGGAAAAACCCGAACCATCCCCAGCTTCCATTTTCCAAGGCTAATTAAAGGCTGTTGGGTCAATTACTCAAAACCTGACCACCAAGTAGTACCATTCAGGAACAAAAGTTAATGATTGGAGAACATCTCCCTTGTTTCCCATTCCACTGAATTTGGCTAACAAATGATTTATCAATACTCATTGCGGGAAAACTCTGAATGTCTTTGTCTCCCTTGCTCATTACTTAAGAAAAGATCTCCTGTGAATCAAGTTTTTTCCTATTGAGAGAAAGATCATAGAGAGTTTCTTCTTATTCTCTGACTAAAACCTCCCTCAGAAAGTATATTTTGGCTTAGAAGTGGCTTTCCGGGTTTCAGCATTTAGGAAGATATTCTGGGATGCTTGTTTGTATCCTTTAGAAATATGAACTTTTGGCACACGTGAGAAGCTGAAGGAACATGCTGCATTTTCAGGTATTCTGGTTTCCCAGATGCCCAAGGAATCCCACAGAAATGCACACAAGTAGATCCCATTCATCTACCTAGCAGTGTGTGATTCTGGAGAATGTAAGTTGTACTAGGGCTTATTTAGGTATGACACAACAAAGGGGTCGAACATTATACAACCAACAAGTGCATGGTTGGTTTATTTGCTTGAGCGCCACAATATTTTCACATTCAGTGTGGAGTCTCTTGCATGCATCCACAGTACGAGTTAAGCCTATTCTGTCCCAGGTTGCAATGCAACAAAATGTGGAGAAGACGGGTGAGTGCAGCTGTGCAGGACTGTGCATCGGGCACCAAAGCCAGAGCCTCATAGTCTGCCCTTTGTCAAAGCAATCGCAACACCCATCACTGGAGACAAAAGGTTGATCAAGTGCAAGGTCAAGAGCAGATATTCCTGACCATTAAGGAAATGGTGCCATTTCTTTGGTCCTGGACTCCACTGCCATCATTTTTCATTGACTTGGTACCAAAACCGAGCAACACCCATTTCTGCTGGCCTGGCAGAATCTTGTCTCTGGCTAGCCTCAATTGACCCAATCAGACTTTGGTCCCTGTTTTGGAAGCTCCTCCACAAATGCTAAGATTGGCTTCTTCCCTGCCCTTCCCCATGTCAACTTCTATTCAGAAGCCATAACTTTATTTTCCCATTGGGAAGCAGTATATAGGTAACAAAACTACCAGTCTAAGTTAACAGAATTCTGGAATAGCTAGGAGTTAGAAAGATTTACCAGCTTCTTTGGGCTCCTACCACGCTTGCTGAAATCCACTGTTGTACAGTGCAGATTGCAGAATGCCTCTATGTTCCCAGTACATTCCAAAAGTACCAGCAGAGTTATTGACTCCAGGTCAATACACTTCCTCTTCTCTCAATCTGCCCCTGACCCTCCAGTGGCCAAACCCCCTTCTGTATTCCTTTTCCCCTTGTGCCAATAGTTTGGTGGGTTCCCATCCTTCTAAAGGCTTGAAATGGCCCTTCTGAGGCTTCATTACTGACAGTAAGAACTTGAGGCTAAAATATCCTGAGTTTTTTGGTTCCTTAAGTTTAAGATTCAAAAACAGGGATCTGAAATGGACAGATTTTCCCATCCCTACTTCTCCCTTATCCTCCCTCCTAAATGAATGATGTTGTCACCATATGTGGAGGTCAGAGGCTCCACTTACATGATCCCAAGGCTGGTCAAATAGAGCTTTCAACATATTGGTCCCCACAGCTTGAAATTCCCCACCTACTGACTTCCAGCATCCATTAAAGGTGCTCTGATTTCAGGAGATGCGAAAGGTGTTTTTATTTCAACATGCTTTCCCTGGATGAAAGCTTTGGCCATGCGTTGATGGGTAGAATTGACAAGCTTTCAGATATTTGAGATGGAGCTGAGCAAGTGTTATTGTTTCTGCAGTTCTCCACTAAGAAATCTATTTATTTATTAAGATGTGGAAATTCTCTACTGGAAAGAAAGTAATAATATGTTAAGCTGTAGGGGAAGAAATCCTAAATTGTGCAGGATTGCTCGATGCAGTATAATATCCAATGGGATGTTGGAAAATGAGCTAAAGCGAACTTGGAGGTTTACTGGCTGGAAAATGGAATTAAGGTGGCTGGAATTTGGAACAATAGCACTCTACGCTGTAGCTTCCCTTTGAATTATGATTTATTATTATTTCTGTTATTGATAATCCCAGCATTGTGATCAGCCCAGATCAATTGCCAACATGCCTCATGCTGGTTTTGCCAGGTGGATTTTAATTGGAATTTTCTTTTCACATAAATGCTGGCAGTCAATGAATTGCCACAATAGCCCTCATGTCCTAGATCTTTCACAAGTCTGAGCTTCGGACCTGATGGGTCAGCAGTAGGCATTTCTGTAAAGCATGTGTAAAAAAAGAAAAAGAAATCACAACCCTATTTGTCAATCTTTAACCATGTTGTTATTGCTGCAAAACTTTATCTGGGTTGCAGATTCTAGTGGGTGTATAAGTAGGATTCCAGAAGAACTTTTTTTTTGCAAATAAAAGCTTGCCATGCAGTTGTCAGGATACAAGAAACAGAGCAATAATGTTTTGATAGTTTTCAGGAATTTTAAACAGTGCTTTTAATAACAGCTCTGTAAAATGAGCAACTACAGACATGACGTGATACTTCATTATAGTTGATGTTAAGTATAACTTTCACAATCATTACAAACATGTATATGAGCCAAAATAAATGAAGACTGAAAAGAAAGCTTCTGTAAATATTGGCTCATGTAATTAAAATTATATCAATATCCATATTTCCCAGGTTAATGTTACAGAAAAGAATGTTATTTCCTGCTCATTTTATTAAATGTGTTTGTCAAATGCATGCACCCTTGCAAATCCAAGCTCAATGTAAAGTTTTGATGAAATAAAACCCTTCATAATAATTCTATGCAGATTTCAAAAAGAATTATCTAGAATTTCATGGATATGCAAGCACAGATAGTTGCTAAATTTTTAGCTTGCAATATAGCCTTCCCTGTATGCTAAATCTAAGATTCTCTAGCTTATCAGCCCAACCCAGTAATATTTCATAGATGTAGAATTTTTTGAGACACTTTCCCATGTTTATGTTAAGGATAAACATTCTTATCAAATATTTGTTTAGGCATGTAGAATTGCTTCCTCTGTTGAAACAAAGAGATCCAAGATGAGTTCTTGGTGCGAATTCTGTTCTCCATGTTCAGCTATCGGTGATTTAAGCAACTATGAAATCACAGCTTTCTCCATTTTCGGTTTCTTAAATCTTCTCACAATTCATCATTGCCAGTGCTTCCCATGTGCTCACTAGTTGCCAACGTTGGTGTTTACCACTGCCCACCTCTGCGTTCTGTGAATGACTTTAGGGTCGTCAACACTGAACCCTAGATGGTATATACACCTTTGACATCAATGGGAGTGAGCTTGTTCTCCAAAGTTATTCCAAATTTCTCTTGCAGTGTCTTCTCCACCTCATCATCCTCCAATGTTTTGAATTCCACCAAATCCATGTTGTCCTTGTAGTTGTATTTTGTCTCTGAGAGGGTCCACCCTATCAATGCACGAAACCCGTCCACTGTCTGGAGGGTACAGATGGATTTCTTTGTAAAGAGGGAATCTGGGGATGTCTGGAGGTACAAGCATTGGGACTGGAAGTCTTCGACTGTCCGTGGCTCAAGATTGAACCAATAGATGTTCCTGCGCTCCTTCTTTTCTAAGAGATCTGAGTTGGAGAAGGTTTGATTGAGAATGTATTGTTTCCGCCTGATTTTCTCGTAGTACCAAACGCCACTGTCTTCTGTGAAGCGGAAAATCCCGGGTGGCTGAGGCTGGCTTTTGCCAGAGACCAGCTCCATGGGTTGCCACATCTGGTAGGAGACACCAAAGCCAGCATCTGCGATGTAGGCCACCCCATCGATCACGACTTTCACAATTAAGTGGGTGATATGAGTGGCATACTCATTCAGCTGTGGGTTGTAAACATAGGCTCCAAGAATAGTGGTGTTGTACCCCAGGCTTTTCAGGACCCAAGACAAGAGCTGGTTGTTCTCCATGCACCACCCTCCACGCCTTTTCTGCACGATCTTGTTGTAAACCTGATCTAAAGCTAATGTGATGGTTTCTCCACAATGGATGCTGAGGTTCTCAAAAGGCACCGCTCGTATGTGGTGCTGGAAGATGGCAGTTAAAGTTTCTAAATCACGTTTTTCCAGAGACCCTCTGTAGCCAATTCTTGTGAAATACTCCTCTATCTTCATGTTTCCTGAAAGGCAAGTGTTTAAAGAGCAAGTTAAACAGGAAGGCAGTGGAAAGCTGTCTTCCAAGGTGAGCTCTTTCTCACCATTTTGATGAGTGACATTTCAAAGAAACGGCACGGTGGAAGCAGAAGAAGCAGGGGGACTAAGAGCTCTTGGGAGCTGCTGCCGTTTGGGGAAAGCCTCACTTTTTGCTTCAGCTGCGCAGAACTTGCAACCTGAGAATCTTGAGTGCTTTGAATTGGTTTGCTTATGGGGTTTGTTTCCCTTGACGGCTGGAGCAAGAGACCTGCAAAACATTGGTTTTGTTTGCAGAAAGCCACAGGTTCAATCTGAAGCATCTCCTGTTGGAGGATCTCAGCCAAGGGCGCTTGGAACCCAAGCTGAGGACTGTAACCTAGAGATGGAGTGCATGCAAAAGTCAGGAGCTCCAGGTAGGGCTGGGAGAGATGCCATCCTTAAATCCTGGAAGGCCACAGTTAGTCAGCAGAGACATGAAGGCAGATGGATGAGATCTTGAAGACCCACCACCAGCTGCAATGGGCACCTTCTGGAGCAAATAGATTAATGGCCGGACTGCATTTCAGACAGCCTTCTGTGTTCTTCTGGGCTGGCTTTCATAAGTCTTGTGAACTTTTGCAGGCTTCCAAGCTGGGTCTGCCCCATGTTTCAACCCCATAGCAATTATTCCACCACACATGAATCAAGGCGTGGATCAAACCAGGGGGGTCAAAAAAGATCCAGCTCAACTTTTTCACCTGTAAGCAAAAAATGTGATTTTTGGAAGTTGTGATGATCTGGGAGCTTTTAGGTGACCCATCTTTTGGGTTTTGATTGGAACATTTGCTGCCTCACTGTCAAGCACTCAAAAACCAAGATCTGGATGGGCAAATCTGTCATTTTTAAAATTCTCACGTTCTTCCCATCCTGAATATGAAGTCACATATGGATTTGGGAAGATAGGGAACAAAAATAAGCTGGAATGAAATGTTCATCAATCCCTACTTGACAGTATCCTGTCCAAGGAATTGCTTTCTGTGGTCCATGCCCTTCAAATGATCTGAATACAAGAAACTGTGGGTCCCAAATCTTCTGTCATTAATTTGATTATCTACAGGAACCTCCCTTATCTCCTAGAGTTGTCCTGTGAAAGGGTTCAGGAAGAACTCTTTCTTTCTTCCTGACTTTCCTGTAACATTGATTACAAATGTTCTTGTATCTTAATATCAGCAAAGTGTCCTGCAGTGGGCAGTGAAGCACACCAATTGAGCATGTTCAAAGAAGGAGGAGGAGGAAGAGGAGAAGGAGAAGGAGAAGGAGAAGGAGAAGGAGAAGGAGAAGGAGAAGGAGGCAGCAGCAGCTTACCCATTAAAATGTTTAACTGTTGCTCCTAAGAAATTTCCCTTTGTCTTTAGGCTGCCAACACCGCACTATTGCAATGTGGATAATGAGATGAGCCAAAATACTGCAGCTTCAAATCTGCAAAGCTTCTCATCCTTCAAATCTCCATTGTTGGTGGTGTAATTTGGAGGTGGAGGGGGACAAAGTACATCTGCTATGTTTGGCTGTATTCCAATTTCAGTGAACCATGGGCAGAATGAACTTTGGTTCACAACTATTAAAAAAGTGCTCTTAGGTGTTTTGCATGACCAAGATGAGGCTAAATCGATTGCTTTTGGTTGGCACGAGGTGGAAAAACAGGATTTCCAATTAAGCCTGTTGTTTCTGTCTTGGGCGGATTCTGTTGCCACTGGTCAACAAGGAGTGAAATAGCACCTGCCACTGCCAAGAACCAAAGGGGACAATAGAGTGTGTTTCTGCAGCCACGGCGGAAAATCTGAACGATTTCTATTTTTATCTGTATTTTATTACTGTTAGTCACCGAATTGCCATTTTCCATGGAAAGTGGGACGTACGGAGTCTGCATTTGATCAATGACATAATTATATGAATCGATTTGGTTCCTGGTCTTTCAGAATCATTTGAAAGACTTCATAAGAATGGAGCAACTAAGTCTGGATCATTTTTCTCTGCAAAAATGGGATGGATTGATCACATGTGCAGAAATAAGCTCCAATTGCCTGAACAGGTTTATCACAGGGGCTCAGACTTATTGGGGTCCATGAATCCCATTGTTTTAACCCTCCCACCCACCCCTTCCCCTACCTATGAGTACTGAAGTTCGAGATATAATAAAGCCAAGCCCAAACTGACAAAATTCCACCACACCCTCGGAATTTAACTGGAAAGTAGCAGGAATTTTGTTTAAGAAAAATGGTGCTAGAATGGCATGATGTGATTGCATTATAATCTGGGATAGGAAATGATACATAAACTTGAGATTAACACAAAGGAAGGTGGTTGAGAAAGCTATCACTACCAATATTGGAACAGTTAATCTGACTAGTAATGTTGCTGTTCAGAGAATATACAGCACTTCAAAAGTAGTCCCCTGCATTTCAAAAGCTAAGCTAAAGTGTGCAGAATTATCCAATATCTCCTTTAGCTTTCTGCTATGTGTTGTATTTGGGCAAAAAAAGAAAAGCTAAGCTATATAATTACTTCCTTCCTCTAAGCATGTCAAAATTCAACTCTAGCTAATGAGAAGATTGTGTGAATACATCAAGAGACTTGAAATGGAGATCTACTAATCCTAGCTTGCTGGCTGGGGCAAATTATTTTGTTGAAAGCTGCTTAAGATTGTGCCCTAAAAGTTAGTTCAAGCAATAGTTCTACGTTTGGAAAAGATGAGCGCAGATTTCTATGAATCCGATCCAGAGATTCCAAAACCTTTTTCTGAGTCAGGTGGAAACGCAGAGATCTTTCCTTGTTAACTTTCTGAAATTGTAAACAAATTTGACCATGCCAAATAACAAATTTTGCTGAAAAAGGAGTTGTGGGCTCAGGTGACCATGGGACAAATGTGCCCTCAGGTCCACCCAGGTGGGATGACACATACTAAAATTAGCTTTAAAAAGGTGCCAGCTCCTTCCCATGCAGCATCTGCCAGATTTGCATTGAAATTTCATTCTGGGGGGTCACTCAAATTAGGCTGATGTTAATGGGGACAAATTTCTTATCTAATCTAATGCTGAATCGCTCTAGCAGAATGTTCTCCACTTCTTGGTCAGTAAGGGTGGTTCTTTCTACCAGATCCATGTTATCCTTATAATTGTATTTCATCTCAGTGAAGGTCCTTCCAATCAAAGCCTGGAACCCACTGGTAGTTTGGAGGCTGCAGATGGATTTCTTTTTGAAGAGAGAATCTGGGTCTGTTTGGTAATATACGTTGGCAGGCCGGAACTCCTCTATTGTCCGTGGCTGCAGGGTAAATGAGTGAATTTGCTTGCAGCTCTTGTCTTCTGGAACATCAAAGTAGAGTGACCTGTTGTCAGGATCTGCCTTGCACTGCTTGCGCTTTAATTTTTCGAAGTACCACACTCCATCGACTTCCGTAAAGCGGAAGATGCCTGGGCTTTGAGGCTGGTCTTTTCCCGAAACCAGTTCCATTGGCTGCCACATCTGGTAGGCTACCCCAAAGCCACCATCTACAATGTATATGTGGCCATCAATGACCACTTTTAGTAGGAGGTGGTTTATGCTTTCATTGTATGTTTTTGTAATGCAGTCATAACAGCAGGCTCCTAAAAGACTAACCTCATAGCCCATCATCTGAAAGGCCCAGAAGAGAAGTTGGTTGTTCTCCAGGCACCAACCACCCCGATTCTGCTTCACTATTTTGTCATAGATGGCCTCTAATTCCATCATAATGGGTTCGTCACAGTGGATGCTGAGATTTTCAAATGGCACAGCTCGGATGTGACACAGGAAGATTGCTGCTAAGGTTTCTAAGTCCAATTTGTCCTGGGGACCATCATAAGAAATTCTTGCAAAGTAGTCCTCAATATTCATGGCAGCGTGTTTTGTTTACCTGCAGAGAAAGAGATGTTGAAATAAATGCTTGAATTATGCCAGTTTATCACCTCCCTGCACAATCTTTCTTTGGTTCTGCTTCACAGTTGTTTGAAATGATGACAATAATACCTAATATTTGTATGGTGAAAAACCATCATAGAGATAGAAGAGGCCAAGAAGGCCATTGGGTCAACCCCTGCTGTTTCAGGCCACCAGTTTACACCATCCCATCCAGCTGGTGGGAGTTGGTTTTATTAGGGTCGTCTTTGTACTTCACATTTAGTCATGGACAAATAGCTTGCAATAAAGGGTCAGTCTCTTATTTGCCCCTCTATTGACCCGTCCCTAACATCTCAGCATTCATAGTAAGATTAATTTTTAAAGTGGTGTTTCTCAATAGGTTATTTAACCACATTTACTCCACCTCTCCTCTCCTAAAACTTAGCAGATCTTTCAAACAACTCCTGCAGGCTAAATTCAGTGACATTTTGCTGAAGTGACCCTGGGCAAAGATGGACACCATGCCTTTTGCAGGGTTGTGGGAAAGAGGATTTTAGCAAGAGGAATACTTTGTAACTCTGTATGAGACACTGAGGGTTTGCTGTCCAAAGAAACAAGAAACAAATAAGAAATAAAAAGCAAGAAATGAGGAGACACACACAAAGAAACATGAACAACAGGACAGAAGTTCCACAGTTCTCTGCTCTTTCTTTGCACCTACTTATCCTCACACCCCATTTTCTATTTTTTCAGCCCTCTGTCTTCTCCCCGTTCTCCCTCCCCACTCCACGTTTACCTGGGAGTAAGTGACCTCCTCACTAGGCAGATCTTGACCACCTTTCTCCCCTTTCATGCTTCCCAGTAAAGTTCAAAGCAACTTCTTTTGGAAGCGCTCAAGTTTCAACACTTTCTTTTCTGATGTGACAAGGAACATGGGCTCACCTACAGTGTCCTCAATTTCATCATGGATACACACCTTACCTACTTGCCCTTTCTCCTGGTATGGCTCTGATGGATTGACACAGCCCATAGGCAGTCCTGAAGTGGATTTGTCTCATACGCTTGCATGGATCAGCCATTTCTCCCTTGCCTTTGCTCACTCTTACATTTACTGAGAGAGGGAGAAATAGAACGAGTGCACAGATTCAACTTCATTAGTAGCACTTTACCTGCTGGGTGGAACAACTGCAATTGCCAATCTGCCTTCTCCTCCTTTCCTTGAATCCTTTGATCAAAACACAGTTGGAACTGACACCAAGCAGAAAATGATCGTCTGTCTCCTATTTTACCCAAGGCCGAAAGAAAGTCAAGTCTCGTCTGGAAGTGATTCTTTTCACTCCGTATCAGATGACAAGAGTTCAGTTCTGGCCCTGTAACTATTTAAATCCTACCCCACCCTACTGATGCAAGAACGCTATGTGTTTCTGCATGTTTCATTGGATAAATCTAGATGTAATCTGCATGAACATGACTTGCCCATGAAATCAGAGTCAGTTTGGTCTGACTGCTGAGGCTTCATTTCTCTTTCTTCCTTTAGTTACCTGAAGAAGTTGAGATCATAGAGCTGATGGTGGGGTTTGCTACCCCCAGTAAATACCCATAACCTGGAATGAGCTGGGGCACTGAACTATCCAGCCAGCTATGCACTTCACTCTTTGATACCAACGTTGGATGCTGAATTGACCAGTTTTCCCACTTTTTTGCTGTTTCCCATCAAGCGACAGGAATACAAATAAGTTGGAATCTGGATAAAGTAGATTCCTAAGTGGGCATTGTAGAGCTAGACGGGGTTTGGGCTATAAGTTTTGATAATCTCATAAAACCTTCCTCCAAAACATTTACTGTACCAAAAGTATTGAGTATAGCTTTACATTCATACCACTTAAATGTAAAATGAGTAGGGGGGATTTAAAATGAAGCACAAATGTACTGGCTTTCACAGTTTTGAAAGTTTTTCACCTAATTGCAGGGGAAAGAGAGAGAGAAGGAGAGAGAGAGAGAGAGAGAGAGAGAGAGAGAGAGAGAGAGAGACTGGGGGGAAATGACAGATCCACTGGTCCCTAAAAACAGCCCTTTACCTCATTACCATCTCCAAAATTCCAGGTCTCCTGCTTGTCCATGGCCAAGAAAGAAGCAGTGGAGCACAAAAATTGGATGGGAGGAAACCTTGTTTTGGATCTGTTTCTTTCCTGGCTTTCCATGTGTCAAGCAAGCTGGGATGAGAAGAACTATGAGGAGCAACCAGAGCTGGTGGGAATAGCAAGGAGGAGGCAAGAAACAGGGGCTTCCCATAATCCAGGGCTCGACCTGGGGCTGCATGACCCCAAGGAAGGCCGTGTCAACCCTCTCAAGCAGCAGGTTTGGGCTCTCATAAAATGCATTAGATGGTTAGCTGTCTGCATCGTCATGATTGGAGTCCTCCAGCCAGGCATGAACTGAGATACTTTGGGGATCTCCTATGCCCAAATTAGTTGGGTGGATTTCCACAAACTTTTAGGGGCCAGTGCAGGCTGAGGGCAACTCCTGCTTTGCTGAAGTAGCAGAATATCCTGATCATGGTGACTTAAAGCAAAGCAAGCAAGACACCCCAAAGCAGCTGATATAGAAAATACAATCTGGCCAGGGCTGACTACAGCTATGCCTGCCACCTACTGGTGACACTTTGCATGTGTGTGACAGGGAACAATCATCACTTTATGGAGGAGCCCTTGCTCTGCTTTCCAAAGATCCCTGGTTTAAATCCCGAGATCTCCAGGGAGGTTCAGAAAAACTCTTGCCAGCTGCTAATCCATGTTGCCCACTGTACAGGCCAGGATGTCATGGCAGCTGTCTACAGCTGAAGCACCAGGACCAGGCATGATGGAGATCCTGGAGATCTTGAAGGGGGAGATGAAAACTTTATTTATTTAAAGTTCTTGCATCCCACCCTTCACAATGTCTCAGGGTGGATAATGCAATTGGGCTGCAGGTAAAGGCAGAGGCTAGCACAAGTAGGATCAGATTCCTTCAAGGCATGGCAGGTCCAGAAGCAACAACAACTGAGTCAATAAGAAGAGCCAGTGTGGTGTAGTGGTTAAGCGCATGGAACTGGGACTCAGACAACCTGGATTCGAGTCCCCGCTCAGCCATGGAGCCAACTGAGTGACTTTGGGCCAATCACACACTCTCAGCCCAACCTACCTCACAGGGTTTTTATTTATTTATTTATTTTTCAATTTATATCCTGCCTTTTACCTCCAAAGGGCTCAAGGCAGCTTACATCATTCTCCTCCTCCATCTTATCCCCACAACAACAACCCTGTGAAGTAGGCTGGGCTGAGAGGCTGGGCTGAGAGGGTTGTTGTTGTGGGGATATGATGGAGGAGGAGAATGATGTAAGCTGCCTTGAGCCCTTTGGAGGTAAAAGGCAGGATATAAATTGAAAAATAAAAAATAAATAAATAAAGTGAGAGTTGGATTGTACTGTTCAAAGGGGAAAGCAGAGCCAGGAACTGAAAAGGGTCTGACACCAACAAGGTGTGGAAGAACCAGAAGCCAAGCAACAATCAGCTACCTGGCCAGGTTGGCTCAGAACTGAAGTGAGAGCAGAGGTGACCATCAAGGCAAAACCAGTGGCAGATGGAGGAACACAGTGCAGTCACTGTGGTGGCCCATCGTACCATGCATGGGGCCTTTCAGGGATCTCTGGTGCCAGTTCTGTGTCCAGGCCTGTCCCTTGCCCTCCAAGCACTAGCAGGGTGAATTGTGCTGCTCGTCATCAGGGGGCGCTGCATCACAGGATCAGATCCTGACCCCAGCACTGGGCTAGATGGATGTGTGGACTCTGTGCAGGGCGCAGCCTGTTCCCCGAACAAGCTGCATCCAGGGGATCGGCCTTGCGCTTGTTGCTCTTTGAAGCATGGCCACACAGGATGCCAAGCTCCCCCTGGCTGGTTGGTCATCTTTGGCCAGATACAGCTCCCTGCATTTCTAGTTCTCACCCAGTCCATTCAACCCATTCAGCACGTGCATAGAGAATAATTGTGGGGCATTTGTGGAATAATACCTGAATAGGAAAGTACCCCTGCCTATGGAACGCGCTCCCCAGAGAGGCCCTCCTGGCACCGTCGCTATTTGTTTTTCGGCACCAGGCCAAGACCTTTTTATTTCAACAATATTTTAATAACTTTTAATATTGGCTATATATGTTTTAATCTGCAGCCAGGGTGGATCCGGAATTTATTTGTATTATGTTTTATATTATTATTCTTATTTATTTATGTAAGCTGTCCTGAGGCTTTTGCAAAAGGACGGCATATAAATATTCTAAATAAATACCCAGAGCAGGGAGTCAGGTGACTATATTCTCCTGTACTAGTTGGCATATAATAGGACAGAAATGAAACCAGGGAAGGATTCCCAAATAATACACTTGAAACTCTAGTTGTGACCACCATCTCTGTGTGTTTTGGCCTCTTGGTGCAGTCTGTGAAATCTGCTTTGTGATTTCTCCTGGATATGGCAGAACATTAATGGCCACCAGATGTCATCATAATTTCACTTGTTCGGACAAGCAGACTTGCTGCTCTGGTTGCTCCGGGTGCATGACTCAGGACTCCTAGAGTGCAATCGTTCCAGTGGAAGCACACAGAAAGAAGCAACTCCTCCATTTTCCTTCCCTCCTGTGCACCCCAAAGCCCAGGCTTGCTTCTTAGCTTTTCTGCATAAGGGCAGCTGATCAAATCGTGATGGGGTATCCAAGTGGGAAGCGAAGTGGGAGCCTTGGACAGGTGGGATGCAACAAGTGGAGGGCATACAAGACAATGGAGATGCTATGGAGGGTAACAAGAATGATCCAGGGACTCTAAACAAGCCCCATGAGGAGATATGGACAGAGCTGGGCATGTTTAGCCTGGAGAAGAGAAGACGGCAAGGAGACGTGATAGCACCTGCAAGTCCTTGGAAGGTAGTCGCAAAGAGGAAGGGCAAGTTTCTTCTCACTCATCACAGAGTGTAGGACATGGAGTAACGGGCTCAAGTTACAGGAAATCAGATTCTGGCTAGATATCCAGAAAAATTTCCTGAGGGTTGGAGCAGTAGGACAATGGAGCCCATGGCCCCAGGGAGGTTGTGGGCTCTCCCACACTAGCAGCATCCAAGATCTGCTGGACAGCCCTCTGCTAGGGGTGCTTTGATGAGGAGTTGAATCTGTTGACCTTCTTGGCCCTTTCCAACTCTGCTAATCTGTGATTCTATCCAACATGTTCCATCACTTTTACTGCCACAAACGGAACTTTAAAGAAAATGATTTCTAAAAGTGGGGTGAGGTGTGGAGATGGGGTCAGGGGAGGGGTGTGGCCCCCCGATGAATCCTAGGGGCCAAGTTTGGATCCCAGGCAGGCCAGGGTTTGACAGGGATCTCAGCATGCAAAGTAGTGGAGCCAACCCATATAAAAACGAGCACGTAGAATCGTAAACTCATAGAACAGTTGAGTTGGAAGGGGCCATGAAGGCCAACAGGCCCAACTCCCTGCTGTTGCAGGACACCACGTTACACCATCCCACTCAGAGGGCTGCCCAGTTTCTCCTTGAATGTCTCCAGTGTGGGAGAGCCCCCCACCTCTCCAGGCAGCTGGTCCCACTGTTGTATTGCCCTGACAGTGAGGAAGCTTTTCCTGATGTCCAGCCTGAATCTGGGTTGTCGCAACTTGAGTTGAATGTCCGTTAAGGAAAGATGGATATATATTTCCTGTGAAAGAATCTGATCCTATATATATAGGAATCCTATATATATAGAATTCAGACAGTGGAGGGGGAGCAATGGCTGCCAGAACAGCTTTTTGCCTCGAAGCTTCCCTTTCCATCATAGGAGATAATTGCGGAAAATGAGGTTACTGGCAAGCTCATCAACTTCTGTTGGTGAAAAGTAATCTCTCTGGTTTCCCTGCCTTCTCCCCATCCTTCTCCCCATATTTATGGCAGTTCTGTATGAGAGTGGCACATCCATCCACTGCAGTAGTCCAAATCTCCTTGTGGTAGGAATGGCAGCCAGTATAACTCAGCATAACCCAATGTAAACCCAGAACAGCTTGCCTCTTTCTTAGTTTAATAAGATAATCTAGAGCACAGCATCTCTCCAAGTGCTCCAAGAGAGTGCCTCAGTCTGGAAATGACAGAGGAACAGCATATTTTGTGCAAGGAAAATGAAATGTGCATGGACAAAGACCACCCATTTCTGCGGGGAAGAAAAGAGCATTTCAGCCACAGCCGGTGGTATTGATACTCAATAAATACTGATGTGTTGATTTGTGGCTGCTTGTGCCAACTGCTCCTCTGCATTTCCTCATCCTCAGAGACATGCAGACAACCTGCAGTGGCGTCGGGTGGGTTTCTGGCTGAACCTGAAAGGCTATCCTTGGTGCTGAAGTCTGGGCCCCCTATGGATCCAGCACTGTGGATGGTTCCTAAAAGTTCAGACTGCGGCATGGCGTGGAGATTCTCTCCCTCGGACATTCGATGCACCAGCCTTGATTGCACAGAAACAAAGGATTATTGCAGGATGGTGGGGCGTGGTGGCTCTTTCCTACTGTAAAGGCTATTGTTTTTGGTGAGGTTTGAAGTAAGAAGAATAAGGAGGGGGGCTGATCCTCATTAACCACTCTTTGAGGGCTGAACCAAGCAGGCAGTAGTGCCCCTTTCCATTCCAGTGGAGAGAAAGGCCCGTTCAGGTGGTGGCTAAGTGTGGTGTAGTGGTTAAGAGCGTGGGACTGGGACTCAGATGATCTGGGTTCTAGTCCCCGCCCAGCCATGGAGCCAACTGGGAGACTCTGGGCCAGTCACAGACTCTCGGCCGAACCTACCTCACAGGGTTGTTGTTGTGGGAATAGGATGGAGGAGATGTAAGCTGCCTTGAGCCCTTTGTAGGAAAAAGGCAGGATATAAATCGAAAAATAAATAAATAAAATAAATAAGCCTTATGGCTCAGCTTGAAAGACAGGGCCTATGGACAAAGCTGGTGGAATTCCATCTGAACGACTCGTTCACGCCACGTATTTGCTCGAACCTTTGACACAGACCATTGTTTAATCCAGATGTTGACTCCAACACGGCTCTTCTTAGGTTCTTTCTCTCTCTGTATCTGGTGTGTGGTGAAGGAGGTGTAAGAGTTCAATTTCAATTTGATCTTTGTATCTTTGGACAGGGTTTAAATATTGATTCACTTCAAACTCCACCCTGGCCCCAGATAGAATTGGGTGTGTATTGGCATCAATTGCCGGAACATCTGCTCTCTGTGGTGCTGCAGGTTCTCCTTGGCTCAAGATGGACATTATAGAAATATTTAAAATAGAATTTTAAAGAGGCAACTGCTAAAGGGAGTTCTTGACAGTTCTTTTATCTACCTGTAGGTGCCATCTGCCATTACCTGTCAATAAACATTCCTCCTTTAAGAACTTCTCAGTAATGCAATTGGCCTTAAAGATCACAGGATGGCTTGGTCTGGTAAGGGACCTTGCCCTTTTTTGTCATAATTGTACTATAATATTATAATCATGATGCAGTATTTATGAGGAAAGACAAAGAGGTCAGTAGCAAGAAGAGATGCCACAGCACATATTTTTCAAGTCCACAGATGTAGGGGAAGAAAGAAATTTTAATGGTGATTTTAATGATGAGTCAGTCCTGAAGTTGCAGAAGGCTCAATCTTTTCTTTGGGCTTTATGATTAGCCGGCATTCTCAACCAAAAATGCTCAGAAAGCATGGTGTTCACTTTTTAAGAAAAGTGAAACCAGAAAGAGGGAAGCAAGGAAAAAAGCTGCATTATTTGCATTTCTGTCCTAGCCTGACACATCGCTAGACTGTTTTCCCAGAGCATTTGCACATAATCATGAAGATGGCTAATCTGCTTTTCGCGTCCCATCCCTGGCCCCGGAAATTGTGCTTAATGCATAAGCACCTTTATAATCCCTTATCAAGCAGTGGGAGCTGTACTTGTTTATCTCTTCTGATTAACACTTGATGGAGACGTCTTCACTATGACTCAGGAATTGCACACAATCTTTTCTGCATGAGCTGAGAGCAAGTGGTACCCCAAACCCCATTCCAGAAGGTGAAGAGGATGAGTTACTTCAACACTGGAAATAGGGTCATGTCCTCCACCATAGCCAAGGGCAGCAGTATAGATAGCAGGGATGTAGGGAAAGCCATGCAGCAGCTTGGTGTTATTTCCACCCTCTCTCAGTTGCTTCCTGAGCAGGCTCTTCAATCTGCTTTACATTAGGGCTGCCCTAACATAACTCTGCACTGATTTTAATGACTGCTAAATGGAGTTCAAATAACTCCTTGATGGAGCTCTGATGATCCATACCATAGGGATCAGGGTTGGATTCACTCACAGATAAATGGTGCCGAAAGAACGAACCCCCTTTAAAAAGAGACACATGGGTTTGCCCACCGTGTGGCCTCATGCAGAAAAAAATAGGTGGAGAAGACAATCGGAAGAAGATTCAGCAACAGAGTGCCTTGGTGGTGGTGTTTTATTTAGTGAATTTTTATGGGTTGAGCCCTAGGAATTAATCGGTGA
This sequence comes from Varanus salvator macromaculatus, assembly GCA_023646645.1. Classification (NCBI taxonomy): domain Eukaryota; kingdom Metazoa; phylum Chordata; class Lepidosauria; order Squamata; family Varanidae; genus Varanus; species Varanus salvator. Next base: position 4,659,156 of record JAIXND010000657.1, read on the forward strand.
TATACAAACATTAAATAATCTCATACAATAACTGATGAGCAAAACTTACAACTGGGAAAAAAGCACAACTGAGAGAAACTGAAAATTAAAGTTTGATCCATCAGGGCTGTTTATCTATGTAGTGTTCTGTGGTGGAATGATGATTAAATGCCGGTGGGTGTGCAAACCCTGAAGTGTGCAAAATTTATCTGTTTCTGAGAGCTCTTGGACAAAACACCTTCAGAGCTCCCAATCACCAGTGGCTCCTCTTCCTCCCCCTCTTCATCATGGCTGCCACTTTCTTGCTTGGCCATCAGAGAGCTAATGAGCAAGTAGTTGCTAGCATCCTCTCTAGCCCTTCTCAGCTCCACCATTGTCTAGGCCAGAACAGTAGAGTGGAAGGTTGCAGTGGTCAACAGCAGGAGAAAGCCCAGGAGGTTCTCGACTGTGGGAACCTGCTGAAGTTGCATCCTTGCCAGGTCAAAACCTTGCTTAACCTTGATGCTGGCTTGTAAAAATGCATCTAAAAGCCAGTGAGCATGGTGAATATCTCCAGACATGGCTGCATGCCCAGACGCCTAAGATCCTAATGAGCTAAAGCAGAGCATGATGTGGTACAACCTTAATAAATTGCAATCTGCTTGAACTTTACCTCAATGCACACCCTGAGTTAAAGTTTAATCACTTGCCATTTATCAAGGGGGATTATTAATGCCATATATTATCAGCATCCTACCAAAGCTCATCCTAATGCTGATGCAATTAGCGGAGATCATCTCTTAGTTCAGATATTTCACCACCTCCACATTCCATTAGCCTCAATATTTCCAAAATAGTCTGTCTGTGTGTGTGTGTGTGTGTGTGCAGGTGCATGCTAGATTAGAACTGGTTCAAAGTAAGAAGAAGGTTTTGGAATGGCTGGCAGAAGAGAAATCAAAATGGCTTTGTACATTGCAGAGGGACTGCAGTGTAGATAAGGCCAAACGACCAAGTGGTACATTCGAACCCTGAACAGAGCTATGCAGGCTGAAGCTCAGGGTGTTGTCTCAGCACCACTCAGAAGTCTTCTGAGGCTTTGGGAAGCCTGGCTTATTTAGGCCTGCTGTTAATCCCACCCCCTCTGAGGAGACTCTGCCTCTTACAGGGCCAATGCCTGATTCGGACGTTGCTGGTCCCTTCAGCATGGGGTGGACGAGGATGGCAGCAAAGGTGCCCTGTGGAGCTGGTGGAAACCCACTGCTTGGCTAGCTTAGCAGGCCTCCAAGGAACAAATGCTGATTCAGTTGATGATGCCTCCTCTTTGGGGGTCACTCTCTGAACCAGAGAGGAGAACCAAGTTAATAGAATATGACCTTGTATGTACCATGCATCTTAGTCTGTTTCCAGTGAACCTGTGCTTAACCGCTCCATTCACGTCAATATATCCGAGGTGATAACAGCCGCACATTTATTACAGCTAAAGCTAAGCCCGGCTTCTCATTTCTCTGAGAAAGTATCCAGGATTCCTCGGTGTCTCTGGCCAGTGCAGAATTTTCTGTGAATGATGTCCATCATTATTTCCCCCCTTGTTGGATCCTGCTTCTCATTTTGCCCACAATGTCCTGGAGTCATGCAGGGTCTGGGGTACTACAGAGCACACGAAGTGGGAAACAGAATTGCTGCTTGACTGGTGATCCCTAATCCCGAGCCAAAGAATATCACATCCCATGGAAAAAATCAGCGGAATGTTGTCCCCAATTTTTCTGTCAACAAATACAGTGGAGGGTTTTGAAAGTTGTTCTGTCAGGTGTCCTATTTTCATCACAAGAATTACTGCCTAAGAGCGTCCCACTCCTCTTTATGCAATGCTTAGAACACAACAAAACGAAGCACACTATTAAAATTCCAAAATAGAAAAATTACACCCATTAAAGCAACATTTCAGGAGCAGATGTATCTGTTTAGACATGCATCCCATCAATCACAATCAATTTCTCCTTTAACTACCATGTAGTTTGCTGAAGGCTCTACTTCATCTCCAGAAAACACAATGTATTCATTACATTTTTTAAGCTTGTCCTGTACTGTTTTGAACATCACAACAGTTTTAGCAGGTGTGAAGCATCATGAAGCTATTGACATTTTCCACATGCCTGTGCATGTTTGTGTTGCATGCATAGAAGTGCTAGTGGGAGAATGAAATTTGGAAGTCTTGTCAATGGGACCATTTTTCAGTATGAGCAGAAGACAACAGTATTTAATTGTCTCACTGGCCAACTGAACTTCTGTAGGGGTTGCTTGTGTACCAAGGAAACAGATCACTTTTTGTGTTGCTATCTAATTCCAGCTGGATCATTTTAATTTGTATTTATTTCATTACCATTATCTTTGCTACTATTTGGTTTGTTTATTGTACTTTGAAACCACCTGAAACCCAGATTTTTCTGAGTGGTATACAAAGCACTGAAAACATGAAATGCAAATAGTAAAACAGTGAAGAAAAGCAGAATATTATAATATAAATACCATGAAAAAGTCAGCAGGGATTTCGAAAAAACTCCAGTGCATGACACCAGTGTAGAATCATCAGCAGTAGAAGTGCCTTGATCTACAAGCACTAAAAACTATTATTAAAAAGTCTAGGAGAATTAAAAAAGTGTCATTTTTTGCAACACAAAGTGGGTGTTGCAAAAATCATATTGAACAGGCCTCTTGGAAGAGTGTGTTCCGCACATCAAATTCCAGAGTTGAAAAGACCCCCTCTCTCTTGCAGATGCCCTGCCTTGTGTCCTTTGGCAGAAGCACCTGAAGTTGGACCTCAGACTCCAAACAACTCTACACACAGACACTCCAGCAATGTCGGGGGGCTGCAGACTTGCACACCTAGTGTCTGGATACATCAATGTGGGTGGAGGGAACCTTCCATCAGTTGAAATGGGCACCATGCACCAATCCCACCAATGAACTGGCAGTTGGGGGCGAGATCCTGGCATAAGAGGATCGCCTCTTCAAATCCCAAGGACTGATCCAACAGCGTCATTTCTGGATGCTCTGAAGTTCCTGGCTCATCTTCAAAGGCTGTCCCATGTAGGAGGTGTCAGAAGAGTACAAATCAGAGGTCATAATGATTGCATTACCTCACTTCATAGAGCAGTAAAGTTGGAAGAGGCCTATAAGGCCATCGAGTCCAATCCAATTTGTTTTTGGGTGCTTTTTATTGATTTTTGCAAGCAGTGAATGTTGGGATCCCAAGAAGAGAATGATGCAGCTCCGTGCATCATAGCCAGATCTTCTGTAGTCTATGCTCAGCTTTTACAGGGAACCAAAGGTGCTGCAGAAGAACTCTTCATTAGCTAGCAACCGCCGCTGGAATGGTTTTGGAGTACAGTCTACATCATCCCCCACCAATGGCCATGCAGGCTAGAGAACATACGTGTTGTACTCTAAAGCATCTGAACAACCCCAGCCAGGCTGTTCTAACAACTCATGAAGACACCTTCCCTGGCAGAAACAGACCTGTTTGTTGTTCCTTTCAGAAAGTCTCCCAGGATCTGTGCTCTCCCTAGTGCTTTCCAGCATGACTCAGCTGAGCTGCATGGCCCAGCTGACGAACCGCAATCTTGCTGCTTCATCTGTTTTATTGTGTTCAGTGACTGATGTCCTGCTTCTTTCATCCTCCTATGGATGCAGAGAAGGAGCAGAGAATTCCAGTACCTTGTGTTTACACCGTCTAGTTTTGAGCTCGGCTTCAACAACCCACCTTGCCAAATAGGAACCGACAGCCCCTCCATGGGTGGCTGGGGGTGACACTCATTTTCATGCAGTTTGCTTTGTGATTTACAAGAACACCTCCAACTTCTCCCACTTTCCTGAAGTGGCCACTCCAGTCCTACCTGACAGAGGCTGTAATCGCCCTGTACAGTGTAAAATGAACTGCCACCAACGTTTTAAACTCTCCTTCTCTGTGTCGCTCTTCCTTTCTGCAGGACTAAGTAAACTGAAGAAGATGCAGTTCCTCAGCCAGACCCTCTGCCCCCAGCTGCCAATCCTCATGCACATTTGTTGTTACGACCTGTTATAGAGGGGTCAGGGCTTAGCAGGTTGACATTCCACGAACCCTGTTATTATCGGGGAGGAGAATAACATGTGCCCCCTTCAGACTTCCCCATTCTCTCTGAACTTAGCTTCAATCGTCACAACAGCCGATGAGTGAAATGACTTTCATCCTTAATAATATATTGTTTCAAAACATTTCTAACAGAATGCAGAGAGATGGAAAGTAGCTTTGTCTGGAGTGGATAATTAGGAGCTATTAGCATTATGAAAGACCCACAAATGGCATGTGTGTGTAATAGAAAGGGTGGCTGGACATGGCTGCCTACGTATTGGGATTCTCCTTGGAGGTAGGATTACATGAACTGGCTGCACGTAAATGAAACGTGCTCATGCATCGCATTTCACTCCTCTGAGCTCTCCCACTGCTGCCAGCAAATGTAGTAGATGTATCCCAGTCGGATAATTGGCACACCTTGCTCTGTATTGCAGACACTGACTTATGGTGCCACTCCCTGTTATCTCACCACCTGCAGGCTGCCATTTTGTCCTTGGGAATCCCATGAAATCCCACAACTGAGCATGTCAGCATCCAGCAGCACATAGCCTGAAGTGCCTGATCCTGCCTAATTTTGGAAGCTGAGCAGGGTTGGGCCTGGTTAAAATCTGGATAGGGGACTTAGATCTTGTGAACCGTCCAGAGAGCTTCAGCTACGGCCATATAGAAATGAAATTAAATGAAGATAATAACAACAACAACAACAACAATAGTAATGCTCTAAGTAAGTTGTTGAATTGAATTAGATAGATAAAGCCAAGGGTTATCCTTTTTAATAATGTAGTTTTGATTTTTTTAAGGTCTTAATGCTCCTGTTTTTATTGTTACCATTATATGCTTTTCAATTGTTGTAACTGCTTTCGTGGCTTTTTAGCAATTAAGGCAGTATATTCAAGAGGAGGAGGAGTTGGCTGCCACCTCACTGGCAATGTGAGAGTTGGGCCATGGGAATGGCTGCCAACATGAGGACCTCAAAACAAGTCTGTGAAGATAGCTAAGTAGGATAGACATTTTTGCAAGTCCTGCCCCCTGCCAGGGCTTTTTCAATGAGCCTCAGTCCTTGTCTGCCACATTCAGATATACATGCAGGAGTGAGTGACAAGTGTTCAAGTTAAGTGTAGATGTGTATGCTCTTAATGTCCTTCCTTCCTTCCTTCCTTCCTTCCTTCCTTCCTTCCTTCCTTCCTTCTGAGAAGTGTTATTACAAGACAGAATACAACTGTAAGAATGCATGAACTAACTGTGCAGTACATGGTAACTGGGTCAGAAATGAAGCTGGGGAACAAGACTTGATTGAGGAGGAACTTAGACATAGAAACATAGAAACTGAGTGAGTCAGAAGGGACCTCCAGGGCTATCTAGTCTGACCCCTTGCTCTAGCTGGCTCCACTCACAACATGCCTACCATGTGCATGTCTAGCTTATCCATGAACACCCTCACCAATGGAGCCTCAACCACCTCCCATGGAAGTCCATTCCATACCTTTGGGGTCCTAACTGTCAAGAAGTACAAGTTTAACTTGCTTATTTCTGTACCATTTCCCAGAATGTCTGGAACCTGCTCCTGCTCCTTCCCCTTCTTCTTCCCCTTTAACTCTTCCGCCTCCCTTGGTTCACTGCCTTTGAAAAGTACTTTCTGGAAAGTAATTTCACATGATGCTCACTCGCTAGATTGTGGCTGATTTTGCAGCAAATGAACTCACACCTTCCATGGTTGGGTGTGCACCCAAGGGTAAATTAAATTTCTCCAGACAAAAACGAGCTCCATAATTTATAGGCAATGTAAGAACAGCATGTTCCCTACTGTACATTCTGCTGGTCACATATCTTGGCAGCTTCTACGAATGACAAAGCGGAACAGGGAGAGAATAATTATCCTTTGCGCTGCCCAGTAGCTAGGCTGAAAAGTCTGTGCTTCCTGGCAGTGGCTTTCACCAGCATTCAGCAGCACTGCTGTAAGGAGTCCAAGTTCTTGCCACCCAGACTGACTGCCACTGTTTGAAGCTATTGTGCAAGCAATCCAACAAACGCAAACCATGTCGATTATAGTTAACTGTTTGTTTTAATTACTGTCAGGGCACTGCACTGGGGTGCTGTGCCTTCTTCAGCCTGAGTCCGACTTCAGACAATCTTCAGGGGCAGCTTTCCAGTAGTGGAAAGGGCCAAAAGGCAGGGGGGAAAGGAGGGCCAAAATGTCCAGGGTGCCTTCACATTGTAGCTTAAAGCTCTTATTGGTCGAAACCAACCCTAGTGGAGGCTCTTCAGCTGTTGCGATAGGAAGGGGTTAGGTACAAAATCCAGGAAAGCAACCAGAATGGGTGGTTGGAGGAAAAGCGTCCCAAGAACTCCATCCAAGGAACTTCGGAGAGTGAGATTTGGCCCATGGGCCTGAGGTTGACTTCTTCTCTAGCTGAACATGGATCTCCAATCTAGCTTTGCTTAAGGAAGTGCTGTTGTTGTCTCTAGTTACACACGTAAGAAGGACAAATCTGTCACAGATTCAAGCAAGCTTGGATTTCCAAAGAACAACAAACAGGCTTTTCCCAAGCCAGACGGGTTCCATGACCTTGCAAATGTTTTGCCTACTCTGCGGGGAGATACGTGCATTGCATTCATGTGCGTTTGTATTTTAGAAAGCCTCATAAATTCCTTTGAAAAACCCCACCTTGATTCTGTCAAGCAGCAGGTGACAGAGAGAATGAACCCTGGCCATCCATAAAACACCAGTGAAATGGCTTGGAGTGTGTCTGTATTCATATTTTCATTCCTCACTTTCTAATATCTTTCCTGCTTGAAAGAACCAAGGATTGTAGTTTGGCCAAGAGTAAGAAGCAAAGAACTGCCAAGTTCCTAGATTGGAGGAATGGCAGTGAAGAACCAGGAAAGCAAAGACAGGTCAGTGTGGCAAATGCCCCTTTCTGGTGGCAAAATCACAAAAGGCTTGTTCATTTCCTGCTTGTGCAAGTTCATTAACAATCAACTCACCATGAGGATAAGCTTTTGCCATTTAAAAAAAGCAACTACCTGTCACCCAGTGCCCCAACTCTCCTACACCTGTGGGACTATTTCCCAAACACACCTGTGCCTGTTTGGTGGCATCTTGATTCATACATGTTGAGCTACAGGACACATACTTTGCATGACGGTTTCAGTTGTGTGAAACTTTCCAGAGACTTAACAAAACTCTGCAAATACTAGCTGGGAATGGGGAGTAGTGGGGAGGAAGCACTTCAGAATCTGGTGATAAATTGATGGCTTATTTAGCCCCCCAATATCACCTGGTGGGGGACTGCAGGTGGCGCAGTGGTTTAAACCGCTGTGCTGCTGAGCTGGTAGATTGAAAGGTCGCCGGTTCGAATCTGCACAACGGGGTGAGTTCCCGTTGCTCCGTCCCAGCTCCTGCCAACCTTGCAGTTCAAAAACATGCAAATGCGAGTAGATGAAAAGGTGCCACTTTGGTGGGCAGGTGACAGCGTTCCATGCACCTCGGTGTTTAGTCATGCTGGCCACACGACCACGGAGACTGTCTGCAGACAGACGCTGGCTCCCTCGGCCAGGAAACGGAGGTGAGCACCGCCCCCTGGAGTCAGGCATGACTGGACTTAACGTCAAGGGGAAACCTTCACCTTTATCACCTGGTGGCATAGAATTATTTAGAATCCCACTTCAGAGCTGATGCTTTGCCAAGCCCTCAGTTCCTTTCACTTCTCGAAGGACTCAACTGGGCCTCAGAGAGAAAGCAAGGGAGGATTCAGAGGCGGAGGCTGGGGCCAGTAGATAATGTCAGCACCTACCAACATCTCCTCCTCCCCCTCCTCCTCCATGGCACCTAATCTAAATGGCCAAAAGTGTCCATGCACTGGAGGTGGATACGCTTCCAAGGTTGGAGACGTGCATGCATCTGAAGCAGAGGGAGCTGGAAAGGGTCCTCAAAGCCTATGACCTGAGTTAGGGGACAAAATGATGATTCCTGGGGAGCAACCACAGGAATTTTCGGACCCCCCCCCCTTCTGCAGCCATGGACTGTGTTACAAATCTCAGAGAGGGGCTCTGGAGTCTGATCCTTCTCACTGCCCCCTTCACAGTCTTCATGGGAAGAAACATGAGAAGAGATATCAGCTATTGGTGGAATATAAATGAATTTATATGAGCAGCAGAGAGCGAGGGGGCAGGGCCAGAGAGCTAGAGCACCCAGGGGGGAGCAGGGGGCAGGGCCACTGGCCTGAGGGACTGAGAAGGCCAAGCTCAGCCACTGCAAGCCCTTTTGGCTCTGGCCCCTTGGCAGAGCGGCACAGCAGCAGAGGCACAGGCTGGGAGAGAGCGCTGAGTGGCCAGGGGACTGGTGAAGGCAAGGTAGGAGCTGGGCAGGGGAGCAGAGGGCCAGGAGCAGCGGAGCGGGAGGGGGCGGGGCCAGAGGGCTAGAGGGGCCAGGAGGGAGCAGGGGGCGGGGCCACTGGCCGGAGGGACTGAGCAGGCCCAGCTCAGCTGCGGCGTGTTAAGGGCGGCGTCCCTCGTCTGCGTCCCTGAGCTGCGGTCCGGACGGTCCAGGGACTCCCTGCCCTGAGACACAGAGGGTTGTTTGTTTGATTGTTTGCTTGTTTGTTTTTGTTTTGTTTGTGTGTTTTTGTTTTGTTTTGTTTGCACTTTGCTTTGCTTTGTTGTGCTTTGTTTTTTTTCTTCCAATTTAAATTTAAATTTATTTTCTCCTTGTGTGTGTGTGCAAGTGGGGTTTTTGCCTGGGAGAACTGGGCGAGTGAGAGGAACTGCAGGACTAACAAGGCAGGGGACCAAGGCAAGGTCTCGGAAGGGTTACAGGTGGCAGACCAGGAGATGGCCTTGGCGGGAGTCACGGGTGTTGCTGTCCGCTGCGAGAGCTGCGACATGTTCGCCCTTCTCCCCCAGGAGAGGCAGGGATACACTTCCCCTCAGTGGAAGATGGTGACCCTGCTAGAGGAGGAGGTGAGGTGCCTGAGGGCCGAGAGAGCTCTCCGGGCCCCCCTGGAGCAGCCCCCCTCTAGACAGAGGGTTGGGGGAGAGGCCATGGGAGGAGCAGCTGCGGAGACATGGAGGTATGTCACCCACAGGAGGAGGAGGCCAGCACGGCCTCCTCCTTCTCCTGGCACCAATCTGGAGCTGGGAAACAGGTTGTCTCCACTTGGGGAGGCTGGGGCTGAGGAGGCCTCGGGGGACCAGCAGGACCCCCAGCCTGGGACATCAGGAGGCAAGGGAGCCACTGCAGGAGAGGCGAGGACCAGGGCACGGCTGCCCACCAGCACCGAGAAGGTACGGTGGTGGGTGATTGTTGTTGGGGGCTCCCTGCTGAGGGGCACTGCGGCGGCAGTGTGCCGCCCCAGCCTTGAGACAAGGGAGGTTTGCTGCCTGCCGGGCGCACGCATCCGGCACGTGAAGGACAGAGTGGAGCGTCTTGTTCGCTCCGGGGGTCACCAGCCGCTCCTGGTGATCCATGTGGGCACAAACGACATGGCCAGGCAGGGGGTGGTTGGGACCACCAGGGACTTTGAGGCCTTGGGGAAGAAACTCAGGGAGCTAAAGGCCCAAATGGCCTTCTCTTTGATCTTACTGGTCCGGGGATTTGGGCCAGGAAGGGACAGGAGGGGCTCCAAGGTGAATGACTGGCTTAGGGTGTGGTGCCAGAAGGAATACTTTGGGTTCCTTGACCACGGCACTCGTTTTCTTGCCAATGGACTTCTGGCAAGGGACGGGTTACACCTCACGAGGATGGGGAAAAGGTCCTTTGGAGATGCTCTAGCGAGCTTCATCCGGAAGACTTTAAACTGAGCCAGTGGGGGGTGGGTTCAGGCCCCCCAGTAACGTGTCTGCACTGGACAAGTGTGCAGGGAGGATCGGGGCTCTGGGAGCAGGGCTTTAGAGATACTGCAGGGACTGACAGGACTTCTACAGAGAGGGGCCAGGTACCAGGGAGGATGGGAGGAAGGAGGATGCGGGGCACTCCAAAGAAAGGAAGCAGTGGGAAGGAGTTGAGGTGCATGTACACCCATGCTAGGAGCATGGGTAATAAGCAGGAAGAGCTTGAAGCTCTCCTGGGAATAGGAGGATATGATCTGGTGGGAATCACAGAAACTTGGTGGGATGAAAGGCAAGTCTGGAATGTAAACATAGAAGGGTATCACCTTTTTAGAAAGGACAGGAAGGGAAAGAGAGGTGGGGGTGTGGCTTTATATGTCAGGGAAGGGATAGGATGCAGTGAGATAGAGTGCAGCACAGATGGGGATTCGGTAGAGGCAGTCTGGGTGAAACTTAGGGGTTTTGACAGAGAAAGAGACCTGACAGTGGGGGTATGTTATCGCCCTCCAGGTCAACTTGAGACCCTGGATGATGTCCTGACAGGCCAGATTCTAAGGATATCTCGGGGGAGAGACACAGTAATTATGGGGGATTTCAATCTCCCGGATATTACTTGGGAGACTCACTCGGCGGTGGCAGCCAGGTCACGTCGCTTCCTAGAAGCTCTAGAGGGTGGGTTTTTCACACAGAGGGTCCGAGAGGCGACGAGGAGGGGAAACATACTGGACTTGGTCTTGACCAATAGGGAGGAGCTGATAGATGAAGTACAGATTAGGGGAGCTCTGGATGCGAGTGATCACTCCATCCTTTGCTTTGAGATCAGAGGACTGGGGCCGTGCAGCAGGGCGAGCACAAGAAGCTGGGACTTCAAGAGGGCCAACTTTGGCCAATTGAAGGCCAGGCTGGGGAAAGTCTCCTGGGATGGGTTACTGGAAGGTAAGCGAGTTGAGGAGGGGTGGATGGCACTCAAAAGGGAGGTTTTGCAGGCGCAAGCCCTGACGATACCTCTAGTCAGTAAGGTGGGGAGGCAGAGGAGAGTGCCGCCACGGATGCGAAAGGAGGTGGTTAGGGGGATTAGACGAAAGAGGAACCTCCATAGGAAATGGGTACTGGGGGAAATAGACAAAAGGGTATACCGGGAGGAGGAGGCCCGTTGCAGAAGGATTCTTCGCAAGGCTAAGGCTGATTATCAGCTGAGACTTGCCAAGAATATCAAGAGCAACAAAAAGGGCTTCTTTCAGCATGTAAATAGGAAAAGGAAGGGGAGACAAGTGGTGGGACCACTAAATAAGGAGGAAGGTGATCTGACATGAGTGACTGACATGAGGGAACAGGCACAGATGCTAAATGACTATTTTGCCTCTGTGTTCTCCCCAAAGCAGGACGGGGGATATCCGTATAGGTGATTAGATGAGGCTGGGGACTTAGAGGCAGAGAGTAGAGTCACCCCCCTTGAAGTCGAGGGGCTCCTCAGGGCATTGGACATTACATAGACGCCAGGCCCTGACGGGTTACACCCGAGAGTACTTAGAGAGTTGGCGGGGGTTCTCTCACGCCCGCTGGCCTCCATTTTTGAGGCCTCGTGGAGAACGGGTGAAGTTCCAGAGGACTGGAGGGTGGCATCGGTGGTCCCAATTTTCAAAAAGGGTAGTAGGAAGGACATGGGGAATTATAGACCAGTTAGCCTTACGTCCATTGTAGGAAAAACAATGAAAAGGCTCATAATAGAGAGAGATCTAGTGATGCTAGATAGGGAAGGGAGGCTGACAGCCACACAACACGGCTTCCGCAAAAACAGGTCCTGCCAGACAAACCTTGTGGGATTCTATGACAAGGCTTCAAGATGGCTAGATGGAGGGGATGCAGTGGATGTGGTATACTTGGATTTCAGCAAGGCCTTTGACAAAGTGCCCCATGATATCCTGGTGGAGAAACTGAGGAGTTTTGGGATACACCAAAGCACTATCCGGTGGATTAGGGCATGGTTGACTGACCGAAAGCAGAAGGTAACCATTAGCGGGGAATCGTCGGGATGGCAGCCAGTGACAAGCGGGGTCCCCTAGGGCTCTGTCCTGGGGCCGATCCTGTTTAATCTTTTCATTAACGACATGGAAGAAAGGGTGAACAGTCTGCTGATCAAATTCGCAGACTACACTAAAACTGGAGCAGTGGCCACAACTGGGGAGCAGATACACCAGATCCAAAAGGATCTGGACAGACTATGGAAGTGGGCAGGAGACAACAGGATGGCGTTCAATGTGGATAAGTGCAAGGTCTTGCACTTGGGGCATAAGAAAAGCTGTCATAAGTACAGGTTAGGTGACAAGTGGCTGGAGAGCAGCACTTGTGAAAGGGACCTCGGGGTGCTGGTTGACCGCAGGCTAAACGTGAGTCAGCAGTGTGATGCGGTGGGCAAGAGGGCGAATGCCACCCTTGGTTGCATAGCCAGAAGTGTGGCTTCTAGATCAAGAGAGGTATTACTACCACTCTACACGACTCTGGTGCGCCCGCAACGGGAGTATTGTGTTCAGTTTTGGGCCCCGCATTACAGAAAGGATATAGCCAGGTTGGAGTCAGTGCAGCGTAGGGCCACAAGGATGGTGGCTGGTTTGCAGGGGATGCCGTATGAGGCAAGACTGAGGGAACTGGGTCTCTTCAGCTTGGAGAAGAGGAGACTCAGAGGGGATATGTTGGCAACATACAGGTATGTGAGGGGGTGTCACATGGAGATGGGGAGAGGCCTGTTCTCCCCTGCAGAGGAAGGCAGGACGCGCTCCAATGGAGCAAAGCTCCGGGAGCCAAGGTTCAATTTGGATGCCAGGAAGCACTTCCTGACAGTTAGGACCCCGAGGGCGTGGAATGGGCTTCCACGGGAAATCATTGAGGCCCCATCAGTGAGGGTGTTCAAAGACAGGCTGGACATGCACATGGTGGGCATCTCATGAGCGGAGCCGGCTGGTGCCGGAGGTCAGACTAGATGGCCCGGGAGGCCCCTTCTGACTCGCTCTGTTTCTATGTTTCTAATTAAATAGAATAAAGGAAAAAGAAACATGAGAGCAACGTTCCCAGAACACACAACTGGCCTTGAAGGTTTTTGTTTTGATCATAAAGGTCAAAAGGGGGTGTTCCAGTGGCTGGTGGAGAGGCGGGGAAAAGAGAAGCCAGAGTGGAAAAAATCCATGGTCTCTCTCACGTTACTACTTATCTGGGTTCAGAAACCCTAGTGTAAAAATAAATATAATAATATGGAAGAGGGAGAAGAGCAAATGGCCTCCCTTAATTCTCCAGGGAAAAGAGTTCCTTGATGTCTTTTCTTCAACCCTAAGATTCTCAAATGCCTTGATGGTGCACAGAGTAAACATCATTTAAAATGCAATAAAACGATAAACTCTTAAGTTCAGTGCCAGAAAGTCTAGAGAGAACACCCACATCTTGATTGCTTTGGTCATGGAAGCAAAACCATAGCTGGCTGGGACTGAGAGAAGGATGGCAGGGAAAGCATTGCTTGCTCTCACCATCGATGTAGTTATTCTCCTTCCAGGAAGTGTAGAGGATTATCTGCAGCGGAGGTCACAGAGTAGAGAGCCTTTCTCTGAGTTTGCACTGCAGCCAGAACATTTTAGATCCTGGATGTAACAGAGGGTGACTTGTCAACACCATGCAAAACATTTTCACTTCCCTCTCCTACTGTGATGAAATGCTTTTCAACAGCTTCTTCCTGCGTGATATGCCAGCTGGAAGTGGAAAAACTAGCTTGAGGAATTACAGCAGTCCAACGGCCAAACATCATTTCAGAGAAACTCTCAGGGGCTGGGAGACGAATCTAAGACAGAATCTCAGCTTCTGCTCAGCTGGCCTGGAATGCTGGAAGTCAGAGGTCTTCTTTCAGTCTAAACATGCTTTGGGCCGCACCCTTAGAAAGGGTTGCTGAATGCGGGAACAGATTTTATGGGGAAGCAGAGTCTCACCCATGGCATTGCAGGTTCATATCGTTTGCCTTTGAAGTGTGAGATATGCATACAAGTGTGTGTCTATGTTCTCCCAACATATTTGTGGCCTAAACCCTGGATTCCGATTAATGGGTATGACGCTAATGGAGCTTCTAGGGAAGGTTTTTATTGTATAAGCAGGCTTCCAAGAGATGAAGAAATCTCTCAATATATTTTCATTTACTTTCTCATTTTCCTCTCCTGACGTTTCTTTCAGTTTATACCTTTGGGAGGAAGGAAAATTTGTGCAGGAAAATATATAAGCATTATTTTTCTCCAGGAATGGACCTTTCTTGACTTTTTGACTAATGAAAGGCATTTGGGGGGATAGTTCTTCTCCCATAGATGCCCTTCAGTGCACTTTTCCTTGATATACACCTATGGTGTCAATCTCTTGAGTGGCAAACTTTGAAGTGTAAGAACTTTCAAGTGACTATTTCACTGTTTGCATTTGTATCTTCAAATAGAAATTCACCATCTGCATGGAACTTTCATGGTTATCAGGGATTAAAAAGAAAAGAAAAAACACTTGGGAAGTGCTGATGTTTTAAAATTACTTAATCCCTCCACTCACTTATCACTTCATTCATCTCTGCCAGGCAAGCAAATTATGAGAGCTCTATCATTATACATTTATATATACCCCACCCATCCTAATAATTACGTCGTATTTGCTTCCATCATTTTTCCTCTTTTCCATTTTAATTAATGCTTTCCTGTTTCTCCTCAGAGCCATAACTTGCTTTAACAATAGTTAGTGCATTATTTGTCCAGCTTGAAGGAACTGTACTTATGATTAGTAATAAGTGGCAGCATAGGGCCACAAGGATGGTGGCCGGTTTGCAGGGGATGCCATATGAGGCGAGACTGAGGGAACTGGGTCTCTTCAGCTTGGAGAAGAGGAGACTCAGAGGGGATATGTTGGCGACATACAGGTATGTGAGGGGGTGTCACATGGAGATGGGGAGAGACCTGTTCTCCCCTGCAGAGGAAGGCAGGACGCGTTCCAACGGAGCAAAGCTCAGGGAACCCAGGTTCCATTTGGATGCCAGGAAGCACTTCCTGACAGTTGGGACCCCGAGGGCGTTGAATGGGCTTCCATAGGAGGTCGCTGAGGCCCCATCGGTGAGGGTGTTCAAAGACAGGCTGGACATGCACATGGTGGGCATGTCGTGAGCGGAGCCAGCTGGTGCCGGTGGTCAGACTAGATGGCCCGGGAGGCCCCTTCTGACTTGCTCTGTTTCTATGTTTCTGTGATTAGTAATACTGATTTAGGAGAGTTTATACATATATGTTAAGAGTATCAAAGTTTGGGAAGGGATTACATAACTCACATTCCAGATAGATTCTTCTTCACTGGGACATAATGGGGACCAGTTTTCCCCATCCTAGTGGCTTCCAGGCATTTTATCCTTGTGCAATCAGTCTCCCCAGCCATTCTGAAAACCTTTAGAGATTTCTCCAAATGTGCAGTGAATGGCAGTTAGAGTTTTAAGCTGAAATATACTGGTTATTTGGGCACCACACCTTCAGCCCTTTTACCACACAAACACAGCCCCTAGAAGCTTTTCCAAAATGAAACACACACACACACAGATGCTCACTTTTGAAAAAAGCAAGCGGAGTTACTACAAACAGCACCCCCCACACACACAAATTCATTTTATAGAAAGACCTTCTTAAGAAATTTAAATTACTTTCATTAAGTTTAACAGGTTGAAAAATATATTTTAAAAGAGACATAGCTTTTACTAAATTAAAATCTTAGTTTAATAAAATGTAGAGATCTGTATAAACAGATGTTAAAATTTGAACTCTTCAGTGCAAAAACCCACTTTGGCCACTAAAAGGTGCGTGGTGGAGGTCCCCCCCACCCCAAAACTGAGTCAGGCTCCATCAGGAACGAGGCCAAACCTCAGCATGGGTTCCCGATCAGCAGTGGTTTTCCTTGGCCACGCGTGCTTCATGAAGAACCATTGCGGCTTGTTTCATTGTGTCTTTTGCAATGACAGCAGGTTTCAGCTGGCGAATACACATCGTTGTACAAACTTCAAGATTCTGTCTTGCTTCCTGGGGATTCCCCTGGGACCCACCAGCCTCCACTGTCACTTCACTCTGGAAAAACCTGGGACCCCCACAGTGACCTAGGTTAGGAGGCAGTCCTTACAGTTGACTAACAAGTTACATTGCAAAGGAAAATGATGCCCTCAGGAAGGAAGGCCTGGGGTAAGCGTGGCCACTGAACTACCCATAAATAGCCAGGAACGACTGATGAACACCATGGAGCTCCTCCTTCTTACAATTGTATCCTGCTTTCCCACCTTCTTCTCCTTCTCCCTCTGGCCCAAAACACAGTGGTGGTGAGCAGAAGGAGCAGGAGATCCCAAGGCCAACTCACCGACTTGTCAATTGCCAATTAAGCATGGCAAGTAGTAGCCATGAGGAAGGAGAATGACAAGCTAAAGCAGAGGTAAGAAGGTAAATTCAACGAGGAGTAGGCCCAGTGGAGGCGGTCTCACCTAAGGGCCTCCAAGCCTTGATGCAACCTCAGTGCAGGGGGTGTGCAAAGCTTGTTGTAGAAGTTCAACAAAGCCAGCATAGTTGTAGAGATCATTCTCTTCCCACCCTCTCATTCTCTCTCTGTCATATGTCATCGTTATCAATTTATTTCCATTGCATTGGCATCTTGAACTTTTCTTCCACTTGCTTTAGAAATCAGGACATAAAAGTTTTAACTGTCGAGTCCCTCTGAGGGCAGGGTTCTTCTGCTGAAGAAACATCCCACAAACTTAGTAAGGAAGTCCAAGGCCATGACATAGAAACATAGAAACAGAGCGAGTCAGAAGGGGTCTCCCGGGTCATCTAGTCTGACCTCCGGCACCTGCCAGCTCTGCTCACGACATACCCACCATGTGCACGTCCAGCCTATCCTTGAACACCCTCACCGATGGGGCCTCAGTGACCTCTTGTGGAAGCCCATTCCACATCCTCGGGATCCTGACTGTCAGGAAATGCTTCCTGGCATCCAAATGGTACCTTGTTTCCTTGAGACTGGCGCCGTTGGAGTGCGTCCTGCCAGGGGAGAACAGGTCTCTACCCACCTCCATGTGACACCCCCTCACATACCTGCATGTCGCCAACAGATCCCCTCTGAGTCTCCTCTTGTCCAGGCTGAAGCACACGTATGTGAGGGGATGACTTGGCATGCCCAACCTGTTCTATCCAGAATAGTATCTGTGGGCCTTGGTGGAGACCTTACATAAACCTTTTGGTGTGCTTCAGGTATTTGGGACTTCAGTTCCCAGCAGAAACTGCCAATGTGGCCATTTGGCAGGGGTGCTAGGATATGTATTCCAAAATACCTGGAAGGCACCAGAATGGAGATACTGTCTCAGTTTTCATTAAAACAACCCAAGTTATATTTCTATCCAATACAACTAGGAAAAAAGAACAAGACCACCATATCACTGGTTTATTTTCAGCCTTTCAGGAGGCATTTACTCAATGTATTTGTTTGTTATTTGTAAATACGTATAAACCACTGACATCTACAGATCATGAAGCAACACACAGTGAAAACACAGCTAAAAAGTGAAAAAGCGAAACACACAGCTAAAAAGCGAAACAAAGTCAAACAAAGCATGCACACCTATGGATAGAAAGCTGATACATGGAATTCATAACATATATGTCTGCAATAATAAAATACATGGATGGTGAAAATATGCCGGGAAGACTTCCATAAAGGGGTGTGTCATTAACATGTGCCTAAAGGAAGAATTGTTTGCTGCATGGGGGCGTCATTCTGTGAACTGGGGACTGCTGTTGATTTATGGAGTGATGTAGAGGGTTGTGTTCCACACTGATACTATAAAATTTGGTCTAGCAGGCCATGTAAGGGACTCTACCAATACAGAGCAAAGGGACTATTCTGGTGGAATGAATTGGGACACTTTTTAGTCCATAAACTAAAGTTCAGTGTTTGGGCAATCCAAGCCAACATGACAAACCATTCTGGTGAGGGAAGTACTGGTGTGCTACCATAGCTACAACCATTAGGAGACTCAGGCCTTGTAGGAGATCTCTTGCCACCTAATGCAGAAGGACTCCTGCCGCCATCATGCAACCCTTCTTCTCACCACCACGAAACCATGCAGTGCAAGTCTCCTCCCTCCCTCCCTGCCTCCAACTCAGTGCAATCTTCACTTACTTCCCTCCCGGGGCCTCCAGCCCCAACCTGGAGAACCCCCATGGGCAGCAATGGGAAGGCTCTCTGGTCTGGGGCTGATGGCAGTGGGAAGGGAGGGTTGAGATGTGGCTTCTGGCTCTCATGGCCAAGACATCACAAGGTGATTCTCACAAGAATCCCCACAGTAACAGCCAGATCCAAATGGCCCTGCTAGCTACCTTCTCCTTTTGGCAAGGACCATGGGGAGGAACTAACTGGAAGGTCCTTCTAGATCACCCACTGAAGGTGGCAGTCTGATGTCCAGGCTGGGGCTGGTCGAGGGGCAGGGGAGAGCACTGCCTCAAGCAGGTATCTCACCCTCACCTCCAAATGATGGACCAGGCAGGCTGGTAATTCATCTCTACTCACCTTCAAGTTGCCATCTTGGGCCATCTTAGCTCCCATGGAGACACATCACCCGGATAGAGGTAAATATGAGCAATTGGCTTGAATTCAGTTTAGATCAGGATTTAACCAGCTCCCATTTTGCACAGCAACCATGGATTTAGTGTCAATCTCCAAATTTGTATATTTCCAAGATTGCCATGAGATTCTTGTACCAAAAAAGGAGGGGGGATCATTTCAACGGCACTGAAGAATGCATGCTTTTGAAAAAAGGCTTCATGCATTCCTTAATCAATAAGAGAGAAATGTGCAAATTTCAAAGATGCACCAGAATTGATGTGTCTTTCTGGAATAAAATGATGTACAAGAAGAACACACAAATGTTCATATGAAAAGAAAAACAACAAGTCACACAAGCAGAAATGAATAAGCTTTGGGATGAAATTCCAGTTTAGGCAAGTTTGCATTTTGCTGTTTGGACATCCCTGCTTTAGCATTACAGACTAGGAAAGGCTGTTTTTTCAGTTCAAAGATACTGTCCAGGCATTGCTATGGGCCTCACTCAGAGAAATCTGATAGTAGACCCGTAAAAGCAACAGTTAAATAGGTGCTGTCAACATACATTTGATTTATGATGATTGCTGCGCATGAATCATGTTTTGACACATCCCTCTTTGGCAAACTTCTTTTGGAACTTGCCCTGACACCTTCATTGCAAAGCTTCATTTCCAGCTGTTCACATTTGGACTTCCTTGAAATACCTTCCTGGTTTAGTTGAAACACTCCCATCGAGCAACTTGCCACTTGGGCAGGGCTGTGCTCTCTGTCCTAATCAGCCCATGTCAAGGTGACCGAGGTTGAGTGGCTGTGTCAAACACAGAATGTCAGAGGACCAGGATGCTTCTAATGATACAACCATGTAATTACCTGGTTGACCTGGGTTATCTTGACCGAGGATGCTCAAAATGCTCATGCAGTAATGTCCTAAGGGCAAATTACACCTCCAAGCTGCCAGAGATAACTCCTTAAACAAAATTCTAATTTGCCAACCCATAGCACGGATGCTGCACTTGCTCCAGCCTTTCCATTTAATTTCCCTTCATCGGTTCCTCCAGGACAACTGCACAGGACAATCATATGAAGGAAGCCCCCATCCTAAAGCTAAACACTTCCGTCCCCTCCATTGTGTTGAACGCAGGTGAATGCAGTACATTCATACTGAGAACAGACCCGTTAAGTTACATTAATTTTAGTGGGTAAAATTACTTATTTTACCAAGTAAAACTACTCATTTTATTCTCATACTTTAAGTATGACAAAATTTGGATCCAAGGAAAACACATGAAAAAAGGAAAAAGAGAACAACCAGCACAAGTTTCATTTGGGGTCATTTGTATTACCCCAGCACCTCTGGCAAGGAAAATGCTGTCTATGGCTTTCTCCTAACTAAATTCCCCCCTAAAAGGTTTGACATAAAAACCTGGATGACATAAAAAGAGGTAAAATGGTTCTTACCTCTCAGCAAGGACAGGTAATTTAATATTTAATCCTACATATGCAAAATGGGAAAAAAATGCAGAGTTGTGCTTAGCCCATTGACTTATTTCTTCCTGCATAGAAATAGTTTGGCCTACAAACTTAAAAAACATCATAGCAAAGCTTTCCCTCAATGAATTTTAATTCTGTTTGCCAAAGAACTTAGCTAAGGACCTCAACTGATAAAAGTACCCTGCACAAGTGTTCCGATGGATCCGCTGGGGTATTTTTGTGGTCCAGGCATGTTTTGGTTAATAATAAAGTAAAATAATGGGTTTTTTAAAAACTGAAGTAAGCTGATTATACTCTTTGTGACAGTATCCCAGAAGGTCCCCTCAGTAGGGCTACTTATGTGTAAACTACAATCCAGAATGGGAGCTAAGGGGACCCTCCAATGCAGGGTGAGGATTCAAGAGTAGCAGATAATGGCAACAGTGGTCTGAGATCTCCAGCACCCAGAACTGGCCAAATCACATAGGGATCCAAAGTTTTCAAGCAACGGCTATGTTATCCATGGCTGTCTGGAATACAGACAGTTTGTGCCTTCTGCTTACAAGTTCTTGTCTTTTCACTCTGCTGTTCGGAGAGCACTGGGCACCATTGGGGATTTAAATAGTTTGCTCATACAAAAATCGTAAAACCAGATTGGGAAACAGGAGAAAAGCAAGAGGCAATTGTATGCATTCTTGCCTGGTGTGTACAAAGCACGTGGATACTTTGCTAGTAATGCATGTAAAACATCACGTAGCACTGGCGAGAAGTCTGATGAGGATATAGAATGCATGAAAGGGAGAGATGTTTTCAGTGCACGGATGTAATCTTCTCCGTAATCTTTCTTCACATCTGGGGTGAGGTTCTCCAGAAGGATCTGTTCTTCCCGCATCCAAAGCTCAGGCGTTCCCTGAATAGCTGGAAGGTGAGCCAGGCAATTCATAAATATCTGAACTTCTTAATTGGGCATTTGAGGCTTCCAGGCAGCATCTTCCCCTTATATTGAGACACAGCTTTTGACGTTCTACCTTTTGGGTTCACTGGGTACAGCCCAGCTCAGAACTCAAAAGGAGAATCCAACTGGAGAATTCCACTTTGTGCAGAAAGCCCTTTGGTTGCAACCTACTGAAATTGTAACTTCACATACAAAAGAGGGCCAGGGAATAAAAAAAGGAGTTGTGATCAGAGGAGGAAGGGAGAAACATGGTTCTGCTAGATCCAGCCCAGAAGCCTTCCATCTAAAGAGGCCCTGTCCTTTTGGAGTGCTTTTTTAATATAGTCTGAATGAGCTGCACATGAATGTGGCCAACCACATTCAACCACATTTAATATAGTCTGAATGAGCTGCACATGAATGTGGCCAACCACGTAGCCACATTGCCCCCAGAACATCTCTGTGCTCAAATGGTTCAAAGATGCCACAAACGGACTATAATCAAACTCTGGAAATGACCGTGTGAACAGGCTGCGCAGTTAAAATCAGATCAGTGGAGTTTTTCTGAGAACTTCCCTCAAGGAAAGCTTCCCTAGCAAAGGTTGTATATTTGTGCCTTACAGAAAATTTCTGACACACTCGAGTTGATAGAAAAGTAATTTTTTGAAAAGGAGGAAATTTTGGAGAGGTTCTCATGGGTTTGGGAGGTGTCTTGTGCTTCCCTTACTTAGCGTGCCAAGGAAAGAGTGTGAGGGTTTCATTTTTCTTGTGCAATCATTTTCCCAGTATCCTGTAGCCCCTTGGCTTACCACATGGCCATCCAGGAGAAGACACTGTTTGTTATTTATTATTAGATTTATATCTTGCTTCTTTTTTTAAAAAAATAATTCAAATTGCCTTACATCATTCTCCTCCTGCTGCTCACAATCTTATCCTCACAGCAAAAACCCTGTGAGGTAGGTTGGACTGAGAGTCTGTGACTGGCCCAAAGTCACCCCATAGGTCCCCACACAGACACCGCAAACGACAAGGTGAGGCAAGGCAATTTACCTGTTTTGAAGGCAGACGGGTGAATGGTAGAGACTCTGATGCCCCATTTCGAGAGCTCCTGCCTCAAGACGCCAGAAAACATGGACAGTGCTGCTTTCGATGCTCCGTAGGCAGCCAGGCCTGGCATTGGGACCCCTCCTGTGGGAGCCATGGAAAGAAGCTCTTGAGAGGATTGCTTTGAGTGACATGACGAAGTGAGCGGTTTGCAAGGAAGAAAGCTGAGCTGAATTGCCTTGTGGAAGTTTCGTATGAGGCATGAAAAGAGCCCCTCTTCACCCACGCTTCTTCTGTATCAGCCCCATCTCCCAGTTGCCCACCCTGGGAAAGCTGCAAATTTCTAAAATTTCCACTGGGGTAGACCTTGGAACATTACCATTGTCAAAGGCCTCACCCCTGGCTTCATTCCTTTCGCTTCGCTTTGCTTTTTTGCAAATGTTGGGGACTCACCAAAAAATTGATGTTGGGAAATGGAACAGGAATAACATAGAAACATAGAAACAGAGTGAGTCAGAAGGGGCCTCCTGGGCCATCTAGTCTGACCACTGGCACCAGCCGGCTCCGCTCATGACATGCCCACCATGTGCATGTCCAGCCTGTCTTTGAACACCCTCACCAATGGGGCCTCAACGACCTCCCGTGGAAGCCCATTCCACGCCCTCGGGCTCCTAACTGTCAGGAAGTGCTTCCTGGCATCCAAATTGAACCTTGGCTCCCGGAGCTTAGCTCCATTGGAGCGTGTCCTGCCTTCCTCTGCAGGGGAGAATAGCCTCTCCCCATCTCCATGTGACAGCCCCTCACATACCTGTATGTTGCCAACATATCCCCTCTGAGTCTCCTCTTCTCCAAGCTGAAGAGACCCAGTTCCCTCAGTCTTGCCTCATATGGCATCCCCTGCAAACCAGCCACCATCCTTGTGGCCCTACGCTGCACTGACTCCAACCTGGCTATATCCTTTCTGTAATGAGGGGCCCAAAACTGAACACAATACTCCAGTTGCGGGCGCACCAGAGTCGTGTAGAGTGGTAGTAATACCTCTCTTGATCTAGAAGCCACACTTCTGGCTATGCAACCAAGGGTGGCATTTGCCCTCTTGACCACCGCATCACACTGCTGACTCACGTTTAGCCTGCAGTCAACCAGCACCCCGAGGTCCCTTTCACAAGTGCTGCTCTCCAGCCACTTGTCACCTAACCTGTACTTATGACAGCTTTTCTTATGCCCCAAGTGCAAGACCTTGCACTTCTCCACATTGAACGCCATCCTGTTGTCTCCTGCCCACTTCCATAGTCTGTCCAGATCCTTTTGGATCTGGTGTATCTGCTCCCCAGTTGTGGCCACTGCTCCAGTTTTAGTGTCGTCTGCGAATTTGATCAGCAGACTGTTCACCCCTTCTTCCATGTCGTTAATGAAAAGATTAAACAGGATCGGCCCCAGGACAGAGCCCTGGGGGACCCCGCTTGTCACTGGCTGCCATCCCGACGATTCCCCGCTAATGGTTACTTTCTGCTTTCGGTCAGTCAACCATGCCCTAATCCACCGGACAGTGCTTTGGTGTATCCCAAAACTCCTCAGTTTCTCCACCAGGATATCATGGGGCACTTTGTCAAAGGCCTTGCTGAAATCCAGGTATACCACATCCACTGCATCCCCTCCATCTAGCCATCTTGAAACCTTGTCATAGAATTCCACAAGGTTTGTCTGGCAGGACCTGTTTTTGCGGAAGCCATGTTGTGTGGCTGTCAGCCTCCCTTCCCTATCTAGCATCACTAGATCTCTCTCTATTATGAGCCTTTTCATTGTTTTTCCTACAATGGACATAAGGCTAACCGGTCTATTTATTTATTTATTTATTTACAGATTTATAGGCCGCCCCTTGCCACAAGCCTCAGGGCGACTCACAACCTCGAAATATAATTCTATAATTCCCCATGTCCTTCCTACTACCCTTTTTGAAAATTGGGACCACCGATGCCACCCTCCAGTCCTCTGGAACTTCACCCGTTCTCCACGAGGCCTCAAAAATGGAGGCCAGCGGGCGTGAGAGAACCCCCGCCAACTCTCTAAGTACTCTCGGGTGTAACCCGTCAGGGCCTGGCGTCTATGTAATGTCCAATGCCCTGAGGAGCCCCTCGACTTCAAGGGGGGTGACTCTAATCTCTGCCTCTAAGTCCCCAGCCTCATCTAATCTCCTATACGGATATCCCCCATCCTGCTTTGAGGAGAACACAGAGGCAAAATAGTCATTTAGCATCTGTGCCTGTTCCCTCATGTCAGTCACTGGATCACCTTCCTCCTTATTTAGTGGTCCCACCACTTGTCTCCCCTTCCTTTGCTATTTACATGCTGAAAGAAGCCCTTTTTGTTGCTCTTGATATTCTTGGCAAGTCTCAGCTCATAATCAGCCTTAGCCTTGCGAAGAATCCTTCTGCAATGGGCCTCCTCCTCCCGGTATACCCTTTTGTCTATTTCCCCCAGTACCCATTTCCTATGGAGGTTCCTCTTTCGTCTAATCCCCCTAACCACCTCCTTTCGCATCCATGGCGGCACTCTCCTCTGCCTCCCCACCTTACTGACTAGAGGTATCGTCAGGGCTTGCGCCTGCAAAATCTCCCTTTTGAGTGCCATCCACCCCTCCTCAACTCGCTTACCTTCCAGTAACCCATCCGTGGAGACTTTCTCCAGTCTGGCCTTCAGTTGGCCAAAGCTGGCCCTCTTGAAGTCCCAGCTTCTAGTGCTCGCCCTGCTGCACAGCCCCAATAAGTACACTGAGAGAACCCCAGAAAGCCAAACTTAGCCCCATGAGAACTAGGCTTGGCTTGAGCTTCCCCACTCCTGTTTGGGAGGAAAGGCAGCCCCAGTGGGATATTATGGGCTGCAACAGGGGGATGTATTTGCTTCTGTAACAGAAATAGGCAAGCCAATCTGCTTGGGCATGCAACAGAAAAACCGTCAGTGGTTTTGGTGACTACAGGACTATGCATATTTATCAACTTGCCATTCCAAAGATTCTCAGCCGGCTGTTTTCTCCACTACTTTTTTGTAACCCCTTAAGTGCCACAGACGCTGTTGACAAACCGGCTTTTTCACTGCTGAAATTGATAAATGTATATGCCATTTGACTTGGCAATTGGCTGCCCGCCATGTTGGAGACAGAAATGGAAGCCGTGGAGAGGTGACGAGGCGACCATTTTTAACAGCTCTGAAATTGGTTCATGCTCCCTTGTCTTCATCAATCCCCATTGTCAGGAAGGACCTCTCACCGTCTGAAGATCCGCAGGGGAAAATGTCCTCTACTTCCAAACTACACTGCCTGAAGCGACTCATGTTTCCATTATTTAAAAAAAAATGTTTAAGAGGTCCCCAAAGGCAGGCGAGAATTTTTAAAGATGCATAATGCACTGTTTTCTGTACTGTGGGAATTGCTCTTGTGCTGCAGTTTTCTGATGAATATCAAAGAGTGAGCAATTTTACATGATGCATTTGGTGAACTTGCTTCAGCAGTTTACAACAAGGAGAGGCCACAAATGCACCAGCTGCTGTTCTGACATGCCATTCAAATATAAAAAGCTCTAGTCTGTTTGCAAGCAACACGCCAGACCTTGGGGTGCCTTCCTTCTGCCCTTGAAGCAGCCATGTTGGTGACTCCAAGGCAGAAGACCATCGTTTGAGCTGTCCTGCCAAAAATCCCAGTGGGGCCTGAAGCTCTCTTTCTTATAAGGAGAGGAAAACCTGTGTGTTCTGACAGCTTCTGGGAGAGAGGAGCTTCACAAAAGCCATGGCAAGAGGTGTTGGCTTGGAGGAAGCAATTGATGTGTCCATCCACTGGGCACCTTTGGAGGTCTATGGAGCATCCTTGAACCTGTTCAGGGAACCATTCTCACTGCAGAGAGGGGGAGCTTGTGCTTTCTTTTGCTTGCATTCGTATTTCATCATGGCATTCAATAAACCGTATACCATGTTCATGGCTTCATTCCTTCCCATGCATCCTCAGAACTGCAGTGAGGTGTCTTGGCTGGACTCTGGGAAGAACTGTCATCTGGTGCCCCAGTCCAAAACTCTACTAAACATGCCATACCTGCTCTATGTAGCCATGCCAAAATCCAGAAATGTGTCTACTGTTTCCTATGGGCATTTCACCTTCTCCCCTAGTGGAACAAGGAAGAAGCTGTATGTGGATCCTAGAGACTGAGCCCTGAGTCTGAGCCTAACCATGTGAGCTCTATCCTACCTGTCACTGTTCCCACCTCACCTGGCTTCAACTTCCTAACTTGTCAATGTTCTACCCTGTCTGGCCAAAGTCACCGGCTGCTTCTTAGACACTGTCCCACAAAACATGAGACCAGGATGTCCAGCAGACTAACTTCCATCTCGGTCTCAATTTCTATCTCAAAGACTTTGGAGATCAGGGGAGGCCTTGTGGGTCCTTCATGGGATGCCACCACATATTACCTTACTGGCCACCATCCCTCAGTAGCATCTACCATTCCTCAAAAGCCTTCTCCATGCCATTCCTGGGCAGAAAATGTGGCCTCTTCCAATGGCCTTCTAGAAAAGGACCTGCTCACCCAGATTTTCCGTGGCTCACAATTAAATTAATCATGCTGCTTCAGTTTCTTCTGCTCCTACACTGCTCTGTACTATTCTTAGCATCATCATCATTAAAATCAGAATTGTTTTTAAATGTGTGCTTTAAATGTGATTTTAATATTAATATTTTAAACATGATGTTCATGTAATTGGAATTGTTTTTTAAATGGTATTTTAAATATGACTTTGAAATTAATATTTTAAATGTGCTCACATTCTTATTATTGGAATTCTTTTTAAATTATGTTTTAAATATGATGTTGACATTAATATTTTAAATGTAATATTCATCATCAGCATCATAATTTCACTTCTGTACCATGCAACGGCCGAATCTTTTCAGCCAGTTCACAGAGAACTTCACGTTGCAATGTTGTTATACTTAGCTGAATATAAATGGCACAAATAGAACAGAATAACTCAGTTGACCATTCCTCCAAAGCTCCAGGACACCCATATGCTTTCTTTGGTGTTATCACAGTGGGATCTGCATGCAGAGGGAAGGGGTTTCAATTTGGAAGCCTGTAGGAAGGCTTCAAAAATACACTAGTCTGCAAAGCACACACAACCACAACTCTTGGTCAGCACGTGTACAAATTGCACAAACACATCAGCTTGACTCACCTGCCATGCTTGAGATGTTAATTAGCCTTCCTTTGGATGTCCGGAGCAATGGCAAGAATGTTTTGGACAATTCGACGGGACCAAAGAAATTGACATCCATGCACTGCTTGTAGGAATGCATGGATAGCAATTCCCCATCTCCCATAAATCCCAGTATCCCAGCATTGTTGATCAAGCCCCAAAGATCTGGCAAGGGGGGAGAACAAAGCACATAGAAGTGTGTTAAACCATTTGTAAAAATCCCTGCAACGAGCAGAATCCCAGAATCCTAGAATAGTAGAGCTGGAAGGGGCCAGGAAGGCCATCAGGTCCAGCCCCCTGCTGTTGCAGGACACCAATTCACACCATCCCACTCCAATGACTGTCCAGTTGCTTCCTGAATGATAAACAGGCGATAAAGGCAAGCATTTCTCCATAGTGAGATTGCCTGGATTTAAACAGCTTTATGCAAACACATTGCAGGAATGCCACACCCTTCCCTTCATGCATTTCCTGAATCAAAAATGCCAGGTAGGAATATAGATCTACTCCTGGGAGATGTTCCAGGAGTCACAGGCTTTCACTGGCCCTGTTCAATAACTGGTGTGGTGTTGTGGTGAGGAATGTGGCTCTGGGGCTCAGTGACCTGGTTTCCAGTCCTCACTCAGCCATGGAGCATCCTGGGTGACTGGCCAGGCACAGCATCTCAGCCCGGTCTACCTCACAGGGTCATTGTTACTGCGAGGATGAGCTTGAGAATAGAATTATGTAAGCCTTACAAATGTTGGGATTGAATGGTCTCCAAATGTTCTGAAGATCTCTGCCTTTCAGCAACAGCCTTCCACAGCTGTGTGTGTCGCCATATTGGTTTGACCTGATGCCTGATTGCTGAGGAATGGAAGCAGCCAGGATGTGACAATCTCGCGGTGGCAATCAGACACGGATAATACCTGGCGTGCAAAAGGGACGAGTGGACAGGAGCCTCCAAGGCGGCATGCAACTGGGTATGACATATAGCGATTTCTTGCTTTCACTTAGCTGAGCAAAGTGAACGGACCCTGAGGCCAACATTAAAAACCCCACATCTCTGCAGCCTCGTGAAACGTCCTGTGAGCTCTACGGAGAATCCTGCAGCAAGAATCAGAGAAGTACATACCTGCATGTTTCAACCTCTTCTGCACGGCGAGAAACATGTCTTTAATTTGCTCAGAGTTGGTGATGTCGAGCTTCAAGACAGAAAGTCTCTCTGAGCAAGTCTTCCTCAGGTTTTCTGCTCCGGGCCCGTTCAGGTCTAAAACACTGGCAAAGACGGTGAATCCTAGCTGGTCAAGGTACTTTGCAAGTTGGTGCCCAATGCCAGAGTCAGTTCCTGGAGAAAAACCAAACCAGAATACGCATGAGACCCGGCTGTGTCCTGGAGGGGCAGGAAAGACCTGCGATTCTGAGTGCTGAATTATCAGGGACCCTGATGTAATCTGAAACCCCCTAAAAGTTTCCTGTTCAGCCCAAGTTTATAATGAGAGCTGTGTGGGAATGATTCGCACAACAGCCGATAGCTGGCATGTTGTCACCAGCCAGGATTTGACAATATTTATCATAGACCTGCAGAAATAATCAGTCACAGAAAGTGGAGGCAGTGTGTTGAAGTGGTTAGAGCACTGGACTTGGATGTGGGAAATGTGTGCTCTGGTTCTTGGCGCTCACTGGCTGACCTCGGACCAGCCCCTTGGGACAGCTAGGCAGAAAAAATGGAAATGAACCCATGTGATCTGTCCTGGGTTCCTCACA
The DNA here is from genome assembly GCA_023646645.1 of Varanus salvator macromaculatus. Lineage (NCBI taxonomy): Eukaryota > Metazoa > Chordata > Lepidosauria > Squamata > Varanidae > Varanus > Varanus salvator. The sequence continues at coordinate 4,688,102 of JAIXND010000657.1, forward strand.
GGAAAGAGGGGAGGATATAAATGTGATGGATGCAATAAATGCAAAGAACTCACTGCCTCTCTCTTGTAAAGTGACATATTTCAGGGAAGCTGCTAGTCCTGTTGAAGAAGATACTGCTAGAGCTGGTTTGTTGATTTTTCCATGGGAGGTGGTTGAGGTCCCATCGGTGAGGGTGTTCAAGGCTAGGCTGGACATGCACATGGTGGGCATGTCGTGAGCAAAGCCGGCTAGAGCCGGGGGTCAGACTAGATGGCCCAGGAGACCCCTTCTGACACACTCTGTTTCTATGTTTCTCTGTTGATGTGACTGCAAAGCAGCTTGTCTTTTGGCTGTGAGCACATTATGGGCACTCTTGGTTCCAATTTTGCTGTGTAGCCAAGACCAGGGATTCTGAAAACATTACAGTAATAACAACAACCTCAAGAAAGGCATTAAGTGCATGGAAGCTAGTGGTCTTGCTGGGACGAAACAAGTTTCTTGTTTGAAGTGGATCTCATGTTGGATGGTACAAAACCTTTATGAGCCTTGATTGTGTGGCTAGAGGAAATTGTTAGAGGCCATTTATCAGAAAACTGTCTCTACCATTGATCTCATTGCATTGACTTATTCACTGGTGTTCTTGTTGTCTTAAACATCAGGAGAACCCCAAGGAGTTATTTATGACAATCTTTCCATCTCGGTCCTGCAGGGTAAAATCCAGTCGCAAGTGCGTCAAGTCATCCATTCTGAGCATTGCCACAAGCCTGGCTGAGGCTGCCTGAAATATGTTAATGGATCCAATTAGTCCTCCTGAGAATTTATTTTCATCTCTGGCAAAGGCTGCCCGACTGCATGGAGGTTTTTCAGGGGTTGCTCAGAATTCTCCAGGCAAAGTCAGTTTGGGAATGCTTGGAATTTCAGCTCCCCCTTTTCCCTTTTGCTTTGAAAAAGTAGCAGGTTGCATTCAAGGCACTTGGTAATTTTTATTATGTAAATTTGAAAAACATGGCAGTGGGAGGCCTCTGAAGTCACAGGGGGTTCATCCAGGGACTCTTTTTAAGAGTTAAAGTATGTTTCGTTACAAAGAAAGAGAGGCAACTTTATATGGGATTTTTAAGGCGATGGAAAAACAATATCCAGCTGGAAGATCCTAAGAGCCATGATGGATCAGGGTCCTGGTCACCCAGGGGCCAACAAGGTGCCCACAGGAAAACCCCAAGCAGGGCAGGAATACCACAGCTCTCTCCCACCCATCTTCCCCAGCACCACATTTATCTTGTGTGATGTGGAATAATCTAGCATGCAATCTAGGATTGCTTTTAAGTCTGGGTTGTCTGAATGGCTCCCTCCTACTCACAGTGCATTCCATCTTACTTTCCTACCACACTTCAAAGGACTGTCATCTGGAAACTTTGCAGGCAGAACTTGTCCAGAGTCTCTGCAGCTGTTGGAATGCAAGGACGTGATCTCCTTTCCCTTTGTTTGGTACACTCGGAGCAGAGAATGCCTGTTACACAAAGCATAGCTACAGCCCAGGCTTTCCACCAAGAGGGTGACATGTATAGCTGCCGGTGACTACGCCAACTTCTTCAGTGAGAGTGGAGGCATCTTACACCAGAGGAGCAGCCAGGGGACTGGCTGGAACACGATGTACATTGACTTTGCGGCATAACACAGACAGCAGAATATGCCCCACAAATATTCATAACTCAAGATGTCAAGCAGCATGCTCGTTTTTTGTGAATGGCTGTTGTGTCGAGAGGCCATTGAAGAATTTTCCTTCTGTCTCCCTCCACCGACCCCCCACTCAATGTATAGCACCATCTCCCCCCCCCCCGCACCCCCTTTGGTGAGCTGCCGTGCAGACAAATAAGCGATTTGTATCTAGGTGTTGTGCACACCTGTGGCATTGTGTTCTTGGAACTGTTGTGATGCAATTTATCATGAGTATTTAGTGTGGAATGTCAAGAGCAAACTTGTATACCCTAGATCTCTTCTGTTCAGATTTGCAGAACGGACTTGATTCTGCTGCTCAGAACATCATTTTGCAATGAAAGAAGATGAAGAAATGAAGCCCAGATAGAAACCTTAAGAAGTCACTTTGCTGTTTCCCATTCCAGCTACCTTACGCAGGCTGACTTAGGACTTTGTTCTAGCACATGGGTTGGATTGTGCTCTAACACAGAAAGGTAGAAACCTCAAGGAATCTCTGCCTGAGATAAAAGACTCTCAGTTTGCCCCAAAAATACAGTGACAGGAAAAAGATGGAATAGGCAAATTCCTAAGAACTGACAGGATGTAAGCCAGGGAGATAGAAGGCATTGGAAGTGACAAATTGCAGAGAGATCAGCCAGTAAAGTAACATTTCCCACCCTCCTTCCAGAGATGATATTTGACTGAGATTTGTAAATGCCACAATGTTCCTTCTTACCTGTGATAAGCACTGCTTTGCAGTCCACGGGAAGCATGGTTTGAAGAGATGTGGAAATGCAATAGATGAGGCACACCACCGAGAACAAAGTCAAGCCCAGGTAGCTTCTCAGCATTGCAAAACACAGAGTGCCCAAAGCAAAAAGCAAGATGAGACCCCAGACAAAGGGGGTGGGTTTCTCAATCCGGCTCTTCTTGGCAGTGTAAAGGATCGTTCCCCCATAGAGCACGGTTGCTCCCATGTAGACCAACAAGGAGTTATCTGCTTCGGAGTTGGGCAGGCCCATGATCACAGCTGGAGGACAGGCAGAACAGCACAGCAAAGGCACTGCAAAAAGAGCAGGACCCAAAAAGCTGAAGACGCACGTCAACAATTCCTAGCAGAGCTGTGAATGCATGGCTTCCTATAAGAGAATGCGGCTTATATAGGAACGGGATAGAGGGAGGAGGTGGGGAGGTCACAAAGGGGTCAGTGCCAATTGCGGCTGGGAGAGATATTTATGCCTCCAAATAGTGTGTTTGTGTGCGTGCGTGCATAGTGGCTTGCTTCAGCTGCTTGCTAGAAAAGATACAACCTTTGGACACCTTCCTATCACCTCTTTGTTTATTACTTTAAACAAAAAAATTACAGAAGGACTCCACCTTCTGAGGGACACCCAGGTTGGATAATGATTGACAGAGCCAGAAGTAAGCATGAAGCAGCAAGCAATTCTCTGGGAGGCCGGAACTATTGCATAATTAACATTTTTGCAGATGTTGTCACTCTTGAAAGGGAAGGCAGAGAAACAACATGCTTCCACCACGGTAGAGGTGTCTCCCTGCCCCCACCACCTTTTGATGTTTCCTCTTCCCACTGTGATTCCTTAATAAGTAAAATGCCTGTCCTTTCATCAGCTTGTTCTAAGGTGTGACTGCATCATTTAATTAGCAAGGTTTAATGTCTCCTCCAATACTGAGCCCATTTGCCTGAGAGAATCCTAGCCATCTTGCTTCAGTTTCATGAGCAAATGAGATCAGCTTTGCAGAAAGTGGGCAAAGGGGTGATTCCCTTCCTGTTTTTTAATACTACAACATGGGAAGTACACTGTGGGGCAGAAGCCTTAGGATAAGACAGGAGAAAGGAGGAGAATTCATCACAAGGTAGATACTTCATTTCTGAAATTTGCTACCTTGAGATGAAGTGCAGGCCACCTATAAGGTGAGCAAAACTGTCAGACTTGGACATTTTTCCGGGCGTGCATCCATCTGTCGACCACAGTGTGTTTTTTGTCTGCATCTTAGAAACCTGCACACTTTTCTTCTGGTGTGTTGTGCATTTTTCAAGAGTGCCCAGGCTGTTGTCTTGTGGAAACCAACACAAACAGAAAAATCTGTCAGTTTCAAACTGTAAATGGTATTTGGGTCTGAAGGGTGTGGCAGAACTATTTTCTCACCCATCCCAAGCCACCAATTTGGTGGTTTAAAAAATATGTTAGCCAAATTCATGGAGAAAGGCTATCCATAGCTACTGGGGGATGGCATGCAACTTTCAGACTGACGGTTGGTGTGCAACTTTGGTTCCAGTCAAGTGCCAATACAAGAGTAGGGATTGTTGTTTGATAAGAACTTACCAACATCTGCATTTCTTTCAGACCTAGAATCTTTGCTTCGCTTCGCTTCGCTTCGCTTCACTTATGAATGAGGAAGAAACCAAAACAGACAGATTAAACCATTCGGGCAAAGAGCATTGAGTGCTTAGTGCTTACGAAAGCCACCCGATGGCCCTCAGCATCAACTGGAAGGGACACAGAACCATGGAGATTCCCATAGCGTAGATCGTAAACAAAGCTTTGTAAACATGCTGCCCATCTCACCCTGACCCCTCACATGGAAAGAACCAAGCCAGCTGCATCTGCAAGGCCAGGAAACTGACCTTCAAGGTTAGCAGGGAGAGAAGGGGAGAAGACTGGCATTATGAAGATGCCAGGGGTCCTGAGGGCAGCCCACCCTCCTCCCCTCCCATCCAAAGCATGAGTGGAACCAGCTGAAGCTGGGGGTCAGACTGGATGGCCCAGGAGGCCCCTTCTGACTGCTCAGTTTCTATGTTTCCAAAGCACCTTCACAGGATGGCTGAAATCCTCTCCACCACCCCTTGCACCATGCATTGAGTGTATGCAGGATTCTGAGTTTGGGAACGTATGCGCTTCAAGCGTGCAACGGATATGTTTGTGCACCAGAAGTCTTACTTTGAATCCCTCTGCATTAAGTGATGGATTTGGTGTTTGTTTTCCCCTGCCCTGCCCTTCCCTTTTCAGCTCCTAAAATTAAAGACTTTTCTCCCACATACATTTTTTTTTCAACCATGCTCATTCCATCTCATACCACAAAAAATGCTTTGGAAAAGAAATGGGAGAAAAGGGAATTTAGAGGTATAGTTTGGGATGGATTAGGGCTCTTGTGTTTACCTTGCTCATGAGATGTCTAAGGGAGCATGCAAATGTTCTGTCCTTCGCTGTCTGGCAGCTGGTGACCTCTTTGGCTTCTCACTGTTCAGTTAAAGCCCAAAGGAAAACATATTAGGAAATTCCTCCTTTTGGGCTTTTGTCAGATTAGGTGACTCAGGCAGAGCAGAGGCATGGAGAGACACAGAACAAAGAAACATGCAAAATACCCTCATCTCTGTCTCAACCTGCCTCTGGGTTAGGGAAGCTCAAAACCACCACAAAATAAGTTCAAACTCAAGTCTAATTTGCCCTGAGAATGAGGCCAGAAAAGGAATAAAATCCTATTTCCTGAGGGGAAAACATTCCTGAGAAATTGGAGGACAAAGTTTGGCAGAGCACTAAACTCAGTTGCTTCCCTGGAGTTGAACACCGCAATGCTCTGCTCACACTTGCAGTGTGTCAGTTGTGAAATCAGAACCGTGTTGGCAATATGGTTGATACTACGATTGTGGTTCATCCCCTGTCTATGGTGGGCCCAGTATTTAAGAAGCTGATGGACACTTTCTCATCCACCTGGAGAACAACTGGGCAATTGTTCTCCTAGTTTCTCTGTCCAGAGATATAGCAAATAATTCCAAGAGGTGATCTGGATGAAGTTCTGCCTTGGAGAGCAAGAAACAACACCGTCCTCTTCGGGATGGAAATAGAGGCACCTTCCAGATTTTCCTTGGGCAACTGTGTCAGAATGCTCAGTTGTGCACGAGTGAATAAGAACTGACCAGAATCCACAAGTTACGTACTTGATACATGGGATGGGTAAAGGCTGAGATGTAAAATGCCCAACGTAGGAAAAAAGAAGGAACAGATTTGTTCTCAATTTGAGGTGTGTATGGTGGGGATGATGTGCGTGCCTGCATGCAGAGATGTACATGCACACACATGTGTAGCCCTCCACCCTGAGAGACACCTGGTGTGCCCCCCAGGGCCAAAACTCTATGTGCCTAATTAAAGCCCCAGATAGCTGGAAGCCCAAATATCTCCACCCAAACCAACCTGCTTGTGCATTAAGATCTTTCATGCAGACCCTCCTCTGGGACTCTTCTGTAAGAAAAGCACTTTATGAACATGCCAGAGAAACAATTTGTGCTTAGAATATGACTTTGTTCCATATTACTCAGAAGGAAGGAACTCCTCAGAGAGGTTCCAAAAAGACATTCCTGCCCGAATCACATGCCCAAGGTTTCAGCTACCAAATGCCATACTTAACCACCAGGCAACGTAGATGAGAAAGGTGACAGTTTAGAAAGAAAGATCAAAAGGCTTGCAAACATGACTTCTGCTCTGACGAGCTAATTCTGATACTTCTTGGCTGGATCCCTGGGTCACTTGGGGCCAGATTCTCCCACTGCCCTCCTCTCCCCTCCCCTCCTGTCCATGCACCTGGCCTCATCCTGGTTCCATCTGCATTCCTCCAACTCTGCACTGTTCTTTCTGTGAGAGATAATTATAGGACACCAATACACAGATCAGTTTTGTACTCACTGATGAAGCTGAAGCATGTCAGTTCACCCAGGTTTGCCGGAGTGATGGATTTTTTTTTCTTCAATTTACATCCTGCCTTTTTCCTACAAAGGGTTCAAGGCAGCTTACATCATTCTCCTCCTCCATCTTATCCCCACAACAACAACCCTGTGAGGTAGGTTGGGCTGAGAGATTCACTGCTGCCCATCCCTACAGTGGCTAACCGGGGCCGGTCCAGCCCCGAGGCAGAGTGAGACGGCTGATTTGGGGTCCACAAAAAGCCACTTTTAGTTCTACCAGTGATCCATGCAGCAATAACATGTATAAGTTTGCCAGGACAACCCCTGAGGTTGCCAGATGGGGCTGGAAAAACTCCTACCGAAACCCCGGAGAGCGGTTGCGGGTCAGTGTCGGGGATACTGGCCTAGAGCTGTAATGCTGTGACTCAGAATAAGCTCGTTCTTGGTACTGCTCTCCAGGGACAGGGAAACATACCTGTGGGATTTCAATGCCTGAAGGGCTTTGTCCAGTTACCTAGACTTGTGCAGGTGATATTTGTGTCATGAAGAGCCTAGCAAGTCTGCTCCAAAGAAGGCTTCCAACACAGACAGGAGATCTTGTGACTTTGCCTCTGTCAGCCAAATATCTCAGGCTCCATGCTACTTCCAGAATGTCTCTGAGTTGCAGTTGCTGGGAAAGTGCCCACAAGGAAAAAGTCTTTCCAGGTGCTTTTTGTGGGCTTCCAGCACCTATCTGGCCACTAACTGGGCTGCACTGGGTATGCACATTCATCTGCTTCATTTCTCTGCCACTCCAAACTCCCTAGACAGATCACAACAATCAAAACCATAAAATACAGATTGACAAAAGCAGTACAGAAGTTTACAACTATGGTATAAAATGAAAATAGAAGCCAAGAGAAACTCTAGAAATAGTGCAAAGGTTTAAAGCACAGTAGCAGATTTAAAACCACAGGAACGTAAACGCTAAAATGACTTTGAATATAAGAAAGTCTTTGTCTCATTCCCGAAAATCTCAACAGGCAACCTCAGTGGGAAGCTTATTCCACAACCAGGGTGCCCGTCAAAAAGTGGTTGGTGTCTAGGGATGCACCGAAAAAGTATTTGCAGTTGGATTTCGGTCACCCCCTGGGATCAGAACCACCCTTGGTCTAAGTCTGGGCTGCACTCAGAATATTTCTGATCTTGCAATATACTGTATTTTTTGCTCTACAAGACTCACTTTTCCCCCCCTCAAAAGTAAGGGGAAATGTCTGTGTGTCTTATAGAGCGAATATGTGTGTGCAGTAAGTCTGTCAGATGTGCAGCCCATGGGGAAGGGATGGGGAATGTGCCTGTGATGATGTGCCCATTTGATTCAGAATATTTTTTTTCTTGTTTTCCTCCTCTAAAAACGAGGTGCGTCTTACGGTCAGGCGCGTCTTACAGAGCGAAAAATACGGTACTTCATGGACTGCATCCATTTGTGTTGACATTTCAACAGTGTATTCAATGTCCATGTGCATTCAGCAAAATGTGCAAGAAAAGATACACGAATAGTCCTTCGGGGGGAAAGTTTGCAGTCTGCTCGGGACACAAGATGAAAAGAGTTTGTGGGTTGGGGAATTTTGATCAGTTGGCGGCTGCCTGGACTGGCGTTGGGAGTTGTCCCTTAGTCTGATGCAGGAGGTATCTTGTATCTTAAGATCCCACTCATTCCTACAATCTTGCTGCCGCTGAACAATTTTGCGGGCGCTGCTATTCTTTGGGCACTGTTGTAAGTAAAGGTTCAAATGCCTTGTGCTTCCGGGCAGCTTTGGAGACCATAAACTAGGAATTTAAATCTGCAAAGTCAGCTAATCCATGGAAGACCATGGAGGCTTTAATTCTAAGTAAATATGCTGAAGAAGTAGGTAGAAAAACCTTTGCTCCAGATGATCGCCGTATCAGGGAGCCAGATTACCTGGGTGCTACCCAGGTTGACATTCACCAGGTATTCCGTATCATTTATATCTGAATCAGAAATACGAGGAAACAATTTTGCACTTATCTGTGTACTAATGATTGAGAAGTATGGATATTGAGGGAGTGTGAGCGAGAAAAGGGGAGTTGACTTGTGGGGAGATAACAAGATAAGCGGTTTTTTGTTTCTGCACTTTTAGCATTTCTTAGCCTAACAGACATTTGGCCTGATTAAAGCCAGCATGTCGAAGTTCCTTTCCTCCGAGGGCCAAATCTCTTTTTGGAGATGCTCTCGGCGACCACTTTTTAATTGTGAGCAGGACCAGAGGCAAAAGGAGGTGATAATAGATGCAAAAGGGGTTAGAGAAGTGTAGTCTGAATACTAAAAAAATCCCAGAATAATTGAATGCACTTGCTGTTAGAAGCTAAGCCTTAACGAGGTATTTTAACCTTACAGGGAGGGGGGAAGCTGCATAAATGAATGTGGACGATCAAAGACGACAGTCCATCCAGTGCCCAGAAACTCCCAAGCTAGTTCAACTAGAAGCAAACAACATTAGTGTCTCTTTGAGGCAATCCAAGTCAGGGAGCTACACCAGCCTGTGATTATCAAGAAAAGCTTCAGCTCTGGGGTGATATGGAAATAAATAAATGCATAAATAAATAAAGACTAATTCAGATCTAAGACAAACAGAAACAAAGGCACAGCTAGATGCTGACACAAAGGATAAAGGGGGAGTTAGCTCAGAGGCAGGCTATGCACGAAGGAAGACCAACACAAACCTAAGGGAGTTGTACAGAATTTAGGCTCACCCCCCCACCCCCAAATATGTCCCCTCGCCTTCTATCATGCCAACCAGGTGGCTCACAATAATCAAGAATGGGATGGCATCTTGAAAACTAACAAATTTACTCTGGTGTATGTTTTTGTACCTAGAACAGTACGGAGAGTTTCAAGGTCATTCCTACTACATGTGAGCAGAGGGACAAACAGTGAGAACAGGTAGACATTAAATACAAAATAAGGTCACTTTATCAACAGTGGTCATTCACAGAGCAGGTTTGGCAGATAACAAACGTCCTGGCACCAGTCTAGTTGGCTAGCCCTTGCAGGGTGAGGCAAGCCTGTTACTCTGATTGAGGCCCCTGGCAGTAGAATTGCACCTGTTGACTTCTAGCTCAGCAGTTCTCGCTCTCTGATCTCATTGAGGTTTGATCCACCATGGCAACTTTGAAATCAGTGGCAGAGAGTCCAGGGAGGCTGATGTGAGCATAAAAATGGGGGTGGGGAGGATTCTGGAGGGGAAAGTCATGATGTGTTAACCTGTTAAGAAAATCAAAGGAAAGAAATGAACCTTGTGGCACGATAAAGATATATGAAGTACAGGTGGTGAAAGTTCACATGGATCATGCCCACAGTATCAGCTGTCATAAAAATGACAAAGCATCTTTTGTCATGTTGAAGATTAACCATTTGGCATTTTATGAGCCAGCAACTTCTGCCTAAGACTGCAAAAAATAAGACATGAGGTGACGTAACACAGAATAAGAAATAACAAGGCATGGAAAGGAAAGGGCATCGCAGCTGCGCCTCAGCTGGACCACTCTGGGGAAAATCTGCAAAAAGCAGGCCGCTGACACGGTGATTTTTTTCTGGGTTATCATCCACCTATAATGCCTGAAAAACCTGAGAAGTTCACTATTTAAGGTGGATTTAATTAATTTTGCACTTCCAAACTTATCCATGAAGTGATCTGTGAAATTTACACAAATGGGAATGTTGCCAGAGATTTCTCCAATCTTAAAAAAAAGGATGTCATATTAGGAGAGAAACTGTATGCAGCATGCAAAGAAGCTTAAAATGCATTGTATTTGGAGAAACGCTTTGCAAAAGTGCCTCTATCAAGCACATTTGCATATAAAATGCATTTATTATATGAACTGTAGACCAGAAGTGTGCATGAATGTGTGTGTGTGTGTATGGACTCCTCACACTGATGTGGAAACAGCACAAACAGAATCTGAGGCTGGGAAAATAAGAAAATGGAAGCAGCCAGCAATGGAAGGAACCAGCATCCCATGCATTCCTCTCATGGCTACAGAAAACCTCAGAGCCCGTGAACGCTATGTGACGAGTATACAGCATTTCATTTCATTTCAGTTTGCTTTCATATTGCCTGAGGATCATCACCTCTTACCTGGTTTAGGAGCATGCTGAATTCCTTCTGTGGAATCTAGAGATTCCACTTTTCCAAGGAATGGAATGTTTCCATTCCGGACCAGTTGAGAGCAGAAACAGCTTTGGGCCTCTGGTATTGAGTTATGTGGCAATGAAATATTCTCCCTGCATTCCATCTTTGCATGTTGGTTTGCCTATCTGCACACACACATGCCCAAATACCCTGCAGGGCAGATCGGATGGGCTTGAAAAGTAATCCATATCTTCCACAAGATATGAATCCTTGCACTGGGGCCGAATTTCTAAGCATGTTCCGAAGGCAGCCATGACCGGGGTAGGCTGAAGTTGTGGGGCTTTCCCCCGCTGTCTGATAGGTTTTCTTCTTGGTCTATGACCCTTTTAGAAGCTCACAACAGAGCAGATGACTCACCTGTGGTCTTTACTTTCATGAGATGTTTTGATAGTATCTCACCTGCTTGGATTTAAAAGAAAAAGAGGCAGATTCAGGGAAGACTTTTTAAATCTGATCGCATGTAGACCCGTGCCCTTAGTTATAACATGAATTGGGCCCACTGCTGCCTCATTTCTCTCAGATTCCAGAAACAATCGCTTCTTTTTTAAATTACCTTCCCTGACCGAGCTGGTCACCAGGGTGGGAGAGCGGTGATAACAGAATCATTAAAATTAATAATAACATTAATAATATAATAAAATAAATTAAAACTTATTAACAAAAAGTGGCCAGCAACTGCCAGTTGATGAGGGACATATTGATAATGATGGTAAATCTCTCTCCCTCGTCCTCTTTTCACCCTTGAAAAGACAGAAGAATACAACTTTTTATTCCTGCATCTCCTCAATTTAAGTTGCTAGTTCTTAGTAATAGGGGTGGGGGGCTACTATTGAAAAGTTAAACAGTGACCAGGGACCATGAGGCTGGGGACATGTTTAGGTTTTATGTCTGGGGTAACAGCTATCTTTAGATGTACTACTTATTTAATTATATATATTTAATGAATTTCTATACCACTCAGTAGCCAAAGCATTCTGGGCTGTTTATGAAAAATTGAAATCTTAAACTTCCAGTAAAAACAGCATTTGCACAAAGATTTATACACAATAAATTAAACAAGCAACAATTCAAATGCCAACAGTTGGTAAAAACTCATCCTATACTGTCAAATTCCTGGGAGTAGAGGGAATCTTGGCACAGAAGGGATGGCAAGATGGGTGCTAGGTGGATCACCAAAAAGGTTGCCTGTTTGTTGCCTTCTTATGCTCCTCCTTTGGAGGAGGCATCTGGGTGAGGAACTCGGGATCACCACAGTGTATGGTTAGCGTAATGTTGGGGAAGGTGTTCCTTCTGCTTTTTAGTTTTCCTTTCATTTTATCTCTTCTCTAGGCCTTGCCAGTTGGTTATGTACTCTAGGTGTAGATTTACTGTGATACATTTAGCTAGTTTGTACAACCCATCCTCAATCTTTGCGATCTGTAATTGTTAATTACAATTAGCCATGGCTAATCAAGGAAGTAAACTGCTGAGAGGGTGAACCTGACATGGATGTTTACAAGAGGCATATGCCCAAGTTTCTCAAGAGTAAAGGGAACCTTCAGAAGTAGGAGGCACTTAATCCAGGTTTACTGGCTTGTGGGTGGAGATGGGCTGATAGACTTGGCTACATGACTCGGGTGGAGAACCTCATGTGTGAGGATTCGCTCCAGCAATTCCAGTTTCCCACGGAACTTACGCCCTCTTCCCCAGTTGCCCAACTAACAAATACTCAAAGGTTTCTTTGCTTCCTTACAGCTTTCCTTCCTTCTAAAAGATTGATCTGCCTTACTGGAGGCTTAGTTACCAGTGATGGGAGCTTTGGGCATCAGTCTGCTGTCATTTGTGGGATTTAGACCTGTCCCTTTTGCCTCTGGCTCTTTTCACCACACACCTTCCACCAAATTTGACGTAGGCCTGGAGCTAGAAGAGGTTCGGCACCTCTGATATCAGCAATTAGTCAAAATTGCTGCTGGAATGCCTGCATTTTAGCTCCAGCTATATTGCAAACGAGTTTCCCTGACTTTGCTTCTCCTTTGAACTGATCTCTTTGATCTTGGGTAAGCCATTCTGGGAGTGTTTTGACTATAGTCAGAGCAAAATTGCTTTAAATAAACGAATCAAAGAAAACTGAACAGTCAATTCAGCCTTGTCATTTTAGGTTTTGTTTTTGCTGGCATGTTGCTATTTCAGAAGACATGGATGGCAATGGTAGCATTCTTATCCCCCTTGTTTCTCCCCTGCGAGGAACCATGGATCGTTCTCCATTTTATCCTCACAACAACCCTGTGAAGTAGACTAGTCAGTGATCCAAAGTGAGCTTCATGGCTTGGTGGGGTCCAGAACCTGGATCTCCTGAGTCCCAAACACTCAAACCATTAATTCACACTGCTTCTTAAGGTGTTTGGCCATATCGGTTGGACTCCGTAAGCTTCTTTGACCTACATAGAGTTGACATGCAATTATTTTAATAACTGTGTCAAAGATAAATAATGTTGCAACCTCATGCTTTAGCTCCATTTAAAAGTCAGCCCAACCACATGACGTTCAAGGGTGTGCTCAGCTAAATATGCTCTCTAGACAGATCAGACTTATCTTAGAAAGAGGAATCTGTACAGAGGAATATTTTTCACTCTAGGCTGATACAAGACTCATGTCCGTTTCCTGGAAATTCCAGAAGGAATCCTTTGACTATACTTGGAAAAGGATGGAAAGGTGTCATCTTTGGTTGCTTATTGATTGATTGATTGATTGATTGAAAATTTTCTAGACCATATCTTACTGTGGTCTTGGGATGGTTTAACAATAAGATTGCTTCAAATCGTACTGTGTACTGTGGTCTGAGATGTTGACATGATGAGACCAAGCTTTTGCTGTACCAGATTTTCAGCTTTGAAATAGCTTTTCAGGACTGTTGTACTATCTTGGTACGTGCATTAGCCTTAGATTGGCTTTGATTTATTTCTTGATCTGCTTTTCATGAGTTGGGTCTGTTTCCTTAAGTGTCATTTCTGTTTTCTTCAGAAGAAGAGATGAATGTGCTCACCTCCCACTTTTGATGGTCAACATTCCAGGTTGAACTCAAGTCCATATGGAAAGAATTTGCTCTTGTCTGTGAAGCTAATTAGCAAGAAACTCCAGATGAACAAAAAATGAATCCTCCTTCACAGAGGAGAAAATTAATGTTTGGAATTTGCTGCTAGAAGATTTATGTATTCATTTGTTTCTTCATTTATCAGTTCGGTTTTCTTTTTTATAACCCTAGATCATCATAATAGAAGAGAAAGTGCCCAATACACTATAAAAAGTAATAGCAGAGAGATAAAACATAGATAAAAAGGAATAACTAATAATCCAGTAGTACAATCCAATGGGCACCAGAAAGAGACTGTAATTCAGGACTTTTGGATTCCTGGATACCCTGTCAGAAAATCATTCGGACCTCAAAGTTGGGGAACTGCACATGGGGAACCTACCCTCACCCCCCACAACTGGTGTGAAGGAGAGCAGTTGGAGAAGGGCCTGGAGTTTGTTCCAGATACAACATACCTTGGCAGTGCCACAACAACCGTCTTTCCTCCCATTCGGAAGGAAGCTGTAGTTAAACTTCTTTCTTTACTTCTTTATTAAATTTACACCCTGCCCATTCACCAGGATGGCTCTCTGGGTATACGCAATATAATAGCAACAACATATACCATGGGATAATAATATTAAATTAAACATATATGCTACAACAGTAAAATTATTCCAGTGGAAGCTTCTATGGGAAAGGGCATAAAGAGGGGAAGCTGAAGAGTTCTCACGCATTGAGAACGGAAGCTCTCAGCCATCAGGGCTTCTCATGCAGTGCAACTTTCATTTTGAGCTTTGCAGGACAGAAGTTAAGGGGAACCTGTTTTGGGGCTGGCGTTCAGGACCATGGATAGCTCCCGGAAAGCAGGGAAAGGCAAACTGCGATGGGAGAAGGGTTTGCTGGCGTAGCTTCTCCTGGCGTGGCAGAGTTGGCAGTTGCCTGGGGCACTGGGGGGAGAAGGGAGAGCAGAGGATCGGGGAAGAGAGACGAGCAGCATCTCTGTTCACGACCTGCTTCTGCACTTCCCAGGGGCTTCTGGTGGGCCTTTGAGGCCACAAGGCTGAGCTGCATCTGGAAAAGCTCTCATGGGCTGGAAAGGGGCTGGGTGGGAGTTCTTTTTTTAAAGTGCCGCGTTGAGATTTTAATCTCTTGCTGCCTGGAAAGGGTCTTTCCAGAAAGGACTCTCACTGGATCCAAGAGAATAATTTCCAAGCCAGAGCGCTTTGAATCGCTCTGCATGGAGTTTCTTTGCTGCCATCGCCTCGGTTAAAACTGGAGCTGGAAGCTTTCCGAACTTACTTTTAAGCGTGTGTGTTTCAGGTTTAAAGCATAAAACTTTAGGCAGGTGATGGAAATTCCTTCCAAGGAACCTCACCCTGAGAAAGGTTCATCCTCGGCACTACTGCGGATCCTCAGGATCGGAAATCATATGAAAAGGGATCGGGTTGAAATTCAAAAATGCTTCCAGACCCGTCCCCGAACATAAAGTGGGGTTTCTTTCGTGGCCTGGGCAGTTTGTCCCAAAAGTAAAAAGTCTGGATTAGAAACAGCACGCAAAAAAGCCATCGCCAGTAAACCTGCACTAGTCTCACTGGTGCAAGAGCGCCACCTGTCGGATATGAGTGGAAACCTCGCCTGGACGCCACAAGAACTGAAGGGAGGGGGGCAGGCAGGAAGTCCACTGGTGCTGCTTTCCCCCGAGATGGAAATGCGGAAAATCTGCCCCTGTGGGGTGTCTGCCTGCCTGCCTGGCAGTTGATGCAGACTTCAAATGCAGGGGCTTGGTTGAGGCAAGAAGAGTTAGTTTGCAAAGTAAAGCATTGCTGCGTCGCTGGAAACCCTAAACTAGGCGGCTTGCCGTCCAGCCACGGATCTCCAGCTTTGCATTCAGCGGCTTGCATGAGCGAGCTGGCTTGGAGGAAATATGCCCCCTCCAGTCCCGGAGGCGCCATCCCCGCGTGGTGGAAACGGGCTTGTGCGTTTCCCGTGGGCAGCCGTGTGGACCTAGAGGATGGGAGGAAGCAGCCGCGCGTTTTTGGGTTTTTTTTTTTGGGGGGGGGGCGTTTTGTCTACTCAAAAGTAAGTCCCGTTGCATTCCAAGGTTACGTTGGAAGTAGCGCGGCTTTGGAAACTGGCTTGCTTCGGAGACTGGGCTGTACACGCACGTGTACTGATCTAATCCAACCCCATCTTTTTTTTTTTTTACTCGTGCAAGGTTTTCAAGGCGTGTGAGTGTGCACTTTTATATATAAGACTAACTGAAATGCAGCCTCTAACAGCAGCATTAGCCACACGGCGTACTCTGCGCTTTGCCGGGCGCGCCATCTTTCCGTACGGCAGCCCTGCCCACGGACTTCGCCATCTTGCCGTACGGAAAACGACTTTCCTTCTAGAGGGCGCCATGTTGGCACCACGGAAGCCCGCGAGGCCCAAAAGCAGTGCAACCTGCAGAGCTAGGCGTGGGAAGTTTTCTCCTTCGCGCTTTCGGCGCTGTTTTGCTTGAAGGGTCCCGCTGGCCGGGTTTCGGGGAGAGGAGGGGATGACGATGATTAAAAAGCCACCCCCCCCCCAGCCGTTTTTTTCCTCCATGAGTTTTGCAAGGGGAGGCACCGAGGCAGCTGCGGGGAGGGGCGGACGTGGGGTGATGAGGCGGGGACATCCCGTGGCAAGCCTCTAGGGACGGAGGTAGGGAGGGGTTCCTTTTGGGGGCGGGGGAGACATCGCTGCTGGAGTGGGGGTGCACAAAACGAGGATCGAGGGTCTTCATGGCGGAGAAGGTTAGCCATAGTCCTAGTCCGGATGCCTCCGGGTTCCTGGCCGGCGTCAGAGGCAGTGGACTGGGGAGCAGGAGAGTGCTGTGGCACGCTTGTTCCGCTGGTGGGCCTCCCATATTGTTTTGATGAGGAAGGCTGGACTGGGTGGAACCAGCAGGGCTTTATGTAGGTAGGGGGCACATCGCGTGGCCACCTCCGTTTCTGCCTCAGCCCCAGTCTCCAGCCGCCGCGTGCGGGAGTGCAGGGGTTCCCTGAGCGCGATGGTGGCTGAAATTCGGTCTGAGATGGGGCAGGGGTGCTAGGACTGCGATTGTCTCAGAAAATGGCCGTTCCGCTGCTCTGACTTTCGCAGTTTGCTCAGAGGGGCCAGGACTCAGTGGCGTCTCATACATCCCGAGGGCATCTGATTGGAGAAAGCTGCCCTGGCGCTCAGCTGCCGTGAGGACTGGCTGAATGTGACTCAGCACCGAGAGGAGGCACCCATGAATCCCAACATATTAACATCTGAGCCGGTGCTTTGCTGCATTGCTAATCTTGTTCTGACAATTCTCACAATGGCCTAGCGAGAGATGAGAGCTCTGCTGCAGAAGTAGTTCCCCCGGTCAGGAGGTGATGCAGGTCTGAGCAGGGACGTTTTTGTCAGGACCCTTAAGCTCTCTAACGCTTCCCCCAAACAAAGAATGGAGGAAGTGGTCTAGTGGAGCCAGTAGCACCGACGGCAGTCCTGTTCCCTCTTGCCCATTTTCTGTCTTTATTAGATTCTCGTCCCGCCTTTTTGCTTCCAAAGTGGCTTACATCTTTCTCCTCCTCCTGCTCTCCATCTTATCCCCACAACAACATCCCTGTGAGGTAGGCTGGGCTGAGAGTCAGTGCCTGGCCCAAATTCACCCTATGAACTGCATGGCTGAGTGGGACTGGAACCCAGGTCGCCTGAGTCCCAGCCCAGTGCTCTTAACCACTGCACCACACTGGCCATGGGTAGCTTTGGACCAGTCCTCCCCTTGAGCCCAGCCTACCCCACACAGGTCATCGTGAGGCTAAAAGGCAGAGGACAAGGCTCCCCTATGCTGCTGAGCCTCCTTGGAGGAGAGACAGAATCTAAACCGATCCAATAAATAAATTTAATATCTGGCTTTGATCTGGCGCTATTGCAAATTTTGCAGCAATAGCATTGCCTGTATTATTGTATCGTTCCAGTCGTATTGGATTTTCAGGCTGTGTGATTTAATACGGATTTTATTGTTATGATCTACTTTATATGCTGTGAAGCATAAAAACCATGCACATAAATTGTTTAGGAAATATTGCATATTCATTCATTCGTTTGTTTCCCCTACATTCCAATTCCCGGGGCGGCTGGGGAGGGTCCTTAGGCACAGCAGTGCCCGTCCTGAACTTTATGGGAGCTATCCAGGGTCCTGAACCATATCCCCAATAGATTCCCCAGCAAGGAATACAATGGGGAGCACCTATAAAGCTCACAACCACATTTGATGTTTTCAAATAGATACATCATGCATTCTTTCTATTTATAGATCTTTGGGTTTAAGCTTACGGCAGAAAGCAAAACATGGATGCAGAAAACTCCGTCAAGGAAAGGGTTCTCATTACAGGAGGAGGTGGTTACTTTGGTTTCCGGTGAGTTCATGACGAATTAATTATGTTTTAGATTAAGGGCTGAATCTGATGTAAGTGCAGGCCGAAAAAATGGCTTGCAACTCTCAGGCCAGTGGGAAAGAGCTAGTGTGGCGTTGTGGTTAGAAGATTGGACTGGTTAGAAGATTAGGAGATCCTGGCCAGCCACTCACTTTCCATCTAATCTACCTTGCAGGGTTGTCGTGGTGAGGATAAAGTGAAGCTGTATAAGCTTCCTGGGGTTCCTTAGAAAAGGGGGGGAAAGCAGGCTATAAATGCAGTGTAAACATATTTTTAAAATGAGGATGGGAACATATTTTAAACAGGGCAATAAAGCTACAATCCTATTTAGCAGCCGTACCAGTATTTTTCCCCCCAAAGAATAGCAAAAATATTTGGGGCAAATGCAGTGTGGTCTTGTTTACCTGGGAATAAATTCTAAGCTACTCAGTTCTTGCTCTCAGGTAAGCATCTGTAGGATTTAAAGAAAAACATGAAGCAAAACAAAAGGGAAAGTGGTTAGCAGTCAAGGATTGCAGCCTTGAGCTTTGAAACAATGAAAGAATCAGTTCTTAGAGCTTTGAAGCAATTAAATAATCTTTAGTTGATCCATTGTCTAGTTTTCGGGGGGTGCGGGGCCTGTTGCTCACATGTGGATGCGGCCAATCATCCAATGTGGAGCAGGAGACAGCAGCCTTCTCCTCACCCTCCTTGCTGTTTATTTGCTTTCATTTTTCTCCTCATCTTTCCTGACCCGCTTTCTGTGCCAGCTGCAAGCAGGAGGATCAGATTCCCAATTCCCCCTTCGGAGGTTGCAGTGCTATCCTCCTCAGAAGGCAGAATCCAGACAACCTTGTAGTCCCAGGTCTGCATGACCGCTCCCTTAACCAGTGTAATTGAATTGTATCTTCACATTACCAAAAATACAGCATAGTTTGTTCCCTAGATATGGAAAAGGCTGCGAGATACAATGAAGCAGAAAAAGGTTGTCTCCTAGGGTAGGAAGACAACTATCCTCTGTAATATTTGTTTATTTCAACCATTTGATTTTTGATTTGATTTGATTTATATCCCTGATAACCATTGTCCCTTATTACAGTGACACACTGGCACGAAATAGGATCAGAGCATCCTCATAAGACAGGCTCTGCCATTTGATCAGCTTTTGCTTAGCCTAATTAAAGCCCATAGGCCTTTTTGGACCGTCGCCACATTCGGTGCCACATGCTTCTTAGTCACTGTGAAATGGGTTGGAAGACTTTGCCGAAGTTCTCCATCGCCAGTGACTTGTGTTCCCTGCCGTCTTTCAGGCTAGGTTGTGCCCTTTGCAGGGGAGCAGTGGACGTGCTCCTGTTCGATGTCTCGAAGCCCACCCAGGAGATGCCAGAAGGGGTGGCATTCCTGCAGGGCGATGTCCGTGTCGCCTCTGAAGTGGAAGGAGCTCTCCAAGGGGTGTCTTGCGTCTTCCACATTGCTTCCTATGGCATGTCAGGCCGGGAACAGCTGAACCGCCAGCATATAGAAGATGTGAATTTGAGAGGGACGGAGAACGTCATCCAAGCTTGCCGGAAAGTGGGTGTCTCGAGGCTGGTTTACACAAGCACATATAATGTGGTGTTTGGGGGACAGGTTGTGGAAGACGGAGATGAGTCTCTGCCTTATTTACCTCTCCACCTTCACCCAGACCATTATTCGAGGACCAAAGCGTTGGCGGAGATGAAAGTGCTGGAGGCAGATGGGATGATCCTTGGGAATGGCCGAGGCATCTTGAGGACCTGTGCCTTGAGGCCTGCTGGCATCTATGGCCCTGGCGAGCAAAGGCACCTTCCGAGGATTGTCCGCTATATTGAACAGGGCTGGTTTTGGTTTGTCTATGGGGACCCAGGCAGTCTGGTGGATTTTGTGCACGTAGATAACCTGGTCCAGGCACACATATTGGCTGCCCAGTTTCTGGCCACTGGCAAGGGGCACAAGGCAGCTGGCCAGGCCTACTTCATTTCAGACGGTCGGCCGGTCAACAACTTTGAATTTTTCCGGCCTTTGGTAGAAGGCTTGGGCTACACTTTCCCAACGCTTCGCCTCCCTCTCCCTCTTGTTTACTTTTTCGCATTTCTCACAGAAATGGTGCATTTTGTAGTCGGGCATTTGTATAACTTTCAGCCCCTGCTGACCCGCACGGAGGTTTACAAAACAGGGGTGACTCACTATTTCAGCTTGGAGAAGGCCAAGAGGGAGTTGGGCTACAAACCCCAAGAGTACAGCCTAAAAGAAGTGATCGAGTGGTTTAAATCCCATGGCCATGGCCGAAAGTTCAGCACATACACCATCACGCATCTCATTCGGGATGCCGTGTTCGTTCTGCTGCTTGTGGTGGTGGTCCTTTCGTGGTTCCCCCAAGCAGTGAGAGCATCTGATGGAGACACAAGAGAATACTGGCACTGTCTTCCTTGGACCTTCGCGATGGTACTAAACGGAGAAGATGTCTGGAATCGACCTTTCTTTGCTACTCCAGAGAAGGTGCAGCTTGGAACATTGTAGCTCTCCTGCCCTGCCTTGCCCCCATCTCCCAGAAGCCCCTGAAAAAGGAAGACAAAAGAAACTTCTTATAGGTTCTTCTTTTCTACTAGATTATTAACACCTAACTCTTTGCTCAACACCTTTGGTAAAGCTGAGGGACCAAATGTTAGGCAATGGGAGGAAGGTTACTTCCAGTGGTATATTCAGGGCTGTTCACTATTTTTTAAGGTCAGGGATATTTCCAGATATTTTGGCCTAAAATTCCCAGAATCCCTCACCATTGACTAGGCTGCCTACAACTGATGGGAACCATATGCCAAACTATTGGAGAGCCATGAGCTGCTTTAGGCTGTTTTTACTTCCAGTCTTAGGTCTTACATCTCCCATTCTGGTGTTTATCTTTGCCTAAGAACTAAATCTTAGGATGGGTGCTGCTAATTCTAGGCTACCTGCAACTGAGGCAAACTGTGTGCCATTTCTGTTGCATCGAATGAAGTATGTTGCAGTTCACAGAATCTTGGGCCAAAATAAACGTGTTTAGTCTTTTCAGTGCCATTGTTCCCAGTCTTAATTCTCCACACGGGTTGCTTTGAGTTGGAACACATGTTACCCCATGAATTTCTGAACCTTTATCTACCCAACCTGGGATGAATGGAAAGCTCAGCTGAGTTCAGAAGAAAGGAGCCCTTCAAACAAGTCAAGTGAATCGATGCTTTATGTATGGCTAAAGCATGTTGCGAGGGTTTAGTTTTGAGGAAGGCAGCGATGACTGGGATGCTGGGAACTTTCTGTCCTGTTTATAGCATTAGAGCTTATTGGAGGATTTTGTGGAGCCCACTGCCTAGGGAGTCAGAACAGAAAAATAGCTGCTTTGCACAACATCTTAGAGCCGTGGAGGTGGCCAACTATGTACAGTAGATGCCTTGAAAAAGGCGTAACTTCTCAGAGAGGCCATTAACCAAGAAGGGCACGTGGTGTCCCCATGTTCAGGAGCACTTGCAAGCGTGGTTGGCTGCAGAAAGCCCCCCAGGCGGGGTTTAAGCAGGGAGAAAAACCCTGCAGGGTCTGATCAGCTTGCCAGGCTCCCTAGTCTGGCCTGTGGTACCATTTGGGGTTCTCTGTGGGGTGGGACTTCACCTACAAGGCCCACATCTAGAGGAGCACAGCCATCTGGAGGAATGGAAAGCATGTCAGATTAGATCGAGGGCACAGAAAATAAGTTCCGAAGGCCAAATCCCCAGGAAGCCGCTCCCCCTTCCTCCAACACCACCCCATTCCCCTCATCTGCCAGTCATTTGGTATGTTCCTGGCTTTAGTGCACATGACCCCTTTTTGAAAAGTTGGAGGTGTCCTTCCTTAGCCTTGCTGGCAGTAAGAATTTAAGAACAAAAACATGTAGGCTTTGTGAGCCCGTTGGCCTCAGAGAACCTCTCCAAATGGGATTCATCTTTAATCCCAAAGAGGTTCTATATCCCTTCACTAGCTGGACTGCTACTGTTGATTTCATTCAGCAGGGTTGTATTTTATTTTTTTTATTATTATTTGTTTCCATTACATTTAATTAAAGTCTCTAACATTTTGTTTCTGGGACACCTGTAGTGGTAGAGTATCTAATGCTTTCCAGAGCTATGTGATTAAGGTAGGGAGGGGCAGGAGGAATGCAAGGTTTATGGGTTTGTTGCTTAATTTTGAAAGCAACTGCTCCTCGGTTAATGCCTATGAGGAGAAAAACAGTAATTGCTCTTTCAGCAACTCAAGCTTCAAAGTTGCGTCCTTGCAAATGCATCTGTTTTCACGCTTCTTTCAGGCTCCCCTGCCTGCAATGTTCTTTCCAAAACTAAAAAAATAAATAAAAGCCCAACAACAACTTTTGACTGCGTCGGATATGCCAAAAGGGACTTTGGTTTAACATTTAGATGAATGATGATCGAAATGCAGTTGCAGGCTGTTTTTTCACTGCTCCCTGTACTGCGTTATAGTGCCAACAGGAAAAGGCTAATAGACTTTAAATTTATAATCTACACAACCATGATCTTATGTTTGGAATGAGCATCTATACTGATACAGTAAATTCTGTACTTACAGTCTCCTCAAGAACTTATGTGTTCCTGAACTTGTAGCCAACTGAAATAGCTGCTTCACATCCCCAATTTCAGATAGTTTAGATGGGAATTGAATGGGTTTCAGGTGTACATTTAAAGGTATTTTCAATAGCTAAAAGCTGAATGGTGTGCGTTGTATGTATTTATTATGGGCTAGGAAATCAGTTGGGAGCATAGCAACAGAATGCAACCTGGTGTGACCAGACATAATTCGGTGTAACTGGGCCATTGGGAACACAAAGGTGGGATGTAATTTATGCAACAGGTAATAAATTGGAAGTAATACACATCATCTGGTGTAACCAGTGCACTGGGAACACAATGGTGCCATTTCCAAAGATGGGAACTTCACCGAGAATAATTTGGTGAGATTGGTCATTCTACCTTCTTCTTGTCCCAGCGATGGAACGGTCTGAGGAGACAGAATATTATGCAAAATTAATCTGAAGACAAGATATGCTGTGACATTTTATACATGCGCTTACATATAACATGTTATTTGGAGAGGGGAGGGAATCACAGGCGTTCTTAGTGGTAAATTTAAGCTGATAATCCTTTTGCTTTTATCGTCTCTGGTGCAATTGGGTATGGCTAATGTGGATAATTATTTGAACTCAAGTATTATGTCAGAATGTTTCCAAATTTTAGCATGCTATTAAATGCTAAATATAAATTATCCAGAGCATGGTTGAAAAGATATCTGTTTAAAAAAAGAAGAAGGGCAGGGAGTGGAAGGGAGGGAGCGATTGAAGTCACTGAGCACCTGAATAGCAATGGGAGCACCAGCATTTGAAGCACTTTCTTCCTTTCCTGAACACCTTGAAAGACACGAAGAACTGGCTTTGATATTTTTAAACCTTAAAGAAGGAAATGACTGCCTCTAAAATTGTAGGCAGCTGTTTAATCAGCCCTCGGAATGAGCAAAGCCAACCGAAGACCAACTTCCTTGCTGCTTTTCCTGCAGACCACACTTTTTGCATGCATACATTTAATTATTTAAAAATAGCTGAAATAAGATTGCGCTTGTTCCACTGAATGAAGGCAATGGTGCTGTTATTATTTCTAAATGGCAGGGCACAACTGCTATTTTCCTCAAATCAATTTGTTTTC
This sequence comes from Varanus salvator macromaculatus, assembly GCA_023646645.1. Lineage (NCBI taxonomy): Eukaryota > Metazoa > Chordata > Lepidosauria > Squamata > Varanidae > Varanus > Varanus salvator. The sequence goes on from JAIXND010000657.1 coordinate 4,711,858, forward strand.
ATATACTAGGCTATCGGCATGTGTCTCTGCTGGCGTCATTTATTCATTTGCAATATTTCTTGGGTAGCTTTTGGGGCAGTAGCCTGCTCAAGATGCTTTCAAACAGAAAATTCACATGAGAAGAACCGCAGTGGCAACAAGCACTCCAGAACAAATCACAAACAGCCACCTAAGACAAAACCTACAACAAGCAACTACAGCTAAAAAGCAGTCTGATAAAACCATCACGGGAAGGCTAGAATAACGCAGCATGTCCTCAGGGCCCTCCTGAAATCCTGCAACGAGGAGGCCTGTGCATCCACCAGTGCCAGCCTATTCTAGAACTGTGGGGCCACTGCGGAAAAGGCCCTCTTTCTTTAGGATTGTGTCAAGTTCAGTCAGCCTTGCATACTTGAAGGAGCCGTCAAGACACCGGAGATGGGGCTTTTCCACCACCACGAAGCATGAAAAGGGCTACCTTTTTGCAAACCAGTTTCACCCTTCCTAATCCTAGTGCTCTTTAGATATTTTTGAACTACACACGTATGGTTAGCCATGAGTCCCTTCCAGAAGCTTAGAGTTTCCCCATTCATTGGCCCCTGCCAATATCGAGAATGGCCAGGAAAGCTAGAACTTCTCCTGACCAGAACACCTGGAGAGGGTCAGCTTAATGATTCTGGCTACAACTGTAACTTCTTTAAGGTTCACATTTCTGAAGATTCATGTCTTTCCTTGGTCTTTCCAAACTAACGACAGCCCATGGAAGAGAACAGAGAGCATAAAATCAACATTTCCCACAGTACAAGCAATATGCCAAAGGGAGCAGTTCTTGTCATAACAGGCTCTCTTGTGTTTCTCCTCTTGGGCACCAAAAGTAAATTAGATTGCCAATACCTCTAGGTAAAGGAAAAAACAAATTACAGCACTAACAACTCTTTGCATGTATACCCCAAATATGTGTACCTCCTTTCCTTTAAATTAAATAAGGAGCCCAAGAAGACTTTGAATTGCTACATCACATTGCATCTTCAAAGCCCCCGAACTTCAAAGCTATTTAATGAGTTGTATTAATGTATGCACAAACAACAGACTTTTTTCTTCCTTTGCACCTGTAAAGGCTCGATTTGCATAGGAGTCACATTTATGAAAGTGTTCTACCTTTTTCAAGTGGTTAGAAAATGTGCTCCAGTTTCCTTCGCATGCCAGGTGCTTCTGCAGAAGTTTGGAAACTGTTTTGTGCTTTGCTGTGTTTTGTTTTGCCTTCCTCTTTTCCTCTAGTAGCCAACTGGCAAGGGAAAAAAGGAGGGATCCCCTTGAACAAGAGCTGTTGATCCACCTGGGTAGATCTTCAAATGTTCCGGATGTCTATTCCATTCCAGGAGATCAATGGTGAGCAACACTGTGAAGTCCAGACCATCTGATATCTCCATTCTGCTCCATTCTGTCTACCCCGACTGGCAGATTCTGATGACCTCCGGAGGTCTGGCACTCCAGCGCTGTAAACCTCAGCCCCAACACACCTATAGCGGGTGACCTTGGTACTCTGACTTTCTAGGGCCTGAGTTACCAGATTTTGAAGACGATTCAGAGGAAAAGCTAATGGGAAGACTGGGAGGACGCAAGATCTTTGGCAGAAGTCTTTGACGCTCCATCAGGGGTGCTGCCGTTCCCCAGGACATCTGTGAGAGCGGAACTGCTTGGGACGAGATGGGATGGCTTCCAGGAGAGGAAGGAGAACCTTGCGTGGTCCCTGGAGCCTCAGAAGGGATGAGCCACCCATTTAGATGGCTTGTGTACCTCCCACCACCTGCTTCTCCACTAGCATGAGCCACCATGGAGGTGGAGCTCACAGCATTATTAAAAAGAAGGACTGGGGAGAAGTTTCCAGTTTGGATCGAACTTTCTTTATACAAACAGAGGCTTAGAGTTGGATTGTCTGAGCTGCAAGGTAAAAGACGCTCCATTTTTTTGGAGCTGAGGACAAGAAGGGAAGTTTCTGGCTTATGGCAGTGTCCAATTACAAGCTATGATGGAAGTATTTTATTTATTTATTTATTTATTTTCCGATTTATATCCTGCCTTTTTCCTACAAAGGGCTCAAGGCAGCTTATATTTCCTCCTCCATCTTATCCCCGCAACAACAACCCTGTGAGGTGGGTTGGGCTGGAAGTTTGTGACTGGCCCAGAGTCACCCACTCGGCTGCATGACTGAGCAGGGACTAGAACCCAGATCGTCTGAGTCCCAGTCCCATGCTTTAACCACTACGCCACACTGGCTCTTGTTGTTGTCCCAAACATTTGGAGAGCCCCAGGTTAGTGTTCCTCCTCCCAAAGTTTTGGGCTGGGGTTCAGGAAATCTTGTGTGCATTGTTAGCATTTGCTCCAGAGTGCATTAGCGTAAGTGCGCACTTGCAAAATTCCAACCCCCTGACGTGAAAAGCAAACAAACACACAAACGCCGACAAAAGGGCTCCCATTGCTCATGACTTGCCGGAAGCTCATCTGCTGTGGAATGCAAAGATGTGGCTCTTGGGAAGCCAGACACCTTTGTGGATTTCTCCAGTGTTTCCTCATTTGAGCCACATACTTGAACTGACAGCTCAGGTCGCAGCCCACAACAGTCTAGGACGAGGTGCTTTCTGAGGCCTGAGAGACACTGCCGGGGCTGCTGTTTGGCTTTCGTTCTCCTAGCCAAAGATCTCCAAATCTTAGTTCCTTTCCTTTCTTCTTAGTGCTCAGAGTGCATCAAAAGGACCACTTTTAAATGGCAATCTTGCATTCCCTGCTTACGTTGGCCTTGCCAGACGACCCACCACCAAAAAAGCTGCAGATTGTAATTTCTTCCTTGCCGTAATTGCTCAGAAAGCATATGCTACTTCGCTTGCCGTCTCCCTGGGTGAACAGCAGCTGAGAACAGCAACTGCCTTCAATTTGCATTTGGTGCCAGAAGCCTCGATTGTGCAATTTGCAAATGATAGAACACTTTCTTGGGGGAATGATGCAATTCCATCCCCCAAAAGTTGGGCTGCCAAAAGAGCTTCATTTTCCCCCTCATTAAATTTCGGCTAACTTTTTCTGCTTTGTTGTATGTTTATTGTGGGAGAAAGAACTACATCATCAGTTGTGAAGTTTTGACTTAAGAAAGTCGTTTGCTTTCCTAACTAGGATTGGGTTTGTTTCTTCGTTTTGGTTTGTTTTTCCAGAAGAGGGCTAAATGAAGCAAGGATGTTATGTAATGTGGGTTGCTGCAGTTAAATAAACAAACTGGTCAATCAATCAATCAATCAAGTAAAAATAAATTAATGTGGATAGCATCGCAACATTTACAATATTCATGTTGACTTTGAGACATGGACTTGGGTTCTCTATCAAGTAATCGTGTACAGTATTGCACACCAGTTGTCATTCTTTGCCATCAATCCACCTCTGATTAATGGCAACCCTATGAATAAGGGTTCTTCCAGGGGCTCCACTTGTCAAGCAAGGAAATGGGCATAAGGATGAGAAGCAGCTTGAAGTGCTGATGTTAAGCAAGAACTCCTGCACGAGAAAGCTCATGGAGGGCTGTCTAATCTTGGAGCCAATAGCAGTGATTTTTTGAAAAATCCAGGATATTGTAGTTGTGAGTTTTCATATTCGGTAGAGAATCTTTAAGAGGGTTCAAGGAGATGGACAGAGGGGTCATGGTAAGGCATGTGGTCATTCAGAGAGCCCTAGAAGCCTGGATTTGACTGGTGGACAAGAGGTCCCACCTTCCTGGTTTCTGCAAAGAAGCACGGCCTCCTCTGGTGAGGAATAGCTCAAGCATTATTGTTACAACAGTCCTGTGAGGTGGGTCACGCTAAGAGTGACTGACTTGCCCAAAGTCACCCAGTGAGCTTCAGGGCTGAGCTTCAGGGACTAGAACCTGGATCTCCTGAGGCAGCCTGCAATGCCTGTTATCACAATGCATCATTATAAAAGCACAGCCACATTTTGATACATTTATGGCTGGGAAGAACCAAGGAACCAAGTCAGGTTTTAATTGGCAATAATTGTCAGTGCTTGACACCTTCCAGAAGGGAAGTCATTCCAGGGGGAGGGTGCCGCCAAGGAGAAGGCCCCGATACCGTCTTGTATGCTAAAATATTTTAGATAGCAAGCTCCCAGCATCCCTCACCCAGCCTCTGCTATGCTGATGAGGAGCAATGGGAGTTGTATGCCAAAATAGCTGGTCTCACACGTTGCCCACCCCTGCCTGGGATTAGGTGGGTTTCTATATCTCATCAATGCGCCACCATGGGGAGGGGAAATGATGCTTGCTCCCGGCATCTCCCTCCCATTCCTCTAACTTTTCTTCCTTTTCTGCAATTTGTTTGCATCCGCAACTCCAACAAGTCAAGCTGGGTCACGCTTAAAACAATTCTGATAACTTGCTGGGTTGTTCCAAAGGCTCGATCATTCGAGCTGTGTCAAACTCTCCCTAGTGTCAGATTCCAATTTGCCAACGCGAGCGACAGAGACAGAGCTCCAAGGAAACGCTTGATTTTCCATCTGAGCATAAAATGTGAGCACTGTTATCTTTTGAATGGGATTAGCATGCCAGGAGTCACAGAAGAATGTGAGCACTTCATCGAGGTAGATTGGGCAATTTTATTCTGTTCGCTTGTGAGTTTGAAGATGATCCAAAGAGATTTTTTCATACCAGGCCATCCTCCGCAGCTTCCGCACCCCCAAACATACTCCACCTTGAGGAATTACCTGGACAGTTCCCTTGAAGGCGTCTGCATCAAAGGGAGGGATGGCAGGGTACGTCCACCTCTGCTGACCTGCCTGGGTTCTTTGAAGGACCTTCCCCTCATTGGCCAACCCCAGTTGGAGCTCTGTGAGGAGTCACAAATAGAGTGGAATTGTGGAAATACAATCTCTAGGGAGGTAGAGATTCACTAGTTGTAAAAGGAGCTGTGGAAATGACTGGAGAAGTCCTGGAGGAAGAGGATGTCATGGGCAGAGTGTCACACAAACTACGGGTGGAAAGAGAACATGGATGCTCCCATCCTCAGCATACTTCCTTTCCGTACGGTGCTCCTTTCAGAAAGCAGAGTAAACTCCCCTTTCAGCTGGGGAGCAGTACGAACCGTTCTCGGTCCTCTGTGGCTTTGGGCAGCGCGGAAAGAGGGCTCCATGCAATGAGCTGTAGCAATGTTCACTTACACCAAGGTTATTGTCTTCTTTTTAAGAGAGAAAAACATAATAGGCTTGGCCCCCCCGGCTGCAGTGCAGAGCAGTTCAGCAGCAAAAGAGCCAGAGTGACACCTGCTGGAACAAAGATGCACTACTCTCAAACAAGCCTCCGTGTGTGTTTGCTTTTGTTAAGAATTAGGAATGTAGGAACAAGCCCTGGGCCCAGTTCATCCCATTTCTGGCTCTTGAGGAGAGCATACTAAGGTCACTGCTATAGGCATACTGAAGGTTTGGTTTTCTGGGACTTACATCCATCAGGCTGGTGGGGAGGGGACACCAAGAGCTACAATTATTAGACAATAATGAACACCCCCTTTAGACTCCCTTTCTCACTCTGCACAGGAAAGCAATTTTGGGTGATGGAGAGAATACACAAAAAATAGATCACTCCTTTGAGGAAGGAAATCTATTTGAGTCCTGTGAAATCCTCGTCATGATATATTGAAGCCTGTGCTCCGATCAAGAGAGAAATAAGTAGCAGCTGAAGCATCAACCGAAACTGCAGGAAAGATTTACCAAGTCCCAGGATGGCCTGCAGGAATTTATGCCCGGACACAATGGGAGAAGGTAGAGAAATATGAGTGAGAAACAATGTGACCCAGTGAGGAAACTGCAGAGCAGGTGAGAGTAAAAGGAAGAAGCAGACGGAAAATTTGCCTTTGGTGGGTATTCCACCAACAGGAAAAATAATTGCCAGGATGGTCTGCTTATCTAACCCCAGGACAGTGGATGGAAGCCATGCCAGAAAACTGTTGGATCATCCCCCGACCTCAAGCCCGTGTCCCCAGAACCGGTTTCTCTTCCCATTGCCCAGCCCTTGTTTGTATAACACAATGATGAGAGAATTCTTTATTCCTCCTGTTCCAATCCATCAGGGATATGGTACAATCCTGTCTCAGAACTGCAAATTCTGCTGGCCTTCCCTCCAGGCATAATGCTTGCTTTATGTTTTCCGTCCCTGGTAAATCTGGCGAAACAGCCTAAACAGAGTCTGGGTTTTATAAATACACATTCCAGCGCATCCAAAGAGTCTGATGACATACAAAACATGTTTATTCCAAACATGCATACAGATATTTAAGTAATATATAAAATGCCTTCCATGGTATATAGAGAAGGCACCCAACTGTAGAATACAAGTATACATCCATTTCAACAAATCATCTTCGTCAAAGGCATGCAATTAATTCTGATTCTCCACCCCACTGCATGTGGGGGATCCCTGTCCAGTTTAGAAACATAGAAACATAGAAACATAGAAACAGAGCGAGTCAGAAGGGGCCTCCTGGGCCATCTAGTCTGACCTCCGGCACCAGCCGGCTCCGCTCATGACATGCCCACCATGGGCATGTCCAGCCTATCTTTGAACACCCTCACCGATGGGGCCTCAACGACCTCCCGTGGAAGCCCATTCCACGCCCTCGGGGTCCTAACTGTCAGGAAGTGCTTCCTGGCATCCAAATTGAACCTTGGCTCCCTGAGCTTTGCTCCATTGGAGCGCGTCCTGCCTTCCTCTGCAGGGGAGAACAGGCCTCTCCCCATCTCCATATGACACCCCCTCACATACCTGTATGTTGCCAACATATCCCCTCTGAGTCTCCTCTTCTCCAGGCTGAAGAGACCCAGTTCCCTCAGTCTCGCCTCATACCCCATCCCCTGCAAACCAGCCACCATCCTTGTGGCCCTACGCTGCACTGACTCCAACCTGGCTATATCCTTTCTGTAATGAGGGGCCCAAAACTGAACACAATACTCCAGTTGCGGGCGCACCAGAGTCATGTAGAGTGGAAGTAATACCTCTCTTGACCTAGAAGCCACACTTCTGGCTATGCAACCAAGGGTGGCATTCGCCCTCTTGACCACCGCATCACACTGCTGACTCATGTTTAGCCTGCGGTCAACCAGTACCCCGAGGTCCCTTTCACAAGTGCTGCTCTCCAGCCACTTGTCCCCTAACCTGTACTTATGACAGCTATTCCTATGCCCCAAGTGCAAGACCTTGCACTTCTCCACATTGAACGCCATCCTGTTGTCTCCTGCCCACTTCCATAGTCTGTCCAGATCCTTTTGGATCTGGAGCACCTGCTTCTCAGTTGTGGCCACTGCTCCAGTTTTAGTGTCGTCTGCGAATTTGATCAGCAGACTGTTCACCCCTTCTTCCATGTCGTTAATGAAAAGATTAAACAGGATCGGCCCCAGGACAGAGCCCTGGGGGACCCCGCTTGTCACTGGCTGCCATCCCGACGATTCCCCGCTAATGGTTACCTTCTGCTTTCGGTCAGTCAGCCATGCCCTAATCCACCGGACAGTGCTTTGGTGTATCCCAAAACTCCTCAGTTTCTCCACCAGGATATCATGGGGCACTTTGTCAAAGGCCTTGCTGAAATCCAGGTATACCACATCCACTGCATCCCCTCCATCTAGCCATCTTGAAACCTTGTCATAGAATTCCACAAGGTTTGTCTGGCAGGACCTGTTTCTGCGGAAGCCGTGTTGTGTGGCTGTCAGCCTCCCTTCCCTATCTAGCATCACTAGATCTCTCTCTATTATGAGCCTTTCCATTGTTTTTCCTACAATGGACGTAAGGCTAACCGGTCTATAATTCCCCATGTCCTTCCTACTACCCTTTTTGAAAATTGTACCCAGTACAATTGGTACAATTGTACCAATTGTACTAAAAATTGTTTAGTACCCAGGCAAAGCGAAAATGGGGAATGGAGGCTTGTGTTCACTCCCCATGCTCTGAAAGCCCTCCCTTTTCTTTCTTTTCCTACTGCAGGACAAGTGAGGGCTTTAGCCACAAGATGGCGGCAGAGAATGGGAAACAAGTCACTGTATATCCTAAAGTCAGCCTCTCATTGGTTTGGTCATGGGCTACGTGAGGTGGGGATGATGGAGGTTATTGTCCTAACTCTTCTGGAAGATGCCAGCTTGGTGGGAGTTGCCCTACAGAACACCCAATCCAGATGTTGGCCCTAGCTCTGTATGTATACTCGGGTGTGTGTTGTCTTCGGATCATTGTGTTCTCTTTGTAAGCCTTTTGGAGATGGGTATGTCACCTCACATGGAAACCTTACAGAAATCCATAAGGGGTGGCTGCCATTTTGCACTCTTTATTGCAATGAGTGTCCATGGTTAGATATTGTACCCAAGCTCAGCATTGCATATGGCAGAGCTCCAGAACATGTGGGCCTCCAGAGGTTGTTAGTCCACCTCCATCAGCCCCAGCTGACCTGGCCCATGGATACAGATGATGGGGGGTGTAGTTCAACAACACTGAACCTACTTGTGGGCTTTCCACAGGCGGCTGGTTGGCCACTGTGAGAACAAAGTCCTGGTGAACCTAGAACTTTGGGGCAATGCAACCTGTTCTTACGTTCTTAAGCACAATCTTGAGGGCATCTGTTACCCTTGCCTGCCTTGTCGAAACCACACATGTGAACGAAAGAACTGGCATCAAGGATAGTCTGCCAGATCAATAACATTGAAGGAACGACATCTCTGGAAGACACTCCTTTGTGGAAGACTCAACTGGATTTGGGTGGGAGATTCTTGCAAAGAATATGGGACTTGGTCATTCTCATCTAGAACTAGTTGCCCTTCCCATACTTGAACAAGTCTGCAGTCTTGCATCCGCTGGATCAGAAGTGGGGACATTTCTTGTGATGGAAGGGGAAGGTGACCCCCTGGGTGAAAAGGAACTGGACAGTGACACAATATCCCCTGGTATAATCTGCTTCACAGCCAATGCACCAAGTGGCTGATGCAGTGCTGGAGAGGAACCGGAGCAGCTGAGGACGGTGCTTCCCCCTTGGCGATGGCCCGCAGGCTGCAAAACCACCCTGACAGATGACCCAGCTCCACTTCACCTGCCAAGACAACCAGGCACTATGTCTACGTGCTGTTCCAAGTGGAGAAACAAAGAGAAGACACTCAGCTAGCACTTGGAAAGAGAAGAAATTCAGCCAGGGCCTGCAGGAGCTCTGTACACAGGCCAAGGGCTCAGCCTGACTTCCAGTGTAGAAGGCAAAGAGCAGTTCAAATGGAAATGTCCTTGTTATCTCTGATCACAGATTGGAAGTGACACATTGATTCTCCTTCCCTGCCTTCTCCTTCCCTGTAATCTGCAGGCCAGAGCTGAGGAGGGAGTCCAAGCTTCCTTGGGCTGGATGGAAAGCCTCCATGGGCCAGATGTGTTGCACAAGGCAGGAGGCCTAGTGGTGCCAGTAGGGTGGTATATTTATTCTTTCAGTTGAGACTTTAAAGCAGCTCTCCATGGTGCTTAACTCCTGCTCTAAAATAGATTCAGCACCATAGACATCTCCTTCGACATTCAGACTAAAGCTTGGCATGGATTCTCTGCCCACCTGACATGGGAGCCATCAGCTTTTGCAGGGATACATTCTTAAATTCAAAGAACTCTTCTTTTCATAACAGTTTGCCAAATTAACCTTCCTACCAGTCAGCAGATTATTGATATGGCATAACAATTGACCTTTAAGCAGCATTTCAATGGTCTTGAGAAGGTCATTTTCACTTTTTCAAGCTTTCCACCCTATTTCTGAAGACATTCAAACATTTTCCTGAAGTTCTGATCATTTGGTTATCAGATTAACTGTATATATTTACATGTGGAACTGAGAACTTGCTCTTCCAGCAAGCATTTAATTGTTAATCTATTGCTCCAATTTTGTGTTTGCTCTAAATTTACTGCTGGTCTTTAACATTCTTATTGTTTTGCTTTTATGTTTATATTTTAATTATTGCATTTATTGGTTTGGCTGTTTATTTATTTTTAACTATAAACACCCCAAAGCCTTGGGCATCTTTCAATTGGATAAATGGTATAGAAATTCTTTAAATAAATGAGATACTCACAATATATCCACTTTAAAAGGCCAGGAAAAGATAGATAATTCCTTCTAGCACCTGCTGCTAAAATCTGAGATATAAAACTCTCGGGTATTTTCTAACCATGCGCCGTGGGGGAAGATGCCAGATAACTACTTGACACTAAGCTTACACTTTCAAAAGGTGTGTGAGAGTGTGAGAAATCTGCCCTTCTGGCAGTCTGTATCACCCACAAACAGATGTATTTTGTGTTCTGAAATCAGTACATTTTAGACTTGTGATGCTTTCCACAGGACAGAACAAATGTGTCTGATGAAATGTGCCCATTTAAAAAACATTTGCAAAAAACATGGGAAAAGCCTTCCTTTGGTGGCTATACACAGAAAATTTCTTTGATTTGAAACATGTACCACAGATGCACTAAAAAATCTATACATATTCATTTTAATTTAAAAGCAAACCTGCAAGGAATCAGAGAAGAATGGACATGGAGGTGGTAAATGGAACCGGGACGATCACACTTTCCTAGCTGGTACCCAGCTTTTCTGCTGTTCCTGGAAATTATTAGCCTCCAACCTTGACAAATGGTCTGTGCGACACAGTAATAGTCGTTTCTTTAACTCCTCAATTCTGCGACTTCTTGGAGATTGAGAAGAGGAGCTGAAGGGCCATAAAACACATTTGAGGCTCCAAAATGGCGATAGATAGCAGTTTGTTTGTAAATACCACATATATATTCATAGAAGAATAGGGTTTGAGGGGGCCAAGAAGGCCAATGGCTCCAACCCTCTGTTGGTGCAGAAAGCCAAATCACACCATCCCACTCAGATGACTGTTTAGTTTCACCTTGAATGCCTTTAGTGTGGGAGAGCAATGATTTCTCTAGGCAACTGGTTCCATCGTCGTGCTGCTCTGACAGTCCAGTGGCCATCCTGAATCTGGTGTGCTGTAGTTTAAGTTCATTTTCCATGTCCTACACTCAGGGATGAGTGAGAAGAGATCTTTTCCTGCATCTTTCCCCCCAGATTTTCAGGGGTTGTGAAGGGGCATGTTGACATTTGATGTCCGTCCCTGGAGACATTTGATGTCCGTCCCTGCAGTAGGACCTTTGACATCAATGAGGCTTAAGTTATTCTTCACTATCTCAGTTTTGAGAAATCTGGATTCAACCATATACTTAAGCCCCATTGAGCCAGAAGAAGCATCACAGTGCATGGGTGGACACATGGCCATGCCCTCCAACTTTTAAGCCACCATGTGTGCAGGCTCCACCACCTCGTGTCTGACCTGTCCACACCGAATGGGAGGAGAAACTGCAGTTGAGGACCTTCCACATAGGCCTTTGGGCAGTGAGATGATGCAAGCAGCAGAATGGGTAGCTGTTGTGTAAGTCCCATCAAATCCTTTGCAGATGTGTTGATTGGCGAGAAAGAGGTTGAGGCTGTGTGCTTTTGGGAGCCAGCTGGAAAGCAAACATCCTCTTGGAACTGAAGTTCTTTCTTCTATGTTCTTGAGGCAAATGTCTCAATACTTGGAGCTTCACCCTGATTGCTTCTCCCACCAAGTCTTCCATCTGCCCAGTTTCTGCATTTTATGGGAAATGGAGCTTGTGATGATGCAAGTTTTCCTTTCATGGTATTGTAGGTTAGGGTGACTCACAGCTTTTCTTGTGCTTGGGTGAGTCTCCCAGGCTGTGCTTGGACCACATCTAGGTTAGAGAGCACCGGATGTGGACGCGGAAGGACAGATGAACATTCTCATGTGGTCATTCAGCTTATGGGTGACCTTAAGACATCACAGTGACCACAGTTCAATGACAAAGATCAAAGTTTGCATAGAGGAAGTCCCATGATCCATGGCAGCTTCCATGTGAAATTGCCACCACAATCATCACAAACATCTCTGGAATTACTCAACCACCAAACTCTTTCTTTGCTCTTCCAATGCATCCACATTTCCACCCACTGTGCATCCTGGACTTTTCCCTCCCTTTGATTTCAATGGACATAGTGTTGTTTTTATGGGGGGGGGCGTCTTTCATGGAACTTATCCCTTGGTGATTTTCCATGCTTGATAATAACTTTTTTATGAGTAGCCATGGATGGGTGTTAAGGACACTTATTTTCCGGATTCTATCTTGAAGTGCTCCCATTTATCTTACATTTAATCTCTCTCTCACACACACACACTGATCTATTGTTTCCCCTCCTTAGAGAAAAGGGAAAGTAATCATAGGGCAGACAGTTTCACTAAATTCACCCTACCTGGAGTCGCAAATGCATTTTCAAGCTGGGCTAGCGGTCATCACTTGATATGTTTTCTGAACTCTTTCCCCCTGACATTACATGACATTTGCCTGCCTTTTTTTAGGATCTTGGAACATAACCCTTTCCTGGTGACGTTTCTGCTATTTTCTTAAAATATCAAGTACTTCACTGCAAGGATGAGAATAATTTTATTGTACAAGGTTATCGCAAGGCAAACTCCGCAGGGCAATATAAGAAGGGCTGCAATATAAGAAGGGCTGCATTTGCCCTGGCTTGAATCAGCACTAGCTGCTCTTCGGAGAAGTGGGTGATTGCCCCATAAATAGAGGGCAAGTGTCCCCCTCTTTGTTCTAGGCTATTTTGTCACCAGTTGTATTCATAATTTTATTTGGGAGAAATTGTCCGAATGAATGGAGAGTGTGTTTTGCTGCTGGCAGAGTATGAGATGGTGAACTGAACGAAGGTATTGCTGGAAGCAGTGGAGAACATTAATGTTTGTAAGTTGGTGTGTTATATTTTAAAGGATCAACCATGGAAGCGATCCTCTTTTACAGAATTGCAGGCCTGGGCGAGGGGGACAAGAAAACAAAGCACTCAAGACTCTGGGCTGGAGTGGATGCATCTAATACTTTCGATTTCTCCTACTTTTCCCTTTTGTACATCTCCAGTTCCTTTGGACCCAAGCACAAAGAACTGTGTTAATTTTTGCAAATTTGGTTGAAAACCATACAGAAATGAAATTCTCACCCATCCCTTGCTGGATGCCTGTTTCATCCATACCCTAACTTACTCCAGGTCTGCCATGGCATTCAGTCTTGATGATGGTTTCTCAAAAGCCAAATTGTCGATCTTCTTGCAATCAGTCCATTCTGTTTAACAACAAAAATGTCTTTCAGGTTGCCTGTGTCGAAATACTGCTAGTTTTAGCTAATGAGTGGCCGACATTTAAGAAAAGTCAATAGTTGTCAACACTTACTAGAGAGTTTTGACACTTTAACGATTAGTGCTGGAACATTTGCTTGTTTTTAAATGTGCCATTTAAGTTCCTCTAACAAATGATTGGCAATTTGTCCTATTTGGTTTTGTTTGCTTTGTTTTTGTTTTTTGGGTTTTTTTTTTTTTTTTTTTTTTTGAGTGCTGTTCTGTTTAACCATTAGAGAAAGTCAGCAAGTTCAGGGGTTTTGTGTGCCTGTGGTGGCCAAATGAAGACGAGTGAAGATCATGCCACCACTCTCCTCCACAGTGCCAGATTTTGGCTGCTCCTTGGGCAAGACACTCTCAATGGGTCCTCTTCCTTGGTGAGTTGAGTGTCTCACCACCGTTGAGGTTGCTCTTCTTCTCTTCATCATCGCTACTGCTTGCTTCCTTTGTGCAACATCCTGAAATTGTCTTCTTGGGGAAAGAAGAACTTGGCATGAAAACCAAGCAGCAAATATGAACTTACATCAAACATTCCATCCTGATGTTGGTGACGATGCATTAATTAATTAATTAATTAATTAATTAAAACACTTATATGCCGCCCCATCGCAACAAAGCCTCGGGGCAGCTTACACCATTTAAAAATACAAACAATATATTAAAAACCTAACTATCTATCCCCCACCCCATGTCATCAAGTCATCTCCAATTTATGGCAACCGTATGAAGGAGTGCCCTCCAACGTTCCCTGCCCTTCACAGCCTTGCTCAGCTCTTGTGGACACAAGACTGGGGCTTCCTATGGAATGAACCCAGCTCTTACTTGGTCTTCCTTTTCTTCTGCTATTGATTTTTCCTAGGATCATGGTCTTCTCCAAGGAGTCTTGCCTTCTCATGATGTGCCCAAAATAGGACAGCTTCAGTTTTGCAGTTCTTGCTTCCAGGGAAAGTTCTGACTTGGTTTGATTTAGGATCCACTTGTTCTTCTTTTTGTTAATTCAGGATTTTTGCAAAGCTCTCCTCCACCACCATGCATTGAACACACTTGCCAACTTTCTTGATTACTTGCCATAGTTTTCTACAGCAATGATCCATCCCATTTGTCATTAATCAAGCCAGTTCTTGCTCTCTCTCTCCCTCTTTCCCGCTCTCCATATCTATATCATCTATATCTATATATATGAGATAATATGCTCTTCCCTGGAGCTCTGGAATTATTTATATTTTTGCTTTTTTTACAAGGTGGCATTTGGCATTTGATGCCAACCCAGAAAACAAAAGACAAGCAGACTTTTGGATTTAGCCATTAGCTTCTGAAGAAAGGCTTAATATTCTGATTAGAAAACATAAAGCAATTTCCCACTATGCCCTTGAGGGTATAGTGGCAAAGCACATTGATAATGCTATTATGTTGCACTTTTTGGAAAAAAAAGGTTCATTAGATGTGTATGTGTACTTCAAGGGGAAAGAGCCTGGCAGTGCTTTTACTCTCCAGCAGTTCTAACACCAAAAACAGCTGATGGAGCTGGGAAATGTGGCATTAAAATATGGCAGGTGTGAGGTGCCCGTTTTGTGTTCTCTAGGGTTCATCTCCATCAAGTGGAGGCAGGTAAGCGGCTGTCCTTCAGCTATGACCTCTTCCATGATTTCTGAACACTGCTTATGCTGGTTGGGGTTAAGCAGATTACAACAGGCAAAAGAGTCTGATGGAATTCCAACATCAATTGCCTTTGCTTGCTAGAAAAACATTCCTGGTGAGGATGAAGATGGCAGCTTCACACGCAGCTGTAGGCCAGGCTTCCCCAGTGAGGTGCCCATCAGATATTTTGGGATGCACCCCCCTCAGTCCAGCTGCCAGGGACAATGACCAGAGATCATGGACCTTGCTGTCTAAGACATCTGGAAGACATCCAGTCGCATGGGGATATCTTGACAGGGTAAGCATTTGTGAGGTTTCATACCAAGCCTTGGGGGCCTGAAAATTCACCACCATTTAGCAAACTACTAAAAAAAGAACCGTTTTCTGTTACCTTAAAGGCTTTATCCTGTCATAAGCATCTGTGGACATGATCAGATGAATTGGTTATCCAGAGTTACAGTTAAGTACCTATCTCCCATCATTGCTTCAGCAGCACATCTACAAAGGAGGGAGGGAGAAAGAATAGCAGGATTTTTTGCTGAAGGTTCTTATTCCTAAGCCCTAAGCCTTTTGAACTCTTGGTTAATAGAAGAAAAGCCAGGAAGCTTCTAAATTATTGGTAGCTGGGAATAAATGGAGCAGGGTCTTCCAAGGATCACTGGAAGGCCTGACGTCCACCATTCATGATCATGTATAATGGGAGTCTGTGGAAAGGAGACAAAACAGGCCCAAGAGAAGTAGTTGTTGAAACCAAAGGACAACATGTACAGGATTGCTGCAAAAAAGGCCAGTTCCATCTTAGGCATCATTTGGAAAGACGTGGACAATAAAATGGGCGGTATTGTCCTTCTGTCCACCACCCAATGCTGAGACCACAGTTGGAGCTCTATATACAAGATATTGGAAGAAATGCAGAAAAGAGAAACTGATGGAAGGGCTGGAAAAACTCATTCCCTGTGAGGGGAGGTTAGAATCTGGGACCCCCAAGCATAGAGAAAAGGCAAGTGAGACATGATGTTGTTGTTGTTAGTCGCGAAGTCGTGTCCGACCCATCGCGACCCCATCGACAACATTCCTCCAGGCCCTCCTGTCTTCCACCATCCCCCGGATTCCACTCAAGCTCACACCAACCAACTCAGTGACTCCATCCAGCCACCTCATCCTCTGCCGTCCCCTTCTTCTTTTGCCATCTATTATTCCCAGCATTAGACTCTTCTCCAGGGAGTCCTTCCTTCTCATTAGGTGGCCAAAGTATTTGAGTTTCATCTTCGCTATCTGGCCTTCTAAAGAGCAGTCAGGGTGTTCAAAATTATGTCTGGTTTGACAAAGGCGGACACGTTCCTCCATCTCTCAAAGGATCACAAACCAGTGGAGTCATCTCATGAAGCTGATTGATGAGGGATTCAGTACAGAAAAAGAAAAGTGCTTCTTCATATAGCAAATAGTGAAATGATGGGATTTGCTACCTCGCGAGCTGTTGTAGGGACCACCTGTTGGGTTGGTTTTAAAAGAGGGACTGGACAAACATGCTCTTAATGACCACAACTCCTGATGGTTTTGTGCTTGTCCCCAGTATCAGGAACAGTTGCTGGGGAACAGGAGCAGAGTACAGCTGCACCAAAGTTCTCCTTGTGAGTAGGTTGTTGGCTGCTACTTGAACTGACCTTGATCCAACCTTGATCCAACACAGCACTTCTTATGCTCAAACGTTTGTTTGGTTTGGATGGATCTTTTATATATGAAATGGATCTTGCTGACCCTATTGGGGAAGAGCCTTCGCCAAACTCCTTTGGAGCTGTGATTGCATTAAATGTATGTCTTTGGTGAGTTTTGGCTAATGCAATTCCCACTCTCCACCTCCCCACAGTGTTACAGGGCACTGCCAAATGGAGGGGATAAAGTCAGAAATAAAGATAGGGTAAGCAAGCCTCCTTCGCACACAATCTGATTAGCTGCTTTGTGTAGCATCTCCTGATGGATACGCTGAGACCTCCAGGGGGGGTTTCAGGAGTTTAACTTCACATTTCTGTGAAAAGATTAGGCAAATTGGAATGTAGAATATAACCTGAACTGAGATGACCTGAGAAAATTGCAGCTCGCAAACCAAGATTCTAGGATTTCAGCATCAATTGTCTTTGCTTCCTAGAAATCAATTCCTGGTGAAGATGACAGGTTCACACTTGGATGTAGGGCAGCCTTCCCCAGTGTGGTGCCCACCAGGTGTTTTGGACTATAGCCCACCTCAGCTCCAGCTGCCAGAGTCAATGGGCAAAGGTTATGGGCCATGCTGTCCCAAACATCTGGAAGCCACCCAGTTCGGGGAAATATGTTGTACAAGGATATGGATTTTTTTTCACAGTGCCAGCATTTGTAAGGTACATTTATTATCCAGAGTTACAGTTAAAGATGAAGAAGAAATTAATTTAGTACACCTCTGTCAAGGCCAGGACATTTTGAATGGCACTCATTCATAGTTTCTGCCTAAGTCAAAGATGAGTGGATGCCATGTAACAGCACATTTTAATGTAGACCTGCCTAATTTCACACCTTTGAACTCAAAAATACTTTCAACATTTGCACCTCTCTGAATTTTAGAATGCAGCTTTTCTTTGTATGCTATGTAGGCAAACATTTGTATAATAGTGAAAATAACACTCAAACAATTTATATTGCAAAAATTCACTTACAATACATATATGCGAGGCAACCATTGCGGACAAAATGAATGTGTTATGGTAGATCTTTCCAAACATTTTACATGAACAATCTCAAAGTTCAGGACAAACCAAATTTAAGGTTGGAAATTATGCCTTCGAAACCATAAACCATAAGCATCGTTTTGAAGCCTCCAGGTCCCCTGGTACAGCTCACCTATAGACAGTGAGTGAGTTGATGGGCTGTGACAACCTTGTTGCCAATGTCCATAAATTAAGAGCTGACTGATCTAATAATATGAAGAGGAACGGTTTCATCGAAAAGCAAACCAAAGACCCGGTGTGCATTGCAGGAACATTCACTTTCCCAATTATCTGGCCTTGTGCAACTTTATGAGCTCTTTGTAAATCTTATAACATCTCTTTATTAAATTTGGTAATACTATATTATGAGCTTTTTAAAAAAGGCCCTAATTGAATTTGCATAGGGGAAAATCTGTTTATTCTGAGACTCAAAAGACAGGTTATGAAATATATCTTTTGGGCATCTTCACTAACTAGATCTGAGTGGGATGCAAGGTAAGCTTGGGCACTGGGGCTTGACACCAACAAGGCCAAACCTGCAGGATCCCAACAAGACAAGCCCAACTTTCTGGTAGGTCTCCTATCCTGCTACTTGTTAGACCTGTCCTTTTTGGCTACTGAAACAGAACATAACTAAACTCCAGTATGGTCTTAAGCTACCTTTGACTAGATATAAGGAAGTCTGGAAGATCAAATTGGGATCTCCAGACTCAGGATTTGGCCCTAAGACCCCTGGCACAGAAGATTTTGAAGCCTGATAGTGTACTGCAGTATTATAGGGCCAAACATTCGTAGGAATCCGCATGGCAAGACTGCTGCACTCTGTCCTGCCTGGATCCCTGTGTGAAGCTGTGTGAAGAGAGGGATGGACTAGAAGGACTCTTGGTCTGGTCTGCTTCTTATGTATGTTCTTAGGGTAGCTTAATGTACTTCATAGTGCTGCGTGTCAGTATGTTTCTGGAAGGGAAGGATCTGCTGGTCATTTCTTCCTGCAGGCACCCTTGCAGACTGGTGCCTGAGAGTGTCTGAGAATTGAGTTCACAAGGAAGAAGGCTGTGATAATGTGTAAGAACATGCTTCATGTGTGGACAACTGGCTCGGTGGCCTTGGGAGTCAAGGTGTGGTTTCAAGTGTGTTGGACTGCAGAGCTAAATGATCTCGGTTCTAGTCCCTACCTGAAGCCCAATGGCTGAGTCTGGGCCAGTCACTCCCTCTCAACCCACCCTGCCAGTTCACAACTGCCTTTCATTCCTCACAAGTGGAAAAAAGTTGAATATAAATGCAACATAACAGTAACAACAACAGCAACAGCTATTTGTAGAACACCACAGAGACCAAGACAAAGGCCTGGGTTAGTAAAAAAAAAAAAAAAAAGCCCATATTTTAACTTCTATATGTGGGGCTACAAGGTGCTTTACTAAGGGCCACTTGTTGGCAAAAGCCACCTCAGATGCTGACAAAAGTATTCATTCTCCACATCCACATCACCCAGTGAGTGTTTTCATGGACACTCCGCATGGAAAGCATTTGAGACAGCTACAACTTGGTTGGAAGACAGCTTGGTATTGACAAAAGCCCTTCTGTTCGGCTCAGCCGCGAATGATAAGCTTATCAGAACTCGAGAGCTCTGCTCAGGCTCAGCACAGAAAATTCACTGCCGTTGAGTTCTGCAGAGTTGACAATGAGGCTCAAGGACACGTCGTGCCAGATCCATCCCTGCTGTTAACCAACGAAGCTTATCAACCAGACAGATTAATGAGGGCTCTGGGGAGGGTGGTAGGTGGCCTCCTATTATGAGTCTGTCTTCTGGACTTGAATAGGACCAGTCAGGCTCTTTTGTGTGGGCCTCTAAGTAGACTTCACAACAGACTGGCGATCCATCTGCAGGCAGACGTATCATGTGTGCCATTTGCAAGTTGGGCCCAAACCTGGAATTAGGTCAATGGTTTTAAAAAATCCAGATAGTTTGCTCCCCAAGAACTAAGTTGCTAACCAATCACTGCCTTTTGACATCTTCTTTGGGAATGTAGGAAAGAACATGACATAAATATTAGATGTTTTGACTGCGGATTGGGTGAACTGGTTCATGTTCCATTCAACCATGAAGCTAGTTGTAAAGAAGCTTTATTGTTGGTTAGATATGTTTATGGGTGAAGGCTTGGGAGTAGGGAGTAGGTGGGAACAGAAATGTTGCAGAACAATAGCTGGTAGCTGCCATCATTGTCACCATTTTGGTAAATCCCCATCCATATGCTTGTCTGTGTGTGCATGTGCACCACGGAAGGCCTGTATACTGTATTAAAATGATCCCTGAAAGTTTCTTGCGTATATTATGTTGAGTTTCTCTGTGGGATAGGAATTCCCAAGTTATATTGGAAAATAAGTGTTGCCTGGAGTTTATATCTCTCTATGCAGCTCGGTACGGATAGAAAGATATAAATAAATATTGTCATCTATGACATCCTGTATAATTAATAATGTGAGATACGAGATTGCTATATATAGTGATACCTGTGCATTGGGTTCTCATTAGCCATTGCATGTAA
This sequence comes from Varanus salvator macromaculatus, assembly GCA_023646645.1. NCBI lineage: Eukaryota > Metazoa > Chordata > Lepidosauria > Squamata > Varanidae > Varanus > Varanus salvator. The sequence goes on from JAIXND010000657.1 coordinate 4,732,021, forward strand.
AGAGATAAGAATTTTATTTATATTCTTTTTGAGAGGAATTTCTGAGAAACCAGTGGATTCAGTCCATTGTGAGCCTCTGTTATTCAAGGATGTTAAAAATAAATTGCACAAATCAAGAGCACAAATCAATGACTCTATTTCTTGTTCAGTTTTGGTTTGAAGTTGTGAAAACTGCCTCTGATGAATTTAATAATATTGGCCACATTGTTTGCCATCTCCTGATGTTCAAGCACAATACTATGCATATTTAGGCCAAAATAACTTCTACAAAAGTAGGCTTTTTAAAATGTCAGAACACCCTAGGAATGTGCCCTTTGAGATGTTGAACTTTTAAATTAGCACTAAAAAGGGGGATTTGATTGAAAACCAGTGGCAGCTGAGAGGTATTGATATTCCTGTTGGAACAGTTAACTGCATACAAGTAAAAAAAATAAATACATATATAAATAAATATACCAACCACAACATAGTGAGAAATGCCAAAAAATATGTATGAACACTTCTTTGACCTTGGGATCTATTTTGATTTTGATTTCAACTATTAAAAAAAGTGAGAACCAGTTGCAAAGTTGACTAGCTCCCCTAGTTCTGAGAAATGTCATACATTTCGTCCACTTTCCTTTTGTATATAAACTACTAGTCTTGTGTTTTGCTTGAGTGGAATCTCCAGTGTTACTTCCGAATTAGATGGAATTTGTGGGAGACTCTGTTTTGGTAGACATGAGCGACAAGAGATCTAAGGTAGACCTCAGAGAGAACCTCTGGTCCTCTCTCAGCCATGAAGCTCACAAAGTGACTCTACGATTCTCATAGGCTCTGTCTAAACTACCTTACAGGATTGTGGTTATTTTAAGGATAAAATTGAGTTGAAGAGAATGTTGTTGGCCATCTTGGAAAATACAAAGGAGGAAGAGGAGGATCATGAGAACATGGTGACTGAACTGGACCATAGGGCCACCAAGCTCAGCACTGATGGCCAGTGGTTCTTCCTAGATTCAGGTAGGAATTTTCTCACCCTGCTTGGAGATACCGGGGATCAAACCCAGCAAATTTTATGTGCCAAGCCAGTGCACACCCATTCCATAACTATTGTCCAGGTGGCACATGTACACAGGGAATGTCAACTCCTGCTTCCCCTTCTTAAGGTTCCTTATATTTACTTGAACTGAACGGCCCTTCAAGGCACAGGGTACCTTTAAATAGAGGGCTGTCATCTATAAAGTAGGATGGAAGACCCCTCTATGAACAGGAGCAAAGGGAAGATCTACACACCGCACAGTTTGTATTAGTCCTGTAAAACAGCTCTCCTTCCAAACATCTCTGATAGCAACATGAACTTTTGCTATTGCTTTCACTCCACTTCCCCTGGTGCAAGAGAAAAAATTAACAACCACTTCTTGCAACCACTTCTTTAAAGCAATGGCTATTCTCAGCTAAATGCGCCCTTTGAGGTTTTGTTTTTTATATACTCCTAAAATATACCAATTGAATTAGATCACAAGGTTGACTTTGACAATAGTACCTTTTCGCTCAGGAACCAGACGGATTAGCATCTCGCCAATTAGATTAGGGCCGGTATTGTCTGAATGAGTTTGTGATACAAGCTGCCGCTCTGAACACTCCTTTCTTCTCCCGAATTGGATTACGTTCTTCTAAAGCCACAACAATTATGCTGAGCTGGGTGATCACTTTGCTGACTTTTACCGCTTAACCACATTTGAAAGAATTCTGTGAGCTTGACCTTTCCAGCTATCTGATAACGAAGGCCGTGCAATGGGTGGGGAGGAACCTGGAAGAAAAAGAGACTGGATGCTGGAAAATATCAAAATGCCAGCCCTGTTCATTCATTCTGCTGTCATCTGTGAAAATGCATTACATTCAAATTCCAGAAGGTCTTAACATGATGCCACATTATATTTGTTCCTGGGTTTGCTTGCCTAGTTGTTTAACAATGATGTGAAGCAGTAGAAAACAGGTTTCCTTCTCTCTGAAGTTGAAGTGCAGGCATGGAAGAATACTAAAGTGGAGTTTTGCAGTGACAGTTAGATGGACAAATCAGTTGATTTTGCTTGCTCGTTTTTTCTCAGTTTTCCACACATCAAACTGAGAATCGCTGCCTTACAAGTTTGCGTGGAAATTCTTAATTGTTTTTGAGTGTATTCCATCTGAAACATGCAGTTTTGCGGTACTCAACCTCCGCACGTTGTTTTGAAGTCATAGATTGCACTGCTTGTGCAATGGGACTTTGGTGCTGCTAAAAATAATCTTGGATATGAATAGAAATTCTCATTTTTGGAAACAAGCTCTTTTGCATTCCATTCCATTCCATTCCCTTCCACTGCCCATTTTCTGCAGACAGCCCAGTGAGAACTGGCCACTTGGCTGGACTGGTTTCAACACCCCCAAACCATTCCAGGAGGAACACATGAAAGCTTAAACTGAAGCCACTCTATCTTCTCTCAGCATTTACCCAGTTGTATGAATTCAGCAGCAAGCTTGTAACCCAATTGCCCAAAGCCCTAAATTATATGCTCCTGCTGAGAGGTCCCTTCTTTGTAGTCTTTGTACAACCATGTCTTCGTTAATGACAACATGACCTCGGTAATTCAGAGACAATGACATTTGGCTTCCAAAAGTTGTGGAGGGAAAACAAATGTGGCGAACTTCTGAACATCTAGCAAGGTCAGGATGGAGCATACTGAAGGAGGTGAGGGCCACCCGCCTGTTCTCCTCCGCAAAGAAGGCTGGTCAAAGTCCAGTGTCTGGATTGTTTTGTGGTTTTGTGTGCTCTGTGAATTGATCTAATTAGACATTTAATAAAGGATGGACAAAACGAAACAATTCAAGGACTTGGTATTCCTTTCCAGAGTGCACTTAATTAATCTGGACCTTGGTGGTTATGCTTTGAATACATTGTAGAAAAATATTAGCAGGTTAAATTAAACCTGCATATACATTCAGCAGCAAAAAGATGGGCTCTGAATGGAATAAGTTAAACACATAACCAAATGTCTCTATAATGTTGGGAGTCATGGGGAAACCAAAGACCTTAGCCTTGGGTAGCAGCAAACCACATGATCTTTTGTGGAATGGTAATAAGAAGTCTTATCACATGCTAATCAAGATATTGAGAGAAACACAGGAGCCAACCAATAAAATATGGTCAAAACGACCAAATGATTGGAATAATAGCAGTAGCAATGACACTGAAATAAATTATGCAGGGCAATTAAATCTTGACCTCATATAAGATGATTCAGCTACCTGGCTCCTTGAATTTACCTAGAAATTCCCTACATGTCTTAAGACCCATCTTTATAGTCAGGAGGACTAGGAACATAAGGTTTTGTTTCATGAAAAAGGTGAGGCTTTTGGCAATCTATTTGCATGCCACTTTTCCTACAAATATACTTGGCTCAAAGGAGCGAAGTGGTGGCTTTAAAGCAGTCCCAGTGTGTGTATATAAAGATTTTCATGGAATCATATAAGCATTCTGTGTACATCCAAATACATGCATTTTTTGCAATACAGCATAAGTTTATCCATCATTCTCCCTATACATTTTAACAAGCATTTCTTGTAAACTCTATTACAAAATGCAGAGAAATGTGAATTTTGAAGGATAACTGAGTTTTACTTTACATGCCACTTGAACAGAATTGGTTCCTCTTCCATTCCCACTTACAAGGCCCGTTGGAAGTTTTAAAGACCCAGATTTTGGGGAAGGGGAAGGGAAGAGAAGTGGGCAGAGAGAAATCCATCTGCCAGGTCATGTGTGTGCACAAATTTGACTCTGCAAATTTGCTGCAGTCCTTTTAAAGGTAATGCCAACCCGTGTCTTGTTTGTTGCCCTTTATTATTATTAAAGTTTGCCTGACATTCACCTCCTCTGAAGACAAATAGGCCACATAATAAAATCAACATTTACATTGTATCCATAGAGCCTGGTTAAATAAGAGAAATTTGCTGGAGGTGGAAAAGGTTGTGGGAGGGGCTCTGGGAACAGCTGGGTGGAATTTGTTGGCCTTTATGACAGGGCAGAATTGCACGGACAGCATAAAGTGTCCGTCCATCCATTTTATCAATGAATTTTGGAGATATTCATACACATTGCAGAATAATGGCTTATTGGGGATGTGGAGGAATCTCAAGGGTAGCAACCCAGAGGATGCCCTGAGCTTGGTTCCCTGGACTCTGCTGTATTTTGTCATGGCCATTCCTGGTAAGCCAGCTCAGTGTTTGTGCAGTGTTCACTAGGAATTGTGTCACTGGCATGCGACTCTTCCATACCATATGCATTGGCCTTTCTTCATATCACTGCATCTACATGCATCTCTAGAAGTACCTCAAAGGCTGTCACAGAGGAAGGTCAAGATTTGTTCTTGCTGATGCCAGAGTTAGGACACGGAATAATCAAGTCAAGTTGCGACAATCCAGATTCAGGCTGGACATCAGGAAAAGCTTCCTCACTGTCAGAGCAATACGAGAGTGGGACCAGCTGCCCAGAGAGGTGGTGGGCTCTCCCACACTGGAGACATTCAGAAAGGAACTGGACAGCCATCTGAGCGGGATGGTGTAATGCGGTGTCCTGCAACAGCAGGGGGTTGGACTCGATGGCCTTCATGGCCCCTTCCAACTCCACAATTCTATGATTGTATGATCTGACATGAAAGAAGCTTAAAGTTTGCACGACCTTCCTTCCATGAGTGTTCACAGACTTCCTCTTGGCTTGGCTTGTGTTCTAAGACCTGGTCAAGAATGAGAGGAACATCAGGAACACTAGGGGAATGGATTCCATGGAAATCCATCACAACACTAGTATAAGGGTTTAAAAAGGGTGTGTTTTGTGTAAGGGAGGATTATCCATTTCCACCAGTGGAAACTTTTCTCTCCCCTTTCCTTTTTCTTGCATCCAAGAGAGGGGATTGAAGAAGCAATGTGTGGGGAGATACTCTGCTCCCTGTGCAAACTGGTCTTGATCCAAGACAGGACCATGATGATGAGGGATTCCATGCAGAGTTAGTCCTCCTTAGAGTAGACCCATTGGACTCAATGGAGCCTAAGTTAGTCATCTTAGACCAGTTGCATTAGGTTCTACTCTGCCTCTGTGCAAGCCCCACAATTAAAATAATGTACAGTTTGACCTCTTGTTCCTTCATCCATTTCGTGGGCTAAGGATGCATCTAAGCAATGCAACAGAAGAAGACCCAGCTCCTGAGCTGTTCACAATGCTCCATATTTCAGCTTTTGCAGGAAAAGAGGCTATAAAAGCAGCTTTCTGAGAAGCACCTCACCTGAACAGACAAGGGTGAATTTTGAAAATGGCATTTCCAGACTTTAGTGGCTCTGTACATCTCTGTCCTGCTTTGTGGATTGTCCTTTCTGCCTTTGGGATGGGGTGCTCTTCCTTTATCAAATAGGATGTGTGAGGTGCTCCGATTTCTATTCTTTGGAACTTGGTTCCCCCGCCGATTTCTAGCAGTCGCTACCCTGGTGAAACAGAGGTGAGGACCATCTGTTCTAGCTTCCTACTGTTTACTGCTTGTGGAATCTGCCTTGATTTGTATAGACAAATTCTCTAAATTAATCAATCAATTTCCACCTGGCAACAGTCTATCCAGTCATGAAATGAGAGAGAAGGGAAAATTACCTTTGCACCCATCTTCATTTTGGACTCTTTCTTTTCCAGCTACTCTTTGTAAGAATTTAATAACCAAGGCTTAGGGCCAGGGTTGTCTGTTCCCCATCTCCCCTCAAAATTGTTTTCCTTCTTCATGGTATCTTGCGACTGTAAGCTTGAGCGGATGCCTGTCTTAGTACTGACTTGGGAGCCCCCTTCAGCTGAAAAGTGCAGTAAAAATGCTAATGCGCATAATAATGATATACTTGGCACTTTTCATGGCCAAATTTTCATCTTGCAAAAGTATTCTGTGCTGCCTTCTATAGGGTGATCTCATGGCTCACTTGCTCATTCACTCTCCAAGGGGTATCTTCTGTCTTCTCCAACTTTATGTCCAGTACTTTCTGTTTGTATGAGTGATGCTAATGAGAAGCATTTGGCATTTTAATTAGAAAAGTATCGAGGCAAAGTTGGTGGAACATCTTGAGCAGAGGTTTCATGTGCGGCAAAGAAGGCATCTTACCATTGACTTGCTTCCAGGCATCGTTTGCAAAGCCCCACATTTGAAACTGTTCTTAAGCATGTGTTTCTGATTTGTGGGTTTGTGCTGTGCCAGGATTTTACGGACTGTCGTCTTCCAGATAAAAGATTTGTGACTTGAAAAGAAGGCCAGCTTTGCCCATGAAGAATGACTTTAATGGGCATACCCCAGAAATCTGTGAGCTTGACCCTTCTCCTTCTCTTGACACTTCACTTCTACTCTTGCAACACCTCCAGTAAAAAGCAGGAAAGAGCAGAGACTGTTGTGAACTTGGTGTTGGAGGCGCTGGGAAATTGGTTTCCCCAGCACCCTTAAGCATCTGGCAGGAGCACTGGGAAGCAATTCTTCTGGTGGGTACTTTGTTGTTGTGCCTGGTATCAGGGGGGTGGGAGGCAGGATAAAATGAGACAAGGAGAGGGGTGAGAGGAGAGTACTGGAGACTTCAGTGGGCATGTGGGGAAAGGTGTTGGAAGTAATCAAATTGGAGAGTGGAAGTGAGTTCTTTCCTGCTTTTGATTAAAGCTCAATCAGTCAAGAGCCTGGGAAGATGTAAGGCTCATCTTTTGCATGGAACTTTCTGGGTCACGGAGGTTCACATTCTGAACTAGAGAATTAAGATGTGTGTGCATCCCTATGGAGCATTGGTAGAACATTCCTTCCTTCTTTCCTTTCATCTGCTTGATGAATATATATACATATATAGCCTACCTCTTCTAGCTCTCTGAATCACCATAACAATACACCTTCTTGAAGCCAAAGATAAATGGTTCCCCATCAAGTTTCTCATTAAATGGCTAATAAGGAGGCTCCAGACTTGCTATTAAACCATACTAGAATAATTTAAAATGATAATTTAACTGGCCTCCTTCATCCAAGCTATTTATTATGTCATGGTGCAACAGATGGGTTAGTTTATCAAACAGTTCCTGGTGGAGCAAGGGTTGGCTGCATTTCAGAATATAATCCAATTATTCAGCACAGGTCTTTACCATTTCTTCACCATCTCACAGTGCTTTGTTGGTGGCGGGGGTGGGGGTGGGGGAATGCATGTTTGGAGCAGCAACATTCCTTCTTTAACAAGCACATCCTCTGAGGGCTACCTCTCGGTTGCTAGCCAAGTGTTCATTGCTGTTGTGCAGTGTGTTTCAAGGTCAGTTTTGTGTGTTTGTTTCCTTTGAAATGGCAACTTTGACATACACCATAAAAACAGTTAAAATATTATTTATAGAGGATTCATAATGGGGTGACCAGTTAGGAATTGCCAAAACTGAAAGGGAAATGCATCATTAAGAAGGAGGAGAAAATGGAGATAGAAGGAGAAGATGGAGATAGAAGAAGGTGGAGATAGGAGAAGATAGAGATAGGGGAAGAAGAAGGGGAGGTCACTCCTTTGCATAATATTTGTCTACAGTATCTTGCCATATAGCAGACGATTTTGACTGGGTGAACTATATGCTTGTCCTGTTCAGTTTGTCCTTGTGGTAATGGGTTACCAGTCTGGAATTGAACAGGACAGCCTCTGTAAGAGCAGGGGCCTTCAGATACAAGATGGTCCTCTGTAACAGGAGATACATAGCCACCCCAAAGGTGTCATCCCTTCACAAAGGCATCTCTGAAGATCAACATTCAGAGGAGATGCTTCCACCTCATTTGTCAGCCATTAGTCAGGCCCTGAAAGGAATCAGATTTCTGAGAGGTTCTTGAAGATACCTGAAAGACAATCTTCAGCCCAGCTGTGGCACATGGCTCCCTTGCACCCAGGGCTCCAGCAGGACCCCCAGTGTCGAGGCAGAACCCACTGCAGATACATGTCCTGGGAACCTGGGCAATTTTTTCTGCTGATGTTCCAATCAGTGCTTAATTATAGCACAGTCTCCATATTTTTGAAGTCCCTCAACTACGAGTTCTGTCTAGTAATGGGGAAATCTGATAGTTTTGCTGCATTCCATATTTGCAATATATTTTGTATCTGAACCTGTGTCCAGTCCAAAAGGAGCAACCTGAGTAAATCTTGAGTGAACTCAAACTGGAACAAATTCTCCCACATCCCTATGCTTAGTTTATTACTATTATAAGATAGAACATTCCACATCCTTGGATGGAACAGATTGTAGCAATCACTTGTATAGTTCCTGAGTTGGCATTGCAGGTGGTATTTGATGGCCCTTACCAATCTTTGGATTCAGAATGTTTTAGCATTCCTTAGCTTAATGGGATTAGTTCTTGGCATTAAAGACTCATTGAAATATGTCAAGGGCTTGATCCAGTGAAAGAAAGATGTGTGAAGGAAATGGAACGTCTCAGTTGGATGTTGCAAATAAAAACCACCCATCCCAAAGTCTGTGAATTAGGAAGCTAAATATGCTTTTATGCTGTGTGAAAAATGGGACCCAACTGCACTTGTTTCTACCACCTCTAATCCAGTGCCTGCAACGGCCCCCAATGTCCAGCCACAAAATCGGTTAAGAACATCTGTGCATAAAAAGTGCCCAAACTTGGATCACACGCTGTTGAACTCTGTATTGAGTTCACACCATGGGATTCTCATTTCTTTCTCTGCAACTGCATTTTTGCTCTTCATGACCATTTCCCCATATGCATAATTTTAGATGGTGAATTATCCTAGAGCAATTGGACAGGTTGCTATGCAAGCCTGGGTCCACAGCTCCCCTTGTCCTGTGCAGATATTCCTATTCTGTTAAGTTTGCTGAAATGTGTGCAGGGATTGTCAGGTACATTCCAGATGGAAATGCAGAAGTGTCAAGGGATCTTGAGGTTTCAGCAATGCAGCCTTACTCAAACTGGTCCCGTCCACATTGACTCCCACCAGCCCCAGACTGCATGAATCATGGTGTGAGCTGGTAGAAATTGGAACCCACAACATCTGGAAGGTGCTGGGTAGTGGAATGAGGTAATGGGTCAGTTGGCACTCATATCTCTGCTTGGCATCTCTTTGTGCTGCCATGCCTACTCAAGAGGTCCTCCTTGACCCCAGTCCTCAAAGTGTTGGGATGAAAAAACCTCCCAAAATAGTAATAAAAATACCAGCTTGTTTTATCTTGAAGTCTTATCACCAGCACCTACGAGTGGCATTCTGGAATGGGGAAAACACAGTGCAGAAATCCAGAATGCACCACATTCTGTGCATTCTGGTCATGGTGGTCAAGCGAAAGAACATGAGTCAGGGAACTGGCTGTGGCTCCCTGAGAAGTTCCCGAAGGTTGAAATTTGCCTCTTGGCCTGACAGTTTGCAGCTCTGAGGTTGCATCCAGATGGATTGTACTGGAGGACTTCTCATTTCCTTCTTCACCAATGACTCCTCCAAAGTCTTTTAGCCCCGAGGAAGCTAAAGGCCTCAGGAGACCCTGCTGAATGGGATGAGCAATGTCATGTGAGTTGGGGGAGAGGCCCATGGAAATCAAGGGGCAGAACCTTCCACAAGCACATTTTAACTTCAGAGGAAGACACATCAAGAATCCAGCCCACCACATACAGAGTAGGAGCAGAAGAAATCTTGCATTATGGGGCAAGGAAAGGGAGACATGACAGCAGTGCTTAAGATACTGCATGGTATGGAGAAAGAAGAGAGGGACACGTTTTTCTCCTTCTCCTATAACACTCAAACCCGGGGTCATCCCATGAAGCTGATTGGTGGGAGGTTTAGGGCAGATTTAAGGAAATCCTTCTTCACTCAGCAGATTGCTAAACTATGGAATTTGTTATCATGGGAAATGCTGACGGCCGCCAATCTGGATGGCTTTTATAGGGGATTGGACAGATTCATGGAAGAGGAGGCTACTAGTGGCTACTAACCTTGCTGGCCATGGGCTACCTCCTTAAGCAGAGGTGGCCTGCCTGCATATCCCAGTTGCTGAGGAGCTTGGCCAGGAGGAGGTCTTGCACCCATCCTGTGAGCAGCCAGTTTGCCATCATGTGTACAGAGTGCAGGACTGGGTAGGCCATGGGTCTGATCCAGCAGGGATTGTCTTATGCTCTTGTGTTAAGGCAAGAATTAGCTCAAGAAGGCAGGGAGTAGATATAAAACTTAGTATAAAGTCCTGTGACAAATGCTTACTGTTCATGCAACAAATAAATCCCTACTCCAGCAGAAAGACCAGAATATGCTTTCACTGGCACCTGTGAGAACATCATCGAGAGAGTTTGTAAAAGAACCAGAAGGAAAATCTTAAGCCAAAACACAAGTTCATTGGTACTGAAGATACTCTTTATTATATATACTTCTTCATTGTGCATATTTCTATGTCAACTTAAATAGGACTTTGGAACACTATCTTAGAACAGACTCTAAACATTTACAGTGCACAGCTTAAAAAACATAATAATATTATTATCAATAATAATTAATAATACAGCTCTTATTTACACAGACCCACAGGGTGACAGGGAGAAAACAGAAGACACGTACTTGGCACTTGGCAACTTGATGGACGTCTTGAATATTGTCAACCGTTACACACACAGTCATAGCTAATAGGAAATGCAGCTTTTGCCAGGGAGTCAGAATTGTCTCCGTCGTCCCGGGTGGAAGTGTTAGGGAGATAATAACACAAGACATTTCTTTTGGACAGCTAAAGGATTAGCAAAGGAAACGGGATGCATTCGCAGCCCACTGACATTAAATGGAAGGCGTGAGGTTTTCTGCATTACATGCCCCCTTTTGATCATCGCAATACTTTTGGGAATGCTTGCCTTGGAACTGAGTTACCGCTTGGCCAGTTTATGATATATGCTACCCATATATCTGGAAAGAATCCAATGATGTTGCAAAAGATCACTCAGCTTCCACAGAACCTCAGTGGCCCATTCACCTTGATCCATGAGTCTGTCTGCTAGATTTGTATTGCGTGGGTCTTCCAAAGACGTCAGGGAGGCTTACAATTTGGCAATCCCCTCTGTATTCTCACAACCCTGTGAGGTATGTGAGCTGAGAGAGAGAGATGTGCTCAAGACCACCTCAATTTCCTTCGTGGCTGAGCAGAGACGTGAGCCTCAGCTGCCTGAATTCTGAGTCCAATGCCCCATCTGCTAGAATGGAGGGAGTACTTTGGTGAATGCACTCAGATACCCACAGTGACCTCCCTATTCACTTCAATGGAAGGATCTGCTCCAAAAACAGGCACTGATGGGCCCCTTGAGTTCTGTTAATAAGAGTCCAGCCTGCAAGAGATCTGCATGGGTTTGGTGGGTACAGATGATCATACATGGAAAGCTAGATTGGGATGATGGGTTATGTTCTCCCCAACTGCACCCTCATGTAATTTGGTTACACACGCACACATATTACAATAAACTTACACAGAAAAATACTCTCTGGTTTCTTGAGAATATAGACTACAAACAGACAAGATTTCCTCTATCAGATTAAGGCAGCTTTGGAGAATATTGCACTGCAGATAATGATGTTTTCAACACTAATGCGTTATTCTCCTTTTATCACATTACACTGAGAATCAAAAGGCAAATCGTCTTGCCAAGCTAGAATTACCAGGTTGGCTAATCAGATGGATGTAGAACTTGGGGTATGAAGGGAGCTCCCCACATTTAAAAAAAAACCTAAACATTTTGTGCTATGCTACAGAGAGATAGTTTCGATTTGTGGAAAATTAAAAAAAAAAACTGATTAAAATATTGATCTACATAGAGGTACACTTATTAAACCTTTTGCTATATTAAAAAAGATATCACAAAGTAAGCAAAAAAAGGTCAACATTAACCAAATCTGTGCTAACTATAAAGCTCTTCTCCGTAAGGCAAACTTGAAACTCAAACTTGAAAACTGGAAAACTCAGTTCTTCTCAGTAAGGCAAACTAGACTATAAGATACTTGTGCAATATCAGGAAAAGGATTCACTTCTGAAAACAAACCACACAACCAATCCACTCCTAACTAAATGCATGGGTCGGATTCCAAGCACAATGCTACTATTTACCCACATCCCAAAGGCAGTGGGTCTTCGGGCTTCTCCACTCTGCCAGTCCTTGGCCTAACGATTTTGAAGCTCCTTGTGAGGTCCAAGTGCAATTGGTAGTAAGATCTGGCAGCTAACCTGTGTTGAGATGGCATGAAACGGGCATGCTTTTTGTGAAAAAGCCAGGCGTCCTCTTGGGTAATGTTTGGCATCCCTTGCAAAAAGGAACATGGGAATGCTCAGGAGTATTCCCACTAGATATTTTTGTTCCCTAAGGCAAAGAACAGGATGCCTACCCCATGTGATGCATGCACAGAAGACTACCAGATGAGCAGCTGAATTTTCCTTCAAGATGTCTAACTTTACCGCACCTGAGAGCCGCAGCTTACCATGAGTCCACACAACTCTGTCCCCAACTCGGGGCTGCTTCCTCTCCTGGATCTGGTGCTTGTGGTAACTACCTCACTTTGCCTTACAGCTGGGCTGGCCCTCCTGCTGATCAGCCAAGATCCACTGACTCCAGGGTCCAACCTGGCTCTTTCAGGAGGCTCACAAGCAAGCATGGAAGCAAAAGGATGTTCTTCCCAAGCGCATTTGCTGAGGTTCCATGGACAGACTGATTCTCTTTTAATTCAGCACAATTGTTTAGATGGGGTTGGATGCTGTGGTGAAGGTGTGGTGAGCACGGTCTCATGGCCAAGGCATGCTACTTCCAAAGGGACGTACTTCTCATTGCAAGCAATGCTGTGCAGTGCAGGAAAATACCAGGAGATTGGGAGGCACAGAATTTGGTGCAAACCTACATACTGACCTTGATTGCTACACTTCATTGCTTTCAGCAGATGTGGGGAAGGATTGGACCCCTTGTCTCAGCAACACACACATGCATTCCCTCTTACTCCTGCCTGATAGTAGAAGACAGGGGTGACAATGGAGTGGAGGAATGGCAAGCAGTGATAGGTATATCAAAAAATTCCACTGGATAAGCAAGCCCTTTGGCCTGGCTGAAGTAGCCCTTTGGATCCTATTCACCAGGTGCAGCAAACAGATACATGGAAGCAGATTGTTGATACTGTTGTAGGCTAATCCACACAGGCACCAGATGGGTCCCAGCAGTAACTTGCACCAGTATTATGCACTCATTTACAGATTAAACCAGGTATCACACCAAAAGGATTTCAGGCAATCCAGCAGCAGGCATAATGCTCAAGCTACAGCGAGCAAATGCTGTTTCTGGCCCTCCTGCAACAAATGAGCTAACTGAGCAGAACAAGAGAAAGAAAAGTTTCCAATTTGCTGCTGGCTAACGATAGTACAACTTTATGATTGCGGGTCATGCATGTGTGCTGGTCCTTCATTTGCTAAAACACCTAGAACTGAACTAGTTCAGGTGAGAAGACTTTCCATATGGAGACAGACGTTTACTGCAAGCAGGAGGTCCTGGATTCAATCTGAAGCATCTCCAGGTGGGGTTAGAAAGGAATCCTGCCTGAAATCATGGCTTACCTCTACAGTATTGGACTAGGTGACCTGTGACCCAGCTTGGGATACAGCTGCAGTCTATATGCCCATGAATCTCAGTGGGGCCAAGAGGAGATTGCTTGCTGGAAATGCCACACAGAGCCTGCAGGTTCCAAAATTCCCCCCAGCCCATCTTTGGATCTTACGGGAAAGATTCACCTTGAGCCAACATGTCTCCTCTGCACTTCAGGCTAAAGCTTGCTGGCGTCTGTAATGTATAGCAGTTGTATATGGCTAGAACTCCCATAAGGCCCAGCAAACATGGCCAAAGAGCAGAGCTTATGGGGATTGTAGTCCAGCTCAACTGGAGGGCCTTGGCTGCACAGGGATTGCTTGTTTTCACTTGTCATGATGTCAGAGAAGGACAAAATGGCAATGCTTTTCCTTGTGGGCCAGCGAGGCAAGCAGGGCGGGCAGAACCTACCTAGTACCTAAGTGCTAACTTTCCCTTATGCACCACAGCCAATTAAAACCAACAAACATACTTAGACACCCAGTCCTTTGAGTTAAAGCAGGCATGGGGGAAGGTTATTATCTAGTAGCCACTTGCATGATCTTAATCATGGGCTAGGTTGGTGAAGGCTGGTGGGACAGTGGTCCATCAACATTCAGAGGCCGACATGTCCTACACTCAGGCTCCAGAGCTCCTGCTCTTCTCAGATGCTCTGAGCTGAACGGGGAGGATGCTGGAGACAATGCACAGCCCACGGATGAATAAAGAACTGAACCTTTGGGGTTTGTGCATTTCAGAAATCCCCCTCCCAGAACCCCTTTTTATGGCATTCCAATGTTATGTCGTCTGAAGGTAATGATGAAGAACATCTCATGGCATTAAGGCACACCGGGGTAAGAGGGCCTTTTAGGTTCAGAGAGGGCATCAGTGGAAACAACACGTGGAAGTTGTTCTGTGCCAAAGAGCTCTGGGGCTCAGGACCACCCCTCCAAAAAGCACTAACTTGCATATGCATCTCACTGCATCTGTAAAGAGTCCATGGAATCCTATGGCTAGGGGAGGGAATGGCATTTGCTTTGAAAAGAATTGGAAAGAGAAGGCAAGGGACAGCTGGAAGTGAAGCACATGTGGGCAAAAGACCAGCTAGCACAGGAGTATCAGACACAACAGGGACTTTGGGGGTTTCATTTCAGCAAGTGCTTATAGGCAGCAGGCTGATGGGGCAGGTGGCCTTCCAGATCTGGAGCTGCAAAGGAAAGATTAGTGGCTGCAGTCCTCATAGAGTGTCCCCTAATGCCACTTCTGTTGGCAGTTGTGTAGAAGAATAAGTAGCAGACAAAAGAATACCCAGAAGAGGAAGCACCTTGCTCAGCACAGCAAAATGGGTGTGTTCCAAGGTGACAAAGGGTTTGTTTGAGGTAGAATGCAGAGAGTTCAGATTGGCAGCCATCAGAGGAATCATCAGAGAGATCTGATCATCAGTTGAGGACATCACAGAGATTGAGATTGAGAGAGGGAACACAAGAGCTTGAGATGTCACACCAAGAAAGCATGGACCAACGTTGCAGGCGGTGGGAACTTGAAAGTAGTTCCCCATAAAGTGAGGGGAAGCACTTTTTAGAAACATCCGTCAAGTGTCCTGAAGTATACAACAGATGATCAGAAAGGAGGGGAATAGAGGAACCAAGAAGCAGGATCTGAGTTTTGCAGTGAAAACATCAGTAGACCAATTGCAAAGAGTGGTTATAGTGGTGGTGGAGTTAAGGAGAGATGGACCGTCACCATCTTCTGGAGCTTTAAAAACTGGGCCACACAAAACACTTATTGGTTGGTTTAGCTGAGCTTCTAAGCAAGAGGGTTATTTAGAAATCTAGAAAGGTGCCTACCGGCTGTTTTATTTTATTTATGTTACATTCAGAATCACCCTGTCCATCCACAAAGGAACTCAGAATGCCTTCATAGAGTCAAAACTTCCCTATGAGGTAGATGAGGGGGAGAGACTAGAGCCTAATGCTTAGCAATGGGAGTGGTCACCTGGCAGCTCAGTTGTGCCAAGTCAGGACAGCTGTTCCTCCATACCATAAATAAATACACACACAAATAAATAAGCAAATAAATAAAATATTTGGGAAGAAGGAGAAACTAGAACTGTGCTCTGTGCCATCTCTCTTCCCCTCTATGTATCTGAGATTTACAAAATGGGAAATATCTGGTAGATCATTCATCCTTGAGAACCCTCGCCTGAAGTGGTATAGCCCAGATTTAGGGTTACCAGCTCCATGAGGACTAGACCAATGAGTTGCCCATAGGAGCTTGGGTGTGACACATTCTTCAAATTCAGCATACTGGCTGTAAAAGATTATCATTGTTATTTTGTTGTTCTTATTATTCAACAAGTTGGAGTGGGGCAGCTCACTATGGGAAACAAATGGACATACTCTGAATAACTATAGGAGAAAGATATGGCCATAAAAACACAGGTGTGTGTGTGGGGGGGGGGGTTTCTCAATACACATTTAGATTTTTCTCCCATTACTAACCATGAGCAAACCAAAGATTAATGAGTCAAGTTTGCCTTTCTACCAATGTTAGAATTTCCATAGTTCACTGTGTATCAATGAAGAACACATCTATATTCGTATTACATGGCATTGACAAGATGGCTTGTGGAATAGAGCAACCCAGACAGATGAGGCACCTTCCCCATCTGCCATGTGCATTCAGCTGCCAGTGTCTTTCACCGTATGCATATAAAAATAAATATGTCCCATGGCATTGCTATTTGGCACAAATTATGAACAACACCTAGCAAGATGATAGAACTTCCTAGAAGCCTTGCTCCAATCCCTGCTCCTCCATTTTCCTTGGTCTAGAAAATGAAGGACATATCAAGAAGCCATCTTGCTTAGTGGTGTGAGGTTTTGTTACATTTATTATTATCCTTGTTATTTTCCCCATTCAGTAGTTGCTGCCCACACAAGCTTAAGAGACTCATTTTCTCCCCGTCCGCTTTTCAGAAATGGCACAGGAATGCATCGTGGTGGTGGAGGAAAGCATGACATTTGGGCATGGAATAAGAGTTTCCAGAGTGTGGCATTAAATCTGTGATATCAGCCCATTGCCTTTTGATTGTACAGCAGGAAAGAGTGGTTCATGATTTGCCCAGACTCTCTGGCCCTAAGCTTTGTATATATGCAAACAAGCACACTTATATCCCACCTGTCTTCATATAGATTGCTTTTCTTCCCCCCTTTCCATGCTAGGGACAAACCAATCTGTATGAGAATTTCGAGAGCAGAGTCTAGGAAGCAGTAGAGTTGGCAAGTGTGTCTGTGTGTGTGTGGGTTAGGGAACAGCTGGCAGTTCAGAACACACCTGGGGACCCTGTACTAAAGGCCGTGGCAGTCCGTACACCCTATAAAAGGTTGGGTGGGCAAGAGTTTCCAATGGCAGCCATTGTTCTCCTGAGCAAGCCAAGCATTGGCTTTCTGGCCAATTTCCATAAAAATGGCACTCAGATTTCATATAGTTTTTAGAAGGAGATGGGCACATTACTGATGCTAAGAGCTGTTCCTCACCTTGTAGGCGAGCAGAGATATTTCTCCTTTGGAGGACTTGAAGCAGAAGCAGGACTGCCTATCAGTTGAGAAAGTTCTACCTCTGAATTTCCTGCATTGATCAGGAAGTTGGACAGATGGTTTAGAAGACCCTTCCAACTTGACTACATTTTTATAATTTCACAAGCAAGTTTTGGTTGTGTGTATGTGAATGTCCTGGAGCGTATTCATCTATAATTGTCTTCAACCAAAAACCATCTTTTTTTGGTTTAGTTTAGTTTGGTTTGGTTTTGGTTCAGTTCGGTTTGGTTCATTTTTTAGAAGAGGGAGCTTAAAATATCCAATTGATTTCCCTTTGTGCCCCAGATATGACAGCTATAAATAGCTTGGTAATTTTTATCCTTCCATTTCTCTTTGTCTCACTAGCAAAGATAACCTTTTTTGGTCAGGATTAAGTTCAGCACCCTGAAAACCATGTCCATGCATATGTGTTTCTGTCATTAAAAAAAAAAAAAAGGAAAGGAAGAAAGAAAGAAAGAAAATTCAAACCATTTGAGAAGTTCACTTGAAAAAATAAAGAATGATTGGGTGGTAGATGAGGAGAGATGATTCTTCACCTAAAGAAATTTGGAGATGAACTTCTTAGGCAGCTAGCTAGCCAACTAGGAAGAGGCACGATCGAGAGTTCCAACGGTGACTTCTCAGGTACTGTTCCCAATTTGTCTTGATAATGTACTGTTTTCCCCTGCTTTCAGACGCTATCATCATATAGTTAGCCAGTGTTGGAGCTGGAAAGGAAGCAAAGCCACAAAAGATCTGGGTGAAAGCTGCTGTCGTAATTGCACTGAAACTCTCAATAGGGTTGCATCTATTATAGCGAGCATGGAAGAATTAAAAAAAACCATTCCTATCTTTTTTTAAAAATACACAGACGCTGCCCCAAGCCTGCCATGCCCACTGTTGTGAGCAACCTGGAGAAGGCTTGGTCCTCTGGCCCTTCCAACTTGACCATTCTATGATTCTATGAAGGAAAAATTTAACAAATCCCTCTGATCATCAAATCTACTTAGTTTATGGTAGAAGAGCTTTTTTAAAATGGTGACAATGAGGGTCAGTATTCACTACAAGATGAGGAGAAGACGACCAGCAGCAACTGGTCTTGATGACTTGATACTGGCTCTGTCCTCAGATGGAGGCAATATCTCTTGATACCAATAGCTGGGAAACAGGAGAACGGGGGTTCTTTTGTCCTCATGTCCTGCTTTGGGACTTTCCATCGCCACCAGGTTGGTCACTGTGTGAGCAGAAGGCTGGATCACAAAGATCTTCAGCCTGATCTAGGATAGCCTTTCTGGGTACTTGGTTTTCTGAGAAAACATCAGATTTCTATAACCAGGTCCTGTCCAGACCACAATTCCCAGCATTGCCAGCAAACATGTCTAGTGGTCTGGAATGATGGTGACCGTAATTCAAACCAACTTGAGGACACCATGTTGGAAAATGCTATTGAATGGGAGGACAATCAAACATTTATGGATCATGCATCTTTCTGTCTAGCTAGCAGTTCTTATAAGAAGGTAGAAGCAAAGAATCTCTCTTGGAGAGAGGAATACGAACCTTGAACTGCCGCACATTCCCTTGTGCTACAAGATGCTGCTCATTTTCAGGTGTGATGCAGTACGCAAGTCTCTAAAGAGGGTACAGGGAGTGAAAGTTACTTCGAGGGAAGTTATTTCTGTATGGTGATCTGCGATGATGGAAGGAAGGAAGGAAGACTAACGGGCTAAGTGAGACCAATTTCACAAATGTGCCCCTCCAGAGCTTTGGGTTCTGAGCCATTCGTTATTATACTAATTGCAGCTATCGTGATAGCCATCTGTCCCTTGCGCTTCATTCTGCACCTTCTGATCTCAGGCCCAGACAGAATATGATGCAGGAATGTCAGGACTGGGTCTCACAGAACTTTGTTCTTAATTTCACAGCAACCTTGGTGCTATGACAATTTCAGTTGTGATGCATGTGTGTGTGATGGAACCCTTTCTCCCTACAGTGTTTGTCCAACTGGGCACAGGTCCTTCCAGAAGCTTCTGTTAGGCTGGCGAGGAAAGGATCCCTGCTTTCCATATTATACTGTTTTTTCTGTCTCCAGCCCAGCTAACAGCAGATTCAAGGAGACTACTTCAAACCAGGGATGCAGCATGACCTTAATGTAATTAGCAGCAACCACAATTGCTTTGAAGTAAAGAAAAAGAAGTTAGGAAATCCAGTGCTAGACCTTATCTATTGTGCCTAGTTTTGTCCCTTAATAGGTCAGATTTTGGGGTGCTTTAGCTTTCAAATGCCCAGCACAGGAAGCAAAGAAGCATCCTAAATCCTCTCTCGAAACTGTAAATTACTTAAAAGCTGTTTCCAAAAGGTCACCTCTCGGCAAAGCATTTGTGGAATTAAAGAAAGCAAACTCTTAGCTTAATGCTGGCGATTTTCATTTCACAAAGAACATTTCCATGACATTTCATTGCCTGGCCACTCACTTGCTTAAAGGTCCCCCGTGCTTTCACTAATTTATAGACAATGTATGCAGGAACGAGGATCATCGAAGACAATGCTATGCCCCATCCGACAGAATTGGCCCATCGTGGGAAGACATATTCGTCGTAGGTCAGAGGTTTGAAATTGACAACACTGACTATTACCACAAACTATAGGAAGAAGGAGGAGAAGATGGTGAACATCAATTTTGTTTGAACCATGCATATAACCCAAGGTGGAAAGAAGAACACTTCCAATCAGCCAGAAGGTTGCATACATGCAACATTTCTCAAGGATCTTGCAGGGATTCTTACCTGGGTCTTTTGTTTTCTGATCAAACTGAGCTGAACCTGTGGACCTGCAAGGGTTATGTCTGCTTAGAAGGTGGCTTTGTTAAGGTAAGGTAACTACAGAATGATAGTCATCAAAATGGCGAAGGGTACAAATGAATGCCTCTTTACAAGCTTCCATATAGCCTGCAGTACCTGATTCTGCCTAAACTTTGAAGCTAAGCAAGGTCAGGCCTGGTTCTAAAATGGATGGGTGACTTACCTGTTGTGAACCACCCAGAGACCTTTGCCTATCGGTGCTACAGAAATGTAATGTAATAATAGCAATCATAATGATGTGAGACACATTGCCTGGTGTGGGCAAGCTGGGCTCCTTTGTTCTACCGAACTTACTGATTCAAGGTAAATGATTCTGCTTGAAAAGTGGCAGCTGATAGACATCGTCCTATAGGGTTGTGGTGAAAAGACCCACAACTATGGATGATGGAGAAACCCATACGAAATTCAAAGGAGAATCAGCAGAGCATGGGGAATGTTGCATACCGGAAAAAGTTACATAAATTCCAGTGATTTTTCTTTTGGGGGAAGGTACTTTTCACATTTGAATGTGGATTCCATCAACTGGGATAATGGAAAGACACAGACAGTATCTGATGATCTGCATCACCACATGGAATGGACTGAGTGACATCCCTTACATCTCCGTTGGAGAGGGCTGGTGCTTCCTATTTCAGTAGAGTGCCTTGTCTTTTCAGCATGCCTCCGGGGGGGGGGGGGGCTTATAGGAGCTGTCCAGGGTCCTGAACATGCCCAGAATAGTATTCACCATCATGGAATACCATGGATCGCTCCTACAAAGCTCAAGATCCAAGCTTCAATGGGTAGGATGCCCCACTGGCCTTATGTATGTATGTATGTATTTAAAGCTTTTTTCATACCATCCAACTACTAGTGTCTCAGGCCAGTTGTACAATAAAAACAACACAGAATGAAATGGAGCACAGCATCCAATACTTCCTGTATAATAAAACCCACATTAAAACCTATTAATTAAAACCTATTGATTCCATAGTTGGGGAGCCAGCACAGAGAAGGCCCTTCTCTGGGTAACCTCCTTCCTACTCTCATTCAAGGAGGGCTCCTGGAGAAGGACCTCCAGCTTAGATCTTAAGGGCAGCATAGTTAGTAGACTCCCATATCCCTGTCCACAGCTGGGTACTGCCCTAGAATAAAGGAGATGTGACAGAGAGACTGTCACCCTGTCAAGGTTAGAAAAGTGGGGCCCATGATAAAAAGCCATGATGCTCAGTGGGGCCAGAATCCAGGGCAGGCTGCCACACATAACTTCCAGCAAGCAGCCAGTCCACTGATTCCACAGCGCTTAGAAGTGGCAGTTCCACAAATAACCCCACAAACAAACATGCTGTGTTCCAGATGGGAATAGGTCAACTGATCTCTTTTGACCTGCTCCATTCTCAGAGAGCAAATGCACCTCTGGGCATACCGTTAGACCTGCAAAACCCTCATGTTACTTCTGCCATCACAAAGACATACTAACACCTGCATCCAGGAACAGGCATCTGGTCAGGTTCGCTTCTATTCGTTTTTTGGGATGATCACCACTAAGTTTTTTGCCACATTCTTTCACCATCACTCTGCAATTCTGTTTTCAAGAGTCCCAGTGAAAATGGGCACATGCTTTTGTGCGTATTTATCCCAGTGCTCCTATTGCTGGGCATGTGTTAAATGCACCACTGCCCCCTGTTGGCACAGAGCAGATTGTGTGTGCTTCCCCTTCAGATTGGGGCGCTTTCCCCCCTGATGCATCTTTTTGTGTGATTCATGCACACCTGATCCATTCTTTTGTGTGCATTTTTAAAATGAAGGCCTTAATCACAAGATTGAGAAATGCATCTGGAGCATAAATGCCTTCCGTCACCTGCACTTGGAAGCTACACCATCCTGTGGCTCTTAAAACTCGAGTGTAAGTGGCAGCCGTGGAAAAAGCCCCAGTTCCTAACACAATAACTGATTTAATATTGAGTGTCAGCTTAAATGTTTTGTTTTCACAAAGACAGGGCCTGAAAGGGTTTGATTTGCCTATAATGTCCCTTATTAGGGCTGTCACTCCGACATCGAGTTAAAGATACAGCTCGGTGAAGAAAAGGCTTTGGCATTAATTGACGTTTTCTCTGGCAGCATTTTTGGAAGAATGACAGCATCAACAACCACAACCTCCCAACTCTAACCTGATCAAAATGGATGTGAGCAGAACACGCTAGGGAAGGAAACTTCACTGCTGGAGCAGATATTTGATGGACTGAAGTCCAATTAATGTGGAAGGAAGTTTAGCCCAAGCTGTTGTGCTTTTCAGAAGGATCACAGGAAATTCACAGCCAGAGGTGAATGAGAAAGAGTCCAGTAGCTCTCCCCATTCAAGTATAGCACATAGTTGTGTCCCAGCCTCTAGAGACACTCTTGCCAAGAGTGGGCCAGGGAGGTATCAGAGGGAGCAGACTCAGTATCATTAACCCAAGAATTCTGATTAAGAGGGTGGATCCGCTGAGACACATCGGATGTTCCATGCAATTAGCGCGTAAGCAGCAGGACTCACCTTGAGTCATTTGCTCTTTTCAGCTTGGAAGGGAAAAGGGGTATTCAGTTTGGAATTAACTTCCTGTGATTAAGCTGACTTTCCCTAAGGACCATTTTTCTGCCTTGCTTGTGACTTTTGCGACTGAATTCTGCAATACTCTTCCATGTTCCACAAAGCCAGCCTAGCTGGTCCACTGTAATGTGATAAAAACATTAGTGAGAAAGCCTTGTGGCTGGATCTGTTTGGAAGGAGGAGGAAAAGACTGGCTGTATTCCATGAATAGAGAATTTGATTCAATGGCAGAGTTGGTTGCAGGATGCTTGCTTCACTCCCACAAGCACACACATGATGCAAGAAATCTACAGCTGCAGCAACACAAAAGCTGCAAGCGAAATATACTGCCAGCCTCCCCTAGGTCCTTTCCCTATGAAATGCAATTCTGCTGGGATCACAATGTGTGGGACCCCTGAATGCCTTGTTTCCTAGCAGAATCAGCAGTTTTGCAAAGAAACTGGATGTATGGAAAATGAAAGCCTTGTTTTCCAGCAGAATCTTACCATTTCCCAAAATCCACCAGTAAGTTTTGCCTTCCTTTTGCTCCTTTATCATTCCAAATGTTTTTCTTTTAATTTAATTTTATTAGCATCTGCTGCTCATCACTGAAATTAGGACATCAGCTTTCACTTTGCAATTCTTGGGACAACAAAGAATCCAGAATTGTAGACAACATCTTCTGCTTTTGTGCCGCTTTTTGTAGCATAATTATGCACTTAATGGACTTATAAAACCCCATTATTAAAGCTAGTGAAAAAACACCTCCAAATTTTAAGCAGGGAAGAGAGATCAAACATATCTCAATGATTCCAGGGTTCCAAGAAGAAATATTTTCCATGTGATAAAATATATAAATGATGCCAAGGGCTCACAAGGTTTGTTTGCTTTGGAATAACTAAATATTTCATTTCCACAAGTGCTTAGCTGATTTCCCCACTGTTGCAAATGACTGAAGATTAGTGTAATATCTACTCCCCAACACAAACACACACACACACTGGCTTGAACAATCTACTCAACAGCCATTTTGCTCAGTATTTCTCAATGGTCATCCTATCCCTAAACCTCATGGGCAGTCCGTGGCCTACCTGAAGCTCATCCACTTCGGTACAGCCCCTTTCAGTTCAATGGTGTTGCAAGGAGTCGAATACATTGTTCAGCTGCACACCATTCAGCTGCTGGAGTTTTTCATGCTGAAGATGCACCCACATGTGCGTCCTCGTTCTCCGTTGCAATGATGCAAATTAGCTCTGGGTGCTGCAGCTGAAGATGTAGGGAAGTCAAACATGCAAGAGGTGCAGTCGATACTCCTTTCCTATGATTTCTATTAGAACAAAGCGCTTACCAATAGAAAAGCTGGGCTCACAAATTTCCAACACAGTCGCCAGTAGAGGCCTGGTTTGAAACCCATCATCCGCTCAATATCTTCACTGAACCTGTCCACACCTGACGATTGACCGCAGATATAAGAGAAAGGGAGAGAGAAAGGTACAGAAATGTGTTTGACTATGGTAGCCCTGGTAACAAAATCAACCCTGACTGCTCTTTAGAAGGCCAGATACTGAAGAGGAAACTCAAGGACTTTGGCCACTTTGTTCCACTTAGGAAACCCCAAAGACTGGCATGCCTCCCCTCAGGGTTTGTGACTGACAATGAAAGCTTTAAGCTCAAAGAGGCTGGTGTTTGGTGGGGTTTTTGCTTTTGAGTCTGTCAAGAAACTAGAA
This sequence comes from Varanus salvator macromaculatus, assembly GCA_023646645.1. Classification (NCBI taxonomy): domain Eukaryota; kingdom Metazoa; phylum Chordata; class Lepidosauria; order Squamata; family Varanidae; genus Varanus; species Varanus salvator. The sequence continues at coordinate 4,756,336 of JAIXND010000657.1, forward strand.
AATGGTCCCCAACAACTTCTGTGCAATGGAATCCAGCCCTCAGGCATTCCCTGTCTCTCATGTAAATGATCTGATAGGTGCAGTGGTGGCTGCTTGACATCGAACTCCACTACCAAGTGCACTTACCATAAAACCAGGACACACCAATGGCTTCCATTAAAACAGCAAACAAGATGGATGTCCCAGCAGCAAACGTGTCCAGAAGGGTAAGCACATAAATTCCACCCTGCAGAACAGAAGGAAAGTACCCAATAGCTTGATGAGATCAGCAATTCCAGAAAAGCTTCGAATTAAATCAAGCTTGGCTGTGATTTCATTGACTTAAGTCCCTATAGCCATAATCAACCAGTGCCCTCATTGGCTAAGTTTGATTCATGTAAATGAAGAGGGATGCAATATAAAAAGGAAAAAGTCGCAATCTTCTTTTCACCAGGCCCCTAAAACTCATAAAGGTTGGCATCAGGCATAAACATCTGGAAAGAACATTCCGAAGATGGAATTCATACTCCTTGACCATCACCTGTCTAACCTGAGAGAGCAGCCAGTGGCCGTAAAAGAGGGAGAACCCAGATTGCCTGCAAGGGCAAGCAATTCTATACAGGAGAAGGCAAACATTTCAATGCATCGCACCCAAGTCATAAATTGTACCTTGCAATGGACTGGGGAAAGAATTTTCTCCTTTTCCACCCTATTATGCAGAAGAGCACTTTAACATCAATGGAATGTTCCAAGACATTTGTACGGGCACCTGGTTTGTAAAGCTGCTAAGCTATGGGGTGGAACAAGCGAGCAGAAACCACAGTATTTATTACTGGGCTATTCCATTTCTGATTGCAAGTTTGGGAGGTGGTGAGGGGGAGCAATTGATTTAGTACAGACTGTTCCCCTGTGGAAAGCTAACAACAGAGAATTTAGGCAACCATTTTCTTGGCCATGCTGCTTTTAGGTAGATAAAGATGCTTTGTTATTTGTGAAATAACAAAGATCAGTGTGCATGCAGATCTAAAAAGTGATCTTTCCTCATTTGAATGAATCAAAATTCAGGTCAGAAAGAAAACAGGAACAAGATGAAAAGCGCTTCAAAGGGGCTTTCAGAGAATTTAGGTGAGCTTGAGCATCCCTGTTTCTCCCATGGGGATGCACAAAAATGCAGTTTCAATGTGTCATTTCTCAAAATGCCCTCTATGAAATCTGGAATATGAACTCAAATGGGGCCACATTTTCTCTGAAAATGCTCACCAAGTGCCAAACTTATGTTTACCTTTGCACAATTCATGCTTGAGAGATGCACAGCTTCCTGGAAAATGAACTACTTTCTCAAACTATGTGAGACCCTGGTTTAGGGGTCCATTCCAGGAGAAAAGGAAGGAACAGAGGGAAAAAGTGTGCTTATTGCTCTCACTTTTCTAGCAAGTTTTCCATCCCTCTGAACAGGTTGCTACCCTTCCCCTGAGCCTGAGAAAAATGGCAAAAAAATGTCCCACCATTTTATTGCAGCCTGCAAAATGGTCTACATGTTGGGAGACTATATTTAGCAGAGTCTAATGTCCATCTCTGGCCACCTAATGAGAAGGAACAACTCACTGGAGAAGAGCCTAAGGCTGGGAACAATTGACAGAAAAAGAAGAAGGGGACGGCAGAGGATGAGGTGGCTGGATGGAGTCACTGAGGTGGTTGGTGTGAGCGTGAGTGGACTCCGGGGGATGGTGGAGGACAGGAAGGCCTGGAGGAGTGTTGTCCATGGGGTCACGATGGGTTGGACACGACTTTGTGACTAACAACAACAACAATGTTCATCTCACACTTTCAAAGGACAAACTTACATTTGTTATACAGCACAGAGCAAGCAAGAAGGTGCCGAAAGAAACACAAAATGTGAACAGCTTTCTGCGTCTCTTCAGGATCTGGAAATCATCTGCTAAGCCCGTGATGACTGCCTCCATGCCACCCATCTATGGAGGAGAGGGGGAGAGGGGGGGAGAGGGGAACATTGTGGGTTAGCAAGGGCAGCAGGGGCCAGAAGACATGACCGAACATCCTTCAGGAGAAACCGCTGTGGCTCACCGGGCAATGTGGACCCACCCCCAACGCCAAAAGAGCTTTCCCTTTGGGGTTGGCGGAGGAAGGCGTGATACTTACCGAACTGTCAATGCCTAGTGTAAGCAGCATTATGAAAAACACAACTGCCCAAAATGTTGCTCCATTCAGGGTTGAAATAGCTTCTGGATAAAGGATGAAGACTAATCCAGGTCCTTCAAAAAAGAAGCAAAAAGAATATCTGTCTCCTGCTTACATAAGCCAAATGTGAGTTTTACTAATTAATAGGCACCATTGTTGTTTATCACCTTGTTCAGAGTAGTCTTCAACTTAAATCTCCTTTTTAGTGCATTGCTTTCCCACCCCTCTCCTTCCTTCCTGGCCTGAGAAATATATTTACCATGTTGCAATGTTTGTAATTCACACTGTAGCCTGAGATTTTTATAGCAACACCTTTCTGAATTCTTTATGGGCACAGAGTAAGTGTGTGTGTGTGTAGGGGTTAAGTCCGGTTCCTCAAGACTAGGCAAAATACCTGCTCCAGTCAGGAAAATAGACCTGAGAGGTTTTGCCAGACCAAAGGAGAAAACTAGGAGATAAAAATGAGGAAAAAAGATAGTGCTTCAAAACTGTGTAGAAGAAGTTTTGGTGGCAAATGTTTTAGAAACAAACCCAGAAAGAACATGCACAACGAATCGTAGGACATTGTACTTCAGGGGCAACACAATTCCCATATGAGTTGGTGGGATCTACTTAGTTGACAGCTTTTTCAGTATATTTGACTCAACAAGGAGAAATAGGGTGTGGGTGGTATGAAGGGAGGAAATGGTTCAATTTGTAGGAAGTAGACAAGCCATCGTACCTTCAGTGGCCACTTCCTGGATGCTGACTTTATATTCATGAGCCATGTAGCCCAAGATGGAAAAAATTGCAAATCCTGAGATGAAGCTGGTGACGCAATTGATTGTACTGGTCATCAATGCATCCCTAAGAGCAACCAAGAGAAGACAAATGAAGGAGGAGAAATGCTACTGCCGACCACCTGAAAAAACCCAATGCAGAATCAAGACCGAATTAGTGCTAGTAATTGTGTCTTCCAACCTTTTATAACAGCGGGAAGCTACAGAAAAGCCAGAAAACTTACTCAGTGATTGGTGGGTAGGGGAAGGGGGTGCAGCCATCTTGGGATGGTTGGATTATGACCCCAGGAAGGAGAGATTTGGCCCCTGACCTGAGGTTTCCCATCTATGATCTAATGACTGGTAGGAGTTATTTCCACCCCATCTGGAAAGATCAAGGATTGAACTTGGATTCGTTAGTAAACAAACCATAGATTCTATTAGGGATGAAAGTTGGACCTGATGGCTGTCTTGCCCCCTCTCAAACTCTACAATTCTATGAATTTATCTGTTCACAAACTAAACTTGAGCTTATTGAAGTTCTCCAAATTCCATCGTGTCTCTCCTTCTGTCTTATGTCCACATCAATTGGTAACCCCTGTGACTTTGCCAAATCTACACATCAGTTTGCACATCTTTGAATGTATTTCAAATGTTCCGCTTCATGCATCCAGTCAAAGACAACATTTGCGGAGAGAGCAAGGTCCTTAAGTCACGCTGCATGCGAGTTTGGAAATGCATGTGCTTCATTTGCAGATTGCATTTGATTCAGTGTTTAGTTTGCATGGTGAAAACTGGCTAAACCGAACCAGAAATTAGCTGAAATGTGTTTCTCTCCAATCCTCAGTGCTTACATCCGAATATAGCATTATGCAATTGAACAGACTTCATCAATGCTCTTCATATACTACACTCCCCAGTGAAACTAGTTGTTTTTCACCTCAGTACTATTCTGTAATAGGTTCCTTTCATGGAAATCAAGCGGATGACACTTCTGCAGATATCCTGCCTGCCCAACCCTTACACAAGAGCCACTTACATTCCAATTGCTGCATAACACGGTCTCATTTTAGAGGATTAAAGATAAAAAGCATATTTCAAAAACGGGACAAATGGCTCTTTATTTGGCAGACAGAAAACGACATGAGCAAAACCACAGAAGACAAGTTTAATAATTTCCAAACAATTTAACGCGGTTGAGCCCGCTGCCTCAAAGGGGTTTTAATTAGACTTCCTCCAACACATTCAGGGGTGGTGTTGGTGCTTTGCTTGTGTTTGGGATTTTTTCTTCTCCTTTTGAGGCATTCCATGGTAAATTTACTTAGATTACAGGATAAAAGCAATTATTCAGGAAATGGTTCTCTCTCTCTCGCTCACTCTCTCTCTTTTAAAAGGCATGCTTCCCAGTGATTGGTTACGATTAACGGTAATCTAATTGCGAGAGGCAGATGGTGGTCATTTGGAAAGCCATGTGTGATTGCAGGTGTCACTTCTGCTACACAGTGATGGCCATTCATTATCACCCAGGCTTACTCCCCAGCAAATCTAAAGCTGTCGAAAGCCAAATTCAAATCTAGAGCGAATAGGCCAGCGAGCTGCTGAATCCAATTCAGCACAGAAGGCCTGGAGCACATGCTCATTAAAACAGACATAGCCATTCAACCTTTTTTGCCTTATGAGCAGTTTGAGACATGCCTGAAGTGGGGTGGGTTGCAGGTTATGAGGGACCCTGGGCAAGTATCTTTTCTCGATCATCCCAGAAAGCTCCATTGGTGGAGAATAATGAGCTCAGTTTACAGGCAGCTGAACATCCAGAAGGATAATGGAGCCCATGACCTAGGGAGGTGGTAGACTTTCCCACACTGGAGGCATCCAAGATGTAACTGGACAGCTATCTGAGGTGGATGGTTTAGCTCAGTGCCTTGCACTGGGCAGGGGGTTGGACCCTCTGGCCTTCCCATTCCTTCCAGCTCTATGATATTGAGTATCCATGAGCCCCCTCTCTCAGTGATGGCCCTCCCCACCACCACCAGCTGCTACACCTGCTCAACAGGCAGAGTGAGCAACTGAGCCAGTTGGCCATAGCATCTACTGCTTCTTCTTCTTCTTCTCGCTACCACCATGCTCTAGGCCAGAAATAGGGTTGGGTGAACAAGGTGGTTCTTCACAGTAGTGGTTTCCCAACCATACTGACCCTTGAGGACAGCCCTGCCCAAAAGCGAATGCTCCTATCTAGGAAGATACTCCATGTAGCTGCTTCCAGTCAGACTGCCCAGCTGCAGTCATCCATCACAAAGCAGCCACCTGGTCCTCCATGACCCTGTGGGATTTCTAAGATCATTATTGGAGGGTTTGCTCTAAACATAACCACCATCAGAGCATGGGCAGCAGGAGAATGGGGGCAAAACCTTTCTAGTCGTGGTGTCTCGGATTTGGAACGGTCTCCCGGGGAAGCTCACCACCTACCAAGTGCAATTACTTCCAGATGCCAAGCAAAGATCTTGATATTTACATAGGCCTTCTAATCTTTCAACTTCTTAACACCAGTAATGCCACTCAGCTGTTTTTGTTATTTTAAACTGTTCTGCCGGTTCAGTGTTATTTCATATTTTTAAATGCCTTTTGGCTGGTGTCTTTTTCTTTCTTGATTTTAAGCTGCCTTGAAATGCTACGAAATTGAAAGGTGATATGTGTGTGTGTGTGTGGTGTGTGAGCACTTGCAAAGGAAACTGGTATTGGTCAATTTCAGCACCATGGATAGCTTCTCTAAAGCTCAGGTTAAAGGCTGAAATGGATAAAGAGCCCAGTGATAAGGGAGTCCCTCCCTCCCTCTCTCTCTCAGCAAGAAGGGGCCAGAACGATGTGGGACATCTTTGCTGGTTCAAGGCAACCCATCCTCCCCATCTGAATTTGGGCCACATTTGGGAAATATGTGGTAGCATGGAAGGTAGGCTGTACACAAGTACCATTTTTGGCAACAATCAATATCATTCTAGCAAGATATTAGCTTCCAGTTTTCTTGCAGTCCATGCAATATGAGGCAGCCTTAATTGTGGACTTGAAGGCTCTTAACTTTTAATCACCAACTGTGTGTATATGTGATTTGTTATTTCATTATAATGATAGTACAGTAACATCAAGAATTTGTATCTCCTTTATAAAGTGATAGGATTTGACTTTTCTTTCCCATTTCAATTATTATATCAATGACATTTTTGAAAAATCAATAGAAGGATTAGATTAAAGATGTGCAGGCAAGTTGCCAGCTCATGGCCTACCTGTAACAGTTGTTGTCGAACTTATTATAGCTGGCAAAAGCAATTAAGACCCCAAAACCAGCTCCTAAGGAGTAAAAAATCTGTGTGGCTGCATCAATCCATACCTGCAAAAATGAAAAAAAAGGGGGGGCACTTCCTTAATTTAACTGAGCATACATACACTTTGCTTGTTCTTCCAACAAGAGACAGCAATGAGGCAGTAGCCAAATCTGCAAATTTTACAAGCCACATTGAGTTATTTACTTGGCATCATTATGTCCTTTTCCATATCTAAGCAGATTCCACTGTGGTGAATAATAGAAGATAAAAAACACAAAACCCAATATGAATACAGATAAAAAAACACAGAGAACACCGACTGGATCTTGCAAATATGGGATGCCAGTAAGAACTGCAGCTGCTCAGTGGGGGAAGACTGACTGAAGTGACCATATTTTGTGCAGGCAGTGGATGCAGAATAATCTGGACATCCAGACAGGGACTTGCCACTGTTGCATTGCCAAGGAAGGTATGAAAGTAAGGGAGGGAGGGAGGGAGGGGGGCCAGCAAAGTGAAAGGCGCATTCTGGGGGGCGTGATATGAACAGATGCTGAGTGGAACCACCCGGATTGCCTCATCTACTTTCTGAACATTACATCCTGCTTGGACCACTGCAGGCACTCTGTGGGGCTGCCTTCCGAACCTTCTCAGCAACTGCAGCTGGTCCAGCATGCTGTGGCCAGAACTGTTGACCAGGGCCACAGCCACGGGGGCAAGTGTCTCCCATGTTCAAGCTTCATCAGTTCACAGTCTGTTTCCAGGCACAACTTGAAGGGAGTTGCTACTTGTCCTGAATTAAGTTGATGCCCTCATTTTTCAAATTTGCAATGAGCACTTCAGCTTTAACCTGTGATGATACCTCTTGGTACTGCTCTCAGATACACCAAAGTACAGACCTTTGAATGTTTTACTCTGCATCAATGTCATGCATAGTCTTGCACAGAGCTGCTTTCACAAACTATTTCGAGTTTGCAAACTATTTTTCCAAGAGGTGCCACTCAGTCTCTCCCTCTAAGCTCGTGTGCTGCGTCACTGCAAATGTTCCTACGGCATTTTGCTGGTGTTTAGTTCTTGCTTAGAGATAATAAATGGCAGATTTACAAGGTAAGGAAGAGAAAACAATCAGGGGATCCATAGACACTAAAGCAATTGCAGGAAATTCCTTGCAAAGAACAATGAGGAGCAGAGGCACATGCCTTCCGACAGTACAGATTTGATTGAGTAGATATTGTTCCTCCTTTTCTGAAACAGATTTCAAAACTTGATGTCTGTGTAGCAACAATTCATTCATTCATTGCTGGGCAGTCAATGAAGTGACAACTTCCACAATTCATACTGAGGTATTTCTTTCATTGTTCCATTCAGATAACATCAGCATAATATGGGCCAACCCCAGTGCATCACCATCTACAACATTTGGAGATCCAAGAAGATGGGCATAGGACCTATCATCCCAAGAGTATGAACTTCTCAGTTGGCATGGACCATCCAACATGATCAGAATTGGTTTTGGGGGGACCCTACCTCTGCAAGTTAAATTGTCCCCCTAAGGACCTGATCACCCCAACCCTTTGCACCCAGTACTGAAGATTGGTAGGGGTTAGATCCAGATTTAGCCATCCCTAGAGTACAGCCATTGAAATCAATGGGACAAAAGTTAGGTCACAAATAGTCACTCCCTGACCACTCTTAGCATGGCTAACCTGGATCCTATCTTAGGAAGCCAAGCTTACTCAAACTGACCGTTTTATGCAACAACCCCGTCACAGGATTGGCACAGGAGGTTGTTCATAGAAATGTAAGAATGTACAATCAGCCTTGCCAGGTCAGAACAAGTGTCCACCTTGTCCAACATCCTTTTACCCCACAATGGTCAACTAGGAGTCCACTGGGAGGCCATGAAGTGAAACAAACAAATGCAAAACCAACACAAAGCAATTAAACCCCCCCCCAAATGTTCCCATATTATATGTCCTCAGTGTCTGAATCTCAGTCATTAATTAATTACCTCTGTACCCAGAGGTCTCGTTACTAAGATGGGTAATTAGAACATAAATTCGTAGGAGGAGCAGGAAATGTAAGGAGCAGGTCCATTGCTCAGTCCTACAGGCCAGATCTGCCCTACTGGGCATCCCAGTCCGAACATTCAGATTCCCTAGGTGACCGTGGCTCCTTCCTCTTTTCCCAGTTACCCACCACTAGGCAGTTTCCTGATTTTTGCATGCTTTGTCCTCATCACACCAAAAGGCTGAAAAGTCTCTCCTACGGTTTGGTTGCAGTCACAGGAGCTTTAAGCTGAAAGAAGCTGGAGCTCACCCCTTCTGTCTGCATCCTGGCTCATCACTGGAATATCAGAGCGCATCCAAAACTGAATCTGCCTCTCATCCCAAAAGAGGCTCAACATCACAGTTAAGAGAGAACAAGCAGCAGAGGAGCTGTGCTCCATGCAGAAGGTCCTCGGATCAGCCACCAACCTCTCTAGCCAGGGCTGGGAAAGGCTCCCTGGCGAGCCATTTCCAGTCTGTGCTGGCGATGCTGGGCTAGCTGGATCAGCTCAGTATATGGCAACTTCCTAAGAGTCCCTAGGCATAGACAGAAATGTCTATGGTCTCTCAGGATCTCAGTGATGACTACCAACTTGGAGGCGCTGTAAAAGGGGATTAAACAAGGGAAGATGAGGTTATCAAGGGCTTCTTGTTGTGGTGGCTTACTGGGGGCATCTAGTTGGCCATCATGGGAGAAAGGAATCCTGACGGCAGGATGCCTTTGTATACCAGCTGCTGGAGGTGGCAAGCAAGAAGGCTTTATTGTCTTATTCCACCAGCCTGGTAGGGAAGAGTAGGAGAAGGAGAAGGAGAAGACATGAAAGTGTAGACTTACAGTGGCTTCTTTTAATCTTCTGAAATCAATGTTGAGGTATGCTTTGATTCCATCATACGCACCAGGCAAAGTTAGTCCATGGATTAACAGTACCGATAAGACAACGTAAGGCAAGGTGGCTGTTATCCATACGACCTAGAGGATAAGACAGACACCACAAAGATGGATTCATCGTCAGAGAGACCAAAACCTGATGAACGCTATGGTTCCTGTGGTTGTTGAGTCATACATCTTATTTCATTGTGCAGAGTTTCAATGGCACGTGCCAGTATCCATGTGAAACTGGGAATCCATCTAGTGAGCACATGGTTTCCCCAAATGACACTTGTGGGGGCGAAGTTATAGTATGCATTTTTGTGCGTTCATTCGCGTCGGTTTCATACATAGCCCCAAGAAAGACATGCAATGATTTAGAATCCTCTTGCTTGCTTGCCACACACCTACACCTTTCAGACGGGCACCAGAGGGACATCAGGAAGATGTGGATCTTGATGTGGTTTATTGAATCAGAGCCAAACTGTCTTTAATGTTGGAGCTGTATGTGGATTTAGAGAAAACAACCACTGATTCAAACTGGGCCCAGAAACATGGATGGAGTCTATGACAATGAAGCAGCAGTGGAGTCATTGGCTCTGAATGATGAGTCAGCTAAGTGGCTTTCCAAAGCATCTTCATAAGGCAGAACATTGTCATTGGGCAATCATCTCTTCACCATGGCAGGAACCCAAATCTGTCATCTCCAGAAAGGAGATGGACCACTAGCTGAAGGCATCCCCTCAAGCTACCTTTCCAGGAACATGCAGGGTCCAGAAGCTCCCACAGATGGTGAGCTTGATTGGTCCATACATAGAGATGTTGGCAGTGGTTACACCTGATTGCATGCATTCATAAAGACTGTTGCCTTTGAATAAATAGATAGCATGTATCTCTCTGTCTGCTAATGGCCAGTTATGTCCTATAAAAACCCATATTGGTTGAGACCAGGCTATCTGGAAGGTCTTCTCCTGGCACCACCACCATCAAATGTATGTTTGGAAGGGAGATAGTCTTCTCAGTGGCCATTGCCAAACTCCAGAAATCCATTGTTAAAGGGTTTTTTAATCAGTTCACTGTTGTATGTTTTCTTTATATTATTTTAATAATATCTAATTTGTTAACTTGTATGTTATGTTTTAATTAAGGCTTTGTTTTAGGATATTATTGTTAGCTGCCTTGAGTTTCTTTGTTTTTTAAGCCTAGAACAAGCTATAAATAAATTAAAACAGACATCTGTGCAAAGTTAGCAATTTCTAACTGTAAAAATATACACAAAAACAGCACCATCTGAAAAATTAGCCACAAAGGCAGGACCCAAAACCAGAGTTGGAAGCTTATTTGAAAATCAGTGTTTGGGCCCTCTGTGATTTGGTTACACTCAACATGGTGAGTCATGGCTTGCACTGTTTTGGGTGCTAGCATTTGGAAAAGAACTTTGAGGTTCTCCAAGAAGGTGGGGAAGGAATGGAGATGGTGGTGGTGGGCAGCGGAGGGGGGACCATGGCTAGACCATACATTTGAAAAATAACACAGCCAAACTAAACTTTCTTTTAATCATGTGCAGTGTTGCTATGCAAGACAGTTTTCTTTATTTCTGTGTAAGCACATTCATCAGTTGTTTGAACTAGGGCCATAATCCCCTCTGTCCTATTGTCCCTCAGAGTGGCAGCAAAGGGACATCATTGTCATCATCATCCACATCATTGGGGTCAAAGGAGTAGGTTTTTGTGCGCTTTGCTTTGCTTTGCTTTGCTCTGCTCTGCTTCGCTTCGCTTTCAGACTCCCTTGCTCAATATAAGGGTGAGGAGAAGAGATGAAATTTCAGGGGGGAAAAAACTTCCCGCCTCAAAGCACCATGGTCCTGATCCAAATCGGGATCACACCAGCTTACCCAAGAGAAAATCATATTGTTGAGCATAGTAGAACAGTTGGTTTTGCTTGAAGCTAAAATTTGTGTCATATACAAATTCTAAACTAGCCAAAAAAGGTCAGGGTTAATCAGAAGAGTTTCTCGTTTCTGTGGCGATGGAGATACATCTTTACTGTAAAATGTTTCTTTATTCTGCAAGGGAGCCAGGTCCTCCCTATCTTATTCTCACAACAACCACTCTGTTAGGTGGGTTAGTCCGAGAGCAGTTCCTGGTCCAACGTCACCCAGGGGCTTCATCGCTGAGAGGGATGAGAACCAAGCTCTCCTGTGTCCCAGTCCAGCACTCTCCACCAGTACAGCACAATGGGAATCATTTGCTCCATTGCAAAGTAAATACAAATGCATGATGGTATCAATGGCTTGAATATCACTGTGATATACAAACTGTACAAGGGAGGGAGGGAGATATTCTGAATGAACAAACACTTCTCATACCTTTCCGGAAGTCTTCACACCTTTCCACAGGCTAAAGAAAAGAACGATCACCACCACCCAAAGACACAACACAAGCTGCCATCGGGGCCAGCCAACGTCTTGAATTCCGGGGCTTTGGTGAACCTGCAAAACTCGCCGTCTAGCCAAAAGCAGACACAAAACAGCAGAGTTTGACCATTTTTTGATGGAAAAGCAGACAATGAGTTCTCTGGTCCCTGCCTACAAGTGGCCAAGACTGGGAAATTTTAGTTCATTTCTGATCAGAATTAACCCGACGTACACCTTCCAGACTGAACATAGACTCAAATATGTTCTGTGATCAAGTCTATATGTTTCCAAGCTTGTAATATCTTTCACAGATCAATCACTCAATCAATCAATCAAAATGTATTTGTCAGCAAGTTCATATGGGAAAAACTGAGCATGAAAAAATGCTTCTTTTTGTAGAATGCACACAATACTCCAAACTAACATTTCACCAAAAGCCTTTTCATGTTCCATGTTCATGGATTTGGTGTGAGTCTTTCCTGCTTGCTCACTTTCTGAATCATAAGTAAAGGGGAAAGGTCCACCCCGTCCTCCCAGTACGGCCCCAATCTAAAGCTGCTCCCGCTTCCTGCAACTCCTCGTAGAGGGAAAATACATAGAGATCCTGCGGGGGATCTCCCATATAACATATAATTTGGCCCTAATGGCTTTGGGGCCAGAAGGTCCTCACAGGGGTCAAGCAATGCCCTGCAACATGTCCATCTCGTGGCTCTACATCTTGCATATAACCGAAATCAATGGGACTTTGACATTGGTGCCATGTGCTTAGGAGCAGGGTGCTCAAGTTTGTTTGTTCTGGCTCTGCCTTAAAGGCCAGGACTGAAAAACAAACCAGGGCACATCGCATCGAGGGACGTCATGTTCTTTTAAATCATGTTTCCTGTTTAGGCTTCATATCCTTCTCACAGTGTGATAAAGAGGGTGCATTCGGCATAGTGCACAGAAGAGCAACGGAATACGCAATGGAGGGGATCTCAGGGATGTGTGTCCTTCTCACATTGTCTCCGTCTCTCTGAGTCACAGGCATATGGCTTGCAGAGAGCTCAGACCCCTCAGTTCAGCATCGGAGAGGGACGGTCCAACTGGGATGGTCCCTCTGGCCCCTTCCAGCTCTACCGTTCTACAATTCTAGTTAGAACTTTCTTGTCCTTTCTTGTCCTTATGGCTTTACCCAGTAGAGTCCTAAGATTCACAGGGGAGCCCTCCTTAGTTACTGCATGACCAAGGAAATATCACCATGTAATAGCATACAGCCTGCAGCTTCTGGAACCTTGTCCCACGTGTGGTTCAAGAGGCAGAAACTGCTGCAAATTTCATCTGCTCCTGGAAATGTCTATCAAAGGTCTATCACTATTTCATTGGTGTCTTAGCTAGAAAGTTTAAAAAAAACATAGTTATTGTTTGAGCTTGTTTTTATATGTTAATGTTGTATTTTGCATGTATTTCAGTATACACTGCTGAATGACCAAGGCATATGGCCATCTAGTGCTAAGCTGGAGAAGGTGGTGGAGACTACCTTAGACTTCTTGCTTTCTACTAGATGATGTAGTCTAAAAGTTGAGAAAGAGAAAGAGAGATGGGGGGGGGGGAGAAGGAGATGGAGACGGAGATGGAGAAGGAAGAGACAGATGAGGGAGAGGGAGACGGAGGAAGATGGAGAGGGAGACAGAGAAGGAGAAAAGTGGGATAGTCGACATGCTGTTCCATCACATTTGTTGTGAGTGTGGCATCTACACTGTTTCTTTCAGATGTGGGTTTTAGATGAGAACTACATTACTTGACTTCTACAGCATTTAACTAGAACAGGCCCAGGGACTGAGGACTCTATAGAACAAGATGCAGGCTGCCAAAAATACACATTTCCTTCCATTTTATGATGTGGTGACTCATAGCAGCACTCTGAATCAATGAGGTTAAGAAGGAGTGGAAGAAATAACTACATTGGGCATCTTACAGAGAGGATTAAGAAAGCTTCTCCCCCATTACTTCATTATTTCCAGAAATGTTAAATTCCCAGTCTTTCTATAAATTTTTTCTTATTAAAAGGTTTTTAGAAATAATTGAGGAGAGACAGTACGAGCTGAGTAACATGATATAAAGACCCTGTCTTAAATACTTTAGTCATCATGTGAAAGGAAAGTATTTCATAATCCAAATCTGTTCAATTTTTCAGGGGCATGGAGAAACCAGCTTTGGTCCTTGAGGTTTGTTCCCCTTGAATTTCTGTGGGTCTTTTCCCCAACACATACCTTGAGAAATATTAACCTTTCAGGATTAGGGAATGAAATTAAGTCTGTTCAGAACAGCATATTTCAGTTGAAAGATTAGATCATCCGGGTTATTCTGATCTACAAAGAGCTGGGCCTTTTTATCCCATGTTGGCCTACTTTGATGCTCTCCATTTATAATTATCAAAAGAACAAGATCACGGAACAGCAAAGAGTTACAATATAATTACTGCTCCCAAGCTTCTAAAATAGGGCAACTTTTTATTATTATGTTAGAAATGTCAAATAGAAATAAATGAAATAGATTGTTAAACAAATACGCTTTGCCGAGAGGAAAATTAATTCATCTTCCTGTTGCGTTGCTTACTTGAATAAGAAGGGCTCCTCCTCAGTCTTGTGTTTGCATTTTATTACAATTAGAGAGGAAATAATAGGAAACACTCCACTTCTACTCCTGCCTCCCTGTCATAATTACTAGCTAGACCAAATAAAAGAGGCCTACTTATGATTTAGTTCATTTTCTTTTTACAATATGTGCTCCCTTGCTATTGTGCATGGTCTAGTCAGAATCGTGAGCTCCATAACACTTAAAAGTATAGACTGCGAGGGGATCTTCAGAGCACAATGCTCAATGTCCGGGATGTCATCAGCCACACAGTATGGTATCAATGGCTATGCGAATATCTGAGGCATGCCAAAGAAGACGTGTTTTGTTCTACTCGGAACACAGTGTTCAGAGCCGATGTTAAAGTGAGGCTGTCATGGCCATGGAGAGGAAAAGCTCTCATTCCCCATGTTTCTAACTTCTCAAGAGCAAATTCCCTCCCATCTTTACTGTAGTTATAGTGGAATATTTGCTAAGGAAGCCCATCCTGCCCATAGTGTGGTCTGAAGGCACACATGGCATCCACCATGCTGAAGCTAAGCAGGTCTGGGACTGGGCTGAGCTTGGAAGGGAGACCACTGGAAACTGCATGGAGCCACCTTGCATTCCATAAAGGGAGAAAGATGGCATATAAATATAATAAATAAATAAGCAAGCAAATGATCTCCTTTGAACAGCATCACTGCTTTCTGGGCCCATTTCAAAGGGATAGTGTTGATATTTTGAAGCTAAAATGTGTGAATCTCCTTGGACTGGCCAAGTCTTTTTCCCATAAGTCCTACATCCCCCACCCCCAAATGGGGAAAATTGGGAAAATCTTGAGTCTATCCTAATGACTTAGATGATCTGCTGCTGCCAGTCAAGAAAACAGTCCCTGTCTTTCCATGCCTGGGCAAGAACAAATGCCAGCTCTCCAAAAAAAACCAAACCCCTTTGCTTTCCAAAGTGTGCTGCATTCCAAAGTTTATGCAATTACGTGAAAAGAAAAGGGAGGAGAAAGAGGAAGAAACCATTCTTCTTTTGCTGTAGCTACCTCTGCTTCTGCCTGGGGGAGGTAAGGGTGTTTAAAGTGAATTGGAGCAGGTGGGGTCGGGTTCAGTCAAACACCAAACATTCTGTGTTCCCAGTTCAGGATACTTTAAGGACTTCCTTCTCCATTTCCCTCCTACCATCTCTTGCTTCTCAGGTAGTCCTAATTTAGCTTCAGTCCTGTTGATTCTCACTGGAGTTCATTCTTAGAAGTAGAACAGAATGTCCAATGCTAAATTTGAGCGACTGGGAAACAACAATGGAGAGTCACCACCTGCAGGACCTGCATGTGGTCTGCCTGGAAAAATTCTAGGGAATCAGGCTCTAGAATTCTAGTTGACCACTGTGGGAATCAGGTTTCCATTCAGGTGCGCTCTAGCAGGGTTCTTGGTGGTCTCGCAGCCAGTATTCACATCCACCTGCTGGAGAAAGCAGCACCAATGCGAACAGAGAGGCAGGGGCATGCTTGGAACATAAAGTAGGTAAGAAATCTTGTAGGCATTTATTTTATGTAGTAGGCAAACATTGCACGGAGAGAACAATGGGTGGATCAGATTTCAGAGAGATATTTAGGGCAGTGTGTCCATGAGATTGCAATCTATCCATTTTCTGTGTCACTGAAATAGCTAACTTCAAAGACAGCATGCTTTCTAGCAATGGGTGTTGGGTGGGAAGCTTACATGAAAATGCTGCACCTTCCAGGGAGATTCTGAATCTTGTTATATAAGCCACATAAAATTATTTAATTTATACACATTGATGTGGATATGACTTATCATTATCTCTGTATCACTGAAGCTCTCTGGATGGTTTATAAAAACCTGACATCCGGAATTTATTTAATATGTTCCAGCTATGTGGGAACCTCATGAAGAGAGACTGCCTTGGAACTGATATCCAGTAACTTTGGTTAAATATGTGCTTTGTGATGATGCAACGACTGGAGAAGTATGGATGTATGGAAGGGAGAAGGAAGGATAATACAGTTCATCAAAGTTCCCTGCCTTCTGTTTTGGTGCTCCTCTTACTCCTCTTCATCCCTGAATGAAGGCATCATCCCCCACCCCCCACAAAAAAGCAGCGCAAGTACACATTTTCAAGCATGTTCAAAGGCATCGCTCTCCCCCAGAGGCTGAAGTGTTAAAACACCGCTTTTAAGGCGGAAAGTATGTTTTGTGCACTTCTGAATGTAGCTGCAAACTCAGGAACTAGAAAAGCCCCCCTGAGGATGCTCCGTCCACATTCAAGGTTGAGGGCAAGACAGGTCCACAAACATGAACGAACTTCTTGGATATCCCTAGGAATATGAACTGAAATCGGAAACAAATCCAGATCATTTTCAGAAGCAACATTATCTCCAGACATCTCGTACTTACTCATAGAATTCTGCAGCTGGAGTAACCTTGTATTTGGAGTAAGTGACTCCAGTAACAAGCACCGAGGCGTTCCTGGGGTCCATGCAGTTGGCACTATTCCAGGGATTGCCGCATTTGGTCCAGGGAAGTTCTCCAAGGGTGAAGGATGCAAACAGATAGTACAGAGACCAAGCTATGATGACGTTGTAGTAGAAGCCCACGTAGAGAGCTATGAGTATCACAGCATAGCCTACACCTGAAGACCAAGCACACGGAGATTACACACAAAGTTGCACAATGTATTACAGCAGGAGAAGATTCCTAGGGAAGGACAGACAGGGGTGCTATCACTCCACAGTTGCAGTTCGCAATGAGTAAACCGGGTTTTAGTTCCCCTGATTTCTTTGCAATCAGAAGCAACCATACGATTAGACTGTGGTGGACTATTACTTTAGGAAAATAATTACTAGATATGCCATAAATTATTATATTGATGGTATTTGACCAGTCAGTTCACCAGCATGGCAGCTCTGGTGGTTAGCAAAGGAAATGCATGCAAACTCAGGCTGAGAATCCAGAATACACAATTCAGTGATGCTATCTCAGTTCCTTTCAGAGGTAAATATGGACTAATAAGTCACACAGCTGGCTATTGTGACAGCTGCGTTCCAACCAGATGGTCCTGCGATCCTATCATTTGAATAGGTGATTGAGCATTGCCATCTCGCTGCTCCATTTGTCAGACCCGTACCATTTCCCCCACCTTCTCGATGTGACAACTCCACCATTTATAACTAAGATTAACCTGCCGTGTTTAAACATTCCGTGCTGTCCCTGGGTTACTAATGCATGGGACTGGAGTAGAATGCAAACTAACATTAGTTAATCTTTCTTTGCCTTTCATTTCCCCTACTCCAATAAAGTAATATTTTAGATTTTTTAGGTCATCATTTACATCAAGTCATATAGTGCAGACATGTAGAGTTTGGTTTGGTTCACATTTTATTTGTTTTGGAAAAAGCTTAGCAAATTATTCTTATTAGCAGGATGAACATAACTTGAAATGTAAATTATTATTAGCATTGCTATTATGCAGGTAGGAGAAAGCAAGAAGGACGGACTCATCCAACCAATCCCATGGCTTTTAGTGCTAAGCTCATTAAAGTTTGAGTCTGAATTCTCATGCATTCATTCAGAATTAAGGCTGTTGCTTCTCCACTCCCCCACCCTTCTCCCTCCCTGACAAAATCCTCATCTTTAAGTGCCCAACATATTCCTCCCAAGGCTAGGAAGAATGATACCTCCTGAACATATCTGGCGATGCTGTGTGAGAATTTGATTTTTGCTCACTTTTCATAAGCATTCACCACTATTTGCAAATTTTGTCCTAAGTATCATGCAAAGAATTTCCAATTAAAACCATAATTGTAGTTTTTCCGTTGCTTTAATGAAGGCTATAAACCTGGAGTACGACACTCCATTGCGTTCCAGACTAAGGTTCTGCTCCCAGCTTAATGTTCAGTGTTTTGTATTATTAGATCAGTGAAAACATCATGTGGAATCCAGGTTTCTGAGGGCCAATGGCAAAACACACATGCAGAATTCCACTGCTGGCCTAAACTTTAGCTAGCTGATTTGGGCTTGGCATGAAAAGGCACAAAATTGTCAGTTGTGTGTCTCTAGGGAGGAGGGCACAGGTCCACATCGACATGTACTGGGAACAAACAGATGGAGGGAAAGTTTCATTTCCCCCTCTCAGTGTGCCTTGGTCCCAGTTTGACTTGGGCTCCTGCATACTTGTTCTGACATTAAAAAGGAACAGCTTCTTAGAAGCATGGGACACATATTCTGTGGCATGTAATTCGAAAGTGGTTTTGATGTTCTGGTTATTTCACAGTGCATAACCGTGAAGTTCTCTATTGCCTAGATGGTCACTGGGTGGTCAGCTGGAGCAGCGGAAAACATTCCAGACCCTGTCTGGAGAAGCTGCACTGTCACACAGAGCATCGCTCATTATACCTGCCAAAAAATAGTCGGACTGCAGCCATAAACTGAAAGATCACCAATTAATTTCAGAAAACGTTATTTTTCTAAGGTTGCAATACTGGCCAATTGTGGATTCATGTATTGTGAAATACACCACAATCCTTCTGCGGCTCAAAGAAGTCCTGTCCTGCCAATTTCATTCCTTTAACAAATCCCTCTTTGTATTATATAATTTTCAATAGTTGCTTAGCTCTACTTCAGTTCCATTATTGTTAGTATGATTATTGTTGGAGATCTTTTTAAAGTAAGCTGATCTTGGCATTCTAGAATGAAAACTATGAACAAGAGCCATTCCTATTGATTAACAAGCTTGCCAGTATTGGTGGATGAGCTTGCTGCCCCATTAGTTTCACTGAGAATGATTTGGTTTTCAAAACAGCAAAACTATCAAATCTATTGATCTTTAGAATATCTTTGCTGATATCCCAAAACAAGGAATTGTTTAAAAATAGCAAACTAAAACTCTTGACCAGAATTTGACTTGGCATCTGATTGAGGTTCGGATCCAGATTGATACTGGATCAATTTCCCATGGCTGTTCTCCCAGAGCCCTGAAAATGCCACAGAGATAATCAGGATGCCCTGTGAAATGGTGTGACCTATTGTGTAAGCAGATCCTATTAATTTATTTATTATATCTATATCCCACTTTTGTCCCATGGTGAGGCTGAAGGTGGCTGCATGCGTTTCCCAGCTGGTCTCCCCTCCAAGCTCAGCTCAGCTCAGCCCAGCCCCAGCCCCACTTAGCTTCACCATGGTGAATGCCTTATGTGCCCTCAGACCATTCTTTGAGCCCCTAGGTCCAAGACAAGATCTTCCTTGACCAGGCAAATTCCCAATGTTTTTTTCCTGGCAATACCTTCTTTACTGCGTACATGTCATACATTTTGTGAAAATGGTGTCTATTCTATCTTTATGTTGGCTTTTGACCTGGTGTTGACCATGAAGGCCATAAAACAGTCTCTGAAAATACAAAATTAGCAAATAAAAGCTTCCTTTAATGCACACACCCAAGCGCCATGAAGCAAACACCTTAAGTTAAAGAGATCTAGAAATTTACCTTTAAAAAGTGGACAAATTTTCCACACAGTCGCAGCCCCTTCTCTGTTATACTGGCCCAAAGCTAGTTCCATATAGAATAAGGGCATCCCAGCGATGATGAGGAAGAGGATGTAAGGGATGAGGAAGGCACCTGGAAAACAAAACCACCAAGTAGAGGCTCACCATGCTCACACTTTGCAATGTGTATTTCGGTAAATGAGGGAAAAGCGAGGACCTCAGGAAAATGTGCAAAAAAGGTACACTTTCCATATTTTTCCTGAATGATGACCCCCCCCCACTCCTGCCAAAAAAGGAAGCAACAGAAGAAAATGAAATCAAATGAAACTGAGCCTTGATGTGGAGTTGGAGGAGTTCAGAAAGCTTGAGCTTCTGTGGTTCCTGCATCCTAAATATGGACACGTGCTCGGCCTGGTGGTCATATAACCCCAGTTCTGAAACTTCCAGAACATGTAACCTTCAAAACACAACCCTATGCATGTTCAGGCAGGAAATGCAATTCCCAGCATCCCCTGGCCAGCCAGTTTGAGGGATTGGCTCTCCTTGCTGAGTTGCAGCAACCAACAAGAGAGTCCCATTTTTGAAGCATATGGGAATGGGATTATTCTGCTTCCAAACTGTGGAAGTACACAATCTGGTCCCCACTGGGGAACAGAGTCAGGACACTTCTTCTTAATTCAGATTTCAAAATTGCAATACTTCAAAGGGTTTTTTTAGAACATTTCACCATGCCCAGCTTTATGATTTTCTTTTGCAATTTGGTAAACCCATTTTAGTCAGTTCCAAGAAAGGTGGTCTACAAATGCAAACTAAGGATCATACTAAATAATGAGCATCAGATGGTTTCCCATCCAGAGATGATCTCTGTCACCAGCTTGTCTTTCACTGCAGCAAGGGGCTCTTGGCTCGTACTCGCCATGTAACGGGAAGCTGTCTGAACGAAAGGTTGTGGCTTGTTTCAACCAAGTCCAGAGCTGCTTTCTATCTTCTCTTTCCCCTCTGCAGTTCCAAACCCCACAGGGCCTTTCCCCCTCCTGTCCTCTGATCTGTGGACACTTGGGAGGAGCCCAGTTGGCTGAACAATGAGCCAGATGTGAAATACAGCCCAATGTTTGTGCTCAGCTCTGCGCTCGTGTGTTCTGAGGCTGGGCAGTGGTGATAGCTACCACTCTGGACTGAGTCAATCCATCTCTGTGATATGCGTCTCCCTGGGAAAACAAATGCATTCTCCCATCAGGACACGACTGATTTAAATATCAAAGTACAACTGGAGTTAATGGGCAACGCACGAGATCAAAGAACATAGACTGCGACAGATTGCATGTATTTGTTTGAGGAGTTCATAGACCCCATGACACATAAAATGGAATAAATCAGCAAGTACCCAAACTGAGATAACCAGAGTATGGACCCATTAATTTATTTGTTTGCAAATGGATATCTTTCTAAATCCTTCTCTCTCTCGCTCTCTCCGCTCCCGCTCCCGCTCCCGCTCCCATCTCTCTCTCTCTCTCTCTCTCTCTCTCTCTCTCTCTCTCTCTCTCTCTCTCTCAGCTTTATTAATGCAAGGGTAGGAGAACAGGCTTCATCAGGGACAGAAGATACTAACCAAGGGCTTAATCCTGTGCATACTGAGTATCCCCACCCTTGGATGAAACACTAGATGTTCAGAGGGAGATGAAGGGGAAACAAGCTGGCTTTCTGCTGGGTGTCTAAACAATGGATTGGGTGTCCCATTTGGAGCTATAATTGCCTTCTCCCATATGAGTCTGCCCAAGTTTTAAGTTCTTCTTTCAGTACCACATCCCACAGGGGTGTTTGGTGGTAATGCAAGAGCGAGAGAGAGAGAGAGAGAGACAGAGAGAATCTACTTTGTGGCTGCTTCCAGGCTTCCTGCCATGGAAGACAAATTTAGCTTCCTCTTTGCCAGCCTTCCACCAGCAAGCAAAGGCGATTGTATTCCTTGGCAAGCCAATGCGCCCATCCCACTGGATATCTCCCTTCCTTCTTTTATTGTTGCATTTTTAATTGCGCTTTAATGGACTCATTTTCTGAGTCACCACCCCAGGTGTTTTTTACAGGGCTAATCTTCATGGCACAATTTAAGCTGCTCTTAATTATTCATTTTCAAATGTTTGCATTCTTACAAGATTTTAATGGCATTTTATGGTATTGCTTCTATGAACTGTTGTAAACTGCCCAGAAAGCCTGAGCTGTTGGGTGGTACAGAAATGAAATCATAATAATACCAGTGATAAGCCTTTTGATAGATGTCTGCTTTATTCATTGGACTTTTATCCTTCCATTTCCAGTTAAAGAACTCAAAGTGGCTTGTATCATTCTTCTCCTACTGCTCTCAATGGCCAAGTGGAGACTACAACCCAGATCGCCTGAGTGCAGTCCCACACCCTTAACCACTACACCACATTGGCTCTCATATGTATGCATTTTTGTTAATAATCTGCCCCAAACGTTGGGAAAAAGACGAGGTGCAAATCAAAGGCAGGCAGGCAAAGTCATGGCCTCAAGAACTTCCAGAATACTTCTCCGAGCAATGTCCGCCAGCATGTCCAAGCAGAAGGAGCTATGCAAGTTACCATCTGAAACTTCCCAAGGGCTCTAAGTTTCCCAACAAATCCATCTTGCCAAAGGTCTGAGGTGGAGGTTCCCAAAAAACCTTGGAAAATCTAGCTAATTACACCATGCTCAGCTTTCATGAATCTCTGATGAGATCTGAGAATCCACCTCATGTTGCAAGATGGGCCTATTGATTAAAAGCAAAAAGAAAGAACAGGAGTCCTGGGTGGACCCACTGATGAACAGCACATCTTGGAAGGGTTTGTACAAGACTGATGATCCTTCAGGTCAACAGAGAGTGAAGATTTGTGGGTGGCTGTATTTGGCAGAGGGGAAATGACTGTGGAGGTGACGATCAGATTATATTTTCAACATACTCTATTCTAGTGGTGACAAAGGGCCAAACTGCAGGTGCCCCTAAATGCAGAACAGGCAAGGGGTTGCTTAGCTAGTTTGCAGAAAAGCAAAGTGCATAAGCGAGCCACCTGAAAAGAATGTGTGGCCTGCGAAGCAACCAATTAATAATTGTAATGAAGGGAGATGTAGGTGTGGTTTGATCAATACATCTCATTGTACTTAGGCTGTGGAGTGATCCCCTGAACCATCCGGGCTCCATAAGTGTGACATAATGATCATGTGGGATGGGAGCCCTGACCAACCAAGATGTCTATTTCCTTGGAGGAAATGCCATCTGTGGGAAAGCTGCACCTTCACACTGGCTCCACCCGTTGTTACCTTCATGAGTGGCCACAGTGTGCATGCATATTAAGGGGGCATGGCTGGAGCCATGGATTCCCACTGGTTCACCACACCGTTGATACCCAGAGATACCAAGTGCCCAGAAAGGGCTGAGATTTTATCTGAATATGGATTGGTATCTTCTCCAATGGGAGTAGCAGACCAAGTAATGCTTTGGCAGACCCAGGCACAAAGCATCACCCATCCCTGATGTCATCTAGGTGGTCTTGGGCATGGGCTATGTCTCTGTGGTCTGCTCTGAGGACAAATAAGCCACGATGACTTATGTCCTTTCTACACACTTGCTCATTGCTTGCCCACAACAGGCCATGGGGCTTGGTTGGCTTGCTACTCATGAAAGTTAGCCATCCCCGCCAGGTTTGCAAGTCATGCCATGCTGTGACGTGACATCATGCACTGCCGGTGGAGGTATGCAAACCCTGCTGCCATGTAGCACACAAGCAACACATGTGGAAGCTTGGCCTCTTCTCTCTCTCTCTTTTGCTGGTTGTGCAAACACAGCCACTGGTCTGTTTTATATCAACATTGCATGTTTCTGAGTTTTCATCTCCGCAAGGAGGAGGGCTTTTTTGTAAAGTGAATGGACTGTAATCACCCATTCAAGACCAGGCCATAGGAAATGCTTCTCATGATAGCTCACAACAACATTGTTGCTATGAGAAACCATCCCAGCAGTGCTCCTGCCCGTGAAAAAGACCTTCAGCCCTGTAAATGCTGGTTCCTCTGGGTTTTGACCTCCAGGCTTTCCTCACTCTTCTTGGAGATGTTGAGAAGTGGATCCAGAGCGTCCCACAGGAAAAGTACGCATCTGTCATTCAGCCACAGACAGGGAGACTTAACACTTTAACTACAAGGTCGTCTGAAGAGCCAGTATTCAAAGTACCAGTTTGCTGTGGTGCTTCAGCTGTTTGTTTTAAGCTCAATCCATCAAAATGTTTTAATGCTTCCTTTTATAGCTCGCCTCCACATGGATTTCAGAGTGGAAAAAACAAAAGTATAAAGCACCAGTCCAAATAAACAAGCAAGCCTCCTGACATCCGTTCTAAAAGGAGCACTTTTGCAGGGGGAGGGGGGACTCAGGAGAGAAAGAAAACAGAAAAAAGGGGAAGGGAAACACCATGAGTCCTTGGACATCAAGGTGAATCAAAGTGCTTGAACGCATCCGAATGAAACTCCGTCGGCTTTTCATGGGGAGTAATGTACGAACCGATAGGAGGTAGATGAGTGCAGCAGAAAATGCAGTCTGGAGAAGGAACAAATATAAACCTTTCCAAGTAACACTTGACTCTCCCCTTACTGTGTCACAATGACCCCTGTTTCCACAACACAAGTGGCATTTCTGCACACAAGTAACCAAAGTGCCTTCTTGAGATGCCACTGAAAGGGGGTGACACTGGAGATCTGTGATTGGATTTCCTGGGGGCAGGGGTGGGGGGGAGGGGACAAATGGCTTGCAGTCACAATGCCAGGCAGGAAAAAAAGCAGGTTTGCAATACAGTCCTGACAGTGATGAGTAAAAGGTTCCCTTGCTCATTTTCGCTCACTCCCTGTGTATGGAAATAGATTCACATGGGTCTCTGACCTGTTTCAGTTGCTGGGCACATCTACAATTTTGATGCAGCCTTGTGGGCATGCTCACAAAATGTCTGCCAGGGATGTCTTTGCTACTCATTTTCCAGGAAAAGCCCAGTGCAAACAACTACACCAACAATCTGATTATAAGGCTGGCATGGGGAGTTCTGAGCTCCAAAACATTAAACCACCCAAATAAACATGTTGCTGAAGGACAGAATTTGCCATACAGCAAGATAGCTTCCTATTTTTAAAAGTTATTTTTTTATAAAGCTTTAACTCTTAAAAATCAAAAGAGGCAAGGAGCCTGCCTTGTTGCATTTCAGCCTCCCAATTTCAAGAAAAATGTCTTTTTGAATAATGCATGATCTGAAACAGAATTCTCATGCAACCTTAAGAGAAATTGGTTCAGTTTCCATTTGGGTGCCAAACGAGCTGTTTTGCACTTCCCAGACCAATACATAAAGTGGAAACACATTTATTCTTTGGTGTTTGCACTTCTCCGAATATGTCACAGTTCCCTGATCCCCTAAGGTGCATACAAAAAGGCAAATATTGGGAGAAATATTGGGAGTCACAGAAATGGACTTATTAGTAGAAATGATATACACGCTTAATGACAATGATATACAAAGAGGCCTGCTTATATCAGAGATAATTGTTTGCCAAACTTTGTACATATTGGGAAGTGAAATTTCTATATATTAGGCAAGCATGCATGTATTTGGAGAAACGTGCATGCAAATGCCATTTCTGCGAAGACTTCAAATACGACAAACCCATGTGGAAATGGGACATGATAAAACTTAATGGAAACTTGGTGGAAAAAGTTAAAACTGATAGAAGTCAAAACAGGCAGATTTCCCTGTGAAATAGGTCAAGAAAGTGAACATTGAGGTTATAAGAGACTGCCTTCCCGAAAAGCCAGGCCTACATTTTAAATAGCACACTCTTCACTTCAGGTAGTCTCCCGCTAAACTAGTTTAGTGAAATGCCTATGGCAAAATAATCCATTACAGAAGAGTGATGTGTTAATATTAGCCTGGTGGTTTCATTCTACAGCAAGTCACCCTCAAGAGGATGGGACTTGGTGTCTGTGGGAAAGCAGCTGAGATTCCCATCAGTCACGGCACTGCTGCTGCAAAGGTACCCAAAATATCCAGGGCTCAGATCCGTAGAGCAACAGGAAATAAATGGCATCCACATATTTGCATATGCCGAGGTATAAGGTCTCCCTCTGGGTGTCTTTAAAGGACTCTGTCTCTTAACAAGACCTCTATTTATAACGAGCGACGTGTGGACAGGGGGATGCTAACAGTTGATTTCAGGAGAAAGCAATCAGCCAACCAACCTCAGCAAGAAAAAGCCAAGGGAGGCAGGAGAAGGTTAAGTTAAAAGCCATGCTGCTCATGCGCAGCAGGTATTATGACAGAGAGCATCGATGTTCCGGTACCTTTAACCCATCCAACACCCATGGTGGCCCAGCAGGTTGGTGGAGCAAATGGTCTCCCAGAGATTCAGGGCTCCAAATGAAACATTTGGGGCTCCAGTCCCTCATCATGGCCTTGTTGGCAGGCTCTAACTAGCTTGACTGATGGTTGGGAGCTGATGGGCTGTAACCAATTTAGCAAGCCTCTAAAGGATGTTCCACCCCATGCATGCCCCCCAAGCAACAGAGACATGGCCGTCCCCAGTGCCTGTAGCAGAAACACCCAGGGTTAGGTCGAGGATGACAGGAAGGGTCCTGTTTCCAAAAGTTCCCTCCATGTTATTTTAGGGAATCCCCTTCATACCTCTCTCCACAGCCCACTGATGACTCTTTGGGTACCAATCCCAGGTACCAAGAAGGGCTGCCACAGGAAGTGGAGATGGAGAAGCCCATTTCCATCAGTACCATTGATCAGCACAACTCTGGATCCAACCCACTATTTGACCAGAACACTATGCTGCATACACAGTCGGAGAGTGTTTCCTCACACCCACAGCACATAACCTAACCGTGCAGGGTTGTTGTGAGAAGGAAGTACACCAATGTTTCAGATATCACAGTTCCAAAGTGGTCTTCGAGTTTGAAAGGGAACTAGAAGTTCCTCCAGATGCACATCTTGACATGCCCAAAGGAAGGTTTCAGTAGAATTGCAATTCATGATCTTCCGGTAATATAAGCTACCTTTGACCTGCCTATGCATTGAAAGGTTCTGATTCTGCACATCAGCAGAAATAAATAACAATAAAAGGCCCTGAAGAAATGCAAATTTTACATGCTGCACTCCTTTGATCCCACGGTTTCTTTTGAATGCTTTGTGGAGCACTTCCTACCCTTGTTATTCCAAACCATGTGACTGTTATTTGACATCAAAGCTTTCATTTATGAGTTTCATCCTGAAATGCTAAAATGTGCAGGAAGAGACCAAGTAAGAGAGAAAAAGACCTCTCTCTCTCTCTCTCTCTCTCTCTCTCTCTCTCTCTCTCTCTCTCCTATTCTCACTCTTTCTCCTCACTTTGTAAGAATGCTTGGGGATTCTCAGAAAAAAGAACACAAAATTAGATTGTTTCCTTTCCAAATTAAATGCTTGCCCCCACCTGTCACTGCCCTGAGACGGTGGAAAGAATTGTAAAGATTTCGCAGCCTTTTAATTAAATGTTTTGTGTTCTATTATAGCTTTGAGATAGACAATTGAAAAATAGTTATTACTTAGATGAAGCTCTATGGAACCCAAAAGTTTTCTGGGTTTCACATCCAGCAAAATGCTGATCCCATGAAAAGGAAAGAAATTTAGCTTTGATACCCTTACAAGGGTGGGCAAGGTGAGACCTTCCAGATGGTTTGGACTACAACTCCCATCAGCTCTTGCCAGAATAGGTAATAGTGCAGAATAATTGCTGTTGTAGCCCAAACTATCTGGAAGAATGCAAACTGTGGTTTTCTCAAAGCTCACTGGGTAACTTTGGGCCAGCCAGGGACTCTCAGCACAACCTACCTTACAGGGTTATTGTGAAGATACAGAGGGGAGGGGGATTGTAAAAGTTGTCTCGACTTCCTTGCAGGAAGAAAGATGGATGATAGCTATTAAAGATGGGGGTGTTCAGTTTAGACAGATCCTACTTAACTTCCAAAAAGTGGTTGTATCTTTGCATCTCACTAAAATGTTGAGATGGCACTCTAGACCAGCCTTCCCATACAGTTACTTTCCAGACATTTTGGACTGCAACCATCACCATTGACCATGAAAGTGGAATTATGGGAGTTTTAGTCCAGCACATGTGGCAGGGACAAGGTTGTGGGAGCCTCTTTGATGCAACGTCTCTAGGTTTGGTCAAGGTGATAATCCAAGGAGACTTTACTCTGGCTCCAGACAGCATTGTCAATGGCCAAGGATGAGAAAAGTTTCCATTCAAAAGATCAGTAAGACACAGGGAATGGCAATGCCTAAAGAGCACTCTCTTGAGACAGTTCTCCTTAGGTTTTGCCTGCTGACAGGCTGCGACATGTCTTTTAAAGCCAGAGTTTTCCCTAGAAGAAAAAAAAATGATAGAATTGAGGATGGCATTCTTGGACACATCCTGAGAAGGCAAGAATCTGTGGAGAAGAAAGAAGAGGGAGACCAAACAAGAGTTTGGTGGACTCCATCAAGGAAGCTACAGCCTGGAATTTAGAAAAGCTAGGCAGGATTGTCTTGGATGGGACACACCATAAGTCAGAGATGTCTTGATGTTGTTACACAGCAGCAGCAAGAAAAACAAGAACGACAACAGGTGTTTTTACTATTGTAGAGATCTCTTCTAACAAACATTTAAACACACACATGAGTCCCCCAAAACATCTTTTGTACAACTTCAGTAGTCAATGATTTCAGAGTATGCATATCTCCACTTTACATTAAATATTGCGAAGTTTCACTGCTCCACCTTGTGGTATGAAGAATAGTGGAGACTCCCCCAAGATTCTATAGAAAAAAGGAGCTGGATGTATAGCAGGATGGTAACACTTCTTCCTTTCCCCGTCTCCCTTCCATCATTTTCCCTCTTTTGAGAGGATGCATTTCATTCTCTAGCAAACTTTCAAGGAAACCTTTGAGCTTTATTCACTCTCTTTGGGGCAGGGGACGTGAAACGCTAGGAAAGAGTTTGCATTGGTTAAAGACAGTGAAAAAATTACAGAGCTGGATGTCTTAACCTTAGGCGAAAATATTGTCCTGCATACCCTGTGGTGATTATCATTGTTTGCTAGAAGAGATGGTTCCCTCCTCAAAAACCCACCTCCCCAAAAGCAGAAGTCAATAACTTCTGCTCTGTAAGTGAGGCAAAGACAATTGATTGTCTTCCCGAAAGTCTGAAGAACTTAAATGCATGGGGACCTCATTCAGCTCAGGTTATTTACCAGACCTTAGCAAACTTTGCAAAGGAGGGCCCCTTAACCAAATCTTTCCTTCTTCTACTGCTACTCTTTCTCATCCTTCTTTGAGACAATGCTGAGCAGTGGTTAGCATGTCTGATCAGAAGCCAAGTCCATGGTGGTGGTGGGGAATGCAAACCTGTAACACAGGATCCCTCCTACACATACCATGTTCCCACTCCATCGATCCCATCTCAAAAGGCATGAAATAAATGCTTCTGTTTTAATGCTGAGATTACGTTTTCTACATTTCTGAAATCACACTGTGATGCACACTGGGGCCTTTCTATACTTTTTATTCTCCCAGTATTTTAATTGTTAACTTGTTTTAGTTAGTGGGTTTATATTTTAATGTTGGATGCTGTGCAATGGCTATTTTTATTTCTTTTTTTAGGATTAATTTGTTGTAAACCGTCCAGAGACATCTAAGCATGGGACAGTATAGAAAAGTTTAAAATACATAAATATCCCCAAAGCAACACACACACGTGCGCACACACCACTTTTCTGCTATGTGTTTAAACAAATATCTAACTGGAAGAACAACTCTTGCTCAGCATCTTTAAATGCAGGGTTGCTGCTGATCAAGTCTGTGTTGTTGGGCCAGCCCTTCCCTAAACCCTAACCAGCTCTCTAAAGAATGAGAGTTGGTTTTGACTGGTTGTCAGAGTACAGTTGCAAATATTGCATAATGAACCCCATTCCCTTTCTTTTCCTGGTTTGCCTCATTGTAAAATCCAGACTTATTTCCTGAAGTTCAATTTCTCTGCAAACTGACACTCAATAGACCAAAGAGCTAGGTAACTCAGATGTGATCTTATTGTGTCCTCAGTGTGCATAAGCCTCCAAACATAAGAGCATCCAGTGTGGAGCAGGAGATATTTCAAAGATAATCTTCAGCTCCCTGTTCCAGAAATGGGGGAAGGGAAGGGAAGGGAAGGGAAGGGAAGGGAAGGGAAGGGAAGGGAAGGGAACGGGAAGGGAAGGGGGATGAAATGCTACCAGAATATTGGGACTGGCGGGCAGCAACCCTGAGAGCTCTTGAAAGGCCTGTGCCTCACCCTGAGTACCCAGGACTTCCATCTCTACGTCCTCAGGGTCCCCTTCTTCTTCAGAATCCCAGTCACCCTGGGATACCTTCCAAGAGTGGCAGTCAGCTTCACTCACAACAAGCATTAGAATAGTAACTTGCTGAAATGTCTTTCATCTCTTGGCACTGCTTCTGACACTGTACAAAAGAAACAGAAAATGTTGTAGGGCCATCCACCCTTCACTGAAGAGTGGTTCCTTTATTTGTTGTGATTCTGTCTTGATACAATAAGTGGTGGGAGTCCATGCTCTGTTCTAAAAGTAGACTTGGCAGTACAGGGTGTGTGATTGCTTATGTAAGTGAACCAGACATTCACTCATGTAGTTTAGGTCTCTCCATTCTACCTACAACACTGGCTCTAACTAGATCTTTACGTGGGATTACTAGGCCTCATTGATGTGTATCTTTCTCCTTTTAGATAAGGACAAGAAACATGTAGTGGCATATTAACACACTCATCCACGAAACTCACTCGATGCCTTGTAGGCCAGTCACCCTAACCAACCTCACAGTGTTGTTCTGAGGACAGAGTGGTGGTGGTGAACCATGTACTCTGCCTTAATCTCCTGGGACGAGAGGCAAATCTGCTTGTGATTCATAACATTAGTGCTTAATGTTATTAATTATGTGGTGAGTGGACATCATCTCTTCACATGCCATTCCTGAGTGGTCGATACCTTCATAAGAACATGGGCCAGCCAAGAATTATGAAGACAACAGCTGGAATAAAACTTCTTGGGGGGAGATCGTGGGGCGAGTCTAAGTGAAACAGATCCGGGAAAGCAAAAATAAAGTATCCTAATTTTCATGGATGAGCTTAGATTCATATGCTCCTAATGTGGTTAATTGCAAAATTTCCATTCCAGATGCCAAGGAACTGAGGAGCGTTGAAAGAGAAAAAACATCATTTAAGTGTAGCATTTGG
The DNA here is from genome assembly GCA_023646645.1 of Varanus salvator macromaculatus. Lineage (NCBI taxonomy): Eukaryota > Metazoa > Chordata > Lepidosauria > Squamata > Varanidae > Varanus > Varanus salvator. Next base: position 4,787,339 of record JAIXND010000657.1, read on the forward strand.
CAAGTTATGGTTGGACATAATTTCATACAATCCATCAACAAGTCATATTCCAAAAACAACATCTGAAGACCAGGAGAAACTTGCCCAGCGAACTACTTTATGGGATTGGAGGTACATCTGAACTTATTTCTGTGGAAACTTGGAGTGATCTACACTAGGGGTAGCCAGAAAGTAGATCTTCAGTGGATCTCTAACTCAATATACCTGAGCATTGGCTTCTGCAAGCTGAGGTCTGAGATATTTGAAGATCAGTCTACTTCCAAGTCCTGCCCAACAGCAGAATGAGATAATAAAAGTCTTTGCTGTTTCTTGAGTGTTAAGAATTACATGTGCAAAGCTAATTACACAAACTAATCTATCATAAAGAAAATCTAACTCAAATAAACAGCATTAGTGCAGCATTAATAAATAAATGTTCATTAGAAAACCCTTAGTTCCCTTTAAACAATTTCTGTGCAATATTGTGTACCTTTTTTCTAACATTCCGATGCTGAGTTTTCCAGTATGGAATATATTTATCCCATACTCTCAAGGAACCCATATTATTCCTGTTCTTAACAGTATTTCTGTTATCATGTATCACTTCCAAGATTTTTAAAAGATACTAATAGAATACAACTTCCCCCCCTCACTATTCATCCAGAGATGGAAGCTCTAGTTTCTTCTTGCTTTTAGCCAACAAGTACAATGTTGAGGTGGTAGAAAGGACTTACCACTCCAAATTGCAGGAGGAAGATACATTTTTTGAGTGTTCCTCCCTGTAAAACACAAAAACTCCCTATGAGTAGAAAACTGGCAAATCTGGACAAAGGTTCCATCTAGCCCTCTTGTTGGTGTGGTACATTTCTGTTCACAGGGATCTCTTGTTCAGTTGCACACCCTCTTTTAAAGATATGACACTTATTTGAAGTCATGCAATACTTCAACCACCTCAGCATGTCAGTCTACATCCATGTCATTTGTTCCCGTGCAAGACTCAGCCTTGCTCCACTACACATGGCACTCCAGCCTTAACAAGCTTCTTTCCAGAATCGACATCACTCAGTTTGGCTAGTTTGGACGCTCACAGGAAGAGGCTCGTGTGGAGCGCAGCAGGACACCAGGATGTTCCTACTTGCATCTGCTAAGAATAGCCCTCTGGGAGACAAGATGATGCCTTGCGTTAACACAGACGCGAACAGGCCAGAGTACGAAATAATGACGAACGGAACGATTGTGGAACAAGGGGGGCTCTCTGAACACATGACAAGACAATGGCCTGGTGATCTGCTCATGAACATCACTGAGGCACAGAGGGAGGCACTGGAAGTATGGCAGAAGATCAGAGCAAAGGAGTGTGGCCACATAAAGCCATTCAGATCCTTGCCTAGAGCAGAACTTCAGAACTTCAGGCCCGGGTCTAATTATGGCTCTCCTGGGGTCCTAATCCCCTGATAGCCCCAGGTCTATCCTCTTTTCCCTGACTTGTCTGGCAGTTTCCCAGCTTTTGAGCACTTTTTCCCTTCGAAAGGGATGCAATTCTCATCCTCCCCTAGCAGAGGACTAGTGGAGTCCTCCTTCCATGCAGAGGAGAAACTAGAGCTCCCAGAGATGGAGGATGCCATGGAAAAACTCCTATTGGGGACGTGGAGAAATCTAGGCCCTTGAGGGAAATGGTCGCAGATCTAACTTCACAGGACAAGGAGAACAGTTCCACCTCTGAGGCAGAAGTTGGGTAATCCTGCTGCCCCAACAAGAGGCAGGCCAGAGAAAGAGTGTGGCGTTACAAGGGGGGACTCCTCATGAGCTAAGAACTCCTCGGGGGCAAGGCCTTCCTCATGAATGGGACTTCTGCCAGAGCCCTTCCAACTCACTGAGTTCTGGGGAGGCTTAGGAAGCTCTGGCTAGCTTTATGCACGCTTGGCTTTTTCTGGAAGAACAGGCTGAGCTGGTTGTGTCCTTGATCGTGCATTGTGCTTGGCTCCTGCCTGCGCCCCCTGTTGGACCGTGTTTCTGTTGCCTGCTGCCCCATGTTTGGAGCTTGGCTTCACCCCCGGCCTCTCCCTGGAAACCGCATGCTTGGCTACAGCTTGTTCTCAGCCTGACTTCAGCTCACAACTGGCCTTGTCCCTTAGTTGCCCCAGTCCTGAACCTAACAAGCCCTCCTAAGGCTCAGTTACTGCACCAGCACCAAGAGCCATAAGTAAAGATATGCTGCTTTTCTGTCCCTGCCCCCTTTTGCCTTCAGCCCCACTGACTCCTGGCAATCCACCTCTGTAGGATGTCAGGCTCATCATAGGGTGATTCCCTTCCTTATAAAGGGGAGGTGGGATGGCGCCAAAAGGTACAGTTACCACACTCCCTGGTAACAGCTGGACCCATGGCATGGACCAAGAGCTGCTGGTGGCACTCTTCTCCTCCATGCCAACCAGAGGATGCTGCGAGAAACTGTAAGTAGGAGAAGCAGGAAGGACGAAGAGGAGAATAAGCCGGGGGGCTCGGGGGGGGTGAACACTGGAGCCTAGCAAGTGACCTGCAGTGCCCACCCTTGGTGCTAATCCTGGGTAAAGCAGGCCGTCCTTCATCTCCACATACAGCCTTGTAAAAGAAAGGGACGTTTTGGTTTTGGTTTTTAACCTTCATCATGGCTTCAGTTTATGTTATGTCTGGGGTGTGCAGGAGAGAATATTTCAAGAAACTATGCAGATAAGCAGTCCTTGCGAAGGGTATGTTAAGCTGACTCTGTCATTCATGGCCTTGCAGCAAAAATGATATATAAATAAATAACAAGCAAGAACAAAACGGACCCCGAGAATGCAGGAAATACTTTCTGTAATGATTTTTATGCTACTACTTGGGGAATAAAGCCACATCTTTTTTGCGATCTTGAGTGACTGACGCTAAAGCATCCGGTATTTGTGCATGTAAATAAAGGACCCGCATTCATGGGGTCAGTTGGCAAAGCTCTTAGATCTGATATGAAGCTGAGTCAGAGTGGGAATTGGCCAGAATTCGGTTAGGTGTCCGGGTCTTAAAGAAGGTTACCGGAGTATTTAGGAGGGCCTCAACAGCTCCTCACTGGATAAGGCAGGGCATTCATTCTAACCTTTACAGCGAGTTCAGACATACACAGCCATGACTTAATTTATGTACACTTAATTGCAAAATGCTTAAATGATTTCTGCTTTCTACTTAATGCCTTTATGCCTTGCTATTCCACCGCAATCACAGCACTCAGGTGGTCCACAGTATTAAACAAACACACACACACACGCAAAACAGATGTAGAAGAATAAAGGTGATATCCCTCTAAGAACACAATTCTATGGTTATCAAAGTGAGTTGCTGAGCATGGTGGGATCACTCCACTTCTCTCAGTTATAAGTGGTTCAAGTCATAGATACCCTTAAGATGTGGCCTGGCTTACGAACAAGCCATCCTTGTTATTTTATTTAACTTCAAGAGTTATTCACCACTCTACCACCAATAGAATTCCCAGGTGGGGAACAAGAAAAAGAAATAATCAACATGCAGATTTAAAGCCTTTATCATCAAATTATGCTAATAAAGCTGGTTAGTCAGAGAAGGCTGGTTTTACATCTGAAAAATGCATTCAGCAGGTGTTGGAGCTCGGTGGACCTCAGTCAGTCAATCTCAAGAGGCAGGGAGCTCCATGGAGAGGAAGCCCAAATAGTAACAGCTCCAACCCCAAGCTGGCTCCAAGCAGACTTGCAACACCATCTTTTGTGCCCCATCAATGACTCAAGTTATAAAATAATCTGGTAAGTGAGACATCACAAGCTTGGCCTTCCCATTTACCTGTCTGACCCCCACAACACTTCAGAAGAATTCATTCCGCAGCCTCAAGCATGCAGTGATCATGTTGCTAACGCAAGGAAGAAAGTGACGTGTACCCATATCAACAAAGAAGTTTGCCAGATTGGTCAGATACTGGGCAGTTTCAGAACATTGCAAATGAGTCACATTTGGAACCACCTTCTCAGACTTAAGCAAACACAAGCGGATTTGGACAACACTCATTTTCTGACTGCAAGTCTCCTGTCGTGGGTATAGAAACCATTTTGTGGGTTCCAAAAGCTGAGCTCTAAGACAGCCACATAATTGTCAGGCTTTATAATTCTGGTTCAGGAACACTTGTGTGGGTTTTATAGTGATGTTTGCAAAAATTTGGAGGCCTGACGTTCTTAAATGAGATTGTGTATCTAAACTCAAGGATTTGTTTGAGATTTGCTGCTTACCACAAATATGTTCAATTGTCTTTTTATCACCAGGCAACTGAGGGATACAGGCTTCATTCGATAGCTGTGCCTTCCACTGCTTGAGGCTCTTGCAATTCTATTTCCACCCCTGTCCTTCCCCAGTCTTGCCAAGAGTTGCCATCTGTCTGCCATGCTCTCTATTCCTCCGCCATGGGACTGGCAGGTGCCCAAAGAAGATCGCAGATGGAGTTACACCATGCTAGGGGTAGCTTGTTGTCAACAGCAAGTCAAATTCCCCAGAAATTAGAAAGGGTTCTGTACATACCCCTTTTAGTGAAGAATTACATTGGAAACTTCCCACTACTAACCCATTCCCTAGAAGGGTTTGTCCAACCAGGGATGTCTGGTTTCCTCAGTCTGCCAAGAGAAGTGGTCTCTCCTTTAGCTTCTGTAGGGAAGAGGTGGCGGAAAATCCACATCACCCCATGTCATATTATTGTACCATGAGGAGCCAGTGTAGTGTGGTGGCTAAGAGAGAAGACTGGGACTCGGGCAATCCGGGTTCGAGTCCCCGCTCAGCCATGGAGCCAACTGGGTGGTTTGGGGCTAATCCCAGACTCTCAGCCCAACCTACCTCACAGGGTAGTCATTGCCAGGATACGGTGGAGAGCAGTGAAAGGAGAATGGTGTAAGCCGCTTTGTGCTTGTTAGAAGAGAAAAGTGGGATATAAAACTAATAAATAAATATATCAATGACTGGACACATTCAGAAATGGCATCTTACTAACTCCGAGAGGAATGTGTTCATGACACTTTAAAAAAGCATCTTTTCCTATTTTATCTTGTGTAGAGGAGAAAGGGTAGTCCCTGCTCCCCTAAGTCAGTATTCAGCTCAGCTTTCCTTCTTCAATCTGCCAACTCCGGTTAACACTGCATGTATCTGATGGTGAACTCTAGTGCCATAATAAATGGGTGAACCTTCATGATACCAAAAGAATCTTCTTTTATTGTTGTTTTCCCTTCGGTGGACTGAACCCCTGGGCATTCAAATCATGTAATCCGAGTGTCTAGCTTGCATGATTACAAGCCCAACCTTCAAATGCATGTGCTAAAATTCCATGTTCGTGTCAGGGAGGCAATGCAACAAGCTGCTAAGTTCCAGGGATGCACTGAGAACCTCTTTTAATTCAAGCTGGATCTGCCGCTGGGATGTCAAGGGAAACAATAGACCAAACAGGTCTACTCCGAAGCAGGTCCCACTGTGATCCATGGGTGCTCCTCCTTGTTAAATGTCTGTGCATCTTTGGAAGTCAGGTTCAGTAAGAGCCACTGGGCTTATTCACAAGCTTCGCATCAAGGTGCAATATTGAAGCATGTGACCCAAAACACTTTATACCAGCTGCTGAACTCTGCAGGGCTTGTTCTGGGGCAAATGCACATTGGGGGCACAGCCCCACAGCTATTTCCCACAGCCTTGGATGAATCTGCTGATCGATGCCAGTGGAAGTTTTCCCAGCTCTGCTAGGGGCAATTCAGGGGGCGATTTTCAAAGGACATTGCGTGTAGGGAGAGAGGGGCTCATCCCCCTCTCCCACATGTTGCCATGTGCTTCTCAATCCTCCCCTGTGCATGCCAGTTGAGCTTATTTCCATTGAAGATGCTGAGGTTTTCCCTAATCTTAGATTCCATGCTGGTGGGTCCAGGAGGGAAGAGTAGGCTAGACCTTCCCTCCCTATGCACTGGGCTCCAAAAAATCTCCCTGTAAAAGGAAAACTTCGTCCCTCTATCAAATAAATGCCCTTGCATTTACTGTTGAAGGAAACATTTGGAACATGTTGCATGAGATGTCTCCTAGTCAAAACTTTTCAGTGGATATATCTGGCTCTAAAAGGGGATTGGGGGACTTCAGCGAACCCTATAATGATGGCCAGGTAGCACCCCCATGAACAAAGATACCCTGCAACTCCAGTAGAAACCACTGGGGCGGAGGGAACAGTGGGGAAATTCTTGTTTGTGAGCTTTCAGGAGCCTTCTGGTTGGCCCCTGTGGGATGGAGAATGTTGGACTTCCAAGAGCTGTGGTCTGATCCAACACGGTCATATGTGGGCAAAAGAAGCTCAGAAGACGCCAAAACTGGCTCGACCACCTTCACATTCATTGGGGCTGAAGAGCTGGGGCAGTGAATTGCTGCACCCAGCCTCCCCATGCAGTCACAAACTCAGCTGCTCTTCGAAGAATGCGTTGGATGGCAACACCACTGGTGTTCTTCGTTGCACTGTTGCCCTCCCAGCAGCCCTAAGAGGTGGGTCACAACTATTTCCATTTTGCACATGCACTGATTGTGTGTCCCCACCCAGTGCTGGAACTGCCCAGCTAGGAAGATGAGATGCGTTCTTTCTTTATTTGGACAGGCAGCAAAGGTGGCTTTCAAACTGTATAATACTTGGGCACTCTTTCATTCTGATCTTAATGCCACTCTCAAATTTCATTATCATAGAATCATAGAATAGTAGAGTTGGAAGGGGCCATGAAGGCCATCAAGTCCAACCCCCTGCTGTTGTGGGACACCAGCTTGCACCATCCCACTCAGTCAGCTGTCCAGTTCCTTTCTGAATGTCTCTAGCATGGGAGAGCCCCCCACCTCTCCAGGCAGCTGGTCCCACTGCAGTATTGCTCTGACTGTGAGGAAGCTTTTCCTGGTGCCCAGCCTGAATCTGCGTTGTCGCAACTTGAATTGATTATTCCATGTCCTGCACACTGGCATCAGCAAGAAGAGATCTTGACCTTCCTCTTTGTAACAGCCTTTGATGGTTAGGGTTAGGATTTCTTCTTGAATGTCTCTAGTGTGGGAGAGCCCATTAAATTCCTTTCCTACCCCCACTTTTCCCTTTTCTTTGTTGCTCTTTCTGCTCCTGTGCTCCTTATTGTTTCTTGGTCCTATGTAAAGTTTTAATCTTCACTATTGTCACTGTACATTAGTAGGTGCTAGGAGAACTAGGTGTGATGCTTACATATTTAATATTGATGATGCTGATAGTAAGAATAGCAATTGTGGCCTCACAAGTCTGAGACTTGTCCAGGGCACCCTTGTCCCCTCCAGCCTTCATGGCAACCTTTGAACCCAGGAACCCCAGCACCAGAATCCACGTCTCCGCAGACCCACTGCCCAGACTTGCCTGGCCTCCTGTCTCCCCTGCCCCAGATCAGAGAAATACCTGAGTGAGGAGATGGTGGCCGGAAAGCGGGAGCGCGACAGCGTGGCAGCGCCACGGACTTTCTTACCTCCCCCGTTCTTGTAGCAGAGGTAGGGAAATCTCCACACGTTGGCCAGATCCACCGAAAAGCCGATGACGGAGAGGAGGAAGTCTATCTTCTTGCCCCACGTCTCCCGGCCGGGCTCGGGGGCGCCGGAGCTGTAGTTGGAGCTGCCGCTTTGCAGGAGGTTGGAGCTGGTGTACTGCACGCCGTTCTGCTGCTTCACCAGGATGAGCTCCACGTCCTTCTTGGGCGGCTGGTGCTCCGCCGGCGGCGGCGGGGGCTGCCACTGGCCATCGGGGCAGTCCCGCGACGGCGCCCCCGCCGCGCTCCTCCGCTCGGGCTGGCTGGCGGGCTGGCCGATCATCCTCCTCGCTGGGAGCGCCGGGGAGAGGAGAGAGAAGGAGAGGCGCTCAGCGTGGGCGAGCAGCGCGAGGGCGAGGCGCGCAGGCGGGCAGCAGGCGCCCCCGGCGAGCGCCGCGCAGCAGCTCTCCAAGAGCGCAGCGCAAAAGCGCACGGCGGACAAAGAGGCGGAGCGGCGGCGGCATCGGCAGGAAGGCAGGCGGGGGGTGGGGGGCTCCGCGCAAGTCCCGCGGCGCAAACCCCCTCCGCGCCCGCCTCCTCCCCCTCCCCTCCCCCTCCCCCTGGGGGACACTAAACTAAGCCAACTGGCCGGCACCGGGCTCCGCGCTGCTCCTGCGAGCCAGCCACCAGCGGCGGCACTCCTTCCCCGGCTTCCACCCCTCCGGGACGGTCCCGGTCCCCTTTCCGGGTCCAGCAGACCCGAGGCCGGGCTGGAAGACGCGGTAGCCAGCCTCCTTTGTCTGAGGCACACTCCCAAGTTCAAAGGCGCGCTCCTGCCTAGCCTCGACAAACATAAAAACAATCGGAATAACGATCTGACTCGCTCGCCTCCCTCCCCCATGGGAGGCGCGTGGAAGCACTTAGGAAATGAATCCCCAAAAGGCGCCCGGTGTGTTTCCTGCGCCGGGTCGCTCATGAGCTGGTTTGCTGTCCTCCTACTCCCGGGGACTGGAGCACAGCCTCTGATCCACCCAGCCCCTTCTGCTTCTTCGGACTACAGCACCCATTGCCCTGAGCCAATGAGGAACAATGGGGATTGTAGTACAAAACATCTGGAGGGCAGCACTGTAGGAGAAGCGCCTCTAATTAGAAATCAAAGCCAGTTATTTTAAATAAACTGGAATAAACATGCTAGGATGCCTTTCTCATTATGTTTGTGTCCATTCATTCTTTTATTCTTTGACCGCTAGACTCTCCCATTCTTATATGCACACAATTTCTAGAGTTCCTTATTGTCACTATTGATCACCCTGAATTTTTCTCCTGCTTTTCTTCCACTTACAAGGAACCCAAGGCAACTACAAGGTTCTGTTTCTCTCCATTTTTATTCTCACGACAACCCTGTGAGGTAGGTTAAGCTGGGAGCTACAGACTGGTCCAAAGTCACTCAGGCCACTTCTCCTGAACACCTTTGACGACTGCACTACATGCGATGCAGGCACACTCCAATCTGGACAGTAAAATGGTGTTTACACCTGCTTCATGAGCGTTCGTGTGTCAGAGTGTCGTGCGTGAATTGTGAAGGTGAAAAAACGAAAAGTGAGCCAGTGGTAGATGATAGTGCAAGAGGCAGTAAAGTACAATTCTATGAATTCAATAGAAATAAAATTAGACAGTAAGAGGCATACAGAACGAAAAGAACCTAAACTGCAGTTGTACCAGGCGCGTTCCACCAGCCACTCACCCCAGCCACTTGGGTGCTCAAGCCCAAGCTAAGAGCATTTTAAATGCCCTGCTCCCCATTGGCTTCACCTCTGTAGCTAAAGTGTGGATATCAGTTTTCCATACTGCAAAGCGGCACTCACACGGTCTGCAACAAATCAACACACAGTTGCTTTGTGAAGATGGACTGCCCTCGAAGCTCATGAATGCATGACAAAACAGATCTCTGCATGTGCCAGCCTGAAACCGCGTCCACCGTTAGCAGGCAAATGCAGAATGCAACTTTGCATGTGCTCAGCCACCCAGGCACCCAGGTGTCCAACCATGCTCCATCCAGGGCTGGGCAGCCTTCCCCTTCCAGCTCCTCTGCCTCACCCAGCCACCCTTTGCAAAACTCACCGGCAGACAAGTTGGTTCTCTCAGCAGAAGACGGTGCTCCACAAAGACAGAGGTCCCATTCCCCAGCTGTTGATGAGATGGTGCAATACTGGAAGGGAAGGGGAGGGCAGGAGTGTCCTCTTCTGCCCCCCCAGACCTCCTTGCCTTTGGGACGAGAGGAGAAGCGGTGGGCAAGGCACAGGGGAGCTTTTTAAACCCGTCTCTCTCTCCCCTTGATTGAATTACTGTATTAATACAACCTCTCAGATGTTCTGCCCTGGAGCTGCTGGATTGCTTTCTCTGACCTCAACCTTGAGCCTTCCTTTCCCCTGTCTCCCCCAGAAGGCTGAAGACTTTGGGATGGGTCTTATCCCCAGTGCGTTGAGGCAAATTTAAGTAGAGGCACCCAGGAAACCCTCTCCTCAGTCTTCTCACCTGCCTTTCCTTCATAGAATTCCGTCTCCGCCAGCTCTGGAGCTTGTGAGTGGAGAGTGTGGGCAGCCCTGGCTAATGTAATATCAGCTGCCCCCTCAAGGTAAGAAAAGTCCTCAATTGGATTTCATTAAAAAAAAGTGGGGGTGAATGTTGAATCACTGTGGACTGCTTAATGAGGCCTGACAGCTGTTGAAGCATTGTAAGGCGGGAGGAAAGGGATATGTTCAACGTTCTGGCTGTGTGTTGGGGTGACTGTAATCCAGGAGCAGTAGGGAGAATTGGGTGCCTTCTATCAACGGTACATGCCACCCTCGGGTCATAAACGTTACCATGGGACTAGCTCAGTACCAGGGAAAAGCAAGGTTTTGAAAAAGCAGGTGGAATCTGTCTTCATCCTTTTGACCTCAAGCCTTTTAGGGCAGGAACAGGGGGATATCAAAAATACTCTGATGTTCTGTTTTCCTGTGAAATAGTTACTCACACGTCTGATTCTCCTCTGCTTCTTAGAATTGCAACAGATGTGTATGTACTTGCATGTGTGTGTGTATATGTGTATAACACCCATCAACTACTTTCTCTCTCTCTCTCTCACACACGCACACACACACACAAACCACCTATCATGAGGATGGATAAAATGTGGAGTGAGCACAGACATAGTTCAAAGATAGATAGTTGGTTCAAAATTACATCCCAGTGGACCCTAAAACTTCTCTGTGGAATTTCCTAACAATGAAAGGTGGTCCTGGAAGGCAAATTTTGCCTCCACCAAAACGATATCTACCAATTCTACACTCCTTCTGGGAAGCCGCATAGCAGAACAGTAGATGCTTCGAAAGCAAATGTTTCCAAGATTTCCTGAGTTGAGTAAGGCCTGATAGGCCCAAATCAGCACTTTAAATGTCGGTTCAGAAGCATACAGGCAGCCAGGCTTAGATGTTCAGCCAACCTATTGTTTTGCACAAGCCGGAGCTCCAACGTGTCTCCAGGACCATGGATAGCTCCTTTACTGTTCAGGGTAAATCTGGAGTAGAGACACAGTCCTTCTGTCATTGGAGCCACCAGGCTCTGCTGCCCAGAGGGGAGGGATGGGAAATGTCTTCTCTGCTTATGGCCTTGGGTATCTCCTGCCTGTCAGATATCTGTGGCACATGGGTTCTCCACAATATATATGAGGCCTGTAACATGGCGCCATTCCATATCACTGCTCCATCAAGCTCCCAGATGTTTTGGTGAGGGCAAGAAATGGCAGGATGGGCTAGATGGAGGGACCCTCTCATTGGTTTTGTGGCAGGCTGAGGTTAATTATGGCCAGGATCTCTCTCTCTCTCTCTCTCTCTCTGGGAGAGTTCAAAGCTGGTGCACCTTTTTCATCTAGAGGGCAATGCCCCAGAAACTATTTGGACCTCCAATAACAAAACTGGCTCAAGCAATCTGCTGCCCTCAGACTATGGGGTGGTGCCTTCACCCAGTACAAATTGTCCACCTCCAGTAAGGTTGGTTGGACTATTTTCCAGTAATCAAGCCATCTTGTCATTATAAGCCATCTTGTCATTAGTCTGTTCAACTAAACCACATTTTCCAGCTCAAACTTGAAACAAATTCTATAGGACTTTTCTCTGTAGAGAATTTTTATACAGCTGGATGAACAGAAACAAAAAACTAATTCTTTGCATGCATAAGATCCAGCCCCTTGGATCTATATTCAAAAGGCATTGCGACTCATGGTAATGACTAGGCAAGGTGGGCCAATACTAGTAGATGGAGGTGTCACTGATGGCAACAGCTACATAGAAACATAGAAACAGAGTGAGCCAGAAGGGTTCTCCTGGGTCATCTAGTCTGACCCCCAGCTCCAGCGGGCTCCACTCATGATATGCCCACCCGGTGCATGTCCAGCCTATCCTTGGCACACACATTTTCAGGAATCCTATTGGCACTCGAGACCTTGAATGGAATGAAGCAAGTCTGCTGAGATAAATTTGGCAGCTGCTGTTCTTGGTGGATGAAAAAGCCAAATTCTGTTGAGTCACCATGTGACAAGAAGAAGCCAGGAGACCATGATGTAATGCCAAGAGTTTTGTTCATCTCTCAGATTTCATCAGAAGTTCAGCAGTTGCATCAACTGCTAGTCCAGGGGGGCAGCAATGAGATCATCCTGCCTGCCATTGGTGTTTGGATTGGAGGCCCCTGATCTGCTTCCTCCAGCTCCTGCCAGGAAGACTTATGCCCTTGCTCTGCAGTGTGGGGCAAGTGGCAGGACAATCTTCAGCAGTCCAGTGCCCACCCTGTGCTTCCTCGAGATGACCTCCTGGCCTGCCTGGCACCAGGATTCAGAGGGGCAGGGAAAGGGGCTGAGAGTCCTCTTGAGAACTGGTCTCCTTCCTGCCCCATTCCCCAGAATGCCTCCTTTCCCCCCTTTCTGAGGTTCCTGAGGTTGTGTGCTCAACTTTGGAGAGTCAGCCAATGTGGTTCTTTCCATGCCCACCACTGGGGATGGAATAGTGGATGGAGCCCTCAGCAGGCTGCTTAGCAATGTCTCGGGAACACCCACAAGCAGGACAGGAGGGCAAAAGCCCTCCCACGCAGTTGTTCCACCTCAAACACAGAGCCCTGTTCGATCAGGCAAAGGGGCCATTCTGGTCCCGGGTTCTACTCTCACAGTACTCCCCAGGCACATGACTAGGAAGCCCCAAAGATGGTACAGGTACACCTGTACTCTTCAGGTGAGTGAGAGAGGGAGAGGCAAGGAGGAAGACCTCTGCCCTCTGCCCCCCTCCCAACAATCCCAACCCACATCATTAAGGACCCTAGTGAAGTGTGAGATGGACCTTGAGGAGCAGAAGGTGAGTGTGGGTGAAAGAGACATCCCTCTCTGTCCTATTAGGTCCCACTGAAGAAATATCTACTTAGGTGGTTGCTAATGCAATGCAAGAAACAGATGGAGATGAACCATTGTATGCCCAGAGAGGTAATATACCCTGTGCAACCTTTCCTGCTTTGGAATGTGGCCTTTGGACTGAAAATAGAGTCCTTGCTCTGATCTACAGCAAGTGGAGAAAACTTCCCAAGTTTTTGAACAGGAATATTTATTTATTTATCTGTCCCACGGAGAGCCGGTGTGGTGTAGTGGTTAAGAGCATGGGACTGGGACTCAGACGGCGTGGGTTCTAGTCCCTGCTCGGCCATGGAGCCCACTGGGTGACTTTGGGCCAGTCACAGACTCTCAGCCCAACCTACCTCACAGGGTTGTTGTTGTGGGGATAAGATGGAGGAGGAGAGATCATGTAAGCTGCCTTGAGCCCTTTGAGGAAAAAGCCAGGATATAAATCACAATATGAATGAATGAATGAATATCAAGGACTGGTCGAATCACGGAGCTTTGGGTCTGTTCTTTGTCAGGAGACTTGCGGTTTTCACCATTTATGAACTCTGAACTCTCCAAAACTCGTATCCCATTCTCAGGAGAAATGGTGCAGTTTGGCATCTTTGCAAAATAATTTTACATGATGCAGCCTGGCTGTAAAAGGACGTTTCAGTGGAGTCATGGGGATCGTTGCTGCACCGGCAGTTAAACCTGCAGCAAAGATTGTGGTAGGAAGAGGTACTCATCTTGACAACTGTAGCATGATGTGAAATTTTAAAATCGGATCCATGTGTTTTTTAGCTATATCCTCTTAGGGAGAAATTGAGTGAGGATTTTTTTTTTAAAGTGAGTCATTCTGTGGAAAGATATATTTAATCAAAACCAGTTCCCTTTGCTTCTGGGGTCTACCAGAACCTTTGCTGCACCCAGATTTAAGTGTTGTCTGTGTGATGTGATGCCACATAGTGGAGATGCTTAGAAAGCATGATAGCGTCTCAGAATTTCATCTTTCAATTAGATATTTTTAAGAACTTGCATATTATGTGGAGATTGTTAAATTTTAAGAGCAAGTTTGGGCTGAGACTCTTTTGGAAGGGGGGCTTTGGGGTTTTCTGCTCCCTTAACACTCTTCTTCTTACCTCATTTACAACAGCCTTCCTCACCCCCTGGCAAGCGATTTTTAATGCCCCACACTTCCTGGGGGAGATGCAGGCTGGTGAATGTCCAGCAGTTGTGCAAGGCCACATTTCGACCTATAAGCACACATTATGGTGGTTCCCATAGCCAAACTCCCAAGCCAAGTCCCAAAAAGTAGCCAGCTGTGTCGATCCATATCAACAAGCTAGTTCTAGCAGTTCTGACTTCCACCAGAAGCAGATCTTTTGCAAAGCAGATGGGACTCAAGTGTCCATTCCAGCTGAGGCCACTGGCAAATATTTCACATCAAGAACAATGTTCACTTTTTTGTTGCTGGGGACTGGATTGTCCCCTCGCCTACTCTGGGACCACAGCTAGTTTTAGAGGGAGCAGGGAAGCCTGAAGGGGAGGCAGAGTATTTCAGAGACCCCGCTGATCCAGAAGTCCTGGCACTTGACCCTGGGAACCCAAATGGTGCTTCTCGGATTGTTTGAACTGTAAGCCAAGGAGCTGGAAACTCAATGTGCAAGTTTATGATTAGTCAGCCATTTGGCAGCTCTGTCTATGACCCACATTTTAATATGAGCTATTGGATTATTTCCGAAGAGGCTTCTTGGCCATAAAAGAATTATGTGTATTGGTTGGGGCTGTGGCGAAAAAAAGAAGAAGTTACAATTGGATTAAAAGGTTGAGATCATTGATAGGATTCGGTCGGACAAGTTTACCCCTGGGGCTGACGAGCAACAGAGATATTAAGCTTTTGAAATTACACAGGGGAGTGTGGGGGAAGGTATAATTGATCCAAAGAAGCCTTAGTGTTTTATATTAGATAAAGTTGTCCTGATAAGCAGAAATGTTAGAAGAAAGAAGCTTAACCTGGGAAATGAGAAATGGGGGATGTCTTGATAGGGATGTCCAGAAAATAGGTTTTTGTTCTCCAGGCTCTCCAAGCCCTTCTCTGCTCTTCTGTCCAGAAAGGTGGCCTTCTCAGCTCCGAAGAGAAAAGAAAACACCAAAAGTGAAGGATGGCCAACCAGGGAAATACTCCTGATGAAGCCATATGTAAGGTGCCTATCAAATCAATTCAGTGCTAAGAAAGAAGATCACCACCACTGAAGGCCAAGTGTTACCCAGAAATTCACTCTCACGATAATTTCACTCATTTTTCTCAACATCACAGGATACAATCCTATGCAACAGTGGCAGAAAAATGGTCCATGACATCCGGCATGCGAGCTGGGGCATACCGGGGATGGCAGGCCTCTCTTCCTCGTCCTCTTTCTATCTGAACTTGCATAGGATTGCACCTTTCTTGCTATTGCTAGTGCAAATG
This sequence comes from Varanus salvator macromaculatus, assembly GCA_023646645.1. NCBI lineage: Eukaryota > Metazoa > Chordata > Lepidosauria > Squamata > Varanidae > Varanus > Varanus salvator. The sequence goes on from JAIXND010000657.1 coordinate 4,802,688, forward strand.
ACAAGCAAAGAATAGGGTCATATGGTTTCCCATTAAAAGCTAGGAAAAATAATGCACATTTCTGACAGAGTCTGAAGGAAGAAGGACCAGTTAGAGATCAGTTAATATTTTGAGCTTGCGATGATGACACAAAATATTTTGCCTGGCATTGCCGTTGTTCTATGTCTTCAAGTCAGCTCAGTCTTTTGGTAGCCTCATCAATGAAAGCCCTTCAAAATGTCGCATCTATGGCATCCCTGCACAGTTGTCCTAAATTCCAGGCTGTGGCTTCCTTGATGGAGTCGATCCATCCTATATTCAGTCTTCCTTTTCTTCTTCTGCCTTCAACTCTCTAGCATGATTGTCTTTCTTTTGTGAGTTCTGCCTTCTCATGATGCCTTCAAGGTACAGCAGCCTCATTCTTGTCATTTCGGCTTCTAGGGAACGCTAAGTTAACAGCAGAGTTCTGCAGTTCTGTGGTCATTATTGTTTTCTTAATATTCAGCTGCAGTCCTGCTTTTGCAATTTATTGTCAAATCTACACACAAAATATTTTGGAAAATGAATCGAAAAGAAAACAGAGATGAAAAGAAAACTTAAAACCAAGTATCCTATTTTGGAAACTTGAAAGAAAGTGGTTCTCAGCGGTGCTGCTGATGATAAGAAATACATATCTCAAATTGTAACTGGGAATTTTGGAGAAAAATATTTGTTTCAGAGTGCTTCAGTTCCATTCTTTGACCTTCAGTTCCATTATGTACCTTCATATCCATTCTTTGCTAAGCATTGCATAACCATCTTGCAAGAAACCACAAAAATATTAGAGACAGAGCCAGGAACACCAGTCCCCTTATTAACTCCCTACTTATTTTAAGTCAGCCCAAAAATGTCATATGGAGAAGACATGCTATTCTTTTCAACTTTTTAAAAAAGAAAAATGTGCTCCTCAAATGATCCTTGGCAACATTTGGAAATGTGTTTTGCTTGTTACCACTGCTTCGTCTTTTTGTATGCATTGCGTACTCTCATCCCATGTTTTATTCTTTGCTGTAAAACAGAGATGAGAACCTTGCTTAAGCTTGAAGACTGAATTTGATTTCAGAGGAGCTTCTGAAGGCCACATTCTGGTAGCTATTGAGACCAAAGGCAAAAATGATGGAATAAGACCACTCCAAAAAAAAACAAAAACCCACCACCCCCTGCCCAGGATATTTTAGCTTAAACTCTCACTGCCAGTAAGTAAGTGTTGGAAGAGATAAGTCAACCTCTCGGAACAGGGTGGGGAGGAATTGCACAAAAGCTGGGAAGCCACACATTGATTAGTGGTTGAGGGAAGGCCTGGAGCCAAGGGAACAGTGTCTGTCCATCTTGTAAACCCCAGAAAGCTGGACAGTGTCTAGTAGATTTCAGCCTGAGCCTAAGTTTCATTTCAGTTTGCTAATCACCAGAAATCTCAAAACCTAAATACGAACAGGAGTGCAGTGTTTTGGAAAAAGTACACACATTCCCCACCTTGTGAGCATGATTAGAAATGCATTTTTAATGCACACTTTAAACTGTGCATTTTATCCCACATTGTGCTTCAGACAATGGGATGGGAAGCTGCACACTTTAGAGACACACAAACACAAATGCTCTCTTTTCCCACCTGGACAAAAAGATAAGCAAGTCACAAATGCAAACAGGAACAAGTTCAACTGAGCATCATCACAGAGTTTGGAGAATGATGGCAAGTTTGAAGACCTCTGATTCTCCCCTTCTACTAGCGATATGCGACCGTTGTCTTTTAATAATTGTCCTGAATGGATTTGCTTTCTGTTGTGAAACATTAAAAACAATCTCATCATCTGAGTGTCTAAGTAATCGTGCAGCCTGAGTCCAAGGTCATGTACAAGACACAAATTCAAGCTATCCCTGTTGAGCAGGGGTTTAAGTACCTGTTCTAATGATGAAATATTATTAAGGTTTCAAAAGCTGATCTCCAAATAAATGTTTGGGCCCAACTATTTCCTCTTCGGTGAGAGGGGGGCAGAAGGATGGGGGTTCAGGAATTGATCCTTCAGTGTTGTGGGTCTCTCAGGAAAAGGGCTATATGGACAATAATCTTCTCCCTGGGAAAAGTGCCAGATGTGTTACTTGAACCAGCAGGGGGCAGCCCTGCACCGCACTCTGTTACCAGCTTTCAGAATAATATCAGCACCTGGACCGGAGAACCACTGATGGAAGGATGGTAGAACATAGAAACATAGAAGCACAGAAACAGAGTGAGTCAGAAGGGGCCTCCTGAGCCATCTAGTCTGACCCCCAGCTCCAGCCGGCTCCACTCATGACTTGCCCACCATGTGCATGTCCAGCCTATCCTTAAACACCCTCACCGACGGGGCTTCAACCACCTCCCATGGAAGCCCATTACATACCCTAGGGGTCCTAACCATCAAGAAGTACTTCCTGGCATCCAATCTAAAAGGGATGGGATAGGATCCCAGGATTGAGAAGGAATGAATGACTTAGGGGCACTGAAATCAACCAGCCTCTCACTTTAAATAGCAGCATAAGACACCTGAAGAAACATGCTAACATTTCTGGAAATAATTTCTAAAAGGTGGCTTGCGATTTCCTGCACATTTGCAACTATGCAGCAAAAGAATCTAGGTATGTAACATCCAAGGGAAGCTGATGAAACGGCAGAGTACCACTCTGCCTAAAGTTCAGAGCCATGCTCACCTGTATTCTTCACCTTCAACAGCCATAATAGATGTGCTGGACCTGAGTTGCACGGAGAAGCAACTCACTGGAAATTAATACAATCCTGTAGGCAGAAGCTAAACTGGGAGATTCCCCTCCCACTGAATCCTCGCCCCCACCCCCAAACACACACAAATTGTGCTGATGTGTCCCTTTTTGTGTGGAGAGGCAGGATCTAAATCAAATCAAATCCATCCATTAATCAAAGCACTGATTGTTGCAAGTCGAAGGAAGGATGAATCGGCCCAAACAAAAAACTCTCAGCCCGAGTAGCCTAGGCACAGGGAGGGAGAAATAATGTATGCTTAAAATTTAAACTATTTCAACATAGAAAGTTCATAATGCACCACCTTCAACTACAGAAAACAAGCAAGCAAAAAGGCAGGATTATTCTGCCTTCAAAAATGCAAGGCAAAGCTTGAAAGAGAAATCTCAGAAGACGATCTCTTTGCCTTGTTGAGGGAAGTGTGTTCCAGATGCCCTCTGCCTGTGGAAGATTCTCACTGTAAGGATATGCACTGGAACAAGTTTTCCTTTTTCTTTCTGTCCCTCACCCACTTCGCTTCTGTCCGTTTTAATACTATTTTCAGGATTCATCTTTTGTAGGATCTCCACACACATTCACTCTGAATTAATTCATTAGGACTTCATGGCATTTTTCCAGAAAACAAACACAGTGTCGGCTCCAAAGAGGTACTTTGGGCTGTCTGACGGATGTCCCGATGCGTCCCCCCAAAGCTCTTTTAGTTCCTGATAGAAGGGATTGAAAAAATGATGCTCTCCAGAGCACAGCATTCCACCCACCCACACACAAAGCCTGGGAGAGACCCTTTTTTCAAGCACAGCTTGTTGGGAAGGTAGTTCCAGTCTCCCTTCCTGATAAAGGAGGTGGAATTTCCCCATAATAACCCACTGCAGAATTTCCTTTCTTCGTATTCAAGCCAAATGTTTACAAATTGGAGCAGGGGAGAGTGAATGAAAAATGCAAAACAAAAACTTACAAAACACCTTTAAAATATCATCATTGAATTCAATTACGTATTTACTAAGAGGAGTTAAATATGACCAGGATGCTTTCATATTTATTTATTTGTGATTTTTTTTTTTTTTTTTGCTTTTCTGGAGAGGTGCACAGTTGTTGTTGTTAGTCGCGAAGTTGAGTCCGACCCATCGCGACCCCATGGACAACATTCCTCCAGGCTCCTGTCCTCCACCATCCCCCGGAGTCCACTCAAGCTCACACCAACCACCTCAGTGACTCCATCCAGCCACCTCATCCTCTGCCGTCCCCTTCTTCTTTTGCCATCTATTGTTCCCAGCATTAGACTCTTCTCCAGGGAGTCCTTCCTTCTCATTAGGTGGCCAAAGTATTTGAGTTTCATCTTCACTATCTGGCCTTCTAAAGAGCAGTCAGGGTTGATCTCCTCTAGGACTGACTGGTTTGATCGCCTTGCGGTCCAAGGGACTCGCAGGAGTCTTCTCCAGCACCACAACTCAAAGGCCTCAATCCTTTTGCGCTCAGCCTTCCTTATTGTCCAGCTTTCACAGCCATACATTGCAACTGGGAAAACCATAGCCTTGACAGTAGGAACAGTAGGTGCACAGTAGGAACTTCCATTTGGGTACTCTGGGATCATGCATTTGGGGGCTTTCAAGATTAAGCCCCGGTCACACTTCTGTATTCCTGCAGAAGGATTTCCATGTCTGAGACTGAGCTGAGTTCTTGGACATAAACTGAGAACGTCTGTGCTGCATTCCCAGGCATGTAACTTTTGCATCTAAGGTGCCCATTACTCAGAATGGAGCCATAGGTTTGCTTTTCCATACAATATGGATATGCGTGGAAATACATATGCAATATGCATTTCCATATGTATGGAAATACATATTGCATATAAATATGTAAATAAATAAAATAAATAAAAATGCACATACCTGTAATTCACCGGAACACACATTTTATTCAGTGCTTTATTTGGAAGTTCAAAAATCTTAACAACAGGCAACAACACAAACATGAGGAGGTGAAAAACATTCAGAACACATTTATACATAGGAAATAATTCAGCAAAACGACCCAATGACTCAGAAAGCAAAATACTGCCTATGGCACACACACACTCATATTACCTATGGCTTATATGTGTTTACAATTCAAATTTGACATTCCTACCTGATATTAAAACCCAGAAGGCCCAAACTGTTCCTCCTATTTTAGTTTTCTATGCAAATGATCTCTCAGACATGCTGTGTTAGTACAAGATAAGGCAAGTACCCTCACAGAAAGTTCATTGGTCAAGGAGATACAAATCTATAATTCAGAACAGTAGTTTTTACTAGGGTAACATTTTTCCTGCTTCATAGTGTAAAACTGCATTTTTAAAAAATCATGACCGACCCATGAGAAATTCCCATGGTTTCTTGCTGAATTGTGGACTGTAGGTGTGGGTCAGACAACACAAGACCCAACCTACGTTCCAACAACCACAAGCAGTGCAGTGACAAGCCTTGAACTCAGTGAATGGGTGTGAATTAGGACTATGTGCCAACGGCCTCAGAACTCCCGATCTCTGTTGATGGGGGCAGAGAAACTGAAGGATCATGTGCTCAGTGCCAGGTTAGAATGAACCTGACAGCATGGAGGAAGCTGCTTGGGCAAAGGGCCCTGTATCCCACTGACCCCCATGTGCTTCGGAAGAATCACACCCTTGTCCATCTCCACTTGCAAGATTCATATCATTCTTTTCCACCAGATGGCAGCATGCACTGAATTCAGCTTGCCAGTAAAGCCCTGTTTAAGTCCAGAAAATGAACCAAATCCAGGGGAAGTTGACCCTTTAAGACTGTGGTCAGAATTCCATTCCACAGAAACCCTTGAAGACCATGTTCTAGAGGTGGAGATGGCAAAAGACAACAGGGGTGGGACAGAAAGTCCATCATATTGGATCTGTAAACTTAACGTGACTACTATATTCATTTATTTAAAAGCTTTTCTATACCGCCCTTCATCTTGAGTCCTACATTACATTCATATCCCTCCTTTCTTCCTCTTGCAAGAAACCCAAGATGGCTTCCAAGCTTCCCCTCCTCTCCATTTTGTCATCATAGTAACCCCATGAGGTAAGTTATGCTTAGGGCCCAAATTACCCAGTGAGCTTCATGGCTGAGTTGGGACTAGAACCTGGATCTCCTGGTTCCCTTGTAAGCCTTAGGACTGTTATTGGAACCATTTAACATGGAGGAAAGTTGCATAAAAGTGGAAACCAGCTACTCAGACCCTCAGAGGTTGAGAGCAAAGAAGTGTGGACACTTGGGGAACTCCAGAAAGTCAGATTGAGTCTCCAGATGGGCCCTATTTGCCCCATAGATGTGAAATTTAACACCTTTGCACTAATCCATGGATCTCCAGACAAATCTTTCTCTCCCATCCTAAAAAAAATCAGCCATTCAACTACTCTTGTGTCTATAGTTCTCATTCACATATGTGAACTGTTGCCATTCAATACAGAACCTGCACCAGAAGGGAGGATCAAACCATGCTCCTTTTTAGCATAAATCCAGTCTTAAAGCATCCACTGTAAGCAGCCCTTTCATTGATCATATTATTCATTGAATAGAATATTCCCATCTTTTACTTCTGTCACAAAAGACACCTCCCACCCCAGGACAGCCATGAGAAAATAAGGAAATAAGGGGAAAGTCCTGTGGAAATTTTTTAATTTTTTGGGCAGACAAGGAGGGAGAGTACAAAAATATGGCACAAGGACTTTTTGATGTGACTATAAGGTCAACATTACCTAAGCTCCCTCTGAGAAAAGCAAGCAAGCAAATGAAAAACTGGATGATCATTGAGAAAACCTAATCTACTCCCCACTCCTTGCTTATATCCCTGACCAGAAAACATGACCAGGCATCTACAAAGATGGATGAAGTATATCCATTCACATTTTCCAGTGAACTTTGCAGATTCTACACTGATGAACCAATACATGAATGGAACATAATGGTCCCTCAATATTTGCACAGCCCTCAAATTTTGCAGTGGAATTCTCCCATCAAAACAATGCAGATAGAATATTTATATTGAGGAACAGTGCCTACGTGAATAAAATAAAGTTCAAAATACATTTTATTGTGAACATGGCTTGCGTAACCAAATTTATTAGGCACAGTTGCATAGAAAAATAGACATATCTGAAAAAATATATACACAAGGAGAAATGCACATTCTCATACTAACTTCATATTTTAAATTATAAATCTTCAAGACAAACCAAATGGGAAAAATTCAGAAAGTTCAGGACAAACAGAATGGAATATCGGAACATGAGAAACTGAGAACTAAAATTTATAGATCTGCCCATCCTAATATAAGGACTTCTAAATCTATTGGTTTGCATCATAGGCTTTTTCAGACTTAGGTTAAATGCGTACAGGTAAGAATCACCTGAAGGTCAAGCCAATTTGGGCTACTGGTCAATATCCGACTGCGTCCTGCATACTAACCACTTTGATTGTGAAATTGTCGTTTGCCTACACATGGCTGGCAAAGACTCAAGGCTACAGAACACCGCAAGGTTCCAGGGGCTTTGTCCCACCTTGCTTTGATAAATTATTTCTAGGGTTTTTGGATAGTTGAGCTAGTTAATTTGGTTTCCTTTTCTTGTAAAGGCAGCTGACCATTTCTGAAACTCTTTCAAGGTGAACATAAAAGACATTTGAGAGCGAAGCAAAGGTCCACCTCCTTGGGCATTCCCTCCACCCAGGGGCCAACCACCTGGCCACAGGTCTCATAAGCAGGATATGAGGGCAAGCATCTTTGTCCCACCAATGTTCTTCAGCAACTGGCACGGGTAACCTATAGTCACCAAGGCTTCTTATCCTGCAGGAATTCATCAAGCCCCTGTTGAAAGTCATGCAGATTTGGTGGACACCATTACATTGTGTATTGATTCTTGGTTTTCGGTGATTTTTTTAAATCTCAAAACTGGGATTGTCTTTGTTATTCTCCTAGCCAGGGTTTGGTTTTCTCCAAGCCTGGGCCATTTTATCACAGTTTCAAAGGGATGAAAGAAAGCTCTGGAAAAAGAGGACCACATAAGCACAGGTCTTAAGCTTAGATTCTCAAATGCTTAAGTTAGCAGTTATTGTCAATCTCGTGAGCACTGGCAGCAAAAACTCTGTAATACTAACAGAGATGGGCAAGCCTGGAGGTTCTGGAGTCAAGATCAGCTTCTGAAATGTACTACAGAAAGGAAGAGAAATTAGTATTTTCCACTTAAAAGAAGAGACGCATACACCTGGTTTCCCACAACTCTGTTTTCCTAGAAGGAGCTTTACATGAAAACCAGCTCCACATTCTCCTTGTTTTAAAGGAAAACACATTTTTCCTCACTGTGCGCTGTCAGTATTTCTGAGTTATTTGGGGATAGTGGAATATTTGTGTTGCCCACACTTGCCATTTTAGAAAAGGGCCATCTGGTAACCTGTGATGCTCAGTGGACTGGAATTCACCATATCTCTTGCTTCTCTTCATTTTCAGTTGGTCGGGAAATCATCTGTCTGGCTTGCATCCTCAAACTCTATTATATCTCAAGATTTTACCAGGGTTAATGGACACAATGGCTCTACCAGGCTGCCCCAGCTAGAGATGTGTGAGGAATCTGGTTTAGTGGTGGGAATCCGCTGGATTTTCTCCACTTGGCTCCCTGGGTGCTGTCCCACTTTCTCTCTTCTCTAAGCATTCCCATGGGCATCCATCAGGAAGAGAGTCCAAACAAGTCCACCAGTCTGTTCAATGATGTTCTGCTTTTTCATATTTTGTGAAAATAGTCACTAGTGTTCCTGAGCATTTGTGGACTTGATCTTGGCTTGGGTTGCTTCCTGGCCAGGGCTGAGCACATGAAAAAGTGCATAAGGGGTGATTTCTGGGCTTCTCTTCACATCTCCACCTCAACCATCTTATCTGTAGGCCAACCTTTGGCTCATGCACTTCAAATAGCGTGCGAAGTGGCTGTGATACATGGAAGAGCTTTTCTTGTCTCAACATGTTCCTCTTTTCTGAAAGGCATGGCAGCCCCTGAAGCAGCTCATATCCCCTCCACAAGTTTGGCAGACTCCAGTGTTGCTGGTTCACACAGCTGTACTGTCAAGGAAGCAATCCCCACGGACAGCTAACAAACTAGCCAAGGCAGAGAAGCAAAAGTGAAGTGATGGCAGACAGGGAAGTGGTAGCATCATCTGTAGGTTACAGGATTTGGATGGATGGGAAATTGTGGATAAGCACTAGAACAAAGGATGATGTAGTTTTGCTATGAAGCCCACTTGAGAGGTAAGCTTCATCTCTCTTTGTTTATGATGTTGCAATTCTTGCCAAACTAGCTCAGAACTGGGAAAAATCTGTAGCCTCATCCAGGAATAGTCCTTGACAGTTCAGAAACTCCTGCCAGAAAGCAAAGAGGAAAAAATATGCTTTTTTCTGATTGAAAAGCCCCTCATTGTATCTTCTGCTTGATACAAATAGTTGGGTAAAACAGGAGCAAAGAAAACACAGTTCCTGAGGCAAAAACGAGGGGGTGGGGAATCGTTAGAAATAATTGCTATCAGCATTTTTAATAAAGCCATTTAATCTGTGTCTTCACTTTCTATAATAAAAATAAAATCTTTCTGATTTTTAAGAAAATGCATCCTTATGCATCTTAAGTTAAAAACAAAACAAAATAATAATTGCAGCCTCTTGACATTCAGTCTTCTTTTTTATCAGAGACGTTTGATTGGTCATCTGCAGAGGTCTGAGGACAAACTTTATTCCTTGGTACAGAGGTCTGTGAAACGGAGGATTTTGCAGTGGGTATACAGGAAGCAAATTCTGTCTCTGGAAACAACTGGCAACGTTGCAGCTCAAGATAAGTTGTAAATAGCTTGGCGTACTCAGGATGTTTCAGGGCAAAATCTTTGAACTCCTCTGCAAATTAAGGAAGAGAGGAAACTTTAATATGGGGAAGCTCCGAAGTCATGCTAAACCAGGGGTGACTCATTTCCAGGGGTCCCCCCAAGAACCAGGGTGTTTCCGGGTTTTAACTGTATTTGTATTTTTTTTATTTATTTATTTATTTATTTATTTATTTATTTATTTATTTATTTATTTGTGTGAGCCGTCCCGAGTCTATATAGCAAGGGGACGGCATACAAAAACTTTAAATGAATAAAATCTGCCAAGAATGTACCTCTCTCCTTCCACCACAAAAGTTTGCAAGAAGGGCAAATTTGGCACTACAGTTGCCACAGAGAAAGCAGCCGCATGTGGCTTGCATTGGCTTCCAAACAAGAACTGTGCTGCCCGTGCAAATTTCGTTCACGCAAAATGGCCAGCGCCATGCTGGTGAATTCGGTGGTGGTAGGCAGACTTGCAAAAGCAGCCATATGGGCTCCATGCAGCCTACAGACCAGGTGTTTCCCTTCCCTCCCCCCCAACACACACACAATGATGCCATGAGAAACACCACGGTATCTCCCAGCATCCTCAGACACATATGGGAATACCCAGGGGAACATGCACAGCTCATATCCCACATCACTCACCATAGGAGAGCTTGTTAGTGTTGTCAGCATCTATTTCCTTGAAGAGATTAGAAACGTCAAGGTCAGGCAGCCCAAGTGAGGAGCGGATAATTAAGGCAAATTCATCTTCAGTTATGACGCCATCGTCATCAAGGTCAAAGAGCTGGAGGGAAGAAAAAGGCTTGCTGAAGTTTCTAAACATGAGAAATGCAGCCCATGGAGTGCAATGGTTAGAAAAGCTTCCACATGGTCAGAGCAATGCAACAGTGGGACCAGCTGCCCAGAGAAGTGGTGGGCTCTCCCACACTGGAGACATTCAAAAAGAAAGTGGACAGCCGACTGAGTGGGATGGTGGGACTTGCTGTCCTGCAACAGCAGGAAGTTGGACTTGATCGCCTTCGTGGCCCCTTCCAACTCTACTGCTCTGTGATTCTATGAATGCTGGACTATGGAGTGGAAGATCTGGTTTTAGTCCCCATGTGGCCATGAAGATCACTGGGTGATCCTGGACTACATGCTGCTTCTCAGCCTCACCTATGTCAAAGGGCTGTGAAGAGGCAGCTGATGTGGAGCATGAGTGAATTCTTTCACATCTTCATCCAGTTTTAAGGCAAACACACCTGAATTTGCTCTTTCAAATAGAAGCTCAGTCACCTTACACATGTTGTACTTCTCCATGTCTTGCTCTGGAGTTCCACCAAAAATGCATACCCAAAATGTGTATGTTAGGGGAAACGTTTAAAAAAGCAGTGATTAAAGATGTGCATATTTGTCAGAAATGCACAGACACAAAGCACTGGGATCCTCATCCCTCGTAAAAGACTTGGCCAATTTTGCTGACCAGTGGCGATTCATCATGGTGGGTGGCAGAACACACCACTGGTGTTCCGGAGAAAAGAAACCAGAATGGCCCATTCATGCTATGTGGACCACATGTGGAACCTGTGAACATCTTCCATGCCTTGCCACCCCACCCACCAACTGGGATTTCTACCCCAAAAGTGGCATCTGTGGTGGGAATGGAATGACCGACAGGTCAAAAGAGCATGCATGCAAACTAATTTTGACCCTTTTAACCCTCATAAGCAGCTCCGTAGCATTAAATGTGCCCAGCTCTGCTTGCAAACAAGCGATTTTCTGGTACCTTTTGCAACAGATGCTATTTTAATTAAAAATAAGAAAAGCTTAGAAATGACCCCTTGAACTCCAGTGGCTGCTTTTTCTTGGGGCAAGCCTAAGAGTGTACAACACTTAATCCTCTCATCTGCTTCCCAAAGACCCTACAACTCCACCAGCTCTACAATGGGAATCTGGAATTCTCACCCATTGCTGTCAACTGGGGAAAGGAAGAGGCAAAACAGAAGAAAAACAAAACTGAAGAAGCATTCCCACTCCTCTGGAAAGAGGGCCTAAAAGCCAGCCCACTTCTAAGAAATAGAATGAGCCAGGCCCCTTTCAAACCATCTGCTATGAACATCATGGGCCTGGATGGGATGCAGCTTCCCTTCCCTGCTTTTCCAGTAATAGCAACACCTTTTTGGAGCTAGGCACGATGCTCTAGGTTTTACCTGAAATGCCATTTGGATTATCTGTTCTGTGTTGGCAGGGTTGCATAGAACAGACAAGCCGATCACGTATTCTCTGAAGTCAATGGAACCATCTCCGTTCTGTAAGGAACACAGGGCAGAGGTTATTCACTGGGGAGGGGTATGGTGGAGACTCTCTCTCCTTGAAATGCTAGATTTCCATGAGCAGGGAGGGACCTATTTTTAAACCAAGACGCACTGGAAATATTGGCATTTCCCTGTCCTTCCCTGCTTTCCCTCCCTCTGGGTCTCACCTGAGATTGTAAGCTCCTCGGGACAGAGTTCTGCTACCTCCCAGTTTACCAAGGATGCTGCATGCCAGCGGTATTGCATGCCAGCCTTCTCTGACCCGGTGCCCATCCAGTGATCTGGAATGCAGCTCTTGTTGCCTCAGCTAGCATGGCCAATGGATAGGAATGCTGGGAATCAGAGGACAAGGCCTCTGGCAGGGTGGGGCGGAGATGCTACATTTACAATTTCCCCGTGCTTGGTTTCGGTCCACGTGGGAGTGTTCGGCTGCAAGCGTGGTGCATGTAGCCCTCGGGACACTGGCTGCTTCCAAGGCTTTGGGGCATGCAAAGGGAGCAGTCATAAAGAAAGGAATGTGGCCCGGACTGGGAGGGGAACTTCAAAACTATGAGGATCCCAAGCAGGGCGGGAGCAATTTCCGTCGTCCTTGCCTCCCGCCCTGCATGTTTATTATTTATTGGTTCATTGCATTTATTCATCATGTTCCTAGTGGGCAAGGCATTCTGGGCAGCTAACATTAAGTAGCAGCACAGAATAAGACAAGAATTAAAAAGAGACAATCCATCCAAAGAACGAAACAACAAAAATATAATAACTGAATAATTAAAATTTAGAGACAATCAGATCAGACTTTGAAACAATTGATTGAACAACGATTGATTGAACAACGATTGAAACAATTGAAAAGCTTAAAGACAATCTGGCTGTCAGAAGAAGGCAGCAGGAGAATCAAACAACTCGTTCAGGCCAAATAGTTTGCAAAGAATCTGGGAAATGAAGTTTTCACCTGGCCCTGGAAGGAGAGCCACGATGGGACCTGGTGTAGCTTCTTGGGGAGGGAGTTCCAGAGGTGGGGTGCTCCCAGAGGGAAGCCCCTTCTGCTGGCCATCTGCCCCACTGCTTCTTTGCGGGGTGCTTCGTGAGAAAGACCTCGGATGAAGATCTCAGCGACCAGGCAGGAATATATGGAGACAGGCATTCCCTCAGAGACCCTGGCTTCAAGCCCGTTAGGGCTTTGCATATTAAAGTCAGCAGTCTGAACTGGGCTGCAACAAGCTCCCAGTGCAACATACCCCTGCACCCTTTTTCTGAGCTCGTGTTCCCAGTTCTTTCTGCACTGGCTGCAAGGGAGAAAGGGATCAGCATTCTGGGTTGGAGACTTGTCTCCAGCCTCAGATCTGGGAATTCAACACATCCTCACCAACTGTCCTCATTGATTCCCTTCCTTCCCAGGGGAAAACATCTCTCCTGCTACTAGAATAGCAGAGGCACAAAAAGCAAAATGCATTTTCCTGCCAGTAAACAGCACTTCTTGTTTGCTCTCCTCCCAAACCGAAAACACTTTGCCACACAAAGGCGGGAGCATTCAGACATCCCGAGCATGTTGCCTGGATGTCAAGGAACCCAACAGGGCTGCAGCATGTCTTTTAATTTAGACCTGGAGATGGGCCAGTTTTTAATGTGTGTAATTTTTAGTATTTGGAAATTTTAATGTATTAGAAATTGTTTGTATTATTGTTGTGAGCCACCCCGAGGCTTGTGGCAAGGGGCGGCCTATAAATTTCCAAATAAATAAACAAACAAATAAATAAATAAATGTGTTGCTGAGTGCCGGGATCTCAGCAATATCACCAGGATCTTACCGCCAAGATGCAGCTCCCTAGCCTGGCTGGCTTTTGTCATTTCTCACCCTCCTGGCAAAGGGAGAGGCATTGAAGAGAAGGAGCAGCTGCATTTCCAGCCTTTTTCTTCTGAGTGACAGTGGGGATTTGGGCAGCGAGGAGGGAGAGATAAATTTGGTGAGGGCTTACTGAAGGCATCTTACTAATGGACCATCCAAAAACTAAAGGCATCAGTGGAATCCAATTAAACATCTGTCTGTCCGTCCGTCCATCCACCTGTTCTTCCATCCGTCCGTCCATCTATCCATCCATCCATTTCCAAGTTTGCACATATGCCACAATTCCACCAAAGAAGAGAAATTCCACGAAATGAGGTGCACCACTGGACGCTCTTATCTTTTATTTCATCGCCAAAGGAAGGCACAAGTTCTCCTGGATGCCAAGATGCAACGGCAGAGCAAGCAGAACAGCGAAAAAGAGGCTGTGGCATCACGTTTATGTCATGAAGACGGATGGAAAATCAGAAAACCTCACCTTAAGGAGAGGAAAGATTTCCAGGTATTCGTTGGATTTTAGTGGCCATGATTTTGTGAGGCCCAAAGATCCTATTTAGAAGCAGAAGCACGGGACAAAGAAGAAAGTTTACACAACGTCTTTAAACTTTTAGTCCTACTTTCCCTGATCCAAAAGGGCCCTTTCTCTAGCCAGCTGCCCCCAAACCCAGCTATTGAAGTAAAACAATTAAGCTCTGGTACAAAGCACAATGGAGTGCCTGGGCATTGCTGGGTGTGTGTGTGTGTGTGTGTGTCGGGGGAGCTATTTTTTTTTTGCTTTGATAAAGAGCCGGCTTTGTTTGTTCTGAAATCAAGCCAAGGAGCCATGAGATCACCTCACTGATTTAATCCAGCTAAACTAGCAAGCACCTTTGCCAGGGCTGAACAAGCAGAGACACGCTTTCATTTGACCGAATTAGTGGCACCCTGAAGGCATGTTTTGACAACTGGCACACCCTGGGGTGGGGCAAGGACAGTGGAGGAGGGGAGGGGAGGGCATTTAGGATGAAGGTCTGAAACGAAGGGCATGCTCAATGCAGCACACTCCTCATGAGAACTAGAAGCCTGCACCATCCTGCGTGTGTGCTGCAGGCTCCCTGTCTCAGATCTTCTGCCTCAATATGTGTAAACAGTTCATGGGAAAGACTCTCACCAGCCTGGATCTTGGTGAGTCACTGCCTATCAGTGTAGAACAGGGACTGGCGACTTTTGGGAGAGGAATGGCATATTTGGCAATCGGAGAAGGTGTCCTGGGCACCACCACAAAATGACAGCTGCAGAAGGTGTGGCTGACCTGACAAAAGCAACAGCCTCTCCCCTCCAGCACTTCTTTTCCTTCATGGGTGCAGAAGAAAGCCAGGCCTCACCAACCTCATTTCTTACGCACGCACTTGAGCACTGCTTGTGGGAGAGGAAGGTGGAGACGGCTGCAGGCCCACGTGGCTTTCAAGCAATCCCAGCCGGCCGGAAGGGAAATTGTGAATTAAACCTAAGAGGGCACCCTGGAGAGGACAGAACAGATGGTCAGATAGCCTGACCTGGCCTGCAGCAGCTTCCCCTGGCAGGAAGGAGACCCCACCTTTGCAGGAAGCTGTCCAGTTTGTTTTTGCTTTTCTCCATTTGATTTTTTGCAAAAGCAAAGCAAAACAAAACAAAAACACCCCCTCCACACACACGCAAACTTTTAAGTCATTCTTAGAAAAGGTCTGAAGAAGTTACTCATGGAAGGGTGAGGGATGAAATGAGGTCAAGCGCCCTCCCCCTGCATGGAATGGGTTGGTCAGATCTCCCAGCGAACTTCTCTCCTCCCTCTCTCCTTCCTTCCTTCTTCTCTCTCCTCCTTCCCTCCCTCCCTCCTCCTCCCTCCCTTCCTTGTCTCTTTCTTTCACCTTGCCTTCTTTCCATCCTGAACATAAAATACTTGCATGTTCTGGTAATTCAGAACCAAATTCAAGAGGTGCTGTTCTTCCCAGCACAGTACCTGAGAGGCAGGGAGCTAAGAAGGGTGATGTAGGAGAAAGAACGTGACAAAGCTAATTCAGTGCCACAAACACAGATAAATAACTGAAAGGAATTAAACGCTGGTCTTTTCTAGCTAAAATCTCAAAGACCGAAGCCTAAATGGACAAACTGGTCCATTTCAATTTCTTCCACATTCTTTTCTAAAACTCACCTTCTTCCTGATCCTATATATGAAGAAGATGTGTTTAGGCAAAGTTTATTTTGAAATACAATTCTCACCCTTCCCCGAGGGCTGGTTTTCCCTGCATGCAGAAGATTGTAGGTTGAACCCTTTGGGCATGACTGGTTACAAGGATATTGGGATAGGAAGGCCCTGGGAACTCTGAAGCTTCCCCCAAGCTCCTTGGAGAGAAATGCATGATGCAGCCATGTGGAGATGCTGCCAAGTGCCCAAGCTCAGGTGTGCATGCAGGGATCTCTCTGCGTTACACCCAGTCTGTGCACATTTGGACTGTCACTCATAGCAGAAGTAGGTGCACAAATGGAACATACCAATTTGGGCTACAGCCGTTTCCGTATTTCTCCCTGCATCAAAGGCGAGCAGTGAGGACAAACTTCCAGCAGACGGGTTCACTTTCTAACTGTTTGGGGTGCTTAATGTGAGAAATATTGTGAGCCGCCCCGAGGCTGCTGCAAGGGGCGGCATATAAATATTTAAATAAACAAATAAATAAATAAAACCTTTGTGCGGGGAGCAATTTACCCCTCTACTCCTAACCAGAGTAGGACATTCTACTTGGCTGTGGGCATAAAGCAGAATTTCTTTTGCAAATGCTTTACTTCTCCCATCCCCAGTTTTCAAATAAGGGCTTTGCTTCTTCATTAGGCCTTCCCCAGCTGCCACGAAACATAAATAGCCATAATCTCATTGTGTTTATCATCTGAGTTTATTTCCCTTCTTTGCACACATTGATGCTTGGAATCTAGGAGGACAATCTATTTTTCCTAGCAATAGAGATTAAAATCTGCCCTGAGGCAAAGCGATCCAGAATGCCAAATGGAAAGTTACGGAGAGAAAACTCTGCTCAGTTCAGCACTCACTCTCCCTGCTCTCCTTGTACATTGAAGTTCAGGCTTCCCCAACATGGCTGTCCTTAGCCCCCTCAATGGAGCTGCAGCAGAGCACCATGGAAATTTTAGTTAACAAATCCACAAGATTCCCATTTGAGGAAGGCTGATCTCCGACAGAGCACAGAGTACGTACTGCAGCTTGGAAATGGAACAGGACTACCCAGTAATAATACCAGCATGGAGAAGTACATAATTTTGCAAGAGAAAGAGGAGATGCTTTAAGAAACCAAAACAGCCGCACAAGAATCTGTGAGCTTCCAGTACGTAACACAGCATGTGGAGGAATGTGTTCACTAAGGAAACTGGAGGCCATATGGGGGGAAAGAAACAACTGAGTTGCTTAGGATTACAAGTCTGTGTGTGTGTGTGTGAGAGAGAGAGAATTTTCTCCCTGAAATATGCAAGTCATGGGGGCCAGAGATGGGGGAGAGGCAGACGAATTCTGTTGCAGCCTCTACTTGTACCTAGAGATCACTCATAAGGGAATAAGGGAGCTATCCCAATATCTTTACATGCCGTGTAGCATTCATCCTCAGTCCTACACATCCATACAGCCCAGGCATGCTAAAAAGTAAACAAACCTTCTTAAAGAGGGAAGGAACAGACTACAGAAACACCCTCACCTTAGCCCTTCTTGATAGCCTGAAGACATTCCCAACTACAGAAAGATACATGGAAAAGAAAGGAGAATTTGCAGTAACACTAGAAAGATTTTGACACCTCCCCTACCTTGCCTATCACCCAAAAGGTAGCAATAGCAAGAGAATCGGCCTCCTGTCCAAGAAGGAAGAAGATGCAGCTATTTAACTAAGCAGTCCTGCTTGCAGGCCAAAGCTGAAAGGAGCAACATGGTCTTCGTCGGCATTGTCGCCTTCTTTCCGCCTGTCGTCCGGTTTCAAGAGTACATGGTCAGCTGCAGCCATTCCTGAAGGCTGATCTGGACGTTGCCATGACCGTCTCTGTCCAGGGCCTTGAAGGCACGGAACATGCCATCAAGGCGCACCAGGCAGCTGATGAAGTTGTTGAAATCCATGCTGCCGTCTTCGTTGGCATAGCGGCGGATCATCAGCGCGTAGAGCTGCTCGTGCATGTTGAACCCGGCATCCTTGAAAGCAGGGGGCAGCCGAGCCATCTCTATGGACCCTCCGGGCCCACAGTGCTGCTTGAAGACTCTCTGCCATTTCTTGAGGTTGCCCCAGAGGTAGCGGAACTGGTAGAAGTCCAGCTTGCCCGTGGTGTCGCTGTCCATGACGGCCACCATGCTGCGGCAAGTGTCCAGGCTGAAGGCCTCCTCCGTCAGGTCTTGGTGCCGCGCCATCACCTTGTTGAGGATGTTCATCAGCTCGGTGGCACACACCTCCATGTCGTCGCCGGCCAGCTGGGCGAAGAGGCGCCGGAACTGGCGGAGCTCCTCGCTTTCGTTGGCTTCCACGTTGGCAAAGTGGCTGCGAGGAGCGGGCGGCGGCTCCGGGGTGTACTGAGCCGCTGCCTCGCTGATGATGTTCACGAGGCCTCCCAGGAGGCCCATGACGTTCACCCCTTTTTGCCCCCCGCTGCCGCCACCGCTGCCACCGCCACCGCCGCCACCGCCGGAGAGGAGTCCCCCGAGGCCTTTGGCGAGCGCTCCTCCAACCCCGCCACCGCCTCCTCCAAGGCCCTTCAGAAGGGCCCCTCCGACTCCTCCGCCGCCTCCGAGGCTCTTCAGGAGGCCTCCTGCAGCACTGGCGCCACTGCCACCGCCGCCGCCGCCACCGCTACCGCCGCCGCCGCCACCCCCGGCAGCAGCATCGAGCAGAGCCTGAGCGAGGAACATGGTGCAGCTCCCAAGACAGCCCGGCGTCCTGCAGGAGCTCTGATGGAGTTTGCAAAGAGCAGAGCTGGGCGGATCCTACCAAGGCAGTGCAAACTGCCAAGAGCAATTACCACTCCCCGTGCAAACAAGTCATTCTGCGCAGCTGGAATCCCTCACAAAGCGGCACCGCCCTGCTCCGGACGGCGAGGTAGGAATGTCTCCTCCCGCTTTGCCTTTGGAGTTGCAACGCCTTTCCTCAGAGATCCTCGCCTTGCTGCAGGTTCTGTCCTGCCTTCTCTTGGCTTGCCCTTTTATTGTTCAGCAACATACAACTTCCCACTGTGCCTGGTTTATATTAAGCAGTGAAACGTGATTGGTGGAATTTTTTTTTTTTTTTGCGGGGGAGATATTTTTGGACTAAGGCATTTCTGTCTGCAAAGAGGACAAATCTATTTCAATCTTAGCTATGAAGAAAGAGCAGGCAGGAGCATGCTTACCCTGTCGAAAAGGGCAAACAGCTCTTCAAGAACGCTGGAGACGGGCAGCTTCAGGTAGCTGGCAAACTCTTCAATGCCGATCCTGCCACCTTTGGAGGCGCTGGCGATTGTGGCAAACTGATCCAGCTGCTCTCGGATGTTGTTCCATTTTAGACTATCAAGAGAGTGGGGAAGGGCTGAAGTTAGCCGTGCCTCATACGTGCAGCTACAGAGAATCCCGAGAATCATGAGGACAAGAAGCTTGAGCTACTTTTCATGAAACCTCATCCATGCATTGCCTGCATAAAGAGACAACGCAGACGTGCAGGTGATGTGGTCCACACCTCGAATGAGCCCTGTCTCAAATGAGGTCCACTAAACCAGCCATTCACACATTGGTGTGGATGCCTGAGGCTGAGGCCACTTTGGCCACCAGGCCCACCCCGCTCTTAAACATCCATCCTAACACACAAATGCAGTGTGTGAGAAGGGGCATGGGATTTGCACAGTCCTGGGCCAAATTCCTCAGGGCCTTCTCAGTGGGGGAAGACAGGGCTGGCACCGACGTCCTGGTCATGATACTTCCATTTTCTCAGGCCTCTTGATCCCAGAGGACCAGTTCATCTCAATGGCGCTTGCTTTCAGTGCCCTCCCACTCCCGGATCAGGACTCTAGCGTGGCTCTTGGGAGGGCTTTAGCTCGCTTTCTCCACTTCAGTTTGGTCTGAAGGAAAACCTGAGCAAAACCCAGAACAGCAGCCATGCAAGACGTGCCTCGGAAACAACAAAGAGCCTTGTGACGCCATCCAGATGAACCCATTTCTTACTGATCGTTAACTGCCCAGAAAGCTTTGGATATTGGCCGGTAGATCAAGGGCTTTATTGACCTATTCAATAACAACAACAACAAGCATAGTGACACCCACTTTTATGGACATTGCCCATTCCCAACAGACACACCTTGTCCAAGAAAGCTCAGGCCAAGATCAGTGTGTCTAATGGGGCTAGAAAGTTCTCAGGACTTCCGCCCCCCAGGAACTCATCTTGGGTTGCAGCTGCAGGGCACCCCACTGTCCAGAGCTTCAAGGACTAAAATTGCTGGCTTGCCGCAGAAATTCAGTGGCAAGCTGGTCCGTAGCATCTGGTCACACGATTGGAATGAACTTATCATCCAGGGAAGATAAACAGATCAGCCACTGGAAGGCCCCAGGGCTTCTAAAAAGAAGAGTTAACTGTGGAATGAATCAAGCAAGCAAGCATTTGCTTAGGCCAGGGTTAAGAGTAGAGCCCTCTCACGAAATACGCGTGATTTGGAGTCACAGTCTTACTGTAGGAGCTTTTCTTTTTCTCGGGGGCATCTGAGTGAGTGGGGGTGGGTGAGTATTCTGCACATTTTGGGGGAGCACCAGGGATATCACAAAGGCTCCTTGTCCGATTCACTGAACAAAAGCACACTTACTTCAGCTTCTTGCTGATCTTCGTGAATTCCACCAAGCCGGCCTCCATGGGCAGCGTCAGCTGCCCTGCGGAAAGCATCAGCCTGCAGTCCTCATACGTGTGATCTGTGACTGGCACATCTAAAGCACTTCAAAAGCAAGCCCAAGATGAAACAGTGACTTACTATGGAGATGTGCAAACACAGCCTCTCATTCAAAGCACTTAGAAACATCCACACAGCACTGGAATTTTCATATATATGCATATTTCATGTGCATCTACTAAAACAAATGTATTCAAATCTATGTGGCTATAAATTGGTCTGCTTTATGGTTTGGTTTTGCTAAAATTCAACGGTAAAAAGATTTAAAAAAAAAAACCCTTTATGGAGGAAATCTATGCAAACTCAGGAAGCTTTGGACAAATTTCCCATTTGACTGCTGCAAACATCTGCAAAGGATTCCGTTCATGCAAAGTGAGCAGCGGTTGCCAACATAAATAAGCACCTGGGATAAGAAGAGTGGCAAAGCCAAATTCAGGGAAAGGTAGTTGTTTCAGACATTGTGCATTTCCTTGACCCTAGCAGAAGCCACTCAGGCAACAAATTAAGCTATTGGCCAATATAATCTCCATATCACCTTGCCATTTTGTTACGGACTCCACTGGCAAAAAGAATTGGATCATTCTTTTCTTCCTCGGTTGGATTATAGACAGGAAGGAACTGGGGAAGAGATTTCAAAGCATGTTTTAGTAATCACATACAAGTTAGCAGTACCTCAAGACCAGGGTATTTGGTCACCCAATGTTGATTGGATTTGAATGATCGGCAGGGGAAGATTTGCAGGCCGACCACCAGGGGGCGCAACATCCTTTAGAAAGGAAACTACAGTGGAATTTCTTCATTATTTTTAGGCTATTTTTATGGCTAGAAAACTCTCAAAAAATACGGTTTTTTCCCCAATGTTACAGTCTTATATATTTTTCTACATTTAAAAAAATCAGTCAGTCAGTGGCCTCCTAAAATCAAGGATTTTCACTGTTTCCTTAAAAAAACAAGCAAGAAAGAGAGAACACTTAAGTTTGTATTAATTGAAGCATTTCTCAGCAAGCCAAACATCCCTCTTTCTGAAGTTCATGCTTTCCTATCCATATTTTGGCAACGAAGTATTAATAGCAAAATGTAGAAACAGGACAGCACAAATTTAAGAGAGGGAAATGGAGACAAAAATTGAAAAATGAGATTCTTCCCTCCATAATGTGTCATGAAGAGTTGTCAAGGAGCACAGAGAAATTGGGGGCACACAAAAGAGTCTTGCAACACCTGGAAACCTGCAGGGTAAACATCTATGGCTGGAGCCACCTTCATGTTTACAATGAAGGGGCCAGCAGCCCATCCCACATGATGTTGCAAGGAATCTGCAAGCCTCTGGTTTGTGGTTTCCTGCAGCGGAGTATCATGACTGCCCTCTGCATTTTCAGATGGGCGTAGACCAAATCAGCGTGTCTTAAAAGAGCTAGAAGAAGGTAGGGAAACAAAGAAAAAACTAACTAGCTAGCTAAAGCAGCTGAGAACCAGAATTTCTTTTGGAGCCTTCCAGAATACCGATGCACAAACTCTGGGGCCTTCCTCTGAATGCCAATGCAAAGGGGAATGCAGAGGGTGGCAACAATGACAAGAGCTTTCTTGGTGGTGGCCCCCAAATATGGAATAACTTCCCCACTGTGGCCCAGTTGGCACAAAATCTGCCATCTTTCCAGTGCCAGGCTAAGACAGTCCCCTTTTCTGAGGCTTTTAAAGACTTGGCCACTCAGGAGCCAGAGCAGGATCACATGTTGATTCTCAGAATCACCCTTGTTTGTTATTCCTTCTTATTCTGGCTTTTGTTATCTAATTTAAGCTGTTTAAAACTGTTTGTTTTCTCTGATTTTATGATATTTGTATGATATGATATCATTTCTTTTTATGGATGATGTAAACTGCCCAGAGAGTTTCAGCTGTGGGGTGGTATTGAAATGAAATGAAATGACTACATAAACATACAAACATTCCTTTGCTACTTACCTCAACTTCAACTTTTGTACACAACTGGCACAAAGTCAGGACGAGCAACTCTTTGCTGGAAAAGAGTAGAAAAGAAGATTGCAGTTAAGCTAAGTTAAATAACTAGCCATCCACTTGGACAAATTTCTGTGCCAAGTCCTAAAATGTGCCACACGCATCAAACTGACTTACTTTTTAGAAGTCACAGATAATAACAGCTGTGCCTCATGGCTAGATCTCAAAGGCCCAGTGCAAAAGCCGGGAAGACACCAAGGGATGTGCAGTTGGGGGAAAGGAGGTGGGGCCAGGGGAAGAGGACATGGCTACCCGAGGGTCATTTTGGAGCCCCAGGTGAGTCAGATCATGGCCCAGGATCCTAAGATTCAAGAGATTAAAACATCAAGGAGAACGGGATCATTGCTTCTTCTGTAGTCACAGAACTCAGGGAATTTCAGAAAGTTCAGGTTCTCTCCCACCTGAAGCCCAGTGATGTCACAAACTTCCCTTGCTTACCCCCTTCTACATAAAGAGCAAGAGCCTTTTACTCAAGATCCCCAGAATTTGCTGTGCTTCAGAAGAGAGTTCACCGTGAAATACCAACAGGCCAGTGCAAAAGTGCCAAGGAGGCTTCAGAGGGGAAGCGAGCTCAATGGCCGTGTGATTTCTACATCCTCCCATTTCATAACTCTGTGAGGGTTTTTGTGCAAGACAATTAAGTTTGCATATGATCAGTAGTCCACAAAAGCTTTCCTTCATCTGAATGTTTGGTAGCATGCGGATTTAGAGTTTAACTCTTAAGAGAACGACTCTCAGCATGATCAGAGTTATGAAAGAGTTTTGGCTGCCTATTTAGTCTGGGAAGTGGTAGCCAGATACAGACTCTTTAACACTGAAGTGGCATTTGCTAGAGGAAAACAGGTGTGTAAAGCACTAAACCGTTTGGTCCTTCGCATTTTAACAGATCAGATTTAGCTCAGATGAATATTATTGAAACCTCATTGCAGACGCTACTTGGGGCAAGCAAAGACTGGAAAAATTGAGATCCTGTACGTGTTTAATCAAAGGCAGGTCCCAATGAGTTCCACTGGAGTTACTCTCAGGGGAAATATGTATAGGACTTGCACCCTTAATAAACAAAAGTTGTTTAATGAAAGAAGGAGGGGGGGGGACATCTTCCTGGAATTTACAAGAACACCCAATTTAATCAAACAAAAGACAAAAATAAAGTGAGAGAGGAGGGAAGAAGTAGAGGCCAAGGGGGGAGGGGGAAGAGAGGGTCTTGCCTACATTTTACTTTACTCACAAGTCAGAAGCGGAAACCTACTTCAAAAGTTGTTGTTTCCTTGCAAGTCATGTGTGCGGCAAGGACGCTTCAGTCAGACACTGTGGTTTCACATGAAGGTCACACTTGCACAGACATCTAAGCCAATGCTCTGGGCAATCCTCTTGCACAGACAAGAGCCCCAGCGGCATTGACACACCTTCCCCAGCTACTCTCTCCAAGCAGGATTCAGTAACCAGGAAACCAGGAATCCCCCAGCAAGAGAAACCTTGGTGCTATGTCTGAACCCAACTCCGGGCTTGTTGTTCCATGTTTGGCAGTGGAAAGTTCCTGGTTCCTACCAGGAAGAGGCCAGGTACCACGAACTAGCAAGCTCCCTCGTGATGTGAAGCCAGGATGCCCCACAATTTTGGCTTGTGTCTTGTACAGGTGGCCTAAGCATGAACCATGGATGGAAAGGGCATTTGGAAACAGAATTCTTCTTTACAGTATTAGGGAAATTAATCATCATTATAAGTACGAGAGGATGATAATAACATTTAAAAAATAGATATATCATGCATGCCTAGGGCAACTGCTTAAAACTGGTCCTTACTGTTGGAATCAGCTTGTTTTGGAAATACAGTTTGCCTCCCTGGTTAGCAACTTGCTTTGGCAGGCAGCTGATAGCATATAGAAGGGGAGTTTTTTACTGCTGAGCCCAGCTGAAGGTGGCCTGATAAAGAAAGGAGAGGCATGATGCATAGGCTGATCCTTAGCAATACCTGTGGAACAACTACCTGTGAGAAGCACATTTAGTATGACTTCATTGCACTTACAAGTTATAGCCCTGCCACGTCCATGTCACGGTATCCTACATGGTTGAAAACAAAGCAAAAGAATGTATCAGGACATCTTCTCCAGCCAATAACCTAGTCAACCAATGTAAGAACTGTGCCAGAAGTTTGGGATATGGAAAGTGAGGCTAGAGTAGCAGTGGGATAGCTCATGTTGTGAGCTGCCCCGAGGCTTTGTTGCGATGGGGCGGCATATAAATGTTTAAATAAATAAATAAATAACTGTGCTGTAGTGGGTAAAGTATTGGACTGGGGATGCAGGTTCTATTCCCCACTTGGCCATGACCCAATGGCCTTCATGGCCCCTTCCAACTCTACTATTCTATGACTCGATGATGCTTCCTGGACAACTTCGGGCAAGTCACTCACTCTCAGGCCAACCCGTTTCATGGGGAGGTTGTTGTGAGGATAAAAACATGAGGAGGTGAATTGTGTCGCCCTCCTTGAATTCCTTGCAGGAAAAAACTAGTCTAGAAATGAAACAAATGCATGAAAATAAATGAAATAATTTTCGAGGAAATAATTGGAGAGAAAGAATGATGTGACCAACTTACCAGCTTGTTTGGGTACCGAATAAGTACTGGCTGAACAGGGACGGCCGGGACAAATGCCCCTAGAAATACAAGCCACTTGTTAGGCCACGAAGGGTATCACTATGGAGGAAAGCTCACACCTGGAGGGCAGGTATGGTCCATCAGCACAAAGGCCAAAACTATTCAAGGATGGGGCTTGGAGGATTGGAGGGAGGCTGGGGGGAAGCAGGGAGGGGGGCTTTGGGGGCTGGACTCCCAGTGAGCTAGTCCTGTTCTTGGTTCAGCCCCCAGTCCATGTAAGTTCTCCCTCAGAGGTTTTCTGGACTGGGTTTTGCCTTTCCTAAAAGTCTGAGGTAATTCCCCTATGGCTAGTTAACAGCAGTAAGAGCCGGAAACTAAAAAATAGGCTGGTAGTTTTGGGATTCTGGCTTAAAAATAAAAACCCTGAAAGGTACATGTTTACAAATGCAGCTTTTAAGTTGACAAACCCCCAGGTTCTTTCTTCAAATCAGCTTCTTATTTTGTAGCATCCAAATACATACATCACGTTTCAGATCATTGTCTGCAATTTGATGCATCCTCCCCTGCTTCCACAACCAAACCCAGCTCTTGCTTTTCAGGAAAAATAAATTAAAGTTGGAAAAGATTTCCTTACCTTGTTTAAATGTGATGAGACATGACCGATTCGTGCAGGTGCCTTCTGGGAAAATCAAGATCTGGGATACAAAAAGAAAAGAAAATTACACATTTTGTTTATTTAACTGTTGCACAAATGTATGGATTTATTGGATTTATACCCTGATTTATTCCTCACAGTGAACTCAAAGCAGCTTACATCATTCTCCTCCTGCTGCTCTCCATCTTACCCGCACAACAACCACCCTGTGAGGTGGGTTGGGCTGAGAGTCTAGGACTTCCCCAAAGTCACCCAGTTGGCTCCATGGCCAAGTGGGGATTCGAACCCTGATCCCCTGCATCCTATTCCCACAACTCTTAGCCACTGCACTACACCAGCTCTTTGAAAAATTTGATATTTTAATACCCTTTTGCATGAGATTGTGTGAAGCACAACAAGAATGGACCAGTTTACCAGTTGGAGTCTATTTCTGGGATCGGAGTGGAGATCACAAACTGCGCTCCAAATTTATCTCCTGAGTTTCATGCAATGGCATTCTGGTAAACTTCCAGATATGGATGGACTTGACTTCCATCATGTCTAGCCACTGGTCATATTGACTGGGGATGATGGATATTGGAATACAGCAAGTTTAGAAGGCCTCATATGTCTGCTCTTGTTGTCATGCTTACTCTAACATTTGGTGGAGAAAATGAAGTCACATTTGCTTCATCCCAATTCTCAAGGGAAGGATCATTGTCATATCCTATCCAGCCACTGAAATCCTATTTTATGCCACATTGCAGAAAGATCTCTTCTTTTCTATCCCTAAGTGTTGTGTTCCTTGATTCCACAACCACCTCTCTTGTGCACATTAAAAAAAAACCCAGAAAGCCCTGGGTTCTTCGAGTTAAAAGTATTCTGCCTGCAGGGGAATTTAATCTCTTTCCACCCAAGGACCACATTCAAGTCAGAAGAAGCTCCCAGGGGCTGAATTTCAGAAGTGAGTTGGGGCTGAAGCTAAAGAGGAAAGCACATAAATATGAACCCATTTTAACCTAGTGCCTGTATTCTCAACAGCTAAGCCTTATTTTATCCTCTAAGAATGGGCAGGGGAATGGTGTACAATTAGAAAAACCGTGACCACCAGTGGAAAGAGGGTAGATCAGGAAAAGGGATGTAGCCCACTGGGGAACCCAGAGTGTGCTAAATTTGAGCCGTAGGTTCAAGGAGCCACAGGCTGGTATGAGAAGTTCACTGTCCTACAAACAGGAACGTGCGAATTAGCAAACTGTGAGCCTGTCAAAGTTGTTCAACTTCCACTTTGAAGCCTATTCTGACTCAGTACTTACAAACAAGCAGGCAAGTAAACTTTTATTTCATTAATGCTCAAGGTATTTGTAGGTGCAGGTGGCGCAGTGGTTTAAACCGCTGTGCTGCTGGGCTGGTTGACCGAAAGGTCGCCGGTTCGAATCTGCACAACGGGGTGAGCTCCCGTGCACCGTCCCAGCTCCTGCCAACCTTGCAGCTCGAAAGCATGCAAATGCAAGTAGATAAAAAGGTACCACTTCGGTGGGCAGGTAACAGCGTTCCGGGCACCTTGGTGTTTAGTCATGCCGGCCACATGACCGTGGAGACTGTCTGTGGACAAACGCTGGCTCCCTCGGCCAGGAAACGGAGATGAGCACCGCCCCCTAGAGTCAGGCATGACTGGACGCAACATCAAGGGGAAACCTTTACCTTTACCTTTACCTTTACAAGGTATTTGTTTGTAATTTCTTTTACTTCACAAGCACTAATAACCCACCTACATCTTTTGATAACTGTTTAAAGATATCTCTCGCTCTGTGTGTCTCTCTCACACACGTTCAATCCTGGTTTCTCCACCAGAGGGCAGTCTAAACCCAGCCTGTTTTCAGCCAACTACATCACATAAAAGAACTGTTGTCCTGATGTGTCAGACTACAACTCCTACCATCCCCAGCCTGCAAGGCCAACACATCTGGACTGCATCCGGTTGGGAAAAGTGGAACTTCAATATTACAAATTCTTTACTGATTTTTTTACAACCTTTGGGATGAGGGGACACCCAGAAAAGTTAGAGATGTTGTGGGTCTGAATGATGAGTTCTGTTTATTCCCCTTCATCATGGATGTATAACTAACATGAGAATGATATTGGCACTTTTAAGGGTTGCTGGAAGTTACGGGAAGCTTGAGTTAAGGGAAAGCCTGCCAATGTTTTCTGAAAAGGGACTTGCCACAATGGGGGAAAGGTGTAGAAGAGGTCACCAATATGACCAAGGGGCTGGGAAACACTTCCTATGAAAAAAGGTGGAAGCATGTGGGGCTTTTCAAACAGAGCTGAACTCCAAGTTTCAGTCTGCAACATGTTTGTATCATCCTGGATGCAACTTCGATGGACACAGAAGCACATGTTCTGAACCCTTGATGAAGTCTCAAACCTGAAATCGCATTGGCAAATTTGAAATAGGCATGCTTACTCTTAAGAAAGGCACATTTTCATTAGAAGAGAAAGTGCACACTGTTAAAAAAGTGTGCATTTCCCACCCAACTGGATTTTAAAAAAATAGTTACAGCAAGAATGCAAACAAGCCAAAACAAGACTGAAGTCAAGTTTGGAGAATTTTGGTGTCTGCAAGCATCTCTGATTCTCCTGTCCTTTCTCTCTCCTATATCATTATTACATTCTCCACCAATCAGAACAATTCTCCAGAGCTTGTGCCGTCCATCTGCGACAAAGTATCTGGAGAAACTATTTCACCAAAATATGGCTCAGCTTTTCAGCAGCTCAGTGGAACTTCGTATCGTACTTGGGGCCACTGTTCTCCCGAAGTCACGCGTCGCTTTATTTCATTGATTGTGTTCTTCCGAGAATCAGGATCAACACGGGACACCAAGACTGGCTGGAGAGCACTTAGGATTCCTGTTTAAAAATAGAGGCATAAATAATCAACAGCATTAAAAATATATATTCTTCCATTGCTGGTGAACTCAAGGTACTTTTAAGGATCTTTCAAAAGAGGAATGAGAGAAAGGGAAGAGCGGGGGAGAGAGAGAAGGTGCGAGTTTGCCATTTCTGTATTTACTATCTACCACACTAGGTCAGGGGCCAAACTTGGCCTGCTTGAAATACAAAACTCAGCTCCCTACTATTTCCCAGAAAGGCAAACCCCTTTCCTTTCCTCTCCTCCCATCCCTTTCCCTATCGCATTATTGTTTGGTGGCCTCCCTTCCTTTCTTTGCCCCTGCCAAAAACTGAAACTTGGCTTGAATTCCACCTTTGGACTGGAGGGAACTCTGTAGCCGTGATCACAAAAAAAGGAAAAAAGCAATTTAAGGGTATCTTTGCAGTGGTAGGATAGGAAGGGAAAATACCCTGTTTACTTGCATTTTAAGACATGGTTTTATGAACAGCAAGGAGAGACAAACAGTTTTATAACAACATCTGCTTCCATGAGCTGAAGTTCGTTGGCTTGATGACTGTTGTTAAAGAGTTATGCATACCTTGCACAGATGGGTGATGGGAATGTGTGACATAAACTGTGACTTCCAGGGAAAATTCAATACAGGAGATAATGACAGAGATAGAACACCAGGAAGGTTTGATTCAGAGTTTTGCAAATAGGCACTAAGATGATTGTTATTTAAAAAAGAAAAGGCATTCAAAACCCTCATTCACCTACCTTGAGTCTAATTTGATAAGCCCAATATACCTCACTCTTCCTCTTAAGTAGAGATGCACACACCAGCAAAGCTCCACCTCTCCAAAGTTCTGCAAATTCCATCTTGAAGTTTGTTCTGAATTTAGCCCAGGTTATTTTTCCTTGTCAAAAGCGCTGTGCATTTCTGTGCATCTTTTCCCCCAAATGGATGCATCCGTGTTCTATATCCCTGAAATGTGTGTGTTCTTCTCCCATTGATTATACAGCAGATTTGTGTGCGTTTTTTCAGCAGTAAGTACATTTCATGCACATCCCTCAGGGCAACCCATGCTGTCAAATGCATTTTTGGGGTCCACCAAAACTGTATGAACTTTGACCACAAATGGCGTCCATGTCCATGTTTGGTCTGGAAGGCGTGACGCAGGTAAATCCTGATGAAAGACACCTGAAACAAATCGGAATGTCTTTGCCCAATCGAGTGTGCTCCAGGCACGTTGCGATGCCACTGCAGCCATCTCTGACCACTGACCATGTGGGCTGGGAATAAGGAAAGCATCTGCAGCTTACCAAGTCCTAGGAGCTCTTTATACTGTTGATGGTGCTCTTTCACACATACCCGCTTTTATTCTCATAAACCTGTGAGGCAGATTGAGCCAAAAGATCATGTGGCTTTGAGCTGGGCATGTTGAGCTTTGTGACTAAGAAGAGATTGGAACCCGGGTTCTCTAGCCTTAATCCAGCATTCTACACTCTGCTTTGGACTGGCTCCTAAGAATTGTACCAACTCATTCTGCCACATGTGTTGGTGCGATATCCTTTACCCACCTGATGCTCACTAAGGTCGTTGGAAGATCGTCTCTTGGTGGCCCTACACGAAGCTGTGTCCAGACTTGCGCTCACCAGGAGAAGAGCTTCAGCTTGGTAGGCCCATTTCTGTGGAATTCCCTGCCTCTGGAGATCACTGACATTGGGTTTTGGTGCTTGCTGAAATGATCTTTGTTCCCAGAAGACTTTCTTACTGTCCAATCACGGTCCTAACATTTATTATGAGGTTGCTTTGATTACTTTATCTGATTGAGCTGTCCAACTTTTCCCTGCTTGGAGTCTGCCTAGACATGGAGCGATATACAAATGCAAAGAGGGCTATAGGTGGCATATAAATGTAATAAATAAATAAATACATGTTAGCAGACCAGTTCAGAAACCTGGAAAAACTGACCCACTTTCCTTTGGGTTTTGCAAACGATACTTACGGCCAATAATGGGCACGGCAAGGTTTTCTTGCCGAGATACTATTGATGGCAGGCCGGCCATGACGCAGACAATTCCATCAAAGAAGCTGGAGTGGGGTGCAGCGGCAAGGATGGGTGCTTGCTCCGGGCTGGCTGGTTCCCCTTTCACGTTGACTTGGAAGCCCATCACGAAGAACAAGGCACGACCCAAGAATGCGAGGACAGAGCGGGACACTGTCCTTGAAAGAGGAGGAAAACGGGAGAAGTCACAAGCACAGAGGGGATGTTTTTTCCTTGCTTCATTGGATTCCTGCCTCAAAAGTCACCTGTCCCATGGTTCTCCTAACCTACCATGTGTAGCTGCCTCTTCTTCCCTGATTTACCACCTTCCCCTTTGTCTACCATTTCTCTTTAGGCTCCTTGACTTCTTGTGTTAAGTAAACCATCACGCACATACCACAAGCGCTGCTAAGAACATGGATGGGAAGAGTCCAGCCAGATCAGACCAAGGATTCGTCTAGTCCAGCTTTCAGCTCACTCGGTGGTCAACCAGCTGCCCACCAACGCACCTTCCCACCCATGTTCCTGAGCAGCTGGGGCGCACAGCCACATGACACCTGCTCTCAGAGCTAGCCAGCAGCCATCAGGACTAGTAGCCATGGATAGCCTTCTCCTCTGTGAATTTGCCCCATCTCCTTTGGGGGCCATCCAGATGTGGTGACTATCATTGCAATTTAGGGCAATGGAAGGGTCATTTAGATGTGTGCACTGCAAAACAATCTTTCTTTCCTTCTGTGCCAAGCAGATGGAAAGAGAAAGGGTTCCCGCCTCAAGGACTCACATTTCCAAACCTTCCCTAGATGGGGCATCAGGCTGGGCTTTATGCTCAAACTGTATCTTGGTACATTGAGCCATTTCCAAACATGGGTTCTTACACCTAAAGACCATGTGCCCTTGAGCGCAGCCAAATTCACCACATTTTATGATTGAGCTTTGCATCTGCCAAGGAAGACAACTAAACTGTTGTTGCAAATACAACATGGAGCAATTACCTCCACCAGCACACAGACATACCTGTGTGGCTTACAACAAGGTGACTCCTCTATTAACTGGGGAAGGAAGGTTTTCATACTGAGATGCTTCCAACAGCTGGGTTACCTTTTCCATCCCAGAAGCGGCAAAGTCCCCTTCTCCGTGTTGCTGGAAGTGGCCAGAAGTGCAAATGGCCAAGCCGTTAGGAAAATTAGCAACATACCTATGGCACGCAGTGGGACCAGAATAAGCCCATACAGGATAGCCTGGGGAAGAGAGAGAGAGAGAGAAGGCAAGAGCATCAGCCCACTGCTAGTGACGGTCGAGTTCATTGTTTACTTTCAAACACTTGTCAGATACACTGTCTTCTCTGCCCCATACTTTATCTGCCTTCCCAAATGGAAGATGCCCTATATTTCTTCCTCCCATTCACCTCGGATCTATGATATGGATGTCTCTTTCCTCATGTTCCACCAGATCCTGCATTAAACCAGAAAAATCCCCAGGTATCTCCACCGGATTCCCTTGAGGAAAACTTAAGCAACCACTCAGGGCTATGAAATGGCAAACTGCTGAATAGAAGGAAGTCATCAGTCCACTGTTGAAACAACAAGCGCTCCAGGGTTTGCTTTGTATATACTTTTCTCAAGAAGGACTTCCTGAAACTGAGCTCAAGAGAGGAAGATTGACTCCTGGTGACAGCCCTGGATCATATGGTCGAGAACTGGAACAAGAACTGAGTCTTGGGGCTGTAGACATGAGGCAGCCGGTTTACATGTGATCGGGTTGTGATTCCCACCTGCGAATAAGTCACCATGGAGCAACACGCCACACACAACTCACTGATACAAATTTTGCTGATGCTTGTGGGGTGGAAAGCAGGGATTGGACAGACTCAGGGGAGAGGAAAGTTCTGTTACCAGCATCAGGTCTACACAGAGTCACATTAAGAAGTGTTGAGGAACTGAAGATCAATTAATGGGAAAGGGCTTTTGGGAGGCAGCTGGTTGGCCACTGTGGAATACAGACCAGACATCCCTGATTGGACGTCCTCTAGATGTTATAGCCTACAACTCCCAACATTATTGACCATCATCCACACTGGTTGGAGCTGATGGGAAGCTGAAGTCCAAAACATTTTACAAACTTTAGGCTCAACTAGACAGAATTTTGGTCTCATCCAGAAGAGGCCGTTCCATGCTCACATCACCTCAAAATGCTACGGTGAGTTGCTGGCCATCAACTTGAGTCACTATGGAACAACGTGTTAACTGGGCAGGTATATTGTGAGATCAGGCTCTTCCCTGTTAGGACAGCATGTCCCAGCCTGGTGTAGTTTGTGGCTCCAAATATGTTGGACTGTAGCTGCTCTCATGCCCAGTCCAGTGGGACTGTACCCTCCAGCCACGTTGGACCATGGCCCTCATTATCTCCATGCAACATGGCCCATTATTCCTGCAACACACAACATGCCCATTCACTGGCTGGAGGAATGGCAGTCCATGGTCTCTGCAGGGCACCAGGCTGAGGAAGATAAAGGAATTTTGCATGCTGGTCCTCTGGATTTGTTTTTCAAACAATGCCATGATGTCCCAGGCAGAAAAACAGCTCGCTGGTGACTTCACCCACTGCCAGAAGGACCCAGAATGTAACTTCTGGATCTGCAATATTTGACCAGATAACAGCACCTGTGAGGCATAATTTTTTCTCTTTGTTTTCAGTGTAAATACCTGAAGCTAAAATGGTTTCAAACGTTGTTGTATGGCTGGTTTTTCAGCCACAGACCTGAAAAGAAGGAGGGTGAAAGGGTGCTGATGGGACCATTCTTACACATTGCTGGCCAGGTCAAAATGTCCTAGAACAAAACCCAGAATTGTCTGCAGCACACGCTTTTTCCTTGGCAGACACGTCGGTGTGCAAAAGCATTCCATGAAAGGAAGAAGGTCTTGGGGCACTGCCTTACAGCTGTAAACACTACTGTCACTGGGCTGAGAAAGCACAGAGGGGACGAAACATTCCTCTCCTACTGCACTTGGGTGAGAGGAAGCAGAATCAGCCCACCAGTGGCCAGCAGGAATAGGTCTCCTCTTCCAGCAGGTAAACACCCAGAAATTCTGCATGCACATGGACACTTGTGCATCTAGGGGATTCTTTCATGCCACTCCCTCTGGAAAGGGCCCCCTCTGGGGTGAAGCCAATATCACTCAGATAGTTCCACAGAAAATAATGTAGCTGGTCCCACTTGACTTTGCAGGTCAGGTGCTCACCAGAGCACTGTTTTGGTTTCTTGAGTCTTCAAGGAAAGAGCCTTTGAAGCATTACTCATACCAGCCATTAATCTGAGCATCAGAGGCTTTGGTGTGTACCCAAATAAGTGTGGGTCAAGTTGTAGTCTTTGGTGGCATGGGAATGGGGGTGAGGAGGAAGTGCAGAGCAACTGGGAATCCTCCCCATAGGCAAAAGTTGGAGAAAGGGGGGTGAAGCCAGAGGAAGAGAGTGGGGCTCTCTGAGGGCCAGATTTGGAGAAGCTCCTGCAAGGTTCAAAGCATCGGCAATGTGAGAGCCTGGCACTTGGATATGGCATTCGAGAGGAAGAACAGGTTGCAAAGGAAGCATATGGTGTCCCCCTTCCACAACAAAAAAACCAAATTACGGACTCTTCTGTCAGTCACTCTCCTGGAAGGGTATGGCCTTATACTCTACTTCTGTGAGATCCTGCAGTAAAGGCTTCAAGATTGGCAAGATTGTCCAAGGTTTGTAAGTGGAATGAACCAAGCTGACTAAGGAAGTGAAGAAACTTCCTTCCTGGGTGGCTTTCAATATGGGAGATGGGCACCCTCCGGGCAAGGTTCAAATGCAGGGTGTTGGGACAGAGGATGCAGGCAAAGCATCTCCAGGTGGAAAGGAGTGACCACTGGCTCCATCAAACTGAGATCAGTCTTTGTTGGAATCACCATTTTTAATCCATACCAAGATGCTTTTGCTGCATAGTCTGACCAAATTTGACCAACATTAGTCAGGCTCTTTTGGAACTGAAAGCTCACTTCCCTTTTTTTCTTGTTGCTTGTTTGCCTCTGGCCATGCCTTGAATCTGCATTCCTTTGAGCAAGTTTGGACACCCTGTGGCTGCAGATGTGGTGGTGTTCTCAAGCTGACCTCCTCTTTCATCACCCTGCCCATAGACATGTTCAGGCCTCACTCAAGGATTGAGGAGCAGAAACAACATCTGCCAAGCACATCCACTACAAACAAAGTTTTATTACACATACAGCGATGCATGCAATGCAGAAGCCGAGCTGTTATTCAGTTCTGAAAACAGGGCTTAAAACAACCTTCTCCAGCCTGGGACTTCCCCAGGTGTTTGGAGCATCAATTCCCACCAGCTTCAGAAATCTGCAGCCCCAGCCAGTGTCAAGGCTTGCTGTCTTGTCTGGTGCCAAGATCTGTTGAACGAGGAAGCAAGAATCAGCTCCTTTTTCTTTTCAGGAAAATGGTTTTATACATTACCATTTTGTTATGAACTTACCTGCTTTATAGTTGCTTTTTTAATTATTAGTAAGCCATTTGGTTTTAGTTTAATACATGTAAAGATATAAAATAAATAATAAACTTGGTCTTGAGAAAAATTCTCCCCACCTCTACTCCTCCCCGCAAAAGGAAAGGAAAGAAAGAAAGAAAGATGAATAAGAAAGATAAAAGGAAGGGAAGGGGAGGAGAGACCTGCAACAAAACTTAGTCTTTAAGAAAACAAAAGCAACCTTATTTTTAAAAAAAATCCTCCACATTTGGACAGAAAAATGCCCTAAAACTGCCAACCAGCACAAGAAATGCTGTCTAAATACACCCAAGACTGTATCCTTAACTTGATGCAAATGAGTTTCCTCTTTTATGCAGGTAGCACAAAACTGCTGTATGAAAGCAAACATGAATGTTGACTTGGTTCTTTGGCACAGCAAGTAACACTTGCTCTCTGAGGAAATACACTGGCATGACCGCACATGGAAGAAACCTTGCGATCCTTTGCTACCAGGACTTGATGATGATTTAATCCTTGTTTACCTTGGCTTTACCCAACCATTAACCTGTCCCAGTGTTGTTTTACAACAATTCACTGTGTTGCAAACAGCTTTGGAACTGTTGAAATGGAAAGCAGCATAGAAAAAATCTAAATAAATGAATCAAATATGCAATGTATCCATTAAAACAAATTAAATAGATACACATGCATGAATGTTCCTTCAAATCCTGCTTAGATGTAATCAGGTCCCTCAGTTAGTAAAAACATACACTGAAAATTGTGGCATTCATAGGAGGAAAGTCAATGTATGTTGGCTGCTTTTTCCACACCCAAAGCTCCCTGCCCTGTGGTAGAAATAAGCCACCATGTCTTCCTTCTTCCTGGTTTAAAAGAGTATTTGAATGGAATACTTGAAAAGCCATGGACTTTTCAGATTGTTTGTATCTGCTGGCTTGTTTTAGAAAAATAATGTTTAAAACAGAGTGCTGGAGACAGCTTAGTAAATTCCCTGGATTGAGAGAAAGATGAGTCAGTGGGCCCTTGACCCAGTCAATCAAGAAAGAACCTTTTCTGGAAACCAAAATGCTGAAGCTGAATCTATCCTACTTTGGGCACATCATGCAAAAGCAAGACTTCCTGGAGAAGACAAGCATACCAGGGAAAGGGAAAGGCAGAAGAAGAAGGGGGAAGATCCAGCATGAGATGGAGTGACTCTATGCAATTAGCTGCAAGACCTGAGCAAAGACAGGAGATTTTGGAACTCACAAACTCAGGTGGTCCCCATCAGTGGGAAATGACTTCATGGCACAAAACTGAGAAAAAGTTCCTTTCTTAGTAGACTTTGCGGAAGGGGTGATTTCCCATGAAAGATTTTTTTTAAAAATCCCTCCACAACCCACAAAAAGTTTCTTTTTTAGTAGTTTTGCAAACAACTGATCATCTGACCTTTCTCTTGGGCATGGGGGGTGGTGCTGTTTTGGCTACATAAACAACATCACTTTAAAACTGGAAATAAAGGGAATGGAAAATTCTGCACATTTCCCTGAGACCATTCCTGGTGCAAGCCCGGCTCGAATATGAAAAAAGAAAGCCACTTCTGTTTTTCTGTTGGGATCCAAAAAACATACCCAAATCTCACCCACAAATGGAGGTGACCCCAAACTTTGTTCGGAGGGTGAGGGAAAGTGACCAGACAAGGAAGGGGGTCATCCTAGCTTGAAATTACAAACAGGAAGAGAAGACTTCTACAACTCAAGAAAAAAAGGAAGATGGGCCTAGAAGGGAAGTATCTTCCAGGAAAAGTTTGACCTCAAGAGCAAACCAGAAGTTGCATACGTTCCTTCCTTCCCTTCCTGGTCCTCCTTCTTCTCTCTTCTCTCTTCTAATTTAAGGCAGCAAACAAATTACCATATACAATTACTGAAGTCAATGAGACCAATTTTCAAGTAGACAATAAATAATCGCACTGCAGAGTTCTGTCAAACTGAGACTTGTGAAACCACAAAATACCCTTGTTTGATTTCTAGGATTAAAAGATTGTGGCTCCACCCCTCCAAAGAGAAAAACGAGTTTCTTGGGGGTGAGACTAGAAGTCCAAAGAGACTTAACAACCAAGGAACAATCTTGGAAAGTCACTAAGGACACACAGTGGAAAACCCTTGTAATTTTTCATCACACTATCAGAGATGTTTCTCAAGATACCAACCCCAAGAATGTCCTTTCTCTTCTTTGATGAGGGAAACCAGCAGCAACCTGTTTCTCACAGGCTTTTTATCTCCAAAGGTTATCCCAGGTCAGCTTATCCATCAAGGAATGGCTTGCAAATTGCCAGAGAAAATGTCCCCTAGGCATGCTCTTGGCTGCATCCACACAAAGTACCAACCACCATCATGAGGTTTTGCACATAAGCAGAGAATAAATCTTAAATTGCAACCCCTAATTACAGGAGGAACGCTAGCTTTTCTTGCAACTCCACTCCTTTACATTTCAGTCTGAAAAGCCAGATAAGCCCATT
This sequence comes from Varanus salvator macromaculatus, assembly GCA_023646645.1. Classification (NCBI taxonomy): domain Eukaryota; kingdom Metazoa; phylum Chordata; class Lepidosauria; order Squamata; family Varanidae; genus Varanus; species Varanus salvator. Next base: position 4,840,568 of record JAIXND010000657.1, read on the forward strand.
TGTGCCATCTTCAGCTGGGTTTTTCTGGCTATTACTCCTCTTTTTAATCTTTTAAAATCTATTTAGATTTCTCATTTCTTTCCAGGAGTCCAAGAATGCAAGTATTATTTCCTCCTTCTCCATTTTATACTCATAACAGCTCTGCAAGGTAGGGTCAACTGAGAGTCAGAGGGTTCTCTTGTCTCCAGTGAGCTCCACGGGCATGTGGGAGTGAAGAACCTGCAACACTCAAGTTCCAGTCCAACCCTCTTCACCACCACACCATACCAGTTAACCAGTGCTAACCAGTGCCCCAAGAAGACCAGCTGTCTGTTCTCTTCTTGTTTTGCAACCTGTCCTAAGCAGGTTTGATCTGGGCAGTCATTTTTAGAGTTGGACAAGCTAGCAAAACCTACAGAACTGAACCATTTCACTCAGGCTTTTCCACCTTCACAGCGGACATCGAAGGGTGCCCATTCCAATTAAATCCATTTCCATTCCAAGCTGTAGCACAACAAGAGGAGGGGAGCAAAAAGCTGTCTGAGAACAGCTGTTGAGGACTGCAAGGAAGGGTTGTTCCCAGTTCTATCTGGAGCTGCCAGGAATCGAACCCAGAACCTCCTGCATGCAAAACTAGTGCTTGGACTTTAAACTATGATGCTTCCTGGGTTTCTGCTGTTCTTGAAGGAGCACCTCCATTATCCATCTGACCAGTTCATGCAGGTCCTTAAGAGTTGATCTGCCAGATGAAAAACTTAATTGCTCTGGAAGTTTCCAAAATGCAGCTGTGGCAGATGGGAACAAAGGAATATGGCCACCCTGCCACTATCTTTCCTGCGGTAGCTTTTCATGTGGGAAGGGGCACTCTCTTTAAATAACAGAAAGAAGAAACAATGCAACACTCCAATCTTGGAAACGTTTACCAAAAAAAAGTCATTGGAGAGAAATGAGAAACACATCTTTGAACCAAACTCTTATCACTCCAAGCTTCAATAGGAAGCAGGAAATCCTGTTCTAAAATGATTAGAAGCCTCCACCAATTGGACCTCAGCAAAATTCAAGAGGCACTATCTCAGTCCTATAAATAAAATGAAAACCAAAGTCCACCACAAGGCAGAAACTGACTCATGTGGAATGAAGCTACCATTGATTTAAATAGCCCACACAACTATGGGCAAGGAGCACTGGCTTATATTATTATTATTATTATTAATCCATTGCAACGTTAAGACAGCAAGTTCTGCCCCGAAACATAATTATATGTGGAAATGGGAATTTAAATCTTGCAATTTAGAATCCCTGCAGTGAGATTGCAAGGGAACCTTCCTTCTTCATCAGGAATGAGGGTTTTTACAGTCAGATCATGAAAACAGAAGTCAGCAGAAAAGGCCTTTTTTTTTCTTTCTTTGCACCCACATTAAAAGAGTGACTACAATTTCCTGCCCAGCTTGTGGGTTGGTGCCAATCATACCGAAAGGCAACTGGGCCATTCTCCTCAGTCATGCCACAATTAACAAATTGTGGCCAGGAGTGTCACTTAGATGGAGCTTTGCAGAAAGGGGAAACAGCAGAGTTATGTTTATTGACAGCTATTAGCCAAGACTGGGAAATAGAAACTCCATGCTCTGTGGCAGTGTACCTTTGAATTCTACGAAAAGGGAGAATAACATGGCAGAAGACTGGCAGAGCATCAGCTTTGCATCATGCAGAAGGCCTCAAGTTTAATCCTCCATGCCTACAGGAAGGGCAAGGACAGAGCCCTGCCTGGAACTCTACAAAGCCAGGCCCAGAGTCTAACTGGCAACAGGGAGCTCAGGCAGGGACCTCAAGCCCAATGCATCAAAGCTACCTTATGCTCTCACCACCACCTATGGAATGCGCTCCCCAGAGAGGCTCGCCTGGCGCCGTCATTATTTGCTTTTCGGCGCCAGGCGAAGACCTTTTTATTTAAAAGCTATTTTAATTGTTAAATTAAGTTTTTTTATTGTATTTATTGTATTTAATGTATTTTAAATTTATATCTCGAGATGGGCCAGTTTTAATAGTTTTAATAATTTTAAATAATATATTGTTTATGTTTGTGAGCCGCCCCGAGGCTGGTTGCAATTGTGGGTGGCATATAAATGTGTAAAATAAAAAATAAAATAAAATAATAAATCTTATCCCATGAGAAACACAGAAACAGAGGGAGTCAGAGGGGTCTCCTGGGCCATCTAGTCTGTCCCCCGGCTCCAGCTGGCTCCACTCATGACATGCCTACCATGTGCAAGTCCAGCCTATCCTTAAAACTCTCCCTGAGAGTTTTAAGGATAGGCTGAGTCTTATCTCAGTTCTTATAAGAACTGAGTCTTATCTCAGTTCCAGAACTCATGGTTTGCTCACAGCAGCATCTCCAATGCCTGTATTATTTTGAATATCCTATCTTTTCCAGCAAGGAACGCAAGACCCCTCCTTTCCATTGTATTATTTTTATTATTAATAATAATTCTATGGCTATACTGTCCCACAGCAGCCCTATGAGGTAGGCTGAGACTCAGTGGATTTAAAAAGTCAGCTTTAAAAATTCTTGGTTGGGATGCAAGGAAACCAAGCCAGTGGAAGCACTATTGAAAAACAGTCGACGTGATAATGCTAATTGGGATAAGTATTGATTACTCTGAGAAGCAGCAATTATGAGAGCTGGTTCAGAAAATTAGCCCAGGAGCATATAACTTCTTTGCCTGGGTATCAGTGGTTGGGTTATCCCCATTTCAGGGACAGGAGAACTGAGGTCAAGAGAGGGCCAGGGACACCCAAATGGGGCCGGTGAGAAGGATTTCCAAACACATCTCTTTCTTAAATAGCAAGACCACCCGCTAAGTGGAGTTCTTTGGGTGGCACAGAGGCAAATTCAAAGCATAAACTATAGAACAATGCTCAAATGGCACATCAGAATATCAGCCACAAAACGTAAAAACCCAGCAGCACCTAGAACTGAAGGACGAGTCAAATAGACCCAGTCGGAGAAGAGAAACACAGAGCCCCAAGAGCCCGGGAAGTCTCGGGAGAACCAGAAGGACAGGCGAGCCTCCGGGAGAGGGGAAAGGCGCTTGCCACGGGGGTCCCACCACTGAAAAAAACCGCACTCTTGTACCCCCGTCTTGCTACATCAACCGCGACTATTCTTCATCCCATCCCTCTTCCTCCTCCCGCTCGCAAAAGGGCATCCAGCCTCCGCGCAAAGGGATGCGGGCTGAGGGTGGCGGGGAGACCTCCGGGATGGGAAAGGTCGCCCCGGACCATGCCGAAGACGCGCGCCTGCGCCGATGACCAACATTTCGCTGCGCTGCAAGGCGCGGAGCCGGGAGCGCCAGGCAGGTGCGGCTCCCAGGAATCCTCGCAGAATAAATTCCACTCTTGCTTATGTAAGAAGAGGTCAGGCGCTCCCCGCCTGGTTTCCCTCCGTATTTCCTCCTCCTCCTCCTGCTCCCCACCGCCACCAGCATCATCTTCTCCCGCAGCAGGCCCCCAAGCCGCGCGCCCGGGACTGAAGCTCTGCCATCTCCATCTTTTCTTAAGCATCTCCATCGGCGGCGGCAGCCGCGTCCCCAGACGCAGCCGGTTTTCCGCCCGCCGATGGCCTCGCCTGACCTCCTGCCAAGCCCCCGCCGCCCCCGCTGCCCCCGATCGCCGCGGCGCCCCTGCAAATCCCCCCCCCCAAGCGCCTGGCTTCCGGCGCTGTCCACCGCGCGTACCCGTGATTTGTCCTTCGCGTCCAGGCGCGCCTCCTGCACGAAGGGGTTGAGCACCAAGGGCGAGGCGAGCGACTGCTGCCTGGGCAGCGGGAAGAACCTGGCCGCCGGCTGCGGCTCCATGCCGCCGGTGGCGCTGCCCTCGGGGGCGGAGGCGGCGGCGGCAGCGGCGGCGGCGGCTCCCGACGCGGGCGCTGCGCTGCACGGAGTCATCGCCGCAATTCTCCAAGGGGAACCGGCAGATGCTGCGACGCCCTCGCTCCTCCCTGCCGCCAAGGCGCCTGCGCGAGCTCCCACTGCGCGGCGGGGGGGGCAGGAGGTGCCTGGGAGGGTGCCAACTTCTCGAGCGGCCCCCGCTCCTCTGCGCGAGCGCCCCGGTGGCTGGCGCTGGTGCGCGGGAGCTCGGCGCGACAGAGCCCCTTGGAGAGGAAGACTCGGGCCCAGATGCTGGCAGAAGGGGCGATCGCTTGCAGGGAAATCCAGGACGACCCGGGTTAGAGAGGAGGTGTGTGGTGGTGGGGAGAGGAAGAGAAACGGGTCGCCAGTTGCCCCGAAGAGCAGTTTCCTCTTCGGTGTTTGTGGCTGATAATGATGTGAAGTCAGTGGACGATCTGAAGAGTCGGAGTTCAGACTTCAGGTTACTGTGGGGAGGGGAGGACGACTGCCAACGTTTTGGCCAGTCCCTGCTCCTCTGTCTTTAACAGCAGCTTCTTCCACACACCCTGCAGGTGCGGATAATTTTAATGCTAAACCTTTGGGAACTTCTGCACATCCCAAGTCCACACAACACAGACTGTGGAATGCCAGGCTGCGTCTCTGTCATCTGCAGCAACTTCACCTCCAGATTCATCAGCTGTCCATAGGAACAATTAAATTGCAAATGGTTAGGAACTGAACCTATCTGGGAAACTGGTACGAAGAGGTACAAAGAGTAACTCCCTTGTTGATGCTGGGAGGGAATAGATCTGGCTGCTCCTTTGCATTCTGCCCTGTTCGGAGGGCTTGGAAAGCTGGAATGCTGTGCTCGGCCTTTGGGGCCCTAGTATTTCCAAAGGCAAGCGGCCAAAACCTGCTGAAAGGGGGGGGGGGGAGGGAGGAAGTGTGTGAACTGGGTGTGAAGTCAAGAGCCTTCACACAAAGAACTGCTGTGTTTAGTCCCAAAGCACATGTTACTTTAAAAACATAGCCGATAGGTATGGCTCCCCTGAAAACATTCACGGCCACTCATGCATATTTCTTCCCCTAGAGTAAGCACAGGACTCCTGATCTGGATTTAAACCCTAGCATGAGAACCAGGGGTGCTTGACCACTTTCCTCTCTGCTGTGGTCTGGATTGGCCCCTTGCTCCTGTTGGGAAAATTTGGGTAAATCCTGTCTGAAAAGCATTACTTTTGTGTGTGCTTTTGAATTGTGGGATCAAATCCTGCCTTCCTTCTCAAAACCAAGCTGTCACTGTTTAAAATGGCATTCATTCCTCACTCCTTTCTCTCACCTTTTGCTGTGGGCTACAGTAGACAGACCATTCAGTCCAAATATACATTGTAAATAGTCATTGTTGGAATTCAGTTTACAAGGAAGTATCTTTTGATAGCCCAGAGGCTCCATGTGCTCTGGCCAATTCAGAATGTCTAGAGTCTAGATAAGAGTCTTGAGCTTATCATGCATAGTTTCTCAGTAGCTTGAATTTACATGTCCAAGCAGACCTGGAGATGGGTTCAAGCTACTGAACTAAAACGTCAATACAGGCAATTAGGAATATTGTAATCTCATTGTTACTGTGTGATTGACTGACATTTCTTTATCTGTTCTGTATGTGATGACCTCAGAATCTTATTGTAATTTCTACATTCTGTCATCAGTTGCCCTATACCTGTATGTGACTGGGAGTGTATAAAAATTCTCTAGTTGTGTTGAAGCTTGGCAGCAGAGTTCATTTCTGCCTGCCTGGTAATGCATGCATTATCGTGAGTACTGCGGGAACCTTGGGGTAAATACAATAAAGCCTCAGATGGTCTGGACGCTTGGTCTTTCCCACAAACCCGAGTTTTATTCCCTCTTCTCAAATTGAGATTCCGGGATTCTGACACTCCTTCCATCTCTGCTGTCAAACGAGGCAAAGGGGAAGCGGGTGAATTGGCCCAGAGAGATCAGTTGGCCTTCTGTTCCATGGGTGACTCTGGGCCAGTTCCTTGCTTGCTGCCCCACCTGACTTCACAGGGTTGAGCACAGAGGGGAAGTTCATGACCTATCATGGATGAGGTTTTCCCAACCTGGCCTGATCTCCAGGCCCCAACATGCCTTCCCATGGACCATGCTGGCTGGAGCTGATGGGATCCAAGTCGAGAAGATTTGGTTGGCCCCTGAATGAGATGTGGTGTTACATGACAGCAAGTCATCTTTGGCTTATGGGAACCCAATGAATTAAGGCCCTTCAAAAGCTCCTGCCTGGGCTGCCTTGCTCAGCTCTTGTAAATCCAAGGTTAAGACTTCCTTTACGGAAGGAATCTTTCCCTTTCATCTTCTGCCTTGGTTTTTCCCTATCAGGATGGTCTTCGCCAGAGTGTTTTCCCTCTCAAGGTGAGCCCTACGTGTGGCATTTTGTTGTTCTTGCTTCTGGCTTCATTGCATCAAGAACCTCCTTGTTTCCCTTTCTTTTGGTCCAACACATTCGCTGCAATAACTGTAGGCTGAGATATATCTATAAACCAAGCATCCCCAAGCCTGGCTTCACCCCTGTCCCCAGCATCCACTATTCAAAGATAGACTGCCTCTAAACACGGAGGTTTGGTCTGGCTACTGGCCTTCGATTTGTCTAAGCCCATTTTAAAACTGCCACTGACATTTTAGCACTGTCCTTGTAATACCTCCATCCCGACTTCCACAGGGAGCTATCCAGGGTACTATCCGAACTCTTGCCTCATCTCCTCAAAGTCCAATCCTGTCATTTCCCAGAAAACCACGGACCCGCATACAGTCCCATAGATGCCTTCCCTAGGATCCACACAAGGACGTTGGGCTCAAATCTTCCTGGAGGGGCTTTTCCCATCATGCCTAGTTCTCCCTTGCTCTCCCAGGCTCTTCCTCCCAGCCTAGCTATTTGTCTGCATCCCTTCCTTTTCAAAAGAATGCCCTCCTTTCTATTCTGGCTGCCAGCCAGGAGAGACCCAAAGTGAGCAGGTCCCATCCTTGTCTTTATGGGCCTCATGGCACAAGGCCAGGAGCAGCCCTGCCATGAGGCAAGCTGAGGATTTGGTCTCAGGTGTCAAACGAGCTGTTTTCTGATGATATGCATCAGCCATGTTTGACCCCAGGTGGTCATCTGCCCACATCAGAGGTGGCGTTTGGCAAGGGAGCAGCTGCTGTTCAGCAAAAGCACCCAGAGGAACAGTGAATCCCAGTGGTTAGAGTACTGGACTGAGACTTGGAAAATTGGAATTTTAGTCCCCATTCAGTTATGAAGCTCACTGGGTGAGTTTGGGCTAGGCACAGACTCTGAGCCTAACCTGCTGCAGAGGAGGGCTTGTTGTGAGGATAAAATTGAGAGGAGAAAGTGGATCATGCATGTCACCTTGAAAAGAGAGTTGGCAGGATATAAATATAACAAACACGATAAAGTTCAAGACTTCATTTTATCTGCAACCAGAGTAAATAATTCAGCAGAGCAACAGTCCTGTAGTGAGGGAGGCTGCCCTGCCTCCCACCAGAATCAAACCACTGACCCGTAATTCTGATTTTTATTATGCAAAAAATTGCAATCCGGTCTTTCTTCAAGAGACAAGACACTTGCTACAAAAGACTGTTTCAGCATCCTATGAAGCACGTACAGAAAAGCAGGTCGTTCAGAGCAAACTATTGGGAAATGTTTGTACCCTCCGATGCAGACCAGGCATTTAGTGGAGCTGAGCTTCAAGGCAGATCTTTGTTCGAGGGAAGTCTTCTGAAGCAAAGCACCTGGAAGGTTGCATCGCCTTATCCTGCTCCTCCCTTGTCACGTGACTTCAAGCCTCCGGATCTCAAATGCCTTCTCCCTCCTCTTTGCTCCTGCTCAAGGGTTTTGTTGGACTCAACACATTCCCACCCATCAGCTGCTGCTGAGTCACACACAAACCCTGGAACTTCTTGAAGCGCTTCTGCAGGAGGCTGGGTTCACTCTTGCATGCAGCCGCACTGTTAGGTAAGTACAGGAGAAGAAGATTGTTGATCTTCCCTTTCACCATTGTAAATCTGCAGGTAGGAATTGTCTCATTGCTTAGACTGCAAAGAGATTAGATCAGTCAGTCCTAAAGGAAGTAAGCCCTGCCTGCTCTTTAGAAGGCCAGGTACTAAAGCTCAGATACTTTGGCCACCTAATGAGGAGGAAGGACTTATTGGAAAAGACCCTGATTCTGGGAACAATGGAAGACAAAAGGAGAAGGGGGTGGCAAGGCTGAGATGGCTAGATGGGGTCCCTGGAGAGGTGGGTGTGAGGTTGGATGTCCTCCAAGGGATGGTGGACAGGAGAACCTGGTGGAATGTTGTCCATGGGCATGACTTTGCGATTGAACAACAAAGCTGTTTTGGGAAACTCTTGGCTGGGAAGTAGAATTTCTTCTTCCTCTTCCTTTTCTTCATCAGCCTCATCATCATCATCATCTTATGTGTGTTCCTGTTACAACATCATATAAAGCAGCATACAAATGCAATATAAAATGCAAATAACCATATCATAAAAATTGCATTGCAACATTCAAAAGTCAAATTTAAAAAAACTACAAGAGCTCATAGCACATAAGTGGCTGATATTATGTCCCTAATACACTGAGAGCCAGTGTGGCGTAGTGGGTAAGAGCATGGGAGTGGGACTCAGATGATCTGGGTTCTAGTCCCCGCTCGGCCATGGGGCCAACTGGGTGACTTTGGGCCAGTCATAGACTCTCAGCCTAGCCTACCTCACAGGGTTGCTGTTGTGGGGATAAGATGGAGGAGGGGAATGATGTAAGCTGCCTTGAGCCCTTTGTCAGAAAAAGGCAGGATATAAATCGCAATATAAATAAATAAATAGAGTTAAGTAAACTGACATTCTTCATCAGGCGCCAGGAAGACAGTGGAGTTGCTGCCACTCAGACTTGAGTGGGGAGTTTCTTTCCAGCAGGGGGCTGCCCTTCTCCCTGTTCGCACCAACAGAGGCTCCATGCAAGGTGACCATCACGGGCAGGCCCCAGATTGCAATGCTTAAATATTTTAAAGAAACAAACAAATTTGAGCTGGGTACTTCAGGGATTCTTTTGGATGTCTTATCCCTTAAATGTCAGCCAGATGCTAAATAAAACTTAATAAAGTTGAAGAAACATCGCTTGCATACACATGCAAAAAGCCACGGTTGGAAAATAGGACCCTGTGAAAGCGAAACTCTGCCTTTTTTCCTCTGCTGGGCCGCACATCTGGCCGCACCTGAGACGACAACAGAGCTTGTCAACCACAAGCATAGCATTAGTCAGCCAGATACTCCATGAGGGTGTAACATATCAATTTATGTCACAGGTCTAGGTTCTGTGACTTTATGGCCACCCACAATATGATGGTGAGGTGGGGGAATGATACAGGAAATGTTTAAGTCAAAAAGAAAAGTTGTCTTCATAAGGACTAGTTTCTTCTCCGTCTCCCATGCCAACAAAACAACTAGCAGCAAAGACAGTGCTGTCTAAACTGGGACATCCAAGCCACTCTGCAGTGCAATATGTATGGCATGTAGCAATCAATGAGATTCTAGCTTATATCTTTTACCTTTCTTACATTTACCCATCTTATCTTTCTCTAACCTTATTTCATGGGAATCCTGAACCAGAGGGTGACTCTCTACCCCAGAACTGTGCTTTTCCATTTTGCTCCACTATGCAACAGCGCCCCCTAGTGTTTAGGTTGGGGAAGGTACAGAAAGGCAGGGGAAAAAACAAGCCAGCAATCTGTAGAGATAGAATCGGAGACTGGAAGAGAATGCAGCAGGTTAAAAGGACTCGTTTTAGGAAGAAGAAAGAAGAAGAAGAAGAAGAAAGAAGAAGAAGAAGAAGAAGAAGGGGCAGGAATCAGCGAGGCAGTGGTGCCCACTGGGGGGTCACCCCACTCATCTGATTTCCCTGCTGCCCCCACCCCCATTCTCAGTCCTGCTTGCTGTGGGGAGTCTCCAACCCAGCCATATCTCAGTTGTAGTAATGGGTGGGAAAGGTAGAAGATTGGTCCTGATGAGTTGCAAAGCTGGGCAACATCTCTGGCTCACAAGAACAAGCCATTATGTTTTATTTAATTTATATATTATTAAATGTATATCCTGCCCCTTTCTTACAAAGAACTCAGAGTGGCTTACATAATTCTCCTCCACCAAGTTTTACTACGCTTGGACTGGGAGAGAAAGTGTTCTCTCAGGTAATTCAGTAATGTGTGATCTCCAGAGCTTGTATGGAAAGCCAAATTGCATTCTTTTATCTGGCCTGCAGATGGCACTGTTTGCTCATTTTACTGGGCAGAGCGAGTACTTTTTAAGATTACCTGTGTTGTAACCTGCATTTTAGTGTTATATAACATGTGCATTTTATACCATGATTCTTCTTGTTTTTGTGTTTTGTTTTTGTCTTAAACCATTTTATTATGTTATTCAGTGGTGTTAGCAAGTGCTTCAAGTAAAGAAATATTTGCCTAACTCAAATTAGATGCCCCACTTTGCCTTTGGTTCCTCCCACCAGTGGGTGGTGGCCCTCAAGAGCTTCTCCAAAGTCAAGTTGGACCATCTGGATGGAAGAGGTTTGACATGTTGGATTCGGATAATGGCCGGAAAACAACCACACTTTCAGAGCAAGTTTGTTTCTACTCTAGCCTTTACCTAATCAACTGGGAGCCAGTGGCAAAATGGTCAGATTCCTGGACTGGGTTTCAGGAGATTGGGGTTCTGGTGGATGCTCAGCTGTGATTCTAGCCCAGCCAAGGACTCTCAGTGGGGCCTACCTCACAGGGTTGCTGTGAGGATAAAATGGGGAGGAGGGCAACTGCTTGGCTTCCTTGCAAGAGTAATATAATAATAACTATGTTTCTGTACTCTGCCATAGCAGGATATTGCATCTCTCTCTCTCTCTCTCTCTCTCTCTCTCTCTCTCTCTCTCTCTCTCTCTCTCTCTCTCTCTCTCCCTCCCTCCCTCCCTCCCTCCCTCCCTCCCTCCCTCTCTTGCACGCACGCAAACACACACACACATCTTCATGGACAAGGTCCAGTTGACAGAGTCAGACCCATGCTGGCGGCTTTAGTTATGTTTATGGCAGTCCTATTTTCCTCTTGTTTCTTACTCCTTGTGTGCACAAAGCCAACGGCTGGTTCTGCGGCATGGAAACGTGAACCCACGTTGGAAGCTTGTCAAGATGTGAACTCCCTGCTTTGCAAAAGGAGCAGAACTTCTGTGTTAGAACAACCACTTTTTCACATTGCCAAATTCCGGACAAGCACAGCTGAGGTTTGCTTTGGCTCCAGCCACCGGTTCCTCATAGTCAAACAGGTTAGTCACTGTCTGGAACACGTCTGTTTCTTGCCTCCAAAGATATCTCCAAGGCATGGAACTGAACAACTGTGTGTGGTTGAGGATTCTTGCAAGGGTTGTGTTGTATTTTATAGGCATATTGGTTGTGCAAGTAAATGGGAAGGTCAGCTCTCCCTTCTCCTGACCAGCTGGCATGAAGGGGTACTAAAAAAGGAACTACCTGGGCCAGTGAACAGACTTTGGACTGGCTCATGGAATTTTTTGCAACATTTAAATCCTTGCTCACTTCTGAGCACCCTGTGTGGGCTTGACCAAGATTCTTATCCCAGTCTAGCTTCCCTGTGCCAAAAACCTCAATTGCTACAGAGTAATCCCATCATTCCAGGGAGAGATCCCATCATCTGCTGCCCTAGAATGCTGCAAGACCTCAGGATGGGCATTGAACTAGGAATTATTCCCTCCTCCACTGAATGGAGTCTGAGAACATTTGAGTGCTCACATGCTCTCTTTTTCTGATTGCATGCTGATTCATGATCTTTTTTTTTGACTGGACAGAAAACCCTTTAAATCAACTAAAAAGGCTAAAAAAAGGCTAAAAAAGCCATATTCCTGTGGGGCTGAAGAGGAAGCAGATATGGCCACTAATGTCACTGTGCTTTACATTGCAGCCCATACCTGGTCACCAAGCTTTGGGAGAGGGGTCTTGACCTTTAAGACTGGGAGAATAGGAGAGTGCCCAACATAAATCTTTGGGAGGCAAACTGGCAAACCCAGGAAAGCTGGGCCTATGCATGGGCCTCATCCATCCCTGAAGCAGACGTACAGTGAAATCAGCCATGGCCAGCCAGTACTTTGTGGTGGAAGCTATCGCTGCAGGGAAATCAAAGGAATGGGTGGGATGCGGAAGGGGAGGGCAGGCTCTCTCAGCCAGCGTTCCCCAGGTGTATGATCGCTGATTGGCTGGCAGCCCCGAGTGACATCAGCAGCTGGCGTCCAACCCAGGAACTGCTAGCCAAGCCTTACTCAAGGGTGACCGAGATATTCCTTGCTTCCTTTCCCAGCCATCTGTCATTGATTACGCTGCTTCCGTCCGTAACTGTGGAAATAATGAGATTGGCTGCTTCAGCATGCAAAATTGGTTCCCTGCACACAGACATCCAGCAGTCAAGGAGGAATGTTCTAGCCCCACCTTCCCTGACAAGCTAGTTTTCCCTCTTCGGGGAAATGTGTTATATAGAGAAATATTTCACCCCTTTCCAGATGTTTTGATTTCTAGGACATACGAATCCTTCAAGAAACGGATGACAGAGAAGGTCAAAGATGGGATTTTTCTTTCTTTATTTATACCACTGGCATTTCATGTATGCAGTTTTATTTTCCCTTAAAACTTCTGTGTTTCAACATAAACATTCCATCAGGTTGTACAACAAAAACTTTGCATTGCCCAATGCTTTAAATCTAAAAAAAGAAAAAGAGAAAGAGAAAGAGAGAAGAGAAAGAAGAAATCATCTTGATATAATAAACAGCAGAAAAACTAAAACAGTTAAATGCCCAAACTTGGCATTTCTATATAACATGTCAGGGAGAATCTGACAGGTATTTACACCTCCACTAATTCTCTTGCACCCTGCAGATACCGTGGTGGATTCTCCTGCACAAATGGAACTAACTCTTGTGCAACAGAGATTTGATGTTTCCCAGGGGAATCCCTGTAGCCAATGGGAGCAGGTCTCATTGGTCTCGCAGGCTCTACTGGCCTGCTTACTTCCAGAAATGATCATGTTCGTTCATTCATTCTCGACTGCTATATCTCTGCTCGCAAGCAGGGGGCACTGTTGCAGATTTTGGCAGGGTACAAGTGAATTGGTAGGTGCATATGGGCCCCATTCGATTCTGCCCATTGATCTGAGCCAGTCTGTCCATTAACAACAAAAAAGTTGTGGAAAGTCACAAAGTGCATGAAGCCGATTGCTAATTTTAAGTAAAAGCATTCAAACATCAGAAAAGAACTTTAAAACAATCATTTTCATACAAGTTTATTTCCATGACTCCATCATGTTTCAACACTTAAGGCAAAATTCCCAGGCAACCGGTGCCTCCTACGTCAGACTTCCAGGGAATGGGAAAGATGGCGTGACTCACCGAAAGAGAGAGAGAGAGGTGCTTTGTTTTGGCAAATCTGAACCGAATACTGCCTGGTCCAACTGCAACTTGGAGAGGACAAGGGCTAATTCAAAAGCTACGTTTAAAATTCTGAAATCTGACTTATGGGTTTTGCAAATACTATGCAAGCTGATATCTCAGCCTGGAGCATAAGACCAAAGTCTGGGCCCTTGCGACCTGGAAAGGCTGTGACCAATGACCACACAGAGGCTGGCCAGGGATAAGCGGATCTTTGAGACATGCTGTTGCCATGTTTTAAGTCTGAAATGCAGAACTGCCCATGTCCATGAGCCATTCCTTTTAATCAGGGCCAGCTATCTCTTCCTGGATGAGGGGCAGTTGCAGAAACATATCGGAAAGGTGGAAGAGGCTATAAAGCATGGAATGGAGACTGGGGATGAAAAGAAATACGAATTGTGTTTACAACTGAAACTATGGATCTGACCATCTGAAGCACGCAAGACCTAGGTTCTTGGGCAATCTAGGTGTCCAACAGTGCGCTTATACGTCCTTAGAGAAGAATATTAGTTCCAGTTCCTCAAATCTGAGAATCTTGGAAGTGTGGTGGAAGGGAGGGGGACTTGGGAGATCAAAATTCAGCTTTCAGATTGTTAGATGTTCTAAATTTGGGAGTCATGATTCCATCTTTGGAATTTTCAGATCTGGAATGCAAGTACAGTTTCATTCTGGCTGCAAAAGTGAGACTTCTTGAAATTTGGTGGATTTCAGGTGGTCTTGAAATCCATGGAATTTCTTGAAATCCATGGAAGTTCAAGGAATTAAAAACTAAGTGACTAAGAAGTAAGTGACAATATTCCCCATTCCGTGTGTTGCTTGACTGTGTCATGCCAGGCTTCTGACATTGAATCAAACACGTGGATGTTCTCATCCCTGCATATTAGATAACAAACACCTCAGGGAGATGGTTTGATCCAGGCTTTCTTCCTGACATACTAGCTTTCTACATGTAGGGAAACTGCATTTATATGTGGACACATTCAGACTTCTGATAGCCTGAAAATGAGAACACCGGGCCACATCTCAGGTTACCTAAGGAAGTTTCTTCTGTGGTATTTCAAATGTCTTAAATTAATAAATGAAAAAATAAGAAGATGAAACGCCATCGTGCGCCTGGTGCTCCTAACCCTAAATGCATCTCCTTAGAAGAAAATCCTGTGCATCCGACAGAACTTGCTTCCAAGTAAATGCACTCCGTCGTGTGTTCCAAGGAAGCATTTGTGTCAAGTAGTGAGTGGTACTTAGTGACTTGGAACCAGTACCAGACTGGCCCTTGAAATAGCATACAGATCTATCTCTATTTGGGGTAAGACAGAGGACTTTTCCTATACATTTTTTTTAAAAAAAAGTGTAAATGGTTGTCTTTGTTCTTAAAAGGTCTATAGCTCAGCAACCCAGCCAATCGGTTTTCACATTGCCAACTTTAACGATCTTTAAGCTCTGATCTTCCAATTTAAGATAGTACCAGTCCTTGAAGAAGTAGCTGTGACCTGTAGAGAGAAAACAAGTCTTCATATAGTTACATCTTCCTCTTCCTCATCCTCACTAAAGCAGTGGTCAGGGCTATCTCTGCAGCGGGACAGAGTGAGGGCAGGTGGTAGGTGGCAGATGGTAGGAGAAGTTTTTAGCAACGAAGTCTTCTTCTACTGTTTCCCAGACAGGGGAACTGACCTTACATAAAATGTGTATCTCAGGACTGCTTTTCCCCTCCTACCTCCATCTTTACCCTCAAGTGGGGGTGAGGAACGTCAGCCCAAGGACTCAATTCAAGTTTGGAGAAGTTCAGAGGGACCACATTTCAGTGGTGTGTGGGATGGTGCGGGGGTCAACCGTGGCCTCTTTCCTAATACAGGGGGTTGTGGAGAGGATGCGCCATCTTGGATTTGCCTTGGGCAGCAAATGGCCTGTGCTTGTCCAGCAGTGGAAAGAGGAGACAGGCTTGGCTCAGTTTGTGCTTGAGTTGACCAGAGCCTGTTGAATGTTGCTTGGCCTGGATCAGTCCTGGAACATTGCAAAAGACTAGATTTTGTGATGCGTGGGGATGGGTGGTGAAACCCCTTGGGAGAGCCATGTCTGAAGTACAGACATAAATCTGTTGGTAATCGTTTTTGCTTGAACATTTCTGTGAACGATTCTGCTAGGAGACAGAAATTCTTTTGGAGCATTAAGTTACTGCAAAATGAGTTTTCTTCTGCTCTCTAGAACTCTTCCCCTCCCTCTTTTCTATTTTCCATTTTTAATAAAGAGAAGATGGATATAAATTAAATGCGTAAATTTGATCTGCAGTCTTTCAGCCCCCACCCCCTTCTCCCATCCAGCAAACTCAGTTCAGGGGGTGTTTTGGTCATTGGTATACCAATGAATGCAGTTTTCTTAGCCACAATCTGTGCAGCATTAAAAGTGGTTTTGATTACTCTGCTCAAGACGAGTTATTTAGACAGCCTGGATAAGTTCAAGAAAGGTCATGCTTCCTAAATTTCCTTACAGTGGTGGGGCATTTTAATTGAAGAGAAAAGCTTGTCGCGGCTTCAGGCAGAAGGCCAAGCTGTCGGCCGCCTGGGTGACCGCTGCAGAAGAGAATGTCTCGAAGAATTCATGCAGCAGACCAAACTATCCGATCCCAGAAAAACCAGCCCCTCCACTGACCGTAGGGATGGCAGGATGACTTACCGCTTCCGCTCACATCCAACACAGCATCTAAGTTGTCTGGAACGCCATTCCAAGCATCTGCAATTAATTTAGGGAAGCCCGGGTCCATTTTCTTCTTTACTTCATTGTACCTGTAAAAAAATCATACTGTGTCAAAAAAACACAAACAAACCTGCATGGACACACACACACACACACACACACACACACACATATTGGCTACATTCTTCTTTAATGGCTACATTCTGGGACATTTCAACAATCACATCAGAGTTTTAAGGAAGAACATATGAATCATTTACAGATACACAGCCTTCTGCAAACTAGTCCCTTCCACATGTGCTGTATTGCAGTTCTCATCATCCCCAGCCAACCTGCCCAATGGCCACGTTCCACATGACCATTCCTGGTTATTTATTATTTATTTAAGTGATTCCATTTCTATGCCACCCAATAACCCAAAGGTTCTCTGGGTGGCTTTTACAATACTAGAAGATTAAAATATACACAATCTTTTATGTGATCAAAACAAAACATTTTTGATCATATAAAAGATAAGACAATAAAATAATAAATCACCTCAAATAAAATATATTCACAATCAGTAAACACAATCTAGCAACCAAGCTGATGCCTTTTCAACAAATTGAAGTTACTTTCTTTAAAGCCGTCCCTGATCATAAGTAACAACAAACCTTGCAAAATTTGGCAGTTATCAAAGCTACTTTCAATCCACTGCAAACAGGATATACCAATCTATTTGTACTCTCCTATGCAGGGAAAGCAAACTGGGCCTAAAACCCAAGGCTTAACGAGAATGAATATGACCCAGCATTGCAGCGCCGGAGCACTGGGTTGCGTGCCACAGCCAGGATGCCCTACCTCCAAAATTTGTCCCCCGCAAAAATGTAGGTCTTCTTGTTTTTGCTCCAGTTGAAAGCTGCGTTGACCCGCTGGACATCAGGAGGCAGCCCCAGACTGGTTAGGCTCTTTGGATACCCTCTTTCCAAGGTGCTGGCTGAATACACCCAATATTCATTCCCTACGAGAATAAAGCATCAACTGTTACAACACCGATTGCACTTAGAAATGAGGTTGCCAGGAAGGGCTGCATCCTTTCTTGCCACAAGGTTCTCAGCTATCATCTCCATTCAGCTGAAGAGGGAAAATGGCTTGGCATTAACAGAGACAGACCTTGCTGAACAGGGGGAAGCATTTGGGGCTGACTTGGTCTTGGATGGGCAATGAAGACCCACCTTGACATCTGTGGATAGTGCCATGATGGGTTGTTCTGTGGAATGAACCCAGTCCGAGTGGGCTTGTGCAGTTAAAGTCATATGTGTAGTTTGAGAAACAGAGAGAAGTCTGCTTCCTTCTAGGGAATCCTCTCTCAGGAACTACAAGTCCCAGAGTTCTTTGACCAAATGCTGGAAAGGAGGGAAGCTGGTGGGAGAACTGAAGCAGCAAAATACCCATCACATAGACAGACTGACTCTGAGAAACTCTCTTCCGTGCTTGAACGTTGATAGGACATGGGAGTTCATAAAAGAACAAGCTGAGTGGCTTACACAGGGTTCCTCTGCCCAGTATTTTTGGGGGGGGGGGGAGGGGTGCATCATCTGTTGCACCATATTCATCCCATTTAGCAAGATCCCCTGGCCTTCTCTATAGGATTTTTGGGGAGCTGGCATACAAAGGAACTGGGCGGGGTTGCACACCATCAAGACTGCACACAACTAAGCCTAGGTTGAACACACACGCCAGTCCACCAGTGAATGAATCCAATCTGATTATTTTAAAGCCAGCCCCAATTTGTTTCTTGTTATGGGTTACAGAAGTGGTTCTTAACTCTGCTGAGATTGGAACACTCCGCTGTTTTTGCTCGATAATACTTAAAACACCGAGGTTCTGCTTACCGGCCTTTTAGCAATTTGCCAGTTTGCATTGTTTGGGGATTCTTCTTATATTGGGCTAATTGAATTTCTTCTGAAAACAGTATTTAAATCTTTCTTCTTCCTACAGTCCCTGGGAATGGGGAGGGGGCTGTGGGTTAGGCTGTGATGCTTGGACACAGACAAATGAGATGTTTTGGCTACATCCCGTTGATCATGTAATCCAAACTCAGCTGCCATTCAGCCATATGGAATTCATTATCAAGCCTTTTCCCCTCTCAAAAAATTGTGCAGCAGCTTTGAGCCATATTATTGAACTCCCCCTCCACACACACACACACACACACACACACACACACACACTTGCTTCAGAAAGCCTGGAGATCTTGAGTCATACGAGAACAACAAGCAGTTTTGATTAGTTTTGTCTTGTCGTGTCTTGATTTTGCCGGCTCAGCTCTTTATGCATCCAAAAACAACCTCCTAGCTTTGCTGGATTAAGCAAGGCAGCTGAAGAAAAGACATTTATGGAGTCACAAACACACACCCACACATAGCGTGTCAATGGGCAGGGGGCGTTTTTGTCTGTCTTCCTCCACTGTTTCCCCACTCCACCCATAGAAACCATAGCTGTTCAATGGGCTGTTTGGAAGACAAAGAATGGTTTTGAATTTTGGCAAGGAACTAAGAGGGATGGGATGAGAAAATGATTTCAGGGCATTTTAGAAAAAGATGCTGGGTCTGAGTTGGCACATTTCCAAAGAGCATGATTTGCAGACTAAAGAAAAATGCTTTTAAAATGCATATGTTTTGGGGGACCACGCTGGGAAAGAGGTATTCTTTTGAAAAATGTCCACAGATCTTGCCACGAGGGTGCTTAAGGCAAGGGAGAGCAAACCTCTCAACTTTGGAAAGGCTTTGGGGGCATTCCCCAAAGGAAAGGGGGTTATAGGCCAACAGAGTTTGTAAAAGAGTTTCTAAAAGCCACGTTTTACGAGAAGCGTTTCAGACCTTTAGAATGGGATAAAAACAGTGCAGAAGTTGGAAACCATCCACGAACCAACTCCTTAGGGGAAAAGGAGTGATACCTAGGAAGGGGGATCCTCCATGAAGCCACGGAGGGCTGGATTTAATGCCCAGCTGGCCAGATCTCGCTCGCACCTCTGCTTCTCCATGGCTCGCACCTAGAGGAATCATTGAAAGGCTGGAACTAAAAACAGAGTAGTAATGCCATGTGCATTTAGACCAGAGCTACCTGAAAAAAAGACGGTCTTCTCCTCTTGAGGGGCCTCATACACAGCATCAATTTTTTCTGGCACCTCCGACCAGAACGTAGCAACGAGCAGAGGGCCAGTGGGTCTGTTTCGTTGGTTTGCTGTCCTCCAGATGAATCTGGAGAGAAAAATGGCCCAGGGTTTACAATGAGCTGATTCATGGGCACATCTGTTTCTCATCAGCACTGCGAAAACTGCGGGCACGTGTGTGTGTGTGGGTGTGGGTGTACGCCCACAGATGCCCAGATGCACACACACACACACGCAATTCTTCCGCAACATAAATGTTGATCCTCAAGGGTCTACAAGGGTACATGCACCAAAAGCTGGCCATTGCTCCTTTCTTGGGGTGATATTTCTTTCCGACAGACATCTTCATCTGCTGTGCGCAGCCATTAACTGTTGATAACAACTTCTCCAGCACTCGCATTAATCCGTAGCACAGAACAAAACTGTATTTGGTGCTCCAATTATCGCAGCAAATAAAGCCATTTACAAGGCACTTAAACCTTCCAGCCATTCCCATCACTGTGCGTTGAACAGATGGATATGCATTTGGCAAATGGCAGCTTTTGTACTGGGCAGATTACTGTGGACGTTTATGATTGTCGCAACTAAAAAGATCAGATCTAATAATCATCTATCAAACAGCTTGGCTGTAAATGAAAATCTGCAGCATTAAAACTGTTCATCAGAGGAATAACAGGGGCGATTTAATGACTGCATTTTATGTAGAGGCAGTGTCCCCTCCTGGTTTATGAGCACTGAAAAACCGCAGTTTGATTGCAGTGGTAGGGCTTAGGGGAAGAAGGGACAGATGATTAACAAACACACTGTTGTGGGTTTCTCTCTCCTCTCTAGTCCTGCCAACCTCTGCTTGATGAAGAGGCCATTTTGTTCAAAGGACCCAAACAAAACTGACCAAGCAAGCAAGCAAGCAAACCCCGGCTTCCACCAGCTGGCTAATTTTGCAAGCAACAAGTTTTCTGCAAGCGTTATAATAAGAGGAGATGGCCATTTGGTCAATGTCAAGCAAACAGCCTGTCAGCATCAGGACCCTTGACCAGCATGATCTGGCTTGGGATTTTATGAAACGGGAGCTGGAGTTCAGGAAAGAGTGGAAGAGGAGAGAGAGCGTTATGGCCTGTAACTGGAGGAAGATCTGCGTCATCTTCCAGGGAATTGTGCACGGACCCTTGTGCACTCATCTGCCGCTGTCATTTACTGATTCGGTTTCTGCACTGCCCAGCTTGCGGATGACCTTGGGACAATTTGCAATCTTTACAAAATCAGAGAAAATAGCAGGACGATACCGAAATATTAATATTTGGGGAATATTAAAGCACAAACTGGATGGTGAAAGCACCAGATTTGATGCTCAGTGTTTCCTGGAAGAGGAGATCTTAATCTGGCATCTACTAAATGCATGCACACCTCTGAGCACATCCATGCCGGAAAGGGCATTCCATGTGTGGGGGTGTTCCTCGTAGAAGGCTGGGCAGAGCAGGGCCCTGGAGGCATGCACATTATTCTCACCACCCCATGGGCCCTTCCCATTGACCCTTCCCCAGGGGACAATGGCCCAGTCACTGCCTCTCAGCCCAGCCTATTTCACAAGGTTCTTGCTGCAAGGATAAGATTGAGAAAAGCACAATTATGTAAGCCAGCTTGAGTTCTTTGAAGGAAAAAAGGTGGTATATACATACAATGATTGAATGAATGAATAAATAAATAAATAAATTGGTGGGCCAGGTAGATGGCCTCTCATGCCAGTTTCAAGCAAATATGTATAGGAGAGAATGAGGTTCATAACTGTTATTGTATTGTATTGTATTGCATTATATTGTATTGTATTGCTCCCACCATTTCCCTGCAAGGAACCCAAGGTGACTTACATGATCCTCTTCTCCATCATATCTTTACAACAACCCTGTGAGGTATGTTAGACTAAGAGTCAATGACTGGTCCAAACTCCCCAGCAAGCTTCATGGTCAAGTTGTGACTAGGACTCAGTTCTGTGTTTATATTTTTCCTAGTTAATATACAGCACTTATTTACACCTGTTAAGATAATTTTAGTCATATATCACCCTGTTGTCACCTGATATTTGGCTAAAATGAAAAGTTGTGGTCATCCAAAAGCAACTTCAAATGGAACTGCCTTAAAACAATAGGCCATGGGAACTTTGTGCCCATCCAATCCTTTTCTGAGCTAGAATTAGTTCAAGAGGACCATCTGAGCACTGCAGGGAAATTCAAGAAAACAGCATCCGAAAAGTCAACAGGGGAGAGATTACTGGGCATGCCGCCATCAGCCGTGACTTTTGGGTGGCTTGAAACCTGGAAGTTTATTTCCTGAGCATGTTTGGATGGGTTATTGGGTTTTAGCCAAAGCATCTTACATTTCTGCATGGCACAGAATCAAGGTGATTTCCAAACCATTGCAAAAAATCTGGCCATTTTTTTAAATGCACATTTTTAAAAACGTCTGGGACAATACAATAGCCAACATCCTTTCTGTTGTTACCATTTTCATATCAGTGGAACAGGGTTTTTCCATTTTTCAGAAATACTATTACAGATGTTGCTTTTAATGTCTTTGCAGCTGTTCCTAAACAAACAGAGAAATCGCTTGAAGTAGAGAAATTAAGGGTATGAGAGGAAGCTCTCAGACAATGGGGATTGATTCCCAGTGTCAAAATTTGGCCATAAGCAGCCAGAAAGAAATGAGCAGTCAGGAATCGCAGTACAACAAGCATAAATCATGAGTCAGCGGACTTTGCCAGGCCAAGTTCTTGCCTGAATGGAAAGTTTTTACAGTCTTTCTGGCACTGAGCAAGCCCTCCTTCTTCTCTCAAGCACTTAGCAGTCTATTATGAGGTTTTCAATCAGGTCTTGTTTTCCTCCCTTGCTGTTTGTCTCAAATTGCTTTTAGTTGCGTGCGTCCCTCTCTGTCTCTGTTGCATGTCTTTATGTATATGATGTTTAGAGTGTATGTTTTATTTATTTCATTTGTATACCACCTCGCAGCCAAAGATATCTGGGCAGTTTGCAGAAGTTCATTAAAATGATGACAAAAATGCAATAAAATAGCATAGATTCAAGAACTAAATCAACAAGTTTAAAGCAGCTAAAACCAAATGATAAAAACAGACAACAGCTAAGAACAGCAAAAGTGACTCTGCAAAACACCTGGGATGGATAATCCCTTTAAGCTTCTGGGTGGCCATGTGAGTCCTTAAAGACCTGAGAGAAGAAGGACCTCTTAACCTGGCACTGAGGTTCAACACCAACCAGGCTGCAGTGAGATTGTTCCATAGGTGAGGGGTCACCACCATGAAAGCCCTCCTCCTTGTTGCATCTCTCAGAGCTGGCACTCATAAGACGGTCCAGAGGTTGACCATCTTTCATAAACTGCCCAACAGGTTTTGTTTATTAGGCAGTATAAAATTTATGAGACCTGGTTCCTCCTTTTGGGCTAGTCATCACAGCAGAATTATATACCCCCTGCTGCCTTCCCATCGTCCTCCCGAATTTGCTCCTATCTTTGTCTCAACCTTCTCAAGGCCTTCATCTCCTTGTCCTGGGATGTGGTCACTACCATTGACCTTTCACTGACCATCTTCTCTATCTCTGGGGCTTTGCAATCTCAGCTTCAGCGTTCAGGGCTGGCCTATGAAGAGGGAATGCCAGGTTTTGGAAGATGCCCTCCAGGGGTACCCTGCCTCAGTAAGCTGATCTTCTTACCAGCATGGCTACTGGTGGTGCTGTCCCTTCCCCACAGCTTGCTTGCCAGGGAAAGAGCTAATCAGCAAACAGGCAGTGGCATCCACCTTCACACCAAGATAGAGAAGGTGAGCAAGCAGGTTGCAAAAGAGAAGACAAGGAGCAGGTCCAGAAGACTGTTGTTAGTGGTGTGGACCTCTGGAAGAACCCAACCCAGCTGACCCTTGATGCTGGCTCTGGGCATGGGACTTCCCTGGACTATAATATCCACCTCCAAGCTTCCCGTGCCATGATAGGCCTATCCTAGCATGTTTTGAGTATTTCCCTGAAGTTGCAGATTATTTCTAAAGGTGAGGAATCTTGTGTACTATTTCTCTTTTCTCCTCATGGAGAAATCCTAAAGAAACTTCCAAGGAACCACTGGAGCTCCCCCTATCAGAGCATAAAAGCCATCCTTAGCCCATCCATATTTGTGAGTATGAGCATCACCTTGGCATCATCTTTCAGATTTGCTTAATGCCAAAGAATTGATCTACATTGTTCAAATCTCTCTCACTTACCGGTCTTTGAAATAGAAGATTTCCCCTCGGATTTGAGCCACAGCATCAAAGACAATGTCTTGGCCGCAGAGCTCAGGGGTGACCGGTCCAAGGGTAGGACTTGGGCCTGGACCAGTATCAGTGGATCCCCCTGTAAACAGAGGAAAGCTTGATCATGCGTGGTGCCATCATGTGAGAAGCCAGCCAGAGAACAAAGCTCACAGTGCCTCCCTTCCAAATTTACTTCTGCTAGAACTAGGAGGAAATATCTGAGAAAAGTAACCTAGAAAAGTGAAAGGAGAGGCAAGAGGGAATCATTAATGAATTGTATGAATTTCTTAGACATCTTTCTCTGGTAGGAAGGCAAAACAACTTGCAGCAACTCAGACACGATTTAGAGCAGCTGAAACAATCATCTGCTAAATACACATGTTGGAAGGGTGTAGAATCATCTTCTGATAGGGGGCTAGGCTGACCCTTAGCAGCCCCTCTGTCCCCACCCACTTATATCATCAGACCTCATCCACAAGCCCTACCCCTGGTGTCATCCCAGGCTGCATGGCCAGATTGGAGAATCTTGTAGGCCAGAATGGGCCTGTGGACTTTGGGTTCTGTACTCACCCCATAAAACAATTAATTATTAGTGATAACCATAAGCCATTCTGCTAAACAGCCCTTTGACCCTGAGATCTGATGTGCTGTCATAGTTATAGTGTTGAACAGGTCTTTAGAAGATCTGGGTTCTCCTCCCATTGGCCTCATTGGCCAGGCACTTACTCTCAGTCCAACCTCAGGACTCCTGTCAGGATAAAATGTTGGAGAAGGAGAATTGTGTAGCCATCATGGGTTCCTTGCCAGTGGGAAAAAAGTTGGGATATAAATATATTAGTACATGCCTGAGAATGGAGGCAGATTTGAACCTGGTACCCAAAGACGACAAAGTTGCCCCAGATGGACATTGCTAGGCAAGGGCATTCCATAATGGCCACACTGATCTTCCACTAGTTGCGTTGTTTAGTTAGCCACAACTAATATTGATGTGGCTTCAGCCCAAATGTGTCAGCTGTGCTTTGGATGAATGGAAAACATTACCGTAAAGTTCCTGGATTCCTCTGATATCATCCTGGGAAAGTCGGAAGTGCTTGGTGTAGGTATAGATAGGAGCCATGAGTGCTCCGGGATCTTCAGAATGCTCTAGTCCCATAGCATGTCCAAATTCATGAGCAGCAACCAAGAAAAGACTGTAGCCTGGAAGAAAAGAAAACTTTTTTCTCCCCAGAATGCATTCTCAGGAATAGCATCATGACTGATCAATTGATTGACCTATGCAAAAGAGGTATGGCCATAATATGGACAAATTTTAGTTCATAACTCTGTCATTTCAACTTTTTAGAGGAAACAAAAAAACACTATGCAAAAGTCTGAAAAGAAACCAATAATTGGTGGTTGGGTAATAGTGGGTGAGGCCTGAAGAAGGAGGTGTAGATATGTATGGGAGCCATCCAAGGTTCAATAACCCAGCTCTAGCCATTACACTGCACTGTTTCTTTAGTTTCACAGATTAATCTTGAGAGTAAGCTCTTCACAGGGTGGCCGGGTTTAGCAACATGTAGGACATTTCATGAGATGAAAATGTTTGCTTGCCTGTTCCACATTTGATTCATTGGAGGCTATGTGGTTTTGTGTTGTTTAGCAAGGAATGCCACAGACTTTGATGTCCTAAATGATATTTCTGAGAATAAGGGAAATGTGCAAGTGAATGTTTTGATTCACCAAGGACAAACTTAATCACGGTCTGTTTTGCAAGCTTTCCAAAACAAGAAAATGATTAAGCCAAGGGAAAGCTGTATGAATTGCATCTTTTTAAAGAAGTGGATGCTTCTTCCACTCCTGCCCTGTGATTTGCTCATTAAAGGTAATGGGTCTCTAAAATGGGACAAGCTTGGTCTCAAAGACCAGAGATGGGCTTTATATGCCCTCTTTTCTCCTCTTTCATGCAACCATGGAAAATGATTGGTGGTTGGACTGCTAGGAGAACCTCTGTAGGACAGATTGGGACATCCATCCAATGGCCTGGATTTGGCCCTCAAACGTGCGGTTCAGCATCTCTGTCCTCACATGACATTATTTACTTCAATCTACAGATAATCACACGAAGTCACATTAAGCATGACTTAATCAAGGCATTGCATCAGGTACTTTTAACAGGATTCCTCCGTATGAAATATTGTTTTCGCTATTGAATTGTTTTTAAACTTGGAAAAACATTAAACTGTTTTAAATTTAATGAGTTTGAAATTTACACTGCTCAAAAATATAGGGCTGTTTTCTTGTACTAGGATCTGTTCTAAACCTGCTTTAGGGGGTGTTGGAAACCATGCAGAGTTCGGGTTATTGGCCAATGCAGAAACAAAGTAAGTAACAAAAGTAAATAGACGTGTGGCATATACAGCAGCCTGTCCAAATTGATGCCCTCTCTAGATGTGTCGAACTACAGCTTCTATCGTCTTCAATCATGCTGGGTGGGGAGATAACAGCATTTCTCTTGAAGATTCCCAGAGAAGCCAAATCTACAGCACTTGGCACGTACTAAATTAAGTTCATCTATGAGAAAAAGGAGTACCTTGGTCTGGACAAAATCCCCACTTGCGGTCTTCATCATAGTTGCTGGTTGTGGAACACCACATCTTCCCATCTTGACGTCCGGAGCTGGTGCAGGAGTCGTACTTATTTCCCAGGAATGTGAAAGGAAAAACACAGGGCTGACCTTCTGAATTTCCACCAACTGTTGACATGGCTGTGGGAGAAAATTAGGCAGAGGTGTTCTGAGCAGGTTCTTACCCTGCACCGCCACATTCTGTTCTTTTACAGGCTTGTAGATGCAGCCTGCCCTAGATCCAACTTTTCTGGAGTTCCATTTTAACCAGAAGAATTTCTAAACATTAATTCTGGAATTGGGACATGCAGCGCTTAGTTCCTTTCTTTCACGTTCATTTTTCCTTATGAATGTCTATACAGTCACTGACAAAAGACTTCAGGAGCGCTCTCTTGGAGGGGCTGTATGTAAGGCTGCAGTCTGAGCCATTGTTTAACCAATGGATATCTGTTCTCCCGGTCAGATTTGGCCATGGGGCTGTCTACATGCTCCTACTGGGTTCCCAAATGGCCACATGCTTCTCCCTAACTGAACATCTTTTCCTGCCACATCAATTCTTCCCTGGCAAACTGGCTTTTGTGTACTTGGCTCCAAAAGGCTAAAATGTCTCTCTTAAGGCTTGACAAGGGGCAAAAAGAGCTCTAGTTAGCACTTCTATGCATGGTTAGACAGAAGAAGGCCTTACAACTTTCTACATTCTCCATCCAGGTAGAATTCTTTTCTGTCTAAACCTGTGTACAACCTTCTGGCATTTTCCATAAGTTTAATCCCACCCCTTTTGCCTGAAAAGTTGCTCTGAAATTGCATCTGGTCCTTGGACAGAAAGAAGTCCCCACTCATGGGGTTAATTTCCAGTGGTTGTGGGGAAATGTGTAGGGTCAGAGGAAGATGCATGGCAGCCTGAGGAGTGCTGGAAATCTGGATTGGGACCCCAGGTGGGTTCAATTCCCCCCTTGAACTGGGTTCCCCAAGCTCAGTATAACATTTGGAATGGGGGAACAATAATCAAACACTGGGCCAGTCATCCCAAAAGAAACATCTGGTGATGTGGACCTTGAATTCTAGGGAGAACTTGCCATGCAGAAATTATCTAAGATTCCTAATTATCAGAGTATAGGCTTGCTTGGATGCCATCAAGCTCTCCTCTACCATTTACTGGCTACAGAAGTCTCTTAAGCAGTAAACCTCATAGCAAGCATAAAACTACCAAGCACTGTAAAATATCTACAAATGCAAGGTATCTACAGGTTTAGGTTTGAGTACAGATGCTAGCTAGCATTCTATGTCTAGTTCAGGCATGGATATTTATCCCTTGGTGCTGACTGTATAGCACCACAGTGTCCTTAAGTATGGAGAAATCATTATTGCTTCCTTTTTCTTTGTGTCTGGAGAGACTATGTTTTTATCATCCTCTGGATGATAAAAATTTGGAAGAGAATCTTGCTTTCATTCAAAAAACTCCTACTTGTTCAACATTTAGTTGAGTTACTCCACCTGTCTCTGGACAGAATCCAAATTTCTTATCGCGGTCATAATCTTCAGTGGTTCCACACCACCTGTATCCATCTTGTCTTCCTTCTGTTGTACAACTGTCGTAAGTGTTACCTTGAAATTTGAAGGGGAACTTGCATGGCTGCCCATCAGAATTTCCACCCATCGTGAAAAGTGCTGCGGAGGAAGTAAGAAT
This sequence comes from Varanus salvator macromaculatus, assembly GCA_023646645.1. Taxonomy (NCBI): domain Eukaryota; kingdom Metazoa; phylum Chordata; class Lepidosauria; order Squamata; family Varanidae; genus Varanus; species Varanus salvator. The sequence continues at coordinate 4,868,380 of JAIXND010000657.1, forward strand.
AGCAGTTCCATACTGGGAAAACATCACTGGTGTCTTAGCCAGGTGTTACCACACTCTGTATGTGATCATTAAGATGCTATGAGATCATATTAAGAACATGGTCATTCAGCTTACACTCATGGGGGCAGAATCCATATTTGCCATCTGTATCAAAGTTGTACGTTGTCGAACACCAAAGGAAACCATCACTACGTCCTGAGTCTGTGCAGCTGTTGTATTCTTTGTCATTGAACAGAAATGGGAATTTGCAGAATTCGCCATCTGCGTTGCCGTATTTCACCCTAACAACTTGAAAGAGAAGAAAGGAGAATGCATCACTAGCAGCTGGAATATGCATCTAGATGTTTCTATACATGAGCCTTCCAGGGGACTGTTACTCTAATGTAATGGCATTCATATTTTTTTGAAAGTCAATTGAAATCCGAGCATTGCACAAGCAACTTTTCTTTTCCTGCTGTTCTGCTACTTAACCTCTAGATGGCACTGTGGTTGACTAGAATAGCACATGCACACAAAAAGAAACCACACTTCTATTTGCATTCACAACAAAATGCCCCATTTTCTAAGCTCTAAAAACAAACTGAATCAAAATGAATCAAAGCGGCACGCGGCAAAATGAAATAAAATGAGATAAGATGAAAAGCATTGGTTAGACTCAGAAGCAAAATCAGAATGTCATGATGCAATTGCCTTCTGGAGGAAAGCTTTAGTTTTTATCTGCAGGATTTCTAGATCTGGAATTTCTAGATCTGCAGAATTTCTGGGTCTTTAGTTTTTATCTGCAGGACTTCTAGATCTGGAATTTCTAGATCTGCAGGATTTCTAGATCTTTAGTTTTTATCTGCAGGATTTCTAGATCTGTGGTCTCTCATGGCTTGAATTGCGATGAGTTGCCCAAGGAACGGCATCTATTGGGTGATCAAACAATAAATGAAATAAAGTTCTGTTCCATTGGGCAAGCAGGAGGCCGAATCTGTTTCCCAGGCGTATCCACGACTGGTGCATTGGAACCCTGGATGATGCCTACCCTGTCCTTCTCCCAAAGTCCAAAGCTCGTCATCATCAAAGTGGGAGTCTCCTCCGACCCCCGGCCCGGGTGCAAAGGCATGTGCAAGAAGCCCATCCTTGCCATCAAACGGATATCCATCACCGTGCTCTGTGGAAAGAAAGGCCAAGGAAATCTGTTAGGGAAACATCACAGCTAAGCAACAGAATTTGACCACTCTTCTCATTATTCTCTCGTGTCCATGGATCCTGTGGACTGTGCTCTCTGGAACTGAGGAGTGGGAATCTCTAACTATTTACACTTTCTAGGATTCAGCAAGTTAACGTTTCCGGGACTATGTGTAGGGAAGCCATTACAGGTACAACGACATAAGAAAGAGGTGATTGTAGTGTAGCTACTGTCCTGCTTCTAATCCCTGAGCACACAATCTCATACATATTTGCACAAAAACAAGTTCCATTCGATTTAATAGGGCTGATTTCCAGATGAGTTCACCTATGAATAGGAATTATTCTATCAAGCTATGAATAGGAATTATTCTATCAACCACTCTTCTTGGTTTTTTCTTTTGCTCTTCACTTTCCATGCTGACATTACAAAAGCCCTGTTGGTAACAAGATCTTCACAGCAATGCCTTTGCAGTGTGTCTGGAAGACTTGTAAGCCTTGTTGAATCTTCTGTCTGCCTGCAACCGAAATCGCCCTCCATTCAGCCTTGATTTTCCACATATATGTAGATAAGAACAACCCAGAAGCAAAGTTAAATAGGTGGAAGGCCTATCAAATAATGTTCAGGTAGCTCATTAATTGTAGATTGAGACCAGGGACAGACAATATAACTCCCCATTCCAGGGCTGAGTGTGGGTTGTCACTGAACCAGGGTCAGATTCCTGGTGAATTCTCACAAATGTAAGGGATGCTCAGCAGGGACTAGGACTGAGGGCCATTGCAAAGCAGGTCAAAGTCTGGGGAACCCAGCAAAGAGAATCCACTGGATTCCTACCTCCAGATGGACTCTTCTCGCATCCCTCTTAGCAAAGTCCTGAAATTACAATAACTGTTGGAAATACAGCTTCAGCTTTTCCTTTCAGCAAAGAGAAAAATGGGAAAATTCAAGAAAAAGGGAGCTTAAATAATCTAAACCTCTCATGGCAAATATTAGAACCATCAGGGAATTCAACTTTGTCTGTACTCTTTCAGTTTTTCCTCCCAGGACAGCCACAACCGTTGAGCCAGTCCTTCTCTCAGCCAATCCCACCTCACTGGGTCAAGATAAAATATGTGTCCGTGTGCATGGCAGTTAGCACATGGGGGCATGCATGGATCTGTCATCTTTGTTTTGGAAACTTCTACTGCTTTATGCTGCTTGGATGTGTGTGCGTGTATTAAGAAAAAGGCTTGGTTAAACCAATGTTGCAGCTATGCAGAGGTTTGTTCCATCCAAAGATCTTCAGCATCATGTTTGCCCTCTTTTGCTTCTTCCCTTCTCCCCAACATTTTTGGCTCCCTGCATCTGATATTCAGGGTCTCCCTGCATCTCAGTACTTATGAATAAGCCTTTTGCATCTGTTGGCCCAAGTTGTTCTAAGTCTCTGGCTTCTCCTAGAGGTGATGGCCAGTTCTTGGCTGCTCTTGTTTTTTCACCGAAAGCTTTTCCTGGAAAAGCAAACAGGCTGGCAGGGGCATAACCTTGTCATTCATCGCTTCCTCACCACTGGCCTGGCCATCAACATTGCCTGTGGGAACTTTCGTCTCACTGAGGGCCTTCTTGGTTTGATGTGGTGCCACTCAAACCAAACCCCAGTTACGCAAATCTAGACCTCCGCCTGGATATGAGGACGTTGTTAGGTTAAGGCCACCAAATGCTCCACTAGAAAAGCGAGAGCTCGGAATAGCAGCCGAGCCTTATCTGGAATTACCAACTTGGACTAACATCACAAATAATGTGACTATTATGGCATGGTTCATTTTGTGGTTGTCTGGTGGGGAGATTCATTTTGCTTTCAGGTTGATCAAACGAAAAACAGAGCTTAGGAATAAAAATGTTTTGTGCCAGAAATAACCTCAATATACACCCCAAACTTCTGGGCTTGTCTACTATGCTCATACCAAGCAATCGGGCTTTGTCCTTCCCAGTCTAGGGATGGATGAACCTTTGCAATCTTTCTCAGCGCCCACTTTTCCCATTTTAAGCACATTTCAGTTTGAACTTGGAGAATTTTTCAGTTCCCAGGATAATCCACAAGCATTTTTGTACACTTTTCTACTCAAATGTGCATATATGCATCATGCATGGTTTTTTTTTTTGCTAATGTATACATTTGGACTAACATTTTAACACAATGCATGTTAATATCACATCCCTTAAAATATACATTTCAGTATGACTATTTGGATTGGTGAACTCCATATGACATTCACACATTAATAAACAGAACATTAAAAAATGTGTTTTGTTAGGGAAACCGCTTCCAAAAATCTTATACAGTAAACAAAACTGAATACAAAAGGTGTTAGCAGAAATGTGCCTATAAAATGCAAATAGATTTCCATGTGAACTTAAAAAAGAATCTGTGCTTGGGATGAATTGAGCTTCAGACTGGAAAAGAAACTGAGAAACCAAATTGAGAGGAAACCAATTTGCACAGGGAATCCCATGCATGCAAATACAGGAAGATTGGGAAAGCTGTGATACAGGGATGCTGATGCTGATGCTGATATTATTATGTTTATTGTTGTTGTTGTTAGATATCTACCCCATCGTCCAAAATTGATCATGATGTCTGCTTCTCCATCATGAATTCGGGAGAATTCCAGTGGTGTGACATCACTCCAGACTTTGAAGGCTCGTGCAAATGCATCATCCACCGTTTCAGAGTCCAGGTCTGGAGTGTAGCCTAAAATTCTTCACCATCAAAGCAAGACCCCCCACCCCAAATAAAAAGAAAGAAAAGCAGAGGAGAAAAATACAGAGACAGGTTAATAGACCATTAACAGCTTGCTTGGATAGCAAAGAACCCCCGAGTCTGTGTGGGGTTTGCACCATTTTGTTCTAGGCCTTGAATGTGTGCACTAGAAGAAGGGAGCATAAACGGAAGTGCAGGGATGTATCCTGTGCCAAACTTTGGTCCATCTAGCATGACTTCATTGATGGGCAGCAAAGGGTAGTGCCAGGGTTTCCGAGTGGGGTCTTCCCAGCCCAACCTGGAGGTTCTGTTGATGGAACCTGGGACCTTCTGCATGGAGAGAAGATGTTCCACTCTGAGCTCCCAGGAAGAGCATGCAAGGAACTTTGGAAACCACTTCATAATGGATCCAATCCTTGGTCCCTCTAAAATAGTATTGTAGACAATGACAGGCAGTGGCGCTGGGGGCTTTCAGGAGGCATTTTCCTGCCCTCTCTGGCAGGGCTTGTGATCAGACCTCAGGTTCTCTGCATGTAGAGCTGGGGGTCTACTCCTGAGCAAGGCTGTTGTGCTTTGACAAGTATTTGGTGGAGGAAAACTGGAGACCATTACATGAAGCAAGAGGCTGTCTCGGTGTACATCTTCTAGATGCCAGCATCTTACCGATATTTCTAAAGCTAGTTTTCCCCTTACCTTTTCCTTTTAAAGCCAACATTTGAAATATGCCAGGAAGATGCATTTTGGAAGTGTCTGATGAGCCTGCTGTTTGCAAGTATGTGTTAATTATTAATATTTTCCTATCACCTTACTAGCTAAAAAGCAGCCAACGTGATGCACCAGTATTCAAAGTTCTAGTGGTGTTTGGGAGCAAACCCTGGTGTGCTAAATGCCTGTCTCCCCCATGTGAGAAGGGGGAACTCACATACCCCAAAGCACATCTGTACACACCTGCAGTTCCCAATTGGTATGTGTTCCCAAGGTCTTTCCTGCGCCCCACAACCCCTGAACAGCCCAAGTCTCCTTCCGGGCATGAAAAGAAGGTCTGTACCATCCCCAGCAGGGGGACTTGTTGTCCCCCTTGCCTCTGCAACAGCACCCAATTTTGGTGATCAGCTTAGTGGCACAGAAGCAGCAAAAGGCCCCCTTACACCAGCAGTAGGGAATTGGCCCTGGGTGCCTAGATGTTGCTCACACCTACACTTGTGTCTTTATATGCATATGGAAGACCTTCTTGATAAGGGGCTCTTTTTCAGAGCTCCATTCGGCCAGCCTCTGTACATCTCAGATCACAGGTAACACAAACCCCGACCATTGGCCATGCTGGATGGGATGGATGGGAGATACAGTGCAAAACTCAAGATTGCTGTATGGAACATCTTCTGCTCATCCCTGTTTGCCCTGTCTTCTTCTCAACTCCACACATTTTATCTTCCTTTGGGGGGGGGGGTGTTTACAAACTTGCCCTGTGATTCATCCTGGATTCATCTGTTTCTGCAAAGTCAGAGCAGCAAATAAGACATCTCTCCATCTCTCCCAGGAAAGGATATTGCAACATGCTTTAATAAAAACAGCAGCAAAGCACAAAGCTCCGCTCTATCTGCGGTTTCCTGGAGGGACATTCCACTGGTATTCAGTGGGGCTTACTCCCAATGAACAAGCAACATCCGACACTTCTTTGTTTGTTGATTTGTCCATGTGTCCTTGTTGTGGCCAGCACCATCCTCTGTGGGGAATCTAGATGCACACGGGCTCTTGATGCTGAGCCACGGGGCTTCAATAGATATGGAAATCATTAAGAGATCCCCGCTGCATTTTGTCTGCTTAAGGCTTCTTCAGCCAGACTTTAATGGATGATGAAGTGCTGGTTAAAATATGTGCTGCCCAGATCACACTGTAATTTCTGGTCTGCTCTGTTTCAGCAGACATACCACGGCTATGGGGTTAATATTTTCTCCAGCTTCAAGTGCCAGATCGAAATTTTTAAAAAGAGAGAGGCAGACACTTTGGAGCCTGTGGTGTTTTGTTCCGTGGAGCTTAAGAGAGTAGCAGTGTTTCGAAGAGAGGCATGGCGATTATTCTCTTAGAAGTCACAACATTATGGAAGAAGAGGGCATTCCTTGAAGGGAAGAGGTGGCCTTTTTCATAAGCAGCATCGCGTGCAAACAGTCCTGCAGCTCCACTAAGCTTGGAGCCTCCGAAAGCCTTGAAATGTTGATCTGGGGGCCCTACAGCAGGCTCGTGACTTGCTTTGTCCAAGACAAAAGTTTACAGATTCAGAGCAATCCCACCCTGCTCAATCTTACATGTACCTTTTATTTCTCCCTCCTCCTCCTCCCTGCTCACTCTCTCATTTCTTTTGACCCCATTTCCTTGCTCACGTTCCTTTGGAACGTGAACATCAAACATCTGGAAAGCTCAAAACTCTACTAGAACATAAATGGCTTCCTTCTTGGGGCAACCAGCCTAGACAGAAGTTTGTGCCAGATGGTACATACCTGTAGGTGACAAGATTTTTCTCCCATTTTGGTTTTCTAGGGAAAAAATTATAATTGGCTACATCTGGATTACCACAACGTGGCTTCTTCATTGTTTCTATGGTGTTTTGGTCCAGTTCTCCTGTCTCGGTAAGCCCAAAGAATTTCTGCATTTTCTTCAAAGTGTCTTTTAGCACAAACAGGTTGCACTTGTCTTTGGGACAGCCATAGTACTTGTTCAGGTATTGCTTTAAGGAAGAAGAAAAAAACACAATTACCACTGGTGGTTTTCATCAGTTAAGCCTGGAAGCTTCCCTGATGACATGTGGTAAACATGTGGAATCCTTGCGATCCGGGGACAGGAATTTTTGCCAATGAGTAGATCCCTAGTCATGCCTAGCTGGGACTAGGGATTTGTGAGGAAGCTATTCTGGGGGTGAGAATCTCTTGGGTTCCCTGGGCATGGCTCCTTGGAATCTAGTCCACTTTGTCATGGGTCTGAGTCCAAGGTCCAGGAGGGGGCATCCATCGTCCATCCTATGCACCAGATGCAGCAGCCTTCGCTTGTGCTGCTCCACATGACATGGAAGGAGGTTACCAATTGCGCAACCTCCATTCTGCGAGCATTCATGGCCCTCTTGAGGGACATTTTTCACCAGGTTTTATCAGAATCCTAGTGGTAACACATGGGCTTTCCGTGGGCAGGGTGCCAATCCTTTTACAGTCAGAGAACCATATCTGACTCCAGAAAAGTTCTCGGGAGCCCAGTTCTGGTGGTGGGTAGTACCCAAAGCCATCAGTGTTGGATGAAATGGAGCAGCCTACTGTAGCTTAAAGTTCTTCCTGCCAATGATGAACCCTTAGGGGAGGCATTCCAACATTTCAGAATGGAAGAAAACTGCATAAAACTGGGAAAAGCACATGTGAACAGTGGTTAACAGTGGTGCCAGAAAAGGGAGTATGGCCATACGAGATACCAGAGACAAGGCCAGGTTTGGCCTGCAGGTCAAAGGTTCAACAGCTATTCTTTGTGGTTAGGATGAGACTGGGAGACAAAGTTCCCCGTATCCTATATTCCCTGTGCATGCCTGATTTTGATAAGCAGGCCCTCTTCCAGCCTGTTGGCTGAATTCCATTTTAGAGAACTTCTTGACATCTTCCTCCCAGTGGTGACTGGGGCTGAAGGAAAAAGGAAGAAGGGCCCAAGTCCAAAAAGGAAGGGCACAAACACTAGCATCCCATGTCTTAAAGCTGCCAGTAAGTGAGAATTAGGTGAAGCATTTCAGTATTGGTGAGAGGAACAGCACCATCAGCACTCAGGAATTCCAAAGGAACAGTGTTTGTGGGAAAGGTGGTGAGGCAAGCTGGGAAAGCTTGGAGAGCCAGACTGGAGACTCAGATGACCTGGGTTTGGCCCAAGTTTCAACATCCCGGCTCTGTGCGAATAGCTGTCCATGTATATATGTCCTTCAACTCAGCATGTGTAGCTCAGGAAGGCACAGAACCCCACGACTCCACCAGACATTGAAATAATGCCCACAAAGGTCTTTTTCTGGCCCATCATTCCATCTTTCATGGGTCACTTTCCTAAAGGATTCAGCCAATGAGGAACAAACTCAGCCAGCTTCTCTGTTGGGACACCTGGGATGCTGGGTGGTAGGCCTGCTATGGAGCCATGCAATGTTTAGCTGGTGAAGAGTGACCTCAGTGTTTCTTTGGGGCCATCAGTCATTCTTCAGATGGTCATGAAGGGAAAGGAAGTCTACTTGAACTGTGCAGTCCATAGAGTGTGATCCTAAGCATCTTTACTCACAGGCAAGCACAGTAAATATCCTAAATATACAGGATGTTCCAGCTCCATTACAATATTCTGCACAGTTACCTGAGAGTAAGTCCCACTGATCACAGTAGGGCTTGCTTCTGAGTAAACATGCATAAGTGTGAGTGCATAAATATCTCAATTTCTTTTAAACATGTCTTTTTTCTATAGTGTTGCTTTTTTGCAATGAAATACTGCGTCAATAGCTACCTTTCTTTCTAAATCTGGCTATAAGATCTAGCTTTTTTTTTTCATTCCTCCATGCTCTTCCAGTAAACCTCAGATATGGCCAGAAAACAGTTCTGGAATAGTGTTCTGGGGCAGATTTTATTTCAAGCACATACTAGTCATTATGCCTGCTAGAGAATGAAGCCAACTTTAAGTAGTAATTGCCCTATACTTAACTGATGCCTCATAAACAGTAGGGAGAAGGGAAGGGAAGGGAAGGGAAGGGAAGGGAAGGGAAGGGAAGGGAAGGGCAGCATTGATATTCATGGGGACATGTTATGCAAGATCTCAAAAAACAAATGCCCCCCCTCAAAAAAACCCCTAGGTGATTGTAACTTGAACTACAACTTTTCACCATCCACTTAATCTTCTGAACTTTCTGTGAAAGACGCGGTGATTTGAAGAACGTGGGGTGTGTTGCCCTCTGCAAGATGTGTTCCACTTGCAGTAGGTCCACCCTTACAATTTTAGGGTATTTCCACCTCCTCACACACACATACCCCACAACAGAGGTTCTCCTGATTCTCTGGGACACACTTTCAGGGGGCTGGAGGAGCTGCTGTGGGAAGGAAGGGACAAGGAGCGCAATTAGAAATGGAACCCCTTGTTGGTAAACACAAGGCAGACCTTCAGAAACTGCATTTTTCTGGTCTGGCTGTAACAGTTTTACAAGGGAAAACAGAGTCTGGTTGAACATCTGAAAGCTACTAATCTTGCCAGCTGGTTTCCCCCATCCAGGAACTCTGGAAACAGACAATGTGTTATTGTCCCAGATTCAGCAGTTAAATGCATGAGAGATTGCAGAATGTTTTTTCAGAGGGAATCGTAGGGGCCGTAAGGATGGAAGAGGAAGAAAGCAAGTGAAGAAACACCTTACCAATGCCAGTTCTTTGTCTGATTTGGGAGAACTGTCACCTGGAAACTTAATTATGGGTGATGGTATCAGTTCTTTTCCTGCTGCTTCTTCTGGAAGCCTCACGGATGGTGGTGGAGGAGCAGAAGTTGGGTGAAGAATGGAGAGTTGGATCAGTAGGATTTTGAAAAGGCAACCCACAAAGCTGGAGGAAATGTGTGTCTTCATCCTGCTCAGTTTTCCTAGAATGTCTCCTATGCCTCTTCTTCGTAAGGAGCTTTTGTTTGATTACTGAATTGAGTTGTAAAGTCCCATCCGTTGCTTATCGGCACATCCTCACTTTTCAGAGGGCTTCTCTTTTCCTTGCTCCAGCAGTTCCTTTGTATGCCTGAAACATTCAGTCTCCAAGCCACTGCAAGAGGAAGGCTGCAAAACCAGTGGAAACATGAAAGGCGGGGGGGGGGGGAGGCGGTGAAAGAAAGGGGGGAAAAGGCAGTACCAGATGTGTGTTTTGCTGGAATTTTAAGGTAGTAACAAGCTGATCCCTGTTAAAACACGAGCTCAGACACCGAGCGTACAGATTCGGTCCTTGCACACACGCACAGTAACTTTTTCACTCTGCAGCTGGGGCAAACATTCTTCCTTGGATGCATTTCAGATTTAGTCAGGCACCTCCTTTATGATACGGATACGGAGAGATTTTAACAACACTTTTTGGACTGGGTAGCAAGTCACCCTGGGCTTGCCCACACTGGTCAAACAGTGTGCAAACTTTGGCTTCTGCTCAAATCGGAGGCAGCCTACTTTGATAGTGAAGTATATAACATTTTCTCCCTCCTGGATTGGACCGGGCCACAGAAAAAGGCCACCAGGAGAAAAGTCTCAGGTTGTCCTTAAATTCTTGAATGCCTCGTGATGGAAATGAAGACATGGGAGGGATGGCTCACTTGATCCCTTGCCATGGCCAGCTTTGGGACTTTTTTAAAGTTTGGGGGAAGGGTAGATATCTGGTTTTCCAAATGTGGGTTATGAAATCACAGCCACTGAAAGTTCTTGGGCAGCATAATCACAGCTGCCTCCATATTTCGGGTGGCCCTTGGACAAGGCCCCCTTAATGACTCCCTCCTTGAGTCTGAATTTTACCACCTTTGTCACTATTTGCAGTTCCTTAGGATCCATTTTCCCCCATCACTGCCACCACCTGATTGCTTGCCAGGCAGAGAATGAGAAAGCGGACAGTGGAAAGAAAAGGAGGAAAGATCTGTCCTTTCTATCATGATGCTGATAACGAGAATTATCTTATTTCAATGCTGCCCCTCAGCCAAAGCTTACAGCAATCCATGAAAACACACAATAAAAATGCAACGAAAGCATGCTAAAATCTGAAAATAAATATTAAAAAGTGTTAAAAAGCTAAAACAGGCAATAGCACAGAATGACTCTGGAAACACCTGAGATGAGCAGCCAAATCAGTCTTTGAAGGCCTCAGAGAAGTGGGCTATCTTAATTTCTGGGAATGGCTGGAGAATAAATAGAAACAGAGAAACAGAGCAAGTCAGAAGGGTCCTCTCAGGCCATCTAGTCTGACCTCCGGCTCTAGCTGGCTCTGCTCACAGCATGCCCACCAAATAGAGCAACAACAACAGCCTGGCATTGAATAGATGGCACATTCTGAGCCAGGTGAGCCATGGATAGGGGGGCCACCGCAGAGAAAGCCCCATACCTTGTTGCCACCCCCATGTTTCCCTTGGAGTTGACACTTTTTCTCACCGCTGTTGGCTGGGCCACAGCAAGAGGGTCACTATGGACAAGAGATGGCCCTTTGCAGTGCCCACACACTGGGGTCTGGGCCCTTGGCAGGCCTGCCATGCTGAGCTTTGATTTGTCCCTCTAAACAGCCGTGTGAATTCCAGCAGGAGAAATGCACAAAACCCCCTTAAGCAGCCAGTCCTGGTGACGGCATTTAAGAAAACTGCCTGAACTCTTCTTACTCTGTTAAAAGGAAGCAAGGACTTTCCTAAAGGAAAACTAAATCTATCTAACATGTAAACACAGCTCACACTTCTTTTCACCTCTTATCTACTTCTTCTCTTTCTCTTTGGCCAGCTCAAACTGTTGCTGTTGGATAGCTCAGTATACCAACATCCATAAACTCTGGTTTGGAACTGTTAACTTTTGCAAGAAGGGAAAAAAAATTAGGAGTTAAGCAAAGATCTGTGGGTTACCCCCCTTTTCTGCCTGCCCATTATCATTCTGCCATTTGGGTTTGCAAAGTCAAGAATCACACTGGCACACCAATCTGTTTGGTAAGCTTATCAGTGAGTTACCCTGAGAATTTCTGGCAAACCAACTATGCTGATTTATCTTCCAGATCAGGACTGATGTGTTAGGATTAGAAATAGCCACAAAGAATCGTGGTCCTTATGCAACTGTGCTTTTCTGCTCAAAAAATGTATGGAATATCCGAATTCCAGTGGACATAAGCATCGAAGCAAGACTCCACAGATAAACAAGGCATTCTACAACTAACTTTTTGTTTCCCATAATCACAGTGGAGTGATTTTGTCTTCCTACTAAATTAGATTCTGTATGATGTCCAATACCATACAAATGTTAAAAGCAGACTTAACTAATTTTGCATTTTCAACGGAGCTCAAATGCAGCTATCTTTTACTGTTCACACTCCTCTGAATGTTCCAACAGTATCCTCTTATCAAATTAAACTGTGAACTGAATTAATTTCTTCCTCCTCCCTAGCTTAGAAAGCAGTGGCATTCAGATCTCGAGCACCCCCCCCACCCCACCCCCATCCTGTTTTTACCTGTGCACTTCCAAAAATCTGCCCTGGAGTGGAGTTCATGGGTTGTCCTATTTCCAAAGGACTGTCCCATGTACGTAGACTTGTGCCAGGGCCAGCTTCTCTGAGTCCTCATAGCAGGCCTGCCTTCATTCACAAGAGACATGCTTTCTCTTAACAATGGGAAAAGGGATGGCCAGGAAGACAGAATCTTAGTTGTGCCCGGCCTCTCTCCGACTGCCTCCCTCCATGTGCCAGTGAGCCATCTCCCTATCTCCCTTGTCATTTCAGCATGAAGACATGAAGAGGGCTTTAATTAATGGCTTTGAAGTTCTGCTCTTTTATAATTCATGGCAGGGCTTTAATTAAAATCAAATGGAGAGTGCTTGAAATGGCAAAGGATTTTAAGAGGGCTCTGTTTGAGATGAGGAAACCAATTCCCTCTGACCAGTGGCTTTCAAGCAGCATGTAAATGGCCTTCATTAGAGAGGAGGAGGAGGAGGAGGAGGAGGAGGGAGGAGGAGGAGGTTTCATAGAGCAGCCAGGTCCCTGTTGTCTTGGTCTCGGTAGGTACAGAAATGGCCAAGGCACCCTGATCCTCCCCATCTTGTCTTTCAAGAGCACCCTCAGCATAGGAAGGATGTAGTCAAGGAGAGATTGGCTCCCCTTTGCAATAGTGGAGGGTGGAGTCTGAGGAATGCTGCAGACCTCAAAAGAGTGTTCCATGTTGTGCAACATTTTAATTATTCCTTATGTTCCCTAATGTGGTTACTTGTGACCTTGGGACATTAGACAAAACTTCCAGAGAAAGACGGAGTACCATTTGCTTTGTTTTCATTAAAAGCAGAATTCCTGATCCTGAAACAATATTAAACAGCAAGTCTTGTAATCTGGGAGAGAGACGCAGCAATGAATGGAAACAAGGAGCTGTCTCTTGCTGAGTATATAAAGACCAGCACTGCATGCGTATGGAATGGACAGATGGTTTGTGGGTGTTTTGGAGAGAGTTATTATGATAGCAATCCAAAATTCCAGGGGAAATATGGAAGGTTTTTTCCAGGAGTCACCTGGCAAGATTCACAAGATTATGGCAAAGTCGTATGATTTCTTTAATCAAACTGCAGGCTAAATGTTTCTGCTGAAGGATATTTCTGTGCTTGTCCCAGCTTAGCCCTGAGTTTGAGTAACTCACTGACTCTCAGCCTCACCTACCTCAGAAGGAGTTTGTGAAGATTCATGGACAGGAAGGCAGTCACGTGAACTGCTTTGGGTTCCTTGGAGTAAACAGAAAGGTAAGTAAAAGAATATCACCTTCACTTTCGCCTCCACCTCCACCATCACCGCCATTTCTATACCACTCCTAGCAAAAGCTCTCTGGGTGGTTTGCAACAATCATCATAGAATCATACATTCAAGTCACCCATCCAGATTCTAACCAGGCCTGACATTGCTTAGCTTCCAAATTTAGGCAGGATCAGGTTATATGTAAGTTATTGATTGATGATGAATAATAATGAATAATAATAATAAAATTATTGAGTGACTGAATAAATAAATAATATAGGCAGATGCAGAGAGAGGGGGGGTTCATTTCATTTCTTATATTTCATTGCTGTCTGATAAGTAAAAATCTCTGAGCAGTTTACAAAGATTAAACGTTTAACATACATTACAAAGTCTTTTACATACAAACAGTGCAGTGTGCAAACCCTGCTCCCATTCTCAGAATGCCACCATCAGATGTATAAAGAAGTAGGAATACAGAGAGATGCAAATATGTAGGTGGACACAGATTGAGGGATTTGGGGTGGTGGGGGGAGAGGGGGGGGAAGGAAGGAGGGAGGGGTCTGAGACAGCATTCTTCTTCATCCCTACTAAGCATAAAGCCTATCTTTGGACTCATTGGCCCTGCACAAGCAAGTGCTGGCGCATGGCCTTATGGAAACTTGACGGCTTTCCGAGATTGGTTGTTGTTAGCTTTCACAAATGAGTCCCAGAGATGTGGCAGGTCTTCAGATGGGAAATCCAGCTCTGCAGGAAATATTTCCCGAGCAGAAGAGAACGGTCCCACCCATCTCTATTTTCAAGATTATGTATACTATTAGCAAGCACGGTTTTTCAACTGCCAAACCAGCACCACCCTCACCAAGATTGAGGGGGGTGGGGAAAGAGAGAGAACTATTTGAAGGCTTGGGGGAATCCAGAAGTCAAAAACCTATTGGAGGAGGGGAGGAGGGAATCTCTGTGTGGAACATTGAGCTTAAACAGTCCAATGGAGATTGGACATACTTAGTGAGTCTGTATGTCTATGTGCATGTGAGAGGGGAAGAATAAAAAGCTAGGGTTGTGAGGATGGAAAATATAATGTGGCATCCTTGGAGAGAGCATGGCTGCTTGGTTGGAAGCATGAAGCACTTCTGCCACAATATATGTGCTGCAGTTCCTAAGTATCTTGCGGAATTTTTAGCTTTTACAGACATTGTGTGATGCCTGTGCATTCTCCTTTTTCTACCCTCACATTATCTTCCTGTTCCAGAGTCATTCAACGGAGCTTGCACTTCCCTGAGAGTACATGTAAGCAGAGCTGGTTGAATGCAGAATGCAGGAGAAAAGCGGATCTTCCCCTCAACTTGGCTTGCATTTGAACATGTGTTTTGAATTTGCAAACTTTGCATGCTTCTTACCAAACATAAATCCTCAAATCCAGTGGTCAAATTCAAGTGCATAGATCCCATTTAATCTGTTGTTAAACATTGTTGTTTATGGAGTCAGCCAATAAATTTCACCTTTTGAAAGAATCCAGATCCTTCTCTGTGTCTCCATGTTAAAAATAATACAGCAAGGGCAGGTAAGTTCAGCAATATGCAAATATCCAGAAGATCAAAGAAGGCTTTCAAAGAGGGAAAGACTAATCTGGACAGGTTCTCATGGGATTAGGCACAATGGTGCTTCCTTGACTTTATTGGGTTGTCGGGTTGACTCCCTGGAGAAGACAATCACGTTAGCAGAAGGTGAAGGCTGTCAAGGAAAAAGAAGACCGAATAAGTGATGGATGGTATTGATTAAAGAAGCCACCACCTTGGGCTCAGAAGAACTGAGCTGAATGGCACCAGCAGGGGCAGGGCATTTTGGAAGGCTCTCATTTATGGGGCCACCATATGCTGGAGATGTCCTGTTGGCACATAGCACCAACATCTCAAACCAAACATAGATGTTCAGAAAGAGCTATACCTGAGGAGTCTCCAGACATTTTACTTCTTCTTGTAGGAGCTTCTGTGCTACGTTTGGCAGCTGGGGCATTTTATTGGGAGGTTTTCAAAGGAGCAAACTGGATGGTCTTGCCAGCTTCAGAGCCTTTACTGGGGAAATCTGGTGCTATGAATTTTAAAAGTCCCGTTATTTTTTTTTTTTAGCATGAGGAAATATGTGCAGTTAATGTTTGATCAAAGACTGTGAAAACTCAGTTTTCATGATTTTGTTTAAGAAATTACTGTCCTTGATATGAGTGCTCATCAATTTTTATTCCATAAGTTGAATGACTTTAATACTGGATTTTACAAATGACATGAAGACGAAAAGCTGTTGTGCTTTGATCCACCTCTTTGCTATAATACGTTCTTGGAATCCATTTAGCTGACCTTGACTTCTTTCATCTCTTATGAGGACAAAGATTTTTTTCTTTCCTCAGGCCTGTCAAAACTTGATTTCCCATTCAGACACTTTTTGAATTTGGAATTCTCTACAGCACAAGTATTAGGAGTCAGATGCAAAATTGCTTTCACCAGGCATGGCCGGAATTCAGGATGGCAGGATTGATTTAGTGTGCTTTTGCTAGAATTCTAAGGATAGCCAATTGTACTCCTGCTTTGGGATTATAGATCTAGGAACAAATGGTGACCCAGGATGGAGCCAATCATATTATTGTGCCATTTTGTTAAACCTGTTCTATCAGCATTCAGTGAGTTGTCAGGTATCTTTAATTCCATTCCAAATCTATTCATTGGAAGATGTGGTCCTCTGAGATATATCAGAATTTAATTCCCATCTACAAATGTACATCGGTGCAGTTCAGCCCCACTTCCTCCAAAAAAGTAAAAACAAACCCAACAAAGTCTGTAGAATCCAGTTGACTTGAAAAAAGCCAGCATCCACAGGGAAAACCATAGCTTTGACTATACTCGTATGAACGTTTGTTGGCAGAGTGATGTCTCTGCTTTTCAGTATGCTGTCTAGATTTGCCATAGCTTTCCTCCCAAGGAGCAAGTGTATGCTTCATTACTGCATATTAAAGAATACTTTTGCCAGGAGAATAATGAAGTGGTGGGTTACCTCTCACCCAGAACTCCATTCCAAGGAAGAGCTGAAGACAAGTCACCTAGCATTTGTGGTTCCTCTTCGCACCACTATCTCAGCAACATTGGAGCAGGAACCAGAAAAGGAAGACTTTGGTGGTGCAGAATGACTGAATACTGGACTATGTGCCAAGAAAGAGAGGTGCTCCAAGGCCTCGTCATCTTTCTGAAAAGCCAGTCCAGTCACACAGTGGCACGTTGATGATATTTTAAAAATGTTTTTGCTCAGGTTTTCATGGCGTTGTAGCATCGCCCACACTGTACATATTATTCTTGGCATTCTCCCTGCTCAGTGCTTCTTATTGGAATTCCAGTGTCCAGAACTCATTGGCCTGGAGTTTTGTGGCTCGATTTATGGGGCTAGTTGCTACACTATGTCAACACAAGAAGGAAAGCATTCAGATTCTGTTAGAATTTGCTAATGACTATCCCGAAATGATGAACCCACATCCTGGTGTGAAAGGCATATGACTTGTGTTCCTCTCCAGGTAATTTTAATAACAGGCATCTGGCGAGAATGTGGAAGAAAGTAGGCTAAATCCTTGGGAATAATGTGCATTATTTTGCTATTTTGCTCAGAGATCACAGCTGTTTCTGGTTCCTCAGAATGTGACCTCAATTACAGGGATGGTGAACCTATCAATTTCAGTTTCTCTATTCACAGACGTCATTTTGGTTTGTATGAAATACTGAAGATTTTGTGTGTGCATGTCTAATACACAGTACACTTTTTGCAAGCAATTCTGTCTTAATGCAGCTCACACATCATCACTATTTTCTCTAGCATGTCTTTTCCTGGAGGTGGGCAGAGACCTGTTCTCCCCTACAGAGGAGGGCAGGACACTCTGCAATGGAGTGAAGCTCAGGGAACCAAGGCTCAATTTGGATGCCAGGAAGGACTTCCTGACAGATAGGACCCCGAGGGTGTGGAATGAGCTTCCATGGGAGGTGGTTGATGCTCCATCAGTGAGGGTGTTCAAGGATAGGCTAGACATGCACATGGTGGGCATGTTGTGAGTGGAGCCGGCTGGAGCTGGGGGTCAGACTAGATGGCCTGGGAGGCCCCTTCTGACTCACTGTTTTTATGTTTCAGCATCTGTGTCTTCTATGGCCCTTTAGATGCTTCTCTGGTATTCTGGGACTATGTTTTCTCCTCTCCTGCAGTTGCAGGAGCTTATAACAATTGCAATTAATATACATGCATAGCCTTCCATGCCCCATGGATTCCCTGCAAGGACATTAGGAAACGTATGCATTGCATCATGCACGGGAAATGCAGCATTTGCAGTGGGAGGCGGGCTTCTTCCCATCTGCTTCCTCCCCTATTGTATTAATTTGGAGTGACAGCTTGGTATGAAACGCCCTCTGGTGGTCATTCAGGTTTCTCTTCTGCAAGAGGATCAGAGAATGGATTCCATCTTGCAAATACAGCACCTACAATATCCCATGAGTATTAGGAGTCATATTGTACAAGATTCATTCCAAAAAATGAGTTATTTTCATTTTGTACCATATTTCTAAAATATACAGTGTACTTTATTGCATTGCGTTTTATGGTTCAACTTCTTGTGAAGCTGCCTCAAGAGTTTTGGCTGTTGGGCGGTACAGAAATATAATGCATACATAAAGAGCTGATTGGGATTTATTTGGGAGTAGAATAAATAAATGTGTTGGCAGCGCTGAGAGCTCAATGCAAGGATGTGGGACCTTGAACCCACAAGCTCCTTTCACTGCCATGTCCAACCTTAATGCTATCTTCAAAGGCTGCTTAAGGCAACTTTTAGGGTTAGGGTAAGTGTGATTTTATTTTCATACCTTCCACATAGGCTTCCCAAAACATTTGGCTGGCCCCTGACGGAAACAGGATGCTGGGCAAAATGGAACCTTGGACTGATCTGACTGTGTTCTTCTCCTGCTTTCCCTTCTTTCTCCTCTTGCTCTTGCTGTAAAAAATAAGAAAACCGAGTCCAAGATTAAGCTGTATGATGTAGCTTTGACTCTAGTGTAGTAATTTGTTCTCTAACAAAGGATCCCATTTATATAATTTTGGTTTTAAATCAAGACTATTACTCACCAACGCCTGCCAATAATAGTCGCTTGTTTCTGTTGTTGAATCTGCGTGTTGGAGAAGAGCTATCTGTAATTCTTTTAATGTCCATATAACAGTCTGAAAGGAAATTGCCTGTGCTCCTTAATTTAAGTGAACATGGTTGTCTGCTTGGCTTGGTGAGATGGGGATCTTATTTCATCCATTTATTTCTATTATTTAAAGTATTTTCAGGTTACTATCCTCCTGAGATAGTGCAAGGCAAAAACACCGACAAAACCAATACAATAAAATGTAATAACTACATAGTCTTTAAATATTCAATCTAAAGAAAGGTTACCATTTTGTTTCTTCAGGAAAGATCAATGCAAAGAGAAGTTACTTAAAACTAGCTCCCTGAGAATTTCTGGGAAAGCCAGGAAAAGCAGATTGGTCTTGAAAACTTCCTGAAGACCTGGAAAGAGGGGGGCTGTCAAAGCCTTGATGGCAGCTTTTTCCACAGCTGCAGGGCCACCACCAAAGCATCTCTCTCCCTTACACTCAGCAGCAGAATGAAAATGGGGACATGGGAAAGGAGCGTGTATGATTTCCAGAAGCCTTCCCTTTGAAAGAGCTGCTGACTGGGCTTGTTGTGACTGGATTTACACAGCACAACAAGCAATTATGATATTTTTATCATTGTCAGCTTGATGGACCCAGGTGTAGTGTATCACTGTGGCTTGATTCCACTCCAGAAATCACCACAAGAAACAATGGTCTGTTGGATTCTTCTCATAATGGCCTATCAGCAGACCAAAGTTCCATTTTTCTTATGGAGGCTGCTAGGATGTATGGCAAGAGAAGAAGGCTTGGAGAGAGGGTAGAAAATGATTGCACCAGCAAGAGTTTGTGATTGTCTGTTAGGGAAATCTGGTAAGTTACATACTGGGACACCCTCCCATCTTTGCTTGTGATATGTGAACCTGTCCAGTTGCTCCAAGAGAAGTGGGGTGAGGTATCCAGTCTGGCTTTCAGTCTGACCGTTAAAGGAACTATCCCTGGTGCTGAACCTGTCTGAGGGATGTGATTCAATACTGCACATAGCTGGAACCCCAGTTGGATTCACCACCCTGCTGACATTGGAGGTACCTGCCTCCTCCAGCAGTGAGACATTTGTGGCCAGAGTGGAGTTCTAACTTGCCAACCTCCAGTGCAGTAGAAAACAGGAGAGATGCATCCTCACTTTTCTTTGGCGTAGGGTGGAAAGCATCTCCTAGTGGTTACCTGCAGTTTCATGTGCATCCATCATCTTAAAACCTTAGAACAAAGGAAATGTGCCTTTCATTTTGGAAATCTTGTTTTACCAACATGCAAATTTGTGCAAATATAATTGTTAGGTTGCTGGGTGAATTCTTTCAGCTAGTCCTTACAACTGTCCAAGTTATTACAATATTATTAGCATCTGGAAACTGTAACAGGATCATGGGGGTTTGTATTGCATTGATTTAATTGTCCCCATGTAACGGCTTTGAAAACATACATTTTGGAAACCTTGCAATTTGCAGGACTGGTTTTAAAAGTATTCATAAAAATGTTAGGATTAAATAAAAATGTCAGAACGGAAAAAGTTAGATTTGTCTCCTTGCACCCATTTGGCTTTCAACAGCTGTCCAGATTTGCAAGGTATCCCTGGTAGGAAATCAGGCCTCCTGTCACTGGGGAGCGGGATTCATTATGCCATCTCGTGGACACAAGTGGAAAAACACCTGCACTGCTAGAACTAGGTTTCATTCAATAATTTTCAAAACATGAATTCTGATTTGCTCAAAAAGTCACACAATCCTTTTGGAATTCAAAGGACCTAACCCAATACTAAGCCAAACTTGGAGATCCATACATTTCTGAACAAGCAAGGGGTGAAAATTTCCTTTCTGTTCAGTTTTTATGCGAGTTCACCAAGATTCACAAATTCCTTCACATTTGGGGGGTGGGGTGAGGGCAGAACTTCCAAATTAAAAGTTGAACATGGGAGAAATGAAAATGGATAGATTTGTGCATCCAGGTCCAACTTGGAGGTGCTTTCTCCCTACATAAACTTCTGATTTGAATCCCTGTTTATTGAACAGTATCAGGAGCTGCAGTCAGAACTTCAGGTAGCTGTTGCCCAAAACAACTGGAGAGCACCGGGCTGGAGAATTGGACGAGGAGCAGGGAAGCCCCGTTTCACATCTGGCCTGAACATTCATGAAGATTATATGGGTTCAGATCATGGCAATTGCTCTCTCTCTCTCTCTCTCTCTCTCTCTCTCTCTCTCTCTCTCTCTGTCTAATCTCCTTCACAGGGGCTTACTGTATATAAAAAAGAGTGAGCGAGAGAGTCACATACACTAGCCTGAGGGAGGGAGACTTAGCTAAACAAACAAATAAGACTGAAATACATACATACATACATACATACAATGGATGTGTGACCAATACACTACTGGAGCATTTGCCTTCTTTCTCTACTACACAAAACTTCCTCAACTTGCCACTCTCTGTTTATGTCAGACTACAAAACCTATCATAACAACCCAGCACTGCCCCTATCCATGGTGCCTGAAGATGACATGATCTGTAGTCAGGCTGAGGACAACTGCTTTAGAAATTTGTGCCACTGCTCCCTTCCCTTCCCTTCCCTTCCCTTCCCTTCCCTTCCCTTCCCTTCCCTTCCCTTCCCTTCCCTTCCCCTCTGCCCACCTGATCAAAACCTTGAAAAACGATCAGAAATAATAATTTAAAGTACTGTGTTAATTATCAAACATGTTAATGGCTACACAAACTGATTAGCCTGTTCAACTGGATGACCAATTCTCCTATCATTCCTGGGTCAAGAAATCCCGACTACCGGAGAGGCATCTTGGCATATTCACAGAGAATCGAGACAGGAGCAACAGATCTTGCCTCCCAGCACATCCTGTTAGCCAAAACAACATTTTGGAAAGTTCGCTTTGCATCCCCAGTTTTTAAAGTACTTCCCCAGCTGCCTTTGATCTCCTTTCCTGGCATGCCCAGGCCCCTCTCTTTAATTTGCAGGGGGAGATGGAAAATATGTTGCAGGAGCTTTTCATTGCAGCATCCCTTCCTTGTCTCTGCAGATGCAAACAATGCCCAGAATTGCCTGGCAGAGTTCTGGCTAGGAAGGCTTCTCGGTGCCACTTGGAGAGCTGGTGCCTGGGGTCATGCCTCCGTCTATGGACACGGGTGGCAAGTTGCCCATCAGGAATTCATGTCATTGGATTAGCCGCTCGCTCGCAGGGAGGGCTTTCGGAATGGTGCTAACAATGGGAGTGCAGGATTGATGTCACCTCTGGAAGGTTTTGGCTGGCATGTTGGCTCTGCTCCCTCTTTATACTCCAAGATGTTCTGGGCTTTGGCATGGAAAGGACCAAGGCAGGAGGCCCATAGGGAAGTAAGATGTATGGCTGTGGATGGAGCTAAAGCACCAGCTGCTTGAAGGGGATAAGAACTCGATGGAAAAGGCCCAGAACATGACAGCCAGACACAAAAAGGAGGCCTTCATGGGTCTGTTCTCAAAGCCAGACCAACCAAGCATTATGCTCAATGGGGCTGAAACTGGGTGTGAGCTGAGGACTTCTCCAAGCTAGCATCACTTACTGGATAGGGAGAAATACAGAAGTCACCTCTGCCAGACTCTGACTAGATTTAAGTATCTACTGCCCCACATGCATCGTTCAGAACAGAACACCACACTTCAGAATCAGTTCTTGTTCTGGAAATATATTTCTGAAAGTCTGCAAACTGGAGGATCATGACGCATGAGTGTCCAGCTCCCTGTTCCTCTGCTCTAAAGATGGAACTCATCGCTGTTACCAAAGCTCAGAAAGAAATTGTTTGTGGAGAACTCCTGAGGGCCACTCAGGAGTTGGATTGGTTGGACACATTGAACAAGTTTGGTTTCTCTTGTGTTTGGTTTGCCTGGACCCCAGGTTCTTTCTGTCCCAACTTGGAAGAAGCTTACAGATCATTGGAGATCCTTACCAAAACCAAGCTGAACTTTATATCAAAGTCTTTCCATCCAAACTATGTAGAGGCCTGCACATGTTTGATAAGATCTTCTACAAAAAGGTGAACCAATGGCACACTTACCCATGTACATCAGGCAAATTTAATACGTAGAGCTATTCCAGGCACGGAGAGGAGCATGATGTACCTGCCTTCCATGAAGCCATTAAAGGTGAAGAACCTTTAATGATGTGGCAACACAAGTTGAGCGCCGCGAATGCAGTTGGACATTTTTGCTGTTGTTTGAGGCCTCCAAGTCTTCTCCAATTTACAGTGACCCTGTGTGTGAATGCACTCCCTGACAGCCCTGCTCAACTCCTGCAAACTCAAGAGAGTGGCTTGCTTTGGAGACAATCCATTTCATATGTTGCCATGTTTTTCTTCTTCCACTTTTGACTTTCCCTGGCCTGATTTTTTGACTGTGCAAGAATTCAGACTCAGACTGTGAAAGCTAAGGACCCAAAGCTCTCTTCCGGGATGCACATTACCATCAGCTTAATCAATCAATTGATTGAATCAATGAGATCAATACAGAAGTATCAGCTGGAGGGCCTAGTTCAGCTTTGGAGAAGTTCTTGGGGCCATCTGCAGTGATGGGCAGGGCCAAAGCAAAGGTGCATGCTACGTATTCCAAATGATGTATACTAGCTTAATGTTCCTAGAACCTTGGAAGCATTATTTCAACTTCTTAATTAAATATGAACTAAGCAAGCACACAAAAAGAAGAAACCACCACATGATGACCCTCTTGGGGACCCTGGCACTGGGAGGATTAGGACCTCATCTTGGCCAAATTTGTGTTTAACCTTGCTGTATAGGTTAAAGAGGACTGCAGGTGGCGCAGAGGTTTAAACCGCTGTGCTGCTGGGCTGGTTGATTGAAAGGTCGCTGGTTCGAATCTGCATACGGGGTGAGCTCCTGTTGCTCCGTCCCAGCTCCTGCCAACCTTGCAGTTCGAAAGCATGCAAATGCAAGTAGATAAAAAGGTACCACTTCAGTGGGCAGGTAACAGCGTTCTGTGCACTTCGGTGCTTAGTCATGCTGGCCACATGACCACGGAGACCATCTGCGGACAAACGCTGGCTCCCTCGGCCGGGAAACGGAGATGAGCACCGTCCCCTAGAGTCAGGCATGACTGGATGTAACTTCAAGGGGAAACCTTTACCTTTATAGGTTAAAGAAACAGCAGATGTTTGAGGAAACCCCATTCCATGCCTTCCATCCTTAGGAATGACACTATGAAATGAAAGAACTAAAAACTGAAGCATGTGTCTTCATGCACTCGATGAAAAAAGCAAAAATAAAACCTGAGACAACAGACAATCCCTAAAGCATCCATTCCATTTCATAAGCAACACCAGGCCATTCTGAAATCCAAGATCATGGAGACGTTCCGATGAAGAGAATTTCAGCTGCCTCTGATCCTTATGGGGATATGTGTCAACCCAACCATATATCAGCAGAAAGCTGCTTCTTTTTGCAAGCCTCTCTTGCTGAGTTTGGATAAATTACCAAAAGAAACTAGTTCAGATCTGGCATTTCAGCCAACAGGAGCTCAGCCCAAGATCTGGTTATGTGGTCCAGATATGGATTCATTTTATTGTTGGTGATCCTTTTTAACCTTCTGGCATGGTGTAGATTACAGTTCAGACTTCAAATTCCTCACCGTTTATGTTTTGTGTGTAGTTTGCTTTGATATCTTGCCTGTTTTAATGCAGAGCAGGGTGTGTGAAGCAATTTCTTGACCAGGAGCTTGGACCTTCATAAAAACACAAAAATGTATCCTGCACACAAAGAACAACATTTTCCATATAATAGCAACTGTTTTGCAAAATAAGCAACTAAATGCCGTATTTTAGATTCCTCATTTTTTCAGGAAAATAACATAATATGGTGGTCATGTGGCTATTTCATAAACTGCCCACTTTTGCTACAGAGCTTAGAGAAAGCAGTGTCAAATCCCGTACTGAACCCATTTGCTACTTCTTACCGATCCTTTCTTTTCTTTTCTTTTCTTTTCTTTTCTTTTCTTTTCTTCTTGATGTCAGGCTTACTTCCAGCAGATATACATCAAATTAAATTCTTTACTAAGCTCGCAATGGTAATTTCCCCCCCCCCCCCTTTAAGCAGAAAGGAAATGCTCACCTGAATGAAATATTATCTCTTCTTAATGGTTTTTTGAGAGCAAAGTAACTTTTTACAGTTAGAAAAAGCAGTGACAGCAGGAATGCTGGGAGATGCTACAAGAAATGTCTGTCTTGGATTTGAATTTTGCATTGAATTTTCAAAATCTGCCCTATGTTAAGAGTATAATGTGGGGATTTTGTTCTAATAGGGTTGCAGCCTAGGGAAAGGACTGTATCCACATGCGTGGGGTTGCTCTCCACAAGTACACCATAGGAAAGATGGCCACTCACCTCCTTTAATGCAATGGATTGAAAACCTTGCCAATGGGTGGCATATAGACCATTTTCTCATATGGATACCGACAGGGCGATGGCACCTGCCTTTGTTGAAGCTTATGCATCATTCTTAGAATGCTGCACTTTCACACACACACACATATTCCGTATGCTTGGATTGGAACTTGCATATGCAAAGTTTATGTAGTTATTCTCCTCCACGAGGTTGACATTTCACAATATAAACAAGATGCCTAGAAATGGGTCTCCTCAGTCCAATATTGTCAATTGACTGGCAGCACCCATCCACGAGTTTAGACAGGTGGCTTTCTCTAGCACCTTGATCTTTGCAAACGATTGTGGAGATGCCAGAGGTTAAGGCTGGAGCCTTTTGCATGCAAAGCTGTGGCCCTCAACAAAGACGCTTGCACCCGTGCCTGAGTGACAGAGATGGCTTGGTTTTGCTGAGATGCTTCGGGGGGATTTCATTTGGGTGGCTCTAACATGGATGAGATCCTTTAGAAAAGATTGTTGGCCATTTACTATTGGTCACTTAGTGTCTTAGACTGCAATTCTATACCCAGTTCCCTGGGAACAATTTGTACTGCAGGGGCAGAATCCCCACCTTCTCCTGCCCCTGCCCCTTCTCCCCCTGCCCCTTTCTTTCTTCCTCTGGCCCCAAATGGTGTTCCCATATTAAACATGAAGGATACACTAGCTGTGAAACCTGATTTACAATTTTGGGCCACTCTCTCCTTGATGTTATTGCATACAAAGCAGCCTCTTTTGAGAGCAATCCAAAGCCTTGACTCATTCTGGAAATGTGTGCAAAACATCTTTGCCAACACTCCCTGTGAGACATGGTCTAGCAATAACTTAATCCTCTCTAATCCTCAGTTGAAAAATTACACAGATACTGCAAACTTTGAAGAAAGAATGTATTAAAAGCGAGAGAGAGAGAGAGAGAGAGAGAGAGAGAGAGAGAGAGAGAGAGAGAGAGAGAGAGAGAGAGATCTGTGCATGTGTGAGAGTGAGGAGAGCAGTCTAAAATGCAGATTTCCAAGGTCAACAGGACAAGTTTTAAAGAAATCTCTTGGTTTTTGCTTCCATTTTTTGCCATCTTGTATGTAATATATTTCTACAGACATAAGTCTGCCGAAACTGCAGTCTCTGTTTGCCTGTGGAACTGCTGTATATGTGCATGGTGGTAATGTTTTACATGCAGGCAAGCCTAAAGTGAGATGGATCGATCACGTGTTTCCAAGTGGTCTAAAAATGATCACATTTCAGGTTACAATTCTCAGTGCCAGGAACAAAATCTTGGGAGAGGTTTTTCCATTTATTGAATGGTGGTGGGGGTGCCTTTCCAGTCCTGAAGCTGACCAAACAATCAGTGGTCAGTAGAAAAGGGTGACTATTTGTTTGTTTATTTATTTATTTAAACAACTTATATGCCGCCCCTTCGCATGAGCCTCGGGGTGGCTTACAATCATTAAAACTGCATATAAAATACAAAAAATTCATACATAAATAAATGCAAAAAATAAAATAAAATAGAATAGAATAGTGGATCCAGCCTGGTCAAATAAACCATTAACAGTTAAAATAGCATTTAAATAAAAAGGTCTTGGCCTGGCCCCGAAAAACAAATAAGGACGGCACCAGGCGGACCTCTCTGGGGAGCGCATTCCATACTCCGAGTACTCACCCTCTGAAAGTCCTTCACGGAGGGTTCCCGGAGGAGGGCCTCTGCCGCCAATCTCAGGGGGCGGGAGGGCATATATGGACACAGGCACTCCTTTAGGTATCCAGGGCCTAAGCCATTCAGGGCTTTGTAGGTGATAACCAACACCTTGAATTGGGTCTGGACTTCATTGGGGAGCCAGAGGAGCTGATGGAGGACTGGAGTTATATGAGAACAACGCCCAGTCCCCATCAGGAGCCTGGCAGCTCTATTTTGTGCCAATTGAAGTATCCAGACTGTCTTCAAGGGCAGCCCCACGTAGAGTGCCTTACAGACTATTCATGTGGAAAAACCCAAAGGGCTGGAGTGGGACACCAGCTGGGTCAGACTGGATCCCAGGCCTAAGGTCCTGAAACCTTGACTTACTGCACCATGGTTGTCAGGATTCCCCCAGAGAGCACTTGGCCGGATGGAAACTAGTCTTATTCAGGAAGGGAGGTCTTACTTTGCAGCCTTATATATGTCTACTCAGAAGAAAGCCCTCTTGATTCCAATGGATCTTACTCCCAAATAATTATGCACAGGCTTACAGCCTTATGTTTTAAAAATGATCATGAAGGGGATAATCCTATGGCTCCTGGATTTCATCTGAGTGATGATTAGATAATTTGGAATCCCACCTTCAAGGTCTTGGTTGGTACTCTATTCTTAGAGCTAAGACCTGGAGCTCCAAACTCCCTGCTGGTTAGGAAGCAATTGTCCCAGCTTCTGCCTGAGGTCAAAAAGCAACTTAAGTTGTTGGGTGTGGTGGGAAGGGAAGGCTGTAGTGACCAGAATGCAAAGTGTCTTGATGGTGCTCCAGCCCCACTGAAGTGGCGCAGCTAAGTGGCTGAAAAGGACCATCTCCCAGACATGCAGGGGGGCTTGAACTCCTCCAGGTCTGGAGCTTATGGCATATTGATTGCATCATGCCCGTACAAACTCATGATCACCTAATGTAGTTTACCTAGAACTGAATTCGGCCTTCAGCTGAGTGTTTTTCCACCCCTGCTCTGCAGCACACCTTGTCCAAAGCCATGTTAGATTATTCTGCAACATGCTGGCATTCACCTGCTCCTTGGCCCAGGTTTCAGCTTCTGGGAGAAAATCCGCATTCATTTCCTGATTCAGAGAGTCTGCCGGCCTATCTTCCCAGTTAGCCTGTGCAAGAGAGATTTATCTCACAGCTCTAAAATGGGTTGTTGTCGCAGGCAACTGCTTGGAGAAACGTTCTGCATTGTTGTGGTTGTCCTTGTTTCTGCTTGGAAAACGGGGGCTGCAACAGCTGCTGCTGATGTACAAAGACTGGCACATGTTTCCCCTCGCAGTCCTGCCACTTTTGTGACTCTGACTTCATTGTCAGTAATCATAAGGCCTGGAAAAAAGGATGCTGGAAGGGGTCCAAACACTTATTTGGTCTTCAGGCTTTGATAGTACACTGGCAGCTGGGTGATCTTTGTTGGATTCCAAAAATGCAAAAAGGCCGCTTGTTCTTATGAATCGGATGAGATGACGGAGCCAGATGCTTGACAGAATGGTATCCGGCAAGCCGTGACACTCATGTAAATGCAGGGGCCTCAGCCCCTCCCGTCCTGCCCCTTCTTCAAATATTGTATTGACACAGGCGCTCGGTCCTTTGGCAGTTTAATTAAGTTGGGATTCATTAGAGTTATATAAATGCAACAGTGTAGGAGTCCTTTGAGAATATAATATAAACATGTTCCCACAAAACCCACTGGGGGCAGACGAACCTCCCTCCCCGGCACACCACACACACCTCTCCTGAAATCTAAGAGCATGGTAGATAAATACCACTCTAACAGGCGCTGGTGGGGTTAATCTCTCAGGAAAATGAATGAACTTTGCAGAATGTCACGTTGGCCCCTGGGATGCGAGTTTGCTAGCTGGTTGCAGTTAATTAGGTTCACTCAATTTCTACCAGTCTTTGGTGCTCCCCCTTCGCTGGATGGTCTCAAATTCAAGGCCAACATGAACAGATCAGCCTGCATTCTGGGTGAAGTGCTGGGGACTTAACGGTGTCTTTGTAATCTATTTATTGAGAGAAGCCCGGCTTGAACAAATATGTTTTGCAGCTGACACAAGCCAGCCTAAACTCTGCCAGAGCCGTTCAGTTGTACTTACAGGCAGCCGACAATTACATTTCAGTTGGGTCTTTGTAACAGTTACCAAAATCTGAAAAGTTCTCCATATGTAGGACCAAAAGAGAAGTTAAAGTTTTAAAAAATCAAATGTGCAAGAAATTACAACTGGCAAATTCATCCATGCATTCATCCACCCTGACTTAGCCCTTAAAAATACACAACTTCAAGACTGCACTATAAAGTGTGCATAAATGTGCATTTAATATGCATATTTCTTCCATTAAAGATTCCAAATGTGAATATTCAAAAGCTGTGCATTTTTGGTTTTGCATTTTGCGGACAAAAGTTTCAGAATTTATGAACATTTTTCAGAGACCATCCCAAGTTGAAAATGAGGCATTTTTGTGTTATTTGTGAATGGAACTGATATTCTTACAGAACCCTTTTCACTTTTCCCATTTGAATGTGCGTTGGAGAGAAATTGACTGGAAATGAAAATGGAGCAAACTAAAATGAACTTTAAATTGATTTTCAGAGAAATTAAGTGAGATTAAAAATGACTGGGTCTCCCATCCTTGAGCTAGAACTAGTTCAAAACATAGAGTTGACTATGACAGACTTCCTTTAACTAGGATTTTGTTTCCAGGTCCAAGATAGAAACCACATATGAGAGTCCAGAAAGGATGGGAGATGAGGCAGATTCATAAGAATGTGGCAAGAATGAGAAAAGAAGCAGATGCAGAATTGATTAAGCCTTTTCTTTCAGCCCTTCCTCTCTTTTTAAAGCAAGATGTCCTAAGGTTTACCCTATAAACCTATCTTGGCAGACAAAATGGACACAGTTTTCAGACCACGTTATGGTTGTGTGAATATTTCAAACCTTATTCTTTGAGGAAATACATTCCCAATGCAAATGAGTGGGGGCCAGTGTATTAGTCAATGCACAAATGTGGAGCTGTAATTATAGCTGCAGAACAATGCTCCCTGGGGAGCAAAGCCTGGATTGGAAAGGCTTGCTTGTCATTTGCCCACTTGATCTGGAGAATAAATCACCATTCAAGAACCCTTTGGTCTTTCCCCTACCCCCTGCTGGCTCTTTCTGAGCCCGGCAAACCTTGCCAGTGATCTTCAGCTTGCCATCTTCAGCTTGGAACTCTGAGAAGTCACTACAAATTGGACGCTGGTCATCTTTGTCCTGGCTTTTTTATAATAATATTCAAGCTCTCTCTATCCCTGGCATCCCTTTGAATATTCACACTGGATTACTAACGTCAAGAGGTTCTGCTAAATTGAGGGGTCCTTTTTCAATCCTATATCACAAGTTGCATGTTTTTGGTTTTAGGTCTGGTTTGGTTTGGTGAGTTTCCAAATTTCATGTACCCACCAACCCCTGACAACTGATAGGTCATTGGCAGGGAAACAGTATGAGAGCGGTGGATGGCTCCCAACATATTGTTGCTGGCAGTGGACATATTGGACCCTGTACAGTGGAGCACCTTGGGTCATTTCCAGTGCAAAACTAGATCATAGGGCTGCAAGGAGCTTCAACCAAGTCTACAAAGGAATGTGGAAGGGGCAATGTATTGACAAGAGTGGCTGGAATTTCACCCAGAAGCTTTGAAGAAACACCAGTGGGCTACTGATAATTAATGTACCGGGATATGGAAGGTTACTTTCATGGCACTCTACTTGTTGTCAGGATTCCCTCTGTGATGACAGTCTTCTTCCCCTTCCCCCTGTCTAGATGACATAAAATCAGTCAATCTCAACTTCTCATTGGTTTTTAGTTGTGTCCATCTTAAATCCCATTTGGGAATTTCCTAATTTGTGGATGGTTGCCCTTAAACACTGAGATTTTGTTTTCAAGTGTGTCCCTAATAATTCATATGAATTTCTGTGTGCATTTCTCTGTACACATGCATTTTGTTATTTTTTCTGAATATGCATACGGTTGCAAGCAATTTTCCTTGCATTAGCGGGGAATCGTAACCATTAGCGGGGAATCGTCGGGATGGCAGCCAGTGACAAGCGGGGTCCCCCAGGGCTCTGTCCTGGGGCCGATCCTGTTTAATCTTTTCATTAACGACATGGAAGAAGGGGTGAACAGTCTGCTTATCAAATTCGCAGACGACACTAAAACTGGAGCAGTGGCCACAACTGAGAAGCAGGTACTCCAGATCCAAAAGGATCTGGACAGACTATGGAAGTGGGCAGGAGACAACAGGATGGCGTTCAATGTGGAGAAGTGCAAGGTCTTGCACTTGGGGCATAGGAATAGCTGTCATAAGTACAGGTTAGGGGACAAGTGGCTGGAGAGCAGCACTTGTGAAAGGGACCTCGGGGTACTGGTTGACCGCAGGCTAAACATGAGTCAGCAGTGTGATGCGGTGGTCAAGAGGGCGAATGCCACCCTTGGTTGCATAGCCAGAAGTGTGGCTTCTAGATCAAGAGAGGTACTACTACCACTCTACATGACTCTGGTGCGCCCGCAACTGGAGTATTGTGTTCAGTTTTGGGCCCCTCATTACAGAAAGGATATAGCCAGGTTGGAGTCAGTGCAGCGTAGGGCCACAAGGATGGTGGCTGGTTTGCAGGGGATGGGGTATGAGGCGAGACTGAGGGAACTGGGTCTCTTCAGCCTGGAGAAGAGGAGACTCAGAGGGGATATGTTGGCAACATACAGGTATGTGAGGGGGTGTCACATGGAGATGGGGAGAGGCCTGTTCTCCCCTGCAGAGGAAGGCAGGACGCGCTCCAATGGAGCAAAGCTCAGGGAGCCAAGGTTCAATTTGGATGCCAGGAAGCACTTCCTGACAGTTAGGACCCCGAGGGCGTGGAATGGGCTTCCACGGGAGGTCGTTGAGGCCCCATCGGTGAGGGTGTTCAAAGATAGGCTGGACATGCACATGGTGGGCATGTCATGAGCAGAGCCGGCTGGTGCCGGAGGTCAGACTAGATGGCCCAGGAGGCCCCTTCTGACTCGCTCTGTTTCTATGTTTCTATGTTTCTATGTTTCCTACAACAGCCCATGATTAAATTTTCAAAAACTACATGTACTGTATTTTTGTGGGCACCTTTTCATGATAAACATTTTGTATGCATTTTTCAAAGACAAAGTCCATGGCAACTTTTGAAAAGAGTGAATTTCAAAGGCTAATTGATTTTTTGATTGATGTAACTTACCAAAATTGGGTAAGTTCATATTAAAATATGTCTCAAACACAATTCCCCATGTTCCTGCTCCCCTGTGATCTTAATGGGGATATTTAAGATTGGGATCTGCACGTAAAACATGCACTCTATGCCTGAGTGATGGGAAGATGCTGGCAAATTGGATTAACACATACCAGTTAAGTTGGCCCTCTTGAGAATTGCTCACTGCATCAAGTACAACCGAAGGGATGCCAAACATCTTCTGGCCTGAGGACCATTATGGATAAGCTCTCGATCACATGGTTTGCAAAATCCATTGTATCACAATGTGGGAGTGACCGTTGGCTTAGATGGCTTAAAAACAAAGTGGGGAAATTATCCTGTGGAGGATACAGTGGATGGTGGATGTAAGGCAAGATAAATAAAAACAAACCACCCATTCGGAAGTAGGACACTTGGGCAAGGTGAAGCTTTGCAGCAGGAAATGGCTACCTCCAGCAAGCATTGCTCGAGAGCTCCTGAGGGCACTGAATAGATGCTGGTGGAGAGACCAGCACTGGTCCAGATGGACTGCCTCATTCACAACAAGTCTTATGTTCTTAAGGACATCCAAATTAAAGAGCATTACAGTAATCCTGTCTTGAGGTTAGAAAGGCAGGGACCTCTACTTCTACATATGAATTGCGATGCTCTTGGCTCATTAAACATTTTAATTTTAGAGCGGGTGTGGTGAACACATCATTTAGTTGTAGTAGATTTCTTGATCACCTTCGAGCTGAAGGAGACCCACCATTAGGAGAGTAAAGAAAAGTTTCAACCAAAAGAAATGAGCACTACTGCAAGAGCAAATTTCTCCTGGTCCTTGCAGTTTCAGTTATAATCTCCTCGGAAGACAAATCATATTTTTCATTGCGCAAGAAGAGTACATTATTATTTTTTCATATTTGACTAATTTTTCTTGTCTGACCATCTGCATGGTTACTATGTCTTAGCAAGATTAATCTTGTGATATTGGAAATCCAGACGGGATGTTTTCAGTTGAAACATATATAAATAACTTGAACTTGTATCAAGCTATAATCCAGAGCATTGAAGTATATTATAGCAGTTTAATTCTTTTCCATTTATAAGAGATGTGTTTTGCAATATTTAATGATTGTAAGGATGTAGCAGCAGCAGGACAAAATCAGACCTTGGGCAGAGAACATCCCTATCATCGAGAACTGCTGTTGCTGCTTCCAACAAGAGTGCTAAATCATCTCAGAACTGGTGCACCTCCAAAATGCATATGTTGACCCAGATTCTCCCTTCTGGTAACATGGCTGTTGCGATTACTTTTCCAAGAACCCAATAGCTTTTATCGACAGGAAAAGTGTGCCAAAGATGTGCCTTGAGAAGCATGGACAATACGTCCATGTGATCCTCTCCCCACCCCTTGGTCCAGAGCCCTCTGTATGGTTTCATTTCCATCACAGTGTTCCAGCAGATACTAATACTGAGCTTAAATGCTCCCCTAAATCAAAGGATGCTGCCCTCTCTGTAGGCTGTGGAACATGTGTGGGAAGGGTTGGGAGGCAGTGATTGTTTCTCCAGTGGCTGGCATGAAAGTTTCAGCTCAGAAGAGGAAACAACAACAACTGCCCTTGTACTGGAAAGCTGTTGATTTAATGACAGCGCTCTCCATCAGCCTCAACTCCAAGAAGTGCAAATGTTGAAGCCTTCTGGGACCACAAAGCCATCTGAGGCAGTGAAGCTAACCTGGCTGAGTTGGATGCAGTTCCGTTCAACCTTATGTCCTGGAGTCATGACGTGCAAATGAAAGACACCACTGGAAACCATTGACCCCGTTCTTATGCCGTTTTGATGGCTGTCAAGTTTTAACAAAGATCTGCGCTGCAAAATATTGTCTTGAGGGTGGGACAAAGTTGAAGTTCAGAGGCAGAAGGGCAAAGAGGGAACATTTTCCAGTGCTCCTGACCTCCATTGGATGTTCAGAATTCCCTGAGTTTGGAGGTTTACATGCATCCCTGTTGGACTACGTTCTTAATCTGAGATCTCCTGGCATATGGGGGCCCTTCCCATTTCCTCTCTCCTCATCCACCACTAGACTGATACCCCTCAGAGCTTTTCTGAAATGAGATTTGGCTTTTGGGATAATCATTGATCTACAGTGAATGGTAACTTTAAAAAAATAGAATGATACTCACATGCGAACTCTAGTGAGTGGCAAATAGGAATGAATGCACAGAAATTACGATGACCAGTCTTTCTTCTCAGCTGTATAGATTTTGCTTGGCCCATTCAGAGCATTTGGTACAGTACCAAATGACTTTACTGGACAGTTTTCATTTCCATAGTGAACAGATCTCTGTGGGATCTGATGAATGAAAGGGCATCAAATGTACAAATGTGTCTTTATGTTCTGTGCTGTGATGTACAAAGTACAGGGTGTTGCAACATCATACTTTTTCCACTTCTGGGGGTATATTTATTCTCCCTGTAGAAGGTCTGTATAATGAGAATTCCAGATGTTGGCTGTTTGGACTGAATTTGCACTATCATGGCTTCCGAGCTGCCAGTCTGGACTGGACTCCTGCAGAGAGTTACTTCCGTACTCAGAACAAAACAAATAGATGTAGACATGGGAGAACGTATCCCATTCCAAGATCATTCATTACCTCTCCGAAATGTGCATATACATTTCTTTCCGTTGTCAGAAGCAACAACCAGTTGAAGAAAGAATTCATGTTCCGTGTTGTGGCTTCTAAAACTGTCACTGAAAATTCAAGGTCAGGAAACACACCAGGGAAACAGAGCAACTGTGACTTATCCTTCTTTCCAAGAAGACCAGGGGAGAAAGTAGCCCTTGACTCACTGGACTTCCCCAAGATGTAATTGACCGTGTAGTATTGCTGTTGTGGTAATGAGGATGGGAACAGTGGTTTGTAATATCTGCATAGTAAAGGCTTTCAAATTCTGGTCATGCTCACTTCTGTTACCTTGTTGCTGGTTTTTGGGTTTCTAGCATGATAATTTTAATGTCCCTAGACAGTCTCATGGGGCAACCAGGTCTTCTAGAACAGTGATGCAGAACCTTTGGTCTGTAGGCCTTAGAGGACCCACAGAGCTTCCATATAGCCCAAAATGTGTGATCCTACCTAGTGTCAGAAGCTAAGCAGGAAGTGTTGCACTGAGCAAGGGGTTGGCCCCAATACCTTCTAGGCCACTTCCAGCTGTATCTTTCTATGGAGGTTCTGCTTTGGGTGAACAGGTCTTGGGTTCTCCAGACCAAGTCCTAATTCTTGGAAGAAATCTCTCTCCAAGAACCCCATTATGAGCAAGTGAGATGCAGCAGATGGGTGGACAGGTGGACCCCTGTAGGATAGCAGGAAAAAATGTAGGAGTAATGGTGGCCATGCTAGGTGGCAACAGGGCATTTGTTTTCTCTTGACACAGGAACACCTTGTATTATATAGTAGGAGTGAAATTGTATTTAGCTGGTGCCTTGGCCAGACTGAGCCACTTTATACTATTTCTGGTCTTCCCCAGAAGTGAGCTTCCCCTGGAAGACATCAGAGACAAGCCTGGGTCCTGAATGAGGTTTCATTTGTGATTTGTGTTTTGCAAAGGCAAATTATGGGTCTTCAGAAACAGCTCGAATGTCAGTTCGTATTTGCATCAACAAACAGTTCGTCCTGAAGGCAAGATCTGATCCCCACGTCTTTCCCCAGGTCTTCTCCCTTTTGTATTAACTTAGTCAACTGAGCCCTCTGCCCGCTTCTTGCATCAGATTGATGTCATTCTCTTTTTTATGGGAGAATGGAAGCACCCAACTGCTTTTCTACTAATGTGCTCAATAATCTTTCTTCCGTCTGCTGGCATCAGTTGAAATGAAAGCTGTGTTACTGTCTGCCCCCCACCTAAAGAACAAGCAGGGTTCACAACTCAGCATGTCTAGGTAGTTTCCTTTAAGTGACTTTAAAGAACATGAGACGGCATCTTGTGCTCCATTTTGGCACCAATAAAGAAACATTCTCAGATTGCTCAGTGGTCTGCCATTGATTAGGATGACTTATTGGGAGCATATGTGGAGGGAATAGAATGGAGCATTATCTTTTCCACAAAAGGTGGCGAGGAAATCAGCAAAGCATCCATCAGATAATCACACACACACACACCCCTTGCTGGAACTTCTCACACCCACTAGTACATGTATTTCAGCATTAGTCTTCTGCAAATGAAAATCACAGGCCAAATGTGCAAGCTGTTACCAACATCCCATGGAATGATTCTCCAGGAGACTAGGACTGAAACTGAAGAGACTTTGCATGAGTCTTCATGGAAGTTGGACAAATAAATGATCAAGGAGGGAAAATCATAGATAGTAGAGCTGGAAGGGGCCATGAAGGCCATCGAGTCCAACCTCCTGCTGTTGCAGCAGGAGGAGGACAGCATTTGATTGACCAGCATTCTCTTCATACATCTTTCCTTTAAAGAATAGGATATACACTGTTTTTTCAGGGTGCCTTCTTCTGGATGTGGTTCGCATCTCTCTACGAATCTTTTTGTTCTCATTTCCCCCACTCCCCAAGGCAACATCACCATCTTCTTGCCTTTTTGTTAAAGATTGCATAGCATACACACACTTTCTCACCTATATCCACTTTCATGCATACCTGGGAAGCGAGTTGGCTGGAGAAGCTGACTTCTGCGCATGAAAATTTATGGCTTGGCCACTAGTCAATATTTTCTTGAGCAAATGTGCTGTTAGTGTTTTCTCTCGCATTGTTTATTCAAGAGGAAATCAACTGAATGCAGAAGGTGATGAGGGTTTTCCAATGTTTTAAGGGACAGACTAAAGCCCTGTTTAAAGCACTAAACCATGGAGAATCCAGGAGCAACTCTATCCCCATGTGTGATATGGGATCAATTTTCCATTTTTTAAAATCCTCTAAATCTGTGTGTCTTTTCCTAAATTAGACCTGCCCCCTCACTCTTCTCTTCACCCACTATGTAGCCTTCCTCAGTCTCTCCCATTCTCTCTTTTATTTCCTCTTTCTCGATTGTGCCCACCATGTGATGTATCAAGAAGTCCATGCCTCAGTTTTGACCCAAGATCAGCCAGAGTGTAAACAAAGGATTGGAGGCTCCATATTGCCCTTGGCAGATATAAACTCTCAAGAAATGTCCTTTGGTTGAACTGCCCCATGTGTGCTTTGTTCCATTGTTTGTTTTTTTGTTCCTTTGTTCCATTGTTTGTATTGTTTGTTCCATTGTCTGCTCATGGATGGAATTGGATGTATCCTCTCCATTTGGGAAAGCATGCTAAATAATGCACCCATTTATGTAACCTTTGCTAGCATGTAATAGTTCGTTGTAGCTTCTTCCTCATCCTTCCTCATCATCATCAACATTATATAATGAATGAGTAGAATGAGAATTGTGTAAGACACTCTGAACAAAAGATGAAACTATAATAAACTCTGCATTTCCTAATAGCTTTCACATAAGTAAATTCCTGCACAGTTCTCACTGCGTGTGTCCATCCACATGATGCTTATCTGTTGCAGAATTTCTGAACTGCTTTCATAGGATTCTGAAGCTCTGTGAATCCATTTCCGTTTTGTCCAACATCTCAGACTTAAATTCATCCACCAACACTGGACCAATGAAATGAATTTCTTACAGATCGATTTGTGAAAGTTTCTACATTCAGAGCTCCAGTTGAATTCAGAGGTTGGTAGCAATTCATTCAGTCCATATGCATCTCACATTTATCAATGGAACTGTCCATTTCATCCTCCATTTTGGCACTGCCCTAGTGGATGACAACTAAGCGTTGCAGCAAACCCAGGGGTCACCATAGGCAGCAAGGGCTGGAAGTTTCTTTCATCTCTTCTCAACATTTTGTGCAAATAGTTTTAAATCCTTTCCCTGAGATGAAATGCAGATGCTCATCAAAGGAATATGATTATAACATCTTTAATCTAGCTTATAGTCCCCTTCTTTCCCATCGTTCCTGAATTCCCTTTCCCTTGTGGGATTCCAAATGTCTAAAATGGAATTTGAAAAGAAAGATGGTTCTTCTTCAGTGCAAAAAGATTATCTGCATTAGCAGGAAAATCAACAGTGACTTAAAAGATGCCTCAGTGGCAACGTGGCTGAGAGACTTCCTGATCACAACACCTGGGGCCATATAATCGTTAGGCATTTCTTCTAAGATCAACTGCAGAGAGAATTAAATGAAGATCAACTCGTTGATAATCCCAATGATAGCTGCATTATTGCCCCACAAGATTTAATGTGTATTTTATTTGAATTTATTTTGCTTCTTACTGGAGTCTTAGGTTGCCTTGTTTCCTTTATTAGCTCAGGGGCCATTAGTTGTCACTAAATTTCATGTATCCTATTTATATGGTTGCGTGAGTACGTGTGTATGAAAGAGGGAGGGATGGAGGGAAGTGTCTCCCACACACACATTTGACACATCCTGCAAGCTTAGAGGAACTTGTAATCATTTCCAATAGCACCAAAGTCCAGACTGTAAGAATTGCAGAAATTTCTAGCCAGCAGCCACCAGATGGCACTCCAATGGTTGCCTGTGAGTCCCACCAAATCAACAAAATAAATGAATGGAGTTAATAATATAGTTGGAATTCTCTTGGTCTGCTCCCATGTAGACTCACTTTACTGGGATTGAGCGAGATTCATATTACACTTAACTTCAGGGGTTAGGGCTTTGGGTTTCTTCAGGGGTTTTGAGTTTCTTCTCATTCTTGGCTCATATTCATTTCCTAGTTATTTGTTGGAGGCTACATACCAGAGCAAAAAGAGCTGAGGCCATCAATAACCAAGGTGACAGTCAAAAGTGAGTCCAGTTTCTCATTGCCATTGTCACTGGGGATGTATGGCAATTTGGTGCTTGCTCACAGATTATCCATGTATGCCCTGCCGGAAGTCTTCTGCCAGTATTCACAAACTGTCAAACATGTGCTCATGTGAATCTAGGATTGGAACAAGCCCTAGTGGAATCTCTTCCTGAAGCAATCAATGTCCTCCTCTGATGTTGGCCCACTTCTCTCCATGCTGAAAGATGCTCCAAGGAGAAATTCGGGGACTGGCAGTGGGGAATGTTCTAAGGGAGGAGAAGAGGAACCACTGCTGGTTTCTATCAAATCCAGGTGGTGTCTCAACTCTTCCTTCTCATGAGGAGTGGGAAACCATTCGGACGACCAAAATCAGCTGTCTAAAACTTTTCAAGGTGCAGGGAACATAGAGGCGATCTTTGCTTCTGTGTTCCTTTCCATGCTCTGTTGCACAGCTTTAAACTTCTGAGTTCAAACTACACCCTTAAACACCTTAATTAAATGTGTCTAGACAATCTTTCTAAAAGACAAGAGAGAGAGAACCATGGTTCCTCAGAGACCATGTTCTGAAGCTTTGGAGTGAGACAGGAGGAAGCCTTGCATATGTGTCCAGCAAAGGAACCTCTGTAAGTTTTTACATGGATTCCAAAACTTGGACCCTTTCATATTGAGACTGGTAGCCCCTTTGACTTGCAAAGACAAAAGACAGGATGGCCTGTTATATAGGAAGAAAACAACTGTTTTACTGTAGTCACACAATGTCATCCTTGCCACAATCAAGGATGTGACCAGGATGACCATATTGTCTGCTTTGAGGAGGAATATTTCTTTCTTTTATTAATATAAAACCACAATGTCATTATGTCACCCATGCATCCACTGTGTAATTACCCCATTTTAAAGATAAATCCATTGTCTGGGGAGGCATCCATCATGGCTGTCACCTTTAGCACAGAAGGTGAGACACTAAATGGACACCTTTTACTAATATTAATTTCTATATAGTCATCAATTGCGAATAGACTATCCATTGTTCTCTTTTGACAGAGACAGGCCAATGATGGAGATTAAATTATCCATCTTCGTAGAAGCGGGAGGAATTGCTTTGAAGGCATTCTTAAGGACCTCACTTTTCAAGTTTGGGAAATATTCAGACTAAGCCACTTTGTGTTTTCATTTTACTCATTCTTTACATTGTTCCATACTCTGGCCAATTATACTTGAGATAGGGAGAACAAGAGAAGGAGTGTGTGTGTCCTGGTTGTTTCTCAAGAAACAATTAGCAAATGCTTGATAATGGTTGCAAAGAATGTGACCGAATAAAAAGCTAGGACTCAGTCAAAGTCACCCTTTACCACCTTTTTCACATGCTGTAAAGTCAGATGCCACATTTGGGGCAAAATGTGGCTGAATGAAGCTTAGGCGAAAATTCCTGAAGCATCCAGCAAGCTTATCACCAGTAGCAGTTGTGGCAATGGTGTTTCAACCAGGCAATGCCCCCTCCTGCTTCATTTTGTTCTTGGCAGCTTCATGATATGGGGAGAAAGCACTCTTGTCACACTAACTGGTGTCATGATTCCAAGTCATCATGTAGTGTCATCTGAAGTCCACCAGGGGGCAGACTCCATAGCTCCTACTGGTTTTGTTGAGCAGCTGGCACAACTGCTTTCAACAGCAGCTTCCGAAACTAGCTGAAATGCTCATCTCTCCAATGGGGCAGATCAACAGAGCTCCTTCTGCAATCTCCACTGACCTTTCCCATTCTGGAAAAGAATGTTTTGCTCCTGCTCAATTGCTGCAGGATCTGCTAGGTGCCAAATGTGCCAGTAGTGGTTTGTGAGAGCATGTTGACCATGCTGGACACTACGGCAGAGATGCTAAGCCCTGTTGAGGGCAAGGGTCCAAGTCCATTTCAGGGGAATGCTTTCCTGTAGAAGGGGAAAATGCAAAGGGGGCTGAAGGTGGAAAGATAGGACTAAAGTGCCCCCAGTGCAAGCATATTTCAGTGATTGCTGAAAGTGTAGCGGGGTGGAGGACAGAGAAGTCATGCAAAACTCAGGAAGTCACCAGACATTTGGTCCTTTGTGTGGAGGT
The DNA here is from genome assembly GCA_023646645.1 of Varanus salvator macromaculatus. NCBI lineage: Eukaryota > Metazoa > Chordata > Lepidosauria > Squamata > Varanidae > Varanus > Varanus salvator. The sequence goes on from JAIXND010000657.1 coordinate 4,909,245, forward strand.
ATGTGACCAGGGGAAGAAGGTGTGACATCTCAGGAAATCCCAAATGCCAGATTTGAACCCCTGATGGGCTGATCCTGGGCCTTTGACTCTGTACCCCACATTTAGAGCAGGTGCAGAAACATGAGAATCCCTAAGGCATTGGGCATGAGCCTCTTCCTACCCAGTGTTTTGCACTCTAAAGGCCTGGGGCAGTACAACAATGATCAGACACACTAGCTGGTGTCATCCAAGCATCTGGAGATCATCAAACTGGAGGAGGACGATGCAGATATTTGCAACAGAGACTTGTGGCTCCAGTGTCAGGGAAATGGTTTGGGTTTCAGCCCAAATTTTTATGGGGCTGTCCATGTCACAGAGCCTTTCTCCTCAGATGGGGCTGAGCACCATGAAAGTTACAACTGAAACCCATAGTAGATACACCATTCCACTGATATTGGAGGGCTCCCAGCCACTGTCAGATACTCCCTGTTGAATTTCTTGAGGTTTTATATCTCCTATTTTCATTTTGATGGATGCTAACTGGAGCATTTGAACTGGAGAGTTCATGAAAAAATACACCAAATGCAGTAACACCAGGATATGGGGTCTATGATACTACACCTTAGTAGCCCTGTAGAACACAGGTTTCCCATTTCAGCACCAGTCCCAGGCTCTCAGGACGTAAAGGGCTGCCCCTGGTTTCCACCCAGCCCAATTCCTTCCTCCTAGCTCCTTCACCCAGCAACCCATGAGTTGTTGGACCATCACCCCAAGCCACCCTGGAGCAAGGATTATTTATTTTATTTATTATTCTATTCTATTCTATTCTATTCTATTCTATTCTATTCTATTCTGGCAGCTTATATGCCGCCCCCATCACATAAGCCTCAGGGCGGCTTGCAATCATTAAAATCCCACATATAAATACCAAATATATATATATATACACACACACACACACACACACACACACATATATGAATATATATATTCATAGAATAAATAAAATACATAAAATTGTGGAAACAGCCTGGTCAGTTTAAAATCAACAAATAAACCTTAACAATTAAAATAGCATTTAAATAAAAAGGTCTTGGCCTGGCCCCGAAAAACAAATAACGACGGTGCCTGGTGGACCTCTCTGGGGAGCGCATTCCATAGGTTGGGCACCACTGCAGAGAAGGCCCTCCTCCGAGTACTCACCCTCCTAATATCCTTCACAGAGGGTTCCCAGAGAAGGGCCTCTCCCACTGATCTCAAGGGGCGGGAGGGCATATATGGACGCAGGTGCTCCTTTAGGTACCTAGGACCTAAGCCATTCAGGGCTTTGTAGGTGATAACCAACACCTTGAATTGGGCCTGGACTTCAATGGGGAGCCAGTGGAGCTGACAGAGGACTGGGGTTATATGAGAGTAACACCCAGTCCCCATCAGCAGCCTGGCAGCTCTGTTTTGCACCAATTGAAGTATCCAGATCATCTTCAAGGGCAGCCCCAGTAGAGCACGTTACAGAAGTCTAATCGGGAAGTGACCAATGTGTGTGTCACTGTTGCCAGGCAGTCGTTCTCCAGGTAGGGACGCAGCTGATGGATCAGCCGAAGCTGAAGGAAAGCACTCCTCACCACCGCTCTCACTTGAGCTTCCAACGATAGTTCTGGGTCGAGAAGCACTCCCAAGCTGCGGACCCTGTGGAAGAATATTCAAAATACACCAAGTCCTTGTAGAAAGCCGAGGCAGTTCCATTTTGTTCTCAGATTAATGGCAAGTTGATGTCTTTATTGCCATAAATTAGGATATAAAATATTATATCTCCTTTGAGATCTCACCCTTGAATTTCCACATTAAAAAAAAGCTCTTTGCTGTCAAAGCAAGGTTTACGAGCACTTTTTGATACAAGAGGCCCTAATGAGCAAAAAGTGTTGGAAATGAAAGTGACTACCTGGGGATTAATTTAGATATAGCTGCATGTTCGGAATGTGTCTTTAGTTTATGTCAAGGATGCCCCTATGTCGGTGACAAATGTGGTTGCTGGGGGAGAGATATACTGTATACACAAACATGTATGAATGCATCTGTGATTTGCTCTTATAATGCAAAATTGCATCATTGCATGTATACATCACGCCCTTCTATTAGTCCAACCCAAGCAGTGGTCCCTGGGGGTTCAGGGTATTATTTGGAAAAGATGCTGGGGTTGCTATTGCAGTGGTTACATGTGTCTGGCTACATACATGATGTATGTTGTAGGACCAGCTGTTCTGTTCTGGCTGAATCAGATTCAGCTTTAGAACAAATGATGAGGGGATACCAAAAGGCATGTCAGGAAAGAAGGTGAAGAGCCCAGGATGAGATCAGGCCAAGAGAAGAGCAGTCTGGATAAAAGTGATGGTCAAAGCAGAGTATAATCTGGCAAGCAGGTAGTTTCCAGAAGAGAGCCTTGGGGCCAGATGAGGTCACACCCAAATCATCAGTGAGACACAATGAAAGCCCCAAAAACAGAACTGAGGATCAGAATGTGGATGTTCAGTCCCCAGGGATACAAAGGGATACAAAGCTCTGGAGCTGCTGGGGTGATCTTCCATCAAGGGTTGGTCTGAAACTTGAAGCTTCATGCAGCCAGAGTTTTCTGAGCAAAGCTCCAGTTCAATTGCTATTACTACTGCAATTACCTTGCATTTATATCCCAACTTCTTTCCTCTTGCAAGGAACCCATATTCACTTACCTAGTTCTATTCCCCTCTATTTTATCCTCACAACAACAACCATGGAGGTATTCTATGAGCTTTATGCTTGGGTGAGGGATTGAACCCAGAACTCCCAGCTCCTCAGTTCAGCATTCTAACCCCCATGCCACTTTGACTTTCTGGTGCAATTCTTACTCACAAGGAGGACCTTTATCTTGAGAAAATCTCCCTCTTCAAGAGTTTTTCATTACTGTTTCTTCTCAAAGACTCCCACGGGCTTGTCTCCTGAGGTGACAAGTTTCAGGGGCTAGGTGGTCACCTAGGTGCTAATGATTCCATCTTTCCTGAGGGTCTAGGCTTCCCCAGAAATCCTGGCATGGGTGGCTGTGTGGTGGTGTCTCTCTATGGAAGCTCTGCTTCCTCCTCTTCAGAAGATTCCTCCAGTGGGGAGCAGTAAGAACCTGAAACTTGTGGGCCAAGTCCATCTCCCTGGGGTTCTCATCTGGTTTCCAAGATGGAGGCTCCTGCTTCCAGCCTGGTGTGGGAAAAGCAACCTTTTATGAGAGGGCAACAATCTCTTTATGACTGGCTGACCTAGAGTGCAGGAGTGTTGAAGGGCATGCCGTTGCCAAGTTGGCTGGGCACCCTTTTGTGCTCGAAGAAAGCTTGCAGGAGAAAGGCTCTACCTGAGTGTAGATCTTGTCTTTAGTCCTAATTAGGACCACAATCCATCATGCTGGGAAATTTCTATTCATTTTGGTGATTGGGGACATGACAAATGAATCTTGGAATAAATGGGATGTCAGGCCAGGCCAGAGATGGATGCGTTCTGCATGGGATGAGTGTAATAAGTACAGTTAATGTTGGCATCTGGCCAACACCGTTGCCTCGTGCTATGCAGGTCACCCCGAGGGTCTGACCAGGGGCAAAACACCAATAAATGATTCCTTGCGTCTACCATTTATTAGAAAATGAACACCTTGTCAGAAGGCTTGTTCTTTGTTTTCCGATCTGTCACTTTGCTTCGGGATGGAAACTAATTGAGTATTAGCTTAATTGTTCCTAATAAAATACAGATCATATCTCTTTCCATGTTGCTGCCTCAGAGCCTCACTTTAATTCTGCTCCCTTCCGAGTGCTTCCCTTCCTCATGTCAAGATCGATTATCTGCATCCAATGCAAAGGCCAAAGAAGCAGGTTCATTGAAGATTAATTTAAGGTGGGGGCAGGGAATGGCTTGCAGGAGGTTTTTCTCTCCCCACCCCCACCTTAAATTGAATTTGGTTTTAATTTTAAAGTGTTGGGGGAGCAGCACCAAAGGTTGCTTTGAGATAATTTATTATGTATGAACTCATCAGCATCAGTTTGGATACACACATTCTTTGGGGTAGGTGGTACCTGCTCAGAGAGGAGAGGTTAGGTGTCCAAGCATTAATCATCAGATCGTCACCTGAGCTGAGCAGTCCAGGGCCGAAACTAGTCACTTGGGCACCCAAGACAGGATCCCAATTGTCCTCTTCTGCACAGCTCTGGGCCTTGGCATCAGACCAAGCAGAAATCATATCGCACCTTCCAGGACAGTGCATTGCTTAGCGTTGTGTGGGAACCCAATCTGTCCTTTTACAGCCCCCCACCCCACACACACCATGAAAGGATGCTTCTGCTTCCTGCAGGAGGATTTTGAGAATGTCAGAGACATTTCTCAGCGGGTAAGGCTGCTCCAGCACTTGCCTTGCTGTAAGGAAGTGGCAGAGCAGTTGGTCCATCCTCTGGGGTCTTTGCTGGTTGTGATGTGCCATCAAGTTGTCTCTGAATTATGGTGGCCTGTGAAGGAAAACTCTCCAAAACAGCCTGTCTATGACCACCCTGCTCAGCAATTGTAAATTCCAGGCTGTGCCTTCCTTGACGGAGTCCATCCATCTCGTATTTGGTATGGTCTTTATTTGACAACTTTCGTCCCATTCTGTAAGCTCATTTTTCAAGATTGCATTGCATTTAGCTTATTGTTAATAACAATAATTTTAATTAATCACACTTTGTCTCAACCTTTTGCTCTTGTATTCAGGTTGCATAGTATTTGTGTGCTGTTTTAATGTCACAACAACCCTTTGCAGTAGGTTAGCCTAATGTGCTAAGAATGGCCCAAAGTTACCCAGGGAGCTTCATGGCCAGTTAAGAAGTAGACCCCTGTGCAATCATAGTGTGATGCTACATCACACCATCTGGTTTGATCACATGTGATCTTTGCACACTTTTTCCAAGAAAGTCCTGGATGGTCCAAACTTCCATTCCCCTCCCTCCAAAAGAAGTAGGTGCTGGAAGATCTCCCAGGGATTTGGATAATTCCTTAACAGGAGGCTGGGAACAGGGACAACTCTGAGCATTTCTTCACCAGAATTTATCTCTGTTTTATAGTTTTGAACCTCCAGACTTGTTTCCAGAGATCACTATGGAAACTTCCCTTTTTTATTTCCAGTTCTCTGAACACCATGCAGCTCGAAAGTATGAATGGCTGCACAGAGAAGGGCATGCAATGTGAACAGAGTACCAGTCAAGCATGGAACAGAGTACAAGCAAGTGGAGAGGGGACAACAGAGGGGCTGTGTTTGTGTGTGCATAAGAGAGAGAGATGGAAGGGCTGGTAAAAGGTAAATTGGGCATATGCTTCTGTATATTTGTGTGAAAGGATGGGTAACATGTAAATGAGAGAGAAACAAGGAGGGAATGGAAGGGTAAGACTGTCTGTAGTTATCTGAGATGATCACGGTGACTTATCATCGAATAGAGTCTGATAAAAGCAAGGGAATCAAGACAATGTTGAAACATTAGGTAAAGGCAAATGAAAATGCATTAGGTAGGTCAAGTCTAGTCTAGTCTAGAAAAGTGCATCAAGAACAGCTAGGTAGGAGAGAAACCCTCTTCTGTAAAGGGCAACCACTAGAAGACTACGGAGAGCTCAAAGCTCTCCTACTTGAAGCATAGGAGAATGTTGTCTCAGCAATAGACCAAAGCCTTATCTAATCAGTCATGATTGGAGAGGTAGTTTGACTCACTTTCTCTGCAGAATCTGACTGAACTATTAAAGAGCCTTTACCTGATGATGTAAACTCAAGCAATGCAGGTTCTGATGAAGCTTCTGCTAGGTGACCCTCTGCTGACACACAGGATCTTGGAAAGGGCATTTCTTCTGACCAATGACAGATGGTGAACTAGGCACTACTTGTCCTTTGCCTGGAAGAGCATCCTGGTCCTTTTCTTGGTCAGAGTTTTCTCATGTACCCTGAAAAGGCCATAGATTGGACGGCTTTACAGAATATGGTTTTTCCTCCTTTATTTTGTATTTGGTCCATTCAAGGCTGCCTCTGACCTACCTGGTATTGGTATGTAGCCTTTCCTGATTTTCCACTGAAGATATGCAGCCCTCAGCTTCTAAACCTTGCCCCCTTCTTGTTCTAAAAATATCCAGTTAGGATTAAGTATGTAGCCCTTATTCAATCCTAAAGGCTGTTCACTCTTCACTTGCCTTTCCCGGGCTAATTTTAGACCCTTCAGATTCATTAAGCTGAAAGATCCACCTAGCCAGCATTTTGCTCTGTGTTTTGGTGTGGATTTCCCCATGATTCAAATGCCTTCCTCCACTTTCTGAATATATAGCAGAATGTTGATTCAGCAGGTTTTCTTCTGGATCAGTGATCAGTGTCTTTCTGAGCTTCACTCTCAGATGGGTGCCAACATGATGGATCCCATTATAAAATATGTCAGGGCTTCATTAGATCCAGCAGCCAGAGTCTATTACATTTGCCCATGTCAAACACAGAACATTCTATTTGGAAGATTCCACCACATTAAACTCACTCATCCCTTATAGTCTGGCTGGGAAGTTGGCTACTTCAGCAGAGAAAAAAGGTTGATAAAATGTAGAGCTTTTGACACTTGTCCTATTTTACTGTCATAGGACCAAACTCATGGCTAGTGGAGTGGAATTCACCCTCTTATCCACAGGCTATCACCGTGTAATAGAGGGAGCTGCAGATGAACAAATGTTAGGAACTCTCAGTGATAATTTGTAGAACAAGAAGGCTAATGCACTTTTCTTAATCACTTTCCAGGCAGAAGTAAAATACCAGTTGTGTAAAGTTTTTTTTTTAATTACTACCATTTTGGGACTGTAAAACAAAGATGGGGTGTCTGAACAGGTATTTCATAAACAAATTAACACTGTGTCCACTTTCCATACAAAATCTCTCTCTCTCTCTCCCCAAACACTCCAGTCAGAAGGATTAAACATGCTAAATCCAGCTAGAATATACTGTGATCATATTTTTTAAAAGCAAAGCTGCAATAATCAGACATTTACAACTAATAAATTGGTGCTGTAATTCCTTTGCAATAGGGCTTTGAAATATAATCTGTCATTTCAGATTTACAGAACATGACTCTTCATAATTATAATTCTCAGACACACATTACTGGTTATAATTAAATTCAGTTTTCAAAAAAAAAATCCTGATGCCTTTCTGTGGCTTATCTGTTCATATTATGTTCTAATAGCAAAATTAATGTATAATCTGTTGAATAAATTTGGATAGTTCTTGAATGTAACACACATACGCAGGCTGCTGTTGATCAAAAGCTGGAAAGTTAGATAAGAACAAAAATGCATATAGTTTATCATAAGAAGACTCTCACAAAACCAGTTTGAACTCAATTATAGGCCAAAAAGGAATAACTTTTCTGAATAAAGAGAGCTGCTAAAAGGCTTTCAAATTCTTTTAAAGGGTATCTAAATATTAAATTATAGCCAATGTGACAAAGATCTTTGAAAATGAGCCTGCTAAGAATATAACAGGGGATTAAATCTTATGCTCTTTCAAGCGAAGAATTGCTTTTTGAATTCCTGGAAACAAGTGTATTTATTTGTAATGACCGACTCAAGAATTGGCAAAATGAAGTAGCACTAAAAAAAAATCAAGTACCACTTGTGAAACATAGTAAGGTGCATATTTAGTCACAGATACTATGCAACTGAACTGATTTTCTCCTTCTTCCTTTTATGAAACCAAATGTGTGGTATTTCCATTTAAAAGGGCACAGTGTTTCCACATCAACAACCTGAGCAAAGAGGTCTACCAGTATTTCTCAGTCCATTCAAGAGCAAACCATGATGACAAGGATGCTTCCAGAGTAACGTGGATCAAGTACACTAATGGAAGTGGTCTTCCCTGTTTCCTCCTTCCATCAGCATTCTCTCCATCCCCTTAACAATTCCTCACCGAGAGCCAGAAGTCCCTGCAAATGGGGTTAGATGCGGTACATGAAGCAGGAGGATCCTCCCACACACACACATACACAAAAATGGATGGAGATATCTTCCATGACCCGGAGCCTATGCATTCTCAGAAGGAATCCTAGCCTAATAATAATAATAATTATTATTATTATTATTTATTATTATTGTAGTAGGCCATTATTAAGGCCATTAAGGCCATTATTATTATTAGATGAGGAGATACTCATGACTCATCTATGCTGAAGTTGTTTTCTGGATGGGCCACCATATGGACCAATCAATGTTTAATCACCTTCTGCAAAATGATGGAGGACTTTCATTTTTGTAGGTAGACTGGATATTGATCTGATTATGTAGTAGAGACAGAGTCTGAAGAAAGGTTTTCTATGAAAGAACGACAGGAAAAGATACTCCAGAGGATAGCCTCTCTCCCTGCTGCCATATCGCAAATGAGTGCATCAATTAATCCCAAGAGTTCTCTATTCATGGGAACCTTTTGGTGTAGTGGATCCAAGGAGACCCAGACCAGTCACCACCGCTTAGTGCAGAAGAGCGCAACCTACTTTAGAGCTCCACAATGGCACACCTGCCCCCACCATCACTAGATATCACCTGCCATTTTAGCTGCTCCCTGAGCGCTCTAGAACGTTCCCCAGAGGCCATCATGCCAATTACTCTATTATCCTACCACAGCTGGAAGAAACACAAGTCAAAAGACCAAAAATAGAAAAAGAAAAGTGTGTGGATGGAGCCAACAGGACTTCACAAGCACAAGGAATCGGTTGACACCCACTGGATCAGACCGGTGGCACATCTTGTCCATCCATGCTGCGGCCAGCAAGCTGCTCCCAGGATCCCACAAGCTAGATGCAAGGACGCACACTCCTTCTACTGGAGGTAGGATACAGCAATCAGGGCTCATCACCTTCTCCTCCAGGAACCTTCTCAATTACGATGGAGCTTGTTTGATTTTGTTGGGAATAGTACATTACATTCTTCCAGAACTCTTCCTCACCCCCGTCACCCCTGCCTGCATTGCCCACATTCTTCAGCAATCTTGTTGCCAAGTCATGCCTTATGGTCTGCCTAATGTTGGGTTTATGGCTGACCTGTCTGTGCAGGCTATTGTATGGCTCCCTCTGGTGGTGACCTTGCATAAATATCAAGCCCCAGTTGTTTGGCCCAAGGCTGGATACAGGGTCCTGGATGAGATTCCTCATACTTAGACAATCCCAGATAGAATCACAATGGCGTATTTAACAATAATAATCTTGCTGGAAGAAACAGCCTACTTACCGAAATACCAAGCTGAACGTCAGCCGAGTTGGATATGTCGGCCTGGGTGGGTGACCACTAGGGAAAAATCCATGGATGTTGTCCTGAGTTCTGTGGATGAAGAAAAGTGGGCTATAAAAATACAAATAAATGCAGAATCATTTAATTGGCAATGTTGCTGAAATAAGATATCGCCAGATTTGGGATATATATTCTCCAGCTCATGAAGCTTAAATGTTTTATGGACAGAGCATTATTTCTCTGGAAAATATTTTGCTTTTTCACCCTTTTCCTGCTCTGGTCCAGACAGGAGATGCGATTGGTGCAAGATGAAAGGTCCTCAGGGGAAAATGTCCTAGCAATGTGTCTGGAAAAACGCTATGCATTCTCCTCCAGATTATGGCCAAGCACTGAGTCTGTAAATCCAAAAGTTTTCCTTTTTGTCAAGCATATCAGTGTCCTCTGTTTTTTCCATTGGAAGCAGTTGTAAATCTGAGAAACTACACACAAGTAAATTAATATGCCTTTCAGCTATAGATATTTAGCAAGAAACTTGGATTTCTGGTTACCGAATTTTGTTCTTGGGCCTGTTGTAGTTTTCCTACACACTCCATGGGGCAGCTTTCTATTAAATCAGATTAATCACATCAGTGAAAATGCATTCATTGATCATCTAATGTTTCAAGATTTTATTTATATTTATGAAATATATACACACACACAAAATGCACAAATACATGTGTACCTGGCTCTAAAAAGTGAAAGAGGACACAATGAAACATCTGTTGCCGATTGGTGAAAGTTGCCCCTTTCACTTGTCCCCAAAATATTATCTGCATTTCTCCAGCCAACCCTCAAACGTCTAGCAAATGGGGCCGCAAAGGTGGGAAAACACTTCCTGCTTCATCCTCAAGAGAGAGGGGGAGATACGCCAAAGGAAGCTATGCAGATTGTTGAACTTCTCCATTACATTGTAAGTATTCAAGATTACTCTCCCCAAGACAGCTTTGCAAAAACCAGAACCTCTGTTTTCCACTTACTGTATCTGCTATAGATCCATTGCATTGAAAAGTGACATATCTTTCCCTGTAGGGGGAGCAGAGAATTTGTTATTCAGTCTGAATGGGCCAGAATCCTATGCCCAGTTTGTTGTGTGTGTGTGTGTGTGCGCACACACACATGAGCTATCTGCTCTTTACATTCCCCTCCAGGCCTGATCCATAGTCCATTTGCAGTCAATGGGATTAGCATACACACTATGTTAACAGGTTTGAAATTAAACTCTATTCACAAAGGACCTCATTTAAAAATGGTTGGATTTTTTAAAGGAAGGAAGGAAGGAAGGAAGGAAGGAGGGATTCTGTTGCATTTGAAAAGTCTAGGGGATCTCCTAAACCCGTCTTGGTCACCATTGTGCTGTTCTGAGGACCACCAGAACATCTTCATTTCAGGAACTCTTCCTTATTTATTTTTATTATTATTTTTAAATGTATAGCCCACTGAACAACCTGTCAGGGCTCTCTAAGAGGTAGAAGCAGTAAAATACAGGCCAACATTACAATTCCAAGTTACGGGGTGGGTTTGGGGGGGTGGGGAGAAAGGTAAAAACTGTTGGTAATAGAAGGAGCTCTTACAATCAGTGGGAAAAATCAGGTCTTGGAATACGTATGAAAGAGGACAGAAATGAAAGTCGTGCAGTGCCAGGTGGACCTCTCTGCAAAGCCCATTGCAACCATTCCCATGTTGATGCCTCTATTTTTGCATTGATGTCCTGTGTTAATATAATGTTTTGCTCTTTAACATTCTGCTGTTGATCTGTTCACAGTCTGTTTACAGGTGGAGCAGCACATAAATGTTTAAATAAATAAAATTATCCCAATCATCTGGAGGGAATCGGGTTGGAGAAGCCCACATTTGATGCCCTGCTCTGTAGTTCAACTGCTATCAATATGGCCTAAGTTCACAAGTTACTATCAGGTAGATATGGCACAGGTGTGGTGCTAAGGTACCCTAGTATTTAGGGGCTTTAGGCCACACCTTCTTGATTTGTGGTCTCACCCACAAGTGGAATGTTCCATGTCTCCCCATAGGGGTGCTTCTAACATTGAATCAGCCCTCCTCTGTGGGTTGTAGCCATGGTTGGCACCAGTGCCTAGCCAGGACAGAGAGGAAAGAAATGGCATCTTCTCCTTCTGAATCTCTATGTCTCATAATATATTTCTACATTTCTATAGCACTATTTATTTTTTAACGCATCCCAGATAGTTCCTTTTAATTGTCTCCAAAGTTGGTAAGTGGAATTAATGAGTGAAGCAAGAGCTGTCCGAAAGAGTTAAAAACAAAATGAAGTCCCCTATGGACTTATGCCTTTTTATTGACATTTTAATTAAGGCTGGAATATTCCTTAGGGAACCTTGCACTTAAATAGAAATCATTTTAATATGCAGCACTGGCAGAGTGTAATAGAAGGCATACAGACTCATATTCCCATATGTTTTATGGTACTTAGTGATTCTTTTGTACAATGTATTATGATGTTAAGACATTTTATGAGTTTCTATTGGCTAAGTTGAGCCATATCAAATTATAATTTTGCTCAGTGGATTTCAGCATAAGGAGATTAAATAGGGCATATTCCATATTTATTCTGCACTTCTGAACATTCGGACTCCATTTGCTCAGTTGCACTTAAGAGTTTTGCTGTAAAAAATGAATGGAACCAGCATTAGACAGGGCTGCAATTTGACCCTGCAATTGGCTTTCGGCAATTTCACATACACCATACCTAAAGGCTACCTAATATCATGGTGTTACATTGACAGCGTTTTCATCTCGGACTGTAGAAGGGTTATTGGAAAATTTTGCTAAGTATGTCAATGCTATCCACCCAACGATAAAGTTCACCAGCAACTCCACAATCGAGAACCCCAAATTACTCTTCTTGGAAGTCCTTTTAAGCATCGAATTGGCACAGATGTTCACTTTAAAGCAATGGATTCCCATCTTCAGCTACATGACATATTTTCAGAAGCATCATATGAAGAACACATTTCTTCATAGTCATAGTCATACATAGTCTGACAATTGGGATAAGACACATTTGCCATAGTGAAGAACACTTTCAAAATGATGCAATGAACTTCAAAGAACATCTGCATCAATACAGATCTTCTAGCCATGCTGATCACTACAATATCAATTGACCATCCGTAATATAGAAGAGGTCCTCTTTTTGAAGCAAGGGCTAACTCTTGAAAGAAGACCTCATACCATTCTGATGCTCCCAACAACCACCAGATCATGATAGGTAGCTACTGAATTGCATCCCATTGTCTCATTGAATGGAATCTGTTGATTCTCCACCATGCTTCTCTTTCAGAAAGCCATCCAATTCACTCAAATAATGAGATAAACTGGCCCTTAAACTAGTCATTTGCATGTGGCCAAGACTTCCATGTTCTTCTACAGAAGCTGAGAACCTTGCCATGCGTGAAGTGGGAGAAATTGCATGGAATGAATCAAAGATATGTAAATATGCCCAATGAGAATATTGGGGAGGGTTCTAGAAAATTTGGTTTTCATATCATCCTGGTGGAAAAAAAAGGCACAGTTCTGTTGGCACAACACCTCCAAAGAACACTGTATCATGCAGGTCATGTGCACACAGATATGAGAGGAGAGATTCAGGGCTGCTGGTAGACACAGAAAAGGAAAACAAAGACACTTCCCACTGCTGTCCCTACATTTGCAGAGGCAGTGATGAAAGGCAGAGTGAGGGCTTCACCTCACTTGAGCATTTGAATTCCAAAAAGACATTCTTCCACCTGCCCTTAGCACATTGAATCCTCTCTCTCTCTCTCTCTCTCTCTCTCTCTCTCTCTCTCTCTCTCTCTCTCTCTCTTTCAAAGAAAGCAAAGTGATTCCCCCCACCCTCACCCATTCAATTACTATTATTAGTTGGTCTTCGAGAGAGAAACACAGAAGCAAGATTTTTTTGCTCCCTGTGAGTGCAGGGATGTGTTAAAATTCAGCATTCAGGACACCTTGCACTGCTGAAACCTAGATAAAAGAATTGACTTCTGAAAAAGCCTGTACTTAAAATGTCCTTTGGATTAAAAAAAATAATAAAAGAAAGAAAAGAAAAAAAGGAGGTTTGGCCTTAGGCGGAGAGATCCATGTAAGCAACGGTTTCTACACATTCTGAAAATGTTTGTGTCATCCAAGATATATTTTCCTTTCCTGGGAGGGAAAAAGAGTGATTAAACAATGAAGGATAGTTCCTTTCTTTACAACTGCAATTCCCTGAATATTCCACACTTTCTGCCTTTTCTGTTCTTACAGGATGATCAAAAGGTGCTGGTTTTTCTCTCTTTACATTTTAGTTTAAATGTCTGATGCTTCTTATTAATGGAAATAATGCCTCCCTTTTTTGTTGTTTGTTGCATGCAATAATGATGATTCAGACTATTTAATATAAAGATGACATTTAAATTCCACTTAGCTCAGAGAGACGGATGATAGAAAGGGATCGCTCTTTTACCCAAGAGTGACAACTCCCTCAGTTTGCATTTTGAATCATTGAAGTTTTCAAAGTAATCAGGGTCTTTTCTTTTACTTTTTTTCCCCTTCCAAATTGTGAAGACATCTGTTATGTTATTAATTTCACATAAATCTTAAGCTCCTTGAGGCCCGAAATGAGGCTTCGTCCAAGCTGAATTAATGAAACATGATTGTAAGTCCCTCGCATGAGAATGCTGTCATACGGTATTGAGTTGCTTATAATCACTGAATAATCTCTTGGGCTGCCGAGGGAGAGCTACTTTAAATCCCTCTATAAAACAATATCTGAAAAATATCAGAACACTAACTATATCCTGAAAGATTAATAGCAGATGAGAATTTCTCTGAAATGAATCATCCTTTCTCAGTAAGAGAGACAAGGAGCTTCCAGGAACAGCAGCTTTGTCTCCCCTTGTTGTTTTTTATTTTTTAGAAAAAGAAAAATATAATATACAAGGGCACAATCCACCCATCCAGATGTGAGAAGTGTTTAAGCCCTGGGATTCATTGGAAATACCAAGTTCCTTCAAACAGTCAAGAATTTGATATAATTGAGAAAATGTTTCACGTTATGTAGGCTCTTTAATCCAATCTGCCCCAAATCCTAGTGGATTGACTGAGTCCAATGTCCTCTTGACCTTTTGTTTTTTTCACTGCCTCTTTCTCCTGGTTGAGATTTGCTGGATTAGCTCCCCCTAGATCAATGCACCACTCTTCCCACCAGCAAGTAAGCCTTAGGGGAGGCATTCCAACTTTTTAGAGTGTGGAAAAGATGGCCCAAAAGGCATGAAACCCCCAAGCAATTGGCATTTTGGGGGAAAGGGTCAAGGCCAGGGCAAGGAGACACCTGGTTATTTTGGAACCCAGAAGGTGTGCATTAGACTAACCTGTGTAGAGATGATGCTGACGCTGATGCTGATGCTGATGCTGGACGGATGGATGGAAGGATGGATGGATAGATGATAGTTGATAGTCCTTTGCATTCTCTGATTATTGGTTCTTAAGTTGCAAGAAATATGCATGCACAAGCGCTCACACACTGCTTTTTTCATCTTGCCTGCCAGCAGCTGTTAACCGCAGGAGAAACGTCTGATGTTGTGCCCAAGGGAAACAAGAACAGCTGTGAGCCTATAATTGTCAATGAATTGTGTCAGGTATCTTGGTCATGCTGTCACAACCAAGAGTTTCTATGTCAAGGTCTAGTATTCAGACTGCAGACAAGAAATACAGGCTGTGCTTGCCCATTATCAAGTGGGCTCCTTCAGAGGCTGAGTGGCTTCATGGAGACCAGGAACTTGAGCACCTCAACACCAGTGTTGTGACCTGAGGCTGACACCTGGTACACCAGAATATGTGTTTGTTTCTTCCTGGAATAGAAAAAATAGACACAGTGTCCGGTTATATAGTGAGTCCAATGCTAGCATCATCTAACCCAACAATGCCTTTTGTGTGTAGTGACAACTCTTTGGTTCTGCTGCGGAAGGTCCCTAAGGTAGAGCTTAGTATTGAAGCCAGGGGTTCAATGTGGCATTCTACAGAAATTTCTGTGGAAATTTCCCACAAAATTTCTCAGAAAGGGGTATTTTCATCTTACTCCATCAGAACATATCCATGACGGACAATTCCCTGTAACGTTCATGGTTTGGGGCCACACTTCTGTCTAGGTTGAAGGCATAATACTGGGAACACAGACATCCACCTTTCATTTCATCATTTCATTTCATTTCATTTCATTTCATTTCATGTATTTCCAATATCCATAGCTCCCTTGGCAGTTGCAAAGATTAAAAACCTTTAAAATATAAGATTAATATAAAAGCAGTTTAGCTAGAAACATATAAACAAAGAAGACACATATACCAGTACACCAGGTCTCAACTCCACAAGGTAGGTTAGGGAGACAGTCTCTGGTTACGTGGAGGCCATCCTTACCATGTTGCACCACTTTGGCTGGGTTCACACAACATGATAAACCATGCCACAATGGTTTCTACTGCAGTTCAGCATTACATGTGAACCCAGCCACTGCTGGCTGGCCCAAAGTCACTCCGATGATTTCATGGCAGAGTGGAAACTTGAAATTAGACCCCCTTTCACCAAATCCCAGTCCAACACTTTACCCACTACACAACGTTGGTTTTCCACCTTTGTCAGTGGAGGTCTCAGCAGTCTGAGTGGCAAGGTGTGCTTATCATCAGCTTAATCTGGCTCACCAGGTATGGACCCGCCTGCACTGAGATAGTTATCTTTGTTTTGGCAACATATAGGATTGACTGCTGCTGCATCTAGACCTGCCCTTAAGGACTGGAAACAGCTTCCCATTTGAAAAGCATTGTCAAACTGTTGTCTGGGATCATTCTTGTCAACTGCCCTTGACGTTTTATTACACTTGATATAAATAAAGCTCTTCTAAGAGGCCTGCATCATTAGGACCTTGCTTTTCTGCATGGATTTCTTTAAAGGCTCATTTAGAGGTTTCCTTCAAGGAGTTGAATGATATATGAGCTCTCGAGAAATGCTTCTTAGGCTGTTTTCACTGATGCTTTGCAAATGCTTAAAGTAGATAAAGACCCCTGAAAGCCAACAGGCATTGACAGCTATGTAACCCAGTGTCTCTCCACTGATCTCCACTGAAGGGCTGCGGTTAGTCATACAAGCCCCCTGCTACTTCCCTCGAGACCAACCTGCCTGGTACTCATCATGCTGGTTTAGCTATTTGGATATTTTGCGGCAGGATGAATATTAACAAGGAGGAATACTTCACTTGGGTAGTGGCCATTTAGGGATTAGATTCCCCTCTTCCTTTCTGATGCAACCCAGAAAAAATTCTGACCTGGGCTTACTTCTCTAGCAATTTTATTTATTTATTTATTTATTTATTTATTTATTTATTTATTTTATTTATTTAAATATTTATATGCCGCCCTTGCAGCAGCAATTGCAGTTTGGGGGCATGTTTTAATAGGATTTTTTTTCAGCATCACCATTTTGTGACATGGAAGCACCCCCATCATTTGCCTTGCAATGTGCTTGGGGCGATTTGCTGTGCTAAAGCAGCTCCTGTCTCCTGCCTGGACCTGAGATGGTTTAGTAAGACTCACACAGGGTTGGCCTCAACACCTGGCAGCTTTGCACAGCTGCTGAGACCCAAGAAACCTGGCAGGGCCACTTAGTGAAGAGTCTTTGGCATTCCCAGGCTCCTGCCCTCCAAGCTCTTGGATGATCTCATGGTGATGCATGTTCTGACAAAACACACACATTTCCAGCAGTGCTTGAACCGTGTGGTTCCAGAGCACTGTTAGGGGTGCCACATGGAAGATCGCTTCCAGATCCTGATGTTATGTAACCAGATGCTTTGTCTGAAGCTCAAGGTTGAGGAAAGCTCAGTTGAAGGGCTGGTGGAATACCAACATTCTCAGGCACTTGGCCACATACCTCTCTCTTCCAAACGTACAAAGCTAGAGCAGCCTGGAACTCAGCACACAACCTAAGGATTGTGCTCTTCTGTTTCCACTTCCTTCCAGCAGAGGTCCACCTAGTGTGGCATGGTGGATGCAGAGTGGTAGTGGAGATCCAGGTGATCTGGGTTCTAGTCCCTGCTTGGCCACAGAGGCAACTGGGTGATGTAGAAACATAGAAACTGAGTGAGCCAGGCTATCTAGTCTGACCCCTGGCTCCAGCCGGCTCTGCTCATGACATGCCTACCATGTGCATGTCCAGCCTATTGAACACCCTCACTGATGGGGCCTCAACCACCTCCTGTGGAAGCCCATTCCATATCCCTGGGGTACTAACCATCAGGAAGTCCTTCCTGGCATCCAAATTGCACCTTGGTTTCTGGAACTTTGCTCCATTGGAACATGTCCTGCCCTCCTTTGCAGGGGAAAACAGGTCTCAACCTACCTCCGTGTTGCACCCGCTCTGTGTTGGGCCAAGCACAAACTCTCAGTCCAACCTACCTCACAGGATGGTTGTTGTGAGGATAAAATGGAGCCTCTCACAAGGGCATGACTTTATGGATAACAACAACCCCAGCTGTACAATGCCTTTCCAGAGAGACTCACTTGCCACCTACACATTGATCTCTTTGGCTTCAGCTGAAGACTTTTTTTAAAATCCCCCCCAGTATTTTAAGAAGGACTTTGATGCTTTTACATCCCTGCACTTGGATTGCTGCTATTTTCATAAGCTGGTGCATTTGTACTTGTTGCCACTGGTTTTCAGCTTGCCTGGATTAGGTTTTGTATTTGTTTTATAGGCTGCCCAGAGAACTTGGGTGACTATGGGGTTTTAGAGTATAATACAACAATGAATTGAATTGTTCTTCCATCACTGATGCCTGTAGAATATTCCACTGCATGGAGCTGAGCCCTTTGACTTGACGGCAACTTATATCCCTTGTTTCAGCCTGAAACTATTTAACATTAATTAGTATAAGGAAGCGTGTTTTCTTCACATGCTGCAGCAAATTATTCCAGCACTTTTTGATCTTGTGCATGTGTATTTAATGGAACACTGGGTGACTCAGCTCATAGTTTGGTTTGAGCTACCTCCAGCCTTCAGCAGTTTTCCACTGTGCGAAATTCCTTGATGTTAATCTCCCTTTCTTAAAGGTGTTCTTGCACAAATGCTTACACTGCAGGGTGAAAAGAAAAGGAAAAATATCACTTCAAAGGACCAAGAAAGTATTGCCTCTTCTAACTTTGTTTTCTGGTCTTGTTTTGGTTTTGATCTTCTGGTTTTGTTTTTGGTTTTCTAGTTTTTCGGGGGTGGGGGGGGATAGTTGATGTTAGCAGTGATTTAGGCAAAAGCGTCAAGGGCAGATGAGAAGATAACAGCCAGGCAGGGAACTGACTGCTAGGGCTGCAATCCTATATGGGCTTACTTGGAAGTAAGCTTTGTTGAACTCAGTGGGGCTTACTTCAGATAATCATTGCAGAATGGCATTGTAAGAAAGTGGCAAGATTTACATGGAAGCAAATGGAGCACCTGTTAGTGACTCTGGGCAGGTTTGTATGAAGTTCATGGTTCTGTACAGCCTAGACTGGAAACAGGTATGTTTAACTTAAGGTGAAGAACTGAATCAGGGAAGCAAAAATAAAAAGCTACCTCTCTTCTCTGGTGCCTCTGCACACAGGCAAAAATAGAAGTTTCAATATTGAGAGCAGATACCCTGGAAGGAGGTTCTGCATCTCTCTGCAGGAGAGTGGTAACTTAAATCTAATACAACTGATTAGGCCTGCCCTTTCTGCCTTGTAGGTATTTTTATACAAATGTGTCTTTCATTTGACTGATTGAAGGTCTCCAACCTCCAATAAATGCAGCATCTGATCTCCTTGAATCCACATCACTTTTTCTTTGATTTTCTTCTACTTCCATTTCTTCCCTCTTTGTTCTATTTGCAGAGTCAAATTTCCCTTTAGAAATTGAAAGAATGTGTGTGGGTTTTCCTGAGCAATGCAGCTTTCTCCCACTCTCTGAGTACTGTGAGTTCTTTGCAGGAAAGGTCCTAATGGACAGTTGCGTATCATGACCTTGTCAAATAGAGCAGGACATTGATTATGCCAATTAATTATGGCACTGCACATCATTCACCAAACGTGGTGTCCTCTCTCTCTCTCTCTCTCAATATGTCTCTCTATCAGTGCATCATCAAGACTTATCATCATCATCATCATCATCATCAAAATCAGGTGCCACCAGGTATCTGAAAAGCCAGTGACTAAAAATCTTGCCCCGTGTAGGTGTTGATGCTTTATTTTTTTTAAGTCCTATTCAATCTCTGCACATGTTAATCTTCCAGAAAGCATACAGTAGCTGATCTGGGATATTTTCTTTATATAAAACATCAATAACTTAGTAATCAGAAAATTTTGGCTGAAAATCGAAGCCTTGGGAGCTGATACTCTTAATGTGCCCTGTAATTAAGTCTTCGTACAAATCAGTTAGTGTAAATAGAGGAAGGCAGCTTCTTAAAGCCATGGCTGAGGATGGCTCCAGTCTTGGTCCCTTTTTCCAGAAGTTGGTGACAAAATTGGTTGGATGAAACTTGTATGTTCCTTCAAAAAGATGAGGAAGGGTGAGGAGGAAGGAGCAGTTGACCAAGCCCAACAAACTGGGATGTTCAGCAAGGTTTCACCATCTCCAGTGGGTGCAATCTTGTGCTCACATTTGGAGCTTCGGGCAGGACAGGTTAGTGATCATGACATCACCAAAGGGCCATCTCCAGAAGAAGGCAAAGTCTTATTGCATATTGCCCCAAAGATCGGTACAACGTCTAAGAGTAAGTTTCAGAAAACATCTTGATGGTTGAAGCAGTTTGGCAATGGAACCTGCTGCCTAGAGGGGTACTGCCATACCCTCATTTCAGGCCTAGAAACAGATACTGGGCAACCACTGGTTAGGGAGGTTCTACTTCTGGATTTCCTGAAGGAAGCTAGAGTTGGGTGAGGTGGCCTGCAAGGCTCCTGTTAGCTCTATGGTCCTGTGAAGCAACCTTTTCCAGCAAGAGAACCATCCATACATTCAGGAGAGATTCATCAAATATTGATGAGCAGCTCTGAGATGAAATCTTGTGTGCTATATGGGGCACGTGTGAAGTGCCCCTAGGAATTGTGGGGGAAGTGTAGGGAAAGAGACCACTAGAAAGTTGAGTCCTTCCACACTGTTGTTGACCTTGTCACAAGCAATATGTTGGGCTTCATAGGAAAATGTCAAACCCATGAAATGTCACTTGATAACCAGGTTTCAGTCCAACCTGAAAATCCTAAATGCAAAAACATGGAAGAAAAAGCATGCCAAGTCAGCTTGCTCTTAAGAATGCTTGAAGAGACAAGTAAACATTCCAAGATTAACTGCTGAGCAAAGGAAGAAGAAAGAAATTTAAGACTGAAATCCTATACTGACTAGTTTGCAAATGAGTTTCATCAAAATCACTGGGACTTTTTTTAAAGATTCTCTAGATTGGGCTGCCACCTTTCAAAATGCAAAGAGGCAAAAAAGAACACATACAAAACACCCCTCTTATTTGCAACTGATGCTGAGTTGAAGCAAAGTTCTGGAATCCACCTGGGTGTTGTGCCATTGATTCAGCTACCCGCCTCAATGAGAAAACATTTGGGGACCGGTCGGAATGTGAAAACACCCTAGAAAAGTGTTGGTGGACCTAATTTTTTAAGGTGTCTTTCTTCTCGCATGAATGAAGTAGACTTGGATAGCATCAGGGTCAAACCCAAACTCTGCAGCCCTTCATCTCCCACGTCATGATCTTTGTCATCCAGGAAGAGTGAGTCACAGCTGGGCCTTGTCTGCATAGATATTTAGAGCTGGGAAATGGCACACTAAGGGGACACCATTTCAAATATAACAATAGGGATTTCTCTAGTGTGTGAGGATGGAAGATCAGATGGGTAATCTCCATAGACTGACCCATGGTCCAGAAGTTCCCCATTTCTGCTGATAATCCAAAGACCTTAAAAAAGTAATGGTTGAAATGGATTCAATCCAGTTGATTCAACTGGGTTGATGGTTTGCTTTGCATCCCTTTGCTTGTTGCTGATATCCCTACAATTTATGGAAAGGTTGAGCCATTAATCATAACAAGAATTTACTAAATTCTTTTTCATTACTTGCTAGTAGTAATTTCAGTTAATGACCTTTGCTTATTGAAGTACGGTTGCATTCAGAGGCAAACTCTAATTTGTGGGATCGATGTTCTTTTGTAAAGGGTTTGTTGCCCATCAGAGTTGCCTTTCTGTGGAATGCAACTCTTTAGACTCGAAAATCAGTGATGAAATATATTCATGTATGTTAACACCTAGTGCCATGCTTGACCATGCCAAGCTATGGGATAGTGTGTTGCACACGTGGTCTGTACCCTCTGGACAGCCAGCTGAGAGTAGGCAAATGTCTCCTGGTTTCAGTCTCCTTGCTGAAGTGAAGTCTATTGCATTTTTAAGAAATGATAGGGGTTCTCCTTGACTTCGTACCAGTATCCATGAATTAGGACATGCAGACTGCTTTTAGAGCTGTGACTTCCTTTTTCCCCACTCTTTGGAAAGCGATGACTCAGTGGCCACCTTATGCAAGAGTTATGGACGAATTCTCCAGTATCTGGTATATATCTGAAGGATACTCGACCAGGTCATTCTACAGACAGTCCATGAGAAAGAGAATGACGACTGGACATGCAGTTTTCTGGGTTTGCCAAGATGACCCGATTCTTTCCATCTGGTTTCCTCTGGTTGCTTTGTATTTCACCTCGTTTCCTTTCAATATTCAAAGATTTGAACAATAGCTGCTGGTTATTATCCTGCACGTTATTGATTAAAACCTCTGCCCAAATAACTTCAGTCTCACTTTCCAGTCCAAGTGTGATTTACTTTTCTTCTTACACCCTGTAACAGATGATTAACGCTGATCTAAAGAGTCCTGGTGAGATGAAGCAGAGCGTCAGGTACGATTTGTCAGCTTGGAAGTATAGATTATTTTATGTTTCTCGAACTTTGTGAGTCCCAGAGAAAGACCGATCTTGATTGTTAAATCCATCCAGTCTTCCCCCAGGGCGATGAAATGCCAGAAACATTAAATAGCCCACTTAATACATAACCTCATTCTGTATGCTTGACTATTTTGTTTTTAATTTTTCTTCCCTTTTCCCAGGCCGCTCGAATGAAATGGGATCAAAGACGAAAAAAATTATCCTCACTGGATTTTGTTAAAATATTAATAGGTTAGGGTTGACTGGCTAAATTGAATATCTATGCCGATCTCACTTGCATGTTTAACTTGGGCTTAGGAAAATATGTTTCCTAGGTGATAACCTTTTATGTACCAGACTGACTTCATTGAAATGCATAGAGATAAAAGTGTGTCACACTCCAGAGCCATGCTATTCTTGTGTGGCAGCGTGATTATTCAGATGATAATTGCCCCCCCACCCCCACCTGTAGACAGCCTCGATTCTGTAGTCAATCATCCCATTTGATGTTAAAATATGGAAACGTACAATTATATCATTTACATAACAAACCTGATTGAATGCCAGGCACCTCAGAACCATTGACAAAGAGGGAGAAAGTTGATCAATGGAAGCTGTGCGAGGCCACGCATTTGCACTTCCATTTACACACACACACTTGACTTCATAAGGCTCTTGTTTTTCCCGTGTGCAAGCGTGGCTGCCGTTGACCAGGTCTGAGTGGGGAAAGGGAGTTCGCTCAGCACCCAAATGGATTTGTGCAACCTAGAAGAAGCTGTTCCTACATGTAGGGAGCACTTGTTTAAAAGTGGAAGTATGTGTGTGGGTGAGGTTTCCCCCGATGCCATTAAGAAACAAGTTTCTCTTACAGGAGTGTGGACTTCTTTCAGCCAAGGATTGCTTTGCATTTCAGAGAAGCTCTTGGAAGCTGCAGGCTAACATTGCAGGGGTGGAAAGGTGGGGAAAGTAAGGCAAAATGGGACCGAAGGAAAAGATGGTGTGGCTAAAATAACACAAATACCTATATTTTAGTATGAAGCTCTATTCATTATAAATAAGGTTTGGAAGAAATGTTTCACCTGTCAGAAGGGGGAAAGACTGCACAGAAGCTGGAGCCCACCAAATATTTAGGAGATGTGGGGCTCAGGAAAGGAGGAATGATTCTTTGGGGAAGTCTGTAGGGCAGGGATGGGTCTTCAGGCAGGCTGAATTGGGCCCATGGCCTATGATTCTCCTTCACCTGTTCAAATGAAAAAGAAGAAAAGCGAAGGCGGCTGAAATAAGAGGGAGGAAAGAAACCTTCAGCCTAGCAATATATTTATTGAACTGAATAGACATTTAGAATGTCTCCTTCAGGGGCATTCAAAACACAACCAATCGGGTGGGCAAAGGAAGCTTCCAGGTTAATATTCTGGTTCACCAGAGAGTCGGCGGGGGGAGGGGCTAGTTTGATTGTCTACCAGTGAAAGCACAGTAAGGCTCCTCACTAAAGTTTCTGCTAAAAATACAGCATCACTGATGTGTCTGCATTTTACATACAGGCCAGAAAAGGACAGGCCCAGAGGAATTAACTGCCTAAACTACAACACAGGGAAAGAGCACCGATCTAGGAAAGAAAAATAAAGGGGGAATTGAATTCATGCCAGTTTCACCTGCTTAAAATTAGTTACAATGGGGCAGGGCCCCCCAGGGTTGGACTACAGTTCCTATCATTCCCAACACATCCAGACCACAGGGTAATTCTGTGGGAAAAGGAGTTCATAGAATCATAGAATAGTAGAGTTGGAAGGGTCCATGAAGGCCATCAAGTCCAACCTCCTGCTGCTGCAGGACACCATGTTACACCCTCCCACTCAAATGGCTGTCCAGTTTCTTTCAGAAACTGGGAGAGCCCACCACCTCTCCAGGCAGCTGGTCCCACTGTCGTATTGCTCGAGCCATTAGGAAGCTTTTCCTGATGTCCTGTCTGAATCTAGGTTGTCGCAACGGGAATTGATTATTCTGTGTTCTACACTGGCATCAGAAAGAAGAGGAAGGTCAAGCAAGAAGAGAAGGCCTTGGAAGAGGGAGGTCAAGCAAGAAGAAGTCTTGACCTCCCTCTTGAGTTGTGCCCCAAGGCTTTTTAAAAGGGAAGAGTTGTAGGGAGGAGTTTGAAGGAATGGGAGGCAGCATACCATGTATGACAGGGACGGAAAACCTGCCATTAATGTTCCAAAATTTGGAGTAGAATCCTAACAAAGGGTACTCAGAAAGTATGTTTTCAATCTTATTTTACACCTCTCTGAGTTTGGCCCACAATCTTTAATTACACCTGCTATCCCACAGTCATTAGACTCCACACCCTGCACAGGCGATCAAATTATGTTCTTCAATTAGTAGTATCCTTTCTTCACTCCTTTTAATTTCAGGCCCTTCAAAGCCCTGGTTTAGTAAATCAATTTCAGTGGGAATTTGCACAATACGAAATCCTAATGGTATTCAAAATTGACTTAGCTAATGAATAGTCATTGGCTTTAGGGTTAATAGTTTTTTTTTTTTAGTGGGGGGGTTGTCTCAGGTACTTCTATATTAAAATGTAATTTTAATATTGTACTAATATATTACTTCTGCCTTTCACCAAGGCATCCATACAAGGTTCAGCATCCATTGAAATGCAGCTATTATTTGGAATTATGGATCAGAGGTGTGAAATTTTCATTTGAGAAAGACATTTTCTTTCTCTCTGCATTGTGTTACCTTTGCAAAATAATTTAGTCCAACATTTAATGGTATCAAACTCACCCAAAACTCTCCTTACAATTTTAGCAAGGTTGGATCCATTGCACTCTATATATCAGGGGTGGAGTGAGGTATAGGAAGAAGTTATTGGGAGCATCCTGGAATGACTCCTTTCACATTTGGCAAATGCAGCGTCAGGTCTAGAAAGAATGCTAAATAAAAGTCAAAGGTTGAACCATCCAAATTAATGCATTTTTATAATTCCAGTGACTGAACTGGAATTAAGGTGAAAAGGATGAATGGAGAGTCAATTTATAAGAAGCAAGGGAAGCTAGAATTCCATTCTTTCTCACAAAAGTTGTCCCTTTTCACTGCTGTCCACTTCTGAAATATTGGTCATTGGTTCTTCTATAAAGATGACAGAAGATACTCTCCTGTGCAGAAGAGGCATCTCAGATCATCTCGGGGTGCTAGCAGCTCCCCTAAAGGAAAGGAAAAATGACCTGGGCCTGTCTAGCTTAGACAAGAAGGGAGTGAAGGGAGAAAAGTGTAGAAAATGTTTGAAGAAAGTGGGCGGGGGGGTATTACAACCCTGCATCTTTCAGTGAAGCTGAGTGATGAGGGAAATGCATGGTTGAACTATGGCATTCACTACCACAGGAGGGCATGATGGACAGCCCTTTGGGTCCCTTTAAAAAGGAACTGGACCGATTCTGAGGGGGAATGGAATCCAGGGCGACATACAGGGTGTCACATGGAGATGGTAGAGACCTGTTCTCCCCTGCAGAGGAGGCAGGATGTGCTCCAATGGAGCAAAGCTCAGGGAGCCCAGGTTCCATTTGGATGCCAGGAAGCACTTCCTGACAGTCAGGACCCCGAGGGCGTGGATTGGGCTTCCACGAGAGGTCGCTGAGGCCCCATTGGTGAGGGTGTTCAAAGACAGGCTGGACATGCACATGGTGGGCATGTCGTGAGCGGAGCCGGCTGGTGCCAGAGGTCAGACTAGATGGCCCAGGAGACCCCTTCTGACTCGCTCTGTTTCTATGTTTCTATTAGGATAGCTGCCTGCTACCTCCAGTATAAGTAACATAAGAACACAATAAGATAAAGGTCCATCTAGTGGGGAATTCTGAGCACCTGACCATAAGAAGGACATGTAACACCCCTTTCCTGCCCAAGTTTGCCAGCACGTGCTGTCCATAGGTCCCCTGTCTGTGCTCCCGGAGGTGGTATTTATCCATCAGGACCAGTAGCCACTGATTTTGTCCAATCCCATCACCATCAGTTGAGCATTGTCAGCTTGGTGGGGTTGTAGCTGTACAGAGGTAGATCAAGATTTCTTGGCCACAGAGGAATGCAAAACTAGGAATGTGTGAATCAACACATTGTGAAGTTCATTGAGGTCCTCTGAATTTCACCTTGGAGTGCATCCTGTCTTGGGTGATTATCCGCAAGTTTTAAAAATGCATGGAAAGCCGTGCAGATTTTCATGTACATTTCTTCAAAGTTATGCATCAGTGCTGAGCAATGTTGGAATAGATACCTGAGTAAAGCGTATTTTCAGACATTTTTTTTCCAAAGGATGCAGTTTGGAAGCAACTGTTTTGTCCTCATGAATTGAATTGCACGATCATAAGTGTATGGACTTCAGCTACAGGTTGTATTTCTGTTCCTCTTCCATTGTAGGAGGTGTGGACTGTATCGATTCTGGTCAAAGGTGAACTGAAGCCAGTTTCTTATGTATCAATATTCAACACGGAGTCAGTTGTGATCTTACAAACTTAGGAACTTGTCAGGCTTTTGAAATTCCACATCCAGCACCTGCTTCCCAACTCAGGTCAGAACTTTTAAAGCAGACGTTGATTCCGCCTATTCCCCTGTCCTGCCATTTCTGAATTTGCTTTGCAAGCATAATGGCGCTCACAGTATGCAAGTCATTTTGAAAAAGACCAAAATGTAATATTGCTGTAAACATGAATCAAAGAACTTCTGCTTATGGACATGTATTTAAAATTGCTTAGTTGCATGCAAGTCCCTTTGGTGCTTGAAGGACTTTAATAAAATTGATTTTTTTTCCTGAGTATGGCATTTTAGCAGCAACAGTATAAACTTGAAAGATGAACACTTCATTGTCAAAACTGTTTCATACTGTTGCCCATGTAACGAATGTCTCAGAGAAAGAGAATGTGTTCAGAGTTGTTTTCAGCTGCTATTTTCCTAATTAAACCTGAACTAATAATAAGATTTTTGTAGGCTTTTGGAATTGCCATTGCAGGAAGCAATATGTTTTGTGGTGTTTCATTTGGAGACCCCTGCAATTAGCATTTAATGAACTAGCTTGCTATGATGATAAGTAAGACATCTCCACATGCCACTTATTTACCAAAGTGCAAACCAGCCATTTCCATTGATTGAATATTGCCACAATTCTTGTGAAGAGCTCTTAACTAATTGTTTGGGGGAAACCTGAAATGCATTAATTGACTTTAATACCTGAAGCCTAATTCTGAGTATGCTAAAGCGTACTGCTTCCCACTTTGTTCCTAATCTACAGTACAGCGAACAAGATCAATAAGGACACATTTATAATGCTAACATTGCCTTCTCATATATATCCTGCTCGCTGCTTTTACAGGAATTGATGCACATAAATTATTCTGGAACGGTGACAGCTTTTTCGGTGTCTTTCATGCAAGACTTAATCTGAACCCAAGACTTGTTTCCCGCACTACCAGGATTCATCTGTAGGCTGTGTGAAAAAGAACCTTATCTGCTTGGTGCCTCTTGTTTAAGAAGTGATTAACACACAAACGGGGCTGCAGGTGGCGTAGTGGTTTAAACCTCTGTGCTGCTGGGCTGGTTGATCGAAAGGTCACAGGTTCGAATCTGCACAACGGGGTGAGCTCCTGTTGCTCCGTCCCAGCTCCTGCCAACCTTGCAGTTTGAAAGCATGCAAATGCAAGTAGATAAAAAGGTACCACTTCGGTGGGCAGGTAACAGCGTTCTGTGCACTTTGGTGTTTAGTCATGCTGGCCACATGAGCACGGAGACTGTCTGTGGACAAATGCTGGCTCCCTCGGCCAGGAAACGGAGATGAGCACCACCCCCTGCAGTCAGGCATGACTGGACCTAACATCAAGGGGAAACCTTTACCTTTGTAACACACAAACATCACTAGCCTGTTTTTCCAACTTATGAAGTTCCCGCATACTATCAGACCATCTTAGCTCAGGAATAGGGATGAATGAATCCATCAGTTTCCATGTTGCTCTCTTCCTATTTTTTCCGTAATGCAAGTTATTTACATCCTGTTTATGTTTCAGGTTGCATTGAAAAGGAGGGGGGAAATCCACACAAAACTGTGCCTGCATTTCTCCTAACATACACATAGTGTGCAATTTTCCCTAATAAATACATTTTTTCAGAGAGTTGTTCCTAACATAATGCATTTTATATTTTCACCAACATGCATACATTATGGATAACATACCCATAGTGGGATGAATGTTCCCACCAACTCGCATATGTTGCACACATTTTCTGATTACACACCAACCTTGCCATATTTGGGACAGTTTGGACGCTGAAGCCATACTGTGGTTTAATTCTTGATTTGGGCATATTAATTAAGTCCGTCGTAAGTTGGGAACTGATTGAATGTATTCCCATCCTACACTTATAGTCTTCTTTGAGGGACTCACTAATTTGATGATCTAAAAGATCATCAAGTGAGCTAAAGAGGTGATTTTGCTTGAGGGAATGAGGTGGGTGGGGGAGACAGACTGGGAGAAGGAGAAACAGAAGGCAAAAGCATAGAGAAAGAGCAAGCCCAGAGGCTGAGAGGGAAAGTAACAGCGACATAAACAGATGAGGGTGAAGAAAGGGCAATGAGGGAAGAGCTCGCTATGTCAGTGGCATTTCTCACCCATTTCAGTCTTTCTTTTGAGCTCCAAGGGAGCTATCCTTGGTACTGAACTCCATCCCCAAATTGGTTCCCCACCGTAGAAAGCAGTGCTGATCTAGGAGGCCCCACCCTCCTGGCTAGAGGCTGAGAGGACAGGAAAGCAGCAAGGCCAAGGGGTAGAGGGGAGAGAAAGGGCAAGGTTAGAGGCTGGAAAGGGAGAGAAAGAAGGCTGCGTTAATATTTCCTGAGGTTTTTACTTGTAAAAGTTGTAGCGGCGGGGGGAGAGAGGGGAGTTCTGTGGGCACTGCTGGAGTTCCCTGTGGGCATGGGGGCACCTGTGGACATGGGCAGTGCCAGGAACTGAAAAGAAGCCCAAAACATCTGGAGATCTTCCACCCACCTCAGCAGAAGATGAAGTCTAAGGAAATCCTGTGCACTGACATGGTGCAGTGTAGGGATGTGTGTGGAATCTGATTTGGAGGAGGGGATTTATTGGATTCTCCAGGCTCAGCTCCCCAGGCTGTGCTCTGTTTTTTGGGATATGCTTTTTATACTGAAGAACTCACAGAGAATTAGACCATGGCAAAGGATCCTACTTGGCCTGAAGTTTACCCTACCAGGATTTTAATTCAACAGTTTATCCCCTTTTTGATTTTAGTCAGTGTAAAGCAGTGCCTTATATTTGCAGCATGGTTGAAAAGGATGATGCACACCAGTATTTCAAGGGCTGATATGGAGTGTGTGTGTGTGTGTGTGTGTGTGTGTGCACGTGTGTGCATGTGTTTGCAAAAGTACACCTTACATGCAAAGAGATTCAAACTGTAACTCCAAAGCCAAATGAAGGAAACAGCCAAGTCTGTTGTTGCAAACCCATCTGGAATAAATACATTCCTGACCTTCAGAAACCCTTGCATTTCCTTGTGAAAATCAGATTTGATCTGTGAGGGGTTCCAACTGGGATGAAATAAAAACATGAGAACATTTAAAGATGGGAGTGTTCTCCTCCTGTAGTGTGCTTGCTCTTTGCTTGGTTTGGTGGCAAAGAGTGACCAACAACTGATGAATCCTGGTTCTCCTTGTTTTCCTGACACCAACAGGCACTCTCTTCCAACGATGCTTCCTTTGATAGTCTGGCCTGGGAAAGTGTTGAAGGCAAGTCATAAATGCTTGTATTTGATCCCCTTTTCTTCTTCCAGCTGTACAAGAAGAAAATCCCAAAGAAGAGGATACCTTCAAACAGAGGGCACTCTTCTGTAAAAAAAAGCACACCTGACCACCCAACCTGGGAAGAGAAGACCTGAATACAGAAGCAATCAGCCAATTGGTCATGATGTAGCAGGAACGCAGGAAGCAAAGAAGGGCATGATGGACTAGCTGCTCTGGTACACTGAGAAGGTCCTGGATGTGGAAGAACAGTTGGTTGCATGGGACGAGAGTGCCCAAATGGACTTGCTCTGGAAGGTTTTGCAGCATTGGGTAGAGCAGAACACTCTGTCTCTGGTGAGAAGAAGATCCAAGCCAGGGCAAGAAGGATGCTGTGATGATACGGCTGCCTGATTCCTGCCTGCCTGGGCAGAGATACCCAAGTGGTACCCATGGTGAGAAAATATGGGGAGTAAGAACAGCTGCAGGAGTGCCATGAGAAAATAGACTCACTGAGGGAGGAGGCCCAATAGGGGTGTCTGGCCTGAGGGCTATCCAAATCCTGAAGCTGATACTCTTTGCCTGCATTTCAGCCAAGGCAGAAGCAGAGTGCCGCAATCATGATTGCAGCAATGATGACAAGAACTGAAACAACTAGTTTTGCCTGCACATTGGTGCTAGCTTGTGAGCTGAACAAAGCTGACCAGTGAGCTCTCTGTTTTCTTGTCATCGCTCAAGCAACACTAAATTACAGGGAAAGTGAACGGTTTGGGCAGGGAATAAAGTGTTCTATTCAGGTTCTCCAACCTGCCCCAGTCGTTTCCATCCCCAAACTGCATGCAGATTTTCTTCTAACTGGTTGGAGGTGCTGCACCCTTGGAATAACACTAGAGAGCAGACTGACACAAGTATTACAAATGAAATCTGAGCTGGCAGAGATGTGTGAGAAATTTGCTCTGTCCAGTGGGCTTTGTTTGTTTGTTTGTTTGTTTTGTTTGCCTCATTTGGACCTCTCAAATTCAAATGCAGAATTGAACACACTTCGTGGTTGGTAATTTGCCTGTTGCCCACCTTGTGATGTGTTTTGCAAATGCAAAACAATGTTTGGGGGCATGCACACTCTGGAAAAAGCACAAATAAAAATGCATATATTTCCAAACCATAGCCTTCAGTGCATACCTCTGAAAGTGTATGTGTTTAAAAATCAGACAAAACATTTGTATGTTGGTAAGTGTGAATTATGGAAGACAAACACATATTTTATTTAAAAATAAACTTGTGTGGGAAAGGGAAAGAATAAACCTGACTTCAACATCCAGATCATCTCAGTGAAACAATATTGGCAACTCTTCAGAAGTTCTGATTTTACCACTATAACTTTAAAAATTCCATAATAAACATGTTAAACTGCAGAATACTGAAAAAATATACTGGGAAGAGAAAGTTAGAGGACATAGAAATTAAAGATGCATCACAGTGTGTGTTGCTTGGTTTCTGTTGTTTATTCCTTTTGGCCACCTCATTATGTAAAACAAAAAAAAAAAAAATCAAATTTGTCTTCCTTTCCTTTCTTCTTTTTCTCAAATGATTAGCACCCACTAGTGTGTAACTGATGGTTAACTTCCCTTACCTTTCTTTCTTTCTTTCTTTCTTTCTTTCTTTCTTTCTTTCTTTCTTTCTTTCTGCAATTATAGATACAAAATATACTTTTATTAATAACTATGCTTAATCACATTGATGTTGTCAAAGAACATGAAAGCCAAATAGAATCTGGTGGTTTAATCTTCAGGGCACAAAAGGAGGAAAGGTACACATGAACTTAAATAATTTTGGTGTTAAAAAAAATAAGTAGATGAACCAGCCCAGGATTAGATCATTTCAGATGAAGGTAAGTCTTTGAGTTTGAGTATGGTATATTCTGCCAATAAAGACACCACCAACAAACACTTTTTAACAGGAAAAAGACTTGGTCATTTCTCCTGGGAGTTTAGATCAAATATCCTGGGCATCTGGCTGAGTGGGATGTTTAATTTTATTTTTAATTGTGCCAAGGTGATCATGGAGTGGTATGCTTAGGTTTACTACATCATTTTCTGCTTGTGTGAATTGCATCTTATTAATAATGATAACAACACTAATAATACCAGTTTGCATTTTCTCTTGCACAGAATCCAAGGTGACTTGCATAGCTTCCCTCATCTCCATTTTATCTTTATAACCAACCTGTGAAATAGGTTAGGCTGAGCGTGAGTGACTGGCCCAAAGTCAACCTGAGAGCCTCATGGAGACTGGAACCAAAGCCTCCCAGGTCCCCAGTGCAAACTTCTAATCCCACCAGTTGAGCGCTCCATTTTACAGAACACGGCCCTCTATTTGGAGGGCTGCCAGGGATGAATATTAAACGTATGAAAGTGCTTTTCAGAGGCTGCCTTCTCTAAGTCCAGCTGAAAGGACAAGAGCAATAAGAAAGGAGAGTAGGCTGAGCCTTGCCCATCAACACTTAGTCCCTGGTCCAACTGAGCAGGTCTCCTTGCTACTCTCTTCCATACCATGGTGGATCTATTGGATTTCTGTTTAAACAATAGTCATCATTTTGAAATTTGCACACACATTCTAGATGCATATTTCATTCAAATCTATGTCCTCTTTTTTCTTTGTGTGTTTGTGTCTGTGATATTTTCTTATTCTTTCCAATTTATAGATGACAACCCTACCAACTCAGAAGCAAACCCAACATCAAAGGCCTCCCAGGCCCAACCCTGGGCAAGTGCTCCAAGTTCAGAACTAGGAATCTGGATTTTGAGTGTCATTTCTTTGCCCTTGCAAGTCATCCTGGTTTTCTCTGTGCCAGCAGCATTCTGGGTACAAGGATGGAAGGAAGTCTTTCTGGCAAGTCTTAAGACCACTGTATTAACCATCTGTTGCATAAAGTTAGTGGGGAAAAGAACCTTCCCTTGCACACTGCACCGACATCTCTCAAGAGAGCTTGACAGTTAGCAAACAAAGCAAACCCTCTTTGCTCAAGAAGGATGTTACCCAATCTAAAATAAGTGTGAAAATAATGATGCTGCGTTTGGGCCATATTTGATTTCCTCTCGGTTTTGCTTGTCTTTTGGGAGTTGTGGAAAAGGGCCAACCAATTTTTGCTGCCGTGTATTTGTTAACCCAGGAATGTGTTTTGGCAGATGTAAAATTAGAAACAAATTTTGTACATTCTGCAATGCCCTCCAGTTCTGTTAAAGGACAGGAACCAAAGATGTGGCTTTGTCACAAGGACTCCAGGAAACCACGAAGAAACAGAGTTTAGAAACCAAATTGGGAAATAAATATAAAAGGATATGTAACAGATGCTTCCAACATTTTTAAACTGGATAAAAGAATTATCTCTCTCTCTCTTTCTCTTTCTACACACACACACCAATAACAACACCATAGCTATGTTATTTGCCTTCAATAATAGGAACCATAATTTGGAAGAAAGGAACAGGTAGCAAGTATATTTTCAAATAATAATTCCTAAAGTTTATTCCTTAATTCTTGTGTCTTCTTTTAAGGGGTGGTGGTGAAGAAATAAATGGCAGCCCCAGAAGAGTAGAAACAATGAACAATCAGTCCATCAAATTAAATATAGACAGTTTTCCATTTTAGAGATTGCTTATTTAGAGATGATGGATGGCGAGTTATATGTCTCTATAATGAAGTTTTCATTACAAATAGTTTTAAAGCATGAGACATGCAAGCTTTCATCTATCTGCACAAGACATGTTGCTTTCTCAGGCAGATATGGACAACTCTGAGTGCAAACAAGCTTTGATTAACTGAGCAGTAGAAAAAATGGAAAATAAACCCAGACTGCAGGAAGATTTCCAGTGTACATGCTAATGCCACTTAGGCAGAGCTACTCAAGGAAGTTCAGTGATGGGAAGCGGGCAATACCAACTTCCATCAAGCTCCATCTGCTCCCTGAAAGCTCATTGGTTCTCTCAGACTTTTCCTGGTTATAAATACTCACAACAGTTGGGTCAGACCTTGCCTAGTTCACAACTGATTGAGGGCTGCACTTGCTAAGCTCTCAAAGATCCATCCAGGTTTGCATTCACAAATTCTCTTTTTAGGTTTTGAGAGTAAGGTCTCTGAGGGTGCAGACTTTGGGAGAACATATGCTCGTAGGAAGAGTCAGTGTTGGAAAATGAACTACTCCAATATCAGGACTTGGACCAGGCAAGCAGAACCCTTGCATTGCTCCCTGGTTTCCACCTAGAACCACTCTCCCTCTGCCACACACCCCAAGGTTGGAAGAGGTCCTTGAGGGGCATAAAATGGGCATGCCAAGGGTCAGGGAAGGTTGGGGACTGGGACCACAGAGTTGTTCTGCTTCCACCTTCTGTCTCCCTCCCTGGTGACAAATCCAGATGTCTGAAAATGGTTGTCTAGGTCAAATGCATGATGCCAGACATGGCAGTGGCAGAGATGACTACTACTGAGCTCTGTGCCTTTCACCCGATTTCATAAGTCCCTGAGCTTGGAGATCCACAAGCTTCTGCTACAGGAGCGATGGGCTTGGCTGTGCAGGAATAGCAGGAGAATTCACAATATGAGTCTGGTTATCATTATGGAAAAAGTAATTTCTTCCGCATCTTCTTCAAATGCCCTAGCTGTAGGGCAGACATTACAGTCTTTAGAGCACAGTTTAATTTCTGTTGGAGGAATTCACTCACCGGTGAGATTTAATTTTCCTCCACTATTGCCTCCAATCCTGGAGGCAACATATGGCCATCAGGGATACTAGCTGTTGATAGCTTTATCCTCCATGAATAGGTCTGGTTCCTAAGTCATTCGTATTGGTAGCCATCACTGGTCAATCATTGCAAATTGCCTACTTTAACTCTGCGCTGTGCATAGAAGTACTTCTTCAAACCTGTGCTGAATCTCCCACTGATCATTTTCATGGGATGACGCCACAGGGGGCAGGTGTTATGGGAGGAAAGAGGAAATGTGTCCCTATCTTCTTTCTTTACTCTATGAAAATTTCTCCATACCTCTGTTATGTCTCCCCTTTTCTTTACACCCATTTCTTTTAATCTCTTTTCGTTAAGCCCTTTTCTTTAAGCTAAGCAATCCCAGATGTTGTAACGTTTCCTTATAAGAGGAGTTCTCCAGCCCCTTGATCATTTTATTTGTCCTTTCCTGCACTTTCTGCCCTTAGGGGCAGTGTCAACTGTGGTTGCATCATAGATTTGTGTCAGGTCAGCTTGATACTGGTATTTTTTTAAAAAAATTCTTTACATGGTTGCGTCTAACATGGAATTCACGATCTGAAAAGGCAGCCTAAGGTGTCAAGATGGAAAGAAAACTGTGTGTGTATTTAAAAGGTGCACTGCCCTTCTCCTGCAGAATTTCTAGAGATAGACGGGGAAGGATTGAAGTCCAAAGAACATGGGCTTACACACAACATAAACCCTAAAATATTTGAAGGAAGACCAAGTATATTTCCAAGAGGCTAATAGGAAGAGTATTTCTGTGGGGCCATCTTGCTGTACCAAGGAAGGTCCTGTGTGACCAGAGCTAGTGAGTCCCACAAGGGGCTATAACAACGTGCTTGTGTAGGGTGTTGATGAAGCCCAAACAGCACACAGGTCATGGCAGTGGAGCTCACATGGGGTCCCCACAGCAGGGTAGCAGAACCAATTAATTCCCCCAGAACAAACCAGTTGTCCAGCTGATAGAAGTTCCCATTCACTGTATACCAACCCCAACTATCTAAGACTCCATGTCCTCAGATATCTCCATCGTTTCTACCTTAAGCTACCTTCTTGGATACACATTTCTACTCTTGTTCAAACTGTTCTTCAGATTCTATATCTTCCAGAATGCCTTGAGCAAGAAGCTTGGGTTCCTATTTCTCCTCTGGAGAAGGCTCTTCTAACGGCTCACATTATCTTCAGTCCTTCTAACCCAGGGTGGACAACCTGAGACCTTTGGCATAATTGCATGCACCCCTCAGCATCAGTCCCAAAACTCCTGATTTGTAATCAGTCCAGATCCCTGGCATGAATAGCCTCTGTCCCCCTTGCCCATCTGTTGGGTAGGTAGGAAGCAAAGAGGAGAGATTACAGGAGAAAGAGAGAGAGCCAATTTTCTTGATGCTGACTTCCTTAGGGCTTCTGCAGTGTGGGAACGAACAAGGCAGCAGGTGGAAACCATGGTCAAGGAATGGGGAAGGTTTATAGAAATAGTGAGGTTGCACAGAACTGGAGAAATGGGCTGTTTTGCTGCATTTCAAAGCAACACTTTATATCCCATTCTGTATCAGCTCATTCAGAAACCAACCTCTTCAAGGTGTTTGGCTACACAAAGGCAGCTGACAGAAGAAGACAACAAAGAAAGATGGAAAGCCTGAGCTGGTGTTCGAAAGTTCTTTGCTGTAGAGCAGCCTTCCGCAGCCTGGTGGTCTTTGGACCTCAGCTCCCAGAATTCCCCTCCAGAAGGGCCATTGACTGGGAATTCTGGGTGTTGCAGTCCAAACATGTTTGGAAAGCACAAGGCTGGGGATGGCTGTGTGTAGAGTGATTGTTGCGGCCTTTCCAAGATCAATCCTTCGCTGGAGCAATTTATTAAAAATGCAAATATGTGAAGTTTCCTTGAAACTGAACCAGTAAAGTCGTTCCCCTCCTCCAAATGCGTGGTGCTTTAGCAGGCACACAATATGTTAATTAGGCTGTGGTTAGGTATTATTTGTAAATGTCGTATTAGCATGCTAGTTTTGTTCTAAAGCTACAGTGGAAGGGATTTCAAATTTTGGGATGTCACAGGCCATATCCCATTTTTTCTCCCATTTTCCCCAGACACACTTATTTGTTTGTGGGTACACTAATGATTTATTAATCTGCATGCTGGTGTCTGTTATACAGGGGAGAAGCCCCAATACCTCCTTGTTACATTGTTCAGAATGTCAGATGCCTTCTTCGGAAAACACTTAGAAGTCACACTCAACCTCGGTAGTGATTAATAGGCGTTTCGCACTGAATCACAAGTGAATTAATGATGACAGGGTTTTAAAATGTAGGCATTCCCTTCCTCTAAATCATGGCCCAGGAACTTTGCACAGCTAATGCTGGAAAAGAATTCATGATTGGCTACCATGGTTTTGCCACCATCCCAACATTGATAGGACCAGATGCTGAAGATGAAACTCAAATACTGTCAATACTCAAGTACTGTTCCTCCATCTGGTACTTGCCTTCAAACATCATGGCTGGAAGTCATTGCTAGACCCACGATATTGGAAACTCCGGAAAGATGCTGTCCTTTAAGATTCCCTACAAGCCATTGCGACAGAAAAGCAGCACAACTTGAATTGGAAGGAGAACCATGAGTGTGCAGTGCACAGCTAAGTGTGTACATTTGTTCATCATCACTGACATAATTTGAACTAAGCATTTGGCCCTTGTAACCTTGTTTGGGGATGTTTGGCTGTGAGAGCTGGATCATAAGGAAGGCTGAGCGCAAAAGGATTGAGGCCTTTGAGTTGTGGTGCTGGAGGAGACTCCTGCGAGTCCCTTGGACTGCAAGGCGATCAAACCAGTCAGTCCTAGAGGAGATCAACCCTGACTGCTCTTTAGAAGGCCAGATAGTGAAAATGAAACTCAAATACTTTGGCCACCTAATGAGAAGGAAGGACTCCCTGGAGAAGAGTCTAATGCTGGGAACAATAGATGGCAAAAGAAGAAGGGGGATGGCAGAGGATGAGGTGGCTGGATGGAGTCACTGAGGTGGTTGGTGTGAGCTTGAGTGGACTCCGGGGGATGGTGGAGGACAGGAAGGCCTGGAGGAATGTTGTCCATGGGGTCATGATGAGTTGGGCAAAACTTTGTGATTAACACACACACACACATTGATAGACAAGCACACAGACTTGCACAAAAAAACCTTTTTGGTGTTGATCTGGCAGCTTTGCAGCTTTCCAAAAAGCTAGATACAAAAATGTGTAGCAACTTCACTGGCAATATTAATGATAATCATGGAGTGTGGAGTGTGATCCCACTCCATTCAAATAAATAGGTGCTTGTTCTGGATTTAAAAAAGGAGGAGGCAAAATTGCGCCATTATTTGACAGATGCTTGTAGACAGGAACAGTGATTCACAACGCTCTAGATGTCCTGATCCAGTTTTTTTATTGGATTATGAAAGAGACCTTTGTTTCCCTTCGCCAATCAGACATCATCATTTCCATAAAATAACAGTTTGTTTAAAACAGCACTGCATCTTTATGAATAAATTGGATTCCACTCCCAGCACTGTTATCAACCCGCTGTGTTCTGACTGGCTTAGAGAAAAGATTATTATATAGCCCATCAAATCAGAGCAAATACTCAGGGAGGTTCGCTTTTGTTAGGGCTGTTTTTATAAAGAATATTTTGTCGCAGACTAGCCAGAATTCTAATTTAAATTATGCCAGGTGTGACCTCATTGATTTCAATATCTTTGTGATGCTTTTCAAAAAAGCATTTTTTCCCAACCTAAAGCAATCAGAGATTTGCCGAGGGTATACAGAGTTATTGAACTCAAAGGAGTCCCCAAGGGAAAACATGCTAAGCTGATTTCTAATCACTAACATTTTTGCTTTCTATCAAATAATTTGTCAAAGATTAATGGTCAATTATTTGGCCATCTGATTTATTTTTAAAGTATGGATTATATTTGCATGTCATAAACACTTAAAAATGAGTAGTCTATGAGTAATCTTTTTCAAATGGACTTGGGGACTTCTTTATACGGCTTGATCAAACCTAGACCAATCATACTTGTAAACATGAATAAACGACAAGATAGCCAGGGGTTATTTTAATAGACTATTGTTGGAACAAATGGGCACTTGTAAAGCTCGTTTTGCTCATCTGAATAGTTGTATCATAGGCCATTTGCTGAACAATGCAGGAAAAAAACATTCTTAGAGCACATCAGTCTTCTCCCCGTTCATGAACGTTTGGGTCCTTCGGCAAAGAAATTATACATAATAAAAACTGGGATTCCCTTTTTCTCCTCGTTGCCATATCACATGTTTTAATACTTCAAAAATCCATGCTCAGCAGCTGATTGCTGAAAATTTACCATAAATGTCCTAGGAACAAGGCTACTGTCTCTTATCATGCAGCCTCATTCCCCAGAGAATTCCTGGTGGGTGAGGAGAGATCTGCATGGACCCACAGGAGCCGCCATCATTTTCCGTCAGGTATGTCCCTTGGAATGATGCTCTGTGATGATGGAGGGTCACTCCCAGGGACTTTTGCAGTATGTTTTCAAGCCGATCATCACCTGGTATCACAGCAGCCAAACCATTGCTTGACTTTTTCAAGAACTGGAAAAGGGCTAGGGGAGAGAAAAAGGCCCTACCTGGAGGCCACAGGACAGCAAAAACTTCCTGACAAGAGCCTCCAGGACTTGGTCCTCCTCTTCACCATGCCAGCTGCTCATGCCCCTGCCTCCTGTCCTGGCCCAGCCAAGTGTGCTGGAGAGAAGGAGGAGCAGAGACTCCATGGCCACTTTTTTCATGGGCTTGGACCTGAGCAAGTAAGCTGGTGTAGCAATCATGAAGAAAAGAGCAACACCAGCTGGTGACAACAGAAGGTAGGGGTGAAGAAATTGGCCGGAGAGAGTGACCTTCCCAGGGAGCCACACACACACACACACACACACACAGAGAGAGAGAGAGAGAGAGAGAGAGAGAGAGAGAGAGTTTTCTGTTGCCTGCCATGCTACCTTGGGTCATTAAAACAACCTAGCCTTAAGAGATGTGGGGGCCAGATCAACTCAGTGTGGCTCTGTCTTCTTTCCTCAAGCCCTTATACTTTACTGTAACAAGGGCAGGAAGCAAGGAAAATCTCAGCCTTTGCATGCTCTACAGCTATTGCTCCCAAGTCTCCAACTAACATGGCAGCAGCAGGCAAATAAAATGACAAACAACTCCAGATACAAAACGAAGGAAAGAAACCCTAGAAGAAAAAGCAGTGTGTCTTTTCAGGGTTGAGAAAGATCAATGGGGAGAAAGAATAAAACATGTGGCTTTTTTCATTGTATTTTTGAAGTTATTAAAAACAGCAGCAAGAAAGATAGGCCAACATGTAGACATCCACACCTTCTTTTCCATTGGGGTGTCCTTACATAACTTTCCATTGATTTTATTCTTTTTCTCTTCATACTAGTTTTGGAGAATTTGCTTCTGTTACCTCCCTCCCTAAGTAAGTAGCAAAAAGGCAAAAAGACACATGCACACAATAGTTTTGATATGCTGGTTCTAACGTGACGAGCACCAACCAAGAGACTGGAGTTATAGATGGAGATCCAAATGCAAGGTAGGGTAACAGTGCATGGAGGGTCTTTATAATGGCTTCTTCCAGAGGACCATTGCATTAATCTCCCACGCAAGCAAAGTGATGTTTCAAGTGTTGCACAGTGCTTTTTTTGTAAGAAAAAAGGTGCCGGAACTCATGAAATTATTAGGCTGAGCAGCTCCATCACAAGCAGCGCAGACCAAGTACTCATGCATCGGACTCGACACACAAGCAGCCCGCATGCACCATTTTAATGATTTTGCCACCGACCTGCTATGCTTGACAGGGTGATTCAAATCCATGTGGATCAAACATCAAATTTTCAAAAGTTACTTTTAAAACTTGGAAAATCTGTTGAAAAATGGTGCCGGAACTCCGTTCCGGTGTGTTCTATGACAAAGTCCTGGTGTTACAACTAGGAATGCTACCCTATAAGGAGTGAGAAATCCCGGGCACAATCACCGGTGGCAATTGCCTGTTGGTCCATAGGGGGAGAAAGCAAACAAGCTAAAGCTCCATGTATCCCTGAGTTCTCAGTGTGACTAGTAGGGTATCCAGCATTTCCGTTGTATCAGATTAGATTCTTTTATCAAATTCTACCTATTAGTATTCATTATCCTTTTAGCCAAGGTTCTTTAAAGGGTATAGCGAGAGATTACATTATTGGCGTAATTGAAAGGAAATGAGGAAAATCTCTCTCATTTCCTGTTTAGATACTTGCAGCCTAATTGCCATGAGTGAGGCAAAGATTTTTACATAAGGGTTCAGCCCAAAGGTCCATGTAGTCAGTTAAGTTCCAGGAGCTGAGAACACTCCATGCATTTTGATGGGCAAATGAGGCTATACTGGAATTTCAGAAGTCAAGGTAGAAATCT
The DNA here is from genome assembly GCA_023646645.1 of Varanus salvator macromaculatus. Classification (NCBI taxonomy): domain Eukaryota; kingdom Metazoa; phylum Chordata; class Lepidosauria; order Squamata; family Varanidae; genus Varanus; species Varanus salvator. Next base: position 4,950,483 of record JAIXND010000657.1, read on the forward strand.
TTCCTAGATGTATCAAATGCAAGCTAAACTACAAAGACCGGAGGGATTGCTGAAATGCACCTCTGCCTGAGATGCCAAAGTGGGGTGAAATGCACCCCCTGCTTGGTCTTGTGGCTACATTTTTGCATGTAAAATAGGGCCATCCAATTCAACAGTCCACAGTGCTCTGAACTCAGAGGAGTATAGGTGCTCGGTTGAACATGGCGGTCCTTGCCTCAGTGCTTCTCCCCTGCCAAATATATAGTTGGCCAATTTCTTCAGTCGTCTCTGCCTTGCCTGGAAGAGGGGCTGAGGCATTGCTGGGTTCTCAGTGCAGTCTCAGCCCTTCCCTCCTCTTCTCTTCTGAATTTGGAGCTGCGGCTGCTACGGGAAGGACTGCATCAGCTGCAAGGGTCAAGGGAGCACCCTAGGTGGACAGAGTCCCAGCTCCAACCTTCGAACACATCACCAAGCTAGGACTCCAAACTGTCCTGTGGTCATCAAGACAGCATCCAGTGACCATAGGATTGGTTCCCAAGATACTTAGAAAAGGTTTGCTCTCAAAAATACCTTTCTTTTCACTTTAGCTATGAACAGACAGAACCTTGAGAAGACACAGCAAAGTTCTGGAAGTTCCCTAGGCACAGTTAGCTCCCAGACTGCTCCCAGACAAAGCACCCAGAATTCATAGGCTGTCCCACTCAGTAGGCCAACTTTACGTGTTCTAACAACAGGAACAGCTGCAATAGAAGGACCAGTTCCTCAGCTTAGCAACCAGAGGCACTGCAGTTCAGCATGGTTTAATAAGTGACCACACAAACCAAGTCCTAAGTTTGGCAGACACCCCCTGGAAGGGAGTGAGTCATATGGAAGCAGAGGGATGTGGGGTCTTTCAACAAGTAATGCTGCAAAAACTGGATGGAGGACCTTCCAACAGCAGACCCATGAAAGGTCTCCTTCTCCCATGGAAAGCCGATCCGGGATCAAAGTGTACAAGAGAATCAAAATAGATAGAGGTGGCCCGGACTGTAGTTCTGTTTTGGGGGGGAGAGCTGGCAACAATGGTGCTACTAAGAGCAAACAATGCACTCTGTGCATTCCTCTATCTCCATACCTGTTTGGAGACCAGGCCTTCTGGACCGAAGGCCTTTGTTCCTGCCACAAACTAGCAAAACCCTGCAATCTGCCACCAGCACCACAAACAGTTAAATAAGTTGAGCTGATGGCTTGCGCTAAAGTATGAGAGCACATGCGGCGGGGGGCGGGTGTTCATCACACAAACTCAGCTCTTCCAATTCAGGCTTAAAAAATAAAGGTGATCCTTCTTAATAGATTTGGGCGATGGGTGGGAGAGAGAAATCCAGCTTAAATAAATCATTAACTTTCCCCAGGATGTTATCCACCTTGTTCTGACCTGCAATTTGTTTTACTGATGAATAGCATGTTTAAAAAGAGAAAAATAAAGCAGGAAGCCCAAGAGCTGATGCCAGAGTCCTGAAATGACACCTGGATCCAGGGTCAACGGAAGCTGCAGGACCAAACTGGACATGATGCTAAACATGCCTTTTGCAATCAAATCAGGTTTTTGCAATATATATATATACATACATATATATATATATATATATATATATATGTATATGTATATATATATGTATGTATGTATGTATGTATGTATGTTTGTACGTACGGAGAACAACCTGGGTGTGTGTGTGTGGGTAGGTGTTGGGGATGGCCATTAAGAGTACATTACCTGGGGAAAGCAGGTGTAACCCTTTCCTCTCCACCACGGTATTCACAAAATATCACTGTCACCTCCAACTGCTGTTAGCTTGGAAGAAAATTTCCCCTTGAGGGCTAAACCTTCAGTTGCTGTTAAAACTGCCCCATGCTGGTGCTTTCAGTTCATTGCCCCTCTTCCTCTTAATGCAGAAGAAGTGAGGAAGCTGTTTCTGGTTTCCAGCTCCCTTCAGTACAGACAGCATAGCTATTGTTCAGGGATGATGGGATCTGGAACCCAACACTATCTGAAGGTCCACTTGTTCTCTCTCCATGAGCAGATGGATAGACAGAGAGATGATGATTGATGTAGATAGACAGATATTGCAGAAATGATGATAGATGGGTGAATTTTATCAAACAAGGATTCACCCACGACTGCACCAGAATTCCTCTAGAATGGATAGAACGTGCAAAAGATCTATAAAGAAATGTGGTCCCTATGAATGAAGACAACCAGATCTTTCTATGCATGGCGGAAGTGACTGGATACTGATGGGGTCCTGAGATGTTCATCTTGAATGCATGCTCAGGTCATCCCAACAATGCTTAGACTCTTATTTCTGTCTTCACTTTTAAAATCTTGTGTTTGTCTTCATCACTTGAATGTCTCTATGTTGTCCTCGTAGCTAAATATGGAGATCCTTCTTAGCTGGAACCCAAACATCCATTGCAAATATCTGAACTGTAATTATAGGTTTCCATATCAAGACAAGATGAGAGGACGGAGGAAGAGGAGGAGGAGGAGGAGGAGGAGGAAGATAAGGAGAAGGAGAAGGAGAAGGAGAAGGAGAAGGAGAAGGAGAAGGAGAAGGAGAAGGAAGGGCATTGATTATTTCCCTGTCTTATTTGTAACTTGGAAATGTAGGTCATGAAGTCCACTCATGCCTGAATCTGCTTCTGCTTTGCTGTGGCAATGGAATACCCGCCTCCCAGTATAATCCCACAGAGAGCCTGGTTCACAAGGAGGGCACAGGCACTCCTATGAGAGGGTGGATTGACTGGGGGAATCCACTCGTCTCCAGTGCACAAAGCCAGCTTTTCATGGATAGCCTGAGCACTGGAGACCCTGCTGCATGTTCCAATTAACGCAAACAAAAATTCATTAGCAGCAATCTTGGATGAGAAGAGGGTGGCATCAGCTGCCCCAGAAATTCCAAGCAGGGCCAGACATGATCCCATACAATGCCATGCACACATTTTCACCTCGTTTTCTTTGAGTGAGTGTAATGAGGTGTGCTGATGCAACGCACTAATCCACATTTGAGCTCCATGGCACAACAGCAATGTATGTGTATACATGTGCTTGTTTTTTCCTTCTTTCTAACCCAGTTGGCCTCCGTCTAGAGTTCCCAGATCCTCTGAATTCAAGGGATGGAAAAAGAAATGGTGGAGGGAGCAACAGGTGGAAATAATTTGGGTCAGGGAGTGTGTACATGTCTGCTAATTGAGGAACAATGAGCAATGACAACCCGTAACCTTGTACATTTCTAAGCTGGGACTTCTTCCCCCACCCTGACCCTAAAGACCCCTGTGATCAATCCAGAATGGGTGTCTGGATAGATAGGATTTCTTCCCACAAGACAGAAGGATCCTCTGCCCCTCCACATCATAACAAGTACCAATCTGGTGGAACACTGTCTTACAATGACACATCACTTGGTGAGAAAGCCCTGGCATTTGTTCTCAAATGCAAACATGGCCACTATTATTCATACCATCATGATATCAAGGCTGAACTGCTGTGGTACATTTTTTCCAGGGCTGGATGTGCACACTCAAAACACTGTGGCCCCATTTTGGATGACGCAGGTCACTGAGAACATGTTGTACTTTGCTTTTCCTGGCTCAGGTCAAGAAGCTGCTGATAAGGGATAAAAAGCTCTAAACTCACAGGGACTATCCAACCTAAAAGAACACCTCTCCCACTTTTTTCCTAGCCTGGCTTCCAAAATCAACTAGAAATGCTTGCATGGTCATCAGTCTGCAATCATATAATGGTGATGGTGAGGATGATGATGTATGGCTTATGAGGAAGGGCTTAAGAAAAAACCCTAATACATGAAAAAGTACTGCAGTCCTGTCTGATTGCCCTACCTTGAGAATTCGTTATGGTTCCTTGAAGTCCTGGGACTGTCATGCTTCCATAACAGATATTGGTACTTGCCCTTTGAAGATGGAACATAAGACCAACCCCTTCTCTTTTCCAGTAGTTGAATTTGTGATTTTTCTTCTTCTTTTAGCATAGCTCTTTTTAGGTGAGTTTGTTGTGGAACTGCATTTTTCAGTCACAATTGTAGATCTCAGATCACAAGTCTGTCTCTAGTCTTACTCAACAGGGTTGCAGGTACCTCTCTGACTGGGACTAAACATGAAGAGCAGTCCAACCAGTATTGGTACTATAATGTATTCTCCCGGCAAATTCCCAAAACTATGCTAATTGAGCTTTTCAACACACTCCAGTGTGTTATTCTAATAAAAGATGAAAGGGAATATATTGACTTCAACTTCCCTTCATATAAAGAGTGGCAAACATTTATTCATTAAGATGTGAAGATACTTCAAAGTTCTCAGAAAGGCATCTCAGTCGAGGTTTTGGCAATGCCTTACCAAAACTAAGGCTGCCATAGCTGCATTTAAGTTGCACTGATTCCGTGGTGAATGAATGGAGATTAGTCAACTAGAAGTCATCTAGCTGGGAGACACTGGACACTCTTTTGCTGATGGGATTGAACACATGGGTGGTGGAGAAGGCTTGACGGACCTTTTCCCTAATCCAAGATGGGGTTCTTCTTAAGTTCTTTTGTGGCTAACGATACACTTGCATGCACTGGATAGACAAAAAGATAACAGAGAATATCTCTTGAAGAATATTCATATTATTCTCATATCAGAAATTCAGAATAAATCTTCCAGGTGTTGCTACATTCCTTTGGCTGCACCCACTAGGACCCATCTGCCAACTTGGAGTGTATGATCTGTGGGGCCAGTCTCCACATTCATGCTGGCCATGTCTCTTTTGTTCTGAGAAAAATGACAGGTTTTTTGAGTCATTGTTCTAGAGTAAACAAATTCAGCTGGTAGGAGAAGGCAGATAATAAACATTGTTCTTTTTGTATTCTCAAAACCTGATACATAATAAAGATCTTCCATCAAATTTTAATCATATTTTTAATGATTGCATGGTTTCTTCTTTTTAAAAGACCAATCTGGCTGAACCCATTAGTGTATTTTGATTATTTAATATGGAGGGCTCCCCTCGCTGCACTTCTAGTTCTTTTCATATTAGTTCCACATCAGTCCTCGCTCTGGTTTTTAATCAAAACAGTATTCAGAATATGATTCCAAAAGATTATATTTTGAGAGATTTGCGATACAGATCTTGCTGGTATGACAGATTGTAGGGAGGTCTGAGATAGCTGGATAATCAGAAGCAGGACTCGCTTGACCTTTAATAAAAGGAGAATCGGAGGGGGTGGGATAAATACACGTCTTAAGAGACTCTCAATAGGTCACCTTAATTCAGTAGTCATCTCTTAAAACCACACCGGCTGCATTTGAAGAGTGTTCTCTAATCAGCATTTTCTGCATTAATCTTCCTAACATGAATTGCGAGGGCTGGAAATATATCAGACAACCAGAACTTGAAAAGATTGGCTAAAGCTCTGAGTGGGTGAGAACTGCGTTCAGTTTACCCTTAGCTAATTCTGTATGTTCAAACCACTGTGTGAACCAGAATTTCACCATCATTCACAGTCCGCACTTCTGCAAGTTTTGCACCGCAGTTCTCTGGTCATCATTTCCTCTAACAGCAATGCATAAGTTTGGATAAATAACATCCAAATGCATTTTGTCAGAAAAACTGGTGTATATTAGGCACAAATTAATATATCCAAAAACTGTGCACAGAAATGCTTCGGGATTGTCATGTGAACTTTAATGGTGGGGGGGAATTATAATAATCCAAAGTTCAGGACAAGCCTGAAGACCAAAGAAATTCTCAAAGCTTAAGATGAAATAACTTTGAAATAGGAAAATTGAAAAAGTTGACAGAAATCAAACTTATTTATTTAGAGTATTTGTATGCCATCCCATCGCATAGCCTTGGGACAGCTTACATAAAATAAAATAAAACATAATACACATAAAATCCAGAACCACCCTGGCTGCAGATTAAAACCTATATAGTGGATGTTAAACATTATTAAAATATTGTTGAAATAAAAAGGTCTTAGCCTGGTGCCGAAAAACAAATAACGACAGCACCAGGTGGATCTCTCTGGGGAGCGCATTCCATAGTCGGGGCACCACCGCAGAGAGAGCCCTCCTCTGGATACTTTGCCTCCTAATGTCTTTCATGGAGGGTCCCCGGAGGAGGGCCTCTGCTGCCGATCTCAGGGGGCAGGAGGGCAAATACAGAAGAAGGTGTTCCTTTAGGTATCCAGGTCCCAAGCCGTTAAGGGCTTTATAGGTAATAACCAGCAAAAACTTGACAAATTTTGCTGATGTCAGATTTAAATTCTGAACTTGGCACCCAGTCCGTTAGGTCTAGTCTTTTACACAAGCACCTTGCCTCTACCTTAATAAGGCTTGGATCTTCTGTCATTCCCAATACTAGCCTAGAATTCTGAGCACTACAAGAAACACGGCATGATGCAGTTCATATTATCCAGAATTCACCCAGTCTGCTTCTCCCAGAACTCAATGCAATCTGCATTCAAACTGTGCACCTTTCTGAGCTAATGATGGAATTATCTAGCCAAGCCACAAATGCTACACTTTTCATTCAGAACTCTTTGGAAGCCCTTGTACCAAATCCACACACTTATGCTTAGTTGATACTTGAGTGGCCATCTTGTCTCCTATGGAATGGATCATTCCATGGCCCTCAAACCAAAAATGATCTCCTACTAATCATAATGATGTCGCAATGCTATTTAGTCATTCACTATGTGACTGATACAACTAAAGGCCAATGAAACCTTATAGAACATGGGCAACTCTTATTCTGTTCACATGAGTGATCCTAGCCAATCAGATAACTTTAACAACACAATCCTTACTTCTGCCAACTCAGAACTAAGTTCTATGGACTTCAGTGGGTTATATTTCCGGGAAGTGTGTACAGGATTGTGACTTATGAACCACCTTTTTGTAATGACCCTGCAATGCTGAATGGAAGGGAGATTTTTATTTTAATTCTTAAAGTCCTACACAAAAACCCCATTCCCTCTGCCTCTGCACTAATATGATTATGTAAAGATCATACTTTCCACAAGAGGCTCAAAGTAAATACATGAGAATTTTAGCTGAAACATTTTTGACATTGCCAGTGCAATCAGTACTTTGGCGAACTCTTAGTCTGAAAAAAGCCAAAACAGGACAATGGACAAAATAATTGGCAGGAGTCACTTTACCATCCAAGATCCATGTTCTACAAAAGAGTTGACCAAAAGAAAATAGTCGCTGTCTGTTTGTGTGCCCTTAACATAACAAAATGCATGAATTGTGCATCATTCAGGGTCCTACAATAGAAAAATCCCTCCCAAAGAAAAACACTATGCATTGCAGAAAATGTTCTCTTATTAGTCCTGCCAGATCCATCCAAACGTCCTGTTGCATTTTTGCAGCTACTTTGGTGACCATGCTTGTGCCTCTATTAAATTTGTCCTCAATTATCCTAGCCAATCAGGGGCCATATACACCGAAATAACTATTTTATCTTCTGAAAAGAGCTGGATCCATGCACATTAGTCTGTAATTCCTTGCTGAAGAAATGTGGGAAATATAGCAGCCACTTGCCATAGCACTGGAATGTACCTGGAGTCTCTCCTGGAAAAGGAAGGAAGGAAAAATCAGGAAGGCTGCCTTGAAAAAGCCTCTGAATGGGCCTAATACTCTTTATTACAAGCACTAATCCTTCAAATCCGACTTGAAATAATGTTTATCTTTTCACAGCTTAATTTCTTTGCCTCTAAGCGGCAGGTCACTCCACCAGCTTGTGCTGCTTCTTCCTTGATCTCCTGGGCTTACCCAAGAAGGATGCAAGGAAAAGACCAGATGACAGCCGGACTGGAAAATACCAGAAATGCCTTTATATGTGGAGGGTCCAAGGTATGGATCCAGGAAGTACCGAATATAAATTAGTGTGCACATAAATTAGCCTACAAGAGACCTCATTGTATCAGAGGGTGTTCATGGGACAGTCGCTCTTATAAACACCCATGTTTTGCTCTCGGGTAGAAGTGCCTGCATAAATGCCTGCATATTCATCACCTGGTTCTACCTTGTAGGGCCAGTGAACTGCCTCCACTGAAAGGGTGGTGATTGAGGTGATGTTGGATGACACTATGGAAGCTCTGCTGGTGGAAATGGATAATCCATGACAGCAGCTCCACCCTTGCAAACCCTCTGTGATCAGTGCTTCAGGTGCTTCCTGGCAAGCATGAACTGAGCTATTCACAGACCAAGCATTTCCAAGGATTGGTATTTATTTATGGTCTCTGCTCAAGTAACACACAGAAGGAGCAGTAGAAACGATGCATTAAACGACCCAAAACCTTTAGAAAAGCATATGGAGAAAGCAACCAAGTAAAAAATGCATGAATGCGCGCGCGCACACACACGCACACACACACAGGATCCACAGCTGATGTAGAGTCCATTTTCAGGTTATTTATTTATTTAACATATTTGTATGCTGCCCCCTTGCAAACAAGCCTCGGGGTGGCTAACAGCATAGAAATATAACTTAAAAAACAATATGCAGTTTAAAACTGGCCCATCTCAAAGTCTAAAAATTAAAATATATAAATATAATAATAAATAACCATATAAAATTAACAATTTAACAATTAAAATATGTCTTAAATAAAAAGGTCTTCGCCTGGCACCGAAAAGCAAATAATGACAGCACCAGGCGAGCCTCTCTGGGAGCGCATTCCATAGGTGGGGCGCCACCGCAGAGAAAGCCCTCTTCCAGGTACTCACCCTCCTTATTTCTCTCACGGAGGGTTCCCAGAGGAGAACATCAGCTGCCGATCGTAGGGGGCGGGAGGGCATATACTCCAGGACACAAACCTGACTGTGTGTTTCTGGCTAATGTCAACAACGCAGCAGCGCCTGTAAGTCAGGTACCCCACTAGCTTGGCATCTTCATACTTTCACATCTGGTTATACTTTCTGCATTTGGATGGCTATGCAGGAAGAGTTGCCCAGACATAGGTGCTGCGCTTAATTGTATGGAGCACCCATACGTTGCCAGCTCCTTGTTTATTAATTTATTCGATTTATACCCCACTTTTTCCTTACAATAAAATCAATTCTCCTCCTGCTGCTCTCCCTCTTACCCTCACAATAGCAACATCCCTGGGACATTGTTGGGCTGAGAGTCTGTGACTGGTCTTAATCACCCAGTTGCCTCCATGGCCAAGCAGGGGCTAGAACCTGGGTCACCTGACTTCCAGACCCACACTCTTAGCCACTATGCCACGTGGGCTCTCACATGTAGGCTCCTTGTACTCAAATGTAGATGCCACTTTGCAAAGTGTGAATGTCCAAGAAGTCTGGAGGAACATTTTACTCGCGCCGTTCCCATCTGTTCTGTTTCCTCACGATGTTGAGGGAGGAAGTGACTGCTGGGGGATTGGGTAAGGTTTCAGTGCAATAGCTCATGAGATGTCACAGAAGTCATGAGATTTTTTCAACATTGGACAGAATGAGCAAAATGGCATCAGGGCATCCCTCTGAAGCTACAAAGTCCGAAGGAAATAGAAGTGAATGGTGAGAATGGCACAGTTGGAGAGAGTGAGTGAAAAAGGCAGAGCAGACCAAACAAGGGGGGAAACCAACCAAAATGCTTTCCAGTGGAGACTGTTTACCTGTTCAGTTGTGCACCATCTGGAATAAGCTCATCCAAGGTCGAATAACTTGTGCATTGCATGCATGGATGACACAATCAGCCTCTAATAGTTTGATTTATCTGAACGGAAGACCTGGCTGCCAACTCTGAGGACCAGGCCTGCTCTTGCCCCTTTGTTGCCTCCAATCAGCTCATCAATCCCTGCTCAATACCCAGATCGATTCCCCTGATTTATGGAAGCAGAATCCATGGGGCTGTATTGATCACAAGTGACTTACTGTAAAATGTTGACCCCAGTGAACTTGGGGAGAGGCTGGTATTGGGTTGATCTATAGATGACCTCTTAATTAGCACAGCGATTAAATTATGGGCCGGGATGGTAGTCATGTGGGGAACAAAGCCACATTCTTTTCTTGGCCTCAGATTGGGTTATTAGTCTGTGAAGAAAGTGTTTGGTGACACTTTTAATTAAAGCCCAAGAATACCGAAGGGTGTGCGCCTTTCTGTCAAATCTTTGTCAAGGGCAGTGTTGCTCTTTTAACTGAATTAGAATGATGACCCATTAACAATGGCCTACTTTGCCCATCCCGGAACGTAGTTATTTGCTCCCGGAAGGAAGTGTTATGGCCCCTCTCAACAGGTCAGGCAGACTGAAAGGAAGGGGAGTTCTCATGCTCAGTCCTAAACCCAAATTCCAGGACCAACCAAGATCAGCCATCTGTGAAGGACCACATAGCCAGGCGAAACTCACAGTTCAGTCCAGACAGGTTGTGGGGATGAAGCTTGCTCTCTCTCTCTCTCTCTCTCTCTCTCTCTCTCTCTCTCTCTATCACACACACACACACACACACACACACACACACACTCTTCTGCCCTTCAAGTTCAACACTTTTGTTTCATAATACTCATTTGAATATTTTAATTAGAGTTTTTTAAAAATACTTTACATTATATCTTTGTACAAGGACAGAAAATAAACAAACTTGTATTTGCACTATTAAAGAATCCTTTTCAGCATACCAGACAACATGGCTGACAAACACATTTCATTTAAAAATTGCAAATTAGAAGCAAAAGGGTAACAAAAAAGAGTGATAGGGGAGTGTTTTTGTTTTTGCAAGGATAACAACTGGTCTGCAGAAAATAACCCCTTGTACCCTACACAGATATTTTGGGAAGGAAGGAAGGAAGGAAGGAAGGAAGGAAGGAAGGAAGGAAGGAAAGAAAGAAAGAAAGAAAGAAAGAAAGAAAGAAAGAAAGAAAGAAAGAAGAAAGAAAGAAAGAGAGTCCTTTCCATAACCACACTGAGAGTTTGCATTGTACATAGGACATGATCAGTCTACAACAGAGGCCATCTCTTCCCAGAAGTTCAGAAACCATTCATTGAACCTTCCTAGAGCTCAAAGGAGTTCAGCAAAACTGGGTGTCCAAACCCAGCACCTGGAACATGTTCAAATAATATAGCATAGAGAAGTCTGCACACTTGCTTTCCTCTTGGGGTGCAACAGTCTTCATGGAAGTTGTGCATATATAAGAATATATCTTCTCTTTAACCACCTTGAGAAGCTGTAGCTGCAGATCATGCTTTTAAGAGTGCAGAGACAGAAACACACACAGAGAAAGAGAGAATTCACACTGGGCATGAGGGCTACTGTTCTTGGAAAGCCTTCAAGTTCTGGACGTTCTTGAGATGTTTCACTAACACACTGGGCTCAATGAGCCTATAAGAAAGGAAAGTAAAAAAAGCAACAACAAAAGAAAATTTCATTAGGACCTTTCATAGTAGTGGATGTAGATATGAGATTTGTAAAATCAGCATTATCAACTGCTCAGAAAGAAACTTACCTTGGGACTGGGGGTGAGAGTATATTATTAGAATAATTACAACATAAAAATATACATTTGTTAACCTGTCCTCTTGTATCCTCAAAGAGTAATGCACATGGAGGTTAATGCTGACTTTAATAATTAAATGAAGCCTATCTTAGGCATCCTAGGGACTGCAGGTGGCGCAGTGGTTTAAACCGCTGTGCTGCTGGGCTGGTTGATCGAAAGGTCGCCGGTTCGAATCTGCACAACAGGGTGAGTTCCCGTTGCTCCGTCCCAGCTCCTGCCAATCTTGTAGTTTGAAAGCATGCAAATGCGAGTAGATAAAAAGGTACCACTTTGGTGGGCAGGTAACAGTGTTCCATGCACCTTGATGAGCACGGAGACTGTCTGCAGACAAACGCTAGCTCTCTCGGCCGGGAAACGGAGATGAGCACCACCCCCTGGAGTCAGGCATGACTGGACCTAACGTCAAGGGGAAACTTTACCTTTACCTTTATCTTAGGCATGCCTGTATTAACCAAATCTTAGTCTGCTGATTGTGTGTGTGTGTGTGCACACATGTGCAGATTTATATGGGAGGCTGGTAGGTACAAATGGTTTGACTATGTTGAGAGAAGAAAAAGCAAGTGTTAAATTGCAGATGAGGGACCCCCAGAAAATCATTCTCTACTTTTGAATTTACTGATCAAGTTTACATATAAGAAGAAGCCACTGATTTCCTTGCAAGGCCTTGACTGCAGCTGCAGTTTAGAACTGCTGCGGAAGTGAACCATGGCTTGTTTTTGCATGTGAACCCAGCAAGGGTAGGTCGTGGTGGTGGTTAACCTGAAATCCTAAAAGACAGGATGAGCTCTGAGTGGCTTGTTAACCACGCCAACAACCCATCCTCACCATGTCTGCACATAAGAGCAAGCTAAAACGCACCTTCCAGGTGGATCAAATATTTTAAAGAGTTGCTACCAAAGCAATGAGGATCTCTATGGGAAATTTGCCTTCTTATAACTTGAAATGGCAAACTGGGCCTCTATCAAACATGCATGCTGAACCTGGAGGTGTTCCCATTCAGTCCCATGCAACCTGGCTTGTGACTGGAAATGGTCAGAGGTGGAATCCAACCACGTTCTAGACCCAAAATGTCTAGACATCTGTTAGCAACTCACCTTTCTCACCTCTTTAGGACTGGTCTGAATGCTGTCCTCAGTTTGTCTTTGTGCTGTCCAAGACAAACTTCACTCAGATCTAGAGAGCCTTGAGTAGTTTTCATGCTCCTCCCAAAGCCTGTTTTAGCAAGAGAGAAACAGAACTAGATTTAGCTGTAACAAAAGAGAAGCATGACCTGATCAGGGTCAGCGGGCATGTTTTTCTCAAAATATTGATGGAGAAGACCAAATATTAAACATCAGATTAGATCCAAAAGTGCCTTTCTGTTCATCGTTGTATCTTAGCTGTGATCCCTTGTTGGACATTCATGTTTTCCTTGGCATGGAGCTCTTCAGCTGCATGCAATCCTGTACCCACTTACCTGCATGGAAGCCCCATTGAAGCCAAGGCATTTACATCTGGGTAGAAATGCATAGGATTGCAGTAATATTGTTGCTGGATTTTGTTTTGCTTTGCTTTGCTTTGCTTTTTCCTTGACGGTGTTCTAGTTTTGTTTCAACTGTAAATGATACATTGCATTTCAATACATTGGACACCACTCCAAGAGGATGTTTACCTTGGTGTTTCCCACAACTGGTTAATACAAATAAAAGTGTGGAACTGCTTTGCATGTCGATTGTGCATGTGTTTAACAGATTAAGAAATTTGCAACAGCTACCAGAGAGAGAGAGAAAGCGTATTTAGAGACAACTTCTTCTTGTAGGTGTGTCATTTGTGTGTGCAAATGCACATATTTGCAAGCCTTTTTTCAGACCTACTTTCCATTTGTCTGAAAGAAGAATTAACATTTGGACCCTGGGTCCTTTCTTTCCATTCTCCAACAGCCATGGAGCCAATACAGTGACTTTGTGACCCTCTCAGACTCTTGGCCCAACCTACCTTGCAGGGTTGTTGTTGTGGGGATAAGGTTGACAGCAAGAGCAGGAGAATGATGTAAGCTGCTTTGAGTTTTTTGTGAGAAAAACGGTGTGACATACAGCTAATACATGTATAAATAGGTGGGATATAAATAACTAAATAAATATGCACCCAGCTGAAGTATTCTATACTGTTTAGTGGCCGTTCCATATGCAATGGTATTCATTCATTTCTATGCTGCCCAAAAGCCAGAGCTCTCTGGCAGTTTATACAGTCCATTAAAAAAGATGATAAAAATAAAAATATCACAAAATCAGAAAAATATTAAAAAGTTTAAAGCTGCTAAAACAAAGAATAAAGGCAAAGAATAACATCAAAAGAGGGACTCTACAAAACACACAGTGATCCTTCTCAAGCCCCTGGTTGGCTGAGCAAGTCTTTAAAACTGCAGGAAATGGACCATCTTCTCTGGCACTGAAAAGATGACAGATTCTGTCCCAGCCAGACCACAGGGGGAGCTGATTCCAGGGATGGGAGCCACCACCGAGAAAGCCATCCCCCTTGTTGCCACCTCTCACACTACCTTTGGAGTTGGCCTTCAGTGGGTCCCAGAGTTGAGCGTAGGGTCCAGGTGGATCATGGCTGGGAGAGGCACTCTGATGTGCATTGTGGGCCTAAACCATGAAAGCTGTTAGAGCTTAGAGCCAGCACTTTGAACTGGGATGCAGGTGGGCTGGATTTACCCTTCCCTGTGCAGATCTCCACGTCCTGGTTATTAATCCACTGGCTCCCCATTGAAGTCCGGGCCCAATTCAAGGTGCTGTGATCACCTACAAAGCCCTGAACGGCTTAGGTCCTGGGTACCTAAAGGAGCGCCTGTGTCCATATATGCCCTCCCGCCCCTTGAGATCGGCGGCAGAGGCCCTTCTCCAGAAACCCTCTGTAAAGGATATTAGGAGGGTGAGTACCCGGATGAGGGCCTTCTCTGCAGTGGTGCCCAATCCATGGAACGTGCTCCCCAGAGAGGTCCACCTGGTGCCGTCATTATTTGCTTTTCGGTGCTAGGCCAAGACCTTTGTATTTAAACATTATTTTAATTGTAATGTTATTGATTGATTTTATTGATTTTAAAATTTCACCAGAGTGTCTCCACTATTTTATGCATTTGTATAATGGAATTTATTTATGATTGGAAGCCGCCCCGAGGCTTATGTGAAGGGGGTGGCATATAAGTTGTCTAAATAAGTAAGTAAATAAATAATCTGGCTGCCACATTCTGCCCCAGCTGCAGCTGCTGAACCTTCTTCAAGGGCAGTCAATGTAGAGGACATTGCAATAATCCAGTTCAGAGATCACCAGAGCATCGACTACCAAAGCCAGGCAGTCCCCACTGAAGCTGGTCAAAGGTGCTCCAAGCCACCAATGCCACCCAAGACTTGAATGAGAAAGATGGGTCGGACAACACCTCCAAGCTACAAAGCTGCTCCTTCCAGTGGAGTGCAACACCAGCAAGATCTGATCAGACATATCCAGTCAAAGGACCCACCCTCCAGCAGCATCTCAGTCTTGTTTGGACTGAGTTTCAATTTGTTAGCCCCATCCAGTTCATTCTCATAGCCAGACACTGCTTTAGCGCATCCATATCACAATGTGCTGACAACGAAAAGGTGTGTGTCATCAGCACACCCATGGCAGCATTCTCCAAAACTCCAGATGATCCTGCTCAGAACAAATACCTATGGGAATGACATTTCTCTTCCCAGCCTGCCTGCCATGAGAGCCATCAGATGACAAACTCTTGGTGCAATCCATTTGGGATCCAAACAGATTCTATGGAACTCCTAGCCTGTTGATTTCAGATGGGCACCAACATTATTTCTTTTTCAGGCAGGATGGGAATCAAATAGACACATTTATGAGGTTGCTTGGTTCTATATAGTCCATCAGTACAACGATGCTTTGCTCATGCTCAAGGAACCCAAGACTTTTTGGGTCAGTGCACACATATGTAAATTGGAGAGTCTTGTGGACCTTTGCACCAAAATGCTGCCTGGATGGTCCATTCATAACATGAAATAACATGTTACTTGGCCAGTCACAAAACACACATTTCCCAGAAGACAAAGCAATGAAATTGAAAGGAAAGTCCCTGCCCAAGAATGCAAGTAAAGGCAGAGGTGTGCAAAAGCCATTCCCTGAACTCCAAAATGCAAAAGCCAAAACAGAAACAAAACTCCAAACTGCAAAAACAAAATGAACCAAACCGAAATGAAACGAAACGAAAAAGCAAAACAACTTCTCTTTGGAGTGAACCAGCTTCTCCATTAAATATTGATCATGATGGACTGAGAAATAAAATTAAGAGGGGCAATGAACAAGAACATCTTGAGAATGGTCAGTTTGCAGCCCACGGTCACCATATTGGAGACGTCTGCTTAAACCAGCCATCAAGGAAAGAAGTGTTAACATTCTTATGTATGTAAGAACTCCAAAGAAGCAAGTGAATGACTGAATTTAGTAGGTGCTGAATAACACCCTGAGTGGCACAACAGAGTGCTATTCTACTCCTTCCCTGCCCCAGTTCTTCCCCCCATACTTCCTCCGTGAGGGCCAGCACAAGTTTCTGTCTACCCGTTTTATTCTCATAACAATCCAGCTTGCCTGGGGAGGTTCCCCACCAACAATGCCTAAATGGGACCTCAGCCTGATGACACTGGGACATGCAAGCCTTTTGGCTTACTTCGTTCACAGGTCTCAGAAATTGATTTTAAGCTGATATGAATTTAGGGGAGATAAAGATCACTACTACAAGCCCAGGCTGAAGACCCGTCTATTTGCGAATAGAGTTAGATGAATTCTGAGAGTGAGATGGATTAATTAAATCAAGGAAGTCACAGCCTTGAGTTTACAAAAGCTGAGCAGGACTTCAAAGACAGATCATTGTGGGGGGGGGTGCACTCATTCACAGGCCCAACATAACTCAGACTCAGGTTAACAGCGCATCACAACAACTATTTACAAATAAAGTTAGAATTCAGGTGTACCCAAAAATACTCCAAGGGGAATAGTCATTACTATTGATATTGCTGTATTGAAGGATTTTTGTTTTGGGAAATGGGAGGTGAAGATCAACAGAAAATGAGAAAGAAAGACAGAAAGAAGAAAGAAGAAAGAAAGGTGGGGAAATTGTATGAATACCGGGGGTGGGGGGCGGTCAGAGAATGGCAGAGAATTGAATGCTCTTAGACAACATTGGTGGAATTTCTGACTGTTCCTTTGACCAGAATGAGCAGTGCTTCTGATTGGGGGAAGAAGGGAAAGTCAAGGTGGATATCTACCTTCAGTTCCTGCTGCATATTGACAGGTGTCCCCCAGCATAGGGTATGAAGCATAGTTTAGTGAAATAGACTGCAGGTTGAAGGTAGAGTTCTTAAAGATCTTGGTTTGCTGGGCCAGCTCCTCCAAGGTCTTCTCATGCATGGGTTGAGTCCGCACAAGACTGCCCGAGGGCCTGCCCTCACTGCATTGTCCGCCACCACCAGGGGGCCTCCCCCTGAGCACCAAACAGTCAGGGCTGTCCGTCCGTTGAGCAGGATGGGCGGGGGGCCCCACAATCACATTGGCTCCTGCTGTATGGGCTAAAGACCAGATCCTGGGCTTCTCCGGAACATCATAGCGTAGGCCTTGAGTTCCAAGGTTGCCCACCAGTGTGGTCCCCTTGTGGCCAAGCAGGTCCCCTGTGATGGCCGAGTCACCCTTGGCACAGGGGAAGGCATGAAAATGACTGAGCGGGGTCAGGCTGCAGCGGCTCTTCTGGGACTCGGCCAAGGTGCCCCCGATAATCAGGCCTTCTTGGAGGAGATGCTTTGGCTCCACTTCTGTCTTCATCTCTGGCTCCTCCTCTTCTAGGTCCTCCAGATCACTCAGCCGTAACTCCTTTTCCTCCTTGCAGCTTTTGTGGTCTGCATTGTGGATTAAAATCAGGAGCAGGGAAAGAAAGGTGGGTGTAGAGAGGCAAGACAGTAAGTACCTTCACTTATCGGCTACTTCTTATGACTCGAGATAGAACAGCATAAACCATCTTGGTTCCTCAGAAGAGGGAAAGGCAGAACTTCATAATTAATAAGCAAAATGCTTCCACTCCCTGGCCTCATATATGCAAATTAGGGCAAAAAAAAAAAAAAAGAAGCCTTATCACAAGAAGAGGAAAAATAAGAACATAAAAGACTGAAATGGCTGCATCTCTGGAAGGACTAAATGTTTCCCATATCCTCAAAGCCCTAAAAATACATCAAATACTCAAGAGTATTTTGTACTAATTGGGAAGGGCAAGATTATGGTCCCTGTTTTACAGATGCTTCATCAGCCATCACATGTTCATGCATCTCCATGTTCAGCTGCAGTCTGTCTCTAATTCTGGAACAAACCAATGGGAAATCACCTGCACAAGTCACCTTGCATAAATGCTTAGGAATGTTCTTAAACATGCATGTGTACTCATCTGAGAGGGTGTTTCTAAACGCTGTTTGTGGGTCTCTGGAAACATCTGGCTGACCTGATTTTGAGAACAGTGTGCTGGACAGTCTTGAAGTCAGATCCAGGTCGACTCTGCTTAGATATCCGTTTTTCCTGGAAATTAGTTGCCCATTATTCAAAAAATGGTCTTTCTGTTCAAACCCTACCTTTGTCTTCATTTTCACTGCCACAATCTTCTTCGTTCCTTCTACTGTCGTCTCTCCTCTCTTCTCCTACTTTGTTTTTGGGAGACCAGGTCATCTTGTTCTCCTTCTTGAGGCGCCGGCGTGCGTTGGCAAACCAGGTGGAGACCTGCGTGAGGGTCATCTTGGTGATGATGGCCAGCATGATCTTCTCGCCCTTGGTCGGGTACGGGTTCTTGCGGTGCTCATACAGCCACGTCTTCAGGGTGCTGGTGGTCTCCCGGGTAGCATTCTTGCGCCTGGCTGAGCTGCTGAAGTCCACCGTTCCATACCTGGTCAGAGTCATACAGAGAATCTGTGAAGGGAACTTGGGCAGGGAGGGCTGGAAGCTATGGAGCTCTGCAGATGGTTCTGCAATCTCAGAATGAATCAGTCATCACTGTAACTAGGGGAATATTCAATAAAGAAACTGGCTGGAGAGGAGAGGAGAGGAGAGGAGAGGAGAGGAGAGGAGAGGAGAGGAGAGGAGAGGCAGGATTGGTGCCAAGTGTCAGCATCCTTGAGCCCCACATCCAGCAGGCCTGCATAGTCCCAAGTCCCTTGGTTTGGTCTTCTGCTTCCCCAGTGAAACCTATTGTTTTGACCCCCAGGGTGGAAGGAGGGTGGAAGGTGGATTGTAGGACCTGGACTTGTGCTGATCCCACTCTAGAGTAATAAAATAGGGTTGGGGCCTTGCTGCTTAGGCACACATTGAAATCCCTGTCTGTTTTGGTCTGTACCTCCATCACCTCCACCTCCACCTCCACCTCCATCTCTTTCTTCAACCCTATCTTCTTTCTGATATGTTTTATTTGGGACTCTCCCATTTCCTTATCTATTACAATTCTACTTACCTCCTGCTTTTTCCCCCTTCAAGGAACCCAAGGAAGCCTCCTCTCCATTTTATCCTCACAACAACCTTAGAAGGTAGACTGGCCAGAAAGTCAGTGACTCGTGAAAAGCCACCAGTTGCACTTGGTGGGTAAACCTGGGCTAGATCCCTGGTTTCTCCAGCCCAGCACTCTCACTATTAGACCACACTGGCTCACTTGGATTGGGTCCTTCCTTCAGTGCACTAGCTGACTCTCCTGCAGAGCTAGAGAGATTCGCCAGATTGCCTGGCCTTAAAACACGCCAAGGGCCATGAGCGACCAGCAGGGCAGGATGAAGACTGCTGGGGAGCTGAAGTGCTTGGCTCACCTGCTCAAAGTGCCAGTTACCTGTCGTACTGGTACTGCCCAAAGGAATGCTCGTAGGTGTAGTAAGCAGTCGCTCCAGGCTGCGCAATCCCTGTGTGCAAAGCGGAGGAGCTGTCCTTCATCTCGTACTGAGGATTCTATAAAAGAGGGAAAAGCAGTTTCAGGTTCTGCTCCCCAGTCTGCTCTTTTGGGACAGCAGGAATCCCAACTAAGCATGAGCAACAGCTGTGTGAAATGACTTTTACTCTGGATTAATCCCATTTACATTTGGAAGCATGAACGGGGTCCAGACTGCCCTCTGCGGTATGCTTTTCTGGGACCAAGTCCTAGTGAGGATTACTTTGGAGTAAGTACAGATAGGATTGTACCATGGCTGGCCACAAGTTCCTGAGACCTGTGTCCTCACCTGGACACCATCAAATATATATATATATTTTAAATTACAGGACTTGTCTCCACTCCTTTCACACATACACAGTTCCCGTGTTAGGCTGCCAGCTCCACAATGCAGTCCTGAGCCTACGATTTGAGAAACACTTCAGTGAATTAGACTCCCTGAAAGCGTCTGTACTTTCCTCCAAGTAAACAAACACAGGCCTGCATTACTAAAAACCTTCCCATCTTATGTGCCAAGTGTCACTCAGTTTCCTGGCTGTACTCCAGCCTGGTGGTGCATTTCATTGTGTGTGTGTTTGTGTAAAATCTGAGTGTTTGGAGACAGAGCTGGCGGTGCAGCGCAGGGCGTGTTCTATTTTGAATGAGTTTTCCCTGAGTTTTGGAAGCTCCCTGCATCTTGATAGATCCAAGAGCAGAGTTGAAATCCTAGTTAGACGTAGCTCAACTACCTTGAATCCGGGACTTACCTCTGTGTAAACACATGCAGAACTGAGCTCTGCATACCTGAGCAACCTGGCTAGCTTTAAAAGGGGGGTGGAGAGTCTGCTAGAGGGCGAGTAGGCTAGCCATGGGCTTTTAGCCATAGCCTAGCCCCAAAAGCATGCCTAAGGGCACCAGTTGCTGAATGCGGGATCCTAAGAACTGACCCAACAGGGCTCTTATGTTCTTAGTGTGCTTCTCTCCCCTTTCCCCCTTCCTTCCCTTCACCCTCTTTCCCTTGCTGCTAGAATATACATTGTAAGCTATTTGGGAGCAGCAATCAGGTTTAGATTTTTGCAGTATAACTATTGGTACTATTGCAAGTCCAGAGGGCAGGGATGGGGCTACACAGGTCTGCTATACCTCAGGATGGAACTCATGTTTACCCTTCACTGGGAAATGGTTCCCATGGAACTCAACGGCATCTCCTTCTGGGCAGACTTGAGTAGTTTCGAACCACGCAGGAATAATGGCTAACTTGGGTGTTTCAGTTGCAGTCTCCCAAGGAAATCCCACATTATGCCCTGGAGCTTACTTCTAGGTAAACGTGGATAGGATTGGAGCCATGAACCTGGATTCCGTGTCTATGCTAGGAGGAAAGTTCTGCAGAGTTCAGCAAGGCATACCCCACACACGCACACACTTAAACATGCAAGATCCGTGAATAAAACTGCACAGCTGCCTCCTTGCTCGTCCAGCATCAAAAGAAGCATCTGCAAGTTCAACCCAGAGTATAATGGGTGGGGTTGGCTCCTGAGTCCCTAATCCCAAACAGGTTTACTCAGAAGTGGGTCCGATGGATTCCAGTAGGATTTTCTGCAGTGTAAGTGTGCTCCAAGCACTAAAGGATGGGCTGCAGTAGGGAAAAGAGACAGATTTTAGTTCCCAGACTGACTTGCAATCCTATGCAGTTTTCCTCAGAGAATTCTCTCCTGAATTCAGTGGGATTCACTTCTGAGTAAGCACAGGAAGTTTTCTTTTAAGCAAATCAAACCATGGCCCACTCAATAGGGAGTGGGAACTGCTCTCCAGAGATGGGCAGGAAGTTTTCCAGTCCTGCTTGGAGATGCTGAAGCCAAAGATGGGGAGGGGGTTCCCCTCAATTTTCTATGACCCCCCCTTTTCCTTTAACCTCCAAATACATCTTTAAAATGCATTTTTATATTTTAAGGGGCTGCAAACCGGCTGAACCATCTGCCCTCACCTCCAGTTCCTCTGGCGCAAGAACATGTGTGTGAGCTGCTGGCCTGGCTGTTTTAAATGCAGCTGGACCCATCTTCCTGCACATACCTTAGCACTGTCCTACCCCCGTGATCCTGAGGTGCCTTACATGCATTTGTCACAAACATTTATTCATTTCATTTCTCTGTCCTCCACAAGCCAAAGCTCCCTGGGTGGTCTATACAGCCCATCCATTCCGATGATAAAAGACACAATAAAATATCACAAATCAGGAAAAATGTTTAAAAATTTCAAACAGCCAAATAACAAGGAATAACAAGAGAGAGAGACTTTGAGAAACACCTGGCGAGCCTGTCGAGTCCTGTCAAAGGAGAAGAGGGCCCGCTTAACCTGGCTACAAAAGCACGGCAGATTCAGCGCCTGCAGGGCTTCAGTGGAGAGGTTGCGCCATGGATGGGGCCACCACGGAAAAAGCCCTCCCCTCGTTGCCACCCTCCTCGCTGCCCTTGGTGTTGGCACCCAGAGGAAGGCCGCAAGGCTGAGCAAAGCAACTGGATGCACCTACACTCTGCGTTATCTTTGGTACCCAGTGAGCGCAAAGGTGCTCTCGAGGTCTGAGCATCCCCGCGCCAACAGGACTAGCGCCCGGCTCATCCAGCGTGGGCACCGAGTCACTCACCAGCGAGCCATAAAGAGCCGAGGTCTCCGCGCCGTACGGAAGGTAATTGGCGTAGCCCTGGCCGGCCGCGGCGGCTGCGTAGGGAGAGCTGTACATGCCCAAGGCCGCATTCAGATCCGTCCTGGAGGTCGCCAGGAGCCGGTTCTCGTAGGAGGGGCAGCAAAGGGTGGCCGTCTGAGAAGAGCCCGAGGAAGCGTCCGACACGGATCGGGACCCGGAGTCGCAGCGAGCGGCGCCGGGGCTGGCTGAGACGAAAAACTGGGTTTCAGGAGAGAAAAGTGAGAGAGGGTGAGCGCCCGGGGAGAGGAGCGCGCGCGCGCGCGGTGCGGGGGCCGCGCGTCGCCTGGAAAGCCCATGCGGGGCGGGCTGGGTCCTGAGCCCCCGAACCGGTGCAGCGCGCCTGCCAGGAAACCTGCTTGCTGAAACCTGGCTGGCCGAAGGAGCTAAATTCAGCGGAGGCTGGGAGGAAATGGAGAGCAGGAGCGGCCAAAAGAGGCGAGCATCCCTCGGACGCGGCGAAGGAGAGCGAAGCCCGCATCCCCGACCGACCCAAGCCCAGTTTTACCCCAGAGCTCCCATCACGGATGCCAAGGAGGGCGGGAGAAGAGACGCAATTGCCCACCCTGACAATCCAAAAGAAAATCTTAGAAGACCCCGCCACCTCCTTAAATTGTCGGGGGCGGGGGGGGGCGTGTTGCAGGTGTAGTATTATATTAAAGCTTCCTGTTTCATTCACTGGGGCGGGAGGTTACACGGAGGAAGTGGCCAAGTGAAATGGCATCAGACAGGAGGCGATGACAAACAAAGCACAATTCTCTTTTTAAAAGTCCAGAAGCGAACTAGGAATCGGCTTTTAAAAAGGAGGCAAACATATAAGAAAGATGTGTTCATTTACCCATTATTCCAGGTGCGTTAATAATCCCACCGGGAAACAAATAAGGGCTCGGGAATTAAACAGCAGTCCAAGAATCTTGCCTAAGCATATCTGATCAACTGCGTAAATGTATTATTTAGTATATTTGCAGTAAATCTCTCTCCCATTTCCCTTCTCTCTCTCTCTCTCTCTCTCTCTCTCACACACACACACACGTGTTCGAGAATTCAATAACTTTGATGAAACAGAACGCAATGGGAGAAAACGTTTACTCAGAAGTAAATGCCGTTTTAGGCTGGCATGTTCTGCCCGGAAATGTGTGCCCGTCGCTTTAGGTTATTGCTTCGCAACCTTAGCAATAAATAAAGTCGTTCGGCAGAAATCAATGATGTGCAAACGCTTTGGTGTTGCTGATAAAAGTTTAGGTTCCAATCTTCCCGATGAAGCGCCCTAGGGTCAGCTCAGAAGGCAGGGAAGGGGGTACAAAACTGATCTCCCCAAGTCGTGCTTTCCAGACCAACCCTCTTCCTGAAGACCCCCACTCTAAGGACTGCCAGCCCAAGGACACCCCCTGCATTTGGAAATCAAGAACAGATTTGCAGATGAGATGAACGTCAGGATTGCTTTCACGTGCCCTCCTTGCACACGCAGGAACGAGTGACTTGCTTCGCCTGGAGTCCAGTCACTGGTGGGGTGAGAGACGGAATTAGGGGCTGAAGGACTTTCCTGGGAGCCCGTCCCGTTCACATCAGCGGGATTCACTTCGAAACCTACCTGGGCGAGACCACGTCCATGGTGCGCGAGCATTCGGGTTCATTCAGAAGCGCAACGCTCCAGAGAGGAGAGCGCAACGCAGCCTCTCCTCCAGTCATTTACACCCAAACAAACGAACAGCCCGCGAACCAAAGAAACGCGAACGGAGCTTTGAGAAAAGGAGACGGAACACACCTGCATTCGAACGACACGCCACATGCCGCCCCCCCCAGCTCTCCACTCCCCCAAAAGTGAAGGATGCTAGGACTTACCTGAGAAGACGTGCTGTAAGGATAGCCGAGCTGAGAAAAAGACATAGCTGCTTTCCAATTTTTCGTTTGTTTTGCTAGACTGGATTTTATTTTTTTAATTTTTTTTTCGGGGGGGGTGTTCTTGGAATAGAGGAGAGGTTTGGTGACCCCCCTCCCCTCCCAAATCCTGTGTCCCTGAGTCTTCACCCCCTCCTTCCACCGTTCTCACACCCCATCTGCCCTCTCCCTCTTGATGGCCATTAATTATTGTTGCTGTTCTTAATTATTTCTCCTCTTCCCCCCTCCCCCATCCCACCAGCCTCAGTGATACAGGATCGCAAGCGGTCATCTGCGATAAGAGGCTTACCGCTCGGACCCGAGGCCCCCCCGTCCCCACCCCCTCCTCCGCCTCATCCTGACGTTCCTGGAAAAGAATAGTGCGAGATGGGGATCATTTTTGGATGGCCAAGGAGAAAAAGGATCCGTGGGAATGTGTGTGCCCCCAAAAGAACATGAGTTTCGCCGGGAAGGCAAGGAGAGGGGTTGTTGGAAAGAAATTGGTGATGGAGGGGTGATAATAAGGGGGGGGGGGAGACGTCAAGGCCGGCGAGCTCTCGAGGAGTGGGCTTGCTCGCTTTTGCCTCTGCGCTCGGGTCCTCGAGCGCGATCTGAGCAGGAGTGACGTCAGCAGTAATCCCGAAATCTTTGCCAATCATCTCGGAAGATCTTTAAGATGCGCCCGACAACACTTGTTTCGCCTTGGCTTCAATGTGGCGTTCCGGGGCGCCAAAGGCAAGCCTGCTGCCCTCCCTGACGCAGCTGAGCTGGTGGGGGGCGGGGGAGGAAGGGTTAAAGCCGGCTTTCCCCTTTCTCCCCCCCCACCAGCTGAAATGTGTGCTTGCTTGCTTGCTTGCTTGCTTGCCTCTCTCAATCCCCCACCCCCATTAACCCCATCCAAAACTGCAGTCGAGAAAACAAGGGGCATGGTTACCCCCCACCCCCGTCCGCTTACTGCACGACTCCCAAAACAAGGCCGCCTCCTAAATGCAAAGGGACACTCCACCCCCTTTCCTTCCCCCTCCTCTCAGCCTGTCTTTCCTCCTTTTTCAATCGTTCCCCACTTCTGTTTGTCTTTAACCAACCCAATTGCCCACGAGGAATCAAGGATCTGGATGTTGGCCGCATGCGGCCACCACCCACCCAAATATAGCACCTTCCCTGGGAGCAAGGGACATCTCAGACCTCTTTAGGGTGCCTACACGCACGCACGTATTCAGACGTGATTGCCCTGGAGCGGGACTGCAGTCCTAGACATACGTCCTCACCATTGCACTCAGTAAGATTTGCTTCTGATTAAATGCGGATTGGATGGTGGTCTTCATCTTTTCTCCTCCTCCCTTTCTCTCCACTCAGAATAAACTCTGCATGGATTTTACCAGGGCATGAAGGCAACACGGTCAACTCCAAAGCTTCATGGCCCAGTACAGAGGGGTGCAGAATCTATTCCAGTTCACTCTCAGAGGGACAGGTAGCTATCCACAAAATGATGACAGGCCAGGGTGTTTGTCCCTGGCCGGACACTGCAAAAGTGGCAGAATCAAATGAAGGTGCTGGGTGGCAAGGGAAGGAGGACGCATGAAGAAGGGCCTTTAGCTGTAACCATCCCTCTTATGTTTTCCTTTGCGTGTAAATATAGATTGCAAACTTCCTGGGTCAGAAACCTTGCGTTGTCATCTGCGACTCAGCAATCATTATGATTGCTAAAAGTCAGTGTTTCTGCCTCCTACCTCCTTAACTCTTCTCCATCCATCACAACAAAGAACAAAAATAACGAAGGTACAAATAAATTTTGTAGCACCTGAATCTGCAAGAGCTTTACTTCTGTAGCCTACAGGCAGGCAGGTGTTGCAGGCACGGCATCCTTTCTTTATGGGTTTGCCTTTCAATATGGATCTGGGTATTTTTCTTCCCTTCCCTACAACCCCACGACCTGCCTCAGTAGCAGTCACACTTTATGATCTTCTGAACTGACATATCTACCGCTCTGGATATGGAGTAAGGGCTGAAGGCGTTCTCCATGCAGGCTGGCCTGAGCTAGGAAGGGAGACCACTGGGAGCCACCTGGAGCTCCACCATGGGAGAAAGGTGAGACATAAAGAAATCAATAACGTAGTTGGCACTTATTTTAAGGCAGGGTGTTGCTCGAAAAGACATTCTTTCTCTGATGCCTTTGAGGGTGCAAGGCATTTTCACAGACATACATGTGTCCATGGACTGAATTTTTCTTCTGCAGAAAAGAAAGAAAAGCCCTGGGTGTTGATGAACTGAACGTCACTGTTGGAAGATCCCACAGGGAGGACTGCTCAGATGTTAGTCGCTTGCAGCACACCAAGCATCCTGCAACAGCGTAAAATGCACAGGGATGAGTGGACGACGAGCCACGTTGTTCAGGACGTGTCTGCTCCGAAGTAAGTCCCTTGTTGATCAAGCGGACTTACTCCTAAGGAAACACATTCAGGACTTCAGCCTAAGACACTAGAATTCTGCTCACACTGCTGTGGGGAAAAGATCTCTCCTGAAGCAGAGCAAGGCTTGCTGGTGAACTACAATGCACAGGATCTAGCTCTCTTTGTGTGTGCTTGACCGTGTGCACTGGGGCTCCTGATACCGCCCCCCCCCCAGCAAAGTTGATTAATCATGTCTGCTTTAAAATGTGAGTTGATTCATTCATGGATGTGTGCATTTGAATATTAGTAAAGCAATACCAGTGGGTAGAGATGTGACAAAAACCTGCTTTGTTTTTGAGACAATGCATGACAGGGACATTGTCAGGGAAGTCGCATTTCTCTCTGTCTCTCACACAGAAAGGCAGGAAGTCTCTAAGATGGGCGGCTGCCTTGTTTGTTTGTTTTGCATTTTGAAGAATTTGCATTCAGTATGATTAAAGTCTTCTGCCTGATTGAGTGGAACATCTTTGCACTTGGTTCAAATACACACAGAGATTCT
This sequence comes from Varanus salvator macromaculatus, assembly GCA_023646645.1. Lineage (NCBI taxonomy): Eukaryota > Metazoa > Chordata > Lepidosauria > Squamata > Varanidae > Varanus > Varanus salvator. Next base: position 4,977,468 of record JAIXND010000657.1, read on the forward strand.
CTTTCTCACACACACACGCGCGCGCGTGCGCTCCATATAAATAGAGTGTGCTTTAAGGTGCCACAGGACTCTTCGTTGATGAAAGGGATGGAAAATGGGTGTTGCTTAGTGTAACCTTCCCCATGCATTGCAGCAAAATCAAAAAGAAAAATTGTTATGTAGCATGAATACGGATCGATGCCTCCTTCACCAGGGGCACAGGGAGTGTTCCCTTAGACTGACACATGTGCATGCCTGCACACACACATGTGCGCATGGGAGATCAGAAGCAAGCTGAGCTGAGCAGAACTTAGTCTCAGTTAAGGGTGCGTAGGATTGCCCTCTCATCCGTTCTAGCCCTGCGCACATATGGACGTGCGCGCGCGCACACACACACACAGGTACCCTGTCCGGGGAAAGCAGAGAGAATGAAATGGTCACAGGAGAACATCAAGGAAGACAGCAGGGATAAAACACCCCTGAGAAGCAAGGAGACAGTCCAGCGGAGGGTGGGGGACCCTGCCTGTCCAGCTGTTAGCCCCCAACTCGGATCAGCCCTATCACATCTGGAGGGCCACCCTGCTCCAGACTTCTGCCTGCCTGCCTGCCTCACTCTGTCAGCCAGATCTGGATCAGCGGTTCCTTTCCTTCCCTGAGTCTATCTGCAATTCCGCATCCGTGGTCCAGTGACCCCCCTCCCCGCCTCAGTTCTCCCGCCGGCCAATAAAGGAAGGCCTTGATCAGAATCCGGAGAAATGGACCCAATAGACAGAAAATTGCGAGGGGGAGAGGTAGGGGGAGAGAGGGGGGAAACTGACAGATCAATGATAAGATGATTGATGGCTGCCTGGAGACCGGCCTGCCCATTAGCACTGGTGCGTAATTGCCTCAATTAACAAATGGAAGGCCCTTGTTTAACCAGTCAGCTTAACACGCTTACTTGCCATCTCTGCAAGAGCTGGCACGGAAGGGGTCTCTCTCTCGCTCGCTCTTTCTCTCTCTGTATACTTCTGCAGATGAAAGCAAGCAGGAGCTTTTCCGGAGGTACATGTGATAAAAGACTCAAGACCTAGTTCTGGATTGTCTGTGTGCTCTTTTCCTGACTCTAGGAGGAAAAAAGCATCAGTTACTCTCGACTCTCTTGCTTTTGGTGTCCGTGAGAGAAACACAGCGCTTCTTCCCGAGTCTCTCTCTTTGCAGATTCGGAACAGGTTGCACGTGTACACACGCGCACACGAGTTATTCTGGAGTCTCTCTTCCTAGGAGGGCATGTCCAAACGCAAATCAGGAGTTCTTTCCGCCTATTGCTGGGACTGCGTTCCCACGTCCAGGGCGACCGGCGCTTTCCGGCGCAAGGTCTTCCTCCCGGTGCGCGCACGGAAGCCAAAACCAAGAATTACGCCCGACTAAGTGATGTCAGGCACACTAACAAACCGTCAACTGTCGCTCCCTTCGCCGCAACGGATCAAGGCCTGTTTTTGTTCTTTCGTTTGGTTTGTCCTGACTTTCTTCCTCTCTGACATCCTCATCTTCAGACCCCTCATCCCCAGTGCCTGATGTGTGACACTTCAAATGCCCGCAGCAAAGCTGGCGCACACGCGCAAACAATCGCGTGCGCACACACGCACTCGGCTCGCTGGCAGTCCAACTGGAGCGGGCGACTCTTGGTGCTGGGCCTTGGTTTTATCCTCCCCTGTAGCTCCGCGGAGAAGGAGAACCAAAAGACAAGCTTGGGCGAAGGGTATGCGAGCGGGACAATCTTTTCTGTTGCCTGCTCGGAAGCGATGGAGGCGCAAAATGCTAACCATAAAAAGGGGTTGGGGGGGGGGGAGGAAAAAAAAATCCGGGAAAGAAATGCAGTTGCCCAGTTTCTCTAAGGGTGGCGCTAGAGAGCCGCGAGAGAAGCCGTATCTCTGATCAAGTCGCTCTGGATCCAGATTAGAAGAGGGGGAAGCTAGGAAGCCTTCGTCCTTCTTCAGCTAGCCAAAATAGCGGAAAAAGGAGGCTGCTTCTGCAGGGGATGCAATACTCTCAATTGCAAAACCTCTCTGCTCCCATATTCTCTCGGTGCTTTGCAAATTCCCCTGAAAACTTTGTGAACTCTGGGCTGGGACCCTTTCCAGATCTGTCGCATGGGGGGAAATTCTTCCTTCAGTTCCTAGTCTGTTTTACCTTTCCCAGAAAGCATATTCTTCTCTTGCAGATGGATGTGGCAGTAATGTTAAATATGCCTGCAATGTTGCATATACTAATCGGGTTAACTGGTATTTTTAGCAACTGCTTTTGCAGAGAGGGAACATGAATTTTCCTAGCTGTCGCCTCAATGCCGACAGGCGTCTTCGCCATTGAGTTTGCAGGGCAGGCTTGTTCTACAAAAGGTTTCTCCAGGTGGGGTCAGAACTTGCAAAGGCCTCAGACTGGCAGGAGATGGCAAGAGCTGTCATTTAGCACAGCTGGCAGGGAGAAGGCTACTCCAGGGGCTGGAAGTGGGCCCTACATTCTATCATTTGCTGCTTCCCTCTATCCCTCGTGATAAATTGCATGCTGCCCACAAGTGGAATGGAGGCAAGACCTCCCCATAAAAGCTAAACCCTTAGGGTGCAACATGTGTATGCTTAGCCTGAAAATGGCCCATGTCTCTTCACATTCCGCAACCTGGCTGGCTGGCTGGCAGTGTTGCTGTCATTATGTGCCGTCAAGTTGTCTCTGACTTGTGATGACCCTATGGATGGAAGCCCTGCAAAAGGTCCTGCTCATGACAGCTCCATTCAAGGCTGTGGCTTCCTGGATGGAGTCCATGCATCTCATAGTTGGCCTTCCCGTCATCTTCTGCCTTCAACTTTCCCTAGCATGATGGTCTTCTCCAGGGAGTCTTGGCTTCTGCAATGTGTCGGAAGTATGAGAGACTCATTTTTGTCACTTTTGCTGCTAAAGATTTGATCTGATTTGATCTAGGGTCCACTTGTTTGTCCTTCTGCCAGTCCAGGATAGTCACAAAGTCCTCCAGCACCATGGTTCAGATGCTTCACTTTTCACCCTGTGGTATTTGCTCACTGCCCTGCTTCTTCACCCAAGAACTGCGGTTGTGAATACAATGGCTTGGGTGATGTCACTCTCTTACATGCTTCAAGAAGCCAGCAAGTGCCTACTTCTGTCATTGTGTGCGTATTTGGCTGCTTCATGATAGCAACAAATTAGGAATATGAAACAAAAGGAAGTGAAGTAGCAAGCAAGAATTCTGTTCTCATCTGGACCCAAGGATGATGTGCATTGTGATCTCCCTCATCATCCTGATCCCACAACTTTCTCCTATAGGTCCAGCCAGGTATATGAAGGAGAGGATGATTATTCCAGTAACCTGGCCCAGTCCTTTTAGTTTGTAGGTTGGCACTGGGATTTTAATTTGGACTCTAAAATGGATGGGTTAGCAGTTCAGCCAGTGAATAGAGCAGGTTTCTTGTTTTATGTCAATTGTGACTCAACTTTATAAGTTGGAAAGAAGCAGAATTTTTGAAATGCTAGCTTAAGCCTTCACTTGTCTGTGATTTCCATGTTGGCTCCAATGCATTAAGAAGAGATTCATGAAAATAACGCAAGATTTTAAACAGCACTTTTCTTTGTGTGTAAGAGGTGGTGGAAATCTACTTTCCATTCTTTGTCCACCTTGTCTTCCCCTTCCCCTTCCCCTTCCTCTTTTTTTTTCTTTTTGTTGGTCTCTTCCTTCTACTATTCCTTGTCCTCCCTTGTTTCCATCTTCATTTTCTCCATCTTCTCCTTCTCTTTCCTCTTCCTCTTCCTTCTCCTCCTTCCTTTTTACAGACGTTGGCCAATAACACTACATAGCTGTTAATGTAGCTAAAAGATCTGCATAGGAAGTACCAGTTGGTTCTTCCCAGGTCCACTTCCTTAAAATGGATAAAAATATGCTTTGGATCAAATGTAGGAGCAAAAGAATGCCGAACCTCTTTTTCTTTTTTAATTAAGAGAGAGAGAGAGAGAGAGAAGAGGTTTCCTCCCACAACATATAAGCATGCCAAGGTTGAGCTATTGTTAACAGAGACAAATGTATATGAAAAGTCATTAAGAACACCCTAGGGTGGCATTAGGGCTAATTATTTAATTGCATACCTCCCCAGTGAGGAGAATACATTAATTACAGTAAAATAAAATTACTTGTCTTAGATCACTTGGCTCAACAATTGTTACCTATGCATGAATGTCAGAATATTTAAGAAATCCTCACTGGAGAGAGAGAGAGAGAGAGAGAGAGAGAGAGAGAGAGAGAGAGAGAGAGAGAGAGAGAGAGACAAGCAAACAAACAAACAAGCAAGCAAACAAACAAACACAGCTCCTGACACACTTCTTAAATTTTCTAATCACATGTTATTTGACTCTCTTCTAACCAATTGAATAGGAAGCAGTGACATTCTACGTTGAATCGTAAGTATCTGATTATTATTTTGGTAACTACAGTATGCTAATTAAATTAAATTCTCTAACTCTGGTTAGAGTTACAAACAAACGGAGAAACAACTGAAACCAAAACTGGACAAGGAAGAGGAGAAGCATCAGTTTTTGATTTGGATCTTGCAAATCAGTTCATTGGTTAATTAAAAAGAGAAAAAATAATTACCTGAAATGAAAGGTGTCCAATAGCTGAGGTTCGCTTTGCAGGAGCTTAAGTTATCTGCCTTACCGCCCTTTAGCCATCCTTGTGTGCTGTAATCCATGTGGATTCATTTGTACTGCCCATTGCAACCTGGCCATATTAAATATGAAACTGATTCAACTTGTGTGGATTCTTACCAACCCTTGCTCTGCGTTTCAGGATATATAGGCTCTGAATCTATGTCTCCTTTGTTGCTTTGCAATTCCACACAACTGCTTAAACTGAATCTCTTTTGTTGCACTTAGCAGTCTGGGAAAATAGCCTGTCAGAAGTCTCTCAAACCTCTTCCTTGGAGGGAGTGGTAAACATTGGCATAAACCTTGCATTAATGGATTCTCGGATTCTTGTCTCAGTTTCATGGAAAACTAATTCTGATTTTCCAAACATCTTAAAATCATGTCAGTGACTCTGCCACCCTACAATAACAACATAGTATCCATGGTTCAAATGCATGTAATTTGCATTTATGTAATATATATGCATGTACGTGTAAATATGTATATACTATGTACTTGCTGTAACACTGTCTGGTTGCATATACACACACACATACACACACACACACAAACATAAACATGGATCGCTAGACTCAAATTGCAGCCACACAACCTATATTTGTATTTTTTTCAAATGAGTTTTGCACAAGAAACCACTTCTCTTAGAAACTGCTGTTTCATTCCATTCTAATGGTGGATTAGCATGTGCATGCAATTCTTAAAAATCCTCAGTTTTGACATTTTTTTTTCCTTTAAAAGGTAGCTCACCAAGTGTTGACAGATGTATCTTTTAACTGCACCTTTCCAAACAGGAGCATGAATAACAGCAATGGTTGAACTGAATCAAGCATTTAAAGTGTCATTCTGTTAAACTCTTTTTAAGGGCTAGGGAGCGGGGGCGGGGGGGGGAGGAAAATTGGGTGGCAAGAAGAAAAAGAGAATTCAGAGAGTCTGAAATTTAAGAATACGATCTTGGGGGTCGAAAATGCCATGGAGACTAATGCTGATTTCTGGTGTATAGTCTGATTTGTGTGTTTTTATATATAGGGTTGTATGGGGAAAGTGGAAATCGTACAGGCCTACGCATGAATAAACACATACATCTGGACTGGCCTAATACATAATTTATACTGATCAGTCATTGCAGATCTAACCGAATAAACCCAAAATGAACACTAATTGTTTTGACAAACTGGAATATATGCTGGTTTATTTGCAAAACCTTCCTGATTATTTTTGCCCTATTTCAACAAACAAAAACAAAGACACACATCTGTTCTAGGACAGGCAGGGATGCAGGGGGGCGGGGGACAGGAAACCTGCGAATATGCATAATGTCAAGAAAGCACCTACCAGGATGATGAGGAAGTGTTTTAATTGTTTGAAATGCAGGAGTAGAAAAAAGGGGCCCTAACATCTGAGAGGGGAAGGTAGATCAGTGCGGTGTGCATGACACCTGAGTTGATTTGATAGGGGAGATAATGTATTGTGGGTGATTTGTCAGTCAAGGAGAAATCCAGGGCACAGTCTGGAGGAGGTGAATTTATGCAATCACATTGTTAAATATGAATCTGAAGACCTTTCTGGAGCATTTGCCTGTAGAAAGATGACACCTCCTGTCTTTTTTGTCTGGTCGCCTAGAAAGTTATATCCAGCACCTTCACTATAGTTAGGTGGAGTGCCATATTCCTGGAAAGACTTCTTTTTAAGCCTTGTTGAGCTCCCTCAGCCTAGGTACTGAATTCACCATCAGAGGTGGTGTTCTGTGAGCAGACGGGGCTGAAGACCAAGGGGGTGGAGCCAACGCCCCTGCATCTCTTCGCTTAAAACATGCCAGGCTACAGAGATGAGCTGACAAAATGAAAGGGCAAGAGTGTCCCAGGGCATGAGTGCCCCCACATCAAAGGCCCCGATCCTTGCCTTGACTCATCAAACACCTAGAGAGAGGATGGAGAGCAAGTACTGTAGAGATGAATCTCGAAATTTGAGGAGCTCCATATTAAAATAAGGTGTTTTAACACTTGTTGAATGATTTTAGGTATTTCTAAATTTTCTGTGCCACCCAATAATGGAAGCTCTTTGGCCAGAGAACAGTAGTAATAAATATAGTAACACACAGTGCAATATGAAACAACAACAAAAGATCGTATAATTGCATTTAAAGAATCTAACACCAAATTTTTACAACTAAACAGCTGAAACCAGTCCATACTGCTCGGCCTGCTGAAGCTATTCCTCGGCCCCCATGTGCTATATGGAGCTGTTAAATGCTTCACCAAAGAACGGATAAAAACTCAATGCCATGAGTTTGGGAATGTGCAAGTTTCTCCAAAAAATGTGCTCCTTTAAAGCCTGGGCTTCCAAATGGTGCAAGTTCTGATTGAATAATTTGCAAACTGAAATGAAATAGCCACACATCCAAAGCAGCAACATCCTTAAGTGCAAGAGGAGAGAGAAAACCTCAGCTACTCATTTCTTCCTTAGATGATGGATGTATTTGTGTGTGTGTGTGTGTGTGTGCGCGCGTGTGTATGTGCATGCACCAGAGAGTTTTATCTACTAATTGATTCCAATGAATAGAAATATAAAAGTGTCTCTTGTCTAGAAGTGAGCGTGAAAAAGTATGTTAGGTTTAGACATAACTGAGGGCATTAAAAGTTTGCTCTACCAACACACCTAGGGATCAGAAGGTTTCCCTTCTTCGTTCTGTTCCATTCTGAAGGAATGTTTTCCAGGAAGGTAGTTCAAGGAACAGAAGCAAATAGTGGTGACAAAAGATGCCTTTCTCAGCCTTATTGACAAAACTGGCATTTAATAAATTACCAGGCCCAGAAGGCATCCTTCCTAGAGTTCTTCAAGAATTCAGATATAAAGTTGCTTATCTTTGAACAAAAATATGTAACTTGTCTCTTTGCTCAGTCGCCATAACAGAGGACTGGAGAGGAGTCAATGCAATACCCATTTTTTTAAGTGATCCAAAGGGGATCTGGGAAATTACAGGCAACTTAGGTTACCATCTGTTTTGGGTAAATGGGTTCAAAGTATTATCCAAGATTAAATCAGTAAGCCCTGCTCAGGAACAGGGACAAGCCCTGCTGAGAAAGAATCAGCATGGCTTCTGCAAGGGTAAGTCTTGCTCACTAAGCCTTTAGAGTCCTTTGAGAGTGTCAATAAATAAGTGGACAGGGAGAATGTGGTTGGCATTTTTAGATGGCCCGGGAGGCCCCTTCTGACTCGCTCTGTTTCTATGTTTCTACCTGGACTTTCCAAAACCTTTTGATGACATCATTAACAAAGACTTCTGAGAACCTTAGCACTGATAGAATAAGTGCAGGTGCTGATCTTGCAGATCAGTGACTGACTGAAGAACAGAAAGCAAAGAGTAGGAACACATGATACCTTCTCCTAATGGAGGGATGTAAAGAATCTGTCCCAGGATCTGTCCACGAGGATCTGTCCTGGAACCAAGCTTTTCAACTGATATATTAATGCTCCAGCTTGAGGAGTGAATTCTGCAGTGGTCAGTTCTGTCGATGACAGCAAATTATTTTGGTGGGTAAGAGAAGACACTATTGTGAGGAGCCTGAAAGCAATCTCTGGAAATTGGAAGAATGGGCATCAGTGTAAGCAAATATAATGCGATGACTATCAAGATCACTAGTTTAATTATAAGCTGTGAGCTAATAATGACTAAAGAGTGATCCTGGAGTTGTGGAGGACTTCTGAGTGAACCATGTCAACTTCAATGGCCCTGTTCAGAAGTTAATCACATGGATTTTAGTGGAACCTAGGCATGGAGAAGAGTCTAATGCTGGGAACAATTGATGGCAAAAGAAGAAGGGGAGAGGATGAGGTGGCTGAATGGAGTCACGGAAGCAGTTGGTGTGGGCTTGGGCTCTGACAAAAGTTGATTCACTGGAGAAGGAAATGGCAACCCACGCCAGTATCCTTGCCATGAAAACTCCATGGACAGTAGCAAGAAGCAGTTGGGGTGAGCTTAGGTGGACTCCGGGGGATGGTGGAGGACAGGAAGGCCTGGAGGAATGTTGTCCATGGGGTCACGATGGGTCCGATGTGATTTCGCGACTAACAACAACAAGGCATGGATCGCTTTTGGGTGCTGATCCCTCAGACTTTACCCCATGGCGGGTGGGTGAGTGGCACCATAGTCTCCCCTTCTTTTCTACCCACACCTTCCCTTTCTCTAAGATTTTTTGTGATGGGGGAGGAGGCACTGTCAAAGTTCTGGTTTGCCTTTTACGAAGTTTCCACCCTTCACTCCTCCAAACCTACACATAGCCAATTGAGCTAGAAAAACAAATATATCGATAAATGAACCTTAAATGCCATTTGCCTGCAAATTCAGCCCTCCAATGCCTCTTGCTTCTCCTGCAATTGCAAATGTGCTTGGCACAAGATCAGGTTTTCAATACAGTGGAAATGGTGCTGTATTCATTAGCTTGGGCCCCAACTGTGAAAATGTGGTTTGCATAAATGCTGTGCTAATATTCCTTCATAAGTGGAAGGGGCTCTAGCATACATACGGTCCCAGGGTGAAAAAGGCAAACTTCAGGAAAGGCACTGAAAATAAAATTGACAAGAATACTCCCCTTATCCAGTGATGTGGCACAACCACATGGAGAATTCTGTGCTGAGTTCTAGCTATCCTGCTGAAAAAGGATACCGTAGAGCTAAAAAAAAGCAAAGAATTGGACACCTAACATGTTGAAGGGTCTGGAGAAATGCCATTATTAGGATAGGTTACATCCTTCAGGGATCTTTTTTACCTTAGACAAAAGGTAGGTAAGGGGAGACATAAGAGAGGGCTGCAAAATTATGCATGTGAAGTCAGTGGACAGGATGTCTTTTGTCCCTCTTCCAGGGAAGTCATCCCATACAGATGCTTGGTAGACAGACAAAGGGAAGCTCTTCTTCATGAAGCATGTGATTCAACTGTGGAATTCACATCCAAGTGGCGTAATGATAGCCACCAATTTGGATGGCTTTAAAAGCGGATCTTCAAGGACTTGAAGGTTATCCATGGGAAGTAGCCTCCATGGCTTTAAGTAGCCTCCTGCACTATCACAGGTTGAATGCCAATGTGCACAAGCTGTTGGGGGACTTGAGTGGGGGTGCTGTTGCATTTGTGTCCCACTTGTGTGCTCTTTCAGGAGCTGCTGGGCCACTGTGTGAACAGAATGCTGAACTAGATGGAAACTGCATCGATCCCACATGGAACTCCGTATGTCCTGATCATAAGGATCGGGAACTTTGTTGCTGCCAAAGAACCTTCATGGGAGATGTAAGAACAGATTCTTAGTCGGATGAGAAGAAGAATTCAACAAGGAGAGTTGAACCAGGAGTAGAAGAGGGTCAATTAGCCTCAGGCATGTGGGAAAGCAGAGCAAGCTGGTTGAAGGGAAGGTTGGGGGAATGGGAATAATTAGTCCCTAGGGGAGACGTCTCCTGAAAAGGGGGAATCATCTCAGAAGGCAGGCATTCGAAGCAGTTGGCTCTGAAGCATGAGATCCACCTTAAAGTTGGAGTGCTAATAATTCGAGCTTGGAAGGCAAGCGAGACCTTCAGTCTGAAATCAGCTTCTTACCAGGGGTCCACACTTCACATTTAGACTGAGCACTTAGAATTCTAACTATGCTTGGTTCTTTTGCTCTTAGTTTCTACAATATGCTTCAATTATACTTTAAAGCCAGCCTTGCTGGTTTGCATTATCATAATAAAGCATTCCTTGACTGTCTCTGCCTGCAGGAAAATATGAGAGAGAGAGAGAGAGAGATCCCTACACTTACTTTCTTATTGTGTCCCCTTGTTCACATTGCCCATGTTCCACCTCTTGCATTCTGGTTCAACAGAAATAATAACAATATTAGTAGTAGAAGCAGTAATAATATCAATATTCTGATGATAACATTTGTGGTATTTTGATTCTGTTCTTCAGCAGTTGCACACAGAGTGGCTTGTAGCCAATCCAGAAATAAGACCTTCCTTACAGCTGACGGAAGAGTCTGAAGAACGAAGCCTTCCCGTCTCATTAACCAGTATGTGTATGCAAGCCTGCATTTTGGGTGTGTCAAGATTTTTTGGGGAAGGAGACTTGGCCAATGGTGCAAGGTGGGATTCAGATGGCTCCACCATGGGTGGGGTAAGGTGGTCACAAGTAAGGAAGTGCAGAGGTTGTGAATCATCTGGCCTTTCTTTCATGAGTTGTCTGGTACATTCTGTTGCATTGTTCACCCACTGATGGAACTGGACTTTGTACAAATGTGTTCATACATGTTTGAGGAAATTGGCAATCCCAAAAATGAGCAAATCCCATCAATATGCATGAACCCCCCCACAAATGTGTATTCATGGCAGGCCAAGTTTCAGCAAGAGGCACATAGAAAGAGAGAAAGGAATGACCTGGAGGAACTAAACCTCAGATGGTCCACATGTCATTCTTAGGGTAAAATTCGGGGCGGGGGGGAATACGAGGAAGCAAGAGTAGTTTTGGCTTGCAAATGTTTCAGTTGTTTGGAACTCAAGGAGTCTACTCTAAGTGTGTGTAGTGGGAGATTTTCCCGAGAATTTAGAAACATCACAAAACAAGTCAGATTGGAGTCTGACTTAGCCCTCATTTGAGTAGACTCAGTGGTTATAGTTCTGCTTAGAGTAAAAAGGAAAGGGAAAGGTTTCCCCTTGACATTAAGTCCAGTCATGCCTGACTCTATCTAGGGGGCGGTGCTCATCTCTGTTTCCTGGCTGAGGGGGCCAGTGTTTGTCCACAGACAGTCTCCGTGCTCATGTGGCCGGCATGACTAAACACTGAAGTGCACGGAACGCTGTTACCTGCCCACCGAAGTGGCACCTTTTTATCTACTCGCATTTGCATGCTTTTGAACTGCAAGGTTGGCAGGAGCTGGAACGGAGCCACGGGAACTCACCCCGTTGTGCAGATTCGAACCGGCAACCTTTCGATCAACCAGCCCAGCAGCACAGCGGTTTAAACCACTGCGCCACCTGCAGTCCCAGAGTAGACTTAGACCTGCTTAGAGTAGACTCCTTGAAATAATGGGGCTCACAAGATTCACGCTGGATACAAACCACAGAATTCATCATACTCAAAGTTAACATAGGTCTTGCTGATATGAAACTGAGTAGGACTAAGTATGAATCCAATTCATGAGATTTTTTAAGTGACGTCTGTCTTTCTCATGTCATTCTGGCTACATGTGTGTTAGACTGGAGGACCTTTGCTTGGAATATCCGTCTGTTACATGCTGCTGCTCTGGGGAATCTGGGACCATTTGTGTTTCCACACCCAAGCTGCGCTAATCTACAGTAAATCTTGCCAAATCAATAGGGTGAGGGGAGAAATCTCAGAAGTATATCATTTTTAAAGGGGGAGAAAAACCTCACAGGAGACATGCCATTACAGGCAGAACCTCCTTTACACCTTTGACTCATTGCAACTGCAATTAAAAACATTCCATTAATAAATCAGGGCTCTATCGCCTTTAAGGCTTTTAACTTTTCATCAAAGTTCAAACTGGCATCCCCCAAAAATGTGCCAAGACTTTCACAATGTATTTTTATAGACTCATAAATAAATATGACAATTCATCCTAGCTGTATTTCTTCCATATCTGATGACTATGTACTATGACATTCACTCATTTGGTGTACAAAAAAATTCTAAAGCACTTAAAATCAGATTTCAAACTAAATGTTTTATGGGAAAAATATTCTATTGATCATCCTTTTAAAGATACTGTGAGGGTGATTCATAGCCAAGCTTTTTAATGAAAGGAAGAAGGAGAGATAGAAAGGTTACAAGGACATGGTGGGATGTTTGCTCTAGAAATTTCCAAGATTAGATTGGCTTCATATTCTTTTCCATGTTTACTATTTACTTTAGATGTTACATTCACTTTCTAGAGTTTTGTTCTCTGTAGTCTCTCAAAACTGTTTGGAAAATTAAATTGACATAAACACACCCACACACTGGCTAGGTTCACACAACATAATAAGCCCTGGTTTGGAACACTCTATAAACCACCGCTGGATCATGGAGAAAGCCAGGGAGTTCCAGAAAAAGATCTACTTCTGCTTCATTGACTACGCTAAAGCCTTTGATTGTGTGGATCACAACAAATTGTGGCAAGTTCTTAAAGAGATGGGAGTACCAGACCATCTTATTTGTCTCTTGAGAAACCTATATGCAGGTCAAGAAGCAACAGTGAGAACTGGACACGGAACCACTGATTGGTTCAAAATTGAGAAAGGAGTTCGGCAAGGCTGTATACTGTCACCCTGCCTATTTAACTTATATGCAGAGCACATCATGAGAAAGGCAGGGCTAGATGAATCACCAGTTGGAATCAAGATTGCTGGGAGAAATATCAACAACCTCAGATATGCAGATGATACCACTCTCATGGCAGAAAGTGAAGAGTACCTAAAGAGCCTCTTGATGCGGGTGAAGGGGGAGAGTGCAAAAGTTGGCTTGAAACTCAACATTAAGAAAACTAAGATCATGGCATCTGGTCCTCTCACTTCCTGGCAAATAGATGGGGAAGAAATGGAGGTAGTGAGAGATTTTATTTTCCTGGGCTCCAAGATCACCGCAGACGGGGACTGCAGCCAAGAAATTAAAAGACGCTTGCTTCTGGGGAGGAAAGCTATGGCAAATCTAGATAGCATACTAAAAAGCAGAGACATCACTCTGGCAACAAAAGTGCGTATAGTCAAGGCTATGGTTTTCCCAGTTGCAATGTATGGCTGTGAAAGCTGGACAATAAGGAAGGCTGAGTGCAAAAGGATTGAGGCCTTTGAGTTGTGGTGCTGGAGGAGACTCCTGCGAGTCCCTTGGACCGCAAGGCGATCAAACCGGTCAGTCCTAGAGGAGATCAACCCTGACTGCTCTTTAGAAGGCCAGATAGTGAAGATGAAACTGAAATACTTTGGCCACCTAATGAGAAGGAAGGACTCCCTAGAGAAGAGTCTAATGCTGGGAACAATAGATGGCAAAAGAAGAAGGGGACGGCAGAGGATGAGGTGGCTGGATGGAGTCACTGAAGCAGTTGGTGTGAGCTTGAGTGGACTCCTGGGGATGGTGGAGGACAGGAGAGCCTGGAGGAATGTTGTGCATGGGGTCGCGATGGGTCGGACTCGACTTCGCGACTAACAACAACAACAACAACAATAAACCACCATGGCTTACTGTGTTGTGTGAACATACATTTGGAATGAAAATAGAACATACATATAGACCTTTCTCTTCTCATGGGTGAGTGCCACAGAAATGAACCACTTGAAGGAATTAACACCATCTCTGTAGTTTAAAACCCTGAATAAGAGCTTTTACCAAAAAGGTAAAAAGAAAGTGGAAAAAACAGCTAGATACTGAACTAGGATGGCCTTCTTCCTGCCCGCAATTTATCTGCTTGGTTCCTCAGCTTTAGTATCCCTATCATAGTCCATCATGGGCCTCACCATGATGGGAATGTCTGCATTACATGAACAAAGATGAGGATTTTGCTTTGCTTTGTCTTTGATTAGAGTTGACCAACATTCACCAAGTTCCTCCTACGTGGGAGAGAAGTAGCTCTCCATCATGCACAACATGGTGTTTGGCTTGTTTGTTTCACTTGTCTGTTTGCTCATTTGGCCTGGGTAGCAACACAGGGACCATGGGACTCTTCCAGAAGAACCAGAAGGTAAGGCAGCTAGGGGCAACACTAGGAGTAATGCCCTATCTTTCAATGGCAGTTCTGACCAGGCTTACACCAAAATGCCTTCCAGTGGCCTTCCCACCGGTTAACCTGCTCCACATCCCAAGAAGTGCCACCACAATTTTCAGTGGTCCCTTGCACATGGCTTGCTTGGAGATGAAGCACTGTGGAGATGCCACATGCTAGCTTCTGAGCTGCCTTCCTCTGCTGTTTGGCACCCCTGATCCAAAGAGCGTGGATGGTGGTGGGACTCATTCAAGCTTTGGTACCCTCCACAGGGCTGATGGGCCAAAACAATCCCTCCTTTCTACACGCAGGTATGCCTGGTTGCTTGCTTGCATCTTCTCTTGCATTGCCAACATCTAATATTTCACAGAATGAGGCTTGAAAAGCCCAAGTCAGCAGGGATGGGGAGAGCAGTTCATATAAATAGCAGCTTCCTTTTATGAATCTCATCCATTGTTGAAAGAGTCTTGCAACTGTTGGTAGATAAATATTTTCCTGGAGTCGAGAACAGAGAGAAGAGCTTGTGATGCTTCAATTACCAGTGTACACATTTACATGTAAATAAGCAGAGACTTTGCTCTATAATTCAACAAACCTTATAATTATGATCTTATTGTGATATTTTCATAGCACTTGCAACAACATATGGTACATCAAGACGCAAACAAGGGAAGACATAGCATTAAGGAATTTCTGTGATGTTGGAGTTTCTTCTCCCCCTTCTTCTTCCTCTTCTTTTGTGTGTTTGTGGCTATATCATAGCCTCTTTGGGTTCTTTAAATAGCTCCTCGCTTAATTTGCCAGTTGATAGAATTGGAATGAATCTGCATAGTTGAGTATTTTATACCCAGTGGCAAATATTTTTGTATTTATATTACCTCTGTGCAAAGGTTTGTTTTAATTTTGTATGGTATTCTCCCCGTTCTGCCATGCACTGTGTGGTGAACAGGAAAAAAAAGAATCAACGAAAGAGAGAAGGGGGAAAAAAGAATGTAACCAAAGTTAAACTCCCATTAAGGTCCCTAAGGACCCTATATTGCAAAAGTGCATTTTAACTCCCCCACAATATCCAGTTATGTGGAATAAGATGGTTATGTGGTTTTGGAACTTTTTGTGTTTTTGCTTGAAGCCGTAAAATATGATCTTAGTTTTTGGTGACATCTTTAAAACCAGAATTTCTAAGTACACAATTCAATTCATTGGTACAGCATAACTTTGAAAGGTCGCTGTCCCAGCGGTGGGGCACCCTGCTAGTCTGACAACCCAGTGCGGTTAAATTCCAATGCTCCTGTTGTCCCTATTCACCAGGGATATTCACAGTTTTCTAGAACTTCTCCATGGAAAATTGTTGTGAACTATCCAGAAAGCGAGTTCCCCCTTACTCAGCACTGGTTAGGCCTCATCTGGAGTCCTGTGTCCAGTTCTAGACACCACTGTTTAAGAAAGATACAGACAGGCTGGAATGGGCTCAGAGTGAGGCAACAAGGATGATCTGAGGTCTGGAAACAAAGCCCTATGAGGAGAGAGTGGAAGAA
Organism: Varanus salvator macromaculatus; assembly: GCA_023646645.1. Lineage (NCBI taxonomy): Eukaryota > Metazoa > Chordata > Lepidosauria > Squamata > Varanidae > Varanus > Varanus salvator. Next base: position 4,993,384 of record JAIXND010000657.1, read on the forward strand.
CTGGGCATGTTTAGTGTTGAGAAGAGAAGACTGCAGGGAGATAGGATAGCACTCTCCAAGTACTTGAAGGGCAGGATACAAAGAGGATGGACAGGATCTCTTCTCAATCATTCAATTGCAGGCTCAACTTGCAGGAAGCCAGATTCTGGATAGAAATCAAGAAATACTTCCTGACTGTTGGAGCAATACAACAACAGAGCCAAGTACCTCAGGAGGCTGTGGGTTCTCCCACACGGGGGTCATTCAAGGTGCAGCTGGGCAGCCATGTGAGAAGGATGGTTTGACTTGGGGTCCTGCAATGGGCAGGGACGTGGGCCCCCTGGTCCCTTCTACCTCTACTGTTCGATGATTCTCTGGCTTCTTGTGTCATGCAAACCTGCCCAGCTTATAAAGCACCTGACATAGAAACATAGAAACAGAGTGAGTCAGAACGGGGCTCCTGGGATATCTAGTCTGACCCCCAGCTGCAGCCACCTCATGACATGTCCTGCTATGCCACCAGGTGATAAACATCAGGTGATTCACCCTTCTGCTACCCACTGTGATTGCTGAGGCTCCCAGGGAAGGAAGAGCCAGCAGACCTTCCAATGCATTTTGTGTCAGCCCCATGACTTCCTGAACTTTGCGACCTTCCCCTTCCCCAATTTCCTTTCCTTTTTGTGTCACATGTGAGCCTGCAGACAGGGGCCATCTTTGCAAGCTATTCTAGGAGTCTTGCTGGTGTCCAAAAATGCTTGGAATGGATAAACAAGCTAGCTCTTGAAGATGAAGATTACACATCGCGAACCATAACAGTTCTTTTGTTTGAATATGCCGTGCAAAGCATGGATACAGTCACTAGTTAGACTAATTTAGTTTCCCAACTGGAGTTGCTCTAAATGCAACCATGTCTGGGAGAGAAGGAGATAGTGAAAGAATGTAAACGAGTGAGGTAAGCAACAGTTGCAGCTGTTTCAGATTTCATGTTGATGAAAGGTCCAATCAGCATGGTTCATGGACGGGAAGACGGGACGGACAGCACCACCGTGAGGAGCTGCCAGTGGTTCTGTATTATTAATATATTTAACCCAGCTCAAGCATGCTCTTTTTTGCATTGATATCGACCTATTTGGAAAAGGGCGTCTTCAGAGGCTCGAAGCTGATAGAGTTTGGTCATCCAGTGGCTTTTGGAGCAAGTGACAGGAACTACCTTGTATCCCAAAGTGGTCATTATAGTCAGTTACGGTGGATGTAGTAAGTGTATTTATAGAAAAGAACAAAGCAGTCCTAAAGGTGCTTACTCACATGTAAGTTTCATTGCGTTCAGTGGAGCTTGCTTCTCAGTAGGGTTCTTTTAGTGCAAGCCTATCCATACTGACTGAGGAATGTGGAGAATTGTGGGATGTTTTTCTGCCTGAACATACATGAGATTTCACCTTAGTCATGCGAAGCCCATGCAAAGCATGAGTAAACACACCTAGCTTGTGCGGCTTACTATGATTCAGTGATGCATGCGTTGCAACAGAAGCTCAGCTCAGGAGCAAAATATAGCTTCCCTAGGGTGCCATGATGGCCCCATTCTAATATGATGATGATGATGATATCATCATCATCATCATCATCATCATCCCAATATATTGTACTACGATGTATTATAATTGTATTATCAACTGTACAATCGCATTACAATGCATCATAACCATACTTTTAGTTCTATATTATTATAATAATTATAATACTATATTCCACCTTTTTTCTTTTCAGTTACGTGGCTCACATAATTCTTCTCATCCTCTCAAAGTTATCCTCACAGCCACAACCCTGTGAGGTAGACTGGGCTGAGACTGACCCAGAGACACCCACTGAGCCCCATGGCTGAGCCCCATGGCTGGGTTCTAGGCTGGGACTAGAACCCAGATCTCCTGAGTCTCAGCCCTGTGCTCTTCACCACTGCACCACACGGGCTCTCCAAGTACATCTTTGCTGGATATAAAGGCCTTCAGCTACCATAGGGTGGCAATTGGGGGTCCCACTAAGTTTTGCTAGCCTCCTGACCACTGGAACTCACCTCCAGGAGCATCTCCACAACTATTTGTGTTTCTGTTCATGTGTTTTGCTCTCATGTGCAATATGTTCCACGTGCAGGATTGAAAGCAAAAGAACAACACACTTCGATAAGGACCAGTGCGTTGTTGTATGTGCGCATAAATCTGATCCCAGAGAAGCGGCAGACTTGCAGTGCAACCCCATCATGTTTGCTCAGAAGCAGGTCCCAAGTGTATTCAGCAGGTCTTACTCCCAAGAAAGTGCATTTGGGATTGCAGCCTTAGGCACACGATTGCCCAGATGATTCCGGCATATGCTCATAGAGCGTATAAGTAAGGCAAATTTACCAGTGAAACCATCAATAAAACATAACAGTATTTCTGTCTGTTAAATTAGTAATTGATGGTGGAGGAAGGGAGAAAAATATAAAGGAGATACATACACAGAGAGAGAGAGAGATTGAGAGAGTTACTTTTAAAATCTTGCCTTGGGTTAAAAGGTATTCTCAAGCCGATCTGTATTTAAGCATCTTGGAAGAACCCTAGGGCCTTATTGCCAGACTGAGGTATCAAGGGAGACCTAAACCAAATTCTAATAATGGTTAAGATAAATGCCTTCAAGTACCATTTGGGGCTTGCTCAATCAGAGCGTCTTCCAGGGAGGTATATTTTATGAATAAGCTACTGGGAAAGGGGTGTGTGTAAGGAGGTTTTGTTAATTCACATGTTTGCTGTCATTTTTATTGAGCACAGAACACTTGACTTGCTCAGCAGTTGATGTGGCTTGCTGTTTAGAATCCCGCTTTCGTTCAGTGCGGTACGGCACTCCATGGCACTGTTCCCGTGATTCCCAAATCTAGGATGCAAACATTGCCAGAGAGACGCAGGATAGGTTTGTGCAGAGTGTGGGGTTTTTTGCATAGCTAGGATCTCTCCTAGGATCTAGGATCTGGCAGGCCCCTCCTAAAGCAAGAGCTCTCACTGCCTCACATGCTGAGCAGGTAGCAACATTTCCCACCATTTAGTTATGTAAAAATGTCCAGGGTAGCTTAATTAATAGGATTGAACACGTGGAAGCAATACAGAAAAGCACTTACCCAAAAGCAGCAGCATGAAAACTCCAGTGTAGTGACGCCACACACAGATCTGGCCATTTAAAGCAGAGAGACATAACATTAAAATGGACTGAAATATACCAGGTTGAAAGCAAACCAGGAGAGAGCCAAATGTACCTCCTTCAGGAACTGTGGGGCTGCCACTGTGAGGGCTCTGTCTCTTCTCCTTGCTGGCCTGAGACTGGCATTGCATTGCGCTGGGGTATTGCAGGACATTAGAATAGTAGCTGCTCCATGCCGAACTGTGGAAGAAGATGTTCAATGAGGTTCAGCACACAGACTGTTCATGGGCACTGCCGGGTCACTGGGCCAGCCTGAAGATGTTGGGTGAGGCTGTGGAGGACAATCCGTCCCTGGAATGGGACTCGTCTGTGCATTCCTGCTTCTCACAGGCTGCAGGTGTGCTGCCAGACCTGACCCCTGTGTTAACTCCAGGGGCCTGGTCCAACCAAGCGCCTCACTTCAAGTTGGAGAATACTTAGGAGGAAATGAAACCTCCTGTGACAAAGATGACGTATAGTCTATTTAGTAGAGATATTGGTGAAAGATATATGTGGATTATCTATGAACAAGCAGGAAGGCGAGGCAAGGCGAGGCTTACAGACATTCCATTAGTCCCAAAATTTCATACAACTTTGCTCCAGGGTCACTTGGACACCTTGCATCCTGATGCCCAGTGGAATTCCCAAGAACAACACTGCTTGTACTTCCTGATAGTTAGGAAACCTATGATATGGAATGGGCTTCCACGGGAGGTGGTTGAAGCCCCAGCAATGAGGGTGTTCCAGGACAGGCTGGACATGCACATGGTAGGCATGTCATGAGTGGAGCTGGGTGGAGCTGGGGGTCAGACTAGATGGCCCAGGAGTCCCCTTCTGACTCAGTCTGATTCTGTGTTTCTATAATTTTATACAGTCCCTCTTGCCTTCCATTTCAGATGTCACTATGCACAAACTGACCACCTTCGTGGAAACAAGAGGAAGGGGGATTAGACAAAATTCAGGTAGCTCAATTAATTTCAGCAAAAGTGTGAGTAAAGTTTTTTCTTTCAAGGATGAGGCGATGCTTTCACAGTGGGGATCTCCTAGCAGGTTTCTTGCAGCATCAAAGCTGAAAAATATCTGTGGCTACACTTAATACCTGGAAGTATCCACACCCTGCTCCTTATCGTGATGTCTTCTGGATGCCAGTCTCAATACCTTCTCCCTTCCACAACAGGCTCATCAGACTCCTGAAAAAGTTATCTAGAAAGTGAGGAGGCTCTAATGAATTCAATGAGCTGTGATATGTTTTGGAAAGGGAGATCCTTGAGTGGAGTCCTTCCTTTGCTAGAAGTCCCTTCCCTGGGATCCCTTCCTTGGGATCCAAGCCAGGTTGGTCAAGATGCTCCTCAGCTGTACCAGTTCATACAGTGAGCAAAGAATTGCATGGATCTTTCTTCTCTAAATAGGATAAAACTATTCCATGTCTATAGAAAACCACCACAGGTGGACGTAATCTAGATAATAGATCCCCTTTCCAGATGATACATCTGCATGGACTGAAAGTGGCTGAAATCACATAAGCAGTCTGAGGTGGTACAGTCCAAACACAAGTTGACTACCTCATTTGCTGTTTGTGAGAAAATAGGCTCATGAAAAGTCAAATGTTTGGAGCTCAGCAGTCTCTGTTTATATTGGCCAATCTATCCTATTCAAGCTGGAGATCAAGGGATCAGCACTTAATTTTCATTCCTTGAAATATATATATATATATATATATATATATATATATATATATATATATATAATATATATCTCCCCACATGGAAATAACAGAACATTAAAGGTTAAACCAATATGGAGTTTCACTGCTGAAAGGGCATTTGCATTGCAGCCGTCATGAATGCAATTCGCTTGTTTAATGAATTTTTTATGCTTATTTAATGAATTTGCAAAGGTTTGGTGTAGGGTTTTTTCTTCTTCTTCATCTTCATAAAAAGGATAAAGGCTTCCCAGGGTTTTTATTATTATTGTTATTATTATTATTATGAAATAATAAAAATGGAACTACAGTTATGAAAGGAACAATCTCATTAGTTTGGCAGATACAGTGAGATGAAAGCAGGTCTCTTCCTCAATTATTACCAGTGATTCCTTACCCAGATTGTAAAGTTGTTGTAAGACTGTTGCAGTGACACCTTTAGTTAAGACATCAGGAAAATCCTGACGAAAGGAAATTGTGCTCAGAAAATGCAGATAACAAAATAATTAATAGTCACTGTACGATGTATGGTTACAGGTTATAGCTCTCTCTTTCTCTGTATTAGCTAGCTATGCAAACCAAGGTTTTTCACAACAGATGTTCAAAGGAATACGAGAGGCACTTGCTTTATTTTTCTCTGCCACTGAAATTCCCCGACAGTTTTGGACACAGTCTGTGGGGGAGTTTCTCAGTGGACTGCGAAATTGGTGCCGGGAATGAGCATCTATGTTGTGGAGGCATTAAGTGGACTCTGATGTTTATCTGATGTCACTGCTCGGACAAAACATGTTCATTTTGAAGTGGCTAGACTTGTAAATGCATTTCTTTCATTAGTATTCCAGGTGCTATCTTTTCTTGTATTGGTGTCATGATTAGCTAGCACGGATGTCAGTGACCTGTTTTAGATTTCATTGGCTGCAGCTACCCCTTTGTCTTTTGAGATCCCATAATTTACTTCATCATCGGATAAGCCAGCTCTGATTTGGTATGGGACACTTGGGGATCACTTTCCTGAAGTTGCCTCCTGCCCAAGTCCTTCCCTGTCAATTGCAATGGCTCTCAATTTCAAGGTCAATTTCTTCCAGGTTGTCAGTTTCCTTCCACACTGCACTGCCTTCACAGTCTGCTGCTGAGGGTTGCATCTTCTTTTCACTTACAGCAACTGTGTGTGGTCCAGATTTGGACTGGGACAATTTGGCAGGGGACGATAGAGTCTCCCCTCAAAGCTGGCTTCCCATTGGACTCTTTCCTATATGAGGAGCTTAAAAGAAGAAAAAGAGTAGACAGATGCTTGGGTAAAGGCTTAAGAACACAGTTTACACAGTTGCATTAAAATAAAATGAAATACAAGCTTCTACTGGGAAATCAGAATAACACAGGTGGGAATATGACTCCTGTGAGCACCAAGATAACCCTGGACACCTTTCCTGGAACCTGCAAAAATAACCTACTTCTCTTATTTATGTATCTTCCTGGCAGCTAGTTGCAGTGAAATAGGCTCCCAATGATGCTGAACCCATTAGTTCAAAGATGTCACTCATTGGTTTGGGTTTCAGGCCTCATTCTGCTGTGTGTTTGGTCCTTCAGATGGGTTACTTCTCCTTTGCTATACAATGACAGCCATTTTGTGAGGGTGCCCAGGACTCTCAATTTTGCTCACTGCCCAGAAAGTTTGCTTATCATCCCAAACTTTGAGAATTTGAAAGAACGGCAACCCAGAAGTGCTGAAGTGCCATTTTTGAGGCTAATGGTGTTTTATTTTCAAGCTGGCTCCAAGGTATGAAAGTAGAGTAGCTCATAAGGAGATGTATTGTAATGTGACCAAATTCCTGCCCTATCCTTAGATCTGACCATAGTAGTCTTATTGATTTATTGTACAGAGGTGTTAAATGTATAAACATATTTTCCTAACATACCAGCATGGAATAATTGCATTTTTTATTTAAATCATGTATTTACTGTATGTGATAGTATATATGATGTGCAGAGGAGTATTTAGCCTCCTCTCCATTTCTGGTCACAGGGATGGCTTTTGAAGGGCTGAAGTTAAATTTCTGTGAATTGCAATCACACTTTTCAACACCGAGAGTAGTGTGAACACTTTTCCCAAATGACTGTTCTTGACAGCACCGAACCGCTCCAGGTGATCACTAGGAAAATGGTCCGTCATTAAAGCAAAACATTAAGAAGATAAAATGAAAAGCACTGGAAAGAAAAACAGTGAAAGTAGGAAATTAGAACAGTTAGCTTATGGAGGTTAATAAGTGCATGGAAAGAAAACAGTACCTTGGCTTGGGTAGTTGGAGTGTTAGTGAAGGAAGCAGCCCTTCTCTCTCCACCGCCCCCCATCAGAACCTCCATTTTAAAAGGAAATAAGTTATAACTTCGACACATGGGATGTTTTTGGTTTCCTCCCCTCCCTTTCCTTTTTTTAAAAAATGCCTCTCGGGAGTACAGTGTTTCTCGCTTCTTCTTTATTCTCTTCCAAATCTGTGGAGCTTTCCTTTCAAGGCAACTTTTGTTCTGAAAGAATAACAAATATAATTTTGAAAAGGGATAAATAATTAAGAATTTGTGCAGGCTGTTTTCTGAAAGTGCCAATTAGAGGATTCCACCATTAGAGGTAGCCTCCTCTTTCTGCTCTTCCCTATCCCAGAAGTATCTTCATCAGAGCTGTGCAGGCTTGGTGCCTGGCTGCATCACAGGGAGGGGAAAGACACCAGGGGTGGGGGGTGGGGGTCATCTTTATTGATCTGGCTGGGACCACTTGGTTCCCCCTCTCCCTGAATTGTTTCTACCAGCAACCATCCAACACCATCACAGAAGTCTTGGGGCAGGACACCACTTCCAGACTGACTTGGGACAATACTCCAGTGGTAGGTGGAGACCAAGGTAAGAGGGATGGACCACAAATACCTTCAAGGAATATGTTGTAGCTTTTGCCAGTACATAAGTCTTAGGAGATGCATCTATTAGAATATAGAGAAGGATTGCACCAAAACTTAGAAGCCGTCAAATACTTGGATCTTAGAGACAGGGAAGCAAACTCGGGCCTGAAAAGACATAGGTCTGGGTTCTAGGCCTGAAGTTCCACATACTTGTACTGCACTTTTGCTATACCAGACTTCCCCGACTTGTTATCCTCACACTGTTTTGGATTACATCTCCCAACAGCACAAGCCAGTAGGGCCAGTAGTCACAGATGATGGGAACTCTGGCCCAAAACATCTGGAGGAAGCAAGGTGATGGAAAGCATCTCTTTATGTTCATTGAACATGTGGAGGGAGAGAAGGTTTTCACCCACTGGATCCGTCTGCTATACACTGAGCTGAAGGTCTGAAAGAGGCATCCTCCTTGCATAGAGCTGTCCTTTTTGTCAGGAATATGGAATCACACTTTCGGTGTGATCCTTCTGTACCAACCTGATTATGGGGGTCATCACCTGAGACTCTGTTCCATATTCTTCCCCACACAATGAGGCAAAAGGGGACACAACAAGAAGAGCCTTCTCCGTTGTGGCCCCCAGCAACAGAGCTGGCTTCCCTCAGAGATCCAGCTGGCATAATCTCTTCATTCTTTTAGACACCAGATAAAAACATAGCTATTTCACAACCATTTTGACAGGTGAGCCAATCACATAAGGTTTCAAATGTTTTTACATTGATACCTGGATCTGTTATATTAGGATATTAGACCTAGAGAATTTTTATTTAATTTCATTATGTATAATTTTTATTTTATCTGCCTTTTAGGTTATTTTAAATGGCTTAATATATTGAATGCTTAATTTTATGTTCCCCTCTTAGAGCATATTATATTGGCTTCTTCTATTTTAGCTTATTTTATTGGACTAATTTTATTTATTGCTTTTATTCTTTTTTTGCTGGTGAATACATATTGTGATATGTATCTGAATTCATAGTTTAATTGCAGCATCATATGTTGTGAGCTGTCCATATATCCTATGGCTAAGGGGATGGCATATACTTCAAGTAAATAAATAATAATTGATAATAAATAAATAATTGGAGATGGCAGGATGGAAACTGGGACATTTCTGAAAGAAAAAGACTTAATGGGCAGGACAATAGTTCTTGGCACCTTCCTCAATGTATTTGATTCACAACACCTGCTGGAAAGATGCCAGTGTGAGAATCTGGGAAGCTATTTCTAGTCAAAGTAGATTTAGGAGTTGTCTTGAGAAGAAGGTTAGAGATAGAGAGATCGGAGGCTGTTTCATTTATGGACATAAGGTCATATTTCTAGACAAAGGTCATGGTACAGTGAAAGATGGTGGTATAGCTCACCGGGTGACAATCCCTTAAGTAAGAGATCGCGTGGTATCCAATAAACATGGAACAAAAGGTTTTGTTAATAAGAGGTGGCCAAAAAAGATCCACAGATTGGCATGCAGAAGCCAAAGCCATCTTCTATCCATTAGATGTTTTGTGTTGTGGTCTAATCAGAAGTTTCTTAAATCCACCCATGCACCCACAAATCCGAAAAGTGCTTGGGGAGTCCCACAATGCACTGAAAGAGCGGGAAATGGGGCCATTCCGCCAACCAGGAAAGCAGGTTGGATGTTGTTTGTTTGTTTATTTATTTTAACCTTTGTATTCCTCCCCCCCACCTCCAAGGCGAGTCTCTGGGCGGCTCACAGCATTTAAAATTGCACTCATATTAAAATGATAAAACTAATCAAAGCAACCAATTCCATAAAAAAGCAATGAACTATCATCAAACCATCAATAAATAAATAGGTCATGTTATGTTCTCCCTGGGGAACAACCATAAAATGATGTTATTGGAAATCTGTTGTTAAAAATTATGATTAAAATTTATTGTTCAAATGGCTAGAAAAGAGAAATATTTTTGCTTGGTGCTGAAAGGAGATCGGTGTCGGCACCAGGCAAATTTCTCTGGTGAGGTGATTCCACAGGCAGGGGGCAGCCATCGAGAAGGCCCTTCGTGTATTTGCCATCCCTCTAACCTCTTGAAGGATGGTTCCTTTAGAAGGATCTCAGAGGTTGGGCAGGTATATACAAGAGAAAGTGGTCTCCTTAGTCAAGTTCTCAGCTATTTAGAATTGTTGTTGTCATTGTCTGCCTTTCCCTTCCCTATTCCCTGTTCTTTGTATGCTGTTTCTTTTTACACAGTAAGCCTATGAGCAAAGACTTCCTTGTTGAATTGATTATATGACTTGCTTTGGAATTGTCTAAACTGTGGAGCAAATCCTATGTGTAGAAACATAGAAATAGAGCGAGACAGAAGGGGTCTCCTGGACCATCTAGTCTGACCCCTGGCTCCAGCCAGTTCTACTCATAAGATGCCTAGACAGGTCCTAGTCTGTTCCATCTTCTCAAGGCATTCCTTCTCCTATTTGAAGGAAGTATTTAAGGTCTCTAATATTATTTTCTCCAGGTTAAGCGTACCTGATTGTTATTCTTTCTGAATGCTGCTGATCAGTGTCTCATTTGGAATTGGGAATCTATTGGTAACAATAACCAGGGTTTCTTATTTTTAGAACGGATTTAATGTCAGTCACCTTGAGCTTCCACATGGTTGGAAAAATGGATGGAATTTTTGAATTGATATATAATTGCAAAATGTTATGCTTCTTTTAAAGAACAATAGCCATGCATTATTCATACAAATTACCTTTCTTCCCTCTTGCAGGAGACAAAGATGTTCTTCTTTACCATCCAATGGAAACAGCAGCTCCACCTCCTTATTTAAATGCACCTTCATTGCAGTTTTATGAGCTAAAGGGAATGGAACACGATGCCAAATCATCATGGTGTATTTGTATAAAATGGCTAGGCAAAGGATAGTACAAGTCCCTGGACAAGTTTTCAGTTGAATTTATTCAAGATACAATAACGGTGTGCATGTGTGTGTGTGAGCACATGCAAGCACATGCACATGTTTGAGGCAGCCTTCCCCCTTTTTTGTTAGGCACAGTGGAAATCTCATATTTTATCGGAAACTTTGATTTATGTTTAATAGATCTGCTACCTACTAAAAAAGACCTTGTATTAGCAAATGGGTACAGATCCAGTCCATTACCTTAGCACAGCTGAAAAACTCAAGGGTTTTGTGAACTAATGCAATAAAATATCATTAAACACCAGAGCGTGACAAGGGAGACAGAAGGTTTGAGTTGAGAGTCAGGAGAAGTGTTTGGAATGAAGCAAAATGGGCCATCGATAGGCAGGGAGAACATCTGGCTTCTATTTGGAGGAGGTCGTCAGAGGACCTCGATGTCTGTGATGTAAATGAAGAACAGAGCCCTCAACAATTTAACTGTCATCAGCGTGAATGCTTTAACTGGCATTGTAAAAGCAAAGCTCTGGGCCCCTTTGGAAATCTCCATAAGCTTCTGGACTGAATTATAAGCAAGGCTGTATTACCTGAAGATGAAAGGAGGCAGGTCAATTCACTTAAAACCAGAGAATTACCACTGCTAAGAAATGATGAGTAGCAATTGTATGGCCTTCCCCCTCCTTTTGGGGGAATGCGGTTACATGTTCTGAAGGCAAGAAGAGAGCCACTTTGGACGGCAGTGCTTTGCAGTTCAGAAGGATTTTCTTGACACAACAAATATTGAACAGAACAGGGTGTGTTTGGAGGGGCGTGCTCCATGACGACAGTGACGACGAGGGTTTTGATCCCTTCTGTTGAAATTAGGGATGCTGGAATGGTTCAGTCCTGGCTGGGTGCGATACACACTGGCCCAACTGGGTCTGTCGCATGCAGGTCAGAACGCATTTATCTGTGTGTGCTTCTCGAGATTTTACAACACAGCTCAAAATTGTACCAAAGTGTGAGGACAAAATGCATGTAGAAGTGCAAACATTGGGAGAAAATAGAGGCATAAGTACAATGTTGTACAGAAAGATATTCAAAAATATGTGTGAAGAGACATACAAATCCATCCATCCATCCATCCATCCATCCATCCATCCATCCATCTACAGAGAGAGGAAGGATAGGCTCAGAAACAATTATTGGACCATATAGAATTCTTATGAATAACTAAAATTCTCATTGCAGGCTCTTCTGCAAGTTCACTGTGCATCTCAGGCACATTGGATGGCACCTTTGTGACGCTCTCTCAAGGGAAATCCACCCAGCACCCACTCGGAGGTCTTGAAAGACTTTTTTTTTTAAAGTTTACTTTTGTTGACTCATTTTATATTTGAAGGCTGCTTTTACTCAGTTGCTCTTTCCAATGTATTTCAATAGATTTGTTAACAATATTTTGTACTCTGCTCTGATAATCTATTTTGGCTGTGGAGTGTCAAATTACAAATGAATAAATTGTGTAATCAACTAAAACTGTTGGTTGATGAATCAGCTATGAAAAACCAGGCATTGAAAAAACAAACCATTGTCTAAAGCATGTGACAGTTGGTTCTGTGCTTGTGTTTTGTGTGTTTGTGTGCATATAGCATATTACAACACACATCAGAGCCCCTTCTGTCTTCCATGCAGTTCCCTTCCCAAAATTCATTGCGGAGCTTTCAAAACAATTTATGCAAACAAACATTGAGCGTAGCTATTTGTATTGGCAGCACATTCAAGTTAACAACCTACAACAAGGAACAGATGGTCCAGGCTCTGGAAATGGCTACAAAGAAAACAGTAGGCGCGAGCCCATCAAAAGGAATCCCCAACTCGATCTTCCATCCAATTTTGTGAAGATTACAGCAACGCTCTTGTTTATTTCTTTGATTAAGCTGTTATTTTACATACTTATGGATCTTTACTTTTCCATTTCACAGAACAAATTCACTCAAAGTTAACATACTCCAACTGAGTATGGTTTACAGAAGCCCTGTTTCATGAGCTGCACTCTTTATGTCTTACTGATCCAGTATTTTCTGAATACTGTCTAGTAAAAAGACAATCAAGGGGGAAGAAAGCACACATGCACTCACACGGGCATACAGATGTCTTACAAGGGAATGAACAAAGGTGAATGCTTCCTCAACTCACAGCATCCCTAATCTGTGTAAAGAACCACATTGCTCTTGGAGCTTCAAGTCACGGACCCAGATTAGATGCCAAAATAGGAGCACTCAAACCCCAGCTAGGATAGCACAGATGTTGGGTACAGGCAGGTGGAAACTAGTTTTGGTGGAAGCATCAAGCAATCATGTGGTTTCTGTGAAAAAGCTAAGGCACCATGTTGGAGATCACTAGGAAGGGAAGTGTAAATAACCTTATGGTGGGGTTTTGTGCTTGCTCATGGAAGGTTCTTCCACCACAGCCCAACAAAGGAACTGCAGAGCTACCGGAGGGGTAGGACATAGCAACCAAAATGAACAAGGGGCTGAAGAACACCCAGTAAGAAAAGGTTACAGTTTCTAGGCATCTTTTGCTTAGAAAATGGTTGGGGACATGATAGAGAGGCAGGCTGTAATGTTCATAAGGAGAAGTCTTGCTTCTGTTCCCATAATAGTATAATCTAGGATTGTTCCATGAAACTGATTGATGCAGGATTCAGGATAGATAAAGGAAGTGGATATTCAGGTAGAGGCAATGCATAAACTATTAACGTCATGGCTGCAGGGTGTAGTGAAGACTTTCTACATGGCATTAAAAGGTGCTTAGACAACATCATGGAGGATGACCAAATCAGTGGATGGTAGTCATGATGGCTGTATATTAACTCTAGTGTCAGGAGTGCAAGCAGGTTCTGGAGTACTTGAGGAAGATGATGCTACAGTACTTATATCCTGCTTGTGAGCTTCCCCCAGGCATCTTGTGGTCACTGTGGGAATAGAACACTGTGTGTCTAGATAGGTGTTTGGTCTGAACAAGCTAGGATCAGTCATGCTCTTAGGCCTTGTGACCATTGCTCAATGGTAGAACACACGCTTGCATTCACATGTTCAGAGGTACAATCAGGTTGGGAATGTGCTCTTTGGTCACTGGGAAGCAAGGGTGGGGAGCATGTTTGGAACTGCAACTGCCATTCCCCTTATCGTTTCCATTGACTATGTTAGCTAGATCCGATGAAAATTGAAGTCAAAAAGAATCCCCCATTCCCCATGCGTCCTTTTAAGTATGTGTGTGAGAAGGAGATGGAGATGGAGGTGATGGAGAAGACATTTATTACTTCCATATTGAACTCAAAGCAGCATTTGTGGCAGGGCTAGAGAAGCTCTTTCGGCCTAAAGCCCAAATTCTATGTCAGAGAAGCTGTTTAGAGCCACACTGCAGTGCTGGGTGTGGCAAAGGCATCATAGGCAGAGCCAGAAGGTGTTTTATCTTAATTCCTCAGTGCCAATTACTAAGCTTTAGGAGATGCATTTCAGATGCATGAAGGAAGAAATTGCCTTCATAAAAGCCAGAAAATCACCAAATAATCCGTGGTTGTTTGTGGGGGGGGGGGAGAGGAGATGGGCTATGGGAATCTTGAGAACCCTGGAGAGCCATATTTGAATTCAGAGAGCCATCTTGGAGGCCTAGGGCTGGTTTGGCACCACTGATGCATAAATTCCTAGGAGTCTCCCATCTAGAAATTGGCCAGACTAATAACTGCTTAACTTTAGCAAGGCTGGTCTGAGACTTGTTCCATTCTCTGTCCTAGAGATACAGAGATTATTCTTTATAATAACAGCAGTAGCAGCATTCATTGGAGAGCATTATCTCAACAGTTCCTAAAAGTCAGAGACTAGATGTTGGGCTGGTGGGATCAGATTCCCTTTCCAGAAAAAAAAAAAAGTAGAATGCAGCCATGTTCTTGCAATGTGGTTTCTGTTTTGTTGTTGCAGATGCTTGTAGATTATCACAGAGGAAGTTAATGTGCACTTCGGAATGGTTCCTGGAGCCATAATACAGTGAGATCAGTTTCCCCTGCGCTTTAGCGATGACAAAACAGAGCCACAGAAAACAAGATTTTTTCCAACAAAAACAATGTTAATTGTCAAGTGTCTTGGTTTAGTGTAGATTATCATGCGAAATTCAATGCTATCCAAACACGTGGGACATGTCATCCTGGATCACCAAAGAAACAGAAACCAAAGAGGATATATTTGTTAATCAGTGGTTACAAGTGGTATGTGATTCAACATGTCCTAGGCTATAAAGAAAAACACATCTAGGTTTAACTAGGAAACCACGCGATGTAACATCACTGGAAATGCGATCAGGCAATAGACAAAATAACTCATTATCCCACACTTGCATTAACACTGGGTAGATTCCACATATTTGACTTGGCTGTTGCTGGGATAGCCAAGTAGACAGCAAAAGTGTGTAATAATGAGAAGTGTGTATGTTTTTAAGTAATAACTGACACCCTTGTTTTGGAATGTACACTGTAACATTTCATACTGCCAAAGCTCACATGGGCTTTCGTCTAGATTTCTGTGGTGAAGCTGGAAAAATGTTGTTTCGAATTATAAACGAAAAAGTCTGTACCAGCTCAGTGTGCTTTGGACACGCCCTATTTCATGTGCAAGGTTTTTTAGATGGTCTTCTTTTGGGAAAGACTGTAGCTTAGTGGTTGAGCACATGCTTTGCTAGCCAAAAGGTCTGGTCCAGTGGCCAACATCTGCATGCAGAGCAAGAAACACTTCTTCTGGAACCCCAGAGAGCCTTGGCTGCCTATCGCTGTCAGCCATACTTTGATGGAAAGTTCAATGCTTTGACTCAGCATGAGGTAACTTCCTAGGTTTGTCATCAACCTGTTGCCCTCCAGTTCCATCATTCTTCATCATTGGCCATTCTGGTTAGGAATGATGGGGTGTGAAGGCCAACTCCTATGGAGTGTGCCAGGTTGGGGAAGGATATGTTATTCCCAGAGTGGGAAAATGACTACTTTGGGATCCCTGAGAGGTGGCCATCAAACCTCTGGTCACAGATGTCTCACTATGGAGTTTCCGCCACCTCCAAAGCACTCTTCCTCGTGGTTGAATATACCTTGCACTCAAGACATTTTTGTCTAAAGTTTAGTCCAAGTCTCTTCTCTCATAATTTGAATGTGGTGGCACAGGTTTTTCCATTTGGAGCAACAGGGCACTAGCCTACTACACCTTCTACCTGGCAGCCTTCAAAATATTTGGAGATGGCTATCAGATTATCCCTTAATTACCCCTATTTCAGGCTAGCTCTTTCAAAATTTCTTCATAGGCAATGGAACCCAAATGAATGAGACCTGCGATTATTCCAGTTGTATTGTGTAACATACTCAATCATTTTTAATGAAAGATGAATAAGAATCTGGGGCCTTGAGAGCTTAGTTGTTGAAGGTCAGAGTTAAATCTTTGTGTATTCCACTGAAGTACTGACTTAAGGTTGCCACAACTCCTTTGGTTTCCCTAACAGCCTCCTTACAAACAGCTGTACTATAGCCAGTTACAATGGAGCTTACTGTATATCAATGTAAAGAGGCTGACATTTCATATGTTGCAATTATAATTGATCTATTCAAATTTCATCTATACATTTTTATTTTTGTGTGTTTTGCTTTTTCTTTTGTCACGATCCAATGAAATTCTTAACAAAAGTTATGAAATAAAATAGATGATAGAAGGAAGATAGATAGATTTCAAGGTACAAAAGTAACCCTCTTCCCCCACTTTTGTTCCCAACAGGAGGCATTCTATGGTTCCTTATCTCTGAACATGGAACTTCCAAATCTCCACCATAGCTAATAGGTGTTGATAGATCCTCTCCGTCATCACAACCCTTATCAAGACATGTGGCCATCCATCATCAAACTTATCAAGATGCAAGGTCATCCACCACAACTTACAACAATGAATTCCACAGATCCACTTTTTTTGTTAGTGGTGGAACAGCCCATGACAAATTGTACCCAATGAAAAAACAGAAATGTGGATCCATTTGGCAGAAATTGGATTGATCAAAAAAGGGAGATGGTTGAGATGGAAAGAATAGCCTCAGAAACACACTAAGTCTGTCATACTCAGTGGACTGGAGGAAGTTAGTATGGTTTATTCATTGAAAAGAACTTAGTACATGGATGTGCAAATTTCATCATATGCAGGATGAAAGGAACATCACATCTTCTGGCAACAAACTCTGTGCATTAAGTATAAATCTTTCATCAAAAAGTACTGAATCATGGTCTAACTGAAATGACTTGAGTTCCCAAAGAGGACCATGCTCTGTTTTGGATCTTATGCATGGATGTCCAAAGAGCGTCAGTGCTTGAACTACATGAGGGATACAACTTTCTGAGCTGATGGTGGCATGCACATATTCATCATGACAACACTCATGCCCATGTCCTGAAGGAGAAGCCAGAACTGCAAGTAGTTGGGTAGATCGATGGATGAATCTGGCAATCTTCATCTTCATCAGCAGCTATGCTTTCCTAATGCTGATGTGTTTCAGTTTCCTGTTAGAATGCAAGATCATGACTCCTTACTTTGCTTTGTAACAGGAGGAATTCACAAATACATATACCAATGCACAAGAAAAATCTGTCTCTCTTTTACTAACCTGAGGTCTCTGTGATCAGAGACAGTGTTGACCATGTCTGACAATGATCAGACATCAGTTGCTGAGGGCCAATCACAGAAGAGACCATCAAACCTTGTGACCCTATGGAGAGATCTGGTTGGTCAACTTTGAAAATGGAACGTTGGGGTAAATCCTGGTTATTAAATGCCTGGACTTTGGTGTAGTATTGGATTATTATCTGTGGTCATTAGCCATGCTGGTTGGGGTTGATGGGTGTTGGTGTTCAACAACATCTAGAGAACCACATATTCCCCATTGCTAGCTAGATGAGCCTTTGGTTGATGAAACCCATGGCATATACGAGGCAAGCAAGCAAGCAAAGCAATGGCAAAGACATTTGCTTGATCAATCCGCCCTGTAAAGCACATTTGGGAAACCGTCCACTCGAACAATCCCGAATTTCCACTGGATGTCAGTATTCCACAGAAATGCAGTTAGTGGATCATTTATCTGGCAGTTAAAAATTGCTCCTCTTAAGGGAAGCTGTTCAGAAATGACAGTTCTCTTGCTGCTCAAATCCGCCTTAATTATAATGCAAACCCTGGCAGGAAGATTATGTTTACAGTGAAAGACATCTAAAATGACTTCCATCCTGGCAGGCCAGAAAAAGAAAAGAAAAAGAAGAAGTTGGATTTAGTTTCAGAGAAAACAAATGAACATTTTTCACTCATCTCCTCACAGTTTTGAGATTTTGATATGTTGTTAAAGGGAGGAAAAAGGGAGGTAGACTTTTCCCCTTTCTGACACTTTCCCCTTCTATTTTCTTTCCTTTTTTGTACAAGAGCCACACACAATTTCACTTCCCCACCCCCCAAAAAGAGCAAAGGCATGAACATGTCACAAAATGATTGATTGCTTGGTGAGTTTTGGCCTTTGATAATTAAGCCCAACACAATATCTCCTCTTTGCCACTGAATAGGGTTGCATCAGATCCAAAAATCTTTCATGGTAAAAAAATGAAATTGGGAAATAAAGAACCCTTTTAATAACAAAGGCACCCATCTGTTGCATGGGGCTGAAGGTAGAATACGTGTTCAAACCCCCAAAATCAGCGCAAGAGGGAAAATTCGAAGGGTTCTACTATGGCGAGGAACAATTTAATCATCACCCAGAAATATCCATATATGAAAACATGAGCATCGTTGAGGGTCACCCAGAGGGTTCCTTTGAGTGCCTGGAAGTGCTTATTCATGCTCCATGAGAATTTTGCTTTGTATCCCTCTCCATGTGACCATGTTGACAATGATGCATGTCCACAGTCTTTGCCATGCAAAACTAGTGTTTAGCCACATCCAAAACCTCATGGGCATGTATACCACACTTGCTCCAGGTTTCGGATCTTGCTCATGTGCCTCTGGAGCACACAGCAACTGGTCAGGATGTCCCTCTGGGTTCTGACAGGTGTCACTGTACTAGGTTCAGATGCTCTCTTGGCACCTTTGCGGTCCTCCTTTCTGAGGGCTCCTTGGTACTCTCCACAACTCAGCAAGTTCTCTGTCAGACTAGAACCAGATACTGCACAAGACTATCAACTGCTGATCAAGACTATCAGCAAGTGAACTACTGAAACCAAGGGTACAGAATCTCAGGCCATGGAGCACACCTGGCCCACACAGGGTTCCAATCTGGTGTTTCCCAGGTTGGCCGAGCCCTTTCCCTTCCTCCACTTCCTTTCTCCTAATCATCAACCTTTGGGAGAGAAACTTGCTAGCTGGGTTCCAGTGGTAACTAAGGCCAATGGCAAAAGGGGCAAACTAAGAAACTCAGAAATGCCCAAACACTGTTCTGTTTTTGCCTAAAGCTGCTACTGCCTGTAACTAATTATTAGGAGAAACAATCTAATCTTTTGGAAAGGGGATCAATGTGGGAAAACTGGTGAAGTGGGTGAGGATAGGGAAAGTATCTTGCCCATCTCGGTAACCATAGAGGACTGTCTGGGGCCACAAGCAGTCATGTCTGACCCAAGGGTCTGAGGTGCAACACCCCTGCTTGCTCAGACTGTACATGTGTTCCTTGTACCTGTGTCCTTGTGATATTGTCTTGAGAAGCATACGTGGTATACCAGTTAGAGTTTGGTTTGGGATCGAGAAGACCAGGGTTCTAGCCCCAACTTGAACAGATGGCTAATTGGATGTCCTTGGATTAGCCCTTTTATCTTCACTTGCCTCTGTTGTGAGGGTAAACTGGAGAGGATGAGGGAAGGAGAGAGAGAAATGTAACTGAGGCATAAAGGGCTTGGGGCAAGATATGTGAACACTTTCTCTATAGCTAAACTCCATAATCTTTCTTCTGCTGGCCATCAAAGGAACTTACTGTGATGCAAGCTATTTGGTTTTCTATTGCTTACTTTCTGCATATTTAACTCAGTGTCTACTTTAATCTTAAACCTGTTTCCAGGCCCAACATGAACTAGAGACTAAACGATGCAGATACCGTTATCTGTGTGAATGTAAGACCTTAAGAAAGGTCTTCCACATGGAGATCAAACAACTTCACAAAGACCCACCTATCAAAAGCCCACAGGCAATGAATGACACAGGTGACCAGATTCTGGTGACCGTATTCTGCCCTGGGTCCACACCAGCCCCCACGTTTCTACATTCCTCCCAACGAGAGTTGGCTGCTCTTTAGGAATCACTTGCTTTCTTTGCTCTTGATGAGGAAATGCACAAACATTCCTTGAGCATTTCATCTATTTGATGACATCAGGGTGCATAAAATATTGACTGGCTTCCCTCTTCCTCTTGCTTGAATTTCTTTGACATGATTTTCAAGAGTCACATGTCTTCTGAACTCCCCAAGGGTTTAATCTAAAGTGTGGGATGCTCATCACTGCTACAAATCAACCTGTCAATCTTTGGGTTGCTGGCACTTTTTGTTTATTAAACCAGGCGCCACCTGTGTCCAGCTTCTCATTTCAAAGTTTCATTTCATAAGAGTTCTCTCTATACAGGAAAACAACTGAAGTCATGATTGTCTCCTGCTTTTGATACCAACCTAATTTTAGTCTCCTTAGGCTGAGCTTGTAGTAGCCTAACTTAAGACATGGCTCTTAAGTAGGGATGGTGCTGAATTCCTCCTCCTCCAAATTTCTCCCTATATTTGGGTGTTTCTGGATTTGAGGGGGGAATTTGTGAACTGGAATCATTGCATTAAGAAATCTGAACTTCCTTGTTGTGTCATTTCCACTTGTGCATGCATGAAGCGGCACACAATGATCTCCATCGAATCCACACTGTGGATTAAAAAAAAGATGAGGAGTGGGCCTTTCCCTCAATAAATCTTACTTAAGTTGATAATCTTACCAACATTATCATCAGCTGTTGCACCTTTTCATCTCATTGCTCTCACTTCCTGGGTCAACTGGGAGAAACCAGTAAGCAAATAGGCAGTGGCATCTCCTTTTTGCTATCTCACCACCAGGGGTAATTTTAATCCATGCACTACACTTAGGAAAGTGTTATGAGAAGGAGAAGAGAAGGAGAAGGAGAAGACGAAGAAGACGAAGATGAAGAAGACGAAGAAGACAAAGACGAGATGAAGACGAAGAAGAAACAACAGTTGTTGCAGGAACTGAAAGCTTCTGGAATTAATTGCAGAAATCCTGCTAGTTGAACAAGAATTTTGGAGCAACCCAGTGGAAATCAACTTATTTCCTTCCTTAAATCTGTCACTCTTCTCCTGCAGTGTAGTTTAAAGTAAAAGAGGAGATCTTCTAAGCAGATGTGATGTATGAATGTACCAAACAGGTATATCCAATTCGCCTCTCTGCCACAGTTCACTTTCACAAATGTCTGTTTCTTTTCATATATTTGGGCAGGGTAGGAGTTCTGTTTTAGTTATCAGAAAGTTTGAAATGACTGATCTGGAAGGACAACATTTTTAAAACGCCATACATACCTTCTCTTTGGCTATCCCTCTCTCGCTCCCTCTCTCGCTCCCTCTCTCTCTCTCTGTGCACGTGTGTGAGTGCGTGCTTGCAGGCTTAGACCTTTGTGTGCTTTGCTTCCCTCCACTGACCCCAGGTTAAAGGGCTGTAAGATAGCCCTCGTCTGCTTTCTGTCAGCATTTCCTTTCTACAGGAACTCCTGGAGATGGCTTGGTGGGAATCCAGTGATAAAAAAGTAGAGCTTGTTTCTCACTTGCCAAAAGGAAAACAAAACCAAAGGAAAGAGCACTTCCTGCAAGACTTCAGTAAGTCGATAAGCTTAATTGGCTAGGTCTGTCTCCTGTACATTGATTGCACCTACTAATAAAAGAGCTATTGATTGGCACGTTATAGAACAGTAGCTTGTATGAGCTATAGTTCCTCTTAATGTTATTACTACATCAACCTTTTTCCTGTTTCTGGCTCTTTGGCATTATAAATTATGTCAAATGCCAACAGATTTCCCCGGCTCCCCCAGTGCTCTCGGACTTCAGAATAGTTTCCTCTTATTCATTCGTTTGACCTCCTTATCGCCTGGCAAGTCCTCCCGAGAGTTGCAAAAGATCGTGAAAGAGGGAGAGCTGCCACATTGCTATTCAAACATAGTAACATTATGAGGGCTATATTTCATGTTTTAATTGGGCCTCAAAAATCAAATAAATTGATATGCCCTGCCATTGCTTTAATGTGGTGGTGATTAGTGGCCACAGAAGCAGTCCAGCTAAAAACCCTCTTTTGGGAAGCTTACGACATCTTTGGTAACCTTGCTAATGCCAGTGGAGGTCAATGCAAAAATTGTCATCTGGTCTGTGTATTTGCCATGCTAGTAAGATCAAAATCAGGCATCAGTTCCACTTAATGGGTTTACTGGTAGCATCTGGCTGGTTGTAGCAATGGATGAATCTGTCAATTACAGTTTCTCGTTTTTTGCATTTTTCCAGTCTTAACATCAGTTTGTCCCGTGCATTGAGAATCTTTCCAATCTTAAGTCTCCTTTGTCCCCAGCAAATATCTATGGAAAGATTGCATGAAAAGTATATGCATTTTTGTGTGCATGTCTTCTTAAGTACACATTTTTGTACTCATTTCTCCTCACACAGACATTTGCCCATCCAGCATAATGCATTTTAACATTTGCACTAAAACATGCATTTCTGTGCTCACTTTTTCCTAACAGGCACATTTTGCTATCCCCTTTTAAACTGAAGAACTCCATAACAAAATTCGGAATAGTGCAAATTTGGAAGAAGTTCGGTTTGCATGTCAATTCTAAAGCAAGAACCTAGTTAAGTTCACATTCAAGTTTAAGCCTGCATTTTTTCCTGCTATCTGCAGCTTACTATCATGGCGAGCAGGACATGATTGGCTCATGGTCTTTTGTACCTAAGTTTTTAGGATCATAAGAATGTAGGATGCTGCTTATATGAGTCGAACCCTGACACCTGACAGTGGCTGGGTTCAAATAACATGATAAGCCATGGTGGGTTTGTTCTGTTTGTTTGTTTACCATGGTTGGTCTGTTCTGTTGTCTGAACCTAGCTGTGATATTTCACCACAAAAAGTTTAGCCTTTAGAAAGCAGGATACGAATCATTTGTTTGTTCTATGGTTTCTCCATACCACCAAACCCAGGATGGTAGTTTTGCAGAATGCAACTACAGAGTACCCTGGAAAGAGCAACCACTCCAGGAGTCTCTCCAGCCATGCCACCTCTACTATTTTTCTGCCTCATAATAGACATGTGGACCAATGAGGAAGGGGCAGGAGATGTAGACAGATTTTAGGTGTGCTGGCTAATAGGATAAGGACCAGCAGTGAGAGACCTGAGTGGTGAGAATGGAAACTGCCATAATTGTCCATTGGATACACCATGGTGAAAAAACTGCAATCTATGGTAACCACACAGGGTTGCTTCTTCTGTTTCTTTGAGGGCCCTCTTAAATTCAGGGTAAGATGGGGCTGAATGGAGGTTGCCAGGGAGGTATTCCAGTTTTGGCACCACCACTAAAAAGTCTCTATCTAGAATAAAATACATGTAATAATATAATATAACTATTATCAGGTTGTGAAGAAAGCTGGAAGAGCTCTAGAAAGTTAGGTCTTATTTCAGTGTCCTTTCTATATAGAGAGTCTGTATTTTACTTCCTTTAATGCTCCTCATTGTTCAATCCCCTTTTCATTATAAGCTCACCACTATATTTAGTTTCATAGCATGCTCTACATAAAATCTTATCATAATCACCCACCTAACAACATTTCTCTATAAATCTTTAAATGCCTGGCATCTGATGATAATGCAGTAAAGGACCATAATGTAAATGTATGTACTCTATTGCATTTCTTGTTTAAATGAAAGATGAGTGTGTGGGTTGGGGGAAAGGAAGATTAATTAAAGATTTAAATATTCTCTCTCTCCTGATGACATTTGAATATCACTTCTTAGAATGTGATGAGGATATTTTTTCTCCCATTCTTTCAAGGGTTTTACTAATCCTGGGGATTGTACAACCATCTTGAAAGGCTTGTGGTGTTATTTCACATTATTTGCAAGTTCCAGACAATAAGTTGTGCTGTTCACTCCTACGTATGCTTGCTTAGAAGTCAATCCCATTGACTTCGCTGGGACTTTCCACAACAGCAGGTATGGAAAACATCACAACTATACAACCCACGCTTGTAAATGTTTACTTAGAAGTAAGAATGACAGTATCTGAAACTGTGATTATTTGTTTGCTTGTTTTAGTGAAGATACAGCTTAAATCAGGAGGTGGCACCTCAAATTTTCCTCAGGTAACTTTGCGGAGCCCAAGTGCTGAAGTGGGCTGGGGTGGCTGACCTAGAATGTCCCATGGACATGTCTGTGGTGATTACCTCTAATCAACAGAAGAAATACGTATGACTTTCCATTTCTTATGTAAATTATCTGCAGGAAAATGCAGTGCTTTGATTTACCAGTGTTCCTCCAGTCTGACTTGCAAGCTAATGCATCCACGAGCCACTGAGCATAACCTTGTCAACTGAATCAAAAGGAAACAAGGAATTTTGCCAAAAATGGATTAAATAATATGTTTAGAAAGAAAGGGCAAAAAAGTACCTAGCATCTGAAGTCCCATTGATTTCCTCTGGTGCTATACCTTTCTTAATGAATTGATTTGTTAATTTAAATGTGTGGCTCAGAATGAGCTGAGCATTTTAAATTCATTGAACAAGTTTGTATGTAATTAAATGGCTATACATTGAACATATGGTTCTATTAATTGCATGCATTGAACACATCATTCTATTAATGGCATGCATTTAGTAGAATGCAAGGATTGCATGCATTAAGCATGTCAATCTTTCAATTTCATGCATTCGCCAAGCAACTATGAGCAGGAACTCCCATCATATCCTGGGAAAGGGTCAGGCACAGCAGGTCCTTTGAAGTTCTTAGGATATATTGGGAAAAGGGTCGCAATTGGTTTATGCAGGAATACAGACCCTCAGGTACAGGGGCTCAGATTGCTACCTGAAGTTCTCCAGATGTTCATGCCTCATTTTCTTAGCCCCAGCTCAATTCTGAAAGGTCAAGATACCTCCAAATACTTAGTTACTGGCAAGAAGAACATTAAGCTACAATGGCTAAGTGTTGTAAGTATGGCCCCACCCCCATTCCTTTGGCCGCACTCCTTGTCTTCAGCCACACCCACTGCTGGAATGCAGCCCCTGAGCTTGTCGTCAGGTTGGAAATGGTTCCCCACCTTTGCACTTCCCTGGTGGAAAGTTTCATTGAAATAATGGGATTTACTGTGGAGGACATAGGGCGGTGATGTCAGTGTACCTTGCCTCTGGTCTACGGAGCCCAGAAAAAGATGGAGCCAATGAGACCATGCAGGGTGCATTCCTGAACAATGCCATAGACAGCTCTGGAGAATCCTGGAAGCCAACCCAGGAAGATCACCTGCCCTCATCAGCTGGCTTCCAGAAGTAAGTCGCTTGTGTGGACATGGCTGTCATTCTGGCTTGTTTCATAAGGTGGTCTGAAGTTGTGCATGGAGTGCCAAGCCTGGACACCTGGATACTAATCCCAACTTAACCAAGAAGGGAAAAGCAAAGGTGAACAAAGTCAGAGTCCCTCTTCCACAATACTACTTCTCCCAGAAATCCTTTTTGGATGCTAATTCTCACTGCCC
This sequence comes from Varanus salvator macromaculatus, assembly GCA_023646645.1. Taxonomy (NCBI): domain Eukaryota; kingdom Metazoa; phylum Chordata; class Lepidosauria; order Squamata; family Varanidae; genus Varanus; species Varanus salvator. Next base: position 5,018,866 of record JAIXND010000657.1, read on the forward strand.
CAAATCAGGTAGCTAAGGAGGTAGCTAAATGATCTCTCTCCCACCTGGCTCTGAGCAATGGTAGGAAGACGATCTTCATGTTTCTGAAGGTCCAGATAGAGGGGAGAGGACTTCCCACTCCATGTGCTCCCTGGATGTGTGAAAGCAGCTTCAGCTATTGTGAAAGCTTGCTTTGCTTCAGGCAGGATGGGTGCTATGCAGTTACCCAATTACCGTAAATGCATTTTTTCCTTTAAAGAGCAGGGAGCATTTCTGTTCAGAGTAGGAATGATTTTCCAGTCCCTGGTTCATCATTTAAGGCAAGAGGAAGCATAACTCAATGAAAGACAGAAACATTAAGCGTGCAGTATACCTGTCACGAGGCAATGATGAATTCATTTATTGATCAAGGCGATCAGGGATATATTTTCCCTAATCAATATTAAAAGACCAGGACAGTGATTGAAATGTTGGGATGTCATGACAATTTCCTCCATTTAGAAGAAGCTCTCTCTCCTCCTGATGCTCTGTGCCTAAACACTGAGGTCAATGCTATGGGTATGGCCAGGTTCAAATATCTCCCTTATTCCTTTCAGAAGAATTCTGGCAACCCTGCTTGTAAGTGGCAGGGGCGAAAGTTTCTAGGCTTCAGAGTTGGTGAGGACATTGCTTGGAGGTTATGCTAGTCCAAAGTACCATTGAACTCTCTGAATTTGGTCAGACTGAGAATCAGTGACTGATCCAAAGACACCCATGGGCTTCATGCCTGAATGGGGACCATAGTCCAACACCCCAACGAATATGCTGCACTGGCTCCCTTTGCCCACCATCATTCCAGTTCAGCCTCATCTTACTTCTGGTTCTATCCCCAGCTCAAGCCACACAGATTCTCTTTGCCTTCCCCACAACGTGGGGACTCTGACTCTGGTGCTCCCCCATTTTTCCTGTGTAAGTTTTTCAGGTTTACATGCTGTGTTACAGAGCCAGTCATTGCTTGAACAGGAAAACAGAAGGTCTGAATAAAGGGGAGGCGATGGGTGGAAGTCTGACATTCCACTCAAGAATGAGTGGTCTGTTCCTAGCCTGTAATAATAATGTGTGTTTGTGGAATAAGTAGAAGTAATAGACGGATAGACCTTCTTGGACTAAAGATGTTTTTAAACTCTAGGGGTGCAATCTTATGCGTAAGATTACACTCCAATGGTATTAGGGGTGTAGTACAGTACCTACCTGGGTTCCTCATTAGTTGCCCCCCTTTCCCTGGCCCCAATCTCTTTCTTCAACTGCTGATTGTTTGGTTTCTCACATTTGTGCTTTTGTGTTTCTCCTCCATTCTGAAATGCCCTTCTTAAGGCTTGGGTACGACTCGTAAGCACTTTGAGCTAAAAGGAGGTGGGACTCTGACCCTTCTCCTTTGCTTAAACCTCACCCACAACTGGAATTCTCAAGAGTTTCTTGTTCCTTCGGTTGAAATAGGTTGAGCACTCCTGATATGGGTAGGTAGATCAATAGATATATTTTACTTCTTCATTTGCAGTGAAAGAAAGCTCACTGCAGGCACAATCAGACCGTTGTTGACAGTTCTGCTTCTCACCTAGACACTATACTGAAATCAGAAATACCAGGATTGACTTTCTATGGTCACCCGGGGTGTTGACATAAGCTGCAAAAGTCCATGATATTTGTGCAAAGGTATTACGGAAGCTGTGATGTTCACTTCTCCCAGTTCTCAGTGTCACTTTATTTATGAGCCCTGAGAGAGTAACCGTTGAAAACAGAAGAGTGGAAAAACAAAATCAAACTGATCCTCTAAAGGTCAATAAGTAAGTCAATAGCATAATCAATACTGTAACTAAAATGTTATGCTTAATGTTAATTAAGAAGTCCCGCATCTAGATCTTCAGCAAGTTCAAGGACAGCATTGCTACATTTAACCTGAGAAATCAAGGATTTATGTGTAGCAGATTTTCTGGATTTGGTAGCCTCTACAGGTTTTATACTACAGTTCCCATCATCCCTGCTTATTGGAATTGCACCTCAGAAGACCTTGAATTGAATTCTTTTGAGTAGACCTATTAAAGTCAATAGGACATATTAGTCAGGCTATAAAGTCTGCTTTGATATCAATATTGGTCAACACTATGCTTGAATAAGTTGGGATTCATCCCCTCAACGGAAGCATGTTAGGGAAAGTTTGATAGAAAAGCTTCTCAAGAGAAATAAAAAACAAATTATTATCCATCCAGGGAGGTGGCACTGAGAGGATGGTGCTGGACCTGGCACCAATGCCACCATTTTGTCTGGGAAAGACCTTCAGGGAACTCCATCCCTCAGTGAGTCTTACTTCCTCACCACTACTTCTCACCAGCTCTCACAGGTCCTCATCTTCTTTCCCATCATTGCTTGTTGGATGGCAGGGAACAGTAAGAAAGTATCACTGCTTCTCCTCACTGCCACCTCCACCATCACCACCCCATGGTCTGGGTCATGTCAAGAGGCCGGTGAAGAAACCACATTCAATGTGAAGGAAGATCAAGCCTAGGGGAGCTCTGACCAGGGGACCTCAGAGCCAAGGTTGGCCTCAGGCATGTGACTAGCCATGTTCACCATGATCCTAGCCTATATGTCTTTTTTGTGGGGGAAGCTGCCTCAGTATTAAATGAGGTTGACTTTACATGTAATGAGGTGTTGATAATGCTCCAGCTTAGCCTCTTTCTTCCTTATCGGAGAGAGTAATGGGAGCAACTTGATTTCCCATCGGGTTTCTTTCGCAGGGTGGCACTTTTTACCCCGAACTTTTAGCGGAGATCTAAGTGTGTTCATTTGCTTTGGGCAGATTTTAAGGAGAAATATAAATATGCATCTTCTCCTTAATTCACAAATGCATTTTAGCCTATAAAGAATTCATGTTTGCATATGAAAACAGCACCTCTTGTTCATGCTAAGTTCCATTCTCTCTCTCCCCCATCCCCTCCCGCTCTGTTCCTTTGCACCATCCAAGAGCGGGGTGTGTGTGTGTGTGTATGTGCGTGCGCATGTGTGTGTAAACAGCAAGAAGAGAATATTCACTTGCAATTGTGAATTCCAAACCATTCCGAAAGCCCTAGAGTCATATTTTCAGGCCTGGATGGCACTTAAAGGGCCATAATCTTTTGGAGAATGGGTTTTGCAATACACAAGCTGAGGCAAATCATTCAGGTTAAGGAGCCAAGGTGCTCTGGGAATTGGGGGCATGGAAAACAGTGCTTGCCATTGTTTTAATTATTTATTTATAAAATGCTTGAGTGGGCAAACCAGAGGGGATGAGACATTTTTCACGTATTGTTAGTTCTTGGCAATCTGTGTAGTGCCTATTGAAGGAGGGTAGGAAAAAAAAGATAATATTAAGACAGCAGTACCTCATCTCACCATTCTTCTTGTTGCTAAAACTAGTTATCGTGTTTCTTCTGTTCAGAAGTCCATTTATTACATGATGCAGCAGGAGAAAGGAGCAGGAAATGGTGACAGAAGGAGGAGGAGAAAGAGGAGATGGAGATAGAAGGAGAAATGCAATTTCTTTTCAGCCTCTGGAATCACCCTACCTTGGAACACGTGTACATTTTAATTCAGTTTTTAAAACAAAGCTCTCTGTATGCTTGCATGAACACCCACCTACTCAAATCCATTCCGTTGATGGAAGAAGATTCAGTTTCGAGCAATATTGGTCTGAAATTTGGAGAAAAGAACACAGTAGATATTAGTACCTTAAAGAACTGCTATGTCATAAGCTTTAAAACTTATGCCATAATAAACTGGTTACTCCTTCAAGTGACAGAACTTCCTTTGTTGCTTTTGCATCAATAGGATACCATACTTACCTTGCCGGAAGCTGTTACCAAGAAATTTGGAAGCAGTGCTTTCTTCAGAGTGAGCAACTTCTGGAAGTCTTGATGTACATTTAGAGGAACGATAAATATGCCATGCATTATCTTCCCAGCTAAAGTGAAAGTCAGTTTAAAATGATAAGGTCATTAGTCATATACAAGAAAAGGCAGACTCTGATAAGTCTGAATACACAGTAAGGTCCACTTGTCTTACTTCCCAGTGTCGTTGATGGGAAGTGTTTTGTTGAATTCTGAGGGCCCTACCATCAATTTCTATTGTTTTTGTGCCATTTGAACTGTAATAAATCTCATTCTCTTTCTTTCTTATGCACACATATGCATGCAGAACTCAAACTGCAGTTTCAGGGCCAAGCCAGTGTCAAAGGTTGGCATAACTGAACATTTGCCAGTGTCCACATCCAAGGAAGAGCTTACCGACCTGTCATTTCCTCTGCCCCCTGAGGCCTGGTTTGCAGTATTCTGAGATCAAAAATGCAAGCCTGAAGCATCACCTTTCCTGAACTGAAAATCTTGATTATCTTGCTCAAATTGCATCCTCTAAACTTGGATTTTTACGTTGTTTCTTTCTGGGGGCGGGACTGACCATACAATGCTGCTTTCATTTGTGCATTTTTTCTAGTTGTTAGAAAAAACTGAGGCCCCAGTCCTTTCAGTCCTCTAGTCCTTTCAGTCCTCTGGAAGAATGCTTCTCTTCTGTTTGATATTTTTCTTTTATTCCCCCTACTCCCCGTCAGGACTGTGAACATGTGTAGATGACATTCTCCACCAAAGCACCTAAAGACAGGCTTTCTGGCATGAACCGGGGTTCTCTTTTGGCAATGCCAATGTAATTTAACTTCAAGTTGAAGAGACACGTATGCCAACAGCTAGGGGCACTCCTTTCAGCAAAAAGCTTAAATGGTTTTGTCTTTTTCACCCTCTGGTTAGGAAAAATTGGCAGTTCCTACTAAAGGCCTACTCATTTTTCATAACTTTTGTGATGCATTCAGCCATGGAAGACAAAATTGAGTTTCCTGTGGAAGATGTCAAACCCTTCTTAAGTGTCCTGTTAGATTTCTGTTACACAGAGCAAAAAATGAAGCACGGCATAAACTGCTATTGTGGCAACCGCTCCCCTTTTTGAATGGCTGTAAGAACATTTTCAGCGTGAGAGCTGAGTTCCATGCTGGGAAAGCTCTCAGGGCATCCTAGAAAGCTGCAAGCCAAAAATTAGAAACTCCAGGTCTGAAAGACTAAACACAGAGAAACAGAGAAAGTCAGAAGGAGACTCCCGGGCCATCTAGTCTGACCCCCGGCTCCAGCCGGCTCTGCTCACAACATGCCTACCCAAAAATGCCAGGATTTGTGGATTTGTGCTTCTGGGGGAGCCCAGAGAGCTGGGTGGTCACCCAGGACCTGAGAATTTGTTTCCCTGGCTTAAAGCAAGGACAGGCAGAAGTCAGGAGATTAGCAGAAGATCAGTAAAGATTTTGGACTTCTAGAATCACAGAGATGGAAGGTACTTTGGAGACCCTCTAGACTCCCCCCCCCCAAATGAGATGGGTGTCCAGTCTTTGTTTGAGAATCTTCAGCAAAAGGAAAGCTAATCCCTCTCAAGACAGACTATGTGACTGATTAATGGAACAGCCTCACTTCAGGGAAGTTTCTCCCAGTGTTAAGTTCAGAGTTCTTTTTTCTAAGTCTACATCTCTTCTATTATCCACCTCGCTGTTGCATCTCAGAGATCTAGTAAAAAACAAATCAGACTGAAGAAGCCAGGACCAGATCCTGTCCAACCCTGGATTAAAAATTCTTGAAGGGTGGAACTGATGGCCATCTACAGTAGAGATGCTGAGAAATCCACATCAGCTTCAAATGAGCTTGGATTCTATGAATCCTGGCCTGAAGAGTTCTTAGTGCAATGCTAGGTGCTTGTGCTTTATTTTGCATTGCACAGGGAAGTCATTTTGGTGGTAGATGGATTAGTGCGTACGGAGTCACATGGTACCATAATGCAAGACAGGAAAATTCTGGACTGGGACTCAGTTAATACAGATGAACGTTTATATCTTGTTTAGAGAGTATTCCACTTGAGACTGAAAACACCAAAGATTGCTCTTAACAGACCAGCTTATCAAAGTCAACAGATTTTTCTAAGCTTTTACAGGGATGTGTGTAACTTCACATTTGCACTAATTTGCATTAGTGCTAATGAACTTATGGTGCATTACCATATTTGCACAAGTGGGACAGAATTGTCTACCCAATTCTCTCAAAGAGTGGATGGCAGAATGAATGATCTGCAAAGCAAAGATGGAACAGACTAGAGAAAATCCATACGTCCCTGTCTCACTCACATGCAGTAAAAGGAGACTGATGGGTGAAGGACTGGGCATGAACCAAAACAGGGGAGATTTTTAATTGTAAGAAAGAGCTTTTGTTTATCTAGCAGAAATGGATTTTGATATGAGAAAATTAATATTGTGGGAACTGACTTTTGGAAACCAGGATCTGGGATGGAAAAGAATATTTAGGAAGAAAATATAATTGATTCCTGCTTTTTCTAGGCCTAGATCGAAGTTTCCTTCTCTTAGAAATATGCATGAGGTATATACAAGACATATTGTATTTTATGTACATAAGTGTAGAAGTTTCCTTCTTCTCATTACCCTTCTACCATTTGGATGGTGATGCAGCTGTGAGGGACACTTGCTCTTGCTTGTCCTCGCTCAACCATCTCACACATTGCTTTTACTCTGAAGAAAGATGCCAAAACAGGACAAAGAGACACTGAACTTCTTTCAGTCTGGAGCTAAACTCAGACCCACATTGGTGGGTAGAGCTGAAGGGAAAAGGCAGTAGCTCCAAAGAAAAGAAATAAAGCAAAATTACTCAAAAACAAAACAAAACAAAACAAAACAAAACAACATGTGGACAATGGAAGGATGTGTGGTCCCTAGAAGAAGACATTGCCTTCTATGGAAGTTTGGAAGGCTGTACCAGGATGCCAGGTAGGCCAGATTTACTGATGTAAGATACTCCTCGTCTAGTCCAACTCAGCCAATATACAAGGTGGTTAAAGCAACAGGTGAGCAGAGAACATCTCTCCCCAGGTGTTACCTGTGCTCATTGGACCCTTCTTCCTCAGTCCTTGGCGCATCAAGGGAAATAATAACTGCACAAAAGGAACCTTTGCTATACATGCAGAGGGTTCCACATGAGCTGGAACCTTGATACAGAAGGCTGCTGGGTTATTCACAGGTGTAACTGCATCCACAAAAGGCCCATCTCTGCAGGAATTTATGATACACCTGGAAGCCAAGGAGAGTGGCTCATGGGAGCACATGACTTTGGAGCCAGAGACATTCAGACTTGCGCCAGACTTAGGTGTTGCTTTTTCCACAGTGCACAACAGCAGTAGGAAGAGCTTGTATATCTATCAATCTACTCTCTCTCTTTATTCGTCCCATATCTATCATGCACATGGGCTCACATATGGTTGCACGATGAGTTGTATTTCCTTTCAATGTATCATTATTTAAATATTCAATTTCTCAGTGTGTGAGAGTGTTTACAAACAAGAAAATGGAACCCAGTTTGCTCTGGATTTGTTACCTCCCAACCAACTGGTTAAACTGGCTAGGAGCATTTTCAGTATGTGTGTATGGAATATGTATGTGGTACTATAGGCAAACCTAGCAAGCTCCACTTTGCATACAAGATAAAGATCATATGAAAATTTACATGTTAATAGAACATTTTAGAGGGAAAATTGCCCTTTGTCAATTGATTGTATAAATATTTTATCAAGTGTAATATTAGGAGAAGGCAAGCGTGAAGGTATTCTCTCTCTTTCTCTCGTTCTCTTTTTGAGGAAGAAATTAGGACATTATTGTTGAAGAAATAATATAAAATGGGGAGTTACAAGTGCTTGATCTAAACTGTAAAAACCTTTCATGCACTCTGGCAGAGAGAACAGATTAAATCCATAATGAAATGGGTAACTTTAAGTCTGCATAAATTTCCCATGCAGGCTCAGTTTCCCGGGAATCTCTCTCGGCTAGATTAATGGCCGGCAGCCTGCCATAATGAACTAGCTTGCCTTGGCAGTGTGCTCATGAATTTATTATGATGTCCACCAGTGTGCTATACGGCCTAGACATCTTTATAAATCCTGGATTTAGAAGTGCCGCGATGAGCTATTTCAGTCCTAATGGTAAGGTTGATTTATATTGCCCACGGTTTGCTCACTCCGCCCCCTTCCTTTCCTCCTTGACAGTTATAAAAAGGAAAATACAGGTCATATCACTGATGGAAATGCAATGTGAAGGTAATTAGATAATGCCAAATGGATATGAGAAAGGGTGCACTGTTGAAATGTTAAATATGTTGGTAATTTTTTCCTTGGAGCAATTATATCGGGTTGATTTATTTTTACAGTTTATAATCACTTAACTACCTGTGGCTGATTTTTACCAGATCTTATGCCTATGGAGATGGAGAAGAGGGGCTTTTCACCCGGTAATTGTTTATTGTAAATTCATTTATCGCCAAATACCTAATTTATTATGCAATTTACACACGTCACAGCTCATTGCTGATGGGGAATAATGATTACCCATTTGGTTTTCTTGTAAACTCCTTCTCTTGGGCTGCTTTAGAAAAGAATTGGCTGCCAGAGCTGTAAAGGTTTAAACAATCTATGCATTTTAATATATCAAGAGAGAGAGAGAGAGAGAGAGAGGGAGAGGGAGAGAGAGGGAGGGAGGGAGAGAGAGATTTTGAATAGTCCAGAGGATAACTGCAAGTGAGAAACTAATGACCAATTTATTGGTCATTTATTGCAGTTCTCAGAAAGCAAACATCACAACAAGAAAAGAAAACCTAATATATATTGAATTATTATAACCCCACTCAGAGGCATTTAGCTGTTAAGAGCATTTTAGGAAATATAATTATTGGAACAGAGCCAAAGCTATTGACTATTTTGATAGTATTGAGGAACTCTTTCCCCAGAACCTTATGTGATCTTTGGCACTACCAGGGAAAATGTTCACCAATTCATCTATATCGCCTTCACTCACCCTGTCCCCGTAGTCCTCAGTTGCCTTCATCACCCAAGGTCCGAGAAGAAGTATGTATTGGATTGGTACTACCTAAGGGAACAATCTAGTGCTTGCCCCTGCGAATGAACATATAGCAGAGCCTATCAGCAGCTCTCCTTGCAGCAAAAGGAAAAATAAGTAGCCTTAAAAGCTGTAACAATCTCTTAAGCATTCTTCTAGAGAAGATTCCTCATCCATGGGATCAGTCTGTTTACTTTTTTACAAGAACTGAGTGTTGAGAGTAAGAACAGAAAAGGATCCCTGCTGTATCAGACCAAAGATCCAGCTTGTCCAGCTCTCAGTTGATGCAGGGGCCAACCTGTTGCTTGCAGGATTCCGTAGCCATTATGACTGATAGCCATGGCTAGCCATCTCCTCCATGAATTTGTTCAACCACCTTTCAGAGCTGGCCATACCGGTGGCCATCATTAGATCTCATGGAAGGGAACAGTCCTCACTGGTACTGGTCATGTCCTCCCAACTCAATGATGGTGGGCTTGTCGGCATGTTTAACAGAACTCAGCATGTGCCAGGTTTGAAGGATGCAGTTTTTTCAAATCGTTTGTGAATATTCTCATAGGCCTAGTCAGAGGGATGGGGGGAATAATGACCTCATTCTACCTGGAGTGACAAGCCCTAAGGAGCTGCACTTTTCTGTTTTTTAAAAAAAGTCTGTTTTATTGAATTCAATGAGACTACAATAAGTGTCCTTCTGGAAAAGGGTTAGGAAGAAATTAAATTTTACTGCTCTAGTGCTTTCATTTGGTAGGCAGAGCAATCTTGCAGAAGCAAACTTGCTTAAAAGTGAACAAAGTCAGTCCTGAAATATCTCTAGGCCATTCTTAGTAACACAGTGGACGAAATCATATCACTGCAGCCTAGCATGGCTTTTTTAAACCATAGTAGTCTGTGGCACAGGCAGGAGGCCATTTTGAATATTCAACACAGTGGTTTGTGGCACACTGGAGAACAGCCATTGTTTACTGTGTCATCCAAACCTGATTGGCAGGTGTTGCCTGAGAGTGGAACAAGCCTCCAATAAGCCTAGACTAGACCATGGGTTCTTGGAGGGTTGCTTAACCCTCAAACAACGCTATCAAGCAGGGCCAGAGGACCCAACATGCAGAGGCTGGGGTCTAAATGAGCAAGCAAGTACTTTAGAAAATTATGACTTTAAAAAGCCACAGGGAGCATCAGGGATGTTGCAAACCAGTTAAGTGTGGAGGAGGAGCCCCAAGGAAGTGATGTCCAAGTGGGTGGAGCTTTGGTGCATTAGTTTGGAGGAAATGGAGTGGGGAGGAGCTTAGCCAAAGCTGCAATTTCTTGCCATTAACCATGGCAATTTTACTACATTTAGGATGCTGCAAATCTGTCTGCAAGCTGCCATTTATACCTTTCTTAACTTCTAGTCCCCGCCCCCTCTGTTACTGGTATTTAAGGAAATTCTTTTCAAAAGTGCAAGCAACTCTACTTTGCACACCCAACTTTGCAGTTCCCTTCATATTCACTGATACTTAAGGAAAATACTCCCTTTTTTTCTAAAATCCCATGCTCAGTTTTTCTCAGAAGGAATGGAAGGAACCTACCATCAATCCTGTACAACATTATGTGCTGGCAAATAATAAAACACCCATTCTCTCTACCTTCCTTATTTTTCATCACGTTCACCCCCCTCTATAACTTAATTCTTTCACAATATAAAAGACACAGAAGAAGGGGGCAAAGTGATAAAAGCTAGGAAAATCCGGTCCAGTCATCTCTGGTCAACACGTCCATTGAGCATGTTGGATAGAGTTGAGAAGAGTGGAGTCCAACCGTTGGCATATGCCAGGATGGTGTAGGTTAGATGAAAGAATATGTGAGTGATTTTGATGGGAGATTTAAGACAGCTCAAAGGACATCCTTCTTCACATGGCGTGTAGACTATGGAATTCATTGCCTCAAACTAGTGATGGCCACCAATTTGGATGGTTTTAAAAGGGGATAGGACAAAATTATGGGGAACATGAAGGTTTGCTCATTGCTTTGTTTCAGCATGCTCAACTCTATATATTTTTGGTCCACACCACTTTTGCATGTTCCTGGCATTATTTGAATGCTGCTTAATAGGCCAAAGAAGTGAAATTTTTGGTGGATCTCTAAGTTCGAATTCACAGATCAGACATGGCATTGTAGATCTGGCCATTTCCACTAGAGTTTTTCAAAAATTGGATTCCTCAGACATCCCAATGTTGTGCCATTTTAGTTGGATACACAATCAGTGTATTGCTCTTCTTTTACTACTGATATCTCTTTCTAATAGACTAGTATAACCACCTCTAGTGTTTGGCTTTCCTATATCCTTGTATTTTAATATGGGAAAATAATATCATACTGGAAAACATTTTATTTTTAATGAAACTTTGGGCAGACGTTTCTTCATTGCAAAATAACTTTCCTACAGGGACTTCTTCCTCTTTTTTCATGCTTTTGGGATTGAGTTATTGTTATTTCTGCTCCCAAAGGAGCTTGAGACTTGTCTGAAATCATATTTCCAAAGCACAGGTGGCAATGTTTCTAAAAAATGAGATTATTAGAAATGTAGCAGGGGTTCTTTTGTTTTGTTTGTGTTGTTTGGTTTGATTTGGGGGCTTTTCTTTCCATTCATCTGAGTGGCAGTGGGGATAAATTCTTGTCTTTTAAAAAAGCTGAAACTTTCAAATTGTTTAAAATAAGTTTTCAGTTTAAAAACAGTTTTCAGACTGTTACATGGGGGAAGGGTCAGAAGCATACAGGAGCTTTGATCAAGCTACCTTTCCCCTTTTTCCTTTTGAAAAGAAGAATAATTCTCCATGTTTTGTTGTGTAAATGAGTTTTTCACCAAGTATTGGCATCAAACAGTCAACAGTGAGAGTGGAATTTCTGAGCCTTCCTGGAGAAAACTTGATAATGATGCATATTTGATCAAATATTTGTTTCATAACTTTCCAAAGAAGATTCGCTTATTCCTTTGAGCCTGAATGTGGTTGGCATGGTTCCATATTTTGCTTGAGGTAAGCTTGATGAAAATGGATTGTTTTCGGCCCGTGAACTTATTCTTACTTTTCCTCGGGATCTCTTTCCTAGCACTTAAAAAAAGCCATTTATTTTGAACAATATGGGCTTGAATTTTGTCATTAAATATCTAGGATTCCAGACTTTCACTCAGAAACCACAAGCCTTGATGCTTTGCCTCCTATAGGGTTCTCTTTTTTAAAAATGTGGTCGTTATCCTTCAGTTTTACTAGGCTGCTTCTTCAGTTTCAATTGCAGGGGAAAGAGCATGTGTTCCGCACATTTTCTTGCACTAAGGGTTTAATTTCTAGCATTTCCTATACTTTATATTAAACAGCTACATGATAGTGCTGTGGTACAGTGAAAGTATGGAAAATGCATGATTTCCTAGCATTACTTCTTGCTCTGGGAAATAATGCTGCACTTTCCTTAAACACACATGCCATAAACATGTCTAGAGAACCCAGGAGAGTCTACCATTGAAATGTTCATCCATTTGAATGCTGATAAAATGTATGGTTCCGCTGTCCAGAATAGCCCTGGTCCATGGAGTTGTGAGCTGTGTGGGCTTGGCTCACCCGGAGCATTACATTGTGCCTCTGTCCCAAAAAATGCCTGGTTTGTTTGCCGGGTTTTCACGGACAGCTCTGTGCATGGAAGTTCTTTCATGTCAGGAGGGATCCTGATAAAGGTAACCTGTGGACCAATTGTGGAAGCCTGGTGAAGGATGACTAGGGATAGATGAACATTTGGTTTGTAAAAATCATCCTTTCTCTTCATTGGAGGGACAAAAAAGAATGTGTGTGTGAAGGTGCAAGATACCAATGCAGACAGATTCATTCATCTAAGCTCAAGCTCGGAGCACTGAGCTCCTAAAATCTGGCTTCGAATAGCTAGGTTCAGGAATGCTAGTGATGGATGAGGTTTCCTGGCTTCCATTTTTTTCTGTTCTATCTCCATGGCAGTCTTCATCCTGGAAATTGATATACCTTTTGGATTTAGCCAGGGCAGATGGGCGAGAGTTGAGTTTCAATTCATTTTTTGGATAAGAATGAGCCAACATTCACATCTCTTTCATATTCAGGGCAGAAAGAACTTGATAAAAAGGAGTGCAGAATAAAGCAAAGGTGATAGATTTGTCAGTCCTTAAGCCAATATCACAGGGTGACACCTCCACTCCAGGGCTGCCTCTGCTGTCATTGTGGTGCTTGAATCCTGTTATTAGTGACTTAGAATGGTTAGTCCTAGGCATGTTTTTGGTGGTGGTTGTTGACATACACCATCAAGTCATCTCCACCTTAGGGTAACCATCCCCAAATGGACGAAAGCTTTCCAAAATGTCCCATCCACGACAGCCCACTCAGCTCCTCTAAATTCAATGCTGGGTGTTCCTTTATGGAGTCCACCCATCTCCTGTGAGGTCATCCTTTTCTTCTCCCACCTTTGCCTTTCTCTATCTTTAGGGTCCTCTTCAGGGAGTTTTGTCTGCTTTTATTTGTTTGTTTGTTTCCTGGGGTAACAGTGGAACCCCAAATGCGAATAATGCTAGGTTTCATATTGAGGCAAAGTGCAGGGAAAAAGAAATTAAGGGAGTCACTGATGTAATATGATGTAGGTGGGTAGGCCTAGCTCATGTGGGGTTGAGCACTGTACTGATTTAGAGGTAATAAGAACTCTCGTTAAAGCAACACACGACAGCTTGTGATTTCACTTATTCTCCTTCACTGGTCCATTCTCACTCATGACTTCAGTGCCTGAGTCCTCTGCCTGGGCAATGACCCCACAGTCCATCTGTTGCCAGTATCTTAGTTTCCCAGTGACAAGCATAATGGCATGCTGAAAATTGCATTTAGCTGAAGTTTAAGATTTAAAAGATAAGCACTGCTCAGTTGACTAATCAAATAGTCATAAAAGCTCTTTTCTGAGCCATAATTACGTTTATTCAGTTCTGGCCTTGATTTATTTTTTATTTTAATTGTCAGCCCTGCTCCACTATGATGCTAATAGAAATGTTATTGCAGCCAATATGGACTAAAATGATGTCTGATGATTATTAATGAGAGCAATAAGGAGGTATCTTCATATAAAGTCAGCATTAAAGGAGTAATTCATTTCACCTGATATAATTGGATTGTAGCATTTAAATAGCCTGGGACTTCCTCTTAATTGTGATTAGTTGTCCTTTCCTCCTTTTAGTATGGCATTGAACTCTTCCTCCACTACTTTTTTCCTCTGTTTCTTTTATGAAGTAATTAAACATGAATTGCCTGGTGTCTCTTAATAAATACTTCTGAGGATTTAGTAGCTATTAAATACAATAGTTCCCTGTTAGAAATATTTATGGAAAGCACCCATAGTTAGCAGCGGGAAGCTACTTTGAGGTTTAGGGATATGCTAGGCTGAGTGTAATTATACAAATCCATCAGTCATCGTTGGGGAAATTCACCTTCTATAAAGACAATAATAACTTACACTAAATAAAAAGTATCTTGGCTCCCAAAGGGACTTGGTGCTAACCAGAATTTTAAACATTAAAAGGCTATTTTATTGTCTTAGTTGGTGGCTCTCTCTCTCACACACACACGTCTCTCTTACACAGATTTTTCTATATCCTTCTCACACTCACTCAGAACACATATTTCCTATGCTGTGTGTATTGTACTGAAGTCACAAAGTATGTTCTCTGAGTCATTTAAAGACAAGAGTGATTTTGCTTCTGTGAGTAGGAAATTCTCATTCTCTTTCCAATATATTGTCAGGAGTTCAAAACATGATACAAAATTCATGAACCAAAAAACAGGAAAAAAAAGAAAAAGAAAAATAGAAAAAAAAAGAAAGGGGAAGGGAGAAGGGAAGGTTTTCCAAGCTTTCTGATTCAGCACAGTTTGTGGAAAATGTGCACAAAATGGACACATGATGTGTATAGTTTCCAAAAAAAAAAAAAAGACATGCTCAAAGAAGCATTTCAGCAGGACAAAATAAGGTAAAGGTAAAGGTTTCCCCTTGACATTAAGTCCAGCCATGCCTGACTCTAGGGGGTGGTGCTCATCTCCGTTTCCTGGCCGAGGGAGCTGGCGTTTGTCCGCAGACAGTCTCTGTGGTTGTGTGGCCGGCATGACCAAGCACCGAAGTGCACAGAGCCCTGTCACCTGCCCATCGAAGCGGTACCTTTTTATCTACTCGCATTTGCATGCTTTCGAACTGCAAGGTTGGCAGGAGCTGGGACGGAGCAATGGGAACTCACCCCGTTGTGCAGATTCGAACCAGCGACCTTGCGATCAACCAGCCCAGCAGCACGGCGGTTGAAACCACTGCGCCACCTGCAGTACAAAATAGTGAGGTTCAAGATGCATACAAAATGTGTGTATGAACAAATGATGTGTAAAATACATGAACAAAAAATAGTAACCATTCCCAAATTTCCAAAAATTTCCAAAATTTCCATATGTGTGAGATATGTTTTTCTCTTCTTCAGTTCCATACTTCACCTAGTGAGGTGTTCTGGTCTCTCTATGCATTTTTCTTCTGTGTTCTTCATGTAATAAGATGTTCTGTTATTGCTCAAAGGAAGTTAAAAAAAGGATAAAAAATCCTCACATATATTTTAAATGAATGTACTAAAGATGGGCCACCAGATTTATGACACTAATAAAACTCTGATGAATTAGATTCTTGGCTGAAACCTGAAGATTATTAGAGTATAAAAAGGCATATATTAATTCATCTAACATTGATTTTTTCCCTCTACCTAGTAGGAAATGTGTACTAGATAGGATTGTGCCAAATTTCTGAGGTTTGCGTTTGGTATTGAAACCTGCCCTTTTTAAAAGGTGGAACAGGATGTTGAATCTGTGAACATGCGAACCAGAAGCAGCCATGGCAAATATAGCTCAATTTATGCAGCTGTTCTCTTTCTGTGTATATTAGCATTTGCCTACGATGACTGTTTGTTCTAGAAAGAACATGCGATTTTAAAAAATGAAGGAAGAAGAAAACAAACCCAAACTTTCTATCCATCTTAAACTGCGTTGTTGGATGAACAGAGGGGTTAGTATCATTTGAATAATATCTTGCTTGTCAGGATATCAGATATGACCATGCCGTTGGAGAACTGAGGTTGATGGAAAAGAGGTCTCCAAGAGAGTAAGAAACCATAAACAGGAATGCCAGCATAAGAGGAATGTTGGCAAAAGCATTCATTCAATTCAGGTCATGGCAAAGCATTTTAAGTTGGGGGGCAAATCAGAATTGGTAGTTCAGTCCTGATTCAGCATCAACAGTAATGTGTGCCTCTTCCGGAGAATTATTATTAAAAACCAGAGAGCAGCTCTGCAAAATGGAGTCCTTGCTCTTGTCATTTTCCTTTTCTGGAAAGTGCCAGAGAGGTTCAGAGTTCAATAGGCAGATCACCTGGGAGTGATTATATGGAATTTAGCCATACAGGACCAGTGAACTACAACTGTAGGGAAAGTGCATGTTCCCAGAGGCTAGAGATGTTGGAATAACTAGTTTCTCTGTGGATGTCTTAGGGCCATTTATCTTTTACTAGGAAATGTCTACATGTCTCATTTAACACCTTTTCTGGAATGGTGTCTGGACTGTGAAAACAGAGGTGCTAGAGAAAGAGAGAGACAGAACAGCAGCCTCACAATCTGTTTGCTGAGTTTCTGGCATAATGCAAGTATTTTGATTGGCTACAGAATACAACACCATGGGAGAATCTGCAGATTTCTACCTGTGCTTCTAGACTCATACTCTTTCTGTTAAGAAAGCAACCCTTTGCCTTCCTCCTTCTCCAAGTACCATCAAATGGCAGAAACACAATGTGCGTTGAGAAAGGAAATGCCCTTCCCAGTGATGACACACCAGTTTTCAATGGCCGCACCAAAGGAGATAGAATTGGTCCTGCTTTCATTTTCTTTTCTGTGCCAAATGCAATTATTCCTTTTTGGAGATTGTAACATTTTAGATATTGAAACTGAATCACACTTTTAAGGCCTCCTTGATTGTGTGCTTATTTAGCTTAGTGTTGATGTAGCTGTGTGTGCGTGTGTCCGTGTCCATGTGAGAAACGGTTGAAAATTTTCATCCAATTTCTCTGCCCACAAATAGGATGAGGGATTTTGAGAGGTCTTTGGCACCCAATAGGCATATGCACATGCAAACAAGGTCCCAAGGGACTTACAAAATCTTCTTTCATTCCTATTCCTTCCTCCCATTCTCCTTTCTCCCTCTTTCATCTTAAAAACTTTGCTCAAAGACTGCCCCTTTCTCCCCTCAGACAAGGAGTTAGTCCCCCTTTCCCCTGATCAGCTGGCAGTTGCCTATGAAAGTCACACTGATGTAAATAGACATACAAAAGATATAGATATATTTGTGTGTTTCAAATTTGTTTGTATTTGTGTGTTTCATATAAATAGTCTGTATTATGTTATGATATTGTGTTTGTAAAATACGCAAAGAACTCTGGCTATTGGGTGGTTTAGATATGTAACAAATGACATGAAATGAATGGAAATCATGCAACAGGGAATACAGAGCATTGTGATCCTTCTTGGTTTAGTGAGTTTGTATTGTGTGGGAACTCCTTGATCGATTAGGCACAATGTGTACACTAATAAATACACCATGTATAGCCATCTGCACTTCATCGGAAAGCTTGATATTTGGGGTACTCTGTCAAGTTTTCTGGATGGATTTGCATCATTCCCAAATCATAGAAGGTTTCTTCTTCATCTCCAAGACTACAAGTTTTCTAATTGTGGGTTCTGCTGTTGTCACCATCATCATCTGCCTTTCTGAAATGGACCTGCACATTCACAAACACACACAAGTGCAGAGGGAGGGGTGGGGAGAGAAAGAGAGACGTGTCTCTTGATCTGTCATTAACATTTGCTTCAACTTTGGCCTTCCTTTTGCATTTTCTCTCAGAGGTAGGCAAGGGTGTTTAGTTGATCTGCTTTCCATGCCGGGATATTTTCATCCTTAATTGTAGGTCAAGGAGTGGAGCTCTTCCTTGGTGTTTTGTTTTGTTCTTTCCTCTGCCTATGCAAATGAAAGCTTGCTCAATTTTGCTGTTGGGACTGTTGTCCCTCTGGGGTTACTTACACGGCAGATGTATTGCCAATCTTCTTATTGTACCAATATTGATCCCACCTCCCCAGTAATGAACTGTAACATCTACTCTATTACTCCTCACCACCTGATTGGCTGAGGATAATATGAAATTAGCTGGCATGCATTGGGCCTGTCAGTATCGATTTCACTATCCAGATTACTTGTTACAAAAGAATAGAGCTGTCTGTGCGTAATTGAACAAGTTAACTCCTTGTCTCATAAAATGTAAGCCTATATTGATTGCCTACTGTAGTATGCAGAAGGAGGAAAGTTGTAATGTATTTAATCGCCATGGTGCTGAGACGACCCTTCCCCCAGCCGCACCCCTGAGCCGCCATCTCCTTCGGGAACAACAGGACAGCTGGGTTGGAAAAGCCCAAAGGCTCCCTCACAGACTCAAGCCTGAATGGAGCAAAGGCGCACTGAGATGCCACCAGGGCCCTGAGAAAGGGACCATCAATGACTCGCATGCAGTGCCATGGGCAGTAGGCTGATAATTGCAGGAGTCACATGGAGCTGTCCTCCTGCCCCATCCCCATTCGCCCAAACTTAAAGGCTTTTAGATTAGTGGCCATGTTATTCTGAGTGTTGACAAGCACAAGAAAAGGGAGTTGTTTCATAATGGGAGAACTTCAGACCAAGGAGCCAAATGTGGTCAACCTAGAGTTCCAATCCTGCTCTAGAGTCCCAGTCCAGCTCCACCTTTGCCCAACCACCAACAATTTGCTGGTTTCCTAACACGCACGCAGTTTTCACTCATTCTACAATGTAGAAATTCTTCTCTTAAGGTTTATTTATTGAAAGCAAGAGGCCAAACTATTTTGGCCCTGCTGCTTGTCCCTTTGACCTTAGGACCCACCCACTACTTCAAGGTGGCTCCCAAGAGTTACCTCAATATGGAATTCGGCCTTTGGGGTGTCACAAAGGCTTGCATGTTTATCATGACTTCAGATTTCATGGTGTAAACCACTCTTTAGAACATAAGAAGAGTCTTTCAAGATCCGAAGAAGGGCCATTTCATCAGTATTTTATTCCTACATTATCCATAGAAAACCAGCAAACACCCTCTTGCCCAAGCTCCCCAGAAAATGATGTACTTCAGACTGTCTGAATACTGGAGGTAGCATATAACCTTCTGGGCTAGTAGTCCTTGATATTCTTCTCTGGGAATTTGTCCAATCCTCTTCTAGAAGCATCCAAATGAAAGGCTATCACAACACCTTGTGCTAATATATTCCACATCCTGTGTGAGGAAGTGCTTCCTATGTTCTGTCCTGAATTTCCCACCAATCACCATCATGGGACCACCTCAGGTTCTTGTGGAAGGAGAGAAACACCTCCTCATTCACTGTTTTCCGCATGAAGCATAATTGTATGCACCTCTTCCAGGTGCCATGTCTGCCAGTACTGCCTTCCCCATTAGCCCAGATGCTTGTCTACTGAGCCCCCGTTCTCATTTCATGCTGAAAGTGCACATCCTACTGATCATGTCAACTGCTTGCTTGTGGTTAATCCTAGCAGCTGCAAGTATTCCTCTCCTTTTCCTGTACTTTTTCCCTCCCAGGTTGTGGGGGAAGGAAGAAGGGAAATAGAAGCCAAGGAGATGGTGACAGCTAAGGTCTTTTCTTTTTGTTGATTCCCAGGTTTCTGGTCTGCCTTTGCCTACAGCATGTCCAGGGCCTTCTGTTCTGAGATACTGTGGAAATTATAAGCTTGGCTTCGTTTTTACTCCTAGGGAGAAATTTGATACGTATTTATTTCTCCTAGTAAGCCCGGCCATATTATTTATATAAACTACCCTGTATCGAAACTCAATATTGCAGAGAATGTTCTCATTAGGGATGGTCCCACAAGCAATACTTGAGCTTGTCAAGATCCTCAAATCTCTTTTCTCAAGAAAACTCCCATATTTTGTGTGTATTTCTTCCAAATGCACCCATTGGTTGTGTGCCACTCTGCAACGTGCATAACCTTTTCCCAAAGATTAAAGTGTTTCTACATGTACCTTTCAAAAATACAGAATTTTCCATGCACATTTTTTAAGTGTTTAACACATTTCGTTTGGTGCACAAATTGCACTGCAAGCTTGGAAACGCATGGACTTCGACTGGAGGCTGAGTCTTTGTGTTCTTTTGGGGATATACAAATTGGGTAAGTCCTAAATGGGAAATCATTTCTCATATATCCCTAGTGTTTTAATGGGAGCCAGTGCTTTAAAATTCTGTTACCTACTTTGTTTCTTGAGATATAAGATTTGTGTGTTTATTATGAGAAGCTAAGCCTATTTTATGACTATTTGCATTTTGTTATGACATATAATTAGTAATGAATTATCTGGAAATGTCAGTGCATTTTATCAAGATTTTTGCTGTAGCTGAAAGTTGTTTTGAGTATGGTTTTTCTATGGAAAAGCAGCATATAAACAAACTGAAGATAAAGGTGATATGGATGATATTCCCAGTGCTACCAATTTAAAGGAAAAAGAAGCTTTGTGATTGTATGGGTCTGCCCGTTCGAATATTTCTTGTTCGTTAGTTAATTCTTTTAACTAGATAGCAGACTGTTTTCTAAGCCTGCCAATTTCTTCAAGTCTTCAATTTCTTCAAGTCACCCAATTTCAATGTGTGCCTGATTTTTAGAAAGCAAACAAAGGACAAGAAGTCACATTTTAAAAACAGCTTTTCTTCCCTACACAGGATAAGAGAGCTCTCCTCAAGCCAATCTTTCAGAAGAAATTTTTGTACAGTATTGTGATGGTTCCCTTCACACCAACTCACTTCCACTGCTTAATTTTTAAGGGGACATAACAAACTTTAGCCTGGGAAAGCTGACAAAGCATGGAGATGGCATTTTAAAAGTGTCTTTCCTCCAAGGATTTCCCATTGCCTAATTTTGTGCAAGATCCTTTTCCAGTTTCTCGCAGGAGCCAAGGCAAATTTCTGTCTATTGTGGCTGTTCTGATCTACATGCAATTCTATACCTAATAACCTTGCCCTCTAAGCAGATGAGTATTTATTTCAGTCAGTTACCCTTTATAATTACTATATTGAACCTAGTTGTCTATAAAATGGATGGTTTGCTTATACAGTTTACCCAAATAGTTCATTAGGGGTTAAACAAAATGAAATCCCATTTTGCAGGGCATATAATAAATTGTTTCATCTGTGAATTTAGCTGTTCTCCCTAATGCAGACATGGATGTTACAGTAGTTTTCCCTTGATAGGGTTATGGGTTAATGAAATGCTTTTTCTGTTGCTTATTTTCCTCTCTTCTGTGCTGAGTGATAAGTAGCTAACCAACGAAGCTTGTAATTGCAATCTTACAGAAACCAGCCCGATCTGTATATAAATCTCACCATCCAATTACAAGATGTAATAATTTTGCACTCAAGCTGGTAATGAGGTCTAATACTCGTGCACGTGATAATCCCCTCTGGATGCCGGCTTGATCAGATGTTGGCTTTGTAATTAGACGGGCAGAAAATCATTATTTCATGTTCAGAAAAAAAATTAGGTTGGTGGGAAGTTAATTTTCTCTCCGCTCTCTGAAGCGTAGACAAGAATTTAATGATTTAATCATGATTGTTAGCTCTTTTGCAATCAATTTGTAATGATTGTGTAGAAACTCTCTTCAAGGCAAGCTGCATCGGGGAGGAGCCAGCAAACAGCCAGCTTGGAGGGTTGATTATAAACAGTATCACATGCCTCCCAAGCTCATTAAAATGATCTTTCTGATGACGCACCGAGCTTCCTATGGTGGGTGAATAAGCCTGAGAGGTGACCTGAGTTGTGAACATCACGGTTACAGTTTTTCCCCTCATACCTCATTTGATCCCCTTGTTGATCTCTACGGACATAGTTGGAAGTGCTCTAAATCAAGACTGGAGATTTAAGGAATCTCTAGGATGATATATATATATATATATATATATATATATATATATATATATGTGTGTGTGTGTGTGTGAATTCATTTGTCTAGGCCAAGACAATAGATTTTCACAGAAAATAACTGCTCTATTCTATTTTGTTAAATTGGAACTTTCTTCCTTTCCCCATTCCCTGTTTATTTATTTATAATTTTTGGATAAGGTCCACTACCAAATGGTCTCAAGATGGTCTTACAATGAATCCCTGTTCCCTGTTGCGGTTTCCCCTTCTTTCCTTCCTGTTTCATTTCATTCTTTTTGTTTCATTTTCATTTTTGCTACTGTTGTTTCAGCTCCCAGGTTCCACCAATGTTTTTGTGTATGCATGCAGCACGATTTGTTGGATAAACAGACATCCTTAGGCAGTATTTGGGTTGCACTACATAATAGGCTACATAGTCTTAAACTACCAAAGCATGTGGTTGGTCTCATGCAGTTTTGAAATTTAAAATTAGTTTCGGAGATGTTTGTGTGGGATTTGATAGTCTAGAAGGACAGAAATACTGCTCAAATGTGACTGTTGCAAGAAAACATGTCAACATGCATGGACACACACAACCTCAAACATTCCTTGGACTTGGGAACTGTTTCCGAATTTGACTGAAAATAAGAGATCTTGACATGTCAATCAACTCTCAGCAATGTGTTCTGCTTTAATGAAGCCTCAGTGGAAATCAGTAACAAACTTCAATTAAGATCATGTCTCTCACCCAGCTGAAAATGAGAAGGCCTCAAAATCAAAGTTCCAAATCTAGTATCGAATGTAAACATACTGGATAAATGCTTCCACTTATTGGGCACATTTGGGCTTTTCAGGTCTTGTAGGAGCTCTGTGTCCATATTTGTGCATGGATTTTATTTCCAAGGTTTGCTTCCATGTGCCTATTGCTGCATTTGCTAAATATAATGGGCCAAGCTCCTTGCATGGAATTAAGCCATTCTGTGACTAGGAGCATTTTATATGTTTTGTTTTATGTTTGCAGTTGTAAATGCTGACAAATCTTAATCAGTTACTCAGTCCAGGGAAATGTTGGTTTGGGGTGACAATATTTTCCCTAAAATGTGTGAAAAGTGGATTACTGTCATACTTCGGTGCAATCCAAAAGGAGGCTGACAGCTAAAGTTTATTCGTATGTTCCTAGAAAAACTGGCCTGTGAAATACATTTTGATATGCTTCTAAAAGATGTTCATTTTGGGTGCATCTCCAGAGAGTTACCTACTTTAGAGCAAAGACTCATATACAAAGACAATGGATTTAAAGGGAATCCGTGGCACTAAATTTATTACAGAACTGTATACTCATTGTTATAACAGTGTTACTTAAAATAAAGTTTTATTTTGAGATAAACTTTAAAACAAAGTCAACAAAAATGAACAACAGGCATAGCCATTTCATCAACATAATTCGTTAAACAGAAATCAACCTCCAAAATTACAATCATTACAAAATGAGCAACGTACAAGGAAAGCTCACTAACTGTCATGAGAGTTTTCATGTGCAGTTCATGCATCATAGAATAATGGAATCTACTTGATTGGGAATCAGAGGTAAAAGGTGTTCAGGAGTTAAAAGTTTTCTATACAGGAGAGAAACAGAAAGCATAATTCTGCTTCTGCTTGCTGAGTGCAAATGTACATAATCAGATTTTATCAACTGGCATTACAATCAGTATTGTTAACAGGGTCATGGTTGGCACATACTTTCATCTTCTGTGGAAGTGTCCAACATTGGGAGAACACTGGAACTTAGCTTCTTTTCCACTCAAAACTTTCTTTGCATTAGACAGCAGCTGATTCCAAGCCCACACATCATTACTCCTCCAAACCCTATCAAGACTTGCTTTCACTTTTTAAATCAGCTTTTTAAAGCAGTCAAATATAATGTGTTGTTACAAGTCATTCAAGCAAACAGCAATGGACTGAAGAAATTTGAGTGGCCCATCAAAAAGGGCACAAGCACAGAATCTCAATGGATTTCCATTGTGGGAAGAATCACATTCCAATCACATTCCGATCAAAGACATTTACACACACAAACACACACATTCTTCATAGGCAAGCTATCATCTCTCAGTTCTTCAATTATCTTTAATAACATCGCTCAGTAGTCAACCCAATTCTCACCCTAAATCGACCAGTCTGTCCATCGCTTCTAAGCAGATCATTTGCTGGTGGTCTCCTTAAGTCATGTCTTCTTATCAGCCCATTCTGGCATCTTCCCATTGCCTCTAAAGCCCCCTTTTCATGCCTCTTTAATGCCTCTGAAGTGTTTTCAAGTGGTCTTTGATAAATCATTGCAAGTGTTATTCCAGGTGCTCAATAGCATTACCTGCTCAAGAGGCTCTTCTGCTGCTCCCAAGACACTCATTCCCTCCTGCCTTCTTTTACCAGTGACAGTAATTCATTCCACTTGAGCTGACTAGCTTATTTCACATTTATTTGCACATTATGAGTAATGTCACTCTACTTACCCTCCAGACAGTAAATGGTTTTGTGTGTTTGTGTGTGCGTGCGCGTGCGCGCAGTTGTAACACATTTTAAGCAAGGAGATGGAAAACATTTTTTTAAAGGAAAATGGAAGGTCCGCATCTGAAGCCCAAATAAAAACATAATGAATAAATGATGGCTTAGAATTATCTCAATCATCTGATATATGCAAAAATCAAAGGTGCAGCATAGACTGGTGCTATTCCACTGAGAATACATTGCATGCTCATTCTCTGCCAGCCACTTCAGCTCCCCCAATACAGAGTTAAATAAAATATTACCCCATCAGGTCAAGAAAATAATTAGTCCTGCATTATTGCCTCCTTCCACAGCAATCAAATTTGACCCATATGTATTATGTATGCGGGCTACCTTGCACCTCAGGAAAAAAAATGGAAAAAAGCAAGAAAAAAAGGAAAATGCATATAGAGTACATGGATAGATAAATTTTTCCTAAACACGTACCATCATTACGCTTCTTCAGAGTGAGAAAGCTGTAAAATCTCCCAGTTTTCTAGAAATCTGAGGGACCCTACTTGCTACCTGCCCCCTTGTCTTTGGACTTGCCCATTTTGCGTTTATCCTGCCTGCATTGCCCCCAAGATCTCTGAAAGGGAAGTTGTCCCCTTTTGTACAACAGGTTGAGTCCCCATAATAGGTGAACAGTTTTCCAGTTCCTCTCCTTAAAAACTACCTTGAGTTATCCTTTTGGACTCCAAAATTGGCCACTGCAGTGCATGAATATTGCATGCATGCTGGATCCAAATCAAAACTGGCCAGCACATGCCTTGCCATATCTCTCAGGTCCTTTGCTCCACTGTCTAAGGTAATGCTTGCTCATGGCATGATTTGATTGCATTATCCAAAACCTCATGCAATTGTATTGGCTATCCAAGAAAGCACCTTGAGTGTCTAAGCGATAGGTCATGACAGGCAGATGTTTCAAGCTGCACTTGAACTATGTGGCAAATTCTAGAGGTCAATAAAAATGTCCATTAAAGGGTGGTGGGAATGCAAGAGAACCCTGACCTTTCTTTACTGGTGACATGATATCATCTCAACCCTTCCATTACATTACCTCAGGAAGCTGCTGAATGAACTTCAGTGCTGTTCTCACCAGAGCTGTTCCGCATTACCTATTCATTAAGAAGTGGCTTTTGTTCATTTTTTATGACAAGGATCAACATTACCAATGTTAATAAAGAGAAGGACTGCTTCCCTTTTGTGGAAATCAAATATATAAAGATGTCACGTCTTTGATGTTTCTGAGGCAAAACAATATATATTTGAGTGTGGATAAAAGCCATTCTTCTAGCAGGCAATCCTCCAAGTCAATTTTTATGAAATGTAAGAGTCATCTTGTGGAAAAGGTTAAAGGGAGAGAAGAAATATCAATGCCGGGTGAGAAGTGTATTAATGTGTGACCTTCGGGTAGCTTCAGTTGTCCAGCTAAGGTCAAGGAAAGGCATCCAAGGAATGTTGTCAAGGGGCCAAACTTCAGTGTTGCTTCTTGAAGGTGCTCTTCCTCTACGTTCTTCCCTGAGTCTTCATCTGCCTCTTCCTCTGACCAAGACAGCAGTTGGTGTGTAGGAGGAGGAGATGTCATGGCCAAGTTATCTCTGATTTCCCTGCCTGTCCAGCAATCAGATTAGAATGGGAAGAAGTTATGGAGCAAGGGCAGCTCATGAGCATGATGATGAGAAGGGAGATGCACTAAGGGTACCTTGCCCAAGGACCTACAAAGACACTTCTTGTGCCTTTTCTTCATCATTTCAGCATGGATCCAAGATCAATGTTCCTTTCATTGGGTGTCCACATCACTGTGGCCATTTGCAGACCATTTCTAGACTCAAGGCTATTTGCAACAAAATTAAATCACGTCACTTTTGGAACAGCTAGAACATCTAAAAACTGGTATATTTGGGGGCAGGGGAATGTCCCAAAATATGAATCCAGAAAAAATCAGTACAAATTTCCATGCAGAAAGAGGTAGATTCAAAGTGTTTCTTGTTGGTTCTTGTGCTAATCTCTGCAAAGAAAGGCGCTCAAATACAATCCAACTAAAAATCTTGGTTCCTTATTCCATATGCATGGAAATAGATGAGGTTCCTCAGTTTATGAAGGTTGCTCTATTGGTGGTGTAAATGGTAATGGAGAAAATCAATCTCCTATTGCATAGGATTCACCCTGTGAATTTCTGATGAACGCAGCAAGATTATTCCTGCAATACTAAACAAATGAACCAAGGATTACAGAAGATGCGATAAACACAGGTGGGAATGATTTGGATGATCGCATGATTTTTACTCATCAGGTTGAAGTTTTATTAACATCTGGGTTGGGGTGATTTCTGGAAGGTCACATTTGTTGCTGCTGTTATTTGCCCTTTAAATTTTGTTTAAGAACTTTTGACAGTAAGAAATCCAGGGTTTTGCCATCCCAGCAAAAGTGTCCAGAGAACAGCAGATTTTTTTAAAAAAATGAAACAACAATGAAATCCAGTTTGCTTGTTGTTCTTTTAAAATCTAAGTTGTACTTGAGCTTATGAAAATGTATGTGCTGTGGTTTTTCTCCCCTTCCTTTGACTGAAAATATATTTGTTACAGTGGGGGAGACTTCAGTGACCAGAATTAATAACCCCTGCTCTGTTAACTAGTTCTCTCAGCTTGGGGAGAAACTTTTCAGAATCCATGGAGTGAACTCAGAGCATACTCAGGTGGGCTTCTTCAAATCAATGTTTAAGACCCAAACAAACAAACAAAAAACAGTCAAAAAACAGGAAGTAAACTGCTTTCTCATTAAAATAGGCCCGGGCAAGGGAATCCTCATTTTGTATGCTGCTCATTTATGAATAATAGAGCTACACTGCAGCCCTTTGACTCACCAAGCCAAATGCAGCCAAACTTTCTATGCATTTATCTTGGGAGGCCACAAATTGACGAGTGCGTCTGAACTTTTGGGCTGGTCCTCAGATGCACGAAATGAAGGGATGTGGGAGCAATTTGTTTCATTTTGCATTTGGAACTGAATGTTTCTAATGTCACACTTTCAAATGAAACCACAAACAATATACAAAAATAATTACTGGTGTGCAAAAAGGAAAAACGAAAAGGCCAACCCCCATCCCCGCACAAAACCCACGCCTCACATTATCCCAACATTCCTCATTCAATTTGCTAGAAAACAAATTGCTTTTGAGAAGAAAATCAGAGGTGAAACAAATATTGGAGAAACCTTCAAGGAATGGGCTCAAGTTTCTTATGTTTACCTCACTTGTGAGGCGCTTGTGGAATGTGTTTGTCTGTCCTTTCTTCCATTGTACAATCATCTCTCTGGCTATTTCTGGCCTTCTTGATTTTCCACACTTCAATAAAGGTCCAGGGAAGACATCAAGGGATAATTCAGGCAATGGAGCCTTTTTGGAGATGGAAAATATAAATAACATACACAGAGAGTATGTTTGACTATCACACATGGATTCCATAATCTCAAAAACATTTCCAAAATAAATTATAATACACCCTGAGGATGTGTCTGAAAACAAAAGCCCTCGAGGAGAGGAGAGGAGCTCTGCTAGAACCCCTAGAACCACTGAGAAACAGTTGTAGAATTCCTCTTCCTCTCCCTGTTGAAATCTGTTGACCTTGTCCCCCAATTTTTCTATCTGCAAATAGGATGGTAGGTTTTAAGAGGCTATTTCTGAACTCATTAGAAAAAGGAGTAAGAAGCACATTCTTTTGGAGAGTTGCTTGAAACATGTGCTTAATGTTGCTTGAAACTTTAAGCGCAACTGCAAAGAAAAATGGTCCCAACAAAGGGGCCATGACTGCATGAAGCATTCCGCTCAGGCTCAAGCAGAACTCCTTTCCATGTATCACTGGCTCCACACAGCAAGGTCTGACCTGAGAGGAGTCATGGTGGTACACCCAGCAACATGAGCAAGCTTGACCCTATCCTGGCACACCCTCGGAGGCCTCACCTGCTTCTTCACATGCCCAAGCAGGGTTGGTATGAAACCCACATGCATTCTTCTCCTGAGTTGCCTTTGGTTTTTCTAAAAGACACAAGTTCACCATAAATCCAGGATGTCTTCACTGTGTCAAATTATTACACTGCAAACCCCCTTGTAATTACACAACTTTACTTGTCTCATTTATGGCCGTCAGATTTTATTATGGGCAAGAAGAGGATTTATTCAGGCACCTTAAAATGTTAATGTCTTCCACATCCTTGCTCAGGCTGATCCAATGACTAAATCGATGGCAGCGGTGATGCCAATGGGACCAGATCAATAAACATGCAAAATTTATCATATGCTTTCACTGGTCAACAATAGTTTGCCCAGGTTAGTTTATTAATATGTTTCTTTCTCTGGGGCTGTGTGTTCCCTTTGGCCTGAAATATGCATATTATGAGCTTTCTGCATGATATTCACAATTCAAGAACTTATAAATGGGATACATTCAACTTTCTATATTTGAAAACATGGATAGCAAGTGTCCACATGATTTTTGCTATTTTATGAACTATGCAGAATGGTTATCAGAGGGATTCTCTTCCCCCCTGACACTGGAATATTGATTTTATGATTACTTCTTCTAGATCTGCGCATATAAGCATGTGCTTATATTGCATTGCTTGCAGTGAAAATTTGGTTTTGTGGTCTCAAGCCTCTCCTGTTCAATCCAGTGGTGGTGGTGGTGTTTGTGTGTTTGTGTAGGATAAGTTCCCCAGAACTTATGAAAACGTGTGGTATGAAAAAGTGTACATGTTTAGGACTTCCATGTATACTTTTTAAAATTTTATTTTACTTTATTTGGTCAAGGGGCATACAACATTGAGATCTTGCAACATAATGGATGTCTGGTCTTCATATTTTGTTTGGCCTCATCTCTGCTCTTTCCTCATCATTAGGGATGTACAAGAACTTTGTTTTGGTTCACAAATCATCTGAACCTGTCCTGTTCTAAACCCTGAACATGAACACACACAGGAATGCATTACTTGGAGGTAGAAAAAGCTTACCTGTCTGAACATTTCATACTTTAGTGGCAGAGGGATGGAAGTGCCCACTGTCGGAAACTTTTCCAATGCATATTTCCCTCCTTCGAAAGTAAGGAGTTGCATGTGAAAATGGGAATGAGGTGAGCTAAGACCTTCCTCTCCTTGCCTCCATCCCAACAACTGCCTACCTACAAAATGCCTACCTGGGTTTGCAAAGGCTACCTACACTGGGAATTAAAAATTGGGCTAATGGAGGATTCTCTTGAAAAGTAAACAGCAACCAGGCGGGTCCACAAGAGGAGAAAGACTAAAGAATTCCCTCCCTGTGAGAACCGACTAGGCCCCTCTCTGGTGGCCTTCAGTAAGGCAGCCTCTGTAGCATAGTGATTACAGTGCTTGACTGGGACTCGGGAGGTCCAGGTTCTAGTCTGCCCTCAACCATGAAGCTCGCTGGGTGACTGACTCTCACAGTAGTGAGGATTAAATGGAGAGCAACAGAGGGATTACGTGTACTTTGCAGGAATAAAAACTTAGATATAAATATAATAAAATACATAAATACTGAGCCCTTTAAATCTGAGTGTTATACAAATTCTTAGGAAGACTTGAAACTTAGGAAGCAAGAACTAAAGAGCTCCAAGAGCTCAAGAGTTCCTCCAGAATAGGTGCCTGCTTTTCAAGGTATCTCATGTGTTCCCAACACTGGTATTATTCCAAAGATGAGCTTTGCCCACCCTTATCAGGAAGGCAGGCAATATTTGAGCTCTGCCTGGTTATCCATTCCTGCCAGATGAGTTTGTAGCCCATCTCTGACCCTGCCTGGAGAGCTTCCTTTCTTGGCATGCTTCCTCACATTCCTCTTGCTTATAACAATTCTGATTATGTCAGATGATCCAACTCCACTGAGACATTGCTTAAACAAAAGTGGGAGATGCATAACATGGTAAAGATTAGTGTATTGATGGAACGTAGTCGCGAAACAATCGGGATCTCCTGTCCAGGATGTACCAGTAAATATCCTACAAAGTAATAATTTAGAAACATTAGCAGGATGCTATTGTCATCTCTCATTAGCATTTTGCAGTTGCTCCTAACGCCATGCACTTCAGAGCTGGCACATATGCCAGTCCTTAAAGAGCCTTTTGTGGGATATTTGTCACAAGCAACCAGCACTAAAAAGCTTGAGGGCATGCAATAAACATGCATTTGCATTAAAACATAATTACAGAGGAATTTCAAGCTCCCCCACACTTCTCCTCTTAAAATAAAACACAAACTTTGTGTAGTTTCTGAATTAAGAACAGCAATGCTCAGGAGAGGCCTCTTTGGAGAGGCCAACAAAACAGTTCCCTGAAATGTCAAGGGTAAATGAGAGATCTTCCGCCCGCGTTGCACTAACCCTCATGTCTGTGTGCATTTCCCCACCACTCCCATCCAGACGGGGGAAAGCAAACATTTTAGAACAATAACTCTTTGCTTCAGCTGCCTGACATATGGTACCACCTAATCTCCATTTCATTTTGACAGTGCCAAAAAACAGCAGCCTTGGATGAATGGCAGCCTTACGATGCAAAAAGGATGAATAAGATACACAGTACCATAACAAAACAGCTGTGCTTAGTGTATATAAATTGGAGACCAAGTTTACAAATCCTTTACCCCCCTCCTTTTTTTTTTTTTTTTTTTTTGAGTAGGGGAGGCAGTTCCATTATCTGGGCATTAGTCTATGAGGCATTCCTCCCTTTCAAAGGGGATTGGAAAAATTCATGGAGGAGAAGGCCACCAAGGGCTACTAGTCCTGATGATTAGAAATTATAATTTTCAGAGGCAATATGTGTACATGTACCAGTTACTGGGGAAAATGGGCAGGAGAGTGCTCTTGGCATGGCCTAGCTCAGCCTCTCACTGGGATTGAAGCACTGGGATTTGACCCCAGAAGATGCAATGGTGAAGGCCTGAGCTAAAATGCCTTTCAAACAGGACTGGACAATCTCATGGAAGAGAAGCTATCAAGGACTACAAGTCCTGATGGTTATAGGCTACTTACAGGATCAGGGACAGTGTGCTCATGTACCTCTGTTGCTGGGGAACATGGGCGGAAGAGTGCTGTTGCTCATCTCTTACCTGCAGCAGCATGCCTGAGTCAATGGTCCATTGATCTGGCCTATCATAGCTCTTTTTGCTGCTCCACCAAGGATGTTTTAGGCTTTCTTTTCCTCAGAAAGCTTGCAAAATTACAGATATCTGTGCAGTCAGATCTTGCAGGACTGCAATTCCCATCAGTTTGAGCCAATATGACGCACAATGAGACTTGCAGTCCAGCAACAGCTGGAGGACCACAGCTTACCCACCCTTGCCTCATACTTTGCCATATGTAAAAAAGGTGCTACAATCCTTGGATGACTTTCATTGCAGGTCCATCTTTTGAGCTAACATGGATCATCATCCCGGTGGATTGGCGCGACTCCTTTGTAACTTGCAGGTCATTTATCCATTCTCTTCTGCCTGTAATGCTTGCACACTTTCTGCCTCCTTTGCCTCACTGACCTTCCTCTCCATCCATCCTGTAGCACGGTAGCAGCATTTTAACAGAAAGATTACAGTAAATTTGTTCTCTGGTAAACTTACACCGAGCAAAAGGAGCATGAGGCGCTTCCCCAAACCCATAATGACTGTGTGTCTCTCCAGTGCGGCTCACGTATCACTGGAAATGACAAAGTGGTTTTGAAGCTTGCGAGAACATCAAAGGCTTTATGTTTGTTCAAGGTCTCGAACATATGGGAGCGGGTGTACAGGGAGCCTTTATGAAAGTCATGGTTGTTTGCCAACTGGAATGGATGAAACCAAATTGGATCAAGATGCAGATGGAAAGACAGAATGTTGCATGAAACAAAATATTAAATTGGATTGCTGTGATTCACTCTCCCCAGCAGAGGAACTGGGTGCAGAGGGGTAAAGAAAATGTTAGGAAATTGGAATATATAAATATCTATACCTCTGTCTGTCCATCTATTTATCCATCTGTCTATGAATGACCAATTTCATTTAACAATAACTAAAAGCCCATACTCAAAAGGACAGCAAGATCCCTCTTAAGCATATTTAATTCCTGATTATGTTGATTAGATGTAGGGAAGCAATACACAATTACTTTAAACCTTCACCTGCCATGAGCACTGAGAACCACATGTTTAATTACTCTCTGTGATTAAGGAAACACACCCTTGTACTCAAACCAGGCACACACACCAGATTCAGGGCACAGAGGAAAGTGTTCTCTGAAGCTGAACATCACCTATACAGCTTCTGCTCCTCAGTGCTATGTACGAGTCCAAACCTGTGAAATTCCAGAAGGATCATAAATAAAGCACGCTTTCCAGTTCCTCCACAGAAGCTGCACTTTTTGCTAACTTTCTATTGCTTACAGTTTCTTTAGCAGTAACTAGGATATTCAGCCAATAGGTGGGGGCAGGAAGGCTGTTCTCATTGACCGGAAGTGGGCAACCTCTTCTCTGTCGAAGCCTTCATTCCCTTGTAGGGGTCTCTTGCAGAACTCATGCCTGTGGTGTTGGGGGTAGCAATGGGGTGTGGCCACCATCCAAGGCAAGTGGCTCACTTTCTCCCCTCCTTTCTCTTTCTCTCCTTCTTTCCTGTTCTCCTTAGGGCTTCCTATGAAGTGGACCACTGGGAAAGGAACCATGGCTCTTGCCAGGAAATTGTCACTAGTGCTGTGTTGAAATGGCGTCTTAAAATTCTCCACCTAATTGTGTGTAGTGAAATTGGGATTGGGATTTCACTGAAACTGGGATTTCACTGAATTTCTCCATTACTGTCTCCTGCCTGCCTGCCTGCCTGCCTGCCTTCCCCTCTTCCTTTTTCTTTGTTTTGGGGGGAGGCTATAAGGCTGTGTGTGTGTGTGCGTGCGCGCATGCATGTTTGTATACTGCTAATGCAATTGGCCTGCTTGCCAAGGAGTTGAAGTTATGGCTGTGATAAAGCAGGTGGTGCTCAGGAAGCGGAATCCAAGGATTCTGATGGATCCCTGCCCTGAAAAGATTACTCCCATGTCTCTACAACTATTTCTAAGTGATGTAGAGAGGACCTTTCTGGGAATGCCTGCTAGGCATATTTTTAGTAGGGATTTAAAACTTACAGGGAGAGATGCCTGCTTCGTTTTAGAGATAGGGGTTCCAGAAAATGGAACTATGTCACTAGAGGCCCTCTACTAACCTCCAGCATCTTGTGAAACAGAAGAACAGCATCACCTGCAATTGACCTACTCAGGAGGAGATCAGGTGTTACCTTATATATCCTGGCCCTGATTTGTTCAGGACTTTGGAGACAAGCACCACAAGCTTAAACCATGCATGGAAGCATATGGACAGCCACTGCTGTTCCCATGACCTAAGATAGCAATGACCAAATGCCTCAGCCCAGGGAGAACACTTCAAAGCCTTATAGCACTACTCCGAAATATGTGCTGCCTGGAGCAGGTCACTTCTCTCTATTTCGGAGCAAAGCCAGCCCTGAGTCCATGCCATCCATGAGCAATGCATGCCACGAACATGTACAGGGGACACCTAGTGGAAAAGGAGATCAAAGCCATTAAAGCAGTATTTAAAGAAGGTGTCTCCACAGGGCTAAGTAATCCTGAGTAGTTTCCCTAGAGTGTCCGTTGCCCAGAGCACCATTAAGTCAGACTCAGTCAATCAAACCTGAAAAGGTTCCCCGACACATATTTTACCATATTAATTCCAAATGCTTTTTTTTATTGCAATATAACAGGATTTGCTTTAATTGAAATGGCCAGATGGAGTGTTTTATTTTCAGTCACTTTAGTATTGGTTCAGAACCCACTAAATTATTACACTGTCATTACTTTAATTTATGAAGACTATTTAACCAACCTGTGAATCTCTACGAATGATTTAATTTTATGATGGAAGATTCCTAGAATATATATTTATCTTTCATGTGTGTGTCTTAACATCCGTTAAATTAAATACACTAAATATCTTTTCTTTTTAAAAAAAAAAAAAGGATTTAAAACTTAGGCATTAATTTTCTCAGCTGGAATTTTTAATATTAATTTGTGTGCTTTGCAAATGACATAGAATATGAATGACTTCTGTTTTTAAATCTTATAGTATTTTTTATTTTCCCCCTTTTTCTTTCCTTCCAATTGTTTGATGTACATACTAGCACCAAGCAGGGACGTATGAATCAGCAAAACTCAAGTTCTCCAAAGTTCTCCACATTCATATTCAAAGCTCATTCCAGCTCAAGGCCATATGAGATCACAATTTCTTAAACATGAAAATTAATTTGTATTTGGGACACATATCTTTTCCAAAAGTATGCAATAATTCTAGTTCAAAATGAACATATTTTTATCCCATTAAATAAGCACATGCACATCAATTTTTCCATCCCTTTGTTTGGGAGGCCCTGAGAGAGGAACTCAATGGCCTTCTGACACTGTTGGTAAGGGATAGGCACAACTTGGAAATAGGACCCTTGACTTCATCTAGCCATTGCCCGTTCTTGACTGTTCTACTCACTAGCCTCTAGTCCCATGGGCTGACAGTCAGAACCATTGTACATCTCCAAACGTAACTATTTGGGGACTTTGATCTCCACAGCTCTAACACAGCCACTTCTGTTCTCTCTCTGCCTTTTAACACCTGGGGATTAGAAGGAGTTTATTTAAAGTTTAAGGAGGATGGGCAGCAAGAATCACATTTAGTTTGTCACTCTAGCAACTAGGACATGGCTCTCTCCACCCAGGTTGCTGTCATTGGGTTTCCCTGGCATTGTGGTTGGATCTTAACAGGGCCACACTGAGATGAGCAGTGCATGTCATGCATATCTGACCAGAGGCATGTCAAGCTCAGCACCCTGTTTCTGAGTGGAAACTCGGGGTTCTGGGGAGCTTGCAAGTTGAGCAACAGGGCAATTGTCCTCTGTCCTGTTGCACCCCAGAAACTGGTACCCAGGGGCACACTGCCTCACATCCTGAGGTAGCCAGCCATGGTGACAGGTAACCTTTGGGTAGCCTTCTCCTCAGTGAATCTTCCTCATCTCCTTGTGATGTCATCTAGCCTGGTATCCATCACAACATCATGCCTCAG
This sequence comes from Varanus salvator macromaculatus, assembly GCA_023646645.1. Taxonomy (NCBI): domain Eukaryota; kingdom Metazoa; phylum Chordata; class Lepidosauria; order Squamata; family Varanidae; genus Varanus; species Varanus salvator. The sequence continues at coordinate 5,054,515 of JAIXND010000657.1, forward strand.
TAAATTCCATGAAGAATGATGGAATTCCCTGGGCGAAGAACTACTTCTGCTTTCACATCTCCCACAAATCAACATCAACTGATTTTAGGGGATTTGTGGGGGTATCTTTTGGCTGTTGGTTTAGGGGCTAGATTGAATAATCGTCCTTCCATTTAGGGATGTCATCTCCATGTCTCAGTTTGGGGAGCCCCAGCCACAAGATGGATTGGAAATGAGGCAACCTTCTACCTTCCCTTCTATTAAGCAGTTATAGCAATGGTGTGTGTACTGTGGTGATTAAAAACAGAAAGAACTGCCAGCAGTGCAAAGCTTTGAATCAAACAGGGGAAACACACATAGGTTATTGTCTGCCCTTTAAAGAAGTTCTCCCCAGTCTGGATCCCTGTGGAGGTGCTGGACAACTCCTATCATCCCCAGTGCTGCCCAAGGATGATGAGAATGTAATCAAGCACCTCTGCAGGGCATCAGAATGGGGAAGCCTTATTTAAAGTGTCTATTAATTCCCTTTTGTCAGAATAACAGCAGCAACAAAAGCAGCAGGCTCATGCACACACACACAATTCTGCAAGTCTCTTTCATGAATGCACAGTGAGCAACAGAGAGAGAGAGAGAGAGAGCACTAATCCATTATATTTATTAGCCCATGTATTTTTGCAAAGCAGGGAGTAAATTTGAAAGGCATACCAAGTGAAGAGTCAATTTGGGTCCAATCTGTTGCAATTATCTAGCGGTTGGAGGGTTACATTAGTCTAAAGTAGCTGAAAATCTGCCTGAAGAAATCAGGTGCAGTTTTTATGTTTTAGTGCTGAGATTTATCGCCCTCTTCCTGGCCCTTCTCCCTTTCTCTCATATAACTCAATTAAAAGCACTGAATAGTTATGACCGTTCATTCCCCATGGAGAGGAATAAAAGCAACTTTGGGTGCGATGGCAGTCCCTTCTCACTCCGAAACATCCCTCCTAGGTTGCATAAAGGGGACGAGGGATTCCTGTATAACAAGGAAGCAGAAAAACTCTCTGTCAAGGGATGATGGATGGCCAAGCTTTCCGGTTATGCCTCGGGGTTTGGCTCTGTTGGCGTCTTGGGCTTAGTTTTTTGTAGGCACTAAATGCACTGTCAGATTCATGCCAAGGGGAAAGCAGAGGGCAGTGACTCCCTTGTGCCATGTGGGAAAGAGGGGGAGGACAGGGAGGCATTCTGAGCACCACCACACAGTTTCAACACGCTGTGTCATTTTTCCTGTAAGCACTATCCGTATTTCTGAATGGCACCCATCATTATGGCTTTGTGGCTTTGCCCTCGTTAATGTTCTTTGTTGTATATCAACCAAGAAAACAGATGCAAAAATGAACTAGAATGTTTATGTTACATGACCAGTTGGCTGACTTGCTTCACATCTTGGAGTCGGTCCCTTTTCCTTGAGGCACCGTGTTTGCTTGTTACTAGACATTTGCAGATATTTTTCTCCATGCCCAGACTGAAGCTGTGCTAGATGATCAGGGACACAAGTATGCTGGGCAGCATCCCCCAAAAGCAAACTGATGTGAGAAGGTCTGTGTGTCTAGGCTTCTTGCTAGCAAGAATTTTAGAGAATCGGGATTCCTTACTGTGTGACAAGATCCCATGTGGACAGCTGGACACACATAGGATCTCCTTTCAGATCTCCTTCTTCAGATGTGCTGGGTATGCATATCGCAAGAAGCCGTTGTGTTTTGGGGTTTTTAACCCTTGTAGGTCTGTCATGTCAACCTAACTCAGTCACTGTGGTCCACTTGGTTTCTGAAAACCTCAAAGAGAACAATGCTGTGCTCCAAGGGTTCCATGCTTCATTGAGGCTACTCCCGGCATCTGGACCAAGGAGCTCCGTTTTTCCATGCAGGATAGGGAGAAAAACAAAATCTTAGAATCCAGGCAAAGAGTGGCAACGAAGGGGGACACTCTAGGAATCTGATTCTGGTATTCATGGCATCCTAGCAACACAGGCATATCAACTCTCTCTTTGTCCCTGTTGGCTGAATGGTGCATCCATTGTTCTGTTTACTTTCTGCAACAAGCAGAAAGAGAGTAAGTGGATGAATAAACGTTCTTGTACTTTTTCCACCTCAGAATGTTGGACTCAGCTCAAAGCTGAGCACCCATGGAGCCAAAAGTCTCCCCCTCCTAATTCTACACAGATAGCAATTGCTAATTTTGAAACGGCAGGAGTTAGCAACGCAAGTGAGAATTAGTTCCATCCTTCCATATGTTGGCACGGAAATGCTCTCTTTGATGGTTCACAAAGTTCACAAAGTACACAAGTGTGTACACCTCCAGGTCTTGTCATCTGGGTTGCTATTTTGAGGAGTTGCGGAGATCTACTGACTTGAGGTCATGTGCACATTTTGTGATCTTGCGTTCTGGATCAAGGCAGTGGTGTGACAAGGTCCAGCCTCACCTGGTTGTCTTTCTAGTGACTTTTCATTGCAAAGTGTTTACGAGAACTCTGGGCTCAAATTGATCTGCCCCAGTGCCAGGCTATTCTTAGCAATGGTGCAGCTAGGAATATTTGAAACATCACCGTTTCAATGAACACCCCATTTTTATTTAACCACTGAATTGGGCAGTTTTGAATCATAATTACTAAGCTGTTGGAATAATGAATAGTTATCACAAAATTGTGAAATAAGAGGAGGAAAATAACTTGCTACCCATCCAGTGCTATGAATCAAGACCAGCTATTTATTTAATTATTTGCTTTTCCTGCCCATGTAACACAGACCACAGAGGGAGGGGGATCCTACGAATTATGAAAGGGGATTCTAACCATTTTCATGTGGTCATAAAGCTAGAAAAATAATTTAATTTGCATCCACATGTTCAGCACATTTGTCATGTTCTATCTTTGGGAAAGTTGTGGTTTGCCTTTCAGGATATTTTGCATACACATAACTTGTAGCATTTCACAGAAATAAAATAGGGGCAGGATCTTGTAGTGAAACATTCATATCTTCATGCCAAGGATTTCTTTTTACTTTTAAAAGGTGCTGTGCTTTAGATGGCCATTTTCTATCCTGCTTCACTTTTGAAATTGCTCAAGTGTTCTAGCACAGGCATGCGCCATGACCTGTTCTCTGCCATGAAAGATTGTGGGATGCAGAACTCACACCTCAAGTCACAGAAAGTCAGGCTATGGTTAAATATCAACAAACACTCTGTTACAATCACAGCAGCCAGATCAGAGAAATTACTGCCTGGGGAGGTGATGGACTTTCTGTCCCTGCAGGTATCTAGAAAGAAAATGCACAATCATGTGTCAGGGTTGGGCCAAAACAACCCCTTCCAACTCTATGATTCCAGTATTTCCCATCCTTCATTTGCCTTCATTCAGCTTTAGCCTACCAGTTGGATCTGTGGGTATGTCTGATTGGCATGTATCTCGTCCATAAAGTAAGAATTTGTAAGTATCTTCCCAGTCAGGGTAGAAAGAATTTGAGATTTTTAAGAACATGAAGGGAGAAACTGATAGATCCATCCAACCATGCCCAGAATCAGATGGATTCCAACTTCAGATCTTAAATCTGAGATGGAATCCCATTACATTCAGTCATATAGGTACTGAGTTGGTCTTATCATCTCTTTTACTTGTAACAATATGTGATAGTCACTTTTAATGTGGTTGTTCCCATGGACCATATTGTATGCATTCAACTAGGCCATCCCAGATGGGTAAAAATTTTATTTCAGTTTTCCTTTGATCTTTCTTTTTTCCCCAAAATTTTTCAAATGTCTTCATATCTGGTACAGAACAAAAGGAAGTTAGCTCTCAGTGGGGGTAGACCCATATAACATTACTGCATGGAATAATTAAGACTATTGACTGAAAACAGAGAAGAAGATGCTTTCTGAACAAAAGATGGGTGGTTGTTCTGGTCATATAATTCACAGCAAGCAGGAAAAACTTCCACAGACTGACCAGTTGTCATAAAAAAAACCTCTGTGTATGTCTGTAAAACAGATGGCTTTGGGAGGCTTTATTTGCTGGCTGCACATGTTTGGAATTTCACTGAATTTCTTATGTTGGAGAGGTAGGACTGGAAGAAGTTCTGTTTGATTTATAACATGGCTGAATGAGATAAACTCAATGAACCCATATTCCAAACCAATATAATTACAGTGTTAAAGCTGTCACTAAGTGGCAGAATTTCATGTTTCACAAAGGAAGGCAAGAAGATTTCCGTAACAGTGATAAGATTTATCCCAAAGTTTCAAAGCCTACCAATGGAGCATTTATTTATCATACTTATATCCTGCCTTTTTTTCTGCAAGGGACATAAGACGGGTTAATTAATCCTTCTCCTCTCTATTTTATCCTCAAAATAACCCTGTGAAGTATGGTGAACTGAGATTCAATGACTGGTCCAAAGTACCCAGAAAGATATACGGAGGAGTAGAGACTAGAATGCGGATCTCCTGAGTCTAAGCCTAACACTCCAAGCATTCAGTAACACTGGTTCTCATTCAAAATGAAAGCGAAAGATCACAGAGAATTTGAGGAGCATATTTGTAATTTCCTAAAAGTGATTGTGAAGAACAATGGGATTTGCTTTGAAATATCTCTCACATCCCATGCCTCCAATCCCTCCAGCTCAGTTCAAGAGGAACCAATGAGTGCCACAACTCAGTGAAGCCCTCTGCTGGTGTCTTGGCTGCCAACATAAGAGGGTGGAAAGTTCTCAGTTTTCAACTCCCCTGTGTTCAAATGTTCAGTTAAGGAAACATAAGTGTAAATATGTGTTTTGTGTCATCTGGCTTTTGATGCATTGTGACTTTAAGCTTATTTTAATTTGGGAAGGAAGTCATGCCAAAACATAATATTCCGTTAAATATTCCACTTTGGAATCCACAACAGAACTTTTGTTTGTTGTTGTTGCATGCTGTCCAGTTGTCTCTGACTTATGGCAACCCTATAAGGCCCCCCCAAAATGTCCTATCCATGACAGCCCTGTTCAGCTCTTCCAAATTCAAGTCTGTGGCTTCCCTAATGGAGCCAACACATCTCATATTTGGTCTTCCTTTTCTTCTGCTGCCTTTGACTTTCCCCAGCGTGATTGTCTTCTCCAGGGAGTTTGCCTTCTCATGATGTGCCCAAAGTAGAACAGCCTCATTATGGACATAAAATATTTTAAAATTCTTTCCAGCAGAAAAAGCCAGGAATATCCAAAGACACACACGTGTGTGTGTGTGTGTTTGTGTGTGTGTTTCTAATAAAAGGATTTATTTAAAGAACAATCATGTCTAAATAATTTGGAAAGCTTCACACATAGATATCTGCAAATCATTTAATGGTGCTAATTAATTAGTGTTGTTTTGTGAACTTCCAAACAGCTTCTTGCACTATGATCTCATATCCTGATTTGGGGTGTGTGTGTTATTGGAAGACTCAGGTGTTCATACTAAGCTTTCAGCCATTTTCCTTTTTAGTTACATATAACATGAGCTGGAATATATCCAAAGATGCAAATGTGAGATTTCAAACCTTGTATTTGCCTGATGATGTTGATTTGGAGAAGATGCACTTTTCTAGGAAGAAACAGTAGGTAAGAAGAGGGGCAGAAACCAATGGTACACTTTTGGATCAGTCCCTGACCCAGAACCATTTCAGAAAAGGTGTTGCCAAAACTCGTAAGGACCACTCTTGCATTAAGAAATTGCCCAGCTCATAATGCTCCAAGCTATGAGAAAAGGCCTTCTACCATGCACAGAAGACAGCATTTGACACCAGCGTAGAATCTTGCAGGAGAGATTTTTCAGCGATTCCAAAGATGCTCAAGAGAACAGGATTCTATGCCTTCTACACTGGCCTAGGTCTAAATTGACCTTGAGGGAACTTGTCTGTCATGATGTTAACTGTTCTGTTCCACACCTTAGTTTAGATATAGGAATCAGCACTAATTTTTGCTTCTTTCATCTCACATTGCCAATATTTATTGGAGACTGATGTTTTTTTCTGAAGCAGGCACTGGTCTATGTGTTTGTGGTTCCATTTTTGTTTTGTATTTTCAGTGATTTTGTTGAAAGGTTGTAAAAATCAAAAACAAATTATAAATATTAAAAAGCATAAAAGCATTACAATAAAATATCACTCAAAATTAGATCCTTAAAAAAAAGATATAGGAATATGCCAGGCTGAGGAAAAGCATCCTCAAATGACCTTTGTAAGTATGTATGTCCAGGAATGATAAAGAAAGTGAAAATACAATATTCTCTCCTATGAATATCAATGGTTTTGCATTTGTATGGACTGGGACTCAGGCGATTTGGGTTCTAGTCCCCATTCAAGCCATGGAGCCCACTGGGTGACTTTGGGCCTGTCACAGACTCTCAGCCCAACCAACCTCACAAGGTTGTTGTGAGTATAAGATTGAGAACAGCAGAAGGAGAATTCAGCAAGCCACTTTGATTTCTTTAAAAAAGAAAAATAAATGCATCTATTTTATATAGATTTATATCTAATAAATAAATAATGCAAAACCACTCACAGCTAATAATAGAAATATTAGTATATACAGTATATATTGATGTTCCCTAACTATCACACACATAAAGATACTTTGTCCATTATCAGAAATACACATGAAGGTAAACTAGAAAAGCTTGGTGATCGCATGATTTTAAATGTTTAACTGGAAATTAGGCTGTTTTTAAAAAGAAACACTTGAATTGCTCTGCAATGAGCCTTGCATCTTAAAATGTTTCTGATCGCATTTTTGGCTGGGAGTTTTATAGTTATGCTGCAGTGGAACTGAGAATTATATTTTGCTTGTTGGTGGTTCTCTTTGTAATTTCATTCAAGCACAATAACCAAAATGGAAACAGTGTGGCCTGAGCAATACTTACTGAAAGGATATTACCCCTCTTGACAACAAATTTTCTATCATTCTTTACAAGCCAAAGTGTTGCTTTTTAATATTAACTATCCCTTGGCAACATGGATTCAAATTAAACCATTCAAAAGAATATGCACCAGGAAATTTGAGGAAGGAGTGAATTGTTATTGTTATTTTCACTGTTGTTGTTGTTATTCTTATTCTTGTGTTAGGGAGTGGAACTCTGGTTGCTGCTGTTCTGTGTCCCAGTACCAGGAAAGTAAGGAAACGGGTAGGGAAACTAAATCACCTTGTCTAATATGCTTCTTCCCTGCTTTTTCCTTGGAAAGAAGAATATAAAAAGAAGGGAGAGTTAAGTCATTTTGATTCTCCTTCCATTCTTCCTGACTAGGAATTGAATTCTCAGCTTTCTTCTTCTTGATAGCTTCACTCTTTCTCCAAAAGACATCTCTATACACATGCCCAAGAGGTCTCCATCTTCTCATGAGAAACCTTCAGTTGTTAAGAAGAAAAGCTACAGTTCCTAAAGCCTAGAAACCAGAGGTACTCATCTTTTCCATTTGGCAGGCCATGGAGTTCTCCAGGGTTCTTGGTCACCTATATCCCTGGTGTTGCTGACCTAACCCTGCAGTGAAGGATGAGTTTGGAGACCCCAGAACCTCAGTAGAGTGTTATGTCAAGTGGGGAGCCTGCAGGGAATACAAAGCAAGCACAAACAGGGAACAAATGGTGGGTACCTTGTGCTACTTCTTCAGGACCTGGGAGAGTTCCTAGAGAGTGCAAGATGTTATTCTAAGGCAAACCTTCTGCAGATATTCAAGCTATGTAGAGATGAACTCAGGAGAGTAGAGTGAGAATTGCAGTTACTGGTTCTGCCCTTGGCCTGCATGATTTTAGGTTCTACCTAAAATTCTTCATGGTTTAGAAGAACAGGGAAACTATCTCCATCTTTCTGGGTATAATAAAGGAATGCACATTAAAGTTTACTGATAAGAAATTTTAAGAACTGATTAGAAGTTTGGGGGACATTGTTGCAGAAATGTTTGGACTTACCTCACACCCAGTGTCTATGAGATGATATATAGAATAAAAGACCTAAAAGAAACGAACAAGCATATCACAGGGAATTGACTTGCCATTTGACCTGTTGTACAAAATTATCATCTTTGGCTATACAGTATATATGTTATGGTCATGTGTGTGTGTAAGAGAGAGAGAGAGAGAGAATACACAAAACAAATTTTTCTGGTTGGTTGCAATGGGTTTTTAAAGGCAGGTGATGCCACATTTAATTACTATAATCAACAAATATGTTCTATTTCCACTGTGTTGTACTTTTGTATGCAGAAATAACCTACCCTGTACTTTCACCATCTAATTAACATTCACAGAAAGTAGATAGAGGACATTTTATGGTTATTATTTATGCCTTAGTAATGCTACAGAAAAATAATTTGTTAGAGGTCACTTGTATATTGCTAAACTGACCTGGAAACTATACAACAAGAGAGTTAAAGAGGTCCCTGGCTAAGATGAAATGGCTGTCCCATTCAGCCCACTGGGCATACATATATAACACAAGTTTGGATTCTTCCCGCAGGGTGGTGAAAATTGTAATACAATGCAGAGTACTTTCCTAGTACAGATCTCAGAGAACTACATTTCCAGCATTTTATACAGAGAAGGGCCAAAACGTTCTCTTAATTGAAAACCGAGCTCAGAAAAAGCTTTCACTTCAGTCAAGAGGAGTTGAAAATGACAGATCCCAGTGTTTCCTGGAATACAGTGGAGGCTAACAGACTTGCTCAGAAGCTATCAACACTACCAGGAATAATGTGGGAGCTTAAAGATGCTTCCCTCTGCCCTTCCACCTTTTGTTTCCTCTCCTGTCACAAGGGAGAAGAGAGAAATGTTCTCAGGGAATCCTTGGGACAACTGGTCCCATTCTCAGTTAAATACATACAGATTCGAACTTCAGGGAGCAGTTTGACACAGCTTGTATTGGCTTTTCTGGACAAAGCACTATTAATTTTTAAAACCCCAGTTCTAAAGTTCATCTCTATCATTTTCCTAGTGAAGAGAATGACTTTTCCAGGTATTTAAACTGTCTGGAAAGAAGGATACCCTTGGAATAGATCAGGGGCTTGAAATTTTTCAGGCCTAAGGGCAGAAACTTTTGGAAGTGGGGTTCCTCCCTCATGCATCCAAAAGCTACAGACAGTTCTCCCTTGCAGAGATTTCTTTATTGGCCCAAAAGCACAACACCTAGGATGAATCTCTGATCATGCATGGAGTAGTTTGTTGAGCCCAATCTACTAATCTCCTCCAGGAATTGTCCTTTTGAGTGTGCCTTGGCCCCATTCCTTCACAAGGGGCTTTCTGAAAGGCAGCACATCTCCTCTCCAAGCACTGATCATCCAACTGGGCTGCCTTCCCCTGTGGATGCCCTGCCATGGGTTCAGGAGCCGGGGCTGCCATATCTGAGTCTGAGAAATTCCCTGCTCCAAGTCTCCCCAACCTTCCACCCTGCCAACTGTACATCCTAGCAATTCTCAGGAAATGCCAGTCCATCTGGGGAGTCTGTCCTTGAGATAAGCACCTCTGCTTCCATCACCTCAGAGTCTTCTCATTGTGCACAAGTAACCTCTAGAACATCATTAGCTCAAGGGCTAGGAGTGATGGGATTTGGTAGGATGGAGGTGAAGAATGAGAACTGCAAGGAATTGCTGATATTGATTGCCAAGTTCTCCAGTATTTTGTCCACCAGATAATGCATGTTGATCACAAAACCTCTTGGCATCGGTACTCCAGATGCATGCTTTGGAGCCGACCTGTCTTTATTGTCTTAACAAAATTACAGAAAGACAATATATTTGACTGTATATATTTGCCAAATGCTGTAGCTGCTGCTTCCCTTCCAACAAGCCCCTCAAGCATGTTGTGGGGCAGGCAAGGGGAAAGTTTATTGGAAATGATTATATTTGAAAGAGCTTTGGTTATTCCCCAGAAAATCTAGGCTCATACACAGGGTTGATTTCCAGGTTGACCTGAAACCACAAAGTTGATAATCACCTGTCATTGCTTATCATATCTTGAAGCTGATTTGTCAAAAAGCTCAATAAATCTGCTATTAGGTGAGGGAAAAGTGCTTACATGCATTTTTCCCCTTTAAAAAAAATAGACCACAAAATAAAAAGATTGATTGACAAGACATCAATAAAGCTTCTAGCATGCTCTGCTGACCTTTCTACTTTGCACCACAATCTGTGTTTATTAGAATTCTGCTCCTATAAATAGGTTTCTCTGGGGGTAGAGCAGAAAGTGAGCAGCATCTTCCGGACTTTTTCTCAGTACATTTCTAACTGTTTAAAATATGGCTGTCCAAGGAATTCAGTCTGACTTCCCTTCTTAAAAAGTAGGCACACCTCCAGAATTTTACCTTCATATGTTGAATGGATCCTGTTTAGAGCAGATGGAACTTACCAAATTATGAGCTTCTTATTATTGAGTGTACTCCTCAATTTGCAAATCACTAAAAAAAAAAAAAAGATTGAATGTTTACAAGTTACACAGATATGAGTTTTATACATCCCAAGTCCTGAAACCAGCAAACCCATTTACAAAAACTCTGTTGAATCTCATCATGGTTGATATGATCCAGTACTCAAACCTGTCTAAAACCCCTTTAACTTGTGCTGTTGGTTTTCCCTTCCAGCTTTGGCTAGTAAGCCAGAATGTATAATATCCTGAAATGTTTTCAAATAGCAGGAAGTGTTGGCCATTTGAAAGCGGTATTTTTTTCATTGACAGATGGCCTTAATACAAAGATGCTGGACTTCTTTTGGCCTAAGGGTTGACTTCTATTTGAAAGAAACTCTTGAGAGCCAGTTCCAGGAGTGGTCAGGAATGAAGCCAAAAGTGATGGGATCAAAGGCAAAGGGGGCCAAAACCACCACAAATTGCAACATATTTTGTTTTAAAACTCTTACTGGCAATACCTAAGCTTTATTAGAAGCATTTCAACATTTTAGAATGGGCAAAAATTGTGAAAAAGCCAAGAAACAAATAAATGAGTAATGGCAAGAAGGGAGGTGGGGATGGCCATGTGGAGACCAAATTAAACCCCAAGATGTGAGGCACATTGTATTATACTCAAAACTTGGTTGAACCCTGGTAAATTTCATCTCTCCTGTCAGATTCTGAAACAGGAAGTTAAAACACAAAATGATTGGTTGGATCCCAACTTAGTCACCCTTAGAAATACATACTGAAATCAAGATAATTTTATTTAGTCAGAATCAATGTATGTCACATTGATTTCAACAGGTCTGCTCTACATTTGACTATTTATTTATTTATTTATTTTATTTAAATATTTGTATGCCGCCCCTTGCAGCAGCCTTGGGGCGGCTCACAACCACTAAAAAACATATACAATATTAAAAAAGTCTGGATTTAAGACTAAGTCTGGATTTAAAAAAATCTATGAAATCCATTTAAAAAACACCCCCAGAAAGAAAACAGCCTTGCTTAACAAATACTTCTGACCATCTAAGGGACATCCTTCTCATTTGCATTTGGAAAAGCTGGGCTGTCAAATTCACTATGCATCATGGAAGCTCTTTGTTTTAAGTGCCACCTTCAAGCCCTTTCAAAAGGTGGAATAAATTGGAGCTTGGATCGTAAGTTAGTTACTGCCTAAGGAGTTGCATCGTTTATATTGTAAATAGTTCTGAAGAGGTTTCGTTCAAGTAATAAAGGTCTCCTTTGCCTTAGGACTTGCTCCCTCTGTGGTGTGACCTTTGCTTGACATCTTAGATCAAGTTGTTATGAAGAGAACCAAATGTTTATCTTTTATTTTATTGGGTTCCCCTCCCCATTTTTTTTTTTTTTTGCTTGACTTAAATGAATTCTTTAAGACAATAGATTTCAATGTGTGATGTTTCCTTCTTTTTCTGTAAAGCTGCTTTGTCTTCGCAAAAGGAAAATGAAGACATAAATTAGAGGGATGGGACAGAAGCAAAACATTTGAAGAAATGTCAGTGTACCATTGATTTTAATAAGAAAGTCAAACATTTCCCAACAGGGGTTATAAAAATGCTGAACTCTGATGACATTGTGCTTATTTATTTCATGTGTTTTTAGTTTTGGGCTGATTTACTATTACACTACTATCCGTTTTTTTTCCTTTTTTTCTTTTTTTTGCAAGGATCCCAAGAAACCCTGCATGGTCCTCTCCTTCTCTCATTTTTCCTCACAGCCACCTTGTGAGGTAGGCTAGGCTGAACATCAGTGATTGGCCAGAATCACCCAGGAAACCAGAAACTTGCAAGTCCTACTTCAACACTCTACCCAATTTAATGTTTAAATTGTTCTTTGGCTTTGTGTGTTAGCAATTTCGTTCTGTGTTTGTATTGCCTGGTCTTTGTAACTTGTAATTTTTGTCAACCATGTGGTGGATCATTTGGCTATTGCTCAATATAGAAATGATGAGGATAAAGGGGAGAATATTTGGGGCACTGGTTTTTCTTCGTTTGGGAAGGTGGGCAAAAATGTGCCCTAGAAACAAAGGGGTGGATAAATCTGAGGAATTTATGAGATGTCCATGCCCACTCCTACCTCAAGCTGATACAAGAATCTGAAGGAGGAATAGAATTAGTGTGGATGCTGAGGTCCCCAGGGAGTGAAGGCCTTCTGCCCTGGATCTATAGACACCTAACTGGACAGGGCAGCTTTACAGCTATGTGGAAGCCACACTCAGATTGGGTCCAATGATGTTTATCCCTGGGCTTCTGAAACCTCTCAGGAAAGCTATTCACAGCACTCCTGTCCCTTGATGAATCTGGCCTTTCACAAGCTGCTGTTGCCTTTCTCCCTCTCTTCCATAAATGGCTTGTCTGACAGGTAGAGATGCTGTGAGCAAGGACGCAGTAACTGCCACTGCTCCTCCTTTTTGCCACCACTGTTGCCTGGCAAACAAGACAGTTGCAATAGTGAAGAGGAGAAGCAAGAACAGGGACTCTGGTGGTGGGCCCTCCAGGGATAGAAGCCTGGGCAGGCACCTGACATGCCTTCTTTTGGCTTCAACCTTGGCTCCTAGCAAACAGCGGGTGAAGAGGCATCCCTCAGAAACTGCATCCGCAGGATGCTGGTTCGTTGTGCCAATGCAGTTCTTTATATTCGAGAGCCTTTCCCTCAAAAGCGATCACACCTGAAGCCTGAGAACACCTGGAGTAGCTGAAGCTCTGCACTATAAATTACTGAGGCTCCCCTAAAATGTTGGCTCCCCAAGAAATATTATAAACAGAGTTTCTCCTTCTGTTCTTCAGATGTCTGAAAATGAACTTGGTTTTCTTATTTTGTCCAGAGATACGAACAGAAATGTATATGTCTCCCTGTACTACACCCTGGAGACTTGGTGGAGGGCAAATTTGGGGGTATCTTGCCCACCCATCTGCAATCTCAACAAGACGGGCAAAGCTAAGTGGACCATTTCCATTTCAAAGGATCATTTAATATCTTTTCTGCCAATTTTCTAATTTGTTTAATTAAAACTTAGCACTCCATTCCACTTCATTAGATCTATTTAATTTTTCATATATCTAAGCACTTTTCCAAGTATCTAATTAAAAGAATAGTTTTATAACATCAGTCCTCCCTCCTCCCTCCACCCCTGCTTTACATTTAACATGCTTATGAACAGAAACGATATTTTCCTGTTGATTAACATTTGATGGGGACGGCTTAGTCTAATCTATAAGGGAGGAAACAGAGGCAATATGAAGCCCTCCAGCAAACTAAGGGGCAAAGGACAATCTATAGTAGGCCTTTTTTACCAGCACTGAGATACCTGACTCAGTGGCGTGTCATGTGAGGCTCACCCCAACCCATCCCACTGGCATGGGTTCCCCATCACACCCTGCAGTTCTTCAGGCCCATCATGTCTCACCTTCTTTATATGTTTCAGTGTTTCCTAGTGTATGTGCTAAACTGGTGTATGCTAAACTTGCAGTACTGCTCTGGGCATGGGAAAAATGTTGTCAGTAGTCTGGCAGGCTGCTAGAAAAGAATAACCATCCCACTGGGATTTTTTTTCTCCCCCAAACAGCAGCAACTTGGATATTCTTGAGCGTCTCGTGTACCTCTTGTGTTATTGCAGGATTATTCACTTCAGTGGGAGAAGATCGTGAATGTCAAGAGTATATACTTTTGGGAAATGTACATGAAGATTTGTTTGCTGTTTAGTTGCAAAGTTGTGCCTGACCACTCACAACCTGAACGATAACTTTCCTCCAGGCTCTCCTGTCCTCCACCATCCCTCGGAGTCCACCCAAGTCCACACCCACTACCCCAGTGACTCCATCTTGCCACCTCATCCTCATGTGAAGATACACACACACTTTCATGCAAATGAATGAATGAATGCAGCCCCCATGTGATTTAGATTCAGGTTAGAAAGAGCTGTGAGAAGGAATTGGCAAAGCAAAGCTTCACTGAGATCAAGTCTGGTTGAATTGCATTTCTCTGCCCACATCCCATCACTGGCCTGACATTCAGGTTGGGTGACAGAACCCCAGTGCTTTTGCTTGGAATATTTGAGCCCACCAGGAAAATAAGAAGAGATTTTTCTCTCATGATGCAGGACTTTCATGGAGATGACACAAAGGCGGGTTGATATGATGAACAGTACAGGCTAACTGGACTACCAGTCCTACATGGTACAAGGCAGTTTCCTGTGTTTCTGATTCCTAAAATCTTGCAATCAAAATATGCTGTAGCTGAAGTCTGCTTTCCTTTTTACAGCACAAGTTTACAGAAAGCTCGTTAAAATATTGTTGATTTATCATCAATTTGAAGAGATTGGAAATTTTGTTGGTATGGAGAATTGTAGTCATTCTTTTCTTGAGCTTCAATCAAGTATTGATTGACAGAAAAATAGAAATTTTTGGTCTCTTCGGAAATATGCAGGTTATGAATGTATTGCTTTACTTATTTAAAATCCCTTGGCTTTTTTTTTTTTTTTTGGCCTTTCCCTCCTTCTTTTTTCCGTTTCTTATTTATTTTAAGGAAACAACAAAAAAAGAACACCACTAGATTGGAAGATCCACAAGTCCTTCCCCAAGCCACCATTGCCTCAATGTGTGCGATAAATGATGTTTGAAGAGGGCTGGACAACATCTTCCATGTGGTGAAGAGAACCTAAGAAAGGGCTCTATGCACTAATAGCAATGCATTCAATTATACATTTCTGCCCTTGGACAAACGTTTTCATAATGTCCACCTTTGCATCAAGATTGAACTGCTATCTTGTAAAAGTGTTAGGAATTTCAGAATAGATGGCAAGCTTCAGATGATGCCAAGTCTGCATCTAGGCTCTAGCATTTCTGCACATTTTACCCTTTTATCCAGAAGGAAATATGATAGCACTGCTTTGCAGCTCCCTTGCCTCTCATCCATGCAGAGAGAGATGAGCAAACATTGTGTAGAAAGCAAGCATTGTGTGCTTGCTTATGCCATCACAAGGCACACGCTGTCAAGAAGTCTGAAGTTGTGCATAATGGAAGATTGGTGTGCACAGAATGAGATTTCAGACTGAAGGCGAACTCTCCTTCAAGACTGAACACATGCATTTGTTACTTTCCAAGGAAATAACAAATTATTTAGAGATAAGTTTGTCCATTGCTAGCCCTAAGCGGTTACATGCACACGAACAGTAAGTCACCCCTTGGCGGTTGTCTACATTCAGCTCCAGCCTAGTTTCAAACCCAAAATATCTTAGCTGACGGCCCCAGTAAGGAATCCCTGCTGTAGATTATTATCATCAGTGACATTCTCAATGTATGCCTTGCATTAGAATTCTTTAACACAATGGATTAAAAAAAGAGTTGTGCGTTGTCTGCCTCTCCTGGGTTTCTTGAAATAATTCAGAAGTGTTCAGGTAATTCACCACTGGTGAACACTGTTAAACAAAGATTAATCATAGATAATGAGATTACCATGTACCATGATCTATTTATTTAATGCTCTATAGAGAATCTGATCAAAAGCCTGCTAATGTCAACGCGAGTATTTTCATTCTTCTCCTGTAGACTTTGGAAAATGCCATGAATTATTTCCCCCTTTCCTTCTGCAGCACTGATTTGAGGATATGTCATGTTATGGACCAGAACTACAGTAGCTGCCTCCTTGGGCTCTTTTGTAATAAAAGTTCAACATTTCCCTGTCTGCAGAGGGATGGACTTCAGAACCTCTTCTTTTCAGATACGTAACGGCTAAGTCCCAGGTCCCCCGAAGGATAGAAGAGTGTGCTTGAGTGTTACACAAAGATAGTCTTTGTCAAATATTAAACTTTTAAGTAAGAGGTACCAGCATCACTCTTCAGTGTGACTCATCTGTAGTGTTCCCAAATCACTGATAGAAAACTGTATTTGAATAACGGCATTCTAGAAATGGGCCACATGGGAATTATGGACATATTCACTTAGTCACACCTGCCCAGCTGGATTGGAGATTTACTACTGTATACAAAGACAAGAAATCTTGGACCTCATTGGTCATTTCAAGGGCCAAAGAAAAAAAATGTATATTATGAGTCATCTCCATGTAGTTCATGGCAGTACAAACTAAAGCAGGGACATCTGTGACACCATGGTAGCTCCCCACCCGCCGGGTGAATAGAATTTTTTTCATGCATTTCTCAAAGGTGGTGTTGGCCAGTCAGTAGCACCATTTATTTTGTATTTCCTGGGTTTGCATACTATCATTTCTATAATTGGCATCTCCCTCCCTCCTTTGTCTCATCATCTCCTTCATGCACCTTCCCACTCACTCCATGTGGGCGGGGGGGGGGGATGATGCTTCCATCTCCAGGTCCAGTGCAGGTTTCATCCATTTTCGGGATGATTTGGGCGAACAAAGAAATTTGGATCTAGAAGATTCAAGGCCTCTCCCAATCCACTCCACTGGTGGACAAGAAATGGTGCTGGTCAAGAAAGGACTTGTACAGTGACTCCTTCCTGATCTTTGTTGGCAGATCCTCCTCTCTGCACAGGGAGGAGAAGCTCTGCAGCACCAGAAGGCTGCTGGGATGCTTTATTGAGCCCCTAGGATTACACCCTACACGTTATCTAATCAGCCTTAAAAGTAATTCCTTCTAGGATAGCACTGGGTGGGCAAGGAGTGGAGAGAGACTCTTCCTCCATCAGAAGGTATATCCATATTAAGACTTTTTTGTTGATGAGATGCGTTTGATCTCAACTGTCTTAGCTTTGGGACTGTGGATGGCATAACATAGTTTTTAAAATCTTTAATTTCAAAAGAAACTGCCTATTTATAATTAACACCTATTCCTTCAAAACAGAAAATAGAACAAATTCCCAGCCACAGCTTATCTGAGCACAGTGCCAAGAGTATAAAGCACACCAAACAATGCTATAAATAAGATGTCGATGTTGAGTTGCCAGATGTTAGACATCATGTTTAATTATAAGGTTCCCAAGAAGTTGGGAAACTTACAAGAATCTGCAGGCTTTTCTGTAAGCATCTCATTGTTGTGTCAAGTAGAGAGGAGATTGTTACCATCGGAAGAGTGAGATGTTGGGGTAGATAAACATTGCACTGAAGCATGGCACAAGCGTGTGTAAAAGGCAAGATGACAAATTCCAAATTAAAACCATTTGTCTGGAAGGTTATTTCTATCCTCTTCAAGCATCTGATCACAGAACAAGGAAGCAGCAAAACAACTCTGCACAACTTCACATAATTCTTTTCAAACTCCAGTAGCTACCAGCATCTTTTGTGTGGTTCGGCAACTGAATGTTGCACTTGATTTTGATGCTCAGTGGACTTGACTTGGGACATGCCTTAGTTGTTGCAAAATCCGTAATTCTCAAAGGTACTATCCACAGCTTTAGAAAGCTTGAAATCCATGGGACACCTAAGCTAGGTTCAGACAAAGTGGTAACCGACACTCAAGGTTTGAGCATGGATCACTGTTCAGCTGTGGGTTCTTGCTGAATCATAGGTCATAATGCTGTTGACCCCATCCAAGGAAGAATGGGGAGCACCAATCTCAGTGAAGGCCCAACCATGCCTATTTTAATGACAGTCCTGAGTCAACCCACTGACTGGAGCAGATGGGTGCTGAAAACCTCTGGGGCACACGAGGCTGGGTTATGCTGGTCCTGTTGATGCCAGTTTTTATTGTTTCCTGACCTCACAGAGAATCATAGAGTTGTAGGGGTAGAAGGGCCCAAGAAGTTCATCTGGTCCAACTTGCTGGTACAGGATGCTGGACTGTCCCTGAGAATTCTACTTGGGACAGAAGGCCAGGTACTAAATGTGTTGCAATGCAATCATACACATATCTCCTGCTAGGGAGAAAACCCCACTTAGTCCAATGGCACCCTGAATAAATTAAATCACATTCAATTAAATTAGCAGGGAGCACAGAAAGTCAACCTTCACTAAGTCGATTCCATTGGGTAGAGTAAGCAGTTACATTTTATGCATGGAACTCTGAAGGTTTGCCTCCTACTTTCGATTTGATTATTTTTTTTCCTAGTGCGACATCTCACGAGAGCTTAGGCTGGTGGCGCACTGCTGAGGCAGGGTTATAAAACTCTAATTATCTCAGAACTATTTTCATGTTGTTGTTTTGATTTATTTTGAAGATTTTAATGAACAACACTTGGGCAGGAGATTAGGTGATTTTGTAACATTTATTTCCTTTTATTCTTCCCGATGTGTCTCGTTATAATTTATGAAATTGTTTAAGTGCTTCTTTGCTTTGAACTAGCAGGAGACTGGCAGCGTTTCCTTCTTTCACTTTTGCTTGCGCTCTCTATTCCTCTTTGTTTGCTGTGTAAACGGAATGCACCGGGAGGTTCTGGCTTGAAAGCTTTGAGATTTACTTGCAGTATCCCCATGAAGTCTCTTGGCATTCTCATCAGCATGAATTTGGGTTGGAAGACAGGGTGTGCTGAAGCAGGCAACAAAGTTCCACCTTGCATCCAATGAACAGAGGTCACCTGGATGCAAGGCCCAGGATGCTGTAGCTTCCTTTCTCACTCAGCACTGCGAAGTTATCCCATGTCCACGGGCCAGCAAAGGTAAAGGTTACCCCACACATGCATGCTAGTCATGCCCGGCTCACTCATCTCCATTTGTAAGCCGAAGAGCCAGCATTGTCCGGAGATGCTTCCATGGCCATGTGGCCAGCCTGACTAAACAATGACGTGCCCTTATTCATTTGTGGATACCAAATCCACAGCCACATTTGTGAAACCCAAATTTATCTTGTGTTGCCCCCAAATTATAGAATGCTTGTGCTGTTCTTGTTTTAAAATGTTTGGGGATGTGTGAGGAATCTGATAGGAAGTAAAAATCCAATGGCTCTCCATGAGTCAACCATCTGGATTCCCATTTGCTCCACCACCATGGCACTAAATCACTGCCGTGTGAATTGAGCAAGCTGGCGGACGAGCCATGGCCATCGTTTAAGACGAGCCATAGTTTGCACGTTCTTTTTAAAAGCACTAAGGACATTGGCAGAGATCACACTTGTTGCCGCCTTGGTGCTACCTGGAAGCTGTGCCAGTGCATTTTGCACACCTCCAACTAGAGCAATGTGATTTCTAACTTCCAGTGTGTACATGGCATGCACAATGCAAGGCACATTTTGACCTCAACCCATGGTTCAATGACAACCCACATGCAACCCATACTCAATGGGCCGTGCCCAGATTCACAATGGCTAACATGGTTAGCGCAACACATTTTGCTGCCTATCTCATTCAAGTATAAACTCGTATGGGAGTCACAGCTGAACACTGGTAATGGGGAAGCATCCAGCCCTCCTGAAGGCAGCAAAGCCATTTTGGAGGGATGGGGCAGGATGCACAGAAGACTTTATTCCAAAGCCTGAATCTCAGGATCTGTCCACTGAAGGAGTCACCTCCCATGCCTAATGGTAGAGCTGGCCCTGATGGCATTTCTGCCAGAGCAGAGAAGCCACCACAGCACTATCCCAGAATACTGATTTGCAAGCCTTGAGTTTTCTGCAAGGGCATTTCACTGGGCAAGTTGGCTCTGATTCTCCCTTGGCTTGCTTATTTCAGTGTTACTTCTCAGGAGAAAAAATGAAATGCTGCAAGTAAGGTGGCAGATCCATGCTCCAATTAGCAAGCACAGGAATTGGCATGAAAATAACTTCTGCTCTGTAGGAATACAAAGCTGACAACAAACGCTAATTAACATGGTAGACATGTCCCTCCTCCTCCCCCCACCACTTCAGATCAAAAGTAATAACATCACTTAAGACATTGAGGGCTTTTTGTTTAAGCCAAACCATGATTCGCCTTGTGTCAGGCCATTTCAAAATACCTGGTACCAGGTTTTTAAAAAGTATATATAGAAAATTCTCTATCTAAGCTGAACTAATGTAACCTATTTGGCTTCATCATAAATTTAGCACTCTTCTGGGGATCTTTATTTTATTTCCTTTGTTATATTTACTAAAAAGTGACGCGAAGTGCTAGCTTCCTGTAATCTTGATTGGAAAGTAAACAGAGTTTTGTTCAAAGGCAGATGAATGAAGTTTGTCAGTTCAATGGTGGGAAAGGGATGGGAGATACAATGGGCCATAAAAACAAACTGTAATGAGAAGAACTCACATCGTTGGGTGAATTTCATGAATCATGTAAAGGTATGCATAAAAAATTGAATATGTACACTTTAGATCTCAGATCTGATAAATATTGCATTAGATTAAAAAATGAACTCTTGAAGCTTACCTGTGTATAAAACATAAGGTGGCATTACACAGTTAATGAAGGCGCTCTGTCAAATTAGCACACTGGGGACCTCACATTTGTGTCTGTCAAACAAAATAGTTCTAAGACTAAATTTAAAGGTGGATAGACTCACACTATCAAAAGAGCAAGTTTCCAGAAACAAAGGGCTGTTTCAATAAAATAACAAATGAAATCTACATGATACAATGTGGTCTTGATAAATGGATGCACCCAGGGAAACCGCAGAAAGGTTTTCTTATCTGAAGGGTTCTTTTAAGAACATGGAGTTTGCTATTGTGATTTTCAAAAAGGGCTTTTGCCAAAGATTGCATTGCATTTCCTTGCAACAGTGTAAGAACTCTGGTTCCCTGGTCCTTCCCTGGGCTTTTTTGGAGGCATTCTAGGACCTCTCTTAACGATTATTATTAATGTTGCTTCTTTCTGATGCTTGGCTTTTGGTAGCTCAAACTAGGGAAAGATAGATTTGTGGTGATGGATCTTAGATGAAGGCTGACTGATGTTTAGAAGATGGCAGCGTCACATGGAAGACTACATCTCTATGGTTCAAGTTTCTAATTCCACCAAGAGTGAAGGTGGATGACCCCCACTGCTTGCAGACCTCCAGAAAGGGAGAATTCATCAGTTAGCTTGGCATGTTTTCCTCTCTTTCTATATTTAGAAACATTTCACATTGAGCTGAAACCTGAGTGGCATTTCTTGGACTTGATGTTTTCTCATGCAGCCTGACTTAGTGCAACAAGGTGGACAATAGTGGAGGAACTCAACATCCCAACAGCCTCTTTCTATGCACTAATCTTCTGTCCACCAAACAACTCCTAGGAGGAGTTCACACATCCATAGGCATCTGTCAAAATCTCATTGCTTGGTTGCTCAACGAGAAGTTCTGAACCAACATTCGTGTGATGAGGCTTATTGTTGACAAGTATCTTTTCATGGTTTTCCCAGTTATAATGTATGACTGTGAGAGTTGGATCATAAGGAAGGCTGAGCACCAAAGAATTGGTTCTTTTGAACTGTGGTGTTGGAGGAGACTCTTGAGAGTCCCTTGGACTTCAGAGAGATCACATCAGTCAATCCTATGGGAAAACAACCCTTACTGATCTTTAGAAGGACAGATACTGAAGCTGAAGCTCAAATACTTTGGCCATCGAATGAGAAGGAAGGACTCATTGGCAGACCCCCTGATGCTGGGAACGATTGAAGGCAAAAGGAGAAGGGGACAGCAGAGCTTGAGGTGGCTGGATGGGGTCATTGGGAAGATGGGTGTGGGGTTGGATGGACTCTGGGGGATGGTGGAGGACAGGAGAACCTGGAGGAATGCTGTCCATGAGGTCGCAAGGACATGATTTTGCGACTGAACCACAACAATCTTTTCTTGGGATCACAGATCTGCAGGGGATTGTGGGCCAGCTAGTCTAGCTTCCTGCTCAATGGGGGAAATCTGGAATTTAGGAAGTGGCTTGATTGTCCAGCTGCTCTTACAGTCAAAAGATTTCTCCCAATGTGCAGCCTGCAACTTAAGCCCATTGAATAATTGAGTCATGCTTTCTGGGGCAGCAGACAATTAATTGCTGCCTCTCCTAGGTTTCAGTCCTTGAAGAATTTTAAAAGGGCTACCATGGACAGGAGCTTACCAACCAATGGTCAACAGGCCTAGTTCTGCTTTGTAGTTGTGCACATTACTCCCTGCCTCACAATTTTCTACTCCCTGTCTCACAATGGGAAATCAGTGTTCTTATATAAGCCATAACATACACATATTATTGAGTGTTCTGAGTTTGGAAGATGAAAAGAAATGCATCCAAAATTACGGCATTGGGGAACAATATAAATAACATAACCTTTGCTATGATACCTGCCATGTTCTGATGATTAAATGGAGTTCATGTTTAACATCCAGATAGGGTTCCTGGCAGAAGGGGAAACTTGCCATATTAAATGTTCAGATCTGAAAGGTTCAATGCCGACTCAATTAAGTTGGATTGTAAGACAGCAAACCCAAAATCAAGAACACGTGGCAATATTTGACTCAACAAAGAATGTGTGTGTGTGTTCAACTTTCCCCCATATAACTTTAAAAGAATAAACATTCACATGCTAGAACTGAATGCCAGGAACATCAACTGGTTTTGATCTCTTAGCTTAGATATTAATATTCTACTCCATCTCCTTTGTTGGCATATTTTGGGGTTTTCCAACCAATAAACAGGAAAAGAAATGCAGCCTTCACTTCTGCTTCTTCCAGTTGTTTTCTTTAGTATGATGCAAGCCAGACCTTACTGCAATATATTGGGTTTTACCTCACCATCTTGGATAACTTTTGGAGCCAAATGTAGAAAAAGTCAGGTACCACTGGATTCTCAAACTGGATGTTCATTGGGTGGCATGACGTCAGCCAGAGTTAAAACAGTAAATTCTGTATTTGGACTTTCAAACTCTAGTTTTTCCTTTTGATCCCCAGACTAAGGCATTGGGTTGTGCCATAGCCTTTCCAGGAGGGATTCCTACAAGTATAACAGAGAATAAGGACTTAGAAGTTACTCATGTCTTGGAACTGGGGTTGTCAGCCTTTGGACTTAAGCTCCCACCAGTCCTTCCCAGCATAGCCAGTGATGAAAGATCACAGAATGACAGCCCAACATCATCCCGATAAACTACAGGTAAGTGGGGCTCATCCCTAGAAGTTGTTCTCCAAACTCCACCTGACATATATTACAATCAACCATGCAGTGTTACGGTTCCTGGAAGTTAATGTTCCAAATAATTGTTACTGCTACAGATACTTATTGCTACCTGTATTAATCCCATGACTTCCCAAGGAAATGGTTTTCCATGGCTTTGGTGGTGGCAGATGAATAAAACAGTGCTCCATTCTGCCCCATCACCTCACCTCATCCAGTCCTGAAACCACAGCTCTGCAATGATGGCTTTGTTAATCTGGGAACCTTAAAAAAATCAGAAATTTCCAGGGAACTTGGACTCTTTACAGCCTGAAGAGCTGTCATTACACCAAGACCTTTTGCATCTGCAAGTCGCAGCCTGTAATGTTACAGTTCAGTGAGTGACAAGTTAATGTTTCCCTTTTGTAAATGTTGTTCTGACATTAAAAATGTTCAGAGACATTTTGATTTAATTAAATATAGAGGCCACAACGTCAATGGAGTGTAGTGACATCTCATTGTCCAATTACCTTCACGAGGAAGACCACAGTCCTGACTCACATATGGGGTTCAATTTTCCTTTCTGGTTATTGAAAAGCCTGGAGAGAATGCCAGGTTTTTTCCAAGCTGGTGTGGAAGGAAGGGGGAATGAATGTGCCAGAGGGAGGAGAGAATCTGTTTAGCAATGGGAAACATGCCTTTACACTCTCAAGAATTCAGGAAGCTGCCTTTACCAGATCGGATTTTTGGTCCATTGAGTCCAATATGGCCTGCTTTGGCTGGCAGTAGCACTCCAAGTTCTGACAAAGAGGATGTGTTTCTTGATCCTTAAACTGGGGAAGCTGGGGAGTAATAGACAAGTTTTTACATATATTTAGGGTCTCTAAACCTACCCACAGCACTGGCTCCCATTGTCCTGGGTACTTAGGTCCCCAATTATTATGATGCTTTGCCCTCCTTCTGGAATTTCATAAGGAACTCTGGAATAAGTTTGAGACAACCCACCGTAGAGAGACGCACCCATAGGTACCCCAGACTAGAAGTCTGCAGAAGCTAGCCCTGCTTTCTGAGCCACAGTGTTGCTTCTTTTTCTCTAACATTCCTTTTCACTGGTTCCAGAAAACCTTACAAGGTCAGGAAAATATGTCCATACAACACAGTAGAAAAGTTGCTATCATTATGTATGATGATCTATGAAGTAGCCTCAAACTTTCTCCCTAGAGCAAAGGGTTGCAGCCAGATTCAGGTTCTGCCTGGATCAGTTGGTTGTTCTATGCCACCATATTGTCTCTGACTTAAAGTGACCCCATGAATGGATGCCCTCAGAAGTGTCATATTCTTCTGTGGCTTCCTTGATGGAGTCCACCCATCTCACATGTGATCTTCCTCTTCTTCCTCTGCCTGTAACTTCCCCTTGTCTTCTCCAAGGAGTCTTGCCTTCTCATGATGTTCCCAAAGTAGAACACCCTGAATTACTGGACCTAAGGAATGAAGTCCTCTTGCTTGGTCCCTGAGCATGTTTTTTACCACTAACCTGTGGTCCTTTCATGCAGACTAATCCGAATTCTCCTTTCCAGAACATTTAATCCTGGCCACAGAAATAGTTCAATTGTCTTGGATCATTCATGAGTGATGCAGTCTCCTGGCACTTTTCCTTACATGTTAACCTCTCTGAACTCTGCCTTCAGCCCAGCTCTGACTTGTTATTCTCATTGCTATGTATCAATTCATCTATTTCATTTCTATACCAGTAGCTGGCATTCACTGGATGGATAATTACAACTTAAATCAACAAACAACAACATAAAATATAACCACAATTAAAGTAGCATGAA
The DNA here is from genome assembly GCA_023646645.1 of Varanus salvator macromaculatus. NCBI lineage: Eukaryota > Metazoa > Chordata > Lepidosauria > Squamata > Varanidae > Varanus > Varanus salvator. Next base: position 5,079,690 of record JAIXND010000657.1, read on the forward strand.
TTTAATATTAATAAAATATAAGGTATTGTAATAAAATAATTAATATAATATAGTATGGATATACTATAATAAATACATACATTAGTAAATGAATAAAATGCAATCAAAATTAAAACAGAGATTTAGACCAATGGAACAATCAAAACTTATTCAGTAAACTACACCGGTTGAGGAAACTGTTGACCAACCCCACCATGCCATTAAAAAGTGGGAGAAAACTCAAGAGAAGAAGAAAAAAGGGGAAGAAAGAGTTAAAAAAAGATAAAGTGGGGGGCTGCTATATTGAATTTAAAGGAAAGCCTACCATAAAGCAATGCAAAAGCAAAGTCAACAGAATGAGTGAGACGAGAGGGAGGAAATCAACCTCGCCTCTTGCAGTTATGCAAGGAATTTGCAACTGGGTGCCAAAAACTCATGACTGGAATCTTCAGACAAATATGAATAATCTTGTTTTCTGATGGCACAGTAATTTTTGCAATGACCTTAACATGTATTTGTGTGGGCTTTAAAAGCTGGTTCATTTCTCACTGAAGACTAAGTCATGTGTTGACGGAACAACGGTCATTTCTTTGTGGTTCTTTCACACTTCTCCGGTAACATCTGAAGTGGAATGACATAGATCAGGTGAAAGATGAGTCACAGTACTTAACATCTTTGAGTAGCTACCACAACTCCCACTCCCTGTCTAAACTAGGAATGTGTGAATTGGTAATAATCCAAGTTGCCAAGTTTCTTCCAGTGCTACCTTGATAAGTTTTCCTGTGCATTTCTCCTGAGAACTGGGGTGGAGCAGCAGTTAGCATGTTGAGCTAGGACTTTGGAAATCCCGAGTCAGCCATGAAGATCACTGAGTGACTTTAGAACAGTCACAGACATTCAGTCTAACCTGCCTCATGGGGTTCTCATTGTGAAAATAAAGTGGAGAAGAACAGCACCTTGTAATCCACCTTGACTTTCTTGCAAGAGGAAGCAAAGTCAGATATAAATGCAATGGAACAGGAGCACATGCATTATTGGTTGCAATTTTGCCCAATTTATATATATTTGCAAGCAACTTTCTGAATGAAATGCATTTTTAATGTCATGTTCATTAAGATGCATATTTTATATGTGTATTTTTGACTGGAGAACTCTCTTGAAAATCTGGAGAAGTGTGAAATTAAGTAAGTGCACATTAAAATGTGGCACATACAATTTCTTCCCCATCTCAACAAGCAAGGACTTCACGGTAGGCATAAGGACAATTTGAAGACACATGCACTGGAATGATGTCATTTGCATCAACAAGCGTTGATGTTCCAAATGCAAGGACAAGTGTGAGCACGTGCCTGTTCATGGAACAAGGGCTCACATGCATCGTATTTGCACTTCCTGGTTAATCTGGGCAAATTGCCCATTGGTGCACTGTTCAGTTCCTCAATGGACTGAATCAGCCCCTCTGTGGTGGAAAGTTGCCCATATTTGGGGAGATATGGACAAATCTCCCAGTTAATTGTAACCCAGTTTGGGCAAGTTCTCGGTTGGTATAGAGTGCACAGTGATATCAAAGAGGAATTAGCATAAGATGAGCCAAAGAACTCCTATGACCTTGAATGCTTCTCATTCACCCCATCGCTGCTTTGGACAGATAACAACCTTGTGAAAGGGCAAAGCATGGCTTTGGAAGGACTTTCATCAGAGTAAATGGCATGGTGGAGGAGAAGGAGAAGGAGGAGAGCATCTTGCTCTGTACATGGCCTTCACCCAATCCATTCCCCTCCCCTACAGGCAGCTTACTGGGTCTCCTTGCAGTCTCTCAGGCCAGACTACCTCAAAGGGGTGTCAGGATAACATGGACAGAGGAGAATAACTGCAGGATCCTGTGGATCAAGGAATCTACAGACTGAACACATCACCATGATGAAAAAATCAAATCACACACAAGCCAAAAGATGTGAAGCAATGGACTGTGTTAGAAGAACCAGTCTGCAGTAAAGTAGACTCCTTAGGAAGGTGCCAGTATTGTTAGCACAACATCTATTATTATTATTATTACTATTATTGGATTTGAGTTCTCTGTAGGTGGCTGCTCTGTCTTCTGGTGCAGGAGCTGGCCTATTGTTCAGTGCTTATAAACCTTTGTTCTTTTTCTGATGCATATTAAGCACCCGATGAAAAATTCTGTTTGTCTGCAGAGTTACAATGAAATACCTTGTAGGAAACGAAAAGGTCAAGCATTGCTTGTCAGTGATTTATTATAAACACAGCCTCCTCGTCCTCCTCTCCTTCTATTTCCTCATGCTTTGCATTGGGATTAGTGGTGATATATCACCCAGCTGCTAGATAAAATATGAAGTTGTGAAACTCTGCCCAAACATCGCTATTGAGCAATGACCCCACAATCGGCTCCCGGCCCGCACAGGTCTCCCTTGATTTATCAACCTAAACCGCCGGCATTTTTTTTTTAAGAACAAAAAAAAAAGAAAAGGATGAATTAGTTTAAGAAATATCCACGGGATAATCTCCATGGCAAAAGAGGGCCGTTTGTCAACTGCTCTGGTTTGCTCTCCTTAATTGCAGGAAAATTGAGAGTGGGTACCTCAGGCACCTGATGCATAAATTATTGGCAGAGCAATGAGCTGTGCAGCAGGGCAGGATGTGTCAGAAGCCTTCTGGGTCCTTCGCTGATGGTCAACATGGGTTGTGGCATGGGAGCCAGCCCCACGGTTGGGTTGGTGGAAAGAGCAGCACCAGACATCTAGGTGGAGATAAAGCCCTTCCAGTAGGTATCAGATGCTTCGGAGATGCCTCCCAATGCCATAGACTGATGGAAAGACATTCTGTACATGCTTAAGGGCTATATTGTTTCCTGTGATGCCCAGGTGAGTCTAACCAAAGACTACAGTCAACACCTTCCTCTGAGCACTTGGGGAATGGCAACAAGAGAAAAGGCCTCTTCAGGGTTAGCCCCTGACAATGTAATGAACTCCCCACTGAAGTACAGTAAACACCAACTCTTTCATCTTTCGTGCAGTTCTGTCCTTGCTTGCAGGCATTTAATGGCATATAGCAGCAACTCAGGAACAATGGGGGTATTTAACAGGTCTAGTCTATACTCAAATGTATTTCTTTCCTGACTTGCTTTAATGCAACTTACTCTCCCCCCTGAGGCTTCCAGAAGTGTGAATATTTAGCATTGAAGGGTCATTTCTACTCATGCTTAGACCAAGAATGGTCTTGCAGGTTCCAGCAATCCCCAGCCAGCAGCATGACCAATGGGAGAATGCCGAGAGTTAGATTTTATTTTCCTGTTGAAGCATAGGATTGCACTTTAATGTTCTTGGCTGTGTAGAACATTGATGCAACAAAGGATTGTTGCATGGCCATAATCAAGTAGTGCAGGGATGTTTATATGCAAAAGGGTTGTAGAACTAAAAGGGTCTTAGGAGAGCCAGTGTGATGTGGTGGTCACAGAATGATCTTTAGATACTCTTTCCTGTGTTCGACCAGGAATCCCATTTAGTCATGGCATGTCTTAGAAACATAGAAACAGAGAAACAGAGCAAGTCAGAAGGGGCCTCCCGGGCCATCTAGTCCGACCTCCGGCACCAGCCGGCTCCGCTCATGACATGCCCACCATGTGCATGTCCAGCCTGTCTTTGAACACCCTCACCGATGGGGCCTCAACGACCTCCCGTGGAAGCCCATTCCACGCCCTCGGGGTCCGAACTGTCAGGAAGTGCTTCCTGGCATCCAAATTGAACCTTGGCTCCCTGAGCTTTGCTCCATTGGAGCGTGTCCTGCCTTCCTCTGCAGGGGAGAACAGTCTTGGAACCAGTCCCTCCCTCTCAGCCTCACCACCTCATGGGAGTTTGTGAGGATGAAATGGAGAGGAGGAGAACCTTGTAAAACACCTTGAAGAAGAGGGGTGGGGTATACATGTAAAAGTTAGTAGTAGCAAAATCCCTGCCTGAGCATTGAGGGAACAGGCATTGGTAGAGTGGTCTCTTCCCACTTTTCAAGGGCGGCAAAGCCAACCGAGCAGTGGAGACATGGGTTGGCAGATGTTAGTCTTCATTTTCCTGCCTCCCAACTCTCCTGGGAAGTCTCCTGCCTCCTCCACTAAGTAGACAGATAGATGACAGACAGACAATGTACTGACTGATGGATCAGGAGTCTCTCTTTTAATGGATTGAAATTATTCTAATCTATTAATTACCTGACTAATCTAACTGATTAACTGATTAAACATCGGCGCCCTACTCGCGTTATGTCTCAATCCTGCGGTGCTTCAGTGAACATGACATAAAAGGCACTGCCTTCTTCAATTTGCTGCCGGGGTGGTTCTCTCATCCTCCTTTTCTTCCTTAGTCCCCAAATCCTTCTTGGCAATCAAGCCGTCTAGCCACTTATCATCGGCGAAAGCTCTTCTTCGCAACATGTGCTATTTTGGTCAGAGAGGAATACATGAGGCAGATTGCTCCGCTGATGAAGAAAAATCCCTTCAAATGAATCTCAGGTGTGTTTCTTAATTTTTTGGCAGATTATCTGCCCAAAGTCTTTAAATACAAATGATTATAGATTATGATTTCATGGTACCATCTTTCGGTGAAGCGGTATCCCAGAGAGCACGTCACAGGTGGTGCAAAAAGAAAAAAGAAAAAAGGAAAAAAAAACAGCAATAAAGGGATGTTTTTGAGCTTGGTGGCGACTGTCCAGCTGTGAACAATGCAGTCCCTTTTCTTTCCCTCTTTTCCTCCCTCTCTTGATTGAAAATCACCCTACTGGACAGGCTCCTTTAGAAAAATCCACTCGAATTTATAATTTCCACTAGAAGGATCAACAGTGACAAACAGAAAGGACCACAATTTAATGTCTCAGTGAAAGAATTGGATGAATGATTATTAGAGGATTAATAATCACCTGGTCCTGAAAGATGACAGGCTTTTTAAAAATAACTGAGATGAGTACTGTGTAATTTTCTCCATGCAACCATTTCCCTGTCTCGACAGTCTTCTTGCAGCTATTTGGATGCTTAAGTTAGCTTCCTTGTTCTTGTTTTAAAAAACCACCACTAGCTTAGTTTTATATAGAGAGGGAGACTCTGGCTTTGGGGCAGAAATTCCTGGTTCAGTTTCTGGCACATCCAGTCTGAAAACCTGAAAAACGTCAGCTAGTAAGTGTAAGACACTGATGAGCTGGATGGGTCAATATGCTGACTGAGCAGAGAGAAGTTTCTGAAGTTGTTTTATTCTTGGGAAGGACCATTGGTTAGTGATGGAACACCAGCCTGGAATGCCCAAGTTCCCAAGTATGATTCTGGCACATCCCAGTAGAATTGCCAAGAATTTCTCCCTGAAAAGTCCCTGTTGGTCGGAGGAGACCAGCCTATTCTACTTTGGATGCCTTCCAAATGATTTTGGATTACAGATCCCAACATGCTGGTTGGGACTAATAGAATTTATCCACTGTGCTGATCAGGGCTTACTTCAGTGGGCTTCATATGTCCTCCTCCTCCTCCTCTTTTCTCTACTGTTCCTAGCTACTGTATTTTTTGCTCTATAAGACGCACTTTTTTCCCTCAAAAGTAAGGGGAAATGTCTGTACGTCTTATAGAGTGAATATGTGTGTGCAGTAAGTCTGTCAGATGTGCAGCCCATGGGGAAGTGATGGGGAATGTGCCTGTGATGATGTGCCCATTTGATTCAGAATATTTTTTTTCTTGTTTTCCTCCTCTAAAAACTAGTTGCGTCTTATGGTCGGGCGTGTCTTATAGAGCGAAAAATACAGTATTTATTGTGCTTTCCTGAATATGGATGAGGGAGGCAAGTGGGGTTTCCCACCTTACCCCTCACCTTTTTATGTAACAGGATACTTTTGATACATTCACCAAAAAATTCATCTTCAGAAATCTCTCTTCTTTAAGGCCAAAGGAGGTTTCCCTTCAAAAGTAAATAAAAGGTTCAAGGAGGTGGTATTTGTTCAAACTGTGAAGAGAGAAAAAGAGCAGAGCAACTTCTTCTCCGTTTTTGATCATTCTCTGACACTCTGATAGAGATAAATGGGTTTGAACAGAAATTCAGTTGTGAAGAAAATTTCAGAGGAACTCTCAGTGGTAGGAGCTGGGCTCCTGCACTTACCTTGTTTAGGACCCGGCTGTGGGGCATGTACTAGTGCCCTGCCTTCCCCGTAGAATAATTGCTCGGGCAACCTCTAACTTCTTCTGTTTCCTCAACTTCAATGAAGCCCTTAAGGTCTTTCCTCCTACATCACTTTTTCATATCAGGAACTACAGAGAGCCTGGGAGCTACAGACATGAGTAATAGAAAGAAACATAGAAACAGAGTGAGTCAGAAGGGGCCTCCTGAGCCATCTAGTCTGACCCCCAGCTCCAGCTGGCTTCATTCATGACATGCCTACCATGTGCATGTCCAGCCTATCCTTAAACACCTTCATGAATGGGGCTTCAACAACCTCCCATGGAAGCCCATTCCATACCCTAGGGGATGTAACTGTCAGGAATTACTTCCTCGCATCCACCCTAAATCTTGGTTCCCTGAGCTTTGTTCCATTGGAACATGTCATGTCCTCCACTGCAGGGGAGAAAAGGTCATGACCCACCTCTGTGTGGCACCTCTTCACCTGTATGTCACTAACAGGTCCCCTCTGAGTTTCTTCCTCTCAAGGCTGAAAAAACCCAGCTCCCTCAGTCTCTCCTCATATGGCTACCCCTGCTAACCAGCCACCATCCATGGAGTCTCTCTCTCTCTCTCACACACACACACATACACACACACACACACAGAGAGAGAGAGAGAGAGAGAGAGAGATTGAGAGATAGTACCTTCAATTGTTTGGCAATGATTAAGGAAGCCCCTCAAACTTCACCCAAACAATTATTTAATGCCTCAAAAAGCACAGAGAACAATAGCAGTTCTGTCCCTTCTACATGGGGAGGCAACTTTCAGGGAACTGGAAGGTGGAGTTTGGTACAGCACTGGGACCACCTGTTCCCCCAGGAGATGCAGCACTGCCCCTCCCAAACACCTGCTCTGTGAAGGATGCAAAACAGGAGATGCAAAACATTTGCCACCTCCAAGAGAAATGTGCAGGAGAAAGAGAAACTAATGGTGTACCATGCAGATGAGTGTTACTGAATTTTCCTGGCAAAAGGATATTGTCCTCCCATTTTCTCCACCTAGCTGGAGAATTCTGGGAGGCCAATTGCTCACAGCTCTGATCTAAACCTCCCATTAACCCCTAGATATCCTCTCCACTGCCATTTATGCAACCAAAATGCTCTATTAATTATACCTACACAAGTCAAGTCACAAGTAAATTTTGCCCTCAGCCTAAGAACTGGATTTATTTGTACAGTTTAGTTTCTCTGAGCATCTTATTTTATTATTACTCATATCACTCTTATTCTTCCTTTCTCTCGATTCATATGAGAATTAAAATGCTTGCATGAAAATTCAGGTGTATGTTTGTGCATATTTTCCAACTATACACATTTTATACAATTTTGCTGAATAGACACATTTTTACAAGCAGATTCCCTTAATAAATTAAATTTTTGAATGCCATGTTCACCAATATACGTCCTGGGATGGAGGGGGTTGATTGGAGAATAGAATCTTTCCATTCTATGCACCTTTGGAAGGATAACCGAGCTTTGGGCCCTGTATAGTTTTCAATGTGCATTGCTAAGTAAAAATGGGAAATGGACTCATTTCTCTCCCATTCCTTTATAACATGTTACTGAATTGGACATGGCTGTTTCCGACTCATATCCCACTTCCAGCTTTCACATATCCAGATGGTTGGCCACCATCCAAACTAGACGGACACTGGTTCCAGTCCTGCATTCTGGACTAGGTAGAAGCTTGGCCTGATCCGGCATGGTCTACCTATGTTTGAATACCACACACTTGGACAGAAGGACACAGCAGTATCTTTAAATGACATCTGGACAATCAATGGACTTCAGATGCCAGGAATACACTCTCATAACTCTCCAGGCAATAATGCAATTCTTTCCCCACCCATATTCCAGTGAATTGCTTCAGTCTTCTCCACTGTTGTAGTCCTATCTTTCATTATTCTTTATTATTTGTATTTACTTCATTTGTCGACCACCATGCAGCTGAAGCTCTCTGGGCAGTTCTCAGACCTAATCCCACCTGTTGACTCCAGTTGTGCTGCTGGACTATCATTGCTGCTAGAGCTTGATCTGTGCTTGACTCCGAACTTGCTTCTACTGCTCTTAGACTGAAGGATGCAAGCCTGGCCTGCCCCTCGGAGATGCACTGCTGTGTGCATTACAATCCAGGCACATCCACTGCCATCTCTATCAGCATCGCTACGAGACCATTTTCATTCCGTCGAACACAGTTGACACTGGCAAGAAACCAAATGATTGCTCAATGAGCTGTTGTTCCTAGCATTTTATTTTTATTAGAAATCTTTGTATACCACTTAATGTAATAAGATCCCATCCCAATTCAGGCATACGTAGTATTATTATACTTATGTTTCATCAAAGGGAGCGCAACAGGACACCTGGAAAGGACTGGGCAGGAAGTGTCCTGCAACCATTCACTTTTGCTTCCCACCCCACTCCAAACACACTCTGGTGATCTGTGTACTTTAGAAAAAGGCACTTGACTTTTTCTCACCTTTGGCAATCATGTATTCCTACTTCTTTCTTAGGAATGTAAATGTTTCATTATGGAAATGCTTAGAAATGTCCTCACTTCATTATTCAGTGTCTTTCTTGATACCTGCATGCCAAATAATTAGCATCCTGTTGAATGTGTGTGTGTGTGTGTGTGTGTGTGAGAGAGAGAGAGAGAGAGAGAGAGAGAGAGAGAGAGAGAGAGAGAGAAGAAAGAGAAAGAGAAAGAGAAAGAGAGAGAAAGAGAAAAGAGAAAGAGAAAGAGAAAGAGAAAGAGAAAGAGAAAGAGAAAGAGAAAGAGAGAGAAAGAGAAAGAGAAAGAGAAAGAAAGAGAGATTCTTCTGATACAGAACTTTTATCAGATTTTCTGAAGACACCCCAGGATCAAGGGGACTGCCTCCTCATTGGAAAATGAAGTCCATTTCTACCTACATTCTGAATTATAGCTGTACTTAATATCTTGATTTCCTCTTGCAAGAAATCCAAACTAATGCACATGAGGAGAAGGGGAAGGGGAAGGATGAGGGCAAGAGCAAGGACAAGGAGGATGGAAGAGACCAAGATGAAGTAGACAGAGATGGAAGAGAAAGAGATGAAGGCAAAGCGAAGGAGATGGGGGAGACAGAGATGAAGGAGAAAGAGAAAAGAGAAGGTGATGGAAGACACAGAGATGAAGGTGAAGGAGAAGGAAAGGGAGAAGGAGGAGGAGAAGGGGAAGGAAAAGGAGAAGGGGAGGAGGAGGAGAAATAGGCCACCCTAGCCCTCCTCTGGGCCAACAAGACACCACACCTCAGAAAGTCCAGAGGGATGCTGGTTTTTCTAACCCTAACCCTTCCTGGGGGACCACCCTAGCCCTCCCCTGGGCCTGCAAGACTCTTGCCATAGGGTGGATTTCTGAAATGCTGAATTTCGGGGTGCTTTTCTTCTCCTCTCATTCTTTCTGCCCCTCCACGACACGTTCCACACCTCAGAGGAGGAGAAACCTCCCAACCTCCTCATGGTGTTTATGCCACTAATAACTAATTTTTAGATGCTCCCTGAATTCACCCTCATCTGTCTTACTTGGCTCCCTTCCTAAGACTGCATTAGGGATTTTCGGTGAGTGTCAGCTCTGCAAAATTAATGAGAGAGCAACTCTGCATCAAAGTGCATGTTTCTTTTCTCTCTGAGTTTTAACTATTATTGCCACTGTGGGCTCTGTAATCAGAAAATCCCCTTAATTAGTGCCTCCTTCTTTGCTGGAAATGGCCCAGACCTTATCACTTAAGAAAAATAAGCTGTTGGGAATGAGGTTCTCAAAGGCAGTCAGGAACAATTTCAAAAAATGGGGGGGTGGGGGAGACATCCATGGCTTCCCCAGGTACCAAGCAGTTTTTGGGGGCAGGGTGGCTAATACAAACCTTGTACCATGTGCTTCCTCCCACATCCATACCATAATCCCATCCAATCTATTGCACATAATATAGTTCAAATAATATAGAGCAGTATCCATTTGGATTGATGGGTGGCATACAAATCTATAAATCAATCAATCAATCAATAAAGTAATGGGTTAGGAAAGCGTGGAAATCCTCCTATTTAATTTGGGAATTAATACAGTTGTGCACACATGACTGGTCAAAATTCAGGACCCTATTTGTGGACAGAGAAATGTGGGGCAGTGAATCATTTCACCCCTTGATGACAGGGGAATGAGAACTCCCCAACTATGTTTTCACTGATGATAGTGTGGCAGCTTTCTTTTTCCTAAGTTATTTTGGGGAGATCAGATTGCCACCAATTTGGAGTTTTGTTCAAGCTCACCGGATCCTTGTAGGTTTCATATTCTCCATCTTTGAGCTTCTGTGTTTCCTGATCCCAACTTCAGTTGAAGTTCTTCCTACTCCACACAGCAGGCATGGAAAGAGCTGCAGAAGCTCCATAAAGGCAACATTCCAGGGTAGGGAGTGGAAGAGACCAGGGCCAACAGATGGCACTCCAGCCTCCTTCCCTCCCTTTCCAAAACCCATAGGTAGACAGAAAATTCAGCTGACCAGTCCAGTGCGAGGAGCAGGGCACTGGAGATGGCTTGGATTTCCCCATCTGATCCACTGCAACCTCAGGGAGGAGAGTTGGAGAACTCACCTCCTTCCCTGCTCCCTTCCAGTCAGCATGGAAAGAATGACCCCAGCAGCCCTCTCAGGTTGGAAAAGCAACCTAAGAGGAAAGAGTGGGCAGGGAGACTAAGGAGCCAGAATAGGAGTTCTGTCTCCTCTCTGAAGCACACTCATTAGATGGACTAGAAGAATTTAGTGAAGTCTGCAGGGCCAGAGGACAGGGAGTGACTCCCCACCTCCAGAGCTCCTCTTGCCCTGACTGATGGGGCAGCTGCCACTCTCAGGGCCGTGCAATCCCTGAGGATGCAATTCATAGGATTGCAAAGCATTGCTTTGCATGCCTGTAGTTTTTTCAGATGCAACTTGCAGCGGGGAGAGTGACACCTCTAATTTAGCACTGTGTGCATGATTAAATACCCAGAGATCATTCTAACCCATGCTTTGAAGCCCTCTTCCTGGACAGGCAAAACATTCCATTTTGCTTCCTCTCACATTCACCCCCCACACACCCAAAAAAAAATCAATTTGTTTCCTTTATGAAGCCATTTGAGACTCACGCTAAGCTCTTGATTTTAAAATGCATACAAATTGAACATAATTTTTACCCTTGCCCTAGTAAGAAGTAGAGTTGTCAAAAAGAAAAAGCAAAAACTAAAACTCCCAGTCCTACCTGATTTCGACACAGCAGAGTAGCAGATGTACCAGATGCTCTAGATTGGAAATCTGGACATGTTTCACCCCATGAGGGTGAGCAAACTCCACAGACTAGTGTTTTGCTGTCCCTGCTTCGTGGAGGATGGATTCCATAGCCTAGGAAGCCATTAGAAGGAAGAGGAAGAAAACCAGTATATTTTGAAGCACTTGTATGGAAGATAAATGGAGATCCAAGTTGAAAGTTAAATTCACTCTCTTTCGTTTGCAGCTCAGACTCTTGTGTCATGATACTTGGATATCTCAGTGAAATGTGTTTTAAGTGGGAGAGCTGGCACAGCACTGTGAAGCCTCTGTCTCAGACTTGTGAACTCCATTTCAATATGAGGGAGAGAAAGAGTTGAAAATTGCACCATGAAAATGCAATAACTTAATATCTGTGAATAAGGTTGCCCATTGGAACACCTCCCTGAGGTGCCAAGTGGTAGAATACAAGGCTGCCATCTGGTGGATCTAACTTTAGCTACTGAGTCTGCTTTCAGCTTCCTGCAGTGGTGTGTGAATGTCCGTGACTGGGGTATGCGCAATACCTACAGATCAGGCATCGTCAACATGGAAGAGATATAAACTCTGCCTTCGAGTTTCAAGAGACGCCACAAAGTGTGATTCTTCAGTGCTTCCATTTTATAGGAACAAGTTTCCTTTCCTTTCTTGTTTGTGCCAGTCATTATGCTACATGGTATAAGGTGAAGGTACCAGTATAATTAATGCTAAAGGAAGGAATGCAAGATGTCCTAGAGTGAAATATTAATGGGATTAAGTACATATTGTTTTCATTCATTAATAATACAAATACTAGAGGATACTTTTGGAATCACCAGGGATGCAAATACACTAGTTTGCCTAGACTGAACATTTGGAAACAAACCTCTCCACCACCATCCTCATTTTCTTCTTTTGCCTCCACTATGGATATGTTATGGATCTCTTATGTAGGAATGTGCAAGATCATCCCAGTATTTCTGTCCGGATTTCTGCCTTCCTGCATACTAGTATTACATGTTTAGGACATATACTCACTAGCGCACAGATGCCATTCTTTTCCCTTGTTACGATCTGAATCTCTGCAGTGAATACATTTTGTGCACATCAGATGGGCATGGCTGCGCATCCATCAAATCCACGCATGCCATTCTAAGCCATCAATTTTTTGTCACTGTGTATTGCAGAGTTAATGTAGGGCACGGTCTGGTGGGGATACCCATAAGCCTATGAACTTGTAGGCATGTGGACAGCCTACTCAAGGCACAGGAAGGAACAGAGGTCATCTCCACCTTCCTGAACCTTCCTGTCTGCCAGTCAGCTAGGAAGAAGATTCCCAGCTGTGTAGCTACTGCACTGCAGATGGGCAAGGAAGGAGGCTGGAGTGCCCCCTGGTGGCTGGTGTCTCTTCTCTGTTCCACCCTGGAATGCCCCTTTGCTCACAATGTAAAGTTCCTTTGAAGACCTCAGTTCTTTCCATGCCAGCCATGTGCAGGTGTGCCTGGGGTGTGTAAGAACCGACACACAGCTCTTGAGGTCAAAGCTCTGTCTTGGTTCTGGATATTCCAAGAATCTCGTAGCCTCCTAGAGGTTGTCTAGGAGACTATATTCACTTGGCCCAAGGAGCATGTCTTACACGTCCAGATACCATGCTTATGTGTACAACCGAATAACACTGGGATTATCCTTCTGTGGGTCAACCATGTGTCCTTCTAGTCCAGTGTTGACTACCATGACTCTTACAGTAGCCAAGCAGAAGTTCTTCACATCTCCATGTCACTTGATCCTGCCACGTCATACTTGCCTTCTGCTCAAGGCACTTATTCACAACTGCAAAGACGTGAATTTTGCTCTGAGAATGACAGCAGACGTTCCTCTCAATCTGCTTGGACACCCCACTCAATCTCTTCTAGGGGCCAACTCTGGGAGTATGGCAACAAGGGGAAGGGCTTTCTCTGTGGTGGCCCCCCATCTATGGAAAATCCACCTTATGTCAACTATAGAATCTCTTCAGCATGAGTTTATGCTTTATGGGGGTTTTTTAGAGATAAACTTGCCTGTCCTAGCATTTGCATGAATTAGCCATTCGAGGTGCTCTTCCTTCTCAGGAGCATTATTTGCTGTGTGTTTTTGGCATCTCATATTTTTAATGTTTCTTTCATAAGATGTTATGAGAGTGGTATGCATTTTATTGCCTTATTTTTATGGACTGTTACAAGCTGCTGTAAAGTGCCCAGCAAGCTTGGGCTATGGAGTAGCAGGAAAGGAAAGGAAACAAATATGTAAGGACAACACCAGTAATAAATCTATTAATGCCATTCTTCCGAAATCTCCATTCTCAGAAGGAAGACACAGTTGTCCCCTTCTGTTGTCCTATCACAAGTAAGTTTTAACTCCGTAACCACTTTTTTTAACACTAGGTCTAATTAAAGCTTATGTGAGTTAAGAATGTGTGAATCAGCAAAACTCAAGTTTGTTCATTTTCTCCAATGTCCACCGTGAAGCTTGTTCCAAATAGTGCATATTTCAGGTGATGATCTTCATTTCCCCCATTTTGCCCAAACATTCATGTATTCCTTTTTCCAAATGCATGTGGCAATTGTGATGTTCGAAGCCACACCACATCTCCCACTGCCTTGAGCATGCTTGTGCACATTTTCCAAAACAATGGATTTTAATCCCAAAAGTATAATCTCCTTCCCACACACACAAGATTATGTCAGAAATGTACACACCTCAACCTGCACTCAGAGATTGAAAGAGCAAAACGGGTAAATTACGGTCAAAAGCAAACTAAAATGAACTGCATGTATTCATTTTGTCGTTCATTCATTCATTCATCCATCCATTCTGTTATTTCTGGACCACCCAATAGCCAAAGCTCTCTGGAGTAGCTTACAACGCAATTTGCCAAACACCCCTCTTATTTCTCAACATCATGGCTCCTATCATGGGCAAATGCCCCACTGAAATTCCTAAGTGTGGGAAACTGATAGTATCTACCACCTCCACCTGGGCAGCTTTCCCAGCCTCCATCTGTTTTAGACCAACCACCACCATGCACGGCTTTTTAAGAATACCAGGAATTATCCAAAAACGTCTGCAGGGCACCAGGTTAGGAACAACTGCCCTACGAGATGGTGAGCTCTACCAGCTACGTCCATGTTGACTGCATTCTTGTTCCTCTTATTCATAGCCACAAAGTAAATGCTCCTCAATTATTTTAGTCCATAACATCAAATGAAATACTTCTGTAACCACTGAAACATCCTGTGGCAGAAAACTGAAAATATCCATTATGCTTTATCCAAATCAATCCTTCTGTTTTCATTTGTTGCTGCTTGGTATCTTTCCCCCTCCAGTTGTGTTTGCTTTGTGTGAGTGTGTGTGTGTGCTTGAAAACAACAGTGTTTGGCAAACCCAAGGAACAAGAGTTTTCCTCTTCTCGAGGTACATTACTAGTCCAGTGCAGCCTATAATAATAGCAATCCAAAAACATGAGAGGATGACCAGTTTATACTTAAATCTGATCAATGTTTTATTTTATGTGGTTGTACCCTGACTATTTTTTGCCTTGTTTGTATCATGCTGGATGAACGTTCCTGTCCAATAATATTTCATTTCAGCCCAACCAGTTATTTAAACCAAGTAATGGACTGTTTTTGCTATTGAATTGAGGAACACGCTCTTCTATTATGGTTACTTGTTTTGTGGATTTTTGGTACCCACCCATTTATTTTGGTTTGTTCTAATTTATATTTATCTATGGATGACAAGATGAACTTGGACAAAAAGACCATGTTTAAAGTTGCATACCAGCTCACAGGATATAAACCATTATGGACTGCAAGTTCCTTAAAACTTGACTAAGCTTTTCTTGTCTAAATTGTTCATGTGTAGGTATGTGTTTGGAGGAGATTTAAGCTCTCAGATTTTTACATCCATCATGGTTATTCCTGCTGCAAGTATATGGATTTCCATGATCTCAATTTTCTCTGGACTCTCATTAGAATATTTATTTATTTTTGGATTTATATCCTGCCTTTTTCCTACAAAGGGCTCAAGACAGCTTACATAATTCTCCTCCTCCATCTTATCTCCACGACAAGAACCCTGTGAGGTAGGTTGGGCTGAGTGTCTGTGATTGGCCCAAAGTCACCCAGTTGGGTCCATGGCTGAGTGGGGATTCGAACCTGGATCGTCTGAGTCCCAGTCCCATGCTCTTAACCACTACATCACACTGCCTCTCTGTAGACCTCCCAAAAGGAAGGTGTGCAGTGAATGTATTCTTCTAGCCCACTCGTTTCTGGCTATAGGAGGCACTTTCTCATGAGGAAAACCTGTAGAGTCCAAAGTTCCTTTGCAGGGCTGGGTAGGCGGAAGGGAAGCTGTGATGGCAAGAGTCAGCATCATTGGGGTCTCCTGGGAGTCCCACTCAGTGGCAGCTGGCCCCGGGACTGGTTGACCCCTCTGGTTCCAATGCTGATGTGACCCACCAAGGTAAAACCAATATCTGATATGCACTGACCAAGGGACCACTAAAGTGGAAGGCTGCTTTCTCTGCCCCTTGCTACCTGCTGCTCAACTGTGCATGCTTCTCTCCAGACTTGGTCTGCCACCTGTTGCCAGCACAAGATGGTGGCTCAGATGGTCATCAAAAAGGGTGTGTGGACAGGTGAGAGGTGACAGCTGACTGTTAGGCTTTCTCCTTAGAGAAAGACAATCCTGCGTTAATACTTCAGGAGGAAGATCCTGCTACAGAAAGTGACAGAACTTGTTCCACAACCTCAGCACCAAGTCTTCAGGAAGTTCATGTCGTGAGCAGAGCCAGCTGGACTCAGGGGTCAGACTAGATAGCCCAGGAGGCCTCTTCTGACTCACTCTGTTTCTGTGTTTCTATCTCAGGGACCTACCTCAGCCACCACATATCCATGCAGAAAAGATCACATTTCAGACTGTGATGACTCCAGCACACCATATTCACTTCCACATTTTCTGACCCACTTCTCCAACCAGAGCTTGGGCAGAACTATGCCTTTTAGTAAAAGCAGTGCCCCAGGGATCCACGATTATATCTCCTTGCAAAACTGCTTACAAAAAAACATAATTAAAAACCCACATACTTTAGGAGAAACACATGCAAATTGTTGTACGGATTTTCTTTTAAATGCAACAGCTTAATATTGGAGGGGAATGGAAGAAATGGAGAGAGACTGACATTGAACAATTTGTCCAATTCTACAAATATGTCTTGATTTCCATTCTTTTGAATGACATTCTTTATGAGCCAGTCATATTTGAATTAAATGTGTAAAAGATGTGAAAAAGAGACAGAGTCTTCCTTTTGAAAGCTGTGACCATTTCTCCTTATTTCATTTGCCATATGAAAACTACAAGTAGACTTCTTTCCCCCTCCAAGAATAATAAATATTGTGAAAAGCAACTTTAATCTATAAATTTGATAACAGAGAATTTTCTTGGATCTGATAACCTTTCAGAAAAAGTGTCCAGCCACAGGGCTAGAGATAATTTTACATAAGCTTAAGAAAGAAAGAAAGAAAGAAAGAAAGAAAGAAAGAAAGAAAAAAGAAAGAAAGAGAAAAAAGGAAAAGAAAAGAAAAGAAAAGAAAAGAAAAGAAAAGAAAAGAAAGAGCGGGGGGAGTTAATGCATAATATTTTCTTATTCAAAATTGGAGGTGCTTACACAGGCACAACTTGCATTCACCCACACCTTCCAAAGAGGGCATGTGTGCGTTTCAACTAATCTTTGATACACTTTTGTTTCCCTCCTGTACAAATGCTTTTTACAACCTCCAACAGAGCACACACCTACCTCTGTGTGGCTGCACTCCCTGTAGAGTTTTTAGCCTGTAGGAGAAATGATTAGGCCTGATAACGTTAAGTACTCATCCTGTATCTGCTGGCCCAGCATGATAACCTTAGGGTTACAATGCATGTCTGACAAATGCAATTCCATTGTGCCTTGCGCCTTATGGCAATTTAGCAGGCTTACTCATCATTTTACAACAGACTCGTGTCAGGGATTTTGCTTACTTGCCCTTAACTGGTGTACAGTAGTTGTAGGTTTATCTCTTGGACTCCAGCCCTAATAACCAATAACAGAGTGCTTAAGCTCTGAGCTTGTACGCAACGGGCTTTGCTCAACTCCAACAGCACCTTCGCTCTCTGCTGAGAAGACAATGTGTCTTTGAGTGAAGGAAGGATTTGCTGAAGCTGATCCCAGCGCTGTGCAGAACACGAATTGGTGTCAGGCACTGGGGCTGATGCCAGGGCGGGGGCATAACAATCCGACGCTGCCTGTCCTTTGAAATGTGGCCATTTCCATTTGTACTTGTGCTATACATGGACATTGGTGTGTTTAGATTGGCTAGATTTCTGCTGGATTCCAAGATTCATTAGAGAGCGGTGCTTGATGGAATCAGAGAGGTGGGAAGGGCGGGCAGCTCCCACTTCAATAACGCACATGATGCGAAGTGGCTTGCCGTATTGTTTTCATCATATCAATTCACAGTGCAAAGGAGAAAAGCTGATGAATAGAGAGCTGCCTTTCAGGGAGAAGGCCACCCTCCATCCAGACTCCAGTGCATTTTATATTCAGAGTTTAGATCTACGCAAGCCATGAGATTTAGAGTGTAAGGGGTCAGAGCTGTGTCATGAGGAAAGATACACACTAGGCTGCTTCCCCTTCCTCTTGCCCCACTCGACATTAAAGTGTGAAAACATTTGCAATCTTCCCTGTGTCTTTGAAGTCTTCTCCTTCTGGCAGGATGGCAACCTTTTCAATATATTATTTGCCGATCATGCTTCCTTTGAACAATTGTAATCAAGTTTTTGATCAGAGTGCAATTTTATTCCTGGCACTTGATCATGGCCAGGGAATATTTTCTAAAAAGTTGTTTCGTTTTGTCTGTATGGATTATATTGGCTTCCTCTTCCCACCTACCCCAGAAAACATCTTCATTTCCTTTACTGTAGGTATTATTTTATTTTTAATGGATTGAGGATGGCCTTTTATTCCTTTTCTTTCCTCCATGTGATATATTTATTTATTTTTATTTATTTAAAATATTTATATGCCATCCTAATCGCAAAAAAGCCTCAGGATGGCTTACAATGTAATAGCATAAATAAAATTCCTGATCCACACTGGCTGCAATTAAAAACATAGAAAAAACAATATTACAACTTATTAAAATACCGCTGGAATAAAAAGGTCTTAACCTGGTGCCGAAAAACAAATAACGACAGCGCCAGGCGGACTTCTCTGGGGAGCGCATTGCATAGATGGGGAGCCACCACAGAGGTGAATATAGAGGGGAATGTTCAACATGATGGAAGAGAACCCTTAGTAAGCAGGTGTTGGAGGACTATAGACCAAGGAAACAATTGGATCATGTCATTGATGCTCATGAACTTCCATTGTTAAAGGTCTGTGAGGTTCTGGTGAAGGACATGCAAAGTGCTGTTTCCCCACTTCTCCCTACTCTTCAGTTGGGTAAGATGTCCACCTTGGAAAAGAAGGGGAAGAACAGAAGTGCCATCACTGTTGTGATGTGCCATCAAAACATCTCTGACTTACGGCAACCCTGTGAACAGAAGCCCTGCTTAATGTCATAATCTATGCAAATGTCCCTTCCAAGACGCTGGTGCCCTTCTCTCCACACTGTGAGGGAGAAGGAGAATTGGAGGAGGAATCCCCACCTCTAAGCAATGTTTGTGAACTTGGATCTGAGAATCTGATCTTAGCAATGGTGCCCAAACATCATGAAGGGCGAGACAGACACCTTGTCTTGGGTAAATCATGGGCCACCACCTTATGAAGAAAATAACAAGATGTACCATGTCTTGACTATTTATAGTTCTATATATAATTATACACCAGAGCAGCAATTACCCCTTCCTGCAGGTAATTCAGTGGTGGAGCTCTCCTTCCCACTGAATTTCCTAGTTTAGTTGACCCCATCCTGTTTCAGCACTCTCCGGAGCAATTACCAAGGGCTTCCTCCGATTTTGCTTTTCTAACCATGTCAAGAGCACTCTCTCCGAGTCCCATGGATATCCTGTCTCCATTTTCTTTGGTCATTTTAGCCTCAAGAGATTAGACTAAGGGTATCTCTGGAGACTTGAGACTCTTCCCCATTGTCCTTCCTTTGCTGTACTTCTTTCTTAGACAAGGTAAGTATTTTGGGTGGAAATGCAGGTGTTATTTATTTGCAGATTGACTAGCTTGTCAAAAGCTTAATGACAAATGATCCCTTTTCAGTTCCCAGAGAATTATGAAAATAGTATGTCTGGTAAAATCATCAGAAATAATTCCTTATGGCATACACACTGCTCCTTCGCCCTCTTTTTCTCTTTAAAAATCTGGGTACCATACAGCAATCTTCCTCACCTGCTGTTCTCCAGATAGTTTGACCTTCAAGTCCCATCTGCCCCAGGCAGCAGGGCCAATTGTTGGAAAAGCTGAAAGCTGGAGAGCAGCAGGTGGGAGAAGGGTGTGATAGAGAGTCAGGCATAAATCAGTTTCTCATGAGGAACAGTCCCTTAAAAGGATCATCTTCCTCCTGCCAATGACTCTGAATGTGGTTTCGAAAACCATTGGCAGAACGATACATCCAAACCTGGAGAAGACTAGTTTGGATGACCCTGAACCTCTAGAGCTTCCATGTTATATGGTGTTGGCCTAAGCACTCATGAATCTCTGAGATCAAACATCTTGCAGCAAAACAAATTTCAACTAAAGAATCAAAAGGCAGGGTGGCAATGGAGGAAGCGAAAGAGAACAAGGTGGTGGCTTTGATGGATGCTTACAAACTGCATTACTGGACAAAACTAGGATCTGCCCCATGAGGGACAGCTACTCATCAGATATATAATCAGAAGGTACAGAGGGCAGTTCTTCTTTGACCCCAGCAACCACTATTCAGAGTCATCCAGGAGTGGCTCTACCAGATGTTTCCATGTAGAGGTGGAGAACCAGTGACACCATTGTTCCTATTTCAGACAAACAAGACTTTATTTCAACTCCTTCACCCAACTGTGCTTTTATGAACTGGAAGCTATTTAGGCTTGAAAGGCAGAAGATTCTTTCAGCTCATCCTGTTTTAAAGTGTACAACTATTAAAATGGGCACTGTATACATGCTCAAAAGGAATGGGAAATGCTGTCAACAGAGCATGGAATGTCCATCAGTTAGCCAAGCAAGCAAGAGAAGCAGCTGCTATCCATTCCAGTGACACCATCTGATAGCACAATCCTGATGGGCTCTCCATTGGTTTGTTGGTTTTGGGTTGTAGTTGTCCCACCCCTAACCCAAATGCCTGAATGGCACAGAATGCTTTATCCTAGACTTTGCTCAACAACTTTTCTAACATGTTTCTCCTTCTAGCAATGCACTTGCAAAATGCATGCTCATCGGAGCACTCAATGTGCCCTGTCATTACCTGTCCTGAGGTATGTCAAAACTTTTTGTACACAGAAATGGATAGTTCTTTTGGAGTGGTGAGAGATATCTGCCCAGCCTTCAGATGTGTTTGCACAGAGTAGTGACCATCCAACGTTTGCATCATTTTCACAATCCATGGAGAGAGAATTTGAGCTTTGCAGGGGGAAGTGAAAGTGAAACTGATAGACTTGCCCATCACTGGTTGCAATTTGCACTCACCAACTTCCATGTGTAGTATTCTCAGCTGTCATCACTAAAGTCCAACCCAATATGTGCATTTATAGTGTAGTGCAATTTTGAAGCTTTCTTCCAAAAGGTCAATGCTTTCTTCCATATTGTCTTACTTATACTACTACTAATAATAATAATTTAAAAAACTCTTGGAAAGATGAGCCATTCATTGGTAGTATGCTGGAAGAGTTCTTGCACAAGCAATTGCAGAATGTTAATTCCCTTGGCTCATATCTATTTTCTGTTATTAAGATACAGTACACATTTGATTTCAGGACATTTGTCAGAGAAAGCCTGGCTCCAAACTAGAGGGTGGTTTTTTAAAAAAGTGTCTGGCTTCAGCATCGAACTCTCTAATTATTCAGAGGAGACAATGCTTACAGCATCTCCCTGTGACCTTGATATTCCTGTGCTCTTGTCCCTCAAGTAATTTAAGATCTTTGAGTTTGTGGCTTTTCTTGCAACCTATAGTACTTATTATCCCAAACAGCAGGGGAAAATGTGTACCTTTTAGAACCTCCCCCCATCCATCTTCTCAAGGAAAAGAGGGGGGAATCTGTAATTGAGCTGGCTTTTAATGTGTTTGTTTAGTCTCTTGCTTCCTTTAATTGAATTTGGTACATTTATTTGACTGGCTAACAAGCTGCTGCAAAAAAGAAAAAAAAACTACATGGTTGGAGTGGATTATTTCTGTCTGGAATATCTCCTGAAGCTTCAAACTGTCTTGGAAGACACAGTCACCTGGTGGCATTTGTCTTTCTCCTCTGTCTCCTCAGCCTGCTAGCTGTAATTGCTGGAGCATCAACAAACCTAAAGCCAGTTTTGGCCTCTGCAATGTGTTCTCTATGGGACTGTCTTTGAAAACTGTTTGGAAACTTGAAAGTCAGTTCAAAAGACAGCTGTTGACTGAGACCAGCTGGTGGGAATGCATCATACCGGAGCAGAAAGAACTTTGCTCCCTGAAAGGTTCGTTTCCAGGCATGATTCAAATTGCTGGTTGTATATTTACCATACTTTAATACTATTAAAATGCAACCATTAAAAATCAAAATGTATAAAAGTCCATCATGGTCACACTGAGAAGACCCCTCTGGGTTTACCCCTCTTCTTCACCATTGCAGTCTGTTGTTCACCTGCCTCTCTTTCCAGACCTTGATGTGTAAAGATGAGGACCAATAAATCATACAGCTTCCCTACTCACCAAAGCTTTGCTTGTCAAGCAAGAAAGAGATCACATTGGAAGAAGCCCCAGTAGCAGCTGGTCATGATGAGAAGGTAGACTCAGTGAAGGCGATTGTAAGCCGCCCCGAGGCTTGTGGCAAGGGGCGGCATATAAATCTGTTAATAAATAAATAAATAAATAAATAAATAAATAAATGAGGGAGGCATTGCAGGGTCATTGTCCATGGCTTTCAAATATCTAAAGCTGCTACTGCCCAGAAAGGACAACCAAGGAGAACATCGGGAAGTTCTATCAAGTTGCTGGGGATCCATCTCCCACTCATTTTGCTTTCTTTGAAGAGAGATGTGTTCTCAAGGAACATTTCATTCTGTGAGCTCCCAGCTCCAGTCCAAGGTAGTGCAACCCGGACAGTACAAGGTTGCCACTTGTGTGAAAACTAGGCCATGCTCACCAAAGGCCTGCTCCATTTAACCCCATTCTTCTTTCTTCGTAATGCCAGGAAGCTGTATTTGAGCTCTGCAAATACCACCTGGGGTCACCACTTGAATATGAGAAAGAACAGGAGATGAATGCTACAATCAAAGGGCTTCCTCTAGCAACACATACGCGCGCACATTCATGATCACCATTCTTTCCCTTCAATTTAGTAGTTGTGATTAGTGCTGTAAATAAACATTAACTGTGGGAATCTTTCTAAGACCAGAAAAAAATCTGAGACTCTGTGCTGAGGGGACCAATGAATAAACATTATACTTGATGGACAGAATGTGATGTTTTATAGATGGGTGGCAATGTGCGAAGTTTATGTTTGTGTGTGTGAGGGATCCACCCTGCGCATGAAGTGTGCACATATCCGATGCTGCATAAGCCATGCTGACAAAAGCCACTGCCAAGTCTCATTAGCTGTAAATTCCTGCAGGTTCTGTTCACCACGGCTCCCTTATTTGTGGTGTTGTTATACAGTAATTTGAAAGTCAGGTTTGCTCTTGATCTCAAGCTACATAAAACAAAGTTGCTTTACTTCCCATAAATAAATAAAAAATAAAAACCACGCTCTTGCAGAAACAGTAATGTGGCAACCAAGGCTGCGGGGCAGATTCCTTAAGTGCAAGGAGATGGGAATGGGTTGCACCTTGTGGAATAACAGCATCTAGTGCTACCTGCTTAAGCTCCAGTTTGGGACAACATCCCTAGCCAATTAACCGTTTCCACCAAAGATGTGTAATTACTATAAGAGCACACATAAAAAGACCAGGGAGCAAAGATTCCTCTCTCAGTTGTGTCTCCTGTGAGAGATTGCACGCAAAAATAATGACTTTGGATTTTGGAATTGCATGTTCTGAAAACCACTTTCACACACACACACACACACCTTCTCCAATGGCTTGAGGTCCTTTGCACTTCAAGAGTATGTGGACTTTTAACAGTGCCACTGATGCTCAAGTGGGAGACAAAGAGCATTTTTAAAGAGCAGAGAAGGGGAATGTTATTTTATTTTATTTATTTTAATGTGGGCATTCATGAGCCAACACATTTATCTGGGATGTATTTTGAAGACTTGCCAATCTACCCACTAACCAACATCTTCACAAACAGAATCTGCCTTTCATTTTTGACAACTTCCTATGAATATGCCATGGTTCTACAAACACACACACACACACACACACACACATATATTTGTTCAAGAGTTGAGAAAATTCCCACCCCCACCCTTTACCCCCAGAGAGGGAAACAAATCCTAATTGAACATTTTTAGACTCCATCTTTCATGTTACTCAGTTTTAATGGATCTTTTAATTAGGCAATGGGCATTAATAGGAATATGGCTCTGAGTAAAATCGAGACCTTAAGCAGCTAATATCCTCATTTTACATTCTTTAATTAAAGCTGGCTTTTTTCTGACTAGAACTTTACCAGCTGCAAGACAGAAGGGGGAAATAAGCAAATGTTAGTGATGTGCTGGACTCCGTTAGTTCAGCAAGAAGACTAGAATTGCATTGGAAAATCGAACTATTTCCCCAAAACTTGCTAAATAGTTCAGCTCATTGTAAACCAAATCAATCCTAGAAATGCCCCTAAATTGTGTTTCTGCTTTGTTCTTGACTCAGGTTTGCCCCGTGAACACTTCAAGGGCACACTTTCAGGAACTGCTCACTCATTTGTTTTTTATTTCTTTATTTAAAGCCTTGCTATGCCACCCACTTTACGCATTTCAGGATGGTTTGCCATGTTCTCAAACTTGCATTCAGATTCCAAAATTGTGCACTTTAAAAGGTGCAGATTTCCAAAACAGCAACTCATTTTCGCATTTTAGTGAATGCAGGTAACATATGGATTTAGGTTAGCATTTTGGGGGGAAAACTCAGTGTTCTCCAATGCCTTCTTTTCCTGTTTGAAGAAGAGGAGGAGTGGGGGAAGGGGAGGGGATGCTTCCCCCGATTTAATCTACAAAGACTTGCTTCATCTGAAAGAGAGGTTGGCTTCCCTTCACTGCCTTATGCAACCACACACCAGGAGACCCTTGTTTGGCTGAGCCAGATCTCATTAAGGCCAGGGCACTGACCATCTCTGAATCATGCCTGGCTCTTGCTTTCATTTCCCTGCCTCAGCAGCAGGTCACATCATGCCGTTGTGCTGATACGAAGATCGCTAACTGTTGCAATCCAAAGGCAAGGGTTTTTCTTTTCTTGTCTTTCTTTTTTCAGGCAATACTGTGGTACTCAATGTGCAAATGCACATGGCAGTGCTGTTGTCCCTACTTCTGATTACCTTACCATCAGCTTTAATGAAAGTGGAAAGAAATCATACTTTCATACTTAGATAAAGTCCTTTGACTGTACTGTGTTGTACTTGGATAAATGGCTGTGAACCACCCAGAATGCTTTGACTGTTGGGTGATATAGAAATGCCATCACCATCACTGCCACCACCACCATCAGCATCACCACCACCATCAGCACCAGCATCACCACCACCACCACCATCACTGGCCTGAACACAGACATGCAAACAAGCACACTTTCCAAGTGACACTTGCCTAAAAGGATGCAATCAAACTACAGATTCATCTGCAAACTCGCCTACTGAGATAGTGGGCTTCATTCCCAGAAGATTTGGGATGCCCTTGGCCAGATATTGGAGTTCTCCCATTCCACAGATTGAAGTTCCACACAGCAGTGATCAGGGGAAGCTTCCATCCATGCAGCCAGTTGGCTCGGTGTAAATCCAGCTACAATGATATGCCAGGAATGCAGAGATGCATGATAGGCTTTGATGAGAAGATCACGTAGTAAAGTCTTCAGATCTTAAAGGGTTTGCACCAGGCTTTTCTGACCTAGGACCCTTTTGATGGCTTGGACTACAAGTCCTACCATCTTCTGGCCACCCTGACTGCTGGAAGACAGCTAGTTGAGAACACCAGTTCAGAGCTTGCACTCTGTTTTCATTGAACATGCATGACAATGTGCAACAGCTGGAAAGAACCAGAGTAGGTACAGATAATGGTGGGACTTGACCATGGCTAAGGTTCTCCAAACATGCCTGAAGGCAGCCCTCAGCTGCAGAATGAATTCCCAGGCATCCCAGTGCAAATTCCAGGGCTCAGTCCATGAGACTTCCATCCAGTCTCAGAGAAAGAGCTCTTCCTGAGACCTAGGAGAGCTACCATCAATCCAAGTACCAAGTTTTCCATTAGATCAGAATAAGCAACATCCAGATATTGGGGGACAGATTAGCTCTACCACATGGCCTGTTTACATGGCCTTCCTCCTCCCTGTCCAAAACCCCCATGTTTTCTTTTGGGTTTTTTTTTTTTTTTTGGCAAACATGGCATTGGGGGGGGGGTGCACAGATTCTATTTCCCAGAAACATAGGGCTTCTGGCAGCCCACAGTACAGCTCCCTTCTTCAAAGAGACTTACATGCAAGCTCTGTTTCTCTGCAAAAGCCGTTATTCTGCTTGGTCATGCAGGGAGCTTATTTCTGTATTCAGTATGCACACTTTATTTTGGAGAAGGCTCATAAAATCTAAAGAAGCATAAATAGAATTTTAAAGGCAAAAAATAGTGTGTGTGTGATTCTAGGCTGAAAGCCATAGCTTTTGCTGGCAGCATCCTCGCTTTTCAGTGTTAACAACCAATTGTTTATGTTCATTTGCTTGTTTGTTTTCTTGGAAATATTCAGGAATTAGGACTGGTTTATGCATGGCTTCCTCTTGTATTTCCAGTGCTGAAGGCTTTCCCGTGGAAAGACATCCTATGCTGGTCAGTCAAAGCACGCAAAAAGTCACTTCTAAGGGTCACTATAGACTCATATGAGCTTTGGCAAATGTCAGAATGGAGAGGGTCAGGAAAATGTGTAATAAGTAGAGTGACGTCTTATGTATCGTCAGAAAAAAGAGGACATGTACTGCCAAAAAAGGGGATGCTCATTAAATGTGAATGTATTCATTTATGTGTGTAGAAGAATATGAAGAGAGCATTCCTATCATTTAAATAGATACGGTATACACCTAACCATGACCAGCTGCGATTCCCCGGTGTGCAGTTGGAAAGGTACCAGCTCTTGAGGGGAACATCTAGGCACCTGCTCTGCCTTCTGATGGGTCCTTATCTTTTTATCAGGTATGGATTAGACAGCCTTGCAAGCAAAGGATGTCTTCAAATTAAGGACAAACCTACAAATAGAAACAATGTAAGACCTGTGGTCACCTGTGTGGTAACCTGAGTCTCGAAGGTGAACAGCACCTATCTGCAGGCATTGTGAGGCCTACTGAGTGTCAGGGGTGGGGACTATAATATAGGGCACATTTGCACCTTTTGATGCTACTCTGGTGCATTCTTCTGGAACCTTGAAAAGATAACAAACAAGCCAAAAAGGACAAACAAAAAACCTATACTCCACCTCTGGGGCAATTATTAGGTTAAAGCACTTAAGCACTCAGAAGTTAGCTCAACAGGGATGCTTCTGGAAAGGAGCTTTGCACCTTTCGTCAGGTGCAAAACGGCATTCTCGGCCCTTATTGTAAGCCAAAGAGGAGCCCCCGCAGATCTTTGCTTGAACGTAGCATCATCTTGAAGAGCCGTACCTTTGATGGGCAGGATTAGGGGAACTCCAAGTTTCTTTGGTGATGTTCAAACACCGCCAAACAATGATGCCAGCTCTGGGCGTATTAATGAGAGATTAAAGCCCAGCAAGTAGAAAATGGCTTTAAAACAAACCTGATTAGTCTTTTCTCCATTTCTTAGAGCAAAGGGAAGAGTTGAGTAGCAACAAAGGTCCCAGACTCTTGCTTCTTATTAGTTGGTTGAGAGAAGAACTTGCTTTTCAGAGGGTGTTAATTAAAAGCTTTAGAGCCCATTCACATGCCCCCTTGTTTCATCTTTCATTTCTTCTCCGTTCCATTTGTTTGCAGTGGGAGAGATACGGCTGCTTTTATGATAGGCAGTGTTGACTTTTCAGGAACAAACCAGGATCTTCTCTGTTAAGATAATATATATTAATTCTAATTGGTCGTACCATACGCACACATCACTTCATTATTTTGGAGCTTTTGCTGTTGCTTTAAAGATTAAATAAATATTTTAGACCCTTATTTTGCACAGACTTGAAAAGCAAGCTTTAAAAAAAGCAAATAGAAATCTTTCTTACTCTGTTGCAACTATCTTTCCAGTGGTCTCCTCATGCTATGCTATTTTATTCCTGAAGCATGTTTGGGGCAAAAAGAAAAGAAAAGGAGGAGAAAAAAGAAAAAAGAAAAAGCCATCCTTTAATCATAAAAGAGTTGAACTTTTTAAAAAAATCAAGTATATTATACTCATTATGCTGGACTGTACTCATTAGGTAAAATGTATAATGTACAACTCTGAACATCAACTATGAGGTTTCTTTTCAGGACTTAGGGATATCTAAAAGAGGAGGGAACGAAAGCTAAAAGCTGACTCTAACGGGCTGTAATCCTGTGTGTATTGGGCTTCCTTAGTCCCATTGAAATCAACGGGATTTCAGCAGCCTGAACCTGTACAACATTGCAGGCCACCAGATGCTGCTTCACAGGGATGGCTTCAGGTTTTCACAGGGTGTTCAATAGGTTATATTTTGTAATGAGAGACAATCCCATTATCCCCAGAGTCTCTGGCTCAGCAATGCGATGAAGCTTCAAAAAAGGTGAATGTTATTTTGAGCCACATTCATAGAAGTATCAGTTGCAAATCAGCTGAAAATAGTCATGCACGCCACTTGCATTCTCTGCCAAATATGGAGACTTCTGGAGCCATAAACATGTCCAGGGAGCAAAGCTTTTTCACCTTAATTCAAGTCTAATCCTTGAGCCAAACCCTAACAAACAGGCAGAATCAGTGGATATCCAGAACGGGTGCACAATACAAGGATGCAGGTTATTCTTGGAGGATGTGCGTTCATCTTTCCACATTACACTAGTTGCAGGCTCCTGAACATGCAAACAAGCTTTTCCTGCTCCTGACACAAACCTGAGCAAAACCACTTGCTTTCTCTTTCCCTGCCAGGATAGTTCCATGGTCCTGGACATGCACAGGAAACCAGGTTTTCCTAACCCTAACCTGAAGTTTAAGTCTAACTAGTAGGTAGAATAACTTGGCATTTAGAAAGGATGCCAAGGTTAATTTGCAGGGTTGATTTAGGATGTTCTTCTTGACCAATCACATTGATGCCATACTGTCTGGCCTTGCCCAGCCTGGTGTCCTCCAAGTGATTTAGATTTCAATTCCCATCAGCCCAGATTATCATGGGCAACAATTAGGAATTTGTTGTCCAAAATATCTGGAGATCACTACCCAAGCTGCTGATGAAACAAAGGCCAATCCAAGTCCACCAGCTCAAAAGTCCTAGCCCAAAGCTTGGTCCTTGGTCTGAGAATCACATGGCCTATGAAAAGACACTTCCTAAAACCTTTTTCCCAGTCAGAAACAGCTACGCTGGTTTTGATTATGTGTCCATCTGTTGGCCTTCTGAATTTTATTTGGCCAGCTTTGAACATGACCACTCCGTCTCTCTTTGGTGGTCATGAAGAAACAGACCCCAGCTTTGGACAGCCTTGGATTTACAACAAACCCTCATGGGCATTCTTTTTTGGCTCAGGCTATGAGGAATGAGACTAAATGTGTGTGAGAGAGAGGCAGATTAAAATAGAGATTGGGCCACTAATTTGGTGTCTACCTATTTTCATGAGCTTTCATCAACATTTAGCTAATAAAGAGATGAACAGTTGTGGGGGATTTATCTTCCTTGTTAACAGATCACAATATTTTACCACACAGTGATGGAACAGACACCTACAGTTCATCAGTATGTTAATACAGCGCCGATTTTTTAACAATAAAATGAAATCTGCCTTTTTCTTCTCCCGCTCTCTCCACCAACAGCCTTAGGCAAGTGCTGTGCTGCCTTTTACTTAATTGGTTCTTAAAGCGAACAGTGAATTACATTAAGTGTAATTTCATTGTCGTTGGATCTTGGTGAGTTTGAGGTGGCACATTTACCATGGGAGTTCTGGTTCAGTGGCTACATCCGGGTGGGATGAATTTCTCCTGGAGTAATCCAGGAGAATCTCTCCCCCCGCCGCACCCTTCCCTTTGAAGAAGAACAGATGTAGATTTGCATATCTGGAGGTCTCCAGCCTCTGATGAGATTAGTTGGTATTTTTTAAGCCTACTGGAAGGTGCATATTTAATAAATGCCTAAAGCAAGCCTGTGTGAAATGGCTGGGCCCAGAGAGACTTGGGAGGAGGGGCAAGGAGGAGATGTCGGGAAGGATGATGCACCATCCTCATAATGGTTGTTGAAAATAGGCCAACAGTTCCTCCAACGTACACACACGTGCTCGGAGAGACAAAGATTCCATTAGCAGGGGAGAAACACAAGGGAAAGAATATGAGCAGCACCTCTGCTTTCTGGTATGGGTCCCAGGTCAATCTTTCCATATGTTCTGTCTTGTGCATAGTGAGGAGGGTGGCTTCAGGGGTGTCCTCTTGAAGTCCTGGCCTCAGCTTTTTGAGGACTCTGGGCAAAGCACCCTCAAAGCACCATTGGCTTGGCTTGCTAGACATGAGGAGGGTCGGAGGCATCTTCTGCTCTTCTTCTCACCATCGCCATTGCCTGGGCCAGAGGGAGAGACAAGGAGCAAGGAGGTGGAAATGGTGAAGCAGAGGAGCTACTCTGGAGTGGCTCTCTTTCCCGGGGTCCCCTGCTGGGTGGTGGACCCTCAGCCATTGCCTGATTATTCCCACCTCTGTTGCTCAGCCCTGCCATTGAGAAATGTTTCAATGCAGGCCCGTTGGCCAACCCATCCCAGTAATAGTAACCCTCCAATAACATCCCTGACCATATTGCTAGACAGATATCAATGGCAATCTCCAGCCAGACACTAAAGAGATAATTCTCAGTGAAATTTTCAAAACTCGAAATACAAGAAAGAACAGTTTGAAGATATTGCTGCTTTTTGTAGGAAGGGAAGATGACTGAATTTTCCATCTGAGCCAAATTTAATTACAACTGCTTTGTAATAATAGTGATCATAATGATGATCAAGATCATAATGATGTAGCATACTAATTAATATAATAAAATCACAAAGCAGCTTACTTACAAGAGGTTTTATAAATCACATTTAAAAACATATATAATAGCATATGACACTAAAAGAATTCCAACAAACCACAACAAAGTCAGAGAAAAAGAATAAAAAACAGCAGAACAGAGTAGTACTTAGTTAAGCAATATTAAGCAGGGGGTGTTTTTATGCTCAAGCGTGTTTTCTGGTGTTTCAAAGACACCACATTTTCTGTATCCTGAAGCACATAATGGTGAATATTCCAGAAGGTTTATGCCTCTAATGAGTAAAAGACTCACTCATGAAATATTTGTTGGTCAAATTCAGTTCATGGCAAAATGGCCAACACAGTTTCTTGGAGTCAGTTGTATCTGTAGAGGGGAAAGAAGTTCCTTAGCTATTCTAGTCCTGTGTAACATTTTCCCAAGAATGTTAGTTTCAACCTCTGTTTTAAAGTCTTTAGTGTATCTAAATCTCTGTTTCATTGCTAGGTTGTACTCTGCTTGTTCCTTCTATTTTATACTGCACTTTGAACATTTTTATTTTTACCCTGCATTTTATGCTGTATTTTGTGGAGCTACATTGTAGTGAACCACCCCGAAAGCTTTGGCCAGTGGGTGGGATGTTGTTGTTGTTGTTGTTGTTAGTTGTGAAGTCGAGTCCAACCCATCGCGACCCCATGGACAACATTCCTCCAGGCTCTCCTGTCCTCCACCATCCCCAGGAGTCCACTCAAGCTCACACCAACTGCTTCAGTGACTCCATCCAGCCACCTCATCCTCTGCCGTCCCCTTCTTCTTTTGCCATCTATTGTTCCCAGCATTAGACTCTTCTCTAGGGAGTCCTTCCTTCTCATTAGGTGGCCAAAGTATTTGAGTTTCATCTTCACTATCTGGCCTTCTAAAGAGCAGTCAGGGTTGATCTCCTCTAGGACTGACCGGTTTGATCGCCTTGCAGTCCAAGGGACTCGCAGGAGTCTCCTCCAGCACCACAACTCAAAGGCCTCAATCCTTTTGCGCTCAGCCTTCCTTATTGTCCAGCTTTCACAGCCATACATTGCAACTGGGAAAACCATAGCCTTGACTATACGCACTTTTGTTGGCAGAGTGATGTCTCTGCTTTTTAGTATGCTATCTAGATTTGCCATAGCTTTCCTCCCCAGAAGCAAGCGTCTTTTAATTTCTTGGCTGCAGTCCCCGTCTGCGGTGATCTTGGAGCCCAGGAAAATAAAATCTCTCACTACCTCCATTTCTTCCCCATCTATTTGCCAGGAAGTGAGAGGACCAGATGCCATGATCTTAGTTTTCTTAATGTTGAGTTTCAAGCCAACTTTTGCACTCTCCCCCTTCACCCGCATCAAGAGGCTCTTTAGGTACTCTTCACTTTCTGCCATGAGAGTGGTATCATCTGCATATCTGAGGTTGTTGATATTTCTCCCAGCAATCTTGATTCCAACTGGTGATTCATCTAGCCCTGCCTTTCTCATGATGTGCTCTGCATATAAGTTAAATAGGCAGGGTGACAGTATACAGCCTTGCCGAACTCCTTTCTCAATTTTGAACCAATCAGTGGTTCCGTGTCCAGTTCTCACTGTTGCTTCTTGACCTGCATATAGGTTTCTCAAGAGACAAATAAGATGGTCTGGTACTCCCATCTCTTTAAGAACTTGCCACAATTTGTTGTGATCCACACAATCAAAGGCTTTAGCGTAGTCAATGAAGCAGAAGTAGATTTTTTCTGGAACTCCCTAGCTTTCTCCATGATCCAGCGTATGTTGGCAATTTGATCTCTAGTTCCTCTCCCTCTTCAAAATCCTGCCTGTACTTCTGGTAGTTCTCGGTCCACATACTGCTGGAGCCTAGCTTGTAGGATTTTGAGCATCACTTTGCTAGCATGTGAAATGAGTGCAATGGTGCGGTAGTTTGAACATTCTTTGGCATTGCCCTTCTTGGGGATCGGAATGTAAACTGACCTTTTCCAATCCTGTGGCCACTGTTGAGTTTTCCAAATTTGCTGGCATATTGAGTGTAGCACTTTAACTGCATCATCTTTCAGGATTTTGAATAGCTCAGCTGGAATGCTGTCACCTCCACTAGCTTTGTTGTTGCTCAGACTTCCTAAGGCCCATTTCACTTCACATTCCAGGATGTCTGGCTCGAGGTCAGGGACCACCCCATCGTGGTTATCAGGGACGTTAAGCTCTTTCTTGTATAGTTCTTCTGTGTAATCTTGCTACCTCTTCTTAATCTCTTCTGCCTCTGTTAGGTCCCTGCCATTTTGGTCCTTTATCATGCCCATCTTTGCATGAAATGTTCCCTTCATATCTCCAATTTTCTTGAAGAGATCTCTGGTCCTCCCTATTCTATTGTTTTCTTCTATTTCTTTGCACTGTTCATTTAGGAAGGCATTCTTATCTCTTCTAGCTGTTCTCTGGAATTCTGCATTCAATTGTTTGTATCTTTCTCTTTCTCCCTTGCCTTTTGCTTCCCTTCTTTCCTCAGCTATTTGTAAAGCTTCCTCAGACAGCCATTTTGCTTTCTTGCATTTCTTTTTCTTTGGGATGGTTTTAGTTGCTGCCTCTTGTACAATGTTGCGAACCTCCGTCCATAGTTCTTCAGGCACTCTGTCTATCAGATCTAATTCCTTAAATCTATTTGTCACCTCTACTGTATATTCATCAGGGATATGATTTAGGTCATACCTGAGTGGCCTAGTGCTTTTCCCTACTTTCTTCAACTTAAGCCTAAATTTTGCCACCAGAAGCTCATGATCTGAGCCACAGTCAGCTCCTGGTCTAGTTTTTACTGACTGTATAGAACTTCTCCATCTTTGGCTGCAGAGCACATAGTCAATCTGATTTCTGTGTTGACCGTCTGGTGATGTCCATGTGTAGAGACGTCTCTTGGGTTGTTGGAAAAGAGTGTTTGTTATGACCATCGTATTCTCTTGACAAAATTCTACCAGCCTGTGTCCTGCTTCATTTTGTACTCCAAGGCCAAACTTGCCTGTTATTCCGGTTATCTTTTGGTTTCCTACTTTAGCATTCCAATCCCCCATGATGATAAGGACATCATTTTTTGGAGTTAATTCTAGCAGGTGTTGTAGGCCTTCATAGAACCGGTCAACTTCAGCCTCTTCAGCACCAGTGGTTGGGGCATAAACTTGGACTATTGTGATGTTGAATGGTTTGCCTTGGATTCGAACTGAGATCATTCTGTCATTTTGGAGATTGTATCCCAGTACTGCTTTCCCTACTCTTTTATTGACTATGAAGGCTACTCCATTTCTTCTGAGGGATTCTTGCCCGCAGTAGTATACCTGATGGTCATCTGAACTAAATTCACCCATGCCTGTCCATTTTAGTTCACTGATTCCTAAGATGTCGATGTTCAGTCTTGTCATCTCTTGTTTGACCACATCCAGCTTGCCTTGATTCATGGATCTTACATTCCAGGTTCCTATGGAGTAAAGATCTTTGCAGCATCGGACTTTCCTTTCACCTCCAGATACATCGGCAACTGAGTGTCCTTTCGGCTTTGACCCAGTCGCTTCATTCTTTCTGGCGCTACTAGTACTAGCCCTCCGCTCTTCCCCAGTAGCATATTGGACACCTTCCGACCTGAGGGGCTCATCTTCCGGTGTCATATCGTTTTGCCTTTTGGTTTTCATGTCCATGGGGTTTTCATGGCAAAGATACTGGAGTGGGTTGCCATTTCCTTCTCCAGTGGATCACGTTTTGTCAGAGTTCTCTGCTATGACCTGTCCATCTTGGGTGACCCTGCACGGCATAGCTCATAGCTTCATTGAGCTATGCAAGCCCCTTCGCCACGACAAGGCAGTGATCCATGAAGGAGGTGGGTGGGATACAAATGTAATAAATGAATATAGTACAGAATGTGGTTTAGTGGCCAGGAAGAAATCACTGTGGTTCTTTCAGCACTGATGAAGTGTATAAACCCCTGAGCTTCCAAGCTGCTCCATTAGGACTTAATCCAGCTTTCAATACAGGGAGCTTCACTGAGATAATATACTAGATTGTAAGCCTCATTGATTTTAATAAGACTTGTTTCTCCAGAGTTATTTGTGAAAGCCAACCTGCCAGTGATGTTAACATCAGTAAAATACTGGTTGCTTACAGTTATGTCCCACCTCCATCCAAATGACGCTATGCATCAACTTTCCCACATCCAAGCTGAGTACACATTCTGACTGTCATACCCTGTCCTCATAGGTACATGAATGCAACACCTGGATTAAGTAGCCTGCATGAATGCATAACATAGAGATACCTGAGGACTTTGTTTGAGTTTGATAATCCTATGAACTTGTCCTGCTCACCGTCCTGAGAACACACACAACCAGGAGTGTGTTCTCCAAAAAAGTTGTCAGATTACCAAACTTGCACTTGCATTTGTTAAAAAATACCTTCTTCCAAAAGTGTGCATCTTTATCCTTTCCTCATCGATAAATGGAGAATTCTGCATTTGGGATGTGCTCTCTTAAAAGTGCGTGATTTTCCCAGTCCAAAAAGCAAGAAGTGAACTTAAGAGGGCATACTTGAATATAGGAAATAGGATGAGCTGAGCTTTGATGTGGCATTTGGAGAATCTTGGTGATAACAAACAAGGAGCGAAGGTTGTTCATCCATCCCAAGATGCAAGAACTCATTGACTCCAAATCTCATTGTCCTTCCTGTCCTGCAGATAATCAGGTTGGGCTGTTCAGACCCAGGAGACCACCTTCCTTTTCTCCTCTTTGCCATGAATCTCAAATGTTCAGTGCAAAGAAATTAATGTGGTTGCGTTCACTGCCACTGGCACCAACTTAATGTTTCATAAGCACTAGATAATGTTTTGCACTTAATGCTATTATGCTCCGTTGTTGGAGAATAGCCCAAATCTTCCCTGTTCCCTGCTTGTTTTCTCACTGGAGTTTCTACATAATGTCCCTTCATCTGTTCTTCCCATGAATTATGATGGCCGTCAAACCTCATCTGTTTTCTGAAACTTCTTTTAAAAGATGGAGCAAGTGTAGACTATGTGTAGCAGTAAATTTGCTCCTAGATGTAATCCTCCCCCTCTGCCATTTTTCTCTCCTGTAAACCCTCTACTGTTTTAATTAGACCCTCTCCAGATTTGTGGAATTTTTAACTATCAAAGAGCATGCTTTCTAGCTCTCCACACAAGCCACAATGCTCAGTACCTATGAATTTATCATAGACCATCCTTGCAAAATTGCCTCATGTGTCCATCTGAATTAGGCCTGCTACTCTGTGGAGACTGTACCTAAATTTGTTGAGAAGTCTCGTCACACTAGTGTTTTATTCCTTCAGTAAGAGCATGGTGAGACAACCCCATTTCTGAACACACATGCGAGCAAGCAGTATTAACATGCAATTTATAGCAGAACAAAAAGAAGAGGTCTGAGTTGCACATCCAGGGAATTCAAATTCTGTAATCCAAGCAAACGGTGCATTAGGATGTCGCATTTCTCCTATTATGCTTTTCTTTTCTAAACGGTGGTGTGATATCCTGACCTTCCTTCCTGGAGCTCAGAATACAAAGGGTTCAATCCAGAATAAATCATGCTGAGAGGGGAACCATTGAACATAATATGACTTAGGTTCCATTCAGGAACAAGTCTAAATCCTATCCATGAGATAACCATTTTTTTCTTGAAAAGATTTCTTTGTTGATGTGACAGGCAAGGATCAGAGATATTGAACAATTACACCACCTCCTTCCTTATTCTAATCATAGAATCTTGGTCAGGGCAGGAGAGACAAGAGCAAATTTGTCCATGTCAGTTTCTCCCAGTTCCCCATTTTTGTAGCCTTAAATTAAATGCATCCTATTTTTTTAAAGAATGCAAGGAACTTTGCACACATTTTGGTCCACTTTTCTTCTAATATACACATTTTATTTGCAGTGTTATCTAGCACAAACTACTTGGCCAGCAATTTTCCTAAGACAGAACACTTTTAAATGTCATTCATACCAATGTGCTCAAGTATGTGTGCAGTTTCCCTTAATGTCCTTTTTTATATGCACCATGATGGTGAGATTCAGCAAAGTGCAGATTTGAAAGCATAAGTGATTTTTGGCACAAAAAAGTGTGAACTGAGATACATTGGCATTAAAATGCAAATTGAATCAATTCACCATGCACAGGATTTGAACAATTTAGACTTGGATTGGTAGAGACCCCAAACATCCTTCCTATTCTCCAGGACTAATGGCAACGATGTCCTACTTGCTAGAACAAGAAATGGAGGACATAACCAAAACACGTCACTGCTAAATAAATTGACTTCCAAGATCAAGAGTAGCACATTGCAAACTGAACTCCAAGGAAATGATGCAGAAGGCAGCTGACAATACCAAACCTGAAATTCAAAATAAATCTTTGCTAAAACTATCATGGAACTACGACATTAAAATGCAATTCAAAAGACAACTGCTAAAATGAAAAACACCACTCATTCCAAGAGACCCACTGACATGCTGAAGGCCACACTGAGCAAAAATTTGCTTGGTGGCACTAGGTTGGCAAAGCGGGAGCCAAGCTTGCCTTCCTGGGCAGGGAGTTCCAAAATCTCACAAGGAGCCACCAAGAACTTCTTCCTTTGCACCTCCTTCCAAACACACCTCTGATGGTGGAGGTGCAATGAGGAAGCCTTCTGCCAAAGATCTGAAAACCTGGGTTGGTTTGTGTGGGAGTAGGCAGCCTTGTAGGAGCCATGTAGGTTGTAACCAGCACTTTGAACGGTGCCCAGAAGCAAGCCAATAGGCAGTAAAGCTATTGCAACAAAGGAGTCACAGGGTCCCGTGTACAACCTCTCCTACTACAATCTCATTCATCTGCTGTTGTTTTTAATGAAGTTGTACCTTATTAACCTTAGTGGACTGCTCGCGTCTTGAGGGAAATGCAAACAGTAATAGCCAGGAGGAACCCTGCTTGACTTTGAGAGTGGGTTGTTTAAACTAATTGAGGTCTACCCTAGCAGTTTGGAAACCCTTTTAAAATCAGGGCTTTGCCAACACAAAAGGAACTGACTACCTTCAGGGACTGACGTTCCCTGTCATGTTTTCATGCCAATCAAGCTGGTTTTGGTCTCCCCCCCGACCCCCCAGGACTGGCACAGCGCCTCTCCCAACACTCAAGCATTGCTCCTGGTAATTCTTGCCTTCAGAAGGTACTGTCGAATCGCTGATGCTGAAACATGATTTCCAGATGTTTTGCCTGATTTACATGAGGGAGAACATCCGGGAATAATGCTACAGCAAAGCAGGTTAGTGAACGAGGCTACAGATGAAAGCTTGAGGGGTGGAGAACTGCCGAGAGACCTTGACAAATTTTAATGCAAATGTCCCTAGGAAGTAAGTGCTCAAACACCTTTGAAAAACAGTACTAAAAAGCTATCTAGGAGACTCAGAATATGCACACAGACATTGAAAGATTATATACACACGGACAGGCATATCACAACGAGCCCAAGACTTTTTGCTGGGGCAAAGGATGGAATGTTCGCCCCTCTGATTCCCATGTTCAAAAGTTAACTGGAGTGGCAGCTGAAGTTTTCTTCAATGCAGACAAAGGGTTCAAATCTTCCTCTGTAGCCTGGCCAGTGGAAAGGGTGCTCAACACATAAAGCATTCCTCCAATCCATTGCTGCCCCTTCCCAGAAACAGCCACTTCAAACAACTGCCTTACTCTTTCTTATGGTAGGAATGGCTCTATGCCCATAGACAGATGCACAGCAAACTTGGAAAGTGGAAGTGAGTCGTTATGAGGACAATGGTCACTCTGCCTATCCCTACCATCAAGCAAAAGTAAAAGCCTTGCTTTCTATCTCAAGAGGGTAGGCCAAGAATCCAGGCTCAGGAGGACGTGTACTCAGAGAGGAATGTGGGGCTACCAAGCACCCGAGCAATGGGAAGGTTTTTGCTTGTACCTTCTTGTGAAGTAACTCTGCAAGCAACCCTGACTGCGAAGCTTTCCTCCCAAAAGCTGAGCCCTGTGCTGCAGCTGGAAGGGAGTTAGGAATTGCACCAGCGCATCAGAGCCACGAATACCTCTGGTACTCAAAAAAGCTGTAGCCCAAACTGGATGCCTCTTATAGCCAGTTGATACAAGCCAGTGGCCAGACTTGATGGGAGAAGATGCCACATTCTTCATTGTCCACTAAGAGTTTATGAAACCTTTACTTCAGTTTGGTTTTGGTCAAGGTTTACTCAGTTCTTACCTTCCAGACTCAAAAGTGAACTGTGGTTCAAGTCCCCATATTGCTAAACATGCAGCATAATTTGTGGACCCTCCCCCAGAATGTAACAACTTGGGTTTATTTGAAAAAGGTGTATGAAAGATTTGAAAAAGGGACATTTATGCTTCAGTCAATGGGAGAAGAATGCATGCATTTCGAAGATGTGAAAAGCAGTGGTATTCCTCTGGGGGAAAGTCAGAAAATGTACACAAAATGTTGCACAAATCCACAACAGCACTTGCAAATTGTTTGGAGTTGAAGTTGAATTCTGCCACGTTCTCGGAGTGTTCTCTACTCAATTTTTGCAGTGTTTCAGGCTTTTCTGCTAGATGCCCAGGTTGTCTTGACTTCTAGCTCTGAGAAGGAATTTCACTTGATATCTTCCCCTGGGCTTTGATTGAATGGTAGGAAACTCAGGGGGCCACTGAAGAGGTGATTGTTCAATGGAGGACAGGACAGTCTTGCACATTCATTTTTTGTCGCTGTTCCTACTAAACAATGAGAGTCAGACCCTTGAACATATTACTGAGAACTCCACCATTAGATTCCCATCTACCTTCTGTACATCCCTGGTGCACCCATATATTGCAAACAGTAGCATAACAAGAAAAATTATCAATGGACTGATCTAACTCCCATGAATAAAACTGACTAAATAAAATCCAAATGACACTCTCCTGAAGGTCAACAAATTATGTATACTTTCCTGAGGCTTGCTAAAATCACACATAATTAGATAGATGACTCTATCAGAGAAGAGCAGCTAGGAAAGTGTTTCAGCTATCCATGGTCAAATTAGGCCTAACTTGTCTTCCTTTATCCCTAAGTCTGCTTTTCCATGTTTCATTTTACGAGTCCCTGGAGAGGGACCAATTTAGTTCTAATTGTACTCTCCTTCCCCATTTAAATGATTAACTCTTTTTCAAATGTGGCTGTTTTTAATAGATATCACAATCTTTATGCAGCTGGAAGCTCTTAGTTCTCTAATGTATTTCCCCCACCTCAATTGCTAAAGCTTTCCTTCATTTACAAAAAAAAAAAATAGAAATGGCACTTTCTGAGGTTCTTCAGGATGTCTTATTTGCAAACCATGATTCCAATTATACATTTTAATTATATTCAGTGTACAAAATTTGTATAACTTTTTTTCTTTTTTAAGCCAGGTGAACTCTAGCTTTGTTCGGTCATACCAAATGGCTGCATTTTTTTCTGTCAGTTTCCAGACAAATGTTAATGAAGAAGTGACACGCAGTTACATTGAACTTGGCTGAAATGGTCATTGGCAGCCTGGAAAGTAGGAGGGTCAGCTATTTTGGGATGGGAAGAACTTTTGGAAGCACCTCAGAGCCACTCACTTCCAAGAGGCATTCTGGAGAAAAACAACCAAGATCGAAAATGGGTGACCCATCACATAGACTCTGCACTTCTTTTCCTGATATTCAGCACTTTTCAGAAAGATCTCTAGTATTATGTATGTGACGAGGCTGAGGGGATGCGGTGCCTTCTGCATAGAGAAAAGCCAGGGGGGAAGTGTGGATTTGTAGCAGGGCGCTTTAAGGGACCGGCATGGTCCAACAATGTATTATGGGCTCACCTGGTGGCCGGGGGCAGGGCCAGTTAGGGCCAATAAAGGCAGTGCAGCCCAGTCAGATGGAAGAGAGGGAGGTGTGTGTTGGAGTGTGGAGAGAAATAGAGAAGGACAAAGGAAGAGGAAGGACCTGCCAGAGCTGGAGGGCCGGCGTGGCCGAAGGCACTTGGTGACATGAGTGGAGAGGCAAACAGGCAGGGAGAGGTGGTACGTGGCTCGTGTACTGAAGAAATAAAGAAAAACTGGCCAACGGAGTCTTTGCCTAGCCTCACTATGCGCCCAGGTACTGCAAAGTTTACTTCCCCAGTGACCGATCCTGTAACAATGTAATATTTAGCTGTTTATATCACTACCAATGCACTATGAACCGGTTAGCTGGGGTTGAAGTGAACATTGCATCCAGTTCATCAATTTCGGAACATTTCTCTATTTCTGCAATGGTTAACAGGAAAATATATCATGCGTTCTGACATCACAGCAACTGATTTTTCCATGCTCCCTGGTCTACAACATTGACTGCCTCTGCAAGGTGATGAAACTCAGAAGTTCATGACACTGGTAAGTTCGACTTCATTTTACAAAGGGGAGGGTTTCATCATTCCCACTTCTGCAGAACACCGAGATGAGCCTCAAGATTCACTA
Source organism: Varanus salvator macromaculatus (assembly GCA_023646645.1). Taxonomy (NCBI): domain Eukaryota; kingdom Metazoa; phylum Chordata; class Lepidosauria; order Squamata; family Varanidae; genus Varanus; species Varanus salvator. The sequence continues at coordinate 5,121,097 of JAIXND010000657.1, forward strand.
GAACTTTTTTTTGAATAAGTTTTATTTGAAATTATAATCCTAAAAAATCAAAGAGAAAACTACAAACAATATCCATCATCAAAAACATCAAGCCCGCTGGGTCACCCCCACACCCTTCTTTTTCCATTTATGATAACTTAAAAACATATTTAAATCTAAGCCAAGTCCTGTTTCTCTAGCCAATAATAAAAAGAGTCCCAAGTTTGATAGAATCAGTATCTTCTTTCTCCTTCAGTGATAAAGTCAATCTATCCATTTCTGCACAGTCCAGAATCTTTTTCAGAATCAGTTCATCGGTGGGTAGTTCCTCACTTTTCCAGTGTTGAGCAAATGCAATCCTTGCCGCAGGGATTACATGTAAAATCAAATGCATTTCTTGTTTACTAATGTCCTCCGATATAATGCCTAATAGAAAAACTTCAGGTTTAAAAGCTAAGGATTTTTGTAACATTTCCTCAAACCACTTATGTATTTTAATCCAATACTTTTTCACATTATTGCAAGTCCACCACATAATAAAAAGTACCCAATTTATGTTTACAATTCCAACATCCATTTGACATATTTGGAAACATCTTAGCTAATCTATTTGGCGACAGATACAAGGTTCACTAGAACTTGTTCACCAGAAAACACCATCTTTTCACAGCCATTGGTTCACGTTGCACACAATTGTTGGGCCAGAACTTTAAAATATTCTGAGTTGTTTAACCTGCAACACCAACAGAAATCCCTGCCAAAGAACCCAAGTATTATGGTATGGCAAAATGCCTGTGCAATATGTGCTGTAAGAATCCATAGGAAAGCCTCAAAAAATTCTTCCTTGTACTCATGATCTTTTGGATCCAACCCACTGACCTTCTGAAGTCAGTTAGATTTCTTTCCAACAAGACCATCTCCCACTATTTTGGATGCTGCATAAGCCTTGGTGACAACAGTGTACGAAAATAACCTTTCAGTTCAGTTTGCATGAAAACAAACCCAAGTTTGCAAAGTTTTCCATGCTTGGGAGAAAAAGCACCAGAGGACTTTAAAAATTTTGTTTTGTTTTGTTGACATGAACGTGGAAGAAACCAAAACTAACTGATTGGTTTTCTCCTATATGTCTGGCTTTGTATCCCTTTCTCTTTAAACATCTTGGTGATGAACTAGAATGGTCACCTCTTCCCATCCTCACCTCCCGTGCTCCGGGTGTTTAACAGGACCATGGAAGGCAGGTACATCAAGAGTCTTCTTCATGCTGGTAAAAGCTGTCCTTACTTACTTTGCCTGGCGCAGGTGGACAAGCATTGCAGTTTGGTTGAATTTGCAAAGTTTCCTGTTCAAGGCAGAACAAACTTGAGATACCAACAATTTAAATCCAGGAGAAAGGAATTTGCCAGTCTGTAATAGCATGGCGTATGATGGAAGTCCTGTATGAGGAAGTATAAAGAATCCAGCTTGCTGTGTTTTTCCTAGAATTATGAACTTCTCTAGTATAGAAACAGTTAAAAGCAGTATTTCTCTGAACACTGCAAAATCTACTGTATTTCCTAGGCCTTAAGTGGATTGGTGCCTGGGACTAAATGAGGTTGGCAAGATTTTTTTCTTGCTGAATATGATATCCCCACAGAGCAGGTTTTCCCAATACGAATATATTTGCCCCCCTTTTTTTATTTTCAGAAGCTATAAAAAACAGCTTTATCTCTAAAGAGCAAATAACACCAAGCACTCATAACAGATGCCAAGAAATGTTTCTGTTTGGATTTTGGAAAATAAAAATTCAACTGTGTTCAATAAAATTCAGAAGCCGTTTTCCTCTGTGGAAATTAAAGGAATGCAAGGAAGTATAGCAAGAGAATGACCTTCCTAATTAAAGCTGTAGCAACTGCAGGAATCCGGTTTTTACAACCACCTCGATCTCACGGTGCCGAGAACAAAGCCATCCCCCATTAATATTTTATTTTCTCTTTTCTTCCACTCTAACAATGCTCTGTGTTCTGTGTGAGCCCTGGAAAAGACATGCAGAGCTATGTTAATTATGGTTTAAATAATTGACACCCTGATTGTGTTGTACCTTCCGAATTGTATGTGGCGTGTCACTAGTTCTACACATAATTACATCTATTCACTGCCACAATTATTTTGCCACTTAAGTTATTGACTACAGTTGGAAGCCCTGCAGAATCTCACAGGAAAACAAGGATGAGCTTCTCCAGTAAATGACCTTTGCTAACTCTGCCTGGTTCTTAAAAAGGTGGTTTGGGGTCAGCAATGGAAGTTGGGAAATGGCCTCCACTGATACATCAGATTTAAGCCTGGGATAGACAATCTAGTGTCTTCCAGATGTTTTGCACACCAGTTCCTAAAATCCCTTGCCATTTGCCATACTGGGAGCTGAAGTGCAAAACATCTGGAGAACACTTGATTTCCTACTGTACTTTGATACTTTTCTGTTCCTTACAATGTCTCTTTGTTGCGGCTGCGTTGGTGGAACCAGGAGATACCTTTGTCTCACACCATCTTCAGTACCTGAAGTCCAGACTGCAAAGGTAATCTATAGTAAGCCTTGAGGTTCAGAAAACTTGAGCCCTTGTCAGGACCCACATCAAAACAGGGTGCCAACCAAAAGCCTTCTCAGAAATCCCCATCCCTTCACCACTATACTTTTCTTGTTGACCTCCACTCTTTGACCAGAAGACAGTGGTGGTGCGGAAGAGAGGCAATAGATGCCTAGAAAGCAAGCAGGTGATTGTAGTACAGAAGAAGAGGAGAAGTAAGTGACTGGGCTGGTGAGAGAGTAGCTCTACACACTGAGGGAGAGAGACTCATTGAGGGTAACCTGCCCAAGGACTCTCCAAAACCTGGAGCTGGTACTGGTAAGATCCACCACAACCCACCTGTTTTTCTCATCATGAACCACTTTGAGAAGTGCCACACTAATTCCTTCTTTACAACAACTTATCTTAGTGACATGTTACAAGTCTGTTATTAAATAGGTCCAGTGATTTATTGGTTTTCACTTTGGTGATAAGTTGAAGAACATCATCTTCTGTTACCACTACTGGTCTCAATTCCTCATACATCCTTCACAAAAACATCAGCCCAGGCACAGATACCTGTCCTACATCTTATGGAGGGAATGCCTGAGAACCACTTCATAGTGGAATTTTGCCTTCTGGTGGAAGAACGTTTATGACCCCTGTTATAAATTAATCGGGCTTTTCTTCACATTGCCAGAGACATCTACCGTGTTGTGTTAGCTTGTCCCCCACACACAGACACATTTCCTTATTCTGTTAAGGTGGAGAGGCCAAAGCTGCTCTCACCCAAGAGCTGGAGAAACATCACACTGTGGTTGACCATTTCTGACCAAAGCAGAAGAGCAGGCATGATTATAGGCTTTCCAGATTTAACCTGAGATGTGTTAATGGCATATTATCAAAGGTAAATCCTATTACAAAAGGGGTTATTCAAAGGAAATATTTGAACAATGTAGACACCAGTCCTAACTGAGGCTGCAAGATCTGAAGCTTGGGTAGACCCCCCCCCCTCCAATTTTTATGTCAAGTTCTTCATTAGAAAGAAAATAACTCTCACATTTCCTTGTGCTGAAAACTCAGCTCTGCATTCCTATTTTGGGATCTGCCTCAGATATTTGCCATTATTATACTCTTGACATTTTTTTAATTAATATTTCTGGGTCATTAAGAGCAAGCAACCAGAGTTTAGCAAATTCTCACTGTGATTTTTGGAAGATATCATTGAATGTTGGCTGAGTTGTTCCAAAAGCATAAATGTAGCAAGATGTTCCCAAGACCTGCTAATTAGCCACCTTCTTGTTTGTTGATGCAGCTCTTTTGCCAACAGGACTGCTGTGCAAACACTCTTTCCAGTCAAATGTATGTCCCTAAATGCTAATTAAAAATAAAAATTTGGTCCCCCATTGATGATTCTTCAAAGAATTGCTCCTGTTTTTGTTGTTCTTTCCTAATTAAGCACATATGAAGGCAGATACACATCAAATGTTATCAGAACATACCTTCAACACAACAGGCAACCCAAGCAAACTCTCTTCTATGTGTTTTGCATGTCCTTTGTCATGGAGAGGCTTAATACTTTTTGGGCATCAGTAAGGTCTGGGTGGCAGAATTAGGGATTTAGCCCAGTCAGGTTTCTTAGGATTACCAGGCTTCTCTATGGATGGGGGGCATTATCAAAGTTGTGGACAAGGCAAGCTCAAGTTGGTGCAGGGGCCAGAAGACCCTGAGATGCACCAACTTTTGAATGCAAATACAGCTCAGATGCTACAGAAAGGGAAAGCATCCAGGAAGGACTGCTTTTAACCAGAGATACTGGGCTTATCTTACTTTGCAGCTATAGTGGTCAAATGAAAGTACACAAGAAGAACAGGATCAGTCCCAACATTCTATCTAGTCTTGCGCTTTCTTCATGCATCCATCATTTCAGCATGCTGGAAACAAATCTGCTGATGCTTTGGCATATTTAAGTTAAGAATAGTGGCATCTTTGCTCAGCCAGCATGGGGAGAAGTCATTCATCCTAGCATCAGCAGAGTACCTGGCTTTGTGTGGTGTGTGTCATCTTCAAGGGGGTTGGTGCTTGCCATGAGAAGCTCCTTGGCCAGCACTGGCCAAGTCTCCGGCTTGGGGTTTGCAGCACGCGGAAGGGCATGGTCAAAAGAGTGGCCAGGTGAGTCTTGGCTTTGCACAGAACACATTATTTCTACTGGGGCATTCACTGGGTAATGCTGGGACAGACTCTCAGATCGTCCATCTTCATTCTTGTTGCTATCTTCAAAGTCCAGTCAGGGATTACAGCAAGGAGACTCTGGAAATATTCCTCATGATAGCTAACCTGAGACAGAGTTAATAGTTGGAAACAATTCACACAACTCTTTCTTGGACTTTTTTTCTCCAGGGAGGGAAAGGGGTCTCCTTTTGTCAACATGGGTGACCTGGTTATGTGCATGTTGAAATGGTCCCCATGCAAACCATGCTTGTGCAAAAGACAGCCCTGGACACACACAGCCAGGGGGGAAGGTACTTACAAACTCTCTGATACTGAATGCTAACTCAACAGAGAGACACAAGCAATCACACTGCTCAGCGTGAGCACCTGATAAAATTATTTTCTAGCATGTATGTCACATCTTCAACTTCATATTTCAAGTGTAGACACTAAAAAAAATCTTACCAACAATGTACGGTGGTCTGATCAATGGAAACCATTTTGGATCCCTGACTCTCTTCTGTATTCTCTCATTCATTAAAGAGGGCAACTTTGTTTGCAATAGGGATATAACTTCGGAATTTCATGAAATATTTGAGAAGGCACACATATGCTGACCAGACTGTTTGACCTTATTTCATTTGGTAGCCTATCAATCCAGAGCCATCTGGTTATATGCATTGCATTCACGCTTTTTTGGCCACCCCTTCCTGTTAGCAATTAAAAGTTCCTCCTCAGCATTTATTTACAAACCTTTCCAGGTACATTGTTTTAATGGAGGTGTGAGCCATGTGTAGAGCAATTTTCCAGGGTTATCTTCATCCCCCATTGGCATGGTCACCAAGAGACTGGGAGGTTTCTTGTGCATGGAATATACACACTGAATTTCCCTTTTGTCACCAAAATTACAGCTGCCCTTTCAATGGCAGTGGGGAAAAGAGGGGCACTCCGATTTGCTGGACCAAAACTTAACATGCATTAGGTTCCAGAATATTTTGCCTTAAAAGATGCACGAATCAGTACTTTACTCAACAAGCTATCATAATGTTACACAATGCATGCACTGGGTCCACAATATGGCTGCACACCTTACTTTATTATGTTTCGCTAGAGCAAAAAGCTGCCATGAATTTAAGAGACAACATTGTCTTTTCTTGCTCTCCACCCCCCTCCTGGCTTTCCTTCCCTACCAAAAGGGGGAAAAAGTCATTAAATTTGACAAGAATGGTACATTTTATAGTAATTACTCTGGAACACAAAACAAAACCTATCCAGCTTCACAATGCCTATGAATGTCCTAATGCACTGAAGATTGGTTTTACATTCTGTTTGAAGGAAACTGATTAATTGGTTCTTTGTACCTCCAAATTGAATGCACAGTGTAACCTGGTTGTTTTCAGAGCTGAGAGCCTTGGGGGATGCCAGACCTTGGACAGGAGACTGGGATGTAGAAGAGTCCCCAAACTATTGTGTGCAGCGAGCTGCAAAAAGTCATTCAGAAGAGAAACACTTTCCCATCCTTTATTTATTTGCATTGAAATATTTATCTGTGATGTGAGGCATTCATAATAGATTGTCAATCTCCTGTGCTTTGTGATCAAGCTGGGTGACTCGCTTTGTACTTCAAGCATCCTTTCTGCCACAAACAATTTCATAATTTGTGCATTTACAATATATAAATGATTCCTTACATACCCCTTGATTTTTTCCCCTTTTTGGTGGGAGAAGGGGGGAAGTCCCCTGGAAAAGAAATGTGCAACCTTCTAATTTTCTCCATCTGGAGAGGGGGAAAATATATCTCACCTAGGTAAATTATTAATTTGGGGACTTGAAGATTAAAACTCAATCAGCCTTGAAAATTCATGTCTTGCTGCACTTTCCTGATAATTGAAGGAAATTATTTATGTAGCATAGATTAATATTGTTTCATGTTCTACCTGACATACCAGATTAAAATATGACTTTGAAACAGAGATAGCTTGGGACCAAACTATGCAACACAGGCTGCCTTGTCCTCAGAAACTACTGCGAAAGAGCCTTAGCACTTAGTCCTTCTAAATAAATACAGAAGAGAAGAAAAAGGCATGGGCTGGACCTACAGGCTGATGATAAGAGCATGAGGAACAGCAAAGGAAGATCTGGAGTATGATGCCTTCAACCCTAGAAGGCCTATGCTGCCCTCAACCTTTGGGTCATGCTCTTGTTGCCAACACTCACAAGACTAGAGCAAAGCCCTTCTTGAGGTCTCACAGGATTCACTGCAGGTCTCTGCAATGAAGCTGGCAGGCTGAATGCTCAAACTGCAAGTGAGGTTAATCATACTGCATGTAGCTGAGTAGTCTTTCCTTGGATCAAGGCCAAAATGCAGCACAAAGGGAGGATTCAATCTCCTTCCAGCACCCCGCAGAAAGGTTTACCCCTCTCCTTCCATGCCCCTCTCCTTGTATTGGGATTGTCCCAATACAAATTGGGGCCATGCAAATTTATGCTCATGTGCTGAACACATAGCTTGACCCAGGGGAAGGTCAAACATTTGGGAGCTTGATATAGGCCAATGGTATTCAGCTGGCTCTATGATGCCATTGGGCTCCTTAGACTGGAAAGGCCAAGCTCTTAATGGAGAGTCCTTAGACTGGACTGGAAGCTTATCTGGTCAGGCATCCTGTTCCCCCATAGTGGCCTGGGAGAGTTAGCTGAAAAACAAGACCCAAGAGTCTCACCCACTGCTCTTCCCCGCTAGCTTCTATTTAGATAGTTGTTCAAATAGGAGCGGTGCCTACAGGACCCTCCTCTAGCCCAGCATCTAGGGAGGCTAGAAGGCAGCTATCACAGAAGATAGTTGTCTATTTTAAGAGCTTCCACAGGACCTCCTCTGATCGAATGGCTGAGATGTCCAATTCCAGTATAAACATGAAAGAGCCATAAGAAAACTTGGCTGTCCGTTGTTAGACAGCAGACTTAGGAGAGGTATTTTAACCTCTAAGAAAGGACCAGGAGGGAGTGCATAAAAGCTAGGAAACAACCAAGCAACAGGAAGCTGGGTCAAAGGGATGAGACCATTTGGGCACCCCAGGAGGGCAGTATGTGCCCCAATGCCTACAGCTATGCACCCCAACCCAAGCTTCAGCGACTTTCCATCCAACCTGGGTCTTTTCTACACGGAAGTCCATGAAGATTCAGGGTTCAGTTTGGGACTTTTGCCTGGACAATAATAATCTTCCCTTACTTGTTCTCCAGATAAACTTCTGAGCTTTTACCTCTAGGTTGATTCCTGGCTCACCACACCTGGTCTTGTCAACGCAGATAAATACAAGCATCTTATTTCTTATTTGAGATGTTTGCAGGCGAATCAAGTCTATTGGTAAGTGATGTCTGGCAAGCAAACCTGAATTGGCCGTCTTCTGCTTCTGTTTCTGCTTCACACTCCACAATAAATAAATGCATGGATAAAAACAATTGAATGCAAAACTGGGCATTGTAGAACTTAATTCTCTCGTCAGAACATAACACATTTGTGTCAGTGGTGGGAAACCCTGCATAAATAGGGCATTCAATTATTAATGTGAATGACTCTAGCTGGTCATTAATTAGCATTTTAAATTCCATCGATTAGCGCATTAATCTTATTTTAGGGAGGGAAGAAACTTTTAAAAGATGCATCCAGACACATTCTCCAATTTCAGCTTTTGAAAACCTGTATTTATTTTTTTTTACACATCTTAATATCATTCATCTGCTAGATTGCTATGTCCTACAAGACTTTCTTGAATGTTTAATTATTTACTTTACAAATGCAAGATGTTGTCGTGATATTTGTAAAAGAGTTGGCAGCGGGGGTCGGGGGAGGAACCAGGATGTGGAACATACAACGTAGCATTAGCAACTTACTCAACTCTTGACAAGAGGTTGGGATTTGTGGACTGAAGGAAGAAAGGAAATTCCGAACAAGAGCTTAACAATGCCAGGCTAGATGTATACAAGTGAATATTCAATAAGCACTGGGAATAGCATGCAAAAGTAATAACATAATTTACCATTCTGTATGAAAGAGACATCTGAGAAGGGGTGGCTTGTTATGATTTTTTCCTTGCTTTCCTATTTCTGTTTAAGATAATGCTTGGAATCCTTTGCTGGCAGGCTCAATCCAACCAAGAAACAGTTTACATTATCCTTTACAGAAGAAACATTTACTTATTTAATGATTGGTTATTTACTTTGGTGATTAATTATTCATCCCTCTCTGAGAGATTACTGTGCCTCACTGGTATGGCTCTATCAGATTCTTGGAGCATTTGCCAGGCAGTCATAACAGAGAAGAGTTTTGATGAACAGAGCACCCCAACCACAAAAAGCAGATGGTAGCACTTAAATGCATATGTGCCCCACTTGGCTTTGAGTGAGGTTGTGCGGCAGATTGAATGAATGATAGATTTCTTGGCCTGCTAAAATGAACTGGGAGAAAAGGCCAGTTGCTGGAAAGTTTCAACCCTAGAATGGGTAATCCCTATATTTATGGTGGCCACTCATTTCTACAAACACTAGTCAGGTGAAATGGGGAAGGAACCATCCAAGCCCAGGTGGCCAAGAGCTATGATGTCATGCAGGAACACTTTTGATACCCTGACCCAAATGTATGGGGCTTTAGAGGATAACCTCCTTGAATCTGAACCTAAAAACATGAAAAAAGCCCTGCTGGATCAGATCCAAGGTCCGTCTAGTCCAGCATTCCATACACACAATGGCAAACCAGCTGCCCACAGGACCACTCAACCGGGATGGATGCAAGGCCTCTGCCTGCCCAAGCTCCTCAGCAATTGGTGTATGTAGGCTTGTAGTTTCTGGTGAAGGAGATAGCCCATAGCCAGTGGGCTATGGGCCAGGAGGTTAGTAGCTATGGAGAGCCTCCTCCCTTGCTGGAGGACCAGAAACCTCCTGAAAGTCACTGTGGTACCAACATGCTCCAAGCAGTTTGGCAGCAGAAATATCTAACACCCTGTAGTTTCTAAACTCCTTCATATGTGGGTAATCCATTGCAAAAGCCCAGGCTGGATGTAGCTGAACCCAGAATCTGAGTACATGCACACACGCATGCACACACACACCTTGCAAGAATGCAGGTATTAGGGTTGTAGGGATGTAGGGATATAGGAAGCAGTTCATCTACTAAGCAAGGCTGCTCGGGTTGGCAGTGACTGGCATGCCAGCTGCTCCACAGGGTTTCAAGTGAGAGCTTTTTCTGCTGTCTCTCAAGATAACAGGGACCTTCCCCATGCCAAACAGGTACTCCACTGCTAACCGTAGCTGTTTCAGTGTCTTTTGGAGACACTGAAAGAGGTGAGAGATAATTTCGAAACAAAGGCTGTTGACCCTTATGAGGAGGAAAGACTGTGCTTGTAGTCTCCTTTTTTAATTCCTTGTACACTAAGACACTCGAAGTTCATGTGCTCTGCCTTTCTAGATTTCCTGATTTACATGACATCAACACAGACGTGTGGATTACAAGACCAGCCTATCCCATATGAACTTCTGGGCCAATTAAGATTTTCTTTGGAGATCTACCTCTGGGAGTCCCTTTCCTACAGAGGCAAGACACTGCAGCTATGGGCAAGACCTTTCCAAAGGTGCCTCTCCTTTTCTGCATTCCAAAGACAACTGCCACAGTAGCTGATTCACATATGGAGGCATGAATCTAGCTTAGGGGATGTAGAAAAGGCTTTGCAGCACCCATATCTCTGTTCTCTGTCCATCCATACTGCTGTCTCCCAACTCAGCACCTCCTGCCAGAGGTAGTTGTCTCATTCTGACTAATGGTAGGACCAGCCATGGAGATCTTCTTCTGTGGGACCACCATGGAATCTCCACCCTACAGCACAATTCATAGCAGGCTTATTCAGGAGAAAGCCCCATCAAATTCTGCAGAGCTTTCCTCCTAATGGAAGGACATTTAGGAATGCATCTTTGGCCCCAAACAATTTTACCTGGAATTGGCAATGCTGCCATTTAGGCAGTTTGTCTTGAACTTTAATCGCGTTAATGATTCCTGGGTGTTATTTTGGGTTTCCGTCTTATTTGGGCCTCAATTATCTATTTTGTTTGTTGGCATTTTATGTGTTTTATCGATCTGCAAGCTACCTAGAGAGATTTTATCCTAGAAAGTAAAGGTAGGAATTGTAAGCATAAATAAATTGAGTTGATCAATCCACCAGTTTAAAACTTACTGTTGTCTGCTTTCAATTTCTGCAGATAAGCAAAATGGAAAAGTGCAACTTTTATCAAACATTCTGCCTAGAAAAGTAGGAGGGGGCTGACCGAGGGCAAGTGAGCTCATTGGATCCACTGAGCCCAGAATTGCCCCAACTGGCTGGCAAGTTGTGCTCATCATTCTTTCCAACAGCTTTCCAGGATGCTTTGATCACCTGATCATGGTAAAGTCTGCTATGGGCCAATCTGATCAGGAGCTCTGAAACCAGTATCCATGGGCTTTTGCATTCTGTGGGTGCAAATTGTAGACAAACAATACATAAAATACATTTTGACACAGAGAGAGAGATGTTTAGAAATATTATTTTGACAGAAAATAGACATATAAGTATATATTTAAATACAGCTTTTTACAAAATCCAAAATGATGTGAGAAAAGAGCAAACATATGGATGAGCACATGTGACAATGAATGGAAATAAACAGATTTTCTGGTACATACCTGAAAATATCAGGGTCTGTAGCCTCAGGTTCTCTATCCCTGGGCCACCCCAGGTCTGGAAGGAAGGCAGATTTCCAGATGTTTTGGACTTCATCTCCCGGAGGCCCTTGCCAGCATGGCCAACACTTAGGAATGTTGAGGACTGAAGTCCAAAGCATCCAACAATGTATTTGCTGCTCACTGCTTGTCTACATGGACTAGTAGTATTTCTTTAGAATTTTAGACAGGAGTTTTGAGCCCTACATGGAGACTTCAGGGATCAAACCTTTGCATGAAAATTTATGGGCCTTACCACCAAGCTATGAATCATCTTCTAGAGATTACTATATTTCCTACACAAAATACAGCAGCATCTACATTATCAGTAACTCCCTGATTAGTCTAATAGTTGAATATAATGAATATATGAAATAACTTAACTTCTCTGGGGTGGAGAGAGAACTTCCAAGGCTGGAAAACTTTCAGGCAAGTGATGTGTGTCTCTTTTGGTTAGGAATATAATGAAAGCATCAGCATGTATTTCCCACAAGACATTCATTCATCAAGTGTTCGCTTTCTTTTTTGGTTTTAATTCTTCTGCTGAAAAACTGAGTGTCACTTTCCTGTTATTGTCACTGGGAAAAGTACAGAAAAAGAGAAGCAAAGAGAAGGGTGGAGGGCAGGGAGAGAAAGAAACAATTGGTATTTTTCCCCCTTACAAAAAATAAGAAGGCAGAAAGAAAGGAAAAGAAAGAAGTAGTGAATCAAAAACATGACTTCATGTTTTCGAGAAGAAGGGCCAACTTTTTATATTATAGTAACAGCTTTGAGATCAGCAGCTCTGGGATTACATGGCAGAGGTTTGTAAAAAAAAAAAATCAATAGCTGATGCTGTTCGGAGAAAGGAAAAGAAAGGACAGCTAACTAGACCAGATTGTAACAGTTCTGCAAGCTGCCACACTGTTCACCTTATAACGGCGCAACCCTGCAAATTATTAAATAATAAATCACAAAAGTCGAACAGTCTTGGGTGGACAGAATGTGTTTGACTGTAAAGGAGACAGAGAGCCATGAATTATTCACATCTCAAGCAAAGATAAAACAAGCCAGGAAGAAATGAGAAGAATTCTTCCAAACAGGTTCTCCTGTACTGAAATATACCTTTTGATTACTGGTACATTTTTTCTGTCTGTGTTGGGGGGGGGGGGTGTATAGAGTTCCAAGTGGTCAGAGTCATGCTAGAAGAAAACAGAATGGGAAGGGGCGAGGAGGAACCCAACATTAATAAGTAACCTGGAAGAGATGTGTGTGCATGTACAATAAATGTTATGTTTTGAATTTTTTTAAAATTCTTCAATGGAATGGGGGGTTACTTCTCCCCAGTACTGTCACCCCTTCTGTGGAAACTGTTCATCCATTGAACCCCCCTCCCCACCCCCAGCTATGGGTTACTTCTTTACTTTATTTCATTTTTAATCAGATATTATTTCAACAAATTTAGCCAAACAAAAAATGGATAATATACATATACAGGCTACCACAAAGGTTGGATATATCACTGGCAATCAGTACACATGGAATCGATGCATTTATATATTGCATAAATATAAGGAGCAGAAGTAGTTATGCATAAGGGAATATGGTACCAGAAGTAGTTATACATACGTTACAACAATGGCAAGCCAAATATTAATGCATACACAGGGGTCAGCTAAATGCCACTTGCTCAAATGTCAAAAGAGTCCATAAACCATCAATCTATTGTGTTATCAGGGTAGCCATTTATTCTTCCATTGTTGTCACATTTGCCACTTAGCTATAAAATGGGTGTGGAAAATCCATTTACATTGACCTTACATCCAAGAGCCAGGTAGATAAATAAGTAAAATATCTGCACCCATAAATGTGAAAGACTTATCCAGTACCACAGTTATCTGTATTATAACCTTCTCCCCAAGAGTGAAAGAAGCATTCACACTACACAGTTCCAAGTATTAGTCAGCTTGACTTTACTGAAAAGAAGTTGTGGCATCCAATATACAGAGAGCAGAAGTTTTTGCTAGATGAGACACATCCTAAGATCCAATGGCATTCCAAGATGGATGCTATTGCAGCATTTCTTTGGTTGTTGTTGTTGCTAGTTTCGAAGTTGCGTCCGACCTACTGCGACCCCATAGACAACATTCCTCCAGACCTACCTGTCCTCCACCATCCCCCGGACCCCACTCAAGCTCACACCAACTGCTTCAGTGACGCCATCCAGCCACCTCATTCTCTGCCATCCCCTTCTTCTTTTGCCCTCAATTGTTCCCAGCATTAGGCTCTTCTCCAGGGAGTCCTTTCTTCTCATTAGGTGGCCAAATATTTGAGTTTCATCTTCAGGATCTGGCCTTCTAAAGAGCAGTCAGGGTTGATCTCCTCTAGGACTGACTGGTTTGATCGCCTTGCTGTCCAAGGGTCTCCTCCAGCACCATAATTCAAAGGCCTCAATTCCTCGGCACTCAACCTTCCTTATGGTCCAGCTTTCACAGCCATATATTGCAACTGGGAAAACCATAGCCTTGCCTATATGCACTTTTGTAGGATGGTCTAATTCAGAATTCCATTCTTGCTCAAGAGCCTCCACATAATTTTTTTCATCAGCAATAAGTGATAACACAGCCCATATTGTATGGTGCTATACGTGAGAAGCCTTGTAACTTCGAAAAGTGGAGGAAACACTGAAACAGCAGAAGTTGCAGGACCAAACTTTTCAAGCACTATGCACCAAACAAGGTCCTCCCTCTTTTTACCCCAGACTTCTAAACTCTTGTCAACTGCCCTACTTTAATTGTCATGCCCAGCTCTTCTTCTCCACTGAGCTAGAATCTGAAGCCATTCAGAATTTGATTTATCTGATTCAGGCCATATCTAAGGCCATTTTCCCTTTCCCTTTTCCCTTCAGAATATAGCTAAACAAGTACTGCTCTGACAGAAACAATACAAGGTTAAGGCCCATGCAGATTGTCAATTCACTGATCCGAAGAAGTGGCAGTAAAACATGCAAACTTCACCCTGCTATGGACAACTGGATCAGAATCTCCCAGTGAGCTTTGTGGCTGCATGTGGAATCAATGATTGTGCCTGTTATCTAGAGTCTATTGTTGTCTACTGGCTCTTGTCTCTAGTTTCTGAATGTTTCTGTTAATTTTAGATATTTTGAAATATTTTTTACATGAATGGGATAGAAGAGCCCAAACAAACAAACAAACAAACAAAGAGTGATAAAACCCTAATTATTTTTATTCTTGCTGTCAGCTATTTTGAGCTCTCTAAAGGAAAGCAGATTATAAATGTTTAAAATAGAATGAATCTTTTATTTATTTATAGAGTTTGCCTCAGACCACAGGTGTTGGGGACGGGAAATAGTGACAAGATGTTGTAGGACAGGGTGTACTTTGCCACAAGTTCTGTCCTATACCACTTGAGAGCTAGGTTGGTGCTTTTGGCACAGAGGGGATTGCCATCATTCAAGCTGAAGAAAGTTTCTGTATGAGATGAGTCAACATCATTTCCTTCACCTCAACCAGAAAAAAATTACTAGGGATGTCCCCATTTCCCTCTGAATATGGGGGTTCCATTTACCTTTCCTCTCAAAGGAATGTAGGACAGCCACTTTGCTGAAGAGAAGCTGTTCTAGGTCTGGTCAATGCTTGGAGGACATGTCCACCTGGCAATCTCATGCAGCCATCTCACATTCCACAATGGAAGAAAAATAATATGAACGCAATAATTAATAAATATACAAGGAAATGCTGACATGCGACCGGTTGTGTCCAACATCTTCTTTCCTGGTGACTGCCACTATATGTGATGGAGGCAGTTTCCCTCAATTTATTTGGCAATGTGAAAAGGAAGACTCCACCTTGTCTGCTTTGAGGTTCAAGGACTGAATTCCATTTTGGAATTGTTCTTGGGGACAACATTCCAATGGTAGATGGGGATGAAAGCAAAAGAAATGGAGTGAAAACACCAAAATACCATCAGTCTCTTTAGCATAAACCTAGGAACTAAGCCATAGGAGAACCATTTGAACTTTTTAGAATGGATATGAAAATGTCTTAATGCCACGCAAGTGTCAGGGGATTACTGGTAAGGGGGAAAGAGTTTGGGCCAAGGAGAAGAGTCATGACCACCCAGGAAGCCTCATAAGACCAAACTGGGAACCCAAGGAAGTAGATTTGACCCATGGCTCTGTGATTCAACACCCTTGTTCAGGATGCATGGGTACTTCATAATTTCTTCTGCTAGGAAGTTCTGTAGAGGACCTGATTGTACAACTTGGATATTTCTTTTCGAAATACCTGAATTTCAAGGTGGTACAGTCAATTAGCAAAGACGTGAATCTGAGGTGATTATTTATAACCTTTTCTCACTCTCTCTCTCTTTTCTTTTCCTGAACAGGTTATATCAGAGTCATTGGAGAAATCATCTTGCAGAAAGACCAGAGGAGCACATTAAGAGTTGGACTTACTTGAAAGTCTATGAAATTATATTTTAAAAAATACCATTCAGAATAAACACTAATGACATGGCTTTTCATTGATGTTTAATTCAGAAATGAAGTTAACACAAGCTCACTGGTCTTAAACAGCAGATGAGGAGGGCTCCTTTCCTCTTAATAATTTGTTTAAACTGAATTTCAGAATGAAAAGTTAATTTGCTTTTAACAACCAGAAGAATTTCTAAGGTTGGCAGGGTGAGGGAGTACACTTTACATCATTGGTTCTCTCTCTCTTTCTCTCTCTCTCGCTCACTTTCCTTCTTTCCGAAATACTGATGCTTTCTGGCAAGTTAAAAAAAAGAGCACCAAGCACTTGTCAGACAAAGGGATTCAGGAAGTTTCAGGGTAGCATTTCAACTGCTGTTTCTCTTTTTCTCAGCAGATGTAGTTCAGTGCCAGTGATTTTGAGCTGGGCAAAGGCCTCTCCATGTATAAAGAGAGCTTTGCTGAAGTCTCACAACGTGAGTAATGTAAGCACAAGAGGTTTCTCTTTTCTCCCCTCAACAGCACTGTGTTCAGCATTGCGTATTCCCCAAATGCCTGGAACTTGCTGAGAGCTTGTTTAGGTTTGGCTTCCTTAAAAAATAAAAAGGAAGAGATACATGGTTTGTATTTGAGATTATGGTTGAGACCTGAGGTCTTCAATCTCAGGAAAGTCTGATAAGACTTGGTTTAGAATGGAACCCCAGCCTTTTTGCATCCATGGACACATCTGGAATTCTGAGAGAGCATCATGGGCACATTCACAGAATGGCTGTCATAGAACATTAATTACTCAGAAGGCAAAATGGGGAAGTGGGCATAAAAGAAATCTTTTCAAGCTCTTAATTGCAAGGCAGAGGTACAATCTGGGCTGTTGTAAAACAAAACAATGAAACAAAAGCACTCATTTGAACCAAAATGAAGATGGTGATGGAGGAGAGCAATCTTCAACATCTCAGCTTCCCAGTTCTGGAAAGCGGTGGGCACCAAAACAGGTGCCTGCAGACCTGTTGGTGGCTACAGATGCCATGTTGGAGACCCAGGCTTAGAGAGTTGCTCAAGATTGCAGGTATGCAGGTTACAGAAGAGAAAAGGACCTTGCCATATTGGCCCGTGGGATTGTCTGACAGGGTGAAGCCTCTGGATTGGCCCATTTCATATGCAGACACTAGAAGAATGGCCTTCTCTGCTTACCTGAAAAATGGAGCAGTAGCATGCACTTCCCACATTCCAGCTTCTTAAGCACCTGCTCAGAGATCCTCCAACCTAGATTTAGATACCAAGGCCCAAGCATTTCATTGACTTCCTAACAAAACTCCCAAGTCTCTGGGGACCTGACCTGAACTCATTCACTCCATTGCCACATGCCCTTCCTTCCTTAAGATGCATAGGAATGACAACTGGATTAATTATCAATTTTATTGACCTAGTGAAAGTTAATATATCACCAAGCTAAGATGATATCCACCCTAGAGTTCTTAAAGGACTCAAATATGACCATCTTACCACATATGGAACATGTCGCTAAGATCAGTGTCTGTACCAGAGGACAGGTGAATGGGCAATATAATACTATTTTTAAAAAGTGGAAAGGGGCAGAGGGTTGGATCCAAGAAATTACAGGCTGGTCATCTTAGCATCTTCTCTGCATGAACTGGTTGAAAACATTATTAAAGATAGGATCAGTAAGCACAGAGAGGAAGAAGCCCTGCTGAAAAAGAATCAGTGTGGCTTCTGCAAAAGTAAGTCCTTCCTCACAAACCTGTTCAAGTAGTTTGAGAGTGTCAATCAGCAGAAAGGCGAGATGATGTAGCAGACACTGTTTACATGGATTTCCTAAAGACTTTTCACAGTGTCCCTCACCTGACTCCTGAGCAAACAGCCATGAAACAAGAGGCGGGGAGCTTGTCTTATGAATCAGTAACTGTTTATGAACAGAAAGCAGAGGGTGGGAATGAATGGTAGTTTCTCTCAATGGAAGGTTGTAAACAGTGAGATCCTACAGGGTTCTGTATTAGAACCAATGCTTTTCAACTCATTCATAAATGATCAGAAATTAGATGTAAGCAGTGAAATGCTAATGACACCAAGCTGTTTAGGGTGGTTAAAACCAAACGGGATTGAGGGAATCTCCAAAGGGACCTCTCCAAGTTGGGAGAATGGGCATCAAAATGTTATCAGAGGTGGCATACCTGCCTACACCAGTTACTGGGGGTCTTTGCAGGAGCAACTCTCTTATCCACCATTCTTGAGAGATCCAGAGGGAGGCTTGTTGGCCACTCTGTGCTGGACTGGGTGACCACTGGTCTGATCCAAGCTGCCCTATCTTACATTCCTATGGTCACTCTTGGCTTAAGCCTGTCGGCGTGATCCACTTGTCCATAGCCCTAGGACCTGGTTCATTCTTGACAGTCGTCTATTGCTCACTCTGATGAAAAGCTGAACGGGCACAAGCAAGAGCTCATCATGCTCATAGGAACAACGCTTGACCCTGGTTTGCAGCAATGCAAAGAACTCACACTCTCAGCTTTTCGTAGCTGTAATAGGAAAAACAGACGTGATTTTGAAAGGCTTCTCTTCCGCATGATCTAAATTATTGCCAGTAGGTTACTGAAAAGACATTGTAATGTCTGAATTAATGGTTGGTGTACTGTTACTTACAAAGGAAATCAATAGAAATGGTTTAAAATATTAAGGAGACATGGGGGAGGGGCCCGTTAGCTTTTTAAAAAAGATGATGTAAAACAGGTGTGTGAGTGTGTGTTTGTGTGTGTGTGTTTTCCTTTTAAAGACGAACAGTATGCCAACAAAACAAATGTTCCCATGTTAAAACATAGCTTTTGTTCACTGAAAAATGAATGTTTTCATTATTCAATTTATTAGGTCACCTTAAAAAAATGGCTCTCCATTCCTACCTCTGCAGCTGATGGATTTATAGCAAAATCTGTTATTTTACCTACATTTTGTTGCTAAAAAGGATATCTTAATATAACAGCTGATACTTTTTAAATCCACATTGAAACAACTGTTGGGATTTTTTTAGTGGTGTTGTAAAACTCTTTGTAGGGTATTCATAGAAAATGTTTTATTAATTGCCATATGTTTATTGATTTCTCTTTCATGTTGGTTCTTTTGTTCTTTCTTTGTAGTGGCAAAAGATCTCTCTGCATCATCATTTGCAACTTATCTAAAATGTCAAAGGTGTTCTTTTGAAGTTTATTATAGATCACATGTTTTACAGGCCCTGACTTTGGCATATTTACAAAAAAAGAAAAAAAAAGTCTAAACTTTGAAAGCTCACAAAAGAGCAGAAGCTGTATTAGCAAAGGATAGGAAGAATTTTATTTTGTGTGTAGTTTTTTTCTTCCTTCGCTTTTTAGTTTCACTGGAATTTAAACCATCTTGTGCTAAGAAAATATTGATGCTAGAATAATTTGTGTGAGACCTTTTACTTTATAATCTTGTTCAATCTCATGTTTCTGCGAGCTAATTAAGGGTGCTGGCCAGAGTCTGCCCTGCTCCGCATACGTTTCTGCTCCTTCTGCAGCCCTCAAATCTATTCCAGACTTCCCTCTTCTGCTGTATTGAACTGCACCAACTTGGTGCCCCCAGATGTTTAGAACCTCAGCTCCAGCAGGCCACAGCTGGCATAACCAATGGTCGGGAATCATGGGAGTTGTAGTCCAGGACATCTGGAGGGCTCAAAACTGAGGAACCCTGCCCTATTCTCTAATCATAACACATGAGAAGGGTCTGGTTGGATTGGACCTCTCATCCCTCCTTCCCGCATCCTTTTGTTACAGCAGTCTATCAATGAATTCCTGGAAACTCATAATCAAGGCAAGAGCTCTCGCCCTCTGTCTGGCTTCTGTGAATAAACACCTGGAGTGCATGTCAACCCAGGAAAGATCTGGGCAATAGTGAAATAGCCACAGAGAGATCCGAATGCCATGTTGAGCCTGGCCATCACCACATCCAGTGGCAACCAATTCTATGGACTGTGGACCCAGTGAATGTGCTGGTTGTCTCTCCTTAATTACCTGCCAGTCCATTTTCTTAGGAAGGTGCCACAGTGCTAGCTGTGAGTGAGGAACTTCTCTCCATCCACCTCCTCCACTTCATACATAATAAGAGAAACCTCTGCCATGTCCTGTCTTTGTTTTCTTTTCCTATGAAGGGCATCCCAGGGAACACAGGGAATGCTAGATGTCTCTGCCTTGGGGTGGAAAGTTCACCTGTGGAGGGGAAGATACAAATCAGAATCAACCTCAAGAGGAATCAGAAACCTCCGAGTCCAGTTTTTCTCCAACATCAGCACATTACATTGGGAAGGAATGCTGGCAGTGTGGCTCTGGGAAACCAAGCACACCTGTAGACCTACATCAGTCCTGCCCCATAGCCACCCCCCATCTATTTATATATTTGCATCCACACAGAGAAATCAATGCATGCATCTATTCTCCCAGTCTTCATCCTATACGTATCAGTGATGCATTTCCTCATTGTCGCTGATGCATAACTGGCTGCCCTCTGTTCAACTAGATGATCCACCTGGATGCTGGACACAATCCAAGGCTGCCAGGCAGAGCCAGTGTCAAGGTCAGGCAGACATCTGCCAAGGACCCACATTCCTGTGATGAGCACTGCCAAGAGCTCCTGGGACATGATCTTCCTCTTTCCCGTGGAAAGTGGGCTTGCTCATCAGTTGCGTTTGGTCTGGCCCAGACAAAAGTAAAGGTGAGAAGTAGTCCAGCCCACTGCCTACTTGCTCACTGGCTTTCCGCCTCTTGAATAAGAAAGTGGCGGGGGGGGGGGGACATGCTAAATGAAAGGAGACCATAGTGATGAAAAGTCACCCTGTGGAGACAGGGCATTATGAAGGTATCTTTCCCAGGAGTCATGCGACAGAGGTGGCTCAGCAACTGGACCTCACATTAGAAAACCATGCAGGGGTGGTGTTTTGCAGGGGTCCAGGGCAGAGGTGGGCAATTTCTGCCCCTCAAGATGTTTTGACACACACTGCCCTCCAGCCCCAACATTCCTTAAAAAAAAGGCATCCAATGATTTAAGAAAAAATGGAGAGATGTCTGTACTGCTCATGCAGCTTGGTGAACTTCCTTCAGCAGAAAATTCCAGTGCTTTGGTGCCACCACAGAAAAATCCCCACCACTCACCCCTAAGCACCACAGCTGATGGAGAGGAGACATGGAGGAAGGCTTGTGCCCATGATCTTAAGGGTTGAGCGTTTGGGTGGGCACAGCTCTGAGAAAGGAGAAGTTGCAGACCTCAACCATCTCTACTATTTTCACATTTCAGCTTATCCTGGGAGCTGGATGTTTCTGATATAAATGAAGCAAGAAGCCTAGCATTAAAGGAGAAATTGGAAGTGAACGTTAATAGTGAAATTCACTGAGTTTTACGCACACGATTGATGCCTAAGTCAGCAGATTTGTTTCCTGTTTCAGAAAATGCAGGGGGGCATAGTGTGTGTGTTTCCTAGTATAACCAAGAAAATTTTACTCTTTGATCTAAATGTGCTTCAAATGAGATCTTCACAGAGTATAATGTCCAAGCATATAGCGAGCTTGCATGTATCTAAAGAAAATCCTTCGAAGTGGCACCTAGAAGGAAGGGTGCTAGTGAAATACTTCCAGTTTGGACACACAATTGTGTTTTAGGGACAGCTTGTCAAAGTGCAAAACACAGGAGACCCCTGGAGGTGCAGCGTTTGCAGAAGTTTCATATTAATTGAATCAGGCCTGGCCGGTCCAGAAGCTTCATCTAGAAAAGAGATAAAATCCTCTCCCCATTTCATCTGAAGGACACAGAACTGGAGGGAATTGGGGCTTATTTTGGGGAAGCGCTAGTTGAGGAGCAAGGAAGCCATATTTGATAGAGTGACCTTATTCCTAATGGTGGGTAGACACCAGCTCCATCCCACAAGTGCATCACTCTATGGCACATTCTGGGGTAGTGTTAAGGAGCCAATGAAAAGCAGACAGCCTAGAAAATGGTGGTCTCCATTGGTAAGCCACAGTGCAGGCATCAGTTGGGACCTGCTAGGGAGGGCATCCCACAGCTGGGATGCCAACACTAAAAAGGCCCTTTGGATAGGAAGCTATGTGGATAGAGCTTTGCATCTGTACAGTCATTTTCAATCTTTCTGTTGGTTGTACACCAGACGAATCCTGTTCTCCCATCTATGCATACAGCCAAAATAGAGCTGGGAACTGTGTGATGGAAAAGGTTTGGGCTGAGGCCAGGGTAGGCCAATACATTTTCCCTGCCTGAGATGGAGTAACAAAGCTCTCCTCACACCCTATTCAGTCCAGATGCTTAGTGCTCAAGGCCAGCCAATGTATTGTGGCACCAGAAGAGGAAAATCCTGCAACCTCTTCTATGATTTATGAAATAAGTAATAATCTGTTGCCATTTCATGGTGCCTCAGACCAGCAGCTTGAAGGATCCACCTCATACTAGAGCTGGCTCTAAGTATAGTCTTATCCCAGCCTTATTCCAGGCGTGTGAACGTATTTGAGCCTCAGGGCTGTAACTTGAGGAGGCTCCCAAGGTGCACATGGACATGATCCAGTGCAAAAGCAGATATTCTAATAAGCAAGCAAAAAGCAAAACTGCCAAGATATTGTAACCTTGCCTGAGCTTAGTCTTGGGAGTTCCAAGACTCC
Organism: Varanus salvator macromaculatus; assembly: GCA_023646645.1. Taxonomy (NCBI): domain Eukaryota; kingdom Metazoa; phylum Chordata; class Lepidosauria; order Squamata; family Varanidae; genus Varanus; species Varanus salvator. Next base: position 5,143,720 of record JAIXND010000657.1, read on the forward strand.
CAAGTTCCATTCCCAACTTTTAGATCCCAACTTTTAGATCCCCAAGGATAAAGACTGAGAAGCTGGAAAACACCAAATGATGGGGGCTGGATCAAGGGGAAATGATTGACCCATTAAGGAACTCTATAGGGCTGGCCTAGGACCCTAGGCAGGCTAGATTTGGGTGTGAGCTTCTGCTCTCAGGTTTGGGCTCACAGAATTTATATATTCTGTAAAGAATTACCTTCTGCCTATTAGGAACACATAGAGATGAAGCAGGAATGTTACTTTTTCCTAAACAAATTATTTCAATGCACACATCATTATTTTTTGGAGCTTTCTAGCACGAGACACAACGGTAAATGTGTGGTACTCCGGGGACCTTCCTAGACGCCCGTTTGACAGTGAGTGTGAAAAACCATTTCTGATCAGCACGCAGAGCAGACACGTACCACAACTCCGCTTCTCCCCCTGTTCCCTGAAACACAAACACCATTATCATCTAGCAAGGACAACAACAGTAAACAAACAAACTCTGGTTCGGCCCCATTTCAGGGTTCTCATTTTGATCGGATGGCTCTTCCCTGCACAGTATTCCTCTTCTCCTTTATGCTTCGGCTACACACAGGAAGCCCCATCTGCTCCATCTAATGATTTCTGTTTGATGAATTTTTCTGTATTCATAACAGGAGATGCTGTCACTGGGGGAAAGCCTGGAGCACCCCCACACCAACATTTTTATCGTGCTCCCATCCAGTCTCGTTCAAAGGGCTGCCGTTAATGCAACATGCCTGGTGTCGAACCAGGGTTCTCTTGACAATCAGCTTCTGATTCCTTCATAAACTGTAATTTGGAGGACGGCAGTTTAATTAAATGTGCAGCAGTCAATCAGGCGCAGGAGGGAGGTAGGAGAGCAAGAGTGAGAGCAGCAAAACAAAAACAAGGGCTTTTTTGCCGAGAGACTCCACCGAGCTGAAGTGGGCGAAATATGAAGGAGCTCCCTGGAAACTCCTAAATCTTATGTGTTTCCAGGATTGAAATGGAAAGAAAGTTATCAAATACAAATCTGTTTGCTTGTGGCTGTGCGGTGACAGCTTTGTTAGGCCTAACAGATGACAAGAATTATTCAATCAATATAGATTTACCCAGAGAGTTCTGCTATTTGGAGGCACCTTCAAGGAAAATGACAGCCATTAAATATGTACAAAGGCCAGTTCAGGGCTTGTGGTCTCCAGCTCTTAGCTATTGCCTTTTTTCCTCTGAGTTATGTCAGGATCAATTTTTTCTAATAGATATCACTTATCCTACATGATAATCAGCCTATCATAGCCCATTGATTACATGACAGCCCGGTTTAGGTCTGGCCTGGCAGATAAGAAACACAGGGAAATCTCTTGTCGGGGAGGTAAAATCCTTCTACAAAACTTGCCCCTGAAGTTTTAAATTCTTAACACCCATCGGAGATATGCAGGCAGAATGCCTAAATCATGTCTGCATCATGAATGCCCTTCATAGGTTGGGCTACGCTCAGAAATGTTAACAAGAGGTGAAATTTCCCCAGCCAGAATTCTGCATCGGGGAATTGGCAGTGGATTGCTGAACCAAATGTTCATCCATTTTGATTACGGGCTGAAATACGCGGTAGGGGAGGAGAAACATTTCCCTAAGCCCTCCTGAAGAGCATGATCGTTCACCTTCTCAAAAGGTGACATTTCTTAACATCATTGCCCTGATCTGCTGCTTTAGGGAAATGGCCAGGGGACCCTCCCCCTTTTCAGCAAAGGGACCAAGTCTCCCAACCAGTCAGGGATTCCATAGCACATCTGATTATGCCAAACCTACAAAGAGCAGGGTTGGGTTAGGTGGTTCCAACTCTGTGATTGAGTACAATGATTCTTGCTCATCAGGAATGACTTTAGGGTCCATTAGCCCGGACCCGATCCAACCATGTCTGCCATTAATGTCACTGATGGATTTAGCTGGCGTGTGGAGGGCATGTACATTGTCCAAGTCCATTCACATACCAGCCAAAGGTACAGAGGGCTACTGCAGGCTGTGTTAGACCCCACAGCCTCGCAGCAGACTTATGCATTCTTGCAACATGGCTACTCTCCCTTGGAGTGGATAGGCTGCTGTTACCAGGATTAAGTCCATTCAGAGCAATGCTTCCTGCATAAAGGACAAGTTGCACCCACTTCCCCAAGAAATCCCAAAAGGGATCACCTGTGGATGCTGATGACAATGTTGACCAAATGTTGACTCCTTTCTGGACTCAACGCTATGTTTTGTGCCTGGATCTTCAAGTTATACATCGGTATGAAAGTACATTGCATGACTTGTTAGAATAGCCCATATGTCCTCTTAGACACCTCCAAATGATGCTGGCTTCCCTGTGTTCCTGCCATGTCTCCATGATCACCTGAAGAGGAGCCCCCTAGCACCACAATGGATGGCATGCACAGAGAATGTTTCCCGGCTGCTCCCTTGAGGTCCACCACCGAGTCTGTGTAACTTCCCCAGAACCAAGTATTTATGGACAAGGATATCTCTGCATTTTGCATTGCATATCTAAAACATGGAGATGTATGTGCAGCGGCATATGCACAGGCCCCTGGTTTTTATTTGTGCTGCTATATTGCCTTTGGTCACATGATGCTATAAAAATAAAGGTTACATGTGGCTAAACAAATACATCATTACAACAGACTTTGCTTTGAAGCCTCGGAAAAATACCTTATTGATTACAGATTTTTGCCTAGAATGATTCATAAAAGTGAAGCCATAAACAGAACGGTCCAGTGCTCATCTTTGGGTGCTCTGGAAGAATTGGATGCATTCTTCCTGTGGAATTAATACTTTGTTGAATAGCGATGGGCATGTTTGCATGTTTGCCTTTTCTGTTCGAGGAAGGTTTTTGGAAGGGCACTGCTAGCTCTAATTCCTGTCCAAGTTTTCACTGGAATTGCTGCAGTTCATGTGTGGACTTGATCCAGAGAAGTAAAAACAGTATCTTTTTGCAAACAAGGGAGGGGAGCAAATCTACACAGTTTGCCTCTTTCCATTAGAACAGCATCCTGAGAATTTTTCTACAATCCAGGGTTATGATGGCTAATTCAGACCATGGGCCCACCTCTGTTTTAGGTCTTCTGTGGCAATGGGGGTTTCCATAGTGCCCCAAACACTCAGCCGTCACACACAGATGCTTCTTGACCCAGGGGAACTGGGACCACAATTCCTGACAGTCAGTTCCTGCAAGAAAACCCTTCATAAAGTGTATGTCTTTGCCTTCCTTATGCTCAATGTATAACATTTATTAACTCCTTTTAAATAATGAAAACGCCCCAAACTGGATGTATTTTAGCGAAAAGGAAGAATGCTATGCCTGTGGACTGCTTTGAAATAATCAGAACTTTTGAAATTAACCTTGTCACGTAGCAATGCTATCAGCATATCTTTTCCCCTTGCTTGATTTCTCTCCCACACACTGCCCCCCCCCTTTCCAGTAATTAAAAAAGTGTTGGGGAAAAAAGAATATGTACAGTATGTCATAGAATCTCTCTGAACTACCTATATTTACCCCTGAAAGTGAATTCTTGATAAGACCTAGGATATCAAAGAAGCGATGGATCAAAGTGGTTTTAATAAGCAACCTAGTGTTTGTAGAATCTACACTTTCATGTCTCATGTTTTGTTCAAGTTCTTAATTTCAGTTTCTCGCCACAGAAGGCACTTAAGATAACTACCGATAACCATATTGTCATGTTGAATCCTTTGATTATTTAACATGTACACCTTAGTGAAACAAAAATGCCTTTTCTCCCCACCCGTAACATTTGGACTTCATTGTGTTTTGCATGAATGGTAGATTAGAGTTTTGTCTGAGAGTTTCACCATTCAGTAGACTAATTTTCTGTACAATTTTCAGGGCTTAAAAACATAGGATTGAGCCGGCTGTGAAATATTTCACAGGCTGTGTCATTATGTGCATGAGCAGATGGGTGTTTTTTGTTCCGTGTCTTTCCTTTCCTCCTTTAATGGAATAAAGATGGTAGGAGGAGGACCAGTTGAATTTGAACCCAAATAGCAAGATTAATAAGTCCTTTATAGGGAAAGCAATAAAAGCGCTTTCCCCCACTAGGCATGAATCTGTTCTTTTAACATAGAAGCTGATCTTGCCTGCCTAGGGAATAAAACATAATATTGCTTTCTGAGAGGAAAGCAGGGGTGTTGAAACTTTTTTAGCTGAGTTCATAAGAATAGAAGAGAAGCCCTGCTGGATCAGACCCAAGGTTCACCCACTTCAGCACGCTGTACACCCGGTGCTGAATGAGCTGCCCACAGGATCCCTCAAGCAGAATGGGTGCAAGGCCTCCACCTGCCCAAATCAGCCCATGCAGGCATTGCATGCCTGGTCATGGAGGGAGGCCATAGCCAGCAAGGCTGGTAGCCTCTGATAGCCTCCACCTCCATGAATCTGTCCAGTCCCCTTTTGAAGTCATTCAGATTGGTGGTCATCACCATTTCCCATGGCAGTGAATGTCATAGTTTAACTGTACTCTGTGTGAAGAAGGCCTTCCTTTAACCTGTCATAAACCTTCCACCTCCCACCCTATTTCATGAAAGTGTTCAGAGGCTCTCTCTCTCTCTCTCTCTCTCTCTCTCTCTCTCTCTCTCTCTCTCTCTCTCATTACAGCATTTATATCCCACCCTTTGCAATGTCTAAGGGTGGCTACGTTCTAGTGGTGATCCCAACTGGAGCCAAAAGGGTTGGGGCAAGGCAATTCACGATAACTTCAATGGATTCCAACAAAATCTAATTTCTATGAATCCAAGATTCCATAGCAGATCCCACAGTAAACCAGCTTTTTCAAGCTCAGATTTGATGGACTGGTGGATTGGGAGGGGGGGGGAATTTGCATAAATCTGCACTTACACTTACCCTGCACCACTGTACATCAGAACAAGTGCACACTCATGACAATGCACACTCACACCAACACACATCAGCAAGTGGAACAAAATTCTTGTATATCTCTAAAATTATCAATGCAAATCAGCAGATGGACAGATAAGGAATTAGGAGGCACTTAAGAAACCACAAAACACAGACAGAATACAGTTTTAAAATTCTGTACACCACATCATCGTTGTTGCATGCCATCAAACAATAGGAAGTTAGGACCGAGTCAGTTCAAGAAAAAGAAGTTCTTCTTTCATCAGAAGGCTACTGCCTACAGTACACTGATCCACCATGTGAAGGAGCTGCATACAGATACAGCCTGACACCTTTCGATAGGTGTCCCTTGGCAGGGAGGAATTCCCTCCCTTCTGTATTCTTACTTCCTTGTGTTTTTAACTGATTTTAAGTGGTTCCATGTTGTATTAAGATGCCTTTCCATTGGCTTCCTTGAGGGCCTGATGCAGAAAGGTGGGGCATCATTTGCTAAATCAACAAACCACTTTTTGAGGATGAGCATGGGTCTTGAAACTTGTCTTCTGTCTTCCAATGAAGGAGGTTGTTAGTGTGACAAAAAAGAACTCACCTAGAAATATATGCAGCTCAATTGAGGAGAAAAGTATTGCCCTGTTTTCTAACCAGTATGAGTATTCATCAGATGCCAAAGAAATGCCATGACGACCATGAAATATTTGAGATCCTGGATGAAAACTGGATGGAGGCTATTTCCTTTGTATTTGAATTCAGTTGTGAATTGTCAAAGGCAAAGCACCCTCTGCCCTTCTCCAAAAGCCAGAAGCTAGAAGGGAGATGTGTCTTGCCACATTTTTCATTTCCAGGTGCACATGGTTTGAGCTCAGAGCCAGTTGCAAAATGCACTTAGAGATCCAGAAAGAAAGAAAAACCATACCCTGCTTTGATGAAAGCTTTACTGGCTTTAATAAAATATAGAGCTACCTCTAGCTGGTTCCTGAATAAGAGCTGAATCCAAACCATCTCAGGCTGGAACATGGAGAGAGAGGGTTCACACAACCAAAAATGCCTCTCAGAAGGGTGGCTTTGGTATCATGGATGGCCATGCAGGGAACAATGGTGTGCAGCTGGAAAGGAGATGGCCCATGCTTTGCATGACCTTGCTCAACATCTAGGGCCACCAATGTCTTCATTTTAAACTTCCATACTGCCCATGCTAAAGCAATTAGAACATCCATGCTAAACCTGTTAACAAAACTGCTTTGCAAGTGCACATATAGATTTCCATTTGGATCTATGTAAACTCATTTTTTCCTGTCTCTACCTTGAAACTTCATTGCAGTTGTAGATGACAGACAAGTTTGAAAAAATGATGTCTTGAACCTGGAAAAATCTTTCCTTTTAAATTATTGTCTGCTTTTCTCTTCTCCTTGCAATCAAGAATTTAAGAACTCTCTTTGAGGTACTCCTAAATGGATAAACCATGCCAGAATATAGTTAACTACTCCATGCACTACAATAATTCTTCCAGACCTAGAAATGATAAAAATATTGTTCTCCCCCTGTGCACTGCTATGTTATGACTATTTCAGTATGCAAATGTAAGCATAATTTATACTTGAAAACCCAGTGCCACAGAGAATGGAACACCAATTTACAATTAAGCTTCCCTAAATGCTGTCATGTTTATTCAAAGCCTTTGGAATGCATTTCGTACTTTCTTATTCTTTTCCCCTTCTTTCTCTTTATTTAATCTACATAGATCAAAGATTTCTACCCTGGCTGTAACTAATATTGTTTCTTGGCCTAAACAGATAATTGCCCTTCTGGATGTATAAAAGACATCTCACAGAACAAAGTTGAAATATCATTAATAAGGCGGATTGATTTACTCACAAATTCCTCCAGAAGTGTGATTAATAAGCCATCCCCTGGTGTTAGATATAATCTTCAGATCTCTCTTCACGGCATGACTTTATTTCTGCAACAACTGCACTGTTCAATCATTAATCATTACACTCAGTGAACAGTTTATCTCTGCTAATGTTCATGTGACACACAAAAACAACTTTTGGGTGGTTGCATTTGATGACAAAGAGACTCAAAAAGGAAAAGACCCACACACAATTCCATGATTAGGGAAAAAATGTGGAGACATTCTTTCACTTCTCATCTTAAAACCAGCTTGTCTAATTTTGCACTTTCAAACCATGACACAAAGAAAATGCATTGTCCCTTGAAATCTGCACTTTGCAAATTTTCCAGATGAGTTTTTCAGTTAAAAAAAAAACTATATCTTTAGTAGAATATCATGCAAAAATGAATTCAGTTGGGGAAATGGCTTGCAAAAAAACAATTGCATATCAAAGAAACAATACAACCTATATGTGCAGCAAAATGACCTGACCTGAGGGTCATAACATAGGTCTGAGTCCTAGTTCTGACACTGGAAATGTCTTCTGAGGCCAGGGTTAGGTTTCAAAACTGAAAGGGCATTTCTTTGACTGCACTCATAGCTGGCAAGTTTCTTTCAGGCCAGTTGAATGGGAACTGAGTGGAGCCTCAGCCTCTTCACCTTGTGAGGAGGGGCCAGACCATTAGACAGCAGCAATTGGCCGTTGGAATGCTTTGTAGGGCAAGGTTGTCTCTGTGCTTCTTCTGCTCTCCATTGGATGCTCAAAATTATCTGAGTTTGGACGTTGCAGGCACCACAGTGGATCGGGCCCCAAATTAATCATCCTTCCTGTAGAAGAAACCCTTCCCTATCCCACAGCTATTAACCAAGAGGAGAAGAGAGAAACATGCAACAACTATTCATGTGCACTGGCTCCCCCGCTTTGCAGCAACAATCCTTGGCATGACTGTATAAAATCTTGGAATTCATATGGTGTCCACAAGTCTCCAGCAGCAGTTCTGGGTCCCTGTCGGTGAAGGAGAAAACAGTACTTGGGGTTCCTATTTATAAACCACACATTCATGGCAACTGATACAATATCAGCAACAATAAGGATTACTGTGCTTTCAGCTTGCAAAGAGCAGATATCTGTGTGATCCAGATGGCGGTCTGCCAAGATCTGCCTGCAATACCCTGGTGGAAAATCGACAGTCTTGTCTCTCTCCATCTTCTACACCCATCCAGCTTGGATTGTGCTGTCACCCACTCATGTTAAATTGTGAAGGAATTAGTGTGGTTTAAAGTAGCATTTCTGATGTTGTCTCATGAAATTTGAGTCATGAATTATGAACTACAAGAAATCCTGCTTCTGCGGCTGCCAATGGAAATGCAAAACCAAAATAGTTGCTTGACCTTCTTTTGGCAAAAGTTGGTGGAAGGATGCGGTAGCCTGAGATAAAGTTAGAAGATACTTCCAAATTGAAAGGAGTCAAGCTTTGTTCTGCAGGGAGGAGTAGGAGAGAAGGTCACTGATCTGGGTGGTTTTAAGAGGGGATTGGAGTAATTCCCAGAGGAAAAGGCTATCCATGCTACTGGTCCTGTTGGCTCCATGCTCTTTCTAGTATCCTCTGGCAGGGGATCTTGAGTGGGAAGATGCTTTTTCTACTCATCTCCTGCTTGTGGGTTTTCCATAGGCAGCTTGTTGTGAACTGAACTGAATGTAAGACTGCATGGACACTTGGTCTGATTCAGCACAGACCTGGTGAGAACTCGAAGCCATCCTGCTCAGCATCTAAGGTTTCAGGGAAGGCTAAATCCTCTGGTGAGGAAGGTACAGAAGGTAGGTTGGCAGCTCAGTCACCATTTTGCATCCTGCACAATACCTTGGATCTGGTGTCACCATGGGGCATTCCATTGTTGGCTGTCTTCTCTCAACTTGCAGAGAATATTTTGAGTCCATCCCATTTTTTTAGCTGGAGGTCAATGGCAAGGGAAGAAAAAGGAGGAAGGAGTCAACATTTTATCATTAAAAAATAACTGCTGAAAAAATGCAGCTTGGCTCTACTCAACACACACACGTTGTAGCCCCAGATGGCTGCTTCATCTATTGGCATGGTAGGATGGGCCCAATTTTGGAAATTATGTTTGCAAACCAAGCTCTCAACCAATGGTATCATCCATTTTCTTTAAAGAGAAAAAGAGAGTCACTATCATATCAATGCAACGTTTCTGGTGGCTGCTTCTTTTAATAGGTTGTACGTCTGAGAAATCTCCCTTGCCATGAAGCCTTATATTGTACATGATATTGCTCTGAAAGGAGGAAATGATTACTTCTGGAGCTGCTATGCAGTCATCATCGAATATTCATATGCAAAACTCCTGCCTCCTTTAAAAAATGTCTTCATTGTTTGATTGGTTTGATGCATGGTTCAGAGTTTTGTCTCTTCTCAAACAAATAAAGTGTCTTTCACTGAGAGAGATGATCTATTCCTTCCTGTACGCTTGGCAGAAAATGTCAACACTATTTCTGTCACTCTCGGATTCAGTGAACAGTGGAGAATCAAGTGGGGATCAGGTGCTTTTTTATTCTGAGGAGATAATTTCAGGGTTCCCTCCTCTTGTTTATTTTTTCTTTAAGAACTGTGGCCTGTGAACCTGGAAAAGACAGACATGCACAGGAAGACTTGCAGAAGTCTATTCCATTTTATCCATCAGGTCCCAAGCATTCCTATTTGGGGCAGGGGAAATAAACCATCATGACATGGGCTATCTCCCACATGTTCAGCAGAATCTATGCACCCACAGACAGACCACCCTATCCTTCTGTGTGCACAAAGTTGGGTACCACCAGTCTGGAGACGGAAGATGAGAAACCGGATCTCTTCCTCTGTCACAGGACTGGTCAGTTTCTTTCTGTTCCTGTAGAAGAAAGAATCCTCTTTCTTCACACAATAAGGAAAATGAAGAATCCTTTTCTAAGGGGCAAGATCTTGGTCATGCTGCCAGTGCTTTGCTGGACCCAACTAGCAGGCAAAATGTAGCCTTAGGATAAGCAATTCTCTGCTTCTGATTTGAAATTCCAAGAATTTTATTATTACTATACTTTTATCATATGCTTCCATTGAGTCTCTGCCCACACACCCACATGTTATGCCCACAACAACCCTGTAAGGTATATTATACTGCAAAATAAGGATGTTATTTCATCCAGGGAGCATTATGGTGGAATGGAGGTCTGAACCTGGTCTTAGCAACCATGAATTGACACTTATTCTTACTCGATTATCCTTTGAAATCCACACTTCTCCAAATGTTGCTATGGAGCTCTCCCATCAAAATCCCATTGGCAGAAAGTGCATACAAATATGCTTATATTAGTAAACATAACATTTTAAATGCATTGTATTAGGATAATTGGTTGCAAAAACACTGTGTATTGGCAATATTGCATACTAGAAGTGGGGAACTGGAAGAAATGCACACAAATATGTCTATGAATTCTCATGAAAAACATTCTAAGTAAAACACCCTCAACATTTAGGACAAACTGAAGATTGGAAAAAAGGAAATGGAGAGAATCCAACATTGAGGGTTTTGCACATGAGTACCTTTCAGACACATAGAATCTCTACACCTGTAAAATTAGGGGCAGGCATTCCTTAGCAAGACAGTTCCTCTCTGGCAATCACTTATAAGCTTTTGATATATGTATGTATGTATGTATGTATGTGGGGGTGCATTTAGAACAAATTTTCCCTGCCTGCATGAAAATAATGTGACAAAAATGCCACTTAATCAGGTCTAAAAAATTAACATTTGGAGCATGCCTTGGGCCAAGATCTTTGTGGTTGATCTGGTGACTTCTACAAAATAGGTCAGGATGTATTTTCCCACCATCTAGAAACAGTCTGTTGACAGAACAAGAAGTATTTATTTTCCCAAATTCTAATGAATGAGGTTTCCATTTTGAGTTCTTCAGGGAAATCGAGAATTGAAAAATGGTTTTGGGGTTTTAAGAAGAGAAACCAAAATGCATCTTGTTCTTAGTTTCAGATGCTGGTATACAGCTTTTATTCATCAACCTCAACATGTGTTTATCTCCAGCCAGACGATCGTCTTTCTTACTAGCATAGACTGTGGATTCCTCCTATAATTAGATTATTGGTTGTATTTTTATGAACACTTATTTTTAACGGGCAGCTATGCCAGGAAACATGAAGAGTTGCTGGTGCTTAATTTAGAACCTCAATTCGTGACATCCCTCAGATCTGAAAAGACAAGCATTGGGGGACTTTGCTTGGGGGATTTTGTTTGGTTTGCTCTATTGATTTGCATGTTCTACAGATGAGCTGCAGACTCCAAGGGGACCTCTTGAAGCCTACCCATGGTTGGGATATGGGTCTTCTATTATGTTGCTCATCTTTGCAGATAGTTGGCAAGCACTTATCCAGTGGGACAGGACTAGGGAAGACAAGGAAAGAAAAGCAAATTTCTGGGCAAGCAATGCTGTCAATGTAATTTGTTTTGTGTATAATCTGCCTCCCATGGAGGTTTTTAGCTTCTTAGTGTGAGAGGCTCAAAATCCTCTTTTAGCAGCCAGATTGTTGGTAGGTCAATTTGTCTCTTTGCAACTGTATCAGCTATTTTGGATATGGCATTAATCAGCTGTGTGTCCATCACTTGTGTAGTGATAATGTGTCAACAGTGGTGGGCCTGTCATGGCATGGCAAAGCAGCAGAGATGAGGCCATGTGTCACGTAGAATCAATCCATGGATAAGTTCTCCAGCACAAAGCCAATCAGACTCAGCAGGAATGGTGCGAAGTGCGTTGTTTACTGGTGGGAGAAAATGTGTTGCTGACTCAGATGTCTTCAGAAGGGTGAAATTTAAAAATTATGGGGGAGACATTAGTAGAAGACTACTTGTCATGCTGGCTCTATTTAAGCAGCAGCGGGAAATTCGGATTGAACTCAAGCTGAGATATTTCTCTGCCTGTGCCAGGCCCTGTTGGACAGATCATCAGAAAAGGAAGCAGAGCTCCTTGAGACACAAAAGATTGAGAAATGGCCCTTGCCAGAAGGCAGACTAAAAGAAACTTGGACCTCAGGAGTTGGCCTAGGATCCAACCCCACCAGGAATGAGAACTCCACCAGTGAGATAAAGGATGAGTGACTTCCAAGCAATTCGGAGTTATGGTGTCTCAAGAAGGAGGCCAGAGAAGAAATGTTTTTTTGGGGGGGGGCGGGGGAGGGAGTTTCCTTGTGAGTCAGGCCGTCTTCATGGGGATGGCCTCTTCCAAAAGTCTCTAGCATGCTTCAGTTGACTCCTTGGTGGGGCTCTGGAAGTTCCAGTTCATAATCTCTCACTGGAAAACATGTTGTTGCTGAAACAACACCTGTATTTCAGCTCATCATCCCTTGAAAACTGCTTCCTTGATCTTATTTTCCCATGGATTTGTCTCATGTGCCATTAATATCACAATTGCTGAAATGACCTTCTTTTGGGATTGTGTTCTTTCCCTGCCAGAACTGCTAACCTTGTACTGTGAACTTTTCCTTGCATTTGCTAAGCAGATTTTCCTTTAATTTTCCCAAGATCTGACTCACTTCACCACAGCAGGGCAGATGACTGTAAAAGACAAGATGGTAGGCAGGATGGCCATTTGCTTGACTCCAGCACAGCTCTTCCAGTGCTCTTAAGATTCCATTTTGCCTGTGGCTACATATGCAGTGGGAGGCAGCTGTACAGTTTATGACAGAATCATCTCTGAGATTCCAGGTTCAGGAAAGAGGACAAAATGTGTCCAACTAACATTCTAATATGAACCAGTGTCAATCATGCTCCCCAAACTAATTTGTAAACCAGAACACAATGATCCATCAAATTCCGCACATCTCCAAAATTTGTAAAGCAGTTCTGCAATTAAACAGAAGTGCAGAGATACAAACATTAGAGAAAAGTATGCATACAAGTACACACAAATCTTCATCTAGACATTAGGGGGGGAAATGATACAGAAATGGAGCAGAACACCCTTGTGTTCAGAAAAAGGGGTATGTGAAACAAATATTTGTCCATCCCTCTTCCCATAGGTGCAATCTCTACCCTACCCTACCCCACCCCACCCTTTAATTTTATTTCTTCTCGGTTCAGCCCAACTTGGCTCGGTTCGATTTGGTTCAACTCAGCTCGGTTGGCTTGGCTCAGTTCAGTTTATGTGAGAGGCTGGCTGGCTGACTTGCTGCTCTCCATGTTAGATCTCTCTGATGTTGTACTCTGTTATGTGTTTGTTATATCTCAGCTACCTAAAGTAACTCACTCTACCATACCATATTTAATTTCTAACACGCTATGAAAAATGTAGACCAGCCTGTGGATATTCTTCTCAGGTCCACAGGGCACCATGGTGACCCCACAGCTGCATCCCCCAAAATGTGATGTCCTGCACAGAATTTGCAGTGTGTTTTCATGACTATGAAGACAGAGCAAGGTGCAAGGGCAATGTAAAGAAACCTGCTGAATCAAATGTTTCTTTCCATGTTTCTATACCAAATCCAAAGCATCCACAGCATACAGGTTATACAAAGCTATTAGTTTTACTCTTTCTAACAGAATAAACTCCCTTCTAGCAAAAACCTGATCCCATTTCAACTAAGGCTGAATATGAACATAAGAAGAACCCCTTGCATCCATCATTCACACGATGGCCAGATCTTGACAGGAAGCTCAGTAGAAGGGCATAATGACAGGGGCTCTTTCTTGGTATTTCTTCCTCTCAGGGACACTGTTGCATAAATGAAATTTCATACAGGTTTGGAACCTGGCCTCACAAACTATACATAGCCATTCCCTTTCCCCAAGGATCCATTGGTGTAGTAACTTCTCAGGCTCTGGTATCGTTGGCAGCTCTCCACCTCTAGAAATTGCAACCATCTCCAGGATACTTTTGGGGAAAGTCATAACAGTGAAATGAGTATAAATGCTACTAACATGCTTGTGTACAGAAAGACCGAGAAACGATAGAGTGAAACAAGTTACAGCAAAGGAGTTGGCAGATACTTCAACAACCAGCTGTTGATAAAGAGTTTCCTTTGTCCCAAACAACCCATCTGTTTCTTTAAGAGTGATTGCCCTATTTATATTCAATTTGTCTCCACCTAACTCACTCCTGTGACCTTAAGTCATGTGAAAAAACCCCACAGGCATCTAACTCTGTTATCTTTACAGGGAACTTTAATTGACATTGAAAGAAAATGTGTTTCTTCTTGAGCCCAGCAGATCAATACGAATTTGCAAGCCAGTAAGTATATTTTGCTTTATCTCCTTTGGAAAGCTAGGCAGCAGCCTTTCACTTGGGCCAACCATTTGCCCTGAAATGTGGGTCTCATTGCTCCTAACATGTCAGATTGTCCAGGAACGCCAACCCCCTAATCAAACTAAAAGGCAAATGATGGCCTTCAAGTAGGAGGCCGTGGAGATCTGAAAAGGAATACGTTAAGGCTCCATGGAAAGCTCAAACCTGTTTCCCTGATCTGTTTGTGGTTGAATTACATGAGGGAGAGTAATTGTCATGAAAAGCCCTGTGTCTTTAAAAGAATCTGAGCCCATTCTTCAGAACACAGAGTATTTGGCTAAATAATTTCATCTGACACAGGGGTTTCATTAGGTGTAAATTACTCAGTAAGAGCCTCAGGCTTTGATGTGGCTGGAGGAGCAAACGGGAGTGTATTTGTCTTTCACCTGTCACCACTTATTTTCATCCACTACTGGCCGGTAGCCCGGCTGATTTTTTCATTTGTTTTTTAACTAATGGGAATTAAATAATACAGCTGTAATACAAATGTTGTTCCTTGATGCTTGGTCCCCTCTGTGGGAGTCATTAAGTTTCAAATGAAAAATCTGGAAAATGAGCTGGGCTGTGACTTTCTGGCAGGAGAGGAGAATAGAGGGAGGGGTTCGTAGGGAAAGGAGCAGCAAAGGTGACGGCATCCATCTTGGCCATGAGAATGAGATAGTAAGATGGCCGCATTTGTAGAAGGCAGTTCTCTCTTTGAAAGGCAGACACAGAACAGTCCCGTGGAGTACTATTCCCTTGTGGCTGCTTTGGTGCTCGTATCTGGTCAGCATTGAAGCCCCTGGCTGGCCGCCTTGGGAACAAATCGAAAAACAAGTTAAGCTTTGGGGCTGGTTCTGCATGACTCTCCTTATGTTCTCCTGGTCCGGGGCTCATCTCTGCCAGCTGCTTGCAGCTGCACCCAGACCAAGAGTAGCAGAGCATGCCACAAACTTGATGGTACTTGATTATTTTAAGTGCATGACATCTGCCGTGCCTTTGAGGTGAATTTATCACTTGCTTCCTGGAGGCAAAACACATTAGTTTTCTTCTGGTAAAGCAGAAAAGAGGTAAAACAGAAATGCTTTCATAACCCAAGAGAATGACATTATTATTTTTAAGTGAAGGATCCTCAGCTAACTTTAGAGTTTGTATTTTTATTGCCCTCTTATTATAGCTATTACAAACAAACACAACCACTAATGAAAGGCTTGGGCACTTGACATGGGATCGCAGCACATTTCAAGCCCAAATAGGAAGCTGACTCAGAATAGCAGCCTGCCAACCAACATTGGCTCTTCTCCCGTATTTATTTACATTTTCAAATGTACATTTACATGTTGGTTTCTTTCCTTACTCTTGCATGCATGCATCTTTCAGCATCAAAAACTGATGCAGAAAAGGAGCAGAACACCCCTGTGTTCAGAAAAAAAGTGTGCGTCAAACAAATATTTGTCCATCCCTCCTCCAACAGGTGGGATTTCTATTCTACCCTACCCTACCCTACCCAACCCTACCGTAACCAATTATATTATTTAATTTCATTTCTTCTCAGTTCAGCTTGTCTTGGCTTGTTTTTGTTCAGTTCGGTTTGGCTCAGCTCAGTTCGATGTACTTTGAGGGGCTTGCTTGTTTGTTTGCTGTTCTCTATGTTAGATCTTCCTGCTTTTGTATTCTGTTATGTTTCTGTTGTATCTCAGCTACCTAAAGTAATTCACTCTATCATACCCTATCTAGTTTCTTACATGGTATGGAACATGTAGACCAGCCTGTTGGTTTCTTTTCCTACTCTTGCATGCATGCATCTTTCGGCATCAAAGATTCTGACAGAAATGGTTTTGGCTATTTCAGCATTTTTCATACAAGTCAGATTTGACCCCACTGCTGATGTTTTGTGACTCTATAGAGGGTAGAATAAGACTGGTTGTACTTACTCCCATGAACTCATAACCTACAGTATAAAGGATCACTGTTTATTTGAGAGGACTCCTGAGACTCCCGCTGGGTGTGTCACTCAGTACACTTCCCACATCTTGATGATGGAAGATGGATGCAGCCACAACACACACACACACCAGTCTAGCCATCAGGTGCTGCCAATGGCACCCACCATTTTAATCACTCCACAATGCCTATCCATTCTCTTAGTTCTCTCGGTGGCCAGCCACATACCAATGAGAAGACCATGAGCTAGAGGTGAGCCTGAGAGCATCCTACTTGAGGTACCCACTGTTTCCAATACTGTAGGTGATCAATGGACAGCATGATTTGTAGCTCTGAGTAGTCTTATCCTCCATATCTTTGTGCTAGCCTCTTTCAAAGCCATCCAAGTTGACAGCCATTGCTACTGCATAGCCAGTCTTGGGGTCATTTTGGTTGCCCCTTTCTAACTCTACAATAGCCTTTTGATGAACAGTGAACTACCCAATATCTAAAGGAACATCTGTTTTCATAGGAGGTCCCCCTCCAATAGCCATCCTTGAAAGAGACGAGGGCTAGTCCGAGGAGGAGGAGGAGGAGAACCTTTTCTGTTATTGAGCCCCAGTTATGGAACGTGCTCCCCAGAGAGGTGTGTCTGGCACTGATGCTTTATTTGTTCTGGTACCAAGCCAAAACCTTTTTCATTTACCCAGTTTTTAAATGGTTAATTGGTGTTTTAATGATTTTATATGAAGTACTGGGGTGTGAAGGAATTTCTAATTGTTTTGTTGTTGATTTAATTGTTTTTAATTGTTTTCTGCAAATTCTCTTGAGATTTTTAATGGATGATGGTAAAGAAAGACAGAAAGAAAGAAAGAAAGAAAGAAAGAAATTGCCAGTGTGATTGCAGTGATCTGCATAATGCAGGGATGGCAGACCTTCAGGCTGAGAGCCAAATATGGCCTGTG
This sequence comes from Varanus salvator macromaculatus, assembly GCA_023646645.1. NCBI lineage: Eukaryota > Metazoa > Chordata > Lepidosauria > Squamata > Varanidae > Varanus > Varanus salvator. The sequence goes on from JAIXND010000657.1 coordinate 5,160,744, forward strand.
AGGAATCCCAGACTGGCCCATCATCCTCTGTCCAGAATTTGTTCCTTCTCTCAACAGGAAAAAAGCTCATTCATCTGATGAGCTGCTGTCTGGAGGTTCAAGCTTCTGGCTGCAATGAGAGAGGTTGTGTCCAGGGAAAGAATCTATTGATCAACAGTAGATTTCTTGCTTATTTGTTAACTCCTTGCCTCTTTCTTAGGTTTGTTATGAATACTTCAGAGCAGACAAGTAAAGGCTTCAGAGTTGGGAAGTTATTCCAAGTGCTGCTGAATGATTCAGCCCTACCTGCCCCCAAGTAAACTTTGTCAAGGTGTGTTATGCCGTGCCTTTGAGTCACATTGGAATGGGTGGACATCTCAGCTGGCTCTCTCTGCAGATAAAATTACTCCCCAAAGACTTTTCTCAGGTTGGAATTTATCCCATGGACTGCAAAAGATGTTCTCTGCCCAGGTATAATGGCACTACAACAATAACCACTTTCTTTTTTATTCATTTGCTAATGGTTTCCAGTAAGAAATCTGCTTTTTGACATTTCCCTTGGCCTCTCAACCACAAACCCAGGATTCCTTTCTTGGCAAGCACTTCATTTTTATTTATCTAAAATACTTATATGCTGCCTATTCCACCAACGGCATCCCTAACTCTTTCAGTTCAGACACAGCAGCTTATACAAAAAGTAGAGGATGCCTTGCCCCAAAGTGTATAACTTTACACCTGTCCCATTTCAAAACTGGAGATGTCCCGGGAATGGTCCATTAGGTTGCCTTCAACGTACTCTAATCTGAAGTGGTGCAGCCCAGACACCAGCTTCAGTGAGAAGTCGGGCTACAATAAAGGCTTGCAAAAGTGTATTAGCATAGCCTTGCTGGGATTAGCATGGTATCTTTTCAATTACCTTGAAGAAAATGTGCTGGTTTTCTGTTGACTATTTTTAGGCACCCATCTGTGCTAAGAACAGAGCAAGTTATTAAAGAAAACTGAGATCTGAGGAAGGAAACAGGGCTGTTATAAATTGTTACATAAAACCCACTCCAAAGACTAGGTTTTATCATCCCAGAGTTATTTCTTAATTTAAATGTTTCATGTGTGTATTGGAGTTCAGGGCATGTTTTGGGTGAGCATGGTGATTATACTAAAATCTATTTCTTTCTATGCCAAACTGTGATTATTTCAGATTGTAAAACAACAACAAAACTCTTGGAAGTATTCTACATCTGTGATATAAATACCTGACATAAACATTGCAGGATCCCTCTCTGCCTGAACCAGATGCTCAGACCTAGTATATTTTAAAGCCCTAATGTACGACAAGCAGAAACCACTGCTTCCACTGGGTTACAGCATCATGGGGTCAGCTCTGAACTCATGACATTGATGGATCCCCAAAGTCCAGAAAAGGCTTATCAGCAATGGCTGCTCCCTACAACTGAGAAAGCAAAAGGCACTGTGAACAAATGATCAGTCTGAGTAGGTCAACATTTCCAAGTTAAGAGGCCCTTCTCTCCCTCACCACCACATTGATAACATAAAAACAGAGCAAGTCAGAAGGGGTCTCCCAGGCCATCTAGTCCGACCCCTGACTCCAGACAGCTCTGCTCATGACATGCCCTCCATGTGCATGTCATATAACATGCCTTGGTCAACATTTAACTTTACTCAGACATGAGATGCACAACCATCTTGGCCCTAAGGACTACCTGTGTTCAGGATTTGAAATTGCTTAGTATGCAATCGCTTAGTTCCTTCTTGGAGCCAGAGTTCCAAAACTGGGAGTGGGGGAGACATGAACACTGCTGAATCTTCCCTTTCTTGTAGAGTCACAGTGGTAGCAAACAGGGAAGCAGTACTCAATTAGGCAAGGAAAGGGTTAATCTAAACACTGGTTTGCATGCACAGAAATAGCATTGATCAGATAGAGGCTGTGCATGCCCAGAAGCCCACAATCAATTAATAGAAAATTAATTAATTAAGGTTTGACCATGGAACTGACTGTTTCTGAAATCTGGCACCTCTGGTTCTGATCCGAACTGTTTAGCATCCTGTTTGTCGAAGCCATTCTGCTTCATCTCTGTCTGAGCAGGTCAGGGCAAAGGTTTTCTAACTAAAAGTCCTTATTTTCTCAAAGCAGACCAACTAGACTGCTGTTGTAATCCAAAGGAAGGGTGTTGTAGAAAGCAAAAACAAAGGGAAGAAGACAAGTTGGAATACTGGCCATTAGGGAAATGCCGCTTAACGTAAAGAAGTTGATTTCAGAAGATACTCTTCCTTCTTCCAATCAGAAAAAGATGACTCCACCTTCAAGGTGGCTGCTACTTCTTCTGGACTGATCACCTAGAACATCTGACACTTTTCAACTGGCCACCTTCTTAACCTGTTGCCCTGTGATTGGACAAACAGTGTTACATTCACCCCATGAGCAAAACTTGCTTGCTAGTATTTTGCACAGAACTTAAAATGGCCTGGTTCACAGTGACTTCCTAGCTTATCTCTGAACCCTTTGGCTTTGGAATTTCTTCTGTGAATTCCAGCCCCTCATCAAACCAACACTCTTTGATGGTCGTATGATATGAAAAGGATGGAACACAAGCCCAACACTGTGTTTCAATCCTTAGTCCATGTCTCTCTCCATGAGTACCTGTTATTGGTAAGCCTAAACATCTCTCTCTCCCCGTGTGTGTGTGTGTGTGTGTGTGTAACAACAACTCAAGTGTGTACTCCACTTGACTAATGACCATGTGCTTAAAAACAACATTAAAAATACAAAAAATGGCAATAAACCGATGACTAAAGCTGCAAAGCAAACAATCGGAATCTCTAAATAAACATAGAAGGAATAGAATTTCCCAACTGTCATTAAGGCTGCCAAAGGCACAACAGAACTGGATGTACCTCATGCGGTGCATAAAGGAGAATGGCAAAGGCATCAAGTAAGTATGTAAGGTGAAAGAGCTCCTTAACTTGGGTCCCATCACAGAAAATACCTTTTCTCTGGTACCTGCTTTCCTCAGTTACAAAAGTGGAGGAACCTAGAGAAAAATGCATGGAGGAAATTTGAATTAGGGTGCCATCCTATGGCTGGGGCCCTTGCTGCTCAGGAGCTCCTGAAGCTGGAATCTCTCAGCATCTCTGTGCCTGGCCAGGATGAAGCTAGCAGTGCAGGAGTGGGAGCAGGAATGTTCCCCAATCCTTTTTTCTCTCCCCCACCCTGAAAGGTTTTCCAGAAGGAGGAGGAGGAGGTGATAATGACAGTTAGATGAAGGGGTGAAGGGTGTTCACTGAGGGTCTTTCCCAGGTCCCTTCGGAACCAGTACTGATGACAGTTCGATGTCCATAAATTCTGTCCTAGAAGTGTTGATAATGCTGCTCTGAATTCTGTGCTCTGTGTCCATCCTGTAGACTCACGGCTGAGTATCTTCCACTATTCTTAACAGACCCCGTTTACAAAGCAGGCTACAGCAACTTACCGTAAATACGGAGCATAATTAACAGCCAGAACTGCTCAGGAGCAGCTGTTCATGATTGCTTCCTAACGTTGGGCAGAACAACAAAGCTTCGAAGCATAGCACTTGGGGGAATTTATGAGAACCTCTTTACCAGCTTGGGCAGGAGTCCAGCAAGAGGGAAAACCCTGATGATTAAATCGACATTTTCTTCATTGAATGTTAGGCCCTTCAGACCCACTGCATTGGTTCATCAGCAACCTTTCTGACTCTCACACATTCTTGCATTTCGGGGGGGGGGGAGGCATTCCTCCCCCAGATTCAGGAGAACACTGGTAATGATTTCTCCATAGTGTGTATCTTTCTGTCCAGCATCCGGAGTCTTCATCCTGCATGACTGATGTTATAGGGTAGTGACACTGCCTTCATCCACAGGCCTCCTCGGTGTTTAAGTCCCACTGAATCTCATGGTGCTCAGTCCAGATGAATGGGTTGCTGCCAAAATGTACTGGGGCAAGCAAGTTGCCAGACTGAGAGGTGACTACCTGAAGTGGTGGTGGCCACCCATTTGAATGGATTTTAAAGGGCCTTGGACAGATCCGTGGAAGAGGAAGCAATCAGTGGCTAGTGGCCTTGCAAGCTGGGTGTTTGGACACTGTTTCCATTGCATGACTTGGGCACAGCCATTCACACCAAGGAGAATGTTGGCATGGACTTCAATATACTGAAGGGCACATCATTTGCTCACAAGGGACACCTCCTCCCTGAACATGGTGGGCAGCATTTGGGAAATGCATTATCTGTTCAGGAACCATTCAGAAGCATGAGAAAATTGGAAAATAAGGGCTTTCTTATGACTTCCTTCTGGTGTTTTGATTGACCCCGGGGAAGCTTCAGAGACATCAGGGAGAAACATTAGCACCAATTGCAAGACCTTCCTCCAAGAATGCCTGCTTCCATTTTTCCAACAGCCGAAATGAACACAGCTTAAGAAAGTACCATATTACCCCTGCATGTGTTAGCCAGCGCAGTAGACTTGCAAAGAACAACACCCTTGAAATGTTTATTATTGTTCCCCTTTCTTCTCCCCCTCTCCCTCCCCCCATGAGTGATGTACTGTGAGGTTGGGTTGACTTTTCATCTGGTCTGTGCGCTGCCAGGATGGATGAGAAAGATTCGAGTGATGTCAGATCTGAAAACCCAGAGACCTGTAGACAGGTTCTGTGTGAGCATTGATGCCTTTGGCAACTGGTTCCAAGGCAGAGCTTAGGCTGAGCGCCTGAGGTTTTAATAAGCTGTGTCGAAGTCTGAACAGCATGTAAAGAGCATGTGAAATGACAGGCTGACCCAGTCATTTTCATTAATTGGAATCAAGCTACTTTTTTATATCTGAACAGGAGGTTGCTGAAGAAGAACGGATGGCTTATTTCCATGTGTAATAATTTCATGGAGCGATAGAGGCTCCATGCACACTTTACACACTTACTTGGGAGTAACCATTGAACTCAGTGTGAGTAAACAGGCATAATGTCAGGCCAGCAGTAAGACATTCTATGGGGTGTGATGGGGGCGCATGGGAAATTCTATATGTGTGGATGTGAAACAGCCGTGCCCCTGTGCAAGTGCTCAAATACATTTAATGTTATCAAACACATTAATATTAATTGCATTGATTTAAGTACAGTGTAAAACTGTATATATTTATTTAATGGGGTTTACTCTTAAATAGCTGGGTATAGGATTGAAGTCCTAGTTTCAGAGCAATCTTGAACCTGCTTACTCCATTCCATTGAGTCCAATGTTGGCTTCTATCTTATCTTAAGGAACTATTTTCTGTTCTTCAAGTAAAACCCTATTGAGTTAATAATTACAATATACTTGTTAAAAACTTGCATTAAAAGACAACAGCACATAAATAAAGCTGAGATAGAAAATCATATTAACACAGCATAAAACTCAAGAATTTTAACAAGTCTGAAGAAACAAGAAAGCCTTCTCCTGTGGCCAAAGCACATCTGATTTGCCTTCCTAAAAGAACATTCCAGGATTGCATAACCACAGCTAAAAAGGCCTTGCCATCTCCTGACACACTTCTGTAGGTGAAGCATCTGTCAGAAAGAAAGGAAAAGAAAGAGGTGATTACCCTAATTCCACACTAACATAGCTAACTGCATAGGAGCTGCATAGCACCAGTTCATGAGTCTGGGTTTCTCTCTCATCCATATTTAAAGCAACAACCATAAGTTATTTTTGTCTAAGTTTGGAGAACTTTTCAAATACTGGTCCATTCTTCTCATAAAGGAACTGAAATGAAATCCCACATGGAAAGTCCATGTTATACATGTGCAGGATAGAGTTCCTGAAATTCTTTATCTGATTTTTGGGCAGGGAAATTGCAAGAATGATTCCACTGAACTTCTCCAGGGGAAGCCACATAAACACCTGTAGGGATGGTCTGTTAAATACTGCCAGCCTCATATCCTTATTGCTCAGTAGACAAAATGTGTTTTGATGGCTTCTGTTCTGATTCACCTGAACAAAATGTTGGCTTGACTGCCACATGAAAAAAGTGCATGAGGGGATAGGTAAAAGTCAGTCAAAATGAGTGCTGTTTCAATGAGAGGTATCACTAGTCCAGATAAATTTTGGGGTGTAGTCAATGTTTGAATGGGAGGCCAGCCCTTCTGGGAACATTACATGCACCTTGTTGAGTTCCAGAACAGAAGAAAGTTGGGATATAGGGGTCAGAATGAATAGGTCTTTCCCACCTCCTTGGCCAGCTAGTGCAATGAAAAGATTGGGAACTTAAGGTTTTGGACACAGATGTAGAGATAGCCCTTTTGAGGCTGTGCCATGGGTTGTCTATCCCTTGGGAATCCATTCAATTGACATAGAACAAGACCGTAAATGAGACAGAACCCTTTGCAAAGGGTGGGGGACAATGTCTTTCCAGTCTGCTTCACGATTGTGCATCTTCATCCCTAAGTTTCTTCCATCCTGTTTCAATATCATTCTTAACTTATTTTTAATGCATCCTCCCAAAGATATTTAAAAGCATACTTTAAATATATCTCCACCATGAAACATGCACATATCAATGTTTTTCTCTCAGTACGTGCATTTTAAATAGCCTTGGTGTATGTGTGTGTTTTGAGCCAAGAACTCATGTGAAAGGCAATGGAAAAAGAAATTTCTCTCTAAGCATTAGTGGGGACATGTGGATTAGATCAGGTTGTATCAGAATTTGCAAAGACCAAATTCTTTTTATTATTTCTGCAGGATAACATGCGACACACAAGGGCTCCGTGGCAGATACTTAGGAGCTTCTCAGCAGATAAGCCATTGTACAATTGGTTCCCAGAAGGTATAAAGTTTGAGAAAATGATGCCCTAAAGGTTTGCCGAAAGCTCTGGGGAGACCGACTCGGCATCCCTCCGGTAAAGGTCAGATGTGCATGAACCATGTTCCAGAGCCCTTTCAAATCCAACATGAAAATGCGACCTCCATTTTTTCCAACTGTCTGTCTGCCTCCTCTACATCCTCTTCTTCATTTGCCATGCACTTTTAAAATGACAGTTGTCGCCCATGTGAAGATTACAAGACCCATGTTGGGCATGACATAAGCTTTGATGGAATGTTGCCTCAGGCATTTGTCATCCAACCTACAGGGATAACAATGTGTAAAGCGAGTACTTCCCCCTCCCCCCCAGATCTGTGTAAGTATACTGATATTATTAAATTTTACAATTACCACAGGGGAATGAATCAAAGCTTCCAATAAGCAAATGAACCATGTATCATTGCCCTGTCTCCTTAATTCTTGTTCTTCAACATCTGATTGCATTTCCCTTATCAGTTTGTGGTTTCCCCCCCTCCTGCACCCAACTTTCATTGTTTGAATTCTTTTGCTTTGTCTCCATCACTTCCAGAGGAGATAAAATAGACAGACTAACTATATCTTTTTTTTTAAAACAGAACAGGAGGGGGAATCTTTCCCAGTTCCATCAGCAGCTTCAACAAATTTCTTTTTTTATCAGCTGTTATTTACCTCAAAGAAATTGAAGTTTCTGATAGATGTTCCAGGAGTTCTCCTACCTCAGCAAAAGTGCCATTTAAAAAAAAAATATCTGAATCACCTTAAATGTTTCTGAGTAAAAAAATGTACATAGAGGGCTCAGATTCCCACCATGTCTGTGAACATATCAAGGTGCTTTGAAAACCAAGATGGACACTAGCATATGATCAGGACTTCTTTCCAATACTTGGTTTTAACATGCGTACATAGCACCTCTGTTTAAATTCCTTCTGAACCAACAGAAAGGCAAACAAGTGGATCCCAGATCAAATCAAGGCAGGGTTTCCCTAGAAGCAAAACTGACCAACCGGAGGGCTACCATACTCTGGACACAACATGAGAAGGCAAGGCTCCCTGGAGAAGACAATCATTCTAGAGAAAACTGAAGGCAGAAGACAAAGGGGAAGACCAAATAAGAGATGGATGGACTCCATAGAGAGGCTTCAAACATTGAGTTGTCCTAAGTCAGAGATAACTTGATGGCACATAACAACCACATGCTACAGAACTGTGGACTGAGAAATCCTTACACCAATAAATAAGGGAATGTGAATGATAAAAATGATACTTTACTTCTCTTAGTAATAACAACCCTTGTTTTTTTCTTTGTACAGTAATATCTGCTTCCGCCTTTCCTCCCACTTTCTCTTTAGGTATGTCTTGGAAGCAGTACTTCTACTTAATTTTGTTTAGAAATTGGAAAAGCAAGAGAAAATGCGGGAATGATTATAGACTTTATTTTAAGGGTTTGATTTTGGTTTCTCTCTGTTCTTATATCAAAGATAAAGTGGAAGCTATGGTGTCATGTTCAGGTAATGAGATTTTATATTAAAAAGAATAAATTAAGGGTGGGAAGCCATTGGTGGGAAGGCCATGAGGAACAGTTTCTAGCTCACTAAGAGGAAAGGCAAGGACTTTATGCGTTCATGTAGCAAGCTTCAAGAATTATTAGGTGCTGCAAACCAGCCTTGAAAGGATGACAGCCACTTCTAAAGCAAAGTTGTATGTTGCACTGTGTATATTCAAAAGTGGACAAGGAGCTCCCTTTTGGAATATTTCAACCCTAAAGTGAAATGCGCCCCCCCTCCAAGGACCAACAAGCAGTGATGAATGCATAAAATGTGTCAGAAAGTGTAACCCTGGGCAGGCATTCACCTACAGATGAGTAGAGCTAAGGAGTGTGTGTGTGTAGGGGATCTGCATAGGAGCAATTTCTTTCTATAAATGTGAGAATTCAGGGGAAAGTCATGCAAAGGGATGGATTCAGGCAAAATCAGCCAGATTAGTCAGTGACCAATCTCATATAAGCACTTTGGCTCTGCGTGCAAGACTTAACAAATATTTTACTTGCTATTTGCAGTGTGATAATAAATAGGAATAACTAAAGAGATAAATGTTTGCTCTTAATTAACCAGTTGGAATGTGGGCTAGGATGCTTTAAAAGGAAAATCCCATGGGCGAGGTTTGGCTCACTCGTGGGACTTTCCTACTTCCAGCTCCTTGCACACTCAGGAAATTCCAAAGGTTTTCAGTGTGGGGACTACTCCTGCTACTCCCAGTGGAAACCTTTCCTTGGCTGAGCTGAAGAGCTTTTTAGCCATAGCAAGAGTCCTATACTTCAGGCCAAGTCTGAAAGACCTCCTGAATCTGCTAAGAGCTGAACATCAGCTGAAGGGGCAGGTGTGGCCTTCCAGGCATCTCAGTCTAGTCCTCTGACTTTCCTTTGTGTCCCATGCACCATGCTTCCATTCGCCAGTCTTTGGGATGTTCCTAACTTTTCAGCAGCTCCCCACACCTAATTCTTAGATGCTGAAATTCTTAGAAGCTCCCTTAAACATGTCCAAAAGTAAGAGCATCAAGCAATAACCCCTGCACCTGTGCCCCTGAAGTACAATATGTTGGCATTTGGGATATTTTGGCCCAAGCCTGCCAACCTTCAACTCCACCCCATTGGAATGCGACTCACAAGCAATTTTCCAAAATTAAATTCTTAGGTCAAATGAGGTTCAGCACCTAAAATGCTAATTTCATCACATTTTTTAAGTGAAAAACAAAGAAGTTGTAATCTTTGCAGTTTATAGTTGTTTGTTCCCAAAATATCTATTGCTTTGGAAAACAGACTTTCTCGTCTCTTCTCTTACATTCTAAAGAAAATGAACTGCAGAAGGAGGCAGTTTTTACTTTCTTTCCATCTTTTTTTAAAAGGTGGGATTTTTTTAAGGAGGAAGAAACTGTGTGACATTTTTCTTTAATGGCTTATTTTTTTTTAATGTCAGCTACATTTTTTAAAGCAGGAAGCCTCAGTTGTAAGTAGCCTGAGCATTGCTACTGTACTTCAGCCTGGACTATTTGATCATTAATTTATCACAGTTCTAGTGGTTTGTCTGACAGGTGATAGCGCTTTCATCTAATGGCTACGCAGCAAGCGTGTGGTACACTAAAGCGGTGATGCCACTGACAAGACTTAGCATTCGGCAGACTACAGCCATTTTTTGCAAGTCTCTATTGATTTCCTGAAATCATTGTAAAGCTAAGGAACTACCCTGGATAATGAGTGCCAATTCAGCTTGTCTTGTTCCCCCTTCCTTTCCTTTCCTTTCCTTCTTTTCCTTTCCTTTCCTTTCCTTTCCTTTCCTTTCCGTCCCGTCCCGTCCCGTCCCGTCCCGTCCCGTCCCGTCCCGTCCCAAAAAATTGTCTCCCTGTTTCCATGAAGATTAGGGCAAAAGCTTTCTAACAAAAAGTCTTTGTTAGATTAAAACTAACTAGCTAAGCTGGCTTAAAAGTACAAATGAAGACCATCACAGCACTAATACAGTTTAGTTTATGACTTTCATTGGGGTTTTATTGTACAGAATTGATGCTGTGCTTTATTTTGTTTTCTCGTAAGGCTGTCCAAAGCTGTTTGATAATGGATGGTGGAGAAAAGGTTTAAATAAATAAATAAAACCTTCCCCTCCCCGAAACTGAACTTTTTTGGGTGGTGGGCAATCTCTATTGCCAGCCAGCATTTGCAAATCTTCAGAATACTCTCAGGACAACATTATTTGTTGAAGGAGCATTGCCTGGAGGGATTTCACCGTGGCTGATGGCAACATCCCACTCCGTCCTCTCCCCTGAACCTTGCTGCAGCTTCAAAAAATATCCCAAAGGCTATTCTGCTTCCTGGCCTTCCAATGGGACTGCAAATGTAAGTGTGTGTGTGTTGGACAGACATCTACAGAAACGTCACGTGGGCTGGATGATGAAAAGGATGGTGCAAGAAGTATTTGTTCTCCTTTCTGTATCATTTAGCTGGGAAATCTAAGCTGCCCTCCTCACTGTGGAACTCCAGTGAATCAGATATTGATGCTGTCTTGCCACCTTCTTTGTTTTTACCCTTCTTATCAAGGTTGACTTGTTTCACAGGCACTTTTGCCAGTCCAGATAGGAGAATGGTAAGCGAGGTGGTTCTTGGTACAGGCAAAGATTCTGAAACATCTACCACTCCCTACCACACAGAGAGGTTTTTCTTGGAATGTAAACCCTTAACTCACATCTTCCTGTGATTCTGCAAGCGTCTTCTGTGCTCTGGAAGTGCCAGGGGTGGTAATCTCATTTTCCGTGGGAGAAGAGTCCAGAGCAGAAGTCTTGGCATCTGCTCCTCATCGTTTAACAAGTCTTCCCTAGAACCATGCCAAAAAGAGCTCTCTTGCTCATTAGGGCACTGTAACGTTGCCACTTACCATCTGCCTTTCCATGATTCTGTGCCTCATTCTGGAATCATCAGTAAATAAAGCCGTAAATGCCAATGGCAACCATCAAATGGGAACCCTGGAAATTTGCCCTTGTTAGCTCATGCTGAAAAAACAGACCGGACATCTGTTTGGAGAGGTTATTTTCATTCCACATTTTCTCCCATTATAACATACCCCTTTCCATCAGCACATGCCCTTGCAATTAATGCAGCTTCTCCAGGTGCCTGTATTTTCCAGTGCTAGACAGGTTGAAATTGGTCCTCCTTGGTGGTGGCACCCTATTTGTGAAAGAATCAATCCAGGGTCCAAGCAAGAACCTTTTGCATTTGCCCAGGCCATCTGAACTATCAGCTGAATTTAGTTTATATTCTGCATTCTCCCCAACCCTGATACCTTTCATATTCTTTCTTTTAGCTTGCTGTTGACTGATATAGGTCTTGTTGCAAGAATTGCTGATGTCCTTCTGGTTTACTCACAGTTCTGGTTCTAGATTTTAGGTCTTTTTGGGCAAGGGGTCTTCTCACCACCATTGTCACCAACTGCTCCTCCACCTTTCTTCTTCATTATTACCACTTGTTTGTTGACAGATGTGCCACTGAGGCACCCACTGTTCTTCTTCCTCTCCATCCCTTGGAGAGGGCCAGAGAGAGAGGTGGATGAACAAAGGTTGAGGTGGTGAGGAGCAAGCCCAGTGGACTGTGTTCAGGGTATGGGCTTCTAACAGGTGAGCCCTTCTTGTGTGCTATCCCTGTTTTGCTGTTCTGAAAGCTGATATAATGATAGGGCAATACTGATAGGGCAGGATGGATACACAGAACAACAGCAGCAGCAGCAGCAACAACAATGGACCTTTTATGTATTAATTATGCCATTCAGTGGAGCTTAGCAACATTCCATTACAATAAAATTAGCTTCGAGGAAAGGAGAACATACATGGCTGATGGGTTATGCCAAGCCGTGGATGTTGTGAAGGTCTTGTGTTGCCATCCAGTTTCTCCTCTCCCTGCATTGCAGTGTCCGTTGCCTAGTCCTGTGCCCCCTTCTCTTCTTTAATTAAGAATCCTGCCGCTTTTCCTCTGCCCGCTTTTGCTCCTCAGCTGTGGGTGCATGTATGACCTACTTACAAATTGCTGCCTAGGAGGCATCTGAGATTAGCCAGGTGCAAAGACAAGCTTGTGTTGTCACCTTTCTGCAGTGCCTTCCAGACATATTCATAGTCACCCCTGGAATGGAAATCAGCTTTCCTCCTGCATGCAGGCTTCACATGCTAGTCATCCTGCCACATGGCCTTCCAAATGGGAGAGAGCAAGAAAGAATGTGAGCCTCTCCTGGTGCCAGAGACACATTTGACAGAGTGAAGAACTGGATGGATGTGGTGTTGGACTTCCACGCTGTGACGTTAGCTCTGCTTCAGACCGATGAGTGGCGGAGAGATCCAGCTCTTCAGCACTCCCACCCCTGAATTAACCTCAAAAAGATTGCTGGGCATTTCAAGTGTGGATTTGACCTCTGCCAGTGTAAGTTAAGCTCTGAGATAACCCTTCTAGTGCATCGTCTAGGTGGCGATTCTGGCAGGAGCAGTGCATATGACAGTCACCACGGTATGTTAACAGTGAGCAACAGGTGGGCTTGCCAAATCAAAGAATCTGGGATCACAGTGAAGGTTTTGCTTGGCCTGCCTTTGGATTAAAAACATTCACTTGCACATGGGAAAGAAGCTGTGGAGGAGCCGCATTGAGTCCTCCAGAAATGACGAAATCCAGTTGACCCTTGCATGGGTGTCCTGAAGGCTGTCCTTCAGGGAGACAGGGACATCTGGGGATCTTCCAGGACCTACAGCTTGCTGGCACCAGGAGAAATCAATCAGAGAAACCAAATCTTTGCAGAAGCTCATCTCCACAACAGTAAAGGTCCATTCAGTATAGGCTGGGATCTCTTCAGAAATATGGAGACTCTGAAGCCAGGATTTGTAGCTGTACCAGGAAGACTTGTCTATATAAGCTCTCGATGGAGACCTTCTGGTTACTGGAGCAACAGCTGGATTTCAGCTCCCAATGCCTTCCATCTCAAACTCCCTCACCTTGCTTCTTTGGGCAGATCTTTCACACGACTGACTCCTATGAAGGGCCTGTATAATGGACCATACTTGTTTTGGACAGCTTTTCCATGCCTCTGCCGCAGACTGTATTTTTGGCCTGTGCATTGTTCATTTACTATCAATATTCAGATGCTGTGTAGCCCCCAAATTCCATCCTAATTCCATCTCTAGGTTCATTCTGACTTACTTGCATATTAGATTGCCAACTTGGTTGGTTGGTTGGTTGGTTGGTTGGCTGGTTTCCTTTTAGCGTGAAAATTCCCCAGATCAATTGTGCACGTTTTGTTGAGATTTTCCACCAGCACCATGACCAGGCACCAACATCACTTGAGCCAACCTGAGCCCCAAACTTCCTCCATCTGTCACTCTACCGAAGTACCCCGCTTTAACCAGGCACTTTATCTACACTTAGTGACACCATTAAAAATGTTGGAAATCCCCAGAAAGACCAACATGAATTCCCGGGCAGAGGATCAGCTTTGCCCTACATATTAGGATTCCAAAAGAGAAATAATGGTGTACTTCACATTAACACTGACATCCTTAAAAAAAGCACACAAGCAATCAAAAACTTCTTCATCCTACAGAACTGGAGTGGAGGTGGAATGCTATCCAGGAACCATTCCCAGGAAGGATACTGTAATTTCTAGTTCCTGTTTCAGTTGCTATTTGTCCCTAAAAGGTCTCTTTCTTCCAGGGAGATGAGGGTTGGTAGATTGGGTGAGATACTTTTCTGGTGTGGAGCACTTGTTATCCGACCCCCCCCCCCGCCATTCCTTCCTCTGTCTTGTCTGTGATCCTGTTTCAAAAACAGAGTTGACATAGTGTCGTTAAAATGATGGACTGTCTCTCCCAGCCCTTCTTTGTCTGCTCCTTGTTTGGTTTGGCTCGGTCCTGTTTTAGCAACATTAATTGAGGGCACTCTCTGCTTTGCTTCCCATCATAGAAGCCTGTATCCAAACAGGGCATTCAGTGGTGCTGTTTATAACCGGCTGCATTGTCTCTCCATTCTACTGCTCTTCTTTTCTGGTGGTGACGTGAAAATCCCCTGAGTTATTTTGCTCTAATTTGGAGACCTTTGCGGTATATTTCTCTCGTCTGCTACGCTGAAGCCTATTTAGGTAACCACCTCTGACTGTTTGCGACTAATTACAAGTTCAGCTTTTGATAGATGTCCTCATAATGAATTTAGAACTTCTGCCACTCTCCATGAATAGAGATAATTTAAAAAACAAAACAAAAAGGAAAATAGAGCTCCAAAAATGAGAAAACATTGCCCAAAGGAATCTTGATGCTTTTCCTTCCACAATGCATAAACAGCAGGTTTTTGGGTGTCTTACAATATGTATATACCACATAAGGCATTAAAATAATAAGCACTTAAAAAGCTACACCAGGAAACCTTCAGGGGCTAGTGCCCAGTTTCTTCATTACTAAAGCTGGGGTGGGGGGAGAATAAAATATCATTTTTATTTTATTTTTTGCAGAGGTTGCATCCAAATTACTTTACTTCCATGTGTAGCTTGCAGCCCAAAATACCGACTTCAATTGTTCATATCAGCACTAAAGGCTCTGTTTCCATTCTCTCTACTTCTAACTTTATCCTTTCCAGTACTTACAACAGGTCCTCTTGCTTTTCCGTTCTCTATGCAACCCTTTAGCTGAGTGTCAAAGGAGGACTAGGAAGATGGAGAGATGACAGTCTATCTCACGGGGAGGCAGCTAGGTGCCTTCAAGATGTTTTGGGCCCTAATTTTCACCAGGTCCAGCTGGCACAGCCGAAAGACTTTATGGGAATTGTAGTCCAAAACACCAGGCTTCATATTGCCGACTCACACTCAATAAGATATTTTTCAAGGCATGGGAACTCCAGAGAACAGGCCGATGAATCCCACCTCTCTTTCCCAAGATGCAATTTCCATTGACTTTTGTCACGTTAAATATGGAAACCATAAGAAAAGTTCTGTGGCATCACACCAAGAGTGCATCAGGTCAACCACCTTGTTTTCCATGATGGTGAAACAAATCCTTCTGGAAAACCCACTCACTGTTTTCTCCTAAATCTGTTCCCCAGGAATGAGTATTCGGGGAACTGCTACCTTGGAACATGGAAGTTCCATTTAACCATCATGGCTAGAAGTGACTGAGAGATGAATCTTCCTATTCAGCATTCTGCAAGTGTGACAAAACATCACACCATCTCCTCATCCCACCTGGAGCAGAACTGGGAACGGATGTTGACTAGGATAAGCTATCACTTCTCCTTCCTCAGTCCCTCCAATTTTACAGACTTCTGGTAGGATTAGCACTCAGTGCCTAGCTTCCTGAAACCTTTCTTCAAAATTTCCTCAAATGCCAAAAACAGCCACAATGTGTTTCTTAATGATGACCCTATTTATATCAGGAAGGACATGCAGATAGAAACTTGGTTTTAGAACAGGACAGTGGCATTTCTAGGCTTCACTTCCTCCCATCTTATTTCCTTATGCAAGATAATTATGAAATGCATACAAGAGCATCATTGCCCATTGTTTTTCTGCCTCGGAATCACTACTGATCTCCTTCCCTCCACCCCCATTTGCTTCAGTTGCTTTCTGTTAGTTAAAATTCCTTTGTATGCTTCATTCCTAAGAGGTTTGCAATGAGCCAAATGATTTGGAGCCCAACTTACTTTGCATCCTTCATTAATATGTGTGCGTGTTTGTGTGTTGGAGGAAAACCTGCTGAATGAGGATGGATGCTGAACGCTATTGACATAATTTGCAAATACTCAACATGTGCAAGACCCGATGTCTGCTAGGGATTAAAAGATGTCTTTCCACCATATATAACTGATATGTGACAATGTTTAAAATGTCGGTTTCCAGGGGGGTTTCTGTGTGCTTATAATTATGCATTCTGCCGTTCCAAGCAAAGACTCGATGGAGTTCAAATTTACATAGTAAAGTTGTGCATAGCATCCTCAGACACTGCATTCATCCCAGCGCATCTGGGTTCCCTTCACCCAGCACTTAGCCTGACAACAAATGAATGTTTTCTGCTTTTGAGAGTTCACATAAATAGCTGTAAATTCCTATAATTAACTAGGAAAAAGTCATTCACTGGGATTAAAACAAAGACATGTTTGTTTATCGCTCACACTGGCATCCCCAACTCGTAACATCAGTGTCAACCGATGTTTTCCCTTCTGTGTTAAACAAAGCAGAAATGTCCCAGAGTGCAGTGCTACTCGTGACCCAACAGAGAGCTGCTAGCAGGATGTGGCAACTGCTCTTTTTCACTTTCATTGGTGGATGACCAGCCATGGCAAAAAGATGACGCTTTCTAGGAGGGAGAGTGGAAGAAGGTAATAATAATTTTTAGAAGTCCTCAAGGATTTTTCATTTTCTCACTTAGGGAAATTTCAGGGACAAATGTCAGGGACACTTTCCTTCCAAGTTTATTTTTGACCAGAATTTACCAAAATTTGGATATTTGGGACAAAAGAATCTTGAGATGTTTCTTGAAAAAGCTGAAAGTGGGAGAAACTGAAATAGATAGATTCATCCATTCAAGCCCACATCTTTGGGTGCTTTGCTCTTAACACGCCAGGCTTAAATCCTTATGAAAACAGTCAGGTTAAAGCTGACATGTTGTGGCTCTCTGCTGGAAACATGGGGTTTTCATGGACATGGGCTGGGGTAGAATACAAGATGGAATTTTATTTCCACTCGTTTTTCATGAGAATTTACCAAAATCATCAAAGTTCTCATAACTTGGATGGAAGGCCATGAGGCATTAAAAATTCCAGTGTTAGAGAGAAAAACTGACAGATGTATCCATTCCCTGAAATGGACAGGAAATATCCATCAATATATAATCAATGCCTCTGCTTATAAATATTATTATTGGTTGTGATAAAGGAAAAGCCAAAAGCCAAATACTATGACTAATAATAGTAATTTGCCTAATATATGCATTTTCAAAGCACTTTGAAAGCAATTTTCTCTAATATAATTCATTTTGATTGTTATTTCTGCTGGTATATGCATTTCTGTATGGGTACTGTTGTTACTTATTTAAGATTTTTCTATACCATTCTCTCAGTCCAAGACTCTTGACCTACCAAACCTCACAGGATTATTGTGAGGAAAAAGAATGGAAGGGAGCATCACTATACAAAACTGCTTTAGGTTCCTTGCAAGAAGAAAAGGGTTGAAAATGAATGGAATGTAATAAGAAATGATCCACTTTTAGGTGCTGACCTTGAGCTCCACTTCCCATGGCAAAAACGTTTTGGAATGGCATGAGATAAATATATCATGTAGAATATAGTTTCCCTTTGTGGATGAATTCCTAAATGGACTGGGGAGTTGGGGTAATCAGCTCTGGGATATGGGTCTGAACTCACAATGCAACTCTGGGAGGCTGAGGCTGGAAGAACTTTGAACATTTCTCTCTCTCTCATTCTCTTTTTTAAAGCATCTTCAACATCCCACCTGCCCACCCACCAGAAACAAAATAAGACAATCCTTTTCTGAGCCACAGATTATGTTGAATTTGGTTTTCCACACTTTTCCCATTTTTTCTTTCTAGTTGCCTATTCTTTGCAACTAGACGTGGGACTTTTGTGGATTGCAGCATGCTTCTTACTATTTTTCTGTGGCAGAAGGCAGCTGGTCACAGACACTGTCTTTTCAAATTTGCAAAGATCATTTCCAAAGATGGGTAGCTAAATGCTTTCTTAATATTTGGGCACATTGTTCTTGGGCCTGGAGCCACGGACATCTTTACGGCAGGTCCGTTAAGTACATCAAAGGAAATGCACCAAGATCAATTCCAAATATAAGGTAAACAGAACGGGGCTTTGAAGTTACACCACTTTGTTGCTGGCATCAGTCTTTTCCATAGTCTTCTGGACTCTGATATTTTTAAAACTGGTCCCTCCTCATTCTATATTCTGCTGCTTTGTTGTTGCTCTTCTTTTTGTGACATGGGTTCCTAAATACACAAAAGGGCTAGGTGAACTGTTCTTAAAATTAATGTGGCTGAGATTAGAAACAGCCACTTAGGAAAAGTGGCATGTTAACAGAACAACACCATCTCGGCTAAGAGTGTCTATATTTTATGCACCAGTGGTAAGGCTCGTACTTACGACCTGTACATATTTATGCCTGTATAATCAGCAAATCCAAAATAAATTTAACAAGGAAGAAAACCTCCAACAAATTTGTCTGATCACCTTGTATTTGGGAGGATTTGGAGTGTACTTCCTGTATCCCTAGTGCCAGGCAGCATGGAAGCTGGGAGGAGCCACAGACCAGGGGTGGGGCCACATTCATGCACTTAAAAGGCCCCCAGTTTGGTCCCCAGATACTCCAGGTGGGGCTAAGAAAGACCCCTTCCCGAACCCCTGGAGGGCCATTTCTCCCAGACAAACCCATGATCTCACTCCATAGAAAGCAGCTTGAACTTCATTTCTGACACTACCCTAGAAACTGAGTCATTCTGGGGCATTGTGGGTCAAAATGGTGGCCACCATGAGCAAAAACATGGCACCCAACACTGGGGACCATTGTGCTTCATGGCAGCCACCATTTTCCTCACACACAAGGAGACAGGTGGAAGCCTCTTCTGGAGGGCAATGATCCAACCCCATGCAATGTGCAGGATTGGTGGTGGTCACTCAGAAGGAGAAACTGTCATTGCAGTGACTCATTCAGAGCTCTCCTTCCTCCCCAGAAAAAGAAGGCCATGTTGGAGATTTTTTTTCTCACCAAATATTGCCCTCCATTATACTGATGCTGTCATTGCTGGGGCAGCCCTTCCTCCTGGCACTATGGTCTGGGATGAAGCCAACTCTGCAGCTTCGTGGACAATGAAAGCTGACTGCTGGGCAGCACCGGAGGGTGCAAGAAAGACTGTGTGTGACCACCATGGCTAATTCTGATTCTCAGTCCTGATATGTTGCAGAATTTCTTGCTCCTCTAGGTGGGCAAAATGATGAAAGGGCTCCCCTGGTCTCTGTGGCCACAAGTCAGAACAGGGGCAGCTGCCTGGCCCTTGCTCCATCAAGACCAGTTTTGTCAACACAGGCGGGCAGCCGTTCTCCAGGGGTTTAGGCCAGATACTTTGCTACCCTGCCTGGGGATGAGCCAGAGACCATCCACATGTAAAGCAGTGACTCCAGCAGCAATCACCTTCCCTGGATGATTTAGGAGGCCATTGGCAGACAGCTCATGATGGACAGACCCTAGAAGGACCAATGACCTGACAACATTGTCTATCCATATGGCAAGCATGTCCCTAACAACCTATTAGGGAAATTGGGAGGTGTGCGTGCAGAATTTGGAGCTTCCCTCAAATGGAACTGTCGAGTTACATGCACTGGAAGAATCAAATGTCACTTCACCAGCTCTGCCTGGGAGCTTACTTTCAATTTCCATGCCGGCTTCTGCCCTCCAAGACTTCTAATTGAATTTCCAGTCGTTTGCATCTTAGTAACTGCATCTGTTTTATTTGGCACAATCCCTTCCCAAACCTCTTCTACAAAACTAAAAATACCCCACTGTGTCGTAACCACTTCATTACCCCCATGGAACAAAAGCTGTTGCTGTAACATTGGAAAATACACAGAGGTATTCATTACAACTTTGTCTTCTGTCATAATAGCATGCAAAACAAAACACACACACACAATCGAGAACCTACAATTAAAATGATAGTAGGGGTACCAGCAGCTGCCTCTGAGCAGGGATTTTAATAATACATTAAAACCTTTATTTTTGAGTCTTGCAAAATATAGAATTAGTGACATACAAGGCTACTTCTACAAGACTCGGAGTCAAGGGAGGACATCTTGCCTGGCAGCAAAGCTAGAGTGAATTGCTACGTCTCCACAGAGCATCACTTTTGTGATCCCTTTAATCCAGATAGAAGAGAGTATCACTGAACTGAAAATGACATCTTAATAGGCTTATATTTACTATTGATTTTTATCATGCCCTGAAGAACCCTGTTTAACATGGTTGTGCATAACTGACATGGCTGTTTTTCTAATGCTGTAAGGAACTGAGTCTTGTGTTGCTAGGATATATACGGATTCATTGTTTATACAATGGGGTTTTGGTAATGAAAGGGGACCCCCCTCATCCAAAAGGAGGAGGAAGAGGATTTCCTTCATTTTGCAAATATTAAAGGAGCATAATCCAATTAAAGACCCATCCTAAAAACTACACATGATTAATAATAGTTTGGATTCGAATATGTAGAAGAATCCTATGAAGAAGGAGTTTCCTCAGAAGGAAAAGAGCACTGAATTCAATGGGACTTCAATGAGTAAGTATGCATAAAAGTCCGCCGTTTCATTAATACTCCAAGAATACCTACTGAAACCAATCAGTTACAACAAATGTAAAGTCCTGTTGATTTCGACAGGTCTACTCCACCCTTCCTCAGCTTGATGCACTCCAAATGTTTTGGATACAATTTCCAGCATTACAACTTGCTGGTCATGCTGACTGGGGCTTATGAGACTTGTAATCCAGAACATCTGGTGGACATAAGGTTGCTTATACTTGCTTTTCTGAGTCTCCAAGCAAATTCCAGAGTTGTAGATTGGCCAGTGCAGAAGTCTTCTTTTGTAGGGTGTCCACATGCTGGGATGGCAACCCTGCCTTGAGTAGTTACTTCGATTGCCAAGGACCACTGCAGGGAAGGGAAAGGAGCTGACATACCTCCTGAGGGTAAAGTAGACAGGTCCATTTTCCCCCACCAGCCTGCAAATAGTTCTTGGGCTGTAACTCATGGCAGACAGCAGCTGTAACTATGGATACTCCTTAGCTGATCCCAGAGGTTGCAAAAAGCTTGAAAATTGAGCAATAACCATGGAAGAAATCTGTAGAAGTGTTGTTGCAAGAAAGCGACCTTGAATTTCTCCAAGACGGTCAAGTATAGACCTTCACATGTGACCCTATAATAATGAGCAGAAGGGTGGCCAATTTGCAAAGCATCATTGGTGCGTCTGGCCATAGGATGGTGATGGTGGTGGTCTTTTTGATTAGGTTTCTTAGGTACCTTGTTCATGAGCCACTCAAGGCAGTTTACAATTACATCAAAACATACAACATTTAAAGCAGCCAAAACCAATCATCCATCAAAGTACCAGAATGTCATAAAACAACTACAGAATCAGAGACTCCATAAACAATTCAACAGATGCATTCAAGAGCCCATCACATGTCATCAAATGCTTGGCAATAAAGGAAACTCTCCGTCTGGTATCCAAAATAGCACAATGCTGGTGTTTGGCAAACCTTGCTGGAGAGAGCAGCCAACCAGCAGGATCCAATGATGAAAAGACCCTCTCCACTGTGGCCATTCGATGAACCTCCCTGGAAGGAGGTCCTCAAGGACCGATTCTGGTATACAGGTTGGTTCATACCAGCAGAGCTCCATCACGCATGCTTGGTTTCCAATTATGTAAGACTTTACAGCTGAAAACCAGCACCTTGAACAGGGCTTTAAAAAGTGCAGGCTGCCAGCGCAAGTAGAAAAGATCAGTCGTTAGAGCCTGTAATGAGCACGTGCGTATCCTGTACTTTGTCTCAGTAGCAGAGTTCCCTGCCTGCAGCTTCTCTCCTGCACCACCCATAGCCAGTTCTTCCCATAGTCCTGCCATGCCTGTCTTAGCTTTGTTCTCAAATGTAGCTAACCTGCACTAGAGAAGGTTATTGAGTGGATAAGGCATTATTACCCGCCCTGATCCCTTGGGTTACTGTGGATTATAAATCTAATTTATTAAATAAATGTGTCACTCAGCCCTGCTTTCAATCATCCTATAACCAGGAAGTGCTGATTCCCCTGGTTCTCGGAGACAATTCTGGCACTCCACCTGCTTAATCACACATCCTTCACTAGAGAACATCCCTGGATTTGCTGGGCCAAAATCAGTCCTGCTGTAAACAAGCACATTCCCCCCAGATTCTTTTCACTCTGCATTTTTATTTTATTTTATCTTATTCTGGAGGGCGATGGTGGTTGTGCTTTAAAAAGCTACGAAATATCGGGATTTCTCCCCGGAGACCCAGGCGAGTCAGCAAGTTCTTTGGAAATGGCAGAAATATTGGCCAGGGGCTCTTCCAAAGGCAGATTATGTCATGTGTTCAGGGACTATTTAAACAAAGCAATTCCAACAGTCACTCCCTTTCCTGATCTTATAAATAAGTATTTAGGGAATCCTTGGAATGATGAATGCTTGACAGGGGAGTCTTGTAAGAGCTGGCTTTCTGGCCTAGTGCAAATTGTCCTTTTAGACCAGAGTCGGTGCAAATGAATTGCTGGCACTTTTGACCCATCTGTCTGCTAAAAAGCCTGCCATTAAGGTCTGGAACAAGCAGCCCAGTATTAGCAGATAACTAATTGCTCTCTTGAAAAATATATTCTCCTTGACAGACTGGGGCTGTGTAGCAGGTCAGGAGTCACAGAGAAGCTTCCTCATTCAAGAAGAAAATAATTCCAGCAAGAACTTCCGCTTTTTCCAGGCATCCCCATGACAAGAGCAGCGAGGGATGGCCAAATCTATCCATTTTGGCTTCATTCAGCTTCTCCTTTTTCCAGGCTTGAGCATCTTTCGTCATGTGTCCACATCAGCTTCCCATTTGCTTTATGTTAAAAAAAGAAAAAGTGTGGAAAGACATACCCATTTTAGGGTGCATTTCTCTCATGCATGCATGTTGGGCCACGGTTTTGCCTATTTCTGGGTGCTTTGCAAGCCATTCTCCCTCCTGCCATACATTTTTTCAGGGCCAGAATAAGACTCTGCTACATGATCCAGGAGGCAAACCCCCCCCCCTTTTCCTCCCCACCCAGCACCCCACCGGCCTCACTCTTGAGGTCCTCTTCAGAAAATGGGGCACAGTCTATCAATACCACTTCCTGACAGCAGAAAACGAAGGGGACGGAAGAGGATGAGGTGGCAAGATGGAGTCACTGGAGCCATACGGGGGTGTGAGCTTGGGTGGACTCCAAGGGATGGTGGAGGGCAGGAGAGCCTGGAGAAATGCTGTCCATGGTGCCATGATGGTTCAGGCATGACTTTGGGACTAAATAACACAACATCTTGAATAGGCAAAAGCAGCTGGGCTACAGCCCTTGCCAATGGTTGGTCCTACCCATGGAAAATGGTTGGTGAAGTTCTCCTCCCCTAGAGGAATTTGGTGAAACTGCCCTCCAAATTTCTCTGCCCATAAATAGGATGGAGAACTTCAGTGGGCCATCTGCACACAGCTCTTGTTACAGCAAACAGACAGGAATCCATCAGCTGTTGACAGACAGCAGAGGCTAAATGCAGAAATGGCTGTTCAGTGGCTCCACTTCTATTCAGGTATTTAATCAGCACTATGAATGAGCTCCTTGCTGATCCTTAAAAAATGAGAAGCAAATCCTCTTGCAATCGCTTGCTGGCCCCTCAGAAGCAATTTCCATTTATTTTTATTTGGACTGCATATTATTTGGGGTATGCTTGCTTAGCTCTCTCCCTCCAAAATTCTCTGGGGTTTGGGGACTTCCAAATCACCTGGCCTTGTCTGCAGGCTGGCACGATCACCTTCCACTCCTTGACTGTATACAGGCAGTTGCATCTGGCCAGTTTTCCATTCCTTCCGCTCGTTTTCATTGCAGTTTCGCTGAAGTTCAGTTATAATTTTTCTAGCTTTTTACGTATAATCTGCCTTTGCATGAAAGTTAATCCTGGAGACCGAGGCAGTACAAACTTTGCAGAGGTCTTCGGAGGGGCATCACATCCAATGGTCCTAGGTGTGATCCCTGGCTTCTCCAGGTAGAGCTGGACTAACACTCTGCTTGGAATCAAGCACTGCACGTTGGTGTTAACAGGGCCAGGCTAGATGGACCAGTGGCATAAGGCAGTTTGCGAAGTTCATTGCCTGCCATCCAAGAGCAGCCATTCCATCAGGCTGCAACCGAGGGAGAGAAGGGAAGCAGCATGGAAATACATTTTCAGTTTCTGTAAGTAGAACTTTAAAACTGGTGCCTGGTTCTTTCCTTTCTTTACTCCACAACTTTCTTTCTTTCATGTTTTTTGGCTCATAAGCCTAAGGAAAAGGAAGGCCTTGTCGTGGTTCTTAATATGGAAGCTGCTTTTCCATTTTTAGTTGAAGAGCAGGTTAAAGATGTGACAGGTAGATGGGAGAAGGAGATACTAGGAGACGAGGCGATACAAGGCGAAGGGCTTTCTCAGCAGTGGCACCTTGACTGTGGAATACACTCCCCAGAGGTTTGTCTGGCACCGACTCTCTTCTTTCCAGCACCAGACTTAGACATTTTCATTTAACCAGTATTTTAATTTTTATATTTATGTATATGAAATTTAATTGTATTTTAATCAAGCAAGTACTGTAAATTGCTTCGATTTTTATTGATGTAAACCATGTAGAGATTTTCTATGGAAAGATAGATGGCATAGAAATAAATAAATAAAAGGGAGGAGAGGGGGAGTTTGCCTTCATTATATGAAGGTTGTTGTTATTTTCCCCATTAGGGGAAACAAAAAGATGCATGACTGAGGGCACTAAGGCTCCCAGTAGCCTTTGTGTTCCCAGATTCAGAATATACCATATTTTTTGCTCCATAAGACTCACTTTTCCCCCCCTCAAAAGTAAGGGGAAATGTCTGTGTGTCTTATAGAGCGAATATGTGTGTGCAGTCAGTCTGTCGGATGTGCAGCCCATGGGGAAGTGATGGGGAATGTGCCTGTGATGATGTGCCCATTTGATTCAGAATATTTTTTTCTTGTTTTCCTCCTCTAAAAACTAGGTGCATCTTATGGTCAGGTGTGTCTTACAGAGCGAAAAATACAGTACCTTGTCAGGATGTTGAACACCTCCCCTTCCATAGGGGTCAAGTGGTCTGATGAAAGTTAGTGTAGGGGCATGTCTGGGATGCTATTTTGGAATTTCTGTCTCCCCTCCACCATTCAGGTTGATGCAAATAACAAATCAGGACGCTGCCAAAATTCCCCCGTGTTAACGCCTCCCTGGGTGATGGTGTTGCAAACTACCTTGCCATGTTGGCTAAATGGCACTGATGGACCAGCAACCTGCTCTTCTGCATCCTTTTGCATCTCAGTGATGCGGGATGCTTCCTCTCCCCTGATGCAGCAGCCTTTCCTGGGAGGGCAAGGGCTTAAGGGAGAGGTGGAGTGGGTACTTTCTATCATATGTGGTGGACTTGTGATAATGCGAAAAAGTATTGGATTAAAATACATAGATGGATGGAGGAAATATTACAAAAACCCCTTGCTTTTAAACCTGAAGTTTTCTTGTTAGGCATCATACCGGAAGATGTTAACAGACAGGAAATGTATCTGATGCTGCACTTAATCACAGCAGCAAGGATTGTATTTGCTCAATATTGGAAAAGTGAGGAGCTGCCCACTGATGGATTGATTGTAAGAAAGATCTTGGACTGCTCAGAAATGGATAGATTGACTTTATCATTGAAGGAGAAAGAGGATACTGACTTCTATCGAACTTGGGATTCTTTCTATAACTGGCTGGAGAAACGAGACTTGGCATAAACTTAGAGATGTTTTCAAATTATTATAAATTGATTTGAATTTGACTTTAGAATTTTTAAAAAATATGTAGGGGGTTGACCCAGTAAATCCTATGTATGTGGTGTTTGATATTTTTAGTGTTAGTTTAAAATTTTAATTTAAAAAAAAAAAAAAGGGAGAGGTGGCTGTGCTCTGGAGGCTGCCCATTCCTGAGGGGATCAGTATTGAGCTACTTGGACCAGTCGCTGCAGCTTTCCTTCCATGTTCTTCTAAGCATTCAAAGGGGCAAAGAAAGTGTGCCAAGAAAAGATGATCAGCTGTAAAAGCAGAATTAAAAAGCAAATGCTGTTACGCATGCAGATAATGTGCTGGTGGAAAACACGTGGTTTGAGAAGAGCAGAGCCAGCTATTCTGCTCAGTTTCCCCAGGTAGGATGCCTGGCATGCACGGCAATCTAATTGATGCTTCAGGGTTACAGGGAGCAACTGGGATGCGCCATGTGGTCCCTTCCTCCTCCTCCTCAGCCTAAGACTAAGTGCTCTTCAAGACCATCAAATGGATCAAACCACTTTGGTGCCATGTAGGCAATTGTTTAAAGAAACCCAGGAAAAGTTATGAATCTGGCTGCACTAAATCTTGACTCCTGATCGGGCTGAGTGGATGATCAATGAGCAATAAATCCTTGGCATTTTTAACTCTCTCCTGGAATACAGAAATCATCCAAGTCATCACCTTCCATGGTTTAGTGGTGTTTTAACTCAAAGTTACTGCCACAATATTCTGGGCAAAGAGGTTTATCATACTTTCTCACAGAAATAGGTCCAAAGTGAAGAAACTGGATGTTCCGACCTATTGGAGAAAGAAGCCAGAGGCATCCTGCTTCGAAGTTCTTCTGCCCCTTTGTCAGCACTTTTTGGATGTAAAGGTGTGATGGATACAGTTTTGTGACAAGCTACAGCAGATGAAACGAGGGGAAATGTGGCCAACTCGGTTGGCTTCCCTACCCATGAACCATTTCTATTCAAAATATGCATGGACTAAAGGACTTTACCCAAGTTTGCTTCTTCCAGTGCCATCCATCCTTCCTTTTGTCTTGTGCCTTTTCAATTGTAAGCCACTTGATCTAGTAGCACCCTTTCCAGTTGAGGAGCAGGGTAAAAATACTTGAAATAAAAACATATACTCGACCACTCTAAACAAATGCAGTAAGGAAGAAAACACAAATTACACAATACTTAATAGGCAGTTATTCTCTCTTACATGCCAAAACATGATGCCAATGCAGCATCTCCAAACAGGGGAAAATGCTGTTGCAGACAGATATGTCCGCTTAGCAAGCATCCTCTGGTCAGAGATTGTTCGAGGATACTATTTCCAAGACTGGTTTTCCTTTTTTGGAACAAGAATCAGAGCTGTCCATTGGTTTCCCTCTCCCTCTAGT
This sequence comes from Varanus salvator macromaculatus, assembly GCA_023646645.1. Taxonomy (NCBI): domain Eukaryota; kingdom Metazoa; phylum Chordata; class Lepidosauria; order Squamata; family Varanidae; genus Varanus; species Varanus salvator. The sequence continues at coordinate 5,188,085 of JAIXND010000657.1, forward strand.
CCATCCTGCACCATCCTCTACAAACCTCTCCCAACCTGAGGGCCAAATTCTAATTTAGAGACACTTTGGGGGCCATATTCTAGTGGTGGGTGGGGCTTAAAGGGTGGGATACCCTCCTCCAGAAAAAAACAGAATATTTTAGCTTGAATGGGCTGTAAGCAAGCTGTGGGCTATGGGTATGGGGTATAGTACATAAAAGCTGTGAAGCCACCAAAAAATGGACGGATGGGTGAATGGAGATGGGAGTAAAGCAGGGGGTGTGAGCAGCTGGGAAACCCTGGAGAGTTAGATTAGAGCCACAGGAGAGTGTCTCTGGCCCTCCAGTCTGCACTTTTGCACCCCTGATCTTGAAAGCAAGGAGGAGGGTGGTGGGCGAGAGAAATGCTTGCACTACCACTTGCAAACTAGGTGCAACCTTCACCTCTGGATCTGCAAACCTGCAGCCGCGCCCTGGGGAGGAATGGAAGCTGATGCTGATGCAACCCCAGGCTACGCCAATCCACTCGCCAGAAATACCCCAAGAAGTGGAGGATGCTGTTTATCCTCTAGTCTGGGCTACAGGAATCCCGGGACACGCCACCAAAACAGAACCAGTTCAAGTAGAACTCCTTCCTGGACAACCCCCAGTGCATGTTAAACAATACCCCCTCAAGCCAGAGGCACAGTAAGGACTCCAGCCCATCATTCAGGCTTTCATGAGTTGTGGCTTGCTCTGCCGCTGCCAGAACTCATGGAATACCGCAATTTTGGCTGTACGTAAACCTGATCAGTCATTCCGTCTGGTACAAGATTTGAAAGGGAGGGATTCTAGGGGCTGGCTATTTATTTATTCTATCTATATCCTGCTTTTTCCCTCCAAAGGACTCGAGGCAGCTCTTCCTCTCCTCCTCCTCCTCCTCCATTTTATCCTCACAGAAGCCCTGGGAGATGGGTTGCCCCTTACCCAGTGGAGCACAGGCTTTGGCACACTCAAGCTTTGATTCAAACCCTTCCGTGTTTGAGAAGCTCTCTTCATGTCTTGCTGAGATCCCAGAATCTCCTGGTTCCTCCTTTCTCTTGTTTTTCTTTAAGAAATTCACTACTAAGGCTGACATCACAGGTCCAACAAAGGGCTCTCCTCCAGAAAGCCTCCCAGATTTGAGCTCCTCCTTCACCATCGCAAGGGGCTTTCTCACCTGCCTTTTGCTCTGGTCCAGACCATGGTAGTGGTGAGAAGGGGAAGCAGGAGATGTAGCTGGCCATGTTCTCCTGACCCTCTGCCAGCAAGCAAACAACTAATAGCCAAGATGAAAAGGAAAAGGAGGGCACAGACCAACTGGTGGCAATGGTAGTGAGAAACAGGATTTCTGAGGGTCACAGCCCATCCAGTTTACTTTTCCAGGGGTCCTCCAAAATTTAGAACTCACAAGACCAGTTCTTTGACTTGAGCAACTCCTTCCAACAGGATCTGAAGACATTTATTTTTAACGCAGCGTTCCACCACTTTGCAATGTCTCTTCCATTCAGACAGCCCCACGGTCCTTTAGTGAAAACAAGAGGAGACACTGCCATCCTGCACAACCAAAATCTGCTCTTTCTTTGGCTTACTTTTTACCTGCCCGTGCAGGTCTCTTGAGATTTCTCCATCTCAAGGACTGAACATTCACGTCTGTGTGAGTTATGCTCCTCCCACTGGTGAGTCTGCAGCTTTATTGGATTCCTTCAGCTTCACTCAGTAAATTCCAATGGCTATCAGGAATGGGAGGCATGCATCTTTCTCCTTAAGGATTTTATTGACTCATGGAAGCCTTGATAATCCCACTTATCCCTGCCAACTACAGCCTGGGTATGTGAATGGGGGCAGCTTTGCTAGGATCCACAGGCGTCAAGTGTCACCTGGCCTCCTGAGCAGCTTCCCACATTCCGTAACATGTGGAGGAATCAGTTCTGCAGGCAGCTGCAAGGTTTTCTGCTGGTTTGTTTTTATAGCTGTCTGCGTGCAGATGGCCTCTCAAAATTCTCCCCTCCTCTCTGTGGGCAGAGAAATGTTGCAGGGAGAGGAACAGCCCAAGAAGAAGAATGTCTCAGACTCGCTCTCGGGAGCGGGGAAGATACATGGAAGGCCCGTTTGGTGTTGGTGCTGTTGGTTGGTTGCTTCCACTGCTGCCACAAGAGGAAACAGCAGTCAATGCGTTGGCAGCCTGGCCACCATTTTGGCTCCTTCGCAATTCCCCGTATCTAATCTCATTCCAGGGCAGTGTGTGTGTGTGTGTGTGTGTGCGTGCGCACGTGGAGAAATATGGAGGTGGCTGAGCACAGTGTTGCTGTTTTTTCCTTCAATTCATCATGTCCTTATGCTTCCCAGTCTTCCCAGATGCCCACCCTTCCACATGTGAAAAACCATATGTCAGAAGTTACCTGATGATGTCTTTCCATGAGCTTTAAGTGTGGGAAACCACAGAATCCACAAGTTGCCATGGAAGTGCTGTACAACAAAAGATGGGACATTCACCCCTCCCCTCAGTCCCCTCCTAAGAAAGATAAGCATGAGAACACAGAAGTTGACTCATGAGAATTTCCCTTAATTTGTCTTCTTCATTTTGAAAGCAACTCCCTTCTATCTGACTGAAGGAGAATGGGCCCCAAAACTGTGGAAGGCATTTTTAATGCAGCACGATGCTCATAATATCTATTTTCAACCCAAAGAACAAGCAACATCTCATGGAGTGTTCAAACAAGGTTGAGGTGATGCTGGAAACATGGCATTCTCCTTTCTCCCTAATTTGGTCACCGGGTCTTGGGTGGGTCAGAAGGTACACCACTAAACTTGCTCCCACCTGGTAGTGTTTGACCTCATGCGTGAGCTGCATGAAGTCCCATGAGCTCCTGGCACATTGGAAAGGACCCGATCTGCTAGTTGAAGTTCAGAGAGTGGGGGACACAGAAAGTGCCCTGTGATTGGACCATGACTGGGTTTAACTCTATAAATGTTGCTTCTACAAGATATGGTGGTCACCACCAATGTGGTTAGTTTTTGAAGCAAATTAGGCTAAGCCATGCTAGGTGTGCTCGTAGAACCATGGAATAGTAGAGTTGGGAAGGGCCAAGAAAGCCAGCAAGTCCAACCCACTTGCAGGTCACCGATTTATATCATCCATACACTACCCCAAGTATCAGGAGTGAGGCTGTACAGATACTATACAAACCATTCTATACAATCTATACATCTATACAATCCATTTGCAGATCGCTTTTCCTTTCATCATCCACTTGTTGACAGGAACAGGTTTTGCATGCATACATCCATATACATCTGCGCAAATTTGCACTTGCACAAATTTGCACTTCCCAAAGTGTGCCAATTTCTGCAAAATGTGTATTTTCATGTGATAGCCTATGGGGCAAATGCACATTTTTGGTCAGGATTTTTCTCAGCATTTTTCATATTTTATATGAGTAAATGTGCATAACTTATATTTAAAAAGGACAATGATAAGCAAGTTCATGAAATCTAGGAGACTCAGGAAAAGCCAGTCTGCTGTGGAATCATATTCAAATTCATTGGAATCTACTGCTGATTTTTCCAGCATCTATAACCTGGGCCACAATCACAGAAACCACAATCATAGAATTGTGTAGTTGGAATGGGGCTAGAAGGCCATCAAGTCCAACCACCTGCCCAATGAAGAACTCAAGTCTCCCATCCAGATCCTAATCAGGGCTGACCCTGCTTAGCTTCCAAGATTTGGCAGGATCAGGCACTTCAGACTAGATGGAAGCATCCCAGTTGCTGTGGACAACAGAGGAGAAGCCTGCTGTGTACCTGCCCAGCACGTGGACTTCCATAGGAATCATTTTGGCCAGTGCAGGAGTAGAACGCTGCAATGATTGGTCTCATCCAACAGGGCTGCTATTCTTTTATGCATATGTCTATTACAAGGTTCCCACTGCTGATGGCTTGCGTTGTTTGCTTAAAGACTTAACATGACAGGCAGAAAATCAACAGGTGCACCACAGAGATGCAGCAAGAAGAAGGAAAACTTTGTTCTGACTGTGCAACTCTTAAAGTGGGGAAAAAAGGAGGAGGCAAGCCCAGGTCAGTGGCAGGAGTCGCTTACCTAAACAGAGTGAAAAGCTCCAGCAGAAATACGTATGTTTCATTCAGGGTCCTCTGAGGCCTGGAGCAAGTCAAGCTCAAGAGGCCATGGAGAAACCCGGGAAAACCGGAGTGAACATGATTTATCATGTGAGCGGGAAAAGTATATTGGAAAAGGTGACTGGCCACGTCCCTGGCTGCCTAAACAGACTGAAAGTGAGTGCTACAGATACGTCTGGGTTTTAAATACCTATTTGCTGGTCTCATTAATCTGCTAAATTGCCCGACTCAAATGGCCTTGTGTGTAAGCATTGCATCCCAAGCAGGCCACTTTGTATCAGCTGCCACTGAAAAGAGGAAACAGCCGCGGAGGAACGAGGGCGGGCGGCACGGCGAGACATGTTGGCTGCAAAGCAATCCTTAATAAAATCCTTACACACCCATGTTGCCACGGAACATTTTTATTTTTATTTTTACAACTACTTTGCATGGGTGTCCAATAATATCTGCTTTGCTCCCCTAGTCACACAACATTTGTTCTGCGTTCGCCCAAGTCAGGTATCAGGGGAACAGGGTCCGGCCATATAATTAACAAGCAAGTATTCATACAGTCCAGTCAGCTATTCAAGACCCAACATAGCATAGGATGCCCTTATTAAGCACAGGAGCTGGGAAACAGTGCTGGCCTTGGGACAATCCAGGCACCATTGATGAATAACAATCCTGGAATTATGTTGGTTGATTGCATTTTGCAGCACCGACCAGATCTGTTGGGGACAGGCGAACTTCCTGGTTGCGTCAATACCATTATCTGCCTACCTGTCAGCTTATGATGATTTCTTTGGATTTACAATTGATTTACTCTTACTCTTTTCTTCCTTCCTTCCTTTTTTTTAAAGTAAATTTTCCTTAGCTGCTGGACTCTAATGAAGCTTCTCTAAATTGATTAGACGTGCTGCAGTTTCGGCCCAGTACACAGATTATTTCAGAAAGATGTCAGAATTCTGTGACTTTCATTTTGTTGGATTTTAATGATTGCTGGGAAGGAGAGAAGAGACAGGGGAGAAAAGGTGTGCATTACAGCCAGATACAATCGCTTTTGTCAGCGTGATCCTTTTAAGTGCAATTCAATTAAAGTGTTACTCCCTAATTTTATTATTGTGTTAGCTTGAGTGCTGATATTACCCACCAATAAAGCTTCACTACAGGTAGAGAATGGTATACAATTTAATTTAACTAATTGGAGTTTAGTGATCTAACATGCTTTTCATATCCTAATTCTTTGAATAATCTTTGATTTTTGCATCTCCTACAATTCTTTTAATGGAAGAGGGCAGGCGAAAACATCAGTAACATTTCAGATTCAATTATCGGGTAACATCTGCTTTTAACAGCATTATCAGTATGCACTTGAATTCCCTTCTATTACCTGCTCCATGCATCCATTTCCCATTGTCACCATGTTTGACCTTGAAATTAATTTATCTAACTGTGCTTACATTCCTTATTATGTTATCTGTAGAAGCCTATTCCTGACTGAGTTTTGGCAAAGTGACAACTCAGAGAGGGTCAGTTTCAGAGAAGAGCTCAAGCTCCTCAAACCAGGGAGCAAAACCATGTGACCTCTCCACCAGTTCTGAATATAAAATGGTCCACTCTTTGCAAGTAGGTGTGAAACTCATCTATGGACGGTTGCTTTTAATTCCCTTTATTCAGATTGCATGTTACTTTTTTGTTCGGGAGCGAAGGAGTTTGGCTTTTTTAACTTTTACCATTTATTTTGGAAGTCTGTTTTTTAAGTCAAGTCCGGTTTTAAATATAATTCATTTTTAAAATCTGCTTTAAAACGAAATTTCATCGGGTTTCCTTTGTACTGATTTTGTTTCAGAATGAAGAGTTATTCCCTGCAAATCACAGTTCTGGTCCTTCTCTGTAGAAAAGGGCTTTTGTTTTGGTTTGGTTTCCTTTCTTTCATTGCAGGTTTCGTAGTCTTGAGACTGCATAAGCAACTGCAGCCTGTTTTGCTTCTCCGTTGCCTTTCCTTTGCGCGCTCTCTCTCTGCCATGGCTGCAAAACAGAGTAATGAAACTTACCACAAAAGCACAAAATTTGCTCATCCCATATACTCTTGGTCTGTGATTATTACGCAGGCACTTAGTCAATTTTCAAATATGATAACTTGCCAGTGAGAACCGTTGTGGGCTCATTTAACAGCATTTAATGTGTCTTGCATCTCAAGCACTTAAGCTGTCATTTGGCTTGAAGCTCCACGGCCACTGTTAATGTGGTTTAAAATGTCCTGCCATTTGCTCTGCTGTCAACACCTGTCCATGGTTTGCTTTGGAGTGGTAAGAAAGGACGGCCAAGCGAGGCTGTATATTTCACAGTGACAACTCACTTCCTTCTCTTGCTTTACTTTTGGCAGCATCTGGCAGTCCTGTGTTCCTTGGTTGCACATCTTTGCTGCAATGTTTGAATTACCGGCAGCAGGGAGCTGGCAGAGGAGCCATGAAATCTACTAGACCCATCTCTAGCCAAAATTTGGGTCCTATCTGTAGCCATTAAAAACAGTAGCTTTCTTGGAGAAGGGGGCAGCACAGGGTCAATGCATCAGCTCCATCCCCCAAATCCAAGCACTGTTTACTTGGGATTACATGCATGGCACACTTGTGTTCCCTCTTGCAAAGAAACTGCAGCCTTTCTTGATTTTATGCTTGCAAAAATCCCATACACATCCTATTCAGCTTAGGTTGAATATCCATGACTGGCACCAGCATCCAGGGATGCCAGCATAGGAACTCCAAATCCCACTCTGAGGCTTTCACCACTGCACCACACTGTTTCTCTGCTCCTGATGGATCAAGGTCGAAATTGTGCATTGTCTTGTAGACCTAAGGATGCTTCTCAGTTTCAGGGTTCCAGTCAACCATGCCTGCACCAAAGATGCTCCATTCCTTTTCCCCTCCCTGTTTCCACTAACTAAACAGCCAATCAATGTTTTGTGGCTACTGAGCATGCTCATTGAAGAGGGAAGGCACCCACCATTAGGGATTCCCCTTTTTTCAGCATTTCTGCAGCCCCTGAAGTCACCCCCCCCCAGTGCCTGCTCATACCTTCTACAGGTGCTCTTTGGGTTACCTTTGAACTCCACATGTGCACAATCACACAATCTAAATATATAGCAGCCTTCCTGAACTGGCATCTTCTGGCTCTCCTGAACTACACACGGCAGCCTTCCCAGCCTGTGTGGCCAGCCTTGAGTTGTGGATGATAGGGTTTGTAGTCTGATGCAGCTGGAGCTCACCCAGTTAGGGGATGCTGGTCTAAAGACCTAGCATTGGCTGCGACTTTATCAGCTCCACGACCAGATATGGTCAAGCTGTTTCACCGCCCAGTCTCCGTTTCCTTCCTCTCCGCTTCAGAAGGATATTGTACCTGTCTCTCTGGGATATTATGAATTGTAATTCGTTTAAGTACTTTGAGAATGAAGCTTTCTAAACACCATGTATTATTACTGAAACGAATGTATGACTATTCTGGAAAACCAAAGGCATTTCAAATTACCTAACAGCTACAACCCCTGTCATTAGCGTGAGTACTTAGAAAAGCAGATGCCCATTGTTCAAGCCACTGGGGAGATTATGTGTTTAAAGACATAATTAAATATAAAAACCGTACGACACAGGAAGCCTACTGATGGCGGCACTAAGCAGATGATGTATCCCAGTCGTGACAACAAAAGACGGTAAAAGCACCAGTCTGCACCATCTTCTTCCCAGCACTGGGACCACTGCAGGGATGCAGTAGGGTTTGGCTGGGTTGTGCCTCAGTGCACAGGAATTGCCCTTGATTTTGGGCTATTCCTCCCTCCTAGGAATGTGGACAGCTTTTCAGTCGCTTTGGGGCACTTCAGCACAGAGGAAGCCCTCCAACTCTCCGGGAGCTGTGGAGTTTCCTTTCTGTCTAAACATTCAAATAAATAAAATCTTCATTTATTTCTGTAAAGTGCTTCCGAACTAATTAGCATTCTCTGGGTGGTGTGCAAGACATTAAAGCCATAATAATTTGATTTGAATATTTTATTACTATTACATGTTCTAAATTGTAATCTGCCAAGGAAGCCCAGTGCACTATGGGCCAAGATAAAAATGCAATCAATCGATCAATCAATAACAAAATCCAAAGCAGAGTACAATGCGATCAGGATCACATCCACAGTGGAGGATAAAACTGTGTGAGAACAGAATGCGTGTATGCATATAGACAGACAGAGACATACGAGTTCAGACATAATGCTACAATTAACATAGAAATGCAGTACTCTCACACCTTAAAGGGGAAGACTAAGCCAATATGAGTTGTGTACCTGGTTTAGTCTACTGTCCAGGAAGGAGGTGGGGACAAGAAACTTCCATGTGTCAGGTAGCAGTGGCTAATGTCAATGAGGTGGTGTATCTCTCTTGACTTACGGTCCAAATTTGAAAGGGTTGGGGAAATCCTATCAGAATCCATCCCTCCAAGCATCTGTGGGCATCCTCTCATGCCCAGTGAGGCCTTCCAAAGAGAGTCAAACTGAGATGAAGCCCTTGAACATTTGCAGACCGTTGGTTGTACAGCTGGCAACCTTCTCCCACAGTTCCTTCAATGCAAAAGGCAGCTGTATCAGGTGAAGAAGAGGGGTGATGTTTGCACAGCAGTTCCAGGGGTCTTCTTGCCTTCATGAGCAGTCTTCCTCATCATGAGTTGCAACCACAGAAGCTGGGACTGAGAAGGATGGCTGCTTTGACCACTCATTCTCATGCATGGCTGGGTGTAGTGCAGAAGATTCAGTTTCAGAACACGAAGCAGATTCAAGGGGAACTGGGAAGGATGGGATATGCTGAGACACTGCAATGAAGAGGTGGACTCACTTATCTGATTCAGCAGGGCAGGTAGTTCCTGAGAGTAACCAAGCTGTAGAGCTGGTGGGAGGGGACTCAGCCAGGGACCAGGTGGCTCCAGCTCTGGACCCTATGACAAGGTGTTAGCAGAGGTGAACAGTCCTGAATGATCGGCATATGGAGAGGAGGTGTGTTGCTTTCAGAGAGCCTCTCCTGAAGGGATGGTCCCCCAGCATCTTCATAAGGAGAGTCCCTGGAGGTAAACTTGAGCTGGGCTCAACAAGCCATTCTGTGCTTGCTTGGAGACCCATTCTGGGTGATTTGACCTTGGGAGCAATAAAGAACATTTTGCAAGGAAAATGGTCTGTGGCTTCTGACTGCTCAGAGGAGGACACTTGGCTTGCAACAACGGTCACCCTTGGTGTGCAAGAGGGGTGCTGTTTGCACAGAGTGTGAACACTGGGTGCACTCACAAGGAGCTCTCACTCTGGACTACTGCAAAGCAGACCTGAGTCTGGGGAGCCAAATTCCAACCCCTGGACAGAGTCCTCACACACCCTAACTTATTCATGGTACTGGCTTCATTTAGGGCTAGAGTTCAGCACCATGGATAGTTCTTTACAGATTCAAGGTAAAATGTACCATATACAAACTGCACCACTGAACATTGGAACTATCATTCTTGGTGGCCTCCTCATAGTTCCTTAAATTGCACTTGGACTGGACAATCCTTCAAATGGAGGATGGCTTGAAATAAAGTACTGATTTCTCTAACGTGGGAGAAACAAGCAATTCAAAGCAGAAAGACTTTGGGATGAATCTGTCAGTTTTACTTTCAGTTTTCAAATCTTAAGCACAATTCAGTCAGACTGTGGACCATTTATGTTTTTAAAGTTTGCATGGCATTAGTAGGCATTTTATACACATGTCTTTCAATAATCTTGTACTCAGGTTCGGATGACCCTCTCATTTTTACAGGCAGGTTTCATCTCAATGCATGTTTGTGAGCATTTTCCACCTTTCATGTGCATGCTTTGATTGGAGAATTCCATTCCACATCTCAGACAACAATGGACTTCCAGTCTGCACATTGGTTTGAAAATACAAAAGTGTGCATTGATACCAACTGAACCAATTTCTCCCCATCCTTATTTCAAGGGCTGAGAAGAGAGGCTGTGGCTATGCATAAGTCCTCCCCTCCTAAAGTCTGAGGCTTGGCTCAAAGACCTACCCCCACTCCAGAAAATGAAGTGATCCTGGCAGAAAGGTAATTTCTGTGCCACTCCACATCAGAGAAATGTGCAAATGAAAGGACTCGCTAAACACAACTGCCGGACAGTGACATGGCCAAAGGTGTGACCCACTTCCTTTGCTTTCTTGCATCTTGGTATTGCATCTCTAAGCTGTTTCACTCCCTCGTAGATGAGAGATGGGGGGAAACCTTTTATGCTTCACATTTCACCAATTGGGAAGCAGGTGCTCCTGGTTTTATGCCTAATTACCCAGGTCAAAGGATGTAATGACAAGGTTTTTCTTAGATGTCTCTTTGGGAGAGGCTGTTCAGATTCCTATCAACAATGAAAACCCATGTGCAGCAGAATAATTATTTTTTGTGAGCCTTTTCAGTTTTTCACCAAACAACGAGGGGAACAGCAGGAGTTTGCAAATGGGAATATCTTTTATTGATGGTGAAGATTTAGTGCCTCTTTGTATGGGAGTTTCAAGGCCATGCAAATCCTTAGGCTGGTAAAAATTAGTACTGTTGTTCAGAAAAGGTGCTTCTAAACTGGAGCAGAAGGAAGGCTTTCTGTATTATTTCCTAAAACTGCCTTCGTGGTGAGTTTTGAAGTTGTATTGCTTACCAGGAAAAGCACAGGTCATCCTTGATTTTTCAACAGCTGAAGATTAAAAAAGAAACAAGGATAATCAGATAACTGATATCTTTAAAAGATAAATCCCTTGTAATGATTATTATTGCATTGTTACATTACATTTACATCCCACTTACTTTCCTTTTGCAAGGAAGCCGGACTGACTTGCATATTTCTTCTCCTCTGCATTTTATCTTCATAACAACCCTGTGAGGTAGATTAGGCTGAGCTCCAATGGCTGCCCAGAAATCACAGTGAGCGTCACAGATGAGTGGGAACTAAAACCTGAGTTCCAGTCCACATTGGCTCCAATATTTCCAATCACAAAAAATGATATTTTTTGATGTGCCAAGACACAAAGGGCGGGACAATACTCTTGATGCAAACCAAGTAGCACAAAAAGATTAAGATGCAAAGTTTTAAGTTACAAGCTATTATATGAGTGGATAGATAATGCCAGTAACACATGAGGGCAATCTTGATGCCTCTAGTAGAGGACAATTAATGTACTGGAAGAAAGGTGCATGCGCACCTCTTTCATTTTACCCTTCTTAAAAATGTCTGAATATGTCACAAGGGCAAGTATGAGATTTTCACTTGCACCTCTCTGAACAGTATAGTAAACCAGTTTGAAGATCTACTCCAGGGCTCATCAGTCTGTTTCAGCCTGAGTTCCATTTGGGAGAAGTGGGGAGGGCTGGCGAGAAAGGGCTGGAGCCAAACAATATCAGCATGTTTTAGCTTAAAGCTCTTACTACCAGTCATGTACCCTTTTCGCAATGGGAAAATTGGCATGGGGCATTTGTGAATGGCCTCACAAAAGCTGCCAGACAGCTCGAGTATTTATGGTTGGAGAAAGGGGGGTTGGCTTTCTGGGAAGTCGCTGGGGGCCAGCTGGAATCCCTGCAGGGCCAAGCTTAAGATCCAATATCCTGATTCAAGATTCAAGCACTCCTTCTCCAAAACTCACCTCTTCTTCTAAGCTGACATTTATATTTGTGGCATCCTGTCTGAAGCACTGCAGAGCTCCTTGGCTTCTGCATGGTTAAGCGTTCCTGCTGAGGAAGGGGAAGGGGAGGGAAGGGGAAGGGGAAGGGGAAGGGGAAGGGGAAGGGGAAGGGAAGGAGAAGGAGAAGGAGAAGGAGAAGGAGAAGGAGAAGGAGAAGGAGAAGGAGAAGGAGACAGAGATGAAGGAGAAGGAGATTGTTAATATCCACAGGACATTTATAATGAGGTCTTGGAAAAGCTTTTTGGCTGCACAATTATGTACCAAGTTATTACCTTCTCTCTTTTTGCCCAGGCGCATATATATATATATATATATATATATATATATATATGCCTGGATTTCCATTGATCCATCTTGAATCAATGCTTTTAAAAATCTTAAGACACATTTTAGTTAAGAGCAAAAGCTTGCATTTTATGTTTTGACATGGTATTATTGATTGGGAAGGAAAGACCTGACTGTCTCTCCGACTTCCGTGTCTGGCTGTGTCTGGTAACACGACGTCCTTAATGGCTTTGCTCCGGCTTTTCCTTGCTGTTTGTTGCCTCTCCTCTTTATGCTCTTGAGCCCACAGCACGGGGCCTTTCTCAGTTTTTTAAAGTAATCAATACCCCCCGCGGTTGGCCGTCACTCATATTTGGCACACTTCTAAATTATTCAGAGGTCTCTCTTGAGCCATATAAAATTTCTATTGCATTTGTCAATTGCCTGATCAATAGTTCATTTTTCTTATCCTCAAAGACACACACAGGGTTTTGAACTTGGAAAGCAAACTTCCTTTAAAATGAAAAATAAAAATAAATAAAAGAGGGAAATGAAAGACATTCCAACAGGAAGTTGATGGCGTTGGCTACAAGTTTCACGATCTGCTGGTCCTGCTTGATTTTTCATGAAGGCACACTCCAGTATGTCGGTGCTCACTGCTTTGGTCTATCTCTGGCATCATGTGTCTCTGATGTACAGCAAACTGGCTCCTTTTCATGGTTCTGCATAACGGCGACCCTTTCACCCTTGCGCAATGCAAGATGCTCAGGCTGCAGCCCCGTTTGAACATTTGGAATTGATGGTATCTGACATTTAAGTCAACCTGAAAGAAATCTCTGCATGGCCAGTCACTAAAGCTAATATGGCTGGTGTCTCTTTAAGGAGGTGTATTGACTTCCGTGGCAGAAAATAATAGCAGTGCTAAGCTGCGATGCATTGAGGACTCAATCAATGGAGGTGACTCTCTCCTGCTTTCTGCCAGCTTTGAAATAAGGTTGTAAAACAAAAAGGGAACAAAATAATTCCTTTTATATCCAAGGTATAGATAAAAAAAAAGTTGATTTGCTGAGGGTATGAATGAAGTCACCTAGCCCTGTAGCATAAACTTCAACTGCAGCTTCCTTTAAAAAATAATAATGTAAAAGCCGTGTCAGCTTAGCCAAGCAGCGGGTCCCAGCAGATCAAGATGGCTCGAATCTGTTCCTTGCTTAAGGCAAAAATGGGGAGGGGGGAGCAGAAACAAGAAAAGCTTCCCTCCGCAACACCAGCAAAGTAAACATCAAAACTCCAATCATCGACTGTTGTAGCTTGGTGGCTCCCATGAATGTTTTAGTTTTGAGAAAGTGCTGATATCTGTGGTTTAACGGGGATGGGGATTGGGGGTTTTAGCCAGTATAATAACTGGACTGTTTTGAAGGAGGAGGAGCAGGAAAAGGAGCAGGAGGAGGAGCAGGAGAAGGGGTGATGGCAGCAGAGGTAGCAGCCATGATCTTGTAACCCAACACCCTGTTTGGTCCCCCAGCCAATGTAGCAGGGCCAGGATAAGCAGATTGTAGGTCAAGAACTTTGGATAACTGAGTAGTTTGGAATCTTCAGCACATAATACAAGTGGAAAGATCAATGTAAGCTGCTAACCCAGGAAAGGTCTGGTCAAAGACTGAAACTTTCTACTTGCAGACCCTTGTTTTGCAGTTGAAACTAGATCTGCTACTTCACTAGTTACTGTTTAGTCTTTCTCATTGAGAGTAGACCCTTGGTCTTTTCCCCTGAGTAAACCCTGCATTAAAAGGTGTTCTGGTGACCAGATGGGCAGTCCATTGACTCTGAGCATCCCACCTTGTTTATTCCCACAAGAGTTGTGGAACAAGTCTGGAGGTTTGGGAACTACAAAGGGGTTTCTGTGGTCCCTCAGGTTAGTATTCCCTGTAACTGATTTCCTTATGTCTTCCGTGTGAGGGAGGAGTGCAAAGGAACTGTGATCCTTCTCTTCTCAAAGAGTCTTCACTAGACCGGTCAGAATCCTAAGTGTCAATTAAACTAGCTTGAGTTGCTAAATGTGCCGATCCCACTGCTAGCCAATATGCCATTGCATCTGCATGAATTGACATGTGCCAATTAGTGGGAATATCCGTCCCAGGAGTAGGCATTTGTCTTAATTAGTATATGCCTTATTAGTATATAGTTATAAGAGGTTACTAAGGGTTTATTCTCTCTGGAAGATGTAGCAACTTTGGCCACTCAGAGGATTTCTTTGCTTTCTCTTCTTTTCCTTAGAGCATGAAACTATAATTAAGGACCTCATGCCACCAAGGATTAAGTATTCAGCTGTTGGTCAAGTTCTCTCCTCCAGATTTACCAAACCAAGAACAGTGCAATGTAACGGGAGTATAGAATATGAGAGCAGTGTCATAGCAGCTGGGATTCATAGGAAACTTTACCCGTGCTAATTACATGGGTCCTGGAGTGGCCCATGAAAGTGTGCACCCCTTGAAGTGGCTCTCTCCAGGGTTATTGGACCAGTGAGAGATCAAACTACCATGGGCTACTAAGGGTGTCAATTTCCTTCCCACTTTTGAGCCGGTAAGGATCAATTTAATCTACCTCTGGGTAGCTTTGGAAGTGGCCCTCCAGAAGGGACTAGAACTGGCTCTGGGAACTCCACGGAGAAGCATCTGGGATTCGTGTTAGAAGGCTGGGTGGCATGCCAATAGATTGGCTACAAGCTGATGGAAGAGACACTCTGTGTGTGTGTGTGCTGTGTGTGTGGCAATAGCCTTCTGATTCTGCAAGTTATTCTCTCATGGGGCAGCTCAATGGTGTCATTCATTCACCCCTTTGGTATCTCCAGCCCACCTTTCCTCAAGGGCCAACTCATTAAATCTACACTCTGCTTATAGACAACTGGTCCATCTGAAATGCTTACCCTGAGCAAGACGGCTGACCTAGAAAGCAACAACTGTTCCACATTAGGAGGAGGGTTGACTCAATTTGCCAAACAGTGGATGTGGGGTTTTCCATGTTTGTTTCTCCACCTCTAGAAGCCACTGGGTTTTACAGAACCATGGCAGGTATGATCCCAGGGAAGAAAATGCACTGCACAAGGATTGCGTCATTCCATCAGCAAAAGGCCCACAGGTCAGAGAGAGGACAGTAGCTACAGCAAAGACAATCCATGTGATCTTTGCTTTCATTTTGCTTTTTTAATGGTGGTTTCCTTTAGCAGTAGGCCCTGCCATCAATGAATGAATTCAATGAATCCATCAGCCCCAAGGCTGTGTTGCGATGAGGGTGGCATAGAAATGTTTTAAATAAATAAAATAAATAAAAAATGGAATTAGAGCAATTCAAGAAAATCTCACATCCAGAAGCTGCTCCCACATTGCCTACTTGACATGAAAAATCTGGTACCAGTTCCAAATCATGGTCCCAAAATTCAACCTCAGGTGTTATCTTCCTAACTATTGTTCATTCGAATTACTAGAATTCTCCTCTTTCAAGATCTCTCACTCTCCACAATTCCTCTGTATACCGGGACTGGGCAACCTGCCACTTCCCCGGAGCATGTTCTGCTTTCAGGCTACCTTAAAAGAATAAGTTGCATGCAATTAGTTCATTCCTTTGGCAAAAGCAACCTGGCACTCCCCTGGCTGCCTACTTAGTTGGGAAGGAAGACAGAAAAGGAAAGAAAGGGTTGACAGAAACTGAAGAGGGATAGTCCATCTATCTGGGCCTCTGGTTCTACCCAGCACTCATTTTTGGCCTGCCCACAACTACATCCACTGTCCTCAAGAGAATGCCCCAATAGAAATGCGATACTTGCCATAAAACGGTGACCCACCCCAGCTCAGCCTGGAACCAAGTTTAGGATGGTTGCTGCTCTCCTCCATATGAAGAATATGGGTCTGGATGGACTTCAAAGGTGGAAACGTCTCTGTGGAGTCCCATTTGTAGCCACATTTACAGATCATTATAACTTGGCACTGATCCATAGGAGTCAAATGGCCAAACTTTCAGCCTCTATAAATCAACCAAACGACTCTGATTTACACCAGCCGAGGGCCACAGAATAGGTCACCCGCCTTGCAAGGTGATTAGCCAACTGCTGACCTGCTACTCTGTACTCCTGGCTTGGATTCCTCCCCTGGTTCCATTTCTTGCCTAGCAGCCATTAAATGAATAATTGTAGTGAACTTCTAGCCACACCGCTTCCTTGCGAATTGCGGAAAGACAGCTGAAGACACAATCCGGCTGAAGGGACTGGAAATACTGCAAGCATTGAATTCGGGTGGTCATATAAATGATGAAACTGTTCACATGGAGAGGTGAACTGAAACCAAAGTAAGCTATCCTTGAAAATCGTTAAACCTTCTTTAATATACCAAGCAGTTGCCAAAGGGCTGATATGCACAGAAGATCCTTATAGAATGAGGGAGTTTGGGGAAAGGAAGTTGAAAGAGGCTGAAGAATACATAAAATTTAAGCATGTGGAAGAATGTGAAGCACAAGAATGTGCTTGTGGTGATGAAAGGACGGAACACCTTTAGGAAATTAGTCAGAATACGTTGCACAGGTAAGATCTCTCTCCACTCCTCTGCTCAGTGGATTTCTGGAGAAGGAAGGAGTGGATCACTCTTGCCAGAAACATAAACTAGTTACTTTCAGAAGGCTTCCAAAAGTAGACCAAGGGCTGTTTGTCAACCTAGGGCTGCTGCTTGCCAACTCCTGTTTCAAGAGTTTGAGAATGTTCATGTATAAGCTTCCAGTATGTAATTCATTCATCTGTCTCTCTTGCTCATTTTTTTCTCCATTTCCCTTTCTTTGATTTTTAAAATGTAGCCCCAGGATATGGTAAGGGTGATGCCGAAACAACAAATACACAGATACGTACATACAAATAAATTAAACATATTGGTTTCACTCTCAGGATTTGTTGGTCTCTTCTGCTCCACGCATAACTATGGTCATTACAACTTCACACAAAAGGAGGCAGGTTTATTTTCGATCATTTTTCTTTCATTAAATTGCATCCCTCAAACAAAAATCTTAAAATATTTATTGGGGGAGCCCTATGGAGGAAAGGGTGGGGTAAGCTCTTCCATTTAAACAGAGAATACAGAGAAAGCACATTAAGAAGCACTTCACATTCCTTCCCTGCTTTTCCTCAAGCCTTTCCCGATCTCCAACCCACGAGGGACAAGTACCTTTGATCATTGCAGATCCATATTGACATGTCCCAGGCCAACCTTCACTTTCTAATCTTCCGGTGCTCCAATCTTGGTGCGCATCACACTATGTACATTCATTACCACTCAGAACAAGGACTGGTGCCTACGTTACTGGCGAATGTTGTACAGCAAGGCCAAAGCTGTTGGTCAGGGGTGGATTTTGGACTGCTTTCCCTTCCTCTAGCACAGGCTTCCCTTTGCCAAGAGAATTAATCTGGAAATTTTCTCCATTGCTCTTTGCTTCTTTGCCCATGGTTGGCCATAAGAGAATAGAGATAAATGAATTGGTTTTACATATGAGTGCTTTCCCCCCTCCCAATGTGACTTTCTCTTTCTTTTCCTTCTCTTGCTTTCATCTCCCATGTCAGGTGACAGAACTTCTGGAAGTGACAAGAGTGGTCCAGTACACATGTTATGACTTGCAGCACAAAAACCCTCAGAAGAGTGGAGGGCAAGGGGAAGAAACCGTCATGGGAGAGAAACAAAATATACCAGTGGAAAAAGCACATCGACCTGTCATCTAACCGGATGTTTACCTCTTCCTCAACTACAACTTCTTGGAAGTGATTTGGACCACTTCAAGGTGTTGAACTACCAGATGGGAAACAAATGCTTGGTTACATTGAATCTAGAAAGCTATGTTCAGGGCATGTAAAGACTTTGCCGACTACAAGTGTGCATTTATAAGGGCTGTTTAGGGACAAGGCTGGAAAATCATTTCTCCATACGTGTGAACCTTTCTGACACTTCCAATGGATGATCCAAACTTCTGTTAACAGTGGTCTTATCATGTTTCCCTTGCTCTGATTGCTTTGAAAAGAATACAGTCCTTGCTGAGTTGGAGGTGAATGCTTGTATCTCCATCCCTTTGGCATTCTTGTGTTTTGGGGGGGAAAGAAAGAAAGGCTTTCTAATTGTTGTCATTCTTTTTTAAATCTTAGTTGGTTTTGTAGATCTACCTTTCTCCTGAGGGTTCAAAGCTGAGGATGGTGAGTCACAGTTTATTTGAAGCCACATGTAAATGAAGATCTGAACTTCAACTCCCCTCACTCAGTCCTCCCACTGTTGATGCATGTCCCATCAGCCACCACACCTGCAGCAGCTGCTCTTTCCAGGGGACTCTGCGGTAACTGTATTGTGGAAACCACAATGCTGGGTTTGGACAAGCAAGGAAACCATGTTGAAGCATGGAAAATAAAACTGACTGTTGCTTCTTACTGTGGTTTCTAAGGACCAAATGCACCACGCTGAAATACCACAACATGGTTTGGATGACACAAGAAGCAACCCTCAGATGTGTCACACAAACCTGCCCATTGTGTGTCTGTAGTGGTTGTCTGAGTAGCTGTGGACAAAATGCAATTTGAATGACCAACTTCATCAAATAGCATGGATTATATGTGCACACACAACTTTTCACAAGAACCACTGCATTTTAATCTCTGGTTCCATCAAAATGTGTTTTCTTTTTGCCAAAATCATGAGGCTATAAAAATCTATGGTGTAATCGATCCTTTCATGGGCCGTGAGAATTCCACAAAGTAGATATCATGATTTACCTTTGTGGTATTTCACACAAGCTTTATTATGTATTTCTTCCATGTGTGTGGTGTGGAATAGGTGGTCTCTGTAGTTTTGAGTAATGTGGTGGAAAAGTTCTCCTTTCCTTGAGAAAATTTCTTTTCCTGTTTTATGTTACACACATAACTCCATGGAGTCTCACACCAATATTTTGATAATCCATGGATTATTGTGAATGCTTAGGTGTGTGCTTGATATTCTGTAATGATTTCTGGAAAGTTAGAAAGTAGGCACAGAGTGACTGAATAAGTAAGAAATAACTAAATTCTGATTCATTTGCAGCAGGTTAATATAAAAATGAAGTTACTTTCTTTTTTAAAAAATGAATTTCCTAGCACTTGCTGTTTCGAGGAGCATTCCCAAGAAGTTCAAACACGTGTGGATACACTTTCTGTTAAAGAAGCATGAGTCAGCACAAGTTTTCAATCACAAAATAGGGCTACTTATAGCCCCTTGCCATGGCCTGCAACATCTATGTTTCTTTTCTTTTGGAAGTCCTACTACACCAGCTGGTCATAAACACATTCTTTAAATTCTTTCTGTTCATGGACCATCAGATAAGTAAACACAGAAACCTGGAAACTTAATCCAAAGGCGCACTCTCAAAGATAGCTTTTTGCTGATCACAGTATCACTGAAAGAAAATGAGCATGGGATTCTTGTTACTTGTTTGGTACATATGGCTAGCAAGGTATTTCATATCTTATTTTTTCATATTTCCAGATTTTTAATCAGCACACACATGTTGCCTCCTCGCTTCCCTACAGATCAGCTAGCCAAGAAGTAGTTAAAGCCCCAAAAGTAGTCCTTAATTGAATGGAAAAGAGGAAAAGCAAAGAACCGTATATTCGTAGCAGTGGCTAGCTTCCAACTTAACTAGAGCTAACTAAACTGAATATGGTGCTAGTTAACCAGTAGGGGGAGACTTCAGACAGTTCAGTTTGCTTAAGTGAAGAGTAGCTCAGATTGCCTGCTCCAAAGAAAGCATCGCTTAGATGGCTAGCTAGCTGCCGGAAGATATTCTAAGACAGCATTGTGATATGGCATCCTGCAACTCTGTGTTCATGGTTATGGCAGAAGCATTTGCATTTCTTACAAGGGCCTTCAATATAGACCCATTGTCCTTTTTATGTGCCATCCTGTGGACACTTGCTCAGCTGACCTGTAGAAACCCTAAGAAACTTAGCGCAAAGATCAGTTGTCTTGTAGATACACCATGTGGATGAAGTGAGAGGGCAGGAAGAGATGAAGGCCAGTAGCCTCCTCTCATCCATCCAATCTCTTTTTAAAGCCATCCAGATTGGTGGCCGTCCCCACTTCTCATGGCAGCAAATTCCCTAGTTTAACGATATGCTGTGTGAAGAAGGGCTTGTTCTTGTCTGTCCTCGGCCTCCCACAAATGACCTTCATGGATGCCTCCAAGTTGGAGAGTTATGGAGAAGGAGAAAAATGTATCCCTCTCTACTTCCTGCACACTCTGCTGTATTTTAAACATCTCTATCAAGTCTCCCCTTCCTCATCATTTTTCTAAGCTGAAAGGTGCAATGCTGGGGCAGAAATCCAGGGCCCCATCCCAAAGGATGCAGCAGGGCTTGCTTGCCACATTTTGAAGTAAAGTGTCATCTGGTCCATTGCCATCTAAAGGTGGAGGACCCTACAAGAGGATTGACTCCAGGGTCTAAGATTATACACCACTGCTCATGGGAGTAGAGAAGACAGCAGAACTGGCCATGTACCCACAATTATCGCAGCTAGCTCTTTCGAGCTACATACACTTTGGATTGATCAAAGTTCTGTTGTCTAACAGGGCAACCAAGGGGCGAGAGTCACTGTTTCTCATCTTTGCACGTGTATGTCATGCTCAATGAGGATGGCATGTGATATGCACGCTTGGCAATTGACTGAATGTGTGAAAGAAGCTGAGCAGAGTCTCAGCTGGGCTCAAGGAGATACCACTAGTTCAAATGAGGCAATGATTAGAAACTGCTTGCAGCCTGCACACCTCCTAGATCAGGAACCTGCACTGTCAGCAACATGAAAGACCTCCATGCCAAATAAATGGATATGGAAGAGTTCCTTGAGGGTAGGAAGGAAACTTGCAAAACACTATGCTAAAGAGATCTCATGCTAGCCTACCTCAGAGCGAGGAATATAGAGAAGATCAATTAACTTTGACATCTTATTATAATAGCAACATATGAAACTCTGTTTCTTCTTATCTCTCTTTCCTACAGTTGCATCTTTGACTAGTTCCTCTTCCAGCTTGGCCCAAGAAACCAGATATATTAGCAATCTTCACTCAGCTATATCATTGTTGCCTTAAAGGAGAATGCAAATTATACTCTTCCTAGTGAATCGTTTCAGAAGGAGAGGGAGAGAGATACTGGGACAAGTTAGCACAAAGTTTTTTAATTTAAATTTTGGAAGATTGACTTGTACCAGCCGGAGCCAGAAGAAAATAGTTTAATGAGTGTTGTTTAACTAATTGCCAATTATCTTTGAGCAGAGTGGCAATTTCCAGCAGCTGCATATAAAGCGAAGTTATATTCAATTTATATTTTAGTGTTGCCAGACTGGGTAGGTAGCAACTTGTGGGAGCATATCAGCTCCACTTTTGTTCCTTGTTGTTGTTAAAAATCTGTAGATCTCCAGGAAGAAGGCAGATGCAATGAAAACTGGTATTCCTTTTTCCATTTACTTGGTGTCAGAGGGTACAAGCAAGATCCAAAGAAATTTGGCTTTTCACGAATCATGTAGTCCAGGATGTATTTGGAGCATCATTTCCAACTGTACAAGAATCACCAATGTATGAGCACCTCAATATTTTTTTCCTACTGGAAAGCAATAAACCGATGAAAACTTATATGCACAACTGCACACAAACTTAATTTCCACTGGACTTTTTTTTTTTTTTTTTTTTTACAACTACACAAGATCTGTCCAGGTTGCAGAATAAACCCAGCTCTAGTTTTAGAAAAAAAAGGCTGATCCTGTTTGTATTTTACTCTAAGGTATGTTCTAGTGCAGGGCTGTTAAAGCACCTTCTACCTGAGGCCTGGATTCAACATCAGGACAGGTCAGGAGATGATTTCAGTGACGGAGGGAGGACACAGGTACAGCCAAAGTACCCCAAACACCAGGTTGTTAAAGCTTGAAGCTCTCACTGCCAGTAGCTAAGGAACCTTTCAGGCTTTTAGCATGTGGGAAAATGTACAAAAGTTGGTGCACCCCCAAAGGATTTTCAAGGGGGCAACCAGGGGAAGGGGTGTGGCCATCTGAGGAGCCTCGAAGGCATAATTAGGAGCAGATTTGGGCAGCTCTGGCCTAGCGTGTGCATTGTCAGTTCTTGCCACATATGAATACACAGGTCCGGCTGTCAAGCATTACTGATCACCATCCTGACAATATGCCCTTGATGAGTTACAAGGCTGAGTCAGATACTACTTTTCTCAGTGTGCCTCTCGGGGGATTACACCAGGGTAAATTATCCATCACAGCTGCAATCAGTAGACCAAGACATTTGACTCCACTGCAATTCTATACAACTACTTTTAATTCTCTTCATAGGTCCAAAAATGGTTTTCCCTTTCTTTCTCCAATACCCTGCTGTTCCTTTTAACCTTTGACCTGGAAGTGTTTGCCACTGAACTTTTGCACCGCATAATTCC
This sequence comes from Varanus salvator macromaculatus, assembly GCA_023646645.1. Classification (NCBI taxonomy): domain Eukaryota; kingdom Metazoa; phylum Chordata; class Lepidosauria; order Squamata; family Varanidae; genus Varanus; species Varanus salvator. Next base: position 5,210,658 of record JAIXND010000657.1, read on the forward strand.
TCTACTGTCTGGCAGCTCACTCATCAAGCTCACATGAACCCAGAGGTCTACCTTGGCCCTCCATTCAAGTATTGCTTTGTCGTGTTGGCATCTACCACATTACATCCAGTAGCACTTATGCAATCCAGTAAATCTTTGTTTTTTCATGTCTTCCTGGGACTATAGCCTTGGTGTTTGAAAGCTTTGGTGAACACTCTGGTGGACTTGCCAGGCTCAGCATTTGTAGGTGCCTAATTTTGGAATCACTGTCCAAAATCACTCAGTACAAAGAACCCCCCTGTGGCCTGGACTTCTTGATAGCCATGTTACAGCAAAAATCCCCTTCTGCTCGAAGGTGCTCCGTGTACCCACAGAAGTAATGCTGCATTTCTAAAAGAAACAGCGACAGCAAGTTTCGCATTCCCCACCCCCACCCTGCAGAAACCTGGCGCATTTCTCATGCTATAGGGTGTACCTGTCTGATTTAGGCATGCCGTAACAGCTCACATTTCACTCTGTTTTGTCTGTTAGCATTATAGGCCATGTTTCCATGCTGATTGTAGTAGAAGGTTTAAGTGAAAAAGCCTCAACTATGAGTTTATATGCAGTGCCAGATTTCGTTAAGCACATGAGAAGACTCTGGTGCCAATTTCTTACTAAGTGTCCCTCCTGGCTGTGTTCGCTAGTCTCCTTGGAACAGCCAAACCTGAAGATCTCTGTAAACGCTAATCTTCTTATACTTTCAGGTATCAGGTTCTCTTTGATGTTACCAAACATGTTGACTCCTATCTTAGTTGAGTGTGCAATCCAGACATTGTTAGCATTAATGATGTTGTGTCTACATTGTTCACATAGAGTGACTAACCATATAGTTTTTCACTTCCAAAAGCTTATTTCTCTGGTTTGTTCATAAAGTCATGTTGAGAAAAACAGTTTTATTTTACAATCTTCTATTTTGGGTGAGATATGATTTGGGGGAAGGAGCTTTAGATTGTGTTAAGTTACAATTCTCTGAACTGTTACTTGGCAGAATATAGTAGTTCCTTTCTCCTATACTCAGTTCTTTGAAACTTTAAATTCTTTGGCTTGTGAATATGAAAGAATTTGCAAATTCTGCTAATTCTACTCAGGAATGAGCTAAAGCAAAGTTCTACCCAACTGTAAAAGCTAAAGAGCTACACTCCAGATAGAGATGATCATATACCTACTGGTCGTGTACCTGTGAGAGATGACGAGCTGGTCAGAATACATAAATGCTAACTCTAGGTTGAACTTGACTAACACTGATTCTCATAGGCCTACTCTAAGTATGCCTAACCAGCAATTCCAAGGCTCAGGATTAATATATCCAGTTTTCCAACTGTGTGGCTAAGGTAGGAGTTAAGTTCTGTTTCTTGACAACTGAGTTCATAAGCATTGCAGGAAAAACTTCAACCTTTCATCTAGTTCAGACAAAACTCTCCTAACACACCCACACACACATGATTTTAACATAGTAAATTATGTCCACTGTATGGACACATATGCTCTTTCCTATGTATTTGGCCAGGGGCAGGGGAAGCTTTTCTTCTCTATTACTTGATCATTCCTGAGAACTGCTCATTAACAAGCAAATGTAAATAGTGATAAATTATGCTCGATTTCAATGTTTTCCATTTAGCAAAGTATGATGTTGCAAATGATAGAGTGTGCACTTTAAGATCTTGTTAATTGTGATGCAATAATGGATGGTAATTCCTAGAGGAGTTTTTTAAGGCCAGAAGTATGAATGGTATTAGCTCAACAGTTATTTGATTAAGAAGTAAGACCTGCTGAGGCAGACACAACGCGAGCATGATTGACGACCATAATTGATGGACACACAGGGGTAAAGTCAAGGACACCGATTCACAGGTTGGGTCAATCATCTCTTGGTTATGCCCACTTGGTAAGTCTTATTAATATGCTGATAGAAGCTGTTATTGAAACCTTTTAATGGGTTTCTAATGTAAAAGTGGTAAATTTTAACTGGGGTGAACTTTAAATTATTCAACCTGAAGTCATAGTGAAACAGAAATATTCTGATTTGGCAATAAGCTATCTGAAAGTTCTTTCTGCTCACCCCAAGTTCCTGAGATCAGATTGTCTATTCCATTGTCCCCCTTATCAGCACCTTTGAGTTTACTTCAGAATCCCAAGCTTCTCCAACAGGATTACGGCCCAGAATATGGTCTAAAGCTAAGCAGGTCCAGGGCTGGACTGAGCTCGGAGGGGAGACCACCTGGGAACCGCATGTAGCCACCTTGAGTTCTGCAATGGGAGGAAGGAGGGATATAAATGCAATTAATAAATGAATAGATTAACCTATCATTCTTTGATAGCCTTGACAACTATTGTTGGCTACCATGTTTTCTTATGTCATGCCACATAGGTAGATCATATCCAGGAAGAGACTCCGGAAGTTATGTTTCATGAAGGTCAGAATATGAGTTGGAAGGAACATGGCTGAAGACACAAGATGCAAATATAATCAATTTAAATGTTGCCTCTAAAAGGAATGTAGCCATTTGAGTGCTGACTAGCCTTGTTGGACACTGGTGGTCTAAAACTGGGATCGGGAAGGCATGTCCTCTAGATGTTTCTGAGCAAAAGCTTCCAACATCACTCACCACGGGCCACGCAAGCTAGTGCTGATGGGAAGAGCAGTCCAACAGCATCCAGCTTGCCGCTCATCCCCCATCCTGATGGAAAAGAAACACAAAATAACACACAATCATTTGCTCCAGTCTGCTGAATGTCTCTGCCCTGTTGTGATTGCTCCCCCTCGGCAACCACGGCGAGCCCGTTTCACACACATTTTTATTTAGTCTTCAGCCTAGCCCCCTTTGCCCCCGAAGGATGGCAGATTCTGGTGTCAGTTGGTTTTTTCCAATCATCACCCTCTCCCATCTGTTCTGCAGCCAGAGGAAAGATCCATATTCTAATTATATGACTCAGAGGGAGTCGCACACTTAGAGAAGGTCAAGGTCGAGAGGCCCATTGGCATCAGAAGCCTAACGCCCTGCTCCTGCTACATCGCTTCACACCCTTCCATGGATGTATCTTCAGTGACTCCCCGCCTTCCTTATTGTGCCAGATAACAAGGAAACTGAGAAGAGGTCGAGACAATAATAGTATGAAATATTGATGGACTCTTAACATGCAGCAGCCGAGGCGCTTGTTCCTGCTCAAAGAGGGCCACTGAACAGGGCTCATTCCAAACTAAAAATAATATTGAACAAGTCTAAAGTGGCAGCCACCTCCGATTTGGCTTCTTACACCTTTTCCCTGTGCTCTTTTTCTTCCTCTATTTGTTTAAAGTTTTTATCACTGTGTAAAGAAGCAAAATTCCCTACAAGCAAATTTACTGGAGTCATCCCCTCAAATCCAAAATGAGAGGTGCTGTCAGGTTTGTAAGGGAGGGGGAAAGGGATGACATAGTTCAAAGGCTTCCCTATGGAAAATATTCACGACTAAACTGAAAAGAAAGTCTCTCTCTCTCTCTCTTCTCTCTCTACTCTCTATCTCTCTCTCTCCTCTCTCTGTGTCACTATTGTGAATTCATTCATCATAAATTCAGTGGAAAGGCTCTTGACACAATTTGGCAACCTTCACCAACCAGTTACCCTTAACATGGTTTGCACTACATGTCCCATCATTCTTGACCATTTGTGATGCTTTCTTGGACTGATGGAAATTGAAGCCCAAAATATTTGGAAGGCAGCAGGCTGGGGAAGGCTGCAGTATGCACTTTTATTTTATTTTATTTTATTATTTTATTTTATTTTATTTTATTTTATTTTATTTGTGGAAACAGTGGGATTTGTCCCATAACATTCCACACAGGTTATTGAGAAGATGCATATTTCATATGACAGACAATCCCTTTATAATTGTCTGTTTTTATAGCCTTTCTACATCTTTCTTCAGGAGAACTCAAGGCAGGACACGTGGCGTTCTAAGGGAGTTCTTCCATCCAATCACTGATCACACTCAGCCAGGTTGTTCCATCATATCCCTTAAAACCAGTTGTCATAAACTTGGACTTTAATCAGTGCATGTAGACAATCTTTCCACATATATAAGTCTTCCTAATAAGTAATCAAATGGCATGTGTAGACCTTCAAGTCAATGTTCCCCTTACCAATGGCTCCCCTAGCAATCCTGGGAATTGTAATTGGCAAGGATTCTGCAAATGTCCACTTAGATATCTTTTATCTGCTTCATCTCTCCAGGGGAACAGGGCCTTCTGGGGAATGGGGACAGGGCCAGCCCTACCATATGGCCAATGGGGGCACTTGTCTTGGGCAGCAAATGCTGAGAGGTGGCAGGGGAGAAGAGAGCTAGCACCGCCTAACCTATCCTGCTGCCTTGAGGTGCAGTCAAGGATTCTTTCACATAGACAGTGTTGAAGAAAGACCCAACGGCAAGTCCAGTTTGCTTTTATACATGGATCAGGAGGAGATGTCACTTGCGTTTGTCTCAACAGAATGTCTTCAGCCAGTCATGGTGGTTCAGCCAGTTAAAGTCAGAAATGTATGAGCTCCTAACCTTTAAAAAAAACCAATGACACTGAAATGCTGGGCAGAGGGGAAGTTTATGGATTTGGTCAAAGCAGCAGTCAGAGGGTGTTCGTGTATTTGTGGATATACGTCACCCTTTGCTTGTGTATTATTTTTCTGGTCAACAGGCCAGGGGGAGAATATGGAATCTTTTGCCCTGTAGAAAACAAACAAACATGACAATTTCCATCAGGACAGGGGTGGGGGGAACACCCTTCAAGAAAAGGATTACACACACACAGCAAAACACCGATGATTGAAACTTGAATTACATGGTGTTTGACCAGAGACAATACACTGACTGAAGACACCCCCCACTCCCCCTGCAAAAGAAAAGTGGAGAGGAAGAAATCCAGTTGAACATATGACCAAGGTAAGTGGGAGAAATATATGCAATCCATCTTCCCATCTCTCCACTTTTGTTCATCTTGTCCTTCCTCTTCTTTTTGGATTGGATTGAAATCGCTATCACAAAGAACATGTCTGATTGGATTGAGATATCCCTGTTGCTGTTAAACATGCAAGCTTCAGTGCCTCAAGAAGAGGGAGCCGCACAAGCAATTTAATATGTGGCTTCAATCCAATTCCCCTAGTGATTCCCCCCTCTTGTGCGCGACAACAGGACAAAGTGTTGCATGCGTAGAATCACAGGAAGAAACAGGAAGATGCACCAACCTGCGCAGCTGGAACAATGGTTCTGTAGCAGATCGTTGGCCTCAGAATGTGAAGCCCTAAATCGAATCCAGCCATTCCCTCCCACCCCATCACTGTCTCCCCATGCAAGAGATCTGCAATCATTGTTCCGTGTTTCTGTGGGTTGAGAAGGGTGTGAAATGGTTCTCTGCCAAGTTTGAGAATACCAAGACTGTGAAGAGAAACCTGCTTTCCTCTGGTATGAATGGGTGAGAAATGCATTGGGTTTGCATTTTAATGCACAAAGCTCAGATTTGTATCTCCCAAACCTAAAAATAGCACAAAACACAGCTCACACATGCGTTTCATACATTTCTGAGGACTGTGGTGAGTTTCGCAGGGTGGGAGGAAATGCATACCAAAAATATGTTTGCGCATGTGAAATGTGCACACAAAGAATGCATACATTTGGAAAGGCAGACAAAACTACTTGCATCAAGAGGAAATATGTATTTAAGAAATGAGTGCAAATATTGTGCACATTCTAGAAACAAAAGAAGGGAAGGAGGGAAGGGAGGAAGTTATGTGCAGGAAAAATAACAAAAGTCTTGCATTAAACAAGATCATGAAGAAGAAGGCTATAAATGGTTTTTAGACACGACAGCTAAATGCCTCCTTCAAGATCATGAAGGAAGGTGGTTTGCCACCATGTGAATGGACAGCAGGACTATTCAGCATGGCTCTTCTTATGTTGTTTCATTCATAACTTGTCTCTGAAGAGCAGGAGCTGCGATACAGCAGTGGGACAAGGCCTCACGTTTTGCTTGTGGGATTCTCATAGATGTCTGGTTGACCACTCTGGGAAATGGGCTGGATAAGCCTCAGTCTGATCCCACTGGCCTCTTCTTATGTTATCAGGAAGAGCTTATCTAGGATTAGGATAAACTGCCCAAAGAGCTTTGGCCTTTGGGCAATATAGAAAATTTACCACCACCACCTGCAGTCAAGGCTTTGCTGAGGCTCACACATCTTCTCAAAAGGAGACCCCAGGACCCATGCTGGTCAAAAGCCTTCACATGTCAGACCACAAGCAAGCCTGCTGCAGAAACTTATTTTTCAGTGCTGTTCCACTCTAAAACCTCTCTGTTTCGGTCTCTCTCTCATTTTCCAAGTTTCAACTCACTTGGTCCTGAACTTTGAGTATATTTTCCCAGTTGAGCTTGGTTATTCCAGAACTGCGAGTTTATTGTTTTTGTTAGTAAATGTACCTGAAAATGTGTTCACTTTTTGTGCGTATTTCTTCTAACACCTGCATGTTCACCTAACATACACCATTTTTTTTCAATCCATGTTCCAATGGACAGAATAATATTTTTCATACTATCTTTTGTGTTTTATCCATTGTCCAGTGCAAAGTTTGGAGAATGGCTCATCTTGAAAGAAAGCCGAGTTTCGGTCCAGATACTGCTTGGAAAGTGCATTAGTTCAATATGCATTAATAGGTGAACCCAATAAATTTCTCCCCCACTTCTACATAGACACACTTTAGGGGTTTTTGGTCAGCACGCAAGAACAGCAAGTCTGGACATGTGCTGGGATTGCAAGTGTACAGAGAAGGCCAAAGAAAGAATTTCCATCATCGCGTTACGAATCCCCCAAGAACCACCTGCAGCCCTTCTCCATCCTTGTGTGCTCTGCACCAGCTCAGCCGAAGAAACTCTCTGATCATCTATTAATCTCTTTTGTTGCTCAGAAGGCACTGTGATGGCTTCGGCTGTGGAAGCTGTCTAATGATTCTCTTAAGATCAAAAGGCAGGTGTCATAAAGGTTATTAATATATTCCGAGTAAAATAGTGTTTGCTTTTCAAAGCCCTTGAAAAAGCTCTCCTGAAGTATGTTTGCCATTAAAAAAAAGTCCAGGCTCCTTCATCCAATATCGAGATAGACGATTTCCAGACCAATTTGTGATGTATGCTTAAAAGATCAGAGCGGGGAGGTGTTTTGAAAATGCGTATATTTTGGTTCAATGTTCCTGCATGCCTGCTTCGTCACTGGAACACCCCTGTTTATACTGGGCTTGCTTCCTCACAACTGTTAGGAGCAAGAAGCCTCCACAGTCAAAAATAATTACATTAAAACACATCTGGAAATAGCTTGAGTTGTTTGACCAATAGGTCTTCTGAAGGAAACAGCAGGGCTCCATTGTGCAAATCTCATTATTAAAGAAATCCCCTTGCTGTAAAACCCTGGAGTGTGTGTTCTACTGAAGATCCTATTAGACCTTGCTTTGGACTGATTACGGAATTCTTATATGGCCCTATGGGGGATCCTTAGAATCCCATGCAGCCCTTGACATCCACCTGTGTGCCCTCCATGTGTCCCCACTGGCACTGAAGTGGGTGCCAAAATCTCTACTGCAGATGCCAAAAGTGCATCTGCTTATGCCCAACTTCCTACTCCCCTGGACAGGCTGCAACGTTTCCCTTGGCCCACAGTTCCCTTCTCCCCTCCTTCTCCCTCCCATCAAGCTAACCCTCAGATTACCTCCACTGCTTTCCCTGCCATCTCCTCTGTCCTAGCTCCCTATAAGCCTCCCCTCTGGACAAGCACTCATGTGGACTGTGCATATATTTGTGAGTCCAGCTGGTCAAACGGTTCCAGAAATTGCTGCAGCTCGGAACTATTGCAAGTCCCAGAAAGGTTTTTCAGATTACTGAGAGTGTCGGAAGGGAGGAATCTATGATGAGCTGATTCCACACAAGGAGTAAAGTCCATCAGCCGCATTCCAGAACTTGATACCTGAAAAGTGGTTATACAGGTGATCACTTCTCTGCCTCAGTACCCTGCTTCATACTGCCTAATGGGATCCACAGCCTTGGGGACTAGCTCATGCAAGCTCCAGTAACACAGCTAGGGAGTTTGTACCACCGGATGCTAGAGCAAATCCAACCCTTTTCATGGCATTCAGTACACACATCCAGTCATTCCCCATATCACTTCAGTAAGAGCAGAACCATGGGCGAACCATCTTCAGTGACCACGCTCACTTAAATACTGCAAGAGCTGTAGCAGAAAAAGTGGGGCACGTCTTTGTACAAATAACTGGGAAGATTTATTTCTTTTTAAGAGACTTTAAAGAATCATGCATCAGATTTATTTCTGTTCTGGCCTCCGTAATCCTGACATAAGGGCAGCTCCTGAGCTGAAATGATGAAGTTTATTGCAAAGCACAACACAGAGCTAGGGTTATGCTCTGCAAAGTATAGATTATAACCTTTCCCAACCTTTGTAGAAGTACTGCTTCCATTTTGGACAGGTTAAGTATAGAGGCATATACTTCTATTTCAGTAACATGAAAGAGCTTGTTGCATTGGCCTTTCCAAAAGGAGAATAAATAACACCTAAGAATATAGCATATAATTTTAACATCAGTGCTGATGTCTGTGTACACAGGTTTAAAAGCAAAACAGTGGTTAGACTGCCATGGTAAGGCATGCAGGATACTTTCAGAATTCTCCTCCACTTTCCCTTCCAGCTTCTGAAGCTTTGCGTTTTACCTGGGTTTGTTTCGACTGACCTATTGTATACTTTGTGGTGGGTGTGCAAACCCTCAATCGTGAGATAATCATAACATGCTTCTCTGTATTTCCCCATAAACGCTCATTTATAGATGTATTTTACCACAAAGTGCACATTTCTAAATATCTTTTATCCTGATGCATGCATTTTTAAATGTACAAATTTTAGTACGGTTGTTTTGTTTTGTTCATTGGTTTGTTTGTCTTTGAGCTGGGAACTGGACTGCCAGATTTAGAAAAGTCAAAAATTGCTTTCCGGTGTAGCTGCAAGTTAGTGCTGGAGGACTGAATTGGGTGCATCTGCATCAGAGTACACAAAGATCAAATCCGTCCTGTGTCCCAGAAAGTATCCGAGGTACATGCACATATAAAACAGGCCTTGGTCTGAGTGTCTGTTCTTCTGTGAGGCTCCTTACTCTTTCCCTCACCGATTTCTGGTTGACTGAAGCATCATGTGAGCATTGCATAAGAACAAAAGAAGAGCTTGGATGGGACAGAGCAATTGTCCACTTGTCCAGCAATTTGCTTCCCCAGGCCAAGCTTATACATGATTTTGTAGATGTAGTAAGCAGCTACACCTTTCTTTCTTATTCCACAATAAATGTATGGACCCCCTTCTGAATTGGGACTCCAAGATGGGAGTGGAGAGGCTTAATCCTCTATATTCCACCCAGGTCCACATCTGGATTCAATCACCATTCCACCACCCTTTCACACACCTGTAGTTTTCATTGCCCAAAAGTTATTGTTTGATCCAGAGTATGGTCTGAAGGCACATGGAGTATCTGCCATGTTGAAGCTAAGCAGGTTTGGGGCAGCCTGAGCTTGGAAGGGAGACTACCTGGAAATTGTGTGTAGCCATCTTGAGTCCCACCATGGGAGAAAGGTGTGGTATAAATATAATAAGTAAATAAGTAACTGCTCTGTGAGGAAGGATGAGCTGAGAGGCTGTGACTGGTCCAAAGTTACCAGTTGACTCCATGGCTGAGCAGGGGCTAGAATCCAAATTGCCTGAGTCCCCTTTCCACTACTTAACCACTACACCACACTGGCTTTCTTTTTGAGATCTAACAGTATTACACAGGGAGACAGATTCCATGGGGATTTGTCTTCCCAGATTAAACATCCATGATGTTGTATCCTCTGTTTTCAAACATGTGTAGAAGAGAGATCAAGGATCACATCCTATATGCAAGTGGGTCACTGGATTCCCCAGGTGCACAACCCTTGATGACTCACAGTTGAAGTGCAAGCCAGCTCCAATGAGAGATGCTATCAAATAAGGAGACAGAAAGCTCCTGCCTGTGATGTTTGATTGACCCTTGTTGGTCTGAGATCAAATTATCACTTGATGCTGCAGTCCCAAAATACTGAGGATGCATGTCTGAGCCGGTCCCAAAGAGCTGAGCCGGTCATTAAGTGATGAAGGAATCTAGTAATGTACGAAAGCCAGTGCTTTGCTTTGCTTGTGCACATCCTTAAAAGCTCTTGAACAAAGCTGGGGATTTAATCATACTTTGGGTATCAAAGATGATACTTAGTGCCTGGCCTGAGCTTTCAGATTAACAGCAAAAGAACAAGACATAAATGTTTGTGTACAGATCACCTGGGGAGGGGTAGAAAGGGCATAAGAAGGAGATCCCATTTCTGCTAGGGATTCAGGTACTCTTGAGTCAAAAAATAAAGATAGGTAAATAGGTGGGTGGGTGGGTGGACTGATTTCATAGGTATAAATAGTCTCTCTCTCTTTCACAAATATAGGCTTCCTTTTAGGAGCATTCCTTCAGATTACCGAACCACAGCCAGCTTTGTGTAAAGGGTCCTTGTCTTCAAAGCACCACTTGCCCAATATCCAATGAATTGCCACAGGATCTATGAGAGACAGGAAAGGCATCAGGCCAAATGCATGCTGAAAAAGTCTTAAGCAGGAGGCTCAAAGCCTAGGAGGAAGTTAGTGTCAAAGCCTAGGAAAGGATCAGCTGTTGTTCTCATCAGGGATCAGCCTGCATGGGTCCCTTCCGAGGCAGCTTGGAATCTTCTCATCTAGCTCAACGCCAGATGGTGAGGTTGAGCTCCAGGGGCTTGTCACATCAGCTCCTCAGTGCCTTCAGGAAACCTCTGCCCTCTTTCAGCCTAGCAAATAAGCTGAATTTTGCCCCCTTTTGGACGAGGCTGCATGTCTCAGCTGTGTGATTGCTTGCTGTGCAGAGCCATGTTGTCACAAGGTTGACCCATTTTTTCTTGGGAATAGGAGCTGTCAGGTGTCTCAAGGTCAATTTACATGGAAGGGCTTGGCTGATCTGATGGTTGTTCTCAGCTGTGTTGATTGGCCGCTGTCAGAAAGGGGAGTTGGATTCAATACCCACAAAACTGAGCAAGGGATTGACACAGTCAAATCTGACATCATTGGAAGGGGGCTGCAGATTAGTGATGCCCAAAACCTGGAATCTATGTCTGCTAGACTAATTTGTAGGGAATGAGGAGAAATTCGTTTGCTTTGAACTTCAATGCAAAATTGCCGAATTTCACATTTGCAAACAAATATACAAATTGTAACTCGCTTATTCTTCATAATTGGCGCTTCTCCAGATGTTTCAATGGAGTTTACCAATCAAATGTATTTAAAATGTGCATATCAGAAAAATGTGCACATAAACATTTTGAAAAATGTTAAAACATAGTAAGAAAGATAGGCTGCTTGCCAAAAATGTGTCTATTAAGCAAAATTGTGTCCAAAACTGCATGTATTGGGAGAACACAAACCAAATCCATATATATTTTCATGACAAGTCCTTTTTCTAAAAATCAGAGCTCCAGTCATAATAAATTTAAGACTGGAAAAAATTCTCAGTGTTGGAAAAATTAGAAATTGATAGATTTGTCCCTTCCTACCTATTCAGGATAGTTCATTTAACACTGAGAACCAGAGTAATGGAATAGAGTGTTGGATGTCACCTGTGGAATAAAAGATGCTTTGATACCCATGCTGAGGAACCCTTCTCTTCATCCCACCTGTTTCCTCACTATCAGCTTTCACCAGGGTTGGGAAGGCAGTCTGCACATGATCAGAAGCAATTTTTTTGTACTGTTGGTTCCTGTGTTGACCCTGTGATGCTGAAACTATGGGCACCCACAACAAATGCTTTGGCAGGAAGGAAAATGGCACAATGTATGCCCTGATCAAGATAAATCAAAAGAGCAGAAGATTTTTTTTGGGCGGGGGGGAGAAAACTTCAGTGGGAAAAGAGAAGGATGAAAGAGAAGCCTAATCGTAGACGCTGCTTAAGCTCTGCTGATTAGTGAGAAGCTTTTGATGTGGCTCTGTGGCAGGCAAGCAGGAGAGGCGATCCCATCCTGATATTCTCCAGTTCACCCAGGTGACAATTCCAGCATGAACTGTTTAGCCCTGCGGATGTGTGACTGGTTGGTGCATGTTCTAAGAGACATAGTGGCAAAGAATTTTGCCTCTGGGCTTCAGCTGTGGACACAGGGTGGTGATGATGGGGGAAAGGTGGAAAATCTTCACAGCATATTATAGAAATAGTTCCCTTAAAGTCCTTTTTAACCCTTGTGACTTTCTGCAACGTTCAGTCAGGTCTTGTTTCCTCAATATTACATCTCTAGCTAGACATAATAGCTAGAAGGTTAATAGCTATTTGACTATAGAAGGTTAAATAGAAGGTTAATAGAAGGTTAACCATGGAAGGATGCTTTTAATACCCACTGGAACAATGAACAACTTGGCGATGGTTTGATCAACCAAGGTATCACCAGAGAGATGAAGTGACATGACTTCCTTGGAAACACACTGTCCCTTCAGTTTATGCGTGTCAGTCATTAGTCAGCTGACATTCATGGGAGAAGCAACCTATAAGAAGCACCTGTCTTGGGTCAGAGGTTAAAGATGTCATGAAGGCCTCATGGTTTCAAGAAGAAGTCCTGCATCTCCTCCTCCATCACTCAGTGATGTCATCTATCCATACTACAAGTTCCTCTGCCTCATTCAGGTGCAGGACACAGTCTTTCATTATCCAGCAGTGTCATCTTGAGCTGTCACCATATAAACATCCATATAGCCTGAAGTTCCTACACCTGCCCAGTCTTGGAACCTAAGCAAGGTCAGGCTTGGCCAGACTCTGGATGGGAGACTTAAGTCCTGCACTGAGCAGGTGATTGAACCCAATGGCCTGCTAGACCTCTTCCAAGTGTGTTATTCTCTGATGTGATTCTATGGTCTTGTGTGGATTTCTTCTGTTACAATGCAAAATAAATTGCAGCACTCAGAAGACCAAGAAATTTATTGTAGCAGGAACCTTCATAAACATGAGACGGTCTCTTCAGAGGCAATTACAAGTAGGAAAGCGTGAGAATTTTCTTGCATATATGTATAAGAAGCTGGCTGGCCATGCTGAGTTTGATGGAACCTTGTTCTGATCCAACAAGGTTCTTCATTTGTTCTTATGTCCTTAAGCCTAAACCTGACAGGGTTGCCCTTCTCTTGTGAATACTTGCCCATGCACCTCCAGTGTGTTCAAGGACCACCTAAGAGGACAAAAGGAAGACAACATAAGCTGCTTTGGGTTCCTCACAAGAAGGTTATTGATGGGATATAGAAGTAATGTAATTGAAATAATTGGGCTACTTGAAGAATGAAAGAGTTTATTTCTTTCCTTTCCATGCACAAAAGCTGCCTGAACAGGGAGCTGATTCTTACTGCAAACAGGGTGGTGGGAGGACATCTTCTGCAGCGAGCTAGCTTAGGGCAATCCATGTGGCCCAGAGCTTTCTGCTCAATGGACCTGCTGCCAGCTCCTATATCTATCACCAGAGGTGACTTGGTGCCTGGTGGTAAAAGCAGCCCTGAACCAACCAACTAAAACAAAAATACCTTGAGTTTCATGATGGAAGGAAGGGTCACCCTCATCCTTGAGTTTAGGAGCAACTCAGCAGCAATATTCATTTGAGATCTTATCAGTTTTGCTCATCACAGAAAGAATTTCTTCTCAGATGGACGTCCATTGCTATTGACAACTGGTAGATGACTCCCAAAGCAAGATTTGACTAATGTTCTCTACAAATGCCTTCCCTTCCTAATGTTCCCTGAGACATAATGCTAGTTTCACCCACATGTCTTTCAAACTGTGTCTGATTTTTCCCAAGTAGGAACCACTAAAGCTGACGTGAAATTTTGCCACAGGCAAATGTAATATATTTATTCAAGGGTGAATTGGTGTCTTCTGGAAATGTAGTGAATATATCAGATGTAGTGGATATATAGCATTGGATTTAACCCATCCCATTGTAAGTCTCCTTACTGTACGTAAATGAAGTGTGGTGCAATGGGATGGCAGGGAATAAGAGATTGGAAAGGCATATAAACAAGAGTTTTGAAACCATGCCAAGCAATTTGTTCTGGCTTTAATCAAGATGTCGTCTTTTAACTTCAAATGTCATTATTGTTATTATTTTTAATCCCATATCAAAACTTTGAGCAGCATTCTGCAGGATGAATAAATGCTACTAGTCAATTAAACTTTCAGAAACACTTCAAAGCTTTGCAAATGAATGATAGCCATTCAGGGGGGCAGGGGAAAAGAAAGTGTGAGAGTACACGTAAAAAAATTATATTGTATTATATATCAAAGTGATGCAGTTAATAAACCAGAAAAAGACAAAGTGATTAGCAACAAAGAAATGGATGAATTATATGTTTTGAACTCTGCAAAATCTAATGGGGAGGACTTGCTTGTTTCTTTTGTTCACTGGTTTTGGAGAATGGGTCTTCTTTTCTTTCTCTTACGTGTGTATGTGTCACCATTTTGTTTTGCCATTTTGGACTGTTAGATTATTCTTCTGCCTGGAAAGTGTTGTATTATTGAATCCATAGGATTAGGAGCTTGCCATGTCCCTGATTTCACTTCTTTTCCTACCTTGGAAATGTGAATTGCAGTGTCTTGTACTAGTCATCCAAGATACAAGCAAGGAAAATACAAGCAAAGTTAGTGCAAGAAGAAACCAAGCCCACTCACTCCACCTCCAAGCCTTCCCCTTCCACCCATTCACTTAGCCCCTATGTTTTCCCAGTCATATCATCAGAAACTCAGAATAAACCAAGACATTTCTGAAAGGTGGGAGGACATCCTTCAACTTTTCAAGCCCAGTTAAGACTTAGAGTTGGTTCCATCCGTGTCAACAGCCTCAAGTCTCTGTTACACGGTGTGCTACTTGGCTTTAGATCATGTCTTGTTAAAAGTAGAAACAAGCATGCCTGAGCAGGAAACTCTTTTTTGTTACACGTAAAGAAAAAGAATGAAATGCCCAATCATTCCTGCAACTGCTCTCTGAGTGAAATCCAGTGGTCGCCATCAACAGGAGACTGGCCAATGGTTTGTCAGGAGCACCAAAGAGATTTACTTTCACCTGAAGGGTATCGTATTTTCCTGACACCCACCCCTTCTCCCCGCATACCAATCTGGTGTGCCATTACTCCTCACCTCTGAACTGAGAAAGACTTGACGCAGTGTCATAATTTAGCAAATTACTTCCTCAAAGGAAGGTCAAACATTTTACCATTCGATCAATAGGAAGCGACTTACAAATCATGTGTATTGATCATTGTAATCATTCAGAGGAATGTAGGGCAGACACTAAAATCGCATGCACTTAGTCTTAATTACCCACATTAAAGCAATTATACCCCAAAACTGTCATTGTCTAAAGCTGAGCATACCATACACTTTAATACGTCTTGGTAACTTTTAGCAATGCCAATGGAATCGTAAGTCAGTCCAGGAGGCTGTTGCACTGAACGTCAAAGAGGTTGCTGGAATTATGCAAATTGGACAGCCGCCTCTTTCCCCAGAAAAGTGAGTGTTTCAAGTCAGTGATCTTGAAAGGGAGGGAGAGCTGACAAGAACACAGAAATGCACTTGGGGAAACTTACCTTTATTTCCTAGGTCAGTTCAGACATTCAGAGATAGTTGCCAGTTATACTGTGTATGGAACAAGGTTCTCCTCTGAAGTTTTCTCCATGATTTTGGTGCAGGGAGGAAGGAGCAAATAAATGGTAGGGTTGGTACATCTTTCCATTATTTCATTTATTCTTTCTTTCTTCAGTTAGCTGGCAATTCTTCTGTCGGATTGTGTGTGATGTGGATGGCTGGGGATACACACTTCCTACCTGTTACATTTTGCAGATACACATGCAATGTATCCATCAGTTTCCATGAGCATTATCTCATTATTATCTCTCAATACTCTTGGTACCCGAGTTTCACATCTCTCTTTTAATTTTATCCTTTTTTCCAATCCTAATTTCCTTGAAGGAACCCAAGGCAGCTTATGAAAACTTTTTCCGCATTTCATCCTCACAACACCCTGTGAGGTGGTGGGTTGGTGGGTCGGTGGGTCTTTCATCTATCTATCTATCTATCTATCTATCTATCTATCTATCTATCCATCCATCCATCCATCCATCCATCCATCCATCATATTTATTCCCTACCTTTTCTTCCTTTTCAAGGAACTCAGGGCAGTTTCATAACTTGCCTCCTCCTCCTCCTCAATCACCCTGTGAGATAGGCTGGACTGAAAGCCTGGGACTGGCCCAAAGTCACCCAGTTGGCTCCATCGCTAAGCAAGAACTAGAACACAGATTGCCTGATTCCCAGACCCAGGCTCTTAACCACTACACTACACTGGCTGCCTGTTCAGCTCTGAAGGTGTTGGAAATGAGCAACAATCTTCCAGCATTTTCTGACCCTTTGGACTTAAAGTCAGTATCAAACTTATTTTGCCAAAGGAGGGAGAAGCTGTTTGCTGTGTGAATTTGCAAGTATCTCTTTGAAGATGTTTGCAGACATTTCCTGCTGAATTGGGACAAATGATATTTCCAAACTTTTCTATGTAGACAAACTTACCACCTTTACCAACCAATTCCACCATATTTCGCTCCATTCAGGAGTAAAAACATACTTACCAGCATTGTATGGCCTATCTTCCACTCCAGAGCAGCACTGGTGGCAAAAGCGTGAGTCTTGCATGAGAAGAAACTGTCTGAGAAGACACCAAGTCTTCCCTGAGTAGGCCACAATCTCCCAGATCGCTGCAACTTGTAGTAGATTAACAAAGACTTCTGACTCCCAGTTTAACAGCAAAACTAATTCAACCTCCTTCCATAATTATACTGCTGAAATGCAGAATGCCCCTGTGTTTTGGGGAGCTCCTGCCAGTCAAGGAGAAGCAACAGATGGACCAGAATGTTTTTACCTTGGAAGAACAGTGAACTCCATTGTTTCTGGGGCTCCAAATAAATTCCTGAACTCAGAATGATTTTCGTGTAAGTGTATGACTTTTGGTGTACCTAGTAGCTCTCATGAGCCTTAAGTCTGCCCACCCTGTGAAGGAAAATAGGGATGATGGTGATGATGGAGATGATTTATGTATTATTTATTTATTTTGCGATTTCTATCCTGCCTTTTTCCTACAAAGGGCCCAAGGCAGCTTACATCATTCTCCTCCTCCATCTTATCCCCACAACAGCAACCCTGTGAGGCAGGCTGGGCTGAGAGTCTGTGACTGGCCCAGAGTCACCCAGGTGGCTCCATGGCTGAGCGGGGACTAGAACCCAGATCGTCCGAGTCCCAGTCCCCTGCTCTTAACCACGACACCACACTGGCTCCCTGGATGATGATCCATTCAAATGTGGGTTTTCTGTGTGATGTGGTCCATCTGAGAAGTGATCTATTTTCTTCTGCAGGGCAGGTTTAAACGTCTGCTCCATGAAACTCTGTGTAAGGATCCCCACTTCCTACATTTATCTTTGACTTTCAGCTGTCCAGCACTAGCAAGACATAGCATGGCTTTACATACCCATAACTTTTCTTGGGAGGAGGAGGCCAGGATATGTGCATCAGTTCATCTTTTTGTTCTCCAGTCTTCTTGTGAAGGGAGTGATTGAGAACATCTGGGATAAGTCACCCTGTCTCTGAAGGACAGGACTCATCGTGGAGGCCTTGTCCAAAGGCTCACAAACAGAGCTGGCACTGGCGTTGATCTCCACCAGAAGAGAAGCCCACATGGGAAAGTCATAAAGCCCAAGGTCTCCTGCAAAGGCGCCTTGCTGTCTACAGTGCAACCCTCCTCTGGCCTCAGATTTGGGCAGAGGTGTGCACTGTTTTGTCCCATCTAAGAAGAACACTTTGTGTAAAGGAAGCGTCTGCCAAAGAATTCTATTTGTTCCTTTTCCTCTTTCATCTGAGCGGCGATCAAGTGGTCTGGCCAGCTTCTTTTTTAAAGTTTCCAAATTTGTCTGTCGCCCCCCTCCCCCCTTGCCCCAATTCTCCTTCTCCCCCTTCCCTCTCGCTTTTCACACCTTATCTGGTTCTTGCATTCTTCCCCTCTTCAGTAGTCAAAGTGATTGAAAACTGAGCGGGCGACCCCTTTGCTGCAGCCACTTTTCTTCACATTTCTCATTTACTGCCGAATCAAATGGGCCTTTTGTCTCACACCATCCCCTGATGTTGCCTCTGTTACATGCAAGGTATTCTTCAGGTCAGGCAGGTTAAAAAAGCAGGGAGACTCCAGGAGGGGAGATGGTCTTGGCCTTGCTCAATCCAGCCTTGAATCTGCTGGAACCGACACCCAATAGAGGGAAGATATACTACCCCGACTGGATGAGCAACGGGCCAATAAATTCATTAATCATCATTTTATGCCTCATCAAACACTTCCCAAGTTCCTCCATGGGAGTTATACAAATTAGCCAGTGAAAAGGCAGTAATTTTAGTTTCGCTAGGTAAGTGCTTTCTGATTGCCTTCCTCAACAATGCTTCCCTTGACAAGCTAATAAATCAAGCCATTCGGAACCAGAGCACGACTTAGCATGAACAAAGACTTCACATAGTTTTGCCGCTGATTTTGGCTGGAAAGAGCCAAAAAGGGGATGATCTGAGGACCAGCGATGCTCACTGTATTGCCAAGCGAAACCTGCCTTTATGAAGGGGATAAAAATGCGTGTGCGTGTACATTTGTGTACACATGTGCTGAGCTTAAGGAGGAGAGAGAGGGAGAAATTATTTTTCTGAGTGCCACTGATAGCAAGGGGAAAAGGGTCTCCAGTGGTGGATGATATTGTGTGGCCAGAGAAATGCTAGATCCAGGAAATGGTGATAGGAAGCCATAGACTTCATTTTCGACCTGCACTAGCCTTCCCCAAACTGGGAAGAGCACGTTGGGTGCTTCACAACTCATTGGCTGGGTCATCTTCCTTACATTTCAGGAGACAGATTTAAGCTCCTTCAGAGCCGCACCCATTGGCTGCTGGGGACATAGGTACAGGTGCAAACTGGGGGACGTAAAGAACCCTTGTGCACTTTCTGGAGAGTTTAGCCCATGACCTCCCTGAGATACTGACAGTCCAGCTCTATACACTTAAGACTGCACACATATAGAAAACTGCCTTATGCAGAGTCAGACCCTTGGTCCATCTAGCCCCATATAGTAAACACTGGCTGGCAGCCGCTCTCCAGGGCTCAGGCAGAGCATTTCCAGCCCTGCCTGAAGCTGCCAGGTGTTGCAGCTGGAACTTCCTGCATGGAAAGTTTTTGCTGTCTATCTGAGCTATGATCCCATCCAGTATAAGAAGACCAGGTTGGAGAAATGTCTTGCCATGCTTTCTGTTCTCAAGTGGCCAGGAAGTGGTGCCAGTGGG
Source organism: Varanus salvator macromaculatus (assembly GCA_023646645.1). NCBI lineage: Eukaryota > Metazoa > Chordata > Lepidosauria > Squamata > Varanidae > Varanus > Varanus salvator. The sequence continues at coordinate 5,230,139 of JAIXND010000657.1, forward strand.
AAGTCCACAGGCTGAACATCAGTGTAACAGCCCTCACCTGTTCCTTTGCTGGGAATTCAACAGGAACTGCCCCAAGACAGTTTCATGGGATTTCAGCCATACCTGCATTGAAGCCCTGCATTCCTGCCATGTCTTTTTTAAATCAGATATTAAAAAAGAAATTCCCAACATGGCTGAACAGCAGCTGCAAAAGACAAGTAGGTACTTCAACCAGTCTGTCTCTCAAGATGACCCCAAACCAGTCCCAGGATACTGGTGAAAACAGCACCCACCCGGGCTTCTTGTAGTGTATGTGCCACATTTGTCTGCAATGATTCTTTAGCATGAGATAAGAGAGTGGAATAGAAACACCTCTATGGAGCCCTTCTAGGACAAGGTGTCCAACCTCCAGCCTGCAGGCCAAATTCAGCTCCACTGGGGTCCCAGTCTTGCCCCAGATGACGTGTCCCCATCATCAGGTGGCTCAGTTTCCCATCTGGCAGCCACTAACCACATGGTTTCGTGGCTTTCACAGTCCCCTCCCTCCCACATCCTAATAGATCCATGTCCCTCCGATGGTCTCGTTCGTCACTGTTCGTGGGAGTGTGTCAGCCCTACCCCTTGTGCTTTCCCTGTGCCTTTGACCACCCCTGAAATGTGGCCTCACTTCCTCTAGCCGGAAAGAGGTTCTGAAGTAGCAAGCACACAAACACCACACCAGTTTTCACAGTGCTGTTTTTTATTATTTTTCTACATTGATAGATTTGTTTCTTTTTTATCTTGCTTTTCTGCCAAAAAGGGCCCTCGATGTGCTTTATCGCATCCCCTGTGTTGGATCAATGGGATGAAAGAAGAATTGAGCACAGCCCCCTGGGCTATTTGGGTTGACGGTCTAAATATGATTGTCTACCAGCTCTTTGACACATCTGCCAGCAGCTTCAGAAGAACATCAGGAGACCGAAGGAATGGTTTCGTCGTGGAGGCAATAAAAGTGTGGAAACCTGGCTGACATAGCTCATGCAGTCCATTTTCTTGGAACGTCGCAATGGCCAGTGGCATAGATTACCATGAAAGAAAATACATTGAGTGACTACATGGGAAATTTGCTTTGGTGGCTCCTGGCTTGATAGGCAGGGATGACTTGAAGACAATTCGAAGCTGCTTTTGATACACTGCCCTGGAAAATGTGCTGTGGCCATTTTCAAGAAGAAAATATCTACCTAGGCTGAGATATGCCTTGCTCTCTGCGTGGAGAATACAACATGAATGAAGAGCAGATCTGTGAATTTCAGTTGGTCATAATGCCTAAACTGGCTTGCCACGGGTCAAGGCACCCATCCTCTGACTGCCTCAAGCTGGGAACGAAGCCTGAGATGGTTACAACCAACAGATTCCTCTTACAGACTTCTTGGAGGTGGTCATCTGGAAGCAGAAGGCTAAACTAGATTGAATTGTGATTTAGACTGAATAGGAATCTATCCTAAACCCAAGTCAGACCATTACACTAAGTATGTGAAGCTCTGGTCCATGGGCCAGATTCCCCATGTAGCTTGCCAGCTTGTCCTGGTTCTACCTCGAGCAGGGAGAAGCCCTCTTCTCCAAACAATGACGAATTCACCTAGCTGGGCACTCTCTGTTCTGACTGGCAGTGGTTCTCCAGGATCTCAGACCTCATCTGCTGTTTTAACTGGAGATGGCATAGATTAAACCAGGGATGTTCTCCCCCAGTGGGCAAGCTTCATCCAGCCAAGACATCCTGGGAGAATGTAACTGTCTCTGGCTGCCAGCAGGGGGTGGATCCTGCCATGGTGCTCCATGTGGGAATCCAGCTGCAGCTCTCATTGTGGGAAGTGGTGAGAGAGGGTTTCCTGTGGGCTTCAAAGACCTTCTCTTGAATGTTGTGCACAATACGACTGAACATGTAATCTGTGCCTAGGCTAGGTTTCATTTTCTGCTTGTTATTCAGTCCAGACTGGATTGTTTTAAGTCTGATCTGAGTGGACCTGGAATTAAGTTGCCTCAACACAGGGACTTGCTTAGTTTATTTTACCTCCCCACCTCTCCACACACACACACACACACACACACACTCCTCTTTCTTCATATCTCATAATAACTCTCCCAGCCATCTTCTCAGGAGAACACACCCAGAGAGATGCAGATAATGACCTTCTATCATGCAAGCAAGGATCTTGCCCAGTCTTTGATTCCTCTGACTTTAGACTGGTCCTAGAGGGAAGGCTGACTACGACTTCTATAAGACCCCCATTCTGCCCACCACATCTCCTTTTCTCATTTGGCTCTTTGTTATGCCTATGTGCTCAGAAATGGGAACACTTCCTTCCCTGCAAATCGCCCCCGCCACAAAAAAAATCACCGAAAATTACTCATCAGCTTTCTGAATTGCAGCCTTCATTTCATTCCAGAGTCTCGGTGGCAGAGAGGAACAGATAGCAATACAACTCATTCTATTCTTGCGGGTCTGCTTTGAAATATACACACTGTTAGCCATGTGGACAGGTAAGGGGGTGGCTACATAAATCTAGAGGCTGCTATTGTCAGAAGTAACAGATTACCCGGGAAAGTCGTAATAGAGACTGTATTTAATCTGCGACCAATTGATTGCTCCAGTGTTTCAGGTATTTGTAGTGTAGGTTTAGATTTGTTGGGGGCTTTACAGAAAGGCCCCAGGGTATGTTGTCTTATCTTTCCCCCCACCCCACAATTTCTGCCTTTGACAGTATCATCCCTTCTTCTTTGGGTGGTGGGGAGAAAGGGAGTAGAAACTTGGCCGTAAATCTTGTACTAATCAGCTGTCACCAGCCAACATGCATACATTGGCATTCAGCCGGCAAAATTTGTTTTGGAGACGCCTTTAGCAACAGAAACCGTGTTTGTATCAATAACCATCTGTTAAGTTTTTCCTGCGTAAGTATGTACAACACAGAAAGGAACAAGGCAAAAGAGTAAAAGTGAGGACTGAGAGAGAAATGGGGGGGGAGGATTAATTGCCTGTTTAACGGGGGAGGGGACTAAAAAGGTATACATTAAGTGCCTGGAGCAAGAATTCTCCAGATAATAAAGCTATAGCGTGCTTTCTAGGGGGTCCCACTGGCTGATGCCAAAAGGGAATTATGAGAAAATCTATGCAGGTAGGGGAGCTAGCCAGAGCATGTTTTAAGAGGCTCTGCAATTTTCAGCCCACTACATGAGACATTCCTTATCCGATGAGATGCACTTAATCCTATGGCTGTCCACGGAGAGGGAGGTCCCATGCTGGCTCCTAGGTATAGGATTTGGAGCAGGCGTTGCTAAAATGCCGGACGACCTGCAGCAAAGCGCTGTGCCCTAAAGCGTCACATCGCATCAGGGACAGCAGGGTAAATTGCTTGTGGACACAATCCTAGTGATGCATGTTTACTGAGAAGTAAGCCCCTGACGCTTATTTTCTAGGATGTTCAGGATTCCGGTCCAGGGCGTTCCAATGAGGAACGAATACCAGGTTTAGACTCTAGTTTATTGTGATTAATTAATTAAACCAAAGCCCAGGGCTATTTCTTGTGCGGTGGACTCCCCTCCCTCAGTCATCCACCCATCCACGTAATGTAAGTTCTCCTTGTTCGCTTCCTTTCCACGAAGAACTGGTGGTTTCTGAAAATGACGTGGCATAACTTCATGGCTTTTATCTCGGGACCTGATCCAATTAAATAAATGCGCATTTGTGTGTGTGTCCATCAAGAGCAGAACGTGGAGGGAGCGGGGAGGACACTGGGGCTGAGGGGAGACAGCGCAGCTTCCATCGGCCAGAGAACGTCTTTCGCAAAAGAGACACGTGAACGCACGGAAGGCTGCGCCTCGCAGCTTGCAATGCCCCTCGCTCTGACTCTGCCTCAGCTCCTTGCTTCTCTTTGGTGCTTCTGCCGTCTCCCTAAGCAAGCGGGACTGCGTGCGCAGGAGGAGGAGAGACCGCCACCAAAGAGGCAAGGAGGCACTCCAACTCACCGCAGCCAAAAACGGAAAAAAAGGCTGCCAAAGGAGCAATTTCCAGAAAGGGGAACGCTGCAGCAAAAACGACGCGATCCAGAGGCACCCCCTCACGTTTCCAGAGCAAAAACCGTCCTACAATTCCCAGCATTCCGCGTTCACAGCATGCCTGCCGGGGAATTCTGGGAGTTAGAGGACTTCTTTTTCCCCTCTGGGTCTAAACTTGCTTCGGATGGCGGCCTAACGCATTTATTGCGCCACGGGCGTTCGCGGGCGCTGCGCGCACGAAGTGAGACATTTCCAAAGCGTTTCCTTTTCCCCTGTTCGCTGCAAAACCGTGTTACAACGTGGGGGAGGCGAGGCTGGAGGGAGGACTTGCCAGGCGAAGCAAGCAAGCAAGCAGCAACCCCGAATGATTTCGCAGCCGCTCGCGTTTGCATCCCGGAGCAGCGCTCTGGATACAAGTTGGAACACGAAGCTAATTATAACAAATGAGCCAGCGGTTAGCTGGAATGGCGCGCTGGAGGGAGCGAAGGAAGGCGTTTCTGCTACAAGGAGTCGTTTATTAGGCGACTGCTCCGCTTTGGCAAGAGGGCGGCTTGGTCGCAGTTCAAGAAGAGCTCGCAAACAGAACAAGGAAGTCTTCCAAACGGAGTCCAGTCCGACTCTGGGAAGTCCGTTCCAAAGTAGTGGCCTCTTAATAGGTTAAAGCTATTTCTGGAGGGCATGGGTGTTCTTGGGACGGGACGTGGCTGGGCCTCGGCCCCGGCACCCATTGCTTTTCTTAAGAGCCCTCGTATGCTTCAATTCCGCAGCAGCACAGCTGGTCACCGAGCCGGGCACGGAGCTGCAGGGACGGGAGGTCCCATGGGGAGGGGGGAGCGTTGTCAGGCGACATCTGGAGGTCCCCAGGCTGGGCACGCTGCAGCACAGACCATAATAGGCCATCTTCCCGCCACCGCTCCCCAAAAAGGAAAAAAAAATCCGCAGGTGAATTCACAGAGAAGGGGCGAAAAGAGGCCTTCGGAATGGCCCCGCTGTATGTGCTTCCCAGCGAGAGGAAGCGCCATTGAACTCAATGGGGGTCACTTCCGAGCGGACACGCACCGGATCGCAGCCTTTTCCAGTCTGTCTCTGAAGTTTGGCCACAGAAGCAAATGAAAAGCTGCAGGGAAGGGAGTGGCCGTTTCCATTTTTAGCCGGAAAATTCCTGCAGGATTTCTACTAATAATGGAGAAAGATCGTTTAAGAATAATCACAAGTCATAAGAAGAAGAAGAGGGTGAAAGAAACAGCAGTCTAAATATTTCACCACCTTCTTTCCTCTGCAAAGATCCTGTAAAACAGCGTACTAGAATGTTCTAATTGATATTTACCTTCCAAAGCATATTTCCTTTGATGTTGGCGCGATTGAGTTTTAGGGAGAACCGCTTCCTGATTATATAAGCTTTGCCTCCTCCCTTTTATTTCCTGGTTACAGTTCCTTGTAGAAACGGGAGAGCCAACCTTTCTGCACATTACCTATTATTTTTCTTCCTTCTTTTTATTTTAAGGACGTACATGCTGCCCTTCCAGATAAACTTCGCCTGGAACGGTTTGTGGTAAAGTTCCTCACAGAAACCAAGCCATCCTCAAACCACAAATGCACCCACAGAAAATAAATTTCGTAAAATACACTAATCCTATGTGCCTAATTTCGATCCTGCCTACTCAGCGAGAAGTCCTATTCAGGCCAAGGGGGGTTACTTCCGGGTAAGCGAGTGCTGCAGTGCAGCCGAAGTGGTTTAGGCTGCAGTGAAGCTGAACTGTGCTGACTTGGGAGTAGGTCCCGTTGAAAGTAATAGGGCTTACTTGTGAGTTAGGGGCAGCGGGCTGCTATTTTCCGAAATTTATTTTCTGTGGATGTATTTGTGGCTCGACGATGGCTTGACTTCTCTTCCTTCCTGTCCTTTGAAGTATGCAAAATAGACATGCATTTGCTTGGCAGTAAATTCCATTGGACGCAGGTGGGCTTTCTTTCGAGTAAACACTAATTAGGACTTGGAGGAACACAGTCAGAGAAGGAAAAGAAGCTCAAAGTCTAGAACCACAATCCAGGAAAATCGAAGTGTTCAGATTTTGTTAATTTGTTAGATTCGTTGCTGGCCAAACCTGAGAAGGGTGTTTTGTTTGTAAAAATTGTTACTTTGCTTAATTAGAACGAGCTTATTTTTACAACAGTGCTCTGCAAATTGAAAAGGTATGTGTTTATAATTAGCAGCATAATTCTAGGTACCTCTCCTCAAAATCATTGTTTAGTGTGGCTTACTCTCGGGGAAGCATGCAGGATTGGGGCAATAGCTGGAATTGTAAAATGTAACACTTGCATAGACGTAAGCCTTTTTCCGGGTCACTGAGCCTTACTTCCAAACTCTACCTTGAACAGGTACGGGTCGAATGCCATGAGAAAGGAACCAAACAACAGAATTCGCTCCAAGGAGGTCCCCTTAAATTCTTTGGTGTTTACGTTCAGGAAAGTCCCTTTAGGACGGCAACCCATAACTCAGTCCAATCGTTCTGCGTGGAATAGATCCTTGAAGTGAATGGATGGCTCTTTGTAGAGTTTCCAGGTTTGAGTTCACTGCAGCTTGGAGCAGCTCCTGGGAGCACCGAGGGGCCCGTGGGGAAAGGAGAGCCCCCGCGGAAGCTCTGCCTGCAGAGGGGGAAACCACGTAAAAGACCACCCCCGCCCCTCCGCCGGCGGCCGCTCAGAAAAAGAAGCAGTCCCGTATTTTCATGTTCACTTTCTTTATTGTACGCGAGTCTTCGAGGAAACCATTTCTGGGGACTCTCGCGCTCGCGGCGGTTCTGGGGAGGCGTCGGCCGGAGAAAAGGGAAGCTGCCCCCACCCCAAGTAGTGCTCGCCCCCCCCCCGCTCTTGCCAGCAGCTGCAGGAATGCCCTGCCACGTCTCCCCGGGAATAGCCCCCCCGGGCAAGACTTGGGGACGAGGGACGGAAACGTTCGCTCGTTTGTTTTGGAGCTTAGCTGAAGGAAAGGGGTGGGTGGCTGGTCCCATTCCGCAGAAGTGCGGGGGTGCCGCGGCTCAGCCCGCCGTGGGGCTTCTCGGGGGACAGGCGCACCTGGGGGCCAGGTGAAGGATGCGAGCGGCCCGGCGTTCCTGGGCGCCCAGCATCTTTGGCCGGGCCCAAGGCGCTTCATGCCACCGCTCCAAACCGTGTTGGAGCCACGCAAAGCTTCTTTAGGAGCCCGCAGGTTGCCGATGCAACAAATACTTTAACCCACCGTTCCCCCCACTCACGCCCGCAACCATCTATACCGAGAGGAGGCCGAAACGCGGCGCCCGCTTCGGAAAGTTTACTCGGAAGGAAGACCGAGTGTGCGCCGTGCTGGGCGCGTAAGAGCGCAGCCCCCAACTTCTCGTCGTTTCCTTTGCAATTCTGTGGGACCCTGGCGCGAATGGAGAGAAAAACTTCGTTTGGGCCGGCGCCGTGGCTATAAAGGGCAGAGGGGGCTGCTAGGTTGCGTCTGAATTCGTGCCCCCCACCCCCGGTTTCTGTAGAAAGGCGCTGAACTCCGCCTCCGACCTACCCCACCAAGCTCAGGCAGGGTCTGTGAGCACTCATGGATAGCGCTCTCTCTCTGGTTTCTCTTCCCAGTTGCTGTTTATGCTGGAAACTCCTCGCGGGCAGAGACCTGTGACTGTCAGTTGCATCGGATACTTTGCAAAGTCCGATGTGCAGTAAAGGGAACGTGGAAAGTGTTCTTGGGCTTCCTTTCTTCTCTTTCGGCCATCTTTGTGTGTGCTCATCAGGGGTCAAATCCAGAGAAAATCCTATTTAGAGTAGACCCATTGACACAGAAAGAACTTGAGTCTCATTAGGTTGGATTCCCTCCCCCGCGTTTAATTTTAAAAATATATATATATTCGGTCCTTCCCTATTACTGTCATCTGCTGAGACTTACACGGTTGTCCCCAAGGACAGCGAAAAGACCTCCGTGTCACGCGCTTCAAACGTTCTAAAGCGCTGGATAAAAAGACACGATCCAGTCAAAGCGGTTCGCGTTTTGCTCCCTGCCGATTTCAAAGAAGGTGGTGGAAGAGAGCGCGTGCCCGTCGCTCTCGTTGAAAGCAATGAGATGCAAAGGTGCTTTTTTTCAAGCTTAGCCTGGATTACGTCCTAGCTCTTTTTGCAGCGCATCATCAGAAATGCATGTACAAAACAGGACAGACCACCCTTCCTACAGGCGCCCCCGGGTTGTCCCCTACCCCTTTTGAAAAAATCGATATTGCCTGTCTCTTTGCTACATCTGTACAAAAGTAAATTTCTTTGAGCGAGCTCGCCTTCCCACTGACGGGCTCACCAAGTTAGGAGTACCACTTCTCCAAGCCACAGGCAAATCTCGTTCAACTCAATGGGCCTTGCTTCTGAGCGGACTGCCTGTTCACAGGGCGCGATCCCATAACTTCGCATAGGTGAGTGCAAAGAAGCTGGCTCCCAAGTAGGCGAACAGAGGGTTGCAGCTTCAGTCCTATGAATTCTCAAGGGAAACTCTGCTGTACATTTCTGGCAGTTCTTGCACTAAAAAAGCGGTTCCCATCGATTTTAGAACGGCTCCTTCTCAGCTGTGCCGGTAGGAATCGCAGACACGTGCTGGAGGATTCCCACTGAAATCCCACCTCTGTACAAACTTGCAGGTGATTCGTTTGCTTCAATATTTTTATTATTATTATTATTATTATTAGGGAGGGGAAATAGGTACATAGAAGAAAGATTTTTTCAACTAGGCGCACCTCAAGGGGTTTATCTAACTTTTGCACCCTATAAGTGCATTGCAAACTTGTATTTGGTGGGCTTGCGACCCCTCGTGTTTGGCGGGCTTGCGACCCCCTCGATTTTCTGTCCTTTCCTTCCTTTTTCAGCCATCCCATCGGCCTTCGGTCGCCGAGGGACTTTTCTCTCTCGCCCTCCCGGAGAAGCCAGGCGCTCCAGGAATGCCACTGCAACAGCCGAGCCATCTGTCAATTACGGGCTGCTTTCTTTTCTTTTCCTTCCTGGGAGGCGGGCAAACGGCGGGCGCTTGGCTCGGGGGAGGGGGCGAGGGGAGGGGAGGGGAGCGGGTGTCGCCGCGCAGCCTTTCCCTTCCACACCTCCCCTCCCTCGGAACGAGCCGGCTCCTCGGGAAGCAGCTGGGCGAACTTTCTAGCGCCCCAAATTAATTAAGAGCTCCGTTCGTGGGGATTTGATGATTCAATACAGCCCAGACTTTCTTCTCCCGCTTTGTGGGCTGCAGGCAGCACTTCTTTGCTCACACACTCGCCGCGCGCGCGCGCGCGTGTGTGTGTTGGGGGGGTCGTTCTAGAGGGGGCGCTCAGCGCCTTTCCCGCTTGCATCCGAAACTCGCTCCAGACGGAAAGTCAGCCATGCCGCTGGTTCGTATGCACCTGAGCCAAGATCCTCCGAAGGGTGAAAGTGAGGACGGTGCATGGGGCTTGGGGGCGGGGAGGCTATCCCTTTACACGGCGTGAGCCGAATTCGATTCGGCTCTGGGGACTCCGCGTTTGGGCGAGAGGAGCGAAGGCAGCCAGGCGACGCGCCTCGCTAATTCGAAGCAAGGGCGCCTCTGCTCCGCTCGCCGCCGCCGGCTGCGTAATAAAACCGCAATTAACAACACGGCCCGCTTGTTTGTTCATTAAGCAACGACAACGCGGAGGGAGAGAGCTTCGCAGCGGCGGCCCTGAAGAAGAAGGCGCTCGCCTTCCCCTGCGGGAAGCGGAGCCGCGGAGTCCTAGCCTCGGCCCCTTCTGCACGCCCCACCACCTTTTGCCACCGGGTATTTTCAGCCCTTCCCCACCTCAGCACAAGGGGGAGGAAGGGGGAAAGAGCCCGCATCCCCCCCCCCGCCCTCCCCCGGTGCCCGCGAAGTCGGTGGCGCTTCCTTCAATGACCCTCTGGAACGAATTCAGCTGCGCGATGGGATCTGGAGTGCTGAACCCTCTCTCCTTCGCGCTCCGGAGCCGGAGCCCCTTTGCAAGGACTGGCTCTCCCTCCCCTACCCGCTGGGCCGTTTGTCAGTTGCAGGAGTAAACCGGAATTAGTGAAATGGTTGCCACGAAGCGCTCGGGTGGCAGTCCGCGCTGCAGGAAAGCCCCCGGGTGCGCCACGCCATCCATTCACCAAAGTCCCCAGTCGCTCGTTATGGCCTCCCCTTCGTATCCATGCCCTATCGAACTCAATGGGGCTTACCCCAGTGAACCGGAAGAGGACTGCGGCGCTCGTGGGGTGGGTTCTCCTTCTTAGGGTAGAGCCATTAAAATGAACGGGGCCTGAGAGACATCGCGTTCATTTCAACAGGTCCGTTTCAGCTAAGACGCACATTACAGACAAGCCAGAAGACTGTCCTTCTTTCAGGTCCTGCCGTGGGTCAGAGGCGGGGAGAAGAGCGCCAGTCCCCTTGCGTCTCGTATACACCTGGAAGGAAGGCACCTGTTTTGAACCTGGAAATACACCTGGGGAAAATTGTCAGGGTTGCATCGGCTGAATAGAGGCGGCCTGACAAATGAAAAAGGGGGAAAAAGGCTGTTTTGTTTTGTGTTAGTTTTGGCCCTTCTTGCTGTTCTGAACTTATTGATGGACTCTCATTCTTTTTGAGCAGCTGAGGTCTGAAGTTCAGCTCTGGAAGCTAGTTTATTTAACACTGCTGCATAGATCCAGGCCCAGGAGTCAGCACAGTGGCTGGTTGGTTTTGTTCAAAGCAAGGAAGAACCCTCTTTTTCTACGGAAAATTCTGGCTTTGAGTCCATTAGGGAAAAAATTGGGAGTTCAAACTGTATTTGCATTTCGTCGGTTTAGTGTGTCTTTTATTTATCTCAAGGCTTTATTGAAATCCTCGTTCTCTTTTCAACCAGAACTTTAAGGTCCGGTTGGTTCAAACCTGGCAGTTTATACATGTGCAGTTCTATACAGTTTCTTTGCAGGTTTTCTCAGGAATAAGGCCCACTGAGGTCAATGCGGTTTATGCCCAGAGAAGGCAATGACACTACAAGTCAAGACTTCAGCTCTAGCACCACGGAATTCCAAGCTGATATAAATATTGCGGACTGGGACTTGAGCTATAGTCCTTGGAGAAAAGTAACTTGGTTACCGGACATACATAGAACGGCGCTCCAACAGGTGTCCCATTCTAGCTGGATCATGTCCTTTACATTGCTGATTTCTTGGGACAGAGGGGGACTTTATTCCCTATTTAGGAATAAATTCTGCTGATGGGTTATTTTCCGTCTAAAACTTAATGTGCAGCCAAGGAAAAAAAATCCTTCCTTTGCGTTTAGAAGTGAGCAAGGAGTTGTACCCATGTATAATAATCATGCCCCACTGTGTGATCTTCCCACAGCCTCCAAAACTGCTAAAGAGTACAACAGCTATGAGAAGCAGGGGGGGGGGGAAAGCTACGGGGGGGGTAGCAACGTATCCATCCTATATCTGCAAGAATGCACCTGGCATTGTAGGTTGGATTATTTTGAATTGTGGGAATTAACTGATCCCATTAGAGCAATCCTGTCCTACCCTTTATTTATTTCTCTAAAACGTGCTTCTAGTCCTCATGACTGGAAGAATCAATAGTTCCTCTCCCACTTACTGCTATGCAGGAACTAATGTTAGAGAACTGGAGTAGTCTGTTTATGGTATTTTTCTTGAATGATTCCAACCCACATTCTTGATGTGGTTTCTACTGCAAGCACAGTATATGTGGCACATTGCTCACTGCAGTCCAATCAAAAATAGTTGCATGGAGGGGGGATGGGGTGGTGAAACCCCCCACAGCCACCTGTAGCAGAGCGGGCCTCTCATAAGCAGGCACAAGTCCTCCAATATGTGGCATGTGGCTGCTGAGTTCCACGTGGTCCTTGGGAATCTCACTCGAAAACTGCACAGCTGCCCTGCCTTCACCGCTGTGGGCAACAGCCCCCACTGGGCCAAGCTGAGCCCGGATCCATCAGAAGATGTGCACACACATAAAGCTACCATCATGCCGATGGTGCATAGAGTTCCCCCGGTTTTGCACTCTTACTGTCTTTATTATGTTTCTCCTCACAACAGACCTGCAAGGTGGGCCATTCTCAGGAAGCTGAGCCATAATCGGTCTGCAGTTGCCGAATGACCCAATAGCCTGGATCCGGGTGGATCCATGTTCTCACAGCGGAACCCACAGTAGCTTCACAAGAGCAGGACTTCAGGTCAGAAGCCCCCCACGTTGCAGCAGGTACCCCAGTTGCAAGAGGGCTGCAGTCCTGATGCCATTGAATGCATACTGCCATGAACAGGGGAAGCGGGCAGTTAAATCCACAGTCAAAATGACCTAAAGGCAGTGAAATAAAATTCACATCTTTCTGCTGAGGTTAAAGCACTGTGCCAGGGGCCTGAAAAGCTGGGGGAATTCTCCCTGGTCCTTAAGGCAATTTAAACCGCAGATGGACACCTACTAGTTCTCTCTGGAGGAAGCAGGCAAGATCAGTGCCCCTAATGAACCAACTACGTGAGCATCTGTCTCTTCTCTTTAAAGTATCGGGGTAGATTAGTGGCAAGATGATCTTTGGTTTTGCTTGGTAGACAGAGAGAGAAATAAAGACAGGGAGAAGAGCAGTTTTTTGACTGGTATCCGCTTAGTGGGTCTCACAGCAGTTTTCCTCTCAAATCATTTGCATGAATCACATTGGAATCAACGCACCTTAAAATCGCAGACACGAGTCTTTTTTTACCTGCCTGCTAAAGGGAGTTCCCAGGTTATCCATGGGATCAGATCGATCTCCAGGCGTCCACAAATTTACTCATAGGAAACACCTCTCCACATTTATGTGACTTCATTGCCAAGTGTCGCCTCAACATGCAAATGAAATCGATTTTAGTTTCGAAATACAAGGCTCCTAAAATACCCCTGTTTCCCCATGGGGTGGTATAGAAATGAAATTAGTAGTAGTAGTAGTAGTAGTAATAATAATAATAAATAATAATAATAATATTTGGAGATGAATGTCTGCTGAAAAGCAGCAAATTGTCCTCTCAGCAATTGTCTTAAATTTACGACTTGGAGAGCAACTGGGTGAAAAGTAAAGAAGGTTATTTTCTTTCCACATGTGTTTGTGAGGGGTCCTTTCTGGTTGCAAAGGCACTGAAAACTAAGGGACAATTTTTGGATCCTCTTGCCTGTATCCAAACCTTATTTTCCGAAATTACGTTCAACAGAGGCACCGAATCTTGACCCACTGCCACCAAAAACCTATAGATTTTGTAGCATTCCCTTTTCTCCTGGATTTAATCCTCGAGTTTACATTCTCTTAAGGGACACCTGAACTCCAGCCCCAAATCTGAATGATCTCTCACTGTTAGCCATGGCATGAAAAGTGAAAGCAAAGCTCTGTCCGACCCGTGAAAATGCACTGAATGGGGAATTACTCGGGGAATGTAGGACAAATGAGTCTGAAAAGGAACGGGGAAAGTTCTCTGGGATCTTTCAGGTGCTTCACAATTTGGGTCACTCTCCAGAAGTGAGTGTGCCAAACCGTCATCTCTTGCAGAAGTAATACCTGGGGTCATTATCTAACAAACCAGACGGCAGGAAACCTTTTGAAAGATGCTGAAGCTGTTATGATAGGAATGTCATCCAAGGCCTTTCCCTTCCCCAGTCAGGTGCCTCATCCTCAGCCCAAAGCAACCCATCACCATTGCTGAAAGATCTGCTGCCTTGGGTTCTCATTCCACCTACCACCAGCCCTGCAGGACGACCTGAAGGGCTTCCATCACAGCTGGTCATTCAAGAGCACTACCTTTAAGAAAGAGTGGCTGAGCCTGTTTTTCCTTCTCCCTCCCCATCCATGACTCCTTGTGTATCATGTCTTTTACCATGTAAGTCTTGTGGACAGAGACAGCTAATCTTTGTAAGCTGCTTGTGGATGCTTTCTGGAGGGGGTGGGATGGTTAAGCATCAAGGGGGTTGCATGTATTTATTTTTTCAAAAGATGTAAATAGATACCTGAGATAGCAAGCTTTGGGCATGGAAGTGTTTGTGTTTGAGAAGGGAATGCACAGCCAATGGGTTGGTGCCATGAAGCTCAATGCTGTGCTTCTTTGCTTGGGAATTAGTCTCATTGAGTTCAACAGGGACTAAGCATGCAATGCAGTTAATAGTGAAGACTGTAGAAGGAAAGACTTGGTTTCAAGCTCATATCTGTAATCATGAAGGCCCCTTCTTCCTATCTTGGCTCAATCTCTCTCTCTCTCTCTCTCTCTCTCACACACACACACACACACACACACACACACAGGGTCCCCCTCACAGGGTGGTTGTGAAGACAACATTCCAAAAGTGACCAGTCCTGGGTTATACAAGAATTATTGCCTGATTTTGGAAAATGTACTTATTTCGATATGTTCTTCCTAGGATGGAAGCTTTCTGCAACCCAGTGAAAGCCACTTTTCCTTAGTCATTCTTGCAAATATTATCCAGGCCTTCTTCCCAACCTCACATTATTCCTTTATTCTAGGCACCTTTCTGAAACCAATCAGGGAAATTTACTGTCATTTTAGAAGAGAAAAGGCACCATGGAATAAAAGCACTGTAAAGCTTCTCTTGTAAATGTGCAGCTTTGTTAATTTATTCTGAATGAAAAAGTTCCCCAACATTGTATTCTGAAGGCAAAGAATTCCTTCACATTGTTTTTAAGGAGAAATATTGCAGTCTAGGGCACTCAGCATAGAGTAGTTGTTAATACAACCTAGAACTCACCTCAAGGGGTTCTTATTAACATCTATGCCCTACTTCGCAGTTTAAGACAGATTCTTGTTGTAGAGAGAAAAGCTTTGTTTATTCCTCAGAAAGCTAAACAAAAAACTAAACTATTTTCTGTTCTTTTCTATCACCAATTTAGGCCTCAGAGTTTGAAATTTGGGTGGCCAGTCCTAAGCCAAGACTCAGGGTTCCACCTCAGGAATTCCTCTGAGAACCAGTTAAAGCAAATTAGGCAGAGTCACACAGTAGATTTATCTTCACACTTTCCCTGGAAGTCTGTTTTGTTGAAGAAGAGTGTCCTGGCATCCCCTTTCATACCCACTCAAGAGTCCTCGCTGAACACCATGAAACTGACATTTGAATAAAAAGGTCATAGGGAAAAGGATTTCTCAGACCAGGCTGAAGTAAAGCACCTGCGTTGTTCAACTCTTCTGAAACAAGCTATCCTCAGAAGCTGCTGTGTCTTAGAAATATGAAGCAAAATGCCTCTGAGCATGTACAAAGGGCTGGGGATGAAAACCAGCTTCTGATGAGGGCTTCAGCAAAGCCTCTGCTCAGAAGGCTTCAACAGAAGCCAAGACCTTGTCTGTAGGAAACAAGAGCCACTAAGCTGATGGCTCCTGAATGCTTCTTCCTACCAGAGTTCTAAAGATGACTGCCCTGGGTCATTCCAGGCTCTCTCTTCCCCTATTTTGCCATCTACACAAACCCTTAGTGTGACCCTTAGAGGATCTCAGACCTGCTTCCAGGTACAGTTGGGAAGGGGGAAAAAGGGACAGAAAAAGAAGTACTTTCTGTTTGTGGTTCTCTTTCCAAAGCTTGAAAAGTGGCCTTCTCCAAAGTCACCATTTCTCTCTCTAGTTCTATCAAACTCACCTATTCTGCTTCCTTTTATGAGACTTTCTGGACCTCCACCTACTGGCAGAGTTCCCAGATGAGTCTCCCCGCTCTGATCCTAAACAGCTGCCCAGCCAACAACACCTAACTGAACACACTGTGAGTTACTTCCTGGGAAGCATGTGCCCTGTTGCCTCTGCCAAACTCTTATGCGAAGCTCCAACCAGCCCAATAGTCCTTTGACCTGCAAGCAAGAGCCCTGGAAGACAGCGGGATTTGCTTCTGAAATGCAAGATGCGTCCGCACCGTCCCCACCAGGTTTCGGCTGAGCCCCAACTTCCAAAGAGATGGGTGACGTGCCACCTCCACACAGGCCTCCTTGTCTGCTGGTTTAAGCCTCGGGTAGCAATTCCTGAACTCTGATGTACAGCCCACCCCTGGAACAGGCCTTGGATCTGTCGGCCAGTGAAAGGCCTCTATTTCGGATGGGGAGCAGCATGTTCAGGTCTGGACAGCTCCCTCCCCACTCCCTGGACACAAGGATCGACTTGTAAGGATGCAATCCTATGTCCTTCCAACTGCAGCCAGGCTAGTGTGAATACATGCTTTCCCTTTTACTTGATTTGGAAATGACTTCTGTCCGAGGCATTTCGGAATTCAGTCACAAGGAGTTTTTCTGGGGACAGATCTCTGGAACGGAACTTGGTTTCTGGAAAAGCTCGTATTCTCTGCACATGCCCACCATCCCCTTCCTTGGACCCAGTCTGCTCCCATTCAGCCAATATTTGATGAGCAAGTCATTACCCCTGAGCTTGGACATCTCTCCAAAATGCTCTCCAAGCAAAACCAGCAAACAACACCTCCAGCTGCCAGCAACCTAACTAGAGTCCCGGACTTTCTGCACAGCAAACAAGGGACGGTGGACAGCCTATTCTTTCTCTCCCCAACCCTCTGCCAAAAGCGTGATCCAGAAGAAAGTCTGCAAAATCCAGGAGGGCCAGAAAAGGAACCGAGCCAGAGATGTGTTTGATCTGCAAGAGCTACTTTCTTTTAAATACAAGAAATCAGAAAGTTCTCGGTTCCTCGGAAGCCCAGCATTGTCGTGCAACCGATCTGAAAATTAATTTGTCTCCTCTTTGCAGGGTCGCTCCCTCCCTCTGAGGGCTGGCCTACCCTGTTTTTGATCTGCATATCAGAGATCTCTCTAGGAACCTGCTCCGCACACTCCATCCCAAGGGACAGATACCTGCACCCCCAATTGAGAGAAGACAAACTTGATCTCCAACCGAATTAAGACCGAGCCCACTGCAACCAGTTGCACTGTGTTGGATAACAGCTTTGCTCTCTGACCTTACAAACTTATCCATATCCACTCAGAAATAAGTCCTTTGAATACTCCTAAGCACTGAACTTCACCCTTTGGACTGTCCTCAGGGCATGGTGATGCTCCCTTTCAGGTAGTGACATGCACCCACTGTCAGTCCCACTGGCCTGCTGACAAACTGAAACTGGAGCCACTCAGAAGAGGACCCTGATCAAAACCCCGGGGAACCTCTGCCAGCACGCATGACAATGGGCCTACTCTGAGTAGAACGAGCATGAGATACAACCCACTGTCTTTGGCAACCACATCCAAAGCAAATTTACTTCAAAGACCCCTTGTTCTCAATTGGATTTATTTCAGGGTAAAAATGCAACCTAGGATCTGTGTGTCATTCCAGTTCTGATTATGTTTTAATTTTAATATTTCTAAACTACCTTCTGGGACTTGGAAGGAAAACATCACCAAGTTGCTTTGCCTTAACAGCCTCCTGTGCTCCACTTTTCTTTTATTTGGCTCCTTTCGGAGAGCTTTCCACCTAAAATCGCAAGACCATCGACTTCAAGCCCACCTGACTGCCCAACTGTCGTTTTTACTCTTGCAAACTTTCGGAACTCTTTTTCTCCCTCAGATCACTTCCAAATCCCCTCCTGCTGGTCCCGTCTTCTTCCCTTCCACCTCCACCCCTTTCTTGGGAAACCCCTTATGGAAAGAGGGGTCGACACAACCAGCCACCAGGGAACATTTGCTCTCAAGTTAAGATGCTACGTAGACACGTGTGCACACACGAATGCTTTTAAGAACTTGTTCTGCTTCCTGAACCCTTTAGCTGCTTCATCATGAATACGATGCCCCCCTTTGATTAGTGAGGTCAACCTCCTGAGATTCCCTTTTATTTGCCTGCCTACTCATGATTATTATTTACCTTTATTAGACACATCTAACTAAAACAACCTTCCATTGTGAAGATGAGGAGGAATGAGCATAAAGAGGCAGCCTTCCTCCGAAGGAAAACCAGGCTGATGCCATTTAATGCATTTAGCTCGACGATAAAACAGCCCTTTTACAATTCTTTGCCTGTCTCCAAACACTGAAAAAGTCCCACCAAGCAGAACTGCTGGTGAGATCGACTAATTTCCCGGCCCCTTTGGAAGCTTTCTTCTGTGAATGTACACACTGGGGAACATTCTTGAATGGCTACATGCCCCCGCCGGCCATTAACCAACCAGTCAAAATCTGCTGAGTTTCGAACACCTCCAGTTTAAGCCAATTTCATTCTCACTGGTGCAATCGACACCACATTAAAACCACCTCTGTGCACACCTTGGTTGTGCCTCATTTTGTCCGAACTTGACATACTACAGTGGGGTACAGAACTAAAGCCTTTCATTTGTTTATTATATTAAGTATTGTGATTGGAGGTAACTTTCACTGGAATCAGTGAGAATTACTTTTCCGGCAAAGAACTGATCCTAGTACCACTGTAACGAAATCCTTCTCATTGGAATGCAGAAGTCTTACTTTCTAAATAATGCATTTGGAGGGGAGGAAGGTGTCAGGGTACGACATCTCTCTAAGACTTCCTCCCGGACAGATTTAAACCAACTGCAGTTTTCCCTTTAAGGGGTTCAGAAGTTCACTTTTGAGAAGACAGTGTAGATAAATGCATGTTGGCAATGTAATTTTTTCATTTTATATATAAATTCTCAACTTCCTTCAAATATCTGTTTTGGAAAAGGATTGAATCCTTAGAATATTAGGCCTTTAGCATCTAATCAAAAACACATTCAGAGCAAAAGTGCAAATGTGTTTATGATGTTAGCATAAATAATAAAACATTATTTTTTCCTGCAAATAAAATGAAACCTGCAAAGTCATTGCATTATGTTGGGAATGCAGGCATGCTCCCTTTATATGTTTTTCCTTCTCTCTCTCTCCCTGTTGTGTTATGCAAAGTGTTTGCACTTGCATTTATACAGTTTATGCTTCTTTTGGTCAAAGTCATTCTCTAAAGCAACCTCCACTGAGTCTCAAAAAGTGTGAAACAGGCCACAGTTGGAAAAGCACCGACCTACAAGAATGGATGCACTCTTAGGAATGGGTACATCAAATAAAAATCCTATGGAGATTGCACATAAGTATATTGAGAATAGATCCTACTAGCCAGAGAACTAAGATTATGAAGGAAATTTACTAACGTATTTTGGGATTAGGTGCCCCCTTCCCAATGATTCCCAGAAGCAGGCAGAGTTTTGAATTGAGTGACAATTAGCATATTCCTTCTCTCTCTCTCTCTCTCTCTCTCTCTCTCTCTCTCTCTCTCTCTCTCTCTCTCTCTCTCACACACACACACACACACACACACACACACACAAGCCCCTTCCATTATATCAAATAGGTGTTCATGGAAAATTTTGCTAATCAAAACAAAAACACATCATACTCCTTAGGAACTCAGAAACCTGGTCTGTGTTTATTTAAAGCACGGCCTGACTGAACTCAAAGCATTTTTAAAGAGGCAACTAGTTTCCCTGAACAGAACCTTTGGAAATGGCTTATCTTCCTCTTCCTATGCCATTAGGTGACAGAAATTAATAGATCGGTGGCAGGATAGTTTAATTTATTCCTCCTCCTTTCCCCTTTGCTTTTTGAATTTGTTAGGGCATTAATAAAAAACAAACAAACATTTATATTTCTATGCCAGGAACCATTATTACCCCGATAAATCGAGGGGGATCTATACCTCTGAAAAACTCTGACATTTATTTAGATATGGCTTGCAGCTTGAAAGAAATTCTGAATGTCAACTTTGTTTCTTAGGATAATCATATCCCAACTACTCTGAGTGGTAGAGACATAAAATAACCACCATCAACATCCCATAACCTTGGACTAAATAATGCAAAACTAATAACGAGCGAATCGCACCCATTCAGAAATTTCAGAGATCCCAAGAGACTCCCTGATATATTTTGTAGTAACAACACATGCCAAATGGATGCCCATTTTGGGTGCATTCTAAGTGTATCCCATCTGAATGAAAGGCCTGGAGAAGTTGGTAGAAATGGGCATCGCTATAAGCACTGGGGAAATCTTTCCTCGTGTTTTATGTGGCATTTTTAAGTTTACACTGACATGGACTGTACTGTGAAAGATTAACTCCACAATCCCATGAATGCCAATTCCAAAGGAATTCATCCAGGCACACACACTCAGAATAATCCCTATTGAGTTCAACAGCACTTGCTCCAAGTTATGTGTGTATAAGATTGTGACCATTTCTTATCTAACCAGCAATTTAATGTACAAGCTGTATCCACTCTAAAATGCATGAGATGTCTTTGCCATCTTTTCCAATGTATGGAACTTGCTTCTAATTTATTTTGTTTAAAGGGGTAATTTCAGCTAAATGTACCTCCAAGAAAATTCAAGAATGGTTATTAATTTTCCCAACAAGAAAGACAGGAAAAGAGAAATAGTCTTATTATTAAATTGTGGGTCCCTGGCCAGAATAGCATTTGATTAACATCCAGTTCCCCACTTAATTAAAGGAAGTAGATGGACGGATGGGTTAGTTTCATCTTTCTAAGGTAATTGGGAAAACAAGAAGAGAAAAACAAGACTGAGAAAGAAAACATGCATCTCCGAAAGAATCATGACACAGGGAGAGCTAAAGAGGCGCTGCATCAAAAAATCTCAGGGTTAAATTTCCAGCGCTCCAAATGCTTTAGCAAACCAGAAATCCGTTTTTTCTCTGCAGTCTTTCTTTCCCCTTTCCTCCCCAATGAGCCTGTGGACATCCTTGGGTTGAGAAGGCGCTTCTTTTCACTCTACCAAGGAGAGGGGAGCTGGGGGTGGGGGGGTGGGGGGGAGGCAAGGCGAGAAAACTTCCAAAGATGAGGATGGTGTTTGAAATTCGGTACAAGTGTGACACCTACCTGTGAATTTGGGAAGCAATCCAAGGGCGACTCTCCTCAACCTCCATTTGTACGTGCTAATCTCTGTATGGGAAATCCCCCCCCCCCCCGCCGCCATTACTTCTGCAGTAAAAAGCCACCAATAGGGGGGATAATTTAATCACGCTAAATTTGAAAATAGCAATGCAAGGTGCAGTCTCTCTCTTTCTCTCGCCATGCGTGTGCAGGAGACACAAACACATAAATGGATTTAAGGATGAATGATTGTACCTCTCATGCGCAGGCCAAGGGAAAGACACACGACCACAGAGCCCAGAGAGACCGGCTCCCCCAGCGAATTCTCTTAATACCTATTCCCCCTTCTCTCTCTGCAGTAACTCTGCAGCCGTTTGAAATAGTAATAAGAGATAAATCTGGCATAAAATCGAACTCATTAGCAAAGTTCAGAAGCTGCCTGCTTTGCATAAAGCCCGACACTGATTGGAAGTAATTAGGTTAAGAGACGGTATGCTGAGACTACCCTGCGCCTTGGTGTGAGAGAGAGGGCCCCCTGCGAAAACCCCGATAAATTGCCTGAGATTGTCATTTGCCCATTGCTTTCCATTCCTAGTAGCCAGCTCCCCCTCCCCACTTAAAGCCAGGCACCGGGCACCTCTCAGGGGACTAGGTCCCAGGGGTTAGGATAGGTACCGAGAGCTTGCAGGCTGGACCCAGAGGCTGCTTTTCCGCATCCACCCAAATACTTGGGGAGCAAGTGGAGGCAGGACCTGAGAGCCTCTCCCCTGGAGATGGCCCCGGCTCACCTTGGGACCCTGCCCAACAGAGCTCTGCCAAGCTGTGCGTGCACCTTCCGCTCCACGTGAAAACCCAAACTACTGCTCCTTCCAAACTGAATTAACTTCTGCGATCGAAGCCGGCGGATCCTTCCTGGCCATCTGTCCACTTTTGGAAAGTCAATAACCTGCGCCTGTCTGAGTGCCGCCTTCTCCCCTCCCCTTTCCTTTCTCTCTTCCTCCTTCTTTCTTCTCTCCCCACCCTAAATCTTTCCACTGAAACGCATCTCGTCTGTAGAGGCCTTTTGCAAATCGCCCCTGTCCAGAGAACGACCTCTTTCTCTTGCCAAAGTTACTTTCTGCTAATGTTCAGAATTAATCTTTCAGCTCTCTTTAAAAAGGGGTGCAGTGGGCAGGAGAATGCCGGAGACAGAAACGCAGTGTATATATTTCTTTTTAGGGGTGTTTTGCCTGGTGGTTCAGCCTGACAAACAGTGTTTTGTATTTATCAAAAAAAAAAAAAAAAGAAAGAAAGAAAACAAAAAAGGGAGAAATGCATATGTTTGGATGCGAAAATGGTTTATCGTGCAAGACCAATGCATGTCTCCACAGATCTAGGTCCCATTGCTTGCATATTCCCCTGCAAGTGAGTGTAGGATTGGGGAAAGAGTATCTGAGGTTTTACACCTAATGCAGTGGTCTGATTGCCCGCTTCCCTCCCCTATGGCTGGTAATAATGTAATACTATTAATTCAATAGGCATTAAATTTTAATTTAAACCCGTGTGCGCGCGTGTAGCTCTTAAAACTAAGAAACAATCTGGGAAAAGACACAAATGTATATATATATTTATATTATTTATATTACCAAAAACCCAACATTAATGGCTGTACAGGTGGTTGGATTTAATAATTTACTTCAAAGATATTGTGTTACCGATTTAAATACAAAAAAGCTACATTAAATATACAGAATAAGATTTCATACAAATTGCTTCTGCCTTTTTTGTAAATGTGTGTGCGGGACGCTCTTCCCTCCCCTGTCTTGCGATCCCTTTTTAAGACTTCAGCCGTCCTTTCTCCTAGAAGCTTTCGCTTTCTCCTTTTTCAAATAAATTAGAAAAATCGATGGACAGGTTCGTGGCCGGGGCTTTACGCTTCCCCCTCCCTTCCTCACGTCTCTCTTGCCTTCCTCTCCCACCCTCCGTCACGTGAAGAAAAAATACCGGAGCGCTCAAAATCAGGACTGAATTGCTTGTAAATAAATTAAAAGCAGTAAAAGACCTCGAGATGGGGAAGCAGAGGGCGGGGGGCAGCCCCCCCGAGGGGAAGGAGTCCGGTGGCGCAGAGGGCAAGCCGAGATTAGATATGCGACATACCTTTCTTCAGTTCGTAAGGCGACTCTTTGCTAAGATCAAATTGGGACTGGCTTCGGAGGAGCTTCGTTTCTTTAGCCAGGGCCTCCGCTCTGCTTAGCAGGGTCTGGTTTAATCCGTTAAAGTGGGCGCCGGGCGCGCCCGCCGTGGCCGCGCCGCTGTGGAGGTGTCCGAAGGAGCCGTAGTTCGTGTAGCCCGGGTAGAAGGGGCTGGCAGCGTAGTACAGCGGCCGCGAGAGGACCGAGGCGCCGCCGGGGAAGGGGCAGTGCGCCGCGGAGGGCGAGCGCGCCGCCGTCGGGGCGGGCGCGCCCCCGCCGCCGCCGCCGCCGCCGCCCGGGCCCTGCGCGGGGGACTCGCCGCCGCCGCCGCCCTCTTTGCCTTGTCCGCTGAGGTGGCGATCTCCGCCAGCGACCACAGTTTGGGCTTGGAGAGGGGCCCCTGCCCGGCGCCCGGGGCAGGGTTCGGCGGCGGCGGCGGAGGCTGCGCGGGCGCCGGGGGCGAGTGGATCACCGACGCGCCGTGGCCGCCGCCGCTGGAGGACAGGATGGGGTGCAGGTCCGTGGAGGGCGGCCTGAACGGGGCGGGCAGCGGCTCCTCGCCGCCCGCGCCCGCGAGGTGGGGATGATGGTGGTGGTGGTGATGCGCGTGCTGCTGCTGCTGCTGCTGCTGCGCTTGGAGCAGGAGGCGGCCGGCGGGCGGCAGGCAGTGCACCAGAGGCGGCGAGGCGCCCGCGGCTCCTTTGGGCAGCCCCTCGTCCGGCGTGTCCTTGCAATCCGAGTCGCTCGAGGCGCCGTCGGCCTCCTTGCCCGGTGCGGCGCCCTTCGGGTCTCCCGCGGCGGCACCTGCGGAGAAAGGCGAGCGAGGCGCCCGGGGCGCCCGTCAGGCTCCCGCAGCCCTGCCCGGCTCGACCCCGCGCGCGCGCGCGCGCCCGCCCGCCCGCCCCCTGCCCCAGTAAGCCCCTCTCTCTTTCCCTTTCCCAGCTGGCTGCGCTCAGGCCTGGGCCAGCCTTCCCGGGACAGCGCCCGGGGAAAAGCCCTCTTTCCTCTCCCCTCCGGCCTCCTCACCAAGTTCGGCCCAGAGATCTCCCCAAGCCGCCCCTTCCAGCATAACTGGCAGCCCATTATCCGCATCTCGCCCATCCAGCCATCCAGCCAGCCCGCGCAGAGGTCCTCCTACCTATCTCGGCGGCCTCGGGGTCGGCCTTCTCCTCCAGCTTTTGGGGCTCCTCCTCGTCGTTCTTCTCCAGGTCGATATTCTCCTCCTCCTCCTCATCCTCGCTCCTGTTCCGCGGGGTCCAGGTCATCTTGTTCTCCTTCTTGAGGCGCCGGCGCGCGTTGGCGAACCAGGTGGAGACCTGCGTGAGGGTCATCTTGGTGATGATGGCCAGCATGATCTTCTCGCCCTTGGTCGGGTACGGGTTCTTGCGGTGCTCGTTCAGCCAGGCCTTGAGGGTGGCCGTGGCGTCCCGCGTGGCGTTCTTCCGGTAGGCCGGGTCCCCGTAGGGGTAGGACCCCAAGGGCGCTGCGTAAGGGTGGTACCCCAAAGAGCCCGCCATGCCGGGGGTGTGGTCGTAGGGCGACCCCTGAGAAAGAAGCAGGAGAGAGAGGAGAAGAGGCGAAGCAGGCCTGAGGTGAGAAGGAGACTTCCTGGAATCGGGTGGGCACGTTGGAGAGCCTGAACTTTCTTGTGGCGGTTGGGATACTGGAGTGGCAGGAAGCCCCCAGTCTTGCCCTCCCCGGGAAAAGCAGTCCCGGCCTAAGAAGCCTGAATCTCTCCAAAGTTGCTGCGGGGCTGAGCGTTGGGGAACGAATCAACCATCCGCGAACTAAGCGAGCACTGTCCACAGAGGAGGTGCTCCCAGCCAGGGGAGCCCCCGCTCCCGGAGCTTTCTAGGGTCCCGTGCAGTCACCTTAGCTCGTTTCCAGCTTTGCCATATTCTCCAGTTGTAAACAGCAGCGAGTTACACCCCGCCTCCTTCTCCCTCTAATTGAATGCAACCTTTCACATAAGACCCCGCTAACCATTTTTCGCCTGGAGGCGTGACAGTGACCAGGCAGAATGCAAACTTCTCCCCCCCACCCGACACACACACACACACACACACACACACACTCACTCACTCACTCACACACACACCCCCACAGGCGCTAACCCAAAAATATTCCCTCCAGCTTGGTGCAGCGTAAAACTGAAATCTTTGGATCTGCGACCGTTTCCTTCCGAAAGGCCTAATTCGCCTGCTTAAAATGGAATGGCTGGTCTTGCAAATGCTCCTGGAATAATAATTCCAGCCTAGTTGGGAGTGGGGGGCGGGTGGGCGAAGGAGAAGAGGTCTTGTGCATTTTATGGGGTGGGGGCAGAAAGCAGAAATTTGCTTTCACCGTTCTGGTTTGTTGTGAAAGCCTTTTGACAGGACTTCTGAAAGGTTCCCCCTTTTCCGGGGGTGCTTTTGCAGAACATCTGAAGAGGTCGATTCGGGCAGGGGGCAGAAAAGGGGAAAAGGGTGCGGAAAACGTCACGGACCTTTCCTTTGTACCCATGCAAATAAAACTAGTAATAACAATCATTTCTCCCGTAGTCAGCGCGGTTTCACAATTTCCGCGCAGCCCAATTCAAAGTGGCGGAGAAAGCGAGCGAACGAGCGAGGAAGCAACTCGGGCTACCTTCTCAGCCCCCTTCTGCCACGGCAGTGAGACCCAGGGTCATTTAAACAGCTTCACTGGACTCGCAGGCAAACAATTGCGAGTCTCGCATGGGCGGGAGACAGAGGAGAAGCGCTTCTCTTAGGAATCTCTGGCTCAAGGAAGCGGCGGGCATGTTGCAAGCGCAGCCGGCGCTTTCGTGGCTTTTCCACCGCCTTCTGCACGGAGAGGAGAAGCCCCGGCCCTCCCGGCGACGCCAAGGGCAGCACTGCGAAGCTCAGCGCGCTCGGGAAGCACTCGCTGGGGCGACCCCGAGCCCACGCGCTTGGTGCCGGGCGTAAACGCCGCAGCCGCTCGGCCGAGTGAGCCCGCGCTCCGCTCCGGCGTGCCCGGGAGGACGAGTCGCGCAGAGCTCGGCGGAGAGGGCCCCTCGCTGCGGGGACGCGAGCGGGGGCCGAAACGCGCCGCCTGCAACTCACTTCTTTCCCAGAGGTCGTGGCGGGTGCGCCACAATTCGTTTGAGGAGATGCTGAGGCGGAAAGGGCGACAGCCGGAAAGACCTCTCGGGTCTTGCCTCGAACCAGCCCTTCCTCTCCTCCTCCTCGACTGCTCCTCGCGGGTTTGCTGTGCTTTCCCTCGTTCCCTCCTCTCGCCCGGCAGCTTCGCCAGACTCAAGCCGCTAGTCCTCTCGGCGAACCCCGCGGCTGCCCCGTCCCGCTCCCCTCCCCTCCACGAGCCCCAGCCCCGGCTGCAGAGCCCCTGTGCGCTGGCCCTCCGCGCTTACCACGTAAGAGGAGAACGCGGCCGCCGCCGCCGCCGCCGCCGGGTCGGTGCCGTACTGGAGATGCGAGTTGTACCCGGGCGAGGGGGCGCTGAAGGCGGTGGAGCCGGCGTACGGGGAAAAAGCTGAGCCGGACGACGACCTGCCCAGCTCATCCGTCCTGGGGCCCGAGATGACGCTGGTGCTGTAGGCCGGGCAGGAGTAGAGCGCCAAGGACGCCGACGGCTGGTACAGGTAACCCTGAGGATACGACATGGCCGGGAGCAGGCATATACCCGCCAGCCAGGGCTGCAGCAGCGAAATCCAGCACCGCCGCCGCCGCCGCCGCCAGAGCAGCGCCCGCCTCGAGTGTGCGCGCGTGTGAGCGAGTGAGTGTGTGCGTGCGTGCGCGCGTGTGAGTGCGCGCGCGCGCGTGTCGTCGGAGCAGCCTTGTTCGAGGGCGCCTCTGCGGCCGGGGCCGGCGGGCGGGCGAGCGCCTTCGCTAGCTGCGCGCCCTGCTTCGCCGCCTCCCCAGCGCAGACGATCTAGCCGGTCACTCTGGCGGACGGCTCCTTTTTTTCGCTCGCTCTCTCTCTCTCGCGCGCGCGCGCTCTCTCTCCTTCTCCACCTCCCGTGTCTCCCCCACTGTCGCTCCCTCCCTCCTCTGGACTGAGAAGGGCTCTCTCTCTCTCTCTCTCTCTCTTTCTCGCTCGCTCGCTCGCTCCCCCCTTAGCGCGCTCCGCCAAAAGGTCCTGCCAAGATGCTAAGTTAGAAATCGAGGATTCTGACGCCTGCGACGCAGCGCGACGAGGCTCCACCTCCGCGGGTGTTGGCAGAGCGAAAATAAAATAAAAAATAAAATGGGGGGGGGGGGAAGAAGCGGAGAGGGGGAGGAAAAGGTGGGGAGAGGAGGCTGCCTTCTGCGGGGCTTGCCTCAACCAAAGCCGGCCAGCCAGAAACGCTCCCTTTCCCCTCCAGCTTTCTCTTTGCTCTCTTCCCGGCTCAACTGCGCCGGCCTCTGGCTGGCAACCAGCAGCCAAGCTGTTTAGCGAAGATCACCTCCAACTTTCTTCATTTGCTAAATACACCATCAGCGCAATTTCTCTTTTGATTTATTGCAAGGAGTTCGCTCGCTCGCTCGGGCGCTCTCTCTCTCTCTCTCCTGGCTTCTTGCGCTGGAATGCAAAAGGCACTCAGTTGATGAAATAGATTTCATAACAAGATTTACTAGCCATTAAAAAAGAAGAAAGACAAGGTGGAAAGGGGGCAGGGGGGAGGGGGAGAAGCTAGGCTTCCCGGGTAAACCATTGGAAAAAGAACAGTAAAAATAGAATTAAAAATTTATAAGAATCATCATTACATCACTCCCTCCCGCAAAGAAGAGGAGAACTAGCAACCCACTGCCCCGTGTTGCTTTGCGATTTACAGAACAGTAGAGATTCCGGGATTTTATTACTAGAAAACGAAGGATCCCCTAAACGGGGACCCACCTTTACTTGGTGGCTGTAAGGCCGATGAAGCCTCTTACTCAAGAGAAATCCTGATGCGAATTCCTTAGCTCTGTCCTCCGCGCTACCCACCCCAAACTTTAATTCACGGACAGGCGCAAGAATTCTCCAGCCTAGCTCGGCCGCTGTAAGGGCTGCGAGAGCAGTCCGCAACCTACTTGAGCCGACACACTTGTGCTTGCCAGAGACTGTGGGAAAGGGTGGCGAAAACTGCTCCACCGACGTGCGGACCACGCCGCTGGGCCTAGAACGGCGCCGGACGCGCGAGTTGCAGGCCTGCGAAGAGGTTTGGGGATCGCAGCGTCTAGCACGCAAGCTGTGCCGCATTTTTGCCTGACTGGTACGTGTCTGTTTTGACAGTGAATGGAGAGGCTGCTGACTTTGGCTCGGATATGGGAAATGCGGCTTGAAATGGCAACTCCGCTTTGGCTCGGAGGCGGCGAGGTCGCCAAGCCTCACCGACCTCGCCGGCGTGCGAGCGTGTGAAAAGGACAGGGCTAAACGGCCAGCTTCGTGGAAAAGTGTGCGTACAAATTAGTAATCGGCGTCCAGGCTGCGACCCACACCCGCGACCCCAGCGAGAGAGAATTGGATCAACTCCGGCTTCTTTTTGGCTGGCGGATCGGAGCCCGAGCAAACCCTCTCCGTCCCCCTCCCCCCCCAAGCAGGTTGTTACGAGAGATGAGAAGCAGCTCTTTGACGCCACGATCGCTTGCCGTCCCCGTCCTCGCCTCCCCCCAAGTGGCACCCGTTGTTATAGGCGCAATAATAAAAGCCTAGAGGCTGCCTCACCTCCCCCTCCCAGTTCCCCAGATCCTAAGAAAACTGCGCTTTGAGTGTGCGTCGTGCGCGCCTGTGAGCTGGACGGTGCACAATGATTGTGGCGGGAGGGCACGTCGTCCTTTCCACTCCCCACCTCTTAGGGGGAGAGGACAAGAAGGGGGAACAGAAAAGGGGCAGGAAAGACCCGCGCTGAACGAGCCCTCGCTGAGAGAATGAGCCAGGTACCGTCTCCATGCGCCCCTTTCAACTCGTAAAAGGGCAGAAGAGAAAACTGATTGGAACCATATGGCGATGGCGAAAATCCACGCCGATCGGAGACCCTAATCTTCTTTGATTCCAGCAGATACATTTTCCAGCAGGAATATATGCGGCTTGTTTCTTTCTCTCTCCCACTCCCCCCCCCCCTTTTTAGGGGGTGTTTGCAAAAGATGCCTTCGAGGGTGTTTTCTGTGTTCCTTTGACGCGCAGAATAGGCTCGCCCGTTCCATCACCTCCGACTGCCGAGCCCCCGAAATTTCCTTTCCAGTCCCACCAGCAAGGACCGGGCGACACACACGCGCGCACACACACGCTTACTGGCACGCCTGTGCCCAGCGCACGCCCAGAATCCAAGCACCCCTCCTTGCTAAGTTTCTTTCCCAGTTTTTGGGGGAGGGATGTGGAGCATGAAGCTGGGAGGGGGTTACAGTGGGCTTCGTGCGTCGACTCACAGAGCGCCGACTACTGCGTGTTCCTCTGTGCCCCACAGCGGGGGACTTGGGCTCCCTGTCCACCGAGGCCACGGTGCCTCTTAACCTACCCGCATCCTGGATCTCTGCTTTGGTCTTAAATACAGAAGAAGGGCGAGCTTTCTTCCCCCCACCCCCAGAAAGAGTGCTGTGGAATTCGGTGCCGCCTTGGTCTGTTTCTTTCGCACACGGGGGATGGGGTGGGAAGCATCTGGGCTCCAGCAAAGGATTTTGAAAAAGGGGAGCCTAAAGGGTTGGAGCTTAGCACAGGGAACTGAATTTCCCCTTCCTTGGCTCTGAGAGGTGGGTGGATGCCTTTGTCAACCAAATGTGTCCCCCTTTTTCTTTCTGAGTGGAGGAGGTTGGGGATCTCTGAACGCTGCTAATTATTACACCCACATGCATTTACTCTGGAGTAAGATCCCTTTGAAATCAGTCAGACCGCCTTTACACAGACTCTCTGCACATTTCAAGAATGGGGTCGGATAATGCCGTGGACCCGGAGTGGAACTTAATTAAGGGGCATTATTAAAACGCATCCAAGAAAAGAGTTAATTTGCAGTCCTCGAAGCACTTCCCTTCTGATTTTTTTAAAAAATGCATTAAAAGTGAAATTAGTCCTCCGATATGTGGCTCCGATCCTGAGACTCCAAGCTGCGAAGGCTGCAATCCGACACGATTTGGCAGGCAGATTAATAGGGTTTACCCCCGAGTAAACTCGGCTGGGTTCGCCGGAAGCTCAACACCGCCTTGCGCCGGATCCAGCTGCGCTCCAGCTGGGCCCTAGGCGCGTTCGCTCAGCAGTCAGTCCCATGGAATTTCATGGGATGTCTTCGGGTGCCCCCACGCGCTTCTTGCTTTCTCTCCGTTCCCATTTCTTTTTCAGGGACTACCTGCAACTGTCACAATGGGAGAAAAAAAAGCCACTCCTCCCCACAGAGGACTTCTGGAACATCTTCCGTGCCGGAGCTCAACCGGGCTACGGACTGAGGGGCGACAAGGAAAGAGCAGCTAAAACTTCTCAAACCCGCGCTGCACACCAGACGGAAAACTCTCGGGAAAAGTGGCGGCTTTCCTAGCGGCTCGGCCTGTAATTCCTAACTCTCCCTGATAAAAGGGGAAGGGGTGGCGAGCGCGGTGGAGGAGAGATGAAGATGCCGCCCCGCGAATCTAGGCAAACCTCCAAGGATTTCTCTCCCTGCATATTTATTGATTCCCGGCTCTGATCGCGCCTGCTAACGTCTTTGATGCGTTTGAAGGATGAATTCTTGACAAGAGGAAACCCCCATCACCAGTATTATTACAGCTACGATTACAAACGCTCCTGCGTGTTTATGTGCCCTGATTACGACGTCATTAGAGAATCTGAAACAATACATTCGAGGCTTGCTTTAAGAAGGGAGAAGAGTAGGAAAACGGAGTACTTCCAGAGAAGCTTGGGAGGTGCTCGCTTTATTGTACAGAGGATCTGGCACGAGCCTAGCTGCCGCTACTCGGAAGCAAGGCGTGTTCAGTGCAACGGAAGTGGGTAAGTGCAGGGGCGGCGGAAGGACTACATGTTTTAGGGTTCAGCTCCCAGAGCATGGCCAGGAATGCCGAGAGCGGAAATCCCAACATCTGGAATCCTGCTTTTTCTAATCTCTGGGTTACCATGTGGAGCATCCATACCTGACTTGGCACCCTCCAGGTGTTCAATATCCATCAGCCCCAGCACGTGTGGGCAATGGCCTGGAATGCTGGGAGATGTGGCTTATCACATGTGGAGCTGGGCAAGACTGGTGGACAGCGAAGGTGGGCTGAGATGAGCGCTCCAGACGCTTGGCACTTCCGCTCCCAGCATTCCTGACCCTTGGCCATGTTGGCAGGGCCTTCTGGGACTTAAAGTCCAACACATTTGAAGATCTGCCTGGCGCTGGTCTACAGGATTGCAGCCCAAGTCCAGCAGGAAGCAGTAAAGTCTGCAAACTCCACCTAGATGGAAGCAAACGCGGGACGATGCAGCGGGACATCCCCAAATTAAAAAAATGCGCATCGAGGGTGCGGGTTTTCTTCTGGCGCATGTTTGCTAGCAGTGTGCCAGGAGTTTTCCAGATCTTCCGCGCATTCCAGGGAGCATGGTGGAAACTTCTCATTTCACCTCTTTCCTTTTTCATCCTCTTCTTTGAGGAGCTCCTTTGGCGGAAACAGCAGGAGGAGAATTCATAACTCCGTGAAAGTTGGATCTCTCCCCCCTCCCCACCGCAATGAACAAAAGAGCCACGTTGGCTCAAGACCCGAGATCTGTCTAGTCCACGTTCACACAGGGCGCTTCTAATGACGGGGGTCAACTAACTGGCAGAATCGCACGCCCTCTCCCCGATCCTTCTTTGCATGGGCTGGCCACAACTGCGTCTCACATGAAGGCAGAATTTGAAACACTGAACCGAGGGGAAGCCCTATTTAGAGGACCGCTCAACTCCGAGGAACTTTTGCGAGAGGAGCTGGGCGCAGCGCGCTCCCAATTCGTGGGAATCTTACTGCGCTGCAAAGACACGTGGATGCGTCTCTGGACTTTCCATTGAAGGATTGCCTCGATCCGCGCCTCAGAGGTTAAATCCCAATTTTCGGAAGGTAGCCTTGCAATTGTCACGTGCCATTCCCTTGCAAGGCATGCCGGGATATGTAGTTGGACGAAAAAGCTCTGAGTGAACAAGAGGAAACTCAGTCGAACCCAGTCTGAAGAGTTGCATCGGGTCAAAAATCCATTTAAGCGTCTTCACTAGAGATACCTGTTATATTTTCGCTGGAGAAGACCCCGGAAAGGAAACCCCGGAAAGGAAAAGGGAAAAACCAAGCAAGGAAGGAAGGAAGAAAAGGGAAAGAAGGAAGAAAGAACTGCGGGGAAAATAAGCGCGAGAAAAACTGCGCCCACGGCGAGATGGAGACCTGGAGGAAAGACGAGGGGAGGCGTTGCTTTTCCGTATTTCTGAAGGCACCGTCAGGACTTCATTACCCAAGAGCGCTCAGGGCCCAAGGCCCGCCCTTCGGGCTTTTGCAGCTCCTTACTGGATGGGATTTTCGAGGGTCTCTCGGACGGGTCAGCGGGATTGGCTGGCCGCGGCTGCCGCTCGGGGCTGCTCTCCGGAGCGCGGCGAGCCCGGCTGGGGCGCGCGGCGGAGGTGCTGTGGCCCCGAGGGGCAGCCGAAGGCGTGGAGGCTTTGCTGGCGGTCGCCGAGGCAGGCTTGGCGTGCACAGGTGAGCCGGGGCTGCTGAGCTGGCGGGCGGGCGTGGGGGCAGCTTCTCGGGGGATCAGCCGAGCCGCGCATCCCCGGCTCCATCGCTCGCGGCTCGAGGGGGGCGCCCCCTTTCCCACCCATCCTCCGT
This sequence comes from Varanus salvator macromaculatus, assembly GCA_023646645.1. Taxonomy (NCBI): domain Eukaryota; kingdom Metazoa; phylum Chordata; class Lepidosauria; order Squamata; family Varanidae; genus Varanus; species Varanus salvator. The sequence continues at coordinate 5,262,895 of JAIXND010000657.1, forward strand.
CTGGGGTGCTTGCCGAGGCCAGCTTGCACCGCGGCGAAGGCGGGGAGCGCCCTGTGCTTGGATCTGCGCCTCGCCAGGGCTCTCCTAGGTGGTTTGCGCCGCGAAGAGCGGCGCGCAACGGGTCGGCGAAATCGTTGGCGCTTCCCGCAGGATCGCCTGCTTTCTCCTTCTCCGGCTGAGGCATCGCGCGGGGAGGGTGCGTTTCAGCTGCCCTGCACGTGAAGTGTCCCGCAAGGTCCGCTCCCTTCGTCCTCGGGAGCTCACAGACTGAGCGGGGATGAATCACCCCGTTTTCGTAACGGAGGGACCCGTTTCTGACATGATAGCCTACAAATCACCCAAGACTTCCATACAGCCTCTCTATTTGACCCTCACAGCAACCCTGTGAGGTAGGTTAGGCTGGGAGTCCGTGCCTGGCCCAAAGTCACCCAGGGGGCTTGCTGGCTTAGTGGGGTCTAGAACCTGGATATCTTGAGTTGCAGTTCAGCTGTTGAGCCCCTGTCTGTCAACACAGATTAGCTGGCTATCCCCTTGGAACTCTGCTCTTTGGCATGGGCTCACTTGTCTTTTTTGCTGAACATTTCCAGTAACTGTGACTGTCGAAGTACAGAACCATAGTTCATTCCAAATTATTAATGCCGGAAAAAAATGTGCCAGTGCATGTATGTTATGATGCTTATTTGAATCTGATTTGGAAGGATTGTGAGTAGAGAATTATTAGTGTTTTCATTTCTGTACTGCCCGCGTTTAGCACACATTTGGTCCTGAACTCAGTGTGAGTGTATATGGTTTGCACGATCACCAGAGGATCTTTTCCCTCTGGCCTCATGCTTGCTGTGCATTTTGCCCAACTGTCTTCAGAGCTTGGTGAGGTTCGCAGCAGGATGGTTTTGATGGCACCCAGAGCTTCATCCCTGGGCTTGGACCACAGGATATCCACGTGCTGCAGATCACATGGCCCAGAGCAGGTGGGAAGAGGATGGTTTGGAAACTCTGAAACAAACTTGGCTCACAACCCCCACGGCATGACTGATCATGTTGTGCGAACCAGGTTATAGCTGTTTGTCTATATTACATTCATGTAAATGGGACATCCCCAGAAATATTGTAAGAGGTTCAAGGGTGCTGTCTTTACTTGTTCCTCAAGTAATTTGGTACTTAGCTGCTTCCACACTCATTGTGGGTTTTAGAGACTGGAAGAAAGCTTTAAAGAATGCTTGGAATGACAAAGCAATCCAGGTGTCAAACCATTGCAGAAAAGCAATAAAGACAAACAACACGTCTTAGGCTTTCAGTAGGCTGAGTTTTGCAAGGCTGCATTTACTCTTCTTTCTGCTGCCTTCTTCTCATGCCCTCCAGTCAGTGAGAAGTTTCCTCCCTCAGAATCTTGGTGGGTCTACATTCCTTATTTCTCCATGAATTTTGCAGCCTGGTGCTTGCTTAGAAGAAAGTCCAATTTATTCACTGGGGTTTTTCCCAAGTGAATATGCATAGGATCATGTCTTTAGGCTGCAAGCCTGTGTCCATTCATCTGGGAGTAAATACAATCAAATCCACAAGACTTGTCTTCAAATACGTGTGGTCAGTATTTGGCTGCAGGAGCCCAAATGCAGGGCTCTTAGCACGAATACATGAAGGACCTTTTGCAGCTCTCCCGTCTTTGCCTTGTATGGATCAGTGGGATGAGGCAAGGCTGATGGATCAGAGGGAGAACATGGTAGGTAGAAGATAACATCTTTCAGCTTAACATATGGTATATATACAGGGTGATATAGTACTGGTAGTCTGTCAGAGTAGCAGTGATACATAACTGTTGCATTTGCATTGTTAGTATTTACGGTTCACAAAAACTTCGCAACAGCTGAGTTTATGTAATTTCCAAACAAGAGTTCCATTTCATTGGCAACAAAGTTCCTGCTTGTGTATTGCCGATTGAGGTTATTCCTTCCTTCCTTCCTACCTTTCTTCTATTCTATATTTCAAGGAGCTCATAATCTTGGAAGGCTTTTGGCAGTTATAGCCGGCATATAAATATGTGAATAAATAAATATTTTTTATTAAAATGGCTACTGAAATCCTGGTTAAATTAAGTCAATCAAACAGAATCACCCAGGCGATATAAGGGGATTGTTTAGTGTGTGTGTCGGAATATGCTGATTATCCATGCGGGGTTTTGTCGTCATTCTTGTTGCCGCACTGTTGTCTAAAGGTTAAAAAAACTGCAGTGCTACTTCCTGCAGAAGACTGCTCCTGAAAAGCGTATTGTTCCTTCCTTGGCACTTTTACAAGCTCAATCCACACAGGTGTGCACTTTGATCAGTTTTCAGCTAGTCTGTGGCATGGATATTTGTCACTAAATTAATTTTTATTGCTTTCAATCTCTCTTCTCTTCACCTCTCCAAAGAGCTTTTCCCAACAACAGGAGATCATCTTGCAAAGTTTTTAATGCATTTAGCAGTGTGTGTGTGTTTATGTGAGAGGTGAGAGAGAGAGGGAGGAAGGGAGAACAGGCAGATGAGTAACCAAATTTGTTTCTCCCTCCGTCCTCCTCCTAGCGAAAAGCAGAGCTGTTTTGAAAAGGGCTCCCATTCAGTTGGGGACATGGAAGAAGAGGAGGCAGTCAGATGATTGTTGTGTAATGACATTCTTTCAACGCCTGGCATTCTGCTAAAAATGATTGACTCTGATTATCATATTTGCAAGCTCGGTGCTTGGTTTGATGAATGAAATGCAGCAGGGAACGTATGACATCAGTGCAGATGTAAATGTCTATTGTGAGTTGTCCTTGCCATAGCAAACCTCTTGTCTAGGCGCTGCAGTTTTAAAAGCAGTGTAGCTAATTTTTGGAAGTATTGAAATATTTAGCCCAGGCTTCCTTCGCTTTGGTTGTCACCTCTGCTTTGTGTCAAATGGCAGATTCATTTCTTAAGGATGTCTCTATTTTCTGCTTTATCTGTACATTGATAGATTCTGCGTGACCAGACCTGAGTGAGACTTCCTTGAGAGAGGAGTGTGTTTAAAACATACAGACGGGCAGAAAGAGACTAAATCTAATCTCCTTTTATGGCCCCGTTCAACTCCTTTTGATTAAATGAAAATATGAACTTGACTTGGAGGATTTTTCCTGCATTCTCCCTGTTATGCAGCTTTAACAGATAGCTTTCCAAACACAGAAAGAACCATAACATCCTGGCTGATAAGTTTTGCTTACTTTGAGTGGATTGCCTGGAATTGCCTGCCTGCTTGCTTTTTTTAAATTCGTGCATTGCTTCTCTTTGCAACCTCTTACACCTGCCAAACTGTTTCAGTGCAGAAGTGGAATCTTTAGAAATGGAGTTGAGAAAAGATCCAGTGCAAAACATGGCATCTCAGGGCAATCGATTCCATTTGTATGTAGAGCTGCCCGTATATAGGGGTTTTCTCACAACTTTTCAGCAGATACTGAAAACATACCCCATTCTGTTTCTCTACGCTTAGAGAAGGCAAGAATAGGTTATAATGGACCATATATGCATGCAGTATAGTATGCAAGCTGTCCCCTTGCAGTGGGACTGAATGACACTTAGGAATATATTACCCTGGCTGGATTCTAAATGTATGATTTGAGAATCTAGGACTTTTAGGTATTTTTGAAATTCAACTCCACAAGCATTATTTCCCCTTAGTTTAATCTCTCTCTCTCTCTCTCTCTTTCTCTCTCTCTCTCTCTGTATCAATTTAGTCTAATTCTCTCTAATTACATAGGAGCTAATATTTCTATCAAAAGCAGCAAGGACTTATGTGACACCTTTAAAGCCTCACCACAGTATAAAAAGCTTTGCTGGGTTTGCTGTGACAGTCGTAACCCAACTGCACCCATGGAATATCATATTCCCGTTTTTACCTCTGGTGACACTGAGTCCATGAGAGAATAAGCATGTGCCCCTTTTCTACAGAAAAATGTGACATATTTTTCTCCAGTGTTGATGGCTGTCAGGATATCACCCGCTTGGCCATCTGGCAGCAAGCTTTCCTTTCAGTCGTTTCCTTCTGAGCACCATTTCTGCATGTCTACTCGATTTGAAGGTTCTGATTTACTTCTTCAGATATGGGTAGGTGGAGTCTGGAAGGTGATTAGGAGAAGACGAACAGGTTCCCTCCATCCATCTAGCTTGCTGCCCATTCCCGCACAGGTGTGTTTGTGACTTCCCCAGCCACAGGTGAAAACAACGGCCCTCTAGCCAGACCAAACTTAGCAACAGATTTCAAAATCTCCATAAAATGATCTGGGCATCTTTGTAGTTCACAAATGATTGCACTGCATGCCCTGTGGTCCCTAAGGCACCAATCCAGGCAGATGATACAAAGTGGTTTTCTAGAATATATACCAATTGCTTGAACAGTATGATCGCACGACACAACTTTGCCATGGTAAAATGAACAGTGCCATGCAGTCTGGTAGATTCCAGGCACAGCCTTATGTTTTCTGCCCTTAAATTTCTGAAAAAAGGAAGCTTGCATGCATCCAACACGAGGCACAAAGGGCAGGAGTGGCAGCATTTTCCATCCTGCATTGTGCTTCCTGTATTGCACCTAGCTGGCCATTTCCAGCCATATAAATGAAGGGCTATGGGGAGTGGGGAAGGAAGTGGGGCCATTTGGATATGATGTAGGTGGTTGGACCCAGCCTCTTCCCCTTGCTGCCTCCCCACCCCACAGCGTGCCCCTTTAGCCCTCTCTGAGGTTGATTTGCAACCTTGGAGACATGTTCAGACCGTCCACTTGGAGACCTTGGAGGTGAGACTCTAGGTCCTACCCTCAGACAGCAGTATGAGACCATGGGGTTGCCCCCGACAGAATAATGGAAATAGCAGCTAGAATCTTTCTCTTTGAAATTAGAAGTCCAAGCTCTTATTTTCTTCTTAGCCAAGAAAGGCATCATCATGGAGGCCTCATACTGACTGATTCGGCAGAGGTTCGGTGATTATGTTTGGTAGGCTGGTTATTCTTCTAGGATCTCTCTGCTCCACCATGTTCAAACTTTATATTTCTGTGATTGGAAAGGTACAATCCCATGCAAGTCTGGACATACCAAAGCCTTCAACTCCCAGAAATCTCCAGCCCGCATAAATGCAGTCTTAACTTCACTAAGGATGGCTCAGCCCTTTGGTCTTAGATAAAGATTTCTATAGTTGGCTCAGGCAGGAGTTTCAGGCTGCCTCGAGAAGCGTTCCTGCAAAGACGCTTTGCTGGAATCAAATGCCTTGTGCTTCCAAGGCGTACCCAGTGCCTTTTCCAGTTCTGGAAACACAGTTTTGCACTTAAAGCTACGTAGCTGAGACAACTCAACTGTTCTGCATGCATAATTAGATCACAGATTAAAATCAACATCACTCCCATGAAATCTGATACACGCTAGTCGACAGACTGCTGAATATTTCCTACTTTGTGGCTAATAGGATGTCACAAGTGAGAATTGACGTCTGGCAGGGCCAAGGTTGCATCACGGGGAGCGATGTGTATGCTGTAAAACCAGAACCTTTTCCTCTTCACCTGCTGAAGCCTGAAGGCCAGTTTGCAAAAATACTTCCTAGGTGCGAAACCTAGGATGGAGCCCTTTGCTTGTACAATGAACGATGCAATCCGAAACACGCATTCTCAGGGGACTTGTTTCTTGAGGAACGCATCTGTCGTTGCCTTCAGTTCTGTATATTATTATCTTTTGCACCAATGAACCTGCGGTCATTCTCCTGTATCGGCCCTCCTTTCCTAATATGTATGGAAAGCAATGGGCTTCCTTCCAACGCCATCTCTGTTTGGGGGCAAATCAGGGCCTTTACTGTCCTTGGCGCACAGACCCCACCTCCACCTTTCATGTAGGTTCCTGGGCCAGTCGCTTTTCCTTTAGCCTCACCAGTTTTCTGCCTGGAAAACAGGTGGTCTTGTGATCAGCCATGCTTGCCCCAGCACCCGTTTTATGAATTGGGAGCCCTCACCCATGGGTGCCACTTCGTTGGAGCACCCACAACACTCTCAAAATTTGAAATATGAGGGGGGACCCAAAAGAAATCGGAATCATTCCCTGGTGGGCGAGCCCATTATACTACATGCTTCCACCACTAGATGCCTCTTGTGGCGACCCTTCTGCATCACTCTGCTGACCGGTGTTGTTGACCGAAGTCATGGCACCACAAAATGGCTGTTTTCAGCGATCAATAAATCAACAAACATGCAAGAGTAACAAAAAAAATTACTATGTGTCACCACGACTTCATTTGGTGACATCGGTTGGCAGAGAGATGCAGAAGCGTCTCCGCAAGAGGCATCTAGTGGCAGAAGCATGTACTACAACAGGCTCTCCCACCAGAGAATGTTTCCAGCTTTCTTTGGGTCCCCCCTTGTATATTAACCAACTGAAAAAGTTTGGGATTCCTGCAGTAGTAGGACGGAGAAGAAAGTGAGCTAGGAGTCCCTAATCCATGGCCAGATCTGTTTTCCACAGGGAAGGGCACAGTTGCAACATCAGCTTGAAATGGGCAAAGGCATTCCTGGCCGTGGCCATAACCAATATGTGTCATCAAGCCAGCATTTACCTGCAGTTGGTGACCCAGTTCCATCTTGCCTTTTAGATTCCCTGTTTTCTGTTTCGGTTCCTTAGACTGCTAACCTGATGCAGACGGGATCACATTGCAGTGATGCGTGCTGAGTGTCTTGGCCGCTGCTCCACGGCCTCATGGATGCCCGAAGTGTGTGGTGTACATGTACACTAGGGATGCATCAGTCCTTTTGATCTGTGACTTGCAGATTGTCAGACATCATTTTATCCATTGTCCGCTTGTTGGCAGATTTTTCTCCCCATTTCCTGAATTGGTTTGCGCTTGTTCAAATTTGCACTTTCAAAAATGCACGTCCTCTAAAATGTTTTAATGCTTTAGCCTATGTGGGGAACAAGGGGATGCACCCTTTCAGTTGCTTTTTTAAATTGCTTATATTTTTCTGTGACTGCATCTATGCAAGATCCTAGGAAGTAAAAACAAAACAAAACTGCCGAATTTGCGTGACTCCGGGAAAGCCAGTGCATTGTGGAATCTGCAAACTGGGTTCATAGAAATCTGAACTCATGGGAATCCATTGAGGACTTCTTTGACATCCCAACTGTACACACGCAGATGGACACACACAGACACACTAATTTGCAGCTCAGTTTCCTTTGAAAAGAGGAAGGCTTTTATCAAGCTTCATAAAAGCATAGTTTAAAAATAAACTTTAAGTTGCAATTCATATTTTAAGTCTTTTAGAGTTCACTCTTCCGGGGAACTGCAAATACTTGATAGGATTATGAAACACAGCCAAGAAAAACAGAGGACCACCTATGGACATAAAGCATCCTTCTATCTTGTGGACTTTGGAGAATGGAGGTGCAAGATTTAGGTATGTTTGGAAGCAGTACATATGCAATGGAATGTACTGCCACAGGAGTTTTGATAATCTACTTAGGGGCAATCTGATGCCGGCTGAGACGAAGAAAATGTCCCCCAGTTCCCAGACATGGCTGGCTGGAACATGCTGTAAGTTGTAGGACGTGTTTCTGTCTAGGCAGGATTGTGCCCTTAGGCACGCTCAAGAGTCAGGTCAAAATCATGTCTTTTGATTCTGCATTTTACAGGAGTGCCTGTAATGCTTATTGTTATTGTTATCATTTAGAAGTTGTTAATTAGAAACTTGTAGCAAATTTCCCCTTGAGTTTCGTTTTCCTTCCTAATCAGGCAGCGTGCTCATTCGTCAAAGATAATATTCCTGGGGTTTCCCCCTGATGACGTTTCCCTGCAAACTTTGAGGTTCTCAGGTACCTGCTGATTTCATCCTCATTGGTGGGGCTGGTGCCATTTTGGCTTCATGGACAACGGAATTTGCAGCCTAAACATGGGGATTAGACGGCCTGGAATCCTAGCTTTCCGCCTTGCAAAGCTCTCTAAGCAGAATTGGAAAAACATGACCACAGATGGAAATGCGATATAGGGAATATCAATAAAATCAAATTGAGGTGTTGTTGTTGCTGGTTTATGGATGTTTCAGTGAGCTGTGCGGTCTTCACTGAATTGTGTCGGTATTGTATTTTACATTTTAATATTTGATTGCGTGATCCAGGCCTTTTTCAGGTAGAGGAGGCAGGTTCAAGAATTAAGTCTCAGAAATAAACTAAACTAAACTAAATTGAGCTGGTGTCCTGCTCCAGCCAAGTGCCTGGCCGAGTCTTCATGGAAGCAGTTTTTCACATTTCTGTTGGAAATCAGTAAGGAATGGGGTATTAGCGATAATGAAATCCTGCACATGGAGCAGTGTGAAAAGAGGACAGAGCGAAGAGTATTCTTTATAAGCGTTATTGAACATCTGGACAGTCAGTCCAAATAATTCTCCATAATGTGTGTGTCCAAGAATATTATGGAGAATACTTTTGTACTGATTGCCCAAGGGGATTTTTCATGCTTGACTGGGAGCTTCTTTTAGCTGAAACATGGGATAAAAGTATTTTAAGACAAACAAATCGATGCTCACATCAACACAACTGATATATTATTTATTGTCAGGAAAACCACGGGGCAGTACATCGTGGTGCTTAATAGAGTGTCAGAGAAAGTATGTTTTCTCCCTTCAATATGATTATTTGGATTTGCTAAGGAATGAATGTGTTAAATTAAGTGGTGAATACTGCTCTTGCCCACTTACCTGGGTATAAGCTCCGTTGAATGCAATAGGGCTTACTGCTAAGTAGACATAAATAGGATTGCAGAATAAACATTCATATGGTTAAGTTAAGCATTCATATAGTTAAGCGGCAGCCCAGTGCTATGCATGTTTACTCTCAAGTAGGACCTATTGAGTCAGTGGGTTTACATTCAGGTAAGCGAGTCGAGGAGTGATGTTTACGATGTCTTTAGTGGAAGGGCAACTTGTAATGAAGAGACTGGCTCCTGGGATTTTGCTTTAGGGTTAAATTAACTGGGCTAACAATATACAGGTGAGTCTGGAAGTAGGAGGTGGGGATATGTATGCTACCCTTGTAACATTTTTGTTATCCTTCCCAGATGAAAGTTCTGAATTCCTTCAAGTTAAAAATGACAGGGCCAAATATTGTTGCTGTGCGCACAAAGCAGGGTATTTTTCACTCCTTTATGAAGCAGTCTTCCATGAATTAAATATGTTTTAAGAGTCAAGATTGTTTTTCATACTCTCCTGCCCTATAAGGAGAAGAACACTAAAATGTTTACTTAAAAACAGGTTGGACAAGGGACGGAGGAACATTTTATTTTTACTTTTTGTAAGGTAGCATAGAAATTCTAGCTGAAAGGTAAGAACAGGATGTTCTGCCGTCGGTTAAATCAACACGTCTGTTGCTGAATGGCAGAACTGTTGACCATGTTGCACTGAGAAGCAAGTGTATAAAAAATAATGCTTGCTCACTGCTAGGGGTGGTTGTGTGCCCTTAGATAATTGCATACCATCGAAAGGGTTTGTCCTTAAGCTGGGAAAGTTTCCACTAGTTGAGAGATAGTCAACCTGGTGCCCTCTAGATGGCTTTGGTTGAGGCTGATAGTCCCAAACCTCTGGTCAGTACCATATTGCCTACCCTTCCTAGTTTGTTACAACAGGCAAAAGCCTGGAGAAGAATCCATGTTCTCTCCTCTTTTGTTGTCATTCCAGTGCCTGCTGGCCTCTCATTTTCTTGTTATTTCCACATCTTTAATCACCTGTACCCTTTGCTCTTTCTGTCAGGACCTCAGGGTGCTGTTCCTGGATTCTCCTTTAACCATGTGAATTAAATTGAGGGATAAATTAAGGTCATCTCTTGAGCAACATGGATGAGCTAGGATCTGAATGTGGGTCTCCTTACTTCACTTCTGATGGCCCAGGAACCATTCAAGTATCTTGTGATACTTGCATTGCTCTTTGTTTACTTTTGACTGTTACCCCAACTAAAACTACTCCAAGCAACTCACAGACAAGCTTTCAGCAACAATGACAACCAACAGCCAACAATTCCAGAATCTCCATCAGCCCGGTTGGGACCCCAGGTTGACTGGAGATGCTCTTCAGACCTGCACCTTAATGTCCCTACTTTGGGACAAGGCCTGTTTTGTGACTTCCTTTTTTCCTTTTGATTGATTTGTTTTAAATGAGTACACAGATTTTTAATACTCCACCACAATAGACATGTGCTCACTTTCTATTAATCCTGTAGCCCACTCCAGCCCACTGTCCAAACTAAAAAAGAAATACCAAGTTGGCAATGAAAGAGTTGGTACAGAGATTCCCCAGGGCAACTGACTGCTTGGCTCAGATGTCTTATGCAAACAGCTACAGAAGCTTCATGGCTTTCTTGCTTAAAAGAGAAGTGCTTCATCAAACTTAGAAATATATGCAATCTACATCTGAAATTGTTCTTTTATAGTCAAGTACAAGACATATGTGAAAGCTGGACCATAAGGAAGGCTGAGCGCCGAAGGATTGAGGCCTTTGAATTGTGGTGCTGGAGGAGACTCCTGCGAGTCCCTTGGACTGCAAGGTGATCAAACCGGTCAGTCCTAGAGGAGATCAACCCTGACTTCTCTTTAGAAGGCCAGATCCTGAAGATGAAACTCAAATACTTTGGCCACCTAATGAGAAGGAAGGACTCCCTGGAGAAGAGCCTGATGCTGGGAACAATAGATGGCAAAAGAAGAGGGGAACAGCAGAGGACGAGGTGGATAGATGGAGTCACTGAAAAAGTCGGCGTGAGCTTAGGGGGACTCCAGGGGATGGTGGAGGGCAGGAAGGCCTGGAGGAATGTTGTCCATGGGGTCATGATGGGTCGGACACGACTTCGCGACTTACAGCAACAACAGCAATATCTGAAATTGTTCTATTATAGTCAAGTACAGGGTGGCTCCCATTCTGCCTTGGAGCTAGAATTGGCTTTCTCAGATCCTGGGGAGCGCTATGTCGCCCACCCCAACCTTGGGACCTGAGCTCCCTTTAACTGAGAGATGCCAGCAAATATAACTGATGCTGTTTGAATGCCAAAGCAGGGATTCCACTACTGCATTTCCCTACCATCCCCTCTGCAAAATCCCCTCTGCAAAGTCCCCCAAATTTGCTCTCTTTGGGCACTACGATAAATAAAACTCAGCCTGTGATTCTTGCTAGTATTGGAATTGCACTAAATAACACCACCGTCCTGTTTATTACTGGCTTCATTGGATAATAATGCACTATAAAGCCTTCTGGAGGGTTTTATATAGGAGTGCTCCATCACACTTAGTGGGGCAAGAAAAAGGTGACTTTGTAATAATGGCCCTGAGAGAAGGATATAATGCTGAAAGGTGAACTAGGGAAAAATTCTTCAAAATAGCAAATAGGCTTTGGTGTCATGGGCTTCTGTTTTAACCCCTGGCTTCTATTTCTGGTGGTTCACTGTGTTTCCAAAAGCTTAGGATCCAGAAGCAACCTAGCTCATTATTGAAAGTTTTTTCTTGTCACATGCAACAAAAGCACCTTCTGATCAATTGTACTGGTAGGTGGTAGAGGCAGAGACTTCTTGGTTGTGGCCCCGTATCAGTGCAATTCTCTTCCAAGACATATTTATTTATTTAAAACTTTTCTATACCATCCAATACTTAGATGTCTTGGGATGGTTTATAGCCAATTAACACTAAAACAGAAATAAGAATGAACAACATATATGGTTGATTCTGTAAATTCTGGTCTTTATATAAAGGAGTGTTGAGGTTTTGAGTGGCTTTTAGATGAGGTACTAGCCTAAATTCCTGATAATTTAATGGTCCTGTGACTGCCTGTTTCTAAATGCATCGCAAATCATAAATGAGGGTTGAGTTGGATTGTGAGATTTAATAGCTGTTTAATAGCTTTAATAGCTGTTTTTAAATGACATTAAAATAAGAATATGCTATTGTTTCTTATTTTATTTTAATATGTGTTCCTTGGGAGGGTTTTCTGGTTGAAAATAGAGTGGCCACAAAAAAGAAGATAAGGATACCTGGATTTTCCTAAAATATGTATAAGCTAAATTTTATGTGCAGATGCTCCTTTCCACATTATTATAATGATCTCACTAGAAATATATCATGCAGAAAACTGTGTGCCCACCAGTTCAGTCTGGAGTCCAAGCACAAACTGATGGTAGAACTCAGTTCTAATGGTTCTGTATCTTTCCAGGACCTGGGTAAGACATCCCTTCCACCAGAAGACTGCAAGAGAAGATACCTAAGAAAATATCTTAAGCGGGCCAGGAAAATTCAAACTTGTGGTTGTTGAGGAAAGCATAGACTTAACCAAGTCTGGCTCAGGCTTTTGGAAGAGCTGATTAACAGTGGAGGATGGGTTTGGAAAAGTCCTCCTAAATTGAGCTAAAAGGTCATATAATCCAGGTTCCTCTTTCCAGAAGTGACCAATCTCCATGAAGCCTACCAGGCTAAAACTGAAGGAACAGTCCACCTTCTGTGACCAGAGCTTAGTGTTGCAGTCTCAGAACACAGGTCATCATGGCTGATGGCCACCAATACACCTATTCCCAAGGGCTTGGTCTAAGCCTCTTCTAAAGCTATCTGCTTAGAAGAACCACATTCTCAAGGGACATCTGACTTCAGGAAGGGAGTGCCTGAAGGTCACCCCAGGAAGGGTCTGGGGTGCTGGTGCTCCAATGTTCCTCTACTGTCTTTTCCTTGTATCCGTTCCTTAGCCAAGGGACTGCAGGTGGCGCAGTAGTTTAAACCGCTGTGCTGCTGGGCTGGTTGATCGAAAGGTCACCGGTTCGAATCTGCACAACGGAATGAGTTCCCGTTGCTCAGTCCCAGCTCCTGCCAACCTTGCAGTTTGAAAGCATGCAAATGCAAGTAGATAAAGAGGTACTGCTTCGGTGGGCAGGTAACAGCGTTCCATGCACTTCGGTGCTTAGTCATGCCGGCCACACGACCACGGAGACTGTCTGCAGACAAACGCTGGCTCCCTCGGCCAGGAAACGGAGATGAGCACCGCCCCCTGGAGTCAGGCATGACTGGACTTCATCAAGGGGAAACCTTTACCTTTTATTCCTTAACCTGTCTGCTTAAATGACTCTCTTTTTCTTTTTCAGATGAGGTGGGCAGAAAGACTGAGCGAGGACTCCTGAACCCGTCCAGTGGGTAGAAACAGATGGTTCACTCCATCCATGTTGGGGCCATGATACCACCCTTGCAATGCTTTCTAAAATGTGCTCTTGATGGGCTCACCTGTCTTCACTATTCATTCAAGGGCAGAAAACAAGAGAACATCCTGATTTGTTCAGTAGCTGAGCTTTGATACGCTGTCAAGCAGGATCCAATGGCCACAGCATTGCCTGTTCTTGCCTCCAGGGGGTATTGGGAAGCATGGTTTCCTCCAAATGTGGCGATCCCATTGAACCTTAAAGACAGTAGCTGCTCACATCTCTATCTTCCAGAATATGGAAGAGCACTTTGGAGAGAAGCACTATGTCAATATGCAGTATGAATAACATTAGCTTTAGGGTTTCCTTGCTTTGTTTTTCACCGCTTGTCTTTATTGTATATTTAAGTCTTGCATTCACAGCTTGCTTTTGAGCATCTTACTGCCAATGCTGCTTTTGCATATGTCTACTAGGCAACAGAACAGCACCCGAGGTGCAAAAGTCAAATATGTATTTCATTTTTAGCAGGTGGCAGCTCTCTCTCCCCAAAAGCAACCAACAATTCACCTTGCTGATGTTAAATTGCTCGAAGCCCTGATGAAAAGTTGTAGGGAAACTTAACATCCGCAGGGCAAATCTGGTTTTTAATTCTTCATCTTCTTTCTTTCTGTGTCTTTGCCTTCTAATGCCTTGGGCACATTTTCCAATTCTTTCCATTTGGTTCTTTGGGAATTAGAAGCACATTGCAAGGGGAAAGCGGAACTCGAGAGCAACATTTACCTGCTGGTAGGGTCCACTCAAATGTAAATGCTAGAGCTGGAACGTGTATCTTTGTCTATATCTAAATTGCAACCTTGATTAGACTTTAGAGCATAATCCATCTTCAGAGGAGAATTTATAGAGAATCTTTATGGGGAAGAACAGGCATTGATTTGCTCCAAGCTTGTGGACGGAGCAGAGACGACTTTTTCGATTGGCTAAAATTCAGGTTTTGCTGTGAGCAATTTAAATTTGGTTCAGTAGGAATGATGCTGCCTGCCTGCCTGCCTGCTTCCTTCCTTCCTTCCTTCCTTCCTTCCTTCCTTCCTTCCTTCCTTCCTTCCTTCCTTCCTTCCTTTCCCTCAGAAGGAGCTGTGAGTGACAGCAATGGCGGCTGCGGCCGCTAAGTGTTTAAATGATGACACCATTACGTGGAGTGATTTTCTGAAACAAGAGATTCCAGCCAAGAATTACACCTGCTCTCCCATTGCTTCTGAATCCTTCCTTTGCCGGCTGTGTGGATGATGATTGATTTGTTTGTGACAGGTTGCAGGAAACAGTCATTGATTTTTCAATATTTTTACCTTAAAATTATTTACAGTTGTAACCATGGGGATGTATTTCCATGGGCTGTCGGCTCCTGAAAGACGAGGGATAATATTCCCCGGGTCTCTGACAAGACAAATTATCTGTAATGAGCGCAGTAGCTGAAGGGTATACTTTTATTTTAAAATATGTCAATAACTTCAGTGACTAAACGAATATTGATTCAGCATAATGAAGCCTGAGTAATGTGAAAATGAGCTGTTCAAGGGAAGGCAAAGAGGAGAGGCGTTCCCCCACACCCGCCGCCGCTGCCTGCTCTGCTTTTTTCCCTTTTCTTTCCTAGCCTGTAGAAAAGAAACTTTTCATTCTTTATAGATGGCTGTCAAAAATATGCAGCATTATGAAGAAATCATTGGTAAACAATGGAGAGTACAACCAGGGCTCTGGATGGGAGTAGCTACGAAGTGAAGGCAGGAACATGCTGCCAAAGTCAGCTTTCTGCCTTAATGGTTATTAAGAAGAAGGTAGAAGCTGTAGAAGAACAAGAATTCCATATAGGAAAGTTATGTCCAGCCTTGAACTTTATACAAAAAGTCCAAAATTCAGGAAGCTGTCCTGCCTTACCTAGGACAGGAGTTGGTAAGCTGGCTCACCCCATCATCCCCAGCCAGTGTGTTCAACGACCAGGGACTATGGACATTGTGGGTTGGGAAATTCCTTGTCAAAATTTGCTGAGGTTGAGTTGGAGGGCAAAACTGGTGCTCCAAATAACCTTCCCTCAACTTACTGTTTTCCACCACGGGTGTCTTGCTGCTGCTGCTGCTGTTTTAGTATGGCAGCAAAATTTCTTCCAAGAAGGCTTTTCTCTCCTTATCTCAGCCTCTTCCGGGAATGCCGGCATTGCCGAAAAGGGACTTCTGGTAGGAAATGCTACTGGTACCCTGGGGTAAATTTCCCCTCCGGGCTGGGGTGAGGGCACTCTGAAATTGCCCAATTTTTCCCACAGGGCAAAATAAGGGAGGCCATATTGACATAGCCCTAAATCACAGCTTTCAGGACATATGAAGATCCATAATATTGAATCAGATCACTGTTTCGTCTGTTAAGTTCTGTCTAGATGCTCTGCCACATTTGTAGCGCTCAGCTCCCCATCTCTGCCATTTCTTCTTACCTGTTGCTTTCTGGGTAATGACTGCTTTGGGATGGGTCAGACCCACCATGGCAGACACATATGAAAGGGCATGTTTTGAAAATCCCTGCAACACCCTTGAAATTTCTAAAATGCTCACCAACTCAAAAATATATTGACAGCAATTTTCCTGTTTAAAAAAGACATTTACAGATAAATGCAGAAACAAAATTGACAAGAATTATAGCTTTAAAAGTGTTGACACAAAGAAACAGATTCTCCCTGGTTGTCTCAAGATACATGTTTCCCTGATGTGAAGGACACGGTCATATACTCTCTCATTCAGTGTAGAAAAGCCAGCTGGAGTGGCAGTTAAATCTTTCCTCAATGCTGGCACTGGGACAACATCTTCCACCACACCTGAAGGCAGCAGGTGAGCTGTGGGGCCACAGGGTGAGCTGGGTAGTCCCCAGCTTGCTCCAATACATAACTCTCTCCTCCCTGCATCTACAATCTGAAATAACCACCTCGCTGTGGACTCCAAGACTGGACTCATGCAGACCAGTCTTGGAGTCCTAGATGAATGCTTAAATCAAGTATAACAACGGCCAATGGGTGAGTTTCTCTTCCTACAAAGAGGCAGTTCTAGATGGCCATCTCTGTTGATGTTCCTCACACAACTCTGTTGACCTCTTTTCTTCTAAGGAAGGAAAGACATGTTTCTGGTAGCAAGCAACATTTTTCACGGCTCTCTGTTTTTTTATATATGTATGACTACATGCTTATTAAACACAGACCTGCTATGGTAATCACTTTCTAATTTCAAGATTTCTTTCTTCATGAGCCCTGCCCAATCCTTTTAAGCTTCAATATCCATGGTTTGGTTTGTTTAAAATGCAAACAGATATATTCCCCCTCTCTTCTCTTAGGTAGTAGTAAGGAAAATGATACTCTGGTCTCTACAAGACACTGTTATTCTCCTTCTTAAATGAGTTGTTTTTCATTTCATGTAGAGAAGGGTCTGTTTCCCAGCTGAACAGACGTCCTTGGGTTGATGGGAACAGCTGGAGCTGCAAACCTCGTTCATAATTCAAAGACAAGAGGCATTTTCCCCTCCCTCTTCTTTATTCAGTGTGCACACACATTTCATTTCCAGTGTGGTTCGGTTTGCCTTCATTTGATCTGATCGTTGCTTTGACCTGTCATATTTTATCTTGGTGTCCTTTTGGAAAGATCACGAGCTACTTCCCTGAGTTCTCTTGTTTGGTGGGAGAGAAGGAAATAAATTATTCCTGCCAAATACAGAGCAGAGCTCCTCCAAAAGGCGCCAGTGGCTGAGGTTCAACTCTTGTGTTTCCTAGAGGTCCATGTCTGTGGTGGTACTTCTGAGAAATAAATTCAGGGCAAGCAAAACAGATTGGTGTTCCTGCCTTTTGCCATTAGACTGCGAAGGCAATGCTGAGGGGTCAGCAGGAAGGAGAGTCCCAGGGCAAATACGTTGGAGATCTTTCAGCCTAAGAACCAAATTCTCTCTCTGAGGAGCACTCAGGAGAAGCTTTTCAGTGGAGCAGAAGGCAAACGGGCTGTGGCAAAACCAAACCAAAGCAAAACCAGCATTTTTGCTCCGGCTCCTTGAATCTCCTGCCTGAGCCATATACACCTCATTCTTCCTAATCCTCGGGCCAGCCTCAGCATCATGCATGTGACATGATCTTCGAGGCCCTCTTCTACCACTGGATTTTTTCCTAGCCTGCATTTGCATCAAGGGACAGTTTCACATGTGCGTTTTGATGCAGTTGGAGTGCCAAAGGCTGGATCAGCCTTTGGGTGTGTGTTCCCGTGCTCCGCAGACAAAGGCAAAAGGAGGCAGGATCTGAATTCCAAGCATCAAGCATCTTTTAGCTTAATTGTTCTTGCTACCACTAATTAACCCTCAGGGGAAACTTTTCAACCTCTGAGAATAAGGAATAAGCACCAAAGAAGGCAATCCACAAAAGGTAACTTGTCTGGGATACTGAGTATGTAACTTGCTTGGGTCTCTTGTAGCTTACTTATATAAAAGAGAATGTCCGGGTCTTTGTTGGTGGACTAAAGGCACAAGGGAATTAAATGATTAATGAATTGTCCCCAGTGAAATAACAATTCTGCTTATTGAATCTTGTAAGTTCTAGACCTTACTATCAATAACCAACTGTCCCAGACATCAACTTTGCACTTCCCTGCTGAGAAATAGCTTTCGTATCCCTTAAATTTAACATTTTGACAAACAGACCTTTTTCTCCTATGGCTGGTTCTTTTCATTAAATAAAAGTCTAAGAATGTTGTTGAACTTTGTGTGAAATCTATTACTTTAGTTTCATCTCTCTGAAGAACTTTGGAATATTTTAAAACATTTGGTGGCACAGGCCTCACACGAACAATTATTAGTGATGGTTTTGCTGATTCTTTGGATTCCTGTTCTGCTCTGAGTCCTGCAATCATGGTTGCCATTAGAAATCTGAGATTTTGAGCAAGACAAGATATTGCTGCTCACCTCCCTTTTCATGCATTGTCTTCTCTTTTTATATTCGGTCAGGGAATTTTCCTTTTGTGGATGCTTGTTACACATGTGTAAAGCTTGGAGTTTCTCCCACTCAAATTTGGGCTTGGGAATTCCCTTTAAGCATTCTGTAGCACCAATATGATGCAACAAATCAGAATATGGAAACTCCGGTATGCCAAGATTGAGCTACACTCTTCTCAGACTTTGCTGTTTGAGGAGCAGTAGAAGTGAGACTGAGCACTGGACGTTTGGACTGAGAAAAATGGAAATGTGTTATCCTATTAGCTCATTTTTGTGTGAATGTGCACATAGTGGTGTGTGTGTGTGTGTGTGTGTGTATGAAATGATCTGCAGTTAGCTAATTGTATTTTCCTTTTATTTTAGGTTTGCTGTTTCCTGGCCATCTTCTTTCTTTATTTCATTATTATATTTATATCTCACCTTTCTCCCACAGTGGGACTCAAGGTGGCTTCATGCAGTTCCCAGCTGGTCTCCCCTCCAAGGTCAGCTGAGCCCCAGGCCTGCTGAGCTTCCGTGTCATGGATGCCTTATGTGTCTTCAGGCCATACAGGATCTCTGGTCTGAAAGGTGGGGGGGAAATCTTCCAATAGGTAACTCGGCTTCTCTACAATCTGGTGCCTCCCCAGATGTTCTGGGCTTCCCACCAGCCCCAGGAACCATGGGTGGTGGCCTGAATGCTTGGACCAGTAGTCCAAAACCTGGAAAGTAGGGAATTGCATCAGGAAAGGAATAAACCAGCTTTCTGCTTGAATGCAAGCTGCTCAGCAAAACCTTTGCCATTAGCCTAAAGGCAGGTGTGGGAGGAATAGCCTCATGTCTGTTGTTTTGCTGTTCACTCCCTTCTTTATTTTCAGTTGTCCAGTAGATCTGAACTCTGCCACACTGTGAAATAATGGTAAAAAATGAGCTTCCCATTCATGTCTGGTTATCTTTTTCCAGCCACACAAAATGTGGGCGTTGCTAACGCCTGATTCTTTGCTTGCCACACACACAGTTTATTTTTAATTCCCATCTTTCCAGAAAACAACCTTTGAAATGGGTTTGCTACTGCTGCTGCTTAATCTTCCATGTGTGCCTCAGTGGTACACCATGTAGTTATCCCTAATTAAACCAGCATAACGCTAGTTTTTTGTGTTTCATATATAGCATAGGAAAAGGCTTGCATTAGGTCAGTGACTCAGAACGGTACTCTGAGTGCACATAATGACCTGGCATTAGAATTTAGGATTGCAAAGCTGTTTATTTAGCACTCAAGATAGAAAACAAAATGTAATCTTGGAGTAGACAGAATCCATTTTTATATCTATATATATAAATACTCCAAATAATAGGTTGGTTTCAACCAGACTTCCTGACTCTACAATGATTGCTGTATTCTGTGTGAATATTTCTAGATCCCAAGCATTTTCTGCTTGGTTGTATTTCAGAGTGTCTATTTTTGCCACACGCACAAAAACATTTGGACAGAGCCCACAATTTACCTTTTTAACCAGGGCTATAAATTCCATTTTGGCACCATTCTAATTCAGGAATGGGGTGTTCAAGCCATGAGGCACTTGAAGGAAGGAAGTGAATATAAATTGCCACTGCCATGTGTTTTTTGACAGGGTTTCCCAACTTTGAACCCTCCAGATGTGTTGGACAATAAGTCCCATCATCCCTAGCAAGCACAGACACCTTTTTAAGGTAGTCCTTTGACACTCCAGAGGGGAGGGACAGAAAGCATTCCCTCCATGTATTCCTTAAGTTAACCACCGCAGGATCCAAGTTGATAAAAGTGAAATCTCATACAAGCAAAATGGGACTTAAAAGCTGGCACGGTAAAGGCAACAGCAGTGAAACTCATAAATATTATGCCTGAATGGGGACACTGGAACATACACAGGAAAGCACACAACTTGGAAGGCAGAGTGGGACTTAAGTCAATGAGGTGGGATACACAGCCAAGAAGACCCTGTTTCTCTCTTGCTTTCTCTCTGTGTGATAAAAATTTTGGTTTTGGTTCTAGCTGAAGTTCATTCATATTGAAAAGCTGGGTTTCAGTGAAAAAACAGCAACTGTCCCCTGTTAGAATGGTGCAGCCTGTTTTTTGTTTTGTGTTTTGTTTTGTTTTGTTTTGTTTTGTTTTGTTTTACCACAGGATCCCAGTTGGGCTGGTTAATAACAGTTAAATATTATTTTAGAGATAATGAAAGCCTTGATTACTGCTCCTAGCAATAATAAAATAATAATGACTTCATAGAATACTCAAGGCTAAAATAAATTGTGACAAATTTAGTTGAACTGGTTTTCTTCTCTCTAATATTTTATACTGCATTTTATGTTTTAAATTGTTGTGAACTGCCAAAAGAGCTTCAGCTATCGACCAGTGTAAACATGTAACGCATGAATAAATAAAATGGTGAAATAAACATGTATGAGATTGTGTTGATTGGTCAGAATCCAGGATGGGTGAACATTTCAGTTCAGTTTTGATGGGAATTTACTAAGATTCCCAAAATTTTTCACATCTGGGAAGCGAAGGACTTGAGTCAGTTTGTTTTTAATCAGATGGGGGAGAAAATAATGCTGACAGTTCCATCCATTCCTACGGGAAGCGCTCAGCTTTCCCTCGATAAACCACAGTGGAAAAGACATCTGTTCCCAGCTCAAGAACAAACTGGAGTCTCTCTTCATGGCTTGCTTGTAGCTGTGTTCTGACGAAAGGATAAACCATGTTTCAACAGAAACCCATGATGTTGTCTAAGCTTGCTTGTTTACAAGCAGGCAAAGGTGATTTTACTTAGTCCTTTGGTATATATAAATTGCATAAAGGAATATTAACGGTTTCACTTCTATTTCGCTTTCTTGTATTATTGGGTTTTTAGTGTGTTTGTGATAATTTTAATTAAGGGTTTATTTTAAACCCATGCTATTGTCAGTTGCCTTAAGCACCTGTTTTGTCAGAAAGGCAGGATATAAATTAAATAAATAAACAGTTATCATAATTGCCTTTGGGACTTGGACTTTGGGCAAAACAATGTAATACTTCATAGGCAAATTTCATTCAGTCTCAGAGGAGTATGAAGTCATCTTCCATTGGTATTGCTTTTGTCCAACACATCTCTCATTATTAGATTGTTAGTATGGTGCACACTGATCAGCCCCTTTAACTGATCTTTTATATTATTTGAAATTTAGAGCAATGCCTTGTTGAATTAGTTCCCAGGTGAAGGGAGCAATTAAAGAACTGGAACACAATTATTGAAGCTCACACATAGTGGATGTTCCAGTAAGTCAGCAGATGTGAGTGGAATACTTTGGGGACTGATTGAACTGGAAGATATTGAATATGCTAAAACTGCATTTGGAGAGCTCTTGCTCATTCTGTCCTTGGATTCCCTGCAGCGAGGAAGCATGGAGACATTCCAGGAATACAGAGCCTTTGGAAACCCCAGGATCTTCTTGTGTGACACAGTCAACTGGGGTTGGGATCCCCATCTTTTCTATGGGAGCATGTGTAGATGACCACAGGCTGGTTTTATATCTGCCTCTGAATTGCCTTAAGACAAACTGATGGGATCATGGCCATCATGGAAGGTCTTCTGCCCCAGATCTTCACTAGATCGCTGTAAATGCAAAGCCAGGTTGGAATGAGACAAGGAACAAATAGTCCTTCTGTTGTAAACAGTGACATAGTGGAACCCAAGGCTTTCAGAAATGAAATGCCAATGCTTTTTAAAAAGTATTACTAGTAAATGTTGATATCCTCTGTTAATCCCTTCTCAAATCAGAAATTCTGGCTTTCTCTGAATGTAGCTGCAATTTTTGCATTAGCTATGGAGTAGAATGGGGAGAGAACTTCCCCAGCAACAAGGTATGGAGCAGCATCCAACAGGGAGCTTATGCGCCTACCGACTGGCTTTAGCTCCATGGGTTGCCATTGGGCAAGTGACCCTCACCACCTGTGCCACTGTAAGGGAGCACTTCTGGAGAAACCTGAAATAAGCAGGACATCTAGAAGGAAGCAAGTCACCAAGCTCACATGAGGAAGCTCCAATGACTTTTCTCCTTCCAGAAATGATCAATATGGGCTGTGAATTGTTGGTGCATGGATGCACATCAGCTTCCTTCAAAGCCACACTTCGCATGTCCTCCTACAAACAGCCACAGAGAACTTTGAATCAGAGCTCCAGAAACCCATCACCATTTTCCAGTTTCTACCCTGAAGCTTGTTCTGGCCTGTGCCTGTCTCAGACTGAACCCATTGCTTCTCTTTGTGCATGAAAAGCCAGGCATCTGCTTGCGCACACTTCCTCAATATATGTGTCGATTGCATACGTCTGTGAAATGCTGTGCACTTTCTCCATTGAGTAAAGTGTGATTGTGCACATTTTGAAATGTATGCCTTTTTAGCATACTTTTTCAAACATATGCAATGTTCGAACACAGTTTGTTACTAGGAATCATTTTGCAAGCTTGCGAATGCCTGGACTTCAACTACAGACTGAATTCAGGCCTGCATTTGGTTCTGGGAAGCTGAGCTGGGAAAAATCTGGCCAAAACTGAACTGAAACAAACACTTTCCACACCTCTAGATAGGTCATTTTGGCCGTTTGGCACAAGGCAACTCTGATTTCGACTAAGATATTGTGCTTATTTTGGATAGATACGTAGATCAGTGGATGAATCAGAGGTAGAAGCAGTAACTGCATTCTGAAGTTAAGGCTTTATTTATTGGGGATCATGAAACGCATGAAGTTGTTTCTAAGAGGATTTTGCATGTGACCTCAAATGCCAGTCTCTGAGCATGTTCCACCAATTGCCTCTCTCCCCTGCTCATTTGGTGATCGTAAACATTTTTTGTGTTTGAACACCAATTTGTCGTACTTTCTCCATTTTCCTGAATAGCACCAAGCGTACTATGCCTGTAACTATTAGGTTATCGTGTTGATTCGACAGCCCTTTTAATTTAATAGAATAACAGTGAGCAGACTAGCATATCCGTTAATTTTTCAAAACATTTTTATTCCACACAAATTAGCGCAGGTCCTGGAGGGCAAAATGACAAGAGGTTACTAGTAGACTATGTATTTAATTAATTGAAAAAAAATGCTCAAATTGCTTTTACAGTTGTTATTAAAAAGTAGAATCAGTGTTGCCACTGCACGACCATAATTAGCACCCCAGGGAATTAAATATTTAGCATCAGTAATGTAACAGCACTAAGGACACAAATTTCTATTTTTGTAATGAAAGCCACGCAGTGTAAGTGCAAATGGGTAAGTCGACAGCTGTGACAAGTGAAACGGCCTGGGATATTTCAATAAGACAACCTCATTGGACAGCTAGTCTTTCCGCATTATTGTTTGGAAAAGATCTGCGAGCTGAAATCCCAATAGAAGCCCATTACCCCGAGTATTTAGACTTCTAATTGCACACTGTGAAGAACCGTTGAGCAAATGTCGCAACGAAAAGTCGGTATTTTCCCAACCAAACCTTTGAAAAAGTTTCTCTCCTTTTTATTATTTTTACTATTTTTTTTCTGCTGGGGGCAGGCAAATGGATGAGGGGCATGGTGAGGGAAGATTTGTTTCTGAAGATTAATTACATTTTAAGCAGAAGTGCTTTCAGGGAAACAACAGGAGAAGTCAGATATGGGGCCTTAATGAGCTCTGGTTGGTAGACGGTTATGGGGACCCAGAGGGATTCATTGACTAAATTAATGGGATAAAAGGACTTGGTTTAAACATAGTGCAATGGTTGAGCTGGGCTTAAACCCCAGTTCCTGAGTTGTGTCTCCTCACAGTTTTCATTCTTAACAGGCCATGTAACGATTTTAAACAGCCCCCCTGTTATAACCATTCAGCTTGTCAAAGGGTATTATATTACCCTCTTACCATGAATTCAGCAATGGAGGGGGTGTTAAAAGGAAGAGGGAGAAATATCCAAATAAAATCCAGCTGCATGCCATTTTTTAAAAATGCAATATTTAGATGCAATTCTTTGATATTGTTCATTTCTGAAATGCTAATGAGAGGAAAATAGCTGAAGGAATGTTAATGAAGTCTCTCCATTTTAGTTCTGAAAATGTATTCTTTTTCTATTTTGTCCAAATCTATATGTGCACCAAAAAACACATTTCAGGTTGGATCAAGAGACTTTGCTGTGGAGGCAACATCTGTTTTAATCTTCAACATACATGAAAGCAGCCTAGACAAGTTGGAGAACATCTCATATAGTCCTCAGACAACATAGGGGTAATGGAAGTTTTTACCCAATAAATTTAGGGGGAGGAATCAGGTTGGGAGGGGTGGAAGTATCCTATATTATGGCCAGGGTATGCAAAAGCACTCAGATATCTGATGTGCTAAGTGAGCCCTTGTTTTACATTTATGACATTAAAATATATTCATGTTGAGTAAAATTAAACAAACTGGGCTACCTGTATTTAGTTCACCATGTATTCCTGTAGGTTCCATTGACTGGCCTAATTTGATCCGTTGGTTTCTGAGCAAGAATGCCATCAAAATCTATTAATCCTGAGGCCAGATGCTACCTCCAGTATAAAATACAGGGTGCCTATGTGCACCAGTTGCTGGGCAACATGGGCTATTGTACACAGGTCCTTTGCGTGGGTTTCTCATGGGCAGTTGGTTGGCCATGGCCTGAATGGAGTGCTGGACTGGTTGGATCCTTGGCCTAATCCAGAATAGCTCTTCTTATGTTTTTATGGTCAACCATTCCTTGCTTCATGTATAGAATGAAGTTAGGTTTAGGGCAATAACATTCCTGGCTACTGTGCAGTATGATGTCCAGGGGTCCCTTGTCTTCTGCTGAAATAAGTGGATCTGGTTGTTCCTTTGGAAGGTGATCTTCACCACATGTTTGTAGCTCAGTGATGGACTTCAAGTTTTGCCTGCCCAAGGCTGCTGGCTTGATCCCTGGTAGGTTGACTGAGAAGAACTCTTGTCCAAATTCTTGAAGAGCCATTGCCAAATCAGTGTAGATAACAGACCAAGCCCTTCAAGGTCTGCAGAAGGTCATGAACTTTCATTTGGCTCCTCCTGCTACATACCCCTAACATGTATACACTGAGAGGGAGATTAGGATGGGCTTAAAGGACTGGCATACAGCCCCCAAGCACTTCTCTGAAATTGATGGTGACTCTCAGGTTGAAAGAGGCCCCCCACTCCTGGTGAAGATAATTCTGAACTATCTAGAACCCCAGTCTGAATCTCACTGCGACTGCTTATGCTTCATAACCTCTGTGCCATTCGGCCAGACTAGTTTTGTTGATTCCCTGTACATTGTATTTGCTCTTCAAAGAACTATAGTGCATCCTCTGAGCAATTGGAGTTATTGGGTAGATAAGATTGTGTCACTGCTGAAGTCTAGCATGTGGAAAAAATTCTGGCCTGACCACACTTACTGAGATGGGAGGAGTTCGTTTGGCAAGCCTGTTTCCCCTTGCCTCATGTCTGTCACCAAGAGGATCAAGTCCTTTAAGCCCCATGCTAATCTCTCTCTCTTAGTTTAGGTATGTCAGGGTTGTGTAGCTACAGAAATCAGCTTGCTTAATGCAGTGTGGTCAAGAAGGCAAATGTCCCATTCTCTTTTTCTGGCTGTCCTCTAGAGTGGGCTTTGCTTTGCCTCACTTTGCCTTGCCTCGCTTCGCCTCGCTTCACTTTGCTTCACTGTTTCATGCAGAGCTGCTCATAGATTTGTTGACTTCCCTGCAAAAACAATTGATGTGCATTCATGATCCCACATTCATGAAACTTTGCAGGGTCTATTTACAACATCTTCATCTTCCAGGACTTTTTCCAGCCAACCATTTTCTGTTTGTTTGTTTGTTTGTCTGTTTAGTCAGGAGATCCAGCCATTAAAATTCCAACTGGAACAAAACCGTCCTGAAAATTCACACATCTGCCCTATTGCAGCAGTATCATAGCATCTCCTGGTGGTGGGTTACTAGAATATGAAGAAAGGCAAACAAATACAAACCCAGGGGTGGGGTGGGGAAAAGATGTAAAGGATGCATTTCCCCTCCTGCACTGGAAACAGAAGAAAAAACCCCCAGTAAAGTTGTGGGCTAAAGCCCTTATCAGAAGAAGCCTGATAAGAACATCAGGGCAGAAATTCTGAAATTCGCACCTGAGAACTTTTCCTGACCTCTTCAGTACCTAGAGAAGATCAGTTTTTCTTTCTTCAGGCTTTTAGTTTCCTGTTTGAAGTGTTAGTGTTGTTCTTAGTTTTTGGCACTGCTGTGAACTTTTATCCTAGTTCCTACTTGGGCTTTACTGTGTTTGAAACTTCAGATATTTCTATTGTGTTTTCTTATGTTGGATTTTCTGAGTTTCATTTTGTGAGCCTTCCAAAGAGCTTGGACTGATAGGCAGTATGCAAATATAATGAATGCACTGACTACAGAGGCAATCTCATCTAATCCAGAAGCCTCTGTGAAGTCCACAAAGAAAGCATGATCTCAAACATGTGTTTCTTCCTGGGCAGAACATGCTTACAACATCTGTGTGGTGCCCAATATTCATAGGATGATAACAACACCTGCTTCCCACTAAAAACCATATACATCTATCTGGTCTTTCCCAAATAGCTAGTATTTTCTTTTGACTGGTACTTTGGGTGATGACTTCTATGATGCCCCTTTTTGTATCTAAAAGCCAGACTGGGGAGTCTTAACATGATACAAACTGCAGTGAGAAGCCTCTGAACTTCATCTGGTTGGAAGGTGGGTTGGGAAGTTGAGAGTTTGGCCAGAGGGCCTGCCCTCATCTTTTGTTTCTGTGATGTTGCAGACCCACATTAGGAATCCTGGGGCAAGGAATACAGGTCACTATCTGGCCCATGGATGGTGTGCCTGAGCAAAAAGGTGAATGCAAGACCAACTGCCAAAATACACAGTTGTCAGTCCTCAAACCAGGTCTTCATCAGGTGACATCAGGTATTTTCCTGCTCAGCCACAACTTGAGGAGATGGACAAACAAGCCGTCATCAGGATTCTCCAAATCCTGTGGTCTCACTGAGTGCCTCATGCCCAACAGTCCTTCCTATGTGCAATTATGGCTTGCTCCGCATGAATGGGAAACTTGCACAAACTAAGCAGCAGTGGAAGGGGAGTGAAATTTGCACAGCTTCCCACAAATCTGCCCAAATTTCCTAATTCGTGTAACTTTCCTCTGTAGGTTAAAGAGGGACTGAATCAGTCAATAGAGGAAGGGTGCAAAACTTGAGATATTTGTGCATAAATCACACTGGGAACTAGAAATGTGATGAATGTGAGCACATGCATCGCCATTCATGAATATTTTCAGTGGGCTCATGTTTGTACTTGCAGGTGGAACTTTGAATGCAACATGCTCACATGCCTTGCAAGCAAAAGCCCTTGCAGGCAATATCATGGCAACCTTTCAGGGGATATGAAAGGGTGTGATATGACCTAGTCACTTCTGCATCAGGAAACCTCTACGTTCATTTATGACTCTGTGTGTGTGTGTGTGTGTGTGTGAGAGAGAGAGAGAGAGAGAGAGAGAGAGAGAGAGAGAGAGAGAGAGAGAGAGAGAGAGAGAGATTGCTCCAGGGTCCATAATTCCTTCAACTAGCCCTACAGAAAATTGCATTCATGAAAATCCATTATTCAGCACATATATTGTTTCTAAAAGCAAGTAAACATGATGGTCTTTCAATGTGTGTGTCCTTTTATAGTTCTGAACTTTCTCAGCTGCTTAATTTTAGTTGGTTGGATCCATGTAGCTTTTAAATGTTATTACAGTCTTTTCATTGCGGCTTGTCTCTTTCCATTGGAATCTTGTAGTCGGCCAGTGTAATATGTAGAATGCATGCTCAAGCAATGAGTTCATCCCAGAAACGAGACATGACAGGATGCAAATCAAATACATCGTGCCTCCTTTTTTAGATATAGCCAAGGCACCAGCAGGGATGTGGTGGCCACAAGGAATTATTGCAACCATTGTAGATCAGGTGCTATATCTCATAGGAAAGCAAATAAGGTATAAAATGTGGAAACAAATGAAAAACACACCTTTGAGTTGGCTTTCCTATCTCCACATTCCTACAGCAAAGCCACCAAATTGTTTTGGAACAAGTGTCAGTTCTGGTTCAAATGTCACTAAGATAGTTTGACAGCTACCTTGCGAGTTTCAACACAGCCAAGCAAGGGTAGCAAAATGAGCAAGCCCGTCTCTGCTTGGCTCATGACTTTGCTAATAATTTTTCATCTTTGGGAGCATAAAAGAACAACAAACCCTACAATGCCATCTTAATCCCAGCTATCATCTGCTAGCAAAGCCCCCTTCTAGTCAACCATCCTTGAAAAAGTCATACAGAGCTTTAAACCTCCTGAATTGCATTCAAACACTAGTCAGCAAAAGAAAATTGCAATTCTTTGAGGTACTGCATGTCTCCAGGCATCTGATGTTCTGTGCTACAGAGCTGCACTACAGAACCCTACAATTATAATAATTTAGACCAATGTTTAATTAGGGCCCTTTTGTTATGCAACATAGTGATGTGTGAGAGTTTTGCTTGGGGTTCATTTTTGGATAAGAACTTGTCAAAATAGCTCCTTTCTCTGTGAAAAAGATAGAAAGCACTTGAGATTTTTCAAAAATTGAACTTGGAAAAAAAGCAAAACTGCTTAGCTTTCAAGTCCTTTTTTTTAAACTCCTGAATCCTTCAATCTGTAAAAAAAGAAGAAGAACATGTTAGCAACTCCCTCTAAGATTTTCTGCAAAATGATCAGTTTTTACCCTGACAAAAATGTCCCAGGAAGGAAAAGTCTGCATATGAAAAAGTATTTACGGTCACTTCTCTTTTAAGCCAGACTCCTCTTTTTTAAAAGGCACATTGAATATGGACCTTTTCATGTTGGGTAGAACTGTAACCACTAAATTTGCCCAACACTGATGGGTAAGCATTTCATTCGGATCACATGAAAAAAGTAATATTTCTGTCCCCAGTTCCATTTGAAGCAAATCCTGAGTCAGTTTATGAAAGAAAAACGAAAAGAAACGAAATACGCACAGCGATACAATTTCATCGAACATTCAAAATACATTGATGTTGAGGCCCAATGTGGAAGAGAGATTATTCCATAGGGTGCCATCACAGAGAAATCCTGACTCCATCTTACTGCCAAATGGAAACCTGTAGGCAGTGGGACTAACACACACAACAGGACCTCCTCTGGAGAGTACAGTGGCTTGGGAGGTTGGTAGAGGGGGAAACGTTTCTTGCAGTAACTTGGTCTTCACTTGTATTGTGCTTTGTGTCCCAAATGCCAACAGCTTTACTCAGTCCATTATCAAACTGAATGTAAGAACATGCTAAAATCCCCGAGGCTGTTAAACGCTTATGTTGACGTGAGATGAAGAATCCTGGGAATATGTGTGGTCAGTTAATCAGTGGCATAAGCATGATGGTGCAATTATATTGTGGGAAGACTGATAGACCATACAGAACCTACACTATGCATACCCAAGTTCTCTAGTACAGTTACTGTTTTTTTCCAATTACTTAAGGTGGAAAAGGCTGGCCTCGAGATCTTGGGGTTGGGATGGATGAATCTATCAGATTGGCTTTCTCTCCCTTAAGCAGAGCAGAGCAGAGCAGAGCAACAATTTTGGTACATTCTTTTCAAATGGACAAACAAAATAACCCACATTGAAACTGCAGTCTTGCCTTGTCAGTCCATCACTCCAGTTCCTTCCTCCTTTGACAGTGGAAATCACTTTGGAATTTGACCAGCCAAGACTGCACATACCAGGCAGCTGTAAGACAGCTCATTTCTGCACTTGTGAAAGGCCAATGAGAGTAACTATGAATGCACTTCAGTTGCACACTTTTCAGGGGATTGATGATGATGAACTACAACCTCAATTGTACTTTTTGAGGATTCAAAAGCTCCCCAAAACCTTGTGGCAAATGAAAAGGGATGGGAGTCAGAACAGGGAAGGGAAAGCAAGATGGTTCTACCATGAGGATGCTGGGATACATGCCAGAGCAAGATGGAGGACTGACGGACAACATGGGGGAGAAGATCCATGGTGAATCTACCTGTCTGTCCCAGATGGCTTAGGGTGACAAACAACCCCAGTTGTTCTCTCTGAACCCAGAGTGAACAAGACAACTGGAAAGGTAGGGTGGTAGTGGTAGAAAATAACTGAAGATCTAAAATTCCAAGTGCTTGGACCCTGTGAGCCCTGCACCCATTATATCTAAATGGGGAACATCCAGTAACACTCCCTGAGTTTTGAAGTGGTGCAGCCCACTGATGGACCCCTGTCCTGAGAATTAGATGTCATGGTCTAACCTCCAGGATATCCCAGATGTAAGCGATGCAGGATACCACTCTATTCATTTGAAAAACATTATCTGCTGTCTCTTAAAAATGAAGTAACTGCAGTGGTTTAAGTGTATGTAGCAATTTTTGTTAATGAAAGACTTTGGACTAGAATGACATTTTTAAGTGCATTTATTACAGGACGTCTGCAATTTTTCCATGTCTGCAATTACTTAAAGTAATAGCATTGGCTGTAAATGAGTAATTTTACAAGGAGCTGCTTGATGGTCTGGTGTCTTCGTGTCTTTGTAAGTTCAGAGTGTTCTCAGGCTTTTTCAGAGCAAGGCATTTCTTGGTTAAGGAGCAGAAACATGAGCCCGACCCTCATCCTCTTTTCCCAGGTATTGAGTGGAGAGGAAAAGGAATTTGCTGGAAGATTGCTAGCTGAATTTACCTGAAATGAATTTATCACAGCTCCTGCCAACCTTGCAGTTCGAAAGCATGCAAATGCAAGTAGATAAAAAGGTGCCACTTTGGTGGGCAGGTAACAGCATTCCGTGCACTTCGGTGTTTAGTCATGTCAACCACATGAGCATGGAGACTGTCTGTGGACAAACACTGGCTCCCTCGGCTAGGAAACGGAGATGAGCACTGCCCCCTAGAGTCAGACATGACTGGACATAATGTCAAGGGGAAACCTTTACCTTTACCTTTTAAAGTATTGAAAGGCACAATTCTTTGGTCTTCTGGTCTTCAGCTCAGAGTCCAAGTCCCTTCCCACTGCCTGCAACATCAGCCCACAGCTGTTGCTCCCCATATAATGCTACAACTAGACCTGGGAAAGAGGAAAAGGGTTGTGGCGGGGATGGAATGGGAGGATGGAATTGGCCATCAAGTGTGCCAGTGTCAATCTGCCTTCCCTCCTCCTTATTGGCCATAAATCTAGCTGGCCAAAAATGGTAGATAAAATGCAAGGTGCAAGACATGGAAGCACATGCGTTGCCCCTTGCATTGGATGCTTGCAAATTTCCAAATTTAGGGGCACATGAACATCTGCTGCAATGGCAATAGGATTGCACACAACTTCATCTGTGTGATCCTATATGAGGCTGCTCCTTAGATTCAAGGCCACATTCTGCAAAGTCACATGTGCATGCACAACATCAAACTGCCTCTTGAGAGCTGTAGCCTGTAGTTCCATAATGTGTCATGACAGTAAGCATCTGATCAGTTATTTACAAATGGCTTCTTTTGTCATTAATTGCTGATTGGTATGTAGATCAGAGATGACTGCACAGTCAAGTGACATTGTGATCCTTCCCCTGAAAGAGGCAGGAAAAATCAGACCAACCAATGAAGCACATGGGCAGAGACGTTGGTGCTTGAGATGCAGGTGCAGATGCTCTAGCATCTGCAATCTCTGTTCTGAAACTGAATAAGGCTCCTCAAATCAGGAGCGATTCTGCTGCTCTCAAGCCATCCTCATTGAGATAGACCAACATGGCCTCCTATGTATTTGAATTGTCTGTGCAAGGAATGGGGAATTGCTCCACCCACTGTCCTTGTTCTGCTGCATGGAGTTCTGATGGATAACTGGTCATAGCTTGGATGAACTCTGTGTTTGAACTTTTAGGGTTAATGGGACACTTTCAGACTTTTTGTGCAATCAAACTCTCTGAGACTATGCTACAAATCAAGCTTTCTGTCCTTCCTGGAAGGAGTGGCCTAACAATTTTTAAATCTTAGCATGATGCCAGGCTACACACCCATCTTTCTTTCCTTCCACCCATCCATCCATCCATCCATCCATCCATCCATCCATCCATCCATCGTCCATCCGTCCATCCGTCCATCTATCCTTTTGTTTCTCCCTCCCTCCCTCCCTCCCTCCCTCCCTCTTTCTTTCTTTCTTTCTTTCTTTCTTTCTTTCTTTCTTTCTTTCTCTTTCTTGCTTTTTCTTTGACTGTTAGTTACTAACAGTTAGTTTCTCTAGATTCACTCACAGTTTTTCTCACACTTTCCCCCCTTGATCCATCAAGTAGGTCTTTTGCAAGAGTCTGGGCAGTCCATCACTGGAGTTCAAGGCCAATACGGCTCCCCACTCATTGTGTTGCTCTGTTTACTACATCACCATGCCCTCAATAAACATTAGAAACAGCATGTTTAAAAGGCTTGTCTCCTGAAACTGAAATGGCTTAACCTTGTAGCAAGTTAACTAAGATGGGAAATCCATGTTGACTGATCATTTGCAAGTCTGAAATCCTACTTTGCTAAATAACATGTAATACATTCCCCTTTCTCTCTCCCCCCTTTTTTGAAGTCTTGTATATGATAGTTAATTAGACAACATTTAATTTGGCTTAACATTTTTATGTCAGTTTTGAGAAAGGGAGACTCTATAATTAGGGAATACAGATCAAGTTTCTGTCAGACTTATAACCTCTCACTCTAATTTAATGCTCACTTCCACAGTGCAATGTCACACACAGTGTGCAGAATTCCCTTTCTTCTCTGCACTGTCTTTTACGCATGGCTAGGAACCAAGTTGCCCAGATTACACAACCTGACAGCAAAATGGAATCGCTTACATGGCTTGTAAGGGCACTCACTTTGCCAACACATAACAACAGATTTGACCATCAAACAGGTCTGTCTCTGAATATGGAAAAAGTATACCAATGAAGAACATCACTCTTCAGCTTGTTCATATCCAATTTTGATCATCGGTTCCTTAGTAGCTAGTAGCATGAAAATGAAAATAATACTAGTGTGTTAAAATTAGTAATACTGGTAGTAAGAGAAGCACCAAAGGCCCATTTCCCAAACAGGTAACCTCACATCAGAAAACCATCCATAGAAGTATCTAAGAACAGCCACACTGTTGTCAAATAAGAAAATGATAGCCATGATGGAGTTAGGTGAGGCTCTTTGGGGAAGGAATGTGTCCATTGCCTGGTGCCTGGTGCTTTTTGGGATGCAACAGGTTATCCAACTGATTTCAGTCTGGATTTGGCACCAACACAGCCTCATTTGTGCTGATCAGTAACTACGGAAGGAGAAGCAATTAACTGTACTTGTATTTTACTGTGAAAGTCTCTATCTTGTACTTTTGAGCCAATATCCAAACCAAAACTCACGCTTTATCAATTTCCCATTAGTTCAGTATTTGGTTCTTTCTTAACTCTGATCAGTTTTCCAGAAATAGGTTATTATTACTATAGTCTATTTAAATCCATCCAGTCTTCTTTCAAGGAACCCAAGGTGGCTTAGATGGGAATTCCAGGAGTTGTGGTCCAAATGCTTCTGAAGGCCACCTGGTTGGTTTAGGGTAAGGGTCTAGAACTTTCAAATTAATCATTCAAGGCTGGTCTAGAGCTTTCAATCACCCAATCAATGAACAGGGCAAATTGCAAACAGAGCAGCTGCAAAAAGAAATAAATAATAAACACATTGCCTACTGGGCAGTGACCGTCCCCCTCACTCCTCCCTGGATCTGAACCTGATGGTACTTGAAGCAAGAAGATCTTGTGGTCCCTTAACCATGCTTGGAGTCTCAACTGGCTGGAGGACTCTGAGCGGGATATTTCATGTTCCTTGGAATGTGGAAAAAAGTACAATTTTATTCAACCCAAAAAAGAATAATATAAGGATAAGGAAGAGCAGAATTCCTTCACTTCTTAAAGAGCCACCAAATTGGGGAACAGAAAGTACAAGTCAGGGGGCAGAACTGACAGGTACATCAGAGATTTACCTGAGAAATTAGACTTCCTTCACTTAACTTATCTTTCATGAAGATTATACAGAATAGCCTGCATTATTTGGCAGGAGTCCATGCTGCTAAAAGAGTTGCTCTATCCTATCAAAAAGGCATCCCTTTTATATATCTTGTCCTATTCTTTGCTCAGCAGAGAACAAAGTTTGTCATCCGGAGGCCCCGGGCCTTTGATGAAGCTAAGGCAACCTCTGCAAAAAGAGAGAAGAAACACATATAAGGCACAAACAAAAGAAACACTGTCAGCTTTGAGCTATGTTGTCAGCTTCAGCTTTTCAGAAGACATGGAAATACAGTAAAACGTGCCAGAATGGAGTTTCACAGGTTCGATCCATTCACGGAAGCTGGGATATATCTTGGCATGCCGATGAAACAGCAGATGAAATGCGAGTGGCTGCCAGAACCCAGAAGTTATGATCACAAAGGCAGCTGAGGTGAATGATAGACAATACCTGATATACAATTCCTTTTGTTCTTTACAAGTTTGATAAGTTAGAGCCAAGTACATTGTGCCGTTTCAAATGCATTTCTTCTAATTTCTCTTCTGTTTAGTTTTGGGTGTAAGGAAACTCCTGCAACTATACCAAACATCTCACCTACTTTCATGTTTCCTTCCTCAGAAACAAATCAAAACAAAATAAAAACAATATATATATTAATCCCCTGCACTCTTTTAACTGAAAATCTTATTATATGGTCTTTCCAAAATGTGTTTCACCTCCTTTTATATTACAGCATGTACATTGGCATAAATTAAAGTTTGCCATGGTGACTTTGCCAGCCTGTAATTAATTTGCCTTAAGTGTTATCACAAACTGAAATCTTGCATTTCATTTTTCTAGACAATTGGAATGGGGGCCTTGGAGAGGGAAGAAAAAAAACCTTAGCATTGGAACATCTCCTTGAGACAATAAAATATGCCATGTTTTTAAAGCAAGTGGATCAGGTAAATACAACTTAAACAACCTGTGGTCTATCAAACCAAAGGCAGTCCAAAACAAATCCTATATTTTGTACATGGAATAATAAAGGAAGCCATACTGTCCTTTTTCCAAGGTAGCAAGATATTGTGGGCCAGTTCTGTATGTTGCCCGGTGCATGAAAACTTGCCTGTTTCTCCAGAAAGCAAAAATAGAAGGTTGGTGGAGGTCTTGGTAAGCCATTGTGCTTCACCAGTTAGCTGTCACAATGTTGGTTCTTCTACAGCTTCAAGCCTGTCCAGGATGACTTTCCTCCAAATCCAATAGACCTTATATCTGGCTTTGCCTCTGAATTAAAAAAGGCCAGTGGACTTCCATTAAGAATGGAGTCAGTGATGAATGAGAAGGACCTTCTTGCCCCATCAAATTGGGCCACAGTCTTGTACTTGTGCAGACCTCATGCAGTCTGAGGACTGCATTCCAGTTCAAAGCAAGCTCTTGGGAACCATGTTCAATGATGCTCAGGAGGAAAGGCCAACAATGCAAATTCAAAACAAAACTGCATTTCATGACTTAAAGCTCTTACAGCCTTACAGCTGAGCCTTAGGAGAGGAGTTTCACCTTCTTAGAGTGGGAAAAATCTGCATAAAACATCAGATGACTGATGGTGAGGGAGCAGAGGGTGAGACCACATGAAAGCAGTATGACCTTCAAGAGAACTTCAAGAGAACTTCAAGAGAACTAGGCCAGGGACCTAGGTGGGACAAGTTGAGGTTCCACACCTGAGGTTCTGCTTTGCTGCTTGTTGTTGTCATGTGTCATCAAGTTGTTTCTGACCTTTGGTGACCTGATGAATAAAAGCCCTCCAAAATATTCTACTCATGACAGCTGAAAAGCTCTTGTAAACTCAAGGCAGGGGCTTCCTTTATACCATCAATTCATCTCAAATTTGGTCCTCTTTCTTCTGCCTTCAACTTTCCCTAGCATGATTGTCATCTCACGTGAGACTTGCCTTCTTATGATGTGCCCAATTACAACAGCTTCAGCTTTGTATTTTTAATTCCTGGAAATATTCTCGCTTGGCTTGATCTCAGACCACTTGTTCTGTTGGATTAGGAGATCTTAAGTCCATTGGCTTCTGGAAACTGCAGGGTACTTAATTCTGTGCTTGATGGCAACAGTGAGTTGTCCAGTGAAATATGGTGACAGAAGAGAAATAGCTCACCTTGTTTTATTTATCTTGTTGGGTTTCAGGACCAATGCGACTTTAAAGTGTTGTTTCCCTGCATTCATCATCTCTGTGAAACCCAAATTGTTTTAATATTTGATGCTAGATCAAACAGCGCAAGAACCAATTCATTTTGTATGCACAATAAAGGAGATCCTTGCATACAGGGGTCTCTTTGAAATGACATATGGGCACCAGCAGCAGATCAAGTCAGGCAGGAAATGATGTTACATTGTACATGTGGCAAAGGAATATAACCTCTGCAGGGTCATGTAGCTAACTCGTGTTTTACATAAGCCAGGATTCTTGGTGCATTTTCATTCTTTCTCATGATGAATTTAAGAAATACTAATAAATTGCCAGGGCTGCGACATGAGATTTGAACTTCCAGAATACATTGTTTTATAATGGCAGACAACAGTCCCTCCTAAATGGGTGCCTGGAAGACAGAGTTTTGTGCTATTAAAAGCAAAGTGAAGGATGACAGGAAAATAAACATGCATGCTTTACTAAGGGAAAGAGAATGACTCCAACCTGAGGCAGGCTACCTCAAAGCAGACCTCCTGTCCATCACTTCTTGTAGATCAGCCAGTGTGGATTGGAGCTAGGAGGTAAACCAACTGCAAGGAAAAGGGATCTGGATGATTTTGGGCCAAACTGGACATGATGTGGGAGAGACATGCTATCTCTGCCAGGGTCCATGGAGAGTGCCTTTCACTAGTATAGGGGAGAAATGATTTAAGTGCTCATCACTGCGGCCAGTTGGTGCTGTAGTTGAAGCTGTGAAAAGTCCTCCTGGTCACAGCAGTCATCTCAGGGCCCTACCATGCATAAGAGTGAAAGAATTGCTTCCGGCAGTGGATGAGGGGAAGAACAGCAAGGGATTGGAGGAAATGCCTGTACGTCATGACCTTGCTGTGCACACCCCGTGTTAGACAGCTGCCTCCAGGTAGCATGGAGGATGCTGTCCCGTCATCAATGTTGCGGGAAGAGTCAACTGCCGGTTGTCCAGTTGTCCCTCCAGTTTATACAAGGAAAGGGAGGAGACACCTCCTGGTCCTTCTCCTCAGAAAGCAACATGCCTTAGGCTGCCCCCGAGTCTTCACAAGCAACCCCAAGCTGCAAGTGATCCCACTGAGAGAATGCAACCTGATCTAGAGGTTATCTTGCCAGCTGATTCTCAGTGCCTCCATCTCCTCTGAAATAAACCTTTAGCCCACATATAAGCCACCTTCATTCAGGATTTCAACAGCTTCCTTGGCATAAGTTGAGCAAAAGGACAGAAACTGCTGGGTATCTTCTGCATCAACATGGGACTTAACTCCTAAGTTCCCCGACAGACTTCATGAGGCTTAATGCTATCAAAACAATAGCCCTGAGGTGTCCCACAGGCCAATGCTCAAGTGGCCAAGCACTAATTTCTCCATGCCCCTCACCCTGGGAACATTCAGTCAACAGTGGCTTCTTTGCCACATGTGCCTCAAGTCCTGTAGTGGCCTGATAAGCCAGATGGACATCATCATCAGTGGTGCTGAGTGAGGTTCAGTGGAACCCACAGGGTTGCACTCACGCTGTCTAGTTCTTAGCAAAGGTCATATATTAAGCTTCATAGTCATCTGCAAGAGCACAACTTCCAGCTGTTCTTTTCACAACAGGAGCAAGAATGGTGATCTCATGTCTTCTACTCCCATTTCTAATCCCATCCTTCTTCCCCTAAAGCATTCCTGGACTGTCAGCACTATTAAGTGGTGAGAGACGATGGGAACTTGAGTCTACCCACAACATGAGACAGAATTACCCAATAGACCTCCACAGAGCAGGACAATCTCACCACCTAAAGAACTCAACTTTGAACCCTGCAGTTGCTGTAATGCCCCATAATACTGCTAGCCGTTTGCTCCTTACCGAACTTTGCTAGAACGCGGGGCAACTGTGTCAGCACAGCTGCAGATCTCCGCTGTCCTTCGCTTATGTACCACAGAGCTTCTTAAGGGCTGATTTCTCAGCCTGGGGAGGTCCCCCTCCCTTTCCAAAATCTTATTGATGTATGCGGTGTGGATTATCCTACAACATTTAACATGCCCTTAACGACACATCATCAGATACATGAAAAAAGCGAGTTAATAATGTAAATGCCCGCTATCTTTCTTCTTCATCCATTCCCCCCTTTTTCAGGGTGGTGGGGGGTGGTAGAAACCATTCTTAATTTAATCCATATACTAAGTGTGCTTTCCAGTTACAAAAATTTATGATATGTATCAGGCAGAAGTGAAATGGTGATACGAAATTGTGACTGATGTAAAACAGACATACAAAATGAGAGGCATTAGGATGTTTGCTTTGAAGTTGGATAAAGCCAGGAAAACGATATTCACTTTAAATTAAACCTGCTGTTACAGATACCTACTGGGTGCGGGGAACTTTTTTTTTTTTAAACTTCATCCCACCCTCCCTCCTTCCTTCCCCCTTCCCTCCGTCTTTGTATGTTGCTTTGTCATTTGCTATGCAAGTTTTCGAAATGTGGTTTGAAGAGAAGCAATCTGGCTCTAAAATGGCTGCAAGTCAAGACAGAACATGAACGGAAAAGTTGCCAGGGCCTCTTGCCCCCTCAACAAAGCCCTTCTGAAGCTGCTCCTCTTTGAAGGGAGAAATGTAATGAAACCTTCGAATGCCACTGCATGAAGCAATGTCAACAATAAACTGGAATCTAGTCTGTCCCAGCCAGGGACACCCTCCTGAATACATTTCTGATGCTGCAGCAATGTATTCCACGTTCTCCACTGAATTCTACAACGCGAATGATTTCAGACTCAGGCACAGAGTCCTGCTTTACATGCAGAAGCCCAAAGCTCATAATTTCCTCATTATGAATCCCCCTCCACCTCCCCCCCTCCAAAAAAAAAAAGAAAAAAAGAGGATATGAATGACCCAAAAAGAGGCAAATCGAGGACAAGGATGCTCTTATCATTTGCTAATTTAGGTGTATGTTCACATTTATAAATACGTATCAGAATTTAAGTAGAAATTCAGTTCATCTCACCATAGTGCAGATAACTGTGGCAAGTGTTCTGTGGAATTGCCTGTTTAATTGTATGTTCGGGAGCTAACTCTTAATGGACAAAACCTTCCATGATCTTTAAACTGGAACTGGGCAGAGTAGCTCTTCAAGTAAAGCAGAAAACCCCTCTTTCAGCAGAGGGCCAAATTCTGCTTTGGAGAAGGCCTTCAAGGACAACATTCCAGTGATGGCAAGGCCAAAGAGAAAGGGGCTGTGACCAAAATGCCACCCTCTCCCTGCAGTAATTCAGCCATGGGGAAGGCGATTTGAGTGGAGGGAAGGCTCTGCGGAAAAGCTGGGAAGCCCCCAAGTGGTTGCTGGTTGAAGAAAAGGGAAGTGACCACCTGGAGAAACAGGCAGGACTGTGTTTGGCAGACTCGTCCCTGAGGTTGCCTACCTGTGAAATAGGAGGTACGGCCTTGTAGCCCTTCTAGGAGGACAATCCTTGGCTGACCCATCTCTGGGTAAAGGCTGGTTGGGCCAATGTCCTACTTGAAGCAAGGTTGCTTCCTAACATGATAATAAATAGCATCTCCCCCCCACCCCGCCCACCAAAGCCCCATCAGACTTTTCCATTTTTAATCTCTCTGTTTCTCCACTGAATTCAAAGAAAGGAGAGAGAGAAAGGGAGCAGTGAAATGGGAGAGGCTGAAAATTATTTAGTAGTAAAACCGGTGCACATTGCACTACCAGGATCCTATTGGAAAGTAGCACAATTTAATCTGAGTGAGGGAAACCCATCAATATGCACACCACGGCTTGCATGTACCCAAGCTTAGAAACATAGAAACAGAGCGAGTCAGAAGGGGCCTCCTGGGCCATCTAGTCTGACCTCCGGCACCAGCCGGCTCCGCTCATGACATGCCCACCATGTGCATGTCCAGCCTATCTTTGAATACCCTCACCGATGGGGCCTTCTTCCATAACAGTCACTGCTGTTCCAGCAGAGAGGCATTGAAATGAGGGAGGGACATTCTGTGGCATCTGGCATGCTGTTTGATTGCGTGACAAGTTGCAGGAGCACAGTGTCCTCAGTGCTGGTGTCAATGGATGCTTTTGTTGTAAGCTGTCCTGAGACGTCAGTGGTTATAAAAGCATTGGATGGATGGATGGATGGATGGATGGATGAGGGTTGCTGAGTAGGGTTCAGACCTCCTGCTGAACTTGTTGACTTTGCTTCATTCCTTTTACCTTTAGTACCTTCCACCACTTGAACAAGCACCCAAAAGCTTCTCTAACCTGGAATTTGGCCTTTCGGTTGAAAGAGCTACAGGTTGCTTCCATAGACTGCAAGGTCAGCGCTGTCTCACTGTCTCTGTAGGGGATGGGATAGAAAAGCTTCTAATTAATAAATACATTTAATACCAATATACTTTGTTTCCTGCAGTCATGGTTAAAGAATTTGGCCTTTCTACTGCTGCCACCCCCATTCCCATCATGCTCATGGCATCTCACTAGTCCTTGTCTTTTCAGGCCCAGTCCAGAAATAGACTTATCCAACTCTTGGTTGACTGCACAAATCTTTGGGTGTGTATATGTCACAGTTTGTGCAGATACACCTTGCCTCTGTTTACTGGAAGTCCTCTGATCTTTTTCCCAGCCTCTGAGACGTCTTCTCATGCTATTGACAGAATTACAAACTTCCTAGTCATAAGGACTAGAACCATAAGTTCTAAAAAAGGAAAAGAGAAAAAAGCAGAGATCACCAGGTGCTGAAGACAGTTACATAGTCATAAGATTAGAGAGACACGGTTTGCACACAGAGCTGATCTTATTCCACATTTGCTGTGCTGCTTGCAAGGAAAAATGATTAAGAGATAGGAGGAGCGGAAATGATTATTGGGGGAAAATATATATCAAAAGAAAACTTATACCGGTGGAGAAGAAGGTAATGAAAACCATGGGAAATATTGGCTGGGAACAGGCAACAGATGTAAGAAACAAATTCAAAGCGGGCACATTCATATTTGACTTAGAATCCGATATCATCCCTTGACATACTAGCTCTCAAAAAGATAAAATTGGTCATTCCAACTTCAAGAGAGTAAAAAAGTGAGAGAGACAGAGAGAAGAGAAAGGAATTCTTTTGACTTTCGTGGAGGTGACGTGGGGCAATGAAGTCTTGTGCTACATGGAAGCTTGATTAAATTTGTGTACCCAGCACTGGACAAATTGTGATCTCTAAAACAACTCACAGGAATTTTCGAGTCACTCTGGGAGTAAAAGGGATTACCATTTCTGAAGTACCATTTTTTGAGGACCAGCTATAATTAGCAAAGTGCGTTTTCTGTATCTTCACACAAAGCCCTGTGATATGGGGCATCATTCCCATTTTACAGAAGAAACTAGAGTTATTGAGACTTATGCACAGCTCCAGACATAAAACAGCTGCATTTTGAGTCTGGGCTTTCAATGAAATGAGCACCCTGTATCTTTTTGCAGTGACATCAATTATTCTGGGACTGATCTGATCTACATGGTCTAAAATTTGAATAAAACAACCTTCTATACAAGGGTCTAAAATGGTCTGAATGGGTTCCTGCCTTCTGAAGTGGTTAGGACACTAGATTAGGACTTGAAACGAAGTATCAAAAGTCCAACAGTTTGCCAACTGGGTTGGAATCATATGACTAGAGAGCAAGGCTTTGAAGTTGTTGGTCATGCTCCTATAATATTTATTTATATCTTGCCTATGCTCAGTGATTAGGACTCAAGGCAGAATTTAGAATTCATACAGTTACAACATTCAAAAGTATACAAAGGCTAAAATTAGAATGAAATCAATTAAATGTTAACATGGAAAAGCTGCACAGATTAAAAACACTACAAAAATACAAACAGTAAAGGAATCCAGTGCAAACTCACAGGCCGTTTCCAAATGCCTTCTGGAATGAAAAGGTTTTGCCTGCTGACGGAAACCTAACAGGGAAGGTGACAACCTAGTCTGCCTGGAAAGGGTAATCTAGGCCATGGGGGCAGCCACTGAGAAGGCCCTGTATGCATTCCCACCAACCGTGCCTGTGAGTTGTCCTTCAACAAGTAGCTCAGGGATGTAAAACAACTGGCCATCCCAGATGTTGTTGACCCACCTCTCCCATCAACTATTCCTGCTGGAGTTGCACTCCAACATCTGGGTAAGTAAACACTCCCCACCTTGAGTTCACACATGGACCTTTGTATGTCAGTCTGTTAAATTAAATTAAAAAGCTAATTTCTAAATTAGTACATTGAAATTGTATGAAATTTCTCTTCTTATTTTAAAGATAAAGTCACCCTTTTGGCAATGCAGTTTTCACCTATGCAAAGCTTGCAGTCCACTACTGAGCTGCATTGCTTCCTGGCAGAACAGGTGCTCCCTCTTTTTGCATTCCCTGCAGGTACTTTCTGCTTTGGGATTTCCAAGGAATTCGCTGTGGATTCAGAATTAATCCATTCAAATTCTGCAAATCTGACCTGTGGATTTGGAAGCAGAGCAGCTTTTCCCCAGGGTCATGTAGATTCCATGGAGGCAATTTTTCCCACTTTTGAGGAGAAATTGTGCTAATTTGTATTACTGCTTTAGTGCAAGTGTGCTTTAGTAGAATATGAATTTGCACAAGTGAAACAAAATACTGGTAAGGAAAACATAGTTCTATCAATGAACAGCTGATGGGATGAAAGATGCTGAGAACCTGTGAAGGAGAAATGGAATGGATGTAGCAAAGTCAGTACTAGGACCTCCCCTGTACTCTTGTCATTGTCCTTGCCTCTCCTTCCTGCTTGACTGTATTCTCTATCCTCTGCTGTTGCTGCCAGTTGATTCCATAGCTTTTACGATGACATTTGTACTGAACCAAAGGTCTAATGGTCCACAGCTGTAGGCTGTCCCACAATGGCAAATAATGCCAGTGAGATTTTAGTCCCTTGTTTGATGGCAAGATTTGCAACATTGTCAAATTTTTGCAAAGTGTGCTTCACTTATTGCTTCATTGATTCAATGAATGTCATAATCTTTCTCTCTCTCTTTTTCTCTCTGCTGATATACATTTCCATCATAAATTCATAAGCAAATAGATGGAAGGGGTAGATCCAAGAGCCTGAAGATTATTTCCCTAGAAATTTGGCAGAATAGCTGTCATTATGGCATATCGTTCTCATCAAACTCCACCAGTATACCTGAGGCTTCCATAATTACTGTGACAATCACACAACACTGGCTAAGTGGAAGCTGAGCGAAAGAGCGAGCTGGCATGAATACAGTAAAAAAACGCCTGCACACACAAGAAACCCTTGGGCAAACTGAACTGTGGATTTGCTTCAGCTGTGCTTAGTGTCTGAGTGTTGCAGAATTTTCTCCAAAGAACTGCAACTGCAGATTGAATTTCAGCTCGAACACATTCTGAGGTTCCCACCATCAAGATGGCCATGTTCTGGGTTTGAATAGGATATCCCAGCAAAACCTCCCCTGGGCCATTAAATCAGCTGCATCAAGTTGCTCGTCACCAATTAGGA
This sequence comes from Varanus salvator macromaculatus, assembly GCA_023646645.1. NCBI lineage: Eukaryota > Metazoa > Chordata > Lepidosauria > Squamata > Varanidae > Varanus > Varanus salvator. The sequence continues at coordinate 5,306,821 of JAIXND010000657.1, forward strand.
TGCTGTGAAAAATCAGGAAACTCAAGGGCTGGTTATTCCTGCCGATGTATCTTGCTTGTTCAACCAGAAAGAGGGAAATATGTTAACACTTATATAACTGTTTAAAAGGCAGCTCAAGAGTAAAGTATTAAATCCGACTGTCAAGATCATTTATCAGTGCTTGATTTAATATTTCTTTGAGAGGTTTGGCTAAGAAAGGAAGAGCTCATTGCTCTTCATGAGCATGAGTTTGTCTTCAGAGCAGGGTTGTGACAGTGTGCTGTTTATGTTTGTATAGAATTTTCAGGGGGCATCTTGATTTTCTCTCCTTAAACTAGAAACTCCAGTGGCCTGAAAAAACAACCAGATGCAGTTAAAGTCTCTTTACCAGTCTTCTGCTTCCTCTGTAGATCAGTCTGTTATCCATGGGGTTAAATGGGTACATTCTGCATGGTGTCATTGGCTGCTGAGTATATTGTCAAGGTTCCACATAACAATATGTCCAGCTTCTGAGAGATGAGGCATTTGAAGACCTCCAGCTTGGACTTTGGTTTCATGCAAAGCTGGTGTTTCTTTCAGGGATGGTTTATTTACAATGAGCTCAGAATGAGGATCCACAGTGTTCCCATTCTGATGGACTTCTCTCTTCATATCTGCTGCCTGAGGATTTTTCCCCAAGATCCCACCCAAGATCCTTCTTCCTCTTCCACTGAACACTCTCTAACCTGACTTGTTGCCATACAAGACCAATACAACAAAACTACCAATTCAAAAGGTAGCTGGGGGAAGGAAAGCTGACTCACTCTGTAGTTAGATGTATTTAGATCAGGGGTCTCAAACTTGCAGCCCATGGGCTGCGAGATGATATTTTGTGGCCCCCACTTGATATCAAAGTTTAGTGATAGTGCGCTGGTGGCGCCCAGGCCAGCCCCTGGGAGCTACGTGGAATGAGTGGCCCACCACCACGGCAGTGGAATACTTGATGCAGCCCAGACTCTACTTCCAGCGGCCCCCAGATAAGTTGAGTTTGAGACCCCTGATTGATTGACCCAAGCACATAGCAGTATCTATATCCATCTGGTCATCTATTGGACACTTTGAAGTGGAAGCTCCAGTAGGATCCATCATACTATAACCAGGGTGCTGAACAGAAAGTTTTCTTGAATGACATGTTTTAGCATGTGGTTGTTGTCATGGGACAGTTGTCAGGTCAGCTCCAACTTATGGTGTCCCTGTAAATGAAAGCCCTCCAAGATGTCCCATCCATGACAGCCCTGTTCAGCAGCTAAACAGGGCTGTGGCTTCCTTGATGGAGTCCATCCATCTCTTGTTTGGCCTCCCTCTTCTTCTCCTGCCCTCAACTTTCCCTTACATGATTGTCTTCTCCAAGGTATCTGGCCTCTCATGATGTCTCCAAAGTAGGACAACCTCAGCTTTGTCACTTTTTCCTTCTAGGGAATGCTCTGGCTTGATTTGGTCTAGGACCCGCTTCTCCATCTTTGGACCAGGGTATTCGTAAAGCTCTCCTCCAGCACCATGTTTCAGATACATCCTTTGTGAGGATCATTTAGTGTAGGGTTTTTCCCCCCATGGACTGTGCTGAGGCATCTGGGATCCACTGGGGATCTGGAACCATTCTTGTTTAGTGAATGCAGGTACCTAGAAGTTCTGGGTGACAAGGACTTCCTGAATTTGATGGTGAAATGAATGCTAGTGGACGGGATTCTCAAGGGGATGAAAGGTGAGCAGTGATCACCTTTCTTCCATTTTGTACCTCCCACAATACCCTAATCATAGCCTTATTGCTGGTTATTGTGGTGTGGGTCCACCACCACTCTAAGAAATATGGGATTAACCCCCCCCCCATTTTGTGGGGATGATGGCAGTGATAAAATTCTTAGGCAATTTTTCTGAAAGCTCTCTTAGAAATGTTAGCTCAGTTCTAGAACTGGCATGAGTGTCCTTGCAGTTTCCCTCAACTAGTCAACTTCTGATTCCATCCGATGCCAACATTAGCAGAAATCCTGCAATGAACCATTGTCTCCTTGGATTAGCTTTATTCTCAATCTCTCCAAGTACTTTCAGAGCATCAATTATGAAGCATGCCCAAAAGGTAAATCAGCCCAACTCTTGTGGGCTGTATGCTACTTCTAGTTACCAGTAAGCACCATTTAGAAACCACCATGCTCTTATTCCTCCAAAAATTCATATCGGTCTTATTACTGGATTTGCATGTTTAAAGTTCTATTAATGTGGCTGGATGAACAGTAGATTTAGCAAAAGGGAGGGAGTAATGAAAGGTTTTACATAGCTCAGCACAGCCACCAGTTCAAAGGGAGATTACAGCAAAGAAATTTGAAGACCAAGACTGGGAAGGGCAGCACTGAAGGAGGTAGTAAAGATCACCAAGTTTTGGGATGTTTAACTGGAGCCCAAGACCAAGATAATCCACATTATTCTATTTCTGATTGCTATGTATGGATGTGAAATCTGGAAAGCAAAGAAAGCTGACAGAACGAAAATGCATTTGAAACATGCATGGTAGACATAGGTGGTAGATCCAGAATGATTTAACAATGCTCTTCTTCCCATAAAATTATGCAATAGGTTGACTACATGGCATGTGGATGGAATATGTTGTGATAGGGACCTCACTAAAATAGGTTTTAGTGGTTGGTGGGGCTAGGAAGGTTGTATTTTACTATGCAAGACCTAAAGTTTAAATATCCTCCCATCTTTAAGATTCAGTCAGTGTTGTGCAGTGAGGTAATTTGTCTAGGGCTGGACATGATGGCTATTTTTTTGCTTGACCAAAAGCCAATTACGCAGGTTCGTTCTAGTCCCTTGTTAAAAGAGCACTTCCGCTCCCCCCTTTTCTGGCATTAATTTTAATGCTTAAATAGCATGTGCATTTTCCTAAGGCTGCATAAAGATACATTTTAAGTAGAAGGTTAGCCTGGTTGGAAAGATCTAATGCTCAGTGAAGCTTCTCGCATATATAGAATACTGAATATCTAAACCGTTACTTAGCATCAGAATCAGTTCTGGTTGTCTGACTGATGGACAATTTTTGCCTGACCCAGTCTGTTTGTAAGTGACCTATGCTGTCTAGACAGTTGCATGTTATTTATACATTCATTTCAGAGTCTTATGTAGTTCTTTTAAACTAAAGTTAGGGATGCTAAGTTTGCTACTGGCTTCCTATTCAGATAACTGGGAAATCAAAAGAAAACCAAACCAACTGTTTGTGGTTTAACCTTTAGCAAGTGTTCACCTCAGTTAATGCCTTGCTTTTTCTGATGCATATTCAACATAACTATCCATTGTCACTGGTTTATCATTTATACATCCCACTATTCTTTTCATTTTGTACTGCATTAACCAACAAGGAAACTCCTTTGCATCGCGCTGATTTCAGAGTGGAGCAATCAATTCTTGAGACTATTGGATGGCCACAGCATTGCACAAGCCATTTTCCATTCCAAGTATCTCTCTGCTGGAAAAGCCAGGAGGCTTAAAATAAAAGATGTTTTCCCCCTGTCTCCTTCCCTGCCAAGTGATTTCCTACAGTGTAGAAAGGAGGTCATGTTGAAACAACCCTGAAACTACTTGGTACGAGAGACGCCTGCAAAAAGGTAAGCTGTTTCAGCCCTTGATAACAGGAGACTTTCTCCCCTGAAGCATGATCACAAAGAGGGTGTGTGTGGGGGGGGGGAGAAGGGGGCAGGAAATAACATGAGCCGTTGATGTTCAGTGGACATCTTCTTGAGAACCTGTAGCTGATCGGTGGATAGATATATTTTTTTTCCTTCCAAAAGACATTGTTGTCGTTATGTGTCAGTTACTTTAAAGCTTTCGGTGAGTGAGAATGCAAACCCTACCTATGGCTTTAGGTATTTGCATCTGGCCTTCATCAAGGTGACTGCTGTTCACATTTTTGTTTTTCAAAAGATGACAGTCGTATTTGATATTTTTAATGGAAAACATCTGCATAAATATAACAGCCACAGGCTGACATACAACTGTTGAGGATATTGTGATAAAGGGAGAATAGAAACCACAGTTCTGTTCACATGATCCTTGAAGATAGTAATTGGTTTTGCTATCTGCAAGTTCAAACATCAGCATAAATGGTAGTTCCTATTCCATCACTTAACATGGGCTAGTCACTCCCTTAAAGGGCGGTCCCTCTATTTATTCTGATAGGAGTTTTAAAAATCCATTAAACAAACAAAGAATAAGGCTGCAACCTTGTACGCAGTTAGCTGTGTGTAAGCTTCATTTAATTCAACGGGGCTTACTTCCAAGCAGACAGCAACAGGAATGGGATGTAAACTGTTTGCTCACAGGCTCATTTCTGCAAAGAGGATGATAAAAGGAAGGATTACTGTCCCTTGACATGTTGGACACATGACCAGCCTACTCAGCAGTAGTGGAAACAGGCAGAAGTTCTGAAGCAAGTGTCTGCTTCCTTCCCCATCTCTCCTGACACCTGGAGAAATGAGTCAGGTTAAAGTGCTAACTGAATGCCACTTCTGTCCCCACACTGAAAAAGATACCCATGGCATGTACTGGGGAGGCAAATACATTCTTGTATATCATTGTCAGAAATTAGTTATAGGCATCTGATTATGTTCAAAGTGATCCTTTTGTATTAAATATTTTAAGCAACCATTTAATTTGATCCTGCAGGGTGTGTTGGTGATAGTGGCTTAAATGGCTTGCGAAGGTCGACTAGACACAGTTGTGAGGGAAGAAGAAGGCTATTAGTCATGATGGTGAAGTCCCATGTTCACAGGGTTCTGTGGAAGCAATGGTAGGTGAGATGCATAATTTCAAACTTTGCTTGTGTAGGCTTCCCAGGGGCATCTGAATGGCTGGATTAGATAAGCTAAGGATGTTGAACTGGTACCCCTCTGGTTGTGGAGCCTCATAAGCCAGGATGCTGGATTAGGTAAACCAGAGACAGCAGACTGATTGCCCTCTACTTGTTGGAATCTGACCTTGTCAGCCTCAGCCACCATGGCAATGGTCTGCATTGGAGAGGGCTGTGCTCCAACGATATCTGGAGGGCTACAGGCTCATCATTCCTAAGAAAAAAATATTTTGTGTTGATCCCCAACATGTAACAATATAACCTCCTCCTCCTCCTCTATGAATGATAAATAATAATGGTTTAAAATTTATAAATTGAAATCTATAACAAAACAAATACATGCATATCAACTTTTCCCTAAATGTATTTTCTAGAGGCTGAATGTTGGGAAGAAATCTAGCATGGACACTTGAGAGCTTGTCTCTTTCCATCCTTTGAATCTTTCTGTTTTGCAAATACAGGGGGAGATTAATTTCTTCCATGGCATACAGCCTAGACTTTGGGTGCTCATGTTTAGTGATGTGTATAGCTCTCCAATAGGTTTAGTAGTTTAGCGCTGCTGCTTTTTCCCTCCATCCACCATTGGGGAAGTATATTTAAAAGCAACTGCCTTTTATAGATTTAAATTGCAACAGCCCTGATAGCATGTAAAAAGCCCTGCAACTCATGCAAGCATACAAATGTGGAACTCTTATGGGCCCCCAGAAAGAGACTTGGGACTAATAGGAATGTAAATAGGATTAGATACCTGCATTAGTGTCTGAAATGCAATTTAAAGTGCTTTGCTTTCTGGTTACTCTTAAGATATAGTTGGAAATATATATTTTACTAGCACTCAAATGTCCTGCTAATTATCAATTTCCTCCATCCACCCCAACCAGTAAGCAAATCTGCTTTACAAAGTTGATATTGTTTATTGACAACTCTGTTAATAATGGATTTTTCCCCCTTACAGTAAAGGAACTGCAGTCACTTTAAATTTGCTGTCGGAAGATATCTGAAACCATAGAAGGAGAGCAGAGAACAAAGGGGTAGTCAGGGAGGAGGGGAAAACCTACACACGGAGAGGAAGATTTAGACATACACTGAGCTTTGCACTGACACGCTTGGAGAAGACATATTCGGCAACTCAATCTCCTAGCTAGCTGGCAAAACTTGGTGTGTGTGTGATAAACATATTAAGAAGAGGATGCAGATTCAATTTTTTTCCTGGTATTGGTGCACAGAGTTGGGGTTTGGGTTAATTTTCTCTGGCAGGAAGAAGGGGAGACTTTGAATGACAGCCTTCAGTCTGCACAGATTCTGAGATAAGGAATTTCTGGAGGTTTCCTGATGTGGAGGGGGTTAGTAAGAATTCGATGTGAGAAGGAAAATAATAATAAAAAACTGGAATAGGACTGTTTGAATAGGTTGTAGAAAGATCTTCATTTGATGGGGGAGGAAAATTTATTGCTGGCATTTTTAGATAGGCTACTGAAATATCTCCTTTTGCTGGAGAAATCTCAATTTGAAAGCTGCTTTTTCTGTTTTGAGACAAGGAGTGCCATCAAGTTAAAGCAGCTTTCCTCACCCTGGTGCCTTCCAAAAGTTCTGGACTTTAACTCCCATTAGGCACATCCAGCATGGTGCATGGTCAGGAATGCTGGGAGTTATCATTCCAAAATATCTGGAGGACACCAGATTAGGGAAGACAGCTGCAGAATATGGCCATGGAATGGCATGGAATCTTTCTCTGGTTCTTTTAGGGTACCCCTGTTTTATGGAAGAATGTTGGTTGTTGTTCGATTAAGTGACATCTCCCTTGCAACACAATTCAGTCAAGTGCATTCACTCTCAGTGCTTGGAGTCCTTAGGGGGCATTTCAGCCCCAGCTGCTAAGCAGGTTCCACTGCTGATACTGTTCTTGGGGCCTATATGTGGGATGCCTGGGTCCAGCTTCCCCCAGTCAATTTCCTCTGATGCCCTGATGTACAAACCCCCTACAAACCATGTTACTCATATATAGTGAGGGAAAAGGCGTGCATTGGGCTTTTGGTTTATGGAAGGGTCTGGCATGAATTTAATTTATATTCAAGCATGAAAGAAGCAGGACCATAAAGAGATAGAGAAAGTTGGCAGCAGCACTTCCTTATGGGGGAAGAATCTAGTCAATCATGATATTCTCCAAGTGAAACTACACATTACTCTAATGGTGTGTTAGGTAGCTAAAGGTTAACATTCTCTGCCATAGAGTAAGATTGCATGGCTCCAGTTCACAATTGAATTGGGAGAGGAAGACTAATCTCTCATACCATTTTCCCCAGAACCCTGATTGGGAGTGGGGTGGGGGGAGAAAGGAGGAGGAAGGAGGGGGGAGGAGGAGGAGTTGCCACCACCACCACAGCAGCTTCGGTTTTATTCCCCTTCACTGGAACAAGGGGGTTTAGCATGCTATGGATCCACCATCTCCCAGATACACCCTGCAATTGTCCATTCTCCTCCCCAGTGCCAATGGGTGGGTGGGTCACAGGAACAGTCTCCACCATAGACATTGCTGTGCTTGCATCCTCCACAGAAAGGGAGGTCCAAAGCAGCCAATCTTCCAGGTGGGTATAGGATTGCCCCATCAATTTTGTGCTTATCCTAAATTGTATTAAGACAGTGGATGAGTGCTCTCTCAATATAACATAAAGGAAAGGACATAATGGGTAGGGCAGGCCTGTCTGTCTTTCAAGTGCTGAATAATAGGAAGTGCTCCACATGCTCCCAGACACTGGGGAGAAATAGCAAAAGTGTTGGATCAACATACATAACATCCTTTGTTATCCTGTAACATGATCAGCAGTTTTCTTTTGCTCTCTGCTCCTCCCTTCTCTACCTCTGCCAAAGTCAATATGTGCTTTCACCCTGAGGGAGGTGAGTAACCATATCTTGTGCTTTCATTTAGGTTCACACACCCAGCTTGGCACTTGCAGTTTATCTATGTTCCTTAGCCTTCTTTATTATGTGAAGGACATCACTAACTTCTCAACTGGCTCAAACCCGTGTCCATGGCTTGCAAAACTAAGGACTATGTGGCTTTCTTTGTATAAGGTAGCTTTGCTGTAGGTCAAACCAGACCCTCCGACACCTAGCCTGATTTTTTCTGATTCAAAAACAAAGCAATCTGGGATTATTATAAACTTTAGTAATATGATTTGCCTTTTCCTTTCCTGTTTTAAAGCTTACTGGCCAATTTACAAAACCTGCTCTTCCTTCCACATCTTCTTTTTAAAAGGACATTCTAGTCTGTCAAAGGCTTTTTCTGGATTGATGAATAGCGGGACTCTATAGACTTTCTTTGTATTCCTAAGGGCTTAGATCCATGTTCTGCCCTTTGGGAGAGGAAGTTATTGCAGAAAATCCCTTAACCATTTCTGGGGGAATCAGCCCTTTTCTTCAGCAGCACAATTCACCCATTCAGGGCCTCCTGACAGCCTGTATAGCATTTTTGAGGGACTAAAGAGGCTGTCATGGGAAGGAGGATGTGGGCGAGACTCTATTGCTGTCAGTACAGTTGATCCAATGTAAATCTGGATCCAGTCCATGAAATCTTTAATTGAGAAAGGAGGACAGAAGTCCATCTTTTGAAATTCAGGCTGAGGATCAAGGCAGGATTTAAGCCCCAAGAGAGTGTTGGCTACTGTGTAGTACAAAAATGTCATGAATGAACACTTCAAATTCAGTTATTAAATTTTATTCCATACTTCCTCCAAGGAAGTGACTGTAAGGAGTTTAGGGTGCTTGTTCCCAGATGTAATTCATTTGTTATATATTATTCCATCTGTATTCAAGATGGATAAAATTGTTTTATCATTTTTCTTGATGGTGGAAAGAAATTCTCTCATTAATCATATTTGTAACGGCATCAAATAAATATAGATATTTTATAATTAAATCATACATTCATGTTTTATTTGCCTTTATCCCTGAAGATTGTTTTATGATTTCTGTCCATCTGTTTATCTTCATTCATGTGAACTTCCAGCCATTTAACTTTTTATTGGCAACTGTAGAAAATCACCTGTATTGAAGAACTAAATTGCTTTATCCAAGTTTTCTCTTACTGAGTTGTTCAGACTTACTTGATTCTTTTGCTAGAGAGCTAGTGCAATTACTTTTTCTTCTAAGAAAGAATGTATTCTCCCACCCTCAGTAAGAGTTTTCTTACTATTAGGTAAGAGTTTTCTTGGTTTGATTCCAAATTCCATATCCTTTTGTTTTAGATATTTCAGGGACCTTTCCAGCTGATAATGGTCTATCTTAAACATTTGCTTTTATGATGTGCAGGACAATGAACATGGATGGTGATGATTGTGAGGGCAACAGCCCATTTTCATGGCTCTTTGACCTCTGTATCTCTGCACAAGTGTTCCACAAGCGAAGTCTGTGCCCGTACATTTATCAACTTATTCTCATTTAAGACAAGGCTCCCTGTTGTCCTTTCACCAGTGTCTGATTTTATTTTTATTTGTTTCTATTTATATCTATTTTTATTGTTTTTATCCAGGCAGACCTTTGGCATTTAAGTACCGTATTTTTTGCTCTATAAGACGCACCTGTCCATAAGACACACCTAGTTTTTAGAGGAGGAAAACAAGAAAAAAAATATTCTGAATCAAATGGGCACATAATCACAGGCACATTCCCCATCACTTCCCCATGGGCTGCACATCTGACAGACTTACTGCACACACATATTCACTCTATAAGACACACAGACATTTCCCCTTACTTTTGAGGGGGGAAAAAGTGAGTCTTATAGAGCAAAAAATACGGTAAGTCCATTGCTGAAGAGTTTCTTTTTTAAGTGGCTGGGGACTGCCTGTTTCTTTTATTCTTGCATTTTTAATTGTAGTTATATAGATCCATTTTATGCTATGCAAAGTTTTTTAAAATCTGTATAGTATTATTGCTGACACCTTGAGTCCCATAAATGATCTCTTGGGATTTGGAAAATTGGCAACTCCTCAGTGTCTTTGGTTAGTTTCCTAATTATAAATTACTAGTTACATAAGTGTCTGACACAGGAAAGAGGCCTAGATGTTCATTTTACAACCATGTGTAATGGATGTAACCATTACCCCTCTATGAGTGATGCCTGCATAATACCTGCTCACCAAATTCCACATAGCTGTTTCCACATTTGAGGGGACCCTGAGCATAGTGGCAGCTGATGGTGGAAGTGGGTACCACCCCACAAGTGGCAGGTTTTTGTGCCAATCTGCCATTTTAATTTCCCAAAACATCTCTGATGTGATGTCATTGGTAATGGAAGGGAAATTGAAATAATGAGCAGGGCCATTCATACCATTCACCTTCTACAGAGTTCCTTCCTTCTTTCCTTCCTTCCTTCTAAAGAGGGGCCCAAGGTGGTCATCAGAATGCTAGGACCTTGACAGAAAGGATACTGGTTGCTTTATATTGTACCAGCAGGTTTTGTATTGGAACTTCTACACAAATGTTGGTTTATTCTTTGGGTGATGTTGATATTCCTCCTAATGTATAGGCTGGACATGCACATGGTAGGCATGTCATGAGTGAAGCCAGCTGGAGCTGGGAGTCAGACTAGATGGCCTGGGAGATCTCTTCTAACTTGCTCTGTTTCTATGCTTCTATGTGTGTCATCTGCACCGTTTCCCCAAGAGAAGAAAGGGAACAAGCAGTCAGTAGGATGATTGGTGTGAAGAACCTTAGGACTGCAGGCCAAACCAAGCCTTCCTGAGGACCTGATCCATCCTTTCATGGTTGTCAAGAAAGCCATGCCCTCTTTCCCTGCTGCTTTCTCCCAGCCACCCATTTGATTTTCTTCCAGATTTCACACAGTTTCTTTTCTACCTCAGAAGGGTTGCCATGCCTCTCTGGAGACTTAGTTATGGCAGCAAGCTCTTCACCACCAATATGTTAGCATTTTGGCACCACACCTTTGGTGCCTTAAGCCCCATCCTCTATCAGAAAGTGTTCCCCAGAAGCTTCCCTGAAATGGAATTCAGCACTTGGATTGGACAGTTCAGCACTTCTGATGAAAGGAGCAGTGGAAGAAGAAGCCTGCACTTCGCAAAGGAATATTCACCTGGACCTGGTTTCTCCTTTGCTTCAAGGAGGAACTTCACATGAGCACGAGAGCTGACCGTGAAACAGTCCTTCAGCCTAGACAGAAAAGAGCTGATGCCATCTAATTATTTTTAATTCCACCCAGATAAAACAACATCAAAAATTATACCCAAGTACAGTTCTGAATTGTTTACAGAACTAAAAATAAATGAGTGTTCATAGGTTTAGGGTTTTGTTTTTCTTAATTTAAAAAATATATATCAACTGTTCAGGTTGAATTAATGTGAGGGACATGAATATGTATTGGGCATGTTAATTCTTTGGGGTTTTGAAAATTCTTACAACCACATAATTAAATGAGTGCCTTTAGAAATACTGATAAAAACCATTGCCATTCAAATATCTATACAAGACAACAGGAACTGTAAGCTCTAGGCTTCGGAGATTACTTTGGCCACCAGCCAATATTTATCACAACATTTCCATCTGAGAAGATAAAATTTAATCATTTTTATTTAAATATAAATCAAAATTAATGCAGCTTCTTAAAAGGAGATGGCATAAACTAATCACAATATCTTTATTTTGGAGCCTCTTTGGCTCCATTGTTTGCATTCAAAGCTGAAATGCCAGCATTTATTGATCCTTTGGTACCTCTCTTCCCCTCATCCACCATCTTTGGGTTGTTTCTCCATTTTTCTACAGGGTGCATGAGGAAAGGGTGTTTGACCCAAATTCAGTTCTACCTCTGAATTTTGCCAAGATCAAAAGCTTTTCTCATGCTTTCATGTGCTGCCTCTCTGACTGGTGTTTCTGCCTGGAAATGGTGCATTAGGATTTCTCTGTCTTCAGAAAAATGCCTGCTTTTCTTTTGTTCCTGCAGTTCCTGAGCATGCCACATCTCAGGCATCTTCCCACTTTTTGGGTTATTGGGCACATTTGGAGTTTTGGGAGAGAGTTGTGGGCACACTCACAAGATGGCTACCAGGGGAGGTGGTCTTCCCTTTCATGGGATAGCTGGATTGGTCAAAAAAGCACTCATTTGCCTGAAAGAAGGCAATGTTTCCCCAAACCAAAGAGCAATATAGGGGTGGTGCCTGAGCTTCAAAACAGAAAAACCACACTTTTGAACCCCCAAAAAGGAACAAAATAAATTAAAACTTAAGAAATAACACAGAAATTCAAGGGGAAGATGTTCATACATATCACATTGAAGTCCCCAAGTCTAAGCATCCATGGCCAATGCCAAGCTCGAGAGCTGCTTATGCACCTTCTGTTGTGCACACCTGTACATACCTGGGAGCCTCCATGCTGCTAAGTCACCAGCTAAGCTGCCTGGTCCTGACCCTGCTGTCTCTTGACTGTGCCACCTCCCCATAAGAAGATGGGAACTTTAGGTGCTGCACTGGTCCATGTAGACTGGCATTGTTGACAATGATGGGCAGCAGCTCAGGTAGGACCCTTTCCCATCCCTACCTGGACATGGCTGGGATTTAATCTGGGACCTTCTGCATGCAAAGCAGGTGTCCCACCTGTGTCCTTCACACTCATTTCATCCCTTTGACCCAGAGACAAGGAATGGGGGTCAGCAGAAGACCATGACCTTCCACTGCCTCCTTTTCTCCTCTTTTACTTTGGAAAGAGGTGCCCTTCCCAGTCCATAGAGAGGCCCACCAGCACTGTTAAGAGCATCTGAACATAAGAAGAGCCATTCCTGATGGACCTAAGTCAGCATTTTGTTCTCACAATCAGTAGCACACAACTCACATGGGAGATCTACAATTAGGTTTTAACTGCAGATGCACTCGTTTGCTAATGTCCCTTGGTAATTGGCATGCAAGGACATGCTTCTATTACTCAAGGGGAAGCCAATCTACCTTATTGGTAGTGATGACTATTTCATCAATTCCTAGGAACTATTTGCAACTGGTGAAGAGTACAATGGACCAACCATTTTATACTTTTTCACTACATGCATGGCAGAATTTGTCAGAGAAAATCAGCTTGTATCCTTCCTTCCTTCCTTCCTTCCTTCCTTCCTTCCTTCATTCCGTTCTTTCTTTCACAATGCTAAGGTCGAAACCAAGTTGTAAAGGCTTTCCAATTTCTCAGCTGTATTTACTAATTCATTCATTTATTTTAAGTAATAGCTGTGGAATACTAACAGGCAATTTCTGAGCTCATGCTTCTTGACCTAAGGCTATGTGGGTATTAGCTGGTATAACCCGTTAGCTATTCAGAATAAGTGGGACACTTGGTTAGTTTCTCTGCTGAAGAAAAAAATACATAATAATGTTTATTTAAACTAGGAGATCTTAACACGCTGCTTCTTTCACACCATTTGAAAGGTTCCCACAAGCACGGCAGCCTTGAGATTCTCTCTTTAAAACAAAACAAAACAAAATCCAAGGTTTCATTTAGGAGCTGCACAAATTGGAGATTAAATTCCAGAAGCCACTTTCAGTGTGTGTATGTGCATGAGAGACAGAGAGGGGGGAGAGAGAGAGAGAGAGAGAACAAATACTAATTAAATGGACTAATTTAACTTGGCAGCTATTTTAAAGGTTGCCTTCAGAACTGATAATAAGAATGGAATTTGAATTTATGGTGACAGTAAATTACATGGGAGAGTTACATGGATGAGACCATTGGCTTGATTCTTTTTCATATGGGCCTTTTATGCTTCTTACACAGCATTACACTAAACAGAAGTGATGCACCAAAGTGGGGATGTTAGAACAACCTCTTAAATTGTCTGGAGACTTTGCTCAGATTTGCAACTTCAAGTTTTGTTGGAAGGGAGGATAAAGTCCAAAACAAGCTTCAAAGTCCTGCTTCTGTATACATTCAAATGTTCATTGCTACCCCCTTCAATGAGAAGCATGTGTTGCTGGTCCTTAGACCTCATAAGAACCAGATATTGGCAGCCTTGAACCATAATTCCATAAACTGAACCTTTCCTTTTGCCCAACCTAAATTATTCAATTTCAGCGATGCAATCCACCAACTCAATTCAGATTCAGTAAGCCTTACCATAGATTCTTTGAAATCAATGAGATTTCACTTAGTCATGGCTCACGTAAGTCTCATGGGTTGCAGTAGGTCTCTTCTAAAGATGGCGAAGTCTGAATTCAACCTGCAGTTTGACTACATGAGATGAGAGGGTCTCTTTTCTCAGCATGATGAAATCTGGGCCCATCTCAGTGTTTCATTCTAGCCACCACCTAGTGCAACTAATAGTTGCTAGAGATACCACTGAGGGTTGAATCTGATGGCACTCTTCATTCATGGGAGCAGTCAGCTAGTCTGAACAGTGTGATGTATGAGGGACGCTCTTGCATACACCAGCTGAAGCAGCTCTTGCCATCGGCAATCCAGTTGCGATCAGGAGCATCTAGACTCCCTTGGGGGCTGGGGTGGGGGGTGTCATGCATGAGCCATCTTTAACTGCTGGATCCCTAGAACAAACCAAACAGACCCAGCAAGGCATTGTGAACTATCCTACTCTTGGGTCTGTCCTCCTTTTTTGATATTTCCTTAACCTATTTTTTCTTCTCCCAGCCACCCCTATGTGCGTGCATGTGGCTCTGTGTGTGTGTTTCCCTGCAACTGATTCCAGAGGATGGAAGGTCATAATAAGACCTCCCTGGCTGTCCACAAAGGTCAACATTAAGAGATTGCCCATTTCCATTTTAGGCAGCTTTGGCAGAGCTGATATCATATACACTCTTAGGCATGCAATGCAAATCGCATTCCAACAAGCTAATTATAGGATAAATGCCGTCACTTAACTAGGCAGCAAGCATGTCCGCTCAGCATGGAGCTATCATATTATATACATTTGCTGTCTGCAGTGTAATTAACAGGATGAAAATATTACTGCCAGACACCATAAAAAAATTAACACATTATCTTAATTGTCTTTTCAGCTCAGGTAGTGCTGATTACCATTTCAAAAAAAAAAAAAAAAAGGTTCTGTCTTATGCACCAGTTCCCCCCCTTTCTTTTTTCTTTCTCTTTCTTTCTCCTTTTGCTGAAGATGCTGTTAATCCTCCTTTCACCCTTTGATCAGTTCTTTTGATACTGTCGGACACTGAGGCCTCCGTTTTTCCTTTTGAACTCTTCTTATAAAACTATTACTGAGATCTACTGGCTTGGAACTAGGGCCTGTAACAAATGTACTTAATGTCTCTTTCCCTCTCTCTCTCTCTCTCTCTCTCTCTGTGTGTGTGCAGAAATTGAATGGAGTTACAAAAAGTTCTTGTGTGGATTTAATATTTATTAAATAGTCACCTTTTTCGGTTAAGATGTTTCCCTGTATGAGAAACGGAATATTGAGCAGATCATCTAGATCATCTAGATTAACTTTGAGTGCTTTGAACCAGATGTGGGTAGACTTCAGCTTGGTGGGATTGATTTCTTCTTTTATTTTTCCTCCAGTGTCCCAGGGGCCATCAGCTGCAGCCAAGTGCAAAATGGTGACTCAGAAAAAGGAGCGTATTTACTGTCTGAGTGGATGTCACTTGGAGAAGAGTGACCTGCACGCACAAGTTTGATTTCTAACTAGGATTATCCTTGTGTAAACACTGGAAACTAGTAGAAACTCTGCAACCAGGAGAAAATATGGCAGTCGGGTTGGTCTCTGGATCATCATGGAGAGACCCTGTATCCCCAATAGTGAAATATCATTTGCTCACCCTTCCCTACCTTTGAATTCTGAGAGGGAGGAAAAAAGAGGATATGTAGAACATTCCAGGTCCATCTAGAAGATTTCCCAGGAAGGCCTGTGGGACTGTATTGTTAGGGCTGCATTTTCTCCTCTTTAAGTCAAAGATGCAAAGTCTTTTGTCTGGAGGTTGCTCCATAGGGATTAACAATAAAACAGATCTATTATTATTATTATTATTATTTGGACATGTTTGCAATGATCCCTGAATCATCTTAATCCACCATCAGCAGAAAAAGCAAAACCAAACTCACACTTAAAACAAAGAAATAACTGCCTGTTGCTTGCAGAAGGGAATGGGGAAATGGCTGTTTGGTATTTAGCTCAATGTTGACAGCAGGACCAGCACACATGGCTAACAGATCGTCTATGTGTTTTCCACTCTGGAAGGTGTCTTCCATGCCCATCAGGAGTTTAGCGTCTGATCAGTCTGCTGAGTGATTGCTTTGAGATCTTGAGATGTGGGGAAAACACCAGAATGACGACCCGTGTCAATATCCTGAAGCAGGAGCTTCTCTGTCTGCAAGGGTGGGTGCTTGGAATGCACTGGCACACTTTCGAATGTGCTTCCTTTTTTACTTTCCCATGCCCATGCCCATTTCTTGGAATTCCAATTGTCTTGAAAACATACCTGATTCCATTAAGACATATTTGTTAGAATTTGCTGTTTAATTGTCTCTTTTGCTGCCTCCCCCAACATGACAAGAACCCCGTCTAATTGGAGAAGAGAGGAAGAATATCTGGGAACGTATTTTAGAAATCTACAGAAATCTGTAGCAAATCCACATTTGGTCTGCCATATTTCATTCTGGTTGCTCTGATTTTTCTCTCCTTTCCCCTTTTCTTTCTCTGCACAGCTTGCAAGCTTCTAAATCAACCCAGTTCTCCAGCTGGAGATTCCGGCCCACCTCGGATATGTCACTTAAAAATTCATGGGTGCAAAAATGGTGGCAAGACTTAGGGTGAAGCTGCATATCATGTGAAATGCATCATTAGCAATTAACCCTGCAATGGAGCAAGACACAAGGCAAGGAGTGGGAGATTTTCACTGGGATCACAGCCTTGAAAAAAGTCTCCATTGGTGCCAATAGGAGCATTTTCTGTCCAAGGCATGGGCAGGATCCCATGGGAAGGATTTTGGGGAGGGTAGAATTCTCTCTCTCCCTTTTTATTTATACTTGACCACATGAAAAATAATTGTGCAACTTCCCTCTCTCCACAAGGCCATAAGAAGAGCCATGGTGGATCAGGCCAAAGGTCTGTCTAGGCCAGAAATCCCAACAACACACCTTGTTTCCCTCAGAGCATTTGTATGCAACCACAGGGGTATGCAACCCTGGACTCTGAAAAGGGATTCTCATTGGCCATATAATAAGATAAAAACCCAATAAAGAAATAAATCAACCCATGGGTTCCATTTAGCCAAGATGACTAACAGACATCTTCCTGTGTGTGTGTGGGAAGGGAGCTTTTTTCCCTTGAAGATTCCCTGGTTGAAACTTCCCCTTCCTTTCTAAAAATTATTCTATAGGAGTGAAAGGATGATGGCCTAGAATAAGAAATATACAGTCTGTAAAAAGGAATGGCAGCCTTGATAACTAGGTGTGTGTGTGGTGGGGGAATACTATGAGCAATCGCCCTCAGATTTCGGATTTGACTGATTATGTGGATCTGGAGCGGAATATTCTGTTTTCCTTGAGGAATACCCCCATTAGCCTAATGCAGTCTTCCGATGGGGGCGGTGTGGGTGATGTGTGGAGGACCTTCAAGTGTGGTCCAGCCCCGGTGGTCCAGGTTTGGTCCAAGTACATAAGCTGAAGACTTCTGGTCTGTTGTTTTTAACCATATAACCTTAGACAGACCTTCTCATCCATCTGCAAAAGGCTGCTTCATTGTAAGCTTTCTCCCTCTCTCTCTCTCTCTCTCTCTCTTTCTGTGCCTTAATTCAAGCATACACAAGTGCAACAGATACTATGGATGAAGCTTCTGCCTGGCCTCTGGGAGCTCTTCTCATTCTGACAGAGTTATTCAAAAACTTGCTTAAGGTTTCGAGCTGGAAGAATATTTCTCTTCATATTATGTTTGAACCCGTTCGAGTAAAACGCTCTGAAACATAATTTGTGACAGGCCTTGGCTTTGAAGATCTATCAGTCACATCAACTGTACTGCGGGCATGTCAAGCAGCCAGAGGGAGAGGGAAGGAGGGGGAAAGAGCAAGCACATCAATCATGTTCGAAAGAGTGCAGGTCATAGCTGAGACAGTGCTTGCTTCTATCAACCTGTCTGCTCCCGTAGTAGCCTTCTCAGCCCTTGGAGTGAGGAGAACCAACAGCAAAGTACTCATAGAGGATCTCTCATGGATGGTCAGGGAAAGGGCCCTGGTTCAGTCAGAGAGTGCAGGCTTGTCATGGAAAAGGTCAGAACTGCACTTGTAGGGTCTCCAACCAACACATGCTCACACAGATGCCTTCATGAGTCAAAGCAATGTCCTGAAATTGCAATTATTGCTGCATTTCTATAGCACCTGCAAGTCAGAACTCTTGGGGTGGTTCACAAAGATCAGAAAATGTAACATTGAGAACTTGAACGTACAAAATCATAATTTAAAAATGCCCCAAAGCCTTTACACTGAGATAGTGGGACCAGATAAAGCTAATGGCATCAAAATCCTGCTATCAAAGGCCTGAGAATAATGGTCAGCCTCAGTGGGTACATCATCCCACAAGTCACGGGGCTACCACTGAGAAGCCTCCTCCCTTTTTGTCAGAGGAGGCACTCAGAAGAGGACCTTATGTACTGACAGCAACATACAGACCGGTTCATGCCAGGAAAGATGCTTGATGAGGTATTGAGATCTCAAGCCTTGTAAGTCTTTATAGGTCAAAACTGGAACCCAGAATCTCGCTTGGAAATGTACAGGCAGCCTGATCATGCAGGCCAGAATTGGTGCCATATGTCCTGATTTCTAGTCCCCATTGTCAATCTGGCCGTTCAGTTTTGCTCCATCGGCAGTTTCCAACCACCATCAAAAGCAGCCCAGAAAGAATATTGCAATACTCTATACTGGAGTTTATCAGAGCATGGACCACTGAGGCCAACTCATCCCTGACTGGACAAGGGCGTTATTGGACCACAGGAGCTGGGTGAAGGCGTTCCTGGCTACTAAGCTCCCCTGAGTGTCAAGTGACAATGATGGCTCCAAGAGAACACCCAAACTACAGTGTGCTTCTTCAACCACATTCAAAACAGTCTGAACACTATTCGGCTACTCAGAAGAACCATCTACCTGCAGCATCTCAGTGTTGTATTAGGAAAGTGCTGACAAATTGCATCCATTAGTCTAAGTCATGTACAAAAATGCACATACACATTAAAATTATGCACACTTTAATTATCTTCACAGTTTGGAATGAACTGATTATACAAAAAGAAAAATGAGAAAAGAACAGGCAGTGAAATCGAAAAATACTTCCACTGTGGATAATATAGGATTAACCAGCCGTGGATCAACCTGGAGCTGGTTTTTGTGTGGAAGGATTGTGGACTTTCTCCAGTGTGCCACATCCCTGGCTTCAAGAATCTACTTTTTTGCCACCAGCTGCTCTTGCTCCGCCTCCTCTGCCTTGCCATTTCTACTGCTTGCTTACCTGTCAGGCAAGAGACACTGAGCCAGTGGGCACTGACATCAGCTTTCACTTCTCACCCTTCCTGTTACCTGGTCAAGAGTGAGAATCGGGTGAACAAGGAGAATGGAATGAGGGAAAGAAGGAGCAAATCCAGTGGTGGACTTGTCCGTTGACTCTGCTGGGTTGCAGCCCTTGTCCAACAATCCCTGCCCTTGAGGGCAACCTTGTCCATGGGGGCTAAGATGGCCCACAAAGACCATGAGATGATAGGAAGAGGTGACTTATTTGCTTCCCACCCTCTACTCTGGCTAGGAAGAGGTGGTAAGCTAGGTCTCCATGTGAATAATGCTTGTTTGCTGGATGAGTAGAGAGAGCCAGCAAGCAACTAGGTGGTGGCATTAAGTGTTCTTTTTAAAACCACCACTGTTGTCTTGGGCAGATTGAGAGAGAGTGACCTAGTGGGTTGATTGGTGTAGAGGAGGAACGACTTCAAGGGCCTCTTCTCTTTGGGATCCTGGTGGAGTGTGGGCCCTTTACATGTTCCCAGCAATGACTACCAGCTTTCAGAAGAAGTTCCCATCTTATCTTCTAGAATATCCACCATTCCTGCATGTCAATGACCCTAACTTGTCTACCATGTCCTGGCGCATTCTTCTGTAGATGGTATGGAATCTGGGATGTTGGAGTGCAATGGGGTAGTCTGTAGGGGAATGAGTCTGAACTGTCTGTTCAGTGACTCAAACTAATCTTCATGGGTTTTAGTCCAGATCTTAGCCGAATAATTGCCTGCTTATAAGAGGCTATGCACAGAGAGGCTGTCTAATGCAGTTTCATTCTTCTGAACGTAAATCCATTTTTATTAAAATAAATGTTTCCTCTCCGGACTGCAAAAAACACTTGACCTTCTAAGAGGGAAGAGGCAGGGCTTGCTCAGGGCTCTCATATCTATAAAAATCTTTATGAGTAGAAAGTGGTCTTAATCCTGAAAGCTTTCCGACCCCCATATTGTTCAGAAAATCAATGATGGGGAAAAATTAAGAGGAGCTGCTTGTAAGAGAACCTGTCATCTCCTGTGACACATCCTATGTCAGTCCTTGTCTGACATGGTGATGAGATGGGATCCCAAGGAGGGTGGGAGGCATGAAACAAGACACCTGCCATTGCAAATCGGCTTGCAGGACTGTTCAGGCTGATTCTCATGACTTCCTGGCTGGCAGGAGGTGACAGAGGATCTGGGAGTCACCTAGCTGGGGTTGATATGAAGTTCAGAACATCTAGATGGCACTTGGTGGGGGACATCTGAGCTGCATTCTGTTTATGGGCATCCTATTGTACACGCTTCCATTTGAAGTGGTCCTCTCTTGGAATGGCTGTCCTGTTCAAGTCTGTTTTTTTAAAAAAAGAACAAGTTAGAAGGAGGAAGAGGAATGGGGACCTTGCAGCTCGACTTTGTAGCACCTTGTGTACTCTCCCCACTGTGGCAGAGCCATTTTTATGTGTCTCTTACGAGCATTTCACTATGGTGGGAGGAATTTTATTTCTGTTTCAAAGGTAGTAATTACTTCTAAATTATGCATTAGCAAATGCAGACCTGGTCCTCTTTTTCCCCAGCTTTGGTCATGCATCTTCCCCTTTTTATGATGAGTCTGTGTCTACTTCAATCTGAGTTCCAAATCCCCCAAAGTGGAGGGTGGTAAGGCTCATTGACAGAGCACCTGCCTTCCATGGAGAAGGTCCCAGCCTTGATTCCTCACATCTTCGGTTTCAGGTTTCCCTGGGAGCAGAGGACTTATTTCTGCATGAGACCCCAGAGAGTCAGTGCAGTCTGAGCAGGCCATACTGGGCTAAATGGACCAATGGGCCGATGCCATATAAGGCAGCGCCAGACATTCCTGCAATGGTTCCACAAGTGACAACCCTGTTGCTTTCAATGCAGAACTCTGGTACACTGGTCTCTCCTGTGATCAACATAGCGATGCTTGGCTGAGGAGGATGTCAAAACAGCTCTGGCAGAAAGCGAGTTGCCCTTTCAAGGCCCAAGGGATGCCAGGCCTTCAAGGTGTCTCCTGCAGTCACAATGAGCTCCTGTCCTGGTCTCCTTCATTAAAGCCAGGTAGCATCTGCTTGAGCCGGTGGGAGCATATGACCCAAAGGCCTCGCCTCAGGAGCTCAAGTGGAAAGAGAGAGGATTGCTGTGCAGAGCATTCTGAAGCAACTATAAAGGAAGCAGCTTCCTAGGAAGGTGTCCGCTCCTCAGAGAACTCCCCAAGGGGCCCTCCAAATGTATGGGCTCTTTTGTGTGTGTGTGTTTTTGCTTTGCGAGCCTTGTTTGAATAAACAGCCTGGAGAACAGGGGGCTTTTATGTAAAGGCCTTTACTTTGTGTTAGATTTCTAAAATAAATAACCGGCCCGCTTTCTTCCCTTTCCTTCGAAAAAAAAAGGGGGGGGATTTCATTATTTTTCCTCCTGCCTCAAGTCTCCTGTTGTTTGTGCAAAGCACTTTGAAATTGGGCTAAGCTGCAGTTCCAAGTGCACCCTGGGGATCCATGGAATTTTTTTCTCTCTCTCTTCCTTTTGGTTTGGAATATGAACCATAAAGATTGGGAAGGTGCTCAGTGGGTCCTGTGTCACAACAGGAATACAGCAAAAATGATCTTTGCACTTCTTATTGCTTGCTTTAGAAAACAACAGCAGCAGCACCAGAATAGTGTAAGAAATTATGTAGAATCTATCAATGCGCAGATGCATCGTGGCATAGAGATTTGCATTGTGTGTACATGGTTTCAATCCACATGACACATTTTTATTTTTTCTGGGGTTCTAAACACTTCCCTCCTCCAGATTTCTTAGCCACTTTCTTTGGGCTTAGAGAACCATTGCACCCATTATGTATTAACCTCAGGCATTAAACTGAGGTTTCTCTCTGGCAGCATGTCACTCTGCCTCTGAGATATTTTGTGAATTCTCCTCCAGGCTGGAAAAACTGCCTCCTTGAATGTACAGCAGATTTTTGAATACTTCTCAGGTGTGTATTGACCATACTAAAGGACCATACTTCCTATGTGTATCAACATAGATCCTGGATTTTTCACCTAGCAGTGTTCTTTGGCTACCTCTGCCAAGGGAGGTATAACAGCTGTTTACAAGTAAAAGGGCCTTTTTGGTGTTGTCACCCTAGTGGCTCACCCAGAGAAACCCACCTCCTATTTCCTGCAATACCTTCTCAGACTCCAGCAGACTATACTTTCCCTGACTGTATAAATCAGAGAAAATTTCATTGTTAGTTGTGCTCTGTTGCTGTTGTTATTCACCCTTTCATTTTACTATATTTCAAAAAGGATCTTTGATGTGGTTTTCATGCCCTGTTATATCTTGCAATTTTTGCCTTCGATTGCTTTGTTTTGAATTGGTTTGTTTTTATCCTTTGAACCACCTAAATAGTGTTTTCTGCTACAGAAGCTCTCAAATAACATACCTGGGATAAGGTTGCATTCCCATGCAGGTTTAGAAGTCTTAGAACTTCCAGCATTCCCCAGTCTTCCAATTTGCACCCTAAATAACTCTTTGTGCATATCATTGTACACCCTTCCTCCCTTGCAGGGGGGACTCACCTTAGTCTGGGTGATGGGAAAGTTCTGATTCCTGTTGGGCATTTTTTCGGCGCAAAGACATCCTTTTCATCCATGGGAATACTCGCAACTCCAGAGCACATCACCGGGGCTGAGCCTTTGCGTGCAAACTGCATTCCTACAAATGTTTCCAATTTGGGTGATCAAAGGACTGCAGCAAACAGACTCCCTTACTTACAGTGATGTGTCTGGATCAAAGGTTAACATTTTATGTATGGAATATTCATTTCTTGTATCAGTTTAGCACCCCGCCTACGGTCTTGTTGGGACCAAAGGAGATGCTATCCTTTTTATATAAAAGGATAAAAAGGGAAACCATCCTTCTCCTCTTTGCCCAGAGTGAGGGATTCTAACAGTGTATGATTCTTGGACAGGTTCAAGTGAAAGGTGGCCAGTAAAACAGAAAAGATGAGTTTAGGAAAACCTTCTCAAAGTGATACTGGCTATTTCAGAAAATGAAGAGTGACTGTGGATGCACCATGGAGTCATTCCTTCTTATGTTCAACCTGATGAAATGCAGAAATGCAGAGTGGAGGGAAGGCTTTTGCTACATTTGGAGGGGGAATCTCATATATGCCGGAAGCCTTGCTAGAACCTTTTCTCCTGCAGGGTTTGGAAGGTCCTGATCAAGTCCAGATGAGGGTCATGATGGAACCAAAGGGTTATATGAGGGCTGGGGCGCCTCTGGACCATGGAGCAATTGGGCTTCCAATTCAGCAAGTTCCTGAAGACTCATGTGAGGTCCCTTGTCCTTCTTGCAAGCCCTACTGTCTGGAGACCTCAAGGAGTTTAAGGAAGAAGTTGGTTGAAGAACAGTCCCCATTGTTATCTCCAAACTTTGCTTAGGAGAACAGAGACCTTGTAGGAAGAAGCTCATGTAGTCTTCAGTTTTGGGGAGGTATTCCAGAACAGAGGTACAGCCGCTTCTTCACATGTGGGAAGGTCTTAGGTTTAATATCTAGGTAGTGCAGAGAAAGACTTCTGTTTGGCTCCTCCATTTTGCCTTTTGAGCAGCCCATTTTATCTCCATTCCCAACCACAAACAGAGTGTGCTCCCCAAAAGTTTCTCCAAAAGGGAATTCAGCCTTCAAACTGAAAGAGATTCAACATCCAAGATGTAGTGAAAACTAGGCAAGATTGACCAATGGTCCTAAGCAGTATTGCGAAGAAGCTCCTTGGGAGCAGCACCTCTTTGGTTCACAAAGTTGGCCTTGATGATGAGAAAGCCAGCTGAAATCCAGGGAGCAAAGCCCAGAGAATCCAGTGGATTCCCACCCCCAAAACAGATTCCTCGTGCGTCCCTAGACCCAGGCTTCATTTCACTGATCTTGGTAAGTGAGAACTTGGCTACCATTGCTAGGGAAGTAGCTATGGAGTATGGCAAATATTATTACGGATGTGAATCCCCCAACAATCTCAGATTCCTGTGAATTCAAGGCCTGCCTATGCTGCAAGCGGACAGCAGTTTCTTATTGCATTCAGTGCTTAGTGCCGTGGGTTTCCTAAAGAATTCTTGGAACTGTGTCCCATCCAAGTACTAAAGATTCTCCACTAGAAGAGGCCCAGCCCCCATCCTGGAGCTTTCTTTACTGATTAGACTTGCTTAGGTTAGACCTTGCATTTGACTCTGTTGCATGGAAGAGCTTGGTAAACAAAAGAAGATAAGAAGAGCCCAGCTAGATTAGACCAGAGGTCCAGCATCCTGTTTACATTAACAGGGAACCAGATGCTTTGAGGAAGCTCACAAGCAGGACACAAAGAGAGTAGCCCTCGCTCGTTGATAATCCCCAGCAACCTGGACGTGGAGGCTGCCTAAAGCCATAGCAAATACCAACCATGGACAGATGTTCAGAGGCCTAGGACTCTGGCAAACAAGGCTGTGGATTCAGGGAGTGTGGGTCACTCCATTTGTAGATGGGTGGGGCCTCAGACCCAGACCCAAATCCTGACCCTGGGTTCCTAGTCCAGCCATCCAAGAGTCCCAGGAGGCCACACCTCACTTTTCTAGCTCCACCCACTTTCCCCTGACCACCCCCCAGGCATTGTCCCATTCATTGCTGGGAACATAAGCTAATATACACTGGTATTTACATCTCCACCCTGTCAGCCTTCAGCCCTGCCACTTCTTGAATGCAGATTTTCCAGAACGGAATTTGACTCTCTGTTGGAAAAACATTCCACATCCCTGACATAGGGTGAGGGTGGGCTGCCTTAGGCTTTGTCACTTTAATATTTATTTATTTATTTATTTATTTCATTTTATACCTCCTCATAGCTGAGGCTCTCCAGGTACTATACAAAAGGTAAAAACACACAAACAAGAGGGAAAAAAGAATAAAAAACAGTAAAGCCACAGAAATTGCAACTGAGTCAGCAGAGACATATAGCAGTAGTAGAGAATAGACCAGAATGAGAAAACTAATGTTAAAGAATTGGGCAAATAAAAAGGTCTTCATCTGGCACCAAAAAGAGCAAAGTAGGTACCGGGTACACTGCTCTGGGCAGGTCATTCTAAAACCAAAAAGCCTCTTCCTGCTACTAGCAACCTCACTGCCTCACCCCCTTTGGATGGAGCTCCAGGAGAAGCATCTCCAACGATGGCCGCAGGGCCTGGATAGGTACAGAACCTGGCCCCAGGCTGTTTAAGGCTTTGAATGCTAATACTTGCACTTTGAATCAGGCCCGAACTTCAACTTGCAGCCGGTGCAGCTGGAAGACAACCAGCATAATGTGTTCTTCTGAGCCAGTCCTCACTAGCAATCTTGCTGCCCAGTTCTGGATCCATTGACGTCTCTGGACCTAAATCCTAGGACAGACTCCCCATGCGTAGGGCATTATTATGAAATCCTGATTTGAAGGAAGGGGTGAGACAGCCACAAATATTACAGAGAGATCCACCTCCCTTTTTAAGCCATAAGAGCTGTTTGCCCTCACCCTATCTTGTGCATTTCTCTGATTTGATGCTTCGGTAGCTCCCCGGCTTGCCCTCCCTCCCCTTTGACCGCGGAGTCCTGGACTCTGCTTTATGCAGACTTTTTCCCTTGGCACTAGTCATCTGCACAGATTCAGGATTTGGAATGGAGTCATCTTCTAACAACTCGCCTTTCCAGCCTGAAACGATTCCATTTCCTCTCTGTTTTTCCAAGCAATTCAAAGATTAGTAACACTGTAAAACATCTAAAAGGGATACTGGAAGTTTCCTCCTGCTTCAAGTGTTGTGTTATGTTATCTTTGGAATAATTTTCTGGTCCCACTGGTGTACGATAGCAAGTTATTATGTCATGGAGCTTATTAGGATACCCAGGGGAAACATTAATTCTTCCTGACATCATACTGCATTTTTCAATAAATCAAGTTACTTTTTAATGTAAGGAATTTGATGAAAGTAAAATGGGATCAGGTTCTATTTGTGAATGTAATGTGGGCATGAATTTGAGCCTCCAGGAGAAGGGCCTGAAGCCCTGAATTTTGGCAATTTTCTGTATGGAGACTGGGGTGGTGGAGGGATAAAAAATGTAACAGTGATTATAATTTTAATAATACAACTATGGAGTAAGTGCTTGTGGGTTTTTTCTTTTTTTGAAAACTGACCATTGTTGGTGGGGCATTTGTAAAGTTTGATGATGATGATGAAGATTAATTGCAGTACATCTACATCCCATCTTTTTTTGTCTGGTGAGGAACCCAACGTGATTTTCCTAGCTTCTTTTTCACCCTCACAACAACAACCCTGTGAGGTAGGCTAGGCTGAGAATGAGTGATCTCCAAGTCTCACCACCACATATTGCTGGCCTCCAGAAATTATGACCAATTATCACTCTGCCCTTACTTCAGCTGACATGAATTGCCAGAGCTCTGATCAGTATTATTTTGGTAATCCATCAAAGTTTAAATCATTAGTCAGGAATCTGATGAAAAAACAAACAAACAAACAGACAAAATCAAACCCAGTTAGACTTAGATTTGCTAAGGATTGATAAAGTCTAATCCTTCCACCTCAAAGCTGAGGAGTTTGTTTTTGTTGACAAATACAGCTGTAAAATAACTATTTACCACAAAACCCCAGAAATATTAAGAATGCATAACAGGGCAATGCTTTTGTTTTTATGTCTCTGCTCTCCAGATGCATGTTTAAAAATCTCGCTCTGGGTGCAAAGGTTTTTTTTAAAGGATTGAGGTTGCACAAAGTCTTACAGCAGAAACAGTGTTGCTGCCATCAGCTTGCAGCTTCATTTTGATTTGCCTAAGACTGGTTACTTCACTTTCTCACACGATGACTGTGCGTGTTTTGCTACCCTGGCTCCTCAGTATGATGCAAAATGCCTGTTAAAGTAATGGTGACTTCATCTGTATGTTGGGGTTGTTGTTCTCCCTCTGGCTCACATTCTGTTGCATAGCTGACACATAAGTAGACGTCTAGTTAGTCTGCCTGGCACATGGTCAAAATTTGCCTAGTGAAAAAAGTCACCAAATTTCAGCCTCCTGGCTTTTTGGTTCTCCTTCTATACATCAAAATGTGCCTGAATAAAATGAACCCCAAATTACTCAGGAACGGTTTTGCAGGGCACTGTTCTTCCCCAAACAACAGGTCCCAAACAAAGGCATGAAACAAAGTTAAGTACTGGTTATCTTAGCCACTTAATCTCTTTTGAATGACAGAGTCCAAGGAAAAGAGGTCAGTTGAAGGAAGCTTTTTCTGCTGTTTTAAAGTTTGTAGGCCAAACTATTGCTATGAAGCTTCAATGTCATTATTTTATGCATATTTTATTGTTATTCCTTGCTCCAGGTAAGATGAAGTCTTATATTACCTGTCTAGTTGAAATCATTCTTACACTGATGGAAAGCTCCTGCAAATGGCATTCAGCCAGATAATGGCCTTTTCATATGCTTTCATTTACTTTGCCTAAGGCACATTCATCCGGGGTCAAAAATAACCCCGTTTGAGAGTAATGCTCGGGTTTATAAAGATTCAGGGTGAAGGTTATGATACATGTATGAGAGAAGCATCCACATTAGCAATGCATTTTCCTTCGTTCTTTCCTTGCAGTGCAATTTATAGATCAATGATGACTTATAGGGCATTTGAAAACAAATGGTTTTAGGGCCACCAAAGAAGCAGTAGGTGAAAATCTCATTGGTGGTGGTGAGGAAGAGCAGAAGACACTGGGGCAACGTCCTCCTGGGTTTCTGCTTGAAAAGCAAGGCAGGGTGACAAGCAATAGAAGCTGGAGACTTATGGAGGGAGGAGGTCCATTGAGGACCACAGACATGGAGGAGGCACTGAGGTTTATTTGTCATGAGCATGGCTTTCACATTTTGCTCCTGCAAAATGTGGCAGCTAATTAATAACTGGGACCAGAAGTTCTGAACATCAGCATGGGTCTTTTCAGTGGTCCACCCAATTGTGGACTGGTCTCTCCACTGAGGCCCAGTTGGTGCCAACGTTGTCATCTTTTCAACTTCAGAATAAAACTTCTCTAAATCCCAGGCATTTGATGGTATTTAATTGGCATATGTTTGGTTCTGTCAGCTCTTTTTAATTAGGTCTAGTTTTTAATGCAATTGTTTTAGATGTTAAGCTGCTTGATTTTCTTGTTTTTCCTCTTTTTGTATAGTGGGAATCTTCATTGTTTTAATTTGTGTGCTAGAATTTCATATTGTGTCTTACCACACTGGTATTTTTACTGTATCTTATGTATTTGATCCATTGTTGTGAAGTAGCCAGAGATCCTCAGTGAGTGGGCAATAAATAACTAAATAAACAAAACACCAAGGTCAGCATCTTTGCTTCATAACAAAGGGGAGAGGAGATGTCCAAAGTTCACCTTCTGGGGATGCACGTTTCAGAGCCATCCCTCTGGGGAAGATGATCCCCCCCTCACTCCACCTCCAGTGCCGTTCCAAACCAGCACAGTGAAAAGAGTTGCCCACAATCATGGATCATCATGTACTTTTTAACAAGAAGGAGTAGAATATTCTGCGCCCTTTGCTTTGCCCCCTTGTGATGGCATCTTCAGTTGCTCATCAACAGCTCTGCAAAGCACGCCATGGTGAGCTTTCTCTGGCTGTCTTCTCTCTGTCTCTGTCTCTGGCTCTCTGGCTCTCTGGGTCTCTCTCTGTCTCTCTGTCTCTCTGTCTCTCTCTCTCTGTCTCTCTCTCTCTCTCTCTCTCCTGTTTTAATCTCAGAAGTCCAACAGTGATGATGAAGGTAGCTGTGACATTTGCAATTTTCCATGCACCAGCCCATTCCATTTTCTTCCCTGGTGCCTTTAACATGGTAGAGTGAGCCTCCAGCACTGACAATAATTATCGCCTGAATAAAATGAAAAGGGGAATATGAACAAAGCTTTGGTGTAATTGCCTCTCTTATTATTTGCTAACAGTTAGTTATTCAGTCGTAGGGTGAAATAAAATAAAATCAAAATCAAGAAATTATACAGTGATGGGTTGACAATAGGAAGAGAGCTAAATTTCCAGAACTGTGATATTTGTGATTAGTGGCCTTTTAAAAGCCTTTCATTCATATTTGGATTAAACAACCAGAACATTAAAGTGAAATATAAATGTAGCCTTGGTCCATATCCCACCAGTATTGATTTTTCACTCATACAGTAGTTGCCACTTTCAGGAGTAGTGAAAGGCTGCAAACTCCGGCAAGGTGTCAATATGTATAGCAATCTGACAGTCCGTCCATCTGTCTCTCAGCCTGTCTGTCTGTCTCTTGGTCTGTCTGTCTATTTCTGGAAAACAGAGCTCCAATACTTTCCATCTTCCTGGCCTAAGTGCATGTGCTTAATGTAGGATTTACACCTTGTTGCCATCCAGATGTTACTATCAGCTAGGGCTGATGGGAGTTGTAGGAAGAGGGTGCTGTTGCTTTCATCTTCTGGACAACTGATTGGCCAGAAAAGACTGCTGGACTGCTAGGTCCTTGGTTTGATCCAGAATGACTCATGTTCTTACACCATTCTTCCATTTGCACATGGATGGTCAATTCCAGAATGGATTCTGGGAGATTAGTGTTTGATCCCTTGGCATTTTACATGCCTCCTATTATATCTATTAATTGGTTAGAGTTGCATACCACCGATCTGTAAAAGGTCCTCAACACCACTACCACCACCCAACCACAAAATATCCACACCACAATAGCTATAAATAACAGAGTCATAACCATTTTGAACATGTCTACAGAATTAACAGACATTAATGAGCTTAATCAGTAGTCAAAGCAACAGATTAAAGAGTGAATTCCTTCTAGGAGAGGAAGATCTTAATCTGGCTTCTAATGAAGATAGAAACTAGATTTCCCTAGATTTCTAGATTTCCCTAGAAAGGCATTCCAATGACTATGGGACACTTCAGTGAAGTCCCCGTCCTTGGTATCTGCCTGTGGACCCATTGAGGATAGCAGAGAAGAACCCCCAAATATGATCTTAGCAACTGGATGGCACATATAGGAGAATACCAACAAACCAGCAGCATGGTCGTCCAGAATCTAGTGAAATGGCCAGAATTCCCATGTGGCTTCGATGGAATGTGACTATGACCATAGATACATTTGTTCTGAACAGAAGCTTCGACAATGTACCAAACCATCAGTCTTGCTCTGTTCAGATGTGGATTCCATACTTCACTCTGGTTTTAATTATTATTGTTGTTTGTTAAATCTTCATTACAATCAGTCAAAAGTTCTGGCTTTCAAGACATGAATTGGAATGGGGGGGGGGATGTTGGTGTCATAATTATCTAATGCAACCAGTCCAGAAATCAGATTAGTAATTAGCTGAACCAAACTGATTGGTGTGACTTTCCAAATACGTCCCTTTAATGTTGAACATTTACTTTGTGCTTGAAGGATTTGTTTGTATGTTTCCTGTGTGTGTGATGAGAGCTTTTCTATAATTAGCTCCTGGGGGACAGCATATTCTTAACAGTTAAGGCATAACTGCGACTTATGAGATGTGAAAAGGCTCGGCTTGGCTTTTGTTGCTGCTTAATTGTATGCAACAAGTATGGGAAGCCACTTGGTTGCAACAAAGATAAAAGCTTTCACAAATAAGGAAAAGAATTTTGTACCATGGTGATACAAGGACAACATTGTGTGTGCATGTAAGAAAGAGAGTATAAGATAAACAAAGAGTAGCTATGGATCTAAATGGTTTGCAAACCAAAGTACAACCAATGCCAAGTTCAGGATGCATGCATAAACATTATTGTGTGTATTGTAATTTCTTGGGGAATTCAATGGGAGGCCAGTTCAGAGGAAGATGGCAGTAGCAAGAAAAAGCCAACATGCAGGATGGATGAATCTCTGTCTTGCTTTTCCAGATCCAATCTCTCCTGTATGCAAAGAACTTGGTGAATTTTCATAAATTCTTATGACAAATGGACTGAAACTAAATGCTCACCCATCTGCAGGAGTCTAATTCAAGAGCTACAGCTATTACTGTATCACCTTGCCATACTGCAGTCAAAGATGAGGACTGAACGAACTAGCAAGCCCAATTCAGCATCACAAATGTGGTTGAATATGCAGCGATTCAGACCCAGATATTAAAGAGCTGAGCTCAAAAAGCTCTTGGCCCAGATGGGTAAATCCGTTAATTTTGCTTTCCCACACATTGCATTAAATGTGCAGAACAAAGTTTTTCCATTTTGAAGATGAAGAAATTCGTGAATTTTGCTCAGCTCATACACACAACACACACTGAAACAAATCCTCTTCTATCCTAACAAGAATCCTGGGGGTAGGAGGGTGGAGCAGAACTTGGGGGCCAGTCCTGGTGGTTATGGGACAGGCTTGGGGGTAAAACCTATCACAATATCTGTTTCTTCTTCCATGCATGCAAGAACTCTGGGAATGTAAAAGCTCTTGTCTTGCTTGCAGTGAAGTCCATTTTGAGTGAGCCCACCAAGTTAGTTTTGGAGCTCAGCACAGGAGATATGACCAGTCTCAGTACTTACAAGACCATCATGATGATCTTCTCTGAAATAGTGAAGATATTGGTGAATTGCCTGTGGGTCTCAGAACTTGCATTCTGTAATAAGGGAGTCTTTGCCTGTTCTCTGTCTTTGCATCAAGACCTCAAGATCATCCATCACTGGTTAGTGTTCATTCATTTCACAGGACCATGCCTCCCACAGAACGATGGCCTCTTGTTCCATTTAGTGCAAGCTTTCCTGGACTTTCAAGTATGAGCTCATTATAGCTCCTTCCCTTTCTCCCCCACCCTCCTTTGGTTCATCAAGTATCCATACAGGCCTGCCTTTCTGCTTCACCACTTAAAAAAACCAACAACTAATCTTTGTTTTCTCAAGCTTTTAGGTGGGACACTTACCTTAATCCTCTTACGTTTGTGTGCCTTGAAGTCATGCTTCTTTGTACGGTTTAGGATTTCAAGAGCCTGGCTCTCCCAATCTTGAGGTCAGCTTGACCTTCCTTGCTGATTTCTCCACTTTTGCAATTATGGCTCACTGGTATCACTTAAAAATAGAAAAAGAGAAGAAAAAGAAGATGAAATCTGGCTATTAGTACCCTTTCATCTTTTTCATCTCTGGCCTGCAGTGATGGATCAGATGCTATTGGGGAAGAGATCAGGGGAGGGGTTGGCTTAGCTTTTACATTGCAAATGCTCACAGCCATTCACTTGTGGGAAATAAGAAATGAAGCAAAAAATGATCTTTGGTTTTACTCCTTGATCATCCCTGAATTGATGGATCTTGTTGGAGTTCATGGGACCCTCCAAAATATTATCCATACAGCTGGAAGTACGCACAACACACTCAGCTGTTAATTGGGGCATTCCCGTGCCCCTGCTTTCCACAAGTTTTCTTTAAGTGGACTTCTTATGCATTTCTGCACCAGGGAAGGTAGAGCCAGTACCAAGCCGGACTGATCTTTAGCCATTTTGATGAAGTCCAAAGGAATTAGGGAGGGGCAATGGCGTGATGAGTAATGAAAGGTTTAGCCAACAAAATGACCACTGATGTGATCCATGCTGATTCCAGGTTTTGGCCAACACTGGTTCAGTGGACCCTTCCACCAAGAAGTCTGCCTTCCTAGTGCCATCGTCTCCTGTTCCCTTTTCTCATGTTTTCCCCCATTTGGTAGGCTGGTGAGCCAGCAGGAAGTGGCATCTGTGCTCCTTCTTCTCATTGTCACCATATTCTGGGCCAGAGTGGGATGAAGAAGAAGTTCAGGAGGTCCGTACCACCCAAGGCAGGGTCCACTGAGCATCTTTCAGTCCAAGGAACACACTGTATTTCAGGGAAGCTATGGCCAAATGTTTGTGGACCAAGCACAAAAAGGGCAGGGCCAAAATGCCAAAAATGCCCACCTATTTTAGCTGATGGATCTTCTCACCTATAATGAAGCCTTCAAAATAACATTTCAGCCATTTAGAATGAGGAAGAAGCTTCACCAACCTGATTGATGGTTGGGGTGGAGCCAGGGGAAAGGGCATAGACACATGGGAACCTGGGAGCACCACATGAGGAGTCAAAAAGAGCCAGATTCGGCCCCTGCATCTGAGGTTATGCACCCCTGCTCGACAGCATGACAGAGAGTTACAACAGCTGCTCCCAGCCCCTGCTTCCTACTTACTCCCAGGGGGAGCCATTGATGTGAGAGAGGGCCCACCAGAGCCTAATTTGCCAAGGCTCACCTCAAACCCAAGTGGATCCAATGGCTAGAGAGCTGTGCATCCATCTTGCAACCTGTGTGGGCCAACCCCATTGTTACCTTTTCTGCTGATGTGAAAGATTCTGAATCGTGTCTTCCCCACTTTGAGCCCCACTGGGAACAAATGCCAGGGCAATTACAACAGCACAACAATCAAGCTGCCACTCATGGTGTCAGGCTCTCCACGCATGGTATCTGCTGCTTATGACTTCATCCAAGTGGCTCACTCATTTGGCCAACATCCAGGCCTAAAGTTTTTGTTTTGCAAAACCAAAACCCAAAACCGGAATAGAGCCAGCTAAGACAAATTGAATCAGACAGTTGTCACAGAAGTATTTAGCTGAAATTACTTGAAGAGTTTTTACTCTGCTCACCGTGTCAGAACTGTCTTTGAAGTACAGCCCCTGAAAAGGATATCTGTTATTAACAGTTCCAGACAGGTGTTTTAGTATAAACATGCAAAGATATGTTGAAGGATGAACACACACACACAGATTGTATTGCCTCTGGTAACATTCATTGTTGTTCCACTATGCAGTAATTCTCCCATCATCCTAAGCCAAACTGTGCCGATATTCATTCAGAAACAGAAACAAAGAAGCAAAATTAAAGTTTTGTGTGCAGAAATCCACACATACACACAAAAATGAATTAGCTGGACATATGTTTAAGTTTTATTAAACTATCACCTTCAACTTACCACATCTGCTGTTTCCTTGGGATGCCTAATGATTTCCAATTAGTCAGCCTTGGAATTAAGATTTAAAAGCACCCAAAATGGAGTGGGAGGGGGGATAAAAGCTGCTTTAATGCTCATGTTCCATTTGGGCAAAATCCACTTCCCCATGGCAATGAAGTCCTCCCAATTTGGCTCTTTGTAGTTGGAGTCAGAAAGAGCAAGAGGGTGAAATCCAAGCCTTACTTTGGGGCTGCTAAATGAAATCTCTGGTGAGCTCCGTGCAGCTGTTGCTCGGGCAACACATGGACATTTCTGGAGGAAAAGCAGGTATCTGGTCTCCTCTTATGAAACTCCAGGCTCCACAGAGTGTGAGCTGAGTGATCAGAAGCCGTGTGAGCGATGCACCCGATCTCATTCGACAGCTGCTGAGGTCCAGCACCAAGGACGGAGCCTCTGCTTTGACCCAGCCTTGCGTGAAACCAACACTTCAGTTCCACACAATGCCCCCATTCATCGTTCCAACACTGTTCCAGGACATGGTGGGAAATCAGCCTATGGAATCTGCTCCCCAGAGAGGTCCACCTGGTGCGATGTTATATTCTTTCCAGTGCCAGGTAAAGACCTTTTTATTCGACCATTATTTGAACAAGCAACACTTTTAGATGTTTTAGGATTTTTCCCTTCACAGTCACACTTTCTATTTTTTCCTCCTTTTTCTTGTGATGCGTTTTATATTGTTTTAATAATTGATGTTTTATATTGTATTTTTATATTTTATATTGTATTTTTATATTTTGTAAGCCATCCTGAGTGCTTGGAGATAGGACAGGATATAAATGCCTGTAATAAATAATAAATAAATGAATAATAAATAAATCAAAATGGCAGCTGGGCTCCAGTGCCACTTGAAGCTTGTTGACAGGCAGTGGTCCAAAGCCCCTGAAACCCTAGGCTTGCCTTGTGCGCTGAAACTTCTCTGCATGGAGTGATCTCGAAGTTGACACCACTTTAATGAATACCAAAGACTGTAGCATATTTGCAACTTTCTTACTACAAATGAGAGAAAAATCTGAAACTCACTCTGGTAGGATTCTCTTTGATGTGCTTCAGTCCTTCTGTTTTGAGGTCAGAAACTCACAGGGTGCTTAGGCTAGCAATTATGCCTTTCCTCTGCATTGCTTCCCTTCCACAAGCAGTGAATCCTCTTGATTCGATCGCACAAGCAGGATCCATCACATGCACGAGGGGAATTTTACACTTCCTAGGGGAAGCCTCCAAATTAGTGGAAAAGTTGATCCATGGAAGGAGGCTTATGGGTGGTGTTCATTTCCACTCATTCTGGGTTGCTCTAGAAGCCTTAAATTGGTGTTATATGAGCACTGAGGGGAGCCTGTACAGACAGAAGTATTTCCTGGGACCCCAGAACTGAACCTGGGAAGTTCTGCATGTGTGCCAAGGTCCAGCTGTGTCCCAGGAGCACCAAGAGCCATTTTCCACTTGAGGAAGACCTACACTCAAGGGATACCTCTGAAGGCATCTTGTAAGGTCGGTGTCTTGAAATGGCCCTGGACAGGGAGGCCATGAGCCAGCCTTGACACAGACCTGAACGGAAAACCCTGGGAGGATCGGACACTTCAGACGTGCTCTTGAGAGATGCATGAAGAGCAAAGACTGCAAAATATCAGGATGACCAACCATCAAGATCGAGAGTGACGATGACTTTGATTCTTCTGGCACAATGTGCTGGATCTGGGTGGCTTATTCAATTTGTGCTGTGACCTGGCATGTGAGGAAGGAGGGGGTGTCGAGTGTCCTCCGATCCTTATCAGGGCACCGTTCTCATCATTCTCTTTACATGACAGCTTTTGTGTGCTTAGTGGAAAGCACCGCTCTGAGCATAGGGACAAGGTGTGGCTGATGACTCCATGATAAGTCGGTGCACAAAACAGTCACTGTGTGGCTGAATGGCTTTCCAATGTAGCTGTTTAATTTCGTCTCTTGGAAATGTTTCTCTCCTTTTCATCCGGCTGCCTTTATCGGAGCTCCCGATCTTGGCAAAGCAGCAGCCTTTCAAATTGAACAAACCATGTCTCAAATAGGCTCTTCTGCTTGTGACAAGATGTACCTCATTTTCTCTGCAAGCCCCTCAGCAAGGTCACACCTTTTTAATTTATTTTCTGTAAGAAGGAGAGAGAGAGAAAAGAGGAGGGGGAGTGCTCACATGAGAGAAAACCTACTTGCATGATAGAACCAAGGGCTGGATGTAGCTAGAGGTCATTCCTTGAGCTAAGCATCAAGTGGAATGGGATTTAGAGTCCCTTCATATCATCAGCTTCACATAGCTTAATTCTTTCAAACATTCAGTTAAGTGCCCCAACTACCTTAAATAGTTATTTCCAAATCATGGCTGCTATACTTAAGTGTAAGGGCAACATCACAAATGCAAAACGGCATGTTATTTTGTCTACCAAAGGGGAAGAGCATTTCTTCAGGATGATAGGTAACTCGTTCCTTGATGGCTAAAACATGTTTGTCTAGCTGTGTTAACTGATGCATTCAATTTTTGTGGATTCCTAGATCAAACCAAGCCAGAGCTTCCCTTAGAGGCAAAAATGACAACACTGATTTTGGACACATCATGAGAGGACAAGACCCACTGGGGAAGACCATCATGGTCGGGAAAGTTGAAGGCAGAAGAAGAGGAGGAAGAAGGAAGAAGAGATGGATTGACTGAGTAAAGCAAGCCACAGCCTTGTGCTTGCAGGAGCGCAGTAGGGTTTTCATGGACAGGGCATTTTGGAGGGCTTTCAGTCACAGAACATTTGTAGGGTCACCACAAGTCAGAGACTTGAGGTAACATAGCAAGTGTGCATTAATGGCTTTTTAAGGTCAGCCATTACCAAACTCCTGGCTATGTCGGCATCTTCTCAGGATGGGCTCTGGACCAGCTGCAGAGCACACCCTTTTCATGCAGAACATCCCAGATTTAATCCCCAGCACCTATCAGACCCTTATCTGAAACCCTCCTGAACTATCACCCATCAGTGCAGACTCTTTCAGGATAGGAAACATGGCAGCATGCAGCAGTGCAGGGCATGGGATGCTCCCAAATAGAAGTATGTCTCCAGAGGGGGGACAAGCATCCATAGTGCTGCAGATTGCCAAAAGTGGCAACATTAGCTCCCTTGCAAGCTAAACGTGAACCTTCAGGTATGCTGGAGCAGTCACAGAATGCTAAAGAGTTGAACTGAGCTTGCAAATGTGCTAGATTGGATCGCTTTGGAGCTCCATCATGCTACTGCAACCCAGTTTAGCCTTGATGGGAGTAACGAATGTGGCAGGGGGGCTTAGTGTTGCCCCTTGCGCTATGGTCTACATGGTTCCATTTTCTTGTTTCATTCCTCCTAGGTTGGGCATTCATGCTTGACTGGAGGAGATCTCCAGAAGCATAGATGGTTCCCAGACCTGCTGAAATAGCCCACCTTTATTCTGGTTCTTTTTCTGTTCCAGGATCAAGCAGGGCTGATGAAACTGCATTCCTTCAGTGGGATTGCAAGACAATAACCTCTCTGAAGTGCCCCTCAATCAAACTGAGGCTGTTCATGCAGCTACGCTGACCATTCATGGTGAAGCCTCTCAGCTGCCCATGACCCAAGCCCAAGCCCAGCAGTGCCCACCTCCACAGCTTGCTCAAGTCTGTGCGTAATGCATCCTTTCCTAAACGAATGAGAAGATCCTGGCAGGGCAGATCTAGCCCTCCAACAGGGTTCATTTGGGCTCCATGTGTCCTTTCAAATCCCCCATCTCTTATTTCCATCTTTTCCAGGGAAATAAACGATTTTAACACGCTGCTGAAGAACTGGCATGCAACTTCTCTATTGTGTATTCCATGTTTATGAGATGCCTATTAACATGGAGGGATTCCCCCCCCTCCTTCCCTTCCTGAGGTTGTGAAAGTTGTTTTAATGAGGAGCAGCTTAAAGGCCTTAACAGTTTTTATGATTTAGCTAGTTCAATGAAATTGCTCTTAATTGCCCTGTACAGTGTATAAAACTGTCAAAAGAATTTGGAGGTGGGGTGGGGGAAGAGGGGGAGTGATAAAGCCAATGTCATCTTCATGGAAGCAATAATCATTTCATTGAAACACTCACACATACACACATGTCTTTGCTATTTCTTCCTATCTGCTTCTCCGGAAGGCACATTTTGAAAATATTTGTCTGGGAAGCTGTCATATTTCAAAAGTTCTTTCACCAAAAATAAAGAAAGAAAGAAATAATCTATCCACCTTCCCTTTTAAAGAAGCATCTCTCTGGCTCCTTTTTCCTTTTTAAAGAAAAGCAAGTGTAGTTTAAAGAGAGAACTGAAAGTGGTGTCTTTTAATTATCCCTCCTGGTCCACTGAAGGACTAGTCCCTTCCTTCTAGTCTGTTGAAGCTCAGAGTCTGGTCTGAAGGCATCCGCCATGTTGAAGCTAAGCAGGTCTGCAGCTGGCCTGAGCTTGGAGGGGAGACCACTGGGAACTGAATGGAGACACCTTGAGTTCCAACATGGAATCTAAATATGAGAAATAAAGCTAGGGTTTTTGCACGTATACATTAGCAGAGTGAAGCTCTTGACATGTAGACTGAGTTTGTCCCTTAGATCCCACAACTGAGACACTGAACCCCAGCATCCACACTGGTGAGGGGCTATTAATCAGCTGCCTGGGAACATCACAGTGGAAGAGTGAACA
Organism: Varanus salvator macromaculatus; assembly: GCA_023646645.1. Classification (NCBI taxonomy): domain Eukaryota; kingdom Metazoa; phylum Chordata; class Lepidosauria; order Squamata; family Varanidae; genus Varanus; species Varanus salvator. The sequence goes on from JAIXND010000657.1 coordinate 5,345,827, forward strand.
GGGCCTTGGCTGCAAAGCCCCTGGCGCAGTGTGTGTCAACACAGTTGGATCAGGGTCTCTGGGGAATTGTGGCGGCTGTTGGTTTATATGTCTTTTCAGGCTGGTAGTTTGCAGTCACTGGCATTTGAGGATAATAACCACCAGAAAAAAGGCTGACTTCCTCATCTGTAGGGTTAACTAAGCCAAAATACTAAATATTGTCCACAGCCATACTAGCCTAAAAGTACCAATGTGGATGCCAGGAAGTACTTCCTGACAGTTAGGACCCTTGGGAGTCCTGGGTGGTGGTTGAAGTTCCAGAAGTGAAGATGTCCAATGACAGGCAGGACATGCACATGCACCTGATGGAGAGCAGGAGGAGAATGGTGTCAGCTGTCTTGAACTCCTTGGAAGGAAAAAAAGGCAGGATAGAAATAGCATAGTTTAAAAATACATATTCATTGGTGCTTCTGTGAGACCACTAGATATTCTAACCCAGTGTTATCAATTGCGTGACTGGCACTCTTTCTTTCCAGCATAGCTTTACAAACACCATGCCACCATTTGGGCCCAATCTGAGTAGAAAAGTATTGCACCTTTCTAACTACTCCCCCCAATTCACCCAAAGGGGGTGGTAAAACAAAAGGAAGTAGGAGTTCCCCACCCCAGCATTTCTGTTTGCTCAGCAGTGGTGTTGGTGAATTTGCTGGGAAAGTCTAAGACTCCCCGTGTCATGAACAATAGCTGTTATCCAGGTGGGGAACCTGCACATTGGATGGAGAGAAACAAAATGGTAAGAATCAGTGACATGCTATACATTTAGCACGATGGGTCATTTAGCCCGCTTTGGAGATGCTGAAGCTCATATCATGAAGTCCGGATACTTCAATTGGCACAGAATAGAGCTGCCAGGCTGCTGACGGGGACTGGGCATTGTTCTCATATAACCCCAGTTCTCCATCAGCTCCACTGGCTCCCGATTGAAGTCCAGGCTCAATTCAAGGTGTTGGTTATGACCTATAAAGCCCTAAACAGCCTGGGACCTGGATACCTAAAGGAGCACTTGTGCCCATATATGCCCTTCCACCCCTTGAGATCAGCAACAGAGGCCCTCCTCCGGGAACCCTCCGTGAATGAGATTAGGAGGGTGAGTACCCGGAGGAGGGCTTTCTCTGAGGTGGCACCCCAATTATGGAATGGTCCACCTGGCACTGTTGTTATTTGTTTTTCAGCACCAGGCAAAGACCTTTTTATTTAAATCATATTTTAATTGTTAATGGTGTTTGGTATGGTTGGATTTTAAAGGGTTTTTGCTGAGATGCACTGGGGTGGGGGGAGGTTTAATTGAATTTTATATGTTATTGTTATTAATTGTTGTAAGCCACCCCGAGGCTTTATTGCGATGGGGTGGCATAGAAATGTTTTAATAAATAAATAAATACAAAGAACTTGATGGTTCCGTTGAGCTTCAGCCTATTCTTAAAGCTATGGGTGCTTCCTAAGCAGCTGTACCTCCCAGAAGGTTTTTGGTGGCCTTGGGCATATGGGCACTGAAGAGTCTTCCAACATGTTCTCAATCAGAGTCACATGCAACTCTGCCATGTGGGTTGAGATTGGGATCCATGGTGGGTGTACCGTTTAGAGAAATGAACCCCGTTGGAGACACAATGCTTCCAGGAACAGTGCATCCACAGCAAGTCTGTAATGCAGTCGCATGTTGGAGCGGCTTCAGTACTGTTAGCTTCAGAGGAAGCCTCACTTTGCCTCGGGACCAGACCAGAGTCAGCTGAATCTGTGCGAGTGCTGGATTCTGTCTGGTTCTCATGTAGAAGTCTAATAGGAATGAATCCTTTCAACTTTCCAACCAACCACCAGTTGATAATGTTTGGTGATTACAGAGCTTCAAGACAACTCGAACCTCTTAATGTCTCTTTTCTCCCTTCTAATTTTATTTTCAGACATTCTGATTATTACATTTTGGCTGTGGTCCAACTTTTTCAAGCAGGCTTCAGTGACAGAGAAATTAAAACAACACAAACATGGTGAAGTAGCAACCTCTTCTGATGTCAGCTGAAGCCAACCAGTTCTGCTGTGGCAGCTGCGTCTTTGTGCCATTCCATACGGGACATTACTGTTTTCTTTACGGAGCCTATAAGAATGTTTATGTTGTTCATTAATCCACTGCAATTAATATTATTAGCACGTAGAACACATTCTCCAGGAGGTTATTATGTTAATGAATAGGGTAGTGCATGCGTTCGTAAAAGCAATTAATCGCCTACCTTATGTGATTAAAAAAAGGTGTTCCCCCTCCATGCCCATATAACCTTCAGTGTATAATTTTATACACCCCATAAATCCTTCCCCTTCATTACTTGCTTTTAATGGATTATAAGTGAAATAAAAATGAAACCCACTTCCTGTATACACATCTTCAGGCTTTGTAACTGAGCTGTAGTGTTATTTTAAAAATCTCTCTCTCTCTCATTCTCTGTGTGCGCGCGTGCACACACACACACACACACACAAATACACATCCATAAAAATATCCACAAATCAAACCAATGGTCACAGTCAGGCGGGTTTTTTTAGGTGACTCTTTTTATATTATTATGAAACAATGCATTATAGCATTCCTTAACTATATATGGTTAGGAATACCAGCCTATCTCATTGGGTTATTGAAAGGTTTCTGAGCAAATGTATCTGAAGTGCTATAAATATTTAGATGATGTTGCATATATACTTAATATAAGGAAAGCAATTAATGTCATCACTTTATTGAAACTTAGCTGATCTTCTGGATATGGTCAATAGACATCTGAGAGGTTCGTTTGTGTCCTTGAGGTCGAGGATTGCAATAAGACACACAGCAATGTTATTGTATTCATATACACACACATACTATATTCATAGATATACTTTCCACTCTGTTTGAATGTAGGATCTGAATATCTCATTGAAAACTTCACATTCCTACAAAATCAATTGTCTTCTTATAAATTGAGATTTAGCGCATGGAGCCACTTTTGAAAGTTGATCAAAAATGTTCCACTTATTTGTTATTATTAGATTGCATTTATATTCCTTCATTTTTCCTCTTAAGAAGAACTCAAGGGGGCTTACAGAGCTCCATTCACCAACCAGAGCCCAGTGCCAAAGACATACCCCTAACATTAATTCATTGTGACCCAGGAATTTACTCTGAGTGCCAAAAATGCATGAAGCGTGCCATCCATCCACATGAAAATCTTTTCATTACTCCATGCTTTCCTCATGTGTCATTTAGGTTGGTGATGGGACTCTAGGCCCTTTTGTTGCTGACCTCCTGCAAATCGATAAGAGACCCACCAGGAGATCAAGTTCAACCTTCTGCCAACTCATGGTCCAGAAGCTCTTTGATGACCACTGGTATTATGCAGGTGTAATCAAAGCACAGGATGGGCAGATGTCCTACTTCACAGAGGACGCTCTGATGTTTCAAGATATTGTCTAGATGAAAGGCTGTCTAGTCCAAGTCAGTATAAAGAGAGGGAAAGAAGTAAGTAGGGTGACCCGGAAACTGCCACCAACATTTAGCACCTGAGCAGCATTACAAGCAAGTGCAAAGGTCTTCCCCCCTACAGTGAGAGAGTCCGTTTCTATTTACATGGTAGTGGTTATTTTTTAGTTTTCAATATATAGAGAGAATTTTAGTTTTATATATACTGAGAGTCTTATATAATAGAGAGTTATAGCAAGAGTTTTATTATATGTGTGTGTGTGTGTGTGTGTGTGTGTGAAATAGAGAGAGGGAGTGCTCTTTTGGGTTATGCATCCCATTTTTTGGCTATGCCTGAGGGGCTGCACAACTTTTTAATCCTTTCTATTTACTTTCAGTTTCACAGTGAAATGGAGCACACCACAATTTCCTTTCCTGCAATTCTACTATAAACTCTTTAGGTGGCACTGTGGTATAGTGGAATTGTACAAATGCACAAGAAGTTCTGTTTTCCTTTGCTTTCACAATTAAAAGCCACATTTTTCCCCTGCTCTTAAAAAAGGTTTCAAAAGTGCTGCTTAGACTCAGAAGTGAAACTGGAGAATCAAGATATCATCTAAAGAACTCACCATTGAACCATGAGCAAGGAATGGTGAGCACATAATACATGTTTTATGTATGAAAGGCCATACAGTGTATTGGTTCTCTGGGCTTGCCATACCAGGAAATGCCTTTGATGGCAGATGCCATATGGTTTTAGAAATAAAATATTCTAGCCATTAAGGCTGCAATAAACTTAAATAAACAGTTGCATGGCATTAAGCCCCAGTGATTTCCTTCCTAAGATGTACTTTGGGCACTTGCAGAATTCTTTTATGGTTCTGAAAAGAGACTTCCTCTGAAAGGATTGTTGGGATATATATATACAGCCCTCACAATCTGTGTCCTTGTTGTGGTTGTTCCCCAGATGCAACTTGGTGTTTTCTGTTACTACCTTAAATTGCCTGTACATTTCTGACTCCTTGCACCTAATTTCCTTTTTCCTTGTGATGGGAATTCCGTTTCAGAACCTGGGGCAAGATGCCCTCTATGCGCCCCCTCCTTCTGAACTGCATTGCCACTCGCTGCCCTCATCTTTTTCATCATGGCTTGCTTGGGTGGCAGAGAACAGCTACAGGCACCTGCCCCTCTTTCTTCCCTCCATCATCGCTGTGCAGGCCAAAGCAAGATGAACAAGCGATCCATGATGATGTGGAGAGGAAACAAATCCGGGGAGCTCTGGACAGTGGGTGCTTGATAGGATATGGTCCCGCAACTGGTGCTTGACCAGCCTATCCATGGTGTTGACCATGTCCAGGCTGCTTGCAATGCAGAAACAGTGGATATACCCATTTCAGGAGGTACCAGCAATGGGTTGTTGCCATGACAGGAAGGAGCGTGTGCATTTCCTGTTGCAGCATTTGCATTGTTTAATGAATTAGTAACACATCTGCCATTAGAAACACAATAACACAGATTAGTGCTGACAGGGATTAATTGGCCAATGTTCAAATGGGTGGGTAATGAATGCATTCTCCCATATTTATGCAGTTCAACCTACTTTTCCTTCACACTACAGAGAGCCCATCATTAGATGCACAGTCATTAGGCACTTCTTCTGGATGTGGGTCAGTCCACCGACAGGTGTTCCTGCTAGGATTTCTTAATTGCTGCCCTCCATTCATTGTCATGGCTGGTCTAAATGCCCAGCTGTGTGGCTCAGAGAAGAAGGAAGAACAGAAGCTGGGGAAGGAAAAGAACAGAGGGCAGCCAGCCCTGAGGGCATTTTGCAGGGTGCTCAATTCTGCGTCCCGAGCCTTCACTCAAGCATCCTCTTCACAGGTTATACATCCCACATACCTCCGAAGGAAGGGCTGCAGCTCAGCGGTACAGTTTGGCATTACTTGCACAAGGTCCAAGGTTCAACCTATGCTCTCTCCTTCTAGTACAGGATGAGGTGCTCCCAGAGACTTGCACAGCCCTTGCTCGGTCCCGGCATGGCCGCCAAAGCTGGCTGAGCCCAACCAAGCTTCTCTCAATCACTTAGGCTGCCTGTGTGGGCATGGAAGGGGCAAGTCTCTGATCTTCCAAGGTCTTTTTCTGCTCCTAGTCATGGCAGAGAAAAAGGAAATTCTGTGGCATTGGCTGGGGGGAGGGTGGGTGAGGCTTGTAGCCCCAATGAGTCCTAATTCGAGAGGGCAGAGAGAGGGGATGTGTATGCAGGGATGGTGTGCATACATGTGCATCCCAGGGGAGAGGACTGGAGAGGCCAGAGTAGGAGTTGTCCTCAGCATCTTCCAACCTCCTTCCCTCCCTCTCCAATGTATCCTCCTTAAGGGGGCTAAAAGACCCCTCAGGCTAATACTGCCTGGGATGGAGGGCAGGAAGGAAACATCGCTCGCCCTACTCCTCTTACTCTATCATTTCTAGCAGCCAGGCAAAGGAAAATTGAGAGTCTTGGATCTGGGGGCTTGTGAGTGACTGGCATGTAGCACAAGCTAGAGCAAAGGTGGGCCACGTGTGGTCTATCAGGTGTTACGGGGCAGCAGTTTCTAGTATCTTTCAGTGTCGGCTTTCCTGGATAAGGAGAAGGAGCAAGCATGGATCCCTGGAGGTCAGCAATGGCCTCCCAGCTCAGGTGCCCAGAAGCTACCCAACCAGGCTAAGCTTTCATGTTGGCTTGGAGGTCAATGACTATTTAAAGCGCCAACAACAGAAACCCAAATGAAGATTTTAAAACTGAGTAGAGCTGCAATAGATGGGTGGAGGATGCAGGGTGATTCCACCAAACCTCCTGGAACTCTGATTCATTTTTCCTCTACCCTCCTTATCCCTATTTCTTTATGTGTCACATCTTTCAGATTGTCAGTATGTGCGGACAGACTGTGTTCTTTTACAGAGCCTTTTGGTTTGCTACATGAGACAAAAAATACTTGAAATAAAGAAACACATTGTGCCCAAATGATTCGCAAAGCACCCCATTTTGAAGGAAGGAGAAACTGCTTCTGGCAGCTCATGAAAGGCAGGGAAGGATGCAGTATTGATGTGGGGAGGTGATTTTTGCTGCACAGGGTCCATCAAAGCAGGTCAGCTCAGGGTGGGTAACGCTCACCAGTGTTTTCAGCTGCGTGCACCGATTATGGAGCAGAGACTAATCTTCACTGCTCCATCTGGCAGCTAGAAGGAAGAAAGCAAAGCACTCCAGAACACTATTCATCAGTCAGCGGCTTGGTTAAGTACCACGCTGTAATTAGTCTAGAATGGAATTAAAACATCGCATGTGGTAGAGAGGCGAAGAGGAGGCGTCTCCCCTTCTCTTCACTCTGGCTTGCCCACTGATTATTAGTTCAGGAATTAAATCCTTTGGCATCCTTCACATTAAGCCTCCATGTGCATTGGAGCTGTAGTAGTTTTGGAGAGGGCTTGGTGGGGCTGAACCTCCCCACAGGTCCAAATGGAGGAGAGGCAATGCACTCAATTTGGGAAAATCTGTGGGGGAGCTAAGGAAAAGACCTGTTGCATTTGCATACTTCTAGCACCCACAGGGCCTCCTCTAAGGCCTCTGAATCTGGGCAGCTCCGAAGAAACAAGGGTAAGTATTCGGCTCCATCACGGGGTGCTGGCTTTGTAAGCAGAATGTTCCAGGGTCCGTGCCTGACATCTTCTGGTAGTCACAGAAGACTCCTGTCTCGTGCCCTGGAGAACAGCTGCCTGTGTGGATGATCCAGGGCTGGATGGACCAATGATCTGGTCTGGTGGAAGGTGGCTTGCTTCCCTCTTCCATTTCATCAGCCCCATTGCTCCTTCCAGTCCTCTTGCTCTATAGCAGTTTCCCTTCTCTTCCTCAGCTCTTCATCAAGCATTTACTGGCCCAGCCCTAGCTTTCAGCAGAATGAGGCTGCCTATCTTTCAGTAGAATCAGGCAGGAGATGCTGGGAGTGGCAAGAAGGAACTGGAGGACAGTGCCGTGAGTACTATTTGGTGTGCCTCTAAGTTGGTCTGCTGACCACAGGTGCTGTGGTGGATCTGTCCTTTGCCTCAGGCCGCACACTGCCTTGGGTTGGCCCTGTTCATTTCCTAAAAAGATTTATATTCTACCTTTCCACAGTGTTGCATCCAAATGTCTCATCAGTTCCCCATCCCTGCTATGCTGTTCCAATGAAAGGGGGTAACTTCAGATTTAAAGTCTAGCAGCTAATGATGACCATGTTCCTCTTGGTCATTGAGGGCCACCATCTGTTCCTGCTCCTAAGCATGATGCTAACCTGGTGTTTTACAGGAAATTGTTCTCAGGAATGCTCAGAAAGCATTAATCAAATATAAAATAGAAGGGAGGGAGGAGTCTCTGTGTTATTCTTTTGGGAAATAAAAAAGATGACTGGTCAACATCGAAAGGTGCACAAGGCCAGTGGCTGCTGAAGGAAGCAGTGGCCATGAAAAAATCAGCAGTAGCCATGAAAAAAATAGTTTTGAGCAAAAGTTGGCTCACATCCAACTTGAGTTGGTAGCAGGGGAGGAGTGAGAGGAAAACTTTTTTTCTTTTTTCCTACCTTTTTTTGCCACCAGAGAGGTTCAAAGTGGAATCATAGAAGGTTGTGTCTTTGCCTGTCTTACCAAATATAACACTTGTCGAATAATACCAATGACCCCTGGGCATCTTCCAGCTACTTTGGGAGGAAAAAGCAGGTTAAAGCACCAAATAGACATATTTCGTACAAAATGGTTTTTCTGTGAAACAATCAACCTTAGCTGTCCACCCCAATGGAATCTATCTCCCTGATAGAAAGCATTTTGATTTCTTCTATAAAAACAAATCAAAACTTGTCTTGCTTTATTGTGTCTCTTTCCTTACAAAATAATCATCATCATCGTGTTGACGGGTCCTTTCTGTGAGCAAGCTGAAAGGGCAGTCGAAGGGAGCTAATTGCAAACCTCTCTCGCTGCATCTTTTATTTAGCGGCTGTGATTGTTGGCCAAAGAGCAAATACTCATATCCCAAAGATCTTGAACCTTCAATTTAGGATGTCTGCTTTGTTAAAAGAACAGGACGCTGCTTTTGAAATACCTTGGTGCATCTAGAAAAGGGTTTTGAGGGCTGTTTCATCTTACCTTTAAAAAGTTTTCATTTTGTGACACATATTCTTCACTTCAGTAATTATGCATGCAGTACGGTTGATGTCAAAGAAATCTGCCATGGGTGAAAATATTTCAGATTTTTTAAATCAATCTGCAGCAAAGTGGCTCTTTCTACACCATGCAGAATGTAGACTAGGTTTCTTCCCACCCAATTTGCGGGGCTTTTTGCACTAAATCCCATTAGTTAATTGTATTAGTACAAGTAGAATAGCATGATATTGTAAAAATCCTATCAGTAGCAGATGATGGAATGAAAGATGCCAGATAATTTTCAAAACACAAACAAAGCAGTCCTTCCTTCCTTCCCTTTTTAATCTACATAGCTCTATGAAGCAACCTCTAGGGGATGTCCCAACCATTTATGGGACATGTATGAACTTCCAGTTGTGGATTTTCATATATCTGAATGTTACTAAAAGGTTGGATCCTGCATTACTCCTGTTTTCATGTAAGAGAAGGTTATTTCCATTTCATGTCGCTTTGTTTAATTTCGTTTTGCAGACTTGCTCCTTCATCTGTACCCCACTGGACCATTTCTCATAGAATTTCCAAGGATCTTCCAATTTTCAGGAGCCAGTTCTCTGCACAGCCCAACAAGAAATGAATGTCCCATTCCATGAACTCTGTTCTATGCATGGAAAAAATGATCTGGTAAGTGCCCATGGCATTTGCTTGTATTATCTCACTAATTCTTTGACAGTAAGCCTATATAATTAGTTTCAAATTGCTGCTGGGTGATGGGAGGTTGAAAGACTCTGACTGGCCTAAGGGATAGCCAGCAAGATTATGGTAGAGCTGAGTTTCGAACCAGGAACCACACGGTCCTTTCTCTTCACCGCCATGGAATGCTAACGTAGACACTCCAGCAAAACATCTCAGCTGGAGCATGGATCAAAGTCAAGGATTGAAGTGCAGAAGATGATCATTAGGATCCCTCAGATTGGCTCCCAGGGCTGAACCAGTTAAACATCCATCTGTATTAAGGCTTCTTGAGTCAAGAGGTCATCACTGGCTCAAACAATTTTGATCCTTGAGGAGGAGGTGGAGGAGGAGGAGGAGGAGAGGTCTCCCAATGAGCATTCCACATATAAAAGTCAATGGGACTGGGAGCTGAACCTAAGCTGAAAGCAACAGGGAAGCACAGGGAGACCCGGCGTGGGCTATTCAGCTCTCTCCTTCAGAACTTGGCTGCCATCTCCCAGCAGCTGAGCCTTGAAGTGACTGCCTCACTCTGCCCCACCAGAGAGCCAGCCCCAGAGCTGCTGAGTATGTGGGCCGCCCCGTTCACTTAACATAGAGGGGGTTTCCCTAGTAGCAAGGGATGGGCACACAGGGGAGCATCTTCTCTGGAAGGGATTAGGCATCTGTGGTGGCAGCTCTTCAGTTTAGGAGCAATCAGGTCCCAGGAGACTGGATGGAGGAGATCTTCATTGTAAGAAACAAAGCTTTGGAAAGATGACTGGTGGATATACCAATACTCAGACCAGACAAGATAAACAAGATTTAACACTCTGATTTCTCAGCTAGTCATTGTACATTTCATGAGGAAGAGAAGCAGGAATGGGAATCTGTGATGACAATCTTCCATATCTCCCTTGACATGGAGCTTTAACAGATCAACAAGGTTATGTTGGATCTGGAAAATCATCCAAAGTAGGGATGGACATATCTCAGTTTTGCTCAATCCTATATTTAAAGAGTTCAGATCTCAACTTTTCTTTCCAAACTATAAAGCACTTTGTGAATTAAAAAAAATATAAACTTGGGATCAGTGTTAGATTCCTACAGAAGTTCCCCATTTCTATCCCTGACCTCTCCAGGTAGGGCTACAGTTCTGGCAGTCAGTGTTGGCTGTCTTGCACCAGGTATACCAATGGTCTGACTCTATCAGAGGAAGCTTGCTAGGCCCCTAAACTGAAATTAAGTCTTTGCCAACCAAATTCAGTAGGGCCAGTTACGCCCTTCCTTTAGGAGTCTGGAAAGCAAGCTATCAGCTCCTGCTTCTTGAAAGGTGAGACAGACAAGAGAAGCTGCTGTGAGATGTCTGTCTGTGTCCTTGTGAAACTTTCTTCTGTCTGTAGATGTCAGGTGAGGTCATAAAAATGCAGATTACCAGCAGAATGGTTTGTTTAAATTGCTGCAATTTGTGAAATGGCACACACCCTGATTTGAGGTGTGTTTCCTCAGAAGTAAAACCTCCCAAATAAGCAGGCACAAGGTCACACTTTGGGACATGTGTACTAGTCAGTTTAGCTTTCTCTCAAACACAATATTTATTTATTTGGATGCTCCAAATATGTTGTCTCTCAGAAATGAAGAACTTGGCAACTTTTGAGAAATTATCCAAAACAAACTGAAACAATTTTTCTCATGCATCTGCACCGGCCAAATTCAATAGATGAAGCTACCCACTTCATGGAGAGGACCACATGGCACCTACTTGCCATGTATTTGTTGAAGATGAGGAATTTGCAGAGGGTCAAAAGTGGCCATCCTAAGTTAGCACTGCAAACACAGGTGACTACCTAGGGATTCAAGACAAGACTTTTCAAAGCAATGCTATTGAAGCCGTGGGAATCTTTGGACAGATTTCCATCTTGGTTTTTTCCACACTCATTTTTCTTTAAATCTTAAGTTCTTTTTGTCCCAAACATGGAGAAATTTTCAGCCACCCTCCCCTGTGTGATTTTAGAGCCAGAACATGTGGTGAATTTATTTATTTATACACGTATTTATAGGCCACCTATAACTGCCATTAAAATGTCTCCTGAAAACATCCCTGCATGTTCAAGCTCTCCTGGCTTGTAATTCATCACCATGATGCTGCACCCTTTGATTGATTTTCTGTTGCTGTTTTTAATTGCTTTTGTCATTTCTGTGTATTTGTTTATCTTTGTTTACTGTGGCTGCATTAGTTTATTAATTGAATATTTTAACAGTGATGTTTAATACCATGGCATGTATATTGCTTAGGGATTGTGTTATGTCAAGTAGAATACAAGTATGAATAAATCAATTAAAAATGTTGTTGTTAAGTTCTCATTTAAATTAAAGTAAAATGAAACTCTTACACTTCCTTCTTTGAAAGTGAAGGTACTGAATGGCTGTTTTTACCATGTGGAATACTCATGGCTCAATAACAGAGCACATGAAAAAGATTCCAAGTTTAATGCCTGGTACCTCCAGTTTAAAAAAGAATAGCAGAATCAGGTGCCCGGAGAGACATCTGTCCAAGATCTTGCAGAGCTGCTACTGGAAAAAATTAGACCAGCCAGAATAATCCAGACCATGTGAGGCTGCTTCCTACATTTGTTCAACTCAATGACTGCTTAGACATTGGTGTAGTGGAACCAGTGCCCACTGAGACAAAGTACCAGCACTGTTTTAGAAGCAGGGGTGCTGATGACATCTGCCACCACCAACCTAATCAGCTGTTCCCTCAGAAGATAGATATAATCTTCACACTAAGGGATAAGTGAGGATGTACAAGAATCTGCTGGATTTTCCACCCAAGGCTTCCTGGACATTGTGCAGTGGCTCAGATTTAGAGTTCCTGGTACGTGTGTCCAGGGCTCACAAGACACTCACCAGGAATTGAACCCCACACACTGCACAAGAAGCACTGCGGTTGGTCACCAAGATTGTTGGCAGGGAAGGTTCCTGCTTATGCAACCAGGGGGTTGCAAATGTCTGTGGACTTCTTCTGGGCTCAGTTCTCTTAGAAAGGGACAAGCACCAGCGAATGCATGATGGGCAGTCATCCACCAGGTTTTGGAGAGACCTGGCACATCCCTACAGTTGAGTCCCAACAGCTCTTCCTGGTAGAGATCAAAACGTCTAGACTGATCTATTGCTAAGTTCCATGCAGATGCCTGAATTGATCAGTTTTGCTTTTCAAGGGGTACTGACATAATGAACACTAACACTGCAAATTTTGCCTCTACTTTCCCGGTCCTAAATGTTTAGATAATTTCCTCAATGCAGTCTGTTATCTCCTTCAGCATTTCTCATTTCCTCATTAAAATAATGGAAGTTTATTATACTCTCATGACTGAATGAGGAGTAAAGAGACTTATTTGACCAGTCTGGTTTCTCTGCTAGTCCATAGGATTGAATCACCTGGATGCCCGTGTGTCAGAGTATCAAGTCAGCTTTGCCTTAACATGCTGCATGCATATATTCTGGCTTTGTTCCATGTCCTTCCCTCCAACCTCCTCTCTTCCTTCACACCTTGATCCATAGGTTGCCACTATTAGCCTCTGTTTAAAAGCAGTATAACAGGTACAGCAGGCAATGTAAGTGAGCCTAGAAAAGAAGTGGCAAAGACTGATGTGTCTTGGGCTCCATCTATTTTGGGTGGACCTTGTTTCTCTCCTTGGAAAGGATTCAGTCCAATTGCACCTCAAGTCATGGACTCCTGAGCAGACACCTTTGGGGGTCCTCCTTTTCTGTTGTCAGTTCTTGAGAAAGAACACTTTTGCAGCTAGATGAGATAAAAGCAGCCTATGTCCAGGCCTAAATAAGAATTTCCATTTAGGAAATTCTTAGTAGTAATGCAGATTGGTGGGCATTTGGCCACAATTTATAGTCCCATGTGACAGTGTAATCATATACATGTGAATTAAGGAATCCCATTGAGACAAAATGAAACTTACTTTATGGTAAGTGTGTAAAGGTTCATAGGGATAGCCTACAATTACTGAAGTTAACTTCGGAACAGGGCTGGGAATAGATTTCATTGGATACTTTGGTCCATGGTCCTTCTAACAGCAGAAAGCTGATGTAAGAGATTTTCATGCAGGTAGGTAAGGATAATAAATTCATAAAATATGCAAAATTAATAGAATTTTTGAGAGAGTACCATCTTGCCAACGTCAGAGTCAAGATTCAAAGGAAGGCTCAGAAATGTTCAAAGGAAACAGGGAGCATCATCACCTGACTCTCTGACCAATAACTGTAAGGAAACCTCCATGGCTCATGTGATTGGACTCACTACGGTACCCTCTTTTGGTGATCTATGGGTGGTAGCACCCAAAACAGTCCTTCATCCCAAATCCATTGGATCTCAACTTAGCCCTTTTGTGACAGATTCAGAGATATCTGCATTTATGCAGAAGGAAACAGGCTATGAGAAGAAGGGAAATGTTCTTGGGTCAGTTAATGTAGCATTTCAACTTTCGAGGTATAACTAGGTGAAAAATGGATTTAACTTTCCTTTTTTACATGCCATCCCTAAGTTTTGCCAATTTAAGTATCAATTCACAATGGTTTTGACAGGGTGAAACTCTGCACTCCTGTCTCATCATTTGCATTTAAAATTGGAGTTGAAAAATAAAGCTTTTTGAAACTTTTAATTTCTATTTAATTATGAGAATTTAACTTCAGGGTTTTTTATCTGATTTAAAAGAATAATTAAAATTAAGTATGGCTTGAGTGATTTTTCACAGTTTTTCTGCTTGTCCTTTAGGACTTAAAGTAATAGTAAATTATTTGTGTCTGGAGGTGATCTATATGTAAATTCCATTAAGAATGGAATTTTGTTTTAGAGAAATTCAGATTATGGAAATGACATTGGTGCCTTGAACGTCAGCAGCTAATAAATGCATTGGTTGTTGCCATTACTTCTCTTAATGTCCTCAATTAAAATAATTTAAAATAGTACAATAGATAAGCAAGATCAATTAATTTTATAAGATGATCAAAGGAATGTAGTTCTGCATTGTAAACGCTGCAAATGTGATAATGGCTTTATCAGGCAGGAAAATAATTTGAAGTGGCTTAAACCTTATCCATTTTTGCTCTAGGGGCTTTTATTTGTAGCTAATCAAATGGTCTTTTGTATTTGTTAAGGTAGAGTTTTATGATCTTATGCATTAATTTTACAGAGAAAATTTCAGACTTTTTTTCAAAAGTAGACAGAAAGTCTCACTAGGCTGTAATTATAGGATCATATATAATCAAAAAGAATGTGTGTTTCATTTGCAGTCAGTTGATTTGAAGAACGGCTATTCTTGGAAGAGGGACCTGATGTATCCCTGCATATAAGCTATTGTGCATGCTTTAAACTCAGGGACAGGTGATCTCAGGTTGATATGTGCAGGTTCAATAGGCTGACCTTATGGAATCTCCTTTGTTCAGAAAGAACAGGGCCCAGATCGCCAGATTCTGGAAGGCCCAGAAAGCAAACACTGTTTCTTTCAGGCTCAGTTCTGCAAGGCGCAGTAGTGGCATGATCACTGGATGGCCAAGCGCATCCATGCTAGGAGTTTGAGGATCTTCTGCAGCAGACACGTGTGTTTGTACTCCTCGTCTCCTATTGCCATAAGTAAACCTTGAGAGGGGTATTCAAGCCTTTTAGAATGGGGCCAGCGCCTGCTCTTCTGGGTTCTTGGAAAGGGAGGAAGAAGGCACTCCATCTCTCCAGAGGTCTCCAAGCAGATCACTCTTCTCCCACTTCTGCAAACTCAGTCCTCCTAATGTCGGCCAGGATCACTGGAAGACATGGCAATGTCATGTAGCATGAAGATGTGGCCCTGCTTCCAAGCCCACATCACTCATGGCCTTAAGAACCTGAGCTTGTGCACCTCAGCATAAAAGAGTTGCATTATGACCTCTCTGAGAGACGGCTTTCAGAAGGGATTTTTCATAGCATGTTTCTGCTATTTTTTATATCTATGTATTTTTTTTGCAATGTATGGCTGTGAAAGCTGGACCGTAAGGAAGGCTGAGCACCGAAGGATTGAGGCCTTTGGGTTGTGGTGCTGGAGGAGACTCCTGCGAGTCCCTTGGACTGCAAGGCGATCAAACCGGTCAGTCCTAGAGGAGATCAACCCTGACTGCTCTTTAGAAGGCCAGATACTAGAGATGAACCTCAAATACTTTGGCCACCTAATGAGAAGGAAGGACTAGCAGAATTAGGAGCATTAGGAGAAGAGCCTAATGCTGGGAACAATAGATGGCAAAAGAAGGGGATGGCAGAGGATGAGGTGGCTGGATGGAGTCTCGGAAGCAGTTGGTGTGAGCTTAAGTGGACTCTGGGGGATGGTGGAGGACAGGAAGGCCTGGAGGAATGTTGTCCATGGGGTCGCGATGGGTCAGACTTGACTTCGCGACTAACAACAACAACATTGTATTCCTTACTTGTATATTTTTGCATTTTTAAAAACTTGCATGCTGCCTTGAAAGGGTTCCAGCATTAATTTAAGGTAAATGAATTAAATAGGGATGAATTTCAGCCTGGAGAGGTGGTAATCCAATTTGGCTTAAGAAGGAAGGGATCCATGTTTGGAAGACATTCTACATCCCAGCCATGGCTCTACCCAGCTTTAGCTAATTCATGCTCCTCTGTGGCCTTTTAAGAACAATAGCTAAGGGAGGCATCACAAAAGTTCAATGGGCCAGGTATCCTCCAAGTACCCCATCAGTTCCCATTGTTTAACCAGCCCTATGCTGTATTTTCTTGGAACTTGGAAAGAAATAATCTAATGGCAGTTGTATCAAGCAGAAAGAAAACAGAATCCTTGATAGCTTCAAATAGGTCCTACTGACTGCAACACCTTCATATTAACTGATCAGGAGGATGTTGTCTCAGCAAAGAGCTAAGGCTTGTATTATTATGAACTCCACCTCTCCAAAAAGAGCTTCCAGAAAAATTAAAGAGCCTTCACTTGATTTTATTGTCTATGTCTTTTGGAAAGCTGGAGAGATGCAGGTTCTGTTGGAGGTATCCTTTGAGCTAGGGGCTAAGGATGAGTTTTAGTTCTCCCCATAAAAGCCCAAGACCCCAGAGTCATAAGAATAACTATCTTGGTGTCTCCATACAAATACAAGAAGATGTAGTATTGCTGTGGAGTATTGTGCAAAATTAAAACTTCAGTGAGATGCATTGGCAGTGATCAGACCACCAATTTCCCCTATTGTCAGGTCCCTTCAGTGAAGCGGAGCCCTGTATTTGTTTGTGTGTTTCTCTGTTACATTGATAATCTGCCTTTCCACCAAGAAGGCCAAGGAAGTGTACATAATCTCCCCTTTCTCCATTTTATCCTCACAGTAACACTGTGAAGTAGGTTAGGCCAAGAGTCAATGACAAGCCAAAAGTCCTTCTATGAGTTCCATGGCTGAGCAGGGGCTAGAACCCAGATCTCCTGACTTCCCTTTCAAACACTTTAACTACTGCACTCCATGGACTCTCTCACTAGAGGCCCCTTTGCCCAGAGCCACTTCAAACCCACAGTTATCCCCATCTCTCCCTGCAATGTGACTGTAAGGAAAATACCTTCTGTGAATGTTTTCCAATTGCCTCATGCGTGCTCATTTGACGGACGTTCCACAACACAAGTGGCCAGACAAAAGAGGCATAAGTCAGCCAGGCTGTTTCAGTATGTGTTTGTGCTGAGGCACTGCAATTCATCCGCAGTGTAATTCCATTTGGGCTATTACATAATTAAACTGAGACTTGAATCACACATTTTAAAAGATTATGTGGCCATATGTAGCTTGAATGAGGGCCAAGTCTTCAAAGAGGCCCCCTTTAATGATGTCTTTCTATTCGGTTTGTTAAGTTGTGCTTTCTTGCTTTCTTTTTTTAATGGGGGAAAAAAATCAGTGAAGAATATTGCCAGCCATTAATGAATTGATAAGATCTCAGCCTGAAGTACTTTTCTGTATAGTTCAAAAATCTTCAGCAGGAAAAGGGAAATATTTGAAAAACCTGTGAAGCTGAAGATATGTATGGTAAGAAATAGTGATGCTGAGTTTCCCCTCTCTTCCTCCCCAATGCACCCCCCCCTTCCACCTTTGAGAATGTAAATGAAAACTGCAGCATGGGCTTTTATCAAATCACACTCTTAATTAGGTTTTAGCAGAATGCTTTATAGTCAATGTTTTGTTGAATAATTTAATTAGGAAACAGTGCACCTGACTGTTGGAATGAGCCAAATTAGGCCATGCTTAATAGCGGTGCTGTTCAAACAACGGACTGTTGCAATTTCTACACATTTCCCACTTACTTGGTTAAACAAATGTGGATTTGCTCAATGGCAAAGAGAGGCGAATGTGATTAGACTAGCTGGACCTAATCCAGTCTCCATCTATTGATCACTTCTCCTATGCAGAGTTGTGTATTGTTTCTCTCCAGGCAGATCCATACCCTTCTTTTTACTTTTGTAGGGAACAGATTGTGCCAACAGTCTACATAAACAGGTGTTGTTTGTTTATGTATATATTTACAATACTTCTTTGCTGCTTAATAATGTAAAATACCCCCAAGCAGTCCACATTGAAATGTGTCTGCATGTACAGTACAATAAAAATGATATAAAATGTGATTTGATTACTGCATGAAAGACAATTAAACAGGGCAGTGATAAGTCAGGATGGATTGGGGAAGCCCAAGTGAATAGGAATGCTTTCAAGAGGTATTTCAAACATACCACAATTTCTGCCACTTCAGCCAGGCATGGGAGAGTGATTTGGACATGCTGGGCATGCTGAAGAACCAGCAGCACCCCCTCAGAAGATCTCAACTGTCAAGAAAACACATGTAAGGGAAGGACAACTGCTAGATATCCTGGTCTCAAGTTATTCAGGACTTTGCACCAATCGAGGGTTCTGAGAGTGTCTTGCTAAGGAACGGTGTAGAAATGTCATGCCAGACCTGCTTCTAGGTACCCTGAATCTCTCCTGGCTAGGTGGTGGGCCTTTGTTTTAGATAGCCAAGGGCACTTTAGCTTTCCAGGAAGTGTGGAAGCACCAACTTGCTGGCCTCAAGATGTTCTGGGCTGCACCTCACTTCAGACACAGTCAGCTGCCTAGCAATTGGTCAGAAATGATGGGAACTCTAGTCCAAAACATCAGGATGGTACCAGGACCAGGCAGACTTGCACTAAGCAGTCATGGCGGCTTGCTCCCTTTTGTTACCTATGCATTGTGATTGGCTCAAATTCTTTTCCCAAAAGTATTAGCACAACAACTCACCTTAAAACAGGCAAACATCAAAACAACCTTTCTCAGCAGGTTCTGAAGAGAAGGTGGGCTGGGATGGTAAATGGGTTTCATTTTCCCAAGGAGTCTTTTCTGAACATTAGGATTTGGTGGTTTTTATCTGGTCATTATTGGCACTTAAATGCCGCAATCATCACAAACAGCCCTCTATTTCCATTTACTTTACTGAGGTCAAAAGATGAAGTTCGTTTATGAGGTTATTCTGCCATGTATCACTTGAGACACTACAATAGAACAGCTGCAATAGATGGACTATGTTCACCTCTCCATTTATTAGCCTTGTCAACTTGGAAAGGATTTTTCTTTTCTTTTTCTTTTTCTTTTTTTTACGTTGTGAAAGGCCCATCAGCAATGAATCAGTGAAGTGAAGACGACAGTTGATTTGTGAATTCAGATTATATAAAGTGACGAGGCTTCAGTGAACTGTGTAGATAAAGCAACTGTCATGATAAGGTGGCATATGCAATTCCCCACAACCAAATTTATTGCGCATTTGAGGAAAATCATCCTATTTGAAAATGCCATAAATTTGAAATTGAATATTACTTATACACCTTGAATTTTGATTTATAGTTTGAATATTTTTAATGGGAGACTAAAGTGGCATCAATTCACAGTTTATGCATTTCTTCTTCCAAGAATCACTTGCAATATATTTATACTGTGTGTGTTAGAAGTTCCTGATATTTTATTCTAGACCTAAAAGTGGCATATTATTTCTGCATTGAAACTTAATATATATCGTTCCAGAAATCATTGTGTGTGATGGACAGAATGACAAAGGTGACAGTAACAAAGAACCAACATGGGCTTGAGCTTCTGTACGTATTTGTAAATTATATGCATAAATATTATATCCCCAAATCTTGAGTGTATTGTTATTGGAAATGACTATGTCTATGAGGTGTAAATGCTTTAGCAAGCCTTTAATATGGCAATTGTTTAATATGGGAAATGGTAAAGCCACAGTCACAAAGAATCTTCCTTTAACTAAGAAAATCAAACTTTTGCTATGGTCTGGTGAGTTGATAGACTGTATTTCCAAACCACCATTTACCACCAGCAATTCCCAGCAGAAATGGGTAAAAATTCATTTTGGTGTGTTTTTCCATAAAGTTGAACATCCAGAACTGGATGGGGATCTGCTTGCAATCTATGGTCTGGAGTGCTCACATATCTGAGCTTGTGAGTTCCTCAACAATAATGCTATGTTAGAAAAATACATATATTTGAAAAAGATGGATAAAAAATGAGCATAAATGATCATTGGTCAATGAGAGATAATATTATACTTTTCAAAAACATACACTACAGTTTTGTGTTGGGAAAATATGTAAAAATACACTCATGTTTAAAGACATCCATATCCATCAATCACCATATGTTAGTTTGATGTAAACCCCTTCTCAAGGGCCATGTATCTTGGAGTTGGACTGGGCAACTCTTCAAGCAGAGGTTGTCGTGAGGCTGATGCTCCTTCCCAATGAAAACAATCACTCCAGTTGATGCTACAAATGTCCTTATTCTGCACAGTATTACAATTACAGTCACATAGGCTAAGAAGTTGTCCTCTTGTTCCAAATACATTCAACTTATACTGGGTTTATGAACCCTTTGGGGTGGTCCTTCTAAATGTGGGGTGCTATGACCCCTTTCCCTGTGTTGCTCAATCAGTCTCAATTCTAGGTGTCCCAATCTGCATGTGCGCCTGTGAGAATGAGCATCCTCAAAAGTTCCTTCCCTGTTATCTCCTCAGTTCCTACATCCCATATCGACAACTTGTGAGAGTGTTTCCCCATCAACACCCAAATTGGTCTCTTGATGCTCCTCTGTTTTGACTTCTCCCTGAATCTCCTTACCTAGTTTACTCTCATGCACATCATCTGTGCAGCTGGGGAGTACAGACTGTTCTGCTGGCACCAGAAATAGATCTTCATCAACACTCTGGTTCTCATGGGAAGTTTCTGCCTCTTGTGTGTGTGTCCAGGACTCTTCTGAGTCTGCACACAAGACAGAGGTTGCCTTCAGATGGAGGATGCTTCTCTCACCATCCTTGAAACTCAGGATTGTAGTCTGGCTAATCTATGTCCAAAGGACTTAGTTTGCCAGTCATTTAGTTTAGTGTAGACTGGGAGGCTAACACAGTAGATGGCAGCTTCTGATGGAGCCATTAAAATCTGCTAGAAGTAAAAGATTCTGGGCTTTCCTTTCCTGCTGTTAAGAATCATGAACTTCCTTCCTCCCATCAATCCTTCAAGCTATATGGAGTAGAACTTAAAAGTCAGATTCCCTCAGGGTAAAGGGGAGCTGGTGGAGGAAGTTGGCATTTTGCCACCTCCATGGTAGGGCTATTGCTTGTTCTCATGAAGCCTCTCCTTATTTCTTTTTTTCTTTCCTCTGAAGAAACCTGATCTTGGATGTGTGGGCTGTAGAAAGGGTTGGTGGACCTTAGCATTCCTGAATCCTGTGAAATTGTGTTGTGTCAGGGAGATATTATAGGGTGTGAAAAACCATACATACCGAATTCTGCCAGATTTTTATCCTGCATTTACTCAAATGCACATTGGATCCATCAGATTGACTCTATTGTCACTCTTTACTTCTCTTCCAACAACACACATCATCCAGAGGCAATGCTTGTCCAACATATCTGGAGGGGAGCAAGTTGAGAAAAGCTGACCACCTCCACTGGTGAGCTACTTCAATAAAGGAGTTCCATTTTAAATAGAAATACTTCTCAATAATCCCCACATTGATATGACATTATCTTGTGGTGGTTCATTTTTCACCCAAGCACCATTGAACTGTTTCATTTTGTAATACAAATAACCTCTGGAAATCAGAGACTTCCAAAAAAGGAGAGGCCATTCTTTCTTTGCCACGGTGAAATAAGTTCCAGGGGTAAGCACAATCTAATTATTTTAATATGTTCCAGTTTAGTTATCTCTTTGGATATATTCTCCATGGCCTTCTTTGTAGTGGCACCCACACTTTGGAACTACACACCCCATTTCTTCTTCCTGGAGGTGTATAGTAGCTGTATAAAACCACCATATTGCAATCTACCTATCAGTTTCATTGTAATTTTTCTAGAAGTGATTTCTCACCTTTTTGCCATCATTTTTCAGGCTCTTGCTGAATGCTGTTGAAATGTGCAACGTTTAACAACAAATAAGTGTTAGATACAGACCAGGGCAGACAACAGCAATGGTTCTCTGGACACAATTCTTGGCATCCACCAAGTTACCACTCCTATCCCTGTCCCCATTAACACATTTTCTTCTGGAATCTATTGTCACTGTAAGGGAGGTGCTGGTACCACTCTACTTGATTCTGGTGTGCCCACAACTGGAGTACTGCTCCACATTATAGAAGAGACATAGCTAGGTTAGAATCAGTTCAGCACAGGGGCACAAGAATGGTAGCTGGGTTGGGAGGGATGGCCTGTGAGGAGAGATTGAGGGAACTGGATCTTTTCAAGCCTGGAGAAGAGGAGATTCCAAGGGGATCTTTTAGCAACTTATAGATATGTGAGGAGCAGGGCTGTGAATTGTTCTTCCCTGCAGTGGAGGGCAGGATGCATTGGGGCAGAGTTCAAGGAACCAGGCTTCAGGTTGGATGTCAGGAAGTATTCCTGATGGTTAGGACCCCAAGGATATGGAGTAGGATTCCAAGGGAGGTGGTTAAGGTCCCATCAGTGAGGATGTTCAAGAGATTGGACAACCACATGTTGGGGATTACATGATCAGAGTCAGCTGGAGCCAGGGGTCAGACTAGATAACTCGGGAGACCCCTTCTGGCTTTCTTTGTTTCTATGTTTCTAGATAGGTTCTCTTGGGGCTGGAAAATGTGGTTGCAAAGGCATTGTCCAGTGCATTCTGGTTCAAAATCTACCACTGCTTTTTCCTTGGTGAAGTTAGTTGCCCATTGACATGCCTTCCAGAGGAGCCATTTTATGTGGCGCTTAGCCCTGTTTCTCAAACTGCCAAATGTGCACTTGGCCCAACAGGATTGCCTACTCCAATGTAAACATTAAACGCATTTTCTTCTTCTTACAAAGCGGATCCTGAGTAACTGGTCACATTGACTTCCATGGACTCAAATTTGCTGACTTTAGTGTGAGTGTGACCCAATGATATGAACAAAAGGAATGCTGTTGTTATCTTCTCCTTCGAAGGAATGCAAAGGAGATGTTCCTCCCAGAACTACACTAATGATGGCTAGGCTAAAAGGTTGTAAGTCTCCATCCAGTGGCTGATTCAGCTTGGACCTTGGCCATTATATCCACACACAGAGCTTAGAAAAGGTAAACCATTCCTGCCCAATATGTTGCAATGATAAGAGCTTTCCTTACATATCTTCTGCATTCCAGTGCTGCCACGACAAAAGCAAACAAACAACAGACTTTGTTTTTCATAGATGAGGAGGAACTTTCCATAATCTTGTCTATGTGACTGCCTTAAGATAGGTAAATGGGCAATACCTCTCTCTCTCTCTTTCTCTCTCTGGGTTGGACGCTTTTGAAAAACCAGTTTTCATGTGAATATCTGAAAGTTTATTGCCTTGACTCGGATGACCTCATCTGCTAGAATGAAGTCATTCATTGAGCCAGGAAAGACAAACCTTCGTTCCAGAGAATTAATCAAGTCCATCAAGGGCCTCTACTTACGGCCTTATCTCCAGCCAGCGAAGAGTGCAAGCAGTTATAAACTTGACATCCACCTGATAGCCTTCTGTTCTTTGTGTTCTGCTAACATTTTTTAAGAAGAGAGAGAGAGAGCGCGAGCATGCAAAGAGGCCTTTAAGAAAAGGCCCCAACTTTGCTACTGAATAAGCACAGCTTGACAGAAATTTTTGACTTGGGGATTACATTGTTTCAAATCAAGGTATTTGAAAGAAAGCATGGCATGCCAGTGAACTTTCCATTCTCGGAAAGAGAGAAAGAAGGGGAAGGAGGGGAAAAAAATCTATGAACCCTGCCAGATAGGAACGCTTACGGCATAATTGCTCGCCCTGCCTTTTCATCCCTGGCTATCGTGAAACTCATAAACATTCCAATTAGGCGGCCAATTAAAATGAGAAAAGAAACCCTCCTGAATTATCCAGCAGTAGGATGCTGTTCTGCCTTTTTAGTTGTCAGCCAGTGAAAGGTTTTTATTGCCTCTCCAAACTGAAGGAGGTGAAAGAATTAAGTGAAACGGGGAGAAAGCTTGAGAGGTCCACAGTGAAGGGACACTGCCTTTCTCAGTACAGCTGACAGGGAGCCATTAGGAAGCTGTGAAAAGCTTTGTTATGCTAAGAGGGGGACATTCCTGAAACACACACACCCACACATGCATGCACACACAAGCACATCTTAGAAGAAACCATGGACTCATTTGTTTATTTTCATTTTTCCCCAGCTGGGAGGCCCCTAATTCTCCTTTGCCTGCCCAATAACATCTCTTTCTATAGTGTTACTGACCTGACGACCAATGAAAAAGGCGGACACTATGAAGGAAAATGGTTAAAGGCCTGTGTGAAATGAGCAATTCCACTTGACTTCGCCAGGGAAAACAACACTTCCAGAGACTGGCAACCTTGACAGATCTTCAAACACTTTCTTTGCTCCAAGCACCAGTGTCTCTTCTCCTTTCCAAAAGTCTTTTTGATCAAAAACTGGGCCAATGGACAGTTGGTCAGCACAATTGTTAAGGACATGCAATGCCAGCAGAGAAGGTGGAAGGGATGACCCTGCATCCCATGAGAATGGTAATGAATATGCTACCTGCAAGAAAATCTGGGAGTTCTTGAAGCAGACAGTGTTGCCACAGACAGGGTTTATCAATGGAATGGTCTCACTGTCTCCTAGTGTTCTGTTGGAAGGATTACTGAATATATACCTCTATCTATATCTATATCAATATATATATATATACGTCTATGTATGTAGATATGTATGAGAGACTCTTTGAGCACTTGAAAAAACAAGCATACAAAGAAACACCATGCAAGTATTTCCAGATGGTTTGTTGGATTCCCCTGTCATGGTCAGGATGGTCTCTCTTCTTGAAATGGCCACTTTCAACACCAAAAAAGAAGACAAGAGGGAACAGAAACCTGGGTAAACTTTATATGTTTAGAAGGAACAATTATATTTTGAATGGAAATAAAAGGGGAAAGTGTGACCAAGGGACCTGTTAATCTGTTGTTGAGATGCAACTTATTGAAGGACCATTTCAAGATTCTGCTGCTGCTTCTTAGGGTTCTTCAGCCTTAAAATGAACTTCATCTGCACAGTTCTTCAAAGAGAGGACTGTCTTTTGTAAAGCAGAATACATGCCATCCTAGTTATCAACAACCGCATATTTCTGTGCCTCTTAACTTTGGCTCTCAATACTTTCGGCACTTAATTTCCTTCTGACCTATCTGCTTACAGTCCACCACCATCATGCATATGTTGGTAAGCAACTTGGGATAACTTGTCCTACAGGCTAAGAGTCAGTGACTGGCCCAAAGTCACCAGTGAGGTTAATAACCAAGTGGAGGCTGTAACCTGAATCTCCTAATCCCAGTCCATCCCATCAACCACTACACCATAGCCGTCTACAGAAACAACAGAGCCCAAATGAACTGATCCCTATGAAAAGCCTCCACACAGCTTCCCTCAACCATCAACCATCTCCAAGTCTGCAGATGGTCACCTGAAGGAGGGCTCATTTCAGCATCAAAGGAACGTAGGAGGAAGTCTTCTGCTGAGTCAAACTATTGATCCAACTAGTCCAGTATACAAGGCAGTGCTTCCACAGTATTCCTCCCTAGCAGTCCTATGCATGTTGAGACAGAAAAAAATGGAAGCCCTTCTTTTGTCTGAGCCCAAGGCTAAACCTTTGATTTGTTTCTGTTGTGGTTGTATAATTGTCTATTGCTGTGGTATTTTAGCAGGATAAGGGGAGGTGTTCCTGGGATTTCCTTTCTCAAATGCCACTGTAACCTAACTGGCCTTGAGTGCCATGTTCCTTGACCTGGAGGAGTGCGGGGGTGAACGTGGCTTTTGCTTTTCTGCCTCAGGCAGCCAATTTTGGGGAGATGGCTCTGTTAGGACCCATCAAAGCAATACACATAGAGCTAAATTGTCTATGATTTGGGTGTCTCATCAGGGAACAAGCTGTAGGTCAACAGCAGAGATAAGCAATGGACAGATCTGTCAATTTAGATTTATCTTCTTATTATTTTCCAGGCTTTAAGTCTGTTTCATGCTAAGTTGTTGTTTTAAGTCAGTCTTGTAATACCTATCCCACTTTGTGTTGCGGGTGCCACTCGGGACTCTGAGAAGTGATGGATAATAGACCGATTTAAAACGCACCTCTGCAGCAAAACAGAGGATCAGTCAGCAGTCACTGTCATTAGCAACAATAAAAATAACAACAACAATGCCATAATCATGAGCTTCTCTCCCAAGGAAGAGGCTTGTACTTGCCTTCTGAAACCAAATGTTGGACGCAGTCCTAAATAAACAGACCCATCTATTCTGATCACAACATCTTCTTGGGTTGCTAATTTGCCCCACATGTTCCAAAGCTGAACCTTCTAAAGATCTACGGATGGACCATTATAAACTATAACATCTATTACCTACTCAGATTGCTTTAGGAGTTTCCTAAATTCCCTTATGTTTGTGTTTTATTGAAGCTGATCGCCTTGTCAGGCCTGTGCTCTCGCTCTCTCTCCATTTCTCAGTTAAAGTAAAAGATAACAGAAAAAGTGCCTTTCTGATTCTCTCTTTGTAGACATATGGCTCTCATTTGACCCATTATGAAGAACAGTGTGTAGGAAAATGCTCCCCATTAATACTGCAGGACAAAACATTGTTATGAAGTCTGACAGCTAATTGCATCCATGTTTTATGTTTATGCTTTTTTCCATAGCAAAAGAGAAAATCTTGCCTTTAACAGAAGAAAGATTCCCCCCTCCTTCTTTCATTCCTTTAAAATGTTTTTTAAATATTATATTCATTTTCTAACCCTGAAAATTTACTGCAGAGATAATAGGAAGAAAGGATTACATCATTAAATCCCACAGCTTTTCAAGTGCCAGTACTGGAGTAACCACTTAAAATAATTAGGAAATCCTTAAACAAGTGTGTGTGAAGTGTAGGCTCAACATTCCATATTGTTCTTATTTATTTGTTCTTTTTTTAAAGGAAAATTATTTTTTGGCATTAAACCAGAAAGGATAGCCTTTGAATCATTAGCTACTTCCTGATTTTTCTAGAGTTTTTTCTCCACTTACTGGAGTACATTGCAATTATAACAGTGGGTTATGGTTATCCGGTTTGGTCACAAAGAGCCTTCACAACTTGGCCATAAGGGGTGTGTATGTATGTGATTGGATATATGTGTGTGCACACATGCAGAAATATAGGATCATGATTTGTGACCTGAGTTTGGTCATGTGAGTGATGTTAGAAACAGTTAGAAGTTTGCTCTTAGGCATTGCTGAAAAAAATCTCTCCCTTTTAATTTCTCTTACTTTGTCACTCTCCCAGTTATGAATTCCATTCATGCAAAATTTTGACTTTTAAAAGAAGTTCATGTAAACACACACTTTTTGCCTATTTCTCCTAATGCACCCATTTTTGGATGCATACTGGCCTAAAGTACACTTTTGGCTTAATGTTTGCATTTTTGCAGCCATTGCAAAATTTGCAGAAACGTGAATTTTGAAAGATTCCTTTTGCATACTGGTTTGAAACTGCAGGCTTGGGTAGACTGGAGCCCTCTCCTAACCTTGCTTCTATGTGCCATTAAGAATCCTGGAAACCAGATATACAGAAGGAAGAGGGCCCATGGCAGTGAGCAGGAAACCTGACTGCCCAAAATGTTCGTAGTGACCCTGTTACCAAGTTCAAAACATGGACTCTGAAGAATGACCCAGGGGAGTCAGTGCCTAGTCTAGGTCTCACTGCTTCACACCATGTATGTAATGAGGCAATTAGCAATAGCAACTTCAGTAGATGGATGGAATTTCCAGCAAGAACATAGTGCTTGGAAAGAGCATTAAATTTATCCTTCATCAACATACTGAACTAAATCCCCTTCCCTGCAAGCAGACTGTTTTCTGTGAAATAGAGAACATTTGATCATGAATTCCAACTTGGCATCCTATACGATTAGCAATAGTTGTAGTATTTAGATTTCCGAAGGCACTATGCTATGTGTGGTTACACAGAAAAAATGGCATGGCTGGGGCATGCTGGGAGCATGCTCAGGCATGCTGGGAGCTGGGAGCTTTTCTTCTGTCTTAACACGCATAAGATGCATCCCTTCGGTGGCTTTCTCAAAAAAAGCAAGCAAAGCGAAAGACACAACAAACCCAGGGAAGGGAAGGACCAAAACAAGAAACAAAAGCAAAAAAGACACCTCAGTGCAACTTAAAACCTTCTGAAGTTAAACATTTACCCACTAAACATACAGTCATCCCAGAGGACAACTGAACCGTTAGAGACAACCTTAAATCATTCAAAGGACACATGTGACATCCCATCATATTTTACCTGGAAACAGTGGGAAGTCTTAATGTGGCCGTGGCCAGGTGAAACTATGGGGAATAGGCAGGCTTCAATGGGGAAAGTATCACATTGGAAAAGTCCTCTCCTTGGCCACCCTCCAGACATTCATTCATTCATTTCAGCTCTATCCCACTTTTTTGTTTCTTTTGAAGAAATCAAAGCGGCTTATGTCATCTTTGTCCTCCTGCTCTCCATCTTTCTTCCACAACAATGACCTTGTGAAGAAGGTTGGGCTGAGAATCTGGGACTGGCCCAAAGTCATCCAGATGACTTCATGGCTGAGTGGGGACCAGATCTCAGATTTCCTGATCCCCAGTTCTGCACTCTTAACCACTACACCACACTGGCTCTCTAAGTTAGTCTTAAAGTGTAAACAATTCAGGGAGAGGTGTGTGTGTGGGGTGGGGGAGGGAGGTGGGGGGGGAGAGAGAGAGAGAGAGAGAGAGAGAGAGAGAGAGAGAGAGAGAGAGAGAGAGAGAGAGAGAGAGATTCGTAATCATATTTATTTTTATAGAGTCAAGGGCTCCATGGAATGTACAACATCATGGGTGCACAATGCACACAAATTTGTACATTCCATATACTTCTTAGCTTGCCAAAATGAATAGACTCGGCTTCTTGCCCCTTGTCCTCTTCCTCTTCATCATCATCCACAACTTCTGTGACATTAGTACACACTGGAACAAATCTCTCGTTTCTCAACCATTTCTGAAGGTGCATCTACAGCCTCCGCTCAGCAGGGGAAGAGCTGACAGCAAACTCTTTTGTCTGCCACTCTCAGCCTTGTCATTTAGGTATTTTAAATTCATCTCCTTATTTGCCCTTCATAACAGTCAGCTTCTGGAACACTGGCTACAGGAAGTCTTGTTCACCAGTGCGTGGAATCACTATGCCAATTGGTGAAAACCATTCTACGCAGGGTATTATTCACTCAGAACAGTATCTTCCTCATTCGCACACACCCCATTAACAAAAGGCTGCTCAAATTCTCGAGTTAAGTCTGAAAAAACTCCTTTTGGACCTATCAAGAGACAATCAAAAGGCTGATCATGGCAATATTATTTTCCATGCCTGGATAAAATCCACTGTCTGATGAGCATGAAGTTTTTGTTTCATTTCTGCTGAGAACTTTGGGAGGAAACCAGTAATTTTTTCATTTCCATGGAGAAAGGGATATTCATTGTAGATTTTTTAGAAATACTTAAAATTGGATTCTAATTAGAACTACGTCTCCTGAAAAGGCATAAATGGGTAGAATCCAATTCAACACTGCCACTGTTTTGCACGGGTATAATCCAGGAATGCCGGAGTACAAATGTATTCCAAGCAACTTCACCAGGTGAAGTGCAGAAAACCTATCATCAGCAGGTGACTCTCTGGCCTGAATTCCAGAGTTATTGAGAGTTTGTAAACACTCCTGGATTTGGACTGTACTCAGTTTGCAATTGGATAATGGAATTCTGAGCTTTGGCTGGCAAGCAACACTTTTTGGGGGAGGGGGCAGGCAAAAAGTGAATTACATTAAAGCGGCTCCACTAAGAAAAGAGGGGAATATGCAAATTAAGAAAGGTTGCATCTTCCTTCCTTCCCTTCCTTCCTTCCTTCCTTCCTTCCTTCCTTCCTTCCAACTAGTTCATGAACTTGAGCAATACCCTGAAGAATTTTTCAGTCCTTAAAAATAAGCTGAAATGCATTTAAGTAAAAATATCTCTTTGGCTTTACTTTCAAATGATGGAGTTTCTCCATTGACACGGACTATGTGGGAAGTGAGAAGTTCCACTTCTCTGTGTTAATTCTGTAGGTTTAAGCCCATCTAAAACAGGCTTTTGTAGTTTAAGCCTGTCTTAAGTCATGCACCCTTTATCTTAATCCTTGATGGGTGGAAGCATGGTGTGAACACAGGTTTCAAATCCCAAGTACACCCAGCACTGGACATCATTCAGACCCATTTTGGAGATGGTCTAAAGATTTATCTCCTGTTGCAAAATCATGCAAAGAAAACCAAAGGAAAGGTACTGAACCTGCCTTCTCCTTGCCTTCCTTCCTACGTGCAGAAGCCTATAGGCCTTTGGAAGCTCTACCTCGGAGGTCTCCAAATACAGTGTAAGCTTTTGCTTAACAGCCATACCACAGAGATTACTAATGCCATCCTCTTCAGAATTTAGCCCACTGGGTTGGCTACTTTTTAATATTTCCTAGTATTTTTTTTTTTTTTTTTTTGAAGAAGGCATGGACTCTATCACATTTGTTCACCACCAATAGTAAAAACAAGTTGCACTGCAAAAACACGCATTTCTTATTGACACGGCAATAAAATGCACCACAAGAACCATTTTTATTGTGGTCATCAGGGCAAAGTATTTGTTATCTTTAGCATTCAATTTATCCCTTAGGTTCCACCCCTCCCATCCTGTTGCTCGCATATGTACAATTTCATTGATATGATTTACATTGCAACCCTCATATTAATTCTCTGATCAATCACAGCTGACAATATGCCTTCTTTGTACGAGAAGCTGTAGGACAAATGTTTCAGCTTGTGAGTAGAAAATTGTTAGCATTTGAATAGCAGACGGTACAGCGAAGGATTAATAGCCTACTTTGATGGATTAGAATGTAGGGAAATTGCTCGATATTAATATGAAAATGTTTGTGAATTGAACGCATGGTGCTGGCAATAGAGAATGAAGGCCAGTGATTATGCCTCCAATGCCTTATCGGAAAAGACTTGACTCTCTCGCCAAAGACTGCCGCACAAAAGGCTGACGAGAGCACCAGGAAGCCACTGAATGGAAGCTGCTATAATAAGCAAGCTATTCATCTGCTGGTGTCACAATGTCAGGTTTTGTGCTCTTTATGTAATATTGTACATCTTTATATATTAACATATCTGAATATGGATTTGTAATGAAAGAGCACAATGGTTTTGAAGATGGTTTCATTTCGATATTTTGGGGCTTCTTCCCAGAGAAGGCATTTGGATAAAGAACCAGCAGAGATGGAATAAACATGTCTGTAACAGTACATTCTTGGGGTTTGCTGGTCTAGGTGGTCATTGGATGCCTTGGAGACTTAGCTACACGGCTGGAAATTTGTTTTGACTTAGTAGCTTCATCTTCATGTTGGACTGACTCTCCTCCTTGCAGCTGGCATGGACGGAACTGCACCCAATACATCTCCAAGGCTGGGCTTAGGGATATTGAGTTTAGGGATATCCCGAGGGTGGGAGGAGAGAGGAGATGAGCTGCCAAGGCACAAGACCTCCTGATGGTGCCTCAACCTCATGCTTCCAATTCTGAAGCACCACTGCTAGACTGCCAAAACCAGCCATCTAGCTGAGCTGCAGGGCAAGAGAAGCATGGAATCCACAACCACTCTGCACTTCTCCAACATGCCATGAGATGCTCAGAATCTTCCAAGTGCAAAGGGCCCAACGCTGATTGGATTGTGGCTGAAGAAACATTGCTTTGTTGCCAGCACTGAAGGTCTCCACCCTGGAAGAAGTAGTCTCAGGACTACAAGGATGGTGCAGTCCATCCTCCTCTTCTTCATCATCTCAAAGTCTGCTATTGGGGCAGTGAAGATCTAAACCTTGGGTGCTTTTCTCTGTGTCATATCTTTATACATTTGTATGTAGATGGTTCTAATAGTTTGTTTTGATGTTTTAATCTTTGTGAAGTGCCCAGAGAGCTTCGGCTATTGGATGGTAAGGAAATGAAATGCATGAAATGAAAGGGAGGTTGGGCAGGGGAAGGGTTGCATCATTTGGGCAACTCCAGTTGGCTGTACTGGTACAGCACAGGGGCAAGATTTGGCCCCAGGTCTAAGTTCCAGCACCCCATTGCAGGGACTCCCAAACCTCTCAGTGGCTGCAGGCTCTCACTTTGCTTTGAACTGATCTTAGCTGTAGGTAAGAGTATTCATTTTTGTAAAAATGGGGGTGGAAACACCTCAGTGGACACCTGGAAAGGTATGCTGTGCACAGTGGAACCCATGAGCTCTGCATCACCAGTCCCTGAACTGGAAGTACAGGCAGAACACAGGGAGAAAATTCCGTCTTCAAATACAGTTTGGTCTTAAAGGGTAAAGTAACATGGCAAATGCACTGTTCTATTTGTTGTGCATCACACAGATCACCCTTTTATTTTCTAGCAGGCGAGGGAATTATTTACTGTGACAAAGTAACCTCCTCGAGAGCAAAATGTGTCATTGTAAAGTGCCCCTTTCTGTTCAGCCATGCAAAGAATTCTTATCAAATATTTTAATGAGAAGGAAAGAATGACAGTCTGGATTAAAATCAAGGTGACCTTGTACTGTGCAAGATGCTATCCTCATATCATCTTGTCTCTCATCTGTACCAATACCAATACCTATACCTATACCTATACCATCCATATTTATATATCTATATCATCTACCTATCCATCTCTCTGGTCAACATTCTTGAAAAGTCACACCAAACATGTGTGATAACACTATTAAATTCCTGAGATTGTGTGTGTGTGTGTGTGTGTTCAAACTTAAAACTCAGAGTTGTATATATATTTTTTTCTTTTTTAAAAAAGCACTAACACCAACATGTCCACTTGGCTGTGAGAGCTTAGGTAATACTGTTTCCCTCCTTGGTGTATTGCAGGATTTTACCTGAATCTGCCTCTCCATTAATGTCTTCTCCAAAGATTCTTCTCTAGGGTGTGGCTACACATGCATCAGATTCACATACTGAAAAACTTGCAGGGTTTAGTCCTGTGTCCCTTTTGCGCCATTCACTGCTTCTAGGTTCTTCTGATGAATATCCAGTGGATATTCCTTGAAAGGAGATCTCTGTGCATACACACATCCATGTAGAAAACTGCTCAGGAGAAGGGACACTGATTGGGTGAGACCTAGCAATGTCCTGGAATTTAATTTTGGGGTGCACATCATTTTAGAAAATACCCTGTTAGCCATCCCCAATATGGATGGCAACACACGTTCTCCAAAATGGCTTGTAAACCTGCTTGGAAAGTATGCACTTTAAAAATACACACTTTAGCATGCATATTTCTTAAAAGTGTGCATTTAAGAAAGTTTGAATTTAAGAACATTTAAAAAATGCACAGTTTTAAAAATGAGCATTCTTCAGATTTTAGTCAAGGGAGAAAAGATATGCAGTTTTGAAAACCGCACGTTTCTAATTGAAATGTGCTGTTTGTCCTTTCAACCAACTGGACAAAAATGCTAATAAGAATAGGGTTGGGCCATTTCAAAAATAATCACTCTAACCCAAAAATAAATACAGGGCATGTCACTGTAACCAGATGGCCCACATTTTTTCCAGTCCCCTTTGGATGGACACCTTCGAGATGCCTTGGTTCTCCTTTCTCAGGGTTAGGAAAAAATGGACTTGGATCAAATTGCCCTCCAAATATAGGATATGACAAATCTAACAATTCACACTTATAACATTTGAACAAGGCATTCCCTGAGAGCAAAAATTGGGGATATTTGATATATTTATCAGATTGTGTGCTTGGTAAAGGACAATGGAGCAAGTATATCAGTTTCACAACAGCCTCCCAGGGTCAAATGGCACCGAAGGTTGACAAAGGCACCAACTGATAGAAGTGTTTCCTAACAAGAGATGAGTTGACAAGGCCACAGTGAAGGCACGGAGCAGAAGAGGGTTCTCTTGTTGTGCAGGTTACTCTTCAGACCTGAGGCCAAATTTGGCCCTCTGGGATTTCCATCCCTTTCTACCTTTTTAAATCATTTGGTGATCCCACAGTTTCTGTGTTGATTTTCCCATTCTAAAAAGTTGAAATACTCCTCTTAAGGCTTTGAAATAGACAGGAACAGGAGTAAGCTAATATAAATTGGTACCTGGGGAATTTTGAGTCCATCTTTGTTGGCCTTTGGCTCACCAGTCACTGACATTGCAGCCCCTGAAAGCTTCCTTGAAATGACATTTGGCCTTCACCGTTGGCCTTCATCCATGTTCACATGGATGGCTTGGACCACACTAATCCCTTCTGAACCAGCAGCCCACACCTTGATAAACCCTCAAAATGTTCTCTGAAATCTTCCTCGTCTCCATTCTAGTACCCTCCTGGTGCTCTGAACTATAACCATGTTGTGCCTGAAGCCCCGACAGAGACAGCACCTCATGAGGAGGTCTTGTGCTTGGGACCCTGTACCCAAAAGCCAACCCCGCAATCTAGCTTGGGGGTGGCTGAGAAGATAGCCACACCTCCCCCTGACTCCCTGCCTATTGAGCAAACACCCGAGCCCACATCAAAGCAAGAGTGCCCCGAGGGAAAAGACACTATGAGTTCTACTCAGGAGGAGTCAGAGCAGGCTGTTCCTCCTCCCACTGATGCTGAACTTCCTGAACATGACACAGGAGACGCAGGGGGCGTAATAGACTTTTCTCTAGTGACCAATCGCAGAATTCTGAGAAGATATGAGCAAAGGCAGAGCTTGTTATGCCAGAGGGAAAAAAGGCGTGACCAAGAGAGCTAATCCCACATGGGCTCAGGGAGAGACATCACTAGAGGATTAACATCTGCATTCCAAAGACCTCAACAGAAGAGCTTATCTGTAGAGTTGTAAATCTTGTAGTCAAGTAGCAATAAAGGACTTTAGTTTTATTGCTCGTGAACATGTGGGTTGTTTACATGTTGAGTAGCACCTCAACAAACCACTACATTCCATGATCATTGACCATGATGTCTGGCACTGATAGGAGTGGTGGACCAAAACATCTAGACTACACCCAGTTGGGGAACTTAGCCTGCCTCAACAACACTGACTTTGCTATTGCTCTTGGGTTCTTCCCCTGATTTCAGTGGACTTTGTACTGCCCTATCCCATGGAAGGTGATTGCCTTCCAGGTATCCCTCCAAGATGGCAAGCTTTGCTTTTCTTCCTTAGAGTGAGCTGTCAGCCCTGAGAGATCAGTCCCACTGCTTCAGTGATTCCATGGAGCTCTTACATGCAGAGTTAATGGCAGTCTCAATTCCATTCTACACCGAAGGTTTTCTCTACACTCTTCAGCTCTCCAGCACTGTAGAAGCTGTCTGACTGCTTGGTGACCTTTGGCATCAGAAGTTGTCTTCTGTGCTGGAAAATTGTTAGTTCCCATCGGCTGTGGAGAAGGCCAGATGTGTTTCCCAGTTGTGCATTGGTTGAGCAACTTTAAAGCAACCTCCATCAGAAAAGGAGAAAAAGAAAATTAGTGGGTGGCAGCTACTAATATTGTAAACATTAAACTGGTTCAGGGACTCAAACTGTGTCTCCTCACTTGGAACACCATTTGCTGGTATTATATTTGTAAGGAATGGATATAGTTATGGTTCAGTGGAAGAATCTTCCATATGTTCAGAGGAATGTGTTGCCACTGCTCTTTAATCATTATCATTTCACTTGTTCTAGGACTGAGTTTTTCCAGGACTGAGAACAAATTTTAGGACTTTGATAATTTCAGCCTCCAGTTAAGTCCACAAATTTAAACAGTTCTGCCTTGGGATTCACATAGACAAATTACCTTTTTAGAAACTGGAATATGATGTGAACAAAGGATCCAGGATGTGTGCTCATCTTAAGCTTTTGTTTTGGAAGGTTTTCCACAGGATCCACATTTTGCAAAATCTCTTACTTTGGAGGTGGCAGCAGAACAAAACAAGAGTCCATTCATCTTGCAAAACAGAACATCTCTCAAATAATTTTCAACTCCTATAATATATAACTTGGATCATTTATAACTTGAATACTTTTCTTGTTGCTATAGGTCAGTACATATTGTCAGACTACCGCTTTGTAAATGAGATTGATGTATAAGTGAGATTTCTGTTCACCTTTGCAACTATTTGCTTGTCCATCCATCCCATTTATCCATTCATCCATCTATCTTAAAGCTCTCTCCTTCCTTTCTGCCAACTATATGATAGAATGATTTGATGGTCCTTCTTCTACCTGTCGAGTAGATTTCTATCCACTTGGTTTCTATCATATATAACTTGTTTTCATTTCATTTCAACAACCGCAATGACAACCAGGCAAGGATCAGCATCAGTGGAAGGATGTGGAAGGAAGGACCACAGTTCAGTCTCTGGTATATACAAACAGGACCAGAGAAGACCTTGAAAAGATGCTGTCAATCTCACTGGATGATGCAGAGCAAGATGGACCAATGGTGTGATTCAGTATAAAGCTGCTTCCTGCCTACACATCAACCTGCTGTCTTTATCCTCTTCTGCGTGGAACAGCCATATTGAAATAGGGTTTCACTTGAGGCAGAGACACCAGCAGAAGCTTCCAGACTGGCCAGAAAGGAAAGCCACTTCTCTGGCTTCAGAATCTTCCTTTCTGCCTCTTCTGGGCTTTAAGGCTTAGTGAGGAGGGAAGAGAAATAAAAGGAAAGCTAAGCAAAGCAAACACAACGGGAGCTGTTTGGAGCTGCGAAGTGCTAGCCAGCCGTCCTGCCGCCCTCAGACAGTATGAGAAATTAGGACTGAGTGGAGAGGAACAATTTTCAGGCAGAGTAGGAGGGAAAGAATGCCCAGGAAGGTCAGTGAGAAATGGGAGCTGTTCATTTTTGGCTCCCTGGGTGATATTCAATAACTCTTTTTTGTAGAATATAGGCTCATTTGCTCAATTTGGGCTGACAGCATCCAGTTTTGTCTGAACATAGCCTCTTTCTTTCTTTTTCTTTCTTTTTTTAAAGGACAACTTTCAAAGTCAGTAGGAAGCATCCTTTGCTGAAGCAACAGGAGGGCATGAAAATACAAGGACTTTTAGCTGGTCTGGTAGAAATTGAGTATTTTATTTATTTAATTATTTATTTACTGGGGTTTGAAGAAATTTGAGGGCCTGATCAGAAACATGTGGCAGAAGTGCTCACTCCTCCCACTACACCTCCTCCCCCTTAGTGTTATAATTTCCTGCTTAACTTCTTGAGAAGGTGCCTGGGTTGGATGCTGAAAGTACTTGACATCAGTTACATGAAACGATTCCAACCCAGTCTCTGGCGCAGTTGGATGGAGGATTCATTGTTAATGATGGAAAGATAGGGGAGGGAGATGTTTTCCTTTCTTCAAACTCCCTTCTTCCACTTTCTCTGTCTTCTTCCACCACTACCATCTTACAAGTTCTAGGATTCTGCTTCCTTCTTAAGATCTCCTCAACTCTCCTGCCATGACAATAAAAGAACTTGTCAATGATCCATTTATATATGTAAGTCATCCTGAGTGTTTGCATGGAAGGACGGGATATAAAGGTCCGTAATAAATAAATACACATACATGAAATCTGCGGTGAGTTAGAAGAGCTGTCCTTGAATATTACTTCTCAACCTAAGGTCTCTCAGGATAGGGAGAACATTTTTCATCTCCTATCCTGTCCCAAAGCAGCACTAACCTGTTCTAAAGTCATTGGCAAGATAGACTATCACACTCAAAGAGGTTGGTTCTTTAGACAAACTTTTCCATTTTGTTTTAGAACCATTCCTGTACATCAAAAATATTTTCGTCCTCTCCCTCTGCAACCAACATGAATGAGTGCCTTTGGACAGTGAAGAAAGATAAATACTGAAACTGACAAAGTGAAAGCCAGTTAAGAGAGCTGCTACTGTGAGGGAAACCTGTGAGCAGCTCTTACATCTTTGGTGTTAATACTCCTCACATTAAACAAGTGTCGAGAACGCAGTTACATGATGGATCATAATGGCTCATTCAAGGATCTCCACCTTTTTTGGGTATGAAAAACAGGCATCTAGGACAATAAAGTGAATATTTCAGAGCCCTGAAAGGTCTCTGAATAACATTGCCTGGTTGCAAGTTGAGAGTACCCTGCAAGGTACAGCCAGGTTGTAAGATTGGAGTTCAAAGCTGAGAACTCACACCAGCTGTCTTTCTAACTTGGTGTTCTTCCAACATGTTAGACTATTACTCCCATCATTGCAGGGCAATGTACAATTGTACACCCTTGCACAAATCATTCCTTCTCTTTGCCTGATCTAATAAGATTGCAGGCCCTCTATAGGGGATAAAAATCATTTTAAATAACAACCCAGTTTTGTGCCCTGCCTTGTCAAGTTTACCAACTTGTACTTACTTACAGAATAAGTTCTAGGACAGAATTCACAAGGCAGGGAAATGCTTTTTGATTTCTGGGAAGTTCTCCTGCAGAAATAAGATTTCATTGAAGCGTGTGTGAAAACATTTCCTAGTAAATTGTGTTCCTAGTTTTCTGTTTTTGTTTTGATTTGTCTTTGGATTCTTTTAGAGAAAATGTACTTTGCATCCAAATGCTTGAAATAAAAGCCAACCTTTCTGTGTAAGCTACCAGAACAGAAGTTATTTTGCAAGCTTTCCAGATCATTTGCCCCGGTTCTGAGCTATTCTTATATTGAGATGCTTGATGTTTCCCTTAATGTGCATTCAAATGTTGATTTTTTTTTTTAAAGAAAAATCTATCACTTATGCCTATTTTCTCTTGTTCTATGCTCAGCAGGCACAATGGGAGAAGTTTTCTCTCTAGCTTTGCTTTCATTTATAGTTTGCTGTTTAAACCAAATACCACACCAGTAGCAAACAAGCACGGCCCTTCTGACAATTCATCATGCTTCCCCTCCTCCACTAGACAGAACCAGTTCAAACAGAACTCTCAGCTAAATGCCCCATTTTGTGAACATTGCACGTTGTGTACAACAACTCATTTTCCTCACTAAAGGTTTATGTTTTGACTTTGTTGGGCCCATTGGTGCTGCTCAGACTTTTGGAAGGGTATAAAATCTGTAAATTATGGATCCAGTGCATCTCAGACCCTCCCTTACTGTGGGGGCTTCCCTTCCGAAGACCTAAAATTAGGAAAACATACAACAGAGAGCTGCTTTAAAATTCACGGCTGTCAGCGTGGAGTGTTTTGTTGATGAAGGAGAATGCAAGAGGCATTGAGTTAACAAAATAGTTACAGATGGGTGGTTCCACTCTGACTTCTCCTGGGTTATTGTCCCCCAGTCTGTTCTGCTGAGCTTCATTTGCATTCACGCACAAAGTTTCTCTGTGGGAGACGCTGCTGAGTGTTACTGCCTGCTTCAGTCTTTAAAAGGTCCTTGCAACCCAATATTTTTCATTACACTACTCTTCGGGAACCAGCACAAATCTGTGCCTTGAACACAATGTATGCAACCCAGAGAGGTACTTTTCAGAGTGGGGGGAAAAACACTCAAAGAACTGGTGGGAACTATGCAATGGAGATGTTTTGGTTTGGTTTGTTTTAACATCAAGGAGAGAGCCAAAGAAAAGCTCCATGGAGCCACTGGGGCTGCTTAAAAGGGCAGAAGGGCAATGCTTGTTCCTTGCATTGTCTGTCTTGCATTTATATTGTGTGCGGCAACAGAAATAGCAGAAAGGAACATCAGGTAAAATGAAATTCCATATGCTAATTGGAGCTCAGCTTTCCTGACACCATAGAAGAGCTGCACTGAACGTTCTGCTTCGGAAGACCTTTTATGTCTTCCGAGCACACAACGCACACACACAAACAAAACACACACACAAATGTCTTGAGATACATTGGTCCACACATGAATTCAGCAAGGAATGAACAGCACCTTTAATAACAATTGGTGCACGCTCCTCTCTCCCCTGTGTTGCCCAGTGGCCTGTACGTATTCATTTTTATTTATAAATGGCACAATTCTATGCAAAGTCTGACAGGGAGTCGGGAATGGCTGCAATTCTCAGCCTGGCCCAACTAGTTCTCTGCATTTTTCCTCCTAAACTTTCACAAGACCATGTGCCCTTTCTGGGCATTTAAACTGCTTCATCACAAAGGTTCTCTGGGTGTTGCATGATGCAGCCAAACCACGATGCACCATTGTTGTACAAGCCCCAGGTAATTTTGGGAAGCGATTTGGAGCTGCTGGACTTCTCCTCCAGCTTGCAGCTCCCACTGTGTGTCTGCAGTGCAAACAAAAGCACAAGGGCCCTCCGATATCACCTGTAAATAGCCGGGAACTTTGACACCCGTCTCTGTGGACTCGCTGCCCCCGGGAGCACCCTGCTGCCTGTAAAATAGTTCTAATGGCATTAGCCCCAGGCCTGAGGGACAAGCTAAATAAGAAAATCCCAAAGAGTCTCTTATGTTGGGGAGAAGGGAGGGGCGAGGAGAAAAGCTAATCTCTAATACTATAAACTAATCTCTTGGCCTGATCTCCAAGGAGTCTGTTGTTCCTGCTGGGGTGGGGTGGGGCTTAGACAACTCACGGTGAAAGCCCTGCCTGCAAACGGGAAGGAGGACGAGTTTTGGTTGTTGTGCCAATTTTGTCTAAATAAGATCCCACTTTTTTCTGTTGCTTCTTTCTTTTACAAAGGAGAAGGGCTGAGAAGAAGGAAGGGAGGAAGGGAAAGATTGGGAGATCCCATTTCAAAGCTCAACTCATTCCTAAAGCCCACTGGGCCAATTACAAATCTCTCATCCTAAGCTTCCTCATGGGATTGTTATCTATTTATATCTATTATATTTAGATCCCACCTTTTTTCCTGTCAAGGGACTCAAGGGAGCTCACATAATTCTCCTCCCCATCCTCTTAATCTTATCCTCTCAACAACAACCCTGTGAGGCAGGTTGGGCTGAGAGTCTGTGACTGACCCTAAGTCACCTATTTGGCACCATGACTGAGCAGGGACTTAAACCTGAATCTTCAACATCCCAGACTCACACTTTTAACCACTACACCATGCTGGCTTTCAAGATATGAAAATAAGAAACTGGATAGATCCTAGATGCCAAAGCTCACATAATGAACTCAACAGGTGTCATTTGTACATTTTGAGGACCATAGTTGTAGGAATTGGATTCATCCATCCATCCTTCCTTCCTTCCATCTCTCCTTTCTTTTCATTCACATTATCTAAATGGATGCTCTCTCCCTACCACCCTAACATGTCTATTTATCTATCTATATCTATATTCTATGTGGGCATAACTATAAATTTTTCCTAACAATATGGACAAGAATATCAAAACATAAGCACATGCTGTTATCTGAAACATTCACATCTCAGTATTTCTGCATTTAATGCATTTCTAGATCAGCTTCCTAGCTGAACCTTCACAAAGTGGCATCTGAAATGTAGACAGCAGCAATAAAATTATGGTGAGGAAGTGTTTAGAACACTTACCATTCTAAACAAAACTATAGAATTTCAATAAACAATGCATAAAGGTTAGAAATGTATGACCGAAAACACATGAAGGAAAGCTACCTTGAAAGAGTTATGGTTTTAAGGCCTTTCTGAACTCCTGCACTGTAGAAATGGGGTGTAATTTATCAATAAGGGAGTAAGATAAACTTGGAGCTACCACCAAAAGGCCTGTCTCTCAATTTCCACCAAGCTAATTCATCTTTCTTGGGAGTCAGTCCCTTTGCAGCTTATGTCTGAGTATATCTGGACCACAGCAAACAGGTTGCCCAGTGTGCATCTGGTTAAGATGAAAAAAAAATTGAAGGGGTGAGGAGCAAAATTTAGCCAAATTTTCACAGTTCTGCAGATGGCAGAGTAATTTCTGCTGAGTGTTTGGATTGCCTGAACACACTTTCAGAGTTTTGTTTGGTTTCAGTGAGGCTTCAGCAAACCCCTTTCTAGGACGTTCTCCATTGCAGGAAGAAATTGGGGTAAGCGACTGGCTGCAACTTTTTGTTTTCTGGTTTTAATGCAGAAATGCTTGCTATGACATCTTTTATGTAGTGGACAAGACTTCTGCGGGTTGACATTAAGGCCACGCAAATTAAGTAAAGCATGTGCTTATTTTCATTTTATGTGGTGGCTAATTCTGGTGACTTAAGAGTTGCATTTCTGGAAGCCTAAGTACCACTGTTCGACTACAGCAATAAAATTTTATTAGTCAATACATCTGACCTCAAATTGGAAATTTGTGTTGGAGCCGGTTTAGGAAATCATTATAGCTCTGCTGTTAATTTTATAAGTTACTAATAAAACACAGCCCGGATAGCAGAGTCCAACTGAAGCAAGCCATTAAAAAATTACTTGCTGAAAACACACACACATACAATGACTTCTTTGAAGAATGAGAAATGAGAACCCATCTTAAGCATGGCTGTTTGTGATTCACAGAACTGAGCTAGAATCCTGGAGCTTGACATCTGGAAGAGATCTGAAAGGAGCCAGTCTACCATCTCCCCTGTAAGAACAACTGGAAGAGCGGCCAAGCGACAAAGAAATGTGCCACAAAAAGGGGGACACCATTTCCGCATCCCATCTGCACACACTCCTTTATACATGCCTTTTGTTTTTCTGTATTGAATGAATTATTGAAATTCAAAAATAGATTCAGCTCCTCTCGACAGCATGAGGAAGAAGCTTGCTCAATCCAATGTCCAAATGTTCATTGTTGGTGGTCCACTTCAACGTTCCCTGGAGTACCAGCTCAGGGGTCCTTGGGCACTCCATCGTCTCGCCACCATCCTTCTCGCTGCTCTTGCACCTTGTCCACTTCCTCGTGAAGGATAGTCCTTGCTTGCCTGACTGGCGGAGAGCCTTGAAGCATCTTGGAGGTGGCATCTCCTGCCAATCCTTCTCACTGCCACCTAGGGACATGAGGTGGTGTCGCAGGTTAGACCACTGAGCTGCTCAACTTGCTGATCAGAAAGCCAGCAGTTCAAATCCTTGTGGAGGGGTGAGGACCTGCTGCCTGTCCCAGCTCCTGCCTACCCAGCAGCTTGAAAGAGTGTAAAAGCACAAGGAGACATAAGGGTTCCCACCTTGGTGGGGAAGCTAGTGACTTGCATGGAAAGTGTGTGACCAGCCTCACATTGGACCTGCAGTATTGAACCTGCAACAGCAGCAGCAATGGCATTGGAAAGACACCAGAGGACACCGCCGACACTGTGTGCAAAGCTGGCTCTCCCCTTGTGGTGCACCGTGGATAGTGTGAGAGCTCGAACTGAACAGCTAGCAGTCTTAGGCAGCTAAACTACTCTGCATTAACATTGTACACTTCCTGGATAATTGCACCAGCACCATGCAA
Source organism: Varanus salvator macromaculatus (assembly GCA_023646645.1). NCBI lineage: Eukaryota > Metazoa > Chordata > Lepidosauria > Squamata > Varanidae > Varanus > Varanus salvator. Next base: position 5,389,047 of record JAIXND010000657.1, read on the forward strand.
AATAAATAACCACCACCAAGTTCAGGCCAAAGCAAGGCGCAGAGGAGCCGGCATGTCACAAGAGCAGAGAAGTCATCTGTCAGCTTGAAGCTAAGCAGATCTGGGTCTGGCCTGAGCTTGGAGGGGAGACCACCAGGGAACAGCTTGCAGCCACCTTGAGTCCTTCCATGGGGGAAAGGTGGGATATAAATATGAGTATAATAAATATGATAAATATAATAAATAAATAGAGCAAAAAGGAAGAACAAGTCCAGGGAGAAGTTTTCTAGGGCCCCTGCTTGAGTGTGCATCCTTTCCTGCATGTTGGCTCTGGACCCTGTTCCCCATCTTTGGGGTGGACATGGGCATAGACTGGATAGCCTTTCCAGTGCAGTAGGTCTAAGCAACCTGTGGTCCTGAAGACCAGCACAGCTCCCATCACCCCATAATATTGGCTGTACTGGCTAGGGCTGATGGGATCTGTTGTCCAGGATCATCTAGAGAGCCACGAGTCCCCTCCTCTGAAATAGAGGATTGTCCTCTGCCATCCTGCTCCATGATGTCTCACATTCTCCTGGCCTTGCTTACTACAGCAGGCAAGTCTTACCTTGTGGGACTGTTTGCGTCAGCCATTACCTCTTAAAATGTTTATTTCAGCAGTAGTTCCAGGAGCAAAGAACTGCACCGGTTCTGTCTTTAGCAGCTTGAGGGGCATTATGGAAAGTAAGTTTCTGTGAAAGTAAGAAGGAGCTGATAATATCTAGTACTGGCTGAGTGAAAAACTCAGAAGCTGAGTCAGTTGTCTGTCCCCATTTCAAGCCTTAGCAAACTCTCTCTCAACTTGTTCCTGTTGTTCTTGTTCTTGTCACTACTACTACTACTACTACATGAATGCTGATTAGGAGCACAGGTTCATATGTTCTTTGGTTTCCTCTGGAGTATATAATTACTTTATTGAATATATTTTCAAACAGCCATTTAATTGGGCTTCACTTTATTCTGCTTACATGGAGCTTGTCTTCTTTTCCTTTTGTGTATGTGAAGTGAAGACCATAAGAAAAATGACAGTAAATTAAAATTTATTCCCCACTAGAGAATAGATGCTTTACTCTACAAGAAGAAAAACAAATAGATTTTCTCCCAAATGTTATTTTTATTTAAAGAGTGTGCTTTTAGGCAAAGAGAATTTGAACATCTCTTGAGGGACATAGTATCTTCTGGTATAGGAAAATGACAATGAAAAGAAGAAACATCCCAGCAAATTAAAGTTTCTTTCAACTCTCTGAATTGTGCATGGTTACTGCTGCTATTGGGAAGTGCTTTGTCAATTAATTACAGAGACTGGATAACTCTGCAGGCAGCAACTTGTTGGTTTGAAGAAATGTGCAAAGATATCCCCAAAGAGCTGGAATATCTGCAAACAAAACCCTTCTGTTTTGCAATATATGTTATGAATGAAGCCTGCAAGAAGCCTCTGAGACAATGAACAAGAAGGGGGCTTTGGCCTGAGATACCCACTGCATTAGTTGGCAGGGGCATTCAGCGTGAGGAACTGGTACAAGATTCCAATCTGGACTGGAGCATATTCTAGTTCAGGAGCTTTGCAGCTGCTTTTTCTTCAAAACAAAGTCTTCCAAATAGAACTGGGCCACTGAAGCATCCATCTTGCTTTTAACATGACGATATTGTAACATGTAGTTGGCCCAGCATGTCGAAGGTTCCAAACCTTCGTAATATTCTAGATGGAAGCCCTGGATAGTGACTGCCAATCAGTTCAGAGATGCTGGGCTAAATGGACCAAGGGTTGGTCCGTCAGTGCAAGGCACCTTCCTAGGTCCATGGGTTGCTGTGGAAAGCCTTGCCTTACTGTTCATGTCCTACTGTTTGGTGTTTAGAGAGATGCTACTCCAGTATATGCTGGTTCATATGCCTCATAGACATATCCTCCATTAATGTGTTCAATCCTTTTTAAAAGACATCTTTATGCAGAAATGTAAGGACTTTGTGAATTCTGTCCTGTTCGTGTTTTGAGGATTGCAAGTGATGTTCATTCCATCATCTAAGGGATAGAATTGAATTGTGTGCTAACATGTTTTTCTGTACATTTGCACAAATTCACATGCTGAAAATGTGCAGATTCCTCTCCAAATATGCCCATCTCACATGTTCAGTTTGTGGTTTTCAATTTTCCTATGGCTAAATTTGCACATTTGCACCCACAAGGATGTCACAACCTATTTGCGTAAAATTATGGAAACAGAAAGAAAAAGCAAACACTATACAATATACAAGTCCATGGGATCCATGTGACTCAGGAAAAGCTTTTTTTTTTGGTGAAATCCACAAGCTGGATTCCTAGAAATCCAAACTCATATAAACTCATTATGGATCATTTATACTCCATCTTCCTACCTACTTAGCAGCACATATGCCCAGAAGTCACCAACACATAAAGGAGAGAGGAATAAGCAGTCTTAGGGAAGTTTCACGGTTTTCTGAAGTGTAATTCAAGTCAAATAAATATGTAAAAAGGAGCAAGCTAATGGGGACCCAGCGTTGCCAGTGGCAGTGGAATGCTGAGTTTAGTGATGCAGGGAAGGAAGGAGAACCAGATGGGATGAAGAACTGAGTGAAGCATGCTGGAATGGGCACTGAATTGGTATATTCTATGCTGCAACATTGGGTTGCAGGTCTTGATTAGATACAATCAAAGCAAAGCTTTCAGCAAAGAATCCTGAGAATTGTAGTTCATTGAGATCACTAAGATGTCTGTCAAGGATTCTTTGCCCCTTCTTATAAAATTGTAATCTCCATTGCTCCCTGGAAAGAAAGCAAAAATGAAAGCAAGAGAAAGCAAGAGAGAGAATCGGCAATAAACCACTTTAGACCCATCAAACAAATAAGATCATAGCAAGAGAGAGGAGACAAGCATTCCAGAAAACATAAAAAGAAACTTAAACAAGTTCACAGAGAAGAATCCATTCCAAACATTTCCCCATGAAATCATGACGCCTTTCATGGCTTGAAGTGAGATAGCCTTTCCTTTTCGTTTGATTTTTGTAATGTTCCTTTCTCGCTTCCTTTTGGGGTTTCCTTCTTTTAGTCCCATGATGAGCATTGGTTGGAAATTTGCTCTTGCAGATCATTTTCCTAGAGACCCTGAGCATTGTTTGACGGCATTCCAGATCTCCGATGAGGCTTTGATGCTCCATGGGACAACAGCTGAAAGGAGGGGCTCTCCGATTTGTCCTTTTATCAGCCCGTGACTGGAAACTCAGGTGTGGTGAGTAGGAACAGGAAGCGTGTGACAATTAGAAACAGTAGGTTGGAAGCCCACGCTGCTTGGAAAAGAATAAAGCACCGTGAGTAGGTTGGGAGGTATCCAAGAGAAACTGACAATTAGCATGATCTCAGTGGAATTACGGCTGTAGCGAACAGCTGCAATTTGCCGACAGTGACTGCTTCATTCATGTCAATGGTAGGTGAAATAAAAATGTTGCCAAGGGTAGAGATCTGCAGCCAAATTGCTGGTTTGTTGAAAAGGATGCATCAAACCCAGCCTTGCTTTTTCTTTGTCATTTGAAGGAGAGAAAAAGGGAACATTTCTCTTGCTGGTCGGGATGGCCTACTAGAACAATTAAACACAGTCAGATCCTTAAGGCAAAATAAACACAACCCTAGCCATACAATCTAAGCACAAAGCAAGCCTTAGCCAGGATCCATCTCTCTAAAGCAGTATGGCTCAGTTGTTAAAGCTAGAGATGAACCAAAGGAGGGTGCCTTCATGAATAGTTTTGGGATCACAAACCGTCCTGCTGTTTGGTATTACTTTAAAAGTCTGATGATTAGAAAGCAGCACCCTCACTGCGACTTGGCTTTTTTATCCTCAGTGACACCCTCAAAGAGCTAATGGGGAATGGGAAATAGTTAATGGACTGGGATAGGGTTAGGGTTCGCTAATCCAGCCCTCTTCAGCTCCACTGGCAGTCTGCTGAAAATGGGCCCTGATTCAAAGCTATCCAATACCCTGAATGGCTTGGGGCCAGGTTCTCTGAAGGTTTGTTTCATCCCAGATGTGCCTACCCAGGCCCTGAGGTCACCTTGGAGGGGTCCTTCTCTGGGAATTCCTCCAAAGGAAGAGGGGGGATGGCTGTGAGGAGGAGGGCCTTTCCAGTGGTGGCACCCCAATTGTGAAATGAGCTCCACCTGGCACCTCTTTTGTTTTCTTCTCCAGAGCCAAGAAGACCTTCTCATTTAGCAATCTAAATGCTCAGCAATCTAACTTTTCGACTTGGTTTTTTAAGTTAAAAAGTTACAGCTAAGTTAAAGCAATGATTTATTTGTTCGATTTATATCCCACTTTTTTCTTATAACAGACTCAAAGTGGCTGACACCATTCTCCTCCTACATACATACATACATGGCTAAATTTGGGGCTGCTGTTCACAACCTGGTCCCTTGCTCCCCCTACACACAGGAGTACCTGCACTGACAAGGAGCTTTGTAGAGAGAAAAAGCTTTGTGCAATTTATTGTATTTTTCCATTGGATTTTTCTCCTGCTCCCTTAGCCACAGCCTTCCTGAGTTGGGAGTTCCAGGCCCAACTCCTGAATTGCTCCTCCAAGGAGCATCCTTCATAAGCCAGCCACAAACCTCAGCATGGCTTAGTACATCATGTCTCAGACCTAACTTTGATTTTGCACTCAGTCTCCTGGGCAGGTTCAGCCTTGCTTGCTATACCACGTGGGAAGCCACTGTGAGCCATCACCCAGGAAATTTCCCCAAATCACCAATGTGCACGTGGCCCAAAGGTTTGCTTTGGCCCTTACTTCCTACTCATTTTTGGGAAGTTGAATTGCAGACAATTTTCTGGGATGGGAACCAGGGTGACATGAAAACACTCTGTGTTAGAATAGTTAGTGTACATCACATGATTTATTGGTGTGGTTTTTTCCTCTCCTTTTTTTCTTTTTGGAAAAAGAATCCATAATCTTATTAGCAAAATGGGAAGGATTATAAGGATATTAAACAAAATCTGTATGTTTCCACATCAATTAAAATCTGTACTGTATTCCCTATATAGAAATTTCTGTTGTATGATAAATGGATTTCTGTGCAGACAAGTCATTTAAGATTATGTTTAAAGACATTTATTAAATTGCTTGGCTTCTTTTCGTTGAGATGCAAGCTGCATCTAACGGGTATAAAAAGATTCAGGGAAAAAAACCTCTCTCCTGTCTCCCTCCCGTCCCTTTTTGACAGACGAATAACATTTTGTAGGCATTTCTGCAGTTTGTCTTCATCAATCAAGCTATGTTTGTTTACTAAGCAACACGTTGTCAAAGTTAATTTTCTGCTTATTCTAATGGGTCCACAACAAAGCCAACTCTTCCAGCAGGCAATTGAAGCAAACATGCTGTTTGTCTTTTGCGGTTTGGGGTGCTCTAATTGGGAATGATAATACAAGCAAAAGGGATGGAAAGTGATCTGGTGCGTGCCTTTTGCTCCTTTAGGTTGCAGTTCTCTGAACAGTAATTGATTCTGCCCTCACTTCCTGGAGGCTCTAAAGTATATGGTAAAGGTAAAGACATGTTGCAAACTCGAAGGATGGATGGATTAAAATTAAAAGAGCGAAAAGAGGGAGGTGAAGAAGTTCTCACACTATAACTGAGAAGAGACAGGTCCAAATCTGTGCTTAGTCACTCGGTTAGATGCGGATTTTTGTGGAAGTGGAATTCTACTCCTCCTTCTATCCCTCCATTCCCTTGAAAAAGTTGAGGAGAGATCAGGAAGTCAGCAGAACTTGGGAAGTTGTATGTGAGGGGAGAGGGAGATCCCCAAAAACTGAGGAGGGGGAAGGAAGTTATATGATCTTTTTCTCTCGCAGAAGAATGACCTTGTAACTCACCCATTAACCATACAGAAAACAGGTTCCAACAACATGATAACCTGCGTTCACACATTGGAGTTGAGCATGGGTTGTTCTTGACTTGTCGGTTGCTATTAGAATATGGGTTTTCTTGCCATCTGAACGCAGCTATGCCAAAGCACGGCTAGTTAAAACCATGAACAACCCATGAGAAGAACCCGTGTTTTGTTTTGGAGTTTTGAACTATGAGTTGTTCTCCATGGATTGTTCACTTGGCTTGGATTAGATTCAGACAATCCCATAACCTGTTTCAAAACTAACAAACACTTCCATGAGTATTTCAATTGTACAGGATCCCATGGAGCTTGTGAGATTGGACCTAATCATCTTGACATGTAGGCCATAATATCAAGAGGGCTATTAAATTTCCTGATATTTCGGGTGTTTTTGATTCTTCAGGCATCTGATTTCCTTTGCATGGAATTTGTATTACTGGTTTTTTTTCTCAAGAATACACTCACCTTCTAATCCTACATGGTAAATCATATTTATTCCCAGGCACCCTTGAAAGAAACTGTTGGATTTTTTGAAAATATTAATAATTCAAAGGCCTTTTCTGAGTATTTATTTCCTCAAATATATAAGTGCCAGCATATGTACCTATCCTCCTACAAATGTTACCTAGGTATTGTCTGCATTTCACTGAGAAAAAGGTGCCTGGGAATAGCAACTATATTTGAGCGGCAGTTATTTATGACTTTTCTTATTGCTTTAAAAAGCCCCAAATTCTTGTCGAATATAATCCAGAAGGTCAACCATCCCCTTTCCTCTCATTTATCAGCTCTTTGATCTCATGTCAGCTCTTAATGTTGGCACGCCAAAGCCATAACAGTTATGCCTCACGATCGCAAAAAAAGAAAAAAGGAAAGGAAAACACAAAGCCATCGTTACATCTTTAAAAACTTAACGGGCATCCCAGTTCTCCTCATTTAGCAGATGGGGGTATGGCATTCGCCCCACGCCGGCCGCTGCTTTTTTTTTTTTTTTTTGTCTATCGTTATTTTGGTTCATTTGGTTCTGCATTCCTTCCATTCAGCCTAAAGTGGATGGAAGCCTGTAACTTTATTACTTACATATGTCTGCACCCTTTTACCTCAGCAGGGAAAGACAAAATATTGAGTCGGGCTGCAGGTCCGAGATGGTCAGCTAATCCTTCTCCACCTTGAACTAATTGACGGTCTGATGTGTTATTGTGCCAAGCAGTGTTCTCCAACGAATAGCCAGTGGGGTTTCAATTTGTAGAAGCATAAACAGATACTAAAGGCAAAGAAACGGTGCAATGATTTGTTAGCAGAGTTCAGATCAAATTATCGCAGGAGTCCCCTGCTGACACGCTTAACAATTACCTTCTTTCCCCTCCCTTCCTTTCTCCATCTCGGTCTTTTAAAATGTTTTCAGTTTCACTTAGGTCTCAGTAAAGACTCGACATTTTGTGGTGTTTTATTTATTTCTTTGGAGAGGGAGGAGAATAAGAAGAAGAACAGAGAGAGCTTTGTAAAAGATGAAAAAGAGTGAGGGCCATACAGAGCTTTCTTCTGGGCCAAGCCTATTTTTCATCCAAGACCTTCTGCAGAAGTTCCACCTGGGCAAAATGAGAATTTTGCAACAGGAAACCTAATTTTCCTAGTTTGGTATCCCCACCTGGAATTATTATCATGACTCTGCAGTTCTTGCAGATCATGGAACAAGGCGTCAAAGGGAGAAAAAGCAACCTGAAATGGTGTAGAATATGGAAGAGAGTTGTATAAAGGTAAAAGGCCATTAAGACCTGGTCATGGTTGGGGAACAAGGAGTGAGGCCTTCTCCTGAGTTGTTCCCTGCTCCGTTTAACCCCAATATTGTCCACCACAAATTCCAGAGTCTCTTTCCTCACCCCACCTGGGAGTGAAAGCTCGGCCCACCTGCAAGTGAAAGATAAGCTCTTTCCACTAAACTACAGCCTCCCCAAAGCTGCAGTTCCAAAGAGACGCTCTCAAATCCCTTTGAACTCAATGGGCTTGGAGCAGGATGAGTTAATGGGCAACTGGGAAGCAACGTTGGCTATGCTTGTACAACCTCAGGACCTATGATCCTATGATGCAGCAGATCATGGTTACCAAGGACACTGTGGGCCCAGGTAAACTCTGCTCTGGATGATGGGTTTACTTGGGTCCCTGCTGACCCTTGTGGCCCTGATTGGGATTGGGGTTATGGGAATTGAAAGGGTGGGTGACGTGGCCCCCATCCTCTCTGTGCAAGTTCCACCTGCTGGAAACCAAGTCCACCTGGTTTCTGCAAGAGCTCCGTCCCCAGCCGTGGAGGGGTTTTCCAGCCATCTTATGCCCCCTGGAACCATAGGATTGAGAAGAATAAGACAAGGAGACCCTGCTTGGTGGATCTCCCTGGTCTTTGCACTAAAAACTGCCCTTTGCCCACTGGACTAAGGAGCACAAGACATTTGGAAGCAACCTTCTGAAATGGGGTTCCCAGTGATGAGGGCAACTCCATAGGAAGACATATTCTAGTTTCCAGTTGACATCACCACTATGGCGACGTTGGCACCAGCCCTTCTGTGTACCTTTGTCCTAGGGTTCGGATGCACAAGCATTCTTCTAAGGTTTACTTAGTTATGGCTTGTCAGGTCCTCTTTCTCATTTTATGTGCAGTCTATTTGCTCAGTACGCCATCAAGGATGTCTAGAATTAATGTCAACATTTGTTTCTACTCTTCCACTGCTGCCCCCTTTTCAAGATCCAACCCCTTGACTTTCACTCTTCCATAGTTACATTTGTCTGCTTCTTACAATTCTACTGGGGTTGATTTATCATCATTTGCTAACGTCTCTGTCGCAGAAGCAGAGCTTTGATCAGCTTGTATTTTACAACTTACATCTGTTCTATGTTTAACCTTTGGTAATGCTGTTTTTCAAATATATTACCTGGTATAACAAAAGCATCCTGTCAGTACAAGAATTCTATTAAACCCAACCTGAACAGGGTGGTGGTAGAAATCTAAAGAAAGAGCAGAAAGTCCAAGATACCTGCCTTAATTTGCCACATTTTTTTATTGTGTCATAGTCTCTTTTTCATTAATGCTATAAATCTGTCACTTTCCAACTTCTTTCTCAGCAATGCATCTCTCCTGATTTCTAAGCTGTTCCCCCTCCTTCCTCTTTTTTCGTCTTCTTTTGATAGCAAGGACAGCTTTTGAAGTCAGCCTAGAAAAGTGATTAGGCCAAAATTTTGTATTCTCTGACTGTCTTTTACCAAGAACAGCTTCTGGGACCAGCCTTCCTTGACGTTGCACCTTTTGGGTATTTAAGACTACAACATCCACCATTCTGGGTGACTAATTATGCTTGCTGGGTCTGATGGGAATTGTAGTCCTAAATATCTGAAGGAGGCCTAAATAATAGCCAGAGAACTGTCCAGCTCAGACTGTGGCTATGCTCAAGGATTCTCTTTGGTCTGTAATTCTAAGTAACCCTATTTGAATTATGCTTCCTGGACTATTATACCAACTAACAAACACGGATTTTCCAGGTTTTGCACTTCTCCAAATGTTGCAATCCAGTCCTTGATTTCAGACATGTTTAAAAAAATGCATAAGTTGCTGTTAAAAACATGTTCTTTGCAATATGAAACTGTCCTTTTTTGGGGGGATGGATGATATGTTCCAAACGAATATGAATTGTGATGCAGATTGCAAATTGATGTAGAAACAGACTGCTGAATGAGCTTGTGCAGAAAAGAGACAGGCTGGAAAACAATTGATCTCTCCATCCCTAGCTGCAAGGCATTCACTTGGATGTAAGACCAGGAGGAAGAGAGGGGCAGAGGAACACCTGTGATTCTGGTGCAAGAGACAGTGAGTTTCCTGCAACACCCATTCAAGAAAACGCCTGTCCCCAATTACATTCACACACCATTAATTCCAGTACAGCTCCATGGAGCACACGTTGTTTCCCTTTACATGTGTCTCCTCCCACTGGTAAAAAAGATGGGCATCCTAACTTTTAAACATTTAGATAGTAAGATCTGTAAATTTCAAGAAGTTTGCGGACCATAATCTTTTCACTGTTATTCCTTAAAAAACCCCACATGCAGAAGCCCATTAAAAATAAAGAACATCAACAGGCATAAAACACGCCTTGGAGCCTTTCAAAAGGGTCACAGGTGTAACGAGGTCAAAGTGATATCTTGTTCTTCTAAATATTTCAACAGATAGACAGACTTTTGATTGCATTATCTACTTAAAAACGGCTTTGAACCTTCCGCCAGCCAAGGCAGAGCACTTCTGCTTTCAGAAACCGACAAAGGTTCAGTCACTAGATAAGAATTTCTGGCCACTGAAGGGGCAGCTCCTTGCCTTTCATCTTTGCTCTGGTGTGTACATAGATTGTTTGCTTTGCCTGGTCCTTCTATCATAACCCCCCCCCCCCCAGGAAAGGAGAAAGAAATTCAACCATAGGTTTGAAACCCCACACCCAATGGATAAATAAGCCAAGAAGTATAACATCGATTTTAGAGAATGTTGGATACTCTATTCTCCATTACTCTCTCACACACACCATCCAAGGGAAGCATATAAAACATGGAGAGACCCCAACGCCATTTACATACATCCGAATTTTCAATCACATCTCCACATTCCTGTAAAGGCCAAACATGTTACCTTGAAAACAGGGGTGGAGCACCTGGGGCCCTCTAGAGGGTTTGTGCTAACAATTCCCATCAGCCCATGCCAGTATAGCCAATGGGCATTGCAGTTGCTTTAATACAAGGCATCAAGCTCTTTTCTTACTCAAGGGCAAGCAGAATTCCTCCACCTGGATCAGGACCCTAGGGTAGGAGAGAAATGGTTTTAACCACTGCTTTATACAAATCTGTTTTCTACTCTGCCCTGCAAGTCCCTTCACTTTTCATGGTGGTGGAGAGCACCTATTGAAGTGAATGAGAGGAGACAGAAGCAGGGAATGATATTACATTCACTGCCATGAAATAGCTGAGGGAGTGCAGATGATGGAGATGATGCTCCAAAGCTCCAGGGGGCAGAACTAGCACCAGTGGCCAATTGTGGAGTGCCAGACCACTGGTAGTGAGCCGCCCCGAGGCTTGTGGCAAGGGGCGGCCTATAAATTTCCATAATAATAATAATAATAATAATAATAATAATAGTCATAAGGAGGCCCTTCTGAATGGTAAACATTGCCTTGGAGGTGGCCCAGCTCATCTTCACTGGAGGTCCATAAACAAAGGCAAGGGGCTTTATTTATTTTCCATTTATATCCTGCCTTTTTCCTACAAAGGGCTCAAGGCAGCGTACATCATTCTCTTCCTCCATCTTATCCCCACAACAACAACCCTGTGAGGTAGGCTGGGCTGAGAGTCTGTGACTGGCCCAAAGTCACCCAGTCGGCTCCACGGCTGAGCGGGGACTAGAACCCAGATCCTCTGAGTCCCAGTCCCGTGCTCTTAACCACTACGCCACACTGCCTCTCCAACTACTCCACACTGGCTCTGGGGTTGGGCCTCAAGGAACTCTAAGGGCTTTTCCAACAGAAGATTGCTCCATGCTGCTGCTTGGGTGGTGGAAAACTCAGGTTCCCATTGGCTGCCTGCTTGGTTTATGTTCTCCTGGCTACCTCCATCTCCTCCAGACAGGCTGAGATGTACAGTCTTCTCATTCTCAACAACAGCTAATCAGAGAGACTTCCTCTGTACTTCTATTGGTGGGTGGGGAGGGGGGATGTCAGTGGAAGCAGTTTCCTTCTTACAGAAAAGACAGAAATATACTGGCATTGCTCACAAGTAAACTAGCAAAATGGTGCTATTCTTTATTTTTATAACAGTCACGGCAAGCATCATTTACCCATTTTCTTCCCTGATGTTTTCCCATATGTAATTTACGGTTGTAGTAACTGGGAGTCACTTTAACAAAAGTCGGCGGGTTTGTTTTTATTTTATTTTTCTTGGTTTGTTTGTTTAATTTGATCGTATTTTTGCTTTTATGGCAGCATGCCCAGTTGTAATTGTGCAATGCATTTTTCCCTCCTTAAAATTGATTATTCTTGTCAGTCAGTCAACCACATTATTTATTGACTTTGCTGAGTGCTGGATTCTATAAATATATTTAAATAATATGGGTATTTTCCTAAGTCTCCCCCTCCCACTCTTCATTACAACTTAGCACATTAGAATGAGTGTGCCTATGGACTTGCTTCATTTAATAGAAGCAGTTTTCCAGAATATAAAACAGTAAATTTGCTTTGTGACACAATACAAGGCAGTTTTTTCAACCTTTGAAACATCATATTATTTCAAAAAATTTAATAAAATAAAGCTAGGAAATGATGACATGCACACACTAGAATGTATCTGAAAGCTGGTGGGGTGTCTCTTCAGTCCTCCGAGAGACACACTGGAGAACCGTTGGGTCAGTTACGGACTCTCCACCTCTGACAGGGCTGTTGCGAGGCTAAACTTGAGAGAAGCAGGAGAGTTATAGAACCAGGAAAAATTGGGATATAAATGCAATAAATGCATAAAATCAAACTCACCCAAGGGGCAAATTTGCTTGATAACTATGATGGAGATTCTCTGACTGGTGTCTTTATGGAACGTCTGCCATAAAGCATCCTGAAGAGACACTCGATACCTAGTGAAAGATTGATATACAGCTTATATAGCATATCAGCAGGGTGCAGGAGGGTAAGTCTGTGTGCTATTTTGTGTGTATTTGTGTATTCATCAGAGGATGCAGTTTTGTTAACGGACAGTACAGCTGGCTTTTGTGCATGGGATGGGGCACTACCTTGACCTTTGCCTCAGGCATTGGCATGCTTGGTATGGCCTTGTGGACAGGTTAGTGGAAGAGCAAGATGGAGTCTGTTGGGTTGGATGGAGCCAACATACATTGCTGTAGACATGTGGGACAGGCCTGGATATCATCTGATAGGTAGTCTGGATGAATCTGGATTTAGTTGGCTTTTCAGTTGACAAGCACAATGTTACTGGGGAAGCTTTTGCAATGGTCATTCCTACATCACCGCTCATCTATGTCTAGGAGATGTCCTTGCATGTGAAATAGCCTACTCTTTGTAAAGTGCATGATCAAAAAAAGAGGAAAGGTATCATCCCAAGACAGGACATAATATATTTATCTATGTGATGAGAGAGAGAGAGAGAGAGAGAAGAAATCTAATTTAAATAAAAAACACAGGTCATCTCATCAGATTTAAAGAAAATTCAAATTTAAGAAAATTTTTATTGTTCTATGGTTGTTTTTTGTATATCTGCATATTTTCTGCTTTGTTGTAAGCTGCCCCAAGACTTTGTTGCGATGGGGTGGCATAAAAATGTTTTAAATAATAATAAATAAATAATAAATAATAATAAGATGGACCTGCACGTTTGCTCAGTCTGCTAAGTTGATGGGCAACTACAAGGGCCCTCCTCTTACACTTAAAATCCCTTCGTTTTAAGCTAGACTTGGACTGGGCAGTCCTTCCCACACATAGTACCTTCAAATAAAGGACTGTCCTTTGCTAGAGGAAATCTGGCCACCTGATCCATTTGACCCGGAATGCACAATCCATTCCTAGTGAGCCATTCAGTAGGACTTGGAAGTCCTGCCATGGGAGTACCCAATCAACAAAGCTGCTCTTCTCCATGAATTTGTCTCTGTTTCCTCGACTCATCCTCTGCTCCAATTCCTGACCAGCCACTGGGAGCAGTCCTGTAAGCATTAATTCCTTGTACACGACTCTTAAATTTTATTGGACCTTCAGCTGATGCAGGGTGGGCTCCTTGCAGTCCTTGGCCTCATTCCAAGTGGCCCTCAGCCTGATTTTATAGCCTCTGTATGTGACCATGGCAGACGTCTGAATTGGGTCCACACACAGCTGCACTGAAGTACACGTACAGCTGACCTTCTGCTACAATGGAGGGATTAGTATAACATGTAGTTGGGTTTCATACAGAATCACAGACCTGGAAGGGGCTTGGGAACCTCTCATTCTTCTCCAACCAGTTCCCCCAAATACCAATATTTCTGACCATGCTGGTTGAGGCTGATGGATCCTGAAGTCCACAACATAGAGAGGTCACAAATTGGGGAAGATCTCGCCTAACCTCTTGCCTAATGAAGGATCTACAAGACATGATCTAACTTACATATCCCATGAAGGAGAGACCCTGTGCCCCAGAAAGCAGCATGTTTTACAGCCACACAACTTTCAGGTGAGAGCTTTCAGGTGAGGCACACTGGGAGCTTGGGCATCTTTGCCTTGATCATTTGTCCACCTGTTATACTGCTTCTCCCAAGAGATTATCTAAATTAGAATTCACCCCTTGTGGTGAAAGAGATTCCACACACCTCAGGCAGACACAGCTGTGTTATTGCAAAACTTGTTTGTGTGTGTTTTGCAGGGGAATCTATTTTCATTTCTCAGCAGTTGTTTCACTACTTGTGCAAGCCATGTGACAAAAGCCAGGTATAAATATTTTCAGAAGAAAAAATAACAAATCAATAGATGTATAATTTGGAGCAATGAACTCTATCATTACTATTAGTTCTTGCCTTGGTGCAAATGGATGGTTTTTTCCCTCTCTTCTTTTTTTCTGCTAGGAAGTAGTGGGAAGGATATAGGTTTCGCATGTCCTTCCTGAAAATGAGTCAAACTGTCATTAAAGAAGCAGTTGGCTGGGTTAATACAAAATCTGCTCTCTCTGTCTTTCTCTGTCTGTCTCTTTGTTGTTGTACTTCTTTTGCCAGAGGAGAAAGAATTCTAATTTTCGACCAGTCTAAATTGTTCCAGGCAGCATTATCAGTAGGAAAGACCGCTCTGATTTGACAGGGCCCCTGTGCATGATGATTAATTACCACTCAGTTTCATTGGACTTTTCTAATTTCCTTTTCTCACTAGCTGTAGGCAACAAGCGATAAGTACCACTCTTATTATTTTGTGCAAAGGAAAATGTTCATTACGGCACCATCTTACAAGTAATCAGAATAAAAAAGACAGCTGATTGGCAAACCTGCGAAGATCGCTCTGTCTCTATTGAGCCAACTCTTGCTGGCTTGCTTCAGCATTCGTTTCCTACCACCCTTGCAGGTTGTTTTACACAGTTGGGTGTCAAATGAGAAGATTTTGTTTAAAAAATAGTTATATAGCTTTATCAAGGCTGTTGATATTTCAAAATCCATCTAAAAGGGTAGGGATTGGGGAGTGTTAATCTCCCATCTCCCAAGGAACCATCCTTGACATGCCAATGCCTTGCAAAATCTCAGACACAGAATGCCAAAACAATTCCCTGTAGCATGGTCCCAACTATGTTTACTCAGAAGCAAGTCCCGGTGCCTCTTGAGCATGCTGAGTGGAGTTTTGAAATACAATTCTGTGCCACGTCTTCCCATCGTTGAAGCTGTAAGCAGACCATAGAAGTCTGGAAAGGAGCTGAAGATCTGAATTGCAGCCCCTGCTTTGCTTCCAGGAGGTCCTGGGTGTCAGTCCTGGTTTTTCTAGCTAGGGCTGGAAAAACCATTCCTGAATCCCTGAAGAGCTGCTGCCAGTCAGTGTCAGTCATATTGGCCATGTTGGACCTTGGGTGTCTTGGGGATCTTGTGGAATATATACATCCTGTAATTCAGTATGTAAACACATACATGCTCACATGAAGACCGTTGTGGGCATTATATTGCATTTTATTTAAATATCTCTTTTCTTTTTCATGCCAGAAACCCAGGATGGGTTTATTTATTCTATACTGTCCCATCACAAACATCTCAGGACAGTTTACAACCATATTGTTAGAATAAAAATAAAAGAATCCTGTATTCAATGTTAAACCACAAATTAAAACAATTTAACAATTAAAATATTGGGGGAATAAAAATGTTTTCACGCACTGAAAGGAAAGAAGCATTGGCACCAGGCAAACCTCTCTAGGGAGCATATTCCACAGTTGGGCCACCCCACAAGGAAGATCTTCCTCTAGGTAGTCGCCCTCCTGACCCCTTTCTTCTGATCGATTTCATATTCCCTTTTTTATTTTCATCCTCACAACAATCCTGTGAGGTAGGGTAGGCTGAGTAGGGTCAGAGACTGCCTGAACTCACCCAGTGACCTTCTTGGCTGAGTAGGGACTAGAACCCAGATCTACTGAATCCCAGGTCAATGCACCAAGCTCTAAATGTTCGCCTCTTACTTTCTTCTTCCTCTATCTATCTATCTATCTATCTATATTCATCATTTCTCCTTAAATGATACCACTGGTGGTTAACAGACTCAAATGGGAATGCATTGAAAAGGAACTTTTATTAGGATTCTGACGACTCTCGGCTTCCCCATCTACGCCAGTGGTCCTGCTCCTTCCACCAGCTGTAATATTATACCTCTCTTTTTATCCCTCTGCAGTTGCCTTTAAAAGCAATCGCTTTCTCTAGAGCCGAAGCTGTGTTTGACTGATGAAGACGAGGAGTCCGGGAGGTGTTTAGCTTTGTAATTTCATCCTTGAATTTTGTGATTACCAACAGGACAACTTTTTTAATTTGCTCTTTTGTCTCGATTCCCCCAGCTGACAATCTGCTCCATGAGCTAGGCTTTTTAATCAATCACCTAGATAATCAAGTGTCACTGGCTATCTGCTCCGTGTAATTACTTTTGCAATTAAAAATCAACCTCAAGTTGCCTCGTCTAATTAGAGGGATGGCCAGATTTTCATCGAGATTGATTTTTTAATAAATATTGACTTAAAATGCCATAATCTCATCATATTCTTTTCATTCTCTTTGTACCAAAAATCAAACAAATGGAAGAATTAACAAGCAGGAGGACTTCAAAGGTTTGACGCTAGTTTAGACATACAAAACCATGCCACGCAGAAACCTAGCTTATCCCTTTACTCCAATAATAACACTCAAGAGATCCCACCTTTTATTAGGAGGAGAAAGGAAGAAAAAAGTCCTTCTAGAATTCTATTGTTCACTTTTTACGGGATTGCAAATTAAACTCCCAACTTCTAATAGTATACATGCCAGACTTATCTTAGATGGGAAACTATAGTTCTTGCATGTTTGTTTTCTTCAAATAAATCTACAAGGATCTTAACAAAGCACAAACCAGTGAATGTACAAAATGAGCCTTTTGTTCCATGCCAATAACCTTTTACTAATTAAAAATTACTAAGGAGTAAGTTTAATTAAGCTCAGCAGAACTGCCTGGTACACGTAAACAGAATCAGACTGATCATTGAAACTGGAGATGACATTTGATCAGCTGCAGAAAAACTGTAGCAGTGTGGATGTATCCACGTAAATTTTAAAGCCGATCTTTAAAATGTTTCATTGGCAGAATCCTCTAGCTGTGCAATTTCTTTGTTTTTCCATCTTTTATAAGCAGGAGTGCCAGTGTAATATACAGAACCTGTGCATGGATGACTTCTGTTCAAAACTTCACCTGAATGCGCAGGCAGAGATGGTGGACTAGGGATTAAGAGAAAACTGCCACGGACTCAAGCAAGTCCAAGAACCTACCCAGAGGATTCTGCAAAGCACTAGCTTTTCCCACGTCACATAGGTGCCATGGACTGGAGGAGCTTTATTTATTTATTTAATGCAATTTCATAAAAAAGTAGGTGTTGAAAAAGATGTAAAATAAAATCATGCATTTCCTACGTAGGCGGAAGCATCCGCTTTATTAATTTATTTATACCTTTGCAGTCACATTTAATTGTAGAAAATATGTATTAAAAAAACCAAAATGTGTATTTCCTACGTAGGTGATAGCATGATCATTTACATTGGGCAGAAGAATATGTACATTTTCAGAAGTGTGAACTGGATTCTGTCAAGGGGCAGAACAAAAAGCTGAAACACACACAAAATAAATATGTAAATAAATAAATAAATAAAATGATTTTTACAATGCCTGGATAGCCCTAGAGTAGAGACACAAACAACTTCCCCTGTGTGCATTCTCCAAGTACACAGCTTTGCCCCTTGGAGCTCCTCCAGAGGATTTAATTGTACTAATGTCAGTGCATCTGTACACATGCTCAGCCAAGGATGACAAGCCCTATTCTTAGCCTTGTAACTTCTACCAAAAATCTGGCCAGTGGGCAGAGTTGGGTGGAGTCCCATGACGGTTACGTTCATCCAGGAAGCCATACAATAAATGGAATTCAAGGCAATGAAGACCTCAGGGCTTGACATGCAGAAAGGCCTATATTCAGGTTCTGGCTTCTCCATGTAGGACCAAGGGATGATCTTTCCTGAATTTCTAAGCAGCTACTCAATCTCCACAATTAGTCAGTCTTCACAATGTTTCTTGTTGTTATGTGCTGTCAAGTTGTCCCCAGCTTATGGTTACCCTACAAATGAAAGCCCTCCCAAATATCTTATCCAGGACAGCCCCGTTCAGCTCTTCTAAGTTCAAGGCTGTGACTTCCTTTATGGAATCAGTCCATCTCTTATCTGGTCTTCTCTTTTGTCTTCTGCCTTTGACTTCTCCTAACATGATTGTCTTCTCCGGGGAGTTTTGCCATCTCGTGATGTGCCCAAAGCATGACAGCCTCCGTTTTGTCATTCTTGCTTCCAGGGAAAGGTCTGGCTCGATCTGATCTAGGACCTACTTGTTTATCCTTCTGTCAGTTTGATCAAAGCTTCGACTCGGTATGTGGAAGCTTTCGATGCCCTATAGCAGGCATATGAAGAGCAAACAAGCGAACACATCCGAGTGTTATCCATTCCTCTAGCCTATCTTATGCAGGTCATAGGATTAAACATACTGGATGTATTTCCACACAGCAAAAGAAGAAATGGAAGATATTAAGAGTTTTCATTTCAAATGGCAATTTTGTTTCACTTTTAATAATAGTATAACAAGGGATACTCCTGTGAAGTCTATAGACTTTGTGTTGGGGGATTAACCAAAGCTCCTATACTTGAAATGTTCAATTTCTATTACAATCCTTGAAAATAGAAAAGAAAACCCTTAAATGAATACCTGTTGAAAGCCCACCCTTTATACAACCTCTACAAAGGCAACATTTTTCTGTATTTCTAGTTTCCTCATGGATTAAGCCCTCCTTTACTTTGCAGAACATGAAAACACCTAGTCAGACTCAGAATGGCCAGGTGCCTTACTTAAGAAAGGTCAGTCTCTCTTGGAAGATGTCCTCTGTTTGAAGGATTGCCCAAATTCAGCCGAAATTCAGCCTAAATTCAGTTTAAAGGTGAGGAGGAGGAGGCAGAGGAGGACTGGAGGCATTGAAGGTAGCACCATCAGCACCAACTTCTCAAGATAAAGGCATGCCATCTGTAAAGTAGAAAAGCTGCTCTCCCTCATTGGAGAGGTAGAAGTTGGATTATGGTGCTGATTAAACAGATCACGTTTTATAACAGAATTTATGAAACATTATGACACAATTTGAACTTCATTCAGTTCTGGGTTCAAGATCAACCCAATGTGCTAATGGATATGTTGACAATCAGATCTGACAATGACGGTGCATCTATTCAGTTTATTCATAGGTCTATCCTACTCTGCAACTCTGATTCATCCTCTCTCTCTCTCTCTCTCTCTCTCTCTCTCTCTCTCTCTCTCTCTCTCTCTCTCTCTCTCATCTGTCTATGGAAAGCAGAACACACTGGGGCTAACAAGCTCATCCTCTCTGGTTCTTTATTTCCCTTCCAAATTTATATTCCTCCTAGGTCTTGAGCTGTTCTAGCCTTAAGGGGAGGCCTGCCTGATGCTCATTGCAGTCCTTCAGTCTTGAGGCCATTTGTATCTTTGTGCCCAAGCCACCCCTTGCTGGTGAACCAGCTGAAGTTGGGCAAAGCCTCTCTGAGCTGCCATGGCCGCCTGTCAGTTTCATTCTCTCTTGCATTTGGAATGTTTGATCCTCAAGCTCTTTCTGTCTGGGTTAAGAAGAAATTTGCAAATTTTGGAACGCTCCGATCAAAATGGTGTCAGACTAAATTTTCACTTGCCTGCCTCAGCCACGTGGCACAGTCTTTCCCACCATGAAAGGGTCCATGTTGCACCTGCTTGCTGCAGAGATGTTCAAGCTGAGGAGCCTGCCAAGAAACAAAACAGAGAAGACAACCCTAATTTAGCACCACAAGCATATGCTGAATGCACACACTAGCCCTTGAAGAGCTAAGCATCCAGACCCTGGAGTTATACATACACATACACACATACATATGCCTATTCCAATCTGCCCATTTTAAAATCTAGTTCCTTTCTTCCCCTTTATGAAGAAATTCATGGATTTTGGCAAGCTCTTCCTAAAAAGAATTGAAAGGTATAAAAACCTCACCTATCCATAATAGTACACACTGTAACTCTTGGATATGCTCTGGAGTCACTGTCCCTTTCCTTTTCACATTGAAATTTTGCTAGAATAAACAGCAGATACATATTACTAATAAATATGTTCTCACTTTCTCCTATCTCATGTTTCTTTCAACTAAAACACTTTAGAAAATTGGTACTTTGTAGGTTCCTTTCTCCCTGAGAGCTTTCATGATGAGAGATTTGCATTTCCAAATTCCACTGTGCATTGAAAAGACCCCTGTTTTGGAGGGGAGGATGAGCTTTGATCCTTGTTGGCAGGCTGATAAAGACAATCTCGTCCCCACCAAACACTCTCAGCTGGAGGATATGTTGTGTTCCTTGCGCGATTGGAAGTGCGCCCTGAGAAACTAGTGGAGTGCCTGCTTGGATCGATGCATTACATGTTTCAAAAAGGAGTCTCTTTTAAAATCAGGGGAAACAGAGCAACATCAATCCATTTTGGGCCCTTTGGTAGGAGAGCGGCATCCAGTTTGTTCAGCCTGCTCAGCACTGGAGCGTGTCATCAGGTGAATGGAGCCAAGTGTGTCACCATGACTAAATTGCAGCTTCTGGCCTCCGTGGGGGATTCCACTTCCCAGACCTGGCAGAAGATGTGTAGGATTTGAAATTCTCTGCCGGAAGAGCTGTTGGCCAAGGCAAATACAGTAGCATGATCTACAACTCAAGTAATCTTTCAGCTCAGCTCCTGATTCTTCATTGGGGGAGTGAGGAGAGCATCAACATGTGGACAAGAACTATACCTTGTTCCTACAACTGGTCACATCTCCTGCTGATGCAACTGCTAGAATTCAATGCTATCTAGCAATAACGTCAAATCCTCAGTGACTGCCTTGTTATCTGATGAAAAGTCACTTTCCAGACTATCATAACTGTGGGGACAGCGAGAAAATTCATCAAGTGTCCCTTTATGCAATCATTAAGATTTTCATGACTGAATGACCCATATTGCTTAGACAGTATCATCCAGGTTGTAGAATCCCTGAAGCATATTTCAGTGGCTGGCAAAAGATGGGGTACATATTTTTATTTGGCTGGAGCTGTACATTCCCATAGAAATATCCCAGTGCAGACATATCTGTTTCACACTCTTGTGGAAATATTCAAACACAGATGTGTTCAAAATGTGGGTACTTATTTCCATATGTGGTGGAAATGTGAAAATATTAGGACGTTTTGGAACGTGGTTTTTCAGGAAATTATTGAAATATTGAATTTAGAAATTGAAGCAAACCCTGGAGTTGCATTATTGTCATTATTTCATGAAAAGAAACAGAAATGTAATGTTGAAGATTTAAAAGCAAATTTATTAACAGCTGTAAGATTAATAAGAGCAAGGAAACAAGGAATTTCCAATTAAGTGATTGGCATGAAGAAATTTGGAATATAGCTGTTAATTATAAGTTAACATGTCATATTAAGATGAAAAGAGGGTTGACAAACATGAATTAATTTTAAGGTTATTTGGGGGTTGCTCATTGAACATGCTTTAATAAAAGGCAAGGGTTTTAAACCTTTGTATGATCCAATGCAATTTTGGATGAAGTGGGGTCATTCTGAAAGAGGAGAAGCACAGAAGATGTACTGGAGAAGAACAGCATATATAGATATGGATAAACACCTATCATGTAGCCAAAAGTCTTGGTGTGGGATTGCACTGTTTGTGTTAATTAATTTGTTAATTTAAAACTTTTCTATACCATCCTTCACTGGGTCCCAGGACAGTAATACAATAAAAGCACAGCTTCAACCATCAATTGACAACAAATAAAACCCATCTTTAAAAGAACATCAAAACCTAAAATGGCAGGCATATTCCATAACCAGGGTGCCACTACCAGGAAGGCATTCTCCAGGTAGCCACTCTTCTGACCTCCTTCAAAGAGGGCTCCTGAAGAAGGAGCTCTGATCCTGATCTTAGGGGGTGGGCAGGTATGTATCAAAGAAACTAAATATTAATTATTTTGGTGGAAATATCCCATCAAAAGAGGGGAGCTGTGAAGAGGCATAGTGGCTGCCATTCCTGGCTACCCCAAATATTTCCCCTGAGCACTGCTCCCGGCTGTGAAGGTGCCCTTGGAAAAGCAGATGCGCTAGAGACCAGCTTTCTTCCCTACTTGTGGATTCTGCTGGCAGAGGGTGGTGTGCAAGAGTGGCCCTGCTTTTCCAGTGTGTGGGACTCAATTCTCAGCCCCTGAACACCAGCTGCACTCAGCAGGAACTCAGATTTTGGGCCACTGAAGAGTGGACTGGAGTCCAGGAAGCCGAAACTAGAGAATCTGCTGATTTTCCACCCAAAACGGATTCCTCGCACATCCCTTCTTGCAACAATCCATTTATGGCAATATGACATACATGACCCAGGAAAGACGGGTGTTGCTATCGGCTCTAACACAACATGTTCAAGGGAATTCGTGCATGGAATTAAATACTGTCTGAAACAATGCGCTTGCAAAATAATGCCAGTTACCCACTGTCAGGATCTGCTTTGATCTCTATTCTCACCTCCGGATAATACTTACCTCAAGGATGTATACTCTGTGAACCCACCAGAGCTGAATTTGCCTCGGGCTCCAGCAACAGCAGTGACTGTTGTGTTAAGAAAAAGAGATACTTGTAAATCCCTCGATTCGTGCCCTCAAGCACCAGGGCTGTTTACTCAGCAAGCCAACGCAATTCTGTGGCATTATTAAATTTCCAAGAAGTCGACCAGATTTGCCAAATCAGTCGGGTGGACCCAATGGGAAAGCTCTCCTGATGCCTTTGGCACCTCCGCGGCAGCTGATGGGTTAGAAGATACTTTGCATTCTGCTATTTCAGCCACTAAGGCTGCCCATCTACTTAATCTCCACAGCAAAGATTAGTTTATTCGATTAAAGCCATTCCCTATAGACTTTACAAAGCAGCAAGTCTGTGCATTGCCAACCTTTTACCAGCTACCAAAAGAGAGCGAGAGGGAAGGAGGGAGGGAGAGAGAAGATTCAATAAAGTAATCTTTCCCCTTTTTCCTTTTATATGATTGGAAACAAAATTGAAAATGAATTTCAGTTATTGCTTGTGTTTTAAATATGAGATAAAGGTCAGTCCCCCTTCGAGCTCTCTCCCTAGATAGAGATTAACATGAGCATGTTCCATTATAAAATCATAGAGTGAGTTTGTAAATCTGTCGAGTCATCTACAAATATATAATTAGAGCGTTAGATTTAGAAATCAATAAACGGTGACTTTTTCAGCACACTGCTTCGGAAGCTGAAGGAGAGAATGCTTGAAGCAAACAAGTCTAGGGGGAAAATAAAGGTTGTGCCGTGTTGCTTATCTGAATCTCTTTGTACATTTTGAACCATCTTGGACTATAATGTATGTAGGCGATTTGTCATTTGCAAACAACCAACCTCCCCCCGCACCCCACCCCAGCAAATCCTTTGTTTTCTTGCTTTAAAAAAATGTCCATTTTTGAGCAAAAGCAGCAAAGGAGACAGGATCTGACGCGAAATGGACCACTGAAGGGAAGAGTTGCCTGTTCCCCCTTCCCGTTCGGCATCAGTAAGTCAGAGACTGGAAATGTTTTGTAACGTTACATTCATAGACATATTTATACAGGGCTTGTGCTCATGCATTTGTCATTAGTTGTCACAGTACATGATTTCCCAGGTCAGAAAATTGACTTCAGAGCTTGACCCTGAAGATTCAGCTTGCCTGTTTGCTTATTCTGGTTCAAGATGTGATGTCAAAAACTGTCCTATTAGAGACACCTCTTCACATTTACTTTGCTCAGGTTGATCATAATGATTCTGGAAGGACCACAGTTTGATGTTGAAAAGAGATAGGGGAAGGAAGCAGGTTGAAATGGTGGTGTTGACAGCAGGAGATGAGATTGGTGAGTGTGCGTGTGTGTAGGGGAGGAAGCAGCCCGTGCCTGAGTAATGCATGATGAGCTTTCTCAGGGAAAAGCTAAACGGAGCAGATTATTTTTAAAGGTACTTTATGTATCCTTAAGTTAAGCATCCAAAATGGATCCATAGATTATATAGCTTTTGCATCTCTCTTGGTGAGACTGATGATCCAGGCAAGACTCATATTACTTGCCACTCAATGTTATGGGATAAACTGAGTAGGTCGCAATCGGGGGCACAACTTTTGCCCCCTGTGCAGGTCTGGACATCACATGGGTTGCTGGGTTCAGGAACTGGCTGGCCCCCTTGGAAACTCAACCTAGTTCTTGGGCTGAATGAGGACTGGGGTGAAACAGGATTGATTACACTGGTGGATCTGCCATTTTGAAGGTGCCCTCCATTTGAAGGTCTGGCAATCTGGATCCAGTAGATCAAGATCCACCAGAAGGAAGTTCTCTTGAAGTTCTTCATCAGCCCTTAACACCTGGCTAACAGCATGAAAAAGGACACAACCCACCTGGTCACAGGTTCTCCATACTAGGCCAATACTTATAAATTTGGTACCTGCTCATCTAAATCAACACCTCCAAAGATTATACACATTGGTGTTCTTTGTCTTGCTGAGGCATTTCCTTTTTCTGAGGGATACGTAAGTGGCCACCCCAGGAAGGAAAGAATTAAATCCCCCCCCCACCAGGTCATCAGTGACACTGACATTAATTGATTCCCTACCCAAGCTTCCATTTGCCTTTTTCAAAATGTGCATAGGAAATGCACCACCCTTTTTAAAGTCACCTGTTGTTAGACATCCATTTTTCCAAACAACACCTGCCACACTTAAAAGGTCATTCTCTCGTTGACCTTAGTGGAAACTAACAAAAAAGGCCAATCTAGTGAGGATACCTATGGGTAGATGAACTTGGCGTTGTCCAGAGGAATTCCTGTGTATGTACACACTCTTCACAATGGCACAACTGGAGGATTCTGCACTGCTATGGGAGCAGAATGTTTTCACATATATCCTAACTAGGCTAAAGGCTTGATAAACAACTACCTGTGAGAAAGCAGATGTGAGAAAGCAGATGTTGCAATAGTGAAATCGAAGCATCAGTATAAGATGGCTTGAAAGCAAACATCCAGCCATCTCTTCTTCCATGTGTGTGTGAGCATGCAAGTGTGAGCTCGCTTCTGACTGCAACAGAAACCGAGTCTTTTGTTCTGTCTTTAAGTGTGCTCATATTGACTTGCTAAGGCTGAACGTTCTGGGCTTCCTACATTACACAGTTGAGGTTGCATGCGTTGATGCTTGGGAATGTTTGAGCTGTCTCACTGGGCTCTGTCAGCTGCTGCGTGCAAAGTACGCAAGAACAAACTGGAATCACTGCTGGAAACCAGCTTGGATTGGATTTTTTTGGCTCCTAAGATCCTTGCTCTGGTGAGAAAGAAACACCATTGCCTCATCGGCTGATCTATACAGATGTTTGCTATCTCAGTTTGCTGTTTGTGGTCAAGTCTGAGGCAAAAGGAGGCTGGTGGCAGATGTTGTGTGTGGTTACATGTCATTCATGAGCTTTCCATGCAGCTCCTCCTCATGGTTCCTTTTCCTTCTTCCATCTTTTCTTTCTTTACTGGCAAGAAAATGACAGAAGCAGGCAGGTGCTAACTGAAGATGGTATCATCTCTTCCTTCCACACATGGACACACACACAAAAGAAATCCATAAATGCAACGGTCTGTTTGCATAATGAGAAGCACCCAATGTCTCGGAACATGCACTCATTACATCCCTCCGAAAGCATCGGATAGACAGGTCTAAAGTTACATCCACATCTATGTGTTACCCATCTTCTTCCAGACCAGCAATTTCAGCCCTGCAAAATGCTACACCAAGAGCAAGAAGATCGTGTGGCGTAGGTTTGCTGCAAAATCGAATAGAATAAAGATGTGACCCCTTCCTCTCACAGAAGGCAGATCCAGAAACTAACTGGATATGTTAAAATCATCTTTCTGATAGAAACCGTTTGCATAAACTTCTATACACTGCTCTCTCGCTCTCGCTCTCGCTCTCTCAACTAAAAAGAGTTAGTTGGTTAAGTTGATCCCTCATTTGAAATTCAATCAAGGGCATTAAAGTGTAAACCAGTTGGAAAAACAAAGAGCTTAGGGAAATAAGTTGCTTAAACAACAGCAAACAAGCACTAAGTAATCTTCTTAGAGAAATTAATGAAGGGAAACTCTTCTTCACTGGGGGGCAGTGGGTGTGGTGGATGGAGAGCCTTTCCTTTCACATAACAAACCCAAAGGTTTGGGCTGAAGGTATGAATTGAGGAAACTAGATTAGATGGAGCATCTTTCAGTGGCAAAGAAAACAGATCTGAGGATAAAGTTGTGCTTTTTAGAAAAGATTGCAGAGCTGTTGCAAATCCACTACTTAACCTAAACCCGTTCATGCTGAGATTATTTTCATTGGAAAAGTTCATCTCTGAGAAATATGAGGGCCTTTTTGACTTGAATTGCATGAATGTTTGCCATTACAGCCCGCCTTGGTTTAGACTTTGCTACAAGCAACAATAACAACAACAAAGAGAACAATCTAGAGATGTTTCTAAAAATGTATGTGCATCCATTTTCATCTGTCGTTCATGAGATACATAATATACTGCTTTCACAGACACAATCCAACCAGAGTGGAATAAAGCCTCTCTTAATTCCAGTGAAATCAATGGGTCTCAGTGCACTTAATTCGCCATTGGACTGTGGCCTTAGTTTTACTAATTAATCTTTTGCAACTGAGGCTCAATCTATAAGAGCTGAGCTGGACTGTCATGGATAGGAGATTTTAAAGGGCTTTCATTCATAGGATTGCCATAACTCAGGGGCAACTTGATGGCACAGTGTCAACATTCTCTCCATCAAATTCTCTCCATCTCATCAGTGGAGAGCCAGTGTGGCACAGTGGTTAAGAGCGTGGGCCTGGGACTCAGGCGGCCTGGGTTCAAGTCCCCGTTCAGCCACAGAGCCAGCTGGGTGACTTTGGGCCAGTCACAGACTCTCAGCCCACCCTACCTCACAGGGCTGTTGTTGTGGGGATAAGATGGAGGAGGGGAATGATGTAAGCTGCCTTGAGCCCTTTGAGGAAAAAGACAGGATATAAATTGAAAAATAAAAATAAATAAATATAAAATAAATTGAGAATCAGCTCATCTACTTGCCAGTACTTGGTGGAACCTTGAAGATGAGGGTTGTCCTAATGGGTGTTTCTGGTCAATTACTTTTAATAAGCATTCATGATATACCTGTGCGCATCCCTTAATAAACACATGTAAATGCAGCCCTGGGCAAATGCAGCTGAAATGTTCCATCAAGCAACAAGATACGATGGAACTCTTGCTCTTGGTGAACTCAGTCAGTATATGAAGTGGCAAGCAGAAATACTTCCTGTGTGTGCCGTTGGGCAGATTTGGACGCTGCATCCAAATCATCCTTGGAGATGAGCCTTTTAGTGTGGTATATGAAGTAGGGTTTGAGCTTTGGTGAGATCCAAAATCTCCACAGAGAAAGATCTGTGTGCCTCTGTTTTTCATGTTCTTTGAAATGCTCTCCAGTCAAAGCCTGGAATAAAGATTAAGAAGCAGAAGTGCCTTTGCTCAAGAGGACTCAGCACCTGACTAGACAGGTACCCTTCTTAACTTTTCCCTTTGTAAGGAGATAGGTTGCATTTAAGTTACAGAAATCCCTTCTTTGCAAATTGGTGTTGTCTTCGACATCCCCCTCTCCTGCTGTGTGTATGTGTGTGAGATATAGATTCACTTTGTGTGTCATGGTCACACTTCTCCATAACTTACGAATGAGTTCTGAGAGCATGTGTGCCAAGTATAGGCAAGTGTGTTTCTGGCTTTTGCTTATATATTTCCCCACAAAGAAGTGTGTGTGTGTTTGTGGGATAGGGTGGGATTGTTGCTTATGTATCTATTTATTTATTTTTAATCCCTGCCTGTCGATAGTGAATCTCAGTCCATTTGTTGAAACATGTCCTAGGCTGCTGTATCCTTATTGAGCCTTATCACGTCTATTGTCTAATGTTGATGTACTGGGAGGGGGGGAGCGCTGGCAAACCCCTCCAGCTTCCAGCCCGTGATGCCTTTCATTGGCCACGGTCGGAACCGTTGCAACAATGCCTTTCATTTTTGAATTGCTGAAAATGATTTTCTTTCTGTGAGGCCCTTCTTAAAAAAAAAGAAGAAATGGAAGCCACCCAACCTTTCCACCACCGCCCCCTCCTCCACATTCCCCTTTCATGGTATCATTTGCAATTTAAAGCTAACCTGGTGAGTCTCATAACAATGGCCCTGGCCATAAAATGGTTTGAGGCTGGCCTGCATGCCTAATGAGGTTGATGTTGAGCTATTTCGTCCTTTGTCCTTCCATAATATCGACTTAATGCAGTTCAATGGGAGTGGATTGTTAGAAGCATTAAAGCTTATATTAAGTCTTTACCAACGCCACTTGATCTCTCTTCAAGCTGTATAGTGGACAGATTCAAGAATGTAATCGAAACAAGGCAGTTGGGTGGGAGGGTGGGGGAGGGGTGGGAAGCATCTATTAAAAAGAGACCGGCAAAAGACGAACATGTTTCCTAATGCAATAAGGGGCCACACTCAATTTGAGAGTGTATCCGGTGCTTGAGGTTTCTCCTGGGCTCTGACCTGGTTTGATTCCAAATCAATTAGCTTGGGTTTCAGGAGGAATCAAACCAACCTTTCAAAATGTCAGACTTGCATTGCTTTCCCGCCAAGGACTTGTTGAGAAATGATACTGGCATTGGCCCAATCAGACGAGGCCCTAACTGGATGGGTTTTTGTTTTTGAAAATGTCTAAGTGGTCCAGTTGCTGGAAAGTTTCCTTGCAAGGACCATAAACAGCAACACAGCGTTCTTTCAAGCAAATATGTTGTGGATGTCCATGGGCATGTTGACTTTAAGGCATCATTGTCTTGATGTCATTGAAAAGATCGGGTAAAATTTGATTGACTCCAAGGGTAATCTGGTCTGAAGAATGACACATTTGGCACCTTCCTTGACTAATGAGTGCCTTTTTTGTGTTTTTATCAGGACTGTATGGTGCTTGCCATCCACGCTGGGAGAGGGAGGAGGGGAAAAAAGAAGAAGAGGTGTTGTGGCCAGAATTTCACACAGTTGGCATTGACTTGGCTTGAAGAGGCAAGCACTAAGCCGTCTTTTCAACCATAGTAAAAACCCTCCATCTGGCTACCCTAAAACTCTCTTAGCTTGTTCAACTCGCTGTCGGCTGATTGGGCTTTGTGAAGCAGAAGTAACTACATCAATGGTCTAAACCCTTTGCCACTTGAGAGTATTACATTTCATTTCATGCTTGACTTAATCAAAACTGGGGAAATGAAATTTACACCTTTTTGATGTTCTTTTCCCTGCTGTTTAAGGAGAAGAATCTTAACCCATTTGATCTTCACATGCACCCAATAAATGACCAAATATGCCAAGCTGCCAAAAGCAGACGGCTGCCAGTTGCCAGTGAATGTTGGGTCACTTTGAATAGGGCTTTGTATGACCAGCTCTTTAGTTTTCTAAATTTCACTGTATTTTTAATTATATAAAGGAGGAGGAGGAAGAGGAGGAGGAGGAGGAGGAGACCACCCTCAATTATGCCATATGAAAACATATGGATGGTTGTACCTGCGTTTTCTGGTTAATGTCATCACAAACAAGATTAAATGATCCAGCCTGCACATTCTAGGTGTATTACTCAGAAAAAGAAGGGTTGATTCTCCCTTGGAGTGTGATATTCAACAAACAAATCCATGGAAACTAATGGTGAGAAACTCAGAATATTGTTTCAGAGTCACACCAAGCAGCATTGGTGTCCAGAATGCAGAATTATAATGCTGCAGCCTTTCTGAGAGAAGCCTTTTTCACCATCTGCGATCCATTTCTGTTTCTAATGTTTTTAAATGTTTTAGGTTTGACTTGCGTCATACTTGATCTGCATCCTGGGCGAGATCCAGTGTTCAGGCACAGGCCACACTGAAGTGAATGAGAAAGCTCCCTGGGCCTTTTTGGGGGAAACCCCATAGGATAGTGCCCACTGTATGTTTATAGTTCAGGCAAATGATCTATCCATGTCTTGGATCTACGTGTTCCTTAAGTCAGCATTTATGCACTGCCCCGAGCGACGGATGATATGGCAGGTGAAGAATAATAAATACACACCATCTTTACCCCGCCTTTTCAAATACAAGAATAGTCACTCCATCCCATGGTTCATTTATTTATTTATTTCATTCTACTTCTGTGCGTTGTCCCATAACCATGTCCCTTGTACACACACTGGGCTGGAGGAACATCTGGATTCACCATGGTAAAGATAGCAATAAGCATTCTATTACAACCCTCTGAAACTTTGCCTATTTACCTAATAGAAATCTCTGAGGAGTATCAAAATGAACTTTTCTAGGTGGTAGTCCTATACAGGTGAAAGCCCTGTTGAAATCAGTGGAACCTGCTTCAGAGTAGACACATACTGGACTGTACACTTATTCTCATTTATGACAGTAGCCAGAAGGAGCAAGTGCCAACAAATTGCACTTTACTATTTAACGAGCCCTCTGCAGACATTCCTTAAGAGCTAACTTGCTTGGAGTGCCATAGTCAGATTGGGAAAACCCAGGTCGACTCAGCCATGAGGTTTCTGTGTGATTCTGAGCCAGCTGCTCTCTCTCAGCCCATCCTACTTGGTAGGATTGCTGGAAGGATCAGATGGCTGATGTGAATGAGGAGAGGAGAGAAACATGCATGCTGCTTGGAACTCCTGAAAGAAAGATGAGCTCTAAATGCAAGAAATAATAATGAAGTTTAAGTGCAGGTGGAGTGGATGGAATGCATGCATGCTGCACTCATTCCTGATCTCCACCCATTCAGGTTACCACGTTCACAAGGTCCTATATGAATAGACCCCCTATGCAAATGCAGCAGCAGCAGCAGCAATATGCTACTAATAATGCCAAAGGGAAAGTTTGGATTGTGAGATTGTACAACCGAGACTTGAACACATGATGGTCTTGGACAAGGGCTGGTTGATTCAGTTCCAGTTCCTCCATTCTGTTGGTGCACAAAAGGTTGAGTCCAGATATATGTTGGATCAACTGCACTGCCAGAACAGGACTTCTCTTTCTGTGGCAGTCCATCCAGCCTGAAAATCCTACACAGGGAATTAAATGGATAGCACTGATATTGGGGCAAAGAAAGGAGGCTGGCTTTATGGATCTTCTGTGAACTGAACCCTTCTTGCAGAAGGTTGTACCTGGGTCCAGCTCTTACAGTGCAATCATGTCTAGGTCTACAGAGAAGGAAGCCCCATCAACTGGGACGTATTTCCAGGTAGACCTCATAGGATAGCAGCCTGAATGAACATCTACACTGGACTTTAGTGTGCAAGATCCCACCTACGAAAAGAGAGCCATGGCTGGAGTATGCACTTTTGATGTGAAGCGTAATCAACAGCCAGAGATGTCATTACTTTTATCAAGCTTTCAGTCTCATAGAAGCGAGACATGCCCATTTAGACTTCCAAATAAAGAGAGTCTTCAAGGATCTGGTCTGTCTCCCAGGATTCTAAAGGAGCAGCAAAATAGTGAAGGAAATACTGCACCCTGTAATCTAGATAACCTGGGGCATTCTGAATCAGGAATTATGCCATTACATAGGGAATATCTCCCAACTTCTTTTGTGTCTACATTAGATCAGAACAAAGTTATATTAAGAAGAAATTGAGGAAGAACTTGAAGACAATATATTTTCTTTCCATGGGCCCCTTCCCTTCCCTTCCCTTCCCTTCCCTTCCCTTCCCTTCCCTTCCCTTCCTTCCCTTCCCTTCCCTTCCCTTCCCTTCCCTTCCCTTCTCATTTAAAATTCCCTTGAAAAAAACTTCTAATAGATAATCAAATGTGTGTTCATTTTCTCAGGCGTGATGTCCAATCTGCTAAAGAGAAGCGAACAACTCAGAGTTCCACCCAACGCTTCTCCCCCACCTTCCACCCATGGCAAAGGGAGGGGGTGGAGAAATGCATCCAGTTTTTGACACCTTTTCAGCGAGCTCGCCCGCCTGGGCCTCCGCGAAAAGAAAACCAAAGCTCTGTAAAGAAACTTGTCTAGAATGGCGATCATCGGAGGGGTCTTGTGTGACAAGATACATAGTTTCTATTGTGCCGGGGGCAGATTATTGGTTACTATAGTTTCCCTAATGTTCAAATGGAGTTAAGGACTAAGCTGAACAGAATAGGTTAAAAGGTGCCGGTTCTCGGGCCTGCAAAACCACATGTTGAGAATCACAACCAAACAAGACAATGCACATATCTCTCTGGTCTTTGATGTCTTCTCGGAGGGTTGCAAAGTAATGGGGAGGGGGGATCAGAGGCAGAAAAGACACCATACAGCCCTGCTCTTGGATCCAGAGGTTTTGACTGGTCCTACAACAATGCTTTTATTGTGGGAACAGAAACCTGAACAAAATCATTGGTGTCTGCAAATGGTACATTTCGCATGGGGCCAATACACAAGTGACATTTCTTGTTATCTTGAAAATGGTGTATTAATTTGCTTGATCCAGTTATCCCATTCTCTGATTAAAAGCAAAAAATAGCACCATTCTGGAAGGCTTTTTCTTGCTGTATTTTCCTTCCTGCATTGCCATTGTCTCTATGTGGACATTGCTGAGGAGGAAGAAAAAGCTTGTTTCTATGAAAAATCAGTATTTCCTGTGCTGCCCACTTTTTCTGTGTAAAACTGTTGGAAAGCTGTGTGCTGGTTTTTTGCTGGATATCGCTTGTTATCCCTGATTGCATTTCAGATGGTAAAAACATGCGCTCTCCAAAAAATTCACAGAGAGAGGGAGAGAAGAGAGAGAGGAGAGAGAGAATTGTGTATTAGCAATCTCTTTGTGGCATGAGCAAAGATTGTTCATTAGAGAAATTACAATAACCTTCCTTGGAAAAGATACTTTCCCAAAGAAACTCCATTTGCAGCATTTGCAAGTTCTAAGTTGTTTGTTTTCCTTAAACTTCTAGGGGACTTTATTTCTCCTTAGGAGCGATGGCAGAGGTTTCTGATTTCATGCAAAAAGAAAAAAAGAAAAAAAAAAGAATGAGCACCAAAGAAATGCATTCTGGACTGTGAAGGGTCTTTCTCCCCCCACCCCTGCTTCTTCCTTTAAAGCAGAAGTTATTGTCATTCTGATCACTGTTATCTCTTTATGCTGTTCTAGAAAATATATCTAATTGTAACAACTGTACTCCTAGAGAGAACATATTACTTGAATTCACATGTTAAGGATAGCAGTAGGATAACTGTCCCTGAATCTCAGCCTTTTGTGTGACTTCAATAGGCTTACACTGTGTTGCATTAGCAGGCATATTAATGGCCAGATGCAGCACCATCTCTTTTCTTTTTACCCAAATCTTCTTATGCAAATACCTCATGAATCCAGTTCAAAGAGGTAGCTTTAAAATGAGATGCTCCGGCATGCATTCAGATGGTTCCTTTCACCCCTAGCAATGGGGCGACTTGGATCGAAAGTGACATGAGAAAAGTTTTGACACTTGTTTTTATAACTGAACATGATCTTGTTATCATAATCTGATACTGGTAGCGGGCATAGGCTGGTTGTCGAATTTTAAGCCTTTAATAGAAGGAGATAATCTCAGCCTTTGTGTTCGCATGTAGTGAATCCTACACTCGGTAAAAGCTATCAATGAGAATCACAGGTCATGGTTTTTTCAAACAAAACTTTTTTCATGCCTAAGAAGAGAGAAAGGGAAAGAAAGAGGGAGGAAAAAAAAGAAAAGCTTTCTTCTTCTACTTCTACTTCTTCTTTCTTTTCTTTTTTTAATGCTACAAGAATTACCCAAGCAATGGCACGGAGTCCTGGAAGATCAACGAATTCCCATTGCATGTAAATTAATAGAAAGTGAAGGGCTGAGTTTATTTTTCAGTAGGCAGATGAGGACACCAACAGCTTCAACTGGCTTGTTGAACTATATGGTAATGAATCAGTAATTAAAAATGCTAAAGGACAAAAGTTACTTAAACACCACTTCAATGTGTGTCTCTGTTTCTCTTGTTTGCCACAGATCTTTCCCATTGTCCCTATTGAAATTCTTTCTTGAAAAGGCAATTTTTAATGGTTAAATTACGGAGAGAGAAACAAATGACCACAACCGTCTGTATGTTGTACAGATTGGGTTTGAAGAGTCCAGCTACTTGCTTTTGATGCACTCTAGAGCAAACTGGCAATAAAAGTCTTGATGAACCCAGATTCCCCGAGTTTTATATAAAGTTTAATGTGTCACTTTCTGTTTACAACTGGAGGGAAGGAAGGGAAAAGTTGTTTAACTGAATGACCACGGAGACTGCTTCCTTTTAAAATATGGAGAGAGGCCCAAACAATAACTCATATTGATTTAGTTAACTTTTAGCTAATATTTATTTCTTAACATTTATTTAGCCAGCATTTATTAACTTGTGTAATCACCTTGATTAGAATGTGCTCAGAACACAGGATAATGTTTTGAGTTACCGGGAGTACTTCAGCTAGCCAGGTCGATATTCCAGAAAGTGATTGATCCCCCAGTACAGAAATATCTAATGTTCTGCTGAATTTTCTTCACTTGATAAAGTGTGGAAAAAGTTTCCCCATTGTTTCATTCCCCCTCCCCTCAACCACAGCATTCCTCACTTCTCTGTAGATAACGTCATTCAGAATGGAAGTGGTAAAAGTCGATGACATCTACCATTCTCCCTCCCCCACGCCCCTCAGAAGCAACACTCTCAGTGCTGAATTTAATAAGAACACTGGGAAGGCAAAAGAAGATGCCCTAAGAGGGAGGAGGGCTGGTTTGAGAAGGATGGGTACAAAACAAAGGATATGGGAGCGAGAGAATCTCTTGACTGTACTGTGCATCATGTGGACGAAACACAGAATCCCTTCCTCTCCATCAAAGCCCTGAACCGTGCTCCATCACAGCTGAATCCATTCCAGGCAAGGGCAGAGAGAGATATTGTGGAGTTTTGATTTGAAGTGTTGCCTTGGTGCTTCCAACTGTATTTTATTGTATTAATGATATTTATTTATTGTAAAAATTTATTTATTGTAAGCCGCCCCGAGGCTTAGGCAAATAGGGCAGCATATAAGTCTGCTAAATAAATAAATGAATACCAAAAAGCAACTTGGACCTCTCCGCATTCTAGCATCCTTTCTGTATCTTTGCATTGTTCTCTTACGGCCTCTGGGATATGCAAAAGAGTGCGTGCTTGGCTGTACATAAACAGGGCATGATTTACAAGGTCACACACACACACAATGCAAGTTTGTTTGGGATTTCAGCTTGGGACACATACCTGGGAGTAATTCAGCAGCACTTACTTCTGAGCAGACGTGTAAAAGATTGCACTGTCACCTGGAAATAAATGCCACGGAACACAAGGGAACTTCTTTCTAAGTAAGCAGGTATTTCAGAAGAATAGACAAGTCTGTTTGCTTCATTGTCTCCCAGGTTCCCATTTTTAGAAGCTTAAATTCAGTTCATCCTGATCTTTGAGTGAGTCTCCATTGGTAAGTTTGGTCCACCCTGAACTCTGAGAATTCATTTTTTTTTTTCAACTCTGCATAATCTGCATCGCTACTTGCATTTCTGTACATGATTTAAAAACATTTTTGCCCGCCAAACATAGTCTCATGAAGCCATCTTCCAACTTTTCTATGCAATTTGTTTTCTTTTCAACCTTTTCCCATTCATTTTTTCCTTAATTTTCTTTAGTCCAAGGACTCTTAAAATCCTTAGAAAAAACATAAAACTATTATCCAGAAAATCAGAGAATGGCATCAGCTTACCATTTAATTTTGCAGATATGAGAAATGGAATTTATAGATACTGTAGACCACTGGGTTGCTTTTCAGGCTGAGTTGGAAACTTAATTAAAATACCCTTAATCCCAGGAATGATGTCATTTTTGGTCTGATAGAACTAATATTGTGGAAAAGGGAAATCATTGTTTTTAATATCAGCAGGCTACCGATACCTCTTCACCTCCTTTTCCATGAAGAAGGGGAAAAGTTTCTTCATTATCACAGTGATGGAACTTTATGATGTCAATTTTTCAGCAAACGTCTTGCAACTGATTACTGTGTGGAAACAGTAAATCGCTTTCACCCCA
Source organism: Varanus salvator macromaculatus (assembly GCA_023646645.1). NCBI lineage: Eukaryota > Metazoa > Chordata > Lepidosauria > Squamata > Varanidae > Varanus > Varanus salvator. Next base: position 5,425,428 of record JAIXND010000657.1, read on the forward strand.
TTGCTACCTCCTTTTGATTCTGGCACAAGTCATGAACCACAGAGCTAAGAATGGAAACCTCCACATTCAGGGGAAGTATATCTTCGCTTACCAAAGTTTATAGGGACAAACAACCAGGGGATTTTCCTGGAGCTGTTGGCCATTTACTGCTGAAATCAGTCAGTACTGGAATCGGAATACTGAATGTAAAGACTTTACAGGAATGTCAGGATGACAGGCTCCTAGCAGCAACCATCAAAAGATGTGCAGTGACTCCAACTTGCCCGCCTTCACTGATTTGCATTAGTCAGGAAAAAAACGACAGAAGTAGTGATGGAGAACCATAAGCAAAAGCAGAAGAGTTACAAGTGGAACCCACAATGCCTGGATCTCTCTCTAAAATCTACTGAGTGAGGTAGGGAGGTTGCACAGCTAGAATTTGGCTTGGAAGCCTTCTTGGTCCAAACCAAAAAACCTATCAGCATGTCTCTTAATGCTGATTTAGGGACTGAGCAGACCTTTGCTCTTGCATTGATGAGCATAGCAGGTTGTTTGCATCGATAGCACTGCTCTTTGCTGACTGATTTGCTTGTTTGACTCCATATTTTACTGGTCTTTTGCCCTTGAATAGCTTCTGCCCTATTCCCACCAATGATTCTTCTCCAGTTAAATGGTAACCCCAGCTCAGCATCTCCAGGGTGCCTTCCTAGCATCCATCATGCTGTAATGGTGTTATCCTAGAATTTGGTGCTCCTGGGAAAAGTTAATTTCCCATGGCTTTCGAGTCTGTAATATGAAGCCTGGGTTTCCTGGAAAACACATTCCCAGACCTCCTTGCTCACAGTATGCTCTTGACCATGTCAACAGGAGTGAGAAGAACCATTTCAGGAGTGAATTCTGGGAAGCCTGGCTGGCAAATCCCACTTCAAATTGATCCATAAGTCATTTGCATCACAAGTAAATGGACCAGCAGTCTTGTAACACATTTAACCTCAAGCTACTTTGAAATGACGAAATTGCAGGCCTTCTTTTAAGATCGGTGAAATGGATGCTACTTTGCAGACTCAGCTACGGTGGCAGCCAAGGCTAAAAGAACACCTGTGGTTTCACTGCCAAATTACTTTCCTCCTCCCTTCTACTCTTTTGGCTGCAAAGAGCTCTTTCTCAGAGTCCTCCTCCACCTCCCGGAGTTCAGACCTTCTTGAATGCTAATGGCCTCCCTTCTGATGCTGCGATACACCATAACATGAGCTGTTTGCATCACGGGTTGCCCTGTGGTGTCCGCAAGCATGTGTTTTGCTGTTACTGCGAAGCGCCTGCAGAAATCAGAGCTTGTGATGAAAATATTTTGAACTGGCCTTCTGCAGAGCATGCGACCCGGTGTGGGAGGGTGGAGTGCAGATTCCAGGAGCTAGGACCAAATGCATGAGGGCATCCAATTTGGATCTTGACCCTGTCCAATGTTTACTCACACTGGAATAACAACTCTTCCTACCTGGAATCGGAAGGAGCTTGGAGATGCTTTGAACCTATTGCAGCATTAGAGCAGGTACAGGAAACTTCCTCTTCCCAAGAACCAAATTTCTTTTCAGAGATGTTTCCAGCAGGTGGGGAAGCATGCTAAGGCAATGAAGGCAGCATCAAAATACATCCTCACCACCATATTTGAAATTAGAGCTTTACTGGGTTTGTGTCAGGGCAGGGCAAATGGGCAGCATCAAAATGGCAGGGGGAGGGAGAGAGAGAGAACACCAGCAGCTGGTTGGTGTATGGGGGTTGCAGGAAAAGGGGCGTGGTCTTTAGGGAGTCTCTGGGGGCTATGTGGGAACAAAAGGACAGAATTGGCACCTTGGCGTAATTTCTCCTGCCTGAGATAGACTGAAAGCATTTAACATACAGAGAGACATCAGATGTGTTTGGAGATGTGCAGCAAACACACACACACTCCGGATTTTGATTCTGGATGTAACTGGGCTGATGGAAACAGACTTCTCTACCTGTTCTCCCAATCTAGATCTTGATTGTGAAAGATCTTCCTCTTGCATTGCTCCCAGGTTCCAGAAGGCATTTGAAAGCTCAGATGTATCTTCATGCTAGGCTTTTTGTCAATAAGTTAAGCCACTTTTCCTTCCTCTGACTGTTCATCTTGTGCTCTTAATATGGTTTTAATATGGTTTTAGTGCTTTGTATGGCTATAAAATGCTTGCATTGCTTCTGTTGTGCAGCACCATGGTGACAAAAAAAGCCAATGCAGACTGGGGATTTGGAAGACTGGGTTTTGGTCCCCACTTAGCCATGGAGGTCACTTTGGGCCAGTCATAGACTCTCAGCCTAAGCTACCTCACAGAGTTGTTGTTGTGGGATAAGAGTAGGGAGCAAGACAAACTTGTTGACCTCCTTGGGTTCCCTGAAAGAGGAAGAAGGTGGAGGAATGTACTTAATATAATAATGGATGTATGTATTTATACTCCTCATTTTGACAGTGTTCAATAACCAAACCTCATTTATATTAAGTCAACATATAAATATATACAAATCAGAATTTGGAATCACACAAAGTTCTCCTCCAGGATTCCAGAAAGCCTGGGTTTCCTCTGTTGTCTTTATTTTTATCCTTTACACCAAATATTCAGGCAATTAAGTTCTGCATCCCTTCCCCTTAATTACGTGCATTGAAGACTTTCTGGTATGGGGTGACCCTTAGGAATGTTGTCTCCCTGTGACATTTCTCTCTTTCACATTAAGCCCCCGGATAAATGAAAATTATCCAGATACACTCCTCATAGAGGAAAACCTGACTCAGTGTCTCCCTTCAGCATTAATGGGTTTTTCTTCCTCCTCCTTATTATCTTGATTGCCTTATTGAATGAAGCACTTGATACTGAGTCCTACATGGAATTGCGATAGGGCTTTTATTCAGTTTCATTCTCAATAGGCTAAGTGGTGATTCAGGCCTGGCACCTGTTCAAATGGCAGCTTTTATCATGGACAGGGCCGTCCAGGAAACAATTCTTAATATCATGCACACACACAACTTAAGCAGAGCAGTTGAACGTTTTTGGCCTAAGGGTTGGATTCTGTTCAGGGGAAACTCTTTGGGTTGCATGAGAATAGCAAAAGGGGGCAGTGTTAATAACATGGGGCAAACACACCCTGAAAACCAGCTTGTTTTAGCTGTGAGCGTTTAATGTTGGCAACAGAGCCTTAGGTGAGATGTTTCAACCTTTTAGAGTTTGGAGCTGCTTGGAGGAAACAGTGCAAATTCTGGGAAAACCTGCAAATTGTTTATTTGTTTTCTTTTCTATACTGCCCAATAACTGAAGCTCTCTGAGCGATTCACAACAATTAATCAAATGCAAAATATGCAGTAAAAATACAGATACAATAAAGCACAGTACGAATTCGATCCAATTTCTATTTTTACATAATGCATATTAATGGATAGTACTTCCACATAATAATGGCATATAAGATATGGGAGATATGAACCCTACAATAAACTTCAGGCCACTCCAAATGATGCAGCTGAGTCAAAGTGTTTCTTCATGTCCCATGCCAGGTGTATCCAAAGGTAGCACAAAAAATTGTGGTGAGGAAAGGGGAAAGAGCTAGGGGTGGGACCCCAAAGAAGCTGGATATGTCCCCCAAATCTGATGTCCTGCACCCCAGTCTAAAGGTTTCTGGTTCAGCTTTTTGGACTTGTGAAACCCAAGTTCTAGGGAACGTGATTCATTCATTCATTCATTCATCATTCATTCATTTATATGCCACCTATAACTGCCAGTAATGCCTCCCTAGGCAGCTCACACAAAAAAGCAGCCTAAAACAGCTAAAAGAATAAAATTGTAGAACATAAAAATAGTAGAGTATAATAAAACCAATAGAGGTCCATCAGCACTCACAAACGGCTTAGATATTGAAGAATTTCTTAAACAGGAATGCCTTCACCTGGTTCTGAAAAGAAAACAAAGATGGTGCCAGGCGAATTTCCCTAGGGAGGGAGTTCCAGAGATGGGGGCCAGCAGTAGAAAAGGCACTTCCCCAATTTGCCACCCTTCTTATTCCCCTGAGGGGTGGTTCTCATAGAAGGGCCTCCAGGGCTGATCTTAAGGGGCTGCTAGGTCTATACAGGTGTAAATAGTCCTTTGGATAACTGGGTCCCAGGCCGTTTGAAGCTTTATAGGTTAAAATAAGCACCTGGAATTGGGCCCAGGCTGCAACTGGTAACCAGTGTAATTCCTGGTATCCTTGTTGGTTCAACCCTGCCTTGCCATAGCGAGGATGACATGGAGAGGAGCAGGAGAATTGTTTAAACTGCCTTACAGGAAAATGTGTGATATAAATTTTAGTAGATATAAAAATAAGGATTGCAATATCCTTATACAAGTCTGTGAGTGCCTGGAGGAGAGGAGATGTCTGAGAAGAGAATTCTGTATCCAACTCCCCTTCCTTTCCTACTGCTATCTATACCCATGAGTTTCCCCTGCTCTCTCTTTAAGGAACCGCCTGCAAACTGGCTGTTTATGTGGTGAGCTGCAGAGGATGATGGGGACATGCATCTGGAAAGGCTGCAGGCTGCTTTATTGGGGGCACTGCCCACAGCTTTGGAAGTGGCACCGTTGCTTCATGTGCTGGGAAGGCACCCTGAACACACTCGACATGTATCCTTGCAAGCACATATTGCAGCCAAAGTGGTGTTTAAGACCCACAAAGGACCCAATCCTCCCAAATACGCTACCCCTTCCTTTGGACACAAAGTATCCCCTGAAGACCAGATGGAATCTGAGACAATTACTGGTGTGCATCTGGTTTGACACGCCTCTCTGAATGTTTACTAACTGGAAGAGGGCTTTAAATGACACTTGCTGATGTTTTGGTTTCTTCCACTTTGCTTTTCATCCCGCTGTTTTGCTTCTGGCCTCACCCTCTCCAGTTTATGGCCCCTGAAACTCCTCTGCAGTGGAGTTTATTCCTTGCATAGAAAATGTTCAATCCACCAGCTCAGAGAGAGGGGACCACACGACACAAGGGGTCCCTAGCTGTATTTCCCAGGAGCTTAGCAGTGTCCCCTAAATATATTAAAGATACATTTTGGTGGGACACAGTGAAAAAACTCCAAGTTATAGGTAAGTGCACACTTTACGCTGAGTGCTCCTTAAAGCATAGCACTGCACACTTGTACCGCATCACTGCTACAAGAGGATGGGAGCTGGCTTCAAGGTGATACAGATAGGAGCTCTTCTAATTTATTTGAAATTTAATCAAGGCATTTATGAAATGTGATCAAGGGCAAGAGGCTCCTTGCTAACTACTTTGGGAGACAAGCCCTTTACAATTTTTTAATTTTTGTAATGTTGCAATTGGCTTGTTCTCGCTCTGCAGAGAGAGGCGTTTTCCAGAGGTGAGTGAGGACAAGCAAGTACCTGGGAGATGATTCGACTCGCCTTTAGGCTTCTCCGAATTAGTAGATCATTGTGCAGAAGGGCTGCGTGCTAGACAAAAGCACGTTTTTTCACCTCCTGAAATATCATCCATTAAAAGCTTGTCAGGCAGTGGGAAAAAAAATCCATTAAACCAGCCAACCTCCTGGGCACACTGGCTTCTCGGGAGCTGGTTACTAAACCGCTTCTCATGGAAAGTGACTGGAATCTAACAAGGTTTCGCCTGAAAGTGAAATATATTACTTCCTTAATTAAATGTAACTTTTGAGAGCACGTCTGAGGTCCTTGCAGACTCGATTGGAAGGTCCCAACGATTTTTAATTTATCTGCTCAATAGCCTAGGATTTAGCATAGATTTCATGATCCTTAATGAACTTGGCCTTTTTGCTCCATGGACTGGCATGCACCTGTGACGCACATGCCCAGCCAAATAATAATACCCTGCCAAAGCTTATGTTTCTGTGTTGCATCTCTAGATCTGTTAATGCTCTTGGATGTTCTTTTGATTAAATGCAGGGTCTGCGTGTCTGTGTGTGTTTGTAGGATGGTTTGGGGATTTGTTTGCTTCTCCTAGACACATCAGACATTTAAATGGGATACTATGTCAAATTACTACCTTGGCTATGAAGACTGATCCCTGCACCCTCAAAATAAAAATAGAAATGAAATATAATATAAAATAAAATAAAAAGCTCATTGGGGTCTTGGGCATTGTGAACAGGAGAAAGAACTCCTCGCTTAGCAGAAAAGAGAGGAAGAAAAATGCAATGGGTCATTTTTAGCAGTCTTCTCAATTCATTTCCTTGCAATGACATCATTCATATTTGCACAGTTATTTTACTGAGAAACTGGAATAAGCTATTCAATGCAACAAGAACTCATAGGACATTCTTAGAATTCTTAGGATTAGCCTAATTCAAGAGGTAGCCAAAACAATACATTTTTAATATATGTGAAACATACATTCTAATTTGTGCTTCCATTTCCCTTTTCCTTCCTTCCTCCCTTCCTTCCATCCATCCATCCAGTTTTCTTTATCTATGACAGACTCTACCATCACCAACATAAATCCCTTCCCCCCCTATTTTCTTGCCTTCCTTGATTTCCACCAAAATCCTGGTGCAAGAGATCCCTTTGTTAATACCCTGGTGCTTTCTCTCTTCCCATGAACAGTAGCTCCATTTTAGTTTCTGTATCAACCCCAAGATGGTAGTCCATACGTTTTAAGCTTTTTGACTCCATTATCTGATCCCTTGCTCTCCATTCTTGCTCTCTCTTCTGCACAAAAGCAGCAGCTTGAATCAACATCCAATTAAATAAATTGAATTGGACGCTTTGGAGTGTTGCAGCTGGCTTGGAACCAAATAGCTACTTTGGGTATGCCTAGCTCCTTGCATGGATTCGATGGATTTCTGTTGTTCTTGTTGAAGAAAGTCACCACTATGCCACAACTCATGCCATTTTGGAGGAGCTTCCTGGGGACAGCTGAACATAGGGAGATACCAACACCGAGACAGCCAAGCCCATCTTTGCCCAGCATTGCTGCACAGACAGGCAGAAGCTCTCTGGGGTTTCCTAGCTGGATCCTCCTCCCGTTCTTTCACCTGGAAGTGCCAGGGGATGAAATTGTGGCTTTCTGCATGCAAGGCAGGTGCTCAACCACTCCAGATTCTTTTCTGGAAGGGAAGGTTCTTACCCATCATCTTCTATGTGTGCTTTATAAGCAGAAGTGCCAGGAATTGATCATGGGACTTTCTGCGTTAAAATATGTGTTCTACCACTAAGCTATGGTATCTTCAAAAATTGCAAGAAACCTTGCCCGCTTGCTTGCTCTTCTGTTTCTTCTGGCACAGTGCACGGAAATAACCCACCAGGTGATACGTTCTGCATTTTTTGTTCACTGTAACTGATATGCCATAAGCCCTAGACTGCTTAAACTATCATTTGATTACTCTTGTCCTGTACTAACTTTTCCCACCATCTTGCCAGCTATGCACACCCAAAACTTCCTACTAACAACAGGTAACATGTACTTAACATTCATGACATATTCAACATTCATGTATCTGACATGTATTTGACATTTACCAGCATCCATTTTCCCCTTTGATAAAGGTGTAATAATTTGCTGTGAGGTTTCAAGTGATGTAATACTTGTGAAACACCCACATACTTGTGTGTGCATATGCATGCACATGTTTTATCCTGTCTAATTACCATTCTGTGGGGAGTATTTCTTTCTCTCTCTGTCTGTCTCTGTCTCTGTCTCTCTCTCTGTGATATTAACTTAAATAAAATGAATTACCTAGCCTTCCCTTATTGCATTTGGCTAAGATCTTGTGAATGGGGGAAATATGGAGAAAACGAATGTTGGCAGCTAAACTGTATTAATTAACCACCAATAATACATGGGACAGCTAAAGCACTTTTTTTCTTTGACACACCTCATAAACATTTTGCTAATTAATCTTGTAGCATTTTTTGGAGTTTAATAAGTAGGTATTATCCAAGTTTCCGTTTTTCTTTTAAATAAGGTTATTGAGTAACTTGCTCAAGGCAACAAAATATAGATGTAGGATTCAACAGTTCTTGGCATTAAGTATTGTACTAACATTCTTGTGGTGATATCTTACTTCTCTATCAGTTCTTTCAAACGTCAAGTTTCATGGTCTGCAAAATCAGATGGCACAGCCCTTGCTAGACTGTACCTTTTCAGACCACAGGGGTGTATGTCTGTGTGTGTATACATGTATATTTTTCTTTTCTGTCATTAAAAACTTACAAACAGAAAACTTTACCATTTCTTGAAGACTTCTAGATTTCTTCCTTATAATCTAAGACCCATATGCAATTTCCTAGTTTTTTTTTTGTCCTGTTTATGAAGGCATTTCCAAATGTTAGTAAGTTATTAAAACAAAACAGATTTTATTTAAAACAAATAAAACTCTTCCAGCTCACCTTTCTCTGTGCCTACCGCATCGTAGTGTCCAACCATTTCAATACTTCTTTTTCCTTTAAAACAAAACTTTTTAAATGAGTATGAATGAATGCATGAATGAAGCAGTGAGCTGGACTGGAAACAACTTCCTCCCATATTGGGTCCGATCATGTGCACCATTTTATTATGTTTAATGCAACTAAGACACATGACCACAATTAGGAATGGTTTCAAGAGAATCTCTTTCATTTCAGAAAGAAATCCCAATCTTTGATAACCATTTCCAAATGATACCTGGATCAGCAGTGGAAAAAAGGTGACTGGTGTTTTTACTTTACAAAAATAATTATCTGTCCTTTCAGTGTCTAACCATATTTATCCTACACAAGGACACAATCCTGTGTTTGCTAATGCAAAGAAATGTCCCCCAACTCCTACGTTGTCTCCATTAACTGGGCTAACTGAGAGATGCCTGGAGTTGTAGGATTGTTTTCCCCATCAAAAGATACATAGGATTCCACCCTCAGTCCAGAGAATGTGAAGTGAGCCACTGTGGCCCACGGGTTAGAAGTGCTGGGCTGAGACATGGCGGAATGGTGTTCTGGTTCCCCCAGAGGAGGAGGAGGAGGAGGAGGAGGAGGAGGAGGAGAATTATTAATGAAGCATGTGTAAAATGAAGTTCCTGAACTGGAGAAAATACCAAATGTTCCAACCATGTGAAAAGCCAATTAAAAACAATATATAAAGAAAGACTTTCTGTTCTTAGGTAATGTAACTGGATCACCTGTTCATTATTGATAATTCATTATATGTGGGTCCTATCATTCCACAGCTCCAAAATGCTTTTTCCTGTAATGATTTTATCCCACTGCACCATAATGGCTTTCTGCCTGTGTCAATCAGCACCGCTTGCGTGCACCTTAATATTATTCTGCAATCTGTCTTGGGAGAATGCTTAAAAGCCTTCTCTCATTTTCTCCATTTAACTCGTGTGTTACCAAAGTTTTTACATTAAATGGCCATTCTTAATATCCCGTGACATGTCACCTATTTTCTAGGGAGGAAACTGATACAGTATTTACCCAATTCCAAAATCCATACTAATCTAATTAGGCTTTGCCTATTGCAGCCAAGAGTGGATCGTTTGGTGCCTCAGCATTTAATCCAGAGAAGGGACCTAGGAGAGGGAACAGAAACAATTTGAACTGCAGTTGACTAAATGCAAGACCCGGTTGATGCAATTTATTTTGTGAAAAAGAATTAGCAGAAATTGAAGTCAAGTTGAGGGATGAAGGTCACTGAGATATAGATGTATTGCCAACAAGAGAGTTGCAGGAATGGAACATTAGCAAAGAAAGCCAGCCAAAAGTTGATGGTTATGTGCTTCTCCCATTGAGTGCTATAATTTAAGACATTTGTTGGTGTGGGGAGGAATGAAAACTTCCCCTGATCCAGGTAGGTGTAATAGAGTTGGTCCAAAAGCTCAGATTTAATTCAGAGGTTGTCATCCTTTAGCACAGATTACCTAAAATCAACCATGCTAAAGTTGGACACACTGGCCAAAGGCTACTGGGCCGTTAGCCAAATGCATTCCCTAGCTGCTAGAGGTCCCACGCCTTCTCCTGTTGGGCAAGTAGGACAAAGCCTAGTCCACCACTCGGTAACTTCAGATCTGGTTGCGGTTGAGTTGGACTCTGCTCTTGAGCAGTAATTTGTTTCTGCTACTGCCATGTCATTTGTCTGAGCAGGGTGTCACAGCTGGATTCACCCCATCGATGTGATGGTTTTGCTTAAAAATGCTTAATCTATAGCTGTCTTTGTAATAGGAAAAAGGCAATCAAGGTAAGAACTTTGAACTGAGGGAGAGAACATAGGGCCCTTTTTCTGCCTAAACATACGAACATAAGAAAAGCCATGCTAGATGCCACCAGTGGTCTATTCAGAGCAGCACTGTTTGCACAATGGCAATTCGACCGTCCAAGGTCTTTATCAACAAGCCTCTTATAACAGACATAGCACATAGCCAGCAAGACCGGGAGCCATTGCTAGCCTTCTCCTCCATGGATTTGTCCAATCCCCTTGTACAGCCATCCAAAATGGTGGCCATCACTAATTCTTGTGGCAGTGAGTGCCCTCATTTAACTATGCTCTGTGTGAAGTAGTTAGTGCGTCATTGCACTGGGTATATTATGAACAACTCTGAACAGGATCTATCTCACCTTGGAGAATTGCCTTGTGGTCAGCTGAGAATGGCCAACAGAGACTGGCCAATGAACCATTAAGGTTAACCATGACTGTCCATCAAGAATAATATTGCTCAGCAACTCTGTGCAAAATATTATTTTCTTGATTAAGTCATGCATCCAATCCCATCCTAAGGTGTGCATGTCAGAATAAAGATATAGCCTATACATCAACACAAGGCATAATGAAATATTTTTAAAGGAATAAGTTGCTGGCTAATCAGACGTGACATGTTTTCTAGGCCTTTAAGACAAATGATTTCCCTATTAGATCCTCTGAGACTTAAGGAAACTCTTGTCATGAGGAAGGAAAGAGAGAATGGCTTCATTTCCCTTTCCTGGTTCCGCCCTGCACAGAAAACAGAAATCTGATGCTCACTAACAACACTTTGTTTGATTCATTCTTTGAAAAGCTCTGCAACAGTTCAAGAGTTCAGTGACTAAAAAAAATATGCTCAAAAGCTCATTTATCCTTTCAGAACTGTTGGTTTTCTTGGAGAATGAAACTAGTGGAGTGGCATGCAAATCTATCTATGATAGCTATCTATCTATCTATCTATCTATCTATCTATCTATCTATGGATGAACAATAATCAATGAGGGAGAAATTAATGTGGCTTGAGTTTTAACACAAATTTACCATAATTTGCAGAGTTCACAAAACCAGGACAAAAATGGACTTGAGATATTACAAAAATGTGGGAGAAAGAAGTGGGATAAAGCAAACCAATTTGGACAGAAAAGTGGGACATACTGTAAATATAACAGATAAATATGAAATCTGAATGGATTTTGTATGGCAGTTACTGTTATGGCTGATATCTATATACTCAGTTTGGTTTCACAGGGACCTTCACAGACTTCTTATGGCAGGTTCTCCTTGTTGCCTTCCCTTTTGCAAATAAGGAGGATGAAAGGAATATTGGCTTCAAGGTTCATGGAAGAATGATCAGCAAAAGATAATGGCCATGGAATGCTTCAAGGAGCTGAAATGTAAGATGTAAAAGAGGAGTGTTATTAAGAGACTCTGTTATAAGCTTTGTGAAGCCTGGCTTGGATGACTCCTATGCACCAGGGATGAGTTTACCATTACAGATGCTGAAAGGATGGTGTAGCAACAAAGGGTGGGAGGACAGGTGGGTGTAGCAACACAGGGTTGGAGGCAGCCCTGCAGCCCCTAAGCCGGCTTGATGCCCCCAGGTACAACGAGGAGGCAGATGATATCCAGGGCAGGGCAGTGGTTACAGCACTGGGACAGGAGTTGGGAGAGCTCAGATCTGGTGCCCACTCAGCTTAATGTACCTTATAGGGTTGTCATGCTTATGGTGTTGTTATGGCTCTATGATTATTATGATGCTGGGGTCTGGGAACTGCAGAATCTGGGGAAATGGTGGGGCCTGGAGAGGAGCAAGAAGGAGAACTGCATAGGACTCAGCTGGGACCTGGGCTGAGCCAGACCTGACCTGAAAGCATGAGGTCGTGTGACCCTGGCATATCAGTTTGGGAAGTGCAAATTGAATAGGTCACATTAAAATATGGACCAAAGTAACCGCCTCCCCCTCCATCCCTATAACCAGTGGACCACTCCTCATTGGCCAAGAAATGGCCAATAAGGCACAGCAGCTGCTCATTTCCTTTTCCTTTCTTTGGAGCTTCTTGGTGGTTTGATGTAAAGAAACCAGATGAACACAGTGGCTTGCAAGATCTGTGCGGCATTGGGGGAGGGGTCTTGGGGAGGGCATGGGTGGAGAGGTTGAAGAGAAAACTCATCAGATGAAGTATCCAGGAGGTCATCCATCACAGCTGCTGACAACCATTTTGCCACCGTTTGTTACAGATGTGAACATGCTTAATTATTTGTAGTGTAATTAGTTCATGAAATGTCAGGAAATGTCAAACGGTGTTCACGGTGCACATGTTGCCACAGAGATCAGGAGAAGAGCAACATGTCAAGGGGGAAATTGGGACAGCAATGAGGAGGAGTTGTGGCTGAGTAGGGAGTGGAAGTCCATGAAATGTGGGTCAGAATTCCTGGGATGAGGATTTTGCATTGAACCGAACGGCTTTCAAGGAAATCTGAGGAGTCCTGAGGAAGGTGGAGGAGAAGAATCATTTCTACTTTGCAAAGAGTTGTGCATTCTGCCCTGTTTGATTTGTGTCTGCATTTGACACTGCATGCCAAATGTTTTTAAAGTTGCATTCTGGGAGAAGAAAATAATCCACATACTGAGATACATGCTAAGAATGTTCAACTGTCAGCCATGTGAAGTGACATTTCGGTCATGCATGTGTGCATAGGAGACAGAATATACGCGTGCACACATGACAGAGACATGCAGGTCTAGAGCGCATTTTTGGGGGTGGGCAATGGATATCTCTCTATTATAACTATATATAGTATATCTTATATTTTATTACTATTGTGTATGTGGTATACTTATTATTACATTGCATTTATACCCCACCTTTTTCCCTTCTTGTGAGGAACCCATGGTGACTTACATAGTTCCATTTTATCCTCACGACAGCAACCCTGTGAAGTGGGTTAGGCTGAGTGGAAGTGACTGGCCCAAAGTGGAAACTAGAATCAGAACTTCCAGGTCCCAGTCCAACACTCTGGCCATCTTTCCCCACTGGTAGATGAGACAGAAAGAATAGCTAGCTAGCCAGATAAAAAGTTATACGGTATCTGATAAGATAAAGGTAAAGGTTTCCCCTTGACGTTACGTCCAGTCATGCCTGACTCTAGGGGGCAGTGCTCATCTCCGTTTCCTGGCCAAGGGAGCCAGCGTTTGTCCACAGACGGTCTCCGTGGTCATGTGACCGGCATGACTAAACACTGAAGTGCATGGAACGCTGTTACCTGCCCACCGAAGTGGTACCTTTTTATGTACTTGCATTTGCATGCTTTCGAACTGCAAGGTTGGCAGGAGCTGGGATAGTGCACGGGAGCTCACCCCGTGTGCAGATTTGAACCGGCGACCTTTCAATCAACCAGCCCAGCAGCACAGCAGTTTAAACCACTGCGCCACCTGCAGTCCCCATCTGATAAGATATATCTTACCAAATTTCATATTGTATATATTATTTGCTGTATCTGGTATAGGCTTCCCAACAATTTGCTTCATCCATCAGCAGATTATCATCTTAAGAGAGATTTGCTTCATCACAAAGGCAACTGTACTTACACTGACCGTTTGTCAATCACCAAAAATTAAGACAAAGGGGAGTACGATTTGAATAACATTAAACATGCTAATCTGTTTGCATAGATATACATTCAAATATTAGTAGAATTTAAATAAAAATGTAGCACATGACATATCATTTTTAAGGCCTGCTTTTAAAGCTGTCACGGGGACATGTAGCTATTTTCCTCCAAGGGATGAAGTTCCGCAGTGACGGGAGAGCCAATAAAGGGTCCAGTTTCTTGCATTCACCAATATGATGGGACTCTTGCTAGTCTGGTGAGCAGATCTTCTCACATTCTTCTGGTCTATGATTGCTGGCAAGTTCTCAACAAAAATTGAGAACTTCAGCAAGAGGCTGACTCATTCCTACTCCTTAAGCCACTGTGCCAGTGGCCATCAAGGTCAATGAAGCATAGGATGTGATCTTACACTGAACCTGAATGTTGGTCTCTGTGGAGCTTGATGCTGACCACTCTGAGCATCATCAGAGCAGCTGGCTGAGGGTTCAAGCAGGTACCTTTTCCATCCCTGCCCAGAACAGACAAGGATTGAACTTGGCATGTTTTGCATGCAAAGCACAGCCTCAGCCATGACTTGAACACATACTTGCTGTTGCTACTTGCTATCAACTCATCTCCAACTTAGGGTGACCCAATGAAAGAAAGTCCTGCAAAATTTCCCATCCTTGACAGCCCTGCTTAGCTGTTCTAAATTCAAGGCTGTGACTTCCTTGATGGAGTCCATCCAACTCTTATTTGGTCTTCCTTTTTTCTTCTGCCTT